>CM077005.1:58361173-60912839 GCA_039090855.1 Macrothele yani
CTCAAAAAACAGCTTAATGGTATGTATGTATGTATGTATGTATGTATGTATGTATGTATGTATGTATGTATGTATGTATGTTATGCCATTGTTTAACCCAACATATGTAACCAGTTTAGAGAAATTCCACAGAATCACAGGATCAGACAGCCTGTCTAACTTGATCTGCATCCTTCAAACATTGACCAGAGTGACTGTTGTTTCATGGAACTGAATAGGTGAAAGTAAGAAGGTGCCAAACCATGGCTGTCTGGCTGATGAGAGATTACTCTCCAACCCATTTTGGCCATGGCTTGAGATGTTGTAAGTGAGGTGTGATGCCGCATGTTGTTGTGGTGTAGGACAGAATGAAAAGGCATGTCTGTCACATCTCATTATAGCGAGAACTGTTGACAGTGCCATCTTGTTCAAGAAAACCAACAATAATGATGAGTCCTCTGACGTCCCAGAAAACTGTCATCACTTTTTTTGTGTTGTTGTTGAATGCTGTGTTTTGAATTTCTGAAGCCTAGGTGTGAGGTCTTTTGCACCATTCCATAGACTATGTTTTTGATACAGGTGATGCTTTTTGTCCGTGGGTCATAAAGGAATACCCAGGTTTCATCTCCAGTCACCACATTGGAAAGAAATATGTCCTGGTGAGCATCAAGCATCTCCAACAGATCTCTGCAAACTTCAACCCTTTGATTCCAATGATCCTGGGTTAGGTTGGTGTGCAACTGACTATACACACACTTTTCAATATTCCGGGTCATGCATTAGGTTTCCGCAGCCACATTGCAGTTCCTCCCAGTCAGAGCTCCAAAAATGTGTTTGCCTGCTTGCCTGACCACAATTTACATTTTCCCCTAGAATGAGTAGTAGTAAAAAAAAAAAGAAATAACATATATATCAAGAAAAACATATGAAAGTTGCCACAATTGGCTGCAAAAAACACAAACAAACAAGCAAAACAGTGGCACAGGCATGGTTAGGACAGAGGTGATGGCAGAGAGTGTTATAAAATGGTGGTCTTTAATTTTTTTTGATGAGGCATAAAATGTACAAGGTCACTATGTCAGCATTAAACCTTCAGCTGTAGATGGATATGTTAAGTGGTGCCATAATGAAGGGGTAAGTAAAGGGAGAACAGAGTACATCTAATCAGAAAGAAGTTTGGGCTCCTATTCTAAGCATGAGAAGAAATGCTCGGTTGTTAATTGTTGTTCAGTTATTGATTATTGTTCTCCATTGTCAACAAGTACACCAAAGGTAAAAATAGAAAGCTTCAAAAGATGAGATGCAGCTATCTTTGCTGCTTTTTGTTAACAATACATGAGAAAGTGCAGTTCTTCTCTTTGGTAAGAAAGTTCTGTTCTGTTGCATGTGATTAGTATTGAGGAAATCCCCATTGAAGATGAATTTCTTCTTCATTCAGAAGTATAATTAACATGAAAAACAATTCTTTTGAAAGTTTCAAATCTATAAAATACACTACCAGAAAGTGAAAAAAGAACACCAAAAAGGAATGTCAGTAGGAACGCCATATTATAATATGTCAATTGTTAAAGGCAGCAGAAACTGTGCTCCAAGTTGATGTCATTGGATGAAATAATGACGTTACTGCGAACAACAATATGCAAATGTACGCAGCACATATTTAAGGACTAGTGTGTTCATTGCTCATTGAAGAAGCTACCATGCCTGGACGATGTAGGCACAAAACATTTGTTCAGTTATTGGAGTTTGAGCAAGCCCTTATAGTGTGTCTGCGAGTAGGAGGTTAATCCTTCCATCAAATTGCAGACCGAGTGGAACAAGAGGTATCGGCTCTGGTAAGATGGTGGCATCAGTGGTCAGAGGAGCATTTGCACACTTCCAGACATGGTTCTTGGCAACACAAACTTATGGACTCATAAGAAGGCGGCATTGGCAGAGCAGATGGCTATGGTGTCACAAATTTGATCCTCTGTCATACCAAGGGTGTCTTATCAGAATGGTATGGAATCGTTTGTTGGAAGCAGGACTACAGGCACGTATGCCACGGGCACAGTTACCACTGACTTGTGGTCACCATCAAACACATTTGCAGTGATGTCAAGAACAAGTTCAGAGGCAAGATTGGTGGTTTGTGGTCTTCAGTGATGAAAGCCAATTCTGCTTGGGAGCATCTGACCGTCGTGTACGCATTCGAAGGCAACAAGGTGAGTGGCTTCTGCCAACGACACACCCATGCCAGGCATCATGGTGTGGGGAGCAATTAACTACCACTCTTGTATGAGTCTGGTGTTTATATGGGATACACAGAATAGCAGTAAGTATGTCAGCAACATCATACAGCCAGTCGTCCTGCCATTTTTTAATGCAATCCCAAATGCAATATTCCAGCAGGATAATTCCCACCCACATTCGGCCCAGGCAACTCAACATGCTCTTCAAGCTGTGTATTAACTCCCTTGGCCAGCACGCTCTCTGGACTTGTCTTCAATCGAGCATGTCTGGGACTGGATCTGACAAAGACTCTTCTGTGGACCCAGGCAGGCAGTGTCCATCTCTGAATTACATGTTCAAGTTGGAAGCGTATGAAATGCTATCCCCCAGCATGATATCCAGTTGTACGACCAATTGCATGCCAGATTGAAAGCATTGTTATTGCTGCTGGTGGAGGTGTAACACCTTATTAAAATGTGCCTTCTGTGCATTGTAATATGCATTAAAAGGTGGGCTAGGCTGATGACTGTACCTGCTCCGTCGAAATGCCAACTATGCAGGGATATATTGAACTCTCTCAAAAATTTATAGTGAAGGCATTGCCCAAGCAATACTGCCAGGATCCAGCAAGTCTTTCACCCAGACAGAATCGGTCCAGGGACTGGCTGGAGTCTGCAAATAAACTTCGAATCACTCCACACACGTGATCACTCTCCTTTCTTAACAAGTTGTTGCTATGGAATAAATCTCATAGATGCAGCTGCAATTTTTATAGTGCTCTTTTTTCCCTTTCTGGCAGTGTATTTGGTTGATAGATTTCCAGATTGTTAGGAGTGAAGATATGGATTTGCTCGAGGTGTTATGTATTGAAAAAATTCCCCATTGAAGACGAATTTCTTCTTCATACAGAAGTAGTCAATGAGAAAGACTGTGACAGTTGTTTTTCTTAGTAAATCTAAAGTAATTTTACAAGACCTAAGAACTTTGTGTTGTAAAAAGAGGTTATGTGAGTAACAAATTAAATAACATTGAAGGTGGAAATTGCATTACACTCTCTTATGATTTACAAGCAGGTTTGTTGAAACTCAAATGCTTTGAGCATGTCAATAACATAGCTTCATTCTTTTGAAAAAAAGAGAGAGAGAAAGCTTTGAAGAGTACTGTAAATTTGGCCCAGATTTTTATCTTAACATAGATGCATTTCACATATTACAAAATATTAATATAACATAAAAATATAATGCTTATTTTGACTATATGGTATGTTATGCTTAAGTGTTGTGAGCTATATTAAATGCTTATCTTTACATTTCTGCCCTAAATCATTTTATCACCAATCTCCAAAAGTTGTTTTACTTATTTTTCTGTCAGTGGTTTTTCCAAAAAGAAAAGAAAAAAAGTTGTGAAAATATTTTATTTTGATAGTTATATCTTGTTAATTTTTTTATTGAGAATTTTAACTTTGACACATTTTGTACTTAAAATTTTTACCAATGTTCAGTTTTTGCATAGTTATGCTTTAAATTAGCCTCAAAAGTAACTTTTGAAGTTCATGTTTTGCAGTGACAGTAAACTTGTTTTTTGATACTATTTATTTCTTTTGTTTACAGGATCTAAAGCCTAGTAACATAGTTGTAAAGGCTGACTGTACTTTAAAAATATTAGATTTTGGTCTAGCAAGGACAGCAGGCATTTCATTTTTCATGACCCCATATGTTGTAACTAGGTATTACCGTGCTCCTGAAATTATTTTGGGAATGGGCTATAAAGAAAATGGTGAGAAAGCAGTTTAGTGTATTTCTTTTAAATTCAAAATTTGCATTTGTATTTTTTGTGACTTAATTTTTCACACAATATCTTGAGCAATAGCATGTATTAACTTTTACTAGAGTTCTTTCACTTTTTTTATTTGAAAATCCCCAGTATGACCTTTTAATTTTCACAGCTTTGTTAGAGGTTTTCTGTCCTTGTTAGTGAAGATCTTTCAAAAGTACTTGTAATTTTTCTCTTGATAAAGATGAAGGATTTTTTCCTCCATTCAGCTGTTAGCTATTTTGGTTAGATTCCATTGATATATGAAATTAAGCTATTGCTTTTGCTTGGGCTGTTGACTACATGAGGATCAGGTGTTCTCCATTGATTTATTATGGAAGAAGAAGGGTCATTTTCCCTAATTTCTATTGTTCTTGGTGCTCAGTAGATTTTGATCTTGTGTCACCCCCCCCCAAAAAAAAGGAAGAAAAAAGAAACAGCCTACCGATATGCAATTCAGTGTGTAGTAATATACCATAACCTCATGTGGTTTGTGAATTACAATAATAAAAATAATCTGATAAACCATATGAAATGCAATGTTATGTAAAACAATTTTGCTGATACAATTATTGTTTAATTTTGCAAACTCTGTCAGAAAGATTTAAATTCTGTATGATTTATAATAACAGTTCATAAATGTAAAGATGTGCAATTGGTTTTGTGCTGGGTGTGCTTCATTAAAATTATTTATTTAAGTGTTAAAATGAAAAGGTGCCTCACTGTGTAGCCAAATTTGTGTAACTGACAGCTTATCCCATGATTTTAGCAAGCTTAGCAAATGAAAATGAAATTGTACATCCTATTATTTCCATGAACAGCATTGTATTGATCTGCATCTACCATGTTTTCTTTGTTGGTATGTAGAAAGAGCATTTGATACATCCTTCATGCTTAAGTGGCATTATATAGTAATTAGTAGCATCAGTTATACATATGTAGTTATCTTTCACTTTCTATTATTCTGCAAACTTGCATATGCAGACTGCCCTCCATGTTTGGAACTTATGGCATGCCATGTTGATAATCATATACAGGTGTCATCTTCTACTCCTATATCCTGTTTTTCTGGAAAAGTGCCCCCAAATCATCTTATGTTGTCCTGTATTTTATGTATTGTCCTATAAGCCCTGTATTTTTATTTTGTGAATGATTTAATGGTTTCTGTATAACCTTTTCCAAAGTGCTGCATATACTTTCCAATTTAATAACTATTTTTTCTGGATTCAATTTTTTCTTTGTCAGATTATAATTTAAACCTTTATTTAAAATATTTAATAAATCTTTGATCACACCTGCAGAGGAATTATCTTTAACTTGATTTAGAGATTGAAGTATAAATTTAAAGTATTGGTTAGGTTAAGCATCAGTTCAGTTTTTCAGTAAAAATGGTAATGATTCCAACCTTTGTCAAACTCTAAAAACATTGCTTTTTTTTTTTTCAGTTCTAAAATGTTTTTATATATTTTTGTGTAAAGATTTTTTTTTCAATTCTGCTGGTTTTTCTATTTTTATCTGGTTTTTACTAATTTTTTGCCACTGCCCCAGCAAGAATACATTTTTGATGGCAAGAACTCAAGCCTGATTTCTACATGCACAAAACACATAGTTTCTAATTTTACCTAGATTTTTTAAAAAAGGCACACATGTTCATGCATGATTTTCCTTGATATTTTAGTTAGAAATAATGGGATATTTGTTACAAGTATAGTGTTTCAGGTATTTGCATATTTGTAAATTAGAATATATATATATCCATATCTTAACAGATGTCTGCTGCTACCCTTGCATATTCTGTTTGACCTATCAAAGGAGTAAGACTTTGCCTTTTTAGCCATGTTTTTTAAACATGTCACACCTAAGCTCAATTCTAACGTGTGATGTGACATCCAATTTTTGTACAAATTATTGTGCATGTTGTGCTATATTTTAATTAATTATGTAATTTAAAACAACAGTAAATTCTGAATGAATTTTAAACACTATTAACAACATGTGATTCTGGGAAAGATTATGACATAAACAGTGTGCATTAAATAGTGCATTTTGATTTGTTTTTTTTCCAAGAAAAGGAAAATGGCCATGCATTCTAAAACTCAAAAGCATATGGGATAAAATGACTAAAACAAAAACAAAAAAAATTCCAGGAAGATGAGTTGGTGTGCAATGTGAAATTGATAAACTAGATATCAGTAAACCATGTTGAGTATAATTTATATTGAGAACTAGAAAGAATTATGTGTTCTTATTCTTTTATTCGCATTAAAGATCATTTGTAAATAATATAAGCTGTGAGTGTGGCATTAAATATGTTTTATGATGAAGCTGTGGTGTTTAAATGTTTGATGGGTTTTTATACTTAATTAGAGACCAGGGTAATATACATTAAATTCACCAAAGAAATGCTTTACATTGATGATATACATTATTAACCAAAGAAATGGTTTACAACCAATGTTTGTACAAATTTTTGTGCATGTTGTGCTATATTTTAATTCATTATGTAATTTAAAACAACAGTAAATTCTGAATGAATTTTAAACACATATTAACAACATGTGATTCTGGGAAATATTATGAAAATAAACAGTGTGCATTAAATAGTGCATTTTGTTTTGTTTTTTTCCAAGAAAAGAAAAATGGCCATGCATTCTAAAACTCAAAAGCATATGGGATAAAATGACTAAAACAAAACAAAACAAAAATTCCAGGAAGATGAGTTGGTGTGCAATGTGAAATTGATAAACTAGATATCAATAAACCATGTTGAGTATAATTTATATTGAGAACTAGGAAGAGTTCTGTGTTCTTATTATTTTATTCCCATTAAAGATCATTTGTAAATAATATAAGCTGTGGCATTAAATATGTTTGATGTGAGGGTTTTTATACTTAATTAGAGACTGGGATAATATACATTAAATTCACTGAAGAAATGCTTTACATTGATGGTAAAGGCCAGGAAAAACAAATTGCACTGCTTTGCTATGCACATGTGAAATGTTCAGAGAGTACTGTGTTTATGGTTAGCACATCATTTTTTTTAAATTCATTTCATTAAGTTTTGAATGTGTTGCAGAATTGTCATTTGTTATTTTATGATATTGCAATTACAATTCTTTATGTGATTTAAATGAGAAAGGTCCATATATGCTACTAAAATTGCTTTAATTATTGCTGTTATTGTTTATCTTTATTCTTTCAGTTGATATTTGGTCAGTTGGTTGTATAATGGCTGAAATGATAAGAGGGGATGTCTTTTTTCCTGGTTCTGGTTGTATCCTTTTATTAATGCACTATCGTACATGCATTATTCTTGCCTAGAGAGTTTAGTTTATATTTTTATGTATTGAATTATTGAATGATAATCAAAAGAAATATGGTACAGTCACTTTTGATCTTGAAAAGTCCTAAATGATGGCATTATCATGTATTTTCAAAGAACTTAAAAATCATTGTGTAAATAACTATTTTACGGGTCTTATAGAGGTAATTATTTAAACAAAGAATTGGTGGTCAAATTTTTAAACTAGAACCTAGTTCATCATCAGGGCTATGTCACTGGAGTAGTTGCTGCCACTCAGATGGAATTGCCCAACTGCAATTATCATTAATTGTGGTACTTCTTCTTTCTATTTCCAACCCTTCTTTTAGCTTCCTCTTTACTAAGTGTGATTGCTGGTCAGTTATCTTAACTGAGTCCCAAATTATGGAGTGTCCACTTGCTTGTACATGTCTGTCTAGCCCTGTTTTGTTACTAATGTTCCTAATAGCTGCCTGGTGTTCTTCTAACTGGACTTCAATACTCTTTCCTGTTTCTCCTATATATCTTAGTTCACAGTTATAGTCGATGCAATAGACTACTCCTTCTTGCAAAAGAAACAGCAGGTGAACAACTTCAAATTCACCATAAAAATTTACGTACTACAAAAGACTTTTCGAAAAAATTAAAAAGGATCGGAGCAGAATATAATATCAGACTTGCTCGGGATCTAAATAAAAAGTTAAAGAAGTTCCTGCCAGCTCTAAAACCAGAAAGAAAATGACATCTAATTGCAAGAAGGAGTAGTCTAGTGCATCAACTGTAAATGCCGACTAAGCTACATAGGAGAAACAGGACGGAGTATAAAGTCCAGTTGGAAGAACACCAGGCAGCTATTAGGAACATTAGTAACCAAACAGGGCTAGACAGACATGTACAAGCAAGTGGGCACTCCATAATTTGGGACTCGGTTAAGATAACTGCCCACCAATCACACTTAGTAAAGAGAAAGCTAGAAGAAGGGGTGGAAATAGCGAGAAGAAGAACCACAATTAATGATAATTGCAGTTGGGCAATTCTAACTGAGTGGCAGCAACTACTCCAGTGATGTAGTCCTGATGATGAACTAGGTTCTAGTTCGAAAATTTGACCACCAATTCTTTTAAATAATTACCTCTATAATACCGGTAAAATATTTATTTACACAGTGAACTATGAATAGAGGAGCCATAAATTCATTTACAACTAGGATTAAAAATTATGATTTTTAATGTACGTAAACAGACATCCGATCTAGGAACTTGTGCTAGGGTGAGGGGCTCTGGTCTAAAGAAAGGAGAGAGGACAACACATAGGCACACTCACTTACTCTCTCAACTTACAGTGTGCTGCCCATTTTTCTCTCTCTCTCTCTCTCTCTCTCTCTCTCTCTCTCAACTTGCAGTGTTTCCCCCTTCTCAGCATTACAAGGCTTTTAAAAATCTTCCATCAAAAAATGAAGTTAACTATATTTTTGGTTTGGCTGAGCAATATGAGTTCCCTAAATATCTGATTAGGCAAGTGTTTGGCAAGGTCAAATATGCCTTACATACTACCCTGTTAAGAAACTCCAACTGCAATTCCATATATGTTGGCTCTATGCAATAGAATCCACATTTAACGAGAGCCTTAACACAACTATGTAAACCATATGACTTGAAATTTGGTTCACGTACACGAAACTTATTTTCAGTCGTTCGTAAGGATCGTGAACGGAATAGCAAAATGGGACAGTGGGGTATTTACAATATTCCTCTGGTTAAGGCTACTACAGGACAAGCAGCTTCTAATTTTGTGGGTTCTACAAAACGCAATATTGCATTACGAATTAAAGAACACAAATACAATATTAAAACTGGCATGAATTGTACATCACTAGCCAAATCTGTTACACAAGATGACCTTAATCCCGACTGGAGCAATGTAAGAATAATTAATACTCCTAGTAAACCTGGTGATCTTTTAATTGCTGAAAGTGTGTATATAGAGGCCTCCGGTGAGCAATGTTGTAATGAACATGCCCCCTATGAGTTACATAACGTTTGGAAATCCCTTATTAAAAATGTAAATTATAAATTGTAATACAAACTTAAAATTGAATGTTCACCCTACACCATTTATTTCTATTATATATTTCCATGTTTTTCTTCTTCAGACCATTGGGCCAAAAGTATACGCAACATTTTTGACGCATGTAGATTACTATTGGCTAACTTACCATGCTTCCCACAATGCAATGATCTATATTATATATAGATTAAATGTGTATCTATTTATTACATCTGAAGAAGAGGCAGCCGCTGCCTCGAAAGTGCTCATGTTTTTTAATTGTATATATTTCTCATCTTTTAATCATATTAAATCGTGCTAAAGACGGAAATCTTTCATCGCTTCAGTGATTACAGTAATATTCTGTTGATTTATAACTGAACATAATTTCTCCAAGCAGAATCAAAGTAAATTTTTAAATTGAAGTAATGTAGTTATTTCTTTAAGTTTATGTGATTAATTCAGTTCTTTAACGTATGCATATTATTTCAAAATTAATAATATCATGATGTAATCAGTGTAGTCAGTTATGGCGTGAGTGAGGTTTGTCAAAATTTTCAGTAGTGTTAATTCTGCGTTTATACCTGCAATGTTATGTTCAAACCAAGATAGCATATTTTGGTGCTGCCAACCATTTAATGTAGGTCATTGCTACACCCCATGTGTAGATAAATTCATTCTTTTTGCATGAAGCAAAATCAATGTTATCCAAGGTAAAAGGAAAGGGGGAAAACAAACAGTAAAATTAAGTAAGTAAAGGCTTTTATTTCTCCCAAAACATCTTGGTTTACAAAAATAATTACTTTCTCCATGCATATACACTGAAGAGCCATTGAATTAGAGATACCCATCTAGTAACGTGTAGCACCACCTTTCGCCCAGATGACAGCGGCGATTCGTCTTGGCATGGACTCGACAAGACACCGGAAGCGTTGGGAAGCCATATGGATCCACAACCCTTGAACAAGCTCCCACAGTTCACGAAGATTTGATGGAGGGGGGGGTCAGAGCCTCGAACATCTCTCTCGATGGCATCCTAGATGTGCTCAATGGGATTGAGGTCAAGTGACCTAGCTGGCCAAGGAAGCGAGGTCACGTCGGTAGAGTGTTCATCCAACCATTCGGATACAATTCTGGAACGATGGCACGGTGCATTGTCTTGTTGCAGGATGAGGTCCCCAGTGGGATGTTGAAGATGCACAAACAGGAGCAAATGGTCGTCCAGGATATCCCGGTAACGTTGACCTGTGAGGGACGATGTCACACATACCAGGGGTCCCATTTCAGTCCACGTAAACAGTCCCCAGACGAGAATGTCACCCCACCAGCTTGAAGAGTACCCTGCTGGCAAGAAGGATTCATCGCTTCATGTGGTTTGTGCCGTACTCGTATCCTGCCATCCGCATGTACCAACGTGAATCTCGACTCATCAGTCCAGGCAACATTTTTCCACATGTCTAGGGTCCAGTGGCGATTTTCCCGCATCCATGCTAATCTTTGCACCCTGTGATGTGCTGTCAGCGGCGATACCCTCGTGGGACGATGGCTTTTGTACCCCATAGCAAGGAGATGGTTCTGGATGGTGTGGCTGGTGTGGCTGGTTACACGTTTTTGTGCACCAGTGTTAAATTGCCGAGTGATTTCTTGCACTGTCGCCTGTCTATTTGCTGTTACAATGCGAGCTAGCCAACGATGACCCCGCTCATCCACAAGCTGTTGTCCATGGCAGTTGGCCCTTGCAAGGATGGTTTTACCGGACTCGTTGTACTCACGGTGCACCCGTGACACAGTGGCTCATGAAAATCCCAGTGTCTGCACGACTTCCGAGATGGAGTGACCCATTTGTCGGGCCCCGACGATTTGCCCACGATCAAATGCGCTTAGATCCTTCGTCTTACCCATACTGCATCCGACTCTGATACTGATTCCTGTTGCATCACTCCTTATATTGTCGGATCGCTGCATAAGTCATGTCGTTTCCGTTTACAGGGCCACCCACAGCGCCACATTTGCATAATGCGAGCTGTCTCTAATTCAATTGCTCTTCAGTGTAGATTATTTTTGTATGAGGCAGAATTGGTATCATCTTAAGGAGGTAGGCAGGTAATCAGAAACATGTTAAGTAAATATAAATGCATTTTTTTAGCCTGATTTCCAAAAAATGCCTATTTAGTTTATGAGAAAAGTGTTGAAGGTAACTTGTAAAAGAACTGACTTAAAGACATCTAGTTGACAAAAAGCTAAGGTATCCACAGGTGCATTTGTGGTCATCATGTGTATGAATTTCCTTCGTGTTCAGGTATATACTGTACAGTGGTTGCTCTGGCTTTTTTAAAGTTTTCACCACATGAAATTTTTTTTATGCCAAATGTAATTTGAAGTCGCCACTTTTTTAAAAAAGTTGCAACTTCAGATAAAACCACAAAAACTATCGGACACACATGCACAAAATGTTGTTATAGGTCTTATGTCAGTGATTGTGTCACACTTTTCATGTAATCACTTTCTGTCTCACGCACAATGTAAGCAATGAAAAAAATTAACTAACATTTGGATTTCATTTTTCAAATACCAAATCGAATAATAATTAAAGATTGTTTTTGCTCGCATGCCATTAACCCTCCCAGCAGCTTGAACGTATTCAGCTCGTTCACGATAATCTGGTCCCACAGCAATTTAAACGTGCAGAAGTCATTCCCTGATATCTGTTCCCCTACCAGTTTGAACGTGGTCAGCACGGGGCCACCTGCTATCTTTTACAGCGACTTAAACGAGGTGGGGTCGTTCTGTGGGATTACTCTGCCAGTGGCTTAAACATGCTCAGCACATTATTTGTCAAGGGGCATATTCCATTAAGAGACTGTAATCAGTGTTCCACCTGGACTAGCTGATTTTTCAATCACACGGAAACGGAAGGTTGCATTTTCCTGAAGTTTACTGTTCGTCAGAATTTTAAGCTTCATTTATCCCTGCTGTAAATAGCCTTAAATTCTACCTGAACAAATAAGTGAAATTCTAAACTTCTTATTTGCATCTGTTTTTCTGCTAAATGCTATCTTAACATTCCTTTACATAAGCACATTTCAAGTCACAGTGAACAAACAATCCTTTCCCTCCAATTGTAATCCGTTGATTTCTTAATGTTTCTTAGCAAAGTTATTTTGTGTTGCTAGCTTTTTCTTGAAAGTGAATTTTAAAGTGTGTGTATCTTTGCTATTTTATGGGAAACTAATTTTTCTGCATTCATGTAAGCAAGCTATTCAGTTGAAATGGAGAGTGATACAGATGAATTTTTTAATTCATCTTCCAGTTCAAGCAACGATGGCAGTAGTGATGAATCTGAATGTAATTTCGAAGAGAATGATGCACTTTGTGATGCTAGAATGTGGTGCAAAGTAAACCTATATGCAATGCCACCTCCCCTCCCAGATTCCGATTTTTAGGAAATCCTGGATTAAAAGCCAACATTTCAAACAAGGAAGATCCTTTGGAATTCTTCAATTTATTTTTTTCTGATGATTTAGTGGATCATATTGTAAATGAAACTAACAAATACGCAGACCAGCTTCTATCGGCCAGTGTTCTGAAAACATTTTCTCAGACAAAAAAGTGGTCACCAACAAATGCTGCTGAAATTAGGGTATTTTTGACCCTAATTATATTGCAAGGAATTGTTAAAAAACCAAAACAAAACTGGTATTGGGTAAGAAAACCACTACTTAAGACTCCGTTCTTCTCAGAAGCTAGGAGTGAGAGGCAATTTAGTTTTCTCATGAAATTTTTGCACTTTTCGGATGAGTCATTTGATGAATGCACTCACCCACAGCCAAAACTGAAAAAAAATTGGGAATTATTTTCAAAAACTGAATGAGAAGTTCAGTTTGGTTTACATACAAGAGTGACATATCAGCATCGATGAATCACTCATGCTTTATAAGGGCCATTTAAAGCTGGGTGCAATATATTCTGAATAAACATTCAAGATTTGGAATTAAACAATTTTGTTTGTGTGAATCCAGGAGCAGTTATTTTTGGAATACAATTATATACACTGGAAAAGAAACTAAATTTTCCAGTCAGTATGACTCATTTGGGCTTGCAACGAAAGAAGTTATGTCACTAAATCAAGATCAACAGTAAAACATTTCTACAACTCACCAGATCTTGCTGATCTGCTCATTCAGCACAAAACAGATATTTATGGTACCATGAGAATGAACAGAAGAGATTTGCCCCCAGAATTTAAAAGCAAACTAATAAAGAAAGGAGGTTTACTGGTTTTTCAGAGAGGAAAAGTATTGGCTATGATGTGGATGGATAAAAAATTAGTTTGCACGTTAAGTAATTAATACAACGAAATAACAAAAAGAAACAAGTTAGTGCAAAAACCGAAAGCTGTCTGTGAGTATAATGATACAATGGGAGGTGTGGATAAAGCTGACCAATGCATGGCTTATTATCCTCCCACATGCAAGAAGCAAAGAAAATATTACAAAAAATATTCCAGTACCTGCTTGATTAGTCCATATGGAATGCTTAAGTATTGCATGGAGGTACAGTGGATCACATTGACTTCCGTGTTCATCTAGAAGAAAGAACGATAGAAGTATATAGTAATGGATCACCCCTCTTCATTCATGGTCAACACTGTAACAGGGACCCCACTTTGACTAACAAAGCGTTATTTTCCAGACTACACCCCTGGCAATCCTAAAAAAAACAGACGCTTGTAGAAGATGTGCAGTATGTTGTGCTTGAAGAGATGCCAACATTAAAAGAATAAGAAAGGAGACAAGGACATATTGCAAAGACTGTGAGGTAGGACTTTGTGCTGTACCGTGTTTTAAAATCTACCACATGTGAAAGGACTACTGATTCAATTCAGGCAAAGGGTATGTTTGTATTTTCTTCCCATATGAATTTTCACTGTTTCGTTATCATTCAAAAAAAGAAAAAAAAATTGGAAGCTCATTCATTTCCATTTTATGTATATAATTTCAGTATAGGATTAAAATGCCCATTGTATTTTAATGCCAGGAGCATTTAGCATTCCTAAATTTTTTAATTCTGGTATAATTAATTGCATTATTTACACTTAAAGTGTTAAAGCAATAAAACTTATATATATATATATATATAGGAGAGATAAGAAGAGGAACTCGTGGATCCGAAAAATGACAAGAGTGGAAGACATCATGATCAGAGTAAAATCCCTGAAATGGCAATGGGCTGGACATATTGCCAGAAAGATAGACCATAGGTGGACAGCTGAAATTTTAGACTGGATTCCAAGGGACAGGAAAAGACCCAGAAGAAGACCACATGGGAGATGGGTGGATGGAATTCGAAAGTATGCAGGGGTGACATGGAGGAGACTGGCACAAGACAGACCATTGTGGAGGAAACTTGGGAGAGCTTCGTCCAGCAGTGGATTGATAATGGTTGACAATGATGATGATGATGATGATATCATCATCATCATCATTGTCAACCATTATCAATCCACTGCTGGACGAAGGTCTCCCCAAGTTTCCTCCACAACGGTCTGTCTTGTGCCAGTCTCCTCCATGTCACCCCTGCATACTTTCGAATTTCATCCACCCATCTCCCATGTGGTCTTCTTCTGGGTCTTTTCCTGTCCCTTGGAATCCAATCTAAAATTTCGGCTGTCCATCGATGATCTGTCCTTCTGGCAGTATGTCCAGCCCATTGCCATTTCAGGGATTTAACTCTGATCATGATGTCTTCCACTCTTGTCATTTTTCGATCCACGAGTTCCTCTTCTTATCTCTCCTGGTTACACCAAGCATGCACCTCTCCATGCTTCTTTGAGTTGTCTGCAGCCTTTGTATGTCTCTTTTAGTTAAGGTCCACGTCTCTGCACCATACGTAAGCACTGGAAGGATGCATTGATCAAACACTTTTCTTTTAAGACATAATGGCATATTGCTCTTGAAAATTATGCTGTTTCTTCCAAAAGCTCTCCAGGCAAGTTTTGTACGCCGATTAATTTCTCCATCAATGTGACCCTCACTTGATATCTGCTGTCCAAGATAAACGTACGTGTCTGTTATCTCCAGCTTTTCTCCATCAATCGATAAATCTTCATTTCTTGTAAAAGCATTGAACATCACTTTTGTCTTCTGAAAGTTCATTTTTAATCCCACTTCTTTACTCTTGTCAGCAAGTTCCTGGATCATACTCTGCAGCTCTGATGGGGTAGTTGCAAAATGACTACGTCATCAGCAAAACGAAGGTGGGTTAGATAATCTCCATTAATCTTTATCCCCTTGTTTTCCCAGCTCAGTGACTGAAAAACACCCTCCAATGTGGCATTAAAGAGCTTCGGAGATATGGTGTCACCTTGTCTCACTCCTTTCCAATTTTTATGTGTGTTGTATTTTCAAACAGCCTAATCTTTGCACTTGCATTTTCATAGATGTTATTAATAATATTAATGTATGCATCTTCAATACCGCAGGTTTTCAGAGCCATTGTAACTGCTGATGGTTTCACCGAATCAAAGGCTTTTTCATAATCGATAAAAGCCATGCACAATGGAAGTTCATATTCCCTCGCTCTTTCAATTAGTTCTCTCAGCACGTGGATATGATCTATTGTGCTGTAGCCACTCCTGAATCCAGCTTGTTCTCTCGGTTGAGCCATGTCCAGTGTTACCTTCAAGCGGTGTGAAAGAACTTTAGTGAAGATTTTATAAACTACTGATAGGAGGCTGATAGGTCTGTAGTTTCCGAGATCCTCAATGTCACCTTTCTTATGTAGCAGGATCATTGTAGCGGTGTTCCAATCCTCAGGAATCTTTCCTTCATTAAGGCATCGAGTGAAAATTTGGGCGAGTACTGTTTCGATTTCTCCACTTGCTTCTTGTATGATGTCTACAGTAATTCCATCTTCTCCTGGAGCTTTTCCTCGCTTCATGTTCTTGATTGCATGTGCAACTTCTGCTGGAAGGACTGGAGGAACTCTGGTACTGGTATCTTTCATGATGTCTGGAGTGCATATATCATCCCTTTCATATAATTTGGAGTAGAAATCTTTCACTCTTGTCAAAATTTCGCCTCTATTTCTTGTTACAGAACCATCTTCTTTTCTCAGTGCCATAATCTGTTTTCTTCCCTTACTGAGATGTCCCTTTGCTATCTTTAGGCTTTGGTTGTTTTCAATTGCTTTCCTCACTAGTTCACAGTTGAATTTCCTTACGTCTTCAGTGATACTTTTTCTTACTGTCTTGCATAGCTCTATATATTCCACTTTGGAAGTCACATCTTCTTTAGTTGTCCTCATCTCTCTTCTTTTTTTGCATCAACATTTTCGTTTTTCCTGATAATTTGTTCACATGCAACTTGTTCTTAGACCCAGCTAATTTTGTTGCTGTTTCCATAAGAGCTTTTGTTACTTTTCTGTTAACTTCAGAGATGTCCACTTCTTCCGATGTTAGGCCTTCTAAAGCAGAGAACCTGTTCTTCAGTTCTAACTTGAAGGTATTATGGTGTTTTTTAAGGTTGGTTATGTCAATAGATTTTGTTTGTCCTATGAGCTTGCCACGTTCAAGTTTAGTGTTGAGGTGCATCTTACATCTCACCAATCTATGGTCACTACCTGTGTTGAACTTGTTTAGCACACTGCAGTCTTCTATGACGAATTTTTTGTTACACATAATAAAATCAATTTCACTTGTCGTCCCATTTGGATGTCTCCATGTCCATTTCCTGTGTGGCTTTTTCTTGAAGAAGGAGTTCAAGATGAAAAACCCTTCTGCCTCTGCAAACTCAACGAGAGTATTTCCACGCTGGTTTCTGTTGCCATGACCGAATTTACCTACCGAAGTTTCATTCTGTTGCCGTTGCCCTATTTTTGCATTGAAATCTCCCATAATTATTTTCAAGTGCTGCTTACCTTTATTATTTAGATGACAAATTTCCTCATAAAATTCTTCAATTTCTTCTTCAGGATGACTTGTGGTGGGTGCATAAGTTTGAATAATCTGAGCCTGGTATCTTTTCGAGAGTTGAATAACAAGTCGTGCAGCTCTGTCAGAGGAACTTTCAACTTCTACAACTTTATCCTTCAGTTTCTTGTTTATTATAAATCCAACACCACTAGTTCTGCCAGTATCTGTCCCACGATAGTAGAAGAGATGTCCACTTTTCAGTTCGATGAGATCTTCTCCTTTTCTCCTTACCTCACTTAGCCCCACGATGTCCCACTTGATCCTTTGTAGTTCCTCTTCCAATTCAAGAAGCCTTGAATCAGAAGATAGGGAGCGTCCATTGTAAGTAGCCAAGGTCAGCATCAGATGGCAGCCTAGTCCGGTCCTCCGGGATTCTTAGCACCCTCTGCCTTCATGTCGCACTGGCCGCTGCCTTGGCCAGGTACATTCCAGCTGCCGGAGACTGAGGGCCAAGATTTAAGTTGTGGAATCATTTTGGAGGGGTTTGGCCATAACTCACCACGCTGGCCAAGCGGGTTGGTGAGTGTGGGATAGCATTTCCTCTGATCCCGATGGTATAGTTATACCGCTATGGGCGGTCGTCAGAGCCCCTTTAGTGGGAACAGGATGCACCACGAGAAGGCGGGGTTGACATTTGTCAAGGAGAGGCTGTGATGTTACGCATCACCTGACCTTACATCCCGATGATGATATATATATACTTATATACAAATGCATATATATGTATATAATGTTCAATGATTTTCAAGCTCTGCATATGGATTTATATTGGTAGGCGAAAAAAAATACCCTGAGAAAAGTAGCACTAACAAACAGAAAGTATCTCCTAAATGTCTCTGTTGAAAATTGTTTCGTAAAAATGCATTTTCTACTGCTGTTAAAGTTTCAAAAGTGGGCATGGGTTTGTCATAAAGCAAAAAAGCAGTTCGTTGAAAATTCATTTATCTCTTATTAACATTTTGTCACTGCTGAAAATGTAGTGCTGCACCAACCGTACTGAAAATGATCCAAATGGGACTTGTGTGTGTTAAGGAGGGCTGTAGATGAGGTAAATTTATATGGAATTCTTTTGACTTAAGCCATAAACTACCATTTCTACAATGTGTATACAAAATTTGGGGTCTACCTCTAGCCGTTGCACCACAATTTTAATTTGAAGTTTGATGTGCTTGTAGATTTTTTGCATACTTGTGGTCAAAATTTTTTTATCACTGTATTTTCAGTACAATTCTGCTACATATAGTTTTAATGGAAGAACAAGAATAACATATAGTTAAAATTTTTTATTGTATTTGTAATAAAAAAAAAGGATTACTTAGCTGGGCAAAGTTGGAAACTTCACTTAATACTTATATCAGTTTCCATTGAGATAATAAACTGATTAATGACAAAAAAAAAAACCCCAATAAGTTTTGACAATTTGCACTTTCCCTAATTTATTTCTCTTCAGGTACATATGTTTACTTATAAACCGTGTTCTGTAGGTTTGTTAAAAGTAATAAATTTAAAACTGAAGTTCTGAATGAAAAATGGGAAGACAAATTTAATAAAAGAAAATTCTCTCTTTAACTCATAATAATTTTCCCATAATAAAAATACTTCTAAGTATTAGAAATGCAGAAATAATATTAATAACACTGCACACAAATACATTGATGATGCATAAAAATGGAAAAGTAAGAAAAAACACTAAAGAGCACCCCACCCCGAGCAGTTGTGTAATCCGTAAAAGCAAAAATTCGAGGTTATTAAATGGCTTTCGCACGTCTGCGTAGTTTGTTTTAATTTTTTTAATTATTTAAACACTTTACATGTGCTATAGGCTTCACTTCGACTGTGCAAAGAAACGCCTGAAGTGCATTGCCTGAGTATTACCGGAAAGCTGCCTGTAAAAACTGCTGACAATTTTGGGAAAGAAAACTGGTTTTATCTGTGACCAAACAGGGGTTGTTCTGGTCACCAAGTTGATGCCGTTGGGCGTGTTGTTGTACACGGGGAAAGTGGCTTGTTGACAGAGGCTTCAGATCTGCTTTTCATTGCCACTGGGAGGATTAAAAGTAATTGGCAATATTTTCGCCAAAATTTTTTATCAGTCGCCAAAATGATTTTTTTTCACAAATTGCAAAGAATGCAATCGGCAGCACGACACCAAAAAATTTATGACCAGCACATCTTTATGCAAGTGGAAGCAACTGCTGGTAAACAACAGCATGTGTGAAGGTCTAAGACGGTATAAAAACTTGATACTGAGCTCTGTTAATCAGTATTATTATTGTTCTTCAGGTGGAAAAGGCAGCAGACTTAAGAGTTTCACAAAGGCCAAATTGTAATAGCCAGATAATCATGACAGAGTATTTCTGAGATGACAAGGTTCGTAGGGTGCTCACAGTCAGCCGTGGTTTGTACTTTCAAAAAAGTGGTCCGAGGACGGGAACAACCACAAACCTCCACAAGGTGTGGGCCAATTATGGCTCAGTGATGCTAGAGCTGAGCGAAGGCTATCCTGTATGGTGCTCGTCAACAGTGAATGCTATCCTGTATGGTGCTCGTCAACAGTGAATGCTATCCTGTATGGTGCTCGTCAACAGAAGGAATATCGTAGTGCAACTCACCAGTAATTTGAATGCTGTTGATGGTAGTAATGTGTCACAACACACTGTACATCTAATCCTGCTGCAAATTGGGCTACACAGTTGCAGCCACTTCAATTGCCCCTGCTAACCTCCATTCATATTGAAAGCTCCGACAGTGGGCACTTGAGCATCAAAAACTGGACTGTGAATGATTGACAGAAGGTTGTCTGGTCTGATGAATCTCATTTCCTGTTGCACCATATGGATGGCTGGATACATGTGTGTTATTTACCTGGGGAAATGTTGGTGCCAGGATGCATTGTGGGATATAAACAAGCTGGTGTAGGAAGTGTAATGCTTTGGGCAATGTTATGCTGGGAAACCCTGTGTCTAGTAATTTATGTACTGGAAAGTATGATGTCTATCACCTACTTAAACATTATTGCAGACTAGGTTCACCCTTTCATGGCAACTGTATTCTCCTTTAACAGTGCCTTCTTTTAGCAGAATTATGCGCCCTGCCACACTGCCCGGATTGTTCAAGAATGGTTCACGGAACATGAAAAAGACTTCTAGGTATTGCTCTGGCCTCCAAATTCCCCAAATATCAACCCAATTGATCATCTGTGATTTGTGTTGCAACAGCAAATCCAGTCTGCTGCGGCTCAACCACGTAACTAACGTACGTGTTGGTTCCATGTACCCCAAGACATCTTTAGAAATCTTGTAGCATCCATGCCTTACCAGGTAAGAGTTATTTTAGCAGCACATGAAGGACCATCATATTAGGCAGGTAGTAGTAATGTTTTGGCTCTTCGATGTATATCTGTCCAGAATTGACCATCTTACCAGCTGTATTCATGAAGGTGGTGTGTGTAGCAAACCATAGTAGGTAATGATTGCAAGTAACATGCTGAAATGTATCCCTGTCTCATTTTGATGCAGTTGAAATCTGGGAATAAATGGAACATGTTTGTAAAGTCTTTTGATTATGTGCTCATTGAACCAGTCGCTCAGTGAAGGAATTGTAGATAGGTGTGTTACCATTTTAGAAGCATCCTGATCTTCCAAGGTAAAAGTGCCCAATTGCACGTGGTAAAGATTGTCTCTGCCATTAATCTTTCAAACCACTGGCACTTGTATTTTTTTGTATCAAAGATTTTATGTTATCATTAGTATCAAACCACTCCACTTTTACGGCACTTCACTGAAAGTAGTCGTAATAGTTTCAAGCATACATACTATCATACACACGGTTTTGTATCGATAGGAATGAAAATCTGGATACTTATCAAACACCTCTCATAACATGCCATGTGAAGGCATTTATTCAGGGAAACTGAAAACTTACATTGGAACATCATTTTGATGCATTAGTTCTGAATGCATCAAAAGGATGTTCCATTATATGTAGCAGTTTCATATGGTAATAGCTATATACTAGTAATAATAAAAATTATAAAATAAGATTGAGAAAAATAATGTAACAATGGTGAAGAAAATGTTTAATCACGGGTTTTATAAAGGTAAATTTTAATTCATTTGGTGGTCAGATTTTTGAACTAGAACCTAGTTCATTGTCAAGGCCATCACTGGAGTAGCTGTTGCCAATTTGTTGGAAGTGCCCAACCACAATTATCATTAAGCGTGGCACTATTTGCATCCCTTCTTCAAGTTTTCTCTTTATAACAATATTTGGAGGTGCCATGATGCCATTAATTACTAATGTAATAATGCTTTTATTGCACAATAGTTGTTTTAAAAATGCAAAAGTTAAAATGAATTCTTATTACAATTATATTAATTTTATTCAGTAATGTTGATATCTTAATAATAATGAAATAATAAAAGCATAATAATAAAGTTATGAAGTCCATGTAGTGAAATAATGTGTAAGTAAGGAGACAGCCTGCTGAAGCATTGCCATACAGAATCAATTGCATCTAAGAAGCCCTTTCCCCCATCCAGAAAACAGATATATTGCCATCATCTGTTGCCAGAAAATGAGCCATGGCTTTTATCAGACTTCAGTAAAGGTATGTCAACTGTCATGCCAAAGTCAGAGTAGTCTAATTATTGTATCCTACTGTGATTACTGTTAAAGGCCTCATTATGTATCTGAGATCAGTGAATGCTTCAGCAATCTTTGTATCTGTCATCTTTCATTATTTGCACATGTTACTGTATGATGCATGTCAGTTATGCTCATCAGAGGCTTATTAATTTTTTGACTAGTGTGTGTTGGTCTTAGTAGAATGCAGATGTGTTGCAGATGTGCAGTAAAATGTTAGTAGAGTGATAACAAACACTTTGAGGTGGTTTGACCATGCCGAAAGAATGATTGATGAAGTGCTAACCAATAATTTATTCAGCCCAAGTAACAGGAAATGAAAGTGGGGGGATAGCTGAGGGAATCATGGGAGGACAAAATTCAAGAATGCCCTGAAGAGAAAAAGACAGTATAAAGTACTAAAGGTCTTGTATGGGACATGTGATGGATATCAGCAAAACCTGGGTAAATGGAGACATTTGACATATCAGCAATCATGTCTAACACCATCAGTCACTTTATTGTAACACATCATCATGCTTTGAGGAGCTAATCTCTGAAACTCAGAGAATAGCCTACTAATATGAATCTGTATCATAGTTAGAAAAGTGTACAAAAATGATAAAAAAAGTGCTTACAAATAAATCATATTCAACACAGATTTCAGCCAGTTTTCATCAATATTGATGGTGTATGTTGGAATATGTGCATTGTGGAAACGTTTATTAAAGGAAAAATAGCTGGGCATCAGAGAAAATTAGATCGGTGGGCCGACCAGTAAAAAGGTTCTAGGAAGAACACTATGTATCTGTATGTATGAATGTGTGTTGATTTTAGGCATTTAATTTCTGATTGAGGATATATTCTTTCATGAAAAATAGTTCCATACTTCTCTCCAAACTTTCCTGTTCTAATATTTTTGTTAATTATATTAATTTATCACTGTTTTACATGTCTTTAGCATATTTTTTCATGACATTGGATTGCAAATGTTTGTAGCTGTAAAACATTAAAACATGCCTTTTCACATGTGTATATGCAAAGAAAAGAAGAAACTGTGTAGAATATATGGGATAAAGCATGAAGTGTTAACCTCTGGAAAAATGGTTCTTTGTGAAATGTACTGCCTCTCTCCCTTTTTTTTTCATATTCATAAATGGAAGTTATTGAAGTGTGTATGTGAAAGTAAAATATGTGATTCACACACATAGGTTGCGAGAATGTTTCTTTCTTTTCTTCTTCTTTTTTTTTAAAGGCTTTGTAGCTAAACAGCTAAGTAAATGTATTTTATGTGAGAACTTGTAAGAAGTTGCAAAATGTATTTTCTGTAATAATGCAAGTGAAGCTTTATGTGATCGATTTCAACCTTCACTGTAAAATCCAGACATCGATCAGTGGAATAAAATAATAGAGCGGCTTGGAACACCATCTCAGGAGTTCATGAGGAGACTTCAGCCATCAGTGTGCCATTACGTGGAAAACCGGCCTAGATTTGTAGGTTATTCCTTTGAAAAGTTGTTTCCTGATTTCTTGTTCTCTTCAGACAGCTCAGAACAAAGTAGGATTCAAGGTATGTCTTTTTATCAAATCATGAGATACTTGTACAAAATGTCAACTTCCTTTATTGCTTTGAACTTGCATGTGTAATATTTAAATAGATGAAAAGAAAGGGAAAGAAATATCTGCCAATCCAATGACTGTGAAGTACAAGTTTTTCACCAACTGTTTTTTTATTTCTTTTCCCCAGCAGCTGTAGCAAAGGTTTAATTTTTATTAAAGAAATGCAAAAGACAAGTGTTAATGCATTAAAACTAAATTAGGTTTTAACAGAATAGACTTGTTACAGACTTGAGTAAAGTGTTCTCATGGTACATATAGATCTTTAAAAAGTGCTTATTCTTTTAAGGCTATCTTTGAATAAGTGTAAGAGAAATTTTATCCTATATTTGCAATGTAAATTCTTTTGCACACATTTTCCCGAAGACTATTACTTTGTGAGGTTTGAAATTTTGAGCACAAATAAAAACAACCTATGTCTAACATGTGCTACAGTTATTATTCCGAAAAAAAAATGTTAGGATTTTTTTTTAAAATTCAATTTATCTGACTCGAAAGTATTCCAATTTGGGCGCCAGATGGCGAGATACATTAGCTTAGCAATGTTTCTGTCTGGAAGAAACGAAATCTCTCATTTCTGTCTAATTTTTTTGAATTATCTAGGCCAAATAGAAATAATTGAATGGGGCCAAAAGGGAGACTGGAATCTTGTCTGGCATAAATCATCTCAACTCCTACTGTACGTTAATTTTTTGAAGAGAAAATGTATTCATTAGCAGGGAACTCCTGACTTTGAGCTATAGAAACTCCGCCTACATCCTAAGCTCCACCCCAAACAATGTTATTGGTTAAAACATAACAGCACTTATTTTGTCCTTTCATTGTGGAGCCAACAAGAGACTGCTTTCATTCTGAATATGGTGAGGTCTGCAGTGATTTGATGACGCCAATTTCTGGGACAGTCCCTCAAGATGCAAAAATCACGCCCAAGGAGTGATTTTTTGCGCCATCTATTGCAGAAGATGAACTCTAACACTCATTCAAATACAGCCTTAAGTGTGCTTAAAAGTCCTTATTTTCATCCTAAAATTCCAAAGAGTACTTAAAAAGTACTTATATTTCTTAACCTGCTGTTCAAAACCAAGAAAGTGCCATGTAGTGCATAGAACTCCTGCTGCTGGTTGGTTATGTTTATAATCACATCATGTGACATCAGCTGAAAGAGGAAGAGCCTGGGGCACTGTGAGATAAGTAACTTGCTAAAAAATGCAAAGGATAAGCACATTCGGTAGATTCCACACACCAAACCCATGACTTTTGGTACCAATATTTCTTTTTTGTATTTTCCCTTTTTGTATACGCAATTCACCGTTGTTCAGTTATACCATGAGAAAATTAAGTGCTAAATTGAAATCTTGAACACGTAATTTTGACTTTGGTTTTGCAATTTAAACCATGGGATGATTATGTGTGAAATGTAGATCTTGAACTCATAACTTGAACTACATTTTACAATATACAAGCTAGAGTAAATCAATAGCACTACTACTATTTCAATAACTGTTTCACACATTATAACATTTCTCGTGCTGAGTGCCCAATCGTCGCTTAATCTCCGCCTCTGTCTTAGACTTTAATACTTTTGCTGATGAGGGTTAATCTCTCGATGTTTTTAATTCAGACTCTTGCTGACTTCCATCATCACATTCATTTGAAATGATTGTGAATACCTCAGGTGTTTTTTAAATAATAGCTCAATGAACTTAGTCTGCGCAACATTCAGCTAAACAACATAAACGGAATATAATAAGCAGTTGGACCTACATGTATACTTCTGAAAGTTTATCTTTTAGGGTAAGTGCACATTAAAATATCTGAAAATTGGGTTATTGACTGATAAATTACCGAATTCGATTATATTATACAGAGGCGAAGATTAAGCGACGATTGGGCACTCAGCACGAGAAATGTTATAACATGTGAAATAGTTATTGAAATAGTAGTAGTGCTATTGATTTATTTAGATAGCTACGTAAACTAAAGGGCTAGTAGATACTAACCTTTGTATTTAATACAAGCTAGAAGACTTCGTGCAACAGAACTAAATAGGCTGCAATGGAATACTGTCTTAGCACGATTTATTTTAAAAGATGAAATACTATATACAGGTTAAAACATACACTAGTACTTTCGAAGTGACAATCACTTCATCTTCAGATGTACTGATATAAACGCCATCTCAATATCATATATATACACTTGTGCACCATGGGTACCCTACTACTTGGTCACGTGACATGGCGTGGCTGTTGTGAAATTTGTATGCAAATCATGATGAGGATGATTTATGAGTACGAGATTATATTAGAATTAAAACATGTCATACTACTCTGATACATTTTAAAATAAATCGTGCTAAGACGGTATTCCATTGCAGCCTATTTACAGTTTTATAGTTTATGCACTCTTTATTTGCATATATGTGATTATTCACTCAGATAGGAAAATTGATTAGACCAGCAGAACTGCCTTTTATATTGCAGTAAATTCTAATTTATTACACTCACAAACTTAAATTATGTGGCAAAATATTGCAAACTTTATCAGCATACTTAATTTGCATGTTCGGTCAGGGTTCATCCTAGCTGTTTTCAGAAGGGTGCTACATGCTTCCTGCCCATTAATTAAAAACATCCCATCCTACCTGTCCTGAAGCCTTAAATGACTGCCCTATCCCTAATGGTCTATTAGAAAGAGATGCACATGCATTTATTGATCATTTGCATGAAACCATTTCTAGACAGAAAATCAGTCTATTATTACAAATCTTGGTATCCTAGAAAAGTAGGGTTAGAAATGACTCTAAACCTTTATGGAATTGCTGAAGTAATGCAGCTGGTTGAGTATTTCAACCTAGATGAACATTATTACAGAGGATGAGTCAAAAGTTTTGAAATATTTGCACAAACGCATGTGCTGCAGTGGGTACGTCATATGTTTAAACTAGTTCAAGTGATGCACTGCAGTCAGTCGAAAGGGATATAAAGTGGTAGTTGTTGCCATGAACAGCATTGCATGTCATCGTTCTGTCTGTGGTTGAGGCATCTAAAAGATGAACAGCCAGAACCAGCTAATTAGGGAATGTTTGCTTTACGAGTTTGAACTCTGCCATAATGCTGCTCAAGCAACACAAAACATTTGTCATGCAAAAGGGGAAGGTTCCATGGACCACAGCACCATAATCAGATGGTTCAAGAAATTTCGTTCAGGTGACATAAACCTTGACGATCAGGTAGGCTGCAAACTGTGGATTCAGAGGCCGTGCTCCAGTTCGTAAAGGCAAATCCAACAACCAGCACTTGGAGATTATCAGGCGAAATGGACATATCACAGACCACCATGGTTCATCACCTTAAGGACCTCAGCAAGGTGTACAAGAGCTGCCGCATTGTTCCTCACAAACTGATGCCAGCTGAAGCAAACCGCCGAGTGGAAGTGTGCACAAAACTCCTAGAAAACCAGAGCGATGTATGTTTCATTAAGAGAACTGTTAAGTGCGATTAAAAGGGGGTCTATTTCCGTAATCTTAACACACAACAACAGTGGTTGAGCCCAGGTCAGCTTCCAGAACCTGTTGCCAAGTGTGGGTGCTTCGAACACAAGGTGATCCTCTATGTCCGGTGGAATTTTGAGATGTTAATCCATTATGAATTTGTTCCAGATGGTTGGATCATCAATGCCAACCTCTAATCTGAACAGCTGGAGCAGATGTATGCCATTTTGGAGGAGAGTACCCGGCACTAATGAACAGAAAGTGTGCTCTCCTACAGCAGGACAACATTCGGCCTCATACCACGTGAACGATCCGGGCAAAACTCCAGGAACTTGAAGGCATCGAACTGATGCCATACTCAGCATATATTCTGGACCATGCTCCATCAGATTATGACTTTTTCCAGTCCATGGCCCACTTCCTTTGCGGGTGGCACTTCAACAACCAGGAGGAGGTGGCAGCTGGGGTGAAGGAGTTCTTTGCCTCAAAGGACAAGAACTGGTGCCACTGCGGAATTGAAGAACTGGCAGACAGATGTCTAAAGATAGCGCAACACAATGGCCTATACTTTGAATGCTAGTCAGCTTTCATCGTAAAGGTACATATGAAGACATAAAGTAATACAAACATAGCAAAACCTTCAACTCACCCTCTGTACTATTAGAGTGGGATGAGTACAAATGAATGTTTCTATCTCAAACCGATATTGAGAGTAGTTATTTGTCAATTTCAAACACATGTTCAATTCTGTCTGAATCAGAAGTTACTGTGAGTAGAAGATTCCCACTAATACAAATTTTTTTAAACATTTTATGTACTTTCAAATGCTAAAGTAGAAAGAATATCTTCTCAAATTAAACTAGTATTGATTGATAACAGTATATATAATAATATTTTAATATCTACAGTGAATTACTGTTGAACTTTTCTGATGAATTAAAACTGCTTGTACGGTTTTGTTTTTGTAACGTCGATATATTTCTCTATTTTGACCACAATTGCAATACATTGTGTGGTGTACTCACACAAAAGTGTATTAATATGTTCAACGTATGAAAATATTCCCTATTATTTTTAGATTTAGCAGCATAATTCACGAAGAAGAAAAGAAATGAAATAAATCAAATTAATGCTGTATTTTAGTATTGACTTAATTCATCTGAGAATCATGCTATTAAGATGACTCAAAACGTACAAGTATAACAATCAACTAAACATGTTATTTATTAATCACTGAAGTAGAACTGCACTGTGTTTCATAATGATATGGCCACTTACTATTTCAAGAATAACAAAGTGAAAAACAATGAAAACCACACAAAAGTCATGTTATGGAAAAGAACAAACCATTTATTCAATAAATACAGATCATCATCATCATCATCATTGTCAACCATTATCAATCCACTGCTGGACGAAGGTCTCCCCAAGTTTCCTCCACAACGGTCTGTCTTGTGCCAGTCTCCTCCATGTCACCCCTGCATACTTTCAAATTTCATCCACCCATCTCCCATATGGTCTTCTTCTGGGTCTTTTCCTGTCCCTTGGAATCCAATCTAAAATTTCGGCTGTCCATCGATGATCTGTCCTTCTGGCAGTATGTCCAGCCCATTGCCATTTCAGGGATTTAACTCTGATCATGATGTCTTCCACTCTTGTCATTTTTCGGATCCACGAGTTCCTCTTCTTATCTCTCCTGGTTACACCAAGTATGCACCTCTCCATGCTTCTTTGAGTTGTCTGCAGCCTTTGTATATCTCTTTTAGTTAAGGTCCACGTCTCTGCACCATACGTAAGCACTGGAAGGATGCATTGATCAAACACTTTTCTTTTAAGACATAATGGCATATTGCTCTTGAAAATTATGCTGTTTCTTCCAAAAGCTCTCCAGGCAAGTTTTGTACGCCGATTAATTTCTTCATCAATGTGACCCTCACTTGATATCTGCTGTCCAAGATAAACGTACGTGTCTGTTATCTCCAGCTTTTCTCCATCAATCGATAAATCTTCATTTCTTGTAAAAGCATTGAACATCACTTTTGTCTTCTGAAAGTTCATTTTTAATCCCACTTCTTTACTCTTGTCAGCAAGTTCCTGGATCATACTCTGCAGCTCTGATGGGCTAGTTGCAAAAATGACTACGTCATCAGCAAAACGAAGGTGGGTTAGATAATCTCCATTTATCTTTATCCCCTTGTTTTCCCAGCTTAGTGACTGAAAAACACCCTCCAATGTGGCATTAAAGAGCTTCGGAGATATGGTGTCACCTTGTCTCACTCCCTTTCCAATTTTTATGTGTGTTGTATTTTCAAACAGCCTAATCTTTGCACTTGCATTTTCATAGATGTTATTAATAATATTAATGTATGCATCTTCAATACCGCAGGTTTTCAGAGCCATTGTAACTGCTGATGGTTTCACCGAATCAAAGGCTTTTTCATAATCGATAAAAGCCATGCACAATGGAAGTTCATATTCCCTCGCTTTTTCAATTAGTTCTCTCAGCACATGGATATGATCTATTGTGCTGTAGCTACTCCTGAATCCAGCTTGTTCTCTCGGTTGAGCCATGTCCAGTGTTACCTTCAAGCGGTGTGAAAGAACTTTAGTGAAGATTTTATAAACTACTGATAGGAGGCTGATAGGTCTGTAGTTTCCGAGATCCTCAATGTCACCTTTCTTATGTAGCAGGATCATTGTAGCGGTGTTCCAATCCTCAGGAATCTTTCCTTCATTAAGGCATCGAGTGAAAATTTGGGCGAGTACTGTTTCGATTTCTCCACTTGCTTCTTGTATGATGTCTACAGTAATTCCATCTTCTCCTGGAGCTTTTCCCCGCTTCATGTTCTTGATTGCATGTGCAACTTCTGCTGGATGGACTGGAGGAACTCTGGTACTGGTATCTTTCATGATGTCTGGAGTGCATGTATCATCCCTTCCATATAATTTGGAGTAGAAATCTTTCACTCTTGTCAAAATTTCGCCTCTATTTCTTGTTACAGAACCATCTTCTTTTCTCAGTGCCATAATCTGTTTTCTTCCCTTACTGAGATGTCCCTTTGCTATCTTTAGGCTTTGGTTGTTTTCAATTGCTTTCCTCACTAGTTCACAGTTGAATTTTCTTAAGTCTTCAGTGATACTTTTTCGTACTGTCTTGCATAGCTCTATATATTCCACTTTGGAAGTCACATCTTCTTTAGTTGTCCTCATCTCTCTTCTTTTTTGCATCAACATTTTCGTTTTTCCTGATAATTTATTTACATGCAACTTGTTCTTAGACCCAGCTAATTTTGTTGCTGTTTCCATAAGAGCTTTTTTGGTTACTTTTCTGTTAACTTCAGAGATGTCCACTTCTTCCGATGTTAGGCCTTCTAAAGCAGAGAACCTGTTCTTCAGTTCCAACTTGAAGGTATTATGGTGTTTTTTAAGGTTGGTTATGTCAATAGATTTTGTTTGTCTTATGAGCTTGCCACGTTCAAGTTTAGTGTTGAGGTGCATCTTACATCTCACCAATCTATGGTCACTACCTGTGTTGAACTTGTTTAGCACACTGCAGTCTTCTATGACGAATTTTTTGTTACACATAATAAAATCAATTTCACTTGTCGTCCCATTTGGATGTCTCCATGTCCATTTCCTGTGTGGCTTTTTCTTGAAGAAGGAGTTCAAGATGAAAAACCCTTCTGCCTCTGCAAACTCAACGAGAGTATTTCCACGCTGGTTTCTGTTGCCGTGACCGAATTTACCTACTGAAGTTTCATTCTGTTGCCGTTGCCCTATTTTTGCATTGAAATCTCCCATAATTATTTTCAAGTGCTGCTTACCTTTATTATTTAGATGACAAATTTCCTCATAAAATTCTTCAATTTCTTCTTCAGGATGACTTGTGGTGGGTGCATAAGTTTGAATAATCTGAGCCTGGTATCTTTTCGAGAGTTGGATAATAAGCCGTGCAGCTCTGTCAGAGGAACTTTCAACTTCTACAACTTTATCCTTCAGTTTCTTGTTTATTATAAATCCAACACCACTAGTTCTGCCAGTATCTGTCCCACGATAGTAGAAGAGATGTCCACTTTTCAGTTCGATGAGATCTCCTTTTCTCTTTACCTCACTTAGCCCCACGATGTCCCACTTGATCCTTTGTAGTTCCTCTTCCAATTCAAGAAGTCTTGAATCAGAAGATAGGGAGCGTCCATTGTACGTTGCCAAGGTCAGCATCAGATGGCGGCCTAGTCCGGTCGTCCGGGGATTCTTAGCACCCTCTGCCTTCATGTCGCACTGGCCGCTGCCTTGGCCAGGTACATTCCAGCTGCCGGAGACTGAGGGCCAAGATTTAAGTTGTGGAGTCATTTTGGAGGGGTTTGGCCGTAACTCACCACGCTGGCCAAGCGGGTTGGTGAGTGTGGGATAGAATTTCCTCTAATCCCGATGGTATAGTTATACCGCTATTGGCGGTCGTCAGAGCCCCTTTAGTAGGAACAGGATGCACCACGAGAAGGCGGGGTTGACATTTGTCAAGGAGAGGCTGTGATGTTACGCATCACCTGACCTTACATCCCAAAAATACAGACACAAACGTAAAAATAACTTTTAAAGGCAAAAATGAACCTCTTTTTTACAGCATTTGCCAAAACAAGTGTTTCAAAATTATATGACCACATGACTTATTAGCCAATATATCCACCAGAGTTCTCAATTTATTTTTTCCATCACATGCATGATGTTAAAAAATAACTCACATGTGCTGTTTGCTGAATGAATCAGTGCATTATCTTGTTGCAGAATCCATGTAAGCCCATGAAATTCATCAACACATGGCAGCAGATTGTCCTCAAGAAGCTCTTGGTAATCCATAGCCTTAATTTTACCTGATACACAAACTACAGTAGTTTTACCCTTAAATCCAAAGCCAGCCCAAACCATAATGGACCCACCACCAAGTTGTCTTTTGGAAAAAATCTCAGGCTCTTTACAAATATCATACCAATACTTCCATCACACATCTGGGTTGTCTAAATTGAACTTTTTCTCTCAATAAAGATGACTCATTCAAATCTTGTTTCCAGGAATGTGATATTTTGCCTATTTCAGCCAATTTTCATGATGCAGATCAGTCATTTGTGGTTGTGATTTTTATTTCATGTAGATTAAGTTATCCCTGCTCCTGGTAACCCTGGACAAAGTCGATTTGGATACTTATAATATTGGGTCCTTCAACAACTGACCTGGAGATACATTTCCACTTTGTAGTTTCCTCATATCCATTCTTTTTTGCCTTTTTGACAGTTTTTCTGGTTGCCCTGGAGACTTTTCTGATCATAAGCTTTGCATAACTTCAGATAATTTAGTACCTGAAGTTATGTAAAGTTTTTGCTGTTGATTTGGAGTATTCACCATATACATTCAAAGCCATAATTCACTTTTTCTTGAACTCATTCAACACCTTTCCTTGACCTATGCTGTCGACATTCAGCATGCAAGCTGCTAATCCTACCAAATCCACGAACAATGTCTTTATATAACTGGTATGATTTGCATACTTCAGAAGTTTTGTGTGCTTATGATAACATGCAGTGTTGCCACATGCAGCACATAAATCACAATTCTCACATTTTGGCTAAAGGTGGTCATATGATTTTGCAACATAGCCTTTCTAATCATAATGCATTATACTACAGTTAGTACTTTTTAGGATGCAGCTCTGTTAGGATGTTGGTCTCTAATAAGACCAACATCCTAACAAAGCTGAATTGGAGAAAGTAAGGTATGAGCTGCATTGGAGAAAGTAAGGTATAAGCAGCATTGGAGAAAGTAAGGTATGTTGAATACTGCATTTTATACTTGTGTTTTGGTCACAAGAGATTTCAGTTGTTCTATTGAAATATAATGATACATGCACAGAGATACTAAAACTGGCCAAATAACATTCAAAGAAAACTCTTAGCATCTCGGGGAATTATGTTTGAAGAAAGAAAACTAAAGACTATGCTATACTAGAAGTATATTTGTAAAACAGAAGAAAAAGAAATTTAGAATCAAGAAATTGAGATTATTGTCAAATATTCAATATACGATAATAATATATATATATAATTCTTAAAATGTCATTCCATGCAGGGCATGAAATGACATTTTAAGAATTGCAAATGCTAAATTGATGTTTTTTAAGCCTTTGCTCCTGTAGTCATAGAATTAAATAAACAAGTTTGCACAGTTTTCTGCTTTTTGTGTTATTAACTGAACATAAAGGAATTTAGTTTTCTTCATTTTCACTTATATTTATTTTTTTAATTGCAAATTTCAAACTAGCAATGCAGAAGCAGTGTGCAATCTTCTTGTTTTCATATTTTATTCTGTTCCTGTTGTACTGTGAGCATAAGTTATTAGAGATGGACATTGAAATTACTAAAATTTTGGTAGAAGTTTATTCTGTGTAAGTTTTGTGAAATGTGAAATTTCTTCTCTGTTCTGTTGCGCAATAGCCAACCTAGCCAGAGATCTTTTATCAAAAATGCTTGTCATCGACCCAGAGAAAAGGATATCAGTAGAAGAAGCCCTTATACACCCATACATTAGAGTATGGTATGAAGAAAGTGAAGTAAATGCGGTAAGTACGGTTGTACATATATATTTTGGTTGTAGTAATTTTTTTCAATGTGTATATATTTTGAGTTTATGATGTTATATTCAGCCTGACATAATTTAAAATCTAGATATGAGAGGATAATAAGTACAGGAAAAGTGTGTATATATATACAGAGGTTGATTAACGTTTGTAGTGACAAAGTAAAGTGTGCGTCATATGCAAATCTTGTGATCCACAATCATGTAACCATGTTTATCATGCAGTAGCAGCCTTCTGCTTTAAGAGCATTTGTAATTTTGCTTTTATAGTGTTAATATGCCTCCACAAATGATTCTGTTCTGGAAGGGGTATATGGTTGCCCTCTCCAAAGAAGGTTATTGGTATACAGCAATTCAAAAAAAGTGCAAAGAAAATGGTCGTGTGATTTCTAAAATTGGCATATGTCAAGTAATTAAGTGTGCAAAAGAGAACTTTGCAGCTTGCTTGAGTGACGCACAAATGCCATGAAAAACCCACCCGAAACAAAAGAGGACTGCTGAGGTGGTGCAAAAAGTCAGGCCTCTTGTAAAGAAAGAGAATCCAACAATGCAAAGAAGCATTGCACAACATGTAGGCGTCTCACAAGCAACTGTAAACTACATTATCAAATCTGAGCTACGCTTAGAAAAGCAGTTTAAGCTCAGTGTCCACAAGCTCATTCCATGCTACATTTCAAAGATGACGAACAGCAAGAAACTGTATGAGAGACACCTAGCAAGGAACAGGTGGAAGTTTGTGGTCACTTTGGATAAAGCATGGATATACCTTAGTAACACAAACAAAATTCAGGCAATATACTATCAAGAAAAAGGTGCCAGGGCGCATACCTCGAATGAGTACATGAAAGCAAAGAAAGGTTTTTACATGGATTTATGGTTGTGGCAGGTTATTGCTATAATGGTATGTAACGTACCAGGAGATGTGACGTACCTGCCAGAAGGACGCACACGACATAAAGACAGATAGGAATCAGAATAAAACGTCCGCGTAACTCAATTGGTAGAGTGACTTATTCCGCAATGAGGGGATCCAGGTTCGAATCCTGGCGCGGATAAAAATGACAGAGAAATTTACTTCGTTATAATGGCGCCCGAACTATCCGGATGAGCCGACCGTTCAAAATCTCGCATTGGTGTGATGTTCCTTCCACACCGCGAGATAGGAAAAATAAGAGAATCCCTTCTCCAGCACTTCGGGAAAAAAAAAAAATAAGGGGGAGATGATGTGACGTACCTGCCAGAAGGACGCACACGACATAAAGGCAGATAGGAATCAGAATAAAACGTCTGCGTAGCTCAATTGGTAGAGTGACTTATTCCGGAATGAGGAGATCCGGGTTCGAATCCTGGCGCGGATAAAAATGACAGAGAAATTTACTTCGTTATAGGTAAGTTTAAGCTGTGAAAGGCTGCGAATAACAAAAAAAAAGTAATGTAACTTAATATCAGACAAACATTCTTAACCCAATTTACCACAAAGAAAGTCCATCCTTATATGATGCTATGGCTTCAAATGTATGGGTCCACCAAGATAAGGCTTCCAGCAGTACGGCTAAGTCCATAGTGGCATACATGCAGAAGATGGAAGCTGAGACAGGTATTCATACTATACCTTCTCTTTAATTCCTGTCAAATCCCCAGATGCCTTTTCCATGGATTTATGCAGCTTCAGGTTACTTAAACGAGCTCTCACAAGTAGAAGACCCAAAACAATTGGCAGCCTTTGGAATCTTGCAAAGAGGAGTGGGAGAGAATTGATCTTGCCTGCCTGCAAAGGAGCCTGCTACAGTGGAAGTTGTGCTGCAGAAGGATAGTACAGGAACATGGTAAGAACATAGAACACAACAGAAGTTGGCACCATGGTATTTCATAATGTATGATCTTGCAAACTTTGTCACTACAAACATGAAACAACCTCTGCATATATTTTGAACATTTGATATCATATATCAATACAGCACAGTGAATGTGTATATTCATTAGCTCTTCTAAATTATTGTGCTTGTTAGTAATCAGATACACTTGAAGGTTACTCTCCCTTTCACATAAAATTCAGAGGTTTTCACTTCATCTAATTTACATTTCCAACACGTCTTCTGTTTGCCTGCTGTGGTTCGAGAATCTATGTAAAGAATATTTTTTCCTATCGCTTTTTGAAATACATTGGTCGTCCATCATAAATTTATTTTACTTTAAGACTAAAAAGCCCTTATTTCCACTTGCAAACAGGCCTAAAACAATGCACACAAAAATTTCACAAAACATTTTGTGAAATTTTTGTGCACATTTATTTGCATATGTGAAGGTGCCTGATCACTTTGTCTATATATTGTATATACAGTGAGGTGCAAGTTCATTAGGTACACCTACCTAGTAGTGCGTTGACCTGCAGAACACCCTGAATTCTTAGGGTCAGCAATGGTGTTCAGATATGGCACGATATTCGAGTGTATTTGAGTGGATATCAATGAACCTGATGTGTGTCAGAAAGCTTTTCTCCACACTAGAACTCTGCTGCTGTTGGCACCTAATAGGATAGCTCCCCAGCCTTGTGTTGCTTATGGCAAATTTCAGATCCTTCCATCCTCACAATGCGGGGTGAATTTTTGTTTGTCTATCCAAGTGACACTTTTCCAGTCCTCAATGAACTAGACACATGCTTTTGTGTTCTATTCTGGCAACTTTAGCACTTGACACTGTCATCTACTGTTGTCACCCATCTGCGGCATGGGTCCATTTGAAGATGGACCTTTGCACACCAATGTTGCATTCAGCAGTGATTTGGCAAGTTGTAGCTTATCCATTTGCTTGCACGATTTTCTTTGGTCTTCTTTGAGCCCTCTGATCCACTAGCTGTTGTCATCCACAGGATTGCTGCAAGTGTTCTGCATGTTGCACCATTCATGGTAAAACTTTGCTATGGTTCTGTGTGAAAATCCCAAGAGGACAGCAGTTTGGAAGATTCTCAAACTGGCATCATCTATCATTCACATCTAAAGTCCCTCAGATAACTTGTTTTGCCTATTCCAACCCTCAGTTGAATGCTGAAGTTCAAACTGTCTTATTTAAACCATGCATTGCTCTCAGATGCTGTCTTATGTGTTGGAGTGAGCATTTATGTGATGAGTGAAGGTGTACCTTATAAACTTACATCTCAGTGTATATACACTGACGGAAAAAAAAATCCCAACACCATGAAAAAATAGTTGTAGAGGAATGAAATGGCGGCAATACATTTGTATAGGTAACATATTTAATCGATTAAGGTTTCAAGATCACAGCTTATTGTAAGCGCAAGAAGAGCCATTTAAAAAGTGAAATGCTGGTACATTAATAACCGGTGTAACCGCCAGAATGTTGAATGCAAGCACGCAAACATTCATGCATTGTGTCGTACAGGTGCTGGATGTCAGTTTGTGGGATGGAGTTCCATGCCTGTTGCACTTAGTCGGTCAATACAAGGACGGTTAATGCTGGTTGGGGGTGACGCTGGAGTTGTCGTCCAATGATGGCCTATACATGCTCGATTGGTGAAAGATCTGGTGATCTAGCAGGCCACGGCAACATGTCGACACTCAGTAGAGCATCTTGGGTTACAACAGCGGTATGCGGGCGAGCGTTATCCTGTTGGAAAACACCCCCTGGAATGCTGTTCATGAATGGCAGCACAACAGGTTGAATCACCAGACCGACGTACAACTGTACCATCAGGGTGTGTGGGTTAAACACGAGAGTGCTCCTGCTGTCATAGGAAATTGCTCCCCAGACCATAACTCCAGGTGTAGGTCCAGTGTGTCACGGCCGCCGACAGGTTGGTTGCAGGCGCTCCCCTGGCCTCCTTCTAACCAACACACGGATATCACTGGCACCCAGGCAGAACCGGCTTTCATCAGAAAACACAACAGATCTCCCCTCCGTCCTCCAATGAGCTCTAGATTGACACCACTGACGTCGCAAACGGCAGTGGTTTGGAGTAAGTAGAATGCACGCTACAGGGCGTCTGGCTCGGAGCTGTCCTTCAAGTAACCGATTTGTAACAGTTCATTGTGTCACTATGGTGGCAACTGCAGCTCGAATTGCTGCCGCAGACGCGGTACGATGCGCCACGGCCATACGCCGTACACGGCGGTCTTCCCTCTCAGTAGTGCCACGTGGCCGGCCGGAACCCGGTCTTCTTAAGGCAGTACCTTCCCTTGACCACCGCTGCCAACAATCATGCACAGTGGCTACATTCCTGCCAAGTCGTTCTTCAATATTGCGGAAAGAAAATCCACCTTCTCGTAGCCCTATTACACGACCTCGTTCAAACTCCGTGAGCTGTTGATAATGGCTTCTTTGTCTTCTTAAAGGCATTCTTGACTAACATCAACACACTACATCGAATATCAACGATAACTAACGCTCACGAACGTTACAGCGCGTATTTACAGCAAACCTGCTTTGCATGTTCCGATGGGCGCTACTAGCGCCACACGTATGCGCCGAGCACGAAATTTGCATAGACGTCATCTTACAGATGTACTCTCACCACCTACCAACTGTCGTTTATCTAACACAACCCCTTCTTGGTGTTGGGATTTTTTTTTCTGTCAGTGTATGTTGAAAGATTTAGTGTTCAAAATAATAAAGCATGTTGTGAGAATATAAAAATTGTTAATTAATGTTCATCTGTATCCACCATAATAAATATATAGTAGTCCTCCTTATCCATGAGGGATACATTCCAAGACCCCCAATGGATGCCTGAAACTGTAGATAGTACCAAACTCTACATATACTGTGTTTTTTCCTATAGTACATACATACCTATCATAAAGTTTAATTTATAAATTAAGTACAATAAGAGATTAACAGCAATAACTAACGATAAAATAGAACAATTATAAAAATATACTGTAATAAAAGTTATGTGAGCATGAAACTAGCAAGAATTTCTTTTTCTTTCTTCAGAATTTCATGGAAAGAAGATTCATTCTTACCATAGATCTTAGCAACCTCAGCATATAAGTTTTTTTTCTTTTGTTATTAAGTTTATATTTCACATTATTATTTCACCTTTGCACTTAAATTACAGCTTCTCTTTGGCATATCCAAATTGCTGGACAAAGGAATGATTCACATCCTGGGTGAGACAACATGAGATTTCCTCATGCTACACAGAATGGGGCACAATTTAAAACTTATGAATTTTTATTTCCAGAATTTTCCATTTAATATTTTCAGACAGCAGTTGACCACGGGAAACTGAAACAGTGGAAAGTGAGACTGTGGATGAGGAGTACTGCTATAATTTAGATGCAAACAAAGCTTTCCATATAGAAAGAGTGTAAGACAACAAATAAGTTGGTAGATTTGAAGTCTATTTAAATTTCTGGTTAGTTTTAAATTGTTTGCATTTGGTCACTACTTCAAATTGCTCATTTAACTATGCATGTGAAAGGAATTTAAGTAGTATATCGTTGTTCAGCTAGCTATTTGCTACGAAGGACAAATATCAAGTACTGTTGCAAGAGAAGAAAAATGAATTCAAGACCCTTGTAGGAAAGTACTGTGTAAACTAAAGAATAAGGGCATTTGGACTACAAATGAACGTGTTAATTTCTTCATGAGAAATTTATTGAGCACTGGAAAGAAAATAAAAAGGTATGGAGGCTTGAACCAAGTCCATCAGTAGTTATTTAGTGTGGTCTAAATTTCCAGCAGTGAGTCAGGACTGATGCAGACTTTTATATAAGAGAATCTGATATAAAATGTAAGCACTAGATGGTAGTAGGTGGAAACAAGGCATATCTCAAATGAACTTATGTTTCCTTCATCATGCATGAGCAACAACCTTATGATCCTTGAAAACCTAGAAAAGTGCATGGAAAGAAAAGTTCATTTTCAATTCCTTGAAAAGGATTCATTTCATCAGATTTCCATTTTCAGTATTAAGGAAATCCCATACATGGCACTAAGCTGTTCTATAAAAACTCAGAGGTTAGCTCCTGAAAGAAAGCTCATCTGCCAAATTAAAGTTTAAAACTGCTGGTGTTAGATACTTACTGCTGGTGTTAGACACTTACTGCTGATCACACTTCACACTAACGTTTTGTGCATAAGTTTAACTGTCCTGTAAACATTAACCAAAAAAGCTCCCAGCAGACAGTGAAACAAGTGGGAAACAGTAATGCTTAGTAAGGTAAAATGTCCTCAAATGCAGTTTGATGTTACTGCCCTGTGACCGTTCTGTTTGTGCATCTGAGATCTGGAGCAAAAGGGTTACTGCTAAAAGGAAGGTAGACAAAAGAGGGTAAATGTTGGGGACAGGTACTGGATTCCCATTGGTAACCTGATCATCATATTACTTCTGTTTGCTGAGCTGAATTGACCCTTCTGTTTTGGTAAACAATTTTCTTTCCCATAACTGGAGCAGAGCTAGTGGAGTTAGTTCCCTCTTAAATGACCTATATTGCAAAATATACATACTTCTTCTCCTAGACCACTTGACCGATCATTGTCATATTTTGTGCCTAGATTGAGGTCATTGAGAGGATGGTTTTAATAAAATAAAATTTCACAGTTTCCCTCATGAACTTCAGGAATTATTTTTATTGCTAACTGATTCATGCCATTAAGAGTTAAAATGTGAACAAAACGGTAAAGTACAGCATTAACAGTTAACTGTAACCATTATGACCAAAAGCATCGAGCTTCGAAAGTCCATCCATTTTCTGTTCTAAGAAAGTGAATCAAATTGCAGAGATGCATGTGATTCATCATTCGGTTATGCAAATTTTGACCTGGGCTGTGATCAGTTTTTTTGCCAAAGCACAATCTGTGTTCGGAATCTCAGTTTGCTTGTACAGGTATAAGCTCATCTTAATTTTCACAAATATTTAATCTTTTTGCTTTTTGTTGTTGTTTACTTTAGACATGTGTCAACAAAGACACATCACACTTATTGTCATCAAAAGACCAAAAGTATGCATGTGCTCTCTACCAGTCACGATGTGCAGTATCGACGTTCGATATCACAAGGAAGTTTAGATCGCATGCAAAAAAGTACTGCAAGAGAATGTATTCAGAAGATTCATCAGTGTAGCACAAATGAACAGTCATCACATTGTTTTGCTGAGTTGATAAAGACATAACAATTATAAGATGCAAATTTAAGTTTTGAGAACAGGCTCTTGTCATCAAAAAGCCAAATATATGTGCAAGAAAATTAAAAACTCAATGACTGAGAATGAAGTGAATTCTTCAACTGAATAATACCTTGCTGTGAATGAAATAATGAATAAGAGTACATTCCATGTGACTGTGAATTTTCTTAAACATGCCATGACTTTTGTTGTTGTTGATTGGGGATTTAATGACCACAATGAGCAGATCACAGGGTCGGATCTAGGGGGAGTGAAGGTGGGCAGCTGTCCCGGGTGGCAGTCTGGAGGGGGCGGCACAGCAATTTGAGGGGATCATAACTTTAACCAGGAGACGTTTTAGCAATGTTAAACAGCCGAGTGGAATAAAAAAAAAAAGCAGAAATTCATCATCATCATCATACAAAAATTAGCTTCTACAGCTAAATCATTGTAAAAAAACCCTACCAAGGTCGATAAAAATTGGATCTGGATTATAGGATTAAACAGCAATGCACATGGTCGGCCAAAGGAGTGACATAGTCACCGCTAGTGGTCCGTCCTTGTAAGGTGATAATGGGACCCGTTGCAAACCACGAGATCATGGCCCAAACCATTACGGAACCGCCCCCATGCTTCATTGTAGGAAGGAGACAGTCTGGGTTGTAGGCTTCTGTGAGGGTTCTCCACACGTAAACTCGTCCTGTGATGGGGAATTGTGAGAAACTTAATTCATTCGAAAACAACACACATTTCCATTGATCCGTAGTCCACGTTTTATGTTCCTGTCACCACTGTAGTTTCCGTTTCATATTCACCTGTGACACCAGGGGTTTTGTAATCGCATCCCTGCAACAAATATTGTGCTTATGCAATTACCTTCGCATGGTATGGGTCAACACTGGGTTTTGGAGATGTGCATTAAGCTCAGCAGTCATTTTCATCACCGTGGTCTTCCTCCTTGCGGTCACAATCTTCTTTAATGTCCTCCTGTCTCTTGCAGTGAGTTTGGGTTTCCTTCCACAGTTGTGTCTCGCAGATGACATTGTGCCGTGAACTTTGTATGCTGTTATGACCGTCGACACGGGACCTCTTGATACCCACAATACCTGTGTTACTGTGGTTACCAACGCACCAACCAGATGGGTTCCTACAATCTACCCTCTTTGGAACTCCGACAGGTCACTCATATTGTACCTTCACCTGGAACGAAATTATGCAAACACTTATTTACAATGCAATCACACAGACCCTTGAGACTATAAGCAACACTTTTTTACAAATAAAATTGTAGCTACATGTTCGTTTTACTCAAAAAGCAGCACATACCAAAGCCACTGTTTTCAGTGAGGTGTTTCCATTATTTCGGACAACCCCTGTATATGGGGCATCATTTAATTCATTTTTGCAAATAAAAAATTATATGCAGATACGTATGTATATTTATATTATTGTGCTAATTTTTGTCAAAAATGTATGTGCATACAGTTTTAATATGCTTTTCCTGGCTAATAAATAAATATATATATAAGGGGGTGACATTTCTTCCTTTTGCCCCCCTTCAAAAATTGTATAGATCCGGCACTGACAAATCAAAGGTCTATAAGCACTTACCCACCCCTAATTTAAAGTCACTGACTCCAGGGAAGAGAGAGAGCCAGTGCCATAAGACAAACACAACATCCATGCTTCACTGGGATTTGAACCCAGACCCATCTTGGACGAATAACCATAAGCCAGCGCTTAGACCACTGTGCCATTGGGGAAGCCCATGACTTTTTACATGATGTGGTGTTTACATGGAAATACTGAATTGTGTGTGCTAACTAAAAAGAATAAATGCTTGCATCAAATTAGATAAGATTAGATAAAAGTTCATGCAAAAGTATTTTTTGTGAAGGAAAATTTCACACATTAAAAACCTTTTATAGTGTTTGGATGTATATTTTCATATTTATGAAAAGTGAAACCTGTATCATCATGTTTCATATGAAATTTCTTTACAGCCTGCTCCTGCTCCCTATGATCATGCCGTTGATGAAAGGGAACACACAGTAGAGGAGTGGAAAGGTTAGTAAATTTTATTCATTTTTGGCCAGCTATGTATGTATTTATTTATTATGTTGTTACGTATGTTACTTTGGACACCCAAAGTAAAATTAGATAAAATTACTTTGGACATCCAAAGTAACATAATAACAGGTATCCACACTGTACCCAAGAATGGTAGTATTGTAATAAATGTGTGTGTGTGCCAAGGAACAGTACTTGGAAAATGATTGGGTTGCTGTGTGAAGTACTTGGGAACTGATTGAAAACTCCAGCGGTATAAAATTTATAGCTTAATTCTCTAAACTTTTATGTTCTGTAGGGCAGTGGAAAACATATACTGCCTGGAATTTAAGGATAACATTTTTTAATGGGTCATTTTCTCCTTATTCCCCCTCAGCCTGCTGGAAAACTGGAAAAGTCCTTAAATTTAATTTTGTCTTCTGGAAATTATAGTGCTGTGAGCTTTTTTATGTCTTCCTTTGCTCATTTGGCAAGTGGGAGGAGAATGTTTCTTTCTTTCTTTTTTTTTTTTTTTTTTTTTTTGAAATACACAATCTCACTTCATTTGCAGGAAGCTATTTGCACTCTGACCTCTCCCACTGATAAAGTGAGCAACAGGCATGACAGAATAAACTTTGTCAAATGACTGCCATCACTTCAGAGAAGACCCAAACACTACGAAGTGCAATAGATTTACACTATTCACTACAGAATTTGTTGGTTATTATGGAGTATGGAAAACTAAATGTACTATGGAAGTCTCAATGCAATAATGTTATTCAGCATCTGTGTAAACTTTATTTTCATGCTTTCAGATTTCTAACACTTATTACAATTTTTTGGGGCATTGTTTAATGGATGGTTTTAATATCAAGACATTTCTTCAATGTGTTTTCGATATTTTTGGATGTCTTCATGCCGTACACTGTCCAAGAATATTTAGAATTCTCAAAAATTATTGTTCTGACACGAAGGAGAATGATCCAGGATTTCTAGAATTTCGAATTTTTGTAAACAAGCTGCATTTCCCCCGCATTTCACTTCCTGATTATATTCTTATTTTTTATATCTTTCTGATCATGGTAATTAATGACATTATGACACCACTAATTCTTTATCATGATCATCATCATGGTCAACCATTATCAATCCACTGCTGGATGAAGGTCTCCCCAAGTTTCTTCCGCAGTGGCCTGCCTTGAGTCAGTCTCCTACATGTCACTCCTGCATGCTTTCGAATTTCATCACCCATCTCCCATGTAGTTTTCTTCTTGATCTTTTGTCCGTTGGTGGTCCATTCTTCTGGCAATGTGCCCAGCCTATTGCCATTTCAGGGATTTTACTCTGATCATGGTGTCTTCCACTTGTCATTTTTCTTATCCACGAGTTTCTCTTCTTATCTTTCCTAGTTACACCAAGCATACATCTCTCCATGCATCTTTCAGTTGTCTGCAGTCTTTCTGTCTTTTTTTAGTTAAGGTCTACATCTCTGTTTCATACATAAGCACTGGAAGGATGCATTGATTAAAAACTTTTCTTTTAAGACATAATGGCATATTGCTCTTAAAAATTGTCCTGTTTCTTTCAAAATCTCTCCAACCAAGTTTTATACACTGATTAATTTCTTCATCAGTGCGACTCTCCCTTACTATCTACTGCACAAGGTAAATGTAGGTATCGGTTATCTCCAGCTTTCCCCCATCAATTCATAAATCTTTATTTCCTGTAAAAGCATTGTACATCAGTTTTGTCTTCTAAAAGTTCATTTTTAATCCCACTTCTTTACTCTTGTCAGCAAGTTCGTGGACCATAATCTGCAGCTCTGAAGGGGTAGTAGCCAAAATTACTACGTCATCAACAAAACGAAGGTGAGTTAATTAATTTCTATTAATCTTTATCCCTTTGTTTTCCCAGTTTAATGATTGAACAACAATTTGCGATGTGGCATTAAAGAGCTTAGGAGATATAGTATCACTTTGTCTCACTCCCTTTCCAATTTTTATTGGTGCTGTACTTCAAATAGCCAAACCTCTGCACTTGCATTTTCATAGATGTTATTAATGGTGCAAATTTATGCATCTTCAATACTGCAGCATTTCAAAGTCATTGTAACTGCTGAATGGTTTCATGGAATTAAAGGCCTTTTCATAATCAATAAAAGCCATACATAATGAGAGTTCATATTCCCTCGTTCTTTCAATTATTTCTCTCAGTAATGGGTATGATATGTAGTGCTGTAGCCACTTCTGAATCCAGCTTGTTCTCTCAGTTGAGCCATGTCCAGTGCTACCTTCAAGCAATATGGAAGAACCTTAATGAAGATTTTATAAACCACTGATAGGCTGATGGATCTGTAGTTCCTGAGGTCCTCAATGTCACCTTTTTTATGTAAAAGGATCATTGTAGCGTTGTTCCAATCCTCAGGAATCTTCCCTTCATTGAGACATCGCGTGAAAACTTGGACGAGTGTAGTCTCAAATTCTTTACTTGCTTCTTGCATGATGTCCATGGTAATTCCATCTTCTCTTGTAGCTCTTCCCCATTTCATGATTTAAATGCATGTGTAACTTCTGCAGGGAGGACTGGAGAGACTTCAGTACTGTTACCTTTCATAATGTCTGGAGTAGATGTATCATCCCTTTCATATACTTTTGAGTAGAAGTCTTTTACTCTTGTCAAAATATTGCCTCTATTTCTTGTTACAGTACCATCTTCTTTTCTCATTGCCATAATCTGTTTATTTTCCCTTACTGAGATGTCCCTTTGCTCTCTTCAGGCTTTGGCTGTTTTCAGTTGCTTCTCTCACTAGTTTACAATTGAATTTCCTTACGTCTTTAGTGATACTTTTTCATACTGTCTTGCATAGCTCTATATATTTAACTTTGAAAGTTGCATCTTTTTTATTTACTCTCTTCTCCCTTCTCTTTTGCATGAACATTTTTGTTTTTTCTGACATTTTCTTCCTATGCAACTTGTTCTTAGTGCCACCTATTTTTGGTGCCATTTCCATAAGAGTCTTGGTTAGTTTAGAATAATCGGAAATTATTGTTCTAGAAGGAAGGAGAATGTTCTCCAATTTTCAGAATTTTGATTTTTTGTTACCAAGCTACATTTTCCCAATTCCTTATTCCACTTCCTGATTGTATTCTTATTTTTTATATCTTTCTGATCATGGTAATTAATAACATCATGGCACCTCCAATTCTTATCTACAGCGAAATAATTGATATTATGGGTTTTATAGGGGTAATTTGTATATATTTGGTTGTCAAATTTTCGAACAAGAATTTAGTTCATCATCAGGACTAAGTTACTGGAGTTGTTCTTGCCATTTAGTTGGGAGTGCCCAATAAAAATTTCAGCATCAAATATATACAAATTACCTCTATAAAATCGTAATATCAATCATCTCTGGTCATGTTTCTGTTTTTAATATCTTTGGAAATAGTGATAAAGAGTGGCTTTGTATTTTTTAAGAGTTTTTCTTTTCTAATGAAATACATGTTTTCCTATTTCTGACAGTTTCTTCTTCAAATCCAGTCAGTAGAGCAAGCAGTTTTGACCTTTTTCGCTTTTTAAAGCAAAATTAAATTTCAAAATCTGCACTTAAATCTGTCCGAAATGGAATCTGAGTCATTTATGTTACCTGTGAAATTATAATCATGGCAAAGTGAACAACAATGCAGCACTGATTTTTGATGTTTAGTTTTGCTTAAAACATGTGTTTTTCCATTCCTTAGTCACTTCTTGCTATATCAAGGGGCACAGAAAAGGATTTATTAGGAACAAAAGAAGGTAATAATATGATGGGATGCTGAAAAGTTCTTGACCTAACCCACTTCCTGTAATTGAAGCATTATTTTGCCACTGCAGCTCGAAAGAGTGTTCTTTTGTATTGTAAAGTGCCAATTTTCAGACTAATAGCTCTTTTTTTTTTGCAAATGCTTAACATCCTGAACTGAATCATGTCAATGCAAAGTGTTGAATTTTCGAATGTGGAACTCCAAGCTGTCATGAAATTTCTGTTCATGCAGAAGAAAACTGCAAAGGAAATCTATGACAGACCTGCCAACTGTTACGATTTTATCGTATTTAGTACGATAAATCATACTGCAGTACGCTAATACGCTTTTACAGCCAAAAATATGATTTTTTTTAAATAGTCATGCTTTCTCCCATTTTTTCCCTTTTCAGACAAAAGCCTTGTAGCAGAATCGCAGTGACGGGCGACGTACGTCGCAGATTTATTTTGGTCCTGCAGACAAAAACATCCCCTGAACCCTATTAAACCATCTCGCAGACTCCCTATCATAGATGCAAGTTTTCTGCCCTTCAAAATTTCCGAAAACGGAAGTTAGGTGTAGTGAGGATTTCTTCCGTAATCATAATTTTTTTTCTCAGAAGGATGATGTATGTCACAGAATTATTTTGTACTCATCCCCGTAGAAGAATCGCGGTGATTATACATCGCAGGTTTATTTTGTACTCGTCCCCGTCGCAGAATCGCGGCGACAGCCGTGCACATCGCAGATTTATTTTGGTCTTGCAGACAAAAATGATACCCTCAGAACCCAATTAAACCATCTTGCAGACCTCCTAAGACGCAAGTTTTCCTTCTCTCAAAATTTCCGAAAACGGAAGTTAGGCAAAGTGAGGATTTCTCCCGTAATCGTAATTTTTTTCTAATAATTAGCAACATACGAGTAAAAGTGTTTGCTGATTATATTTAATTAGTTTCTCAATAAAATTTTGATGTAGGGAAAAAATCTACATTCTCATCATCAAGAATTTTATAGCTAAAATGGGCTTCAAAAATTATCAGCATGCGTCGTGTTACGAATTTTCTGAGTGTTACGTTTTTTGGTTCTGAGAGGTTGGCAGGTTTGCTATAAGTGTATGATGCAAACATTAAGTGATAAGTTCCCTTCATATTCCACTGTGAAGAAATGGTGTGTCAACTTTCAGCATGGAGACTTGTTAAGACCGAAGATGCAGCAAGATCTGGGAGGCCTTCAACAGTGACACCACCAGAAATTGTTGATCGTGTTCATGACTTGATTTTGTCAGATCAGTGATTCTCGGCTAAAACAATAGCAGAGATACTGGAGATATCCAGGGAATGTGTTGTATTCATAATTCATGAGCAGAAGATGTCAGCAAAGTGGGTGCCCAAATCGAAATGTTTGAACGCCGATGAGAAACGAAAATGAATGGACACTTCCAAATCATATGCCGGGCCAAACAATAAATGCTGAGAACTATTCCAACTTGCTATGCCCATGAAAGGAGGCGTTGAAGAAAAAAAGGTGAGGAAAACTGCAGAAAGGTGTTATCTTTTCCCAGGACAATGTGCCGGCCCCAAAGTCTAGCGAGATAATGGATGTTTTGAGGGAAATTGGGGTTTTAAATGCATAGACCATCCACCCTACTCACCAGAACTTGCTCCATCGGATTATTTCCTGTTTCCAAACCTTAAAAAAGTTCGAAAGGGGAGCATTTTTCAAATGATTTAGAGGTTATGTCAGCAACAGAACAGTATTTGAATGATCAGACTTCAGAATTGTTTTTGGAAGGGTTAAAGAAACTCCAGAAACAATGTGCCAAGTGTGTTGAACTTCGGGGTGAATATGTGGAATAGTCTGTAAGCTTCATGGCTCTAGCCCATTTCCTTCTGGGTGAGGCTGAGAACTTATCAGCATCCCCTTGTAAAGAGTTGATATTCGGATTTTGAGCTTTAATTGTTTTGTAAACAAGTACTTGCTCTTTTTGTTGGTTGATATAGCAAGAAGTGACTAAGTAATGGAAAACCATGCATTTTAAGAGAAATTAATCTTTAAAACTTTCTGATGATGTCGACTCCTAGAAAATAGGTTTTGTATACCTGAAAAACTCCATAAATGGCTTCCAAAAATCAGTGCAAACACTGCATAAGCAATAAAAAATATAATTGATTTTTTTCCCCTCACACTAAAATGTGTGATTTCAGTCTAGGAATTGAGTAGTGCACTCCAGCAAGGCAACAGATAACTACAGTGATCTGCAGCTGTATCTTTTTCCTGTAATACACACTCAATATCTGAACCTATGTTTATAGTTTGCCTTATTTCAGCATCAGTGGAATATTATGTTGTTATTATACTTCAATCTCTTCCATTTTTGTGTACTCCAAACTGTTTTAAATGCTGTATGTACTCACATATAAACTGAAAGTTTCTGGAAGAAATTCTTGTTCCAAAGTGAAGGACCACTTTTATATGTGAGTCAGTTAAAAATGTAAATTGCATAACATTTTTGAACTCAGTGTACATATTCAAGAAACAATCCATTTGTAGTTTTTATGTGATAAGCATAAAACCTTGTTTCAAAGTGAAACTATGGAATGTCTTGTACCCAGAAAGGAAGTAATCCACCTTACAGAAGGCATTCAGAGAGAAATGCCTTCATATTTATATACAAACCCAGTGGCAAGGTATCAAATTGAAATAAAACAAGAACAAAGCTCAGAATTTCTACTTTAATTCACATATTTTATTTTTCAATGTAGTCCCCTCATGCTTGATACAGATATGCCAACATTTAACAAGTTTTTTAAACTCTTCTCTGTAAAAATCTTCAAGTTGTTCTAAGAAACATTTCCTCGTAGTGGCTTGAAAGTATTTGCCACAGGTGAATTGAATTCCTTTCAAATGTCTCTTGAGAGCAGAAGATATCCAGAAGTTGGACGGTGCCATATCTGGGCTGTAGGTAGCATGTTTAAGAACTTCAAACCTGATTTTCTGTATAGCCTCTGAAGTGAAATCACTGGCTTGGGATTTGGCATTGTTGTGTTACAGAATCATTGGCTCCCCCCCCCCCATGCACATGGTTTTTTCTTTGCTTTAAGTTTTTAAGGTATGCACGTAGCTCTTAAGAGTTCATACCTTTGAGCAGGCACTCCTGATGAATGCCTCTGTAGTCCAAAAATGCAGTGAATTTGAGTTTTGAATTTTTTTGCTAGAGGGGAAGATAGGTGTCGGTATTCCAACGAATGATTTTTCATTTCTGGGTTATAATAATAAACCCAACTTTCATCATCAGTCACAATGCTTTGGAGAAAATCACTTCCATATTTTTCATAGCAAAAAAGCAACCTTTGTCATGTTTCACGTCTTGATTTAAATTATTTGTGCATGAAGATAAACTTAAAATGAACAAGCAAAATGGTGAACACAGTTGTGATATACATCAATGCATCTGCATGTTGCCATCTCCAAGCAAGTGTTCATTGATATTTGGTTACAGAAAAATGATTATTCATAAAAAATTTGATGTTTACGGTTTCCTAAAACTAGTGTTTGGCCAAGAATGAAGCTGGGATCCTGCTGATTTGTGCCATAGTTGAGGTAGTTGACCCATGCAGTGAAAAAAGATCTTCCAGATCTTTGTTTACACAGTTTTGAGTCTTACAATAAGGGAACAAAATTCTGTCAAATTGGTGAGAGAACCAGAAACTTCAATTTACTGAGTGGAGAAGAAAAACTGGGAAATTTTTATATTTCAAGTCATAAAAAAATTGTGTTATGAATGGAATGATGTGGAACTACGTAAAAGTTTGTTCAGGTAAAATGAATTGACTTTAAGGTGCAGAAAATTTGAGTTATATAAGTTGGACTAGTCACAATATATGCTTACATGTTAAATCGTAAAATTGGATTATTTTGTGTAATTTTGTAATTTTTTTTTTTTAATGTTTTGCCCAGTACCTGTCTTTGGGTTTGTGTGCTCATGATTGTTTCCAACAGGCAAAGTTTAAGAACTTGGTGCACATTCATTCTGAGTAACATGTATATTTGTTCTTTGTGCAGCTATTAAATTTAACATGTCAGTGATGCATTGAGAATTTCTTTTAATGTTTATTTCAGAGATGATTTATCGAGCAGTGTTAGAATATGAACAGATGCATAACACCTCTGATTTAGGTATTGCTGGCTGTCCAATCACATTTGATCATAATTCTCAAGCAGGTAAGATGATATCCTTTATTGTATTTATTTTCTTTCCTTTCGGTAAAGATGAATTACTGTATTTATGACACAGAAAAAAAAAATGCAGTTATCCAGCTCCTAAACTAGTGGCGGTAAAAGACATATGCCTAACATAATAATTTTTTTCTTCCCACTGTGGCAAAATGATTAAAGTGAATCAACAAGTGCCAAGTTTTTAAAATATTGAACAGCTGTATCTTGCTGGAAACTGAATGCACCTCCCAAAGTATGAAATCAAAATTCTAAAGAGAGATGAACCTGAGAATTCAGAAGTGAAAAAAATTATTATGAGGAAAGGTGTTGTTTAGCTTAGAAGAGAGATTCTAGCTTTTCTGATGCAAATTTATCCACCACTTAGAGGAAGTGTTCAGGTGCAGAAAAGATAGAGAAGTTCTTTTTGTCAAAGGGATACCTGACATGGAAACAAGTGGCAAATTTTATCTTTTGCTGCTTATGAGAACTCAGAAGTGACTGGGTTTTTGCAAGTGTTAAAGTACAAGAGATTGCCGTAACCCCAGCAACAAAGGTCTCTGTGCCAATTAAAGGAAGATGTAAAATCACATTAAAAGAACCATATTGAATGACCTGAACATAGGCTTGTGAACAGAGTATTTACTATCTGTGGCACAGTTGTGAGTAATGGAAATGAGGTGACTAATATTTAATATAAAGAGTTGATTTGCTGAAATGTGATGTACCAGAGAATATGTGTTCAACAACAGTATACCTAATAAGACCTGAAAATGCAGCTGGTGATGAAAACTGTGTAACTAAATGTTTGACGATCAAGACCATGTAACTAAATATTTGACAATCAAGACCATGTAATTAAATATTTTGTTGTTCCTATTTTAAGTGTTGTCGTTAACCCAACTCTCTCTCTCTCTCTCTCTCTCTCTCTCTCTCTAAGTTAAAGTGGTTCTTCATGTTTTTAAGTTTTCTATTCATAGTTGCCAAGTTAAATTCCAGCTGGCACAGTCCCATGCATTATTAAATTTGACACTCCATGAAAAAGTTATATAACACTTGTCAACACAAATTTGGACTCTTTTTTTGTTGTGCTTATAAGATAATTATTTCTTTATGTATTTTGGGCTGCTGATCATGAAAATGATAATTAAATTGACACACTGGCTTTTATTTTTGGGGAAAAAAAAAGCACTTTCCTATATTCAAATAAGATATCTGCTATTTACATGACATTAAGAAAGATATTTATACAAACTTACCTGTCTTAAATACGGCTTCTTTTTGACTTTTGCTTGTATTGAGTTTCTGAGGATTCTCTTTTTGACATCCATCAATAATCAGCTGACATGGCAGAACTCCATTTACAATTATACCTCTGCTCCATTGCCAAGATGTCCTGATGGAAGCGCTCACCATGCTCGTCACTAACTGCACCACGGTTTGGTGGGAAAAAATCAATGTGTGAATGCAAGAAGTGCATTTTCAAGGATGTTGTATCCCGTTTCTTTATAAGAATTTATCAGATTTCCTACAAGCTCTATGAAGTTTGCTGCTTTAGCATTTCCTAGAAGGCCAGCTGAAACATGTTGAAAGGATTTCCATGTTGTTTTTTCCCTTTTACTGAGCACACATTCAAAATGATCATCTTTGAAAAGTTGCCATATTTGTGGGCCAATGAAAATTCCTGCTTTAATCTTCTCTGCACTAGGTCTTGGAAATTTCTCATGCGAATGTGTGAATGCATGACCATTTCATACCCAAAGCCTTGATGAAGTTCTTCATTTGCCCCAGTTTTATGTGTAACAGGGATAGCAAAACTTTACTTGGTTCTATCAATGGTTCAGTTGCTACATTCTTAATTCTGGGCATTATTGATTTTTGCTTAGGCCAATTTCTCTTTTTGTAATGGGATCTTTTGCACAGTTATCCCACTCACAGAGAAAGAAACAATACTTGGTGTAACCCTTTTGTAATCTTAACAGAATGGCAATTACCTTTAAATCACCACATATTTGCCACTCATACTTCTGATGGTGTACATCTAACAGGATACTTTTCATGTTTGCATGCATTTTTTTTTTTTGTGTGGACTGCACATGCAATAGGGATTAAAGGAAATCTATTTCCATTGTGTAATAATACAGTTTTAAGGCTCACCTTAGAGGCATTTAGAAATAGTCGTCACTATTCAGGAACGTGTCCCATATTAATTGCTGCTAGTAGTCCAACAATATTATTACAAAAGGGAAGTCACCTTTTGTTTGATAGAAATTTTCCAAATCTTTATTTCTAGTACAAAATGTTGTTACTTTCACAGGATGGTCCAGGAGATTCCATTGTTGTAAACTTGATGCTAAAAGCTCAGCCTTATTCTTTGACAGTTTCAGATCTCTGATGAGGTTAAGTTCAAAATGTGTGATAATTTGTGTCTCTAAAGAATATAGGTTTGGACAAAATTCTGGATCTCTTGAAGTTGAAGGCTGCTGTGATTCACCATGTAAACCATGTTTATCAATGTCGTCTTCTTTATCAGAGTGTATGGAAAAAAATTCAGGTGGATCAGGAATAGGTAGTCCTTTGCCATGCGACATGGGATAAATTGCTGAAAGTATATTTGGAATTGAAACTATCTTTCTCTTCTTCATAGTCATACCTTTTTTGATAGGAGGCACTATACAGAAATAATAGTCTCTGGTGTGGTTTGTTGGCTCTCTCCAAATCACTGGCACTGCAAAGGGCATTTAACATCCCTCACCATTCACCTATGGACTCAGTTTTGAAGCACAGGTGTTGCAGCATACATGTGGGGCCCATTTCTTGTCAAGATAGCTGATTTTTCAACTGATATGCAAGAAATATTATTTTATAGTTGCACTTAATGCACAATTCATTGATACTAGTGTCACTTCTCCACATACATAACAGAAGTTATCTGGATGGTTCACACATTTACAGGACATTTTTAATGCTTTAAGGCAGAAACAAAGCACCACACCTACTTGAAACTATTCAAGATGGAATCAACTGGAATTCTGACTACTACATAATAACTGAAAGCAGTGGCGGCTCATGCTCCTGAGAGTGTATATGCTGCGACTTACCGATTTACATGCGATTATCGGATGTCTCAGTTTCATCGTAACCTTGTAGCACCAACTCGAATGCACCACAAAACTTGATGCAGTCTATTATTTTAGACAGAATATAGCGATTTCTTTCCACTAATCATTGTGCTTTGTATTGAGTCCTGATATGCCCGATTTAACTGAATTGCAATATTCACTCTTCCAAATGCACTGAGGTCTAGTACACTGTTAATATGTTTTTTGCTTTCTGAATGTTTTGTTATGTACTCGTTTAAGTGTCTGAGATCTTTTATTCCTCCTTTGGACCGAGAATCATTGCTTCCAAATAGTAAACAAGGAAAGCGAAAAAGAGCTTTCCTCACTTCACAGCCACATATCCACGAATTACTATCATATATCTTCCTACTGAATTGCCTCTTATATGAACAACCTTTCCCACATTTCGCCGTCTGAGCTATAATCAAATTTGGTGTTGGTCGACCTAAGGACTTTACCTCAATTTTTCCTTCTAACGCTCTAGAAGAAAATGGTAGTTTCAACAAAGAATCTACTGAACTAATCGCAGTCTCCATTCGTGAAATTAGAAGATTATGAAAACCACAGAATAAAGAACAAAAAATGAGAAGCACAGGTAGATTTTAAATGACTGATCAAGCAAACGTTATGAGAGCACAGAAACAAACAATCAGGTAAGTTTCCCCTCTATTTTATTGGTCAACTGCCCTGCTCCCCATTCCGATGGTAGAAAGAGGGGGATGGGAGTCTTTAGTTTCAACGCCATTTGCTGCCGTCGATCTTATATCGTGCTGAGAGAAACACAGCACGCTGGAATCCCTGGCTTGTGGCCGGTTTGACAAGAGGACCCCCAAGAGGTGTGTTGGTGTAGGGGGCAGGAATGGCACGCTGTTGGGGCCATGCTATTTCATTTGCAGCACGAAAGACCGAACACGTAGGGCCGTAAGCGGCAGCAGAACCACACTGTTATTCCCATGTGCTAACCAACACCACAGACCGAATGACGAACGGGAGCCTTGATTACGGTCCGTCTAAAAATCGGATTTTGGGCTGGCAGCAAATCATATGCCTGCACTTTCAGGCTTTCAGCTACAATAAACAATACAAATCTGAATTCAAAATTTTTTTAGTGTGCTGCAGCACAGCAGCACGTAATCACTGGTCGTAAAGCATGTGTCATGCGACCTACCACTGCCCTGAGTGAAGTGACGAATAGAAAGGATCACATGAAGCACCAGGCATCACACTGACTAAACACATGGTGCAGAGGAACCCTGCTGGAGTGTCAGATCACATGATAAGACCTTGATGCCACTAAAGCTGCAGTTTTGCTTCATTTTTATCAAAAGGTGTAACCAATAATGTGAAACACTCATAATTGGATACCATGGGTGTAATTTAAAAATGAGAGCCAACCAGCAATTTTAAATGACATTTTCGTATTCAGCACCCTAAAATTAGCTAAGATTGGGTAGTTTAGAGTTCATAACATTTTTCATGTTGACCAATGTTATATTAGTACTAGTGTGCTGATATTGGTAAATAGTTTGAAATTAACTTAGGAGATAGATTATCATCTCCTTATTTACTTATTTATTTATTTATTTATTTATCTATTTATTTTAATGTTTTAGGATCTATCTAGGTAAAACATTTAAGGAAAAGTGTGTTTAGGATCAGGATTTGGTATATTAATACCATTGTACCAAACCTATCTTCAATACTTCTTACGTTATGTATCTTCCATTTCCCATGCTTGTGTCTTCTAAGTAAATCCTCACATTGCTATAAATGAAATACAAATTTCTTTTCCATTTATATATACAGTAAAACTTGTATTTGTGGTCACCTGCTAAAGTCAGCATTTTTGTCTGGCATGGATGTAATAACCAATAAACAATGCATAGGAAACATTTATTTGACATCCCCGTGAAGGACATGGCCACAGGCAACCATTTTAAAAATGTAAATGAGAATATTGTACCTATATTTTACGGTCACAAATTTGAGGAACCATAGAAAAATGCTTTTCAGGAAGTTCTAGAAGATAAAGAAAGGCAGAAAGTTTAAAAATATGAAACATCTGTTTATCTCTCTGGGTCAACAAACTCCATGGGATTGTAAATGGTGGGTGGTCCTTGGGGTCTGTCGAATTCTTACAATTTTGTTTGCCAGTGGTATGCTTTTTTATCTACAGCACACATGCCCTAAATTAGAGCATGAAGTACATAGAAGGGTTACACCCTTTATCCTAACAAACTGTGCTTTATCACATAGAGGTTATGTTGTAGGAGCAGGCTTGATGATCAGATACAGATAATTGACTTTGAGGAAGAGAAAAGAAAATTAAAAAAAGAAAAAAAACAACAACACATCACTGACTTACAGGAAGAGAAAGGAGGAGAAAGTGGCTTCAAAGTTTAACCACAGTAATGATGCTCTTGCTTTCGGCATTTCCTCACCTTCCATTTCCTCCAGCAGAACATGTGGTAAGGCAGCCCAATCTGTGATAAAATATGTATTTTCCAAACACCTTACCCCATTCCTCAGTTTTACTTTTGAATTTTAGAAATTTAGTGAATAACATTCCTAAATAACCAAACAGCAGAGAAGAAAGAAAGAAAGAACAAACACTTCACAGCAGGCTGCATTAAAAAAGGTGTCTCTTTTATTTTTAAGTTGCTTTGGGAAGATATTTTGGCAAATTGAACCACTCTATTTGGTAGTTACCTTTAAAGGCAGTCATTTTTTTCACAGAACCGTGAATGACCTTGCTATACAGGTTTCACTATATTTGTAAACAACGTAAAAAAATCATTGAAATGTACTTATTAATATAGCATGTTTGTGGCTGGAATCTGTCGAAATTAGTATGGTGAGTGAATGATTCAATGATTACCTGCTTGAAGTGCTGGAGTTAGGTTTAGTCTTCTAAAATGAATAAAGTTAAAACCTTTAAGAAGTTTTGTTGCTGTGAACTTATTAGAATAGAACTGAGTTAAAACAAAGTTGATTGAATGAAGTTAAAAGAGAATGAAATTAAGAATTTCATTAACAAGTTTTAAAAAATCTGTAAAGAGATTATCAAGCTTTGAAAACTTTTTACTTTTTGCATGTCCTGGTCTTTGGAATTAATATATCTCAGTGCCATTTAGCCTGGCCCTTTTAAAAGAAGATAAATGATTAAAATAATTTCTTGAAGAAAATAAACATTGCAAATAAAAACAAGATGTGATTGCATACTTATATTTGACAACTAGAGGACATAGCAGTTGAGACAAGCATCATGCCAAAACTGTCTGTCAGAACCACAATGACAAAGGGAAAATCTTGACAAATTGCTATTGCTTGCCCAAATGCTAAAATAAACTCCACAAGAAGGCAAATGGAGAAAAACTATGGAACACCAATTTTTGCAATAAAAAGATGAATTAAAATGTAGTTACATAAAAAATGCTTAAAATCAACGATTTCATGAACATAGCCTAAAAACCAACAAGAAAGATGACACAGAATTTTTGGGTGTAATGCTTGCCTTTTGAATCCATTCTGACACGAATAAAATTTATCAAAGCTATTCAAGGTCACTGGAACCGGTATGGAAAACAGTAGTATCTGACCAAAGAAAGAAGTTTTTCAGTCGGGTTTTTAATTCCGCAGATATTGCTGTAAACGGAATTGTGAGCTTACGCCTTCTGGTGGCAGACTTGTGTGTTAGGAAAATTTTAAATTATATGAGAAACATTTCTCAGTAGAAACGCTTTCGAACATATAAAGAATTTTTCAAATTGGGCTCTTAGAAGCAGAGATGACAAAAATAAGATATGCATCTACACCCTCTGGAGGAAAAACCATGCATTATAAAATTTAAGAAGAAAGTATTCTCAAAAGTTTTTTTTTATGTGAGCAGAATCGGTCCATGAAAGAATTTTTTCAATCGAGTTTTCAGGAGCTCAGATTTTGCTGCAAATACATCAAAAAGCAGAAATTAACACTTATGCACCCTGGTGGCCAAGCCATTCTTTACAAAACATTAGAAATGACATGAAAAACATTTCCCAACAGAAGCTTTATGCGATACAGAAAGAATTTTTAAAATTGGAGTTTTGTTACTTGTACCAACACGGGTGGTACATTGACCCAGCACCGTGATCTAAGGTCTATTGTGCATAAAATTGGAGTTTTAGAAGTAGAAATATCGGAGAAAACACAATTTACCTTTATGCCCCCTAGTGGAAAGTCCGCAAGTTACTTGAAAAATTTGAAATCACAAAAAAAAAAAAAAAAAAAAAAAAAAAAACATTTTGCACCAGAAACGCTATCCAACAAAGAAGGAATTTTTCAGATCGGACTCTTAGAAGTAGAGATATAGAAAAACATAAGATATAGTGTACATCTACACCCCCTGACGGTAAAACCCTGCATTATTTTAAGAAGAAAATATTCCGAAAAGCTTTATCGACGTGAGTAGTATGGGTCCACAAACGAATTTTTATCAATCCAGATTTTAGAAGCTCAGATTTTGCTGCAAATACATCGGGAGCGGAAATTAAGACTTGCGCCCTCTGGTGGCTAAAAATTAGAAATTATATGCATAAGATTTCTAATCAGAAGCTGTATCCGCAGAAGAAAAAAATAATTTCAAATTGGAGTTGTAGAAGTAGAGATACCGAGGAAAACACAATTTACTTTTATGTCCCCTAGCGCAAAATCTATGCATAACTTGAAAAAGTAACTATACCTAAAACACTTTTCAACATAAATGGAATCGTAAGGTGAAATAATTTTTTTAAACGGATGTTTAGAAGCAAATATATAGAACGAAACATATTTTGAATTCGATATCATCTGCATTTAAGCCCTCTATAGCGGCGAAATTGTACATCATTAAAAAAAATAAAAAGTAAATAAAAAAGGAAGTAAAGGATCATTATTCACGTATTTCAAGCTTTCCAATGCAGAAAGAATTTTTCAAATTGGACAAAGAGTTGCAGAGATATGATGTCCCCAGACGGACGGACAAACCAATAACATAAGCACGGTTTTTTTTTTACAAAATATGTGCTAACAAAGGACTGAAATGACTAACTCAGAAATAAATGTCCTATAATGTAAAGGATGGACTAGCATGCTGTCCAGTCCGACGCATTTCTGCAATTCCCACTTGCCGTCTGTTGGGGCAAAGAGCCGAAATGCATTGGACTGAACAACACGCTAGTCCATGCTTCTAACATTTTGGAATAATTTATTTCTGAGTTTGTCCCCTCATTGACAACACTTGCAATGCTTACACTGTGACTGAAGGCAAGCTTATCACAGGCTACTCAGATGTTGTCGTGAGGCGTTAATGCATGGATCATCCTTGACTGTAGCTAAGCGCATACACTAAATCTGCTATAAGGCTGTTTTAATTATTACAAAATTTAACTGTGTGTATGCAGATCGATCAGAACTTTTCCTGTGCACTTTTATAATGCTGAAAATTCTGGAGCAAAAATTTTCGAATTTCTTTTTAACATCTACTAAACACTTTTTTGATGCACCTGAAACAGGTAGAAAAGTATTTGTAGGATCAAAAAGTGAAAAACGGGAGTTTGGTCTACCTGATAATCTTCACTAGAACATTTACATGGTGTATCCTGCAAACATAGCAGTTTGCTTCATTTTCTTACAAAACTGAATTCACTAGATCCATTTTCAGGTTGCTGTTTTTTGAGTGCTGTTGTGTATTCACAGAAAGCAGTTCTGTAAAACTTCACTAAAAAAAGTATGCTGCAGAACTCTTTAAACTGCAGGATCAGGGTGTCTACTGGTCAGAAAAATCATGAAAAAGTCATGAATTTAGCTTTAGGATCATGAATTTATTTTTATTTTTAATAATTGTTCATTTTCTGGTGAAAATCTAAATAATTCTCCATGCACACTGACCACATACAAGGCAAATGTGGTTCCCATCTAATGATCTGCTGCTTATGAAGTAGACATTTTCCAGATATAAATGTTAAAGGAAGGTCTGTTATGAAATCGTTTAGCACAAGTGGTGAGCATTTCAGCTTACTTTTAGGCACAAAGTATGACGAGTCAGTTTTTTTTTACTAGCAGAAGGACAGAGAACACTTTACGTAGAAGAAAAGAGGGGTCGAAGTTCCCTCCTCTTTAATTATATTTATAGTGTGTGTGTGTGTGTGTGTGTGTGTGTGTGTGTGTATGTGTGCACATATACCGCTGGCCTGGGTAGGACTATATACAGTATATTGAGAGAGAGCTTTCAAAAGTGGCCATGAAAATTGTCAATTGGCCATGAAATTGCATTTTCCAAATTTGGTAGACACCTTGAGGATAAACAATGTATTAAATTTGCACATCTGAGAAGTTCTTCACCTTTTTTGTGTTATGATGATTTTAAAGCTTAAGAAGTTCTTTGACATGCAGCAAAGAGAAGAGAAAAGCATATTTGTGGATATATCATGAAAATGTTCTAGAAAAGCGCTTTTGAAAAAAAAAAAGGAAATGATGGTCTTTTAGACTTAACTCTTCATAGTATCATTGCACAATAGCAAAACCACTTAACAAAAAATTAACCTCTGTTACAGAATGATTCTACTTCCAATCACAAGACAAATATTTAGTCTACTCTCCACTAAATGACAGCATCAGCAATGAGAATGTTTCTTTATGTAGGAAGACCATGTTACTGAAATCCTAGCTTTCTAAGTGTAAGGGTTAACATGGAACTTTTTCTGCACACCAAAATCCACAAATCAGACAAATTCTTTATAGAAAGTGGCACCGAACTCTTAGCGAGAGAGAAGGCAAGCAGTTCATTGCAAGGTCACTATACTTTAAGTCACTCTAAGAGTGTACTATTATGAGAGGTAGGAAAGCCAGATCACTGCGTCTTTGTGGAATGCAAGAACGGTACCAATCTGCGTTACTCTTAGCAAGACAGCATTGCAAGGTTACTACACAGTTGAGCCACATTATTGTGACCACTTTCAACTTCTGACGTCAACAGCGCATAGCCAATAAAAGAAGGCACATATCATGAGCTGGCTTGGAGGGTATATAAGGTGTGCTGTAGGCATTCTGAAAACATATCACTCATTGCTGTCATGGATAAAAGGAGTGATTCATCAAAATTTCAAAAAGGGATGATTATCGGTTTTTAGGCCAAGGGTGGAAGTATCTCTGAAACAGTCCAGTTTGTGAATTGTTTGTGTTCGGCTGTGGCTAAAGTGTATCGTGATTGGAGAAATGGCACGATTGCGAATAAGTGATGTGGAAACTGTGGAGCACCACGTCTTATTCATGTGAGAGGTGAACGTCGGCTGCGAAGGTGCATGTGAGCTGATCAACACGCTACAGTGGAGCAACTCACTGGCCGAATAAACCAGGGGGCTACCGGAAGTGTGTCTAAAATGACAATTCAGCAAACCCTGCTGCATATAAGGCTCTGATGCAGACAGATGGCCACTGCACCTATGCTAACAAAGGTGCATCAGCAGAAAAGGCTTACTTTTGCACGGCAGTATCGCAATTGGACCTCCGCTGATTGGCAAAGGATTGCCTTCTCTGATGAATCATGTTTTCTGCTTCATTGAACAGATGGACGTTGGCATATAAGATGAGAAACATAGGAGAACAGACACTCTTCAACCATTGCTGAAGGAACACAAGCTAGTGGAGGCGGCGTTATGGTTTGGGCAATGTTTTCGTGACATTCCCTGCCAGGTCCACTCATACTTGTGAAAGGCACTATGGACTGAATTCATTATGAATCCATCCTTGCACACCACGTACACCCATACATGCTGAATTTTCCCCTGGGGTGGATGGGATCTTCCAGCACGACAATGCGACATGTCACACAGCTGGAAATGTCCAAGAGTGGTTGGAAGACCATGACGAAAACTTCAAAGTACTTCCTGGGACCCCTAATTCCCCAGACTTAAAACCAATTGAGCATCTGTAGGACCACCTCGATCGTGTTGTTCGCTCTATGGATTCTCCACCATGCACCCTCCAGCAGCTGTCAGATGCACTGCAGTCAGCATGGCTCCACATACCTGTGAACACCTTCCAGCACCTTATTGAGCCACTCCCAGCCGTCTAGCTGCTGTCAGCGTTGCACACAGCGGTTACTCTGGATATTAGCTGTTGGTCACAATAATATGACTCGACCGTGTATATTCTAAGTCACTCTAAGAGTTCACTATTATAAAAGGCAGGGAAGCCAGATCACTGCCTCTCCGTGGAACGCTAGAACAATATCAATCTGAGTTACTATTGGCATGAGAGAGGGCAAGCAGTGTACTGCAAGGTACCTATACTCTAAGTCACTATAAGAGTACTGTTGTGAAAGGTAGGGAAGCCAGATCACTGCCTCTCTGTGGAACACAAGAACAGCATCAATCAGTGTTACTCTTAGCAAGAGAGAAGGCAAATGGTGCATTGCAAGGTTACTATACTCCAAGTCACTCTAAAAGTGTACTATTATGAAAGGTAGGGAAGCCAGATCACTGCCTCTCCATGCAACGCAAGAATGACACCAATCTGCGTTACTCTTAGCAAGCAAGAAGGCAAGCAGTGCAGGGCAAGGTTACTAGACATATGGTATCAGATTGGATCCACTATGAAGTCAGCCTGCCATTGGCTTTTGAAATAAGATCACGAAGGGCACAAGTGTCATAGGCTTAGTTTGTTTATACACTGTAAGTGCCCCACCCCCCAAGTGCATGAGGATATAGTAAGCAAATGATTGGGACACTGTGAATGTCATGTGACTATTTTTCTTTATTTTTGGCATTTCATGAACAAGCAATCGGAGCTACTATACATGTAATTGAGCTTTAGATTCTCATTGACCCATCAAATTCAGATGAAAAGGCTCTTCTATGTCATGACTCTCAAAGACAATTCCAGTCATTTTTCTTATTGTTGGCTGGTAACAGCATGGTATTGTTTGACATGCCTAAAATAAAAGCATGTGACAGTACAAGACTGAATAAGTTTGTAATGTATTGATACGAAAATTGGGTCTAAATTAATAAACTATTAAAATGGGGGACAGACTCGATAGGCATGGTTAAATTATGATGATGATGATTAAACTAAATATTTGGCCTATTACAAATTAATTGGAAAAATTAGCTCATTTAATTGGAGAAATCTGGTAATTCTCTTTGGCTGGGTGAAAACAAAGGAATTGAGAGATCGCCTTTGGAGGCCTACTCAACAACAAGGAGGCCACCCAGTCGGGCGACGCAGCGGCACCCAGACCCTCATAAATATGTCTACTTTTAAGCAGTATATGTCAGAAAGCTCTCAGCCTGCATCCGAAGGTACGATTATGAGGGGTGAAGGCCAGTTGCGGAACCATTCTTGCAGAAGCTAGGAGCGCTCTGTACGAAAGAGAAGAGGGCAACTTTAAGTGTTGACAGAAAAAATGCAGGTGAAGCCACTTGACAGGGAATAGAGGAAATTTTGGTTAGCCTCCGCGAAGAGGCAGACGAAAAGTAAGCAAGTTGGTTATCGCCATCTGCTAGGTAAGGTGGGCATGCGTGGGACACAGCCACGAAAAGAATACGAAATAATGCTCGGCGCTGCTGTAAGACGCTAGCATAGAGATTTGCGAGGCCGACGTCTGGCGAGACCTGATAGAGTCCACGGTACCTGACGTGCAGCCGTAAGATGCATAGGTACGAGAAAAAACAAGGCTTAAATTATACTTGGTGGCTGGGGGTAAGCCCGCCAGGTATGTCACTATTGGGAACCTAAGAGAACGGTTCAACTACAGCCGAAAAGAGCTGTTATATTTATTTACATGGGCTATACGCCGCTGTCAGAACGATCAGAACATTGGAACAGCTTCTCATGCTAGATATATAATTCCAGCTGACCTCTATCCAGCCAGGAATCCATAACAAACCACAAACTAAAGAGAAACCAGGGACCCTAGTAAACGTGCTAAGATGGAATCTGCTGCTGCTTTTCTGAGAGTTCTCCCTTTGAAAGCGCGCTCTTCATCTCTCGGAGGCGTAAGGTCGCTGACCTATGTCAAACCACAAGTGCACGTCCGCTCTGAGCTGGTGAAGAAGTTTTACGATGGGGACAAAAAGTGACAACCCCCGTTCACCTTGCCACCGACCGCATTCACAACAAACCTTGACGCATCGAAGAAAGTGGGAACGGAGGGAGTGATAATCCTCCCGCGCTTATCACACAGGTGAAATGCTAAAACAGCCGAATAAAGCGCTCATTAGTGTGTGTGCGTGTTAAGATATTTAATGCTGTTCCTCCCCTATTAGTTCCATGGATTACAAACATGCAACAAGTAATAAGTGAGTACTTTTGTTTATTTGTTTTCCTTACGATGAATCTGGTGGACTAAATATATCAGGATTCTGGACTTTTGGAACTCTGACACACCTAGTGGCGATAAACTGTCGCTCCAAATCTATCATAGACTTGATTTATTTCCAAAGTAGGATAATGGTTCATATTTGTACGCAGTAGCCAATGTTCCGGATGGTAGGCTCCCCCTACAATAAAATTCTTAAGTGTATAATCTTACTCTATTTATTCTATAGGCTCTGGTGGTAATAATTCCTGTGTTTCAACAAACTGCTAACGTTCTCGCTCATATATACCAGCTCCCGAATTTAAACGAATCCAAGTCTCAAATAACATTTGTATTAATTGGTGGTCAACGGTGGGATAATGACCCACGAGACCGTATCAATTGATGACAAGGTGAAATCGTTTCAATTAGTGACGAGCGTTGGAATGAATAACAATTGCTCGGCACGTTACCGCAACAGTATTTTGGTCTAGATGTATTTTCAATGGATGGGATGATATTGTCTCATAAAGTGTGTGAAAAGCCTGATTCCAGTTTAAAAAAATTTAGTGTTTCCCAACATCTCAAGACTATAAAACATAAGTCTTTTGGCTAGCCAGAAGTCAGAAGTGAAATTATGCTTTTACATCGCATGTAAGTCAGTTTTCTCTAGATTTGTGCAAGGCATTTATCAACACAAGAATTCCACTGTGGAAGTTAGAAAATTGCTCTTTAAAAGCCTTTCTTGGAAAAGTACAAAAGGAAATAGTTCCAAACAAGTTGATTTTAAGAAAACATTATTTAAGGAAATATTAAGATCAGAGAAGAAGTTCAGAAGAAAAAATCTGGATCTCTATTGATGAAACTACAACTACACCAGATAGATATATTATATAGCAAATATCATTATCCAAATTATGGACCTACATAAACCATCTCAAGCATTTCCAATATGTGTTGAAGAATTAGAAAAAATATAACAGAACTACTATAGTTTAGCTTTTTATGAAATTTTTGAACATCCTATGGGCAGTGATAATAGACTAGGACGATGTATTACTTTTCATTACAGACACTGCTAGGTATATGAAAAAAAAGCTGGTAAACCTTTACGCATTTTGTTTCCAAATATGATCCATCTTAATGTGTTTGGCTCATGTGTTAGACAGAGTTTCAGGAGAAGTGAGGATATTATTTCCTGACATTGACAGATTGATATCAAGTGTGATGAAAGTTTTCTTGAAAGCTCTCTCTTGAATTCAGTTATTTAAGGGAAATGGCTCCTGAATTAAATCCCTCATCATAGCTGGTTTCAATTATGTGGGGAACATGGGTTTCTGCTGCAGTTTATTATTTGCACATGGAATGAATTTCAGATATTATGAATGCCCTTCTGGATGAGGATTCCTCTATGATCATTGGAGCAAATCATCTCTTAAGAAAGTCATCATCAGTGAACTAGTATTTATTAATGCTTATTTTTCCAGACTTGTGACAGCTATATTTACTGTAGGAAAAAATATAATGAAACTGTAATGAACTCTTTCAAAGTGATAGAAGACATCAAGAAATACATTGAAAATATGCATGACATACAAGAACAAGTCATACAAAATATATCCTAAGGTGCTCCCTAGTAATGCTAGTTTAGAAAAAATTCAGTTATAAAATATTTCAAGGAGAAAATACTGATTGTGAAAGTATGTTTCACACTCACATTGTGTTCTTTAACTTATGGAAGTTTAATCCACTGAATATCTCTGCGGATGCAGAAAGGACTTTTCTCTATATAAGCATTTTCTTCACTGATAGAAAGAGTGCATTTTCTTTTAAAAATATAAAAAAAAATTTACTTGTCATGTGCATTCATGAAACTATTCAAGAATAAAATGTACATACATCTACATCATGTAAATATACAAATCCTACACTAAAACTTTTCGGTAAGTTGAATGAGTTTTGATTTATTTTGTAGTAATAAATAAAAAGTATGCAGCATGCATATAAAACAAATAAATGAAGGTTGTTGGATATAAAGTTCAAGTTATTTTAAGAAGAATTAAAAAAAAAAAATCACAGAAAGCTTTCAAATCAGCTGAGGTCTTGATCATCTGTAAAAATTTGGAGCAAGACTTTCACAGATTCAGATTTTTTAAGTGCTTCATTATGGTTGTTACCAAATGAGAAGAGGAATTTCCAAATGATTGCGATAAAATTAGGGCCGTAGTTTGAAAAGATACAGATTTCAATGCCCTCACAAAAATACAAAAGCCCTTTGGTTGATGAAAGGCGCAATTTTTGCTGTATTCTTTCAGTGAGGCACTACTGAATCTAGTGATTTGCACAGGCTGGACCTGTACTGGAAGGTTCGGCATTTTACACCTGCATTTAAAGAAAACCATTTTTTTCTTCTCACAAAGCAAATGCCGACTTATTAAATAATCAGATGGCAAAATTCACTGAGTGAAACAAAATCCCCATCCACCACTAGATAGATATGTTTCTTAACTGCAGCCAAAATCGTCAAGCTGGGCCGCAAGATGAGAGCCTGAAATGGGGTGGTGTATGTCTTTGAAGGTTGAAATTAAATTCTGTTTTCACTTCATTGGCTTTAGTTACTAAAAACACGTGGCTTTTTTTCTTTTCCAAGAAATGTTTACATGAACAGATTTCTCAGTCTCACGAAACCAAAACTAGCTTCTGGCACCATTTGCTGCTGCAACGGAGATGAGGACACGCACTTCCGTGAGTAACATTTTTAGGACTTTTAACCAATTTATATTTTAATTGAATAAGTTAATGCACCACCACAGACTGCATCCACTTTACTGAACGTGTAAAACAGAACTTACAGACGTCAAAGCGTCTTCCTGAAGAACCTTGTGGTCACGTAATTGTATGTGAACTATATGATAGAATCACATGAGATATAATGGTACTTGTTTATGTATTTAGAGATTGAGGGCTACCTTGTTTATACTTAAGTATACAGATGAAAAGCATTTACATTTTGTAACAGAAGTATTCAGTTGGGTCTAAACCTCACTTGTGGGAGTAATTCCTATGAGAAATGGCAATATCACTCTGCTTGACATACCCTCTACCACTAAAGTAGTTCTGTTCAGTACATCACCTTTCTTTCTCTAGAGCATGGGGTCTTCATCCTTTCTGAACTCAAGACTAAATGAAATAGGATCCTTTGGTCACATGACAAAGAAGAGCATATTTGTTAAGAATATCGATTATTTCAGAGGTTTTGAATTGTAAAGCTTTCAAGGAAATGAAACGAACATGATGCTATGTTACAAAGAATTCTGCAATAGGTATCTGATATTTCAACATTTCTTAGTAACTCTAAAAATTCAACTTACATAATTTATCATAGGATAGGTCATAGCAGACTTGGGGATTCAAAATTGCATGTACCAAAACCTGAATATTCATTTTGAAAATGTATTTTTTCAATTTTAGCATTTCCTTTAAGCACAATGTCTCATTGGCCATTACAAAGTGTTTGGCTGGCCAACGTTTTAAAGACTTCTGCTCTAAAGGATGATTTGCATTATTTGCAGTAAGTTGTGGAGAAAACTCAGTGCAAGTCTGAAACAGGTTCAGCCGGGCTGGGCTGTCCAAATTAAACCCCATGAAGACCTCTAGCTGACTCTTTCAAGAAAGTCAATAATGGCAAGGAAGAATTGGGTCTTCCACAGGTATTTATCTTTTTTTATGCTCGGTCAGATATTTAGCAACACTGAAATATGCTACCAATGTAAATTGTGGTGCCAAAGGAAGTAGAAATGGGGATCTTGTATTCACCAAGAATGTTAAGTCTTCAATTTTATCTCTGTCTAGGAGGTTAGGATTAGATTTGACACCAATTAAATAACCATATTTAAAAAAAAAAATTACTGATATGGCTGGTCATGGTTTTTCTGTAGTTCTTATAAATTCTTAATACTCCAAGTGTTTATTTTTTATTAAAATGCTTGAAAAGTCCTTATAAAAAATATCCTTAAAAAGTTTGTTTTTCCAAACCGGCTGCATGAATTTCAGTTTCAATGTACCTAGAACTGCTGTTGTTTGGCTAAATCAATGATGATGTCATGTGATATCAGCTGGAAGACCGTGGGAGAGCATGGGACAAAACTTTTGCTGAAAAAAATGAAGGACCATGGGCTAAATTACATGCATCCAGCAGATTCTACACTGCCGGACAATTGCTAAGGACGGACGACAATAGCAACGATAGCAACCATAAAATGGAAAGCAGGAAAATGTGGAAATTAGCATAAGTGCGGGATACAGTAAGACGTGTTGTGCATATGCAAATTTTGGATTGCCGAACTTGTTCGTGACGTCATAGCGCTGATAAGAAATATAAAGGATTTGACGCGTATTGACCGTTGTTGTTCAAACGTAAAGTTGAAAGGGAAAGAATCAATTGACGAACTTGCAATTTTCAGTATGTCTTCCCGACATCACCTAGATGATTTTACACGTGGCCATATTATTGGCAAGATTGAAGAAGAGCGAAAAATAACGGATGTTGCCAGGGAGTTCAACGTCAGCCACAGTGTTGTTTCATGGCTTTGGAAATCATTTCAAACAAATGGAGAGTGTAGCAAACGTCACGGGGAGGTCGTGTTCGCAGTACGACACCTGCAGAAGATCGGTACATAGTGCTATGAACAAAAAGACACCGGCGCAGCACAGCTAGTGAGGTAGAAAATCAGTTTATGGCTGCTACTGGCTAGCGAATCTCCCGAAAAACTGTCGCCAGATGTTTGCATGAAGGAGGACTATATGCCCTCCGTACTGTTGTGTGCATCCTATTGTCCAGACGTCACCGTACCGCCCCTTGCAATGGTGCCATCAACATCGCAATTGGACTGATAATGACTGGTCTGCTGTCCTCTTCTCAGATGAGAGTAGATACAGTCTATCGTCTGATTGTCGATGACAACTGATCGGGCGTGATAGTGGTACTGCATATTGTCCAGCAAACATACAGGAAAGGGACTGATATCCAACATGTAGTGTCATGGTATGGGCTGGCATCATTATCAATGGCCGTACATCCCTCTATGTGCTTCCAACTGGGACTATGACTGGCCAACGATACATTAAGGATGTTCTGCTACCTCATGTTTGCATGTTTCGTGGTGCTGTTGGCGATAGATTCCTTTTCATGGACGACAACGCAACATGTCATCGAACAGTCGCTGTCCAGGAGTGTCTTGAGAGCGAGGATATTCAATGCCTCGTATGGCCAGCATGTTCTCCAGATCTGAATCCCATTGAAAATGTGTGGGATGCTTTGGGGAGGAATCTTGCTGGTCGCCAATGCCCTCCAATAAACAAGGACACCCTCATCCGTGCACTGACAGAGGAATGGGATAAATTACCCCAACAGCTGCTTGATAATGTTGTGCAAAGCGTGACACGACGTGTGGAATCTTGCATCGCCCTCCATGGTGGCCATATCCCGTATTGACATCCTACGCCGGAACGCCTGCGGACGGTAATTGCATTTTTTTTTCACGTTTACGTATTCGGCACAAAATGGCCTGTTTGTCCCTTGAACACGTTCCAAAGCCTTCTGGATTTCAGAGCACATAAAATTGTCATTCTTGTAATGTCCTGGCATTCTGACATTATTTTATTTCACTTGGCATCCAACCACACTTACCTTTTTATGCGCTATATAGCAGTTTATGATCCGTCCTTAGCAATTGTCCAGCAGTGTACCTAACAATCCCCATCACCCGTCTGTTGGTACTGATATCTTACTCTAACATTTTCTGTTTTTGTTATATGCAAATAACAATTGTTAAGTTATATCATAAGAAGACTGAGTGCAAAATTGAAAACCTGAACACAACTTTAAAGTTCTACAATTCACATACTCATTATTGTATATGAGATTATTCCCTCAGATAAAAACAAACTGATTTGATCAGCAGAACTGTCTTTCATACATACATCATACATATCACTAAGCTGTTCCCTGAGATTCAGAGGTTAGCTCCAAAAAGAAATACAAACTTCCAGGTATTTTTTACTTATTGTTGTTGTATCAAACTTCTCCATTTACAGCGATCTTGACATACAACTTGTGCTTCACTAATATCCATTACACGCTGTACACAAGATCTTTTATACTTCATACTCATAATCTTTTTCTCATGCAGACCCTCCTGAATCTGATCCACCCATCTCTTCCTTGGCCTTCCTCTGCCCTTCCTTCCTGCCACTTGGGCTGAAAAGATTTTCTTAGTAAGCATTTTGTCACTCATTCTTTCAACATGGCCAAACCACCGAAGCATATATGTCTCCACCTTACTAACAACATTTTGCTTCACATCACACAACTGCAATACATCTTCATTTCTCACACAATCATATCGTGTCTTGCCACAAACCCCACATAAGTAACGCATTTGTCCAGCACACAAACGACTCCTATGTTTCTTCTGCAGTACCCAGGTTTCACTGCCATACATCAGAGTAGGAACAATTACAGTTTCATACACAGCCATGCGGGACTCTCTAGAGAGCCCATCATTCCTGTGAAAACCTCCCAGAGCAGCTATGACTTACAAAGAAGAATTCACTCGCCTACTGATTTCACCATCCAACTTGTTCTCTCTGTCAAACATGCTTCCTAAATACACAAACTCACTCACCTGGTCAATCACAGTGCCATTTATACTTACATTACATTCAGTGCTACCAGTTCCTCTCTCAAACACCATAACTTTGGTTTTTCCCTTATTTATACTCAGTTTGAATTTCATGCAAACTTCGTGCATCCGAGTCAACATACTCTGCAATTCACTTTTGCTCTCTGCCAACAGGACAGTGTCATCAGCATACAGCAATCTGCACACACGGATATCACCAAGACATAAACCACTATTATCTATTTTGGCATCACGCATGCATGTGTCCATAAATATATTAAACAGCCATGGTGACATTACACAACCTTGTCTAACTCCTGCACCAATGGAAAACCATTTTGATAAAACATCATTCACTCGTACACAAGCTCTACTACCAGCATACATGGCTTTTACACTATTAAGTAGATTTCCAGTAACACCATATTCATTCAATACCTTCCACAAAAGTGCCCTATTCACTCGGTCGTAAGCTTTCTCTAAATCTATGAAGGCAGTAAAAATTTTCTTCCCAACAGCCAGATACTTTTCAATCATCATGCGTAATGCAAAAATCTGGTTAGTGCAGCCTTTACCAGGCATAAAACCACTCTGAACATCCCACACTTTCAATGATGTAAGACCCCTTACTTTTTCAATAACAACCTTACCAAACACTTTCCCTGGCACACTCAGTAGGCTAATACCACGATAGTTCTTGCAGTTAGTCTGATCTCCTTTATACAAGGGAACAATGGTAGCATCCTTCCAATCCCAAGGAACCATTTCTAACTCCCAGCACAACTGGAAAATTTCAGTTAACAATTAAACAGTCACTACCATATTTCAACATCTCAGAAGTTATACCATCAACTCCTGAAGCCTTACCATTCTGAAGAGATTTTAGAGCTTTACACACCTCTTCTATATTTTAATTCGAAAAGCCTTTCAGCACGATAAGATATATTTAATAGTACAGTCTGTACTAAAAAATAGACATTTATAAGGCACAACAACTTACAAGATCTTTCAAAGCACCATGTGCTCCATCGTCAGGTATTTCAATATACATAAACAAAACAACGGATAAAAGCAAGAAGCATTTTCAAATTACGCGAGCACGTGATAACAATAACGATGTTTACATTAAATATAGTAGAAGTTTTGTCATGCGTTAAAGGGTTTCAACAAATGATACTATGAATTGCTATTACATATGCGAAGAAAATATATACACACAGGATAATTAATAAGTTGACATTATTCGTCAAACTGTAAATGAATTATTAGGAGTTAAGTGTTGCTGGATAGGAGTATGCTGTTCTGGCCGCATTAGCATGGCCCAAGGCACTGGAACGAAACATGGAGTTTCTTCATTACAGCAGTCAGAGTTGTGCGATAATATACATAAACTCTCAGCGAATCGAAGAGATCGCTTTGTACGATTTGAGCTCATCACACTGGCATTGGTCCAGTCTGGTCGGTAGATACCTCTATTAACTAATCATGCAAGAGAGGTAGCATCAGAGTTATTAGTAATTGAGTACTTGTGCTCATATATTCTTGTTCGCAATGGGCGTGCAGTGGATCCAATATATGCAATTGCTGGATCTTCTGGGTCAATAGGAATTAAGGGTATTTTGTAAACCCCATGTCTGTTGAGTGTGGAAACTTGGTCACGGTCTTTTTGCACGATGGCTCGAATACTTTTCGTACTTTCACCAAACGCAATGTGGTGTTTTTTGCATATGTTCTTTAGTATTGTAGTGACTTCAGGTATATAGTCCATAGTGCCAACATATTTTGTAATTCTGGTTTCCCTTTGTAAGGTACTTTTGTGTAGACATTTCACTGATCGAGCAATTTTTTCAACGATCGTTTTATGGTAGCCATGCGCCATCGTAATCATCTGGATATGATTTAACTCATTTCTTCTAGCCCGGATATTGGAGGAGTGGGTGAAGGCTCTTCGGACCATGTACTCTATAGTTCCTAGTTTTTGTTTTCTTGGGTGCGATGAATTATGCGGGATAATAGCAAATTGTGTTTCAGGCTTTCTGTACACTGAATAGGATAAACAATTGGTATCTGGGTGTCTTTTTAGTAATATGTCCAAGAATGGAAGAGTATTATCATTTTCATGCTCAATGGTAAAATTTATGGAACTGTAATGTTTTGAGAGCTCTTTAGCAAACTCTTCAATTTTGTTTTTATGATGCGGCCAGAAAACAAGTATGTCGTCTACATATCTAATGTAGAGATCAGGCTTAAGTTGGAAATATTGTAAAACATTGTTTTCTAGGTCTTGCATTAACAATTCAGCGAGCACCCCTGAAAGTGGGGAACCCATCGGCGCACCTCCAGTCTGGCGGTAAATGGTTCCTTCATACCGGAAGAATGTGTGTTTCTGTACAAAACGTAGAGCATTTATAATTGCTTGGATTTCATTAATAGTATAAGAATTCAAAGCCAATAGACGGTTCTCAATAATGGAGTGTACATCTCCAATCGGCACATTGGAGTACAAAGAGACAACATCGAGTGATGCCATAGCAAACGGCTTTCCCTTTCGTAAGAATGGCTTAATGTTGTCAATAGCCTTAACAGAGCTATTAACTGAGTAGGAGGAACCTGTAGTTAATGGTTTGAGGAATTTTGCTAGAGCACTTTCGAGCTGGCGGGTTGGGCTTGCATATCCTGATAGAAGTGGGCGTACAGGAAGACCCTCCTTATGAGTCTTTACTTGGCTAAATAACTCAGGTATTCGAGGGCCTATAGTAGGGTATATATCCTTAGCAACATTTGCAGGTAAGCCTCCATGGTTTCTGAGTTTTGCCACTGCTGATACTGTAGATGAGGTTGGATCCGAAGATAGGATCTTGTGCGGTATACTCGCAATGGCATCATTCATCTTATTAACATAGTCTGCTTTGTTTAAGATGACAATTTGTTGCGTCTTGTCAGCTTTTAAAATGGAGATAGTTTCATCAGACTTCAATAACTTCAGCTGTTTAATCTCATTACAAAATTTACGGTCATCCGGTGTTCTAGACTTATTGGCTAACTTTTGTACGGATTTTGCCAGTTCATTCACTGAGAGTTTATGTATATTATTGCACAACTCTGACTGCTGTAATGAAGAAACTCCATGTTTCGTTCCAGTGCCTTGGGCCATGTTAATGCGGCCAGAACAGCATACTCCTATCCAGCAACACTTAACTCCTAATAATTCATTTACAGTTTGACGAATAATGTCAACTTATTAATTATCCTGTGTGTATATATTTTCTTCGCATATGTAATAGCAATTCATAGTATCATTTGTTGAAACCCTTTAACGCATGACAAAACTTCCACTATATTTAATGTAAACATCGTTATTGTTATCACGTGCTCGCGTAATTTGAAAATGCTTCTTGCTTTTATCCGTTGTTTTGTTTATGTATATTGAAATACCTGACGATGGAGCACATGGTGCTTTGAAAGATCTTGTAAGTTGTTGTGCCTTATAAATGTCTATTTTTTAGTACAGACTGTACTATTAAATATATCTTATCGTGCTGAAAGGCTTTTCGAATTAAAATATTGTTTAGCGCACGAAGAATCCTTATTAAAGTTCACACCTCTTCTGTTGAGATCCCTCCTTTGCTTCCATCTTTCATTGTGGCATAATCTGCTTCTGCCTCAGAATCACCTTGGCTTTCTTGATCTAATAACGCACAGAAGTATTCACCCCATCTTTCACTTAACTCATTGGGCTCCCATATCATTTCCCCAACCCTATTCTTCACACAACTTGCAACTTTGTTTCCCCTATTTTTCCTGAGTCTCATGTACTTCCAGAAAGTCTTCCTATCTTTCCAAAAAGCCAATTCATGCCTTTCCACCTTCTCCTTCCTATCTTTTGCCTTACTGTGGCGAACCAGCTTAGCAGCTTCACGCTTCTTACAGCGATATTCATTCACAGAGACTCTACCTTGCAACATCCCCAAATAGGCTTCCTTCTTTCTCTTTACTGCCTCTTCAATCTCACTATTCCACCAAGCATCACCTCTATTGTTACCCACTATTGTGGTGCCACAGACCTCTTTAGCAGCAGTGACAACACAGTTCTTAAAACATTCCCACTTCTTTTCTACATTCCTCTCACCAGACTTCAGATCCTTCAGTCGTTCTCTGAGTAAGTCAGAATACCGCTGATAATCTTCAAGGAGCCTATCAACCTTTCTTCTTTCTATCCTGGGTATCTTCCTATTTCTTTTCATAAATTCTGATTTATTAATACAGACATTTGATGTGGACCAAGAACATCAAACAGAGGTTATCACTCTTTCCATGTTTATAAGTGAGTCGCGGAAAAATTCTCATTGGCCGCCACCAGGAATTGAACCCAGGATCTTCCAGTTACGTGCCAGATATGCTTCCACTGCACCACAGCGGCCCCGAATTCCTCCAGACTTGCACACACTAACTGCCAAGCCAATTTTGTAGATGCTTCTTGGAGCCCCGCACAATGCTGGGGATTCACCAAAGATGGTAAGCAGCAACGGAACAAATAATTAGAAGGCGAATGAATAATTAATACAGACATTTGACGTGGACCAGGAACATCAACTGATTTATTATTTCACAAACTTAAACTATATGGGAAAATATTGCAAACTTCATCAGCATACTTAGTTCAGTTTGTGTAGTTATATGTAAAAGTATATTTGTACATATGTGGTTGCATATGAAAATGGTAAGATCCTTAAAAAATTTTGGGGAAGGTGTGTAAAAGTCCTGAAAAAGTATGTAATAAAATATTATACACCCATATCTGTCAATAAAAGACTTCCATAGTTAGGTGTAACTAATTATTTATTTATTTACTAGCTTGGCTTTTGCACCTCAATGGAGGGCTTTTTCAAGGTTTCATACACTCTTTTTTCAAGCCTTGAAAAAGCCCTCCGTTGAGGTGCGAAAACTCGACTAGTAAATAAATAAATAATTAGTTAGATCTAACTATGGATGTCTTTATTTTCCTGAAAAAGTGCTTATTTTTTTGTGGGACAAATAGAGTGGAAACTGTGCAGGTAGACTGGTCAAGAAGTGCCAGTATTTCATTTGACAACAATAATGAAGTACTTGAAAACTCCACTGGCTACCAGTTTTGCTGCAGATGTTGATCAGTGATTAAGACTCAAGCCGGGTTGAAAGTCTGTATTTTTGTTTTGTTGTTCTCAATTTTTTCTTACTGTGATTAATGTGCACTTTTGACTTTTAGTTTTTCCTGTAATATTTGATAAATATTGAAACCTGCAATTTTTTTGCTTATTCTGTAGATGGTGCAATAAATGACGATGGTCAGGATGAGTCGACAGATTCCATTGCCAATGCATCAGGAAATCCATATGGGTTGTAGATAGATAAAACCTTTTCTTCCTTAGCCTTTGACTGACACACCACTGCAGAGTTATGTACACACTAGTCACTAGTGGAGTGCTCTGTCTTTAAATCCTGTCCAGTACTAAATGAAATCTGCAGCAGTAGACATGGGCTGCTCCATATTCCAGTCATCTTGCAGTCATTTTAAAGATGACTCTAGATGCCATCTCTTTAAAAGATGACATCTTGAGTATGTGAAATGTTTAAATTATATACATTATGAAAACTAAAAGTTTGGAAATAACTGCTTTATTAAGGCCAAGATGAATGATGACAATTCTATATGAAGTTTGTCCTCACTTTGAGTTGCTTCAAATTCTTCAGAAGTTAATGACATGCTTTTTGTCATTGAGAGTAGGATCTAACTAACTATTTTTAAATCCCATTTCTTCTTCCTTCATCTGTATTTATTTGGTGTTTATGTTTGATACAGAAAACCATGCACACTGATTTGGTTTGATAATCTTATGTATACAATAGCTGATGATAGCGCAAGTACTCCCTGTTCAAAATTCACTTTGCATCCTACCAAATTTATCATAATTTTGTGGTGTTGGCCATGTTCTTCAATTTTAACTTTTCATCTAGCATCATTTGTTTAAATTAAATCATTTTCTAACTCTGGTGTAGAAATTTTTAAATATCTACAACCTTCAAATTCAGACCTGGAAATTGTGTTCTTGTAATGGACTGAGTGATACTTAGACTTAATGTTTATGTAGAAATAATTTTATGTAAGTGTTCCAAAATACTCATTCAGCCCTGCTCTATGCATTGCTGCCTCATTATTATGACATAGCTGCTGCAACGCTGAAAACAAAGATCTTATAGTAATATTTCCCATGCACATGATTCATGGTTTGAATTCATACAAACATTAAAAATGGCTTCCAAACTAATGTAAGATATGGCAAGCTGTTAGAATTTTATATTTTTATGCATTCATTAATACCTTCACAATGTCGAGGTGGTTGTATATTTTTTCAAATTTTAAAACATTCATCAAAAACCTGGAAGGTGAATGCGTAAACTATGAATTCTCAATTTATGGAAGGTGAAAACATAAACTACGAATACTCAATTCATGGAAGGTGAATGTGTAAATTATGAATTCCCAATTCCATGAGTGTGTGAAGTCAGATGTGGGAATATGAAGTTTATAATTTGTGCTTGAGCATGTCATCTTTGATTAGGAAAAATATGTTGAGTAAATTAAAAAAAAAAAACCTGTTTTATTGTCATATAATGTTGGCCTTTATGTGTTGTCAAAGACTTAATAAAGTTTAATGAAATTTGAATTGTTAATTTTGTGCTTTTCAATTATGTAAATGTTCTTATATGCGCTGTGGGTTTTTTTTTTTTTTTTTTTGGTGCTTCTGCGACAGTGCCATGATGTATTACAAGATGTGTAGTAAAACTCACAACACACTGTCCGACATTTTTTTTTAAACCAGTTATTATCCTTAGTTCCTGTGTTGTACTTAATGCACAAAGTTATTATTGTGCACAATCTTCTAGTGCAGTAATTTATATTTGTAGCTTTCCTCTTACCAGAATAAGACCAAAGAAATGACAGGGAGCCCAATGCATTAAGTGAAAGATGTGGTGAATACTTCTGTGAGTTATTAGTTCATGAAAGTGGAGGCAATTCTGAGGCAGAAGCATTTGATGTCACAGTGAGAGATGGAAGCATGGGATGGATCTCAAGAGAAGAGGTGTGTAAAGCTCTAAAATTTCTTCAGAATGGTAAGGCACCAGGAGTAGATGGCATAACTGCTGAGATGTTAAAATATGGTGGTGACTCTGTAATTGACTGGTTAACTGAAATTTGCCAGTTGTATTAGAAGTGGTCCCTCAGGATTTGAAGGACACTATCATTGTTCCCTTGTATAACAGAACAGGTGACCAGACTGAGTGCAAGAACTATCATAATATCAGCTGAGTGTGCCAGGGAAAGTGTTTCGAAAGGTCATAATTGACACAATATAAAAGGTCTTACATCAGAGAAAGTTTGGGATGTTCAGATTGGTTTTATCCCTGGTAAAGGCTGCACTAACCAAATTTTTGCATCACACATAATGATTGAAAAGTGTCTATTGGTAAGAAAGTTTTTGCTGCCTTCATAGATTTAGAGAAGGTATATGACTGAGTAAATAGGATACTTCTGTGGAAGGTACTGAATAAATAAAGTATTACTAGGAATCTACTTAATAGTGTGAAAGCCATGTATGCTGGCAGTAGAGCTTGTGTACGAATGACTGGCATTGTATTGAAATGGTTTTTTATTGGTGAAGCAGTCAGACAAGGTTGTGTAATGTCACCATGACTGTTTAATATACACTGAAGTGCCGGAAAAACTGGTACAGACGAGCTTATGCAAAATACATAGCAACGTCACCTATGCGTGTACTCCGTTGCATCTGCCAGTGCGTATATAAAGCGACAAACATCGTTGCCAGCTGTCAGAGCTGTTTTCGGCAAGAGAATGACAAGTAATAACGATTTAAGCGATTTTCAATGCAGTGTCATAGTTGGCGCTCGTGAGATGGGCCATAGTATTTCGGAGATAGAAACGAAGTTCAGATTTTCACGGATGACCATTGCAAGGGTGTACCGTGACTACAAGAATTCTGGCAAAACCTCCAACCTACGATACCAGTGTGGCCGTAAAAAGTCATTGGATGAATGTGACCATTGTTGGCTGTCAAGAATCGTTTCATGCGATAAGCGTGCAACACTCTCGCAGGTATAATCAGAATTCAATGCTGGAGCCTCAACAAGCATCAGCGTCCGGACTGTGCAACATACCCTGCACGATATGGGCTTTGGGAGCCGACGCCCAACTAGAGTCCCCTTGATGGGTGCATGACGCAGAGCTATGTGCCTCGCTTGGGCACGGCAACACCGCCACTGGACACTTGATGACTGGAAACAAGTAGCCTGGTCTGACGAGTCGCATTTCCAACTGTATCGGGCAGATGGAAGGATTCGTGTGTGGCGCAAACTCCATGAAGCCATGGATCCCGCCTGCCAACAGGGAACTGTACTGGCTGGTGGGGGGTCCGTAATGGCATGGGGTATGTTTAGCTGGACTTCACTGAAACCCCTGGTACGTCTACAAACGTCTGTGACCGGCCAAAGCTATGTGTGCATCCTTTCTGACGAGGTACACCCGTTCATGTCCTGCATTCATGCTGATGGGTTGGGCCTGTTCCAACAGGGCAATGCACCTCCACACAAGAGTCGGGATGCCACATTATGGTTAGAGGAGCATTCATCTGAGTTTGAGGTGTTGCCATTCCCACCCAAGTCCCCAGATCTGAACGTGACAAAACACATTTGGGATGCCATGCAACACGCCATCGAACACAGGAATCAAAGACCTCAGAATACACCCGAATTGCGGAATGCTCTGCAGGAAGTATGGTGTGCATTACCTACAGCATATTTCCAGAAACTATTGGAGTCCATGCCCTGTCGTATTTCTGCAGTCCTGCGTTCCCTTTGGGACCTACCAAGTATTAGACTGGTGTACCAGTTTTTCTGGCACTTCAGTGTATTTCTGGATGCATACATGTCTGATGACAAAATGGACAACACTGGTTTATGTCTTGGTAATATCCATGTGTGCAGATTGCTGTATGCTGATGATACAGTCCTGTTGGCAGAGAACAAAAGTGAGTTGCGGAGTATGTTGTCCCAAATGTACGGAGTTTGTATGAAATTCAAATGGTATAAATAAGAGAAAAACCAAAGTTATGGTATTTGAGCAAGGAACTGTTTGTACTGAATGCAAGATAAGTCTAAATGGCACAGTGATAGACCAGGTGAATGAGTTTGTGTATTTAGGAAGCATGTTTGACAGAGAACAAATTAGATGGTGAAATTAGTAGGGGAGTGAATTCTTCATTGAAAGTCATTGCATAAGAATGATGGTTTCTCAAGAGAATCCCAAACGGCTGTGTGAAAGTGTAATTGTTCCTATTCTGATGTATGGTATTGAAGCCTGGGTACTGCAGAAGAGACATAGGAGTTGTTTGTGTGCTGGAGAGATGCATTACGGGAGGGGGACACTCTCTGATCACGTGAAGAATGAAGATGTGTTGCAGACATGTAATGTGAGGCAAATGTTGTCAATAAGGTGGAGACTAGTATTCTTAGGTGGTTTGTCCATGTTGAAAGAATGAAATATGAGATGCTTACTATGAAAATTTTTTCAGCCCATGTGGCAGGAAAGCCAAGAAAATCAAGGGAGGACCAGATTCAGGAGTGTCTGCATGAGAAAAAGATTATGAGTACAGACCTGCCAGGTTTTACGGTTTACCTGTAAAATTTACGGAAATGTAACTTGTTTTACGGGCAAAATGTTAATTTTACGGATTTGGCGATTCTCAGAGATTTTTTTCTTTTTCTGACGATTTTGCACCCACTATTAAAACTTTTTTTTTTTTTAAACTTAATCCATTCAAAGTAAAGTGCCGATGTAAGTTACGAATAAGTTTTTAGTTACATGTGCTTATTTGGGAACATTTTGCTGCAGTTTTCCCACGTTTTAGGTTATTGTTTTGCCTTTTTTGAAACACTAGAACACCAACCAGCTGGGCTTATTTAACCTTCCGTTTGGTTCTCTTCCTCTCTTGTGTACGCTGTTTCCCCCCCCCCCCGCCTTTCTTTTCAGATCATGCATTGTTCATCTCCCGAGTCGCAACTTCTCAGAAGGCCAGCGTGGGGTGTGTCCGCGTTGGAGCAGGTGTCTTTTATCTTTATTCCTCCCAGTTCGAAATTCTATCTCAGAACGTAGTTATCGTAGAAAAAAAATTTCAACGGATTTTTAATCTGTGGAAATTTTAACCCCAGATCGATACCCAACATGACGAAATTAAGCAAAAACTGCCAGTTTTGTGAAATTAAAAATGCATTGGGGCATGCATGGTTTCGTAACTTCTTCTCTGGCAATAAATTTGACCTAACGAAAGAATGCTACTATAAGAGGAAGTTAAAAAAAAAGAAGTAAGTCCAATGCTCATTCGAGCCAGTGCTGCTCCAGCAAAGATTTATTTTGCTGGTCCGTTAGTCAGTAAGTTTTCTACGCTTTCGCTTTCCAACCGTGCTTTGTTCATCGCTCGGTAACGTTCATAAAAATGTCTTGGCTTGATTCAATGAAATTAATATGTTGGGGTACATACTAATTCATCTAATCCTTATTGAAAATGGTCAAAGGTAAGGTCAAGACGTAGGAGCGGGATTCATTCTTCCACCCTTTTGCGTGATGACTTGCTTAAAATCAAAGCATGATTGTGATGAAGTTTGGGTATGCTGTTCAGCACCCATAGTGGACCTATCCTATTGAAAATAGTTGCTATCAGCATTCACGGGGACAGTGTAGTAGTAGCACATGCGCGAGTTTAGTTCGCTCGCGTTTCAGAATTTTAGCACAATATCTTCCGTGGAAATTGACCGATTTGGATAGTATTTTTAATTATAAAACGATGCGTGTGTGGCAGCTTTTTAATTTAGAAATTAACGGGCACAAAAAATGTTCTATAATAAAGCAAAAACACGCAAAACATCAATTAATTCATACTAAGGGATTCGTAAAGAAAACAGTAAAGTATCGGGGAGAACACTGTTGCTTTTGCAAACCTACACTTTTTTGTAGGTATGAAATTTTGGGCTTTTAGTAAACAACTCTGAATTTTAAAATATCCGGATTTTGACAGCACGAGTTTAATCTAGAGAGGAAGTGGATTTTTTTTTTTTTATCTGTTTGAAAAAAGCGCCATTGGCTTTGTAACTTCTATCAAACCGAATTGAATTGTGTGATATTTAGAGATTTTCATTTTCTAAAACAGTACATGTATTTTACAGTTTGTCATGTTAGGCCATTTTTTTTTTTTTTTTTTTTTTTTGCAGAGACGTAAGATCGGAGTTAAAATCCCGGTTCAAACGTTTTATGCAGTGGTTACGCCGCCACAAAGGGAGCAGGGGACGAGATGGGGAGGATGTCACCGACGAAGTGACTGTATCGTTCCAGTTACGCCTGATGTAAAAGACAGTTGGTTTTGTTCCAGCAAAACAATTGTGTTAGTTTACTGCAGGAGAGGGGTTGGTTCAGATGTTGATGGGCCCAGATTGTTTTTAAAAGGAATGACTAGAGAAGCTCTATTCGGTAAGATGAAGGGAGGGGGGGAGGACAGGAAGAGAAGACAGAAATTTATTATAAAATTAGTGCCATTTGGAAGTATAACGGATGCCGCTAAAGGGATCGGATTTAGTAAAAGACAAGGCATCGATCCGCCTGGGAGGAATGATGGGGAGGGAGGGGACAAACTCAAGGGAATGACATTCATAACTAAAACCTAAACCTTTGTTTCTAGATGAAAGAACCTTTCAGTTGCTCTCTGCTTTCCTAGCTGACCAGCTCATATCGGATAACTCTGGTAATAAATTTAGTATTAGTGATTCGCTGTGAGCAGCAACATAAAAGGGGAACAAAAGTACTATAAAATATTCCGTGATTCGTATTCTGCGGAATTCCCGTGTATTGCGAAATCTTCAAGAAAGGAAAATATGCGTTTCGCGCTACGTGCCGATGCAATTTCAACATTTCGCATGGTGGAAGGAATGATATTACAAGTCATATTTCTAGTGACAAGCATAAATATAACGTTGACTGCAAGGGAAAAAAAATAACGAAATTAACTTCCTTTGTTAAAAGTTATAATGAACTTCTATACGATTCGTACAAAATGTTTGTTCACTTCATTTTTAGTTGAACATAATTTACCAGTTAGTGTCTCTCAGTCACTCTTACTTATTTAATTTTTTTATTTGACTGTCTCATCGTCCGTGTCTCCGTAAGATAAAAACCTAACACGAAAATGGTTCGTTTTTGAAAATATTTTAGTATGTTTCATGACGGCGTGGGACATGATCCCATTGAAAGAGAACATCCTTCCCTTTAGATGCAAACTTCTGTAAAAGTAAATTTTTATCACTTTATAGGTCATAATGATAGCATAGTAATGAGAAATTATGTATAGAATTTATTTTAATCGATATGAATGTGCTGATAAATTTAAACATCTGTAGGCACTTCAATTAAAAGTTTATGGTTCATTTGGGTAACATCGTTTTTTAAATCGATATGTTCGGTACATTTAATCAATATGCGCGACAAGTAATTTAATCGAAAATATCGATTAAAACTTTCATCATCGAATATATCGATAAATTTTTCTTTTACAGATTTCTGTTTCTGAAAGTTGGCAGGTCTGTGAGTATGAAGTACAGTAGGTCTTGTGTACATCATGTGATGAATGTCAGTGAAGCTTGTGCTGCGTGCCAAGATTGCTGTAAATGAAGATGTCTGATAAGGCAACAATAAGTAAATAATCAGTTAAAAATTTATGGTGGATTGTTATTCTTTGTGGAGCTAACTTCTGAATCTCAGAGAACAGCTTAGAGATATGTATGTACGCACATGTTCTGTTTGCATATTTGCAATGCAAACAGGATGGACTTCAAAATGCTACACAATGATGCACAACTCTATTCAGGCACACAGGATCAGAACCCCATAGCATGCTTTCATGATAATAATCAAAATCTTGCTTTGTACTTGTACTTCATGATGACCCAATAACAAGTATTTGTGTTTTGTCCTGCAATTCTGCTAAGCTGCATTTTTGTACACTGGCTCTTAAAGTGGATACTGATTTAGGTGTGTGTGTGTGTGGGGGGGCTACTTAACATGGATACTAGAAAAAAAAATATATTCCTGTGTATTTTCAGGGGAAAAAGTACAAGGCTCTACATGGCACTGCTACTGCTACATATTTAACACTGAAACTACAAAAATAAAGGCACTGCACAACACCCACTGAATTGTTACTTATTTTTGAAAAAGGAATTAAGTATGACATCATCACCACAACTTTTAATAACATTTTATTCTGAAAGTACAGTTTCCATCAGTGAAATATTTCACTGTTTTTGATATTCTCAACAATTCTTTCAGCTGAATACAAACAGTCATCGAAAGATGAAGAAATAAAACCATCCCCTCCACCTATTAACAATGGTAAGTGTTTAAAGATGATGCAGCCTGGTTTATTGAGATATGGAGTTTCAACCTGAAATAGTCATTGATAATATACATATATACACACACACACAAACAAACAAAAGTAAAAAAAAAGTTAAAAAAAAAAAAAAAAAAGAAAGCAAAAAACTGCTGATCAAAACTTTAACACTTCTTACTTTAGTGTTCAGCTCTTTGTGGTAGTAAACTATAATGATTTACAATTTGTAAATGAAGTAACTATGAAAATTTGCAACACAATTTCATGGGAAAGCAAGAATCAGAAAGAAAATATTGTGCAATCAGTCTTTGAAACAAGTTAAGAATCAGGAGAGATCCATTTACACAACAGAAAAAATGTATCAATTCCATTTTTGTTTAAATGTTTTGTGATCAACAAAAAGAAAAGCACAACAGACTAGAAATATGAAATTTAAAAGCTGATAATTTCAAATATATTTTTCTTTTGGACCAACTTCATATGATAATTCTGGATAGAATCTATATGTGCTGAAAATTACTAACTTTTGGTTAGATATAATGTGGGTGACATACTAAATTATACCTATAAATGATAAATTTACAGTCACAGAAACCAAATCAGAAAAGTTAGAAAATTAAAAACAAACAAAACAAAACAGGACAAGTAGCAAGAAGCTTAACAGGAATAAACATAGACTGTAGTGGTTGGAAGGTACCATATAAAATGAATCTGAACTGGTCAGACATGAAAGGCAGGTTGCTCAACTGAATTGAAAACCAAAGTCACAGAGCAAGTAAATAACAGCTGATGATTTTTATTATTTGTGCATTTTAGAACCATTATCAGCCAATCCTGAACTTCAGCCACAACCAGCATGAACCACTTCATTCCTACAAGGGAATGTTACTAATTCGTTCTCTTCCTGTTCTTGCATGCATGTGTGTGTGTTATGGTAGCAGTGAGTCAATATATGTTAAGGTGACCAGAATTTTAAGTATGAAATTGAGGACAGTTTCATTTCAAATTGAGGACAATGTATGACACATTATGGTAAAGCCGAAGATTAGCAAAGAATGTTATGAACTGTACCATAATTGCCCAGTTTCATGGAAAAACATACAATGAATCTGAAGGATGATTTTCATGTGAAATAAGTATAACATAGCAATAAAATAATATCATGCAGAATATTACTTCTGATAAATTTTAAATGCTACTCATTGGGGACAGCACATGCAAACAAATCTACATTTTGGTTTTGTACTGAAATTTCATTGTGATTCTGTAAAAAAAATATCTGAAGCCATAAAATCACTATACACTCAGTGGACAGAAATCATGGAATACCTGTATGTTATCTCTATGAGAAGGAATATTCAAAATCTAATAACTTCACCTGAAGTAACAGTTAATGAAAAAATGTACTGAACAGAAGTTGTTGAACTCTCAATGGAATCTACCAAATGCAACCAAATTTAGCATTAATAACTTATTTAATTGCAAGAAAGTGAATGTTGAAAAAAGTGAGATTTATTCCCCATCATATAAATATTTTAATTAAATTCAGTTAAAACAGAAACTAAATAACACTACGATTATCGAGATGACTTTGTTCGATGATTCGGCATGTCTCCGATTAATATTGCATGATTTCTAACTTAATTCAAAGAAAAATTCATCCGCTTCAGAAAATAGTTCCATACCTTTATGAGTTCATTTTCTTGCAATGTGATAAGTAGTTGATGCTAAATTTGGTTGCATTTGGTAGATTCAATTGAGTTTAATGAATTTTGTTTAGAAATTTGTTTTCTATTTAAATTTTTGGGGGAAATTTCAAAAATTGAGGACAAAAAATAAAAAATTGAGCACATTTGACATCTTCAATCATTTTTACAGGATTGAGGACAAAGCATGAAATTGAGGACTGTCCCCAGAAAATGAGGACCTCTGGTCACCTTAATATATGTATATATAAAAAAATTGATGTTTAGTCACAATGATTTTCTTTTCTAGTCAACCAGTATCACTGTGTTTTGGCCTAGCTACATCAAGATAAATGGCACATAAATATTCAAATCATTGTGACATCCTCAATGGTGTTGACAGCCACAGATTTTTGTCAGTTACTTTCATACTTGATAGAAATTGTGTGGGTGCCACAATATTGACAAGTTGCAAAGAATTCTGATATAGAAGAAAAGTTTTCAAAATATTAAGCTTTAGGATTGAATTCAGTTTGTCGATTTGCTTGGCTTCTTCAAACAAAAAATTATGACTTGTGAACTAAAGAAATTTCCAGTAGCTAATGTGTTATGAAAATAATAAATTTTTGTTCGAAGAAGCTGAGCTTGTAAACAAACCAGATTCAGTCATCAAGCTTAATATTTAGAAGCTTTTGATATATATATCAAAATTATTTGCAACTTGACAACAACATAGTATTTGCTCCATTTCTATCAAGCATATGGAAGTAACTGATGAAAATACAGGGCTGCCACCACTGTTGATGATGTCACCAAGAGTTGAATGCAGTAGAACCCCATTTATATGTTTCTCACTCATGTATTTTCCTCATTTATACATAAAATGTCACCAATCCAAAAATTCTAAATTGCCCTTGATATTAAATTTTTTTCTGTTTTATTTACATGCTTTTCCAATTATAAATTAATTTTACTTGGTCCCTTGAAAAAACATATAAACGGGGTTCCACTTTGTATACCATTTGTCCACATGAAGCTGGACCAAAGCACAGTGAAACTATGGTCGACAAGAAAATAATGTCCCTGTGACTAAACTTTGATTTCTTTATTTTTATATAATTCACAATATTAATAGCCTAAGTCTTGTAATATACTTATGATTAATTTTTTCTGGATTGAAAAAGGGAATCCACATCTCATTTTTCATCATTATTGAAGGGATGAAAAATAAAACACTTCTAACACAAGTTCATATAATTCCCTTTTTGTTCTTGTGAAAACTGTCTTTAACCTACCTGACTAAAATGCTTCTCATTGTGAGATCTTCATGTAATAGCAGAACCAAGATGCATGGCTGAAGATGTAGTAGTTTCACATACAGTCAGTCCATTCATCTTCCATAATCACTGTTTCAATATGGAGAATGGTGTCCAAATTACTACTCTGCAGTTTCATTGCTTCACATGCTGCATTAGGGCAAAATTTCTTTCTTCACAAAACTTACACAACCAGTATGCATATTTCTCACATCCACAAGCTTCATGACACAAAACATTGCCCAATGAATTTTAATCGGTTTTCCCACAGAAATAGGTATATCAGATGAACACAAATTTGTTTGATGACTGAATGATACCATTTTCAATTAATAAAAATGGTACAGATATAAAACCAGAGGGAGTGCTATGACTGAGGTTTAGTGTTCACTGTACTGACATCACTGAGAAAGACTAACAATAATTGGCAAACATTTTATAAGAAATATTACTAATATCCACAAATGCCTATATACACAAAAAAGATGGATAACCATATAGATTAGGCATCCAACTTACCCGTATAATGAAAGTACTAGTGTAATTATTTGTAGTGGTAAAGAAACAATGAACTGATAATTTTTTTCAGTGGAGTCTTTATTATAAAGTTCTGCACATGCACAAACAAGATATTTTTTAGAAGAATATACATTTTCTCTTTCTTGATGGAAAGGCACTGGTTCGAGCAAACTATTTGATAAAATCTGGAAGGTTTTCCGGAACCATTTCTTAAATTAAATGTTCAGATAGGAAGTATGAAGGCAAATATTTGTCAGTTTATTGTAGAGAACATCTTGTCTTTTTATTTTTTTCTATTCCCCCTTCCCCTCCCATGTCAGATCAGTTGTTAGTATAGGCACTGCACCCAGAAAACACAAACACCCCATGAAAGGTGGGAAGCTGGTACTTGCAAGACACTGGGGGAGGAAAACATTGGGGAAGAAGGGGGAGGAAAACACTGAGGAAGAAGGGAAAAATAAGCTTGGGATTTCTTCAGGGAAGTGTCATGGGCTTGCAATACATTTTAACACAGAAATCTGAGGTGATGCTTGCATTCAAAACTGGGAGGAAGCTAATCTGGGGATAAGTGCACTATGGTGGCATCTAGCTCTGTTGTAGTGCCTGATGAAAATTTCATGAAAGTTTTTGTTTTACATAGGTTTAACTTGATTTGTGCGTGACTGAAAAAAAAAGTTCATAAGAAACGGCTTCCTCTTCCACCCATAGCACCAATAATTTCCCGTCCCAGAGATTTAAGCATGTTTATTATTTGTTTGTGTGTGGGTGTGTTACTATTGTTTGCTGCTATAAGATTATCCATGCATTTAAATTCAAAGATTGAAATATAGAATGTCACAAAATATTCATAAAAATAAGCTCTAATCCTAAATGAAATGAACCCTATTTAAATACCTTTATTATTTAGAGCCAGAGCCTGACTTAGATATGAGGAGCCCCTGAGCTTACCTGCAAATTAGGGTCATACATTTACAGAACCATGTAGAACACTGTTTTTTTTCAATACATTGCAATTTGAAGAAATTTTAGAGCTTGAAAATGGGCCTTCAAGTCTTGAGCCCTGGAAGCCCGTGCATAAATCAGGACCTCTGGAGCAGAAATTGAACTTAAAAAAAAAAAAAAAAAAAAAAAAAATGAGAGATTATGATGAAACATGTAATTTTTCAGGAATCACAATTTATTTCCCTTGGTAAATGTCACCTGTTCTCTCACATTTATCTTCCACCACTGTCATTCATGTTGCTGCTCACACAGACCAGTTGTTATCCATTTGGCATATCACCCTTAGGGAAAGGTTTGAAGTTTATATACAGGTCCACAATCCTGCATCCAAAATTCGAAAAGTTCTGAAAACCAAAGTTTTTTCATGAAGTGTCAGTCATCTCTGCATAACAAGGCTTGTTTGCTGACTAAACTTCTCCCCACTCACACGTCACGCAAGATGTGGTATGGCAGGCATCAGTTGTTTCTCAGCTTAGTTTGAACCTGTAGCCTATATGTCCTAGATTATTTATGCTCTACATTTATTCCACTAAGTCATTTCATCATCATCATCATCATCATTGTCAACCATTATCAATCCACTGCTGGACGAAGGTCTCCCCAAGTTTCCTCCACAACGGTCTGTCTTGTGCCAGTCTCCTCCATGTCACCCCTGCATACTTTCGAATTTCATCCACCCATCTCCCATGTGGTCTTCTTCTGGGTCTTTTCCTGTCCCTTGGAATCCAATCTAAAATTTCGGCTGTCCATCGATGATCTGTCCTTCTGGCAGTATGTCCAGCCCATTGCCATTTCAGGGATTTAACTCTGATCATGATGTCTTCCACTCTTGTCATTTTTCGGATCCATGAGTTCCTCTTCTTATCTCTCCTGGTTACACCAAGTATGCACCTCTCCATGCTTCTTTGAGTTGTCTGCAGCCTTTGTATGTCTCTTTTAGTTAAGGTCCACGTCTCTGCACCATACGTAAGCACTGGAAGGATGCATTGATCAAACACTTTTCTTTTAAGACATAATGGCATATTGCTCTTGAAAATTATGCTGTTTCTTCCAAAAGCTCTCCAGGCAAGTTTTGTACGCCGATTAATTTTTTCATCAATGTGACCCTCACTTGATATCTGCTGTCCAAGATAAACGTACGTGTCTGTTATCTCCAGCTTTTCTCCATCAATCGATAAATCTTCATTTCTTGTAAAAGCATTGAACATCACTATTGTCTTCTGAAAGTTCATTTTTAATCCCACTTCTTTACTCTTGTCAGCAAGTTCCTGGATCATACTCTGCAGCTCTGATGGGGTAGTTGCAAAAATGACTACGTCATCAGCAAAACGAAGGTGGGTTAGATAATCTCCATTAATCTTTATCCCCTTGTTTTCCCAGCTCAGCGACTGAAAAACACCCTCCAATGTGGCATTAAAGAGCTTCGGAGATATGGTGTCACCTTGTCTCACTCCCTTTCCAATTTTTACGTGTGTTGTATTTTCAAACAGCCGAATATTTGCACTTGCATTTTCATAGATGTTATTAATAATATTAATATATGCATCTTCAATACCGCAGGTTTTCAGAGCCATTGTAACTGCTGATGGTTTCACCGAATCAAAGGCTTTTTCATAATCGATAAAAGCCATGCACAATGGAAGTTCATATTCCCTCGCTCTTTCAATTAGTTCTCTCAGTACGTGGATATGATCTATTGTACTGTAGCTACTCCTGAATCCAGCTTGTTCTCTTGGTTGAGCCATGTCCAGTGTTACCTTCAAGCGGTGTGAAAGAACTTTAGTGAAGATTTTATAAACTACTGATAGGAGGCTGATAGGTCTGTAGTTTCCGAGATCCTCAATGTCACCTTTCTTATGTAGCAGGATCATTGTAGCGGTGTTCCAATCCTCAGGAATCTTTCCTTCATTAAGGCATCGAGTGAAAATTTGGGCAAGTACTGTTTCGATTTCTCCACTTGCTTCTTGTATGATGTCTACAGTAATTCCATCTTCTCCTGGAGCTTTTCCCCGCTTCATGTTCTTGATTGCATGTGCAACTTCTGCTGGAAGGACTGGAGGAACTCTGGTACTGGTATCTTTCATGATGTCTGGAGTGCATGTATCATCCCTTTCATATAATTTGGAGTAGAAATCTTTCACTCTTGTCAAAATTTCGCCTCTATTTCTTGTTACAGAACCATCTTCTTTTCTCAGTGCCATAATCTGTTTTCTTCCCTTACTGAGATGTCCCTTTGCTATCTTTAGGCTTTGGTTGTTTTCAATTGCTTTCCTCACTAGTTCACAGTTGAATTTTCTTACGTCTTCAGTGATACTTTTTCTTACTGTCTTGCATAGCTCTATATATTCCACTTTGGAAGTCACATCTTCTTTAGTTGTCGTCATCTCTCTTCTTTTTTGCATCAATATTTTCGTTTTTCCTGATAATTTGTTTACATGCAACTTGTTCTTAGGCCCAGCTAATTTTGTTGCTGTTTCCATAAGAGCTTTGGTTACTTTTCTGTTAACTTCAGAGATGTCCACTTCTTCCGATGTTAGGCCTTCTAAAGCAGAGAACCTGTTCTTCAGTTCCAACTTGAAGGTATTATGGTGTTTTTTAAGGTTGGTTATGTCAATAGATTTTGTTTGTCTTATGAGCTTGCCACGTTCAAGTTTAGTGTTGAGGTGCATCTTACATCTCACCAATCTATGGTCGCTACCAGTGTTGAACTTGTTTAGCACACTGCAGTCTTCTATGACGAATTTTTTGTTACACATAATAAAATCAATTTCACTTGTCGTCCCATTTGGATGTCTCCATGTCCATTTCCTGTGTGGCTTTTTCTTGAAGAAGGAGTTCAAGATGAAAAACCCTTCTGCCTCTGCAAACTCAACGAGAGTATTTCCACGCTGGTTTCTGTTGCCGTGACCGAATTTACCTACTGAAGTTTCATTCTGTTGCCGTTGCCCTATTTTTGCATTGAAATCTCCCATAATTATTTTCAAGTGCTGCTTACCTTTATTATTTAGATGACAAATTTCCTCATAAAATTCTTCAATTTCTTCTCCAGGATGACTTGTGGTGGGTGCATAAGTTTGAATAATCTGAGCCTGGTATCTTTTCGAGAGTTGGATAACAAGTCGTGCAGCTCTGTCAGAGGAACTTTCAACTTCTACAACTTCATCCTTCAGTTTTTTGTTTATTATAAATCCAACACCACTAGTTCTGCCAGTATCTGTCCCACGATAGTAGAAGAGATGTCCACTTTTCAGTTCGATGAGATCTTCTCCCTTTCTCCTTACCTCACTTAGCCCCACGATGTCCCACTTGATCCTTTGTAGTTCCTCTTCCAATTCAAGAAGCCTTGAATCAGAAGATAGGGAGCTTCCATTATACGTAGCCAAGGTCAGCATCAGATGGCAGCCTAGTCCGGTCCTCCGGGGATTCTTAGCACCCTCTGCCTTCATGTCGCACTGGCCGCTGCCTTGGCCAGGTACATTCCAGCTGCCGGAGACTGAGGGCCAAGATTTAAGTTGTGGAATCATTTTGGAGGGGTTTGGCCATAACTCACCACGCTGGCCAAGCGGGTTGGTGAGTGTGGGATAGAATTTCCTCTAATCCCGATGGTATAGTTATACCGCTATTGGCGGTCGTCAGAGCCCCTTTAGTGGGAACAGGATGCACCACGAGAAGGCGGGGTTGACATTTGTCAAGGAGAGGCTGTGATGTTACGCATCACCTGACCTTATATCCCACTAAGTCATTTACCAGCTTATAAATAAACTAACACCTGTACTTTTTACAGTCTTTACATATCCCACTTAGTGGGAATATTCATACATTTCTCTGCAGAAATATTAATGTGTTTGATTATGGTTTATTTGAAGCTGTGTATGTTCAAGTTTTACCAAATGTTTTCCTTGGAAATAAAATGCCCTTTAGTATTTATGGTCTATAATTATCCCATTATTTAATTTATCAATATATTACTCTATAAATAAACTGTAGTAGTATTTTGTAGTTTTTATTTATCCCACTTAGTGTGAGCATTCATACATTTTTGCTGTAGTATTTAATGTTTGATTAAAAAGGTAGTGCCTCACTGGGGGCACTACAAAAAGGAGACTGTGGACCTGTAAGATGGATATTTTTGAGATTGTATCAACTGAGGAATCAAATTGGCTACATGAAATATTATAAAGCTATAAAAATAAATGCATCAAAATTAGATTTTGCTGAAAACTGATAAATCTTTAAGGTGAAACTAACTATATGTTTCACATGGTGTTTTTCCTCATTGGAGAAGAGATAGTGAGTTCATACTACCTCCACATTAATGAGAGAAAAAAAGGGAAATAATATATTTTTATTTGCAATAAAGAAGCATCTCGTATATTTTTCAAAGCAAATAAAAAAAGAAAAAGAAACTGGCATTTAAAATAAATTAAGAAGTAAATGACTGTTTTTAATGGATATCACAGAATAAGTGAATGTTGCCTCACCTGAGAATATCTCCATTTGTGGAATTTGATATGAGATGGCTGCTGGAAGTTTGGAACTAAGTTACGAACATTTTCTAATATCAATTCCTGCACCTGATGAATATTGGAATCAATGTTAGCTGCTCCAAACTCTTTCGTAGTGTGAATTACCATGGAGGGTAATTCTGAAGAGCAATCTAATGTATGAAAATAAATACACATGAGCTTAAAAAACAACAACAACATATACAGCTATAATAAACACTGCTTACAGCAAAATGAATATTTACATTCACCTCTGAATGACAGTTTAAAAAAAAATAGCCCTTGGGATACCTTCCAAGTTTTATGGTTTACCTATAAGAGTTATGGAATTGTACTTGTCTTACAGTTTACAGGTAACATATTTTACATATCACTGTGAGTGTTTTTTTACACGCAAGTCTAATGTTGAGGGAAAGGCAGGTGTCTGGAAAGACCATAGCACCTGTATATTCTGATTTACCTGATCACATTTACTCCCTCCCACTTCTGCATTGTCAAACCCTTCTACTCACATCCTAAAGCGAAAGACTTGGTAAAAATGCTGATTAGGATTGGTGATAACTTTTAAAAAGAACAGAGAAATTAAAAACATCAGCCTCACATATAAAACTTAAAATTATGTTTTTAAAAGATATTCTAACATGTTGGCACAAAATTTTGAAGTCAAGAACTCAAAGTAAAAAGTTACTACAATATCGTAATAATTTTGCAGTTACAAATGAGAATTTTATCTGTGTATGCAGCCTAGTAATAACATACTATGGAGATAATTACGTATTGATTGCAGTTTAATCTCTAAGCGTTAAATAATTGGCATATGAAATCCATTAAAATTGGCAAATCATTTGCATAATAAATCCGCTTTTAGTTAATATGTTTGGTTACATTTAATCAATACATCAGTCACTTGAACATATCGATTAAATGTTCACAGAATTTTTTTTTATGAATTTTAATTCTTGAAAGTTGGCAGGTCTGCCTTTGAATGCAACAGATATCTGCACCATTTTAATTGTGGAGGAAATTTTTGAAACATTTGCATTATTATTTCCAAGTGGAAGCTGGAGGAAATATTTTGTTTACTACTGGAAGAAATCAGTATTCTTGGTTGTGACGCTTTACATTCATTAGTATAGATTTAATGTACAGTATATTGACAAAAGTCACCGGACACCAAGAAGAGAAACACAACATAGCATTTATTGACATACATTGGTATGGTGTTGGTCCACCTTTGGCCTTAATGCATGCATGCATGCACTGCCCTTTCGAAACATGCTTTCGACAAGGTTTTGGAACACAGTGATAGATATGCGCTTCCATTCAGTATGTAATGCTGCCACTAACTGTTGCTTAGTAGTAGGCCTTGGTTACAAACTTCTTATGCGGCACTCTAATTCATCCCATAGGTGCTCTATGGGATTTAGATCAGGGGTCTGTGCTGGCCACTCCACACACGATACGGAATAATTGTCAAACCACGCCATGACAGTCCTTGCTTTATGGCTTGGTGCATTATCCTGCTGGTACCAACAATGGTGCATTATCCTGCTGGTACCAACAAGAATCGCTTCCATAGTATCGCCACAGAGTTGGTAGGGCATAATTGTCCAGAATATTGAGGCAGACATGTTGGTTAACAGGATGGGCCGAGACCATACCACGGAAAACACCCCCACGTGAGTACACTGCCAGCTCCAAACTTGAACGTAGGAACAGTTCACTGTGGCAAATAACGTTCCCCTGGATTCCGTCATACACACGCAAGGCCATCAGACTGATGGATCATGTATCTGGATTCATCAGTCCATAGGACCAGTTTCCACTGATCTATGGTCCACAATAAATGTTCTTTACACCATGCTAAATGATGAGTAGCATTCCAAGTGGAGATGAAAGGCTTATGAGCAGCCGCACGACCACAGTAACCCATGGAATGAAGTTCTCTGCGAATGCTATGTATACATACCGAGGTTCCAGCATTTTCACTCACCTGTACCCTGAGGTCTAGTGCAGTACTCTGTCGATTAGCTGTAACAACTCTCCTGAGGCTTTGGCATCCTCTATACTGATTTTCTTTGGTCTGTCGGTATCTTTTGCTGTTTCAGGCATGCCATGTATCTTCAACTTATTCAGTACATCCAAAACAGTTGACTTGGGTATGTTTAAATGCCTCTCAGTTTCTCTTATGGACAACCCACTAATATAACGCCCAACAATCTTTTCTTTCTCAAAGTCAATTCTCTCCTGCCGCGACATTTTCATTCAACCTTACAGTGCACTATGATCACAGTCAGCTGCAGGCTTGTTTTTATACTGTTTGCAGCTGTACCACATATCTTAACAATGCAGCAGATCTGTTCATTTGCTTTTGAAGGGGTGTCTGGTGACTTTTGTCAACATAGTGTATTTTCAATATGAGTGAGCACCTCAAGATTAGGGCAAGTTGATGGTCTTAGTCATATCTGCTCATTCCATTTGGTATTGTACTGTATGTACTACATGTCACCTCCATACCAGGGCCATAACTAGTGGTAAATTCTAGGGGAGGCATTTAATGATGTAGGGGGAGGGGGTAGAAAATTTTTAGCTACTTTGGTAAATTGATTTCAAGCTAATTAATTTAATTAATTAAAATAATTTACTTAACATTAACCTAAATTAATTTTTAATGTGGCAGTACTTATTGAAAAATTAATAAGCACAGCAATATTGTTTTAAGGATATTTATATATTTATTAGTTTTGTTAAAAAAATTTGATAGTCACTTTGGTTAGAATTGGTAAAAAGTATCCTTTATATAATGAAATACCATGTGTGTGTTATTTGTTTCCCATACAATATTCTACACTGCTGGCCACCCAAAATGCAACACAAAGAAGGACACGAGATTGCAAAGCCAGATTTACTGGACACATAACAACAGATACAAAGATGAAACGATTGAGCTCACAGGCCCGTGCGACTTGCGGAACACGCAGACATCAATAGTTCGTGTGGCCCCCATGGCTGGCAATAACGGCCGCTACACGCCGCGGCATCGAACGAAAGAGGCTTTGGATGTGGGCTTGGGGTATGTCGGTCCAGGCTGCTTGCACACGTTGCCACAGTTCATCAGGCGTAACCACGGGTGGAGCTTGCCGGGCCACTCGGTTGCCAATCAGCGACCAGACGTGTTCGATGGGCAACATATTGGAAGAACAAGCGCTGCAGCATTGACACCTGGTGGGCCATGAAGAATTGTTGCACGATGTGTGCTATGTGCGGGTGCACATTGTTTTGTTGAAATGTGGCCACTGGCAGGTCCTGCAGGTAAGGGAGGACTACAGGCTCCAAAACGTCGAAGATGTAGCAGTGGCTGTTGAGTGTACTGGCGATGCGTACCAGAGGGGTGCGGGTGTCATATCCAATTGCGCCCCAAACCATAACGCCAGCGGACGGACCGGTATGGTGATGCATAATGCAGGCATCATACAGTCTCTCGCCGTGGTGCCTCCACATGCGGATCTGACCATAGTGGTGCTGCAGGCAGAAGCGGGATTCGTCGGAGAAGACAGTGTTATGCCATTCCGTAGTCCAGGTGCGGCATTCAACGGCCCACTGCCAATGCACTCGCCAGTGGTGTAACGTCAATGGTAATCGGAGCAACGGGCACGATGCGACAAGTCCCAGCTCCTGCAGACGGCGTCGAACGGTACGTGCTGATACAGGTTGTTGCGTAACACACCCTAATTCCTGCGCTAACATTCGTGATTTGGCGGTGCGGGCCGTCAATGCCCGCCGCACAACATGCTAGTCCTCCCGTTTGGTGGTGTGCCGCGCCTGCGGCAATCGCTCACGTCGGTCTGTCCGTCCCTCCTGCACCCACCGAATCCATACTCACCTCACTGTGGTTGGATGTCATCCCACACGGGCGCCAATGTCTCGGTACGATAAACCGCTGTCGCAATAAGCCACTATTCGTCCTCTGTCAAACTCCGAAACGTGCTGGAATGACTGCCATATTCTGCGACGAGGCATCAGGAAGCTTCCCACACACAGGTCCGGCAGCATAACACACTTCCACCCCGCCTTCTGTGCACATTTCTTATAGTGCTTCTCGGTGGCGTGCCGGGGCGCACATGATTTGCATATGCCCTGTAATGCTAATCGTTTGCATGTCCTCTCGCAGGGGACGCATGCTGCCAATTTCTGGCCAATCGGATGCTTCCTTCTTGGTGTTGCATTTTTGGGTGGCCAGCAGTGTAGCAAGAATGAAGACAACATGCTGATTAATTTTTATATGGTGAATAGTTCAGTAACCATGAGTTAAAAAAATTAACCCAAAACTGTACAGAATTGAATCTATTCCACAGAGAAACATGTTTTTGAACTGATACAGATGTCTGCAAAAACCACACGTCTAAAGTTTTACATTATTTTTCTATTGTGTCTAAATTTTTGAGACAAGCAGACTCTTCTCCTTTCATGCCATAACTATGTATAATTACACCCACTGCATGTATTGGTTTTCCGTTGCGCATTGTGACGCAGTCTGAAATATTCATACATGAGATTCTTCCATGGAATTCCACTTTTTCGTGATCTTTTGGAACATTTAAGATCGATTCAAAACTGAAGAAAAATTTGGGGGTTGGGGGGTTGGGAGGGGCCGTTTTTCACCTGGGGATAATATCTTGTCTCTCAAAACTTTCAAAAACAGAAGTTAAACTTAGTAAAGATTTTTTCCGTAATCGTTATTTCTCTTTTCTAATGATGTTGCCAGTGTCCAGCATTGTTGTTAAATATCCTTTCATTGCATGAATCTTTGTATTTCATCATGAAACTGTGGGCAACGATTTTGAAAACAGAAGTTAAAATGGCGCGAAGATTTCCCTGTAGTACTTTCAGGCATGAGATTCTCATGTGGATTCGAAGAATTCTGTCATTTATGTTATGGCATTCTCGAGATCAATGCACAACTGAGCGGAAACTTAGGGGGAATGGTGGTGGTGGGGAGGAAGGGTTCGTTTTCCGTTTGAGGACGGAATTGCTCCCTTTGAAACTTTCAAAAACGTAAGTTAGACCGAGCAAAGATTTATCCCGTAATCGTATGTTTTTTGTCTTTGGTGATGTTTTTTTCTGCCCAGTATTGTTCTTATAATCATTATCACTGTCAACCATTATCAATCCACTGCTGGACGAAGGTCTCCCCAAGTTTCTTCCACAATGGTCTGTCTTGTGCCAGTCTCTTCCATGTTACTCCCACATACTTTCGAATTCCATCCACCCATCTCCCATGTGGTCTTCGTCTGGGTCTTTTCCTGTCCCTTGGAATCCAGTCTAAAATTTCAGCTGTCCACCTATGGTCTATCCTTCTGGCAATATGTCCAGCCCATTGCCATTTCAGAGATTTTACTCTGATCATGATGTCTTCCACTCTTGCCATTTTTCTGATCCACGAGTTCCTCTTCTTATATCTCCTGGTTACACCTAGCTTGCACCTCTCCATTCTTCTTTGAGTTGTCTGCATTCTTTGTATGTCTCTTTTAGTTAAGGTCCACATCTCTGCACCTTATTTAAGCACTGGAAGGATGCACTGATCAAACACTTTTCTTTTAATACATAATGGCATATTGCTCTTGAAAATTATATTGTTTCTTCCAAAAGCTCTCCAGGCAAGTTTTATATGCCGATTAATTTCTTCAATGTGACCCTCACTTGATATCTGCTGTCCAAGATAAATGTAGGTATTGGTTATCTTCAGCTTTTCCCCATCAATTGACAAATCTTCATTTCTTGTAAAAGCATTGTACATCACTTTTGTCTTCTGAAAGTTCATTTTTAATCCCACTTTTTTACTCTTGTCAGCAAGTTCCTGGATCACACTCTGCAGCTCCGATGGGGTAGTTGCAAAAATGACTACGCCATCAGCAGAACGAAGGTGAGTTAGATAATCTCCATTAATATTTATCCCTTTGTTTTCCCAGTTCAGTGATTGAAAGACATTACTTTCCAATGTGGCATTAAAGAGTGTGGGAGATATAGTGTCACCTTGTCTCACTCCCTTTCCAATTTTTATGTGTGCTGTATTCTCAAAAAGCCGAATCTTTGAACTCGCATTTTCATAGATGTTATTAATAATATTAATGTATGCATCTTCAATACCGCAAGATTTCAGAGCCATTGTTACTGCTGATGGTTTCAATGAATCAAAGGCCTTTTCATAGTCGATAAAAGCCATGTACAATGGAAGTTCATATTCCCTCGCTCTTTCAATTACGTGGATATGATCTATAGTGCTGTAGCCACTCCTGAATCCAGCTTGTTCTCTCGGTTGAGCCATGTCCAGTGTCACCTTCAAGTGGTGTGAAATAACTTTAGTGGAGATTTTATAAACCACTGATAGGAGGCTGATAGGTCTGTAGTTCCTGAGATCCTCAATGTCACCTTTTTATGTACCAAGATCATTGTAGCATTGTTCCAATCCTCAGGAATCTTCCCTTCATTAAGGCATCGAGTGAAAACTTGGGCGAGTACTGTTTCAATTTCTCCACTTGCTTCTTGTATGAATGTCTACAGTAATTCCATCTTCTCCTGGAGCATTTCCCCATTTCATGTTCTTGATTGCATGTGCAACTTCTGCTGGGAGGACTGGAAGAACTCCGATACTTTTCATAATGTCTGGAGTACATGTATCATCCCTTTCATATAGTTTTGAGTAGAAATCTTTCACTCTTGTCAAAATTTCACCTCTCTTTCTTGTTACAGAACCATCTTCTTTTCTCAAAGCCATAATCTGTTTTCTTCCCTCAATCAGATGTCCCTTTGCTCTCTTCAGGCTTTGGTTGTTTGCAATTGCTTTTCTCACTAGTTCACAGTTGAATTTCCTTATGTCTTCAGCAATACTTTTTCTTACCTTCTTGCATAGCTCTATATATTCCATTTTGGAAGTCACATCTCCTTTGGTTATCCTCATCATTCTTCTTTTTTGCATCAGAATTTTTGTTTTTCCTGATAATTTGTTCGTATGCAACTTGTTCTTGGCACCAGCTATTTTTGTTGCTGTTTTTATAAGAGCCTTGGTTAGTTTTCTGTTAACTTCAGAAATGTCCACTTCTTCCGACGTTAGACCTTCTAGAGCAGAGAATCTGTTCCTCAGTTCCAATTTGAACGTATTATGATGTTTTTTAAGGTTGGTCATGTCAATACACTTATGTATCCTTTTATTCCACAAATACTGCATTTCAGCTTAAAAATGGAGGAAAATGTTTCTGAAAACGGAAGTCGGTGGAAGCAAAGATTTCTCCCTGTAATCATATTTTTTTTCTTTCTGCGATGTTCTCACTATCCTGTGTTGTTGTTAAATAATGTTACTTTCCCCCATAAATGTTTACACTTAAGTTTCATAAGGGATGGGGAATTTTCCAAAACGGAAGTCACAAAGTTTTTGAAAATTTGTTAGAATTGATGCATGATGTTCAAAAGTATTCATATTCTGAAAGTTACACCACTTATTTAAAGTAGTGAAAGCTTTAATATCTTGCATTCATGGTCCTCAGGCTAAAAGTTCTTTCAGCATAATGGGTAAATTATTGTCATCTGAGGGAATAGAAGGAAAAAAAATAATAAGAAGAAAAGTGACGAAGGAATGGGAAGGAAATGATATCAACAGAAAGGAAAATATGGCCATGGAACTTGCTAAGAAGAAAGCAACACAAGAGGAAAATCGAGCTGATGTTCTAGCAAGTACAAAAAAAAAAAAAAAAACAGTGGTGTGCCCTAATTATCTACATAAATAAATTAGAGTGAAGAATTCCATCTTGTTCGTGCTGTGTTATATTCACACTTTCTCGTCGCATGTTCTGGTTTTTCACTCAGTTAAAAAGTTCAGCTTTTTTGTTCCTTGGCCAGTCTCATGTATGGATATTTCACTTGTTTTTCAACACTTATATTCATTTACTTTGTATTTTTAGCACGTCTTTTGTAAAAAAAAAATTGTGCTTATGTTATCGGTTTGTCCGTCCGTCTGTACCCACGATATTTCTAGAACTATTAGTCCGATTTGAAAAATTCTTTTTGCATTGGGAAGCTTGAAATATGAGAATGATGATCCTTTTTTCGTTTTTTTTTACGACGTACAATTTTGCCGCTAGAGGGCGTAAATGCAGATGATGTCGAATTCAAAAATACATTTTATTCCACATATTTGCTTCTAAACATCCGATTGAAAAAATTATTTTATCTTCTGATTCCATTTATATCGAAGAGTATTTTAGATATAGTTACTTTTCCAAATGACGCATAGATTTTCCGCTAGGCAGCGTAAAACTAAATTACATTTTCCCCGATAACTCTTCTTTTAAAACTTCGATTTGAAATTTTTTTCTTCAGTGGATACACCTCCTGAGGGAAAATCTTTTGCATATAATTTCTAATTTTTGGTAATAAATACTTTGGCCACCAGAGGGCGTAAGTGGTAATTTTTGCTTCTGATGTATTTGCCATAAAATCTGAGCTTCTAAAATTTCGATTGAAAAAATTCTTTTGTGGACTGATGCCACTTACATCGATAAACCTTTTCGGAATATTTTCTTCTTAAAATATTCCATAAGATATACATTTTATGCCAGGGGCGTAGATGTATATCTTATTTTTGTCAATATCTCTACTTCTAGGAGTCCGATTTGAAAAATTCCTTCTTTGTTGGACAGTGTTTCCAGTGTGACATGTTTTTCATATAATTTAAAAACTTTCAAGTAATTTATAGACTTTCCGCTAGGGGGCATAAAGGTAAATTGCTTTCCCCCTATATCTCTGTTTCAAAATCTCCGATTTGAAAAATTCTTTCTGCACCGGATACAGCTCCTGATGGGAAATCCTTTGCACATAATTTCTAATTTTTGTAAAAAATCATTTGGCCACCAGGTGGGGTAAGTCTCAATTTCCACTTCTGATGTATTTGCAGCAAAATATGAGCTTCTAAAATCTCGATTGAAAAAAAGTCGTTTGTTGACCGATAGTACTCATGTTAACAAACCTTTTAGGAACATTTTCTTCTTAAAATAATGCATGGTTTCTACGCCAGGGGCGTAGATGTATGTCTTATTTTTGTCAATATCTCTACTTCTGGGAGTCCGATTTGAAAAATTCCTTCTTTGTTGGATACTGTTTCCAATGCGAAATGTTTTTCCTATAAATTCAAAATTTTCAAGTAAATCATAGACTTTCCACAAGGGGGTACAAAGGTAAATTGCGTTTTCTGCGTTATTTCTGCTCCTAAAACTCCGATTTGAAAAATTCTTCCTGTATCGCATACAAGACCTGATGGAAAATATTTTTCACATAATTTCTAATGTTTGGTAAAGAATGGTTTGGCCACCAGGGGGCATAAGTGTTAATATCTGCTTCAGATGTATTTGTAGCAAAATCTGGGATCCTGAAAACTCGACTACATTTTTTTTTTCTTGAACCGATACCGCTTATATGGATAAACCTTTTGAGAATACTTTCTTCCTAAAATAATGCATGGTTTTCCCACCAGGGGACGTAAAGTCACATCTTATTTTTGTCGATATCTCTGTTTCTAAGAGTCCAATTTAAGAATTCTTTCTGTGTTGGAGAGCATTTCCGGTGCGAAATGTTTCTCATATAAATTCCTGTTTTTCTTAACGCACAAGTCTGCAACCAGACGGCATAAGCTCACGATTCCATTTACAGCCATATCTGAGGGATTAAAAACCGGAGTGAAAAACTTCTTTCTTCCATCAGATACTATTGTTTTCCTTACCGATTCCATTGACTTTGAATAGCTTTGATAAATTTAATTTGCGTCAGAACGGATTCAAAAGACGTGCTTATTACACCCAAAAATTTGGTGTCATCTTTCTTGTTATGTTTTGGCACTGATATTTATTTGTGCTTAAATGTTTGAGATGAACCTCACTAAATGCAAAGCATTCCAAACATTAGTAACTAACCATAATGAGTACACGAGAGAAATATACAGGCATATGGAGTACAATTGGAACAGTTTATCACGGAAGTCAGAATGACAAATTGATATGTGAACTGTATATTGCTGTGTCTTAAACAAGCTTCTGTAAAATATTTCAGTGTTTGAAAACTTCCAATTTCCATATTGATGGCTCCTTGGACATGATCTTGAATCAACTGTTTATATGGTTTTCCTTCCAGTCAGATCAATATATAGTGCTTAATGAGTGATACGTGATACTGAATTTTTTTTTATTATTAACATTTTTTTCCATATATGGCATATGCTTATTACTATTACGTTCACTGAGTCTTTTGTAGGGGAGGCTAAGCTTCCTTTGACAACCCTCAAGCTATGGCCCTGCTCCATACCATAGTGAATTATTTTAGTAGTAAAAAAAGATCTTTGTATTTTCTTAGGAGATAAACAAATTTTTTTAATGGGATTTAGTAAGAATTTTAACTTACATGTTTATTTTTGCATTCGACAACAACCCTTCCTCAAAACAATGATGTGCTGTTACAATTTCATTGGTAAGAACCAAATGCTCCGATTCTTAAACATATGATTTTCTTCTCTCGATTTCCAGTGACTCATTTCCTTTCTGAAAAATACCACTGATGTGCCAATGGAAGAAGATAAGAAACTAATTTAACGTCCTGAGAGGTTGGTTCTTAGTAATGGAAAGGCAACACTTGCTCTCTTGACATTGTCCCATGGAAGAATTAAACACGAAATTAAACAAGCCAGTGTAAAATGCAATCTTATGCATTAAATTCCATAAAAAACAACACTGAATTTTAGTACAGTGATCTATGCCAATCATAAATTACAGAGGCTCTTAATTGTGAGAGATGCCCGCTTCTTGACCTTTGAAGGGGTGCATATACTAACTTGATTTCACAAAGGACACTTCTGTAACACAGTAATGGATGAAAAAGTTGTTATACATTTGTAATTAGAACAATAACAGGAAAGTGTTAGAATGTTCTAGAAAAGAGCTTACATTATGATCAAGAGAAGTCTAGTTCAAACTACAATTCCCTTCATTAGCAAATACAATTTATGCGGAAGTCTATGGCACATGCTTATGCACTGGTACAGTATGATGGGATTAACTACATAAAATTTTATACTCTCATGGGCGTATATTGTAACTTACTTTTGTAACTTTTGTCCCAAAAATTAAATAAAAAAACATTCAAACAGCACTAGCATAGTAGCACCTGATGGGCCATATAAGATATTTCAAATGACCTGTGATTACATGCAATTAAACCATGCATTTTAGTTTTTAGCAACAATGAAAACATTTTACATCTTTTAGAAGTTCCATCATTTCTTTATTATACAAGTATTCAGTGAATATACATATACATATCACTAAGCTGTTTTCTGAGATTCAGAGGTTAGCTCCAAAAAGAAATACAAACTTCCAGAAATTTTTACTTATTGTTGTCATATCAAACTTCCCCATTTACAGCGATCTTGACATACAGCTCGTGCTTCACTAATATCCATTACACGCCGTACACACGATCTTTTATACTTCATACTCGTAATCTTTTTCTCATGCAGACACTCCTGAATCTGATCCACCCATGTCTTCCTTGGCCTTCCTCTGCCTTTCCTTCCTGCCACTTGGGCTGAAAAGATTTTCTTAGTAAGCATTTCATCACTCATTCTTTCAACATGGCCAAACCACCGAAGCATATTGGTCTCCACCTTGCTAACAACATTTTGCTTCACATCACACAACTGCAATACATCTTCATTTCTCACACATAATCATATCGTGTCTTGCCACAAACCCCACGTAAGTAGCGCATTTCTCCAGCACACAAACGACTCCTATGTTTCTTCTGCAGTACCCAGGTTTCACTACCATACATCAGAGTAGGAACAATTACACTTTCAAACACAGCCATGCGGGACTCTCTAGAGAACCCATCATTCCTGTGAAAACCTCCCAGAGCAGCTATGACTTTCAAAGAAGAATTCACTCGCCTACTGATTTCACCATCCAACTTGTTCTCTCTGTCAAACATGCTTCCTAAATACACAAACTCACTCACCTGGTCAATCACAGTGCCATTTATACTTACATTACATTCAGTGCTACCCGTTTCTCTCTCAAACACCATAACTTTGGCTTTTCCCTTATTTATACTCAGTTTGAATTTCATGCAAACTTCGTGCATCCGAGTCAACATACTCTGCAACTCACTTTTGCTCTCTGCCAACAGGACAGTGTCAACAGCATACAGCAATCAGCACACACGGATATCACCAAGACATAAGCCGCTATTATCTATTTTGGCATCACGCATGCATGCATCCATAAATATATTAAACAGCCATGGTGACATTACACAACCTTGTCTAACTCCTGCACATCGATACTTGACTGATATCTAGGTCTCTGGTGGAAACTTGTATCAGTTCAATAGCAGTCAATCATAATTTTGTTGTTTATTTTTGTTTGTCACAGGCTGTGTTTTATATATTTTGAATAAAAGTATATAACAATAATAAATAAATAAATAAATAAATGTTCTACCTTCAAAATGAAGATACATTGGATTGGTCAACATCATTTATATCATCTGATGAAGATAGGATAGCTGCAGAAACATGAGCACCTGAAATTTTAGGTTTTCTTAGAAACATTCTGAAACATTCCTTGCAATGCAAGTTGTCTTAGATAATTTGGTTTTCCCCTTAGGAGTTGTTCGTCTGAATTTTTATCTCTGTGATCTGGCAAGTTACTGGAGTATCAATGTCAATAATGAGGTATTCTTCCACTGCCACCTCATCCAATGGAATTGCTGTGCACAACAGACCTTTAGCACAGATAATCAACTCTGTCAGTGATATCCCTTTGATACCCTGAAGCCAACATAACCAAGTTTTTGTTCATTGTCACCATTAAAACAATGTCTGCTGGCCTTTGATTCACAGTAATTTCAGGAAGTGATTAAATATTGATATACGCCTGCCAGTTCTGACACAGGCTGAGCCCACTAGATTGCATAATATTTACTATGGTTTGAGCTCTGAATTACTTTCATTTTTTTTTTTTTTTTGAGACTGTGATTTTGTATAACTTAGCATGTGATACTTTTATTACACTTCCTAGTTGGTAAAGAGAATTCTTTGACAACTGGGTCTGAGTGAAGATTAGGGAGGACTAAATTATATCAATTCATCAAATATTTCTATTTGTCTAATTTTTACGTGGTTACGATTTATGTTGTCTATATGTCAACAAATCTGCCGTCATATAATTCACTGTTTCTCACGTTTTCATAAAATTGAGCACGGGGAAACGTCAGTACTATAAATATCATCATCATCATCATCATCATCATCGTCAACTATTATAAATCCACTGCTGGACGAAGGTCTCCCCAAGTTTCCTCCACAACGGTCTGTCTTGTGCCAGTCTCCTCCATGTCACTCCCGCATACTTTCAAATTCCATCCACCCATCTCCCATGTGGTCTTCTTCTGGGTCTTTTCCTATCCCTTGGAATCCAATCTAAAATTTCGGCTGTCCATCGATGGTCTGTCCTTCTGGCAGTATGCCCAGCCCATTGCCATTTCAGGAATTTAACTCTGATCATGATGTCTTCCACTCTTGTCATTTTTCGGATCCATGAGTTTCTCTTCTTATCTCTCCTGGTTACACCAAGCATGCACCTCTCCATGCTTCTTTGAGTTGTCTGCAGCCTTTGTATGTCTCTTTTAGTTAAGGTCCACATCTCTGCACCATACGTAAGCACTGGAAGGATGCATTGATCAAACACTTTTCTTTTAAGACATAATGGCATATTGCTCTTGAAAATTATGCTGTTTCTTCCAAAAGCTCTCCAGGAAAGTTTTGTACGCCGATTAATTTCTTCATCAATGCGACCCTCACTTGATATCTGCTGTCCAAGATAAACGTACGTGTCTGCTATCTCCAGCTTTTCTCCATCAATTGATAAATCTTCATTTCGTGTAAAAGCATTGAACATCACTTTTGTCTTCTGAAAGTTCATTTTTAATCCCACTTCTTTACTCTTGTCAGCAAAGTTCTTGGATCATACTCTGCAGCTCTGATGGGGTAGTTGTAAAAATGACTATGTCATCAGCAAAACGAAGGTGGGTTAGATAATCTCCATTAATCTTTATCCCTTTGTTTTCCCAGTTCAGTGCTTGAAAGACATTTTCCAATGTGGCGTTAAAGAGCTTCGGAGATATGGGGTCACCTTGTCTCACTCCCTTTCCAATTTTTATGTGTGTTGTATTTTGAAACAGCCGAATCTTTGCACTTGCATTTTCATAGATGTTATTAATAATATTAATGTATGCATCTTCAATACCGCACGATTTCAGAGCCATTGTAACTGCTGATGGTTTCACCGAATCAAAGGCTTTTTCATAATCGATAAAAGCCATGCACAATGGAAGTTCATATTCCCTCGCTCTTTCAATTAGTTCTCTCAGTACGTGGATATGATCTATTGTGCTGTAGCCACTCCTGAATCCAGCTTGTTCTCTCGGTTGAGACATGTCCAGTGTTACCTTCAAACGATGTGAACGAACTTTAGTGAAGATTTTATAAACCACTGATAGGAGGCTGATAGGTCTGTAGTTCCTGAGATCCTCAATGTCACCTTTTTTATGTAGCATGATCATTATAGCGTTGTTCCAATCCTCAGGAATCTTCCCTTCATTAAGGCATCAAGTGAAAATTTGGGCGAGTACTGTTTCGATTTCTCCACTTGCTTCTTGTATGATGTCTACAGTAATTCCATCTTCTCTTGGAGCTTTTCCCTGCTTCATGTTCTTGATTGCATGTGCAACTTCTGCTGGGAGGACTGGAAGAACTCTGGTACTGGTACCTTCCATGATGTCTGGAGTACATGCATCATCCCTTTCATATAACTTGGAGTAGAAATCTTTCACTCTTGTCAAAATTTCTGCCTCTATTTCTTGTTACAGAACCATCTTCTTTTCTCAGTGCCCTAATCTGTTTTCTTTCCTTACTGAGATGTGTCTTTGCTATCTTTAGGCTTTGGTTGTTTTCAATTGCTTTCCTTACTAGTTCACAGTTGAATTTCCTTTCTTCAGTGATACTTTTTCGTACTGTCTTGCATAGCTCTATGTATTCCACTTTGGAAGTCCCATCTTCTTTAGTTGTCCTCATCTCTCTTTTTTGCATCAACATTTTTGTTTTTCCTGATAATTTGTTCACATGCAACTTGTTCTTAGACCCAGCTAATTTTGTTGCTGTTTCCATAAGAGCTTTGGTTACTTTTCTGTTAACTTCAGAAATATCCACTTCTTCCGAAGTTAGGCCATCTAAAGCAGAGAATCTGTTCTTCAGTTCCAACTTGAAGGTACTATGGTGTTTTTTAAGGTTGGTTATGTCAATACATTTTGTTTGTCTTATGAGCTTGTTACATTCGAGTTTAGTGTTGAGGTGCATCTTACATCTCACCAATCTAGGGTCACTACCTGTGTTGAACTTGTTTAGAACACTGCAGTCTTCTATGACGAATTTTTTGTTACACATAATAAAATCAATTTCACTTGTCGTCCCATTTGGATGTCTCCATGTCCATTTCCTGTGTGGCTTTTTCTTGAAAAAGGAGTTCATGATGAAAAACCCTTCTGCCTCTGCAAACTCTACGAGAGTATTTCCATGCTGGTTTCTGTTGCCGTGACCAAATTTACCTACTGAAGTTTCATTCTGTTACCGTTGCCCTATTTTTGCATTGAAATCTCCCATAATTATCTTCAAGTGCTGCTTACCTTTATTATTTAGATGACAAATTTTCTCATAAAATTCTTCAATTTCTTCTTCACGATGACTTGTGGTGGGTGCATAAGTTTGAATAATCTGAGCCTGGTATCTTCTCGAGAGTTGGATAACGAGTCGTGCAGCTCTGTCGGAGGAACTTTCAACTTCTACAACTTTATCCTTCAGTTTCTTGTTTATTATAAATCCAACACCACTAGTTCTGCCAGTATCTGTCCCATGATAGTAGAAGAGATGTCCACTTTTCAGTTCAATGAGATCTTCTCCTTTTCTCCTTACCTCACTTAGCCCGACGATGTCCCACTTAATCCTTTGTAGTTCCTCTTCCAATTCAAGAAGCCTTGAATCAGAAGATAAGGAGCGTCCATTACACGTAGCCAAGGTCAGCATCAGATGGCAGCCTAGTCCTGTGCTCCGGGGATTCTTAGCACCCTCTGCCTTCATGTCGCACTGGCCGCTGCCTTGGCCGGGTACATTCCAGCAGCCGGAGACTGAGGGCCAAGATTTAAGTTGTGGAGTCATTTTGGAGGGGTTTGGCCATAACTCACCACGCTGGCCAAGCGGGTTGGTGAGTGTGGGATAGCATTTCCTCTAATCCCAATGGCATAGTTATACCGCTATTGGCGATCGTCAGAGCCCCTTTAGTGGGAACAGGATGCACCATGAGAAGGCGGGGTTGACATTTGTCAAGGAGAGGCTGTGATGTTACGCATCACCTGACCTTACATCCCACTATAAATATCATCATCATCATCATTGTCAACCATTATCAATCCACTGCTGGACGAAGGTCTCCCCAAGTTTCCTCCACAACGGTCTGTCTTGTGCCAGTCTCCTCCATGTCACCCTTGCATATTTTCGAATTTCATCCACCCATCTCCCATGTGGTCTTCTTCTGGGTCTTTTCCTGTCCCTTGGAATCCAATCTAAAATTTCGGCTGTCCATCGATGATCTGTCCTTCTGGCAGTATGTCCAGCCCATTGCCATTTCAGGGATTTAACTCTGATCATGATGTCTTCCACTCTTGTCATTTTTCGGATCCACGAGTTCCTCTTCTTATCTCTCCTGGTTACACCAAGTATGCACCTCTCCATGCTTCTTTGAGTTCTCTGCAGCCTTTGTATGTCTCTTTTAGTTAAGGTCCACGTCTCTGCACCATACGTAAGCACTGGAAGGATGCATTGATCAAACACTTTCCTTTTAAGACATAATGACATATTGCTCTTGAAAATTATGCTGTTTCTTCCAAAAGCTCTCCAGGCAAGTTTTGTACGCCGATTAATTTCTTCATCAATGTGACCCTCACTTGATATCTGCTGTCCAAGATAAACGTACGTGTCTGTTATCTCCAGCGTTTCTCCATCAATCAATAAATCTTCATTTCTTGTAAAAGCATTGAACATCACTTTTGTCTTCTGAAAGTTCATTTTTAATCCCACTTCTTTACTCTTGTCAGCAAGTTCCTGGATCATACTCTGCAGCTCTGATGGGGTAGTTGCAAAAATGACTAAGTCATCAGCAAAACGAAGGTGGGTTAGATAATCTCCATTAATCTTTATCCCCTTGTTTTCCCAGCTCAGCGACTGAAAAACACATTCCAATGTGGCATTAAAGAGCTTCGGAGATATGGTGTCACCTTGTCTCACTCCCTTTCCAATTTTTATGTGTGTTGTATTTTCAAACAGCCGAATCTTTGCACTTGCATTTTCATAGATGTTATTAATAATATTAATGTATGCATCTTCAATACCGCACGATTTCAGAGCCATTGTAACTGCTGATGGTTTCACCGAATCAAAGGCTTTTTCATAATCGATAAAAGCCATGCACAATGGAAGTTCATATTCCCTCGCTCTTTCAATTAGTTCTCTCAGTACGTGGATATGATCTATTGTGCTGTAGCCACTCCTGAATCCAGCTTGTTCTCTCGGTTGAGACATGTCCAGTGTTACCTTCAAACGATGTGAACGAACTTTAGTGAAGATTTTATAAACCACTGATAGGAGGCTGATAGGTCTGTAGTTCCTGAGATCCTCAATGTCACCTTTTTTATGTAGCATGATCATTATAGCGTTGTTCCAATCCTCAGGAATCTTCCCTTCATTAAGGCATCAAGTGAAAATTTGGGCGAGTACTGTTTCGATTTCTCCACTTGCTTCTTGTATGATGTCTACAGTAATTCCATCTTCTCTTGGAGCTTTTCCCTGCTTCATGTTCTTGATTGCATGTGCAACTTCTGCTGGGAGGACTGGAAGAACTCTGGTACTGGTACCTTCCATGATGTCTGGAGTACATGCATCATCCCTTTCATATAACTTGGAGTAGAAATCTTTCACTCTTGTCAAAATTTCGCCTCTATTTCTTGTTACAGAACCATCTTCTTTTCTCAGTGCCCTAATCTGTTTTCTTTCCTTACTGAGATGTGTCTTTGCTATCTTTAGGCTTTGGTTGTTTTCAATTGCTTTCCTTACTAGTTCACAGTTGAATTTCCTTACGTCTTCAGTGATACTTTTTCGTACTGTCTTGCATAGCTCTATGTATTCCACTTTGGAAGTCCCATCTTCTTTAGTTGTCCTCATCTCTCTTTTTTGCATCAACATTTTTGTTTTTCCTGATAATTTGTTCACATGCAACTTGTTCTTAGACCCAGCTAATTTTGTTGCTGTTTCCATAAGAGCTTTGGTTACTTTTCTGTTAACTTCAGAAATATCCACTTCTTCCGAAGTTAGGCCATCTAAAGCAGAGAATCTGTTCTTCAGTTCCAACTTGAAGGTACTATGGTGTTTTTTAAGGTTGGTTATGTCAATACATTTTGTTTGTCTTATGAGCTTGTTACATTCGAGTTTAGTGTTGAGGTGCATCTTACATCTCACCAATCTAGGGTCACTACCTGTGTTGAACTTGTTTAGAACACTGCAGTCTTCTATGACGAATTTTTTGTTACACATAATAAAATCAATTTCACTTGTCGTCCCATTTGGATGTCTCCATGTCCATTTCCTGTGTGGCTTTTTCTTGAAAAAGGAGTTCATGATGAAAAACCCTTCTGCCTCTGCAAACTCTACGAGAGTATTTCCATGCTGGTTTCTGTTGCCGTGACCAAATTTACCTACTGAAGTTTCATTCTGTTACCGTTGCCCTATTTTTGCATTGAAATCTCCCATAATTATCTTCAAGTGCTGCTTACCTTTATTATTTAGATGACAAATTTTCTCATAAAATTCTTCAATTTCTTCTTCACGATGACTTGTGGTGGGTGCATAAGTTTGAATAATCTGAGCCTGGTATCTTCTCGAGAGTTGGATAACGAGTCGTGCAGCTCTGTCGGAGGAACTTTCAACTTCTACAACTTTATCCTTCAGTTTCTTGTTTATTATAAATCCAACACCACTAGTTCTGCCAGTATCTGTCCCATGATAGTAGAAGAGATGTCCACTTTTCAGTTCAATGAGATCTTCTCCTTTTCTCCTTACCTCACTTAGCCCGACGATGTCCCACTTAATCCTTTGTAGTTCCTCTTCCAATTCAAGAAGCCTTGAATCAGAAGATAAGGAGCGTCCATTACACGTAGCCAAGGTCAGCATCAGATGGCAGCCTAGTCCTGTGCTCCGGGGATTCTTAGCACCCTCTGCCTTCATGTCGCACTGGCCGCTGCCTTGGCCGGGTACATTCCAGCAGCCGGAGACTGAGGGCCAAGATTTAAGTTGTGGAGTCATTTTGGAGGGGTTTGGCCATAACTCACCACGCTGGCCAAGCGGGTTGGTGAGTGTGGGATAGCATTTCCTCTAATCCCAATGGCATAGTTATACCGCTATTGGCGATCGTCAGAGCCCCTTTAGTGGGAACAGGATGCACCATGAGAAGGCGGGGTTGACATTTGTCAAGGAGAGGCTGTGATGTTACGCATCACCTGACCTTACATCCCACTATAAATATCATCATCATCATCATTGTCAACCATTATCAATCCACTGCTGGACGAAGGTCTCCCCAAGTTTCCTCCACAACGGTCTGTCTTGTGCCAGTCTCCTCCATGTCACCCTTGCATATTTTCGAATTTCATCCACCCATCTCCCATGTGGTCTTCTTCTGGGTCTTTTCCTGTCCCTTGGAATCCAATCTAAAATTTCGGCTGTCCATCGATGATCTGTCCTTCTGGCAGTATGTCCAGCCCATTGCCATTTCAGGGATTTAACTCTGATCATGATGTCTTCCACTCTTGTCATTTTTCGGATCCACGAGTTCCTCTTCTTATCTCTCCTGGTTACACCAAGTATGCACCTCTCCATGCTTCTTTGAGTTGTCTGCAGCCTTTGTATGTCTCTTTTAGTTAAGGTCCACGTCTCTGCACCATACGTAAGCACTGGAAGGATGCATTGATCAAACACTTTCCTTTTAAGACATAATGACATATTGCTCTTGAAAATTATGCTGTTTCTTCCAAAAGCTCTCCAGGCAAGTTTTGTACGCCGATTAATTTCTTCATCAATGTGACCCTCACTTGATATCTGCTGTCCAAGATAAACGTACGTGTCTGTTATCTCCAGCGTTTCTCCATCAATCAATAAATCTTCATTTCTTGTAAAAGCATTGAACATCACTTTTGTCTTCTGAAAGTTCATTTTTAATCCCACTTCTTTACTCTTGTCAGCAAGTTCCTGGATCATACTCTGCAGCTCTGATGGGGTAGTTGCAAAAATGACTAAGTCATCAGCAAAACGAAGGTGGGTTAGATAATCTCCATTAATCTTTATCCCCTTGTTTTCCCAGCTCAGCGACTGAAAAACACCCTCCAATGTGGCATTAAAGAGCTTCGGAGATATGGTGTCACCTTGTCTCACTCCCTTTCCAATTTTTACGTGTGTTGTATTTTCAAACAGCCGAATCTTTGCACTTGCATTTTCATAGATGTTATTAATAATATTAATGTATGCATCTTCAATACCGCACGATTTCAGAGCCATTGTAACTGCTGATGGTTTCACCGAATCAAAGGCTTTTTCATAATCGATAAAAGCCATGCACAATGGAAGTTCATATTCCCTCGCTCTTTCAATTAGTTCTCTCAGTACGTGGATATGATCTATTGTGCTGTAGCCACTCCTGAATCCAGCTTGTTCTCTCGGTTGAGACATGTCCAGTGTTACCTTCAAACGATGTGAACGAACTTTAGTGAAGATTTTATAAACCACTGATAGGAGGCTGATAGGTCTGTAGTTCCTGAGATCCTCAATGTCACCTTTTTTATGTAGCATGATCATTATAGCGTTGTTCCAATCCTCAGGAATCTTCCCTTCATCAAGGCATCAAGTGAAAATTTGGGCGAGTACTGTTTCGATTTCTCCACTTGCTTCTTGTATGATGTCTACAGAAATTCCATCTTCTCTTGGAGCTTTTCCCTGCTTCATGTTCTTGATTGCATGTGCAACTTCTGCTGGGAGGACTGGAAGAACTCTGGTACTGGTACCTTCCATGATGTCTGGAGTACATGCATCATCCCTTTCATATAACTTGGAGTAGAAATCTTTCACTCTTGTCAAAATTTCGCCTCTATTTCTTGTTACAGAACCATCTTCTTTTCTCAGTGCCCTAATCTGTTTTCTTTCCTTACTGAGATGTGTCTTTGCTATCTTTAGGCTTTGGTTGTTTTCAATTGCTTTCCTTACTAGTTCACAGTTGAATTTCCTTTCTTCAGTGATACTTTTTCGTACTGTCTTGCATAGCTCTATGTATTCCACTTTGGAAGTCCCATCTTCTTTAGTTGTCCTCATCTCTCTTTTTTGCATCAACATTTTTGTTTTTCCTGATAATTTGTTCACATGCAACTTGTTCTTAGACCCAGCTAATTTTGTTGCTGTTTCCATAAGAGCTTTGGTTACTTTTCTGTTAACTTCAGAAATATCCACTTCTTCCGAAGTTAGGCCATCTAAAGCAGAGAATCTGTTCTTCAGTTCCAACTTGAAGGTACTATGGTGTTTTTTAAGGTTGGTTATGTCAATACATTTTGTTTGTCTTATGAGCTTGTTACATTCGAGTTTAGTGTTGAGGTGCATCTTACATCTCACCAATCTAGGGTCACTACCTGTGTTGAACTTGTTTAGAACACTGCAGTCTTCTATGACGAATTTTTTGTTACACATAATAAAATCAATTTCACTTGTCGTCCCATTTGGATGTCTCCATGTCCATTTCCTGTGTGGCTTTTTCTTGAAAAAGGAGTTCATGATGAAAAACCCTTCTGCCTCTGCAAACTCTACGAGAGTATTTCCATGCTGGTTTCTGTTGCCGTGACCAAATTTACCTACTGAAGTTTCATTCTCTTACCGTTGCCCTATTTTTGCATTGAAATCTCCCATAATTATCTTCAAGTGCTGCTTACCTTTATTATTTAGATGACAAATTTTCTCATAAAATTCTTCAATTTCTTCTTCACGATGACTTGTGGTGGGTGCATAAGTTTGAATAATCTGAGCCTGGTATCTTCTCGAGAGTTGGATAACGAGTCGTGCAGCTCTGTCGGAGGAACTTTCAACTTCTACAACTTTATCCTTCAGTTTCTTGTTTATTATAAATCCAACACCACTAGTTCTGCCAGTATCTGTCCCATGATAGTAGAAGAGATGTCCACTTTTCAGTTCAATGAGATCTTCTCCTTTTCTCCTTACCTCACTTAGCCCGACGATGTCCCACTTAATCCTTTGTAGTTCCTCTTCCAATTCAAGAAGCCTTGAATCAGAAGATAAGGAGCGTCCATTACACGTAGCCAAGGTCAGCATCAGATGGCAGCCTAGTCCTGTGCTCCGGGGATTCTTAGCACCCTCTGCCTTCATGTCGCACTGGCCGCTGCCTTGGCCGGGTACATTCCAGCAGCCGGAGACTGAGGGCCAAGATTTAAGTTGTGGAGTCATTTTGGAGGGGTTTGGCCATAACTCACCACGCTGGCCAAGCGGGTTGGTGAGTGTGGGATAGCATTTCCTCTAATCCCAATGGCATAGTTATACCGCTATTGGCGATCGTCAGAGCCCCTTTAGTGGGAACAGGATGCACCATGAGAAGGCGGGGTTGACATTTGTCAAGGAGAGGCTGTGATGTTACGCATCACCTGACCTTACATCCCACTATAAATATCATCATCATCATCATTGTCAACCATTATCAATCCACTGCTGGACGAAGGTCTCCCCAAGTTTCCTCCACAACGGTCTGTCTTGTGCCAGTCTCCTCCATGTCACCCTTGCATATTTTCGAATTTCATCCACCCATCTCCCATGTGGTCTTCTTCTGGGTCTTTTCCTGTCCCTTGGAATCCAATCTAAAATTTCGGCTGTCCATCGATGATCTGTCCTTCTGGCAGTATGTCCAGCCCATTGCCATTTCAGGGATTTAACTCTGATCATGATGTCTTCCACTCTTGTCATTTTTCGGATCCACGAGTTCCTCTTCTTATCTCTCCTGGTTACACCAAGTATGCACCTCTCCATGCTTCTTTGAGTTGTCTGCAGCCTTTGTATGTCTCTTTTAGTTAAGGTCCACGTCTCTGCACCATACGTAAGCACTGGAAGGATGCATTGATCAAACACTTTCCTTTTAAGACATAATGACATATTGCTCTTGAAAATTATGCTGTTTCTTCCAAAAGCTCTCCAGGCAAGTTTTGTACGCCGATTAATTTCTTCATCAATGTGACCCTCACTTGATATCTGCTGTCCAAGATAAACGTACGTGTCTGTTATCTCCAGCGTTTCTCCATCAATCAATAAATCTTCATTTCTTGTAAAAGCATTGAACATCACTTTTGTCTTCTGAAAGTTCATTTTTAATCCCACTTCTTTACTCTTGTCAGCAAGTTCCTGGATCATACTCTGCAGCTCTGATGGGGTAGTTGCAAAAATGACTAAGTCATCAGCAAAACGAAGGTGGGTTAGATAATCTCCATTAATCTTTATCCCCTTGTTTTCCCAGCTCAGCGACTGAAAAACACCCTCCAATGTGGCATTAAAGAGCTTCGGAGATATGGTGTCACCTTGTCTCACTCCCTTTCCAATTTTTACGTGTGTTGTATTTTCAAACAGCCGAATCTTTGCACTTGCATTTTCATAGATGTTATTAATAATATTAATGTATGCATCTTCAATACCGCAGGTTTTCAGAGCCATTGTAACTGCTGATGGTTTCACCGAATCAAAGGCTTTTTCATAATCGATAAAAGCCATGCACAATGGAAGTTCATATTCCCTCGCTCTTTCAATTAGTTCTCTCAGTATGTGGATATGATCTATTGTGCTGTAGCCACTCCTGAATCCAGCTTGTTCTCTCGGTTGAGCCATGTCCAGTGTTACCTTCAAGCGGTGTGAAAGAACTTTAGTGAAGATTTTATAAACTACTGATAGGAGGCTGATAGGCCTGTAGTTTCCGAGATCCTCAATGTCACCTTTCTTATGTAGCAGGATCATTGTAGCGGTGTTCCAATCCTCAGGAATCTTTCCTTCATTAAGGCATCGAGTGAAAATTTGGGCGAGTACTGTTTCGATTTCTCCACTTGCTTCTTGTATGATGTCTACAGTAATTCCATCTTCTCCTGGAGCTTTTCCCTGCTTCATGTTCTTGATTGCATGTGCAACTTCTTCTGGAAGGACTGGAGGAACTCTGGTACTGGTATCTTTCATGATGTCTGGAGTGCATGTATCATCCCTTTCATATAATTTGGAGTAGAAATCTTTCACTCTTGTCAAAATTTCGCCTCTATTTCTTGTTACAGAACCATCTTCTTTTCTCAGTGCCATAATCTGTTTTCTTCCCTTACTGAGATGTCCCTTTGCTATCTTCAGGCTTTGGTTGTTTTCAATTGCTTTCCTCACTAGTTCACAGTTGAATTTTCTTACGTCTTCAGTGATACTTTTTCTTACTGTCTTGCAAAGCTCTATATATTCCACTTTGGAAGTCACATCTTCTTTAGCTGTCCTCATCTCTCTTCTTTTTTGCATCAACATTTTCGTTTTTCCTGATAATTTGTTTACATGCAACTTGTTCTTAGACCCAGCTAATTTTGTTGCTGTTTCCATAAGAGCTTTGGTTACTTTTCTGTTAACTTCAGAGATGTCCACTTCTTCCGATGTTAGGCCTTCTAAAGCAGAGAACCTGCTCTTCAGTTCCAACTTGAAGGTATTATGGTGTTTTTAAGGTTGGTTATGTCAATAGATTTTGTTTGTCTTATAAGCTTGCCACGTTCAAGTTTAGTGTTGAGGTGCATCTTACATCTCACCAATCTATGGTCACTACCTGTGTTGAACTTGTTTAGCACACTGCAGTCTTCTATGACGAATTTTTTGTTACACATAATAAAATCAATTTCACTTGTCGTCCCATTTGGATGTCTCCATGTCCATTTCCTGTGTGGCTTTTTCTTGAAGAAGGAGTTCAAGATGAAAAACCCTTCTGCCTCTGCAAACTCAACGAGAGTATTTCCACGCTGGTTTCTGTTGCTGTGACCGAATTTACCTACTGAAGTTTCATTCTGTTGCCGTTGCCCTATTTTTGCATTGAAATCTCCCATAATTATTTTCAAGTGCTGCTTACCTTTATTATTTAGATGACAAATTTCCTCATAAAATTCTTCAATTTCTTCTTCAGGATGACTTGTGGTGGGTGCATAAGTTTGAATAATCTGAGCCTGGTATCTTTTCGAGAGTTGGATAACAAGTCGTGCAGCTCTGTCGGAGGAACTTTCAACTTCTACAACTTTATCCTTCAGTTTCTTGTTTATTATAAATCCAACACCACTAGTTCTGCCAGTATCTGTCCCACGATAGTAGAAGAGATGTCCACTTTTCAGTTCGATGAGATCTTCTCCTTTTCTCCTTACCTCACTTAGCCCCACGATGTCCCACTTGATCCTTTGTAGTTCCTCTTCCAATTCAAGAAGCCTTGAATCAGAAGATAGGGAGCGTCCGTTATACGTAGCCAAGGTCAGCATCAGATGGCAGCCTAGTCCGGTCCTCCAGGGATTCTTAGCACCCTCTGCCTTCATGTTGCGCTGGCCGCTGCCTTGGGCAGGTACATTCCAGCTGTCGGAGACTGAGGGCCAAGATTTAAGTTGTGGAGTCATTTTGGAGGGGTTTGGCCATAACTCACCACGCTGGCCAAGCGGGTTGGTGAGTGTGGGATAGCATTTCCTCTAATCCCGATGGTATAGTTATACCGCTATTGGCGGTCGTCAGAGCCCCTTTAGTGGGAACAGGATGCACCACGAGAAGGCGGGGTTGACATTTGCCAAGGAGAGGCTGTGATGTTACGCATCACCTGACCTTACATAAATATATATATATATATATATATATTTATAGTATTGATGTTTCCCGTGCTCAATTTTATGATAACGTGAGAAACAGTGAATTATATGACGGCTGATTTGTTGATATATAGACAACATAGAGAGAACTACTTATTTTGAGATTGGGAAGCATATGACATAGGCCATATGCATTAGTGGATTTTTGCGGAGAAGGAAAAAGCTTCAATAACTGTAGACACTAAATAGTAGATACCACGCTGTTGAAATTTCACCCCCTGCTAACATCTACTTTTTCTTTTAAGGTTTAACAACAACTGTGAGCAACTTGATGTGTTATAAGCAGTCGCCCATTCTCAATTTAGTGTCTCTGGTTCCAGCAAAGGGAGAGAGCCAGTGCCGTAAGACAAACATAACATCCATGACTCACAGGGATTCAAACCTGGACACATCTCAGATGAAATGTCATAAGCCGGTACTTAGAACACTGCGCCTCTGGGGCAGTGCAGGCCAATAATGCTGCTGGATGCTTGGTCACCTGAAGCATTACAAGAAGAAACTAATGGTCAAAGAAAATTGTGTCTATACTATAACATATAGATGTACCTTCTCACTCCCCAAGGCAGCAAGTGGCCTAGTGGTTAAAACAACCACCTTCATACCAGCTGCTCCCAGGGTTGATCCAAGGTAGGTTGAGTTGCTCTAAACCACTGAATTCTCACCATGTGTTGGATGGGCATGCTAAGCTGTCAGTCAGACCTGGAGTATTGTACCTCCCATTACAAATAAAGTAATCTATTCCTTTTCCTATCCATTCTCTCTCTCCTCTGGTGCATTTCCTGGCATTTTTCACTGTTTCGATTTGCATTATTCATTTAGCACTTCTACCTCTCTGACCTGCCTACCTCTAAACCATTTCCAGAAACTAAATGATGAAGATCTGGCAACAACCCAGTCAGTTTCCATTAAAATTCTGCTTGAAGCAGAACTAAAGACATAGTTCAAAAGCTTCCATGTAAAATATAAAATTTACATAATGACTTGTGCGTATTTCTCTATTTTCTTCACATCCTTTGTTTAACACAATTACACGTTGCTGCCCAATTCTCTCAACATACTCTATGTTTTTTAAAATTACCTGATTTTGAATATTTTAATAAAAAATTGCTTTTATGAAAATATTTAAATCCAATAATTTTACATTAATACTGTGTGTGTGTGTGTGTGTGTGTGTGTGTGTGTGTGTGTGTGTGTGTGTGTGTGTGAAAATATTATCTCTTTTACAGTTTCTAAAATGTGATCCCCTTTTTCTTTTCTTACTGTTTACTCACGCCTATTCATAATTCAAAACAAAGTTATACAACTTCTAAAACATGTGAAAAACTCAAAGCATTGTCAAATTGTTCAAAACTTATGATGAAGTGACAATTCTAATTAAAAACATAAAATTTGTGTCCCAAAAATGGTAAATCATCCTTAATTTTTTTATATTTACACACCTGTTTTTTTATTAATTTAATAAAATTTTATCATACTTACTTCTCTTTTTGTTATCCACAGACATGTACCTTATGACAGGATTATCAGTGACATACTGTATACTCCAAGGAATGTTATTAATAAAATCTGTGGTTTCATTGTAGAACAAACCCAGGGCTAATTTAGAGCTATATGTTACTTGCTCTAGATTACTTTTATGTTCAGCTGTAAGACAGAAGTTTTATTTATTACATTTGCACAACTGAATACAGTTTTTAAGTATGAGATATTTTTAGTGAGATACACCCTCCAAAAAGTTACTTACTACAAAATATGGTAAACAAAAGGCATGCTAAACATTTCATTAATGAAAATACTCACATAAGCAGAAATGAGATTCATAAGCAATAAAAAATTTTTTAGATACGATTACTTTTTTATGATGATTTTTTTTACTCTGATTATGAAGTAGAACTCATGGATAAGGAAAATGACAAGAGTGGAAGACTTCATGATCAGAATAAAAACCCTGAAATGGCAATGGACTGGACATGTTGCCACAAGAATGGACCATTGATAGACACTGAAATTCTAGACTGGATTACAAGGGATAGGAAAGGACTCAGAAGAAGACAATGTGGGAGATGGGTGGCTGAAATTCGAAAGCATGTGGGAGTGACATGGAGGAGACTGGTGCAAGACAGACTGTTGTGGAAGAAACTTGGTGAGACCTTCATCCAGCAGTGGATTGATAATGGTTGTTGTTGTTGATGATAATATATACTGAACAGAGAAATGCAAATCTAATGCTTTAGGGAGAAAGGAGGAGGGAGACCAAAGTATTATTATCTATGATCAAGAAATATAGCTGTCAATTCATGGTTAAAGTTAGAGGTACAAATATCATGCAAAAACTCTGAGCTATAAAACAGATACATACAAATACATTTTTGTGTACTTTTTGCAAACATTAGTACTGTGGGAAACAAAAAAATGTGAAACATAATTACCTTTTTACAGAGCAGTGCTAGTACTCATTCTTTTTATAAAGTTCTCTTAGAAGTAAATAAAGACCCATGGTTTTGGCATGTCAGATTTAGATAAAACAACAATAAAACCTTGCTTTGAAGTCGAGAAACACAAACAAGCACATAATGAATTTCAGTAGCACTACACACACACACACACACACACACACACACACACACACAGTATATATGTGTTCATGGGTATGTCTGTCATTTTGTTTTCTCAAAAACTATTAACATAACTTGATACACAAACTAAAGCAATCTTGAGGATTTGTAATAGGTTTCTTTTTTAATTTCTGATCAATAAAGGAGCAACATGATCAGGAACTTTAATTATCAAAGAAAATTCCGTCAAAGGAAAGTAATGATTACAAAGAAATAAACCAAAAAAAAAACTGATTTCTTTCTGGAGTCAGTCATGGTTACATAATTTTTTTGCAGAACATCCACAAGTATTCCAAAAATTTAAGTACCAGGTGATCCAAAAGTCTCGCACATTTTGAAAACTTAATAACTCGCAGAGTTTTGAGAGTAGGGCAACGTGGTTTGCATAGAAATGATCAGAATGACATTGTTTATTTAATGAAATCACATAAATTTTTACTCATTTTACTTACATTTTTTATCGCAAGATGGTGCCATAGGCGAACAGGTCTGGGATAGTGGGTATAAAAGCAGCAGCTGGGAAGCAACCACAAGTCACAGCGGTCCGTGTCAGTATGCTGTCATTACCGGACAAAGCGCTCTTGGTGACATTTTTCTATTGCAACGCTGAATGTGCAAGTGCTGCGTTGAGAGCCTACCGGTCACTGAAAGGTGATCGCAGTGGGGAAGGACCGATGGAAAGTGCTGTGCTACGGCGAATGGTGAAAAAAATCGAGGAAATGGGATCTTTGGCAGCACGCCCACGAACACATGCTGCTGCAGCAGAGATGATTACACAGGAAATGGATGTGATTACAATGTCATCTGCACATGGAGACTCCAGTGCTCGCCATGTTTCTCGGCAAACAGGCATTCCATACGGGACTGTATGGAGAACACTACGATGGATTCTGCACAGATACCCGTACAAACTGCAAAGGCATCACGAACTGCAAGCTGGCGATTACGTGCAGCGTCAGGAGTTTGCAGCATGTTTTTTTGACAAATGGATGTCAACGAGAACTGGCTGATGAATGTTTTATGGACTGATGAGGCACACTTTTCCCTAAACGGAGTGGTACGGTTCCAGGCCTAGGTTCTGAACAGCAAAGGGCACCTACTTAATTGGTAGATACTTAGCTCATGAATGATAAAATTAATTAATAAGTTTTGAGTTTATTATACATATTCTACTTATGAAACTCAGTTACACACATAAGCTTATTTGAAAAACATACTTTATAGCTCAATCTAAAATGTGACCACTAATTAACCATAATCCTTGAAGTAATGGGTGCCATTTGGCACATCAAAATGATTGCATAATTTGATGACTTCAAAGACACGTTAACTATCACAGGTACAGGAACAGTTTCAATTGTGTTATTATATAAAAAAATTTATGATAGAAACAATATTTAAACAATCTATCTCAAATCCATTACCAATTACTCTTAGTACATGAACTGTAATAAAAAATAACAGAATTATTTTTTTATGAAATAGACTTACCTGATAAAATATCTGAGATTCCTTGGATCTGAAGTAGTTGTGGAACAGGTATGGTTAAAATAACAGCATGAAATCCGTCTCTAACTGAATTTTCTGTTTTCATCACCCAACTTTTATTAGTTGTGGAAATCGAAACTTCAGTTACTTTCTCAGAAAAATGAGTCTGACAACCTAAATGGCATTATTACAAACTAATGAACTGCAAAAGGAAATAAGTTTCATTTACACCAAAAGAAATCATATCTATTCCAAATCATTTTACATAGCTTTCAACAGAAGTAAAAAGGGACAAACAAATATATAACTTTTGTTTTCTATATTTGCAGATGCATTTTAGTGATTCATATCTGTACATTACATAAAAATGACAACACAGACATTTCTACATAACAAAATATTTTTTTTTTTTTACACGTAACTGGCAAACAATATGAAGAACTTATTCCAGTTCCACACACACACACACACACACACACAGAGAGAGAGAGAGAGAGAGAGAGAGAGAGAGAGAGAGAGAGAGAGAGAGAGAGAGAGAGAGAGAGAGAGAGAGAGAGAGAGAGAGAGAGAGAGAGAGAGAGAGAGAGAGAGAGAGAGAGCAATTTCAGTTCTATGATTTCAGGCACTATTCAGTTGCTTTAAGAATCGTAGCATCAGCTAAAATCTGTACAATGCAGATAGAAAAAAAAAATTAAGAAAACATGGTGCATCATATACACTTCTCTGTATTTCAATCGAATTTATAAAAAAAATGGTTCTAAGAAAGAGAAATGCCAGTGTTTGACTTCAGTCAGAGCTTTTTAATGTTGACAGCTGCTGACACAAATTTCTCTAAAAATAGTAGCTACTTTGTGTTTTGTGAATATTTCAGCAGCCTTCATAAAAAAACATTTCTTCTGTAAAAGTAATATCAAAATGTAAGTTGTCATTAATAACTTCAGATTTAGAATGTCATGCCTTTTGGTGGATATGTGTTCACAAGGTATAAAGAAGTGGTTTCATCCTATGTAGCACAAAATGTTACAATTTGGTTTAAGTAGTTGCTAATTAGTTTTTGGTAGGTTTAAAACCTTTTTAAAATGTCGATGTAAGTTTAATAAGTGTTTGTTGAAACAATGTAAGTTTTGGAACATTTCTGAAATGTTCAAATAAAGTTGATATACATATATGTTCAAATTGTGGCATTTTTAGTGATTTTAAAAGGTTGAAAATCAGGTTCAGCTTTCAATGCCATCTATCAGCAAAAATTAAAAACTAATAATAAACACAAGTATTTTTAATAGAAAATTACAACGTTTATTTTAAAAATAAGTACTAAATTTCTAAAAAGAATGTAAATTATGTGTTTAAAGGCCCTCAGTTTTTTGGCAGACATCATGTTATATTTCTTGAGTCCATTTCCAGAAAGCATAATCCAGCACCCTCTTTTGGTCTACACAAAAAGCTGTAAGTGGAAACTACATGGTAGAAGTTCTAATAGGCCCTTGTATATTGTTGAACTTGCTGTTTGATTTTTTTGTGCTGTGTGTGTTTTTGTCCTTACTTTCTAGATTTTCTTCCATCTTTTGTATTGTTTTAAAGGTACATGAGTCTTACTTAAATAGCTTTCCACCTGATTTGTCTCAAGATGAAAGGACAGTTTGAAAATGTATCCTGTTACTTGAAAACTTTGTCTCATTGTGGAGACTAACGCAACAAATTTAAAACTTCTCCAGAATAAGTGTTGGAATATTTAAAGGATAGAAAATAGTATAGTGAGGGACTTTATTAATGATGTGTCATGCTTATATATACAAGCACATGCAATAATAACTTAAATTGCAGGAATTTTGCTTTGTTAAATGATATATGAATGTAGAAGCCATGAGATGCCATGAAAATGCTTTTTATAATCAAAAATCTACCTTTTTGGGTTAACTTTAAATACATTAGAAAATCGTTTTTCAACATTTTATACCCAATAGCACACTGTCGAGAATTTACATAGTTCTGATTTGTAATACCAGATATTGCATTATTTTGTAGAAAAAGCTTCGGTATGAAGTATCAAACTAAACTTGGATAGGACAGTCTAAAACAAGCCGTGAGTGGAATAAAATGTGTGCCGGAGAAAAAGTAATTTAACGCAAAAATCAAAGTAAAAGTTATTAAGGTAAGTTTAAATTAAAACAACTTTCTGAGTTTAGTGCTGATTATATTACACATTTTGCAAAATATCGATCTATCTAAACGCTCTAATCTGCAATTTTTAAACAACAACAAATATTTTACACAGAATGTTATTTATCTCGAGGTCTTTTGAAAAACGGAAATAAATAGCATATAATTTTTAGTTCTAACGTGAATGAGTTCTTACTACACTGACGGAAAAAAAAATCGCAACACCACGAAAAAATAGTTGTAGAGGAACGAAATGGCAGCAATACATTTGTATAAGTAACATGTTTAATCGATTAAGGTTTCAAGATCACAGCTTATTGAAAGCGCGAGAAGAGCCATTTCAAATGTGAAATGCTGGTACATTAATAACCGGTGTAACCGCCAGAATGTTGAATGCAAACACGCAAACGTTCATGCATTGTGTCGTACAGGTGCTGGATGTCAGTTTGTGGGATGGAGTTCCATGCCTGTTGCACTTGGTCGGTCAATACAGGGACGGTTAATGCTGGTTGGGGTTGACGCTGGAGTTGTCGTCCAATGATGTCCCATACGTGCTCGATTGGTGAAAGATCTGGTGATCTAGCAGGCCACGGCAACATGTCGGCACTCTGTAGAGCATGTTGGGTTACAACAGCGGTATGCGGGCGAGCGTTATCCTGTTGGAAAACACCCCCTGGAATGCTGTTCATGAATGGCAGCACAACAGGTTGAATCACCAGACCGACATACAACTGTGCCGTCAGGGTGCGTGGGATAACCACGAGAGTGCTCCTGCTGTCATAGGAAATTGCTCCCCAGACCATAACTCCAGGTGTAGGTCCAGTGTGTCTCGGCCGCAGACAGGTTGGTTGCAGGCGCTCACCTGGCCTCCTTCTAACCAACACACGGCCATCACTGGCACCCAGGCAGAACCGGCTTTCATCAGAAAACACAACAGATCTCCACTCCGTCCTCCAATGAGCTCTAGCTTGACACCACTGATGTCGCAAACGGCAGTGGTTTGGAGTAAGTGAAATGCACGCTACAGGGCATCTGGCTCGGAGCTGTCCTTCAAGTAACCGATTTGTAACAGTTCGTTGTGTCACTGTGGTGGCAACTGCAGCTCGAATTGCTGCCACAGACGTGGTACAATGCGCCATGGCCATACGCCATACACGGTGGTCTTCCCTCTCAGTAGTGCCAAGTGGCCGGCCGGAACCCGGTTTTCTTGAGGCAGTACCTTCCCTTGACCACCGCTGCCAACAATCATGCACAGTGGCTACATTCCTACTAAGTCGTTCTGCAATATTGCGGAACGAAAATCCACCTTCTCGTAGCCCTATTACACGACCTCGTTCAAACTCCGTGAGCTGTTGATAATGGCTTCTTCGTCTTCTTAAAGGCATTCTTGACTAACATCAACACCCTACGTCGAATCTCAACGATAACTAATGCTCACGAATGTTACAGCGCATATTTACTGCAAACCTGCTTTGCATGTTCCGAGGGGCGCTAATAGTGCCACACGTATGCTCCGAGCGCGAAATTTGCATAGACGTCATCTTACAGATGTACTCTCACCGTCTACGAACTGTCGTTTATCTAACACAATCCCTTCTTGGTGTTGGGATTTTTTTCCATCAGTGTATATAAGTTTTTACTATATTTCCTTACAAAAATCAGGCATCTATTTGATTTGTTTTCAGTCTGCTTCAATCAAAAATTTCACTCCGTCATAGAATAGACAACATCCCCTATTTATGAATATTTATTTAAAGCTTAAAAACAACTGTCCTAGGATGGGCTATATGCTAGTTAAATAATATTCTCAAATGTTGCCAAAGTTGTGTACTCCACAGAGTGTCTCCAGCTGATAAAAGAAGTATTCTAAATATAATCATGAATGTTGCAATGAGAATAACAAATTGTATTAATTCTTAGTTCACTTTTCTTCTGACATAAAAGTATATGTCAAAAAATGATATGCTTATATCATTTTGTTGATTCATCTATACATAGACATGATATCTTCACTTGCTGAAATCTGATGAAAAAAAAATCTCCATGAAGAGAATAGAAGAAAATCAGTCATCACTCCTTAAAGTTGCACTGAAAAAATATTCTCTCACTGAGCAAGTATAACCATGATTAAGATTTCTGTGCATTTTCCAACTTTATTGATGCACAATTTTCCCACTAGATGGCATCAAAATGTATTTGCGTTTGCCATGATTTCTCTTAGCAGTAAAATACATACCCATGGTAATTCCTATGATGTTTATGGTTCGACTAGGAAAGAGCAGATTTTTCAAATTTACATTAGCTTAATTTTTGGGTCAAATACCATTCTTTCTTTGGGACACTGTCACATGAATAAACACTGCCATACTGTTGGTAAGAACCAATGCCTCTTGTCATTTTGCATTGCGCCTCTTCTTTTGATCCCTGTCCCTTCCAGTTTCCCCTAAAAAATGATGTTGATTAGCCTGAATGTTTAAGAACTCCCAATTTTTTTTATTTTACAGCTTCATGTTCTACACTATTGTCCTGAGCTACCTTTCCCACACAGCTCAGACCACATTTATTTTATATTATACATAACTTAAAAGTAAAAATTTGCAATATGGGGATTACTAGGATGCAATAAATATTACTTATTGTCAATTTTTCAGGTTGCACACCAACCCATTGTTGGAACTGACTCAAGAGAGTAGGTGCTTCCACTCAAGCGGTAATACCCAGCCTTTATGCTCATTAATTGTAGCACTTCTTTTGATTAGCAGGCTTTCCTTTAATTTCTGTCTAACACAAAGCTGTTGACATGAGAGAATTTTTTAAAAGCCTCAGTCAATATTTAACATTACTGTTTGATCCGTCTTTAGCTAATATCCATTTAATGATAATGGTTTAACTGTGGTAACTTTTTACGTTAATTTTCTTTTGCATCAAATGCATTTCTCGATTGGAAAATATTAGGGTTAACTGCAAGAAATTCGATAAACAATGTACCTTTAGGTTGTAACAGTTGTTAGGCCTAGTCGTCGGTGTGATATCTTTCACTCGGTTCTTGAGTGTAAATTCACCAAACACAGCATATATATTCTTCACAGAGGTGTGCGTGCTCATTGATTACAAAGCCAAAAGAGGGAAAATGTCTTCCTTCAGTGTACTTAGGATTAGAATACCACTGGGTTCAGAATTATGAAACTAGGAGGCAAATAAGTAATTAACTCATACACTCGACGTGGATCAGGAACACCAAACAGAAGTCATCACTCTTTCCATGTTAATTCCATCTTTGGTTAATCCCCAGCATTGTGCAGGGCTCCATGAAGCAACCTGCCTTGTGGTTTGGCAGTTAATCCCATGTGAGTCTGGAGAATTCGAGGCCGTTGTGGTGCAGTGGTAGCATGTCCGGCACGTAACTGGAAGACCCTGGGTTCGATTCACGGTGGTGGCTGATGCAAATTTTTCTGTGACTCACTTATTAACATGGAAAGAGCGATGACTTCTGTTTGGTGTTCCTGATCCACGTTGAGTGTACGAATTAATTTTTTAAATGGTTTATCACTGTATACTTTTCTTGGTGCATATTTTTTGTTATGCAATGTGAAGCCACAGGGGATTTCTACCATTAACAATTTCAAGTGCAAATTGGGAGGTGTGGGTGGATGGTAGTGAAAAAGCTGAAACTGTTTCACCGACCCCGCTGTGTGCAGCGACATGAAACCTTCATCCTTTGTATGTCATTGTCTTGAAATCTGTTTGTCTATGCCCCTGTTTCTGACCAAGTGGAAATCATACGAGACAAAAGTAAAACTAGTGTACAATCCTCTCTCTCTTTACCTATCTGTCTATTATTTGCCTAGGCATGTCTCATGGGCCCTTAGTCATGGTGGGCCCCAAGGCTGTAGCCTCTATAAATCCCCCCTTAATCTGGCCCTGGTCCCTATAGTAACCCATGTTATGCAGCATCCTGCACACTGTACTAGAACTAAACATCAGTCCTTATGGTCTCGCTAATGTTTTGTGCAATTTGAGACATAGTTCATTTGCATTTTGAATGAATAGTACTTTGCAGAGCTCTTCTGTCACATTGTTAACTTTACAGATTTACAGGGTTGTTTCTTGGCAAATTCAGCACCAGTTTGCTTCAATTTGCATATTATATAACCAACCATAAGCTGAGGAATCTTCAATGCCACTGAAATGCCACATATGAAGTGGCTGCTTATGTGGCAGCTTACTATCAATCTGTGCTTTGAAATCATCGATTGAGGCACCTTGCATTCACAGTTGTACTATTGTCTCATCATAGCTCTACAAGGCAGTGAAACCTGGGTACTGCCTTGTAGGGCTATGTATACTGGAGAGATGATTCACTTGGGGTGTGTGTGTGTGTGTGTGTTAGAAAACACTTTCTGCTCACGTGAGGAAAGAAGTGTTGAAGATGTGTAATGTGAAGCAAAATGTTGTTAGTAAATAGTAAGGTGGAGACAAATATTCTGAGGTGATTTTGAAAGATTGATTGGAGAAATGTTTACTAAGAGAATTTATTCAGCCCAAGTGGCAGGAACAAAAGGTACAAGGCCAAGGAAATCCGGAAAGGACCAGATTCAAGAATATCTGTATGAGAAAAAGATAATGCATACGAAATACGAAAGGTATTGTATGAAACATGCGATGGATGTCAGTGAAGCTCAAGTTGTGTGCCAAAATCGCTGTAAATGAAGAAGTTTGATACATCAACAGTAAGTAAAATCTAGCACTGTCAGTTTCAAACTTTAATCTGGAAGATGAGCTTTCTTTGAGGAGTTAGCTTGTGAATCTCAGAGAACAGCTTAGTGATATGTATGCCTATGCATATGTACTGTGATGTGATGCCTGCATAAGACCTAAATCACTATCAACACAGGGTCTGGATATTAATGGTAGGGTGATGTACAAACTACAGTCTGCTGAATATCATTAGTTAAAATTTATATCATAGAAAACTTGAAAGCAAAATAAAAAAATGCTTTTAACCTCACCAGATTTATGAATGAAGTATTTTACTATTGATCCAGACCCCTTAGTACAGATGTAATGGTTCATTTTTTGCTCCCTAGGTCTCATACCTTCAATGATGGAATTCAAAGGCTGTAGAATATTTGCACCAATCAACTCTTCATAATATCTGCAGTTCAAAAGGCAAAACATTAATGCAATTACACATCGAAAGTCAAAATCCATTTGCATGATTTCAAAAAATACATAAATATACAAAGTAAAAAATTGATATAAAAAACCCCCATGAAGGATGCAATTGGATTCTCAAATGCAATATGCAAATCTTTTGAAATAAAGTTTGAAAACAATTCAAAGGCATCAGAACTTATCTTAAAGTGTACAATCAATGCTTTCTAAAAACTTCCACGTGAACAACCTTGGGGGAGAAATTTTGCTCTTCAATCCAACTTAAATAACAAACTACAAAAATTCACTTATGCATGCAGTGGAAAACGTTTCCAATGCAAAAATTATGGAAGAGGCATGGAAAATCTGGATGATAATTTCATACAGCAGTCTAACACCAAAAGAAAAAAAAAACTAGAATTTAAAAAGGAAAGAGATTCTGCTCAATACAAATGAAAATTGATGCTGTCAAGAGGGAGAACAGTTTCCAACAGAAAAATATGTGAGTAATCTTATCTACAATATCTTCTGTCTTTCACATGAAAAAAAAATTCAAATGGAATTTCTAAAAGCACAAATGTTGGCATAAACACAATATCTATGCTGTTAGAACATAAATTTGAAAAAAAAAAATTCTGCCACCTAGTGAAAAAAAACCATGTACCTGGGAAAATTTGGAAAATATTTCAGAAAACTTTGATGGAAAAATCAGTAAAACAACAACAACAACAACAACAAAAAAAATGTTGCTTGCAATGCTGAGAGCTCTTATGCTGAATTCAAGTATACATTTATGTTACATCACATAGTATAAAATTTTTACCAGCAGAAAAGCTGAAAACCTATATCTACACTTCTTGAAAAAATGTGTCTACACTTCATGTGAAGGAAACCATGATGTCTACCAGCTACCTAGAAATACTTCCAGGTATTGCCCTAGCCTCTAAATTCCTGAGACATCAATCCAATCGAGCATCTGAGGTTTGTGTCGAAGCGGAAAATCTGATCTGTGGTGGCTTAAACAAGTAACTTAGAAGATTTAAAGGATCTGCTGGCAACATGTTGGTACTAGATACTACAAGATACCTTTAGCACCCATGTTAAAGGTAAGTCATCACATGTGATGAAATTTTTTCACTATTTCGATCCAAAAGCAAAACAACAGAGCACCCAAATGGAAACAACGACACAGTCCCCAATCCAAGGAAGCAAAGGTTCAGGCAACTGCACAGGAAAGGTCATGCACCTGGGTTTTTTAGTTTGTTTTTTTATAAAAAGGGAATTGTGTATGACCATGTTATTTCACATGGGAAAACTGTTACCAGTGCTTATTATTCTGAAATTCTCAAAAGTCCTCTAAAGAAAAAAGTTTCCCCAAAACGTCCAGAATATGCACAAACTGGTTGGATTTTGCATCAAGATACGGCGGCTGCACATCGTGCTTTGCTTACATAGCACATTATCCAACATCTAAGCATCAAAATGATGGCACACCCCTGCTGCCATATGACTTCCACCTATTTCCTGAAACGAAAAAAACCTCTTCATGGGCATTGGTTTAAATCAAATACTGAACTAAACAATGCTGTAATGGGTATCCTGAAATTCAGGTAGAGGGAGAATACTTCGAAAGCATGCAAGTGTAAGTATGTTTACTGCATTACACTTTTGTCCCATGTAAAATCAGTCTTGTTTTTATACACACACACAAATATATATATACATCATCATTGCCAACCATTATCAGTTCACTGCTGGATGAAGGTCTCCCCAAGTTTTTTTCACAATTGTCTTTTCCTACATGACACTCAGGTACTCTTTCAAATTTCATCCACCCATCTCTTGTGTAGCCTTCTGGGTCTTTTTCTGTCCCTTGGTATCTAGTCTACTATTTCAGTGGCCCATCCAGGGTCTGTTCTTCTAGCAATATTTTCAGCTCATTGTCATTTCAGAGATTTCACTCTGATCATGATGTCTTCCACTCGTCTCTTGTCATTTTCCTTATCCACGAGTTCCTCTTGTTATATTTCCTGGTTACACCAAGCATGCATCCCCTTGATTCTCTCAGTTGTCTGCATCCTTTGTATGTCTTTTTTAGTTAAGATCCATGTTTCTACTCTATATGTAAAAACTGAAAGGATGCTCACATTGTAAGTGGATTTTCTTTTCACTATCCGCTGTTACAATGCGAGCTAGCCGACGATGACCCAGCTCATCCACACGCTGTTGTCCACGGCAATTGGCCCTTGCAGAGATGGTTTTACCGGATTCGATGTACTCACGGTGCACCCGTGACACAGTGGCTCGTGAAAATCCCAGTGCCTGCACAACTTCCGAGATGGAGTGACCCATTCGTCGGGCCCTGAAAATTTGCCCATGATCAAATGCGCTTAGATCTTTTGTCTTACCCATACTGCATCCGACTCTTACTGATTCCCGTCGCATCACTCCTTATATTGTCAGATCGCTGCATACGTCATTTCGTTTCCGTTTACAGGGCCGTCCACAGCGCTACATTTGCATAAAGCCAGCTGTCTCTAATTCAATTGCTCTTCAGTGTATATATATATATATATACACACACAGTCGAGTCACATTAATGTGACCACCTGTTACTTTTGACGTCAACTGAGCACAGCCAATGAAAGAAGGCATGTGTCATGAGCTGGCTTGGAGGGTATATAAGGTGTGCTGTAGGCATTCTGAAAACATATCACTTGTTGCTGTCATGGATAAAAGGAGCGATTTATCAGATTTGCAAAAAGGGATGATTATCGGCTTTTTGGCCAAGGGTGGCAGTAGAAACAGCGCCGTTTGTGAACAGTTTGCATGCTGCTGTGGTTAAAGCGTATTGTGATTGGAGAAATGGCACCATTGCAAATAAGCAACCAGGAAACTGCGAAGCACCACATGCCATTGATGTGAGAGGTGAACTTCGGCTTCGAAGGTGCATGAGGGCCGATCAACACGCTACAGTGGTACAATTCACTGGCGGAATGAACCAGGGGCTAATGAAAGTGTGTCTAAATGACAGTTCAGTGAACCCTGCTGCGTATGGGGCTCTGATGCAGATGGATGGTTACTGCACCTATGCTAACGAAGGTGCATCGGCATAAAAGGCTTACATTTGCATGGCAGTATCAGAATTGATCGCCACTGATTGGCAAAGGATTGCCTTCTCCGATGAATCACATGTTCTGCTTCATCGAACTAATGGACGTTGGCGTATAAGGAGAGAAACATCAGAGATCAAACACTCTTCAACCATTTCTGGAAGAACACAAGCTGGTGGGGACAGGGTTATGGATTAGTAAATGTTTTCGTGGCATTCTCTGGGTCCACTCATACCTGCTGTGGAAGGCACTATGGACCGAATTCATTATGAATCCATCCTTGCAGACCACATGCACCCATACATGCTGATTGTCTTCCCTGGGCCGGATGGGATCTTCCAGCTCGACAATGCGATGTGTCACACATCTAGAAATGTCCAAGAGTGGTTGGAAGAGAACGATGAAGACTTCAAAGTACTTCCCTGGCCCCCTGATTCCCCAGACTTAAACCCAATTGAGAATCTGTGGGACCACCTAGATCATGTTGTTCGCTCTATGGATCCTCCACCACGCACCCTCCAGCAGTTGTCAGATGCACTGCAGTCAGCATGGCTGCACATACCTGTGAACACATGCCAGCACCTTACTGAGTCACTCCCAGCTCGTCTAGCTGCTGTCCGAACTGTTACTCTGGATATTAGCTGGTGTTCACGATAATGGTACTCGACCGTGTATATATATATATACATATATTAGACCTCAGTGTTACTTCTTAACAACAACAAAAATACAAAACAATAAAATATGACTTTTTCTCTATAGTTTTAATTTCTTATTTTGCACATACATAGTTTTTACAAATAAAGGTAACTTGATCACGCTAGTTACGTTAAATGAAAACTTTTACAAAAAAGTTCGCAAGTTGGAAGCTTTCGACCTTATCTTAGGTCTTCATCACGCCAATGGAGGACTAAGATTGTTGCCAGATTCTACATTTGAATTTTTCTTATTTTTGTTTCCAAAACTTAGAATTGATCTCCAGATCATCGGAATGTAGAGAGGAGATTCGGAATTGCAAGTCATTGAGTTGAAAATAATTTCCAGGCTTTCATGGTAACGGAGGGCAAAATGATTGTCAAAAGAAGCAATTATTCGTTTTGCTTCGTTCCACTGGGGAACTGCAGATGTGTCTTCCATTGTCAAAATAGACAAGACAGTATTAGGATTGGCTTTCGAAACATCTTTTTTATGTTCTAAAATTCTATGGCTAATGCTCCTGTATGTGCTTCCAATGTATAAGTTATCCCCAGTAGAAGAAGAGATAGGAATGCAGTAAACTCCTAGGAGATTCAGGCTTTCAACTTTGTCCCTATCCCTTTGTAGAAGTTTCAAGATGTTTGGGGTAGATTTAATGGCAAGATGGTAACCAAAACTTCTAAAAAGAATCTGTAACTTATAAGCATAGGAAAGATGGTAAGGAACAGAACCACAGAATTTCAGGTTTTCTTTCTTTTGAGGAAGGAGGCATTCAATTTTCAAATGGTTTTCATATTTCTTTATGAGGGAGTTGACTGTAAGAGCAGGGAAACCATGAGAGAGGGCTATTGTAGAAATTTTGGAGAGTTCTTCTTGAAGAGAGAGTTGGTTGTTGCAAATGATATGAGTCCTGTGGATGACTTCAATACTGCAAGCTTGTAGAGATGCAGGGTGAAAGATTTGTAGGGAATGATGTTAGTGGCCGCAGAAGGTTTACGATAGACGGAACGAGTAATGGAGAGATCAGCGTTTCTGCAGATAGATACATCTAGGAAATCAATTTTGTGGTTTACTTCCTTAGATATAGTAAGATTAATGGAAGGAAATTTTTCCGTAATGGAGTTGATCAGTGTCTGTAGTTCAGACTCGGTATGTGGCCAGCTAATGAAAATGTCGTCTACATATCTTAACCATAGGGAAGGTTGAAAAGGGTGTTGAGGAATGATGGAAACTTCAATATGTTGCATGCAGATTTCTGCAAGCAGAGGGGAAAGAGGTGAGCCCATGGGGAGACCAGATTGTTGCCTATACACAATTTTGTAGAAAACAAAACAACTGTGTTGATGAATAGTGTGGAAACAACAATAAAGATCTTTGATAAGAGTACTGGGGAGTTCAAAATGAAGAATCAATTTCTTCATGAGGAGCATGTAGGACTCAAAATATGGTACAGAGGGAAACAAAGATTCTACATCAAGAGTATACAGATTAACACTAGGAGAAAAGGAATTAGTAAGTTTGTGGATGAAGTTTGAAGTAGAGACAACAGTATGAGGATGGTTGGCTGCCAGGGATTTGCATTTGAGGACCAATCTCTTTTCAAGGTTTACTGCTGGAGAAAAAGAATATTCAACTAAAGGTCTGATGGGGTTACCAGCTTTATGCAGTTTCACTTGCAGGAAAAGCCTGGGAGTTCTAAAGTAAGGAGGGGGTGATATATCACCAAGGAAGGATTGAAGAGTCTCTTTCTTAGCTAATCTGTCAACTGAGTTTTTGAGTGAGTTGGTGGTGTCTGATTGCAGAGGAATGCAGTTAGCAGATGTAAGAAATAAATGCACTTTTTGGTTTAGTGTTTCTTTACCAATGATGACTGGGCAACCAACTTTATCTGCTTTGCATACGGCAAAGGTCATTTTCCTGAATAAATGACCTGAATTCTTTTAAACAAGAAGAAGAGTACTTGATTGGCACAGAATTTTGCTTGGATAGGATAACAGCAGCGTTGGCACGAAGGATAGGTTGGTGAACAGTCTCAGTTCTGTGGATGGCTGATTCTATAACAGAAACAGTTTGTGGAAGATTGATAGGAAGAGCAGGTGAAAATTTTGGGCCTAATGATAAGAATTTATCTAAGCTAGGAGGAATAGTGACAGAAGAAAGATTTACATACTTTGGCTTGTCAATAGGCTGAAGACGGAGATGTTGCTTGACTTTTTTGCTTGGAGAGTAGAAAGTTAAATTTCTTTGTATGGCGAGCATATTCATTTACTTCAATTGTTGAGAGAGTTTGGTTGATACGAACCACGAAAATATCAAGCAAAGCAGGATGAGTGGTAGCAGCCAGTGATTGGTAGCTAATGTAGCAGGAAAGTTCAGTTTTAGCTATGGAGGAACGTAGGTCACGGATAGCGGCAGATAGGAGGTTATGGCTGGTCTGCTGTAGTAAAGCACGGCAACGTCCTTTGAAGATGGGTTTGCAGATCTGAAAAGCTTGGGGAAGAATGCCTGAAGACTTGCAGGAAACAAGAAAACGAAGACTGCAAAGAGAATTAGTAACTTGGGTCCGAAGTTTCTGGAAGGAAATCCAATCTTTCGTCCAGTCCAAAATAAAATGCCCGGAAGTTGCGTAGCTTTAAAACATGACAATGATGGGCAAAACACGTAACAATATTAACAAATAAAGATAACTTGATTACGCTAGTTACGTTAAATGACTTGCAATTCCGAATCTCTTCTCTACATTCCGATGATCTGGAGATCAATTCTAAGTTTTGGCAACAAAAATAAGAAAAATTCAAATGTAGAATCTGGCAACAATCTTAGTCCTCCATTGGCGTGATGAAGACCTAAGATAAGGTCGAAAGCTTCCAACTTAAGAACTTTTTTGTAAAAGTTTTCATTTAACGTAACTAGCGTGATCAAGTTACCTTTATTTGTTAATATTGTTACGTGTTTTGCCCATCATCGTCATACATAGATTTTGCTACCATTTAAAAATCCTACTGAGATTGCACAAAAAAAAAAAAAAAAAAAAAGAAAGTGACCTTTTGGTGGCATGTTGCTTTCCTGATTCTCAAATTTTCATGTACATAAATGTATTATTTTTTAAATTAATATTTTGTTTTGGAATTTGAACTAAGACCAATATCTGGTCCTGGAATTTCTTTTGTTTCAATTATTTCTTCATAATCATCTTTTAGTTTAGTCCAAGTTCTCTTTTTTAAATGTAAACTTTCATCACTATTTTTTTCTTTGAAATAGTAATTATTTTAAGAAGCTCAACTTGTGATATATCTTCATGACATAACACTAAAGAGCGTGCTAAATATGTAGATATTTTTGGAATGTATTCATAATTCTATGCACGTTAAACTTGCAGTACTAGGTATGAATCCACAGGTGGCCCCTGCCATATACAGGGAAAAAAGCAAATGTCTTTAAATAGTAGTCTAAAATGTAGTCACAACAACAACAAAAAAAAATTTGGAAGTAAAAACACTTGTAAGTGACATTTCCCATGGATTAGATGAACTTCACACTGAACAACAGATCAAAAGGGGCGGTTACCCACCTTTCGTACACCAACCACCCCGTTTGATCTGTGCTTTGGTGTGAAGTTCCTCTAATGCATGGGGAATGTCACCCATGTGAGCATTTTTGCCTCTGATATTTTCTTACTGTGAGCATATTTTAGACTACATTTTAAAGACATTTGCTTTTCACCTTGATTGTGCCAGTGACCACCTGAGGATTCATACCTGCTACTCAAAGTTTAATGTTCACAGAGTTATGAATACATTCCAAAAATATCTACTAATTATTTTGTTTTGGGTTTTAAAAAATTGTAAATGAGCTTTCCTTTTGTTTCAAAACAGGCCTTTTCATTTTTTTATGAATGGTACAAACTTTCATTTGCCTTTATTTCCAGGCCACCATGTAAATTTGTCAAAATTCTATCTTTGCTTGCTAAAAATTAGGTAGAAATAGTTCACATTTTATATCAATATTACTTCCAGCTGAGCACAGACAGGCTGGAATGCTAGTAAATAAATAAAAATATAGTGAAAAATTTTGTTTGTTCCAACTTGGATGACATTTATATATTTTTTTGATTGAAAGTTTATCGACCACCGCGAGCAACTCGATGGGCTATAACCAGTCGCTATGGCCACTGGTTCCAGGGAAGGGAGAGAACCAGTGCCGTAAGACAAACACAACATCAAAGCCTCACCGGGATATGAACCTGGACCCTTCTCGAATGAATAGTCATAAGCCAGTGCTTAGACCACTGCGCCACCGGGCGGCGATGACTTTTTATAATTTATGTATTTCACGATCTAAACTATTTATTTTGAAGCTGGAGTAAATGTAACTTCTACACACATGGAAAAAAGTAAAGAATCCTTTAAAATCCAGGCACTCCTAAAAATTATTCCTGATAAAAGGCAAAAAGTATATATATATATCAATGAGTACTTATAATTCAATGAGTTAAAATATAATAGCAATAATTTTTAAAACTAAGTAACATTAGTTTTTCATGTTTCAGTTACTTTACTATTACTGCCAAAGTTAAAATAAAACAAGAAAGATATCGAATTTTCGGTTGTAATGAGCAAGTCTTTTGAATCTATTCTGACGTGAACAAAATTTATCAAAGCCATTCAAAGTCAATGGAACTAGTTTGGAAAACAATCACCCAGTTTCTACAATCGATAAAACATCCAGAAATAGAAACATCAACTTAGTTTCACCAGCGGCTAAAAAGCATGTTACGAAAATTAACAAATGGTGCACAAAAAGTTTCTCATAGTACAAGGAAGATATCGGAGACAGAGATTTTCAAATAAAACAGTTAAAAGAAGAAATATAGAAGGAAACATGATGTAAGTCTACGCCTGCTAGAAGAAAAATTTTGCATAATGGAAAAGTTGAAAATAGGCAAAAAATATTTGTCATGGCAAAAGATATGCTAAGGAAAAAGAACATTTCGAATGTCTCCTGGGAGCAGAAATAGTGAAAAAAAGGTTTCGACCTTTACACAGCTAATAGGAAATCTTTGCATTTTTAAAGAGGATAATGCTCCACATTTCTATTGTAGCAAATGGCATACAGTAAAGAAGACATTTCTCAATAGTGTTTTTAGAAGCGGCAATACAGCTGCAAACTGAAGTACACAAACACCACCTACCAACAGAACTGTGAACTACAAAATTCCTTATACTAGCCTAAAGTGTTCTACAAGGTAAATGGCATCCGGTGTTGAAATAATTTTTTAAATCGCACATGTAGAAGCAGAGATATTGAGAAAAACAGCAAAATTGTGAGAATACTAGTGGTGAAATTGTGCATTACTTTGGGAAGAAAATATGCAAACTAGTGTTCTTTCTAGAGCCTTTTTATTGGGTGGCCCACCCACTTAATTTTGTTTGCCGCCCTGCTATATTTCCTTTAACGAATGTTTTCACATTGCACATAATAGTAAGAATGGAAAACTTATTCCCACATACACCATCAGTGTTGATGACAACTGGCTGAAATCTGTGTCACCGCCCTGGTAGCACAGTGGTTTAAGCTCTGGCTTACGACCATTCTTCCGAGAAGGGTCCAGGTTCGAATCCCGGTGAGGCATGGATGTTGCATTTGTCTTACGGCACTTGTTCTCTCCCTTCCCTGGATCCAGTGGCCCTAAATTAGGGACAAGAGACTGCTTATAGCCTATTGAGTTGCTTAAGAAGGTCGCTAAACCTTCAATCTATTATAAAGAAAAAAAAAAGAAGAAATGTGTCGAATATAATCTGTTACTAAATACTGATTTTTTAAAACCATTTTTGTACATTTTTTTAACTGTTTATCATGTTATGTTACATTAATCCCTACCACACTGCTAAAGATGTTTGATAAGTATAATAATGTTAAGGAAAACTTTTTTTTTGATTGGAGAAGGGGTAGTTAAAAGTACCACCCAGCTAAAATTTCTTGCCATTCAGCTGTAAAAAAAATCTATCTAGGGAGAACACTACACACACAGTTTGCATAGTTAGTAGTATCTGACCAAAGGAAGAAGTTTTCCAATAATCCTACAGATATTGCTGTAAACGTAAATTTACGCCCTCTAGTGGCAGACTTGTAGGTTAAGAAAAATTTGGAATTGTATGAGAAACATTTCTCAGCAGAAACGCTCTTCAACATATAAAGAATTTTTCAAATAGGACTCTTAGAAGCAGAGAAATTGACAAAAATAAGCTATGCATCTATGCTTTCTGGAAGAAAAACCATACATTATTTTAAGAAGAAAATATTTTCAAAATGTTTTTTGATGTGAGTGGTATCGGTCCACAAAATAAGTTTTTCAATCGAGCTTTCTTTTGCTGCAAGTACATTAGATGCAGAAATTAATGCTTACGCCTATAAGTGGTCAAACCATTCTTTATCAAAAATTAGAAAGTATATGCAAAACACTTCCCATCAGGAGCAGTAAGCAATACAAGAATTTTTCGAATCAGTTTTAGAAGCAGAGATATCGGTGAAAATGCAATTTACCTTAATGCTCCCTAGCGGAAAGTTTATGAATTACTTGAAAATTTTGAAATTATATGAAGAACATGTTGCACCGGAAACTATCCAACAAAGGAAGAATTTTTAAAATCATACCATTAGAAGCAGAGATATTGACAAAGATAAGATACACCCCTGGTGGAGAAACCATGCAATATTTTAAGAAGAAAATATTCCAAAAAGGTTTACCGACATGAATGGTATCGGCCAATGAACAAATTTTTTCAATACAGATTTTAAAAGCTCAGATTTTGCTGTAAATACATCAGAAGCAGAAATTAAAACTTTCGTCACCTGGTGGCCAAACCATTTTTCACCAAAAATTATAAATTATATGCAAAAGATTTCCAATCAAGAGCTATATCCGCTTCAAGAAGAATTTTTCAAATCAGAGTTTTAGAAGCCGAGATATCAGGGAAAACACAATTTACTTTTATGCCCCCTAGTGGAAAAGCTATGCATTACTTGAAAAAGAGACTATACCTAAAATAGTCTTCAATATAAATGGCATTGAAAGGAAAAATAATTTTTTCTCCCGGGTATTTAGGAGCAAATATATGGAATAAAATGCCTTTTGAATATCAATGAGTACTTATAATTCAATGAGTTAAAATATAATAGCAATAATTTTTAAAACTAAGTAACATTAGTTTTTCATGTTTCAGTTACTTTACTATTACTGCCAAAGTTAAAATAAAACAAGAAAGATATCGAATTTTCGGTTGTAATGAGCAAGTCTTTTGAATCTATTCTGACGTGAACAAAATTTATCAAAGCCATTCAAAGTCAATGGAACTAGTTTGGAAAACAATCACCCAGTTTCTACAATCGATAAAACATCCAGAAATAGAAACATCAACTTAGTTTCACCAGCGGCTAAAAAGCATGTTACGAAAATTAACAAATGGTGCACAAAAAGTTTCTCATAGTACAAGGAAGATATCGGAGACAGAGATTTTCAAATAAAACAGTTAAAAGAAGAAATATAGAAGGAAACATGATGTAAGTCTACGCCTGCTAGAAGAAAAATTTTGCATAATGGAAAAGTTGAAAATAGGCAAAAAATATTTGTCATGGCAAAAGATATGCTAAGGAAAAAGAACATTTCGAATGTCTCCTGGGAGCAGAAATAGTGAAAAAAAGGTTTCGACCTTTACACAGCTAATAGGAAATCTTTGCATTTTTAAAGAGGATAATGCTCCACATTTCTATTGTAGCAAATGGCATACAGTAAAGAAGACATTTCTCAATAGTGTTTTTAGAAGCGGCAATACAGCTGCAAACTGAAGTACACAAACACCACCTACCAACAGAACTGTGAACTACAAAATTCCTTATACTAGCCTAAAGTGTTCTACAAGGTAAATGGCATCCGGTGTTGAAATAATTTTTTAAATCGCACATGTAGAAGCAGAGATATTGAGAAAAACAGCAAAATTGTGAGAATACTAGTGGTGAAATTGTGCATTATTTTGGGAAGAAAATATGCAAACTAGTGTTCTTTCTAGAGCCTTTTTATTGGGTGGCCCACCCACTTAATTTTGTTTGCCGCCCTGCTATATTTCCTTTAACGAATGTTTTCACATTGCACATAATAGTAAGAATGGAAAACTTATTCCCACATACACCATCAGTGTTGATGACAACTGGCTGAAATCTGTGTCACCGCCCTGGTAGCACAGTGGTTTAAGCTCTGGCTTACGACCATTCTTCTGAGAAGGGTCCAGGTTCGAATCCCGGTGAGGCATGGATGTTGCATTTGTCTTACGGCACTTGTTCTCTCCCTTCCCTGGATCCAGTGGCCCTAAATTAGGGACAAGAGACTGCTTATAGCCTATTGAGTTGCTTAAGAAGGTCGCTAAACCTTCAATCTATTATAAAGAAAAAAAAAGAAGAAATGTGTCGAATATAATCTGTTACTAAATACTGATTTTTTAAAACCATTTTTGTACATTTTTTAACTGTTTATCATGTTATGTTACATTAATCCCTACCACACTGCTAAAGATGTTTGATAAGTATAATAATGTTAAGGAAAACTTTTTTTGATTGGAGAAGGGGTAGTTAAAAGTACCACCCAGCTAAAATTTCTTGCCATTCAGCTGTAAAAAATCTATCTAGGGAGAACACTACACACACAGTTTGCATAGTTAGTAGTATCTGACCAAAGGAAGAAGTTTTCCAATAATCCTACAGATATTGCTGTAAACGTAAATTTACGCCCTCTAGTGGCAGACTTGTAGGTTAAGAAAAATTTGGAATTGTATGAGAAACATTTCTCAGCAGAAACGCTCTTCAACATATAAAGAATTTTTCAAATAGGACTCTTAGAAGCAGAGAAATTGACAAAAATAAGCTATGCATCTATGCTTTCTGGAAGAAAAACCATACATTATTTTAAGAAGAAAATATTTTCAAAATGTTTTTTGATGTGAGTGGTATCGGTCCACAAAATAAGTTTTTCAATCGAGCTTTCTTTTGCTGCAAGTACATTAGATGCAGAAATTAATGCTTACGCCTATAAGTGGTCAAACCATTCTTTATCAAAAATTAGAAAGTATATGCAAAACACTTCCCATCAGGAGCAGTAAGCAATACAAGAATTTTTCGAATCAGTTTTAGAAGCAGAGATATCGGTGAAAATGCAATTTACCTTAATGCTCCCTAGCGGAAAGTTTATGAATTACTTGAAAATTTTGAAATTATATGAAGAACATGTTGCACCGGAAACTATCCAACAAAGGAAGAATTTTTAAAATCATACCATTAGAAGCAGAGATATTGACAAAGATAAGATACACCCCTGGTGGAGAAACCATGCAATATTTTAAGAAGAAAATATTCCAAAAAGGTTTACCGACATGAATGGTATCGGCCAATGAACAAATTTTTTCAATACAGATTTTAAAAGCTCAGATTTTGCTGTAAATACATCAGAAGCAGAAATTAAAACTTTCGTCACCTGGTGGCCAAACCATTTTTCACCAAAAATTATAAATTATATGCAAAAGATTTCCAATCAAGAGCTATATCCGCTTCAAGAAGAATTTTTCAAATCAGAGTTTTAGAAGCCGAGATATCAGGGAAAACACAATTTACTTTTATGCCCCCTAGTGGAAAAGCTATGCATTACTTGAAAAAGAGACTATACCTAAAATAGTCTTCAATATAAATGGCATTGAAAGGAAAAATAATTTTTTCTCCCGGGTATTTAGGAGCAAATATATGGAATAAAATGCCTTTTGAATTCAACATCATCTGCATTTATGTCCTCTAGCAGCAAAATTATGCATAATAAAAAAAAAAAAAAATGGAGGACCATCCATCTGCACATTTCCAGCTATGCAATGTAAAAATAATTTTTTCAAATTGGACTAGTAGTTGCAGAGATATGGTGTTTACGGACAGACGAACCGGTAACATAAGCACTATCTTTTTTTTTTTTTTTTTACAAAAGATGTGCTAAAAAAAAAAAAAAAAAGGCACTGATAAATTTTAAATAGTAAAAGAGCTTAGTGGTTAATCTTTTTTCGTCTTAGTTACCAACCATTTCTGCCATTCTATAAAATATCTATTACTTACTTTTGCGATGTTTGACTAGCGCTTTGTGTTACAGAGAAGTATTGTGCTCCCAGATCAACAGTACATAGGTCATTTACTGGACTACGACTTGTACTCATTCTTCCGCCTAAAAAAAAATTTCAGATACTTTACAGAAATTTCCCAAACAAGACAAAGCCTCACATGCACAAAAATTTAGAGCATAAAGAAATATAATATACCATATTTTTCCAAATATAAGATGCATCCTTATTTTTCAGAAAAATTTAAGAAAAAATAAAAATAAAATGGCATTTCAAAGCTTTTCTTAAGAGAAAAAAATTATGCGTACAAACAACAACTTATGAAGCATTGAATCATTGCAATTTGCAAAATCAGCAATGTGTGATACCTTTGAAGAAAAACATCTTGGAGAAATGCCACTCAGTCCATCAGTGTACATGCGCTACAGGATTTCTCTGCAATGCCACACCTTCCTACAGCCAATGACCTTCGTTATTGGTTCGGATGGCCATCCTTGCTATATGCCTCAGGTATCAAAGTAAGATGGGATTGGTCGAAATCTGTCGGCATTCTGTGGCCACTAACAGGGGCGGATTGGCTCATCAGGACACAGGGATATTTCCCGGTGGACCACTTGAGAAATGGCTCACTATTTCTCTTTTCCTCTTTGTCTGGATTGTTAGGGAAGAATGAATAATTATTTTGGTACTTATGAATATAAGAATCATTATCTTCATTTAAACTTTATATTATCTGTCTAAAATGTTGTTGTCTTAAAAAAAACTCTGTTTCCTTCTATCTATCTATATACAGTGTGCATAGGAAAGTCCCTTTAGCCTAAAATAACTTGCGAACAGAGAGAGGTACAGTTATGCAAGTGAGATAATGGTATAGTAAAGTGACTACGCCTGATCAAATGCAACCGATAGCAGCGCCCCTAGTGGCGAAATGTGGAAGTTAACCATTGCAAATCGAAAACGAAAAGAGATAGAGCAAAAGTTCCAATTATAAAGTTGTAGAGCATCAATTAATTAGTACAAAACAACATTTGTTTCACACGGATAAGATAAATTGTTGCCTGAATGCCCTACAATGTCCGAAATCGATGTGCAATGATTCGAATCTGCATATTCACATTTCACAAACGTAGCAGTACGTAAATGCAGATTGTGACGTTGTACCATACCTTCGATATATAAAAACCAGAAGGAGGATGTACCCTGATCAGAAGTTTAGGTCTACGTATGCTGTGTGAGAATGGCGAGCTTGGATTTCTGGGGTTACGTAAAAAATCAGGTGTATGCAACAGCGCCTACAAGTCTGCTGGATCTACGTCGTCATGTTACAGATGCTTGCAATAGTGCGACACCTTCCATGTTGAGGAATGTGCATGTAGAGTTACTTTCACGAATACAAATGTGTATCATGGGCAATGGCGAACTCTTCGAACATACTCGACATTAACTTTTTATCACTGTGCGCCAGTTTGCCTTTTTTGTTTTGTCTGATGTCATCAAACTGTATTGACATAAGTACACATTTATGCAATAAATTGTTGTGTGTTTGCTCATACCTATGCCTGTTCCCTTCAAACGTTCGCACAAAAGGTTGTGCATCGATTTCGGACATTTTAGGGTATTCAGGTGACAATTTACCTTATCCGTGTGAAACAAATGTCGTTTTGTACTAATTAATTGATGCTCTACAGCTTTGTAATTGGAAATTTTGCTCTATCTCTTTTCGTTTTTGATTGGCAGTGGCTAACTTCCGCATTTCACCACTAGGACGTTACTATCCATTGATTTCGATCGGGCGTAGTCGCTTTACGATACCGTTATCTCACTTGCATAACTGTACCTCTCTCTGTTCGCAAGTTATTCCAGGCTAAAGGGACTTTCCTATGCACCCTGTATATTATTTTTGGGCATTTGCTTTAAAATGACAAAGCAAAATTCTCTCTATTTCAGTGAAACATTTGCCGCCAGACCAAGCACACTATTATAAATAAATTAAACTAACTACGGTTAAGCGTAGGTTGTTGAACTTGAAGCCAAAGGCACGTTGGTAGGCTCTACTCTCCTTTTGTAATCTTGAAGGTGGTATTAAGTAGCAACTTTGATGTTCCATCATCCTCACACCCTTATCCACATTCAGAGCACAAAGCGATTTTTTGGCAGAGGTGTTGCAAAATCCGTGTCCCAGTCACATTTTTCTCAAAAGAAAACAATTTACTGGTACTGGTGCATGGATCAAAATGGTAGTTGAGTAGACAAAAATAGGCATCTATTTAAGGAGGTGATATGAATAGCATGTGCAATAGATGACCAATGACCAAATAAATATAATTATCTGGTACAACATCCCGTTTTGAGTATGGTTTGATATGTTACCTTCAGTCATGAGTGGATTTTAAAACTATTTCACCATTAAATTGCTGCTAAAATTTTTTCACCACTGAGTTAGATTTACAATTTGTATTTCAACAGTTCTTATATTTTATCCAGGAATTAGCAGAATTTTTTTCCTGAAGGAATTTATGAGGCATATCCCTGTGGGTACGTGTGCTTCTCGTAGTGGGCCACAAAACTAAAATTCCAGGCCTGGTTTCGTTGACCCAATCCACCCCTGTCTACTAACAATTCCTGGGAATGGGGAATGTTTTTCTTTTTTTACACTGAATCTTGCCAAGAACTGTTCGAAATAAAAAATTAATCAAAGAAGCAAACTTATATTCTTTGGGCATTTTAGCCTGTGGCAGATACTTTCTACTCCTTAGTCATTTGTTATATTTTGGAAAATATAGATTTCAGGTGATTTAACATACAAGACTTGTCTTGCACTTTCTAGTTGGTAAAGACAATTATTTGGTAACTGGGTTTGAGTGAAGAGTGGGAACTTGATATGGCTATATTATATATTATGCCAAGGCCACACATCAGTGGATTTCTGCAGAAAGCTTCTTCAAAAACTATAGATATCAGATAGGAGATAGCATGCCAAAGAAATTTTACTCGCAACTTCCATACAGCAGCTCCCTGCTAATACTATTGAGGAAAGTACACAGATTGCAGTGCAACCTGATCTTTCTGGATGCCCGCCTAACTGGAGCATTTCATGAGGAAAACAACGGTCTCAGAAAATTGTACATGGCTCTACTATAAAAACAGATGAATGGCTCTACTATAAAAACAGATGAGGTCTCTTTCCCACTCCCCAGTTGAGAAAGACACTGGTTCACTGCAGGAGAAGGAGAGTGGAAGTCTGGAAGAGGAAATTTGTTTCATTAATGCCTAAACAGATTAGTCATAGGTTTGGAGCTTGGGCTCTATCTTGTAATATAAAATTCGGGCTAGAACTGACTTACATTAGGCTTCGATTCTTAAAATTGAGCCTGAACTCAGCACCGGTGGATAGCAGCAAGGGTGGTGGCTTGGCAGAACTCTGAGATTAAAGAAGCTGTGAAGAAGCATTCTTTGCGAGTTTCAAGATTAAGTACTTGAGGATGAATATTACCCTAAAAATGTGAATCAGCAAAGCTGATTTGCCAGAGAAAGGTAAAATGTAGGAATGATAAGATGGACAAGGAAAATTAAGTTTTACAAAGACAAGAATTTAATCTGAAAGTAAATAGGATATAGAAAAAAACAAGAGAAGTAAAATTTAAAGTAGTGTGAAGAACAGGATTGGAGGATCCTAATAAGATAAAGGGAAAGTTGGGTTGAAAACTTCTATGATTGATCCACGTTAAACTTTACTTCATGAGGATTACTAGAATGAATTTTTGTTGCCATTTGTCAAATTTTTGGGTTATACTCCAACTCGCCATTAGGACTGACTAAAGAAGAGAATAGGAATGTAATTGTTGGCAGACAAATGTGCCGTACAGTGAAAATAGGGCACATTTGTTTGCTGCCAACAATTACATTTGTATTGCCTTCCCCGTATTTGCAAAGAATTTCTTCTGCAGGAAAATTTGTTACCCACTTAGATGAAGAGAGTACTGTAGCTCCTTTTCTTTCAATTTCAATGTCTTTTTCCAATTTCCTTTTCATAAAGTGCTGCTGATCAGGTACAATTCTTGTGGAGCCCCAATTAATTGAATGTTTGTCAAATACCATTTTCCTGGTAAAATTTCTAAAGTGGCTTTACATTTTACTACTTGGGTTTCAGCTTTCTGCAGAAATCCACTGATGTGTGGCCTTGGCATAATATATAATATATAGCCTTCATAATATATAATATAGCCATATCAAGTTCCCACTCTTCACTCAAACCCAGTTACCAAAGAATTGTCTCCCCATTTCTCTTACATAGGTTTACCCTACAAGTGTAGATTGCACTTTGAACTGTAGACTACTTCTTCTTGTAGAAAGGTATTGTCTTCTTTTTGCTTTATGGAAGGAAATAATTTAACTACATTGTTTAGGCCTAGAGCACAATAAACTGAAACATTTTGCTGATTCTAAGTAGTTCAAATAATTCTTCATAGTTTGAAAATTTCCTAGACTGTTTAATGTTATTGCTTGACTAATTTTGTTTTAATTTTTTATTAAATATTTTTTCAATTATTGTGGAAGAATAATTATTTTTTGAAGTTAAGTTTTAATTCTTTATGAAGTGTGTCAAGAAACCAGTGTACTTATTTATCCAGGAATTGTGTAGCCACATTAAAACTTAATATGGATGGAATGGTAACAGAGGTACTTCAGAACTTTTTGAGAACTATTTCTATAAAATTTTACAGCAGTTTTTTCTTCCCCAAGAAGTTCAAGGTATTCTCTTGTAGTACTAAAGTGAATTTCAATGGAGACTAAACTATATTGAAAGGGGGCTGTTGAGAAAGTTTAGGGGGTATTGCATGAAAGCAAATTTTTTGAAGGATAAAATTTTTTTATACTGAAATATTTAGGCTTTGATTGAAGGCTTAATGACCACAGTGAACAATCCAATGGGCTATAAGCAGTCACCCATCCCTGATTTAGGGCTACCTCTTCCAGGGAAGGGAGAGAGCTGGTGCTGTAAGACAAGCACACCATCCATGACTCACCGGGATTCGAACCTGGGCCCTTCATGGACGAATGATCATAAGCCAGTGCTTAGACCACTATGCCACTGGGGCAGCATTTAGGCTTTAAATCTAGAATTAAAAATGGAGAAAACTTTAAAACTGGAGACAGCCATGCAGCCAGGGTGCATCTTGGAAGGGGGACGGAAGGGGTGCTAACCAGTTGATAGAGTGTGCAATTTCGATCAAAGTAGGGAATCTAATAATAATAATGACATATTATCATTATTATATGCAATCATTAAGGGAAAATTTATGACAAAATCTGGATGCAAAAATTAAATGTTAAAGATCTTTTGCAACATTTTGTATAGCATTTAGATATACTAAACCATATAACACTATATTTATTTTCACCACCATACTTTTCATTCTCTATTACATACATTTATTGCCAAAATTATGAAGGACGTGAACAATAAAATACTTTTCCTGTGAAAGCATGGCATAATTTCATTTGAGTTTTTTTCTATTGTTTAGGAGGATACATGATAGATGGGAAAACCATAAATAAAACTGAAAGAGAATTAGGCGACACAAGAACCAAAAGTGAGATTTTTGTTGTTGTTTCGGAGGATGCATGATAAATCAGAAAACCATAAATAAGGCAGAAAGAGAATTTGGTGACACAAGAACCAAAAGAAGAGGAATTGACATCAACCATATACCAATTCTGTGCATGTGTGTTCCTATTGCGACTACTGAGTAGGGCATCTTAGCTAAATAACCAAAACTTCCAAACTTACCGTAAGCTGTGACATGTCAGGGCATACATGTTGATTGTACAATAAAGGCCAGAAACCCCATTGTTCATATGCTGATATAAACTGGAGCCCACAAACAACCAGTGCCTTTAGCCTTAATTGAATCCTGCAGGCACTTATCAACTTGTTTTCCCAACAACAAGGAGGCATTCACTGCTGTTTTGTAGAATAGCAACTAGATTTTACAACTTTTTTTTATCTTACCTTGCTTATGCAAAACAGTTATATGAAGGCAGCACAGCAACATGCACCAACCAACATTTGGGTGAGGATGTGGGGAGACAAAAAGTCTGTTTGAAAGAGTGCAGATATAAGCTAGGAGTAAATACATATTAATAATTTTTTATATAGATTTGGGTAAATTTGAGATTGCTCCACAGAGTGATAAGTTTAATGCTAGGAATGAAGATGAGTGCAGAGGAGACTCAAGTTCCTCGAGCCTCCTGCCCCCTCCCCCTGTAGCTGCACCCCTACCTAACTCATAGGTGCCGACTTTATGGGTTCGACACATTTTGAACTCCCAATGATTTTGTTGTGGGTTCCTCGAACCCCTAATATTTTTGTGCGTATTTCCTGGGGAAAATACATGTACTCATATATGTATAAATTTTCTTTTTTGTTATCGATTCTTCAAGTGTTTTATTATTCATTTCCCGTTTACTATATTAATATACAGAAAGTGTGTATAGAAATTTACCCCTCAGACTGTTTATTGTGCCTAAAAAAAAAATTAGTGTTTGTTCGCGATCATCAAATTAGACACAACAGACAATACCTCAAAGACCATTGTTTAAGAGCATTTAAAACTGCATCCTTTATAAAAGAACATTTTTCGGTTTGTCTGGGTTCCCACAAAATACAAAAGTCTAGCTTTTCATTTGGAGACGAGAACCTATTCGATGTTATAGTGATAAAGGCAGAAATATGTTGTACAGTCAGTTGACCCACCCTATCTTCAGACAGTCAGGGACCTAAGAGGTTAGAAGAGATATAAGATGGCATCAGCAGCCACTGGTAAAGCCAAATCTGATCATCTGGTTTCTTCCACCCTCCAGGTGGGGAGGGTTCAGTGACGTGACGTCACTTCCTGAAGACCTGTGCTGCAGCACAGATTGATAGCGGCCGTCTCTTACTCTCTGCAGCAGTCCCTGAAGGTCAACAAAGCTTGCACAGCTTTAGCAAGGCAGTGCAATATGCACTTCTGCAGCAGTCACTGCAGCAGAGAGTATATGCAATATACTCTCTGCAGCAGTCCCTGAAGGTCAACAAAGCTTGCACAGCTTTAGCAAGTTAATATGCAATATGCACTTCTGCTCGACGAAGCATAATTTTGTTTAATTTTTTTTTTTAGAAAATACTAAATAGCATTTTTGTAATTTTTTGCAAATTTTTAGTTATGTGCATGTATATTTCAGCCTCATTTTTTTCCTGACTGTACATGCTGCACAAGTGCCTTTAAATCCTCTTCGAAGTCGACGATTTCTCCGTAGAAAGTACAGAAGCAGCCCACGTTGGACATACTGGACATTCACAGCTGATACGAAGTGGAGCCGAAGTAAAATGCAGGGTGTGCTGCCGATGCCAACCTCCTATTTTAACTCAGAAATAATTAGCAAAAAAAAAAAAAAAATGGTAAAAAAACCTTAAAATAAATTTTACATGCTTTTGTTACTTTTATAAAGACAATTGAGTTGCAAATTCACAGTATCTATTTATTGTATATAATAATGTCACACTTACAAAAGCAAAATAAATGAAATAAATAATTATCTAGAAAAAAATATTTTTCTGTAATTAACTATAATTTGCTTCATTTTGGCACTTCAGGCATCTTATTGTGCCAGATAATCTTACTGAATGAAATTTAAATTAGACTTAAATACTTTGAAAAAAAATGCATGGGTAATTCAATTAAAAATTTCCGGAACCCCCAATAATTTTTCAAGTCAGCGCCTATGCCCTAACTGCAGGACTATTTAATTTTTTATAGTTTAGAATCATTAAAACTTCATATCTTTTTTACAAAACTAAAAACTGTTATTTTGTTGTCTTAATTTTTTCTTCCTCATGCCTCTTAAACAAGGCTAAAACAAATAAATATTTACATGGGTTACTGAAAGAGTAGATATTGACATTTTTTGCAAATCTTGTTCATGCTGAGAAATAACTTTGAAGTATATCTGCAAAATTTGTAGCAGACTAAAATGAAGAGATACATATGTTTTGTGGTTGTGATGACTGACTTTAAACAGGCAAAACAAAACGAAAACAACAACAACAACAACAACAAAACAGACTGCTGTACAGATATGGCCACAATGGTTCCAGGAATGAGGCAAAACTACTAGCAACATCACATAGGCATGCCACATCTTGGACTCCAGCTGTGGTGAAAGTAGGCGGGAATGTGGTTCCCATAAGAGATGACATTCCCCTAAATGAAATAATTATGAACAAAAGTACCTAGAGATTTGAAAAAAATAAAATAACATATGTGCTGCTGAACTATACAAAGAACAGGGTTCCCACTCAGTTAGTGAAATAAAATTCCCTGACTTTTCCAGGTTTTCCAGGTGGTTTTGAGTAAAATTCCAGGTGTTTGCAACGGCATTTTGAAAATATGCTTAACAACATATAATGAGAAAAAAATACTGGTTAATTAGATACTTCCCCAGATTTGCATGCAAGATATTAAAATATTGTTTTAGTTAGCTGAGCAGAAACTTGTGAATAAGCAATTCCATAACAGGATATTGAAATAGCTTTAACTCTTGTAATGCAGTGTTTTGACATGCAAGACAGTGATAGAGGCTTTGGTTTGATAACGAAGTATCCGACATGGGGTTCTGAGATTGCGATAAAAAATGTTGAAAATATGTTTTTGCGGATTTTTCGCAAAACTGGCTTAACCTTTAATCAACTCCATAAATCACTAACAGGAACGGGCCCCTTAAATTTCAAGCGAATCGGATAAAAGCTTAAAAAATTATTTTAAGCTCGTCATCCTGCAGCAAGTTTCTCGCGGAGAGTGAATTCACAACTTTATTATGTGGTTATAATAAATATCAAAATAAAAAAAAATGAAAAGTAATAGATGTAGCCATTGAAATATTTAGCACGCAAACTTAAAAGTCAAACATTGAAGCGAAATCTTTTCTTGCAGAGAAAAGAGGGGAAAAAAATAGAATATGAACACTTCATCTTTTTTCTAAATATCAGTAAAAAAAGAATGAAAAGCATTCTGCAACATATTCAGTGAAACATAAACATTTACTCTGAAAAGAGTCTCGGAACGTTAAAGAAGACAATAACTCGGTTGGCTCCTGTTGGCACACGCAGTCATTGTGACTGACCGCTCAAAGCCCGTTTAGTGACCCTTCACCAGTAAGCTCTCCCAGCCTAAAACGCATTGAGGCACGGCAAAGCTCACCAGAAACCCTCAGTAAGAGTGCTACATTAAAGATTTATCCCATTAAAAAATTTAAAGGATAATTTCAAAAGTTCTTTACCGATTCACACAAAATTTTAGAGATCAGCTTCTGTTAACTAATTATGGTGTATGTAAAAATTTCAGCCAGTTTCATGAAGAATAGAAAAAGTTAGTTTTCACCATTTTTATCCATCTGGCAGACAAACAAAGGCATCAAGGGGGCCTTTGTTTGTCTGCCAGACAAACAAAGGCCCCCTTGATGGGTTACGATGGTCACTATATCGTAACCCCTCCACAGGCTCCACTCTCACTCCAACACTACGCACCCTTTTCATTTCCTAGTAGCAACCATAGGGGTTTCCTCCCCACGTGGCTGCAATGAATTCCTTTTCTAGTGCTCAATGACGGAGAACTCTGCCAAATACGTTAGTTTCACCCCCTTCCCCTTTAACCTACAGTTCGGTCCTTGGGAGTGAACTAAACGAAATGTTAAATACGGAGAAAGATCAAACACAGAGGAAAAAGTATTTTATTTTAGAAACTCCCCGAATTCCCTGACTTACGAAATAAAATTTCAAAATTCCCTGATTTTTTTACGAAAATTCCCGTTTTCCCTGACTTTTTGAGCCAATATTTTCCCCCCTGACAATTCCCTGATTTCCAGGTTCTCCAGGTAGCGTGGGAACCCTGAAGAAATTTGGGCCCGCTCTTTATTTATATCTATGAATTCTACTCGTAATTAGTGCAAGATTTTTATGTCTGAAAATTTTCAGTCTTTGATTTTCCACTTTTCAGAGCTTTTGAACCTAGACAATAAATTTTGTCCTCCAGACTCTTAGCTAAAGACTCATAGAGGATGCTTGCATTCAACTGTTTTGATTTTGTACCATGTACATTATCATGTTGGGTGGAATCTTGAACTAGTAGCAGTGTTGCAGGCTGGCTTTAGAACACCGAAATTAAATTAATTCTTAGTGACAATTAGTTTTCGGTACATAGCAGCTGAATGAGGCCGCATTGACTTCCACGGAAGACGACATCCTCTACTTGTTTAAAATGGTGATTAACAGCAGCGGCTTCTTTGGTAGCTTAAACTTTAAAAGGAGCACCCTCTGAGGTTGTATTATTTGTCATATAATAAGGTTATCATGAAGAAATGTACCTCATCATCTTCATCGACATTCCACATTTGTTTGGGTGTGATAGTCCAAGGGTTTATATTGGAGCAATTTGTTACATTAACTATCCTTATCTTCATTATTGAACATACTATTTTAATAATTTAGCATTTAAGGTTCAAAGTTAAAGGCATATTGTTAAAATATAGTTTGTTACAAATTAAAATACTTTTTACAGGTTTTAGGTGTAAAAATGGTTTTTAAAGTATTTTAATTTGTAACAAAGTAGATTTTAACAATATGCCTTTACCTTTGAACCTTAAATGCTAAATTATTAAAATAGTATGTTCAATAATGAAGATAAGAATAGTTAATGTAACAAATTGTCTGAAAAACCTGCTGAGAAGACTCCCTTGGACTATCACACCCGAACAAATGTGGAATGCCAATGAAGACGATGAGGTACGTTTCTTTACAATAACCTTATTATATGACAAATAATACAATATAACTTAATGAAGTGAAGTTCCTGAGTTAACTCGGTATCAAAAGACATGACCCTCTGAGGTGTTCCTTTAAGTTACCGGGGTGTGTAGTTCTTGTCATTTTGATGCCGCATTATGCCAATGAACTGAATAATTACTATGTACATGTAAGTAGGAAAATTGTTAGTGAATTTCACAGGTTTTTCAGGTTTTCAATTAAGAAAAACGAAAGTTCTCAGCAGATGTGTAATCTGTGCACTGTGATATATCCATTTTTTGGTGGATTTCAAATTTATTAGGGTTTATTTTTTATTCATTGAAATAATTTTTATTTTCTGTTTATGTGAAAACATATATAAGAACACAGTCATATAAAATGTGTATGTGTGCATGTGTTTGTGTAAATTTGCCCAGACTTGAAACACTGACCACCACGTTCTCCCAAAACAGATCATCTACTTTCACCACTGGACTCAAGCCTGAGCCAAGCTAGTCGGAAATCTATGCTTCTTTTTTTTTTTTTTTGATTGGAGGTTTAACGACCGCCGTGAGCAACTCAATGGGCTATAAGCAGTCGCCCGTCCCTAATTTAGGGTCACTGGTTCCAGGGAAGGGAGAGAGCCAGTACCGTAAGACAAACACAACATCCATGCCTCACCGGGATTCGAACCCGGACCCCGTTCGGATGAATGATCAGAGGCCATCGCTTAGACTACTGCGCCACCGGGGCGGCGAAATCTATGCTTCAGGCCAGTTAGATGACCCATTCACATTCATGACCTGTACAGTATTAAATTGGGAGCTGGGATGCCATCCTCCTAATTCAAGGTATACACAAAAAGCATTTCCCTAGTTAAAAGAAAAAACATGTATCCTCCTCAGATAAACTTTAACTAGGGGGATGCTAGAATTTAAAGTATCTTAGTTAAAATTTGTCAATTCAACCACTGGAGCCATAAAGGCTGCCTCAGTGGCAAGTTGGATCTGTGTTTGAATCTCAGTGAGGCATGGACATTGCATTTGTCTTACAGCACTGACTCTCTCCCTTCTCTGGAACCGGAGACCCTAAATTAGAGACAGGCAATTGGTAATAGCCCATCAAGTTGCTCACAGTGGTCATTAAACCCCTAAGAAAGAAAGAAAAAAGGCATAAAGCTGTTTTCAACTTAACAGGTCATTAAGGCGAATGGGCAGTTTGTGACGCGACCTGGAATATCACCCCCACCCCAAAAAAAAAAAAAAAAAAAAGGGGTGAGAAAATTCATTCAAAGGTTTTGGGCAAGGGGAGCCAAACTGTTACCCCTAAGGAATGAGAAAACTGGGATTTCATTAGCAAAATATAAAAAATTATGACGCCGCTCATGACATGACGAGCAAAACGCAACTGTACGCGATGGAAACGCTGATTTTATTGCAAAAACTCATTTTAAAATAATAAAGCCAGTGTTTTATTACTGTAAAATTAAAAAAAAACCAAGACACCTCCTCACTTACGCACTATCATCATTCCCATTTTTCATAATGCTTTAGATCTAAAACTAATCACATTTTCATACATCCTTTATAATTAACAATACGATTTTGAATATCAGAACTCCATCTAAAAAAAACAAAAAAACAGGGGTCGTGTGTTTACCAACGCCTCGTGCTTTGTCCAACATGACCACTTGAACTCGTGGTAAACACTGTTTGACCATATACGCTGTAAGAGCACCTGTAATACCACAGCCAACGATAGCCAAATTGGGCATTACGCAGCAGTTAAATTTGCTTACGAATTCACAAAAATGCACTGGAAGACTTCCTTTCCGAGTGATCTCGTACACAACAAGGTCTTTAGCGTACACAACTACAACAAACTTTGGACTTTAGCAATCGTTGCAGACGGCTTTGCGGAAAACAGCTTGATGTGTTGCCATAACTTAATTAGCGAATTGGAATCTAGAAATTGTTCGCTGTGAGATAGACAGGTTCTAATTTATGCCTCGAAGAAATTGTCACTGTCAAGATTGATTGGATTTCCCCACAGATATCGTATAAGGGACTAGATTGGCTGTCTGCTCTGTTGAGCATGGGCTTGAGAAGCATGGAGCCACATTGAGCGGGTCAAGATGGCGGCGGAGCATGGCACGTTACGCAGGATGGTTTGGACTTCGTTATTGTATAAATCATGGTGAAAGCTTCCTCAGATAAAAATCTTACGTAGAGAGACGAAAATATAATTGCTGTTACTTATTTGCCTCTTGCCCAATGCTGAAAACAATACATATATATATTAAAATTTATAGCTGGTATTGTATACAAATATAGAAAATTATTGGAAAACATTTTTAAGAAGGTAATGCGGCAACGATTTAAAATAATGGAAACGCAAATAATTTATTTAAAATCAATAAGTAGCTATTAAATGCAGCAAACTACTGATTTGAACCCGAAAAAAAAAAAAAAAAAAGGCTTCCACATGCTTTACATAGAAAAGCTGAAATTATGTGAATCTTTTTCCTTGTTGCTTATTACCTCTGTCATTCTGATTTATTTATTATGTTTGCTCAAAAAGTTTTGAATTTCACCAAACATTTTTTGTTACGCACTAAGGAAATTTCAGGTTTAACATTTCATATTATTTATTTGGGCAATATAGCAACGAAATGGCATATTAAATGGAAGCATTCATTAACAAGAAACTAAAATCAAAATCATATCTCTCAGCAAATTAAAACCAGCGTGATATTTTTTTATATTGCAGATACCGGAATGTCTTCTCTGGAATTTAAGCCCTGGCCGAATCCGAAATAATTCAATATTTTGCAAGACCCTTGGCATTCTAGTTAGCACTAAGGAATATTACTGTTTTTTACTTAAATTTTATAACTTCCGTCGCTAAATGAGTACTGACTGCTTTGAATCTCAATATAAATAGAAAATCACAGTACCAAACTCGTATTCCTTTGACTTAATGCAAAGTAGTCTTGCTTAATTGGATCGTGATGAGCCGCTGAAAATGGCGCCTACCTTCTCCCGCCTCATGGGCTGGGTCTCCAATCTAGCTTCTTGTATATGGTATCTGTGGATTTCCCCTACACAGCAACACAACCAGTCCCGGTTTTAGTGTGACGGCCCTAGGTAAAGATTGACTTGGTGGCCACAAACAGTATTTTTGAATGAGAAAAGGAAATTGTTAAAATTTCAGTTTCAATCAGATTTGAGTAACATATTTTCCCCACAATCACGGGAGATTAAAATGAGAAAAAAAGGGCAGTTTATATAATCTGTCGAATATAGTAAGGCAACTGCTGTGGCCTGTATAAAGTGAGGGAACCGTAATCCTGTTAAATTAGTAAAGCTGAGACTTTCTGCTTTTATATCAACCCAGGAAATTTTTATCTGCCGTTCTTTTGATTGACTTCACATTGCTACCTCTTATTGTGCTGCTCCGATGGCAAAATAATAAGAACATTCGTTCGAGACGGGTTCGGGTTTGAATCATGGATGTTGTGTTTGTCTTATGGTTCTGGCTCTCTCCCTTCCCTGGAATAATTAGTCCTAAATTAGGTACGGGCAACTGCTTTCAGCCCCATCGAATGGATCACGGTGGTCGTTAAACCCTCATGCAAACAAACAAACTTGTGATTGCCGTTTTATTTACACACTCAACGATAAAGTACCTAAACTTCAACAACACAAAGCAAACAGAAAGGGAAAAGTTGTTTTCAAATAGTTTCACTTTGGCATGATTTAAAAAAAATAGAAATAAAATAAATGGTGGTAAAAAGAAAGTAGAAAAGACCTTGGGTTATTTGTCTTTTTAGTGATTTAATTTTTTTCCGAAGCTAATGCAGATTGAAACTAGAGTGATGATACGTTTCAAGGATCAGGAGCTATAAGCGAAAGGTAGGACGTTGTCCTTCTGGCTGATTGATTCCTTTTTTGATTGGGGGTTTAACGACTACCGTGAGCAACTCAATGGGCTATAATCAGTCGCCCGTCTCTAATTTAGGGCCACTGACTCCAGGGACGGGAGAAAGCCAATTTCGTAAGACAAACACAACATCCATACTTCACCATGATTTGAACCCGGACCATCTTAAACGAATGATCAGAAATCATCACTTAGACCACTACACCACAGGGGCGGCCTGGCTGATTGTCCAAGTTAATATGAAGTTGGAGTTGCCAGTGAGGCTTAAGTGTGTCACACCGAGCTAGATCTGTCCCCTTTCTGAGACCAGTGGCCCTTGAATTATGGATTATTGAGGCGCCTGTTAATGAGCCCGAAACAAAACAAAACTAAGCAAAAAAAAAAAAAAGAAGTCTCTCTGATGTCATTTCTTTCCTTATTATTCCCACATTCCGTCACGCCTCAGATTAAGAGTGAAATAGAAGAAACAAGTGGCAACACGTATCAGCGGTTCGTTTAAATGTTTTTATTGCGTACAAACACCTGCTTATTTGCTTTTGTGTAATAACTTGGGCGTTTTCTTGTTTAAATGTTTGATACATAAATTCTACTGTGAAAAAGCGAAAGGTCAGTGTGGTTATGACCTAATGAAGTTCTTTTTGTAATTAACTACTAGAAATAATTAATTTTACGATGTAGGAGGGGTCACGAAGTTTTCCTATGTGATCTTTTCAGAAACCGTACAAAGGTTCAAAAATGTTTTTTTCTTTTGTTTTTAAAAGATAATGAAAATCAGGTGATCGTGTTCCTAAATATTTTGCATATGCTGTATTTACTTAAATAAATTCAACAAAGATGTGGTCCAAACGGGTTGCTTAGGGCATCCTATTCTTTGCTTTCATCATTTACTTCAGATGTAATGCTCCCACCCCCTTTCTTTTTCTTTCTCTCTCATTTTATGTGTGTATTATTGCTGAAGGAATAAATTTCGTGTTGATTACTTCTGCCTATTGAAGCATATGTTGCCCATCCTTCTGGTGATAGGACTGGTCTGGACTAATTCACCATCGCACTTTAAAAAAAGTTTTAGAGCTCCCTAATTTGACTTGATGTTAATGAATTACTTTGCTTTTTTTTTTTTTTTCATCGAGTTCCTGTTTAGTGTTAGCAAGGTCAAGATGATTCATGTTAAAAACTTAAATACATATGATACTGTGGTCAAACATGTAGACATGTACTCTACATGTCAAAAACTCTTTACTACTAAAAGCACTCAATTAAAATCCATGAAATCTTTTGAAGCCACATGGGCTTCATCATCAGATGGAAATACATTTAAGTATGGTGTGGACAGATCTTAAATAATGTCCTAATGACATAAAAGGACACTAGTGCAAAGCTCACAGCACCATAATCAGGAGTATTTTCTCTTTCTTTGTCCTCTCAATGTTTGTCGTGAGTAAATATGACAATTTTCAGGTTTTCAAAAAATTGAATTTTGATGTTGAAAATAACTGACCCATTTCATATGTATAGCTAATGTTATCCATTATTTCTAGGCCAGCTTTTGTTGTGGTTAGCTTTTCTAGCTAATATCACCTCTTACTGTTTTTCTTCTTCCAGGAGTCTTCTATTAGCAGTTAAAAATCAACTACAGAAATGCCAGCAAAATCTAGTTCCCTGTCTGTATTAGACGGCCAGTATATATTACAGGAAACTTTAGGGACAGGTATGCAAGAAATTTATTTTTCTGCTTTTTCTATAGCCATTGTGAAAATCTGTCACTTTTTTTATAAATTCCATTGGAAACAAAGTGAAAGATTTATGTTACTGTAATCTGATAATCTTTGAAGGAACAGAACACACTTAAAAAACAACAACAACAGAACTTCATGGGTGCATTAAAATGCTCAAGTGAATAAATCAACATTGAGGCTTCAAAGTGGTTAGAAAAATGTTATCAGGACAGTGGGTGGTTACCTTACATAACTGAACTGTTTGGTTATATAACTATGACAGTGGATCTTAATTTGTTACTGTGCATCCAGGAATACTTTCTCAGCATTCTGCTATTAAATATTTTATCTGATTTTCAATTTACAGTGTACTTCTACATACATATCCCTAAGCGGTTCTCTGAGATGCGGAGGTCAACACTCGTAAAAAGCTCACTTGTCAGATTAAAGTTTCAAACTGATGGAACTAGATCTTGCTTACTGTTGATGCATCAAGTGTCTCAATTTACAGCAATCTTGGCACACAACAGGAGCTTCACCAACATCCATCATCAGGGGTTGAAAAATGCGGTCACCCAGGGTGACCAAAAACATTATATAGGCCACAACGGAAAACATCACTGAAAAACATACGTACTGTAATTTTCATCGTATAGTCTGCAGGTTATACGCCGATGCAGATAAACGGCAATTAAAAAAAAAGTTTTTGTGGCCTTTTGATTTAAAAAAAAAAATGTGCGTGGTAATTGTACGGTAGAGGGGGTATAATTGGAAAAGGAACTCACTGGGAAAATTTTTTCTCAGTTCAGGAGTTTGTATGGAATGAAAAAGAGGGGGAAGGGGTGTCATAATGAAAGACCAGGGAAGTTGTAGGGAAAGACAGTAGGAATCATTTTGCATTTGTATTGTTCAGAAAGACAAATCCCTGACTGCTTGTACCCTATCTTTGTCAACCAGACAATGAAACTGTATGCACAGTGCTTGCTGCATGAACCTACACATGCATGCCTCTTTTCAAATTTCCATGTTGTTGTGTGTGCTGTACCTTGTGTTTTATTTGTCCTTTGCCTTTTAGACTTACGTGTTTGCTGCTGATATTTTCCTTCATTGCAATTTATGATGTCTTTGAAAAGGAAACATTTCAGTTACATTGTCAAATTTAAAATTAAAGTGGAGGTCTCAGCTGAGGATATGATTGTGTCACTATGTGATAGTTTTGTTTTCAAAATGTCAGGAAACTAGTGCATAGTGACACATGAAAAGCCACAGTTTAAAACATGAACCCGTCGGTAAACTCCCCAGGAGAATACAAATTTGGAAGATGTAAGTCTGGACTCCGGATTGACATCTTCCAAATTTGTATTGTACAATGGTGTAATCCTGTATTTTATTCATTATTCTCCAGGAGAATTCACGGAAGTACAGCCCTTGTTTTTTTTTTTTTACTGACTTGTGTGTAAGCCAACTCCCTTACTTTGAAAGCAGAATTTCTTCCAAAAACTTTTGACTTGCACGTGAATATATATATGGCATTTCTAGGATTTATTCTGTATCAGCATTTCATAATTGAGAATGTGTAATGCAGCATGGGTTGCATCGGCATGATTAAATTTTGTGCTCTATGGATATGTTGTCATTAAGCTTTGTGTCCAGAGATAAAAATATATTGAAAAAAGTTAGCTTTTAAAATGAATTTCTTTATTTAATAAGATTGTTCTTTCTTGCTTCTTCTGACTTCGGGGTCTTTATGTGGCTGATTTTTCTGTCGGAAATTTCGCGTCCGGATCAACATTTGTGATGTGTGGATTATATGATTTTTTTTACTGAATGTCAAGGTCTGAGGATTATACACTGGTGCAGATTATATGAAGGTAAAAAAAAATGAGCAAACAAATTCTGGGGTCTGTGGATAATCTGATGAAAATTACGGTAATTCAAGAATTTACGAACCCAAGAAAAAAAACAAATGAGCAAGTACCGTTTGGGGGGGGGGTTCCCAGGGAGAGATAAAGTAAAGATTGAGGGTAAAGCATTAATTTTTAGACAGAAGTGTACATGAATTTGATATTATATAGCCCCCCCCTCCGTACGCCAGCTCTGGCCACTTAAAAAAAAGCTGGCTACCCGATTTCAGTAACTTTTTCTACCCCTATCCATCATACATCTCACATGAAGACCTAGTTTGTACTTCATACTCATTATCTTTTTCTCATGCAAACATTCCTGATTCTGGCCCTCCCATGATTTCCTTAGCCTTTCTCTACCTTTCTTTCCTACCACTTGGGCTGAAAAAATTCTCTTAGTAGGCATCTCACCACTCATTCTTTCAGCATGGCCAAACCACATCAGAATATTTGTCTCCACCTTAACAACAACATTTTGTTTCACACTGCATATTTCTAACACATCTTCATTCCTTACATTATCAGAATGTATCTTGTCACAATTATCTCTCCTCCACATAAGTAATGCATCTCTCCAACACACAAATGACACTTCTATGTCTCTTCTGCAATAATCAGGTTTCACTGTCTGGGTGCTTTTTATGTTTTTCAAGACTCAGAAGAAGAAAGTGTGCTTCCCACACATGGAATTCAAGTGTCCAAGATTTTTGCATCATTGGCCAGCTCAGCTGTGTTGATGGGGCAGCTACTAATCAAATGTAGTATTCCATAAGTTATAAGATTTCTCTGCTCTTCATCAGTCTCCAACCATGGGAGAGAAAAACAGGACAGATTCCCAGGTGTCCTGCAGTCCACCAAAGCAGGGCAAATCTATATATTTAAAACACAAGGCCGTTTCTTTCTACAATCCGCCAGTGCCACCCACTGGAATGATTTTCGTGATTTTTTAAAAATGAAAGTTACTGACCCACAAATTTGTCATCGCCAATTTTTATTGTCATAAGTATATTTCATACGCTATATGCGTTTCGTAAATCTTTTTTTTTGTTACCATGGCATTTTTTTTGTACAATTCGCCGTAAGCGGAATGATACATGGGAAATCAGGAACTACTTGTTGTTGTTGTTGTTGTTGATTGGAGGTTTAACGACCACCGTGAGCAACTCAATGGGCTATAAGCAGTCGCCCGTCCCTAATTTAGGGTCACTGGTTCCAGGGAAGGGAGAGAGCCAGTGCCGTACGACAAACACAACATCCATGCCTCACCGGGATTCGAACCCGGACCCCTTCGGACGAATGATCAGAGGCCAACGCCTTAGACCACTGCGCCACCGGGGCGGCCAGGAACTACTTGAAAGCGTTACGATTCGGTAGTACAGCCAAAAATAATAAGAAAACGAAATAGCCTATGTCTACCGGAAAAAAGTAAGCCTCCCAATGGTGAAAGAATTATCCGAATCTGTTCTGTAGTTTTCGAGATTAGTAAAAAAAAATCTGTAAATTATTGCGAACTACTTTATTTCACGTTGGGTGTGATCACGTACACTGGTGTGCAAAAATTAAGGATAAAGAGGAGAAATTAGCATAACAGCAGAATGAGCAGGTAGAATGGACCGAAAGACCACTCAGGAGATAGACTAGGGTCCGGTATGGTAGGGCGTGCGCATATATGCAGCATGACGTGGGGGGGGGGGTGTCGAAGGGTATAAAGCACACGGGGGTGTACGCTCAGCAATTCGGTGAAAGCTATTGCACGGTGTGCATCGATTTGAACGATGTCGAGTTGCTGCCACCGTGCGAAATGGCCAACATGCAATCCAGTAGACGACATCTGGATGACTTTACCCGAGGTCGCGTTATTGGGAAGTTGGAAGAAGGTCGAAGTGTGACCGAGGAGTTCGGGATCGCTCACAGCATCGTTTCACGAGCTTGGAGAGCATTTCAAACGATAGGAACAGCTGTCTGAGAGTTTAGCAGTGGTCATCCACGAGCAACCACGGCGACGGACGACCGGTATATTGTCCTACAGGCGAGAAGAGACAGACGGCAGACAGCGGGAGAAATCGCAAGGCACATGCAACACACAACTGGACGTCCATTATCGTGTTTTACCATGGCCAGGAGGCTGCATAAAGGTGGTCTATTTGCACGACGACCAGTACGGTGTGTGCCATTAACGTCTGCTCATCGGAGACTGTGGTTTCTGTGGTACCAGGAACACAAGAACTGGGCACATCAGCTATGGGGTCGAGTTCTCTTTACGGATGCGAGCTGATTTAGTCTGCCGAGTGATTCTGGATGTATACACATCTGGAGAGAGCAGGGAACATGCAATCACACCTCCAACATCATAGAAAGGGACCGGTTTGGAGGTGGCGGAGTTCTCGTTTGGGGTGGTATCATGCTTGGTAGCCGTAGTGACCTCCACATCTTTCAAGGAGGTTCAGTCACTGGTGTCCACTATTGTACCGAGGCTCTCCTGCCTCACGTGCATCTGTTTAGAGGTGCTGTGGGTCCTGAGTTCCTCTTCATGGACAACAACGCTACACCTCATTGTACAGTGGCTGTCACAGAGCTGTTGGAGAGTGAAGATATTCAACGCATGGATTGGCCCGCAAGGTCCCCGGACATAAATCCAATTGAACACGTGTGGGACCTTCTCGGGAGACGCTTGGTAGCACGTTACCAGCCGCCAGCAACGATTCCGCAGCTGCGATTGGCGCTACAAGAGGAATGTGCCACGATGCCTCAACAGCTCCTTGACAACCTCGTCCTCAGCATGGACAGACCTTGTAAATTCTGCAACACAGTCAGGGGTGATCATATCCCGTACTAAAGACTGAATTTTTCTTGGCAGCCGCCTGTCACATGGACGTTTCTGTCTTCTGTCCAGTTGTGCTCGAAGCTACCTTCTCAATAAAATGCCTTTGTATCCTTTGGATTCCTTGTTTAGATGGTTTTGCTTACTTGTCCCATATTCTTACATCTTGGGGATCTTATGGTATGATTGAGTCGATGTGGAGCACTTCTGCACGACATTACATTCGAAAAACCGTCTCGTCCTTAATTTTTGCACGCCAGTGTATGTAAACAAAGCGGAACGATACACGAGAAATCGGGAACTACTTGAAAGCGATCTGATTTGGTAGTACAGCCAAATAATAAAAAAATAAATAAATAAAAAATAAATGAAATATCCCATGTCCACCTGAAAGAAAAAAGCTTCCCAACGGTGAAAGAATTATCCAGATCGGTTTAGTAGTTTTTGAGATTACCTCAAACACACAAAGTTTCTCTCTTTGTATATTAATATAAATTATTTAAAGATAACAACAAAAAAAAAAATGGTAAAACCAAACTGGCAAAATAAAACACATTTTAAACCCCATTGTGTAGTTATATAGACACGATATCATTTCAGGTCACTGAAAGAATGCCTCAATGTAACCACGGGTAATCACATGCTTATACAAATAATGAGGAACGTGATTGCTAAGTTTGTATAAGAGTAGTTGGAAAAATTAATGGGAATATTACGAAAATTTTGTTGTTGGTGACCCATCTTATAGACTGCCCATTAATAATTCAACTGCTTATTATAGTTATGCATTTTATTTTGATTCATGTGACAAGAAGAAATTTCAGTCAGCTTTTTCAACCGTGCATGGCACAGGTTACCGACTAGTGACATTTTAAGTTATGAACAGCAAAAATATGGATGACACTGAAAAAACGTTGTATACTGCGAAATTTATGTGAAACAGTGCACTGCATGAATAAAGTTTTTGCTTGGGAATAAATGCAAAACATACCCACTGAAAGAAGAGGCCAAATCATCGAATATTCCCCCCCCCCTTTTCCCATGCACATATCCACCCTATTTGTGAAATATATGTTTTGAGGAAGTTTTGAAGCACTGAAAAAATTTAAAGTCAGTAATGCAAAAGTGCCAACCATTACAGATTTTCCATAATTATTATGGTTTCGACTGTCAGATTACGGACAGGTTGGAAGAATTACGGATTTCAGTGTGTTTCGGAAAATCTCAATTTTGTATCCTTTTTTGTTAAAATACTATGAATCTAGGGAAAATTTGTAAAACTAAATAAGAAAAATACTTAACGGTTTCTTAAAAAATCTCAAAAGCCAACTCTTTTTTTTTTATCTCCCACTCGTGGAATGATTGCTTTGCATGATTACAAAATTATGCGTGCTTAGCAGGTGTCTGGGTCATTTATTGATTCTTACATCCTCATTGGATAGACTTCCCTTGCTGCCCCGGTGGCGCAGTGGTCTAAGCGATGGCTTCTGATCATTTGTCCGAGATGGGTCCGGGCTCGAATCCCGGTGAGGCATGAATGTTGTGTTTGTCTTACGACACTGGTTCCCTCCCTTCCCTGGAACCAGTGGCCCTAAATTAGGGACGGGCGACTGCTTATAGCCCACTGAGTTGTTCATGGTGGTCGTTAAACTCCCAATAAAAAACTTCGCACTGCAAGATATCTCAAACGATGACGACACACAGGTTTCTCATATAGTTCTTCATTCGTAACGTCATGAGGTGGGAGTGGAAGCATGAGTCAGTCCATGACCCGGATGTCTACCGGCTGTTGCAGTGCATTGATACCAAGTGGGGAGATGAAACCAGTTTTTGGAGGAGCAGTGTCATTTTATTTTTCTGTGGCGCTTTGCTGGAGATAAGTGGCAACCCGTTCTTTAGTGACATCATCGGCAAATGTCGTTTGTTTTTTATTTCTTCTGACAACAAATAGTCACTTCTAATATCGGTAAGGTTTTATTGTTTTTCCTTAATTGTCTGTTTTTGACGATGAGTGGAAATACGAAAGGGGGTAAGATAGTTAAAGTCTAGCAACGTTACTGGGATGAATACTCTAAAACATGGCTGTGCATAACGAAATTAAATGTCTCTGAAAACCATGTGTTTTGTACCGTGTCCGGCGGCAATTTTTCAGTAGCCCATGGAGGATGAGATGATTGCCAAAGGCATGCCTAGTCAAAAAGAAAAACACATGAGGATTATGTAAAATTAAAGACTCGACCAAACCTTTGGGTAACTTTTTTGCAAAGAAGAATGAAAATAATGTGATAAATGCAAAATTGCTGTTTACTACATTTATTGTGGAGCATAACCTACCTATAGCAAGCTGTGATCATGCTGGGTCCTTGTTTCATGCTATCTTCCCAGACTGAGATATCGTGAAAAAATATGGCGAGCTCAACACAGCAAGATATTGTCTCTGCTTTGCAGAAAAAATCATTTTCATTTGCTACAGGTGGAAGTATAGGGGCAACTTAGCACTCGCCAAATGGCGATTAACTGGCAACTTTTGGCGATTAAATTTATTTCAGTGGTCACCAGTTTGGCCATTTGTTATTTTTAGTGCCAATTTACAAAAGTATAATAATTCAGAAGTAAAGGTAAAAGAAAGTGAAACCAGTCCTAACTAGGGATGGTAAAAAAAACCTCAATGTTTTTGAACATCAAAGTTTTGCCACCGACAATCGATGTTTAAACCTTGATATTGGAGAACCCTTTTAGTGTGACGGCAATTGATTCATCGGCCTGCGCGTGTTGTGCTAAAAGCGTTGTGGGCTGAATGATCAGCCCTCGATTTTGACCAAGTAGTTCCCAAATCAAACAGCAGATATCTGCGTGAATGATCATATCATTTATTAATCATATTGTTTTGAAATGAAATCTCCATGAATCATACTGTCAAACAGCAATATTATTGAAAAAAATCATGAGAATATACAGTCTGTAAGAATCATATCGTAAGTTCACGTTCGCTATAGTCTTTTCACACACTATCCACTTTCGCCACGTGACACGAGGAAGATGAATTTTAGCAAAACTTTTCTTATTGCAGTTGAGGCAGGCCTGTTCATATGAGATTGTAGGTGAATTATGGAACATTACACTGTCAGAAATCACTTTTTTGAGCCCCGTTCAAAGTGCAATAACACTCAACTCGTGGTCCAGTGACAACAGCGTGTTTTTTTTTCTTGAAGACTTTTCCGCGCAGGAGAACAAAATGTGTTTTATTACTAGAAACTCTTCACATTATTCATTTCTTTTTTCCAAACAAACCGACATAGTCGCAAAACTCAGTGAATTACGAATCCCCCACATCTTTTTCCAAATTTGTGTGTTACCTGAGGACGAACTTATTGACAGCTTGTTCCTCAGTATTTGCAGACATGCATTTTGAATCACCTTAGAATAACATCAGCCTGTGAGGAAATCTTGAAATGGTTAGTTGTAGTGAGAGTGAAAGTTTGCCAAGTGATAGTGATGATTTTGAATCACTTTAGAATAACATTAATCTGTAAGAGACTAAGAATATATTCAAAATTAAGGGAGTTGTCATTACATATACACTATATTGACAAAAGTCACCAGACACCTAGAAGAGAAACACAACATAGCATTTATTGACATACATTAGTATGGTGTCGGTCCACCTGTGGCCTAAACGCATGCACTGACCCTTCAAAACATGCTTTCGACAAGGTTTTGGAACACAGCGATAGGTATGTGCTTCCATTCAGTACAAATGCTGCTGCTAACTGTTGCTTAGTAGTAGGCCTTGGTTCTCAACTTCTTATGCGGCGCTCTAATTCATCCCATAGGTGCTCTATTGGATTAAGATCAGGGCTCTGTGCTGGCCAGTCCACACACGATACGAAATTATCGTCAAACCATACCGTAACAGTTTTTGCTTTATGGCTGGGTGCATTATCCTGTTGGTACCAACAAGGCTCAGTTCCATAGTGTGACCACAGAGTTGGTAGGGCATTATTGTCCAGAATATTAAGGTAGATGTGCTGGTTAACAGGTTTGTCCACAATAACCAATGGGCCAGGACCATACCACGAAAAATACCCCCACACGAGTACACTGTCAGCTCCAAACTTGACCATAGGAACAGTACACTGTGGTAAATAAAGTTCCCCGGCTGCCGCCATACCCACACACTGCAATACACGATCCATCAGTCCATAGGACCCGTTTCCATTGATCTACGGTCCACGATAAATGTTCTTTACACCATGCTAAATGACGAGTAGCATTCCGAGTGGAGATGAAAGGCTTATGAGCAGCCACACGACCATGGTAACCCATGGAATGGAGTTCTCTGCGAATGGTACGTGTCCATACCGAGGTTCCAGCATTGTTACTCAACTATACACTGAAGTCTTGTGCAGTACTCCGTCGATTAGCTGTAACGACTCTCCTATGGCTTCGATGTCCTCTATCACTGATTTTCTTTGGTCTGCCGGTACGTTTCGCTGCTTCAGGCACGTCATGTGTCGTCCACTTATTCAGTACATCCAAAACAGTTGACTTGGGTATGTTTAAATGCCTCTTGGTTTCTCTTATGGAGAACCCACTAATATAACACCCAACAATCTTTCCTTTCTCAAAGTCAGTTCTTTCCCGCTGCAACATTTTCACTCAACCTCACTGTGCGATATGATCGCCATCAGCTGCAGGCTTGTTTTTATATCGTTGCAGCTGTACAGTACATCTTAACAATGCAGCAGATCCGTTCATTTGCTTTTGAAGGGGTGTCCGGTGACTTTTGTCAGTATAGTGTATATTACATTTATAGAAATGTTAAGAAAAATCTTATTAAGTTCAGGGAAAAATTTCAGCCTAAAATATTAAAATTTATTGAAAGTACAGCTTTTTTCTTGAAGCTTGCAATTTCTAAGAAAATGGCTTAGCATTTCTGGCATATTCACACACATTTCATGTAGCACTAAAAGGGCTTAAACCTCGATGTTTCAGAAGCTGATACATCGACGAAAAAAAACATCGATGTTTCATTACCGATGTTTGAACTGGTAAAGAATATTTTCTGCGTAAAGTAAATGAATCTCTCTTTGTTGCATTCTTGTAAAGAGGAAAGAGAATACCATATTTTTATTTTTTATGCTGTGAATTGGCTGTTTTGTTCGATGTTTCATCGACGAAATCGAGTTCTTTTCCTCGATGCTACAGGAACCGATATATAAAAAGAAGATCGAGGTTTCCACAAATACATCGAGCATTTTAACAGATATTATTGGTTACTCGATTTGATTTGGTGACTAATCACCATTATATTGAGCAGAGATTTTACCCACTGATGTGCCCATTTACTGCTGCAGATAGAAAAGTACGAATTCATTGGCTTATTAGCAAAAACATTGAGGTTTTCACTCATTCGTGGTAAATTTCTGCGGATACTATCGATGTTTTGGGAATGAGTAAACCTAGAGGAAAAAAAGATTTACAAAATGGTTTTCATTTTGTGCAGTGAGTGGCTTTTATGTTCAAATAAAGCCATCCATGTAAATAATAGAAGTTACGTTAAAGTTTCTATTAATCCCGCCCAACTCTTTTATTTTATTATGCTGGAGGCTTCTTTTTGGCCACTAAGATTTGTTAACTTACAGTACCAGCCAGTTTTTTTGTTTTTGTTTTTCTTGTGTAGCCATTAACGTTTTTGGACTTGCTGGCCACTTAGCTAAAATTCCATTTTGCACCTATAGATGGAAGTACCAATTCAAGTGATTACAAGTTATATCCACTTGTGGTATCAGATTTTGATGAAGCCATGGGCCAAATCTGCTCTTTGTTGTTGACAATACTAAAGTCCAAACACAACACAGGCAAGGGCATTTTTAAAAATATAAATGCTGAATTCAGCAAGAGGAATATTCCATGAAAAAAACTGTTTGTCTTTTGCATATGAAAATACAAACACAATGTTAGGCCATATTAAAGGTGTTGCTTCTTTTTTAAAAGAAGTTCAACCCACAATAGTTATTCAGAGTTGTGCTTGCCACTTGATTCATTTGGCTGCAAAAAAAAAAAAAAAAAAAAAAAAGCCACGGCTACACTTCAGGAAATAAATGTGGAACATTTTTTAATACAGCTGTACTATTATTTTGATAAGAGTTCAAAAAAAAAAAAAAAAAGTCTCAGCTTGTACCAGGCAGTTTGTGATGTTAAAGGACATACAATTTTAAAGCATATCAGCACTCGTTGGCTGTCACTTCCTGATGCTGTGAACAGGGTCCTGGAGCAGTGGGAAGCTTTGCAGCAGTTTTTTGTGGAAAATGAAAAAAAAAAAAATGTGCAACTTACTGCCCAAATTAAACATCCGATGTTGAAACTGTATTGTTTATTCCTTAGCAATGCACTTCCAGTGTTCACTTCTTTCAATGTATTTTTCCAGTGTGAACAATCTGCCATGCATCTTGGTAAGGTTTGTCAAACTGTCAATTTTATGTGAAGCATCAACACCAATCATAGATGTCAATTTTGCGAGAATGAAATATCAAAAAGAAGATTGTGACCTGGTAATTGGTGGGGCAGCCAAAGCTTATATAAAATAAAGTATTTCTAGTACACAGTAAGTTCTATTCTAGCGTCATAAACTTCTACAAAGTTGCCTGTGCATGTATATACTGAAGAAGTTTTCCATGCAAAGTGAACTTCCGAAGCATGCTGTAGTAGCAGATATCTCAATGCGAAAGAAGGCTTCTTATGCTTCCATAGAATACAGGGTCTCTTCATTTCCAAATGTGCTGAACTTTGAAGAAGTAAGTAAACTAGATGCAGAGTTTGCTGCTTATCAGTTTGACTCTGTCAATGAAGCTGCATGTCCTAGAGCAGATGTGGCATGGAATGAAATATTTAAGATGAAGGATTCATCTGGCCTTCCCAAGTGTTCTGCATTGCCTAAACTAATTTTGGCAATATTGACTATCCCTCACAGCAATTCCTCTACAGAGAGAATATTTAGTATAGTGAGTAAAAAGCACACAGACTTCTGCTCAACAATGAGCACCAAAACATTAAGTGCACTTCTTGTACAGAAAAGTAAAGCATTTTCCTCAGGTGAGCAGTGTTATAAAAGAAAGTTCTCTGAAAAAGAATATACCACTGCAAAACAAGCAACAATTTAGTCTTTATGTCAGCTATGGCAATGAGGTAAGTGCAATATTGCTAATTTAATTTCATAATTTTTTTCAGGATAATGTAAACTTATAAGGTTATTACACATTTCATGCATTAATTTCTCATGAAACACCCTTTCCACTCGTTAACAATGAGGCTTTGTATGGTGATTACTGATGGGCGCCTCAGGAGGTTGGCATTTCTGGTAAAATTTGCTAATATTCTTACACGTTTTTCTAATCACTGAAATAAAATTCTAATTTTGCTATTGCAAATCAGTTTAATCTGTGATAACTCAATTGAGTAACCTAGAATAGCAACGTGCTACTCCTGTAACTTCAACTATTGTGATGTAATATGGTATGCATATTTTTTATTGTTCTGTGCACATTTGTAAACTTCTAAATGCACAGGAATTCAAGATTCCCTCGTATAAGTTTTTGATATCTTCCGACAACTTTGGGGTTTCTGAAAATTCTCATTATAAAATTATCATGCTATATTTTATTAACAAATATAATTATTATGAAGGAAATAACAGAAACTGTAAGTGATTTACATCCCCAGAACTGCCGCTCCGGTGGTGCAGTGGTCTAAGCAATTGCTTAGGACCATTCGTCCGAGATGGGTCTGGGTTCAAATCTCGGTGAGGCATGAATGTTGTGTTTGCATTACGGCACTGGCTGTATCCCTTCCCTGGAAGCAGTGGCCCTACATTAGGGATGGGAAACTGAATTGCTCAAGCCCACTGAATTGCTCACGGTAGTCATTAATCACTCAATGAAAAATAAATAAATAAATAAATACAAATCTTGAAAACTAAAGCTACTTTGCACTTAGTAAACAGGATGAGAATTAAATTTAAACAATATTTTTGTAGAAATGCTGTAGGAATTTTTGAATATTTTTGAGATTTGGGCATTTTTCTGTAGATGTTTTTACTGTAGGCATTTTTTTCAAAGATACCCAAAAAGTTTGGGAAGGTACCAGTAAATTCTTTTTTCCTCAGGAAAGATATTTCTGCCACATATGAACTTTTTTTTTGCTTTTTTCAATGAAGGTTTTTTAAACTGATGATAAACCCATTCAGCTGTATTATTTTTCAATTTATTCTGCAACCGTTTTACTCCATGAGTGGCAGGATTTCAAATCATATGTTTCCACTCACCACTCACACACACACAGCTTAGAGGGAACAATTAACAATAATGCATTGTGATTGATTAAATGAATTTCTTGTATTCTAATAAAATATATCAGAATTGAGAATGAACCTAGCAAAAATGCAAAATTATAATATCCAAGGGAAAAAAAAAATGTGGGAAGCAAATACACATAAGAACTAGGAAAATGTTTGCCAGCCAGTGTTTTTAGCTGTCGTTTCTACAATGCTATTCATATGTTTTGATCCATGATAACTGTGCAAAAAAATATCTTAATGCTTTTATTTATCTTTTATGCTAAGCACAAAACCACAGTAAAGCAGAAACAATAATTTCATGATTTTTCCTTCATTGTGATTACACATTTTTTTTCATGTTAAGAGACTTGACATTTCAAGAAAGAGGTGAGGCCTCGCTCGTGTACTTACACTGAGGTCTGTAAACTGATGGTTGGATGCTGATTTTAAAGACACAGGGAGGCTTAATGAAGAGCAGCACCCAGCTGTCAATAAAAAAAAAAAAATGTGAGGTTGTAAAGTGCCTCTTCATTGGTTGATTTCACATGGAAAATGGCCCTTTTCTGTTCTTAAAAAAAAACAACAAAGGGCACTTACGAAAAATTTTATTGTGATAAAAATTTCTGCAGAGCAACTAGTTGTAATTTGAAAACATGAATTTGAAAGATCCTTCCAATATTTACCAGGAATAGCAGGAATCACTGTAAATGTGCATGCTGAGCAATTATAATATTTTGACAGGAAATTATTCTCAGATCCTCCTGTAAAAGAAAATGGTTTTATGGATTCAGTCTTCACTTCATTTAATCTACTGTCACATATGACCTCCTTTTCAAGACACTGTGGGCAATACATAAATAAGTATGTGAACTCTAGGAGGTATCAATATTTAACTCAATGCCAACAATATTTAACTCAATTAACCATAATAATTAAGATTTTTTATTTGGTTTTAAAATTTACTTCCAGTTTTGTACATTTGCATTGATTTTTGAGAAATGCAGACATTTCTGTTTAATCAACAAATTCAGCAGCAATTGAAGTTGAGTGTCAGCAGAGTAGGGCCTTGTCAGGGTCCACACGGGTAAAAAAAAAAGTGCCTAAAAGTGCTAAATATTTTTTTATATTTTAAGGGCCCTTAAAAGTACTAAATATTTAACCAAGTCCTTAAAAAGTCCTTAATTTTACTTTCAGAACCCGGAACATCTGATTCGCGATTTTCATGGCCAAGAAAACTTCCTCCAACTTATAAACGGAGTGCTTCTTCATTGTTTCTTGCACGTATGTTGTGTCACGTTGCAGAAGCGCACAGTGTGGGATGATGGGAAATTTCTCACGATCTGGGGTGTTGATATTACAACATAAAAGAAACGCGCTCCCGTGGTGATGTCATTGTTCTTAGTGGAGGCTCCAGTGATGATGAGTGGTTTTGTTTTCGTTTAATCATCGACCGTTTTATTAGTTACGGTTTATCAGAACTACTTTTATTTTTCTTTGTATGTGTTGTGTGCAGAGATGCTGTTTACCACAGATTCTCTGTAGTTTTTACGGTTAACAACCACATACTACGGACTACGCATTTAATTAATTTTTCTATGGAGAATTTAGTATAATATGATTTCTTTTTATTGCTGATTACTACGAACGACTGCAATCAAAGCTTTGAGACTGACTTCAGAGCAGAGTGTATATTCTTTGCCCAGAGCAAAAGAAAATATCTTTTTCTCTGTCTTTGGCAACCAGCCAAAGAAAACGTCTCACCACAGCAGCTGCATGCATTTGCTGCTGCCTTATCGTATTTGTCTTTGAAGTTAAATATTGTAATTAATGAATATTGATTCTTCGTAGATTATATTTCATTTAATGTTATAATTGTTGTGTATTCCTCTAATTTTTATGTCATGAACCTTTAGAAAATGTGTTTTATATTTACACCTTAATTGCACAATTGTTCTGAACAGCCTTATCTTACTTTCAATATATAGATATATTTCAAATGTTTAATGTAATGGTTTTTCTGACTCTCCGAAGCGATGCTCGCTGAGAAACACCTGCATGTGTTTTCCCCCACTTCTACCTCCTGACTGTTACTCACATAATGTGAGATCTGGCACGTGTGCGCCAGATGTGACATATTTTCTCACGCACCTCGGCAGTGAGCTTCTATGTTACTCTAACAGATTTGCGAAGTACACTTCTTTATTTTTTTCCTTGTAAAAATGTTCTGCTAAAGAGAGTGGTGTTTTTTAGATGTCTTTTGTAAAAAAAAGATCTTGCTTATGTTATCGGTTTGTCCATCCGACCGTCTGTAGACACCATATCTCTGCAACTAATAGTCAGATTCGAAAAATTCTTTTTGCATTAGAAAGCTTGAAATGTGCGAATGATGACCCTTTATTTTGTTTTTTTTACGATGCTCAATTTCGCCGCTAGAGGGCGTAAATGCAGATGATATTGAATTCAAAATACACTTTATTCCATATTTTTGCTTCTAAATATCCAATTAAAAAATTCTTTTGCCTTTCGATTCTACTCATGGCTAACATTATTTTAGGTATAGTCACTTTGTCAAGTTACGCATAGTTTCTTCGCTAGGGCGTAAAATTAATTGCGTTTCCCCTGATATCTCTACTTTTAAAACTCTGATTTAAAAAATGATTCCTGTAGCGGATACCGCTCCGCATCGGAAATCTTTCGCATATAATTTCTAATTTTTTGTATAAAACGGTTTGGCCACCAGGGGGCGTAAGTGTTAATTTCTGCTTCTGATGTATTTGTTACAAAATCAGAGCTTCTAAAATCTCCATTGAAAAATCCTGTCGTGGACTGATACTACTCACATCTGCAAACCATTTCGGAATATTTCTTTTTTAAAATAATGTATGGTTTCTCCGCCAGGTGGCATAGATGTATATCTTATTTTTGCCAACATCTCTACTTATAATGGTTATTTTTGCCAACATCTCTGCTTCCAGGTGGCATAGATGAATATCTTATTTTTGCCAACATCTCTGCTTCTAATTTGAAAAAATTCGTCTTCGTAAGATAGTTTCAGGTGCGACATGTTTTTCATATAATTTCAAAATTTTCAAGTAATTCATTGACTTTCCGCTAGGTGGAGTAAAGGTATATTGCGCTTTCCCCGATATCTCTGCTACTAAAACTCTGATTTGAAAAATTTTCTTGCGCCGGATACAGCTCCTGGCGGAAAAAGTTTTGATTTTAATTTCTAGTTTTTTATAAAATATGGTTTGGCCACCAGGGGTGTAAGCGTTAATTTCTGCTTCGTAGGTATTTCCATCAAAATCAGAGCTTCTAAAATCTTTATTGAGAAAATTTTTTCGTGAACCGATACCGTTCATGCCGATATACATTTGAGAATATTTTCTTCTTAAAATCATGTATGGTTTCTCCACCAGGGGGCATAGATGTATATCGTATTTCTGGCAATATCTCTGCTTCTAAGAGTTAGATTTGAAAAATTCCTTCTTTGCTAGATAGCGTTTTTGGTGTAAAATGTTCTTATATAATTTAATTTCAAATTTTTCAAGTTATACATAGACTTTCCGCTAGGGGTCGTTAAAGTAAATTGTGTCTTCCCTGATAACTGTGCTTCTGAAATTCCAGTTAGAAAACTTCTTTATGCACCGGATACAGCTGCTCATAGGAAATGCTTTGCCTATAATTTCTAATATTTCATAAAGAATGGTGTAAGTGTTAATTTATGCGTCTGATGTATTTGTAGCAAAATCTGAGCTCTTGAAAACTCGATTGAAAAAAATTCTTTCGTTGACCGATACCGCTCACATCGAAAGACCTTTTGAGAATACTTTATTCTTAAAATCATGCATGGTTTTCCCACCAGGTTGTATAAAGGCATATCTTATTTTTGTCGATATCTCTGCCTCTGAGAGTCCGATTTGAAAAATTATTTCTTTGTTTGAGAGCGTTTCCATGTGGAAATGTTTCTCATATAATTGACAATTTTTCGTAGTGCACAAATCTGCCACTAGAGGGCGTACATTCACGTTTCCGTTTACAGCAATATCTGCGGGACTAAAAACCCGAATGAAAAACTTCTTTCTTCGTTCAGATGCAATTAACTATGCAAACTGTGTGTGTATTTTCTTTCCAAAATAGTGCACAATTTTGCTTCTAGGGGTGCATATGCTTATTCTGTTTTTCTCAATATCACTGTTTTTACATGTGTGATTGAAAAAATTCTTTCAACACCAGATGCCATTTACCTTGTACAACACTTAAGGCTAGTATATAAGGAATTTTGTAGTTCACAGTTCTGTCGGTAGGTGGTGTTTGTGTACTTCAGTTTGCAGCTGTATTGCCACTTCTAGAAACGCTATTGAGGAATTTCTTTGCTTTATACAATTCGCTGCAACAGAGATGTGGAGCATTATCCTCGTTAAGTAACGCAAAGATTTCTCACTAGCTGTGTAAAGGTTGAACTCTTGTACCATGAAGAATAATTTTCGCCTATTTTCAGCTTTTCCACTATGCAAAATTCTTCCACTAGCAGACGTAAACTTATGTAATGTTTCCTTTTTTATATTTCTTCTTTTGACTGTTCGATTTGAAAATCTCTGTTTGTGGTATCTTCCTTGTAGTATGAGAAACTTTTTGTTCACCATTTGTTAATTTTCGTAACATGCTTTTTACCCGCAGGTGGAACTAAGTAGATGTTTCTATTTCTGGATGTTTTATCGATTGTTGGAACCAGTTGATTGTTTTCCAAATCGGTTCCATTGATTTTGAATAGCTTTGATGAATTTAATTCGTGCCAGAATGGATTCGTTACATCTGAAAATTCGGTGTCATCTTTCTTGTTTTTTAACTTGTAGATTCACAGGAACTTTCTTTCTTAAGAGCTTATTTTAAAGATGAATGTTTTCCCCAGATTATTCTTTGTTAGGAATCTTTTAATTTCAGTTTTAATTCTTTTGTTTTTTATTTGATGATTTATTTTCATTACTCACTTGCACATTAAGTTGGGACATTTTATTTCCCCGCATCTTAGCAGAAAACTTATATTGTGCTAACCAAACGTTGCATGGATTTTTATAATAATTTATATTATTTGCATTGCCTTTTTCTTTTATTCTTTTTTTCAGAATTGATTTATTTATGCAATTTAAAATATCTTTTTGATTAGTTTTTTTGTATCATAAGTATTTAGTGCTAATTTTCTATTTATCCGCATAATAAAGCTATGAAATCTTTCATAGTTAATTGTCCTGTGCGTCGTTGGTTTTTGCTCCCATCATGCTTCTCGCGAGTGAATTTAATAGCAATAGCGTCGGGTAAATGGCCACCTGACTGTACTAATATTCTTGGATCTAAAAGCTAAAAAGTTGTCAAAAATTCAAGAAGAGCTATTCGCAAGAATTTCTGTGTCTAAATTCGTCTTGGGTATCCGAAAACCATAGGTTTTGTTCCCTGTGTGCTGATGATTTTTCAACCGCACATGGAGGAAAAGACGATTGCGATCGGTATTTTCACTGTAAAAAACAGAAGGAATAACCATAAGAGTGTGGCATCACACACTTATGACATAACATATTTATTAAAAGGTGGAGTTGAAATAGTATGTATTATTTGTGTATTTACTCAGGGTTTTTTTTTTTTTTTTTTTTTTCATTTTAAGGGTATTTAGGTATGTTGCAAAATTTATCCTAGTATTGTCCCCCATCCAGATTAAAATGTTGCCAACAAATGTAGCAGTGTACTCTGGGAAATACGCATGCTACCCTGCAAATTTTAATGCAGGAACTTAACTTGACTTCACTACGGAAAAACTACAGGCGTTATGCCACGCATATGGACTAGGGCCTACTGATAACTTCCTTCAGATGTTGGCATCTCTGCATCAGTTTTGTGTCCAATTCTTTTGTTGACATTTTGATAAGAGCTGTTTATAAGTAAAGCATGTTCCCATTTACAGACAATATTGGAATGGCACATAAACTTCTGGAGAAGCAAGAGGATATCTATCTTTATGAAGAAGTTAAATGACAGTAGGATAGGATTTTACAAGGGGGTCTGTAGCTGAGTTTTTATGCAGATTTGGGTGAATCTGATGGTATATGTAGTATTAAAAGGAATGGAGCCTGTTAGGCTATACCTGATTCTGGCTGAGCAATGCATTAGAGTGTGAAACCCACCGCTGGCAACTTTCGTCACTTTACTGTCTGCTGTCCTGGAATCATTGGCCAAAATTCCACCAGAACATTTCTAATAATTGTAGATTCCATGTGCAACTGGTGATGTACCGCTGTTGTGAAAGCAAAAGGTGGACTTGTACATCATTATGTGGGTATGTACTAGTATAATAAATTGTCCTTTCAGTGTGTGTATGTATAGCGTGATGTATATATACAATTATATATGTATATAATTGATATATATGTATATATATAATTGATATCATCATCGTCAACCATTATCAATCCACTGCTGGACGAAGGTCTCCCCAAGTTTCTTCCACAATGGTCTGTCTTGTGCCAGTCTCCTCCATATCACTCCCACATACTTTCGAATTTCATCCACCCATCTCCCATGTGGTCTTCTTCTGGGTCTTTTCCTGTCCCTTGGAATCCAGTCTAAAATTTTGGCTGTCCATCGATGGTCTGTCTTTCTGGCAGTATGTCCACCCATTGCCATTTCAGGGATTTAACTCTGTTCATGATGTCTTCCACTCTTGTCATTTTTTGGATCCAAGAGTTCCTCTTCTTATCTCTCCTGGTTACACCAAGCATGCACCTCTCCATGTTTCTTTGAGTTGCCTGCAGCCTTTGTATGTCTCCTTTAGTAAAGGTCCACGTCTCTGCACCATACGTAAGCACTGGAAGGATGCATTGATCAAACACTTTTCTTTTAAGACATAATGGCATATTGCTCTTGAAAATTATACTGTTTCTTCCAAAAGCTCTCCAGGTAAGTTTTATATGCCGATTAATTTCTTCAATGTGACCCTCACTTGATATCTGCTGTCCAAGATAAATGTAGGTATTGGTTATCTTCAGCTTTTCTCCATCAATCGATAAATCTTCATTTCTTGTAAAAGCATTGAAAATCACTTTTGTCTTCTGAAAGTTCATTTTTAATCCCACTTTTTTACTCTTGTCAGCGAGTTCCTGGATCATACTCTGCAGCTCCGATGGGGTAGTTGCAAAAATGACTACGCCATCAGCAGAACGAAGGTAAGTTAGATAATCTCCATTAATATTTATCCCTTTGTTTTCCCAGTTCAGTGATTGAAAGATATTTTCCAATGTGGCATTAAAGAGCTTGGGAGATATGGTGTCACCTTGTCTCACTCCCTTTCCAATTTTTATGTGTGTTGTATTTTCAAACAGCCGAATCTTTGCACTTGCATTTTCATAGATGTTATTAATAATATTAATGTATGCATCTTCAATACCGCAGGATTTCAGAGCCATCGTAACTGCTGATGATTTCACCGAATCAAAGGCTTTTTCATAATTGATAAAAGCCATGCATGATGGAAGTTCATATTCCCTCGCTTTTTCAGTTAGTTCTCTCAATACGTGGATATGATCTATTGTGCTGTAGCCACTCCTGAATCCATCTTGTTCTCCCGGTTGAGCCATGTCCAGTGTTACTTTCAAGCGGTGTGAAAGAACTTTAGTGAAGATTTTATAAATCACTGATAGGTCTGTAGTTCCTGAGATCCTCAATGTCACCTTTTTTATGTAGCAGGATCATTGTAGCGTTGTTCCAATCCTCAGGAATCTTCCCTTCATTAAGGCATCGAGTGAAAATTTCGGCGAGTACTGTTTCGATTTCTCCACTTGCTTCTTGTATGATGTCTACAGTAATTCCATCTTCTCTTGGAGCTTTTCCCCGCTTCATGTTCTTGATTGCACTGGAGCAACTTCTGCTGGGAGGACTGGAAGAACTCTGGTACTGGTACTTTTCATGATGTCTGGAGTACATGCATCATCCCTTTCATATAATTTGGAGTAGAAATCTTTCACTCTTGTCAAAATTCTGCCTCTATTTCTTGTTAACAGAACCATCTTCTTTTCTCAGCGCCATAATCTGTTTTCTTCCCTTACTGAGATGTCCCTTTGCTATCTTTAGGCTTTGGTTGTTTTCAATTGCTTTCCTCACTAGTTCACAGTTGAATTTCCTTACGTCTTCAGTGATACTTTTTCGTACTGCCTTGCATAGCTCTATATATTCCACTTTGGAAGTCACATCTTCTTTAGTTGTCCTCATCTCTCTTCTTTTTTGCATCAACATTTTTGTTTTTCCTGAAAATTTGTTCACATGCAACTTGTTCTTAGACCCAGCTAATTTTGTTTCTGTTTCCATAAGAGCTTTGGTTACTTTTCTGTTAACTTCAGAAATATCCACTTCTTCCAATGTTAGGCCTTCTAAAGCAGAGAATCTGTTCTTCAGTTCCAACTTCAAGGTATTATGGTGTTTTTTAAGGTTGTTTTCAATACACTTTGTTTGTCTTATGAGCTTGCCACGTTCGAGTTTAGTGTTGAGGTGCATCTTACATCTCACCAATCTATGGTCACTACCTGTGTTGAACTTGTTTAGCACACTGCAGTCCTCTATGACGAATTTTTTGTTACACATTATAAAATCAATTTCACTTGTCGTCCCATTTGGATGTCTCCATGTCCATTTCCTGTGTGGCTTTTTCTTGAAAAAGGAGTTCAAGATGAAAAACCCTTCTGCCTCTGCAAACTCAACGAGAGTATTTCCACGCTGGTTTCTGTTGCCGTGACTGAATTTACCTACTGAAGTTTCATTCTGTTGCCGTTGCCCTATTTTTGCATTGAAATCTCCCATAATTATCTTTAAGTGCTGCTTACCTTTATTATTTACATGACGAATTTCCTCATAAAATTCTTCAATTTCTTCTTCAGGATGACTTGTGGTGGGTACATAAGTTTGAATAATCTGAGCCTTGTATCTTCTCGAGAGTTGGATAACGAGTCGTGCAGCTCTGTCAGAGGAACTTTCAACTTCTACAACTTTATTCTTCAGTTTCTTGTTTATTATAAATCCAACACCACTAGTTCTGCCAGTATCTGTCGCACGATAGTAGAAGAGATGTCCACTTTTCAGTTCAATGAGATCTTCTCCTTTTCTCCTTACCTCACTTAGCCCAACGATGTCCCACTTGATCCTTTGTAGTTCCTCTTCCAATTCAAGAAGCCTTGAATCAGAAGATAGGGAGCGTCCATTATACGTAGCCAAGGTCAGCATCAGATGGCAGCCTAGACCGGTCCCCCGGGGATTCTTGGCACCCTCTGCCTTCAAGTCATCCTGAAGAAGAAATTGAAGAATTTTATGAGGAAATTCGTCATCTAAATAATAAAGGTAAGCAGCACTTGAAGATAATTATGGGAGATTTCAATGCAAAAATAGGGCAACGGCAACAGAATGAAACTTCAGTAGGTAAATTCGGTCACGGCAACAGAAACCAGTGTGGAAATACTCTCGTTGAGTTTGCAGAGGCAGAAGGGTTTTTCATCTTGAACTCCTTTTTCAAGAAAAAGCCACACAGGAAATGGACATGGAGACATCCAAATGGGACGACAAGTGAAATTGATTTTATTATGTGTAACAAAAAATTCGTCATAGAAGACTGCAGTGTGCTAAACAAGTTCAACACAGGTAGTGACCATAGATTGGTGAGATGTAAGATGCACCTCAACACTAAACTCGAATGTAACAAGCTCATAAGACAAACAAAATGTATTGACATAACCAACCTTAAAAAACACCATACTATCTTCAAGTTGGAACTGAAGAACAGATTCTCGGCTTTAGAAGGTCTAACATCGGAAGACGTGGATATTTCTGAAGTTAACAGAAAAGTAACTAAAGCTCTTATGGAAACAGAAACAAAATTAGCTGGGTCTAAGAACAAGTTGCATGTGAACAAATTATCAGGAAAAACCAAAATGTTGATGCAAGAAAGAAGAGAGATGAGGACAACTAAAGAAGATGTGACTTCCAAAGTGGAATATAAAGAGCTATGCAAGACAGTACGAAAAAGTATTACTGAAGACGTAAGGAAATTCAAATGTGAACTAGTGAGGAAAGCAACTGAAAACAACCAAAGCCTAAAGATAGCAAAGGGACATCTCTGTAAGGGAAGAAAACAGATTATGGCACTGAGAAAAGAAGATGATTCTGTAACAAGAAATAGAGGCGAAATTTTGACAAGAGTGAAAGATTTCTACTCCAAATTATATGAAAGGGATGATACATGTACTCCAGACATCATAAAAGGTACCAGTACCATTCTTCTTCCAGTCCTCCCAGCAGAAGTTGCACATGCAATCAAGAACGTGAAGCGGGGAAAAGCTCCAGGAGAAGATGGAATTACTGTAGACATCATACAAAGAAGCAAGTGGAGAAATCGAAACAGTACTCGTCCAAATTTTCACTCGATGCCTTAATGAAGGGAAGATTCTTGAGGATTGGAACACCGCTACAATGATCCTGCTACATAAAAAAAGGTGACGTTGAGGATCTCGGGAACTACAGACCTAGCAGCCTCCTATCAGTGGTTTATAAAATCTTCACTAAAGTTCTTTCACACCGCTTGAAGGTAACACTGGACATGGCTCAACCGAGAGAACAAGCTGGATTCAGGAGTGGCTACAGCACAATAGATCATATCCACGTACTGAGAGAACTAATTGAAAGAGCGAGGGAATATGAACTTCCATTGTGTATGGCTTTTATCGATTATGAAAAAGCCTTTGATTCGGTGAAACCATCAGCAGTTACAATGGCTCTGAAATCCTGCGGTATTGAAGATGCATACATTAATATTATTAATAACATCTATGAAAATGCAAGTGCAAAGATTCGGCTGTTTGAAAATACAACACACATAAAAATTGGAAAGGGAGTGAGACAAGGTGACACCATATCTCCGAAAATCTTTAATGCCACATTGGAAAATGTCTTTCAATCACTGAACTGGGAAAACAAAGGGATAAAGATTAATGGAGATTATCTAACCCACCTTCGTTTTGCTGATGACGTAGTCATTTTTGCAACTACCCCATCAGAGCTGCAGAGTATGATCCAGGAACTTGCTGACAAGAGTAAAGAAGTGGGATTGAAAATGAACTTTCAGAAGACAAAAGTGATGTTCAATGCTTTTACAAGAAATGAAGATTTATCGATTGATGGAGAAAAGCTGAAGATAACCAATACCTACATTTATCTTGGACAGCAGATATCAAGTGAGGGTCACATTGAAGAAATTAATCGGCATATAAAACTTGCCTGGAGAGCTTTTGGAAGAAACAGTATAATTTTCAAGAGCAATATGCCATTATGTCTTAAAAGAAAAGTGTTTGATCAATGCATCCTTCCAGTGCTTACGTATGGTGCAGAGACGTGGACCTTTACTAAAGGAGACATACAAAGGCTGCAGACAACTCAAAGAAGCATGGAGAGGTACATGCTTGGTGTAACCAGGAGAGATAAGAAGAGGAACTCTTGGATCCAAAAAATGACAAGAGTGGAAGACGTCATGATCAGAGTTAAATCCCTGAAATGGCAGTGGGCTGGACATACTGCCAGAAGGACAGACCATCGATGGGCAGCCGAAATTCTAGATTGGATTCCAAGGGACAGGAAAAGACCCAGAAGAAGACCACATGGGAGATGGGTGGATGAAATTCGAAAGTATGCGGGAGTAACGTGGAGGAGACTGGCACAAGACAAACTGTTGTGGAAGAAACTTGGGGAGACCTTCATCCAGCAGTGGATTGATAATGGTTGACACTGATGATGATGGCCGCCCCAGTGGCGCAGTGGTCTAAGCGATGGCCTCTGATCATTCGTCCGAACGGGGTCCGGGTTCGAATCCTGGTGAGGCATGGATGTTGTGTTTGTCTTACGGCACTGGCTCTCTCCCTTCCCTGGAACCAGTGACCTTAAATTAGGGATGGAGGACTGCTTATAGCCCATTTGAGTTGCTCACGGTGGTCGTTAAACCTCCAATAAAAAAAAAAAAGACACTGATGATGATGATAGGATTGATGCATAAGTTCGTGCCATTTTTTTCACCACACTACAGGAATGTATTACATCAGAAAGGAAAACGGAATCAATCAACTATGTATCTCCCCATCCCCATTGTTCGTGATGGTGTCCCAACAGGTGGATCGGTCTTCAACGCCATTCTTGAAAAACGTGCTGGTTTTGCTGCAAAGAAATCATCAAGGAAATTCTGGAGACCAACATCATTGTTGAACGTTCTGCCACGAAGTGTAATTGACAGAGATCCGAACAGGTGATAGTCTGAAGAGGCGACATCTGGGGAATAGGCAGCACGTGGAAGGATCTGCCCCTGAATGAACATTTTGGCCATGTTTGCACTTTGAGGGCGTGCATTATCGTGTTAGAGATGGACGCCATGGCACTGATGTGGCCGTTTCTGCTGAATTGCTCTCTCCACATGGCGGAGTTGCTCACAATCGAGTGCAGGGTTGATGGTCCAATTCCTTGGCAGCATTTCCCAGTGAATAATGCCTTCCATGTCCCACCAAACACACAACATGATCTTCACAGGAGGAAGGTCATGTTTTGGACATGACGCAGGCATCTTGTTTGGGCTTAACCATTCCCTTCGATGCCTGAAATTCACGTACGGGCACCACTTTTCATCTCCAGTAACAATATGTGTCAGAAAGGGTTTGTGTTGCTGAGAACATTCGCAACAACGGGTGAGCAAGGAACCACATATGGCAACATGCTGATTCTTGTTGTCCTCGGTGAGATTGTGAGGCACTCAAGGCACCAATTTCTGGACCTTTCCCACACGTTCCAGGGGTCGCCCCACTGTGGCCTGATCACAGTCCATCTCAGTGACCAATTCGCATGTGGTTTGACGTGGATCCAAGTGGATGAGATGGTTCAAATAGTCCTCATCAAAGTGAGATGGACGACCTGAGCATGGAGAGTCGTTGAGGTCAAAATTGCCACCTCGGAACTGCTCAAACCGTTTTCAGGGTGTTCTCGGAGCAATAGCATCCTCCCCATACACAGCACAAATTTGTCGAGTAGCATCGGCGGCTGAGGATTTCTTGTTAAACTTGTAGAGGAGCAGATGTTGGAAACGTTCATTCCTTTCTACTTGACACTCCATACTTCCAGACCTGAAAACCAAAGAACCATTAGCCACAATCACAGAACGTGATATGATTTAGATGCACAATATTACTGGCTACATTTTGATATACAACTGGCCATCTGCACCGTCACTACCAACCTTGGAAACGCTCATGAAATAAAGCGGCATGAACTTATGCATCAACCTAATATTTACCTTAGGAGATAATAGGATATTTACCTACGTATGTACTAACGGGTAGGCCCTCCTTTCACCGTAATAAGGGCAGTCACACAGCACTGCATTGAGTCCACTAGATCACAAAAGCGTTCCACAGGTACCTCCACCCAGGCTTGCTGCACCGCTGTCCATAATTGTATCACATTCCTGGGTGAAGTATCTAAAGCTTGAATAGACCTTTCCACAGGATCCCAAGATTTTCCACAGGGTTCTTGTCCGGGGAACTGGGAGGCCATTTCAGGGTAGAAACTTTTGCAGAATGCTCTTTTAACCATGTTATAGTCACCACAGCTCTGCGGAAAAGCTAATTGTTGTGCAGAATGACCATGAAGGGATGCAGATGGTCTGCAAGGATAGACATGTAGCGTGGGTCATTCAGAAATGCATCAAGATGTACTACAAGTCACAACATGTACCAGGTGTTCATGGTCCAGAAGATAACTAAGCCTCCATCAGCCTGAACATTTCCTTGTCGATATGCATGTCCATAGCTTTGTGTGGCTTCTGTCAGATCTGCGCCTTCTCATCTGTATGAAATAACTGGGAACCCATCTCCAGTCATCTAAGGTCTAGTGCTGATGATCTTTCACCTAGTTGAAGCATATAGTCTGGTGGTATGGCATTAAATGCAGGACTCTGGTGGGTTGGTGGCTCCCATAACCTATTGTGGCTAAAGATTGCCTGATGATCTTGGTTGGGATGTATCTTACACCTCCCTTGTTGAGATCAGCTGTGATTTGTGCCACTGTGGCTCTCTGGTTGGTTGCAACTCTGTGAGACAGACATCGATGGCTATGTTCATCCACCACCTTTCTTTCTCCCACAGTACTACCCATGATGTAATGTTATTCCAGAAATTGCGTATTCCTGATACTCTTGAATTTTGATCCTGTCGAATGCGGATACTGCAATTCATGTGCCAACTGTGCAATAAAGTGAACCGCACGTCGGGCTCCCACTATCTTCTCACTTTTAAACTCTGTTAATTCATGATGTTTACCTACACTGACATTGAATTGCCATCTACATGACTGCAGTGAGGTTATCCTACCTGTAAACCTGGCAAGCTGTGGGTTCGTCCACTTGTAAGAAGAGTGACGGCATTGTGTTGCCCAGAAACCAGGTGTCCCATGATTTCTTCTCCCTGTATATATCAGTGTACACACAAGATTGATTCAATACACTTATTTGATTCAAAATTGGTTAAATGAAAATCTTTGATAATATAAAGTTCAAAATTTTCCCAGCAATTTTAATTATGAAGTAATGCTTTGTGTGTTTGTGTTTGTGCATAATTTATTTGAATTCCCGAACCTGATTATTTTGGTTAATTCAAATTCTGTAGCTTACTGATGTGTGTGTGTTTTGGCTGTCTGATTTGCAGTGGCACTTTGAACTTTTGAATTTCTGCTTCACTCATGATAAATAAAGCTTGGAAGGATATTTCAAATCAAACAATAGTTAATTGCTTTAGGAAAGCTGATTTCCAGTTTTATTTCAGTGAATAGCTTGAAAGCACTTCCAACAGACTCTGATAGTCCTACAGAAGAATGGGATGAACTTGCTCAAAGATCACAGGAGTTCCATCTGAGACATTCGTTAGAGTGGGGATGGTCATGTAACTGTGTGTGGTGATATTGCAGATGTAGGTGTTTCATGTCATGAGTGAAGAAGAAAAGTGATTTCAAATGATGAAGAACTACAGAGACAACACAATCTGTCTTCATTTTCACAATTGTGGGAAGCTGTATCAGTACCTTGAAGATTTGTGAAGGCCAAGAAAATATTGATTCTCACTATTTGGATTTGTTTGACAAGTTGGACAACCTGAATTGTTAAAAAAAAAAAAAAAAAAAAAAAAAAGTGGTTATGTTGAAATATTGAAACAGCCCCAAATAACCAGCCTTATTAGCTGAATGTGTAAATATACTTAAAACTTTTTTTTTTTTTTTTTGGTAATTCAATTTTGTGGTAATGATCTTACCTTATATACTGAGGTATTTGGGTGCTGTATAGTTAAAAATGTTCACCATAGTGTGATTCAAATTGAATATTTTTCTGAAAATTGAATACTTTTTAGATTGTAGAACTTTTCTATATTTGCTGTTGTGTGTGTATCATTTCATGTATATTTCTGTCATAAAGTAATTAGTTTTCACATTGTTTTTTTTCTTCTTTTTCTTCACTAAGTATTTGTTTTGCAACCCCCTTTTTTTACTTAGGTGGATTTGCCAAAGTGAAGCTTGCTGTTCATGTTTCTACTGGTGAAAAGGTTGCCATAAAAATTATGGACAAAAATTCATTAGGTGTAAGTTTGTTTTTTGCCCTTTCTGTGGCATGCTAGCCAAACTGAGAGTATTGCAATAATGTGCAGCCACCATTTCTCCTTATTCATTCACCATGACCACTGTGTGTATGGGATGTTTTAGTATCATACACCTTCTTTAAATATACAGATATCTAGGATATTTTGTTTTTTCATTCTTATTTGAAACTGAAGGCTAGACTTCAAATCATGCAGTATGAAATTTCATAACTTTAGTTAAAGAAAAACATGCTATATGTTCTGGCATACGTGGTTACCTCCAGATAACTTTCTGCATGTTATTCTGAAGTAGTAGAGTGTATGTACCATCCCCGATCTTTGTTAGGTTACTTATTTTAGGCTTAAACATAGTTAAAAAGAAAGTAGGGTTAAACTGTAACTCACAGAGTCAAAACATTGCAGTCCACAATGAGTGCTGTAACTGCCATTTGTGACAGTCTTCAGAAAAAATTGCTAAGGGAAATGCCGAAGGCAAAAGTTTATCATCACATACAAACTGAGAAATTGATATTACAGAATTTCAAGAATAATCATCAGTAGTTAACAGGGCTCGATTTCGACCAGTAGTTAGTAGCACATTGCTAGCAAGCAAATGCAGTTTGCTAGTGATAAAAAGTGGTTCTAGTAAAAGTTACTAGTGGACAAATTTTGATAAAGCGCCACTGCATTGCTCGTGTGGAATATTTTAGACACATACACAAAGGAACAACTGCTTTCTGAAAATGAATGTTCCTTGAAAAGTACAAACATTATAAAAACATTTTGGCACTAGTATAAATATCCAGTATATTTCCTTTATCTACTTCGCATGTAAGGTTGGATTCAGTTTCATGAAGGGAATCCAGGGTGATTGGAGGGACAATTTAAACTTACACACATTGAATACTCTCATGAGTATTGAGGTTGGAGGTTCGTCCAAAGACAAGTTTGACCCCAGGCCTGCTTTTAAAAGTGGTATGATGAAATGACCTGAAACCCAGATCATAAACCATACGGAAAACAACTTTAAGATTTTGAATAGTGTCCTTGAATTTTATGAATAAAGTTAAATAATTTTTTTTTTAATATTTTTATTCGAATCAAATTGTTAGAATTTATCTGTTAGGTTATGAAAAGGTGAGTTATGTCTAAATATTTTTACTTTTTAGCATTGCAATGTGATGGTCACAAGGGTAAAATCAAAATTTGTCATGATTGACTAATGTAAGAGGACATATTAAAGTTTCTTTTGTATAATGTTAATAAACTTTTGTTAGTAGATAATGCAATTTGCTGGTAAAAAAATAAGGTCACTAGCAAGTGTTGCTACTGCTAAAAAAAAACAAAATCAAGGCCTTTTAGTCAATAATGAGGAACTGTACACCAACTGTATGGTACTTAAAATAGTAAAATTATAGTAAACCTCATAGTAATATGAGGTGTAAAATGGAATTCAAAGTTTCCAAGCTTTCTTCAACCTGGTAGCTTTTTCAAAGAAGGTAGACAGCAAACTGAATAAAAGAATGCTTCAACAATTTGAATGCAGGGATTTGACAATAAACGAATAGATGCAAATGTAATTATTCATTCAAAGACATGAGGCATCGTGTTGGTTTAGCATGTGGTATCCTGGAAGGAAAACAAAAGGCATTCATTATTTGAAGAACTGGTTTCAAATTCATGGCAACTCTAAGGAGATGCTATCATTACAGGACTCACTCTTGGTAATGATCTCCGAGGTTTCTTGAATGACAGTAGATTTAGGGGTGGAGAGGCCTTTATATGCCATGCTTAAGGGAAATATTGACAAACCCCCTCTTTCCAATGAGGCAGATATTTATGCCATCCCTCTACAATATCTGGAAGCTCCAATGTCGTTGCATTGGAATGATCAAATGTTCATTTAGAATTATAGTCAACAAGCATAAAAAGAGACAAAATTAATGACAAAGTTAACCATGTCCACTGTCTCTGTGTGGGATGACATGAAGAATAACTTCCTGATTCACCCTGAAATCTACTGCCATTCAAGAAACCTCGGAGATCATTACCAACAGTGAATCCTGCAATAATAGCATCTCCCTAGAGTTCCCATGAATTTGAAACCAGTTCTTCAAATAATGAATGCCTTTTGTTTTCCTTCCAGGATACCACATGCTAAACAAACATGATGCCTCATGTCTTTGAATGAATAATTGCATTTGCATCTATTCCTTTAATGTCAAGTCACCGCTTTCAAATTGTTGATATATTATTAAGTTTACAGTCAGCTGTCTACCTTTCTTGAAAACACCATCTAATTGATGTGAGAAAGCTTGGAAACTGAACTCTATTTTATGCCAATAAATATGGGTTAGTATTATAATTTTATTAATTTTAAATAACCATCAGTGTGTTATATTCTTAAATTACTTAATCGTCTTAAGAGTGTCATTCAAAAAGTTCGTATTAGATTTCAGAGGTGGAGTAGTCATTTGCTCTTGATCTCAAGACTGTTGCCACATACACGGGTAAAATTTAAAATAAGAACACTTTTCTGAAGGACCAGTGTATACCAGAAGTTGTAATGTTTTTTAGCTTAAACGTGTGTATGTACAAATGCTGACTCTACCTCAAAAACACTACATTAAGTTGTACTACTTCACTCTAAGTGAAACCCTGAATAGCTTACGACAAAAAAAAGTCATTCAAAGATCTTCAAAGAAGTAGTCACTTACAGTTTGTCTTTTATTCCACCAATACTCAATAGACACTTCACTAAAGAAGAACTTCTAGATAAAACTGAACAACAATGGTTTTGTTACAAAGAAAACTTTAACAGTTTTGTATGTATTTACGGGTGCTGAAACCAAATATGAAGTCACAATTGCTCCAATTTCTTGTAAAGGAACTTTCTACTGAGTCGAATGTTGTGTTACTTAAAAGAATTTCCTTACGTTTCCCAACAGACACGTCTGTCTGCAGTCAAGATAGCTGTGTCTCGGAGAGTAGACATACTGGCACCATTACTTTCTGTTGTGCAACTCCTTCTGGGAAGGGGGAACAAAGCAGAATTTTTGTCATTCGAATGCATTTAATCAGTATTGAAGGACGTGCATTTTCTCGTGGTTTAAAAAAAGTAGTGTGGATTGTGCAAAGTGTACGTTAAATAATGACGCATATTTGTGTGAACGGGATGTAAGGTCAGGTGATGCGTAACATTACAGCCTCTCCTTGACAAATGTCAACCCCGCCTTCTCGTGGTGCATCCTGTTCCCACTAAAGGGACTCTGACGACCGCCAATAGTGGTATAACTATACCATCGGGATTAGAGGAAATGCTATCCCACACTCACCAACCCGCTTAGCCAGCAAGATGAGTTATGGCCAAACCCCTCCAAAATGACTCCACAACTAAAATCTTGGCCCTCAGTCTCTGGCAGCTGGAATGTACCTGGCCAAGGCAGCGGCCAGTGCAACATGAAGGCAGAGGGTGCTAAGAATCCCCGGACGACCGGACTAGGCTGCCATCTGATGCTGACCTTGGCTACGTATAATGGACGCTCCCTATCTTCTGATTCAAGGCTTCTTGAATTGGAAGAGGAACTACAAAGGATCAAGTGGGACATCATCGGGCTAAGTGAGGTAAGGAGAAAAGGAGAAGATCTCATTGAACTGAAAAGTGGACATCTCTTCTACTATCGTGGGACAGATACTGGCAGAACTAGTGGTGTTGGATTTATAATAAACAAGAAACTGAAGGATAAAGTTGTAGAAGTTGAAAGTTCCTCTGACAGAGCTGCACGACTCATTATCCAACTCTCGAGAAGATACCAGGCTCAGATAATTCAAACTTATGCACCCACCACAAGTCATCCTGAAGAAGAAATTGAAGAATTTTATGAGGAAATTCGTCATCTAAATAATAAAGGTAAGCAGCATTTGAAGATAATTATGGGAGATTTCAATGCAGAAATAGGGCAACGGTAACAGAATGAAACTTCAGTAGGCAAATTCGGTCACGGCAACAGAAACCAACGTGGAAATACTCTCGTTGAGTTTGCCGAGGCAGAAGGGTTTTTCATCTGGAACTCCTTTTTCAAGAAAAAAGCCACACAGGAAATGGACATGGAGACATCCAAATGGAATGACAAGTGAAATTGATTTTATTATGTGTAACAAAAAATTCGTCATAGAAGACTGCAGTGTGCTAAACAAGTTCAACACAGGAAGTGACCATAGATTGGTGAGATGTAAGATGCATCTCAACACGAAACTTGAACGTGGCAAGCTCATAAGACAAACAAAATGTACTTACATAACCAACCTTAAAAATTGTTTTTTTTTGTTGCTCCCTTGGTCTTTCAAGGAACTGATATTATGGGTGAAAACAGTGCGTCTATCAAGAAAAAATTCTTGTCCATCGAGTTAGTGAAGTATATGGGACATTAAGAACACTAAGAAGCAAGACTCAAGGTAAATAAACATCTTTATTTGAACCAAATAACAACATAAAAATAATAACTAACAAAATGTATAAAGCTCCTCTAAAGAAGGCTTAAAAATGTGATGAACAGAATAATTTGACAGTATATGTCATAGCATGAAAATCAATATACCACGTAATAGGAACACCCGATGAGAGAAACGAATACACATTTCTCACAAAAGAGTTATGTACAGTTCACATATATTTCTGAACTTTTCACAATGCTCCATTCTGCCGCTAGGTGGAGTGATTATATATCTCCTTTTGCAACTGTATGACGATTATGGGCAAAACACGTAACAATATTAACAAAGAAAGGTGACTTGATCACGCTAGTTACGTTAACTAAAACTTTTACAAAAAGTTCGTAAGTTGGAAGCTTTCGACCTTATCTTAGGTCTTCATCACGCCAATGGAGGACTAAGATTGTTGCCAGATTCTACATTTGAATTTTTCCTATTTTTGTTGCCAAAACTTAGAATTGATCTCCAGATCAACGGAATGTAGAGAGGAGATTCGGAGTTGCAAGTCATTGAGTTGAAAATAATTTCTATGCTTTCACGGTAACGGAGGGCAAAACGATTGTCAAACGAAGCAATTCGTTTTGCTTCGTTCCAGTGGGGAACTGCAGATGTGTCTTCCATTGTCAAAATAGACAAGGCAGTGTTGGGATTGCCTTTCGAAACATCTTTTCTATGTTCTAAAATTCTATGGCTAATGCTCCTGTATGTGCTTCCAATGTATAAGTTATCCCCAGTAGAAGAAGAGATAGGAATGCAGTAAACTCCTGGGAGGTTCAGGCTTTCAACTTTGTCCCTATCCCTTTGTAGAAGTTTCAAGATGTTTGGGGTAGATTTAATGGCAAGATGGTAACCAAAACTTCTAAAAAGAATCTGTAACTTATAAGCATAGGAAGGATGGTAAGGAACAGAACCACAGAATTTCAGGTCTTCTTTCTTGTGAGGAAGGAGGCATTCGATTTTCGAATGGTTTTCATATTTCTTTATGAGGGAGTTGACTGTAACAGCAGGGAAACCATGAGAGAGGGCTATTGCAGAAATTTTGGAGAGTTCTTCTTGAAGAGAGAGTTGGCTGTTGCAAATGATATGAGCCCTGTGGATGTAGGACTTCAATGCTGCAAGCTTGTAGAGATGCAGGGTGCAAGATTTGTAGGGAATGATGTTAGTGGCTGCAGAAGGTTTTCGATAGACGGAACGAGTAATGGAGAGATCAGCGTTTCTGCAGATAGATACATCCAGGAAATCAATTTTGTGATTTACTTCCTTAGATATAGTGAGCTTAATGGAAGGAAATTTTTCTGTAATGGAGTTGATCAGTATCTGTAGCTCAGACTCGGAATGTGGCCAGCTAATGAAAATGTCGTCTACATATCTTAACCATAGGGAAGGTTGAAAAGGGTGTAGAGGAATTATGGAAACTTCAATATGTTGCATGTAGATTTCAGCAAGCAGAGGGGAAAGAGGTGAGCCCATGGGGAGACCAGATTGTTGCCTATACACAATTTTGTTGAAAACAAAACAACTATGTTGATGAATAGTGTGGAAACAATCATAAAGATCTTTGATAAGAGGACCGGGGGGTTTAAAATGAAGAATCAATTTCTTCATGAGGAGCATGTAGGAATCAAAATATGGTACAGAGGGAAACAAAGATTCTACATCAAGAGTATACAGATTATCACAAGGAGGAAAGGAATTAGGAAGGTTGTGGATGAAGTTTGAAGTAGAGACAACTGTATGAGGATGGTTGGCTGCCAGGGATTTGCATTTGAGGACCAATCTCTTTTTCAAGGTTTACTGCTGGAGAAAAAGAATATTCCACTAAAGCAGTAAACCTTGAAAAGAGATTGGTCCTCAAATGCAAATCCCTGGCAGCCAACCATCCTCATACAGTTGTCTCTACTTCAAACTTCATCCACAACCTTCCTAATTCCTTTCCTCCTTGTGATAATCTGTATACTCTTGATGTAGAATCTTTGTTTCCTTCTGTACCATATTTTGATTCCTACATGCTCCTCATGAAGAAATTGATTCTTCATTTTAAACCCCCCGGTCCTCTTATCAAAGATCTTTATGATTGTTTCCACACTATTCATCAACATAGTTGTTTTGTTTTCAACAAAATTGTGTATAGGCAACAATCTGGTCTCCCCATGGGCTCACCTCTTTCCCCTCTGCTTGCTGAAATCTACATGCAACATATTGAAGTTTCCATAATTCCTCTACACCCTTTTCAACCTTCCCTATGGTTAAGATATGTAGACGACATTTTCATTAGCTGGCCACATTCCGAGTCTGAGCTACAGATACTGATCAACTCCATTACAGAAAAATTTCCTTCCATTAAGCTCACTATATCTAAGGAAGTAAATCACAAAATTGATTTCCTGGATGTATCTATCTGCAGAAACGCTGATCTCTCCATTACTCGTTCCGTCTATCGAAAACCTTCTGCAGCCACTAACATCATTCCCTACAAATCTTGCACCCTGCATCTCTACAAGCTTGCAGCATTGAAGTCCTACATCCACAGGGCTCATATCATTTGCAACAGCCAACTCTCTCTTCAAGAAGAACTCTCCAAAATTTCTGCAATAGCCCTCTCTCATGGTTTCCCTGCTGTTACAGTCAACTCCCTCATAAAGAAATATGAAAACCATTCGAAAATCGAATGCCTCCTTCCTCACAAGAAAGAAGACCTGAAATTCTGTGGTTCTGTTCCTTACCATCCTTCCTATGCTTATAAGTTACAGATTCTTTTAGAAGTTTTGGTTACCATCTTGCCATTAAATCTACCCCAAACATCTTGAAACTTCTACAAAGGGATAGGGACAAAGTTGAAAGCCTGAACCTCCCAAGAGTTTACTGCATTCCTATCTCTTCTTCTACTGGGGATAACTTATACATTGGAAGCACATACAGGAGCATTAGCCATAGAATTTTAGAACATAGAAAAGATGTTTCAAAGGCAATCCCAACACTGCCTTGTCTATTTTGACAATGGAAGACACATCTGCAGTTCCCCACTGGAACGAAGCAAAACGAATTGCTTCGTTTGACAATCATTTTGCCCTCCGTTACCGTGAAAGCATAGAAATTATTTTCAACTCAATGACTTGCAACTCCGAATCTCCTCTCTACATTCCGTTGATCTGGAGATCAATTCTAAGTTTTGGCAACAAAAATAGGAAAAATTCAAATGTAGAATCTGGCAACAATCTTAGTCCTCCATTGGCGTGATGAAGACCTAAGATAAGGTCGAAAGCTTCCAACTTACGAACTTTTTTGTAAAAGTTTTAGTTAACGTAACTAGCGTGATCAAGTCACCTTTCTTTGTTGCAACTGTATTTCAGCTTCTAAAAATAAGTTTGAAAAAAAATTATTTTTCGTGGTATGTGATTTATTATGGTAAATATTGGAAATAATATTCATTTCAAATAATGCACAATTTTCCTGCTAGGAGGCATACATGTATAAATGCCCCCCCCCCCCCGTCTGCTTCTAAAAGTTGTATTTGAAAAGTTGAAAAATTATATTTCTGTCACAGTTCCTGCTTTGCACACATATTCTTTTTTTTTCATAATGCACGTTTCAGTTCCCTGTGTAGAGGGGGGGGAGGGGAGCTCAGTGTCTTTGCAAGAGTACCTCTTATTCCAAAAAATGCTGTTCTGCTGAGGTGTACCCTCCTTCACTATGAAGGATATTTCATGCCCTGGAAATTATGGAAGAAATATTATATTTGCACTTTTAAGGTATTAACCTCTTGCAAAGTGCGCATAGTTTACGTGCAATTCATAAATGAAAAAACCATTAGAAAGTACCACGTACTCACCAAAAATTATGGTAACCTCCAATGACAACACACTTCCAACACGTCATTCATCGTGATGTAACTGGGCTTCCAAGTTAACAGACTTCTTGCTTACGCTTCTTACTTCCGGGTAATAATATTTCATAAGAAATATTCTTCACAACTACAGGATACAGGATTAACATAGCAAGCAGAATAGCCTGAATTTTCTAGTTTACTGTTCAACATAACCATCATTGCTCTTGCTCAACATAACATCAACATAATTTCAGAAGACTTGAGAATTATGTGTGATGGATAGCATGCTCAAACAGAAATTGGGAGATACAGGTTCATTTCCTGCTCCGGGCAATGTAATTCTTAGGTTTTCTGAAATGATGTTGCATTTTGAACAGCAAACTAGGCAATCCAGGCTAGTCTGTTTGCTGTGTTAATAATTGTAGATTTTATGCTCATTTTCTTCTTCAAATAATGCACTGTTTTCCCTCTAGGGAAATAAAGTTTTATTATGTTTTCCTCCATATCTCTGCTTCTAATTATATGATTTGAAAAATTCCTTTTGCTTCAGAAATCTTCTGCTCTGTCAAACATTTTATTGCAATTTCTGGTTTTTTATAATGCATGTTTCTGCCATTGGTGTTCATAAGTAGCTCTTTTTGTGTGCAAATATTTTGCCAATTTTATTTACTTGGTTAAGAAAATTCACTTTGTAACTAGTTCTATTCATTGGGAATAATGCAATGTTTTCCCCTCTAGAGAACGTAAAATTTTATTGTGTTTTCCTCCATATCTCTGCTTCTAATTGCATGATTTGAAAAATTCCTTTTACTTCAGATATCTTCTTCTCTGTCAAACATTTTACTTACAATTTCTGATTTTTTTGTAATGCACATTTCTGCCACTGGTGTCCATAATTAGCTTTTTGTATATACAAATATTAATTTGCATATTCTGTATTTTTATGCATTTTCTGTATTTTAAATAATGTGTAGTTTTCACTCTACAGGCATAAATGCAGTTTCTTTTTTTGCTAATTTTCTCTGTTTCTAAAAATCTGCTTTAAAAAATATTTTTTGTGTCTGAGGAGATACAAAAGATGTGCTTATTGCATCCCAGTATTCAATGTCATCTATCTTGTTTTCTTTTCTTTCAAAAAAGTACTGTGTTTAGGTGGAAGAACACTTTGTCGAAAGGTCATGCATGTTTGTAGTTTTATTTAACTGTAAAGTCATGTTCTTCAACAGTTGGGTTGTGTTTTTCAGTGCATGTAGAAAGATGTCTGAAGGGGATTCTACTGCAAGGCTGCAGTCCTTAGCTGTGGATTGTGCTAAATAGGAAATGGTAATATTTGGAAGAATTTCGAAGTCAGAAATTCCTCATATCTCTGAGATGTTTTATTCATTTCAGATGATCTCAGTCTGTTTTTGTAGAATCTGACTGATACTGTTGTCAACTCGTGAGAGAGCTGCCCCGGTGGCGCAGTGGTCTAAGCGATGGCCTCTGATCATTCGTCCGAAAGGGGCCCGGGTTCGAATCCCGGTGAGGCATGGATGTTGTGTTTGTCTTACGGCACTGGTTCTCTCCCTTCCCTGGAACCAGTGACCCTAAATTAGGGACGGGCGACTGCTTATAGCCCATTGAGTTGCTCACAGTGGTCGTCAAACCTCCAATAAGAAAAAAAAAAAAAAAAAAAAAAACGCGCGCGAGAGAGAGTCTTTTGTAGACAAACTGGTGCTTCTGGAACATTGTTTTGAAAAAGAAAACTTAAAAATCTTGTCTGGAAGATGGAATCTTGTGTTCTCAAAAAGTGTGTTACAAATTTCCCATTTCTTTCTGTACACAACTTTTTTTATTATAGAAAATACATGCATAGTGTGAAAACTATAAATATTATGTGTGTGTATGTATTTTACATTTGTGCATGATAGGTAACTCACCGAAGAAGAATTTTCATGCCCACATTAAATGCCATGTTTGAAGAATATCTTATTTGAAACTGTGTTTAGTATGCAAATAGTTGAAATTGTTGTTTTGCTATGCAGCATTTTTTACTGGTGAAAATATTTCTTTATAAGGCACTGTTGTTGTTTTTTCATTGTAAATCTACATTCATGAGGGAAATTTTCAAAAGTATCAGATTACGTTATGTGCAGTCTCATAATGCAGTTATTTCCTCTTTCCTGAATGTGTTATAACTGTTCAAATCCTGTTAAATATTTCCTTGTTTATTCTAGGATGATATATATCGTGTTAAACTTGAAATTGAGGCATTAAAATCTCTGAATCACCAAAATGTATGCAGATTGTACCAAGTTATAGAGACAGAACGAAAAATATTTTTAGTTCTTGAAGTAAGTGTTTTTGTGATTTATAAATATTTATACTGTCCTTGTCATTTCTCAGTTTTCTTGAACAGGCATACATGTGATGGAATTTTATCTGAAGACCTGCCATTTCTTTGTTTCCTGAGTAACAAGAAATGTGATTGAATTTTACTCTGAAGACTCAATAGTTGTCAAAATAGTTTTTATTTTTAAGTTAAATGAACATTCTAAATGGTAAATGCAGTTTTATAGTGTATTTTTTTATTTATTCACTAATCAGTATCCAGTACACAAGATTTTTAGTGGATGCAAATGAAGTTACAATATAAAAGTTTACGAAAATCATAATATAGAAAAAAAAAATGTTTTTTTTTTAATTATCATTACTCTGGAAAAAAATATATACAATAATTATAAAAGAAATTGTTTTGCAGCAATTACGATACATCTGGGTATGAGCAACCCCCCCCCCCGTTTTTTTTTTGTTTCATGATTTCATGGAAAGCATGTATTGTAAATCAACAATTATTATAACTTTGGAAACATTGCTCGGGTTACATTAAAAAAAAATTACTTTTAAAACCTTTTTTGCATCATTTCTTCCATGAAATCATGAAGCAAATTTAACAAAGTTACCAAATTTGCACTGTTGTCTTTTGCATCTGATATTCCACTTAGGGGCACCAGAACTGAGGGGCTCAGAACTTACCAATTTTCAAAAAAGAAAAATAAACACTGGCACCCTAGCAGGCACTAACCAGAGACAGATAAGATCAGCTTGGGCAGTGAATGCATCACTCCCCAAAACTATGTAAAGCATGTTTCTTGGTGATAATGATGACAAAAATGGTATAATTTTTCATTTTACAAGCATAAAATATGACCTTTCATATGCTTAAGAACAGTGACACATCAATGGACATCATTGTGACTCACTTTTTGAATAAATGGAAAACTGCCACAATGTAAAATTTGTCAGAGAAATGAAGATAAACAAGTCTTATGACAGAGAAAACGGTAATGATGATACTACACGGTTGGGTATCGTGAAACAAGTGAACGTGCAAAACATTTTGTCTCACATTTTAAACAGCAAGTAAGACTTCAGGGCTAATTTCAAATTCTATTCGAATTATTAGGAAGCATTTTCCCATTTTCACGATTTTGAAATATTCATATAATATGGGGAGAAGTTGAATGAAAAATAACAAATATGCCTCCTCTTCGTTTGTCAGCAAATCAGAGAGAGGATCATTGTGACATAATCTAACAATTCATTAACAAGGTATTTTATAAAGTTTTCAGTTATGTGGTTTCAGTGAAAATAACCATGAATTTCCAGGGGCATTTTGCATTAAATATAAAGTGCAAAGGAGAGAAAAACAGACGGAAGGTCCTCTGTTGTTTTTCCGTGTTCAACTTATGACTTTCTGGTAGTTCTCATAGAATGTGTTTTCAGCTGTCCATAAATGTTATATCTTTGTTCCACAAATTTTCAACCCTTCCTTTCTCTTTTGTTAACCTGAAAAGTGTCAATGGTACTCAGCAATTATGTAAGAAATATTCTGCACAAATACATGAAACAATTACAGTGTTGTTAAGGTGGACCTCAAGTAATTTTGCTTCCTATACTTCCAATGGGAAAACATCTGTACACATTTTCTTCACAATTAATGCATTCCCAAGGAGGAAAATTTGAACATTGATTAAAATAGCTTCATTTTATAACTTGGAATACTTAATATTTTCTAAAACATAACCATAATTATGAAATCCAACATTTGTTTGTCTACTGACGTCATCAAAGTACAGGTCGCACCATCTTTTTCTGGGCAATTAATGTGTTCCTAAGGATGAAAATTTGAACATCGATTAAAATAGCTTCATTTTATAACTTGGAATACTTAATATCTTCTAAAACATAACCATGATTATGCAATCCAACATTTGTTTGTCTACTGACATCATTAAAGTACAGGTCGTGCCATCTTTTTTCTGGTTTCAACACCACCAAAGGAAAAGTTGTAGATTTTTAATATAATTATGGTTATATTTTAGAAAATATTAAGTATTCCAAGTTATAATATGAAGTTATTTTAATCAATGTTCCAATTTTCATCCTTGGGAACGCATTAATTGTGAAGAAAATGTGTACAGAAGTTTTTCCATTGGAAATATAAGAAGCAAAATTACTTGACGTCCACCTTAATACTACAATCAGAATATCCTGAATTTTTTTAGTTTACTGTTCAACATGTTACATCATTTCAGAAAACTAGTAAAATTACATCGCCTTAGAGTGGGAATCGAATTCTGTTTGATTCAACTAATGCAAATCTGAAGATATTCATATTCCTCATCCAATACTTGGAACTTTGTTTTCCTGGGTGGTGTAATGGATAGCATTTCAAAAGGAAATTGGGAGAAGCATACCAAATTCCCACTCCATGGCAATGCAATTTTCAATGGCACTGCTGTAAATTATTAAGCAGCGTAGCTCATAAATTATATTTGTATTTCACTGAATTTAACCTATGTAAAGCAGCACATTTATAATTAGTATCTTGCACAATTTATTTTGCAGAAATTATATAATAAATTCAAATCTGTGTAATGCGGAATCTGCGTAAGGTGGAAATCTGTCTACTGCAGAAAATGTTCTCAGTCCCTTCAGTGTTAATGTGTTCAGCATATGAATGTCTAACACGAAAATGGGGGGGGGGGGGTTGTTATGCTTGCAAAGAAAAATCTGCATAATGCGGAAAGTTCAAGTGACATCATTCCACGATCACACAATTAGAAGAAATCTTTGTATTGCAATTCGTACTTCGTCCCTCCAATTTATTGGGGGAGTTAGAAAATATAGTAAATGAGGAGGAGTTCCAAAGATGAACATGTAGATTCTGACAAGGCAAATGATCGCCTTTTTTCTCGCCCAAAGATGGTTCTAATAGCACCTTTCCTTGCTCCCTCAATGCCACTTAAATAGGGAGATTAGCAGCAGGTGGGGTGGGTCTGTGTAATGCAGCAGCAAATTACACCCACTCTGCTAGAAGTGGAAATTCCACAGTTTCCTTAGGAGGGCTTGTCAGTTGATAGCAAAAAATGTTCAGTTTTTTTTGTTTTGTTTTTTTAATTATTGAGTCATACGAAGGAAATCTGAGCCATGACACGATGTCTAGCAAAAATCAACACATGTATAATATGCTGTCTCTGGAGCAAAAAAATGTTACAAGTCAACAAACTATGTGAGATGTTTAAATGTGGCAAAACACAGGTGTACAGTACTTTGAAATGGAAGAAAAAGTTGCAAGAAGAATGTATACAAGGTGCGACTTATCAGAAAAGGAAAAGGAAAGTAGAAAATGCGAACGTGCATAGCTTAGTTTGGAAGTGGTTTATTGATGTCCGAGCCCAAAACTTACCTGTGTTTGGTCCCACTTTGCAATTCAAGGCAAAAGAAATAGAAAAAACTTGGGAAAAATTCATTCAAAGCATCTAACAGGTGGTTAGTAGCCTAAGTTTCAAAAGCAGGCACAATATTTCTTCCAAAGTGTTCTGCGGTGTAGCAAAAGATGTTGGCATTTCTGCTGTGACCTCATGGAGAAAAAACCTTCGAAGCTTAACCCAAGGGTATGAACTGAAAGACATTTTTAATGGAGATGAAACTGGATTATTCTTTAGAGCCGCAGGTGAAAAATGCATCGGATGTAAACATTCTAAAGAACGTCTCACCATATTTTTGTACTGCAGCATGACATGTAAAATAGGAAAGCCAGTTATTATTGGAAAAGCAGAGAAACCTAGGTTTTTTTAGGAACATCAACATTACGGAACTACTGGTTGTTTGGTAATTGAATAAAAAATTCTGGATGACTGCTAACTTAATAGAAGAATGAATGAATGGGTTCAACTACTAGATGAAATGACAGAAAAGTCCTCCTGTTCATGGATGATGCTAAATGTCACCCCCATATCAATCTATCATATGTTAAGTTGGTATTTTTTCCAAGTAACACAACTTCAGTGACACAGCCTCTTGATCAAGGAGTTGTTCTCATGATGAAGCTGAAACACCGGCAATAACTTTTACAATCTTTGATAGCTAATATGGACACGTGTACGAGTGCATCTGAACTAGCTAAATCCATAACATTTTAGATGCTGTTAATTGGTTGTCAAAAGCCTATAAAGAAATTATGCCCAGTGCAATTACAAAATGCTTTAAAAAAGCTGGATTTTCCATAAATGTTGCTGAGCTTTTAGGTTCGGATGATGAAAATAAAATTTTACAAGCTTTGATCAGTGGCAGAAATGTTGGTGAAATGTCTGCCACGGACTATGTAAACATTGACCACAAAATATGTACAGAGTCAGGAATATACAGTCTATCAATGATCTGATAAACTTATGTGATGACACAAAAAATGACAGCAAAAAGGATGAGGAAGAAACTGAGAACCCAATAAAAACTTATAAAGACACTTCAGTTCATGTACAGCACTTGCAAAACGTTAGTTTGCATGCCAATAACCCAAAATTGTTGGACATTTTCACTGATGTTCGTTGTGAAATAGAAAGATGTATTGCCAGTAAAAAATTCAAATAGAGCACAATGATGGACTATTTCAGAAGCAATGCCCTCACAACTCAGTTGTCCTGAAAGCTTGGTACATGAAATAAAGTGGAAATAAAAATTGGATTACCAAACTAACTTAAGTATACTGCTTACTAATACTTTTTAAACAAATCTGTATGGTTTTTGGATTTTCTTAGTTGTAACTTTTAATTAATTAATGAAGGAGTTAAAATAAGACTGCCAGGCCTCGAAATCAATGATGAATCAAACAGTAACATCAATCCACTATGACAGGGGGAGGAGGGCGGGGGGGGGGTATTACAGAATATGAAAACCCTATCTTCATTTTCTCCAGCACATGAAACTGTTAAAAAAATGTAGTGATAGTTCTGCTGATTAAGACTAAGAGAGTAAAACTGTATCAATTTTTCCTTTTTGCTACATGTACCAGTCTTATGTACTGTATAGACATTGTTGTTTTTTTAATCTGCATAAAGTGGAAATTTGCCTAATAAGAAAATATTTTGAAGCCCCATGGATTTCCGCCTTAGACAGATTTGACTGTATAATTAAATTCTGGTTGAAATTGTAAATTAATATAGTTAATAGACTAAGGTTAATTATGTATTTTTTCAAATCATATTTCATTTATTAGAACCTGTCAAGAGCTCAGGATTTACAAATGTTAGTGGCTACTGAAAGCTAAACTCTAATAATCATTTCTGCTTATTTAAAGATGCTTACAGCTGTGTATTTGCATTTTTGTATTCCCTAAATTGCTTAATCCTTTTTTTTTTTATTGCTTAATTCTTATTTCTGGTAAAGATGCTTACAGCTGTGTAGCTGCATATTTCTGTTCTCTAACTTGCTTAGCTTTTTTTCGATTGCTTAATTTTCATTTCTGTTAAAGGTGCTTACAACTGTGTAGTTGCATTTTTCTGTTAACTACACCGATGAACCATTACATTATAACCACCTCCCAGCCTAGAGAAATGAGCACACCTGAAGACCGAAAGGTGGCGCAGGTGAAGTTTACAGAGCAGTATATATACAACCTGAGGACTGGTTTTCGGTTAGTAGAGTGTTCGGAGTCAGAATGGGAGAAGTTGTCGATTTATTGGAGTTTGATAAAGGACAAATTGTGATGGTACGGCACCTCGGAACTATGGTCTCGGAAACGACGCGGCATGTGGGTTGTGCACGCGCCGCTGTAGTGAGTACGTATGAAAAGTGGTGCACATATAGCCAAATGACGAACCGTCGTCCAGCCGTGTGTCGTCCGCAGCTCATTGATGCCAGAGGGGGCGGAGACTGTCGCGAATTGTTCACAGCGACCTCAGAACCATAGTGCGACAGATCACCCGCAGCTACAACAGTGGTGATCAGGGCAATGTGTCACAGCACACAGTTCATCGCAGCTTTCTGCGCATGGGCCTGCATAGCCGAAGACACAGCCAGGTTCCCATGCTCACTGCACTTCATTGCCAACCATGCATGAAATGGGCCCAAGATCGAGATTAGACCGTGAATGATTGGAAGAAAGTGGCCTGGTCAGATGAATCAAGAATCCTAGTGCGTCACGTAGATGGCCGAGCGCAGATACGCCGATTACCAACAGAGGCTATGGTACCTGGATGCACTGTTGGGCGGTAACAGGCCGGCAGCACTGTGTTATGCTGTGGACGATGTATTCTTGGGGTGTTTTAGGCCCCATTATCCCAATAGCACAATCCCTGACAGCTGTCAAGTATCTGAACATCGTTGTGGATCAAATTCACCCATTCTTGGTAACTGTGCTCCCTGCTGGTGATGTCCATTACCAACAGGATAATGTACCATGCTACACTGCCAGAATCGTCAAGGAATGTTTCGGGGAACATGCTGGTGCCTTTCTGTTAATGCCCTAGCCTCCAAATTCACCTGATGTGAACCCAATCACACATTTGGGGTTCGACTTGAAAAAGCGGGTTCACTCTAAATCACCCCCCCCCCAAATGTACAGGAACTGGAGGACCTGCTGTTGATATTATGGTACCAGATACCCCACGATACCTATCGCCACCTCATCAAAATGATGCCTTGCCGAGTGGCCACTGTTTTGCAGGCTAAATGGGTTCCTACACCATATTAGATAGGTGGTCATAATGTAATGGCTCATTGGTGTATGTTTACTTTTGAATGTCCATGTAGTTGCCTAAATGTTACCATCTGCTTTTGGTACCTAATAAACATAGTGTAACTTTCTTATTTTTCAGTATTGTCCTGGAGGTGAATTGTTTGACTACATTGTTGAAAAAGATAGGTTACAAGAAGTTGAAGCACGTATATTTTTCCGCCAAATTGTTTCAGCTGTAGCATATGTTCATAGCAAAGGCTATGCTCATAGAGATCTCAAACCAGTAAGTTAAAAAGCATTTGCTTAAAGAAATTATGCTCATAGTTAGCAGTATGAACTGTATTCTTGTTCTGTTTTCAGTGTTCTGCATCAGTATGAAAAAAATCATAGAATCACACTTTATTTTTAATGCACTTTTTTTTTTTGCAGTTAAATGTCCATATTTGTGCATTCCATACTGACAGAATTAACTTATCTACAGTTAAATATTTATAATGCTTTGTCATATTTTTGGCAAGAAAATTTGCATGTTTAGGATTTCTAAATGCCATTCAAATCCTCAGTTCTGTTACACCATACACAAATTTCTACTGCTCTTCCCCATTTTCATAATTATAAAAAAGTTTTGAAAAAGAAAAAAAAAAACGTTGCAGGTGGCCACAACAATGGTAGTTTCAATTGTGGCTGTTGCATCACAATAACGTACTTGCACTTCAGTACTGTCGTTCCGTGAGTTCCTGATATAGGTACAAACTGTAATTTTAGCTAAGTGGCCGGTAAGTCCAAAAAAGTTAGTGACCAAAAAAAAAAAAAAAAGAAAAAAACTGGCCAGTAAGTTAACAAATCTTAGTGGCCAAAAAAGAAGCTTGCAGCATAATAAAAAAAAAAGGATCAATAGGAACTTTAATGTAAATTTTGTAAATAATTTTTTTCTCTGGGTTTACTCATTCCCAAAACATCGATAGTATCAGCGGAAATTTACCATGTGTCAGTAAGAACCCTGATGTTTTGATGTTTTTGCTAATAAGCCGATGAATCCGTGCTTTTCCATCTGCAGCAGTAAAGGGACACTTTGGTGGGTAAAATCTCTACTCAATATAATGGTGATTACTCACCAAATCAAATCGAGTAACCAATAATATCTGTTAAAACGTGTGATGTATCGGTAGAAACCTCGATGTTTCTTTTGACATATCGATTCCTGTAGTATCGAGGAAAATAACTCTATTTCGTCGATGAAATATCGACCAAAATGGCCAATTAATGACATAAAAATATGGTATTCCCTTCCTCTTTACAAGAATGCAAGAAAAAGAAATTCGTTTACTTTACGCAGAAAATATTCTTTGCCAGTTAATAATCTAAAGCAACTTATGGGAATTTACTAGGAAATTTTTTTCATTAATAGCAAATTTTCAGAGAAAACTCTTCTCCTTCTTCAGGCTGTCTTGTTGTTGTCACTTTTTGCTTGTCACTATCATGGTTACGGTTAACCTTGACGGTTTAGGTTATTTTTCAACAAATCCTGCCAGATGTTAGGCAGGAAAATCCTTTGCAGTCATTGATGATGGAATTTTGATTTTTCTCAATCTCTATTCCTTCTTTCAGTTTTCTTTTTTGGAAATTGCTTTGGAAACTGATTACTTTAATTTCCAAAAAAGAAAACTGAAAGAAGGAATAGAGATTGAGAAAAATCAAAATTCCATCATCAATGACTGCAAAGGATTTTCCCTGCCTAACATCTGGCAGGATTTGTTGAAAAATAACCTAAACCGTCAAGGTAAACCGTAACCATGATAGTGACAAGCAAAAAGTGACAACAACAAGACAGCCTGAAGAAGGAGAAGAGTTTTCTCCGAAAATTTGCTATTAATGAAAAAATTTCCTAGTAAATTCCCATAAGTTGCTTTAGATTATTAATTCAATTAAATTAGGAAGCCATTTCTCAACATGAGCTTTATTCTTTGCCAGTTTCAAACATCGGTAACAAAACCTCGATGTTTTTTCGATGTACCAGGTTCTGAAACATCGAAGTTTAAGCCCTTTCAGTGATACATGTAATGTGTGTGTGTTTGTGTGTGTGTGTGTGTGTGTGTGTGTGTGTGTGTGTGTGTGTGTGTGTGTGTGTGCCAGAAATGCTAAGCTATTTTCTTAGAAATTACAATCTTAAAGAAAAAAAGCTGTACTTTCCATAAGTTTTAATATTTTGGGCCAAAATTTTCCCCTGAACTTTATAAGATTTATATATATGTATTTAAATATATTTAATATATACTGTATATATATATATTTATATATCCTAATCTCCCATGTGGGAGATTAGGATATATATAATATATATATATATTTATATATCCTAATCTCCCATGTGGGAGATTAGGGGCCACATGGGAGATGAGTGGATGAAATTCGAAAGTATGCAGGGGTGACATGGAGGAGACTGGCACAAGACAGACCGTTGTGGAGGAAACTTGGGGAGACCTTCGTCCAGCAGTGGATTGATAATGGTTGACAATGATGATGATGATGATATCCTAATAAATAATTTGCTAGAGTCCTCCTCTGTGCCACTTTTTTAGGCGTCATAGCAACAACTGAGAAACAAATGTATGTGACGTCACGATTTGCTTTTCGTGTTTTCGTGTAGGTGACATCATCACATACACGCGCACAGTCTATGCGTATATGACTTTGTTTTGTTGTCATAGCAACAAAGAACACAGCTTCTGCTGTGACGTCATTTAATCCAAATCATTCTCACATGACGTCAGAAATGCGCTACATCACACGGTCAACTCTTTAGAGATTCGAAAACTTTATGTCAGGAATTTTGGTTGTATTTCATATAGGGTATATAAATAATAATAATAATAAATTTTATTATTTATATACCCTTGATATGCTTTATTACACTGTTTAACAGAAAAAGATGAACATTTATATTCCGGTGTTCAAACTGTTATCCGTAACCGTTCCTGTTTATTGTTTTGTTAGAGTTTTTTTTTTTTTTTTCTGGGTGTGTGCAATTCGAAGTCATTTAATTCATATTATGGTTCATTTGTCTCAAAACGTCGACTTTGTTTTGCGTGAGTTTTAACAACAACACTGCAAATATGCCTCCTAAACGAAAAAAATCTGCTGAGGAAGTAGCTTTCCAGAAGGAAGCAGCAAAAAGACGAAAGGCGGGGCAAGAAAGGGCCTGTCGGGAAAGTATGTCTGCTGTGTAAAGAGAACGCGATCGAAATCGTCATCGTGTAGCAAATATAACTCCTCAGCAAATCTAACGAAGTCGGGAATGACACCGAATTGCAATCATGACGTCAGAACAAATCGCACAAGGTCGCGAATGACATCAAATTGCAGACATGCCACAATCACAAATACACTGCCGGACAATTGCTAAGGACGGATGACAATAGCAACGATAGCAACCATAAAATGGAAGGCAGGAAAATGTGGAAATTAGCATAAGTGCGGGATACAGTAAGACGTGTTGTGCGTATGCAAATTTTGGATTGCCGAACTTGTTCGTGACGTCATAGCGCTGATAAGAGATATAAAGGATTTGACGCGTATTGACCGTTGTTATTCAAACGCAAAGTTGAAAGGGAAAGAATCAATTGACGAACTTGCAATTTTCAGTATGTCTTCCCGACATCACCTAGATGATTTTACGCGTGGCCGTATTATTGGCAAGATTGAAGAAGGGCGAAAAATAACAGATGTTGCCAGGGAGTTCGACGTCAGCCACAGTGTTGATTCAAGGCTTTGGAAATCATTTCAAACAAATGAAGAGTGTAGCAAACGTCACGGGGGAGGTCGTGTTCTCAGTACGACACCTGCAGAAGATCGGTACATAGTGCTATCAACAAAAAGACACCGGCGCAGCACATCTAGTGAAGTAGCAAATCAGTTTATGGCTGCTACTGGCAAGCGGATCTCCCAAAAAACTGTCGCCAGACGTTTGCATGAAGGAGGACTATACGCCCGCCGTCCTGTTGTGTGCATCCCATTGTCCAGACGTCACCGTACCGCCCGTTTGCAATGGTGCCATCAACATCGCAATTGGACTGATAACGACTGGTCTGCTGTCCTCTTCTCAGATGAGAGTAGATACAGTCTATCGTCTGATTGTCGACGACAACTGATCTGACGTGATAGTGGTACTGCATATTGTCCAGCAAACATACAGGAAAGGGACCGATATCCGACATGTAGTGTCATGGTATGGGCTGGCATCATGATCAATGGCCGTACGTCCCTCTATGTGCTTCCAACTGGGACTATGACTGGCCAACGATACATTAAGGATGTTTTGCTACCTCATGTTCGCATGTTCCGTGGTGCTGTCTGTGAGAGATTCATTTTCATGGACGACAACGCAACATGTCATCAAACAGTCGCTGCCCAGGAGTGTCTTGAGAGCGAGGATATTCAACGCCTCGTATGGCCAGCACGTTCTCCAGATCTGAATCCCATTGAAAATGTGTGGGATGCTTTGGGGTGGAGTCTTGCTGGTCGCCAATGCCCTCCAATAAACAAGGACACTCTCATCCGTGCACTGACAGAGGAATGGGATAAATTACCCCAACATCTGCTTGATAATGTTGTGCAAAGCATGACACGGCGTGTGGAATCTTGCATCGCCCTCCATGGTGGCCATATCTCGTATTGACATCTTACGCCGGAACGCCTGCGGACGGTAATTGCATTTTTTTTCACGTTTACGTATTCTGCACAAAATGGCCTGTTTGTCCCTTGAACACGTTCCAAAGCCTTCTGGATTTCAGAGCACAATAAATTGTCTTTCTTGTAATGTCCTGGCATTCTGACATTATTTTATTTCACTTGGCATCCAATCACACTTACTTTTTTATGCGCTATATAGCCGTTTATGATCCGTCCTTAGCAATTGTCCAGCAGTGTATTACGCCAAAGACGTGGTGTGGTGTTAACAATCCGCTGATAAAATTCACGAACTAGAAACTAAGCTGTTCTTAACGCAGTGAACGCTGTAGAACCAAATGTAAATGCTCATAACTGTGGTTCCATGGACAGTATTTGCGAATTTTGTCATGCAAAACATTTTGTGGCAGAACAGCCATCTGACAAACTTTTTACGCAATGCTGTCATAAAGGCAAAGTAAAATTATATGCTATAAGATCAGCCCCTGTTATTCAGCTGTTAACAAAATAACAGCATCAAAATTCGAAAAATTTCATGGACAGCATAAGATCAATAAATAGCGCTTTGACGTTTGCGTCCATGGAAGCTAACATTGCTCTGCCTCCTGGATACGGTCCCTGTTGTTTCCAAATTAACGGACAAATTTACCACCGAGCAGGAGCTTTGCATCCAGCAAATGAAGACCAGAGAAAGTTTGCTCAACTGTATATATTCGACCCGAAAGAGGCTGGTGATCAAAGAATGAGAATTAGGGAAAACGCCCAGTGCAATCCAAGTCTGATGCAAGAGTTAAGCACTTTCATGTCTCAAAATAATTCTTTTGCTGACGCATGCAAAATGCTTTATGAAGTTGAACAAGAAAGCATTAATGATACCGATCTGCATGGCGTTGAGCCGGCAAAAATAGTTCATGGAAAAGAACAGGGGAAATCAATACAGGGTTCACAGTCAGTGTATACGAAAAATGTTGTGTTCCAGGAAGTGTGACAAAATAGGGACTAAAAGTTTTACGAAACACATAACAGACAACCCATCATATCAAATTCCATAACTGACTGCTTGGGAAATTTTCAGAAAGCTATGAGCCAATGTCACCATCTATTGACGTGGAACTCAAAAACTAAATAAATGTCAATAATTTCTGTACCATAAATTTTATTTCCCCTGTCATTATTGACGGGCTTTCATGTGGTATATATATATACATTACGATTTAGATAACGGAATTTTGTTTAAAAAATAACCTTACGTGAAATAATTTCTTGGAAATAGAAATTACAAATTCAAAATAAATTTTCAAAGATTATTCTTTCTTCTGCAAAAAAAAAAAAAAAAATAAAAAAAAAAAAAAAGTGAGGAAATATACTGATAACTCCCATAATTTTGAATATACTCTTACAGATTTATGTTATTCTAAAGTGATTCAAATCATCACTATCATTTCACTCTCATAACTACTAACCATTTCAAGATTTCCTTACAGGCTGATGCTATTTTACGGTGATTCAAAATGCACATCTGCAAATACTGAGGAAAAAGCTGTCAATAAAGTTCGTCCTCGGGTAACACACGAATTTGAAAAAAGACGGGGATTCGTAATTCGCTGAGCTTTGCAATTGTGTCATTTTGTTTGGGAAAAAGAAATGAATAATGTGAAGAGTTTCTAGTTAACAATCACTTTTCGTTCTCCTGCGCAACAAAGTCCGCAATAAAAACAAACATGCCGTTTTCACTGGACCACGAGTTGCTCGTTATTGCACTTTGAATGGGGCTTGAAAAACTGACTTCCGACAGTGTAACGTTCTTTAATTCACCCGCAATTCCATGTGAACAGCCCTGCCTCAACTGTAGTAGGAGAAGTTTTGGCTAAAATTTGCCTTCTTCCCCTCGCGTGGCGAAGCTGCGTGGAAAGATTATAGCGAACGTGGTCTTATGATATGATTCTTACAGACTGTATTCTCCTGATTTTTTCAATAATATTGCTGTTTGACAGTATGATTCGTTAGATTTCAAAACAATTTGATTAATAATGTTATGATCATTCACACCGATATCTGCTGTCTGATTCGGAAACTACTTGGTTCAAAATCATGGGCGATCATTCAGCCCACCATAGCACAACACTCGCAGCCTGATGAATCGATCGCCGTCGCACTAAAAAGAATCTGCAACATCGAAGTTTAAACATCGATTATTGGTGGCAAAACTTCGACGTTAAAAAAATCAAGGTTTTTTTGCCATCCCTAGTTAGGACTGATTTCATTTTCTTTTACCTTTACTTCTGAATTATTATACTTTTGTAAATTGGCACTAAAAATAACAAATGGCCAAACTGGCAACCACTAAAATAAATTTAATCGCCAAAGTTGCCAGTTAATCGCCATCTGGCGAGTGGCGAGTGCTAATTTGCACCTATAGTTCCTGACCAAACGCCAAATCTCAGTGGTGCCACACTGAGATTTGGTGGTGTGTGCCACATTTTATTCATATGATTTGGCACCCTGCAATTTTTTAGCTTCTCATATTTTGTAAAAATATCTTAAGGTACCAATGTTTGAGAGTGTAGACAGCATCGTTGAAAATGTGACACAGGAGCTGAACAAAGTCCCAATGGAAGACTTTCAAATGTGCTTATAAATTATATAATATATATACATATCTATAACTCCTGTCATTGACATAGTCTGTACATCTTTACTTACAGAGCACTAATAGCAATGCCAATTTTTTTTATTATATCAGTGGCTGGCGTAGATCAACATTACATTGTGAAAACTTAACACAGTGCAGCTGAGGAATTCTTTGTTTAGTCATTTGTGTTAAGGATTTTGGTTGAGCAATCATGTGTATGTAAAACATGTATAATATTTTCTGAGAATAATGCCACACCAAGTATAATGCTGCAGTTCTGTTTATGTCCTTGTTTTGTTTTCAGGAATAACACTGCACCATGTTTAAAGCTGCAGGCGAATATGCCGCAAAAGAATTTTTGTTTGAGGACCAATCCACCTGCCACACAAAATGTATTAAAAATAAAAACATTTAACTTTAATACATTTCAATTCTTGCCTGCATGACTCACATCTAATAACATCAAACATGAAAGTGCTGTAGAACATAAAGTGATGCACTAAAATGGGAGTCATCACCACTTTTTCCTTGCTGTACTTGTATAACTCTTCCTGCTGAAGGATAAAAGACCTTAACCATTCATGGGAGAGGAAGTGAATGTGCGTGTTTGTGTGAAAGACTGTGAGTGTTTCACAATGAGACGTTTGTTCATGAGTCATGCCTCACTGGGGAATCTAATCGAAACATGGGAGTTGAATGCTGTTTAGCCTGTGGTTTTACACCTACAGCATGGTTTATGCATTTGAAAAGAGGGATGCAGCTCTATTTTCATGTGTGAGGAAATGTGTGATAGTAGAAGCAAGTACCACTTTTTGATTTTTCCCTGTTGCAGGTTCACTGATTGTACTATGAGTAAGGCAAAAAAGAAATCCACATTTTACCCTCCCCAGAGTAAGGTGCAAAATAGATGTTAGCAACACCATAATTTTACAACCCATCACACTGCTGTTGTAAAATTTCAAAATGTTGTATTTTCCTTCTTTTTGGGGGGAAGGGGGTGGTTATCATAGTGAAAGAAAAAGTTTTTTTTTGAGTTGTTTAATATCAGAAGTTTTCTGTTAAAAAGTTGGTTAATGTAAATTTATTTATAGCTATGTATAGCTATGCATTTGCAGTCAATCTCTAAGTTTTCGCTTCCTGATAATACGTATATTGATGTGGTGCTGTTCTCTTGTTCCCACCACAGGTGACAAAAAGTTGCAGTATGGAGTTAGTCTAGCACACTTTATTTTAAATACACCAGATTGAATAATAATGAAACACATATAGCATGTTAAATCTGTTTATACGCTATATGCGTTTCATTATTAGTCTAGCACATTTTTCACAAAAGTTGCATATGACAAAAATTAAACTGGGTTTTTCTTTTTAGTGGGTAAGCATCTGTTGAAATATTTGAAGTGCTAGCATCAACACAGCCATAAGAACATTTTTATCAGGTCTTTTGTAAAAAACGATCATGCTTATATGTTACCGGTTTGTCCGTCCGTCCGTCTGTACCCATGATATCTCTACAACTATTAGTCCGATTTGAAAAATTCTTTTTTGCATTGGGAAGCCTGAGATATGTGAATAATGATCCTTTATTTCGTTTATTTTTACGATGTACAATATCGCCGCTAGAGGGTGTAAATGCAGATGATGTCGAATTCAAAAATACGTTTTATTCCACATATTTGCTTCTAAACATCCGATTAAAAGAATTCTTTTATCTTTCGATTCCCTTCATGTCGAAGAGTATTGTAGATATAGTTACTTTTTCAAATTAAGCATAGATTTTCCGCTAGGGGGCGTAAAAGTAAATTACATTTTTCCCGATAACTCTTCTTCTAAAACTCAGATTTGAAAAAATATTTCTTCAGCAAATACACTTCCTGATGGAAAATCTTTTACATATAATTTAAAATTTTTGGTGAAGAATACTTTAGCCACCAAGGGGCGTAAGTGTTAATTTTTGCATCTGAAGTATTTGCCATAAAATTTGAGCTTCTAAAGTATCGATTGAAAAAATTCTTTTGTGGACTGATGCCACTCACACGATAAACCTTTTCAGAATATTTTCTTCTTAAAATATTCCACGGTTTCTCCGCCAGGGGGCGTAGATGTAAATATAATTTTTGTCAATATCTCTACTTCTAGAAGTCCGATTTGAAATATTCCTTCTTTGTTGGTTAGTGTTTTTGGTGTGACATGTTTCTCATATAATTTCAAAATTTTCAAGTATTTCATAGACTTTCCGCTAGGGGGCATAGAGGTAAATTGCACTTCCTCCTATATCTCTGCTTCTAAATCTCTGATTTGAAAAATTCTTTCTGCACCAGATACAGCTCCTGATGGGAAATACTTTGCACATAATTTCCAATTTTTGTAAAAAATGGTTTGGCCTCCAGGGGGCTTAAATCTTAATTTCCACTTCTGACGTATTTGCAGCAAATATGAGCTTCTAAATTCTCGATTGAAAAAACGTTGTTTGTAAACCGGTACTATTCATGTCGAGAAGCCTTTTAGAAACATTTTCTTCTTAAAATAATACATGGTTTCTACGCCAGGGAGCGCAGATGTATATCTTATTTTTGTCAACATCTCTACTTCTAGGAGTCCCATTTGAAAAATTCCTTCTTTGTTGGATAGTGTTTCCAGTGTGACATGTTTTTCATATAATTTCAAAATTTTAAAGTAATTCATAGACTTTCCGCTAGGGGCGTGAAGGTAAATTGCTTTTCCCCCTTATATATCTGCTTCTAAATCTCCGATTTGAAAAATTATTTCTGCACCGGATACAGCTCCTGGTGGGAAATCCTTTGCACATAATTTCTAATTTTTGTAAAAAATATTTTGGCCATCAGGTGGCGTAAGTCATAATTTCCGCTTCTGATGTATTTGCAGCAAAATATGAGCTTCTAAAATCTCGGATGAAAAAAGTCATTTGTTGACCGATACTACTCAGGTCTACAAACTTTTTTTCTTTCTTCTTGAAATAATGCATGGTTTCTACGCCAGGGGGTGTAGATATATATATATATTATTTTTGTCAATATTTCTACTTCTAGTAGTCCGATTTGAAGAATTCCTTTTTTGTTGGATAGTATTTTCGATGCAAAATATTTTTCCTATAAATTCAAAATGTTCAAGTAAATCATAGACTTTCTGCTAGGGGGCACAAAGGTAAATTGTGTTTACTGCGTTATTTCTGCTTCTAAACCTCTGATTTGAAAAATTCTTCGTGTATCGCATACAAGATCGAATGGAAAATATTTTTACATAATTTCTAATGTTTGGTAAAGAATGGTTTGGCCACCAGGGGGCATAAGTTTTAATTTCTGCTTCTGATGTATTTGTAGCAAAATCTGGGCTCCTGAAAACTATACTAAGTTTTTTTTTTCTTGGACCGATACCGCTCATATGGAAAAACCTTTTGAGAATACTTTCTTCCTAAAATAATGCATGGTTTTCCCACCAGGGGTCGTAAGGTCACATCTTATTTTTTGTCAATATCTCTGTTTCTAAGAATCCGATTTTCAAAAATTCTTTCTGTGTTGGAGAGCGTTTCCGGTGCAAAATGTTTCTCATATAAATTCATGTTTTTCTTAACGCACAAGTCTGCAACCAGAGGGCGTAAGCTCACAATTCCATTTACAGCAATATCTGAGGGATTAAAAACCCGATTGAAAAACTTCTTTCTTCCGTCAGATACTATTGTTTTTGATACCGGCTCTATTGACTTTGAATAACTTTGATAAATTTAATTTGCATCAGAACAGATTCAAAAGACGTGCTTATTACACCCGCAAATTCGGTGTCATCTTTCTTGTTTACCCTGTGACCTTCATATTTCATGACAGATCACACTAAGGCGAGGGTGAGAGTACATCAGACTTTTTATGCCAAGCAACATCAGTAAACTTTCCTTCCGAACTTAGAATTGTGTGTAAGGAGTGGGGTGAGAGGAGTGGGCAGGTTCTGTCTCTGAATGTAGAGAAATGTGAATAAAATAACATACATATAAATAAGAAAATTACTGTATCCCTAAATTAAAAAAAAACAAACAAACAAACTGTATTTTAGTTGTCATCTGAATTTGGAGGCAACCTACTGTATGCAGGGACTAAACCTTTTTAAGGTTCATCATATTGTATCAGCTTTTGAGATTTCATTTGTGCGACTGTGAAGCCCCATGTTAATAATCAAGGGATCAGCAATCCAGCTGATATCCAGAGTAACTGCTGTGTGCAGCGCTGACAGCAGCTAGACAGGCTGGAAGTGACTCAGTAAGATGCTGGAAGGTGTTCACAGGTATGTGGAGCCATGTTGACTGCAGTGCATCTGACAGTTGCTGGAGAGTGTGTGGTGGAGGATCCATAGAGCAAACAACATGATCTAGGTGGTCCCACAGATGCTCAGTTGGGTTTAAGTCTGGGGAATTAGGGGGCCAGTGAAGTACTTTGAAGTTTCATCATGCTCTTCCAACTGCTCTTAGACATTTCTATCTGTGTAACACGTCACATTGTCATGCTGGAAGATCCCATCTGCTCCAGGGAAGACAATCAGCATGTATGGGTGTTTGTGGTCTGCAAGGATGGATTCATAACGAATTCGGTCCATAGGGCCTTTCACACGTATGAGTGGACCCAGGGAATGCCACAAAAACATTCCCCAGACTATAACACTGCCCCCACCAGCTTGTGTTCTTCCAGCAATGGTTGAAGAGCGTTTGTCTCCGATGTTTCTCGCCTTATACCCAAACTTTCATCCATTCGACAAAGCAGAAAATGTGACTCATCGGAGAAGGCAATCCTTTGCCAATCAATGGCGGTCCAATTCCGACACTGCCATGCAAATGTAATCCTTTTCTGCCAATGGACCTTTGTTGGCATAGGTGCAGTGACCATCTGTCTGCATCGGAGCCTTATACGCAGCAGGGTTTGCTGAACTGTCGTTTTGGACACACTTCCGGTAGCCCCCTGGTTCTTTCAGCCAGTGAGTTGCTTCACTGTAGCATGTCAATCGGTCCTCACGCATCTTCGATGCCAATGTTCACCTTTCACATCAATGGCACGTGGTGCTCTGCGGTTTTTATGTCACTTATTCGCAATGGTGCCATTTCTCCAATCACGATACACTTTAACCACAGCAGCGCGTGAACAGTTCACAAACTGCGTTGATTCAGAAATACCGCCACCTTGGCCTGAAAGCCGAAAATCATCCCTTTTTGCAAATCTGATAAATTGCTCCTTTTATCCATGACAGCAAGGAGTGATATGTTCTCAGAATGCCTACAGCACACCTTATATACCCTCCAAGCCAGCTCGTGACACGTGCCTTCTTTCAGTGGCTATGCGCTGTTGACGTCAAAAGTAGGAGGTGGTCACAATAATGTGACTCGACTGTGTATATACACTGGTGTGCAAAAATTAAGGATGAGACGGTTTTTCGAATGTAACGTTGTGCAGAAGTGCTCCACATCTACTCAAATCATACCATAAGATCCCCCGAAGATGTAAGAATATGGGACAAGTGTGCAAAACTGTCCAAACAAGGAATCCAAAGGATACAAAGGCACTTTATTGAAAAGGTAGCTTCGAGCACAACTGGACAGAAGACAGAAACGTCCATGTGACAGGCAGCTGCCAAGAAAAATCCAGTCTTTAGTAGGGGATATGACCACCCCTGACTGTGTTGCAGGATTTACAACGTCTGTCCATGCTGAGGCATCGCTGCCCATTCCTCTTGTAACGCCAATCACAGCTGCGGAATCGTTGCTGGCGGCTGGTGACGTGCTGCCAAGCGTCTCCCGAGAAGGTCCCACACATGTTCGATTGCATTTAGGTCCGGTGACCTTACGGGCCAATCCATGCGTTGAATATCTTCACTCTCCAACAGCTCTGCGACAGCCACTGTACGATGAGGTGTAGCGTTGTCGTCCATGAAGAGGAACCTCAGGACCCACAGCACCTCTAAATAGACGCACGTGAGGCAGGATAACCTCGGTACAATAGCGAACACCAGTGACTGAACCTCCTTGGAAGATGTAGAGGTCAGTACGGCTACCAAGCATGATACTGCCCCAAACGAGAACTCTGCCACCTCCAAACCGGTCCCTTTCGATGATGTTGGAGGTGTGATTACATGTTCCCTGCTCTCTCCAGATGTGTATACGTCCAGAATCGCTTGTCAGACTAAATCAGCTCTCGTCCGTAAAGTGAACTCGACCCCATTGCTGATGTGTCCAGTTCTTGTGTTCCTGGCATCACAGAAACCGCCGTCTCCGATGAGCAGAAGTTAATGGCACACACCGTACTTGTTGTCGTGCAAATAGACCACCTTTGTGCAGCCTCCTGGCCACAGTAAAACGCGATAACGGACGTCCAGTTGTCTGTTGCACGTACCTTGCGATTTCTCCCGCTGTCTGCCGTCTGTCTCTTCTCGCCTGTAGGACAATATACCGGTCGTCCGCTGCCAGTGGACGACCACTGCTAAACTCTGTCAAATACGATTGCTCATCTTGGACACGCTGTTTTTGAACGCCGATCAAGCGTGACAAAGAAGAAAATTAATTTAACCAAAAGAAAAAAAATAATAATAAAGGGGAGAAAAACTTACCTTCATCAGTTGCAAGGATGTTTTTCTTTTTGTATTTCTGGCATAGCTCACATGAAATGTAAGGCTGATCGCCATGCCATCTTACTTTGGCCCACTTATAAAGTGAAAGATTTGGATACAATTGGCCCACTTATAACTAAAGATTTGGATACCTTAGGTTTTTTTAGCTGGCTGTTTTGTAGTAGTAACATTTTCAATATTGTTTTTTCGTTTGGAACTTATTCCTAACCACTTAACCATATTTAGACTATGAAAAATGTTTAACACACACGAATAAAGCCACGTGAGAAAAGACTACCGCAAAAACGAACACGTGGGAGAGAGATGGCCATGTTTGGCAACTAGGTGGTGTCAATTTTCAAAAACCCAAAGCGGAAAGAATGTAAGGAACAGCTCGGTTTATGACATCATAGAAACTGGATTGGCTACTAGTGTCTATGCATCATTTGACATCACATGATGAAAGAAGAGAAATTCCACCACGACGATATTTCATATGCGCTTGATGGAATCGCGGAATTTTAATGGTGCTCACTAAGAAACAGCACCATTTAAATGTTTTCGCATTTATGTGAAAAGAAATATTTTAGCAAAATTGCATTCGTTTTTGCAAAATGCGAAAAATGCAAAAAATGCGATCTCAGTTTAAACCCTGCACAGCATCATGCTCTTGGATGAAACATGCTTCTGTTGAGACTGAAATGATGGCCGCATTTGTGTCTGCTGACGACAGGGAAAGGAGTGTCAGGAAGAGTGTATTCGCACCAGGCATACCGCACCAACATGATTATGGCCTGGGGTGCTATCGGGTATGAAAGCAGATAACCTTTCGCAATAGTCCGAACTACCATAACAAGTACCCATTATGTCAATGTTATTCTCTACATCCGGTTGTGCTTCCATATCTGCAGGGCGACCTTGGGGCCATATTTCACCTGGACAATACCACACCACATGCCGCAGCGGCAACACGTGCCTTCTTCAGGGATAACAACATTCCACTTCTGCTATGCCCAGCTAGATTGCCGGATTTATCACCCATAGAAAATCTCTAGGTGTGCTCAAAAAACAGGTGCAGCGATGCGACCGTCTACCAGCAACTCTTGATGAACTTTGGATGTGGATCAATACAGCCCTGATGGCTATTCCACATATTATTTGATTCTATGTCTCAGCACATACAGCGGGTGATACAAGACAGAGGCAGCCACACAGATTATTAGCTACTTTGATGCGCCTGGTATATATGACACTGAGAATGTAATCATTTGTTCTGTATTGCCTTAAAGTGTTTAAAGACTGGAAAAATCAAAGTCGTAGCTCGACTCCTTTCAGGTTCTTTGAATAAAGCTCATGTTGAGAAATGGCTTCCTAGTTTAATTGAATTAATAATCTAAAGCAATTTATGGGAATTTTACTAGGAAATTTTTTCATTAATAGCAAATTTTCGGAGAAAACTCTTCTCCTTCTTCAGGCTGTCTTGTTGTTGTCACTTTTTACTTGTCACTATCACGGTTACGGTTTACCTTGACGGTTACGGTTAACCTTGACGGTTTAGGTTATTTTTCAACAAATCCTGCCAGATGTTAGGCAGGGAAAATCCTTTGCAGTCATTGATGATGGAATTTTGATTTTTCTCAATCTCTATTCCTTCTTTCAGTTTTCTTTTTTGTGTTTTGTTTTTTATGAACACGAGTCTATACACTGAGTGGCCACTTTATTATGACCACCTGACAGTTTTAAGCAAATGAGCTATGGCTGCACACTATTGCCACCAGAGAGTGAGGCTAGTATAAAAAGGGAAAGCTTAGTGCTTGCGACAGTAGTAGAAGTGATTTTTGGGTGACGAGATGGGTAAAAAATGTGATTTGATGGACTTTCAACGTGGGATGATTGTTGGAGCTCGGAGCCGTGGAGCGAGTATCACCGAAACCGCCGCATTCGTGAAATGTTCCAGAGCAGCTGTTGTTAAAGTGTTTAAAGACTGTCAGCCAAAAAACTGGGTCTCTATGTGCAACGTGTGGTCGTCATCGACTAGTGACTGCTCGGGCGGAACGGAGAGTGTCCAGACTGGTAACAGGCAACAGTGCAGCAAATTACAGACCATCTTAATCAAAGATCTCCTCAAATGATCTCTGCATGCACTGTTCGCCGTACACTGCATCGGATGGGATATGGCAGCCGAAGTCCTGTTCGAACAGCTTTGCTGTCTGCAGTTAACAAGAGAAAACGTCTCCAGTTCGCACAGGAGCACAAGGATTGGAACAGTCGATAATTAGAAACAAATTATGTGGCCCGATGAATCGTGTTTTCAGTTGCACCATGCGGATGGCCGAGTGAGAATTTGGCTGAAACATCACGAAAGCATGGACCCCAAATGCATTGCTACAACCCTTCAAGCTGGCGAAGGCAACGTTATGGTTTGAGGAATGTTTTCCTGGCATGCTTTGGGCCCTTTAATTCGTGTTGATCAACGTCTGACTGGCACATCATATCTAAACATCGTTGCAGACCAAGTGCATCCTGTCATGTGGATGGTTTATCCCAGTGGCGATGGCTATACTTTCAACAAGATAATGTGTCCTGCCATAGAGCTCATATTGTACAGGATTGGTTTGAGGAACATGCCGGTGAGTTTACTTTGCTTAGGTGGCCCCCACAATCTCCATAACTCGACCCCATTGATAATTTGTGGGATGAAGTTTAACGAGCCATCAGACAGCTGGATCCACAACCCTGCAATCTCACACTCCTGGAAAGTGCTATTCATCAAGCATGGTCTCAGATTCCACAAACCACCTATCAACATCTCGTGGAGTCCATGCCACGAAGAATCGACGCAGTATTAAAGGCAAAAGGTGGCCCAACGAAGTACTGAGGGGGTGGTCATAATAAAGTGGCCACTCAGTGTATATTGTGAATGATAGTTAGAAGTTGTAATGTTACTGAAAACGTTTATAAGCCACACCTAGACAAAACCACTCAAATTCAGATCTGCATATTTATAAAATCGAGTTTATCGCTGACACTGTTATAATCAGAAAATACGGTATATTTGCATATAATATACTGAAAATACTTTGCCGGACACGAAAGTTGACAAAATTTTGACCATTAGATATCAGTGTATTTTATTCATGAAATACATGAAAATTAATAATTTTAATGTGTAATGATCATATTTGTGATGCAGGTTTTATTCAGTTCTTTTTATAGCAATTTGGATGTTATTTAAATTATATTGAATTTTTAATCTTGGTGAATTTTTTTCTATCTTTTTTTTTTTTTTTTTTTAAATTTCCATAGTTGAAAATATGTATGCTTACTTGCTTTCATCCCTTAAACTGAAAATAGTAGAGCTCCTGCTTCTTTATATATATATATATATATATATATATATATATATATATATATATATTTACTACTTGTTTTATTAGGAGAACCTGCTTTTGGATGAAGAACAGAAAATCAAGTTAATTGATTTTGGTCTGTGTGCCAAACCAAAGGTAAGTGACTATTATGAAAATAATGTGCACATATATTCACAAAATTGGTTCTTAGTTTGCGTTATACTTAAAGTAACAGCTACATTATACACTAAATTTGAGTTCCTGTGCATTACCCCTGTACTGGAATTAAAGTATAACTGTAGCTGCTTCTAAATTAGGAAGCAGCAAGTTCATTCACTCATTGGCTGAACAGTAGGGCAACAGCTGTTCAAACATTGATTAGGTAAGTGTTGCATTTGTTCTTTGGTTGTAATACATTCTTTTTCCAATATCGTGACCATAAATTAGATTTGCAACTTTTCCTTGCCATTAACATTGCCAATCACATCATTTACAAAAGTTTGGGTGCATGTTTGTTTCCTATACACACCTAATATATGATGAAGCTGTTCTCTGTAGTTCAGAAGTTAGCTCCTTGAAGAAAGAATGTCAGTAAAAGTTCAATGAATGTTGGTGCATCAAATGCCTACATTTGTGGTGATCTTGCCCATACCACTTGAATTTCAGACACACCAATTACAAATCTTGCACATAATTTGTTTCACTTTACATTCTCATCTAAGTGATCCTAAACTTAATTCAGAGTTTCTTTATTCTTGCTTTGATTCACTTTCCAGTGATTTGGTTCGATAAATCCTTTTTGATAACATCTCATCTTTCATCCTATCAAAATGTCTAAACACATCTTCAGTTTCGTAGTTTTTTCGCTACCCAAATTTCATCTCATGTTGTACATTTGTAGAACATCCTCATTCCTCATGAGATCCAAATGAGTCTTGCCATTGATTCTTTTGCAGATAACATCTCTTCAACCCATTAACAACATCTGTGCTTTTTCTGCAGTACTGAAGTTTAACTGCCATGCATCAAAATAGGATGTATTGCACTTTCATGAACTAAGATTTTAGTCTTTTTTTTTTTTTTTAATTCATCATTTCAGAAAAATTCATTGAAGGCAGAAATTATTTTCCAAAATGGACTTCCTCATCCATTAATTTCATGACCTAATCTCTTTTTTTTTTTTTTTTCTCAAACTCATTTACTGAAGTCTAACTTTCCATGCAACTGCTTATAACCCATAGAGTTGTTCACAGTGGTTGTTAAACCCCAAATTTAAAATAATAATAATAACTTTCTTTGTACTACTGAGACTTCAAACATTCTATCGTAACAACACTTTCTTCAAAAGTCATAACTTGATTTCCCCCTCATACATGTTTAGTTTGAATTTTTTGCACACTTTATTCATTCTGGTCAATGTATTTAGTAGCTGATCTTCACTCTTAGGCAAAACTTGTATTATCAACATACAACTTGCACACCTTACATATAGGGTTCGCAGGGCCCTGGAATCCTGGAAAAGTCTTGAAATCTGATTTCCCCTTTTTTTCAGGTTCTTAGGCAAAACTTGTACAATCAACATAAAACAACTTGCACACCTTACATATAGAGTTCGCAGGGCCCTGGAATCCTGGAAAAGTCTTGAAATCTGATTTCCCCTTTTTTCAGGCTCTTAGGCAAAAGTTGTATAATCAACATACAACAACTTACACACCTTACATATAGGGTTCGCAGGGCCCTGGAATCCTGGAAAAGTCTTGAAATCTGATTTCCCCTTTTTTCAGGCTCTTAGGCAAAAGTTGCATAATCAACATACAACAACTTGCACACCTTACATATAGGGTTTGCAGGGCCCTGGAATCCTGGAAAAAGTCTTGAAATCTGATTTCCCCTTTTTTCAGGCTTGAAAAGTTCCTGATTTATCACATGTTTATGAAAATTTTTGGAATAGTCCTGTAATTTTTTCTTCTTGCAATGAAAATTTTTTTGAATTTTTTGCACACTTCATTCATTTTGGTCAATGTATTTAGTAGCTGATCTTCACTCTTAGGCAAAACTTGTATAATCAACATACAACTTGCACACCTTACATATAGGGTTCGCAGGGCCCTGGAATCCTGGAAAAGTCTTGAAATCTGATTTCCCCTTTTTTTCAGGCTCTTAGGCAAAAGTTGTATAATCAACATACAACAACTTGCACACATTACGTATAGGTTCGCAGGCCCCTGGAATCTTGGAAAAGCCTTGAGATCTGATTTCCCCTTTTTTCAGGCTTGGAAAGTCCCTGATTTTTCATATGTTTATGAAAATTTTTGGAATAGTCCTGTAATTTTCTCTTCTTGCAATGAAAAAAAAAAAAACGGAAATGTTAAATTGATTGCATCTGCTCAAAATGACATCACTTCCTTCCATGGAGTGTGGAGGCATGATGCCATTTCTGTCATCTCGTGACGCTCTAGTGCAAGATTTTTGATTGCCGTATTTCCATTGACCTTGGTTTATGGTATAGTAGTTGTGTGTAGTTGGAGTCACTACACCATGTAGAAACCTTCATTCATGTCCATGATGGCTGGCTGTTCCTTCTAGCACATGCTTTCCTCACTAAAGGAGATTGGTGTATGTCCTCCCTGCAGCCAAGGTGCGTGGGAATAGATAACTATGGAATAGGGAATCTTCAGTGCTGTAACAAAATTGTTTTGTATTATTATCATTGTGCTAAGTACCAGATTGCTTCATATAAGTTTTATACTGAGCAATTTTTATTCAGGGAAATTTTGCCATTTCATTGAAGATGTAACACATATTGAAGAATGTTCTGTAACAGTAAATCCCATAGGACTTAATAAGAATGTTAAATGCATTGTAAAATTCACCCACATGTGCAAAATATAAAACAAAGCACTATGATTGTAGCAAAAAAATTAAGCTCCTGTAAGATCTGTATTAACTCCTGGAAAGCCTCTCGAAAAGTCCTGAATTTATTTTCTGTAAATGTGTACATACCCTGTACATACATAGTGATCTTTAATATGTAAACCAAAATCATCAACTTTTGGGTAAGGTTTACATGCATCTCTCGGAATCTTGAAAAACTACAGAAACATAAAACAGTCATTACCAAAATCAAGTGGATCATTTACTTATATATACAAGCTCTGTTTCCAACATACATTGCTTTCACACAATTAAGTTAATGATCTATTTATCCCATAATTTTCGAGTTTCTTCCACAGAATAACTCGTTACCCTATTTTATGCCTTATCTGACTTTGCAAATGCAGCAAAAAAAAAAATTCTTACTAGTGGACATATACCTTTCAGTAAACATGCACAATGCAAAAGTTTCATTAGTACAATAATATCTGACAGGAAACTGTCATGTGTCTCCCAAGCTTTCTTTTAAATAAAACCACATATCTTGGCGATGATGATCCTTCTGAAAAAAATTTCATTGGAGGAAAAGTTAAGTGATTTAACAGTACGTAGTTCATGCATCCAGTTTTCTCACATTTACTCTTATAAAAAGGAACAGTTATACCTCTTCAGTCACATAAAAACACCTTGATTCCCAGCATCAGTGATGGAAAGTTTGCACCAATTGTGCTGAACTGTGCCAATTTCATTATCTTGTGCCAAACTGCTACAAATTACAAAAAAATTATATTTACGCCCAACTGCGCCGAAACGGCAATCCACAGCAAAAACTGTCGAGCAAAAAAAAATGTTTTCACTGCAAAAAATGCTGTTTTAAACAGTGAATCGAATGACACTTTTTTAAGGTCTATGCGTACTTTGGTTAAACGTATAACGACGTTTAATCAGCACGTACCGCCAATCCCAACATTTCTGAATGTTTTTCACTTACCTTCTAATTTTTTTTTTTTTTTTTTGGCATAAGTGACGAATAGGTTTTGTGATGTAGGTGGGGTTTATGGAGAAGGCATTTTGTTGTAATCACGTGGTATGTAGGAGAAATGATGCTGTACATTATGATTATATAGATTGTTTATAGATGATTTGGTAGTCTTTCGGAGTGTTGTGCAATTGAGATTGTTTATGTGTTGTTCCCTGCTCTTTGGGATGGTGCAGTTATTTCATTCCGGGCGAGGTGTGCATTACGTAAATACAGCGTATGGTCAGTCGTTAGCTATTTCGTTGACGCGGAGGATGACTGAAAATGGCCCTTCCATGGCAGGATACGAATGGTTCTGTTTCTAAAGGATTCATAGGTATTCAGAGATGCTAACTTTTACGGATTTTCCGCAGTTTGTATGGAATTTCACTCCATCTTGCGGTTTTACGGAAGCCACCCAAAAAACTATGAAAGAGCCCACGCAAGATCCCTGCATGCAATTTTCTTACTTTTTACCGTCTCTTGGTAAAAAACAACAACATACTTTACAGGTAGTTCCTCTACGCCTTCGATGTTCTGAGTTCTGACTTTCCCCGCCAACGGAGGCGGAGTTTTATCATGTGATTCCCCGCACAGCCATTTGAGAGTGCCGTGCACAAAAGCCGAAAGGGAGCTCAGCTCAGCCCCTTTTGCAAACTCTACACTGATTACATGTGGCTATGTGCTTGTGAAAATTTTGGTGCAAATGTTTTAATTCTTCCCACTCGACTGTGGGGTGGCGGGTGTCACTTGCGACGCTGATAATGCCTCTATAGCTCGCATGTTGGCTCTCTCGAGGCATTTCTTTTTCGTCGAATAGGTTGGGTGTCACTCACCACGCCGATGACACCCCAATAGCTCGCATGGCAGGGCTCGCAAGACGTTTCTTTTCCGCTGAATAGAGAAAAAGAAACGTCATCGGTGTGTTGGGTGTCACTCGCCATGCCGATGAAGCCTCTATATCTTGCATGTTGGCGCTCGCGAGACATTTCTTTTTCGCTGAATAGGTCAGTTGTCACCCGCCACACCAATAATGCCTCTATAGCTTGTATGTTGGGGCTGGCGAGCCAAAGCTGAGCTTTCACTGCTAAGTTCTGGCCTCTACTGCAGGGCAAAAAAAAAAAAAAAAAAAAGGAACTAGTGCTGGGTGAGTATGGGTGAAGAGTTATTCGAGTGGAGAAGGTTAATTTAGATAAAAACAAAATGAAACGTAGCAGTGAAACAGTTATGACAATGAAATGAATGAAGTCAGATAAGACTTATCGTCAAGTGTATTGCGATATATATAGTAAAAAATCTGAATGGCCTTTTTATGAAGCATCTGAAGTTTTGCCGAATCACTTTTGTAAGCCATGTGGCTGCAATTTCAGCCTAGCGCATGGCAGCCATGATGATTGTAGGCATCATGCGGAGAACAAGAAGCACAAAGATCATGTCAAGAGACAAAATGGAGATGTGAGTAAAATTAATGTAACCAAAAAACTTCTGACAGCTTATAAATAATCCTGGAAAAAATATCAAGAGCAGATTAATGCTGGGAAAATGCAGCAAAATAAGCAAAAAAGAGAAGAAGAAATTGAATGTTCACAAGGTGATTTAAAACAGGAAGAAGCTGAACTTTTTTTTGCAGCAGTTGGATTCCTCTTATAAAATGTTAAACAATGCTGAGATGAACACTCAATGTGGCATAAAAAAAAAGAGACATGAGTTCAATAGAAAGTGGGCAGGTACTATTAAAAGAAGCAAAACAAAACATTGCTAACTATCTTAAAAAATTAGAAGAAAATAGGCAAGCAATTAAATATTGAGAGAAGCAGCAAAATATAAAATTTTTTTTTGTAAAATAAATGATTAATAATAGAATCCTGCTATGATTGCAGATTTTTTTATCTGTTTGTAAACTAAAATCTTCGTGTGTGTGTGTGTGTGTTTCAATGCAAGATGTTTTAAATTTGAGTATGGTGCATCTAGTTCTAAAACTTTTTTTGCTTAAGAGTTTGTTCTATGTACTAATATTTTACCTGCTCCAAAAAATGTTTTCTTACACCCAAAATGCATTTTATCTGCTCCGAAAATTCATTTTGTATCTCCAAAAATGTATTTCACCTGGTCCAAAAATGCATTTTGCTGCTCCAAAAATGATTTTGCAACTTTCCATCATTGCCAGCATATTTGACAAACTTCTACTAGAAAATTAATAGTAGTATCACTACTGTTTCAGTACCCATGGTGTAATCCTATCTACTCCAGGGGACTTACCATTCTGCTGAGATTTTATAAATTTGTAAAAAATTTTCCTTTGAAATCTTTATAGTTTTTACAGTTTTAACCATAGTGAATTTTAAACTTACCTTCATCTTTATATTTTAGGTATAATAACTTGCCAAAGAATCCACAACTTTTTGTACATGAGGTACTATTATTCCAGTCTCATTATTCCTGTGATTAAAACTAGCTTGTTTCTCCTTTATCTCACCAGCTTCTACAGCAAAGTCAGTGAAAGAAGAAATATACCTCATATACATGGGAAATCGATAGAATATGTAAAGCAAACAGAACATAAATATAAATTCTGAATTTGCTTGTAACACTTACTGGTCGTCCATGTAGCATCTCTCAGAAAACTTGAAAATTTCATCGCCCTGAAGCGGGAATAAAACCCGCATCTCCTGATTTCCATTCGAGTATGCTAACCGTTACACCACCCAGGGCAGTGTAGTTCCAAGCAACTGAGATTAAGCAAACTTAGCTTTCTGAACATCCTCAGATTTTTCATTAGTCACAGCACTTTTGCTTCCTCATTCCTTTTTGACCCATCTCCCATCCAAAATGGGAGATGGGTCAAAACGCTATGAAAAAGTATCTGGATGGGAGATGGGTCAAAATGCTATGAGGAAGCAAAGGTGCTTTGACTAACAAAAAATCTTAGGATGTTCAGATTCCTAAGCTAAGTTTGCTTAGTCTCAGTTGTTTGGAACTTTACTGTCCTAGATGATGTAACGGTTAGCATACCTGAAATGAAATTGGGAGATGCAGGTTCGATTCCCGCTCCAGGGAGATGAAATTTTGAAGTTTTCTGAGAGATGTTACATGGAAGACAAGTTGTAAGTGTTACAAGCAAATTCACAATTTATATTCTGTTTGCTTTGAATATTCTAGCTTCTACAGCAATTTTTTGTTTTCATAAAAAAAAAAATCCTCTTTCATTTTGCTCACTTCTTCTTTCTCTTATTTGATCGAATGTTGTGAATCAGCTTTGCTGATTAATAGCACTGATCTGCAATTTTTCAACTTTTTGCTGTTGTTTTCAAATGAATAGGTGGATCTGAATGGATTTTTTGCGCAGATTCCGAAAATGACCTTCAAAATCCCGTATCACATCAGGTTTTTTCACAAATGACGGAAATGTGAAAATAAAAGAAAAACGTTATTTTTTAATGACATAGCTATATGGCAACGTTTGTAACGTGTGAAAATGTTCTCTGGAGGGGCGGAATGATTGTTTAAGGAATAGTTAAACATAAATACATATTCAAAAGCAAACATACCTAACATTCGCCACTGGGCTCCCCTTCAAACTTCCTCTTTTTGGATTGTTTTCGGTGTGCGTCCATACAGTCTCTGTTCAACATCCAACAATAGTCGGCCATCATATTTACAGTCCACTTTCCTTGGTATCTCTTTTCCATCACTTTAATATCCTGATAGAAGCGCTCGCCATGTTCTTCCGAAAAATCACCAAGATTGTTAGGAAAGTAATTTAGATGAGCATGAAGAAAGTGAACTTTGACGCTCATATTGCAACCAAGCAGTTCATAGGATTCCAGCATGTCCTCCACTAAAGTGGTGTAATTTGAAGCCTTCGTGTTCCCCAAAAGGTTGTGTACCACATTTCTGAATGCAGTCCACGCTCGCAATTCGCACTCACTCACGGTTTCCTCGAATATGTTGTCTGCCATTAATTTTCGTATTTGAGGGCCTATGAAAATGCCAGCTTTAATTTTTTCAGGCGTGATTGATGGAAACTTACCACCAAGATACTGAAAGCATTTACTGTCCCTACTTAAAGCTGTCACAAATTGCTTCATTAAGCCAAGTTTGTTGTGCAAAGGTGGCAACAGTATTTTCGAGGAATCAACCAGTGGAAGTGAAACAATGTTTTTTTTCGCCAGGTGTGAATGTACTTCTGACTGGCCACTGCTGCCAAACCCAATGTACAGTCCTTGCTCTGGAGTCCCATTCGCACAAAAAGCAAGGAAATTTGGTGTAGCCTGCTTGTTGGCCGAGCAATATTCCAATCACCTTGAAATCCCTGCACAAAGACCATTCATGAAACTTGTACTGCACACTTTCCAGCAGTAATGTAAAGTTCTCGTATGTCTCTTTCAAAGTCACAGAATGTGCTACTGGAATGGACGGATAGATGTTAATATTGTGTAATAAAACACCTTTCAAACTGGATTTGCTGGCATCTATGAACAACCTCCACTGTCCTGAATTGTAATTAATGTTGAAGTATTTCATGACTGCCGGAATGTCTCGACAATATACCAAACCACCTTCCTCAGCAAAAAATGGAACCAATTCTGCTTCTCGGTGTCTGTACCAGGAGAATCTCATATTAGGACATAGTAAATTCTTTTCCTGAAGTCGTGATCCTAAAAGCTCTGCTGCGTGTTTAGGTAAATTCAGATCACGAACCAAATCATTCAGTTCATGCTGGGTAAATGGCACTGGGGTTTCATCCTCCATGCTGTCCGGTTGGTACATCTCATCACTTGTATCACCGTCTGAATCGGTGTCTGTTGGGGGCTTGATATTGGACGGGGATGGCACAGGAATGGATTCGCTATGGGGCACTGGTCTTATGGCAGATGGTATATTGGGATACACAATGCTACGCTTACTGGTTCTGGTATTGCCCACGATATTCACTGTGCAGAAGTAGCAGTCGTCACTGTGATTTTTTGGCTAGCGCCACACCATGGGTACACCGAACGGCATTGATGCCCTTTTTCCACTTTTCCAGTTTCTCTACCCCTCCACACATGCACGGCACACATTGTGAGGAGACCAAACTTTGTCCTGATCTGCTAGTTTAATGCCGAAGTATTGAAAATAAGCATTTTTCACGAAAGGCGTAATATTTTGCCTCTGTTTTTTTCCTGTCGTATAAGAGCCACATATGTAGCAAAATATGTCTGGATGATTTACACAACCACGTGAAGCCATTGCACACGCCACAAAGAAACAACCGAACGGGACCAGTCCCTTCTGTGCACTGACTAGTGTTACACGATCTGCCCTGAATGGCGCCAAATGTGACCAATAGAAAGAAGGGAGCAGTGGCGTGAGGTATGAGTCATACTGCCGTGCCAAGATAACATTCTCTCATGTTCCACCTTTGTGAGTGGCACAAATCGTGATGTCATACAGATAAAACAGTTGCATTTGCATTATCAGCTTTATATTTATGTTTATCTATTCCTTAAACAATCATTTCGCCCCTCCAGAGAACATTTTCACACGTTAAAAACGTTGCCATATAACAATGTCATTAAAAAATAACGTTTTTTTTAATTTTCACATTTCCGTCATTTGTGAAAAAACTTGATGTGATACGGAATTTTGAAGGTCATTTTCGGAATTTGCGCAAGAAATTCATTCAGATACACCCATTCATTTCAAAACAACAAAACCTTGCATATTAGTGTAGTTTTTGACCATTTTTCATCATGAGAAGTTATACCTTGCAAAATATGTAGTTTTTTTGTTTTGTTTCTGTGCAGCTCTTTCAACTTCTTCATTATGCGAGCATTCCATTAGTCTTGTCCAACCTTTGCTGTTTCACATACCTCTTCTGCAATTGTTTAAAAAGACATGTTTATAACACTCCCAATTATTTTCAAAAATTTTTTGATACATTCAGTTGATTTGTGTTTTCACTAAGGGGCTTTAAATAATGCTGAATTTTATTACCAAGCCTTTCAACTTTCATTCTTTTTATTTCAGGGTTTCTACCAATTTCTCAGATACATAAACTCTGTTTCAGGGTTCAGTGACCACTATGAGTAACCTGAGGACTATAAGCAGTCTCTTTCCCCAATTTAAGGCCACTTGTTTTAGGGAAGGAACAGAGCCAGTGCCATCATACAAGCATATTGCCTATGATTCATCTGGGACTTGAACTTAGGCTCATCTCAGATGAAAAGTCAGAAGTCAGCACCTCAGACCACTTGGCCACCAACATGGCCATGAGCTCTTCTCAGCTCATGGCTGTTCTCAGCAAAATGTTTTAGTTGCTGGTCCTAAATTTAAAAAAAAATAAGAAATACTTTTGTGAATTGCATGCAGAAAATACATAATTGGTGTATCTTCTGATGAAAATTAACTAATTGCAGGTACATTTGCATAGTGTTTGGGTACTTCTGAAAAATATGTACATTCACTTGCTCCATAAGATATCTGAATTTAACATAACTTTGTTTCAAGATGAAGACTACATGTGATTTAGGTTATGTATTATGACATCACAGTAGAAACTTTGTAAGGTAAGAATTCCACCAACCCCCACAATGCCTTACAAGAAGTTTTGCAACTATTTTGCAATGGATTGCATCATAGCATATATTTTTGTTATGGCTCTGTAAACATTATGCACAATACAACAAGTGTGAAATATTTGAATGCAACAAGTACTCTTAGAACACTGGAGACAGACTTTTTTTTTAAATAACAAAGTTGTCATGAGATGTATGTGGCGATTGCTCAGGAAGCAGCTATGTTCATGATCTAACGTGTTCAGAATTCTGGCCAAAATCCGTTAGAAATGTTTTCCCAAAGTGAGTCTTGTATCAACTTCCGAAAGACAATCGTGCAAATACTGCATTACTTTTAAATTGTAGGAGATAACTCTTTTGAATGGCTTTGTTGCATTTAATGAAATTTGGATATGTGGCTGAATTAAAATTGAAAAGCTAATCCTTGCAGTGGAAGCATTCAATTTATCTTTAGCCATCCGAATCTTGTCATAACTTGACAAATGAATGACAATAATGGCATATGACAAAACAAGAACACCTGTGAAAAAATAACAGCTGTCATAATTGTGACATTGGCACAATATTACAAAATTTCTATAACATATGTTGCAATCAAAACTTTAATCTACAGCCCTGACATGCACCTTATAAATAGATCTTCATCTTGCTCAAAAATTCAAAGCATGTGAAATTGCTGATATTTTAAATAGGTATGGGTGGAAGCTCCACTACCCTTCTTCCTATCCATTCCCCATGAATCAATCACAAAATTTTTTTCTTCCCCCTCAGATTTTTAGGAGCCATTGTGCATAAATATTTGGGGTGTATCAGGGATATGTCAGTTGAAGCTTCCTAAATTGTTCAAACCACTACCATGAAGACTTGCTCAAAAGTGCAGAATAGTTTCTTTAAAAGGTTAGTATGATATAAGTATGTCTGTGGTTTTGCTGTAATAGTGGTGTGCAAAACCTTTTGAATGTCCTGTGTACTTTGTAGATATACAGTAAAAAGAGATTCTCAGTTTCAGAAAGTGCATAAAACTGATGAACTTTGGCAGTTTTCCCTGTTGCTAAGGTATTAAACTATGTAATCAAGTGTTAAAATTACTGATCTTTGAAGGGGCTTTTTCTCTGAATGTCAGTGAGGACTTCATTAGCACTAGTTGCTAATGCCACACCTATGTTCTATTTTTAGATCAAAAGATTGAGTGATGGAGAGGGGTGGGCATTTCTATGTATGGGGTGAATAAATCTTTTTATATTTTTCAATATGCAAAACATAAATTTATGCTGCGTGTAGTTGAGTTTCATTTTACCCTAACAGAGACAACTGCTTTGACTGCTAGTACCAAGGAAGTTTTCTTTAAAAACTAGTTGCTAAATTGTGTATATTTTATCTGGCATGCTTTCTATATTCTGTGTTTTGGCTGTTATCCTTTCTTATACCGTAGCTAATGATAATCCTTAGTTATCTGTCATCAGTTTTATTGTGTAATAACTAAATTGTGTTTCTTTTTCAGGGTGGAATACAGAATCAACTTGAAACCTGTTGTGGTAGCCCAGCATATGCTGCACCAGAATTAATAAGTGGTGATGAATATGCTGGAAGCAAGGTGAGCAGCATTGTTTTGTAATGTAACTGCATGAAATATCATGTATACAGTGGACTTGCTTTATCATACACAGATGCATCTCTAGAGTAATAATATAAAGGGGAGGGGAGGTAAACAGGGCTTAATTATTTTTCACTATATTGTACTTACTTCATCCCACGTTTTCCATTATGAAAAAAAAAAAAGAAACTGCAAAATTTTAGAATTGATAGTTGTAATTTTAAATTGTGTTTTCATGAATGTTACCCCGTTTTCATCGATTAAGTGGGGTAATCAATGTTACCCTGAGATCTTTAGTTTTAGTATAAAAATTTTAGTGCAACATTAATATTATTTAAATGTTGATGTTTTCCCCATCTTTGGCAGATTTTTGAATGGAGATAGCCCCCAGTTACTTTGCTGAAGTGAGAAATATTGAACACTACTGCATTAGGATTGCCTATCCTCTGTTTAGGAATAATTTTTATTTTTGGCCTTTGTTAGGATGAGCAATAAATTCCATAGGAGCACAGTACTAAACCAAATTCTTAGTTTTATAGCTCCACAATTTAAAAAAGACATAGAGTGAATAGTGGATGCTATGTGTTCTCTGTAAGCTAGCTTGTGGTCTGGCTTATTGGGGTGGAGATGCCACGGGGTGCTAGGCTTTGAAGACAGGCAGAATATCCGAAGTTAAGGGCAATTATGAAAGAGACCCACTGCAAGGAAAAAGAAATCAGCATATAAGACCCAAAATTTCTGTGTCCAATTAATGTCCACATCCACCAGGTGCAGAGACTGTTGCCCACTCTTGAAAACGACCTGTGGCTAAAAAATAAAAAAAATATATAAACTGCATTACATACCTGACGATGCTTTAAGGAAGAAGCCGTTCCTTAGGCATCCTTTAGTAGCATATAATGGTCAAATGTAAATTTGTCATTAACTCTTGTGTCTTTATTTAATTTTTGATGACTTATCATTGATTTAAAATAAATAATAATATTACATTTTGCATGCATCTTGAAAATATTCATAATCAAAGATTGTAAGATCAGTTATGTGTACAATAGTACAAATATCTTGAAAGTAGTAATACATTTTCATTTTCTGTTCTTCATGTTTAGGCATTAAAAACTTGATGAGTCCAGATTAGAGCATCTGCAATAATATTTTGTAATAACTACAGCCCATTACAAGAATTTAGAAGACATTCCTGTCACCAATGTCTCAGCCTCGGAGTTGGCTGTCCAATGACTCCCTCTTCAGTCATTTCCTTTCCACAGATGCAAGATAGATAAAAATAGATCTATGACCAAAATCTGCTTGCTCACTTCCACCAGAATCGGAATACTTTGTTGTTCCAATACTACTCCGTTCCAGAAACATTAAACTTAAAATACTACTCGTATGCATTTCTGCTGGGTTGAACCAACCATCACCAGCAGAATTTCTTGTTCAAGAAATCCTGTTCAAGAAATCCTGCTGATGATGGTTGGTCCAACCCAGCAGAAATGCATACAGGTAGTATTTTAAGTTTAATGTTTTTGGAATGGAGCATGCAATGGGGAAGGACAAAATGTTCTGATTCTGGTGGAAGAACCCCAGATCATAACACTAACTGGGTGTTTCACGGTACATGTAATGAAATCAGGATGCAAATCTTCTCTGATTCTTCTCCTTATGTATTTTATGCCATCACTACCAAACAGGAAGATTTTGGCCTCGTCACTCCAAATAACACTGTCCCATTGTTCTGCTGTCCAGTTACCCAGTTTAATCTTTTCAACCTTTGAGAGATAAAAATAGCTTTTTCATGGAATTCTAGTTTTTAGAGCAAATTTGTGCAGTCTGCGCCGAACAGTCCTTGCACTCAATTTCACATTGCATTGTGCCATTTCATCTTGTATACACCCAGATGATTTCTTCTGTCACCTAGGCACAGTCTCTTAATTCTTCTATCATCACTTGCTGTTGTGCACCTTTTCCTGCCTTTATCAGTCTGGTTTTGTAGTAACTGAGTCTCCTTATACCTCTTCAAAAATTTAGAAATGCCACCTTTGGTTAAGTTTCCACCAATTTTTCTTCTAATTTCTTCATAACTGAAGCCTTGTTCACTTAATAGTACTATTTTACATCGCTTTCTGGGTGACCAGTCAACTCTTTGCTCCATTTCTTTAATTTTATTACGTTTTGCAAGCTCACTAAATGAAAGATTACACGCACGCACGCGCGCACACACACACACACACACACACACACACACACACACACACACACACACACAAAACCCAACCAACTTGATAGCAATCACATAACACACTGACAAATGTCCTCCTCTCAGCTCCAATACATGACATCAATAGCTGAATCCTACTGTGACCTGATTGTCCCATTGCCAAAACAAGATGACACCTGATTGGCTCTCTAAACACTCATGCTCATTGGCTACATTTAAATGAAGGAAAGCTACTTCATATCAACCTAAGCAAGTTGTGCTTCCTTTTTCTGGTTATTTGGCTATAACTTTTCATATAATACAGATAATTGAGCAAACTTTGTTGCATTACATTCGTGATGAAATTATCTGTCCATTGATATATAATTTTATGGTATTACTAAAAAAAATGGTTTTATGAGCCATCAAACTTCAAAAATACACTTTTTCCAAAAGGTTTCCACAATTTTGGCCACTACAGTATGTGCTATCTTCTTTTGGGCTGTGTTTCCTAGCTTTATTTCAAACTTTAAGAGCTTGCTTATGTTATTGTTCAATTTTCCACTTGCTTACAGTAGAACACGCTTATAAAGAACCTGTATTTAGCGAGGGCCTGGATATAATGAGCAAAACACAGAGATGTCAACAACTATGGGATCTCTGTAGTTCCTACGGAAAAAGCTCTTGTACTATGGAATACGGAAAACCGTAATTTTTCTACAGAAAATTAACGGAAGTTATTAATTTTTATTTTGCTTGTTCCCCTTCCCAACGCAGCGGCGGCCACTTGACGATCCGCCATTCGTCTTGCTTCCAATGCTGCCTGCACTTCCAGTTCTGCTTCTTGAAGCTGCTCGGATCTTAGCGCGAGCGGCCGGCACTCGATGAGTGTGGCTTTGTGCTGAGTCGTTCTAAGTGAAAATTATCCCTCCCCAGCATGCAACATTCTGGGGTCGTTGAGCATAGCTCGCTTTGGTGGACGTGGGCGGAGTTTGACCTGAAGCTCTTTCGCAGTGCAGCGGCAAGCTGTTGAAAATCGTTTGGTGCAGAACGTGAGTGTCATTGCTGGGCATCGGAGTTTTTTTTAAATCGTGCGTCGACCATTCATGTTAGTAATTAATATTTCGAAGTTTTTTTTTTCGTTGCAGAAAAGTATGCTTGGATTTCATTGCAGAGTTTGCCAAAGTGCGTAATTACGCATCTAGTACGCATCGAAATTTTACCAACACGTAAAAATATGCATCAGGAATTTTTCGCGACGCGTAGAAATACATGTCGTGAAGCCCCGCACGGGGATAACTGGTTTTCCAGTTATTTGGGGAGCGGCGCCCCCACTGCCCGAGCTGACCTTGTGACGGATCATTTTTTTCATTTCGTTTTGTACGATTATGTAACCGAAGGGACAGCTGTTCATCCAGCTGCTGGGGGATGGCGTCCCCACGGCCCAAGCCGACATGTACTATATGTGAATTTACACATTTTTTATGTTTTTTGTTTTTTCACTTGACACGCTCCCGCCTCAGTTGTAGGTTGCTGAGGTTGTGATTATGCGCCAGCTCTGGATTCTAGTTTCTCGTTTTCTATCCTGTCTTCTCCATTTTATGTTCCTTTTGTTTTTCCGAGCTGGTTAGCTAGACCTACCTGCACGTTTGCCGTGTGCAGTGGCCCGTAAGGTGGAAAATGGGATGCTGGAGGCTGAGGTTTCTGGAGGCCTGGGTGTTGTTGTCGCCAGTTGCCAACACTCCTCTTTGCCCCCTGCTTCACCCTAAATGGGCGGCTAGGAACTAACCCACTCCTAGTCAATGAGGTCTGTGGCCGAGTGAAGCCCAGACCTCTAACGGCTTGTCGTTTCGCACGACAGGGTGAGTCTGGGGATAGGATGGGCATACCAAAGAGGTGTTCCCCAGGCATGGGAAAGTCTGGGTGCACGCCGAGCACATGTCTGCCCTATCAACTTGCTATATCCGCTTCCTATCCCTAGAGCCGTGTCCTGCGTCCACTTGGGCTTGCGGACCTCCGGCTCTCCCTCGTTGGGCTCGATTGTGGGTGGGGAAGTCGGCGGATGAATTATTAATTTTTTTCATGGATGAAAATAAAATTTCCCACGAACCAAAAAGCAAAAGAGGTAATGAGGAAGGCTCATCCCCTTCTGCAAAAAAAAACATGTGCCGGATTGTTCGAATGCTCGTTTCTTTTTTGTGCACTCATTGGACCCTTCAAAGCCTTTGAGTGCCAAAAGTCCATTTTGGATCCATAAAGCACTTCAATCAATCGCAAGCTCTCCTAAGAGTGTCAAGAAGCTCCAGTCTGGAGATCTTCCTGTTGAAATATCTACTGTGGCCTACAGTTCCACACTTATCAACACCAGCATGCTGCTTGAGACTCCAGTCAAAATAACACCACACGGTTACCTAAATTCATCTCGAGGTGTTGTCTCCTCTTGGGATCTTATTGACTGTACTGAGGATGAACTTCTCGAAGAACTGAGGAGCCAACATGTTACGGGTGTGCTGCATATTTCTTTCAGGAGGAATGGGCAGTTTGTCCCATCCTGGAACATTATCTTGATATTCAACAGCCCTTCCCTGCCTACATCCATCAAGGCAGGGTATCTCCACCTCGAGGTACGACCTTATATTCCTAACCCGTTGAGATGTTTTAGGTGCCAGTCGTACGGCCACTCTCAGCAGTCATGTAGGAGTACTCCTAGGTGTGGACGCTGTGGTGCCACAGAGCATCTACTTCCAGAATGTGTGGCCGAGGCCGAGTTTTGTGTGAACTGCAAGGGTTAACACCCAGCATCAGCCAAAGATTGTCCCAAGTGGAAGGAGGAGAAGGAAATCCAAAGGCTCAAAACGGTGGAAAACATTTCCTATCCTGATGCCAGAAGAAGAGTAGTTCCTGTTACATCTGATTGGCGATCATACGCTTCAGTGGTGGTTGCCAAATCTACAGTTGCCATTCAGACCGACATTCAGATCCCCCTAAATGTCCATACAATGTAGACGAAATCATCGCAGCCGGACTGGAGGCACTCCAGTCGCGAGCTAGGGGTCTGAAAGCGGCACCTGCCACTTCACCGAAACAGACTCACTCCAACACCAGCAAGGGAACTCAGGCCACTTCTTCTGGCAAAAACACCAACACCAAGGTCAAGGATAAGATGAGCGTTTCTTCTCCTCCAAAGTCTCAGCCCAACACTCAATGGCGAGCGAATCCCTCTAAGACACTTGGGACAAAGCATTCTCCAATCTTGGCCCCTGGTCACACCCCCCAAATCTGGGGGAACACTCATCAGAGGAAATGGAGGCTGACCAAGTTTAACCATTTCCTTTTTCATTTCATTTTTACCCATGGGTTCAATAATTCAGTGGAACTGCCGAGGTTTTCGCACCAGTTTTGATGACGTGAAACATCTGCTTTCTTTGTACTCTCCGGTGTGCATTGGTCTCCAGGAGACAAAGCTTAAACCATCAGACCTGCCTTCAGTTCGCGGCTACAGCGCATTTCGGAAAGATAACTCGTCTGGAAATATAGGCTGTGGGGGAGTCGCTATTCTCGTCCCTAACAGGGTTCCGGTATCTTCCGTCGCGGTTTCTACAACTGTGCAGGCCGTAACGGTTCGTATTTCTATGCCTGTGCCTCTTATTGTTCGCAGTGTCTATCTGCCACCGGATGAGGATGTTAGCGTCTCTGTTCTGGAGAGCTTGATTGATCAGCTGCCTTCACCCTTCCTTCTTTTGGGTGACTTTAATGCTCATCATCCTTTGTGGGGTAGTGCCAGCACAAGCGCGAGAGGTCGTCGCATAGTCTCTCTTCTGTGCTCGGCCTCTATGTGCCTTTTAAACACCGGTGCTGACACTTACTTCCATGAGCCGACAAGATCCTTCAGTGCGATCGATTTGACCTTGGGTTCACCATCAATTATTGCTAACTGGTCGTGGACGGTGTGTAAGGATCTCCACGGGAGCGACCACTTCCCCATCGTCCTCTGGCACCATGCAAACGTGCCATCTTCTGCCTCCCGCCCACCTCGATGGAGGATGGATCATGCCAGATGGGAGGTCTTCACATCGTCCGCGGTGATATCTTCTGACATGGTGACCCAAGAGTCAATCGACGTAGCTGTACTTGAAGTCACAACTTGTATTCTTCAGGCAGCTGAACTTTCTATTCCAAAAACATCTACGAAGCTCCCCAGAATTCCGAAACCTTGGTGGAACCCTGAATGCGCAGTGGCTAGGAGAGCTCAACATAAGGCCTGGTCTACTTTTTGGCGTTATCCAACCGAGGCTAATCTCGTTTATTTTAAACGTGCTAAATCCTATGCTCGGTTGGTGTGTCGACGTAGCAAGAGGGAGTCTTGGTTCCAGTATGTATCATCTCTTACCTCACGTGCCAATTCAAAAAACTGTGTGGGAAAGGATTCGTAAGATCCGGGGTAACTACAGTTCACACCAAATTGCCATTCTCAAGAGTAACGGCTGCACATATGCTGAAGTCGGGGAGATTGCAGATTGTTTAGGGAGGCGTTTGCCTCCGTTTCGAGTGATCTGGCGTATCCGGCCTCCTTTCATAGGATTCAATCCACCGCAGAACGCCAGAGAATCTCTTTTGCGCCGTATATTGCCAACTAGTTATAACTCCTCTTTCAGCATGTGTGAACTTCGGGTGGCTCTGCATCGGTGCGGCGCTACTTCTGTCGGTCCCGATGACATCCACTATGACATGCTCCGTCATCTCTCGCAGTCGTCTCTCGAGAACCTTTTAACCTTATACAATCGCATCTGGTTGGAACACAGTTTCCCGGAGTCTTGGCGAAAGGCTTTTGTTCTACCTTTTCCGAAGCCTGGCAAGGATCCTAAGTCTCCCTCTAGTTATCGCCCAATTGCTCTCACTAGCTGTCTGCGTAAAGTTCTCGAACGCATGGTTAACTCACGATTAATTCATTTTTTAGAACATCATCAATTACTTTCACCATCACAAAGTGGTTTTCGGCGTCATCGTTCACCTCACGATCATCTCCTGCACCTTGAGACATCTGTGCGCGAGGCGTTCCTGCGTAGGCAGCACCTGGTTTCTGTATTCTTTGACATCGAGAAAGCCTATGATCGTGCGTGGCGGCCCGGGATTATCTGTGACCTCCACGCATGTGGATTGCGAAGAAATCTTCCGACATTTATTGTAAATTTTCTTTGCAATCGGGTGTTCCAGGTGCGCTTGGGTACGATGCTCTTGTCACCGTTCCATCAAGAACAAGGTGTTCCTCAAGGTTGAATTTTATCTGTCACATTGTTCATCCTGCGCATTAATTGTCTCCTCACAAATCTTCCTCCTGTGGTTTCGGCTACTGTGTATGTCGATGACTTGCTGCACATCTTCTGCTCGTCATCGAGCATGCGTTTTATTGAAAGGCAGTTGCAGTCTGCAATTAATCAGATTTTTAAAGCGGTGAATAGCAGTGATTTCGTTCTTTCTCCTGACAAGACAGCGTGTGTCAATTTCTGCTGGAGGCGTGGCCTCCATCCTGACCCCGAGCTATATTTAGACCGTGCAGCCATTCCAGTTTTGCCGGAGACCAAGTTCCTTAGACTGACCGTCGACCGTGCGCTTACGTTCCGTGCGCATGTTCCGCGGCTCAAGATTTCCTGTCTGCGTGCTCTTTCTATTCTAAAAATCCTTTCGAGAGTTTCGTGGGGCACAGACAGGATCTCTTTGTTTCGCATTTACCACTCCTTAATTCGGTCGAAACTGGATTATGGCTGTATCGTGTATGGCTCTGCTTGTCCTTCCATTCTCTGGCCTTTGGACGCTGTTCACCATCAGGCGCTGCGTCTTTGTACGGGAAAGCGATGGTTCGTTCGCACCAGCCTTTTTCAAGCGATGGTTCATTCGCACCAGCCTTTACGCTGATGCGAACGAACCATCGCTTGAATTACGCTGTCTGCAGCTGTCTGTTCACTTTTACTTAAAACTTCGGTCTCTTCCAGACCATCCTTTGTACGGTGCAGTTTTCCATCCTCAGCATGCTCGTTTATTTGAGAACCGGCCCTCGTGCATTCCAACCTTCGGTCTTCGTATGGCGGCCGTAGCTCGTGATGCAGGGCTCGACTTGTCACTTGTTGCAGCGACCAGGGGCTTTGGGGATCCTCCATGGCACCCACTTGGTGTCATGGTTGATACCACCTTTACGTCTTCGACAAATCCTCAACCCCTGCGTCAGTGTACCAGCAGCTCTTCGCCGAGCACCGTGCCCTCAATACGGAATAGACTCCCATTTTCACTGATGGCTCCAAGATGCATGGAGTCGTTGGATCCGCAGCTGTCTGTGTTCATGACGTGTCAGTAGGGTGGATCCCAGCTGAGGCCACTGTGTTTTCGGCGGAGATGCATGCTGTGTATCTTGCACTTCTTCATGTTCAGTCGAGTTCTCATCATAGTGCTATGGTCTATACGGGTTCCTTAAGTGTCCTGCAGTCTTTGTCATCGCTGGACTATTGTAATAATCCATTTCTTTTGAACGTATGAAGGCTTCTTCGTTCCTTGCTCGAGGCCGGTGTCCAGATTCAATTCTGCTGGATTCCTGGGCATGTTGGAATCTCGGGTGACGAGTGTGCTGATGCGGCTGCTAGATCTGCTTCCTCTTCGGTCGTCGCACCCTTGCCACTCTTTCATCGCGATTTTTGATTTCTTGTTCGTGATCATGTCAAACGAACGTGGCAGGGTCTGTGGGACTAACAGGTGGAAAATAAACTGCATCATATAAAATCTATTCTTGAAATCTGGAACTCCTCATCTCGTCGGAACCGCAGGGAGGAAGTGGTGCTTGCGCGTCTCCGCATTGGGCATTTTCGTTTCACTCACCGCTTTTTGCTGTGTGGCGACACTGCACCGATGTAAGACGTGCAATTGCTGACTCACTGTCATTCTTCTTTTGTGTAGCGTTTTCACTATTTTCATTCTCATTTGTTGACCGAGGATGCCGCTACTCTGCAGCGGGTCCTGGGTGACCACTGCGATACTGTCGGTGTGTTTTCCTGTTTAAAAGAGATTGACTTTTTTAAATGCATTTAGATTTTAGCTCTTCCATCATCCTCATTTTTCAGTTTTAATGAATCAGCCGAATTTTAAACATTGTATCATGTTTTTAATGCTGTTTGTTTCATTGTCTTTTCGCCTTTCCATCACTCTCATTTTTCACTTTTACTTCATCAGCCAGATTTAAAGTTTTCTACCATATTTTTAATACTGTTTGTCTGTCCTGTCCTGTGTCTTGTCTTGTCTTGTGTTTGGCGCTCTTTGGCCAGGCATGGCCCTTGCGCTATGAAACCTAACCGACCAACCAACCAACATGTCGTGAAGCACGTAAAAATACGCATCGAGAAACGCGTAAAATACACATCAATGCGCAAAAACACACATTGAGAAGTGCGTGAAACTACGCACCGAAGAATTTTACCAACGCGTAAAAATGCGCATCGGGACAGCATTTCGCCTTTCAAAAATGGAAGTGAGCGAAATAAAGATTTCGTCCGTAATCGTAATTTTGGTTTCCTGCGATGTTGCCTCTGTCCAGTATTGTTGTTATACATAATTTTATTCCATAAATCTTTGTATTTCACTTTAAAAATGGAGGAAATTTCCGAAAACGGAAATTCAACGGCACAAAAATTCCCCTGTAATCTTTGACTTCGAGGAATTTCTGCTTTTTCGTCGTAATTTGGCTTATCCTCGAGATCGATGCATAACTGAACAGAAATTTTGGGGCAATTGGTAGTGGTGAAGGATGCTTTCCGCCTGAAACTTTCGAAAACGGAAATTTCGTCTTTCAAAACTTTTGGAAACAGTGAAGATTTCTCCTGTAATCGTAATTTTATTTTTCATGCAATGTTTCCCCTGCCTAGTATTGTTGTGAAATTTCATTTTATTTCGTAAATATTTGTATTTCATCTTGAATATGGAAAGGAAATGTCCGAAAACGGAAATCGGATGCAGCAAAGGTTTCTCCCATAACTGATTTTTTCCCCCAACGATGTTCCGAAACTGATTTTTTTTTATCCTGTGTTCTTACATATTCCCCCAAAAAAGGTTTGCATTTCTGCTTGATAAAGGGGAGAGAGTCCGAAAACGAAAGTGACGAAGCTGAAAAATTTGTAAGAATTGATGCATGATATTCAAAAGCATTCATATTCTCCAAGTTACACTACATTTTATCTAAAATAGTGAAAGCTATCATGCATTCATGGTCCTCAAACTGAAAATTCTTTCAGCATGATGGATAAAATTGTCATGACATCCAAGGGGTTTGTGAAGCCTACTGTTGCAGCTGATGGTGATGTTGAGCTTAATTTTTCAAATAACAGTTTTTCAAAAAAGAAAAATCAGAAAGGCACACAACTGGTAATTGGAGTAAAAACAAGAATGTATTAAAGCGAAATCATTTTAAACGAAAATGAACTTTCTAAGTTCTATACATCTGTCAGAAAATTTCACATTTAAGAATGTTCTTATATTCAAGAAAAGATACTGATCTATGATGGATTCTTAAAACATGCAGAAGTAGTAGATACTTCACTTAGAGCCATAACATCATTTACTTCTGTGTTACAGATAGTAAAATGCCTTCCATTTATAATAACTGAAAATGAACTTGATATACTGGAAGTGGAATTCCTTGTTATCAAGCTGACAAATTAGAGACCATAGCAGTAACAGATAGAATAGATGTCACTTGGTCAGAAATCTCAAAATTAAGAGGCTGTAATGGAGCGGTTAAGTATACTATTCTCTCGAAAGTAATGTTTGCAATACTTGTAGTTCCACACTCGAATGCTGTGAGTAAGAGAGATTTTAGTTTAGTGCGAAAAAATCAAGCCCGTTTCCAACCTAATTTTGGTTTAGAAACTGTAGAAGCACTTCTTATTGCAAAAATGAATATGTTCTCCTCTGGGCAAGAGTTTTATGAAAAAGATTTTCTGCTGAGGAACTCAAATCTGCAAAACACTGTACAGTGAAATCACTAAAGAAAGCTGTTTAATCAATTTTTTGTTGTGTAAAAAAATGTATCAGTCATGGTATATATTATTTTCCATGTGAAAAATTTGGAATATTTTGATACAGATTTTCATGTATATAAATGAATAAGTAAGTAAAAAAATGCTAATTAAATTAAATGAGTTGTTTTTCTCAGTTAAAATTATTCTTTTTGGTACGACTACTGAAAAATGGCCAAAACTACTGAAAATTTTTACGAGTACTACTGAAAATATCTGAAACAGGTTGACATCTCTGAAAACAGGAGCTTTTGTTTGACATAATGTTAATTCAAGGCAAATTTGATAATTTTTAACAAAAAAAATTCAATGAGATCCTGTATTTAATGAGGGAGAGAAAAGCTAAGATGATAATTTCAACAAGCAAAGTAACAAAACAATGAAATTCCATATCTAATGAGGCAGAGAAAATCTGCTGCTTGCTGTTCTGGAATGAAAGAATTGAAATGGGTGCTTACAGGATGAAATTGCAACAGCGCACAAAAATCTTGATGTGCTAGTGGAAGAATGCTGATAGCAAAGCAATGGGGAGAGAGTACATCAAATGCTCTACAAGCTAGTTGAGCAAGGAACTCTTTCTTGCTTGGGTAGCTGTTGCTTAGGGATGTGTATCATTGTCTTGCATCCATAACTGTTATAGGAAAGATTGGTTGGATACTACTGCCAACTTTAATGATGGAGTGGGTGATTTTCCACTTATTAATTAGTTACGATGTCCAGAGCTGTATAAAAATAAAATGTATCTGCATACACAACAATTGAAACACAAAATGTTCTGCAAAGTGCAAACCACTATAACAATGCAATAAGATTATTTAAAGAAAAATTAATAAAACAATAAATAATTATTAGAACATTACAGATTCCAATGAATGCAAAATAAGTACAATTACAACTGAATGTCAAGCAATGTGTGTGAAATGGACTTTTATGGCAAAATGTTAAAATACCAGACTGAACCTCACAAAAACAAGGGACTAATTAAAGGAAGTTTATATCCAGAAAAACATTTCCATGAATGAACCTTCAAAAATTATAAATAACATTTTCAGCAAGTTAATTCAAAAATTGCTGCACTTACAAAATACATAAGGGAATTATTTTAATTTAATAACTGGCAACTGCAAGAGGAACCTGGAAATAAAATTTAAATTCTTTCTGTGTAAACAAAAATTTTGATACAGTTCCTATACATTGAGAACAGGCCGGAAATGTCGGTAAAAACAAAGGACCTCAGGAGATGTGAAAAATAATTGAAAGTTCTTCAAGTAAAATACAATTAAGTTAGAATATGTTAATCTGAGTAAAGCCTTGAATAAGTGTTTTAATTGCTGTAAATTACATTTTTATCTTTTTTAATCTACAAGCAAAAACTATCAGCAAAAGCTGCTAATAATTTGGAAACTATCCTCATACAGCGTATGCACATATGTCTACATTCTGCTACTCTGATGATGTAAGAACATTACGCATTTTGATGACGTTTATGCAGTTGATGACTTTGTTGATGTAAATGATGCTGTCATAATCACGACTGCTATAGGAAAGATTGGACATATACACCGTCAGAGTAGCAGAATATAGGCATACGCTGTACCCGGATAGTTTCCAAATTATAAGCAGGTTTTGCAGATAGCTTTTTACTTGTAGATTTGAAACAAAAAATGTTGTTTATAGCAATTAAAATACTTAATGCTTTTATTCAGATTAATATACTTAACTGCATGCTAACTTGAATAACTTTTAATTATTTTTCACATCTTCTGAGTTCTTTCATTTTTACAGACATCTCTGGCCTCTAGATTTCATCAAGGCCTGTTGCTCTCAATATATAGAAATGTTGCTCTCAATATATAGGAACTGTATCAAAAGTTTCGCTTACACAGAAATAATTGAAATTTTTATTGCCATGTTCCTCTTGCAGTTGCCAGTTATTAAGTTAAAATAATTTCCTTATGTATTTTGTAAGTCTAGTTAGTATGAATTAGTTTGTTGAAAATGCTGTTTTATGATTTTTGAAGGTTCATTGATGGAACTTTTTTATTTTGGATGTTAAAACTTTCTTTAATTAGTCTCTTGTTTTTATGAGGTTCATAGTCCAATATTTTAATATTTTTGCCATAAAAGTCCATTTCCAGCACATTGCTCTACATTCAATTGTAATGTACTTATTTTATCCTCATTCAAATCTGTAATGTTCTGATAATTATTTATTGTTTTATTAATTTTTCTATAAATTATCTTATTCTGTTGTTATCGTGGTTTGCGCTTCGCAGGTTTGCAGCACGTTTTTTGTTTCAATGGTTGTGTATGCAGATACATTTTATTTTTATACAACTCTGTGCACAGTGTATATCTATTTAATAAGTCCAATCTTTCTTATAGCCGTTATGGATGCAAGACCATGATACAGATCCCTAAGCATCAGCTACACAAGCAAGAAAGAGTCCCTTGCTCCCTAGTTGTAGAGTATTTGATGTGCTATCTCCCCATTGCTTTGTTTTGCACCTGGAATCCTTTCTGCAGATGATATCATAGGGGCAGTAAAATCACCAGAAACTGCTCAGGCAAGTGAAGAAAGCAAAAGGAACAATTGTTCACTGTGGTATACAGCAGCCACTGACTGAGTGGAAAATCTCAATCGTGTTTTTGGAGCAACAGACTACAGTAATAATGAGATATTTTAATGCACTATGTGATACAAAATTCTATGAACATAAATATAAAACAAAACATTTTTTTTAATGTTTACACATGATGTCTGCTTCAGGATTTGCTGTCACTGAGCGATAATTTGATTATAATTTACATTACTGTAGTTAGTTAATGAAATCTTTCAAGTATATCCAGTTGTTATGGATATATAATGTAAAAGTATAGGCATATTATCACACATGCATATCTTTACATGGTGGGATTTTTCACCCCAGAATGGACTCGGCGAGGGCTCTGGTTTAGTGAGGATTTTCAGCAGTTCCCAGCTCCTCGTTATCAGCAGGTTCTACTGCATTAGTAAATCAGTAATATGCTTGCATACCCTTGAATTTCTTTACACCAAACTTTCTGCAAGCCATCAAATTAAACTTAAATGCAGGTTTCCACAATTATAGATATGATTTATTTATTAATGTGCACACATTAAACTAGCTTCTGTACATGTGCATAAACACACACATGCACACACATAAAAAAATTGCACAATTATGTATGAGGCTCAATGAAACAGAAATGCAGATGATGCAACTAGGCAGTAAGCTTAATCTCACAAATAACTACAGGATTTTAAATGGTCATTCTTCAGTCCAAAATAAGTGCTCTAATATGTCTGTATTGAAATGTTGCTCTCATATGCACTTGTTTGCACCCATGCTATTTTCTTGGAAAAAACAACAACAACTGGTGCATAGTCTGTTCCTCAGTCTCTCACATGCTGGCTGCCAGTACATAGTCTGAGTCACTTTTACCAATTGCTATCCACTGCAATAATTATAGGCTATTTAAAAATAACTAATGACTAGAATATAATTTCTTCCTTTCATTTTACCTGAGGTAAATATATTGTTTCAGTGATGCATACATAGCAACACTTAACAGTAATATTATATTTAAGACATTTAACTGTGCTCTGCAATATTCTTTAGTTTACATCACATATTTTGTGTAAATGCACTTCTTCATACTATGAAAACTTCTTTAGTGGATTTTATTGTGATTTCAAATATATACCAGTTTAGCATCACTACATGTACAGTATCTGTAATAGTTATACAGCATGTATAAATCTTGTTTTAATAATCATAGATTGATGTCTGGAGCTTAGGAGTACTCTTGTATGCACTTTTATGTGGATTTCTGCCCTTTGATGATGACAATGTTACAAAGCTGTATCGAAAGATCCAGGTAATTCAGAAGTGTACCTAAATTTCCTTAACTATTTTATTAAATGTTTTATATTCAGTTATAGTTTTGTATCAGATTTTTTGTGTGTTACTTAATCTCTTGTAAGCTCTCACTTGAAGGAAATACAACAGACTATTTGACAGTGTAAGAACTTTTTTTTTTTTTTTTTTTTTTTTTTTGCAAATTTTAAATTTATACTTTTCCTTATAGTAATTAAAAGAGCTCAGAGTTTTAGTGAATTAAGCTGTAAATCTTTATATTTACATCATCCTGTATATTATATTTTTACAAAAATGCAGCCTGTCATCTAATTCTTTCAAAAACCTTGGCCCACGTCTCTATATAATTAAAACAGCACTACCCTAGAACAAATCCAAAATATACTGCTGTCTTTTTGAAATGAGATTCGACCTTGTTTACATTGCAATGAGCTGATTTAATGATAAACACTCCCAAGAATTCTAGCCACCTCAGTGGCACAGTGGTGTAAGCCCTGGTTTCTGACTCTTTTCCTGAGATGGGTCTGGGCAAAGAGTCGGAAGCCTACTTTTTGGTTATTATATTTCATGCTTATGTTTTGTTGACTTTAAAATTTCTTAATCACTCATGGCTGTAGGGTTACTTTTCCATTTATGCAATGTAGACTCAAGTATCCACGAATATAGTGTTTGTTCTCAATAGAAAATTAGTGTTTCACTTTACACAAGTTTGTCACAGACATTTCAATATTATAGCAGTTGGCATTTTTCGGAATTTTCAGTGCACTTGTTTTCTGAGTTGTTCTATTTCTTTTTCTTGACAACATTGTTGTGAAGCAATTGTGAAATCTGTTCAAAAAATTTTGTGCAGCAAATCTAATTCGCAATAACTTTTTATGGCAACTTCTTACTTCTGTTAGCATATTTTTTATCTTTCTTCTAGATTTTGCATTTACAATGTTTCTGGTCATAATAGGAATGGAAATTTAGAAACAGTTCCGACAGATATTAGTCCTCGGATATATTTTCTGTTATTATATCCAAATTTTCACACTGATCTTCTGTAATGACTATTGTTTCTCATTTCTCTCTTTCCCCCTCTCCCCCTCCCCCTTCTCTCTCTGAAAGCAGTTTAAAAAAGGTAAATTTTGTGAGCCAGAAACATGAAATGAAAAGATGCTCTGACCCTTTTAGGAAACTGATGAGAACTGTAGTTTCTCTAGTAGAGGTTAGAAACAGATTAACTTGGGCATAGGCAGTTAGTTACTGCTGCTGAAGCAGCTCACCTGTAGAACAATTTTACTAATACTGTATTAACGTGCTTTCACAGATCTGAAAGATGTGTTGTTTTGCTTTTGTTAATAGTAAAAAAGTAATCCCTTGAAAAAATGTTAAATGGAAAAGTATATGTACTGTATTTTTGAGAAAATATTTAATCACTCTTTGATAGCTCAAAACCTGAACCACAGAGATATGTGCTGAGCAGGTTCAACACAGGGAGTAATCATAGAATGGTGAGATGTAAGATGCACCTCAACACTAAACTCGAATGTGGAAAGCTCATAAAACAAAAAATGTATTGACATGACTAACCTTAAAAACCATCATAATAGCTTCAAATTTGAACTAAGAAAGAGATTCTCTGCTCTAGAAGATCTAACATCATAAGAAGTAGACATCTTTGAAGTTAACAGAAAACTAACCAAGGCTCTTATGGAAACAGCAACAAAAATAGGTGGTACTAAGAATAAGTTGCATATGAAGAAAATATCAGTAAAAACAAAAATGCTAATGCAAAAGAGAAGAAAGATGAGGACAAATAAAGAAGATGTCACTTCCAAAGTGGAATATATAGAGCTATGCAAGACAGTACGAAAAAGTATCACTGAAGCCGTAAGGAAATTCAACTGTAAACTAGTGAGAAAAGCAACTGAGAAAAAAGCCAAAGCCTGAAGAGAGCAAACAGGCATCTCAGTAAGGGAAGAGAACAGATTATGGCACTGAGAAAAGAAGATCGTTCTGTAACAAGAAACAGAAATTTTGACAAGACTGAAAGATTTCTACTCAAAACTATATGAAAGAGATGATCATCTACTCTAGATGTTACAAAAGGTAACAGTACCAAAGTCCCTCCAGTCCTTCCAGCAGAAGTTACACATGCAATTAAGAACATGAAACGAGGAAAAGCTCCAGGAGAAGATGGAATTACCATGGACATTATACAAGAAGCAAGTGGAGAAACTGAAACTAGACTCTCCCAAGTTTTCACTAGATGTCTCAATGAAGGGAAGATTCCTGGGGATTGGAACAATGCTACAATGATCCTGCTACATAAAAAAAGGTGACATTGAGGATCTAAGGAACTACAGGCCTATCAGCCTCCTATCAGTGGTTTATAAAATCTTCACTAAGGTTCGTTCATATCACTTGAAGGTAACACTGGACAAAGTTTCGACAAACCCTGGGTGCCAGGTCCCCCAGGCACCTAAAATTCAGGCCGTAGCGCCTAATTTTCTTCTTCCTTGAGGTTTCGTAATATATTGCAGTAAATGCCCTAATTTCTGTTGATCCATAGATTATCTATTAAAAAGTTATAAATTTAAATGCTGCAGACACCGGTAAAGAACAATAAAAAAAAATTGGTGCAGCGTTTTAAAAAGTCTGTGAGGTAATTGTCAGGAGAGGTGGTGTTCTTGGGAAAGTACTGAAAATGCGGTAAAAGAAAAAAATATAACATAACAGTGAGATAGAAGACCTCAAAGAGATTGTAAGAGTATTTTGTTTTGTTTTTTACTTAGAAGCATTTTGACAGAAAATATGATGCAAGGAAGGCGTTACTATTTGAGCGTGAGGAAGCCTACATGGTGTGAGAATCCGTGACTCTTGGGAATCTCGCAGAGCTATTCTGTATCATGCAACCATTTTGCGAATTGCATTGCCTAGTTTTGGTGCACTAATTGTATTAGTTAAGGATTTTTTTTTCTGTGTTCAGTTGAAACATATTCAGAAATAAGACAATGCTATGCACTGTCCGTAATTTCAACGGATTTTTTTTAGTCTAACTGATGAACTACGGTAATGCTGCAACAACTAGCGATTTTAGTTCTTTTTCTACTTAAAAGTAACACAAAAGTGCTTCAAAATGACAGTTACTTTTTCAATAAGACGATCATTTCTTTTTTACATCTTTGGATTTCTGAGTCTGTCCTGTGAATCGCAGTTTTCTGTCGGAAATAACGATTCACGATTAACATGATAGGTGCGGACCACGAGTATCATACACCGTGGTGCAGATTATACGACTGATATATCAATTACTATGGAATGTCCGTAGTTTCTACGGATTTAGTTGTCTGACTATGGAACTCACTCTTAAAACTAAGGATTCTACGAATTTTCATTTTGTAAAAAAAAAAAAAAAAAAAAAAAAAAAATATATATATATATATATATATATGTTTTGGCCCAAGTGGAGTTCTAAGGACCCATTTCCAACTAGGTCTTTGTGGAAGTGAGAAAATGCAGAGTTTTTGCTGGTCCTTGATAAAGCCAAGGCTCAGTATTCTCAACACTTTCTACATTCAGTTGTTTTATTTTATTTTTTATCTTTTCTCCTTTTACTCACACCGGTAGATACATAACCTTTTCTATGTTGTACTTGGTATGAGTCAAAAAAATATATATATTTTTTGCTTAGGTTTCTTCTTAATAGAATATATCATCATCATCATCATTGTCAACCATTATCAATCCACTGCTGGACGAAGGTCTCCCCAAGTTTCCTCCACAACGGTCTGTCTTGTGCCAGTCTCCTCCATGTCACCCCTGCATACTTTCGAATTTCATCCACCCATCTCCTATGTGGTCTTCTTCTGGGTCTTTTCCTGTCCCCTGGAATCCAATCTAAAATTTCGGCTGTCCATCGATGATCTGTCCTTCTGGCAGTATGTCCAGCCCATTGCCATTTCAGGGATTTAACTCTGATCATGATGTCTTCCACTCTTGTCATTTTTCGGATCCACGAGTTCCTCTTCTTATCTCTCCTGGTTACACCAAGCATGCACCTCTCCATGCTGCTTTGAGTTGTCTGCAGCCTTTGTATGTCTCTTTTAGTTAAGGTCCACGTCTCTGCACCATACGTAAGCACTGGAAGGATGCATTGATCAAACACTTTTCTTTTAAGACATAATGGCATATTGCTCTTGAAAATTATGCTGTTTCTTCCAAAAGCTCTCCAGGCAAGTTTTGTACGCCGATTAATTTCTTCATCAATGTGACCCTCACTTGATATCTGCTGTCCAAGATAAACGTATGTGTCTGTTATCTCCAGCTTTTCTCCATCAATCGATAAATCTTCATTTCTTGTAAAAGCATTGAACATCACTTTTGTCTTCTGAAAGTTCATTTTTAATCCCACTTCTTTACTCTTGTCAGCAAGTTCCTGGATCATACTCTGCAGCTCTGATGGGATAGTTGCAAAAATGACTACGTCATCAGCAAAACGAAGGTGGGTTAGATAATCTCCATTAATCTTTATCCCCTTGTTTTCCCAGCTCAGCGACTGAAAAACACCCTCCAATGTGGCATTAAAGAGCTTCGGAGATATGGTGTCACCTTGTCTCACTCCTTTCCAATTTTTACGTGTGTTGTATTTTCAAACAGCCTAATCTTTGCACTTGCATTTTCATAGATGTTATTAATAATATTAATGTATGCATCTTCAATACCGCAGGTTTTCAGAGCCATTGTAACTGCTGATGGTTTCACCGAATCAAAGGCTTTTTCATAATCGATAAAAGCCATGCACAATGGAAGTTCATATTCCCTCGCTCTTTCAATTAGTTCTCTCAGCACGTGGATATGATCTATTGTGCTGTAGCCACTCCTGAATCCAGCTTGTTCTCTCGGTTGAGCCATGTCCAGTGCTACCTTCAAGCGGTGTGAAAGAACTTTAGTGAAGATTTTATAAACTACTGATAGGAGGCTGATAGATCTGTAGTTTCCGAGATCCTCAATGTCACCTTTCTTATGTAGCAGGATCATTGTAGCGGTGTTCCAATCCTCAGGAATCTTTCCTTCATTAAGGCATCGAGTGAAAATTTGGGCGAGTACTGTTTCGATTTCTCCACTTGCTTCTTGTATGATGTCTACAGTAATTCCATCTTCTCCTGGAGCTTTTCCTCGCTTCATGTTCTTGATTGCATGTGCAACTTCTGCTGGAAGGACTGGAGGAACTCTGGTACTGGTATCTTTCATGATGTCTGGAGTGCATATATCATCCCTTTCATATAATTTGGAGTAGAAATCTTTCACTCTTGTCAAAATTTCGCCTCTATTTCTTGTTACAGAACCATCTTCTTTTCTCAGTGCCATAATCTGTTTTCTTCCCTTACTGAGATGTCCCTTTGCTATCTTTAGGCTTTGGTTGTTTTCAATTGCTTTCCTCACTAGTTCACAGTTGAATTTCCTTACGCCTTCAGTGATACTTTTTCTTACTGTCTTGCATAGCTCTATATATTCCACTTTGGAAGTCACATCTTCTTTAGTTGTCCTCATCTCTCTTCTTTTTTTGCATCAACATTTTGGTTTTTCCTGATAATTTGTTCACATGCAACTTGTTCTTAGACCCAGCTAATTTTGTTGCTGTTTCCATAAGAGCTTTGGTTACATTTCTGTTAACTTCAGAGATGTCCACTTCTTTTCCGATGTTAGGCCTTCTAAAGCAGAGAACTTGTTCTTCAGTTCTAACTTGAAGGTATTATGGTGTTTTTTAAGGTTGGTTATGTCAATAGATTTTGTTTGTCTTATGAGCTTGCCACGTTCAAGTTTAGTGTTGAGGTGCATCTTACATCTCACCAATCTATGGTCACTACCTGTGTTGAACTTGTTTAGCACACTGCAGTCTTCTATGACGAATTTTTTGTTACACATAATAAAATCAATTTCACTTGTCGTCACATTTGGATGTCTCCATGTCCATTTCCTGTGTGGCTTTTTCTTGAAGAAGGAGTTCAAGATGAAAAACCCTTCTGCCTCTGCAAACTCAACGAGAGTATTTCCACGCTGGTTTCTTTTGCCATGACCGAATTTACCTACTGAAGTTTCATTCTGTTGCCGTTGCCCTATTTTTGCATTGAAATCTCCCATAATTATTTTCAAGTGCTGCTTACCTTTATTATTTAGATGACAAATTTCCTCATAAAATTCTTCAATTTCTTCTTCAGGATGACTTGTGGTGGGTGCATAAGTTTGAATAATCTGAGCCTGGTATCTTTTTCGAGAGTTGGATAACAAGTCGTGCAGCTCTGTCAGAGGAACTTTCAACTTCTACAACTTTATCCTTCAGTTTCTTGTTTATTATAAATCCAACACCACTAGTTCTGCCAGTATCTGTCCCACGATAGTAGAAGAGATGTCCACTTTTCAGTTCGATGAGATCTTCTCCTTTTCTCCTTACCTCACTTAGCCCCACGATGTCCCACTTGATCCTTTGTAGTTCCTCTTCCAATTCAAGAAGCCTTGAATCAGAAGATAGGGAGCGTCCATTGTAAGTAGCCAAGGTCAGCATCAGATGGCAGCCTAGTCCGGTCCTCCGGGGATTCTTAGCACCCTCTGCCTTCATGTCGCACTGGCCGCTGCCTTGGCCAGGTACATTCCAGCTGCCGGAGACTGAGGGCCAAGATTTAAGTTGTGGAATCATTTTGGAGGGGTTTGGCCATAACTCACCACGCTGGCCAAGCGGGTTGGTGAGTGTGGGATAGAATTTCCTCTGATCCCGATGGTATAGTTATACCGCTATGGGTGGTCGTCAGAGCCCCTTTAGTGGGAACAGGATGCACCACGAGAAGGCGGGGTTGACATTTGTCAAGGAGAGGCTGTGATGTTACGCATCACCTGACCTTGCATCCCAGAATATATATATATATATATATATATATATTGCTATTGTTTTATGATATACATAAGATTCTTGAGCGGATTCGCGAAATTCTCCGCTTTTTTTGTTTGTCATCATTTAGATCGTTCACACGATTAATGCAAAACTGAAGAGAATTTGAGGGTGGGTCATTTTCAGTCTGGGGATGGAATTTCGTGTTTCAAAGCTTTCATAAACAGTAGTTAAATGGAGTAAAAAAAAAAAAAATTTGCCCTAATCGTAATTTTTTTCTCCCGATGTTGCGTTTGTGTCTAGTATTCTTGTTAAATGTCATTTTATGGCGTTTGTATGCTTGAAACTGCAGGCAAGAATTTGTGGAAATGGAAGTTAGACGCCGCAAAATTTTTCTCCTACTCTTCAGGCTTGAGATTCTTCCACAAATTCGAGACATTCCGCCCTTTTCATTATGTTGGCCACTCAGGAGATCGATGCACAAGTAAACAGAGGGGGGGGGGGGGGGCAGATGTTCATCAGAGGACGAAATTCCATCTTTACGAAACTTACGAAATATATTTTATCTGTTATCGTAATTTCTTTTTTCTTGCGATGTTGCCTGTGTCCAGTATTTTTAAGTATCATTTTACTGCATAAATTTTTGCATTTCAGCTTGAAAATAGGAGAAAAATTTCCATCCAAAACCGGAAGTCGAATGGATATCCCGTAATAGCTAACCCCCGCACGTTTTTCCCATTCTCCAGCACTATTAAATATCCCCTGCCTCGTAAGTTTTTGCATTTAATCTTGATAAGGGCAGAAGGAAATTCCCGAAAACTGAAGTGACGAAGTTGGAAAATATGCAAAAATTAATGCATGGTGTTCAAAAGTATTAATATTCCCAAAGTTACACCATTTATCTGAAATGGTTGAAGCTTTGATATCATACTCTCATGGTCCTCAAGCTGATGGTTGTTATCAGAGGGCACAAAAATCAAGAAAGGAAAGCGAGAATGGAAAAGTAGGGAGAGAATAATATAAGCAGAAAGAAAAATTAAGCAATCGATGCTGTGCAGTTGCAGAGTCAACAAAAGACAAACTAAGAGTAATCCACATTCTTGCTGTCTGTTTTGATTTTTTGCCAGTTAAAATGTTCAGCCCCCCCCCTTCTTTGGTCTCATCTTGTCTTAAACTGCAATTTTTAGAGGCAGTATGATCATATGGTAAGTGGAGGTTCATGCACAGCGCAGTCACTTGCTTAGATTTCCTGTCTGTCAAGCATTGTGGAATTTTAAATGCAACTTACTGATTTTTACTGGTGGAAGTTTAGAACTTAAATCTCGCCATCATGCCCTCGTTGAGGAATCAGTTTTGTGTTTCGCACGTGTTAAGTGTGTTTCGTTAGAGTCCTTTTTTGTTGTAACGTTTTGTTGGGGCACATATTTGTTTTTTACAAAGAGATGGATCATTTCTTAAAATAGAGTCTATGTATGCCACGCAATACTAGTTATTAGTAACAAGGCTATTGCCAATGTTAACAGGTTATGGACTTTTTTTATATATATATATATATATATATATATATATATATATCGTGATCTGAGACATGCTGCCACGGATTATGCGAAGGAAAAAATTGTTTTTCTCAGAATTTCACGATCTACAGCTCATATGCCACTACCGATTATATGTGGGTTTTTGTTTTCACAGCCTTTGGATTATGCGCCCTTGCGGATCTCACAAAGGAAAAAAAAAATATGGTACTTTGAATTAATATGTACAAAATATGACATCTGCAAATAGTATTTTAATAAAATCAAAATCTGAAATTTTAATTTTTTTGAGATCATATACTGAAAGAATGTAAAAAGAAAATTATGAAGCAAATTGGAACTTTATTTTGCAATAAGGGGTTTGGGTAAAAAGAAAAAAAAAATGACAACAAATATGGTTTACCACTTTTTGTTCCAGCATCATAAACAAACATGTTTTTGTTCATACGTTATTGACTTCATTTCAGCTGGCACCTAATTTTTGGAGTCTTAGATCTAGAACATATTTGTTGAGCCCTGCACTGGACATGGCTCAACCGAGAGAACAAGCTGGATTCAGGAGTGGCTGCAGCACTATAGATCACATCCACGTGCTGAGAGAACTAATTCAAAGAACGAGGGAATATGAACTCCCATTATGTATGGCTTTTACAGATTATGTAAAGGCCTTTGTTTCCGTGAAGCCATCAGCAGTTACAATGGCTTTAAAATCCTGCGGTACTGAAGATGCATATCATCATCATCATCATCATTGTCAACCATTATCAATCCACTGCTGGACGAAGGTCTCCCCAAGTTTCCTCCACAACGGTCTGTCTTGTGCCAGTCTCCTCCATGTCACTCCCGCATATTTACGAATTTCATCCACCCATCTCCCATGTGGTCTTTTTCTGGGTCTTTTCCTGTCCCTTGGAATCCAATCTAAAATTTCGGCTGTCCATCTATGGTCTGTCCTTCTGGCAGTATGTCCAGCCCATTGCCATTTCAGGGATTTAACTCTGATCATGATGTCTTCCACTCTCGTCATTTTTCGGATCCACGAGTTCCTCTTCTTATCTCTCCTGGTTATACCAAGCATGCACCTCTCCATGCTTCTTTGAGTTGTCTGCAGCCTTTGTATGTCTCTTTTAGTTAAGGTCCACGTCTCTGCACCATACGTAAGCACTGGAAGGATGCATTGATCAAACACTTTTCTTTTAAGACATAATGGCATATTGCTCTTGAAAATTATGCTGTTTCTTCCAAAAGCTCTCCAGGCAAGTTTTGTACGCCGATTAATTTCTTCATCAATGTGACCCTCATTTGATATCTGCTGTCCAAGATAAACATACGTATCTGTTATCTCCAGTTTTTCTCCATCAATCGATAAATCTTCATTTCTTGTAAAAGCATTGAACATCACTTTTGTCTTCTGAAAGTTCATTTTTAATCCCACTTCTTTACTCTTGTCAGCAAGTTCCTGGATCATACTCTGCAGCTCTGATGGGGTAGTTGCAAAAATGACTACGTCATCAGCAAAACGAAGGTGGGTTAGATAATCTCCATTAATCTTTATCCCTTTGTTTTCCCAGTTCAGTGATTGAAAGACATTTTCCAATGTGGCATTAAAGAGCTTCGGAGATATGGTGTCACCTTGCCTCACTCCCCTTTCCAATTTTTATGTGTGTTGTATTTTCAAAGAGCTGAATCTTTGCACTTGCATTTTCATAGATGTTAATAATATTTATGTATGCATCTTCAATACCGCAGGATTTCAGAGCCGTGGTAACTGCTGATGGTTTCACCGAATCAAAGGCTTTTTCATAATCGATAAAAGCCATGCACAATGGAAGTTCATATTCCCTCGCTCTTTCAATTAGTTCTCTCAGTACGTGGATATGATCTATTGTGCTGTAGCCACTCCTGAATCCAGCTTGTTCTCTCGGTTGAGCCATGTCCAGTGTTACCTTCAAGCGGTGTGAAAGAACTTTAGTGAAGATTTTATAAACCACTGATAGGAGGCTGATAGGTCTGTAGTTCCTGAGATCCTCAATGTCACCTTTTTTATGTAGCAGGATCATTGTATCATTGTTCCAATCCTCAGGAATCTTCCCTTCATTAAGGCATCGAGTGAAAATTTGGGCGAGTACTGTTTCAATTTCTCCACTTGCTTCTTGTATGATGTCTATAGTAATTCCATCTTCTCCTGGAGCTTTCCCCTGCTTCATGTTCTTGATTGCATGAGCAACTTCTGCTGGGAGGACTGGAAGAACTCTGGTACCTTTCATGATGTCTGGAGTACATGTATCATCCCTTTCATATAATTTGGAGTAGAAATCTTTCACTCTTGTCAAAATTTCGCCTCTATTTCTTGTTATAGAACCATCTTCTTTTCTCAGAGCCATAATCTGTTTTCTTCCCTTACTGAGATGTCCCTTTGCTATCTTAAGGCTTTGGTTGTTTTCAATTGCTTTCCTCACTAGCTCACAGTTGAATTTCCTTACGTCTTCAGTGATACTTTTTCGTGTTGTCTTGCATAGCTCTATATATTCCACTTTGGAAGTCACATCTTCTTTAGTTGTCCTCATCTCTCTTCTTTTTTGCATCAACATTTTGGTTTTCCTGATAATTTGTTCACATGCAACTTGTTCTTAGACCCAGCTAATTTTGTTGCTGTTTCCATTAGAGCTTTGGTTACTTTTCTGTTAACTTCCGAAATATCCACTTCTTCCGATGTTAGGCCTTCTAAAGCAGAGAATCTGTTCTTCAGTTCCAACTTGAAAGTATTATGGTGTTTTTTAAGGTTGGTTATGTCAATACATTTTGTTTGTCTTATGAGCTTGCCACGTTCCAGTTTAGTGTTGAGGTGCATCTTACATCTCACCAATCTATGGTCACTACCTGTGTTGAACTATTAGCATTTATTTAGTAACATCTATAAAAATGCAAGTGTAAAGGTTCGGTTATTTGAGGATACAGCACCAATAAAAATTGTAAACGAAGTGTGACAAGGTGACACCATATCTCCCAAACTCTTTAATGCCACAATGCAAAATGTCTTTTCAAGCATTGAACTGGGAAAACAAAGGGATAAAGGTTAATAGAGATAATTTAACTCACCTTTGTTTTGCTCATGATGTAGTCATTTTTGCAACTGCCTCTTCAGAACTGCAAAGTATGATCCAGGAACTTGCTAACAAGAGTAAAGATGTGGGATTAAAAATGAACTTTCAGAAGACCAAACTGATGTACAATGCTTTTACGAGGAATGAAGATTTATCGATTGATGGGGGAAAAGATGGAGATAACAGATACCTATATTTACCTTAAACAGCAGATATCAAGCAAAGGTTACATTGATGAAGAAATTAATCAACGTATAAAACTTGGTTGGAGAGCTTTTGGAAGAAACAGAAGAATTTTAGACAGCAATACACCATTGTGTCTTAAAAGAAAAGTGTTTAGTCAGTGTGTCCTTCCAGTGCTTATGTATGGAGCAGAGACATGGGCCTTAACTAAAAAATACATACAAAGACTGCAGACAACTGAAAGAAGCATGGAGAGATGCATGCTTGGTGTAACCAGGACAGATAAGAAGAGGAACTCATGGATAAGGAAAACGACAAGAGTGGAAGACTTCTGATGAGTAAACTCCCTGAAATAGCAATGGGCTGGACTTGTTACTAGAAGAACGGACCACTGATGGACAACCGAAACTTTAGACTGAATTCCAAGGGACTGGAAGAGACCCAGAAGAAGACCACATGGGAAATGGGTGGATGGAATTTGAAAGCATGCAGGAGTGACATGGAGGACATTGGCGCAAGGTAGACCGATGTGGAAGAAACTTGGGGAGACCTTCATCTAGCAGTGGATTGATAACGGTTGATGGAGTGGGTGTAACAATGAAAGATAAGAAGAGGAACTTGTGGATACGGAAAATGTTGTAAAGAGTGAAAGACATTATACTCGGAGTAAAATCACTGAAATGGCAGTGGGCTGAACATATATTGCCAAAATAACGAATCAACGATGTACAACCGTAATTTTGAACTGGATCCCAAGGGACAGGAAAAGGCCACATGGGAGATGGGTGGGTGAAATTTGAAAGCATGCAGGAGTGACGTGGAGGAGACTAGCTCAAGATAGACCGTTGTGGAAGAAATGTAAGGAGACTTTCATCCAGCAGTTGATTGTGAAATGTCCTTAAATAGTTGAATGACATATCAAATGTATGTATATCAGTCAGGGCTTATGAAGCAGGCCTATGAAAAATACATTGTATTGAAATTTGTGGACTTCTGACAACTTCTGCATGGAACTTAAGGGCTTTTATGATTTTCTGCAAAGGTACACTGCTTTAGTTCTCATTTAAAAGGAAAAATTTAGAAAAATTTTGGTGAGCCTGTAGAAATAGATGTATTAAAGGAATGTCATAGTTATGACAATGTATTTTCTAGATGTGTTAATAAAAGTTCCTAAATGCACCTACTTCGACAAAATTATGTTTTGGCTATTTTTCTCAGTTTACGCTCAGAAATTCTGAGTAAATTTATTTTTGTTTTCAACCAAAAACTGTGTGTGCAAAGATGCTTATATTATTTGGATGTTATTCAATTCAAAATTAATAGTTGTTAGCAGAAATTTAGATACATAGTACTAATGGACACAAAACAATAGCAACTAATGACAAATAAAAAAAACCCCAAACCTAGTTCATTGCTTACCTAAACTTTTATTCAATAGTTTGTTGGATATCTGAGTGAATGAGTGACAACTTTACAATGTTTTTGGCCTGGGACACAAGATTTTTTAATATTTCTTTGGGTATTTTATGATATCATACCCAAATCACTGTGTCCATCAATTCCATTTTGTTTTGATGTCAGAGTTTTTTGTGTGAGCTTTCCTTTTCGATTGCATCCATAAGTTTTCTATAGGGCTCAGATCTGGTGAATTATCTGGCCATCATAAAATCATAATGTTTAAAAAAAAAAATTATGACAAAAAGGATTCTACAGATTTTGCTTACTGACAAGAGTATGAAAGAGATGAATTATCTGTTGTCAAACAGCTTCTTTGCTATAAATGCTGAAGGCAACATTTTAAAAGAAAAAAACCTCTTGATATAGACTTTGGCATTCACAGTTCACATTAAATGTATAGGTGAACTGTAACTGTAATTCTCAATGGTTCTATTAAAGTTGGGAATCTGTGGAAAGTTAAAACTCAAGACTGGAAGAAATTAGCAACATACACCAGTGCCGTAGACACCACAATGATGTCCTGCTTAAAGATTCAGTGGCCTTAGATTGTTATTTTTTTTTTTATTCAAGCAAGTGTTCTTAGTTACAATAATTGATTTTCTAGCGTGTATATCAGATCAGTTGATACTTCCATGGTGGGCTTAATGTTTTTATATAGAAATGTAATTTTCCCATTTTGTCAGCAAATGTATGACATTTTGTTAAGATGTAATCATTGCATAAAATATTTTAATTGTCTTTTAGAATTTAAATATTTATTTTTTATTCTCATATTTAGCGAGGAAAGTACCTTTGTCCTTCTTGGCTTTCTGATGATAGCAAAAGCATTCTTGCTGAAATGCTTCAAGTTGATCCACATAAAAGAATAAATATTGAAGATTTATTAAGTCATCCTTGGATGATTAAGGATTACAACACATCTGTGGAGCCACAAAGCGTGTGTGAGGTATTTTTATTATGCTTGAAAAAAAGTGCATTATTAACAAATATTTCTAATTGTGTGTTTTTTTTAATTGAATTGCATTTAAACATAGTGGCTTGTACTGAATTTGAACCAAATGGGAAGTTGGCTTTCTGGTGTTAAAACTGGATTGTTAAGAATCACTGATGGCTTTGTGAATATTAAAAACATATTAGAAACCATATTCTAGTAAAATACTGAGAACTGTGAAAAATGTACTACTTATTTCTGTATGAACACATGTTAACTCTTAGTATAAATTATGTTTATTGTAAACAAGGTGTGTAAAATCATTTACCCAGTTTATAGTAAGTCAAGATGCTTCTAGGAGCATGTTTTGAACATGCATTCACCTTCTAGTCTGGAAGTTCTCCAAAATTCCTACATAGTTGATAGATGTGTAAATCAATAAATCATGAATTAATGGTTTTCTAGTCCGTAACCAGTGCCATGGACGGTTGAAAAAGCTGTGACTGAAATTTTTTCTTGTCATATAACACAAATTGGAATAAAATGCATAAGTATAATAATTGTAATAAATGCATAACTTATTAATAGGCAGTGTCACCAACAAAATTTTTTTCGTAATATTCCCATTATTTTTTAATTTTTCCAACTACTCGTAGACGAATATAATGATGACGTTCCTCATTATTGTATAATCATGCTTACCCTTCATTGACGGGCTTACATAGGAGTATTGAGGTATTCTTTTAGTGACCTGAAATGATATCATGCCTAGATAACTACACAATAGGGTTAAAAATGTGTTTTATTTTGCCAGTTTGGTTTTAACAATTCTTTTTTTTTTGGGGGGGGGGGGGTGTCATTACACATGGTGATTCATAAAGAAGTATACAGTTTCAATGCACTATAAAACAAGAACAATGTAAGATATTTTATGTTACTTGCAAACAGGATTGTAGGGGAATGTTTCAAGTTTTTTAGAGGCAGTCACAGATGTTCTATGTGTGCACCCTTAGTCACACGAGACACATCGAGCTGGTAATCCATTTCCGCCCAAACGCAAGGTAAGATATCTGAATCAAGTGCAGTGGATGTGATAGGCTGTTTCAGCTCCGCTAGATCAACAGGAAGGGGAGGGGCAAATACCTTGTCCTTTACGTACACCCACAGAAAAAAGTCGCAAGATGTTAAGTCAAGACTTCTGGGTGGCCATTGGGTCAGTGGCATGTTGTAGTCCGCGGCTCGTCCAATCCATCGGTGAGGAAGATGTTCATCGAGATAATCCTGCACGTCGCCTAACCAGTGCGGTGGTGCACCATCCAATTGGAGAATAAAGTTGTCACTGTCGTCCTGCAACTGTGGCATCAACCAAAGACTTAACATATCCAGAAAAGAGCCTCCTGTGACAGTTTTCTTGTGAAAAAGAAGGGGCCATACACTTTCTTGTTGGACACAGCACAGAACACATTTACCTTAGGGGAGTCTTGCACGTGTTGCACTGTAAATCTGGGATTCTCCGTTTCCCAAAAGCGAACATTGTGCTTGTTTACCTGACCAATCACGTGAAATGTGCTTGTTTACCTGACCACTCACGTGAAATGTGCTTGTTTACCTGACCACTCAATTTAAGAACAAAAAACGCCTTCTCCACTGCAGATGCTGCCATTTTGACTGACTAGTCATGTGACACGCTCACTATCGCCTACGTCACTTCCCTCAGTAGCGAGACACAAACTTTATGAGTACGTCTATCTAACAGTTCGCAGTTGTAGTCAATGTCTTAAACTGTTACTGTATTACAGCATCTGGAAACTGTGTACTTCTTTATGAATCACCCTGTGTAATCTATACTAATATATAAAGAGAGAAATTTTATGTGTTTCAGGTAATCTCGAAAACTACTGAACCAATTTGGATAATTGTTTCACTGTTAGGAAGCTTATTTATTTCTGGTGGCCATTGGCTATTTCGGTTATTTTTTATTATTTTTGGCTGTACTGCAGAATCAAATCGCTTTCAAGTAGTTCCGGATTTCCCATGTATTGTTCAGCTTTGTTTATATACAATCTGATCGCACCCAATGTAAAAGAAAGTAGTTCACGATAATACACAGAATTTTTTTTACTAATCTCGAAAACTACTGAACAGATTCGGATTATTCTTTCACCATTGGGAAGCTTACTTCTTTCCAGTTGACATAGGCTATTTCATTTATCTATACTAATACTAATAATATATAAAGAGAGAAACTTTGTGTGTTTGTGGTAATCTCGAAAACTACTGAACCGATTTGGATAATTCTTTCACCGTTGGGAAGTTTATTTCTTTCCAGTGGATATAGGCTATTTCATTTATTTTTTATTATATTTGGCTGTACTACCGAATTAGATCGCTTTCAAGTAGTTCCCGATTTCCTGTGTATTGTTCAGCTTTGTTTATATACAACTTGATCACACCTAATGTGAAAGAAAGTAGTTCACGATATTATACAGAATTTTTTTTTACTAATCTCGAAAACTACTGTACAGATTCGGATAATTCTTTCACCGTTGGGAAGCTTACTGCTTTCCAGTTGACATAGGCTATTTCATTTATCTATACTAATACTAATAATACACACTGGCGTGCAAAAATTAAGGATGAGACGGTTTTTCGAATGTAACATCATGCAGAAGTGCTCCACATCGACTCAAATCATACCGTAAGATCTCCAAGATGTAAGAATATGGGACAAGTGAGCAAAACCGTCCAAACAAGGAATCCAAAGGATACAAAGGCACTTTATTGAAAAGGTAGCTTCGAGCACAACTGGGCAGAAGACAGAAACGTTCATGTGACAGTCTGCTGCCAAGAAAAATCCAGTCTTTAGTAGGGGATATGATCACCCCTGACTGTGTTGCAAGATTTACAACGTCTGTCCATGCTGAGGACAAGGTTGTCAAGGAGCTGTTAAGGCATCGTGGCACATTCCTCTTGTAGCGACAATCGCAGCTGCGGAATCGTTGCTGGTGGCTGGTGACGTGCTGCCAAACGTCTCCCGAGAAGGTCCCACACGTGTTCGATTGGATTTAGGTCCGGGGACCTTGCTGGCCAATCCATGCGTTGAATATCTTCACTCTCCAACAGCTCTGCGACAGCCCCTGTACGATGAGGTGTAGCGTTGTTGTCCACGAAGAGGAACTCAGGACCCACAGCACCTCTACATAGACGCACGTGAGGCAGGAGAACCTCGGTACAATAGTGGACACCAGAGACTGAACCTCCTTGAAAGATGTGGAGGTCAGTATGGCTACCAAGCATGATACCGCCCCAAACGAGAACTCCGCAACCTCCAAACCGGTCCCTTTCGATGATGTTGGAGGTGTGATTGCGTGTTCCTGCTCTCTCCAGATGTGTATTCGTCCAGAATCGCTCGTCAGACTAAATCAGCTCTCATCCGTAAAGAGAACTCGACCCCATTGCTGATGTGTCCAGTTCTTGTGTTCCTGGCACCACAGAAACCGCCATCTCCGATGAGCAGGCGTTAATGGCACTCACCGTACTGGTCGTCGTGCAAATAGACCACCTTTGTGCAGCCTCCTGGCCACGGTAAAACACGATAATGGACGTCCAGTTGTCTGTTGCATTTGCCTTGCGATTTCTCTCGCTGTCTGCCGTCTGTCTCTTCTCGCCTGTATGACAATATACCGGTCGTCCGCCGCCGTGGTTGCTCGTGGATGACCAATGCTAAACTCTTGGACAGCTGTTCCTGTTATTTGAAATGCTCTCCAAGCTATTGAAATGATGCTGTGCAGGATCCTAAACTCCTTGGCCATACTAGTCACACTTCGACCTTCTTCCAACTTCCCACTTCCCAATTACGTGACCTTGGGTAAAGTTATCCAGATGTTTACTACTGGATTGCCTGTTGGCCATATCACACGGTGGCAGCAACTTGACGTCTTTCAAACCGATGTACACAGTGCAATAGCTTTCACCGAATTGCTGAGCCTACACCGCCTGTGTCATGCTGCATATATGCGCATGCCCTACCGTACCGGACCCTAGTCTATCTCCTTAGTGATCTTTCAGTCCGTTCTGCCTGCTCGTTCCGCTGTTATGCTAATTTCCCCTCTTCTGTATAGGAGAGAAACTTTGTTTGTGTGTTTGTGGTAATCTCGAAAACTACTGAACCGATCTGGATAATTCTTTCACCATTGGGAAGTTTATTTCTTTTCAGTGGATATAGGCTATTTCATTTATTTTTTTATCATTTTTGGCTGTACTACTGAATCAGATCGCTTTCAAGTAGTTCCTGATTTCCTGTGTATCGTTCTGCTGTGTTTACATACAACTTGATCACACCCAACATGAAAGAAAGTAGTTCACGATAATATACGGAATTTTGTTTACTGATATTAAAAACTGCTGAACCGATTTGGATAATTACAACTACATAGTTGACAGTGGAGGGCTTAGTTCCAAGTCCGACCACCACAGAAATGCAGATGGTGCTGTAAGTACTGAAGCAAAAACAAATGCCAGAAATAATGAACAGCAGATTGCACAAAGAAAATGCCATGGTAACATAAAAAAAAAAAAAAAATTACTTCTGACAATAAAAATTAGCGATGATAAATCTGTGGGTCCGCAGCTTTTATTTAAAAAAAAAATCATAAAAATTGCACCAGTGGGGGTGCTGGCGGATTGTTGAAAGAAATGGCCTTATGTTTTAAATATATAGATTTATGGCTAATCTTTAGCAATCAGAGCCTTTTCAGCTCCACTCTGTTATAAGATACCACTTACTTAGGCGTATTTGTCATCTTGGTGCAGCCCAGAATTCTGAGATTTTGTAATATTCTAAACCCAGAAAATCTGGGTTTTCAAATTTTCTGTAGGAATTTAGGAATCTTCAAACATGTCATTTTTGAAAATGCCATGAAGTGGTAATTTATTAAAAGTGCCTTTCCAGATTCAAAACTGTTGAGCATGCTGAAGGGAAGGCTACTTCTTTCAGTTTGGCAGCTGTATGTATACCAGGTAATTTCATTACATAACATTCATTGAATCCAATGACCTAATTGCAGAATTGACAAAAATCTCTGTAGAATGTCATGTAACATTGAGCTGAACTGATCTCCTTAGTTTGTCTAAATGTTCTGAAGTGCAAAATTTGACTTGAAGTTTAATATCGCAATTTTTGAGGGATTTCTAACATCACAAATAAAGTTTAAAAATGCAATTTTTGAAAGATTTCTAACATACTAAAAAAAAAAAATTGGTTCCAAAAAAAGTGCAAAGTTGAATAGGAAGGCACTAGTGGTTAATTGTGGTCTACCAAGTTAGTATAACGTATGTGTAATATACACAGTTGAGTCACATTATTGTGACCATCTCCTACTTTTGACGTCAACAGCGTGTAGCCAATGAAAGAAGGACTGTGTCATGAGCTGGCTTGGAGGGTATATAAGGTGTGCTGTAGGCATTTTGAAATCATCACTCGTTGCTGTCATGGATAAAAAAGCGATTTATCAGATTTGCAAAAAGGGATGATTATCAGCTTTCAGGCCAAGGGTGGCAGTATTTCTGAAACAGCGCAGTTTGTGAACTCTTCGCGTGCTGCTGTGGTTAAAGTGTATCGTGATTGGAGAAATGGCACCATTGCGAATAAGCGACGCAGAAACTGTAGAGCACCAGGTGCCATTGATGTGAGAGGTGAACGTCGGCTTCGAAGGTGCGTGAGGACCGATCGACATGCTACAGTGGATCAACTCACTGGCTGAATGAACCAGGCGGCTACCAGAAGTGTGTCTAAAACAACAGCAGCAAGCCTTGCTGCGTATGAGGCTTCGATGCAGACGGATGGTCACTGCACCTATGCTAACGAAGCTGCATTGGCAGAAAAGGCTTTCATTTGCACGGCAGTATTGGAATTGGACCTCCACTGATTGGCGAAGGATTGCCTTCTCTGATGAGTCACATTTTCTGCTTCATCAACGGATAGACATTGTCATATAAGACGAGAAACATCGGAAAATAAACACTCTTCAACCATTGCTGGAAGAAAACAAGCTGGTGGGGGCAGCATTATGGTCTGAGGAATGTTTTCGTGGCATTCCCTGGGTCCACTCGTACCTGTGGAAGACACCATGGACCAAATTCATTATGAATCCATCCTTGCGGACCACTTACACCCATACATGCTGATTGTCTTCCCTGTGGCAGATGGGATCTTTCAGCACGACAATGTGATGTCACACAGCTAGAAATGTCCGAGAGTGGTTGGAAGAGCATGATGAAGACTTCAAAGTACTTCTCTGGCCCCCTGATTCTCCAGACATAAACCCAATTAAGCATTTGTGAGACCACCTCAATCGTGTTGTTTGCTCTATGGATCCTCCATCACGCATTCTCCAGCAGCTGTTAGATGCACTGCAGTCAGCATGGTTCCACACAACTGTGAACACCTTCCAGCACCTTATTGAGTCACTTCCAGCCTGCCTAGTTGCTGTCTGCGCTGCACGTGGCGGTTACTCTGGATATTAGCTGGTGGTCACAATAATGTGACTCGACTGTGTATAAACAATGTGTACCTGTATCGTACACTACATATATACAGTACATTATATAAATAATATGTGTTATTTATATACGTAGCACTGAGATTAGGGTTCAGAGTTTTTCGTTTTATTTCACAATAAAACTTGATCTAATGAACAAAGAGCTTGCTTCCTCCAGCCAATAGTGTTTTCCATTTTTAAGTTGGATGGAACTAAAACCACTTCATAAAGGAGCATGTCAGTCTACCAGTGTGAAAGAAATGTATTCTTGAGAGGAAATATTTTTTATTTTTCCCAGATTGCTCCATGAAATGGTTTAGCAGAAAAAAGAACTTATAGTCTTCAATGTTATTATTGATGGTGGCCAATTTATTAGAGCTGGAAGTAATGTCATTATAATTTCATGTTTCCCAATTTGCTCCGTACAGATACATGATGGGCAGTATCCTTTATACCATGTTGTTATTATTTCCCCAATTATTCTCTATTCCAAAGGATAACTTTTATTCATTACTACTATTTTTATACTTTCAAAATTCTTCCACATAAATACTTACCAGTGTGACTTTTACTTCCCACTATGATTTTTATTATTGGTACCTCTGAATTATTTATTAGCACTAGTAATAATGCCAGCATTATTTTCCATATTTCCGAAACTGCTCCATATAAAAGCTTGGGGCCAGTGGCCTATGTTAGAAATTAGATGTTGCCGATGTATCTTAGCCACATGAAAGGTTGAAACAAATGGAACAGTATTCTTTTCCAAACATTGTTTTGAGGTGTACTGTACATCATTTGGTAGGATTTTCCTGAAAGTTGAATATTCCCTAACAGACATTAAAAACCTTAATTTCCTCTTAGGGAATGTTGTAGATAAATTTTAGCCTCGTTAAATATTTTAAGGGCCATCCAAAAGCAAAGGAATCTTTAGGATTATTAATCTAGCAATCATATACCTGAACCATCAGTTTTACTGTTCTGTACATGACATCGGAGCATCAGGAAACTGGAAAATTATATCACTGTGGAGTGGGAATTGAATCTGCATCTCTCAATTTCCGTTGAAACGTGCTATCAAGTTTCAGCTAAAAGAATCTGAACATCAGTTACGCTACAAGAAAGCAAAATTGGCGTTGACGTGAAATTTGAAGAGGTTCACGTTCTTATGAATCCATTCTTCTAACTCAGATACTTGGAACTACATTGTCCTGGGTGGTGTAACAGATGGTGCTGTTCACGGATTTCGGATTTTTGGATATCCGGATATTTTAGTTTCCGAAAACCGGATTTTTAGAATTCGAATAGTTCGAACTCCGGATTTTAATAGCTCTTTTAAAGCTCTTTTTATGGGCTTTAATTTGATATGCAACACAACCCACTTTGGAGCATAAAATTTTACAAATTTTCAAAATATTTGATTTTGAAAATCTCAAACAACCCCCCCCCCTTTTTTTTTCAAAAAATAACAACAAAAAAACATGTTAATTTTACACATGCTGACTAGAGGTATACAAAGTTTGAGATGGAGAAATGATGGGTTTTTGAGAAACAGATTTTTAAATTTAAGAAGGTTACATGTAGTTATGATAAAGAGTAGTGAAAGTTCTGACATGCAGTAACTTGCAAGAACAACATCCATGGGTTTTTGAGAAACAAATTTTTGAATTTAAGAAGGTTACATGTGGTTATGATAAAGAGCAGTGAAAATTCTGACATGCAGTAACTTGCAAGAGCAACATCCAACAGAAAGAAACAAGTAATAAATATGAAGTAATGCTAATATTATTCAAGACACAACATGCAGAATACCCTGCATGGAAATAACTGGTGTTCCAGTTATTTGGGGAATGGCGCCCCCACTGCCTGAGCTGACTTGTGGCGTGGCGTTTTTCTTGCTTTCTCATATTTGTGCTTTTACGTACCGCAGGAGCAGCTGTTCATCCAGCTGGTGGGGAGTAGCGACCCCACGGCCCAAGCCGACATGTTGTGTTTGATGTTTTTCCCCATTTCGACTTTGTGTTGCCACCTTGACAGCACCCGCCTCAGTTATAGGCTGCTGAGGTTGTGATTATGTGTCTGCCCTTTTCTTTCCTTTTTTCTCCCTTTCCTGTTTTTCCTTTCTTCCCCACTTCCTGTTCTTTCTTCTCCATTTTCTACTCCTCTCTCCTTCTCCATTTTCTGTTCCTCCTTCGTTTTTCTGGGCTGGTTAGCTAGACCAACCTGCACATTTGCCGTGTGTGGTGACCCGTAAGGTGGAAAAGGGGATGCTGAGGTTTCTGGGGGTCAGGTTGCAGTTGTCGCCAGTCACCAACACTCCTCTTTGCCCCCTGCTTCACCCTAAACAGGCGGCTAGGAACTAACCCACTCATAGTCAATCGGCTTGTCGTTACGTATGACAGGGTGAGTTTGGGGATAGGGCGGGCATGCCAAAGGGGTGTTACAGAGACCCGGGAAGGTTGCGGTACTCGCTGAGCGCATGCCTGTGCTATCAACATGCTATTTCCACTGCTTAACCCTAGAGCCATGTCCTGCGTCCAATTGGGCTTGCAGACCTCCAACTCTCTTCTGCTGGGCTCGGTTGTGGGTGGGGAACTCAGCGGACGAACTTTTTATTTCGGATCAGATCATATGTAGAGGATTTTAGGAAGGGAGTGTCTGACCCTAGGTCTTAAACAACCCTTAGAAATAGAAAGCTAGGAATTTTGGGCTAGAGTGCCCGATAGGAAAGTGACACGGAAGTGAGGTAGAAAGGGGTGGAAGGTGCTCTTATTTATTACCGGGGGAAGGGGGTACCCGGGGTCCGACGGCTTAACATGCCCATCCGACGCATGGCGGGTATTTAGTGGTTCAAACGTTCGTACCTGCCCAGGATCGAACCTGAGGTTATCTCCATGGCAGTCACGAACGCTGACCACTTGGCCACCCGCGGCCTGAACTTTTCACTTCTCTTCATGGCTAACAACAAATTTTCCCAAGAACCTAAAATAAAGTGGCCCATAGAGGAAGGGTCACCCTCTTCCATCAAGAAACCTGCACCTGATTCTACCAATACTCATTTTTTTTGCATCTACTCCTTGGACACTTCCAACCCTTTAAACACGAGAAGTCTCTTTTGGATCAACAAGGCACTGCAATCAGTTGCCAGATCTTCTATGAGCGTTAAGAAACTCCAATCTGGAGATCTTGTTGAGATGCTGAGTCACAGATATGCTACGGTGCTCTTAAACACGACCTCTCTTTTAGATTGTCCAGTGAAGGTTACCTCTCACTGCTACCTCAATTCCTCTCAAGGTGTTATCTCTTCCCAAGACCTTCTGGAGTGCAGTGACCAAGAACTTCTGGAGGAACTCAAAGATCAACACATAAGTGGAGTCCGGTGCATTCTATTTCGGCAAAATGGGCCATCTGTCCCATCTTGCAACATTATACTGACCTTTAACACCTCATCCCTGCCAACATCAATCAAGGCAGGGTATCTCCTCCTTGAAGTGTGCCCCTTCATACCAAGTGCTCTATGATGCTTCAAATGCCAAGCATATGGTCACTCCCAGCAGTCTTGCAGGAGCACTGCTCGGTGTGGGCGTTGTGCAGCAACAAACCGTACGTTTCAAGATTGCCACGCTGAAGTCAAGCTTTGCTTCAACTGCAAGGGATCCCATGCAGCATCATCGAGGGACTTCCCAAAGTGGAAAGACGAAAAAGGGATCCAACATATTAAGACTGTTGAAGAAATCTCCTACCAAGAGGCCAGAAGGAAGGTCTTTCCAATGCAGTTGGATCGGTGATCCTATGCATCAGTGGTTGTTGCATGAACTACAGTCGGTACACAGACTGATAGTCATATCCCAGTCAACTGTCCCTACAAGCTAGATGACATAATTGCTGCTGGTCTGGCAGCACTGCAATCACAAGCTAGGGACGCAAAAGCTCCAACAACCACTATGCCGAAACGTGCTGCAATTAACATCATCATCACCACCACCACTGGCACTTCCACAACTCCGGGAGAAAAGAGAAAGAGAAGAATCCTTCTCCAAACTCTCGTCATAAAAACCAAGATCGGGTGGGATCATCTAAGCCACAGGAACCAAAATACCGCCCCATTTTACCACCAGAGACTACGCAGCGTCGGATGATACAGTCCCAAGAGCAAATGGACACTGCTGATGAACTGATGGACTCTGACAACTGTTAGTCATCCATGGCTTTCTCAGGTTTTCGTCACATTCCTAATTTCCTATTCTCTCTAACTTCACTTCTAACATTGGTTCAATCGTTCAGCGGAACTGTCGAGGTTTTTGGACAAAACATGACAATGTGAAACATCTGCTTTCATCATACTCTCCGGTGTGCCTTTGCCTCCAGGAGACAAAACTTAAACCATCAGACCTGCTTTCAGTTCGAGGCTACAGTGCATTTCAGAAAGATAACATATCAAGAGATATAGCTTGTGAGGGAGTCTCCATTCTTGTCCCTCACAGTGTTCCGGTTTTTCCCATTGCGGTCTCAACAACTTTACAAGCCCTGGCAGTGCGTATCTCCATGCCTGTGCTTCTAACTGTTTGCAGTGTCTATCTGCCACTGGATGAGGACGTGAGCGTCTCCGTTCTTGAGAGCTTAGTTGATCAGCTGCCGTCACCCGCTCTTCTTCTGGGTGACTTCAATGCTCATAATCCATTGTGGGGTAGTGTCAGTATCAACACACAAGGCCGTAGGATTGAATCTCTTCTGTCCTCGACCTCTTTGTGCCTTTTTAACACCGGTGCTGACACTTACTTCCACGAGCCTACAAGAAGTTTCAGTGTTGTCGATTTATCTTTGGGTTCACCATCGGTTTTGGCCGACTGGTCATGGATGGTGTATAACGACCTCCATGAGAGCGACCACTTCCCAATTCTACTTAGTTATAATATGAGTGTGCCATCTTCGGCCTCCCACCCTCCTCGTGGAGGATGGACCATGCCAAGTGAGAGGTCTTCACATCGTCCACAGTGATATCTCCTGCCATGGTGACCCAAGGGTCAATCGACGCAGCTGTTGCTGATGTCACAATGTGTATCATTCAGGCAGCAGATCGCTGTATGTCAAAGACATCAACAATGCTCCCAAGAAGTCCGAAGCCTTGGTGAAACCCTGAATGCACTGCGGCTAGGAGAGCTCAACATAAAGCCTGGTGTACATTTCAGCGTTATCTAACCGATGCTAATGTTGTTGAATTTAAAAGAGCGAAATCTTACGCTCGGTTGTTGCGTCGACGAAGCAAGAGGGAGTCTTGGATGAAGTATGTTTCATCTATTAATTCACGTGCCAGTTCAAAAACCATTTGGGAAAAGATTCGTAGGATCCGGGGAAACTATAGTTCCCACCAAATTTCAATTCTTGACAGTAACGGCTGCATGTATGCTGAAGTTGGGGAGATTGTAAATTGTTTGGGTGAAGCGTTTGCCTCTGTTTCTACTTCTCAGGCGTATCCCCCTCCTTTCAGAGGATTAGATCATCTACGGAATGCCGGAGAATCTCCTTGCACCTTTTAATAACACCAAGTATAACTCCTCCTTCAGCATGGTTGAACTATGGGTGGCTCTGCATTGGTCTGGTGCAACATCTGTCGGTCCCGATGGCGGCCACTATGACATGATCCGTCATCTCTTGCAGTCGTCTCTCGAGAATCTTTTAGTGCTTTTCAACCGCATTTGGTTGGAGCACAGTTTCCCAGACTCTTGGCGAAGAGCTTTGGTTCTACCTTTTCCCAAGCCTGGCAAAGACACCAAGTCTCCCTCTAGTTATCTGCCAATTGCCCTAAGGCAGCTGCAGTCTGCAATTAACCAGATTGTTGAAGCGGCTAACAACAATGGTTTCGTTCTTTCTCCCGACAAGACAATGTGTGTTCATTTCTGCCGGAGGCGTGGCCTCCATCCCGATCCAGAGCTCTATTTGGACTGTGCAGCCATACCAACTAGTTTTGCCGGAAACCAAGTTCCTTGGTTTGACCGTCGACTGTGCGCTCACCTTTTGCTCGCACGTTTGACCACTTAGGACTTCCTGTCTGAGAACGTTGTCAATCTTTAAGATCCTTGTCTCAGTCTCTTGGGGTGCAGACAAGACTTCCTTATTCCGTATTTACCACTCTCTCATTTGGTCTAAACTGGATTATGGCTGCATAGTGTATGGCTCTGTGTATCCTTCCGTTCTCCGGCTGTTGGATACCATCCACCATCAAGTGCTGCGCCTTTGTACGGGAGCATTTCACACGTCACCCATTCCCAGCCTTTACACCGATGCGAAAGAACCGCCGCTACATTTCGCTGTCTGCAGCTGTCTCTTTAATTTTACTTGAAACTCCAATCTCTCCCAGACCATCCTTTATACGATGCAGTATTTCATCCCCAGCATGCTCGCTTATTTGAGAACCGTCCCTCGTGCATTCCAACCTTCGGTCTTCGTATGGCAGCGGTAGCTCGTGATGCAGGGCTCAACTTGTCACTCGTTAGAGTGACCAGGGGCTTTGAGGATCCTTCATGGCACCCTCTTGGTGTCATGGTTGATATCAGCTTTACATCTTTTGATAAGTCCTCAACCCCTGCGTCAGTGTTCCAGCAGCTCGTCGCTGAGCACTGTTACATCAATGCAGACTTTTTTCTTGTTTTCACTGATGGATCTAAGACTGCTGGTGTTGTTGGATCCGCTCCTGTCTGCATTGGCAAAGTTTCTGTTGCCGGCATTCCTACCAAGGCCACAGTGTTTTCGGTGGAGATGCAGGCTGTGTATCTTGCACTTGTTCACGTGCAGTCGAGCTGTCATCAGCGTGCTATTGTGTATACTGATTCGTTGAGTGATGTGCAATCTATGTCATCTTTGGATTTCACTGGCCACCCACTTCTTTTTACCATACGAAGACTACTTCGTTCCACAGCTGCAGGTTACGTTATAAAGCTTAAATTTATAAAGTAACCTACAGCTGTGGAAAATATTACATAGGAGAAACAGGTTGTAGGCTGGAAACTTGCATCGCGGAGCACAAGGCAGCAATAACAAATTGTTCAAACAAGACAGGATTAGACAGACACGTTAGAGAAACCGGACACTGCATGGACTGGGACTCTTTGACTGTCATTGGACATCAATCCAACTTCCTGAAGCAAAAATTGAAAGAGGGACTTGAAATTGGAAAATACCAAAACCTCATCATTAATAACCGTAAGAGGTTTTCACTGCCTAACATCTGGCAAGGCATTTCGCAAGATCGCCGTAACCATCAAGGATAACCAAAGACCGTGAGCGAGATTGAATGAAGGACTGCTTGACGAAGGAGAGGAGTTCTCTCCGAAAATTTCCAGAAATTTTAAGCTTTATGATTTTGCAAAAGAAAACATACCAGGCATAAATTTCATGTACTGTGCAAATGAAGAGTGCTATGAAAATGAGGAAAGACTGTCTTCATGTTTTGATGAGTCACAAACAGTATACGGAAGATTCGTGCAGTCATCCCACTGTCTGACTCACAAATGGTGACAAAACCATATTCTTTCAATACTCGAGAATCCATAGAGGCACCTGTAACTTCAGAAAGCAAACTGAGAATCCATAGAGGCACCTGTAACTTCAGAAAGCAAACTGAGTTCCAGGAACTTGAGTCTGGATTAATCACAGTTGCTTATGATGGTTCTTGGTGGCTTGCTAAAAATCATGAAACAAATGATTATAAAAAAGCTTTCTTCACCGTAAAGAACCAGCTCCACCATTTTACAATCCTAAACTTCAACTTGATATTCTGGATGTTTTGGCTGATACTCTCTTGAGAAAAGTAGATCCCTGCATGGCAACGGGAAGAATAAACACACTTACACAGGAAGAAATGTCAGCTTCAACAACTATTTTAGAGAAAAAGTTGCAAGTAAGGTAGATTCACATCAACTTATTTAAAAGAAATAACATAGAATTTGAAAATCTGTAACTTGTAAAATAGGAGTCTTATTGGCTAATAATTATTTACTGTAAATATTTTTTGATACTGGACTGCATGACCATAAATGATATGAACTGTGTAAATAGTACAGTATAAGAGCAAATGAAAACTGAAACATGTTTTAAGTTTTAAAATGTTTAACTGACACTCTGCTTCATTTTGAACAACTTCACCCAGATGATTTAGCCTATCAGGTAATAAATTTTTATCTTAAATTACCACAGTTACTATATGTATCTGCCCAATATTGAAATAGCTGCCATGTAGTGATGAGAAACTATCCATAGCTGATATTTCCAATAATTCAGCTGAATACTTTAATAACTAGCTCAGTAACTATCGATACCTATATATTACAGATGTACTACTCTTCAAAATTTGGTTTTTCAAAATCCCATCGTTTCTTCATCTTCAAACTTTGCATACCTCTAGCCAATATGTGTAGGATTAACATGTGTTTTTGAAAAAAATCAAAAGGGGAGTTTTTGAGATTTTCAAAACAATTTTTTTTTAATTTGCCAAAAAGATTTTATGCTCCAAAGTGGGTTGTGTGGCATATCAAATTAAAGCTCATAAAAAGAGCTTTAAAAAGAGCTATAGATGAGCCATCTAGCATCACTACCTGCATACTTATATTTTTTGTAAATGGCATTCTTGCAAAATTTGGCATTTTTTGCCATTTTTGAAAATCAGAAATGAAAACACCGCTGAACCAAAAAGTCTGAAAGTTTAGATTTTTCATATACTCCATAGGTACAAAATATAAACCAGAAATAATTGAAATCTGAGAAATCAAGTTCCAGACTCCTTGTTGATTTCACCTGGAATGACCCTGATTGGAAGCCTTTTTTAGGTACTGTGTAAGCATTGAAATTTACCTTTCCCCTAACACTTGCAATACAGATGCACCTTATCAAATCCCTATTATTAGGAAAGCTATTTTGAAACCGGGCAAGAACTGATGCTCATTCCATGGCTGAGGAAGCTAGATGTTAAATATCAAAATGTCCCATCATTCCCCCCCCATAATGTAACCAATGTGTGATATGAGAAATTTATTGCTTCTCTCAATTTTAATCATGTTATATTCATTACTCTATTCCTTCTCATTATGACTAATAATGTTAAATAATTTCCAGATATTTTTATGGCCAGTTTGTCATATATATCTAATGTCTATCTAATCTAGTTATATTTCACATAACTTTCATTGCTGATTTGTGTTCTGCTTTTTTTTTCCCACAGTTACATTCTGTTGTATAGGGGAGACTTTCTGTGTTTTCTTTATATGTAGTTTTTGTTCTATTGTTAAGGCCTGGGATTAGTATAATGCCAAAATTCTAATTTCTTAGTGTTAGATTCACAAAAATTTCTGTCACAATTATTGTTTTATTTCTGTTTCAGATAGGCTTTTATTTTTTTCTTTATATTTAAATAATTACATAATAATTATATTTGGATTGTTATTTTCTAAAAGAAATTGTTTTGATTGGATACTTTTTTTAATTCTTCTGTTGAATGACATTTATTAGCTTTTTCTGAAAATTGACTTGTTACATTAAAAAAATAATGGAGCCCACGTATTGCCACATTTGCTTTTATAAAATATGGATGGAAAAATTACGACAATTCCTTTTACTGTTTTATCTTAGGGGGAGCAGATGGACCAGAAGTGCTTAGCAGAACTGGCAATGCATTATGGTCGGCCTATAAGATGTCTCGAATACAACATTAAACAGGTATGTTCAACATTATTTTGCTAAAGTATATAGTGATACATTTTTAATGCTCTCATCAGAGTAGTAGAATGTAGGCGTACGCTGTACATGGATGGTTTCCAAATTATTAGTAAATTTTGCAGATAATTTTTGCTTGTAGATTGAAGAAAATAAAACTTATTAACTGCAATTAAAGCACTTACTCAAAGCTTTACTCAGATTAATATACTTAATACTATTTTAAGGTGAAGAACTTTCAATTATTTTTCACATCTTCCGAGTTCTTTTGTTTTTACTGACAATTCTGTCCTCTAGATTTTATCAAGGCCTGTTCTCAATGTATAGGAACTGTACCAAAAGTTTCGTTTACACAGAAATAATTCAAATTTTATTGCCAGGTTTCTCTTGCAGTTGCCAGTTATTAAATACAAATCTTTTCCTTATGTATTTGTATGTCTACTACTTTTAAATTAAGTTGTTGAAAATGCTAATTATAATTTTTGAAGGTTCATTGATAGAACTATTTTTCTGGATATAAAAACTTTAGTCTCTTGCTTTTTTATGAGGTTTATAGTCCAATATCTCAATATTTTGCCATAAAGGTCTATTTCACACACATTGCAGCACATTCATTTGTAATGTACTTATTTTGTCCTCTTTGGAATTTGTAATGTTCAAATAATTATTTATTGTTCTATCAATTTTTCTTTAAATTATCTTATTCTGTTGTCATTGTGGTTTGTGCTTCGTGGGTTTGCAGCAAGTTTTCTGTTTCAATGGTTGCATACGCTGATACATTTTATTTTTATACAACTCTGGCTCTCATATTATCATATTATCATATGGAAGGGAAAGAACCTGATAATAAAGATGGAAGTAAAAGAGTATAATCATTGCCAATGTTTATTAAAATTGTCTGACTATTTCCTGGTTTTAACTAAGTCATGGCTACTTCAAAATGGGACAGTTTATAATTAATGTAAGAAATTATCTCGGTCTTCTTGGTGTTTATGTAATTAGAGCTTTGGCTTCTTGTACAATGCTCCAAAGTTTGAATTCTCAGTACTGCAACAAATGGTGTGAATAATTAATCAACTGCAGGTTATGATGTAGGAATCTGGCAGATTTCTGAACCTTCAGCCCATGTGTGTTTCTTTATAATTTTGCTCACTGGGTATATAAGGGGCCTGTTCCATTTCAATTCAGACAGGTTTACAACGTGTGTTGGGTGACCCCCAGGAATGTTCCTGGAAAAAAAATATATTTGAAAGCCCTAGTCATATGATAACAGAAAATATCACATCTGAAAAAATATATATATATTATATATATATATGTACAAATAATGTTGTTTTTGAAATGGTGTGTTGCAGGGAAACCTTTGCAGCAGAAGAAAATTTCTGATTTTTACGTACATACATACATATCACTAAGCTGTTCTCTGAGATTCAGAGGTCAGCTCAAAAAAAAAAAAAAAAAAAAGTACGAACTACCAGATCATTTTTATTTACTGTTGCCGTATCAAACTTCTCCATTTACAGCGATCTTGACATACAACTCAGACTTCACTGGGCCGCCCCGGTGGCGCAGTGGTCTAAGCGATGGCCTCTGATCATTCGTTCGAATGGGGTCCGGGTTCAAATCCCGGTGAGGCATGGATGTTGTGTTTGTCTTACGGCACTGGCTCTCTCCCTTCCCTGGAACCAGTGACCCTAAATTAGGGACGGGCGACTGCTTATAGCCCATTGAGTTGCTCACGGTGGTCGTTAAACCTCCAATCAAAAAAAAAAAAAAAAAAAAAAAAAAAGACCACTGGCATCCATCACGCACTGTACACAAGATCTTCTATACTTCATACTCATAATCTTTTTCTCATGCAGACATTCCTGAATCTGATCCTCCCATGACTTCCTTGGCCTACCTCTGCCTTTCCTTCCTCTGCCTTTCCTTCCTGCCACTTGGGCTAAAAATATTTTCTTAGTAAGCATCTCATCACTCATTCTTTCAACATGGCTAAACCACAGAAGCATATTAGTCTCCACCTTGCTAACAACATTTTGCTTCACATTACGTAACTGCAACACATCCTCATTCCTTACACAATCAGAGCGTGTCTTGCCACAAACCACCTGTAAGTAACGCATTTCTCCAGCACACAAACAACTCCTATGTTTCTTCTGTAGTACCCAGGTTTCACTGCCATACATCAGAGTTGGAACAGTTACACTTTCATTCACAGCCATGCGGGACTCTCTTGAGAACCCATCATTCCTGTGAAAACCTCCCAGTGCAGCTATGATTTTCAATGAAGAATTCACTTGCCTACTAATTTCACCATCCAATTTGTTCTCTCTGTCAAACATGCTTCCTAAATACACAAACTCACTCACCTGGTCAATCACTGTGCCATTTAGACTTACATTACATTCAGTACTACCAGTTCCTATCTCAAAAACCATAACTTTGGTTTTTCCCTTATTTATACTCAGTTTGAATTTCATGCAAACTTCGTACATCCAGGGCAACATACTCTGCAATTAACTTTTGCTCCTTGCCAACAGGACAGTGTCATCAGCATACAGCAATCTACACATACAGATATCACCAAGACATAAACCAGTATTATCTATTTTGGCATCATGCATGCACGCATCCATAAATATATTAAACAGTTATGGTGACATTACACAACCTTGGCTGACCCCTGCACCAATAGGGAACCATTTTGATAATACACCATTCACTCGTACACAAGCTCTACTGTCAGCATACATGGCTTTTACCCTATTAAGTAGATTCCCAGTAAATATTCATTCAATACCTTTCACAAAAGTGTCCTATTTACTCAGTCATAAGCCTTCTGTAAATCTATGAAGGCAGCAAAAACTTGCTTACCAACAGCCAGATACTTTTCAATCATCATGCATAATGCAAAAATTTGGTTAGTGCAACCCTTACTAGGCATAAAACCACTCTGAACATCCCACACTTTCTCTGATGTAAGACCCCGTACTTTTTCAATAACGACCTTACCAAATACCAAACACTTTCCCTGGCACACTCAGTAGGGTAATACCATGACAGTTCTTGCAGTCAATCTGATCACCTTTTCCCTTATACAAGGGAACAATGATAGCATTCTTCCAATCCCTAGGGACCATTCCTAGCTCGCAGCACAACTGGCAGATTTCAGTTAACCAGTCAATTACAGAGTCATCAGCATATTTCAACATCTCGGCAGTTATACCATCAACTCCCGGAGCCTTACCATTCTGAAGAGATTTTAGAGCTTTACTCATTTCATCTCTTGAGATCCCTCCTATGCTTTTATCCTTCACTGTGCCATCATCTGCATCTGCATCTGTCTCAGAATAATCTTTGCTTTCCTGATCTAATAACTCACAGAAGTATTCACCCCATCTTTCACCTAACTCATTGGGCTCCTGTATCATTTCCCCAATCCTATTCTTCAAACAACTTGCAACTTTGTTTCCCTATTTTTCCTGAGCCTCGTGTACTTCCAGAAAGTCTTCATATCTTTCCAAAAAGCCAATTCATGCCTTTCCACCTTCTCCTTCCTATCTTTTTGCCTTACTCTGGTGAACCAGCTTAGTGGCTTCACGTATCTTACAGTGATATTAATCCACAGAAGCTCTACCTTGCAACATCCCCAAATAGGCTTCCTTCTTTCTCTTTACTGCCTCTTCAATCTTACTATTCCACCAAGCATCACCTCTATTGTTACCCACTATTGTGGTGCCACAGACCTCTTAAACAGCAGTGACAACACAGTTCTTAAAACATTCCCACTTCTTTTCTACATCCCTCTCACAAGACTTCAGCTGCTTTGGTCATTCTCTGAATAAGTTAGAATAATGCTGATGATCTTCAGGGTGCCTTTCAACTTTTATTATTTTTATCTTGGGCCTCTTCCTATTCCCTTTCCTCCAACCAACATTAAGTTTCACTCGTGACACTACCAAGTAATGATCAGAACCAACATCCTTACCTCTCACCACACGGGTGTCAACAACTAAGTGTTTCAGGCGCTGATCGTAGACAAAATCTATCACACTCTTTTGACCAAGAGTACGATTTTCCCAAGTATATGTGTGTATACTTGTGGTTGAAAAACGTATTAGATACACACAAACCATTCTCAATGCAGATTTCAATTAATCTTTCACCATTAGCATTCACACAAGGATCATTAAACTTGCCCAGAACATTGTGAGAAATTGCATTCTGCACATCTACTCTAGTATTGAAATCCTCTGTTATTATAACTTTCTCTTTAGCACCAAACTGGCTCAAAACAGCTTTCAGCTCATTCCAGAAATCTCCCTTCCTATCAGAAGGTTCTGAGTCACATACACTACAACAATTACTGTTCTCTGAAGTTTCACTTTCAAGCGAATCCAAAAAATTCTCTCACTTATGCAACTATAGTGAATCAAGTTGTTCTTCATCTTTTCACTTAAAATCACACCTACACCAGCTTGTCCTTTAATATTATCCAATACTCCAGACCACACGCTTACCGTTATATTCTCTTCTATCTCAATTCCCTTCTTTTTGGTTTCACTTACACACAGCACATTTAAGAAATGAATAACTCTGGAAATTATAAAGCTACAGGGTGATTCACTCAGAGGACTGAAGACTTATTATGTGGAATATATGAGATAGGGGAATATATGATGAACACGAAACCCGAACGGAGTGGTTGTTTATTCCCTGATGAAGCAGTCGACATGCATTACCTGTGAATAAAATGTCTCCCCGGCAGCTGGATGGCTCCGCACTGACATATCATCTGTCTAGTAGTGGTGGGCAAATGGCATGCCTCCGCAGACAGTTTAAGTGAGGAGGTCGAATGAAGATGGTGTACTCAATGGAAGAGCGTGTGTTCATTGTGCATCAGTACTGGGTAACCGGTTCCTTCAAACAATGTTGGAAGGAGTTTCTGAAGAAATTTGGTGGGTGTAAGCCACCAACCAGTTACCATTTTGAAATTGGCAAAGAAACTGGAGAGAACGGAAAGCTTGGTGGATCTCAACATATTGGCAGACGACCTCAAATGGCGAAGGGCACAATAGAGGATGTGAAGCAGCAGTTATTGGCATCCCCACGAAAATCTATTCTGTGGCTATCCCAAGAGACTGCATGATTGTATTCGACGTGTCAAAGAGCATCCAAACAGGCAAAGATGAAGCCGTACCATATCACGGCTGTGAACATGTTACAGCCACTGGATTATGTGGAGCAATTGGCATATTGTCAATGGTTTGCCACATTTTTCTCCAAAAACCCTGCCCTGTTGAACATAACATGGTTTACTGACAAAGCATGGTTCCATTTATCAAGTTATGTAAACTCACAAAATACACGGGTGTGGAACAGTGATAACCTCCATGCCATCCATGAAGATCCATTGCATCCAGTGAAAATCGGTGTCTGGTGTGCTGTGTCCCAACATGGTTCTATTTATACATATCATTGGGCCAATCTTTTTAAAGACACAGTGAATACTGACTGATACTTGGAAATCTTTAATGAGTATGTGAACAGGGTGCGATTTCGACCGGTAGTTAGTAGCAAATTGCTAGCAAGCAAATGCATTTTGCTAGTGATAAAAAGTGATTCTAGCAAAAGTTGCTGGTGGAAAAATTTTGAATGTTTTAGTGTGAAATGTAAAGCGGCAACTGCATTGCTCATGTGGAATAAAGGTCGGCGCCGTGGAAAAACGTTCGGCAGCGGCAGTGTGCTGGAAGAAAATTCAATGGCATGCACGTTCCTTCCCCAGAACTTGTTGAATGACTAACTGTAACTCACTCCTCATAAGCTCTAATGAGTATTGAGGTTGAAGGTCCGTCAGAATACAAGTTTGACCCCAGGCCAGCTGTTTAAAAGTGGTATGATGAAAAGATATGAAACCCAGATCGTAAACCATACAGAAAATAACTTAAGATTTAGAATAGTGTTCTTGAATTTTGTGAATAAAGTTGAATAAAAAAAGTTTTTTAAATATTTGTGTTCGAATTAAATTGCTAGAATTAATCTGTCAGGTCATGAAAAGGTGAGTTATATCTAAATGTTTGTGATTTTTTCAGCATTACAATGTGACAGCTACAGGGGTGAAATCAGAATTTGTCATGATTGACTAATTGAGAGGGACATGCTAAAGTTTATTTTGTATAATAATAATAATAATAATAAACTTTTGCTAGTAGTTAATGCAATTTGCTAGTAAAAAATAAGGCCACTAGCAAATGTTGCTACTGCAAAAAAAAAAAAAAAAAAAAAAGAAACCATGGCCTGCTTGTGAACCAGCTGGATGATCAGGAACTTGCAGATGATTACATTCAACAAGACGGTGTAACGTGCCACTCTTCCAATAAGAGCATGGCAGAAATTCACAGCTTTTTCCAGGACAGGATTATCTCCAAAGACTTGTGGCCGCCTAGGTCTCCTGATCTGACACCCCCAGATTTCTCTCTGGGGACTTTTAAAAAGCAAGGTTTATGTCAACAAGCTAAGGACAATTGAACTGAAAGACAACATCACACGTAAAATTGCTGCCATCGACCTCGCTACACGACATCGCACATTCACCAATATGGAGTGTCGGGTGAATATGTGCCTGGATGCTGGCGGTGGGCACTTCCAGCATCTTCTATGAGACATTCCTTTTGTCATGGATCAAGGTATGTTTTACATTAATTTCATTCAAATGTGCCTTTGCATTTGTAAGTTAATTAAAAAAATAATTGTTCAGTCCCAAGTGAATCACCCTGTATTATATATATATGGAAGGATGCATGCTTGGTGTAACCAGGAAAGATAGGAAGAGGAATTCCTGGATTAAGAAAATGACAAGAGTTGATGACGTCATAATTTCGTGTGCAGACCCCCAAGTGGCAGTGGGCTGGACATATTATTAGAAAAACTGATTACCATTGGACACTTGAAATACTAGATTAGATACCAGGGAACAGGAAAAGACCCAAAAGAAGGCCATATGGAAGATGGGTGGATGAAATTCTAAAGCATCCTGGAGTGACAGGCACAAAATAGAAACATCAAATAGAAGTAATCGCTCTTTCCACGTTTATAAGTGAGTCACGGAAAAATTCTTATCGACCGCCACCGGGAATCGAACCCAGGGTCTTCCAGTTATGCGCCGGACGTGCTTCCACTGCACCACAGCGGCTTCAAAATTCTCCAAAATCATTTGCCTTCTAGTTATTTGTTCAGTTGCTGCTGTTCATCTGTGGTGAATCCCTAGCATTGTGCGGGGCTCCAAAGAAACAACCCTGCCATGTGTGGTGCAGTGGAAGCATGTCCGGCGCGTAATTGGAAGACCCTGGGTTCGATTCCCCATGGCGGCTGATGAGAATTTTTCTGTGACTCACTTATAAACGTAGAAAGAGCGATGACTTCTATTTGATGTTCCTAATTCACGTCAACTGTGTATTTACAAGATAGAAAGTTGTGGAAAAGACTTGGAAACCATCCAGCAGTGAATCAGTAATGGTTGATGATACATATATGTACTGTATAAGCATAATAAAAATTACATTAAATGTATGAAATGCTGGAAATTAAGGAATTACATAGCACTTTATCAATACTTCCATGATACCTCCAACAAGTTAGTAAAATCATTCAATGCATTGATTATGATACACTTTCCAACATACCAGAAATCATTACTCAAGTTATGAGGATAATGGCTGTGGAATAAATCTCGCTCCTCTGTCCTGACCTTTGACCCCATTTCAATGATATTCAACAGAACCGGTAAAGTATACTTCCGGAACAACATGATAAAGTTTTGTCTCAATCGAAGGATTTTTACTTAAGTTATAACGCATGATGGTGATAGAATATATCCTGCTTCTATGTCCTGACCTTTGACTTCCTTTTGCCCATTTTCAATAAGGTTCGTCCCCAGGCGGTCCCTTACCACTTACTAAAATTTCATTGAAATCGAACCATTTTTACGCAAGTTATGACGCATAAGAGCAGTAGAATGCATCCCGCTCCTATGTCCTGACCCTTGACCCCACTTCATGCATTTTCAATAGGGTTCGTCCCCTACCACATGCTAAAATTTCATTGAAATCGAACCATTTTTACGAGAGTTATCGTGCGGACTGACAGACGGACAAAGCTGGAGCATATACGCTTCTTCAACCTACGGTTGGAAAGCCTAAAAAACGAACGAGTAAAATGTATGACTTTCAGAACAAAAGTACGAAACATTCCAAAAACAGAAATGCCTAAAATTTATCATGAACTCCTTTCCTTCACGCTTTCACGTTGGTTGTGATAAGGTTGCATGTAAACAAAGCGGAAAGACACACTCGGATCAGGAACCACGTTTTTCATATTATATCGCGAAAGACAGTCGCACACATACACAAACTTCCTTTTATTATTATAGATTAAGCAAGTATTGAGCTAACAGACGCAGTATTTCCATTTCTTTGTTTTCCAACTCAAACGATTTTTAGTACGTCTCTTGTAAACAAGTTAGTAAAATTATGCAATGCATTGATTATGATACAATTTCCAACATACCAGAAATCATTACTAAAGTTATTACTCAAGTTATGAGGATAATGACTATAGAATTAATATCGCTCCTCTGACCCGACCTTTGACCCCATTTCGATGATATTCAACAGAACCGGTAAAGTATACTTCCGGAACAACATGAAAAGTTTTGTCTCAATCGAAGCATTTTTACCTAAGTTATAATAACGCATAAAGGCAAATGGAATGGATCCCGATCCTATGTCCTGACCTTTGACCCCATTTCACCAATTTTCAATAGGGTTTGTCCCCAGATAGCCCCCTACCACATACTAATATTTCATCGAAATCGAACCATTTTTACGCAAGTTATGAAGCATAAGGGCAAATATCAGGAACACCGAACATCACTCAGGTAAAGGGGGGATGAGGGCACACATTTTTTTTTATTTTGATATGTTATTTCCATTTTTTATTTTGATATGTTATTTCCATTTTTATTTTGATATGTCATTTTAATGCTAAGTCTAAACTATCAAGATTAATAATGATAGACGAATTAGAGACAAATTAATTTAGAATAAACATCAAAACAAAGATGAATGATAATTTTTTTAATTTGTGTTAGAGTAAGAAATTTTTTTAAATTGTTTTTATTGTTTTCGAACATGAAACACCAAACAATAAATGTTAACATGGGGTTCTTCATCGAAACCCATGGTAACATTGGTTCTTCATTGCTATCTATTTATTCGCTGCATTTGATCTAGGTTTTATTCCGATATAGATTCATTGAGGGTTATAATAACGTCGGACATTATTTCCATGCTCCTCGCCTTAGCTGCTCAGAATGGTCTTTTTGTAGGCGGATCTTCTTCCAATGGAATGTCATGTGTTTCGAGACTGGAATGTGATCGGAAATCATCGGCTCTTGAATGTCCAAGCTGTTCCATACTTACTTTTTCTGCTTGTTCTTATTCTTCGTATTAAAGTTGAAACGTGCATGTTTCGTAGGGGTTCGACCAGCCATATTTTTTATATTGTTTTACCATCCACGGGACACTGTGTTAATAGTAATTAATAAAAATGAGCTAATCATATTTTAGCACAGCAGATACGCTTGTCATCAAATGAGTAGTCAAAAATGTAAAAAAAAAAAAAAAAATGCTGCATTAAGTTAAAAATTTGAAGGAAAAAACATGCGAAATCAGCGTTCCGCTGCTTATACTGTACTACGCATCAACTCCAAGCAACCGGCCCAACTCACTTTTTGTTCTACAAGAAAATAGAAGTAATGTGTAATACACACACAATGAGTGACATAATGAGGCAGATGGTCGTGAGAGTGTGACGTCCTAAAACTTTTATAGGATCCACAAACAACACGTGACGTAATGAGGCAAATGGCGTGACCGTGCGCCAACATCCCAATCGCGAGTCGATCGCGAGAGTGTGATGTCATAAGATTTCTAAGAATGGGAAACATCAATAGGACGACGGCGTGACACTAAAAATGTGGTAACTCATGTTGGGTAGTTAACCCACTAAACGAATTTTTCCAAAGTCGAGATAAAACTAAATCAATTTCTAGTACCAGAAAACGGTAGGTTAACCACTTTCTTCAAAATCTTTAGAGCCATTTTCAAAATAAAATTTACATATATACAAGAATTGCTCCTTTAATAAGATGTGATGGAATGCATCCTGCTCCTATGTCCTGACCTTTGACCCCACTTCACCCATTTTCAATAGGGCTCGTCCCTAGCTGGTCCTCTACGACATACTAAAATTTCATCAAAATCGAACCATATTTACGCAAGTTATGATGCATAAGGGCAATGGAATGCATCCCGCTCCTATGTCCTGACCTTTGACCCCACTTCACCCGTTTTCAATAGGGTTCATCCCCATGTGGTCCCCTACCGCATGCTAAAATTTCATTGAAATCGAACCATGTTTACGCAAGTTATGACGCATAAGGGCAATGGAATGGATCCCGCTCCTATGTCGTGACCTTTGATCCCATTTCGTCCATTTTCAATAGGGTTCGTCCCCAGGTGGTCCCCTATCACATGCTAAAATTTAATCGAAATCGAACTATTTTTATGCGAGTTATCGTGCAGACAGACGGAAAAAGCTGGAACATATACGCTTCTTCAACCTATGGTTAGAAAGCATAAAAAATAAGTGTATACAAGACTGTTCTGAAGTATGAGTGGCATATAATCTTCCAGAGCTGACAACTGGAAATAGTGAAGGCATTACTGACAAAATTTTGTCATTTGGTACATTACAGATATGTCATCATGTAAAGGCCATCTGAAGCTATTTGACAGGCCATGAGGATGCATAAATTTAACTGTTATATCTTTGTTTTCATATGAAACTTATTGTTTGCCTAATCCACCAGTTTTCATCATAAATACATGCAACAAAATAATCTCTTGCTAAGCTACTAATTACTACCCCATTCTCAGTTTTAGGACAAGATTCAATCAACACCTCTACTAGTTCTTCTAATTTTTGTTGTTTTATCAGCAATCTACATGCATGAAGACCTGATTCCCAGACATGGTTTTATGTGCTTCCAAAATTCCCACATTTTCTTTCTAATCTGTAGGAGATAATGTCACAGGAGAACTATGATTGGATAACTTCTTGCTGACAATGCTCACAAAACATTGCTGTTCTCTATGTTGTCAAATACTTCTAGATTTAAAAGATCCTTCTGAGTTGCCTAGTGCTTCACAAAACACCCTTCGCCATTACAGTGTCCTTTTCCATGGCTACTTACCTTTTGTTGCCAATATTTTTCTTTCAACTGACTGAGCTGATATCTGCTTGTAGTGTGTGCAGTAATTCCATCAGAAATATGAGGTTTGCATAAATTAAATTTAAATTTGATTATTGCTTTTAATCTACTCAGTTTTGCTGATGAAAAGCAGATCATGGGAAGAATCAGGTACCACATCATCAGAAACTAAGAAACTACAAAAGAAAAAAAAATTTCCTTTGTAATATGCTACACATGTGAATATTGACCCCTGGGTTGTATTTTTCCTGTGATATGTCTGGATTTCATTTTGCAGTACAACATAACAATTCTCAGCAAAATCAGCTAACTGTAAAAACCAGAAGAAAATCGTTACTTTTTCATTAGTCATTTTTTTTTCTTCTGAAATTCCTGATCTCTGAAGTTCATAAATGTAATCCATTGTGATTCTTTCAGCATCCACTTTTGTACTTCAGAAAGTAAATTTTCCAATAAGACAGCTTCTCTTAGAGATATTAGGAATTTGTTCATGCATTATTACAGTTGACAGTATTGGTTATTGCACTACATTTTAGGTTGGGTATAAAAAATTTACAACTGAAATACTACCACTTTTTATTGCTCTATCTTATATTAGCATATAACAAGTACCATCTACCAAATTTTCAGGTTTTTAAAAAATGGCATTTTTTTAATATTAATTTTTGAAAATTGACACTTTGTTTTAAATCTTTCATTTTTTTTTCACTATTTGGATGTTTATCACAGTAAAATTAAAATGTAGGCAAATATTTTTAACAAACATGAACAAAGGGAGGAACCACTTGTACATGAATTTTCAAGGTGAAACAATTGTATAATTTCTATAAAAAATTAAAAATTGCATTTTTTGAATGCTTTTGTACTTCACTATTTTTTTTACGTAAATATGAGGTACAGCCACATTAAATGTAGCTGTGCATGTTAAGGTCCCCACATCATGCTTCCTATGGAAAAAAAAAATCTGAGCTGTAGCTTTATAATTTCAAGAGTTATTATTTCCTAAAATCAGAAAATTCCTTCTTCTGCAAAGGTATCCCTGCAGTACACCACTTTAAAAATGTAATAATTTGCTTACTATTTTTTTTTTCAGAAGTAAAAGTTATATTTTCTGTTATCATATGATTAGAACTTTCAAATATATTTTTTTTCCAGGAAAATTCCTGAGTCACCCAACAGGCCTCTGCCTGATTTGAAATGGAATGAGCCAAGTGCTTTTATAGAATTTGATATTTTTCACAACTTTGTCTTGAACAATTCTCTTCTATGTCACTCCAGCATACCTTTGAATTTCGTCTAACCATTTCCCACATGGTGGTTTTTTTTTTCTTCTTCTTCCATTGTTATCAACCATTATCAATCCACTGCTGGGTGAACATCTGCCCGAGTCTTCCACAACTTGCTGACTTGAGCCAGTCTCCTCCATGGCAATCTTCTGGATTTTTCCTGTGCCTTAAAATCCAGGCTAATATTTCAGTTATCCAGTGGTGGTCAGTTCTTCTATCAATATATGTCTAGGCCCATTGCCATTACAGGGATTTTACTCTGATCATGATGTCTTCCACTCTTGTCATTTTCCTTATCCACAAGTTCCTCTTATCTTTCCTGATTACACCAAGCATGCATCTCTCCATGCCTCTGTCAGTTGTCTGGGAGTTCTGTATATCTAGTTTGTTGTGAAAATGATAGTAGAAGGTGTGTGAGCGCGTAACCTCAACGCACATAGGTAAAAAGAAAACATCTCAATATCGACGAGCATGAAACTGTAGAACATGGTCGTCCATACTGTGATAAAATATAGTGAACTGCTTCATTAAACTCACCTCTTATAATGGTATCCAGAGATGATCTGTAGCACAATACAAAAAAGTCTTTATTTGCTTATTATGTAGAGAAGACACAAATGTAGGTCAAACTAAACAAAAACACTCATCATTTAAAACATAATTTGCAGGAAACTTATTTCGACATAGTCCATGGATCACACACACATCTCTGTTATAGCTCGCTTCTCCTCTGTGAAGACAGTCTGACCGATGCCTAGTTGAGGTCACAGGTACGCATGCGTAAAACAAAAAGTTCTCCTTGCTCGTCGCTCCGTGTGAGATCCCGTGCTGGGGGGTGGAAGAGGGGGTGGAAGAGGGGGGGGGGGCTTGGTTTTCGGCACACTGCAGTAACTTTTATGCCAACATAGTTAAGGTCCACATCTTTGATCCATAAGTAAGAACTAGAAGGATGCATTGATTAAACACTTTTATTCTGATATGAAATGGCATATTGCACTTGAAAGTTGTATTGTTTCTTCCAAATGCCCTATTAATTTCTTCAATGTGCCTCTCGCTTGATACCTCTTGCCCAAGATAAATGTAGGCATTGGTTACTTCTAGATGTGCTGCATCAACTGCTAAATCTTCAATTCTTTAAAAGTACATCAATTTTACTTCTATCTTGAAGAATTTTCCTTTATGTCTTCACTTCCTCTGAGTTCTTTTGTTTTCACAGATGTTTCTGGCCTCTAGATTTTTGTCAAGTGTTCTCAATGTGTAGAAATTGTATATAAAGTTTTGTTTACACCAGAAGAATTTAAATATAGTTGCCAGTTTCCTTTTGCTGTTGCCAGTTATAAAATTAAAAACTTTTCATTATGTGTTTAGTAATTCTATTCTTTTTGAATTAGGTTGTTGAAAATCCTGTTTGTTTTGTAGGCTCATTGATGGAACTGATTTTTTGGGTGTAAAAGCTTTCTTTATTTAGTCTCTTAATTTTTATGAGGTTCATAGTCCAAAATTTTGCCATAAAGATTTGCATTTGCATAAATAAGTGTATGTGATTTGCCAAAATACAGAAACAAATAAACAGGATTTTCAACAAACTAACTAAAAAAGAATAGAACTACTAAACACATAACAAAAAGTTTTTAATTTAATAACTGGCAACAGCAAAAGGAAACTGGCAACTATATTTAAATTCTTCTGGTATGGACAAATCTTTATATGCAGTTTCTACACACTGAGAACAGGCCTTGACAAAAATCTTAGAGGCCAGAAACATATGTGAAAACAAAAGAACTCAGAGGAAGTGAAGACATAAAGGAAAGTTCTTCAAGATAGAAGAGAATGAAATATATTAATCTGAATAAAGCCTTAACTAAGTAGTTTAACATCAATTTTATTTTCTACAAGTTCTTTTTTAGTCCCAGTTCTTTTCTCTTATAAGCAAGTTCCTGCCTCTCTCTGTAGCACTGAGGAAGTACTTGCAAAAATGAATGTCATCAGCCAAATGAAGGTGGGTTAAATAATCTCAATATTTATCCCATTGTCTGTCTTCTCAGTTCAACGATTGAAAGACATTCTGCAATGCAGCATTGAAGACCTTGGAAGATATGGTGTCACCTTGTCTTACTAACTTTCCAATTTTCATATGCACTGTTTTCTGGAACAGTAGAACCTTTGTACTAGTGTTTTCATAGATGTCATTAATAAATTAATGTATGCATCTTCAATACCATAGGTTTTCAAAGACATTATAACTGCTGTTGTTTTCACAGAATCAAATGCCATTTTCATAATCAGTATGATCTACAGTTCATATTCATTTACACTCTTTCAATTAGTTCTCTCAGTATGATCTACAGTGCTGTAGCCACTTCTGAATCCAGCTTCTCTTGGTTAAGCCATGCCTAGTGTTTCATTCAAGTGATGTAATAGTACCTAAAAAGATATCTGGTTTACGAGGTTCAGAGACAGATACTGGCACATATTGTTATTTTTGAATACATTAAAAAAATATTGTCTTAAATTCTTAAAAACTTTTTTTTTCAGTTTAACACTCTGAAAATACTGTCCTTTTTAGGGGCATTTAAATGTTTTTTATCAGAACAGTTACATAAAAGGAAAGCTTTTAACTGTTGATTTTATAATTAATAGAAAAAAAATTAGGCTTAAATTGTGGATTTCACAGTTTATAGAAAAAATTCAAAATAACTGAAATCTCTAATATGCTTTGGGCAAAAAATTAAACCATGAAGGGTTCCAGTGTATTCTCTGACATAATATCTTTTTACAAATGTATCAAATGTATATGTCAAAGAAATTTCTAGTTTTTTTAATTGCTCTGTTCTCCAAAGTCTGCAGTCAATATTTTTTAATAAAATGATTCAACTTTTCACCACCTAGCATGCAAATTTTGCATCTTAAAAGCAGAAAAATGGATGGAAACTTGTCGCATTTACAGCAATCAAGTAAAAAAATAAATAGATGACAAAGTTTAAAATGGAAACTTAAAGGCAGAAACATAGTGCCAAGCACATTTAGGGTGTTGTGTCTCCTAGTATAAAATGGTGCATTTGGAAAAGCAGAAGGCATGTAAAAAATACTGAGTGCAGTTAAAACTAGTAGGGACTGAATTTTGGTGGAACATTTTTATTTTTATTGGGATACAGGTAAAAAATCTAGTCTAAAGAAAAAAGCATTTTCAGATTAAACAAGAAAAACTTTTCTTACTGGGGAAAAGAAAAGAAAAATTAAAAACAGACGTGCCAACTCTCCGGGTTTAGGCCGGCAATGCTGGATTTTATTACACTTCCCGGAATTCCGGATTAGAAATCAATATTGCCGGATTCCATCATGATTTCTGTAGCGTAAATTTAAAACTAATGAGAAAAGTTCGAAGTTCTCCAAGGCATCGTAGAACTTTGTTGATTACCGTAGCGTAAATTAAAAAATAACGAGGGGAAAAGTTCGAAGTTCTCCGAGGCATCGGTTCATTAGCGGAGAAGTGACTTTCCCTTCTGAGTCAGCAGCGAGCAGTTTTGCTCTGCCGTTGCATGGCCGTTGGCAGCGATGTTTACTCTTCTGTCCGCTAATGATCTCTGGCGCTGCAGGCACGGAGTAGGAGCGGGCTTGGCTTTGGCACACACCGTACGTACTGACTCAGATTTTTATCGGAAGCACGCAGTAGCGTTTTGGTTTGTTTTATGTACTACGTCTGGCTTCACAGGAATTTCTGAGAACTTTTTGTGCACGTGTTTAATCAAGCGATGGCTGGTAGAAAATATCACTGTTTTTAAGAAATATACGACAGATTATCCGTGTATAATCGAATCAAGGAAGCGCCAACAATTCGCCTTTTGCTCTATTTGTAGGTGTGATTTTTCCGTTGTCCACAAGGGCAAAGGAGATATCGTTAATCACATTCGTACGCAAAAACACGTGGACAATTCTAAGTTCGTGGAAAATAACAAAACATTAAATTTTGCTCGAGATAGTTCCTCTTCCGATGCGATTATCCATGCTGAGTGCTTGTTTACTTCATTCCTCGTGTAACATAACTTACCTTTAAGCTGTGCTGACCATGCAAGTGTGCTTTTTAAGAAAATGTTCCCAGATAGTAACATTTCAAAAAAATATGCATGTGACAGAACAAAAACATTGTGCGTTGTTGCCGAAATGGAGAAATTTTCAAAAAGAGACTTGCATACTTGCCAACCTTTATGGATTATTCATAAAATTTACGGATTTCTGTTTAATTTTACTGATTTACGGATAGAGGTCTTTTTTAACAGATTTTTTATATTTAGATTGCTCAATCAAAATATTTCAACCCCCTGCAACCATCCACTTAGATTTTCTACCAGACCTTACAAGCGCTGTGTCACGCGATGATGCCATCTTTGACTCGCTGGCTTCGTGTCATCGTGCGGTAGCTCTCTCTCTCCACAGTAGTGTGCTCAAGTGATGTGCCGACCAGAGTTCGCCAAAACGCGTAATTGCGCGTTTAGTATGCATCAAAACTTTACCAACGCGTAAAAATGCGCCTCGGGAATTTTTCTCGATGCATAAAAATATGCGTCGGGAATTTTTTTTCTCGCGTGTAAAAGTACGCGTCCAATAATTTTACCAATTCGTAAAAATGCACATTGGGACTGTACTTTGCTTTTCAGAAACGGAATTAAACGAAATAAAGATTTTCTCCGTAATCATAATTTCTTTTTCCTGTGATGTTGCCTCTGTCCATATAGCTGTTATATATCATTTTATTCCATAAATATTTGTATTTCAGTTTCAAAATGGAGAAAAAAATTCTGAAATCGGAAATTCGGCAGCGAAAAATTTTTCGCTGTAATCCTTAGGCATGAGAGTGCAACGGCGGCGAGGAATTCCTCCTTTTCCGTCATAATTTGGGTTATACTCCAGATCGATGCATAACTTAACATAATTTTTTTTAATATTTTTAACAGAAATTGTTTTACAATTTTTATATGCCTTAATGTAACATTAGTGATTCAAATTATGTCCATTGATATTTCAAACATGCGAAAATAAGCTTGCAGGATTTTCATAGAAAATTGCAGGATTTTTCTCTTCTTAAGGTTGGCAAGTCTGTAAAAAGTATAAAAATTATTATTTTTATGAAGAAATTTAATCTATATTCATCTTCTATCTCTGCCCCCTCCCCTTTTAGTTCTGAATTGGTGGTGCATTATAAATGTCTCCTTTTCTATTTCAGAAGAAATTTGATTACCTCACTGCTACATATCTGTTGTTGCTTTTAAAGAAACAGAAAGGAAAAAATATTCGCTTGCATTCAACTCAAAGGGTACTAAAAGAAATAAAAGTGAGTGATGGATTTTATTTCTTATTGGTCAGTCCTTTTTTTCTAGTGTAATGATTTTATATACATTAAAATCATATTCTGGATTATGTTGTTAAAATAAGAATAAAAAATGTTTAATGAACTTCTTACTTTTCTGTTATGTTGCTGTTGTTTCTGTTTTTTTAAAACACCAACTTTTTTGTGTTTGTGATTGCTTTGTATATATGTGATATTTTCCTGAGTCGCGCGCGCACGTGCGCACACTTTAGAGCTCAACAATGGAAAGGAGTATTGTCATGGTAGAACCCAAGGTGATTCCTATTAGAAGTACCTTTCTTCAGCAAAGCAGGAAGAAATGTCTTTCATAATCCCTTTTATAAGGGTTTCCCAGAAGTTCAGTGTTTTTGTTTGAGCAAAGTTTTTATGAAGGGTAAAAAGATTTCTCCGAGCCATGCGAGTTCCCCAGAATGTTGAAGGTTGAGATAAACACATGTAGGTTTGGGCTGTCAGAAGTAGAAAGCAGTGTTTTCCATCACCTGGATGTAGAGTGTGCACACACTGAAAATGTCATCAATCAGTAGTACTGCAGTCAACTCTGTTTTTCACACTGAACAATTTTTGTGCAACTTTGTACGTGCTCTTCTTGTGCAACAGCTAGGTTGATTCTTGAGCAGATATCTCGCAGCCTGTAAGAAGCAAAGTGCCCTCTTTTTCTGCAAAACTATGTAACTGAATATTATTTTGTGTACTTTTTTATATGCTTCATCGAGGTATTTCGTTTTGCTTACATGGAATAAGTTGGAAGTAGTAATCGATGATGCAAAGCTTCTACTACCAAATTTGTTTTTCAAAAACTGAAATTTTTATTGAGTATCATATTTTTGTTACTCTTATCCAAGGCTGACGTCTCATTCTTCAAGTCTTTAACTTGTTTGGTGATTTAATCTCGTACTCATGCAAGTAATGTTTTCCTGGGTGGTGTAATGTTTGCATGCTTGAATGGATTTCGGGAGGTAAGGATTCGATTTTCTCTCTAGGACAATTTCATTTTGAAGCTTCGTGAGGCAGTGGCTACATGGGAAACAGTGTAAATATGACACTTTTGTGTCAATAATGTTATTTTTATATGCCTTCCATGTATTTGTGAAGAATTATTTCTTTAGGAGGATTCATTTCCAATTGATGTCTAAGATCACCATTTTTCCAGTTACAACAATGCTGCGCTAAACTTGAATTTCCAAACATGCAGCTTTGAAATATGGCATTTAACAAGGTCTGGCTTATAACTATTTTCAGTATAATAATAATAATAAAATACAGTTCGTAAGTCTTTTGTGATAGACCCTGAGCTATAAAGAAGGAGAAGTGCTGATTTTTAATTAATAGTATGGGAGCCTTGCAGTCTGACAAATGAAGTGAAGTCTTGAAACCTGCATTTATATGTGATTAGGTAATTTAGAGAGATCCAATTTGGTTTTTATCATGAGCAAATTTTGTGGGAAAAACCAAAGTTATGGTTTTTGAGCGAGGAACTGTTGGTACTGAATGCAAGATAAGTCTTAATGGCACAGAAATTGATAAGGTAAACGAGTTTGTATATTTAGGAAGTACAGACCTCGGCGCAAGTCACTTTTCTCACTATTTGTCACCTTTTTTTAAATTTGTCACTGTTTGTTACCTTTTTAAAAATTTTGTCACTATTCTCACCTTTTTCTTAAGTGCGCCCGTATTTTTTTTCAATTTAGCTACAGTTTTGCGTTGTTGTTTTTTATATCTAGGGGATGTTTTGTCAGATGAAAAAGAAATACTGAAACAAAAATAAATTGTTTTGTTAAACACCCATCTCTGTCGAAAACACTCGTGTGTGGGGTCACAAGTTGTAAACGCGACTCACCGCAGCAGCTAAGAGTGAGCTTCATCATCGTGAAGAGCGGAGCTCCTGCAAGAGGCAGTGACGCACACACCGCACAGCAGGTTCCCTCGAGGATTTTTTCAAGTGATATAAAAATGACAAAAGTTTAACTCCGTAGATTTTTCATGAAAATCTCTGAAATTTTTATCAACACCATAAATCGCTAATAGAAATGAGCCCTCCAAATTTTGCGTAAATCAATTAAAAACTTTTTAAACGGGCCATAATTTTTTTTATTTGCTCTTTATCATGTGGCTGGCATGACCAGAATTCATAATCGGCATTTTACGGCTAATTTAAAAACGTTTTTGCCAATTCACTTGAAATTTTGAAGGTCATTATCTCCTAGCCAAATATAGTATATGTACACATTTCAGCCAGTTACGTGAAGAATTCAGAAAAATAGTTTTCTTAATTTTTTTGGCATGCTTTTTGTAAAAGAAGATCGTGCTTATGTTATCGGTTTGTCCGCCCGTCTGTAGACACAATATCTCTGCAACTATTTGTCCGATTTGGAAAATTCTTTTTGCATTGAAATATACGAATGATGATCGTTCATTTCGTTTTTTTTGTTTTTTTTACTATGTACAATTTCACCGCTAGAGGGCATAAATGCAAATGATGTGGAATTCAAAAATATATTTTATTCTACATATTTGCTTCTAAACATCCGATTGAAAAAATTCTTTCATCTTTCGATTCCATTTATGTCGAAAAGTATTTTAGGAATAGTTGCTTTTACAAATTACAAATTACGCATAGATTTTCCACCAGGGGCGTAAAAGTAAATTACGTTTTCCCCGATATCTCTGCTTCTAAATCTCCGATTTGAAAAATTCTTTCTGCACTAGATACAGCTCCTGATGGCAAATCGTTTGCACATAATTTCTAATTTTTGTAAAAAAAAAAAAAATGGTTTGCCACCAGGGGCGTAAATCTTAATTTCCCCTTCTGATGTATTTGCAGCAAAATATGAGCTTCTAAATTCTCGATTGGAAAAAACATCGTTTGTAGACCGATACTACTCATGTCGACAAACATTTTAGAAACATTTTCTTCTTAAAATAGTGCATGGTTTCTACGCCAGGGGCGTAGATGTGTATCTTATTTTTGTCAATATCTTGACTAATGGGAGTCCGATTTAAAAAATTCCTTCTTTGTTGGATAGCGTTTCTAGTGTGACATGTTTTTCCTATAAATTCAAAATTTTCAAGTAATTCATAGACTTTTCCCTAGAGGGCGTAAAGGTAAATTGTGTTTCCCCTATATCTCTGCTTCTAAATCTCTGATTTGAAAAGTTCTTTCTGCACCGGATACAGCTCCTGATGGCAAATCGTTTGCATGTAATTTCTAAATTTTGTAAAAAAAAAATGGTTTGGCCACCAGGGGACGTAAATCTTAATTTCCGCTTCTGATGTATTTGCAGCAAAATATGAGCTTCTAAAATCTCGATTGGAAAAAAAGTCGTTTGTTGACCGATATTACTCATGTCGACAAACCTTTTAGGAACATTTTGTTCTTGAAATAATGCATGGTTTCTACGCCAGGGGCGTACATGTATATCTTTTTCTCAATATCTCTACTTCTAAAAGTCCGATTTGAAAAATTCCTTCTTTGTTGGATAGTGTTTCTGATGCGAAATGTTTTCCCTATAAATACAAAATTTTCAAGTAAATCATAGAACTTCCACTAGGCGCACAAAGGTAAATTGTATTTTCTGCTCCTAAAACTCCGATTTGAAAAATTCTTCCTGTATCACATACAAGACCTGATGGGAAATATTTTTCACATAATTTCTAATGTTTGGTAAAGAATGGTTTGGCCACCAGGGGTCATAAATGTTAATTTCTGCTTCTGAAGTATTTTGTAGCAAAATCTGGGCTTCTGAAAACTCGACTGAATTATTTTTTCTTGGACCGATACTACTCATATGGATAAACCTTTTGAGAATACTTTCTTCCTAAAATAATGCATGGTTTTCCCCACAAGAGGACGTAAAGTCACATCTTATTTTTGTCGATAACTCTGTTTCTAAGAGTTCGTAAGCTCACGATTCCGTTTGCAGCAATATCTGAGGGATTAAAGACCCGATTGAAAAACTTCTTTCTTCCGTCAAATATACTATTGTTTTCTATACCGGCTCCATTGACTTTGAATAGCTTTGATAAATTTAATTTGCGTCAAAACGGATTCAAAACACGTGCTTATTACACCCAAAAATTCGGTGTCATCTTTCTTGTTAAACATTACATTCATTCTTTATTATTAGTCTTTCATTATACGTATAAACCTATGGTAGTTTGTATATGTAATCATTTCTAGAGCATACTTATTTTGCTAGTGCAGTATATAAATCGTCAAATGTCCTCATGCTGATAAAATAAACTACTGTTTGTGAAAATTGCAACACCATGAAGGAATGATGGTAATCACATGAAACTTACAGGATATGCAGAGCAGGGTAGGACATGCAAATGATTAGAAATGCAGAGTCATTGCGCATGTCTTGGCCCAGTAAGCGCCAAGCGCCGCCTGAACAGTCGAGTGAGGGATATAAAGAGAGGGCTGTTTAGGATACACACCAGTAGTGCATCACAGACAGCAAGTTGTGAAAGTGTCTCCAGGATCAATAATGCTTTGGCGACGACAAAGGGCTCAATATCACCATACGACAGTTTGAACAGGGATGAATGATTGGTCTGCGTGAAGGTGCATTTTCGTACAGTGGCATTGCGGCTCGGACGAGACATAACGCCATGATAGTGATGTGCGTGTGGCGGCAGGGGACTGAGGAGAACCAGGTGCATCAACAATCCGGCAGTGGACTGAGAAATGTGACGACACCGCGTCCGCATGGCGGTGGCGAACTGTTCCGCATATTCGCAAGTGTTAGCACAACAGTGGATCACTGAAACAGGTGTGGCATTGCCTGCCTCCACAGTTCGACGCATCTGTTGCACAGAGGACTGGTTGCATGCATCCCTTTGCGGCAGATTCCTTTGACCCTGAACCATGGACGCCTTAGACTGCAATGGGGTTTTCAATGCAGACAATGGCGTGTTAATTGACAGCATGTTGTGTTTTCGGATGAGTCCCGATTCAGCTTGAACTACCATGATGGCCTCATACGCATTAGACGGTATTGTGGTGAGCGCCTTCTTTCAGCATGCATTGTTGAGTGTCATACAGGCTGAACGCCAAGTTTGATGGTGTGAGGTGCCATTGGGTAACATTCGCGATCTCGACTGCTATGACTTAAGGGAAATATCACCAGCAACCACTACATCAATGAAGTTGTACAGGCAGAAGTCATACCCTTCCTTCGTAGCACTCCAGGTGCTATATTCCAGCAGGACAATGCCTGACCCCATGTTGCCAGGAATGTTCAAGCCCTCTTCGCAGCACAGTAGATACCGCTTCTTCCCTGGCCTGCACGTTCACCAGACATGTCGCCTATTGAACATGTCTGGGATATCGTCACTTGGCAATTGGCCCATCAAAGTCCTCCAGTGGTCAGTACCAGTTATCTGTGGCAGCGTATACACGCTGCCTGGCAAGCAATTACCCAAGACACCATCCAGCACCTTTTCGATTCAATGCCAACTCGTCTTGAAGCTCTTATTGCAGCTCGCAGAGGATTCACAAGATACTGATTTTTGCAGGTAAAAATTGTATTGTTCCAAAAATTAAATCACTTATGTACAGTCATATCAGTAATGTTTGGTATAAATTTCATTCGAATGGCATGGTTCCTCCTTCTTGGTGTTGCAATTTTCACAAACAGTAGTGTATAAAAAAATATTGAAAGAAATCACCTGCCCATTCAATATATATATATTTTTTTTTTACAACAGATAATCACATTGAATAACATATGTTCTATCACAAAATATAAAGTGAATTGTTCACTGTTGAGCAAAGAATAAAGTAAATCCGTTCAAAGTGCAAATTATATGTTCTATCCATATACTGTGTGTGTGTGTGTGTGTGTGTGTGTGTGTGTGTGTGTGTGTGTGTGTGTGTTTTCTATCGTTTTAAACGGTTTAGTCTGGTTTTCAATTATTTCAGCAGTCACTATTTAGTCACTACAAAAAAAAAAAAAAAAATAAAAAAAAATGTCACTTTTCTCACTACTTTTTACAATGAAGTCTGCGCTGAAGTCTGGAAGTATGTTTGACAGAGAGAACAAATTAGATGGCGAAATTAGTAGGCGAGTGAATTTTTCATTTGAAAGTCATAGCTGCCTTGGGAGGATTTCACAGGAAGAAAGGTTCTCAAAACAGTCCCGAATGGCTGTGTATGAAAGTGTAATTGTTCCTACTCTGATGTACAGTAGTGAAACCTGGGTATTGCAGAAAAGTCATAGGAGTCATTTGTGTTCTGGGGAGATGTGTTACTTACAGGGGTTTAAATGTAATCATTGGCACTGATGTGCCATATTTCCACTGTTGTCCATGCAGCCACTCTTTCAGAAAACTCGAAAATTACATTGCCCTGGAGCGGGAATCGAACCTGCACCTCCCAATAACCAGTCGAGCATGCTATCCATTACACCACCCAGGACAAGGAAGTTCCAAGCAACTGAAGCTACGAATAATTGTTTCTTCGGGGAAATTCATTTGCCATTTTTGTATGATGTTCTATGAAACACTGGAACTTAAATGACCTACATCTGACTCCAGATGTGAGAAAAGGTCGTTGGGACGCTATGATGAAGCTCATAGTTGCTTCAACTAGCGAAAATCTCAAATGTTTCTCAGATTTTTAAGTTACACCTGCTTAGCTTCAGTTGCTTGGAACTTCCTTGTCTTGGATGGTGTAGTGGATATCATGCTTAACTAGTAATCGGGAGGTGCAGGTTTGATTCCTGCTCCATGGCAATGTAATTTTCAAGTTTTCTGAAAGAGTGGCTACATGGACAACAGTGGAAATATGGCACATCAGTGCCAATCATTACATTTGTATTGTTTTCTGAAAGAATGGCTACATGGACAACAGTGGAAATACAGCACATCAGTGCCAATGATTACATTTGTATTGCCTTCCATGTATTTGTAAAGAATTATTTTGGGGGGGGGGAAATTTGTTTCCCATTTATGTATGACATACAGGGGTTTGTGGTAAGACATGATCTTATCATGTGAGGAATGAAGATGTGTTGCAGATGTGTAATGTGAGGCAAAATGTTATTAGTAAGGTGGAGACTAATACAAGTATAGGTTGTTTGACGATGTTGAAAGAATGAGTGATGAGGGGCTGACTAAGATAATTTTTCTCTTAGTCAGCCCCTCATCTCACAATAAATGTTCTTTACACGATGCTAAACAACAAGTAGCATTCCGAGCGAAGATGAAAGGCTTATGAGCAGCTAGCTGCATGACCATGGTAATCCATGGAATGAAGTTCTCTGCAAATGGTATGTGTACATACCGAGGTTCTAGCATTTTTACTTGCCTGTACACTGAGATCTTGTGCAGTACTCTGTCAATTAGTTGTAATGACTCTCATGAGGCTTCGACGCCCCCCTATCACTGATTTTCTTTGGTCTGCCGGTACATTTTGCTGCTTCAGGCACACCACGTGTCCTCCATTTATTCAGTACATCCAAAACAGTTGACTTGGGTATGTTTAAACGCCTATCAGTTTCTCTTATAGACAACCCACTAATATAACACCCAACAATCTTTCCTTTCTCAAAGCCAGTTCTCCCCTGCCGCGAGATTTTCAATTAACCTCACAGTGCGATATGATCACGGTCAGCTGCAGGCTTGTTTTTATGCCGTTTGCAGCTGTACCACACATCTTAACAACACAGTGGATCTGTTCATTTGCTTTTGAAGGAGTGTCCAGTGACTTTTGTCAATATAGGGTATATATGATTTGCAAATTTCTTGTGAAAATTTTTTCTAAACTGACCCACTGTAACATTTAATCATTCATAGTGGAAAGGAGGTATCACCATTTTCATGAACATATTTGGGGTTGAAAAAAAGAACCATAGAATAAATATTTTTTGAGTAACCAACTTTGCAATTGCAAACTTTTAAAATTAAACAGTTTAAAAGAAACCCTACTCTTTTTCTCTTACTATGATGACCCAATGAATAAAAGCAGAAAAGCCCTGGCATCTGAATTTTGCAACAGTTGCACAATGGATCATTAAATTGTATCAGCAACTGTCAATTTGCCTTGTGTTCCAAGGAGATAAAAAAATGGATTAAAAAAAAAATCCACCTTGCTCATAGTACAGCCAATGAGCATGCAAAAAGAAGAACCATTTGCTTCACACATGAAATTAGAGAGATGCCTCCCTCTTTCCGAACACATAAACATTATGTAGATGTTCATAAACAAAGCATTCTCTTCCTAACCCCCAACTGACCACCACAGTGCAGTGGGTTTGATAAATGCTTTGGTCCGCTCAGTGATGCAGTGGTCTAAGTGCTGGCTTCTGACCATTCTTCCAAGATGGGTCTGGGTTCGAATCTCAGTGTGGCATGGATGTTGTGTTTGTCTTATGGCACTGGCTCTCTCCCTTCCCTGGAACCAGGCAGTGGCCTTAAATGAGGGACGGGCAACTGCTTATAGCCCATTGAGTCACTCATAGTGGTCATTAATCATTAATTCCCCCCCCCCCAATGCTCTGCTGTGAAACACTTTCAGCTTTTCATTCAACTCCCTCTTCTTCATATCAGTTTATCAATTTTTGTTTATGTATCTTGATCAATACTTAGCTATGCTGTTCCTTGAAATATATAACATGTTTCTTTATTATTTTTTAAAATTTTTGTGATGCTAAGATATAGATGCAGGGTATAAAACACAAACAGAACCATGCATTACAAGTTTCAAGGAACAGCATCTGTAAGTATTGATTAAGATTCATAAACAGAAGTCTATATATGATGTACTTCTGTTTATTTTAAAACTTTAGTCAAATTAGATTTTAGCATTATTACTGTTGCATAGGAACTATATATTACAGAATTATTAACTCAGCAGCCAAACATGCCTGTATTTACTGTTCAACATGAAACATCAATCAGATCAAATACATCAGATATTACTGACTTTGCATTCATTTGTTAAAAAATAAAAAACAACAACTGTGGTTTCTGGTATGGAAAGGATGAAAGGATATTGTTTTTGCTGCTATCATATGTTTAGACTTTACAGAATTCATATTCATTGGGGGTGATATGTACTGTTACTAGCCTATAGGCCATTCTAGGACAATTGTTTTTAAGCTTTAAATAAATATTAATGTATAGGGGATGTTTCCCGTCCTAAGACAGTGAAATTTAAATTGAAGCAGATTGAAAACAAATCAAATAGACACTGGCTCTTTTGTAAGGAAATATGGTAAAAATTTAGATAACAAGAACTTGTTCATGTTAGAACTGAAAATTATATGCTACTTATTTTCGTTTCTCAAAAAACCTTGCGATAAATAAACATTCGGTGCGAAATATTTGTTTTTTAACAATTTTTCTTGTAGTCCAGTTTTTTCGTGTAAACTTACCTTAATAACTTTTGCTTTGATTTTTCGCTTTAAATTACTTTTTTTTCAAGCACACACGTTATTCTGTTCACGGTTTGTTTTGGACTGTCCTATTCGGAGGTTAGTTTGAAACTTCATACCGAAGCCTTTTCTACAAAATAATGCGACATCTGGCATTACAAATCGGAACTATCTAAATTATCGACAATGTGCTGTCGTGGCGACATCTGTTTTTTAGATGCAATTTTGCTCACTTCGACATCGCAAGATTTCAGTTTTTATTGTAGATCAGAGCATTTAAATAGATCGATATTTTGCAAAATGTACAATATAATCAGCACTAAACCCAGAAAGTTAGTTAAATTAAAAAAGTAAAAAATAATTAAAGCGTACAAATTAATATTCAAATTGTGCTAAATCAAATCAATATACAAACTCAACTTGCCATGATATTAAGATTTTCATTCGAATTTTGTAGAACGGGTAAATGGAACTCGAGTAATTGATAATCCGGTGTTTTTAAATTAGCACGCAATCACCTTGACATCTCAACGTGATTGCGTGCAAACTTAACTTGCTGTGATATTAAGAATTCAATTCAAATTTTGTAGATTGGAAAAATAGCACTTGAGTCATTAATAATCCAATGTTTTTAAATTAGCACACGATCGCCTTGACATCTGAATGTGATCTCGTGCTATTGTGTAGCAGGCAGTCATTTTGACATCGCGAGAGCACACATGAATTGATTGATAAGTGATGACACAACAATGCAGACGTTGGTGTAATGTCAAGCGTTCCAGAGAGACGAATCTGGGTGTTTATATTATTAATTAAAATGAAAAATACATACGGTGTTGTGTTTAATTTTGATGTAAGGAGACAGTTCATATTAGCAATTTATGCTTAGAATTATTTGAATTATTTGCTTTGCATTGATCTTGTATTTACTTCATCTGATTCAGTGAACAAAGTTCTAAATGGCTTTTTTTTCAACAATCCATTGTTGTTTTAAAAAAAATTCTCTTCAGATTGTTAGTTATTTTACAAAAAAAGAAAAGAATTCAAAGAAAAAGAAAAAAAAATCTTGCAGCATGATTAGCCAATGGAACATATCCGACCCTCCACCCCACCAAGTATGAGGAAAGTTAAAAGCTCCAATATTCTTCACATTGTCTTTCGTTTTGAATTCAGTAATTTTATAGTGTGAGTACAGTGATGTGCTCCAGTTTAATATTTACATAAGTAAATTACAGTGAACAATTCAGTCTTGCTCATGCTGCATTACATTCTCACTTTTTTGCCGCTTGTTCTGACTTTTTACCTGGTTAAAAAGTTCGGATTTTTTTCCTCCCCCTCATCAGTCTTATATGTATGTAATGAATGAATGTGAAACAAACTGTAAATGCTAATGTACAATGACATAATGAATTCAGAACATGTTATTTAATGTTTTATCTGAATGCAATTTTACCTACTGAAGATGGCAATTCAGTCTTGGTGCTCTTGGGCTGCCTGTGAGCACACGCCACACACATATGCATGCATGTTCACTCTCTCATCCTCTCTTATGAAACTGTTAATGGCCGCCCCGGTGGCGCAGTGGTCTAAGGCGCTGGTCTCTGATCATTCGTCCGTAAGGGGTCCGGGTTCGAATCCCGGTCAGGCATGGATGTTGTGTTTGTCTTACGGCACTGGCTCTCTCCCTTCCCTGGAACCAGTGACCCTAAATTAGGGACGGGCGACTGCTTATAGCCCATTGAGTTGCTCACGGTGGTCGTTAAACCTTCAATCCAAAAAAAAAAAAAAGAAAAAAAAAAAAAAAACTGTTAATGTTTTCTCTGAATTTCACTTTGAGTTTTGGTGCACATTTTTACTTAATTATATTTTCTGTGTTCTAACTTGTTTTTGCTGTTCTTATTTATGGTATTTTTGATCATTTGCAGTAGTAATTATCAGAGTAACATAATGGCTATGACACTAACTATTGCATTCTCCATAGAAATTTTACAGTTTTCACAAGAGAGATACAATTTGTCAGTCAGAATTATCAATTTGATAGCTTTCATATTAAGCTGATTAGTGTACTGAAATAGCTGTTTCATTGGTTACCAAAAGGTGGTATTTTCATGTCCCTGGCCTACCTTATGTGACAAATCCACTAACATTCAGTTTCTTATCTTATATATTGTGCTTGGCGCTGTGACCAGATTTTATGCCATGAAGTCCTATCGTTTTCATACTATAAGTAAGAAAACGATAGGATTTCATATTGGGAATTTTTATATGAGTTTAAATCTAAAATGCAAAATCATGTCTTTATATACAGTTAATGAACACTGTTTAAATATAAAGCAACACAAAGTATAATATGAATGTGCATTACTGTGTGACATTGACAAAAAGACCCCAACTCACTGGGTTTTGTTCCAGAATCCTTAGGTTGAATGACCAACTGGAACCCTCAGCTGTGGGCTTATTCCCCACACTGATGTACTTACCTGATTAAAAAGACAAAAAGAAATCAATATCCAGACTCAAGTGTTTGATATGGTGGACCTACCACACTTGAGAAGGATAGTCCACCATGGAATCGACCTGGACTTTCTAAACGGCATATGAGAAAGAGATCTCGGCTGAGTGAATGTAAGATTTGTGTATGGAATACTAGAGGTATGAATGGCAAGATGAATGAGGTGATTGAGAAGATGAATGAGGTGATTGAGGAGATGAATGTGTAAGTGAAACCAAAAAGAAGGAAATTGGGGTAGAAGAAGTGAATGGCACAGTGAGTGTGTGGTCTGGAGTATTGGATAATGTGAGAGGACAGACTGGTGTAGGTGTGCTTTTAAGTGAAAAGATGAAGAACAACTTGATTCACTATAGTTGTGTAAGTGAGAGAATTCTCTGGATTTGTTTGAAAGTGAAACTTCAGAGAATCGTAATTGTTGCAGTGTATGTTCCTTGTGACTCTGAACCTTCTGATAAGAAGGAAGATTTCTGGAATGAGCTAAAAGCTGTTTTGAGCCAGTTTGGTGCTAAAGAAAAAGTTATAATAACAGGGGATTTCAATGCTAGAGGAGGTGTGCAGAATGCAATTTCTGACAATGTTCTGGGCAAGTTTAATGATCCTTGTGTGAATGATAATGATGAAAGATTAATTGAACTCTACATTGAGAATGGTTTGTGTGTATCTAATACATTTTTCAACCACAAGTATATCCACACGTGTACTTGGGAAAATCATACTCTTGGTGGAAAGAGTGTAATAGATTTTGTTGTCTATGATCAGTGTCTGAAACACTTAGTTGTTGACACCCGTGTGATGAGAGGTGCGGATGTTGGTTCTGATCATTACTTGGTAGTGTCACGAGTGAAACTTAATGTTGGTTGAAGGGAAGGGAATAGGAAGAGACCCAGGATAGAAAGAATAAAGGTTGATAGGCTCCTTGAAGATAATCAGCAGTATTCTGACTTACTCAGAGAACGACTGAAGGATCTGAAATCTTGTGAGAGGGATGTAGAAAAGAAGTGGGAATGTTTTAAGAACTGTGTTGTCACTGCTGCTAAAGAGGTCTGTGGCACCATCTCTATTGTTACCACAATAGTGGGTAACAATAGAGATGATGCTTGGTGGAATAGTGAGATTGAAGAGGCAGTAAAGAGAAAGATGGAAGCCTATTTGAGGATGTTGCAAGGTGGAGTCTCTGTGGATGAACATCGCTGTAAGAAGCGTGAAGCTGCTAAGCTGGTTTGCCAGAGTAAGGCAAAAGATAGGAAAGAGAAAGTGGAAAGGCATGAACTGGCTTTTTGGAAAGATAGGAAGTCTTTCTGGAAGTACATGAGACTCAGGAAAAATAGGGGAAACAAAGTTGTAAGTTGTGTGAAGAATGAGATCGGGGAAATGATATGGGAGCCCAATGAGTTAAGTGAAGGATGGGGTGAATATTTTTGTGAGTTATTAGATCAGGAAAGCAAAAATGATTCTGAGACAGATGCAGATGATGTCACAGCGAGGGATGGAAGCACAGGAGGGATCTCAAGAGAAGAAGTGTGTAAAGCTCTAAAATCTATAGCTGCCGAGATGTTGAAATATGGTGGTGACTCTGTAATTGATTGTTTAACTGAAATTTGCCAGTTGTGCTGGGAGTTAGGAAAGGTCCCTCGGGATTGGAAGGAAGCTGTCATTGTTCCCTTGTATAAGGGAAAAGGTCATCAGACCGACTGCAAGAACTATCGGGGTATTAGCCTATTAAGTGTGCCAGGGAAAGTGTTTGGTAAGGTCGTTATTGAAAAAGTACGGGGTCTTACATCAGAGAAAGTGTGGGATGTTCAGAGTGGTTTTATGTCTGGTAAAGGCTGCACTAAACAAATTTTTGCATTACGCATGATGATTGAAAAGTATCTGGCTATCAGTAAGAAAGTTTTTGCTGCCTTCATAGATTTAGAGAAAGCTTACGACCGAGTAAATAGGACACTTTTGTGGAAGGTATTGAATGAATATGGTGTTACTGGGAATCTACTTAATAGTATAAAAGCCATGTGTGCTGGTAGTAGAGCTTGTGTACGAGTGAATAATGTTTTATCAAAATGGTTTTCTATTGGTGCAGGAGTCAGGCAAGGTTGTGTAATGTCACCATGACTTTAATATACACTGGCGGAGAGTGAAAAATGAACACCAAGAAGGAGACGTCTGATACCAACGAAATTTATACAGCATAATAATGGAATACAGAGGATAACGTGATCAAAACATTATGGCAAAATAAAGCTGTATTTGCTGGTAAACTGGAAAATAACATTTCCATGTAACATGGTTAGTACGAGGTTGAACCGCCATGAACTGCGTCACACTGTGCAATTCTGGCATGGAGTCTGTCGTACAGATGTTGGATGTAAGTTTGGGGTTATCGAGTTCCAAGCATCCTCAACCTGGACGCGTAAATCAGGGATGGTCGTGGCTGGTCGTGGAGACTGGATAAGTCATTGTCCCATAAAATCCCACACGTGCTCAATGGGGGACAGATATGGTGAACGTGCAGGCCATGGAAGTTGTCTCACACCCTGAAGTGCATGCTTGCGTTGCACGTGTCATGTGTGGGCGTGCATTATCTTGCTGGAAAACACCATGATGGACCGACCTTGCAAATGGCACAACAACTGGCTGAATGATGTTGTTGACGTAGGAGGCGCTGTTTAACGTACCCGGTACAAACACTAGTTGTGTACGGCAGTGATAGCTGATCGCTCCCCACACCAGGAGACCAGGTGTAGGTGCTGTGTGTTGCTGGCAGATGCAAGAAGGGTGGAGACGCTCCCCTGTGCTTCTGGGAACACGCATACGGCCATCGGAGGCTCCCAAGCAGAATCTGCTTTCATCGCTGAACACAACAGATTGCCATTGCATTCTCCAGTGCAGACGTTGGCGACACCACTGCAGCCGTTCCTGATGGTGGGCTGGAGTCAGAGGTACACATGCCAGAGGCACACATGCACGTAGTCCTGCATCCAGTAGATGGTTGCGGATTGTTTGCACAGTCACCTCAGGTGCAACGGCAGCTTGGATTTGCGTCGCAGTGGATGTTCTGCTTGACAACGCCGCTCTTCTTATGCGTCGATCGGTCCGCTCATCAGTCCGCCTGTGACTCCCGGTTCCACGTCTTCTCGTGTGGGAATGTTCCTCGGACCATCTACGCCACCATCGTACCACCACCGATACTTGTCGTCCAGTTCGCTCCGCAATATGACGATACGACCACCCGGCCTCGCAGAGTCCGACTAGACGACCTCGCTCAAAGTCCGATAACTGCTGAAATCGTACACGTCTTCCATGTCCAGGCATTGCAGCTTCTTCAGGGTCTTCACACGTATCCGTACGCCGACGACTGATTACATTTACTTCGCCGTACTCCTTAAATACCACCGACGATAATTTGCATATTATCCCATGCTGTGGCGTAAGTGCTCACTGGTTGGTCCCGAAATTAACATCACACCTACGTAAACTCAACCACATTAACATATGTAAATTTCATGATCGTCCGCCAATTCCTTCTTGGTGTTCTTTTTTCACTTTCCGCCAGTGTATTTATGGACGTGTGCATGTGTGATGCCAAAATAGATTATAGTGGTTTATGTCTTGGTGATATCCGTGTGTGCAGATTGCTGTATGCTGATGACACTGTCCTGTTGGCAGAGAGCAAAAGTGAGTTGCAGAGTATGTTGACTCAGATGCACGAAGTTTGCATGAAATTCAAACTAAGTATAAATAAGGGAAAAACCAAAGTTATGGTGTTTGAGAGAGGAACTGGTAGCACTGAATGTAATGTAAGTATAAACAGCACTGTGACTACCAGGTGAGTGAGTTTGTGTATTTAGGAAGCATGTTTGACAGAAAAAAACAAATTGGATGGTGAAATTAGTAGGCGAGTGAATTCTTCATTGAAAGTCATAGCTGCTCTGGAAGGTTTTCACAGGAATGATGGGTTCTCAAGAGAGTCCCGCATGGCTGTGTATGAAAGTGTAATTGTTCCTACTCTGATGTAGGGCAGTGAAACCTGGTACTACAGAAGAAACATAGGAGTCGTTTGTGTGCTGGAGAAATGCATTACTTACGGGGGTGGGGGTGGGGGGTGACATGACATGGTCTGATCATGTGAGGAATGAAGATGTGTTGCAGTTGTGTGATGTGAAGCAAAGTGTTGTTAGCAAGGTGGAGACCAATATGCTTCGGTGGTTTGGCCATGTTGAAAGAATGAGTGATGAGATGCTTACTAAGAAAATCTTTTAGCCCAAGTGGCAGGAAGGAAAGGCAGAGGAAGACCAAGGAAGATATGAGTGGATCAGATTCAGGAGTGTCTGCATGAGAAAAAGATAATGAGTATGAAGTATAAAAGATCTTGTGTACGGCGTACAATGGATATCAGTGAAGCCAGAGTTGTATGTCAAGATCGCTGTAAATGGAGAAGTTTGTTACAACAACAGTAAGTAAAAATATCTGGTAGTTTGTATTTCTTTTTGGAGTTAACCTCTGAATCTCAGAGAACAGCTTAGTGATATGTATGTATGTATGTATGTATGTATGTATGTATGTATGTATGTATGTATGTATGTATGTATGTATGTATGTATGTATGTATGTATGTATGTATGTATGTATGTATGTATGTATGTATGTATGTATGTATGTATGTATGTATGTATGTATGTATGTATGTATGTATGTATGTATGTATGTATGTATGTATGTATGTATGTATGTATGTATGTATGTATGTATGTATGTATGTATGTATGTATGTATGTATGTATGTATGTATGTATGTATGTATGAATGAATGAATGAACATTGCTTTTTTTTTTTTTTTTTACAGAAGTTACACAAAATAGTTTGAGAATTGGTACATTTGTTTATTGCAGTCATGATTATTATGTTTTGGACAATTTAGTAGTTTTCTGCAGCTCAGAATATGTTTCAAAGTCTTAAATTTGTCAGAGTATTTCACATGTGGTATATTTTAAACTCTCTTTTATGTGATGCACTTTTGTACTCCTTGTGTACTAAGTCTTTCTGTAATCAACCATGTTCATTTTCAGCCTTTTAATCGCAACCTGTCAACAGAATTCAGCAAATCTGCTGTTACCACTACATCATCAATGGACAATCTGAATAATGCTGACTTGCTAGCCATGGGAAGTCCAAGCAGAGATTCCATTATGCCCTCTACAGGCTCAGTTGCTGTTTCACAAAAGAACGTCACAATTTGTAAGCAATCTGATAAAGAAAATTTTGCTTTGCCACGGATTCCAACTCCAAGAAAATCAAAATCAAAAAAGTGCCGGCCAGAAGCATTTGATGAAAGTTCTGGTAAGTTTAATATAAAATTATGCAGGACTTTATACAATCATTTTTATATTTTACTTATTCTATGTCAGTTTTTGATTTACAAGTACCTTCCATGTTTTAATTAAATGCTTTAACTTAATAAGAAAATATGAATTATATTTGCCCAAAAAATAGAAACTGCACACTTTTGAAATATTGTAATACTCTGTAAGTGTTCACTTCATGGAGAATGAATCAGGATGGAACTTGGCTAAAATCCCATATATAAGGCATAAATAATGCATTTATTTGCTCATTCTACTGCTTTCTCTTTCTTAGAGACAACCCTACCAGAGATGCCAACTAGTACGATTTTTTTTTGTGCTATTAAGAATTTTTAATGGGAATTGTGAAAGTAAGGATATGCCGATGAAATTATGGAAAACAGCCATTGTTGGCATTTGATTTTTCTGCTTCGGAAACAGGCATAAGGTTCTTCCAAATTCTTGGAATTTTGTGTTTTTCATCACTGGTGGTACTTGAGATCGATGCCTAACCGAAGAGAAAGTTTTAACGGTGGCTGGGGGTTGTTTTCCGTCTGGGGATAGAATTCTGTCTTTTAAAACTTCCAGAAAGGAAAGTTAGATGGCATGTAGATTTCTCCTGTAATTACCCCCCTCCTCCTGATGTTCTTTCTTGCCGATATTGTTAGATATCTTTTTTTTTTTCTTCTCATAAATGTTCATACTTCAGCTTAAAAATATAGGCATCAATTTCTGAAAATTAGATTTGATTGACAATTTGCCTGTAATCTTAAATTCTGTTTCCTGCTATATTCTTTTTGCCCTGTATTGCATGTTATTCCATAAATATTTGTATTTCAGTTCGAAAATGGAGGAAGGATTTCCCAAAATGAAAATTGGACTGAGCGAAGTGTCCTTCCATCATTTTTTTCTTCCACGATGTTCCTGCTATCTGGTATTGCTGTCAAATGTTATTTTTTGCCATAAGTGTTTGTATTTCAGCTTGATGGAGGAAGGGGGTCTGAAAACAGAAGTGACGAAGTTAGAAAATTTGTACAAATTGATGCGTAATGTTGTAAAGCATTCTTCTGCTCAAAGTTACACCATTTATCTAAAATAGGGAAAGCATTTACATCATGTTAAAAGTTCTTTGAGCATGATGGATGAAATTATATTCATAAAGTCAGGAAAATGAACATCAAAACCTATTCGCCTATACAAACTGTGAGCTACCAACAAAAAATATAGGGTAAGCCTGCAGTTCAGTTTTTCAGTAAAATGGGTTATGTAGGAAAAGCAGTTGATATCAACTTTGCCAAAATCTGTGGGCATAAAAAAAATGAGAGCAGGGGAATCCATCGAAAACAAATTCGTCAAAGATGAATTAATTGAAAATGAATTCAATGAAAGCAAATTCGCGAACGTGATTTCATCAAAAACAAATGTATTGAATAAGCAATTTACTGAAAGATGACGTTTGGGGTGGGGGGTGGGGGGGACAGAATTCAGGACGAGTCAAGTTAGTAATATAGCATTTTTACTTTATCGTCAAACATTAAAAATCGGGCCTTCAGCATAGGCCTTTTTAACAGTTTTTATTCCGTCACTTCACTTTCATAAGGTTTGGACACCAAGTGCTGTTAATAATATTTCACTTTTACTTAGGCATCAAATATTAATTAGTAGGACTTTTTAAGTGTTTTTATTCTGCTGTGCTCATTTTCAAAAGGTTTGAATGATAAGTAAAGTTAGATTTGTTGAGCTTATTAAAAATTTCTAAAGGACTAAAGCCTATTAATTATATTTGATGCTTAAGTCAAAGCACAATATTACTAAATTGGCGTTGTGTGCAAACTTTATGAATATAAGCATGACAGAATAAAAACTGTTAAAAGGCCTAGGGCCTGTTAATTAATATATGATGCCTCAGTAAAAGCACAATATTACTAACTTGATTTAGTGTTCAAACCTTATGAATATGAGCACTATGGAATAAAATCTGTTTAAAAGGCCTAGGCCCGTATTAATAAATGTTTTGTCCTTGAGTAAGAGTGCAATATAACTAACTTGACATGTTGTGCAAACCTCATGAATATAAGCAGAGCAGTTTAAAAATTTCTAAAAAGGCCGGCCTCTAAACTATTCTTTTGTGCCTTAGTAAAAGTGTGTCATTACATTTTTTTTTTTTTTTTCGTATTAACATTACATCCATGAAAACTGTGAGTTCAAAGTTGCTAAAATGGCCCAATGCTAGGCCCATATTATCAATGTCTTGGTAGAAATGCAACATTAAGATAAGTTATTTTGATACAAATTATTTATTTTCTCATTCAGCCAATGCCAAAGAGCACGATGAGGTGATAGCAATAAAATTGTAATCTCTGGAGGCAATCTATGGAAGAAATGGTAACAGTGAAATCGAAAGTGTGATTCTTATAAGACTCTCTAGCAGTTTTGTGGTCACCCTACATGAAAGTGGACACAAAGAAATAGAAAATGCGATTTTTATACGTTCCCCAAATGTTTTTGTGGCCACTTGACCATATTCCACTTATAATCAAAGTTTTTGAGAAAAGCTTACCCTTCAATATTGTATCTTTTGGTGATTTCGCTTTTGGTGAATTTGTTTTCAATGAATTCACTTGAAGCCCTAATTTTCCAAAAATTTGCTCTTCAATGAATTCTCCGTGCGATTAATTCGTTTTTGATGAATTCACCTGAAGCCAAAAAAATGAGAGAGGAAAATCTAAAAGATAACTGGAGGTATTTTTTTAGATTTTTTCTGTAGACTACATTTTTAATTCTTACACTAGTTAGTCATTGTTCATTGTATTTATTATTCTTTCAAATGTAATAACTGTTTTGATGGACTGGAATCATTGTTCTACTGGACATCCAAATTTGTTTTTCACTTTGTGCTGAATTACTGAAAACTGCTTCCCAATGTTGGCAACTCTGCTGTACAAAAAGGGGAAAAAATGGACAGTATAGTAGACATAGTATATTGTTATGCTATCTATTGGAGTTCTCTAGAACTGATTCTGAGAATGGCTTCTAACTGAACGTGATTTCTCATAAAACAAAGCATTTCACTTACATCTCTTAGGATATTGCTATGAAACCCAGTTGCTATTGTGAGGCAGATAACTCCTTTTCCTAATTATGCTGTGGAAAGTTGTGCATGACTAATTCTATGTAATGTGTGGTTTCAGAAGAATATATATATAGCTGTCACTTTAGATACATAAATATCATATTACTTTGGGAAAAATGACATTATTATACCTTGCACATGACCACTCTTACCCATTAGTGCCTTCAACCTGAGAACACTGCACTAGGCTTGTGAAAAAGGTCCTTATTGCACTCATATTCTAATTCATTTGGTATTTGAATGAAGGGAAGTTCTTTACTTTTTTAATTCACTTTATTGGGATTACTACTCTTTTCTTCTTGTGACTATCTCAACAGTGTTGGCCACTACTTATAAGAACTTCATTCTACACAATTAGCTAGCCCATTATGATATTTTGTTTTAAGTCACTTGTGTCAACAAGTTGGTGCTGAGAAAAGATAATACTGGGTTCGCACAGTCTCTGGGACCCTGGAAAAGTCCTGGAATTTGATTTCTCTTTTTCTCAGGTCTGGAAAGTCAAGGACTTTTCCTATTTTTGTGAAAGGTCATGGAATAGTCGTAAAATTCTTTTTTGCAATGGAAAAAAATAACGGTTGAAATACACGGTTGAGTCACATTATTGTGACCACCAGCTAATATCCAGAGTAATCGCCGTGTGCAGCGCTGACAGCAGCTAGACGGGCTGGGAGTGACTCAGTAAGGTACTGGAAGGTGTTCACAGGTATGTGGAACCATGCTGACTGCAGTGCATCTGACAGCTGCTGGAGAGTGCGTGGTGGAGGATAGAGCAAACAACACGATTGAGGTGGTCCCACAGATGCTCAATTGGGTTTAAGTCTGGGGAATTAGGAGGCCAGGGAAGTACTTTGTAGTTTTCATCGTGCTCTTCCAACCACTCTCAGACGTTTCCAGCTGTGTGACACGTCGCATTGTCGTGCTGGAAGGTCCTGTCCACTCCAGGGAAGACAATCAGTATGTATGGGTGTACGTGGTCTGCAAGGATGGATTCATAATAAATTTGGTCCATAGTGCCTTCCACATGTATGAGTGGGGCCACGGAATGCCACGAATATAACACTGCCCTCACCAGCTCTTGTGTTCTTCCAGCAATAGTTGAAGAGTGTTTGTTCTCTGATGTTTCTCGCCTTATATGCCTACGTCCATTCATTCGATGAAGCAGAAAACGTTACTCATCGGAGAAGGCAATCCTTTGCCAATCAGCAGAGGCCCAATTCCGATACTGTCGTGCAAATGTAAGCCTTTTCTGCCGATGCACCTTTGTTAGCATCGGTGCAGCGACCATCCATCTGCATCGGAGCCCCATACACAGCAGGGTTCGCTGAACTCTAATTTTAGACACACTTCCGGTAGCCTCCTAGTTCATTCAGCCAGTGAGTTGCTCCACTGTAGCGTGTCAATTGGCCCTCATGCACCTTCGCAGCCGATGTTCATATCTCACATCAATGGCACGTGTTGCTCCGCATTTTCCACATCGCTTATTCGCAATGGTACCATTTCTCCAATCACGATGCACTTTAACCACAGCAGTACACGAACAGTTCACAAACTGGGCTGTTTCAGAAATACTGCCCCTCTTGGACTGAAAGCAAATAATCATTCCTTTTTGCAAATCTGATAAATCGCTCCTTTTATCCATGACAGCAACGAGTGATATGTTTTTAGAAAGCCTACAGCACACCTTACACCTTAATACCCTCCAAGCCAGCTCACGACATGGGCCTTCTTTCATTGGCTACGCGCTGTTGATGTCAAAAGTAGGAGGTAGTCACAATAATGTGATTCGACTGTGTATTTGGATTGATTGCATCATTTTATTCTAGCTCCCTGTGGCTTCTGTTCATTGTGACATCACTTGCTTCTATGGAATGTGGAGACATGATGTCATCTCTTCCATTGCATTTGATGCAGGAGTGCAAGATGTTTGAGTGCCATGTTTCCAGTCACCTTGGTTTGTGGTATAGCAGTTGTGTGCAGTTGGAGTCACAATAGTGTGTGGGGAAACGTTCCTGCAAGTCTAAGACGACCGTTTCTTGTAGCATACACTTTTCTCACTGAAGGAGATTGATATCTGGCCTCCCTGCCGCAAGAATAGATGACTATGGAATAAGGAATCCTGAGTGCATAACAAAATTGTTTTGTATTGCTGTGCCAAGTTCCAGATTGCTTCATTTAAGTTTTATACAGAGCAGTTTTTATATGGAGAAATTTTGCCACTTCATTGAAGATTGTAACACCCACCTGCAGCAGCAGAACCCATAGGACTTCCAAAAATTCTAAATGAGTAGTAAATTTCACACCAATTTGCCAAATACAAAACAAAACACTATAATTCTAGCAAAAAATTAAGCCCCTGCAATTGTTTGATGAACTCTTGGAAACCCCCTAGAAAAGTCCTAGAATTTATTTTCTGAAAATGTGTACGACCCTGGATATAGTTTTGATAGCTTTGTTGACAACTTCAATGCATTTCTCTTATCTCTGAATCCAGAACTGTGTGAATTATATTTTGAAACTCGGTTTTTAGAACTGTTTCCCTTCTACCATTTTTGATGTGAAATTTATCACTGTTTTCATAAGTGGCTGAAGCTGTATTTTGCATAAACATAAGATATCATCTTACAAGGGAAACTATCGGACCTCCCGATGACAATCATCATGGAACGTTCTGTGGTGGACAAGCATGACACCAAAGTTACAGGTGTGAAGTACGGCATTTCGCAATCGCCCGCAACCCCTAGAAAAGTGGGACGCTCACCTGTAATGTATGCAGCCATAAAGTGTCAAACAACATGTAAATGTGGGTGTGATGTGATTGGGTGATACTGCACATGCCTGGAAGGTGTCCTGCATTGTGTACGTCAGTGACTGTTAAACGTGAGTAGTGTGAGATAGTGTACGGGCCTGTTCGTATGCATACAAATATTTTGTTGTGGGTTTTAAGAAAATGGCTTGTAACCCTCATACTGTAATACAGATACTGGTGAATGAAGTGATGCAGAAATACCAAGCGGACGACACTGCTCTAATTTACATCGACAGGTGAATTGCAAGGCAGTTGCACAGCGTTTTGGAGCAACACATAATTGGAGGCACTGACATGTTTGAAGGAAGGACATTGTGGTGTGATAGTGATGAAACGTTGGACACATTATCTGAACATAGTGATACACCGGGTAGTCGGGTACTCCAGCACACAACATGCCAAGCAGTTCAAGTTCCTATGAACCATCACCCCCTAAAGTGAAACGCAAAAACATTCACGAACAGTTTTCCCGGATAAACCATGCAGAGTGTCTATGACAATGTGAAGGTCGCAAAGAAAACCGTTGCAGCAACTGCCAGTAAATACAAGATATCACCAGAAAAAGTGCAGCAAATAGTAACGGCTGTTGAGAGTGGTGGTACGGTGGAACACAAAACTGCACACATTCGCCAGCAGATGTACACCAAATTCCAAGACGCACATAACATTTGACACTCGGTTCACTACTGTCATTTAAAGACGTGGGCGAAGGAAGCAGCTAACGCAGTGGGTATCGCCAATTTTAAAGCCAGCACATATTTCCTGCACAAATTCAAACGCCGTTATAAAATTTCATCACGTAAGATCACGAGGTTCCTTGCCAGGCGGGATGTTACCCTTGACACGGCCATAAGGAACAGCTCATTGGAGTTTGTACGGGATGTTACGGACTACATTACTGCCAGTGCAATTGATGCTGACATGGTGTTCAATACAGACCAAACTCGATTTGAATACGAACTCACTTCAAATAGGACGCTATTGCTGACTGGGGAGAAGACAACTGAAGCTGTTGTATGCAATCTGTTGCATTGACTACCCATTCCAATACCATTCAGGTGCTTATATTCATGTCAGGACACCTTGTAAAGAAACTGTACATCTGCTTTCAGGAAGTGGGTGGTAAGTTTGGCAAACATGTTTCCAAAAAGTAAGGCCGCCCCGGTGGCGCAGTGGTCTAAGGCGCTGGCCTCTGATCATTCGCCCGTAAGGGGTCCGGGTTCGAATCCCGGTGAGGCATGGATGTTGTGTTTGTCTTACAGCACTGGCTCTCTCCCTTCCCTGGAACCAGTGACCCTAAATTAGGGACGGGCGACTGCTTATAGCCCATTGAGTTGCTCACGGTGGTCGTTAAACCTCCAATCAAAAAAAAAAAAAAAAAAAAAAAGTAAGATGTCCACAGCTCTCGCTGTGTCCTGGATGCGTAAAGTACTGGAACCAGAGCTAACAGGGCCTTCCCTTCTCTTACTGGATTCGTGATCTGGTCAAACCGACACTAGTTTGCCAGCCAAAGCCTTCTGTGACAGGGACGTCAATTTGCACACAAAAATCATACCACCGAAAGCCACCAAATACTGCTAGTCACGTGTTGTGTATTTCTTTCGACAATACAAACTGTTTGCACGACGCATGGAAGAGTACATACATTCTGATGAGGTGCATGGTGTCAACCTTCATGACAGAATCTATATTTTCTAGTTGCATTCATTTATATACAACCAGTTGTGTGCACCACAGTACAAACCTATGCTTTGCTATGCGTGGAAGGTGTGTGGATACTTGCCACACAAAACACTGCTTCCGTTCCGTTCCGTAATGTGTTGGACATCAATTTTGCTGTGCGTGACATGTGCAACGCTCCTGACTGTGATTCCAGTGCTGTCATTATCTGCTCGTGGTGCAAGATTCATCTTTGCTTGAAGCACTGCCTTCTCTCAACATATTACCATGATGTGGAGTGAGGCATATATGTGACATTTGCAACTTAATGGTGTATGTGGTCTCTCTTGACATTTAGGTGCCTCATATCTAACAGGTAAATGTTGTTTGACACTTTATGGCCGCATACATCACAGGCGGGCGATTGCGAAATGCCGTACTTCACACCTGTTACTTTGGTGTCGTGCCTGTCCACTACAGAACGTTCCCACGACGATTGTCGTCGGGCAGTTCGATAGTTTCCCTTGTTAGAAAATATTTTCAAAACAAATGTTTTTGATGTGTTAAGTGTGCTCAGTAATCAGTGACTGTATTTGTAGGAAGCAAAATTTTAAAAGCATTAGTAGTGAGCACAGTACTGGAAATGAATCACATTCCGTTCATGAATTTTCATGTCCATATCACTTGTCTTTTGTGTTAACAGGGTCTCTGATTTCAAGTAAAGTTTCCTCGAAACTAGTTAGTCAGCTGAAAATATCACACAGATATGCCAAACCAATTAAGAACCATTCTGGGTCTTCAAACTAACTTAACAGTGACCTTTGTATTTCTCAAGTGATAACATGGCTGCCATTCTGTCCTGGGGACAGATTTCAATCTTTTGAAAATTTTGGAAACCTGTCATGATGGTTGGATTATTTTAAAACTCTGTTCCCCCTTTTCACTTCTTTCCCTCTGAAAATTATGTAAAATCATATTTCTGTGATCACTAAAATTGTGGAGTTGCACCAAGTGTTTTAGAAATGTTCAAAATGTTTTTAAAAACTTGACACAGTTGCATATTTGCTAAGTTTCCTGGATTTTGCTGTTATCTTCCGGTCAGAAAAAGCTTCTTACTGGATGTCATTACATCTTTGGAAGTTCATTAGATGTCCATTCACTGGGAGAATATTAGTTTGGTTACTTCTCACAAAGCACATAAAAAGATCATGACAGCTGAAGCCATTATGATCGAGAAGACCAAATCATATAATTGCAATTTAAATGTCCCAGTCGAATTATCACCAGCATGGTTGAACACGATAAAACAAGAAAAACAACGAATTATTCAAACAAGAAGATCAAGTCAACAAATGCAAAGAAGATTAAAAAACAGGGTGACACTTGATGGCAGCAACGTCGACTTAGCTATCAGTTAACGTACATGGAGCAGTACAGCACAAAATGCCCTTGAGAATGGCCACGAAAAATGTGAGCCGAAACGCGTCGGAGGTTCGGTGTCTGGATTCCTTGGTAATGTTGGGCGCTTTGAATAACGTTTTCATTTGAAGTTGAAGTTGGAAAAATGTATTTTAATTTAAGTTTATTATTTCATTGGATTAATTCTTTAAAATCTCGGTCGGAAAATATGGAGCTATGGGGTCCGGACATCGGGATTTTTAACGAACTTTTAAAAAAACGTGAGGAACAGAAGAATGACAGGATTTTTGCGATATCTTGCCAAAATTCATCACTGGCATATAATGTTTTTGGAACCAATAGAAATGCCTGTTCCAGCGGGAATGAATGTATTCCATAATTTTCTGTAGCTTGAATTTTTCTGACAAAGTTCATTTTTATTACTTTTTATTATTTCTCTTTCTGAGTGTATTAATCATTTTTAATTGTTTTCTAATAACATTCATTTCTTGTTCTTTCATAACTGTGCAACACTTGTCATTTTCTAAAGAATTTTTTTTGAATGAAAAAAATGTGTTTTCCAGTTTTTGACAGTCTCTTCTTCAAAATCAGTTTCTCCATTTTCTTAAAGCTCAAATTTGGTTCTTAATCTGTTCATGATGGAATCAGCACCATTTCCGCGACCCGTAAAATTGTTTTCACCATAGAGTGAGCTATGGCACTACTGATTTTGGAATTACTTTCACTTAAAATGGATGTTTTTGCCATTCCTTAGTCACCTCCTGCTATACCAAGAAACAGAGCAGGAATTTTCCCATTTTCTTAATGAAATTAAATCTCAAAAACACCACTTTCTACTCATTTTGCAGAGAATTAATTTTTCTCACTTTGTATGTCATGACACGATAGACAATTAAAGTTCCTCCGATACTGAAATTTTATTTCTCTTAAAGAAAGAAAGAAAGAAAGAAAAAAAAACTTTTTTTTTATATAACAAACACTAACACAAATTGGAAGTTCTACTTCCAATTCATATCAGTGTTTCAGGAATCAATAGAATGCATCAATTTAAATGTATATAGACTGCAGGGATCGCATTCCTCCTAAAATTCCTAAAATTCCTAATATTTTGTGACCCTCCTTAAATTCCTAAAATTAGACCTAAAATTTGCTATTCATCCTAAAATTTTCGTAAGCTTATTTATTAAAAACACAACCGTTATTAACGCCAATAAATTTACCATTACGCAGGGTGCGCACGCGTGCTTGAAAACCTGGAAAGTCCTTGGAAAATCATGATTACGTTTTCAAGGCCTGGAATATCCTGGAAAAACGGTGTTTTTTTAATGCCGTCTTGAAAAGCCTTGAAATTTGAAATTAGTGCTTTTATGCCCTTTTAGGAAATCGTGTTACTGTTACCCCTTCAGTTTTTAAAGTTCCTTTTCTCTGTTCTCAAAGAAACCACCGGCAGCGGTTTCCGATGTGCACCAAATCCTAATTTGGCTGGGGGAAAAAAAAAGAAAAAAAAAGGCACTACTTCCAGTGCAATAAAATTGGATGATTACTAGTAGGTCGAAGGGGAGCTTGATGTCCGTCCGACAATTGAGAACAGAAGGGGAAAGAAGAGGCATTTAGCATTTGCAGGGGGTCGCGTATGTACCAAGTCAGCTGGCATCCACCAGTGAGGAGTATGCCTGAACAACACATTCATCATCTTCTTGTTTATGTGCATGCCACCCTCCCTCCCCTCAAGAGACTTCCACTACTTATGATAAAAAATAAGAAAACTATCTTTGCGAATTTTTCACGAAAGTGGCTGAAATTTTTACATTCACTGTAATTGGATTACAGAAGCTCACTTCCAAAATTCCAGTTGAATCGGTTTAAAACTTTAAAAGTTAGCATTGGTAATTTTTATTATGGACAAGTATGTGTGCCTCTTTGGACAGAGTGAGCCTCCAGCAGAAAGGGTGTTACCATAGCAACGGTTGATTGACAGCTGGGAGCGCTGATCTGAAGCCCTTGGTTGGGAAGAAAGCAAACACCTGTTTATCACTTCCACAGCACTAAAGGACTAAGAGAATATTTTCAGAAATCCATTTTTCTGAATTTTGAAAATAACACAGTAAAATTTTTACAGTAGTTAAGATACATCACAATAAAGTTCTAGTGCAAATTTCGCCAAATTCCGTTAGGAACTTTAGCAGATGCAAAAAAAAAAAAAAAAAAAAAACGTTGCATAATCGGATTGAAAAAAAGAAACAGTAATTATAAATTACGGGAAAAGCAAGTGAATTATTTTTTTTAGATGCCATGGTTTATTTAAACAGAGTGATCCTTAAATTTTTTTTCTGTGATGATATGGACTCTATTTGAATTACAAACACGTTTTTATTCAGACATCTGAGTTACTGTTTTAATAAAAAAATCATCTATAATTAAAAAGTTTTCAATGGATTTAAGCAATATTCAGCAGATAAACAAACGTATTTTAGTAAATTGCAACATCATGACGTAAATTTGGTAATTTAATTTTGTCGAAAATTGGGGAGCATTTTTTTTTTTTACAGTTTCTATTATAGTTAAAGTGAAGGAGGAAGGATGCAACTTGACAGTTCAGTGAGCTGCAGGTGGTGATTTATGGCGATGTGCCAAATCAAAAGAAGCCATTCCATCAGGTAATTCCAAAGGTTGTGTTGTGTGGACGCGTCCTCCTGCTGCTTGATCTTAATTGGAATGTTTTTGTGCATGGGGGGGGGGGGGGGGTTCGAGAGAAATATCCGTTTCAGCTTTACAGCTTTCACGGCTCTTTTTTTTTTTTTTTCTTGGTAATAAATAAAAATCATAGTTGCTGCATTCACCATTGATCCATGTTTGCATTTCTTGAATATAAACAGCAGACAATCAGAAACATAGTGTTGGGCGGGTCTTGATGATCTTCATTTTGCATATGCTGAATTCAGTTCTGTGGGAATAAGGAATGACTTATACTGTGAATATATACAAAACTACATATTTTTGAGCTGAAAAAATAGGTCTACTTGTACACAGTAGCTAAAGTGTGAACTCAGATGAAGACAATCAGACATACGGACGTCTGATTCCATAAAAAAAAATCAACATAGTTTTTTTATTTACACTACAGGTAAAAAAGCAAAAACATGTTTTCAAACGTTATAAAGGAAAACGGATTTTTGAAACGCATGACTTGATGATCTTAATTTCTGAAAGTTTCTTTTTTCCACATCCTTTTTTTTTCAATTACAATACACTGTAATAGGATCATCATCATCATCATCATTGTCAACCATTATCAATCCACTGCTGGACGAAGGTCTCCCCAAGTTTCCTCCACAACGGTCTGTCTTGTGCCAGTCTCCTCCATGTCACCCCTGCATACTTTCGAATTTCATCCACCCATCTCCCATGTGGTCTTCTTCTGGGTCTTTTCCTGTCCCTTGGAATCCAATCTAAAATTTTGGCTGTCCATCGATGATCTGTCCTTCTGGCAGTATGTCCAGCCCATTGCCATTTCAGGGATTTAACTCTGATCATGATGTCTTCCACTCTTGTCATTTTTCGGATCCACGAGTTCCTCTTCTTATCTCTCCTGGTTACACCAAGTATGCACCTCTCCATGCTACTTTGAGTTGTCTGCAGCCTTTGTATGTCTCTTTTAGTTAAGGTCCACGTCTCTGCACCATATGTAAGCACTGGAAGGATGCATTGATCAAACACTTTTCTTTTAAGACATAATGGCATATTGCTCTTGAAAATTATGCTGTTTCTTCCAAAAGCTCTCCAGGCAAGTTTTGTACGACGATTAATTTCTTCACCAATGTGACCCTCACTTGATATCTGCTGTCCAAGATAAACGTACGTGTCTGTTATCTCCAGCTTTTCTCCATCAATCGATAAATCTTCATTTCTTGTAAAAGCATTGAACATCACTTTTGTCTTCTGAAAGTTCATTTTTAATCCCACTTCTTTACTCTTGTCAGCAAGTTCCTGGATCATACTCTGCAGCTCTGATGGGGTAGTTGCAAAAATGACTACATCATCAGCAAAACGAAGGTGGGTTAGATAATCTCCATTAATCTTTATCCCCTTGTTTTCCCAGCTCAGTGACTGAAAAACACCCTCCAATGTGGCATTAAAGAGCTTCGGAGATATGGTGTCACCTTGTCTCACTCCCTTTCCAATTTTTACGTGTGTTGTATTTTCAAACAGCCGAATCTTTGCACTTGCATTTTCATAGATGTTATTAATAATATTAATGTATGCATCTTCAATACCGCAGGTTTTCAGAGCCATTGTAACTGCTGATGGTTTCACCGAATCAAAGGCTTTTTCATAATCGATAAAAGCCATGCACAATGGAAGTTCATATTCCCTCGCTCTTTCAATTAGTTCTCTCAGCACGTGGATATGATCTATTGTGCTGTAGCCACTCCTGAATCCAGCTTGTTCTCTCGGTTGAGCCATGTCCAGTGTTACCTTCAAGCGGTGTGAAAGAACTTTAGTGAAGATTTTATAAACTACTGATAGGAGGCTGATAGGTCTGTAGTTTCCGAGATCCTCAATGTCACCTTTCTTATGTAGCAGAATCATTGTAGCGGTGTTCCAATCCTCAGGAATCTTTCCTTCATTAAGGCATCGAGTGAAAATTTGGGCGAGTACTGTTTCGATTTCTCCACTTGCTTCTTGTATGATGTCTACAGTAATTCCATCTTCTCCTGGAGCTTTTCCCCGCTTCATGTTCTTGATTGCATGTGCAACTTCTGCTGGAAGGACTGGAGGAACTCTGGTACTGGTATCTTTCATGATGTCTGGAGTGCATGTATCATCCCTTTCATATAATTTGGAGTAGAAATCTTTCACTCTTGTCAAAATTTCGCCTCTATTTCTTGTTACAGAACCATCTTCTTTTCTCAGTGCCATAATCTGTTTTCTTCCCTTACTGAGATGTCCCTTTGCTATCTTTAGGCTTTGGTTTTTTTCAATTGCTTTCCTCACTAGTTCACAGTTGAATTTTCTTACGTCTTCAGTGATACTTTTTCTTACTGTCTTGCATAGCTCTATATATTCCACTTTGGAAGTCACATCTTCTTTAGTTGTCCTCATCTCTCTTCTTTTTGCATCAACATTTTCGTTTTTCCTGATAATTTGTTTACATGCAACTTGTTCTTAGACCCAGCTAATTTTGTTGCTGTTTCCATAAGAGCTTTGGTTACTTTTCTGTTTACTTCAGAGATGTCCACTTCTTCTGATGTTAGGCCTTCTAAAGCAGAGAACCTGTTCTTCAGTTCCAACTTGAAGGTATTATGGTGTTTTTTAAGGTTGGTTATGTCAATAGATTTTGTTTGTCTTATGAGCTTGCCACGTTCAAGTTTAGTGTTGAGGTGCATCTTACATCTCACCAATCTATGGTCACTACCTGTGTTGAACTTGTTTAGCACACTGCAGTCTTCTATGACGAATTTTTTGTTACACATAATAAAATCAATTTCACTTGTCGTCCCATTTGGATGTCTCCATGTCCATTTCCTGTGTGGCTTTTTCTTGAAGAAGGAGTTCAAGATGAAAAACCCTTCTGCCTCTGCAAACTCAACAAGAGTATTTCCACGCTGGTTTCTGTTGCCGTGACCGAATTTACCTATTGAAGTTTCATTCTGTTGCCGTTGCCCTATTTTTGCATTGAAATCTCCCATAATTATTTTCAAGTGCTGCTTACCTTTATTATTTAGATGACAAATTTCCTCATAAAATTCTTCGATTTCTTCTTCAGGATGACTTGTGGTGGGTGCATAAGTTTGAATAATCTGAGCCTGGTATCTTTTCGAGAGTTGGATAACAAGTCGTGCAGCTCTGTCAGAGGAACTTTCAACTTCTACAACTTTATCCTTCAGTTTCTTGTTTATTATAAATCCAACACCACTAGTTCTGCCAGTATCTGTCCCACGATAGTAGAAGAGATGTCCACTTTTCAGTTCGATGAGATCTTCTCCTTTTCTCCTTACCTCACTTAGCCCCACGATGTCCCAGTTGATCCTTTGTAGTTCCTCTTCCAATTCAAGAAGCCTTGAATCAGAAGATAGGGAGCGTCCATTGCACGTAGCCAAGGTCAGCATCAGATGGCAGCCTAGTCCGGTCCTCCGGGGATTCTTAGCACCCTCTGCCTTCATGTCGCACTGGCCGCTGCCTTGGCCAGGTACATTCCAGCTGCCGGAGACTGAGGGCCAAGATTTAAGTTGTGGAATCATTTTGGAGGGGTTTGGCCATAACTTACCACGCTGGCCAAGCGGGTTGGTGAGTGTGGGATAGAATTTCCTCTAATCCCGATGGTATAGTTATACCGCTATTGGCGGTCGTCAGAGCCCCTTTAGTGGGAACAGGATGCACCACGAGAAGGCGGGGTTGACATTTGTCAAGGAGAGGCTGTGATGTTACGCATCACCTGACCTTACATCCCTGTAATAGGATACTGTGTGTTATATCACTTAGAGATATGGCAGATTTTCGGTTGCTGATATCCGCGATCGTAAGCGGTAGTTGCATTGCGATTGTTGATGATGACAAGATAAATACTGGAGTGATGTAAAATGTTGCATAAACTAAAAAAATAAAAAAAATAAAGCCCCCCCCCACCCCGAACTTTTATGCAGTCATCATAGCTGATCAACCATTTCATTCCATGAACATCAGCACATTTCAATCATTTGAACATTGGGGGTATCTGAAGGAATTCAGCCGTGCTTAAGCGCCCTAGCGCAACGAAAACATGCTAATTTTGGATAGTTCTATTCCCTTCCCCTCTACCATCCCTAATAATTGAGAGTGCATACATTGAGAGTGTTTCAAATATTCTATTTATGAGCTAGTTTTCGCGCTGTTTGTTATGCTTTTATTTTCGAAGAAAGAGAGGGAAAATAAGGAAAAGCAGCTAGAGAAAAAAAGAAAAGCTGAGTTTGATGACAAAATAAAAGAAAATGATGCAGAAATAAATAGGCTTAAAAAAGATAAAGAAGCCTCCCTAGCAGTAATTCAAGAGGGAACAGAAAGAATGAGAAAAGCTGTAGAAAAACAAAATACTGTTGAAATAGCAGTTGCCTCTAACTTGATCATACAAGTTTCAGCTGAAATAAAGAAAACTGAAAGTAAATTAGTTGTGGTGGAAGCAGAAAAAGATAGGCTAATCAGGAAAAGGTTAAAACAATAATATGAAAAAAGTAATTCAGTGAACAATTGTACATAGTTCTTGGTTTTCAATTACCTTTTTAGGATATTATAGTTTAATGTGAAACCTGAAAACTTTACTGTGAAAATTGTGAATTGCTTCTGGTTCAACAGCATATTAATGTTCAAAGTGAAACTTGAATGTGGTAAATATACTTGAATATGATAATAACACGTGAAAAGATAAGAACTGAACATTAGAAGTAAATCATACTTAAACTTTAGACATTAGACGTTATGCAAAAAATTTGGGTGTGAACTTTGACCATATATACTAATGGACTGCGCATTGGCAATAGCTGCATCAAAGCCGCCATGGCTCAAACATTGGGCACGTCATCATCAGACTCCAAATTTCGTGTACAAATGCTGTTATGATTACTAATTTACGCTGCAGAACTTCAGTGTTTTCGGTGTATTATGTGAATGCACCTCATATATAATGAAAACTCTTCAGGTAAGTTTACTTATGAGCTATATACATGCATGATCGTGTTGTTTACATTTTGTGATTTATAATGTGATGAACATTTGCGAAGAATTTGGAACATGCATTCCATTTTTTTTTCTTAAGTTACTATATTTTTATATCAATAGCTGCAAGTTTCTGGTTAAGTAATTGAACTTTATTGACTTAGGTATTTAATTCGTTTCTTACCCATGAAAAATCATAGAACTTTCTTTACTATATCGGTCAGAGCAACCATAAGCACAGCAGGTGTAACCCATCTTTTTGACTGTTGTCATGTGATTTTATGTTGGAGCCAGAAATTTTGATGTCATGCGCAGTCTATCAGTATATATGGTTGAAGGGTGTGAAGCAAACTCTTTACAATGCATACAAAGTTGTTTTACTAGATGTATACAAATATACATCTAGTTTTTATTGAAATACACTCCTAAAATTTTCCTAAAATTTTTCTAAAAATTCCTAAAATTCCTAAAATTCTTACCTAAAATTTTCCAGAAGTATGCTATGATCCCTGAGACTGGTGTCTACAAATTTTCTTATTTTGCATTTTTTAAAAATGACAGATTTGTTTTTTGTTGATGTGCATATGTGTGTGGGTGAATTCCCCAGATATAAAACTGTAAAGTTAGGGGCGGGGGGGTGTAATTATATGTATATACATTCCTTGATGCATTGACCAATCAGGCCCAGCTCCTTACACAGTGAGTGTGACTCAATTTTCAGTTTTGTCTTGAGCATCTTAGTGGCACCTATGTGGTGATAAAAATTGTAACTTCATGTCTGTGCTTAGATAATTGATCCAGCATCGTGTCTTTTGTGAACCAATGGACTTCTCTGTGTAGCAGAAGTTGTGAAGGTTTCTTATTGATTTCTTGGTAGATGCCATTTAAAATGTGTGAATTCAAAAATCAGGCTTTAATGAACTGAACAGTTGAATTACTTTATCTGAGACTTCTTCAGTTTCTTTGGCATACTTTCCAATGTCTAAATTTCTCAGAATATGTTACAATCCACTCATATGACATCTGGTTTAAGCTGGTGAATGTGTACAAATTCACTGTGTTTATGTATAATTGCCAACATGCCATCTGTGTAAAGTCCATCGTTACAAGTCCATTTGATTTCATATTGCATTGTATGCAAATAGGTGGACAAAACAATGAAAATGCCAGTGACAATATATCATTAACAAGTGGAATATACCAAGGCAATATTACGTAGTTTAATGCTCCTTAAAATGCTTAGAATTGCCTGGTATAATTAATTTTTAAGTTTTAAAGGCTTATATTTTTATTTTGGAAATGTTATATATAATTTCTGTTTCACAGGTTCATTATTTTAACACATCTTGTAAAGTGTGTCATACGTCTTAAAGTAAAGGCATATTTCTAAGAGTCTACTAAATGTTCTAAATGGTGTGCAGCTCAGTGGTGTAAGCGATGATTTCTGACCATTCGTCTGAGATCGGTCCAGGTTTGAATACTGATGACACATGGATGTTGTGTTTGTCTTACGACACTGGCCTCCCTTCCTTGAAACTAGTAGCCTTAAATTGGACACTGGCTTTTTTTCTCTTATTTCTAAGAGCCCATTAAATGTTCTAAATGGTGTGCAGCTCAGTGGTGTAAGCGATGATTTCTGACCATTCGTCTGAGATCGGTCCGGGTTCGAATACTGATGACACATGGATGTTGTGTTTGTCTTACGACACTGGCCTCCCTTCCTTGAAACTAGTAGCCTTAAATTGGACACTGGCTTTTTTTTTCTCTTCCTTTGAACCAGTAGCCTTAAATTCAATGTATGACTGCTTATAGCCTGTGGAATTACTCACGGGGCTCATTAAATGCCTGTCACCATGATATTCTGACATTCAAAACCCAAATGGTGTGCTTTGTATATCAGAGTTTTATTCCTTATATAATTTCTTCTGAAATTCTGTTTGTCAATTGCCAAATGAACAGTTATCTGTTCTAGATTTTAAACAGTTAAAAACTGCTATGTTTTGACTTATATCCCAAGATGCATTTCTCCTGAAAATATTTTATAGAATGAATATTTCAAATTGTTAAACATACTTTTGTATTTTTTTTAAACAAACTGCTTCATATTTTTATTTGCTGTTAACTTATTCAATTTTTTGTCTGTTGTTAAAGCTTGAGAAAAAGCATTTAGTGTTTGCATAAATGTAAACAAAGATGCACATTCAACTATGTATTTTTTTCTTTATATATATACAGCCCCACTGTGCTCACCTTTGTATAATTCAGTGGATTATAAAGCAAGCCATAAAACCTCATCTTTTCCACTCACTCCTTTCAGCACTGATAAAAGGTTTGTGGTACAAATAACATGATGTATGAAATTCAATTGTATGTTGTAAATGCTGTCATTCTTACATTTTGCAGAAGTGTTTTTATTATTTACCTTAATTTGCTGAACTTAAGCAGCTCTGGTAATGCTACACAAAATACACTAGTGGCCAAAATTGTGGAAACTTTTTGTAAAATTTGTATTTCTGAGGTTTGATGTCTCATAAAATCAATCTTTTTTTAGAATAACACCAGAAAAATTGTATATCATTAGAAAGATAATTTAATGCAGAATGTAATAATGTAGGCTTGATTAAAAAAATGTCATTTAAAAAAAAGTTATACACAGAAAACATAAAGCATATTTCATAAATTGCTTTTATCAATTGTGCTCTATACCTTGGTTGCTTCTGACTAACAGGTTTATTTAATCAGCTCCACAGATTTTCTATCATATTCAGGTCAGGGCTATTGGCCTTTCTAGCAGTGTAACACAATTTTCTTGAAACTGCTTTTTGCACACAGCAGCAACATGACAAGAATATTGAGTAAGGAACTATTTGGGAAGATTCAAATTCATGTCACAAAACTTTGTTTTTCAATAATTTTTTATAAGGTAATTCAAGTTTGGATGATAGTTTGTGCATAATCACAGAACAGGGAGATCTTTTCCTTCAACCTTTCTCTTTCTGGGTCATTCCATGTCAAATCAACCAATGCATGGAACCTTAATGTCATGGATTTGGTTCATTTTTGGTACATTTGTACCTTGCCATCAGATGCGTAAAAATTATTTTTTTTCAAATTTTTTTGTCCACCCATTTTTGAGATATCGAATTTTCAAAATTGCCTAAAATGCCAAAATTCACTAGCTACCGTAACTTCAAATGCCATTTACAAGATACATATGACAGCTACAGACATGGGACAGGTGTCATTTTGAAGCTTATGGATAGGGCTTTCATTTGATATACAACATCACACAATTGTAAATTTTCAAAAAATCCACAAATTTAAAACAAAAAATATTTTGAGTCTTTGGAAAAACGGAATTTAAAAAAAAATTCAAAAACTTCACACTTAAAGGTGTGTATGTCTTGTAGCCAGTCAGTCCAAATTTTAAGGTGGTATCTCATTGGTGTCATGCAAAAATTAAATTTTCTTTTTGGCAGTGACAAGGAATTAAACCCCTCAAGCCCATTTTTCTACAATTTACATTGATAAAATTATGTGGTAAACTGAAATGAATCCAAAAAAAATTATAACAGTATTTTTACAGAGAGTGAAAGAGAGATGTGCATGTATGTGTGTGTGTGTGTGTGTGTGTGTGTGTGTGTGTGTGTGTGTGTGTGTGTGCGTGCAATGTGTGGAAGGAGATAGGGCAGGTTATCTTGGCAAAGGAACTGTGTTCAAAACATGCAAGACAAGCCGTGAAGTGCTTGTGCCTATTTATTCATGTGCACTTCCCCCACCATGTTACCTTCCAGACAGCTTAGTTGTGGTCTAGCTCTCTGTGTGTGTACTTCAGTTCGTTTGGACAGTGTGTTTTTAGTGAAGCTTTGTGGGACATTTTTGTTGTGAAGCTGTTTTATTAGTCTTTATTAAGTTAATTTCATTAACTGTTTGATAATTACATAATTTGAAATATGGAGGAGAATAAGTGATCAAAAAACTGTTGCAACCCTTTTTAAAAAATGGAGGCACTGGGTTAGTAAAGACTTGAGGAAAGTAACTGATTGGATGGTTTCACTAAATAGTGAAATCAAACCACACATGAAAATATGCACTTCATGCACATTGCAGTTAGGAAAAGAGAAGTCTTGTCCGATGTAAAACAATATACTTGAAAAGGAAATTCCTCCTGAGAATTATGAGATTTCTGGTCCTAGTCATATTAAGGAGTCTCAGTGTTTTGGACCCTGATGCAGCTTTAAGCCACTTAAATGGCTCTTTGACCTCCCTTGGTGAGTCTCCAGTGTGTAAGGAGAAAGTATTAAATAGGTCTAAGAAGTATTGCAAAGAAAATATGGGGAAGATTAAAAGAACCTACAAAGAGTTATTTTTTACTTCTGAAGATGATTTTGATGACGAAGAATGTCACTCTGCTGATTCAGAAATTATTCAGCAACTAAAGGAAAATTTTAAAAAGCTCATGATTTTGACAGTTTTACCAAAAAGCTGGTCCTGTAAAAGAACAGAAAGTGAAAAAAAAAAAAAAAAAAAAAAAAAAACCTTGTGAAAGAAAAAGGAATTTTGTCCTCACCTAATCCCAAACCTGGAAAAATTTTACCTGAAGACATGGTCAACTTAGTAAAGTAATTTTACTGCAGTGAAGAAGTCAGCAAGCAAATGCCCGGCAAGAAAGATTATATTCCAATCAAAGACAAAGATGGTTGTCGAACTCATGTCCAAAAGCGTCTGATACTTGGTAATCTTAGAGAAATTTACCAACTTTTCAAGTCTAAGTACCCATCTGAAAAGATAGGATTTTCAAAATTTGCTGAGTTAAGACCAAGGAACTGCATTATAGTGGGAGCTAGTGGGACTCACACTGTATGTATGTGCACAACACATCAGAATGTAAAGCTCATGATTGCTGGTGCTAATTTAAACAAAGTGACCATGCAAGGACATGATACTCCTTTAAAAACATATCAACATTGCTTATCAAGAATTATGTGTAATCCCCCAGCACAGAAATGTTTTTTAGGTGACTGAGATTCATGTCCTAGCACTGATATATTCAAGGTAGCCTTATTGACAAGTCTTGAAGAAGAAATAATTGATAACATCACCTACAAGCAGTGGGTTTCAGTGGACTGCTGTTCATTTGAAACTATTTGCAAAACCACAGAGGATTTTGTTGAGTTTTCAGCCCAGCTAATCATCTTGAAGAAGCATGATTTCATCACCAAACAGCAATCTGCTTTTTTTGCAGAGAAGAAAATTACACTTTGCCCTAATGGAGCTGTGGTGACATGTAATTTTTCTGAGAACTTTTCATTTATTCTGCAAGATGAAGCCCAGTAATTCCATTGGAACAACTCAGTGGCAGCTGTTCATCTCTTTGTTGTGTACTACAAGGAAAATGATCAACTAAGACATAAGAGTTTTTGTTTTCATCTCGGAATGTCTGAAACATGACACAGTTTTTGTTCATGCTGTCCAAAGAAAACTTCTTAATGCTTTGAAAGTGGAATTGCTCCCAAACTTGAAAAAGTTATTTTACTTTTCAGACTGCTGTGCAACATAATACAAAAATCGTAAGAGTTTTGCAAATTTGAGTAAACACTACACTGATTTCCAAGGCATTGAAGCAGAGTGGCACTTTTATGCCACTGCACATGGCAAAGGAGTTTGTGATGGTGTTGGAGGCACAGTGAAGAGACTTGCAGCAAAGGCCAGCCTTCAAAACACCCTCTCAAATCAGAGAATGACACATCAATAGCTGTTTGAGTGGGGGAAGGCAAACATCCCTGCAATAAGTTTGTTTTTATATTTCAAATGATGAATACCTGGAAGAGGAGATATTTTTACAAGTACAATTTGATGAAGCAGTTGCTGTTACAGGAAATCAGAAGTTTCATGCCTACCTCCCAGTATCAACTGAAAAATTAGAAACCAAAGGATTTTCAGCTTCTCATGATTCTGTTTTACATTGTATTAAAATCACTCCCAAACTTCAAGATGTAGATTTTGATTGTATGAATGGTTTTGTGGAATGTGCCTATGACAACTCATGGTGGATGGGATGTGTTCTCTCAGTGGAGGCGGTAGAATGTAAAGTCAAGCTATCATTCTTACATCCAGCTGGACCAGCAACATCATTCTCTTATCCTAGGAAACCGGATGTTCTCACCGTGCCAGGACTTCATCCTTTGCAAACTAGATCCAATTACAGCTACAGGGAGAACATACCAGCTAACCTCACAGGAGATAAAACCATCCAACATGCTATCCAAGAAAAAAGAGGTTCTTTATCATTAGGTATAGAAATGTTTGTCTATTTTTGGGGCTAAGTCAATTTAATTCCTTGTCACTGCCAACAAGAAAATTTAATTTTTGTATGATACCATTGAGAATACCACCTTGAAATTTGGACTGACTGGCTTCAAGGCATATATATACCTTTAAGTGTGAATTTTTTGAAAATTTTAAAAATTCCATTTTTCCAAAAACTCAAAATATATATTTTTTGAAAATTTGTGATTTTTTGAAAGTTTACAATTGTGTCATGTTGTATATCAAATGAAAGCCCTATTAATAAGCTTTAAAATGACACCTATCCCATGTCTGTAGTTATCATAGGTATCTCGTAAATGACAATTTAAAAAATTCAATATCTCAAAAAATGCGTGGACCAAAAATTTGAAAAAAATAATTTTTAAACATCTCATGGTAAGGTACAAATGTACCAAAAAGTAACCAAATCCATGAGAAGTTCCAAAATGTAATTTTCATTGTTTGATTTGACATGAAAGACTTTTCTTCAATGTTTTCAGTGTTATCACATTTCTTCTTACTGATCTGATTATTGGTAGAAAAACATGCAGAAGCTTTGCCTTTCTCCAGCTTCCTTCTCTGAGTCAAAGATCTATAGATTATCACAATTATATTGGAATTCACTTTCCTCAGTAACCAGTGATATGTAGTGTTGGTTTGTGAATTCCCTTTGGGATAGGAGTCTTTTGACCCCTATAAATAATTCCCTTAACATTTATTGCAGTTTCAAAGAAATGCTTTTTATTCTTCTATTTTCTTTTCTTTTTCTTTCAATAATCACTGTATAACACTTAAAGTTACATTCTGGAGAAAAGTAATGTTTACTTCAATCAGGCTTCCATTACTTATTTTCTTTTTATGTTTTCACTGCACAAGACAAGTTGGACAGGATTTAGATTTACTTGTTTGTTATTAAACCCTATATAAAAGAAGAGGTTGTTACCAACCACTATGTGCCCTTAATTAGTGCTTTGACTGCTTGTTAGTTGACCTTCCCTCCTCCCCAAGGCTTTGACAAGCTGAAATGTCATTATTTCTCATTTGTGTAAGAATAGAGATCTGGTTTCGAAAGCTCACTTAACTATTACTGATCTCTCTCTCTCTCACTTAATCATTTTTACTTTTTTTTTATCACCATAACTTCCTTGCTCCCAGTTTTTAAAATTTTTCATAAGTCATTTACATGATCAGGGGTCAATCCAGGCACCATTTGATACCATTGGACGGTATCTTCATAAAAATATTTTTTGCTCAAACAGAATCTTCTCAGAAATATTTCGAACTTAATGGTATGTTCATTTCCCATAAAATTTTAATCTAACAAAAATATTTTATTGTAAGAGTCGTCTTGAATTTTGTTATCTTTAACTATTATGTTTTTTTTCATTTTATTATTTTGGTCAGTAAAACAGCCTCTGACGGATGCCTATCCATTAATTACTGTGTCATCTCTGCCAGCAGCAGGGTGCACACGCGTGCTTGAAAACCTGGAAAGTCCTGGAAAATCATGATTACATTTTCAAGGCCTGGAATATCCTGGAAAAACGGTATTTTTTTAATGCTGTCTTGAAAAGCCTTGAAATTTGAAATTAGTGCTTAAAAAAAATGTCCTTTTAGGAAATCGTGTTACTGACTGTTACCCCTTCATTTTTTAAGTTCCTCTCCTCTGTTCTCAAAGAAACCGCCGGCAGCAGTAGTGTTTCGGATGTGAACCAAATCCTAATTTGGCGGGGGTGGGGGGTGGGGGGCACTACTTCCAGTGCACAGTGCAATAAAATTGGATGATTACTAGCAGGTCTGTTAGGAAGGGGAGCTTGATGCATTCTCTTGCCCTGAGCTTGATGTCCGTCCGACAACTGCTGAGAACAACAGAAGGAGAAAGAAGAGACATTTAGCATTTGCAAGGGGGTCGCGTGTTTACCAAGTCAGCTGGCATCCACCAGTGAAGAGTATGCCTGAACAACACATTCATCTGCTCCTTGTTTATTGCATTAAGATGCTTGCTTCCGGCCCTCCCCTCAAGAGACTTCAGCTACTTATGATAAAAAATAAGAAAACTATCTTTGCGAATTTTTCACAAAAGTGGCTGAAATTTTTACATTTACTATAATTGGATTACAGAAGCTCACTCCCAAAATTCCATTTGAATCGGTTTAAAACTTAAAAAGTTAGCATTGGAAATTTTTATTATGTGTGACTCTTTAAACAGTGAGCCTTGAGCAGAAAGGGTGTTACCATAGCAACGGTTGATTGACAGCTAGGAGCGCTGATTCGAAGCCCTTGGTTGGGAAGAAAGCAAACACCTGTTTATCACTTCCACGGCTCAAAAGGACTAAGAAAATTTTTTCAGAAATCCATTTTCCCGAATTTTGAAAAAACACAGTAAAATTTTTACAGTGGTGAAAATACATCACAATAAAGTTGTAGTGCAAATTTCGCCAAATTCCGTTTGAAACTTTAGCAGATGCAAAAAAAAAAAAAAAAATCTTCTGTTGCAAAATCGGATTGAAAAAAAAGAAACGGCAATTATAAATTACGGGAAAAGCAAGTGAATTAATTTTTTTTTAGATGCCATGGTTTATTTAAACAGAGTGATCCTTAAATTTTTTTCTGTGATGATATGGACTCTATTTGAATTACAAACATACATTTTTATTCAGACGTCTGAGTTACTGTTTTAATAAAAAAATCTATAATTAAAAAGTTTTCAATGGATTTAGGCGAAATTCAGCAGATAAACGTATTTTAGTAAATTGCAACGTTATGACGTAAATTTGGTCATTTTGTCGAAAATTGGGGAGCATTTTTTTTTTTTTTTTTTTTTACGTTTTCTCCTATAGTTAGGGTGAAGGAGGAAGACACTTCAGTGAGCTGCAGATGGTGATTTATGGCGATGTGCCAAATGAAAAGAAGCCGTTCCATCAGGACATTCCAGAGGTTGTGTGTGAGTGTGCGTGGACGTGTGCTCCTGCTGTTTGATCTTAATCGTAATGTTTTCTGCATGAGGAAGGGGAGGGGGAAAAATATCCGTTTCAGCTTTACAGCTTTCAGGCTCCTTTTCTTTTTTTCTTGGTAATAAATAAAAACCATAGTTGGTAGTTGCTGCATTAACCATTGATCCATATTCGCATTTCTTGAATATAAACAGCAGACAATCAGAAACATGGTGTTGGGTGGGTCTTGATGTTCTTCATTTTGTATCTGCTGAATCTTGTTCTGTAGGAATACGGAATGAGTTATACTGTGAATATATACAAAACTGCATTTTTTTAGCTGAAAAAATAGGTCTACTTGTACACAGTAGCTAACGTGTGAACTCAGACGAAGACAATCGGACATATGGACGTCTGATTCCATAAAAAAATCAACCCACTTTTATTATACACGACAGGTAAAAAAGCAAAAACATGTTTTTAAACATTATAAAGGAAAGCGGATTTTTGAAACACCATGACTTGATGATATTAATTTCTGAAAGTTTTTTTTTTTTTTTCGATCTTAATTTCTGAAATATATTTTTTTCAATTACAATACATTGTAACAGGATACCTGTGTGTTGTATCCCTTAGTGGTATGGCAGATTTTCAGTTGGCCGATATCCGCGATCGTAAGTGGTAGTTATATTGCTATTGTTGATGATGACAAGATAAATGCTGGAGTAATGTAAAACGTTGCATAAAGTAAAAAAAAATCGTCCCCCCTCCCCCTTAAAACTTTTATGCGGTTATCATAGCTGATCAACCATTTCATTCCATGAACATCAGCACATTTCAATCATTTGACCATTGGGGGTCTGACGGAATTCAGCATTTCGCTAATCGGTAAAAAAGTCCGAGGTAAAAAAGTCCAGGTAAAAAAGTCCGAGGAAAAAAGTCCGAGACTGTTGATAAACGCGGAAAAAAAGGCCAGGAAAAAAAGTCCGAGGAAATAAAGTCCGAGGGAAAAAAGCCAGGAAAAAAAGTCCGAGATGGGCGTTTTGACTGTCATCATGGGCTAACTAATAAGTCGATTTGACATACTGTTTGAATGTTAGGGGTGGGGGTGGGGGACATACTTTCATTATTTACCTAGTGTGATGGGGTTGCCGGAAAACTGCCACACGTTTTTCATTAAGGGGCCGGGTACAAAGTGCCATTCCCCCGAGGAACATTTTGAATGTGTGGCAGTTTTCCAAGTTTCCTAATTATGTTTTAGTTTTCCAAGGCGCCTAACCGCGGGAAGGAGCTCCTTTGTTTGTCTGAATTTTCATGCCGGCTCATACTAGTTTAGAATGACTGACCACAAAAGTTCAACTGAAGGGAGGGGGTATAAAGATCGCCGTACATTTCTTAAAACTACAGTGTTCGACGAAACAACAGAATTACACATGATTCGTGCTGTGTTCAGAAAAGGACGATAAGGTGGGATTTTTTTAATAACGCGGCACTTGTGCTTAGGCACTAAATATTTACATAACATGTCAGGTTTGTAATACTTTTGTTTTACTAAATTAATTCATAGGGCCTATACCTTGGCCTTTTTAACAACTTTTAATCCGCCGACTTCATATTCACAACGTTTACACAGCAAATCAAGTTAATAATATTGGGCGTTTACTTAGGCACGAAATATTAATTTATAGGCCCTACGCCTGGGCTTTTTTATTTGTTTTTACTCCACCGATGTCATATTCACAACGTTTACACATCAAATAAAGTTAATAATATTGCGCTTTTACTTGGGCACAAAATATTAATTTATAGGCCCTAGGCCTAGGCCTTTTTGACGATTTTTAATCCGTCGACTCCATATTTATAGGGTTTATTTATCAACTCAAGTTAATAGCATTGCGCTTTTACTTAGGCACTAAGTATTAATTCATATAGGCCCTGGGCATAGGCCTTTTTAATACTTTTTATTCTACCGATGTCATATTTAAAAAGTTTATGTACCAAGTCAGGTTAATAGCATTTGCTTTTACTTAGGCATTCACTAGGCCTAGGACCAATGAATTAATAACTACTGCCTAAGCAGAAGTGCAATATGATTGTCTTCAGTTCATACATAAACGTTATGAATATTACATCGTTAGAATAAAAACTGTTAAAAAGGCCTATGCCAAGGGCCAATGAAACAATATTTAAAAGTGGAATATTATTAACTTGAGTTAATATGTAAACGTTATGAATATGGCATCCGTAGAATAAAAACTACTAAAAAGGCTTGGGCCTATGACCTATGAATTGATATTTAGTGCCTAAGTAAAAGCACAATACTCTTAACGTGGCATGGTATGTAAACTTTATGAATATGACATCAGTAGAATAAAAAGTGTTTAAAAGTCCTAGGTCCAAGGCCTGTGAATTGATATTTAGTGCCAAAGTAATAGCGCAATACTATTAACCTGACTTGGCACGTAAACTTTATGAATATGACATCGGTAGAATAAAAAGTATTAAAAAGGCTTAGGCCTAGGGCCTATGAATTAATACTTGGGCCTAAGTAAAAGCGCAATGCTATTAACTTGAGTTGATAAATAGACGTTATGAATATAAGTTCGACGGATTAAAAACCGTCAAAAAGGCCAAGGCCAAGGCCTAGGTCCTATAAATTAATATTTGGTGCCTAAGTAAAAACGCAATATTATTAACTTTATTTGATGTGTTACCATTGTGAATATGACATCGGTGGAGTAAAAACAAATAAAAAGGCCTATAAATTAATATTTCGTGCTTAAGTAAACGCCCAATATTATTAGCATGATTTGCTCTGTAAACGCAGTGAATATGACATTGATAGAATAAAAACTGGTAAAAGGCTTAGGGCCTGTGAATTAATATTTTGTGCCTAAGTAAAAGCGCAATATTATTAACTTGATTTGATGTGTAAACGTTGTGAATATGGCATTGATAGAATAAAAACTGTTAAAAAGGCCCCGGCCCAGGGCCTGTGATTTTAATATTTCGTGCCTAAGTAAAAGCGCAATGCTATTGACTGGTTTTGATACGTAAACATTATGAATATGAAGTCGGCGGATTAAAAGCTGTTAAAAAGGCGAAGGTGTAGGGCCTGTGAATTAATTAAGTAAAAGAAAAATATTACCAACTTGACATGTTATGTAAATATTTAGTGCCTAAGTAACAGTGCAGCGTTATTAAAAAATCCCATATTAGGGTCCTTTTCTGAACATAGCATGGATTGTGCTGTAATTCTCGCTTGGCTTACATAGAACGTTTTCTCGAAATTTGTTTGGAGTTCCCAATTCAATTCTAAATATAGGCCAAGAAATGGTAATATTTATATCCCCCTTTCCCGCACACACCCTTGAACTTTTGTGGCCAGTTGCCCTAAACTCGTATGAAACTATGAACCGACACGAAAATCCAGACAAACAAAAGAGCTCCTTCCCATCGTTCAGACACCTTGGAAAATTAACACACATAATTCTGAAACTTGGAAAACTGCCACACATTCAGAGTGCTCCTCTAAAGAACGGCAATTTGTGGCTGGCCTCTTGATGAAAAGCATGTGGCAATCTTCCGGTCTGGCAGTTTTCCTGTTTGGCGGTTTACAGTGAACTGTCTGTCTGAGCTAATCTCCTTCCTGACATTCCGGCATGCTTTCGAATTTCATCTACCCACCTCCCACGTGGTCTTTTTCTGGGTCTTTTTGTGTTCCTTGGTGCCTTGTCTAATACATCATTTGTCCATCGGTGGCCCATTTTTCTAGGAATATGTCCGGCCTATTGCCATGTCAGGGATTTCACTTTCATCATGATGTCTTCAAATTTGGTTATTTTCCTGATCCAAGAGTTCCTCTTCTTATCCTTCGTAGTTAGGCCAGTATTATTAACTTGACTTGTTATGTAAACATTGCGAATATGACACCGATAGAATAAAACTGTTGAAAACGGCTAGGCCAAAGGCCCTTGAATTAATATTTCGTGCTGAAGTAAAAAGCACAATCCTATTAACTTTATTTGATGTGTAAACGTTGTGAATATGAAATTGGTAGAGTAAAAACTATAAAAAATGCCTAGGCCTAGGTCTTATGAATTAATATTTCGTGCCTGAGTAAATACCCAATATTATTAACTTGATTTGCTGTGTAAACGTTGTGAATATGGCATTGGTTAAATAGAACTCCAGTAAAAGGGCCTTGGCCTAGGCCATTGAATTAATATTTCGTGCCTAAGTAAAGGCGCATTATTATTAACTTGATTTGACGTGTAAACGCTGTCAATACTACATTGGTAGAATAAAAACTGTTAAAAAGGCCTAGGCCTAGGGCCTATAAATTAATATTTAGTGCCTAAGCAAAAGCGCAATGCTAGTGATTTTATTTTATACGTAAGCGTTATGAATATGAAGTCGGCAGATTAAAAGCTGTTAAAAAGGCCAAGGTATAGGCCCTATGAATCAATTAAGTAAAAGAAAAGTATTTCAAACCTGACATGTTATGTAAATATTTAGTGCCTAAGCACAAGTGCCGCGTTATTAAAAAAAATCCCACCTTATCGTCCTTTTCTGAACACAGCATGAATCATGTGTAATTCTGTTGTTTCGTCGAACACTGTAGTTTTAAGAAATGTACGGCGATCTTTATACCCCCTCCCTTCAGTTGAACTTTTGTGGTCAGTCATTCTAAACTAGTATGAGCCGGCGTGAAAATTCAGACAAACAAAGGAGCTCCTACACGTCGTTAGGCGCCTTGGAAAACTGCCACAACATAATTATAGGAATCTTGGAAAACTGCCGCACATTGAAAGTGTTCCTCGGAGGAATAGCACTTAGTGCCCGGCCCCTTAATGAAAAACGTGTGGCAGTTTTCCTGTGTGGCGGTTTTCCGGCAACCCCATAACACTAGGTAAATAATGAAAGTATGCCCCCCCCCCCCCACACACACACCTTCAACATTCAAACAGTATGTCCAATCGACTTATTGGTATGCCCATGATGACAGTCAAAACGCCCATCTCGGACTTTTTTTCCTGGCCTTTTTTCCCTCGAACTTTATTTCCTCGGACTTTTTTCCTGGCCTTTTTTTCTTCGGACTTTTTTTCCGCGTTTATCAACAGTCTCGGACTTTTTTTCCTCTGACTTTTTTACCTGGACTTTTTTTCCTCTGACTTTTTTACCTAGATTCCAGCAGTTCTTTAAGCGCCTAGCGCAACGAAAACATGCTAATTATGGACAGTTCTATTCCCTTCCCCCTATCATCCCTAGTAATTGAGAGCGCATACTGTAGTTTCAAATATTCTGTGTATGAGCTAGTTTTCACGCTGTTCGTTATGTTTTTATTTTAGAAATTACTAACCCTTTCGAACTGTAGGTTGCAGAAACGTTTATGCTTTGGTTTTTTCCATTTGTCCGTACGATAATTCACGTAAAAGGGGTTGGATTTTGGCGAAATTTTAGTATGCTGTTAGGTACAACCTAGGAACCTACCCTGTTGAAAATGGTCGAAATTAAATTCAAAGGCCTAGATATAAGAGCAGTATTCATTCTCCAAGCTTAGGAATGTTAACTCACATAAAATCTGTTTGATTACAACGAAGTTTTGGTATGTTATCAGAGAGAAGAGACCTGGGGAAACCTACCCTTGTAGGAAATAGTCCAAATCGAATTCAAAGGTCGGTATAAGAACAGAATCCGTTCTTTACGATCTTGTGCTTGATAAACTTGCGTAATAAACCTTAAACTGCAAAGCTGTGCATGGTCAGTCATATGTTGAAAAGCATTTTATAATCTATGCAACTGCATCATTTCCCCCTCCTCGCTTTTTTAAGTGCCCCCCCCCCTGCTGATCCTTTGCTAATTAGGGGGGTGATTTTGGTCGGGATTTTATCCTGAATTCCGGACTTATTTACTAATTAAAACACAGGAATTTTGGAAAATGAAAAGTCCATATATATATTAGACTTTTAATTTTTAAATTTAAAGCAAAATATTTTATAGTTTTAGCAGGATAAACCAGTTTATATAAAAGCTAAAATAAAAAATCTTGAATTTCGTACTTGTAAGCTCACTTGACCATACACTGCTCGTTATCGTCATTGCGTTGCGCTAATTTCATATTGTTGATTTGATCTCAATCCCCCCTGTAATTACATCTTATTCAAAGCATTTGTTGAGGTGCCTTTTGAGGGCATCACCATTTTTTATTTTTTTTTTATTTTTTCACTTTCAGCTCTTTGGAAGTTGTATGCTTACTGAATAGCACTTTTGTCGGGTCTGCAATTTTTGACGAACTACTGATTTTTCGGGGAGTGAAAATCTTATGAAAAATCTGGTAATCTACTGCACTTTTGAGTAAGAAATTGAAATAGCGAAATACCCCGTTTTTTGTTGTTCTGGGAAGGCAGTCTCAAGATTTGTGCTATAAGTTTTAATTATTGGAGGGCATAACACGATTAAATGTCATGGTGAATCTGCTGACCTTGAAGCCCTACGTCCACTCTCCAGCTGGGTAAGTATGAAAGATTTGAGACTTGGAGGAGGAGACCCAGTACAAAGTTTTGCTTCCCTCAGGCACTAAGTGTTTGTTGACATTTCCTTTCCTCTGGTTTGGAGCCCAGCTGTAAGAGGTGATGCTTTGTAACAGTCTTTTAGCACAACACTCTGTCTACTGATTGGCAGACAGGTCATAAAACAGTAACTTCAGTAAGTGTTGTTTCCTTGTTTTGAATGAAGACTAAATCAATGCCAAAGCATTTGCAACCCAGGCTGCCTAAAGGACAAAGCTGGGGGAGCAGGAAAGAACATAGCAGTAAGACCCCTTTTTCTTTAATTACTTAAAATCTGGCCTATAGTAATTGGTCACATGTGTAGCCCCTTACTCAGGGGAAACTCTCAATTTTTAGTTGTGTGCTCTCCTTTGGGTCAGACAGTCATTCAAATTCAGTGTGGTTCCTGATCTTAGATATTTTTTTGGTTTTCATTTACTGTTTCAGTTGATTTACCCATTTTTTTCACCCCCCATTAAATATGGATAAGTGTACTTTTAGTGATCTTTGGCTAATAAATCCTAAATATGATGGATGGATTAAAAAAGATGAAAGTTTTGTCTTACATTGGCCCAAACTTTTCAGTGATCCATACAGCAGTACTTCAGAACTGCTGTTTGTGATGTACACTGACAGGCAAGCACCCCATCTCCCCCTTATTTATGGGTCCCCCATGTTTTACCACCGTGTTTTTTTGGAGGATATAAATCTCAGAGATTTTTTTTACCAGTCCTCTGTTAGAGGTGCGCCCTCCCCATTCTTAAATTCTGAATCTGCCCTCACTTTATTTTATAATAATTTCAGTTGTTATCAATAATAGTCTGATTACATGGAAGATAGTGCAGAATAGTGATGCAGCTAAAATGACTGATTGAATTAATCATTTTCTGATTGAGGGAAAGGATTTTCTGAATAGCCTTGTGGTAATTGCATCATGATTCAATTTAGCATTATTGGGTAATTTGCCAATTAAAAACATTAAAAAGAAATGTAATGGGTAAAAAAGCACACTCATCCATTTGCATCTTTCATCATTTTTATTACTTAAAACTGAAATTGTTTTTAAAAAATAATTTGAGCATGATACTGTAAAGCGTAATAATCATCCTGGAATTTCTTGTATATGTCCTGGAAAAGGCCTGGAAAGTCCTTGAATATTTTCCCCCAAAAAGTGTACGAACCCTGCAGCAGGTGAGGTGATGCTCACTGAAAAGAATCCCAAAGGATTGTGGTAGCATCTTTTTATGGAGAACATGATTGGTTCTCTGTCCTTTGCCTCTCGCAGCGATTTAGACGTGTTGCACCTTAGATTTCTGTCTCCAACTCCCCAAACCAAACCCCATTGTGCTGATCACTTCACAATGTTCAGTTCCTGTGGTTCTTGCAGGCAATGAGGAAAGTTGGGAAGTGTACTTATTTAATCTTTGCCATACCAACCGGTATTCTGTGAAACATATTTGCTATTATGAGGAGAGGAACACAGTGGGGAGTGGCTGACTGTTCACCTTATGATTGATCAAGATAACATATAAGCAACTTTTTTTTATATTTTGCTTAGAGAGTTATTTCATTTCCACCAGCACTTAAAAATTTTTTGACCTTTGATGACTTTTCTGTTTTAATACAACCTGGAGTGTTTTTTTATGTTGCCCACCCCCTTCTCCAGATCAGCTTGAACGTAATTCCCAGAGTCTTATGAAGGAAATAATAACTGTATCTACATACACCATGCGTGAAAAAATTCTGGGAGTCTAAAAATTTGTCGCAAGCACCCCAATTTTTTTTTTTTTTTGTTTTTTATTTGGCTTCAAGGTTGTGCAATTTGCAGTAAATAACATACTTTCCGTCATATAATCTGCAAATTATCAAGCAAAAAGTTCAAATTTTAAGTTCTGTGGATAATACACAGCATCAAAAAAGTTTTTGATATTTTAATTTTAAAAAATTGTGCGTGGTGTCAGGACAGCTGGTGGTGTTGGAAAAGTGTAAAAAAATACGTTCACAACAGCAAAAAAAAAAAAAAAAAAAAAAAAAAAGTAAATAAATAAATGTAACATAGTACTAAGTTAGAGAGCTGCAAAGAGATGGAAATACAGCTTTTCCTTCTTTTTTTTTTTTTTTTTCTTTGTACGAGCATTTTGTCAGAAAATATGTTGCACTCAATTACGTAATGTGGAAATGTGGAATAGCTCAGTGGTATAGGTGCAAACTGGAATTTTAGCTAAGTGGCAAGTGGCCAAAAACGTTAGTAGCCAATATGAAAAAAAAAAAAAAAAACTGGCTGGTAAGTTAACAAATATTAGCAGCCAAAAAAAAAAAAAAAAAAAAAAGAAAAAAAGAGAGGCAGGGGGATTAATAAGAACTTGAATGCAACTGCTATTAACGTAAAAATTGGGTAGGTATACACCACTAAACACTAACAAAATGCTTAAATCCGTTTTTATTGGTGTAATATTAGAAAAACTAGAACAAAATGCTTGCTTTTGCCACCATGGGTGACATCTTCAGGCAGAAGTATTATTCAAATGCACTTGAATAATACTTCTGCCTTAAAAACTAAACGCTAGCTTTCGCCACCGCGGGTGGCTTCTTCAGGCAGAAGTATTATTCAAATGCATTTAAATAATACTTCTGCCTGAAGAAGCCACCCATGGTGGCAAAAGCTAGTGTTTTGTTCTAGTTTTTCTAATATTAGATACACCAATAAAAACGGATTTCAGTGTAACTGCTATTATTTATATGGATGACTTTATCTGAACATAAAAGCCACTCATGAACAAAATGAAAAAAATTGTAAATCTTTTTTTTTCCCTCTGGGTTTACTCATTCCCAAAACATCGATAGTGTTGGTGGAAATTTACCATGTATCAGTAAAAACCTCGATGTTTTTGCTGATATTGCTAAGCCATTTTCTTAGAAATTGCAAGCTTCAAGAAAAAAAGTGTGCTTTCCATAAATTTTAATATTTTGGACCAAAATTTCCCCTGAACTTTATAAGATTTTTCTTAACATTTCTATAAATGTAATATCACATTGGAGGGTGTTTTTCAGTCACTGAGCTGGGAAAACAAGGGGATAAAGATTAATGGAGATTATCTAACCCACCTTCGTTTTGCTGATGACGTAGTCATTTTTGCAACTACCCCATCAGAGCTGCAGAGTATGATCCAGGAACTTGCTGACAAGAGTAAAGAAGTGGGATTAAAAATGAACTTTCAGAAGACAAAAGTGATGTTCAATGCTTTTACAAGAAATGAAGATTTATCGATTGATGGAGAAAAGCTGGAGATAACAGACACGTACGTTTATCTTGGACAGCAGATATCAAGTGAGGGTCACATTGATGAAGAAATTAATCGGCGTACAAAACTTGCCTGGAGAGCTTTTGGAAGAAACAGCATAATTTTCAAGAGCAATATGCCATTATGTCTTAAAAGAAAAGTGTTTGATCAATGCATCCTTCCAGTGCTTACATATGGTGCGGAGACGTGGACCTTAACTAAAAGAGACATACAAAGGCTGCAGACAACTCAAAGAAGCATGGAGAGGTGCATGCTTGGTGTAACCAGGAGAGATAAGAAGAGGAACTCGTGGATCCGAAAAATGACAAGAGTGGAAGACATCATGATCAGAGTTAAATCCCTGAAATGGCAATGGGCTGGACATACTGCCAGAAGAACAGATCATCGATGGACAGCTGAAATTTTAGATTGGATTCCAAGGGACAGGAAAAGACCCAGAAGAAGACCACATGGGAGATGGGTGGATGAAATTCGAAAGTATGCAGGGGTGACATGGAGGAGACTGGCACAAGACAGACCGTTGTGGAGGAAACTTGGGGAGACCTTCGTCCAGCAGTGGATTGATAATGGTTGACAATGATGATGATATATATATATATATATAAATAGTACATAAATAAAACAAAAAAATTACTTTATAAATAAATTATTTTAACACAAAAAAAAAAAAAATTAGACAAAAAAGGCTAATACCATGAGAAGCGCCGAAGGCAGCTAAACCTCATGTAGTAGCTTATATAGAATGAAAATATTACAGAACAAAAATACAAAATTTCAAAACAAGTGAAAACTGGAACAGGTTGCCGTCATCAGGAGAGCATCAACCTGTGGGAGTGGCCTTTCTAGTACCAACAAAACGACAAGGCAAGCCAAAATTGTTGGTTGGTCATGCTCCCTAGGTCACAAAACTAAATTCTAATAAGCACAAAAATTACAAAAATCAAATTTATAAAACTAAAAAAAGAAGAATTAAAAGCTTACCAGCAGAACAAAAACTGCCATGACAAAAAGTCAAACAAGACTGAACAGAGCACCCACAAGAACTCAAATATATACACTGATAAGAAAGGTGGTCACGGTTAAACAACTACCTGGTAAGCCAAAAAATGTGTGAATTGACAAGATGCAAAACTGTGTATGTAGATAAGATCTTCAGCTATTAGGGACCCACCAAATAGCACTTTATGTTACCTATATATTTAAAATTGTTAGGTCCTAGGTTAATAAAGCATGTCAATGTGTAATTTGAAACTTTTAGACACCGAATTAAAGTTCAAAATTAAATGGTTAAAATGATGTCTTAAGAAATTTTTAGGAAAATTGTTAGATTGCAATTTAGAAAGAAGAGCTTTCAGATTTTTTACAAGTAAGAGCTGTGTAGAGCAAATTTTAGCCATTCTATGAAACTGGGAGATGAGTAGATTGCGATGTATAAGTTTTGAAATATTGGATGACCAGTGAGTGTAGTGAATGATATCAAACTCAAAAGAGTTTCTTTTATCAAATAAATTCACCACACCTCTTCCCTCCTCGTCCACCTGAACCTCTAAATCGAGGTAACAAACACAAGTAGACGATCTGTTGGTTTTTTCTAGGGTAAGGTCGTCAGGATACAAGTCAGTGGCGCAATGCAAAAAGTCCGGAATGTTAATGACAATAATGTCATCAACATATCTTAGAGCAATCCCAGGTAAAGGATGATTGGCAAACATATCTATCCTCAAAAAAATGTAGATAGAGATTAGCCAAACTGCTAGAAAAGCAACTGCCCATCGAGATATCACGAGTTTGGAGGTAAAGCCCATCGCCCACGGTAACGAAATTGTTATTGATACAGAAATCCAGTAGGAAATGCCAATACTGTTCTGTAGTCCCGGGCTCAAACTTTGTATGTATGTTTAGGGTTACCTGCCACAGACCCTTCAATGAAATTGAGGTGAAGAGGTTTTTAAAATCGTAAGTATCCGCAGATGTGACAGTCATCGAGCCAAGTGTCTCCAAGACCCTGTTATTGCTCCCAATAATCCAAGTCGAACCCAACCTGCGAAGAGCCACGGACAAGTATCTCTGAAGCAACCCACCCGCTTTACTGTTATAACAGTTGCGTCCACTAGTAATGAAACGGAAGGAAACAGGTTCCTTATGAAACTTTGGGATGGCATAAATAAAAGGAAAGTTTAAGTTGGACACATTAAGCCTTATCCTTTTATGCAGAGCGATTATTTTCTTAACAATGTCTTTATGGTTTTGAGAAACCGGAGTGTAAGTATCCGTGGTATTCATCTCCTGTATTAGGAGATTCTGATAGAACTGTTTACAAAAGAAGGCAAAGTTATTACCAGCCTTATCCACTGGAGAAATAGTGAATAAGTTTTGAAGTTCATGAATTTGTGAATTAATCAAAGCAAAATTATGTGGCTGCTGGGTACAAACACCAGAGCTCTTTAACTTGTCGAGCTCATGTTGAATGTCACATAATACAGAATCCAGCCATTCGTTAAAGGCTTCGAGGGGCAAACCAAACTCATAAGAAAGCTTTAGTGCGCATTGTAAAAAATTACTGCGTAGAATAGAGACACATTTCTTAGTTTTGTATCGAGGTGCCAACCTGTATTTTGTGCCCAGAGACATAATTGTGCGTAGTTCTCGAGAAGGCACTATGTCCAGGTCACCGGTAACAATATGACCGTGGTAAGGGTTGACAAATTTACTGAATCTGTCAAGATGACAGTAACAGCTGTCATCCTCATTGCCACTTAAAGACTTTAAATTAGCAACGGTTTGCCTGTAGTTAAAAATATGGCGACCAAGCGGTTTTTCATAGCGGAAACAGGTCACCGATTTCACCTCATTTTCCGAGAGAGTAGCCCTAAACATACATACAAAGTTCGAGCCTGGGACTACAGAACAGTATTGGCATTTCCTACTGGATTTCTGTATCAATAACAATTTCGTTACCGTGGGCGATGGGCTTTACCTCTAAACTCGTGGTATCCCGATGGGCAGTTGCTTTTCTAGCAGTTTGGCTAATCCCTATCTACATTTTTTTGAGGATAGATATGTTGCCAATCATCCTTTACCTGGGATTGCTCTCAGATATGTTGATGACATTATTGTCATTAACATTCCGGACTTTTTGCATTGCGCCACTGACTTGTATCCTGACGACCTTACCCTAGAAAAAACCAACAGATCGTCTACTTGTGTTTGTTACCTCGATTTAGAGGTTCAGGTGGACGAGGAGGGAAGAGGTGTGGTGAATTTATTTGATAAAAGAAACTCTTTTGAGTTTGATATCATTCACTACACTCACTGGTCATCCAATATTTCAAAACTTATACATCGCAATCTACTCATCTCCCAGTTTCATAGAATGGCTAAAATTTGCTCTACACAGCTCTTACTTGTAAAAAATCTGAAAGCTCATTTTTCTAAATTGCAATCTAACAATTTTCCTAAAAATTTCTTAAGACATCATTTTAACCATTTAATTTTGAACTTTAATTCGGTGTCTAAAAGTTTCAAATTACACATTGACATGCTTTATTAACCTAGGACCTAACAATTTTAAATATATAGGTAACATAAAGTGCTATTTTGGTGGGTCCCTAATAGCTGAAGATCTTATCTACATACACAGTTTTGCATCTTGTCAACTCACACATTTTTTGGCTTACCAGGTAGTTGTTTAACCGTGACCACCTTTCTTATCAGTGTATATATTTGGGTTCTTGTGGGTGCTCTGTTCAGTCTTGCTTGACTTTTTGTCATGGCGGTTTTTGTTCTGCCGGTAAGCTTTTAATTCTTCTTTTTTTAGTTTTATAAATTTGATTTTTGTAATTTTTGTGCTTATTAGAATTTAGTTTTGTGGCCTAGGGAGCATGACCAACCAACAATTTTGGCTTGCCTTGTCGTTTTGTTGGTACTAGAAAGGTCACTCCCACAGGTTGATGCTCTCCTGATGACGGCAACCTGTTCCAGTTTTCACTTGTTTTGAAATTTTGTATTTTTGTTCTGTAATATTTTCATTCTGTCTCTATATATATATTACATTTTAGATAATAATTACGTGAAATAATTTTTTGAAAAATAGAAATTGCAATTTCAAAACGAATTTTCAAAGACTGTTTTTTTCTTCTGCAAAAAATAAATAAAAAATGAAGAAATAAATTGATAACTCCCTTAATTTTGAATGTACTCTTACAGATTGATGTTATTCTAAAGTGATTCAAAATCATTGCTATCACTTGGCAAACTTTCACTCTCACTACAACTCACCATTTGCCGCCCTGGTGGCGCAGTGGTCTAAGGCGCTGGCCTCTGATCATTCGTCCGTAAGGGGTCCGGTTTCGAATCCCAGTCAGGCATGGATGTTGTGTTTGTCTTACGGCACTGGCTCTCTCCCTTCCCTGGAACCAGTGACCCTAAATTAGGGACGGGCGACTGCTTATAGCCCATTGAGTTGCTCACGGTGGTCGTTAAACCTCCAATAAAAAGAACAACAAGAACAACTCACCATTTCAAGATTTATTTACAGGCTGATGTTATTCTAAGGTAATTCAAAACGCACATCTGCAAATACTGAGGAACAAGCTGTCAATAAAGTTCGTCGTCAGCTAACACACGAATTTGGAAAAAGATGTTGGGGATTCGTAATTCGTTGAGTTTTGCGATTGTGTCGGTTTGTTTGGGAAAAAGAAATGAATAATATGAATAGTTTCTGATAATAAAACACATTTCATTCTCCTGCACGGCAAAGTCCGCAAGAAAAATAAACATGCAGTTGTCATTGGACCTTGAGTTGCACGTTATTGCACTTTGAACGGGGCTCGAAAAAGTGATTTCCGACAGTGTAACATCCTATAATTCACCCATAATCCCATGTGAACAGCCCTGCCTCAACTGTAGTAGCAAAAGTTTTGACTAAACTTAGTCTTCCTCCCATCATGTGGTGAAAGTGCACGGAAAGGCTATAGTGAACGCGAACTTATGATATGATTCTTACAGACTGTATATTCTCATGATTGTTTCAATAATATTGCTGTTTGACAGTATGATTCGTAGAGATTTCATTTCAAAACAATATGAATAATAAGTGATAGGATCATTCATGCTGATATCTGCTGTCTGATTCGAGAACTACTCAGGTCAAAACCGAGAGCTGATCATCCCCGCCCCACCGCAGCGCTTTTGGCACAACACGCGCAGGCCGATGAATCAATTGCCGTCGCACTAAGAGGGTTCTGCAACATCGAGGTTTTTCGCCATTCCTAGTTAGAACTGGTTTCACTTTTTTTTACCTTTACTTCTGAATTATTATACTTTTGTAAATTGGCACTAAAAATAACAAATAGCCAAACTGGGGACCACTAAAATTAATTTAATCGCCAAAGTTGCCAATTAATCGCCATCTGGTGAGTAGCAAGTGCTAATTTGCACCTATACTCAGCGGGCCAGGCTAAGAGCTCTGAAAAACTCACTGAGCTACTCCATATCACAAAATTGTCGCTGTCGCAGTAATGTAATCACTTTTCAAATTGCATTCATTAGTTTTGTTACATGAATCACATTAGTGTCAAGGATTTCGTTTGTCCTTCAGTTTTTGAAATTTTTTGAAAATGCCAAATACTACGGATTATCTGCAGTTTCTATGGATTTTTAGGTCTAACTAATGAACAATGGTATATACATATCATTAAGCTGTTCTCTGAGATTCAGAGGTTAGCTCCTCAAAGAAAGACCACGTGCCAAGTACACATTTAACTGACAGAACTAGAATTTACTTACTGTTCATGTATCAAATGTCTCCATTTACAATGATCTATCTCTGCACACCGCTCAAGCTTCATTAACATCTATTACACGCTGCAAATAAGACTTTTTGTACTTCATACTCATAATCTTTTTCTCAAGCAGACATTCCTGAATCTGGTCCTCCCATGATTTCCTTGGCCTTCCTCTACCTTTCTTTCCTGCCACTTGGTCTGAAAAAATCCTCTTAGTCAGCATCTCATCACTCATTCTTTCAACATGGCCAAACCACCTAAGAATATTAGTCTCCACCTTACTAACAACATTTTGCCTCACAATTACACATCTGCAACACATTTTCGTTCCTCACATGCTCAGTGCGTGTCTAACCACAACGCCCCCGTAAGTAACGCATCTCCCCAGCACACAAACGACTCCTATGTCTTTTCTGCAGTACCCAAGTTTCACTGCCGTACATCAGAGAGGGAACAGTTACGCTTTCATACAGAGCCATTTGGGACTTCCTTGAGAACCCATCATTCCTGTGAATTCCTCCTAAGGCAGCTATGACTTTCAATAAAGAATTCTCTCGCCTATTAATTTCGCCATCTAATTTGTTCTTTCTGTCAAATATACAAACTAATTCACCTGGCCAATCTCTGTGCCATTAAGGCTTATCTTGCATTCAGTATAAACAGTTCCGTGCTCAAAAACCGTAACTTTGGTTTTTCCTTATTTATACTCAGTTTGAATTTCATGCAAACTTCCTACATCCGGGACAACATACTCTGCAACTAACAATGGTAATGCTGAGAAAACTAGGAATTTTTGTCTTTTTATTTGAAAATAACACAAAAGTATTTAAAAATGACAGTTACTTTTTTTTTTTTTAATAAGATAGTTTCGTTTGTACTTCTTTGGACTTTTGATCATCTTGTGAATCGTAACTTTTTTGTCGAAAATTATGGTACAGGATAAACATAATATGCTGATATTTTGTTTCTAAATTTCACGATCTGTAGATAGGTCAACACTGATTAGTGAATTTTACAATATGCTGCCACAAATTACGCATAAGAATTTTTTATCCCTGCTGTTGATTATGCGCAATAAATTTTAAAAATTATTCTTCTGAATTTCGCAGCCCATGAATTATTAAGCAGCTCCAGATTATAGGAAGGAAAATACACTACTTTGAGCTTATATGTGCAAAATCTAATTTCAATAAATTATACTTAAATAAAATCTAAAATTGTAATTTTTTTAGAGCACTGGGGGAGGGGGGGTATGGACCAAATTGGAATTTTATTTAGCAGTAAGTGATTTGGGTTTTAAAAAAATGATAGGAAATACACTATATAACTTTTTGTTTGATTATCATCACATATTAAGTATTTTGGAACTGGCTCCTAGATCTGGAACATATTTTTCCAGCTCTAGCATACACAACCCTTAAAACAGAGAACTTGCTGCAAACCCAGGAATCGTGTACCACAATTAGCAATAAAATAATGTGAAATTAAAATAATAATTAAAAATAATTGAAACAAATAAAATAATTTTTATTTTCAGAATAATTGTTTATAGAGGATTAAAATTGCTCTAAACACAAAAACAGGAAAACTTCTCAAGAATATGATAAATTTCACAAAAATAGGAAACATTTCACAAACTTGGGCGTCATCTTTAAAAACCTGCATCGACCCCTAATGATATACACTGGTGCCAGAAAAACTGGTACACCAGTGTAATACTTGGTAGGTCTCCCACGGGAGCGCAGGACTGCAGAAATACGACGGGGCACGGACTCCACTAGCTTCTGGAAATATACTGTAGGCAATGCACACCATACTTCCTGCAGAGCATTCCACAATTCGGGTGTATTCTAAGGTCTCGGATTCTTGTGTTCGATAGCGCGTTGCATGGCGTTCAGATCTGCATGGCGTTCAGATCACGTTCAGATCTGGGGACTTGGGTGAGATGGCAACACCCCAAACTCAGATCTCCTCTAACCATAATGTGGCATCCCGACACTTGTGTGGAGGTGCATTGTCCTGTTGGAAAAGGCCCAACCCATCAGCATGAATGCAGGACATGAACGGGTATACCTCGTCAGAAAGGATGCACACATAGCATTGGCCAGTCAAAGACGTTTGTAGACGTACCAGGGGTCCCAGTGAAGTCCAGCTCAACACACCCCATACCGTTACGGACCCCCCACCAGCCTGTACAGTTCTTTGTTGACAGGCGGAATCGATGGCTTCATGAGGTTTGCGCCACACACAAATCCTTCCATCTGCCCAATACAGTTGGAAGCGTGACTCGTCAGGCCAGGCTACTTGTTTCCAGTCATCAAGTGACCAGTGGCGGTGTTGCCGTGCCCAAGAGAGGCGCATAGCTCTGTGTCGTGCACCCATCAAGTGGACTGGAGTTGGGCGTTGGCTCCTAAAGCCCATATTCGTGCAAGGTATGTTGCACAGTCCGGACGCTGATGCTTGTTGAGGTCCAGCATTGAATTCCGATGATACCTACGAGAGTGTATCATCGGAATTCAATGCCTATCGCGTGATACATATCTTGACAGCTGATGATGGTCATGTTCACCCAATGTCTTTTTACGGCCACACTGGTATCGTAAGTTGAAGGTTTTGCCGGAGTTCTTGTAGTCACGGTACACTCTTGCAATGGTCGTCCGTGAAAATCTAAACTTCGTTTCTACCTCCGAAATACTATGGCCCATCTGACAAGCGCCAACTATGACACCGCATTGAAAATCGGTTAAATCATTATTACTTGTCATTCTCATGCCGAAAACAGCTCTGACAGCTGGCAAGGATGTTTATCGCTTTATATACTCACTGGCAGACACAACCGAGTATGCGCATAGGTGATGTTGCTATGTATTTTGCATAAGCTCGTCTGTACCAGTTTTTCTGGCACTTCAGTGTATATAGCATGATTTCTGTAACATATTAATCTGATATTCTAACACACAGATAGAAAAATAATAACGTTTTGCACAATAAAATGTTTATTATACATCGATTATAGTTATGCAGAGCATTTGGCTCGGCTTCCTCAGGACCATTCGTCCTGAGGAAGCCGAGCCTTCTGAAAGTTCATTTTTAATCCCACTTCTTTACTCTTGTCAGCAAGTTCCTGGATCATACTCTGCAGCTCTGATGGGGTAGTTGCAAAAATGACTACGTCATCAGCAAAACGAAGGTGGGTTAGATAATCTCCATTAATCTTTATCCCTTTGTTTTCCCAGCTCAGCGACTGAAAAACACCCTCCAATGTGGCATTAAAGAGCTTCGGAGATATGGTGTCACCTTGTCTCACTCCCTTTCCAATTTTTATGTGTGTTGTATTTTCAAACAGCCGAATCTTTGCACTTGCATTTTCATAGATGTTATTAATAATATTAATGTATGCATCTTCAATACCGCAGGTTTTCAGAGCCATTGTAACTGCTGATGGTTTCACCGAATCAAAGGCTTTTTCATAATCGATAAAAGCCATGCACAATGGAAGTTCATATTCCCTCGCTCTTTCAATTAGTTTTCTCAGTACGTGGATATGATCTATTGTGCTGTAGCCACTCCTGAATCCAGCTTGTTCTCTCGGTTGAGCCATGTCCAATGTTACCTTCAAGCGGTGTGAAAGAACTTTAGTGAAGATTTTATAAGCTACTGATAGGAGGCTGATAGGTCTGTAGTTTCCGAGATCCTCAATGTCACCTTTCTTATGTAGCAGGATCATTGTAGCGGTGTTCCAATCCTCAGGAATCTTTCCTTCATTAAGGCATCGAGTGAAAATTTGGGCGAGTACTGTTTCAATTTCTCCACTTGCTTCTTGTATGATGTGTACAGTAATTCCATCTTCTCCTGGAGCTTTTCCCAGCTTCATGTTCTTGATTGCATGTGCAACTTCTGCTGGAAGGACTGGAGGAACTCTGGTACTGGTATCTTTCATGATGTCTGGAGTACATGTATCATCCCTTTCATATAATTTGGAGTAGAAATCTTTCACTCTTGTCAAAATTTCGCCTCTATTTCTTGTTACAGAACCATCTTCTTTTCTCAGTGCCATAATCTGTTTTCTTCCCTTACTGAGATGTCCTTTTGCTATCTTTAGGCTTTGGTTGTTTTCAATTGCTTTCCTCACTAGTTCACAGTTGAATTTTCTTACGTCTTCAGTGATACTTTTTCTTACTGTCTTGCATAGCTCTATATATTCCACTTTGGAAGTCACATCTTCTTTAGTTGTCCTCATCTCTCTTCTTTTTTGCATCAACATTTTCGTTTTTCCTGATAATTTGTTTACATGCAACTTGTTCTTAGACCCAGCTAATTTTGTTGCTGTTTCCATAAGAGCTTTGGTTACTTTTCTGTTAACTTCAGAGATGTCCACTTCTTCCGATGTTAGGCCTTCTAAAGCAGAGAACCTGTTCTTCAGTTCCAACTTGAAGGTATTATGGTGTTTTTTAAGGTTGGTTATGTCAATAGATTTTGTTTGTCTTATGAGCTTGCCACGTTCAAGTTTGGTGTTGAGGTGCATCTTACATCTCACCAATCTATGGTCACTACCTGTGTTGAACTTGTTTAGCACACTGCAGTCTTCTATGACGAATTTTTTGTTACACATAATAAAATCAATTTCACTTGTCGTCCCATTTGGATGTCTCCATGTCCATTTCCTGTGTGGCTTTTTCTTGAAGAAGGAGTTCAAGATGAAAAACCCTTCTGCCTCTGCAAACTCAACGAGAGTATTTCCACGCTGGTTTCTGTTGCCGTGACCGAATTTACCTACTGAAGTTTCATTCTGTTGCCGTTGCCCTATTTTTGCATTGAAATCTCCCATAATTATTTTCAAGTGCTGCTTACCTTTATTATTTAGATGACAAATTTCCTCATAAAATTCTTCAATTTCTTCTTCAGGATGACTTGTGGTGGGTGCATAAGTTTGAATAATCTGAGCCTGGTATCTTTTCGAGAGTTGGATAACAAGTCGTGCAGCTCTGTCAGAGGAACTTTCAACTTCTACAACTTTATCCTTCAGTTTCTTGTTTATTATAAATCCAACACCACTAGTTCTGCCAGTATCTGTCCCACGATAGTAGAAGAGATGTCCACTTTTCAGTTCGATGAGATCTTCTCCTTTTCTCCTTACCTCACTTAGCCCCACGATGTCCCACTTGATCCTTTGTAGTTCCTCTTCCAATTCAAGAAGCCTTGAATCAGAAGATAGGGAGCGTCCGTTGTACGTAGCCAAGGTCAGCATCAGATGGCAGCCTAGTCCGGTCCTCCGGGGATTCTTAGCACCCTCTGCCTTCATGTCGCACTGGCCGCTGCCTTGGCCAGGTACATTCCAGCTGCCGGAGACTGAGGGCCAAGATTTAAGTTGTGGAATCATTTTGGAGGGGTTTGGCCATAACTCACCACGCTGGCCAAGCGGGTTGGTGAGTGTGGGATAGAATTTCCTCTAATCCCGATGGTATAGTTATACCGCTATTGGCGGTCGTCAGAGCCCCTTTAGTGGGAACAGGATGTACCACGAGAAGGCGGGGTTGACATTTGTCAAGGAGAGGCTGTGATGTTACGCATCACCTGACCTTACATCCTAATTTTTATATATATATATATATATATATGGTGTATGAGTTTAGCCCCCAAACGATCATTCTTAGCGAAGTTACTGCTGTGAATGAAACAATCCTACCAAGGCATTACGCACTATGCGTCGTGTGCTTGCGAAACCAGATGTGGGTGGGTCTGAATGGTGGGGTCATATAAAAGCAATTAGTAACCCCAAGTGCCTAGCAGGCATTCTCCCCTCCAGGAGGAAAGAAACTTGACAGCTCGGTTAGGGGGTGTCCACCAGAAGAGCTGATTCCAGCCGGCCGTGCCGAAATACTATCTTGCACGGGGTATGGAGGACTCTTAAGGATTTCTCAAAATGATTCCTAGAAGATGCTCTGCATGTCAACCGATGATGGAAGAGTAGCATAATAAAAACAGTTGTGACTACAGTCGAACCTGTGTATAATGAAGTTGAAGGGAGAGTCAAAAACATTCAAAAATATGTGAACTTCATTATAACTGGACAGTTAAAAAAGGCTTATTTTTGGCATATTACATTATGCCATTATATGTTAAAAGTGGTCAATTATAAACTATTTATCAATTAATCAACGGTAAAGAATACTTGTTAATTGAAAACTATAGCTAGGAAAATAATATGAGCGAGATCAGCAACAAGCAAAACATTTAATGAATGTAAAAAATCAAGTAACCACCAAAAAGTTTTGAAATTTTAACTATTGCATGTTACGTCAGATATATGAGCCCATTCTTGCTTGTTTTGTGCTTATAGGTGTTTCAAATATTTTTCAATTTCCTCTGACGAGATGTTTCTAGATGCAAACTGAACTCTTTAACAGAAATTTAGTGATTGAAAGAATGTTAGGGGAGAGGGGAAAAAGACAGCATTTACCCGAAGAATGTATGTTTAACAAGCGTAGCTTGGGGGAAGCGGGAGGTAGGTAAGAAAGCAACTGAAAATAGTCTTGTTTTCATGTGAACTGACCTATCTGTAAACAGAATCGTGGGATGCTATCAACAGCAGGTAATGGATGAATGCCACTGTAGGGGCGGAAAGCCTTATGTTAATTATCGTGGACCAACGTCAGTCTTATCTTTCCGGGATTCAAATAATTACCCCCACAGCACAATAGAAGTGAGGTTCTTTGCAATAGAACTATCCAACTAATAATTAATAAGGATAGTGAGGTACTCGCTCTCTCAGCTATCCATGAATAAATCTTCTATTCGAGAGGGGTGGGGGGTAAGGATAGCAAAATAATCACTCGGGCATGAAAAATTTAACAGGCATAAGTAAAATTCAACAAGTGTTGATGTCCAGCTGCTGCGATTCTTACGATTGGTTTACGGTGGCAATACTCTTCGTGGCCCTTAATATTGATTCATTCTCTGGCGTGATCCTGACATTGCAGATATTATGTAATGATAATCTAAATTGCGATCTAAGTGAGAGCATTTGGACACCTGTATCACTTCCAAATATCCTCGCGCTATATGCAACCACGATTCCATGGACTTCGGTGAGATCCTTGAGGAAAAAGTCTTGTATCACCGTGCATACATTTTCCGACGCTTTCGAAAATCTAGCCTCTCCTCCGTCAGAACGCTCCCCAGCACGAATTCATCGCTGGAACCCGGCTCTCCTCCAAGAACTGACCTGTACCCATCAAGACTTGAGACAAAACTATATCTTTTTCCGATGCTCCCTCCCCTGGCTAACATCCTCCCTACTTACCTGCTCCACCCGGAGATGATCCTAATCCTCCTGTCTTAGGTGTGTGTAACGAAGGTCACCAGACTTCCTCTCCGTGCTCTCCTCCCTACCCTTATTTCGGGGTCTCCCGCCCTTGACCTGGTGGCGAACTAACTTTAGCTGGCCTACGGCTTTGCTACACTGAGGCTCTTTAATGTGCCGTGACAATTGCAATTTTAAACTTGTGAATCGTAATGAACGCTAATGGCACATGTGAATACACAGATTAGTGCACAACATACATTAGAATATGAAAGTTACAATGGGTCTGCCAGACATCCCGGCACCTGGCAAAGTATCATGTGTACTTTCACCCTAATGGAAGATCATATCTACTTGCTTAAGGTAGATCTTTATGTTTTAAAGGCAATGATAAAATGTTCTCAGGCGTCGCTCTGGCACCATCTGAAGTTTGGTGTGTCTCCCATGCCTAGACAAGGAATGATCTGGAATGTTTAAAAACTGTACCTCGTTTCTTTGTTAAAAAAAAAGTGCATTTCCTTCCATGCACGTGTTACATTATGCTGATTAATGTTCATCACATAATATGATAGTCTCATTATTTATCTATAATTATGCTAAAGAATGCCCATCAACATAATTAATTTTTGTTCTTACAGCCACTTATTTTACTTATTTATTTATTTTTTTTTTTGCTATGCTGAACTTCAATATATACGGTTTCTCCAAAAAATTATTGTTCGTAATATGCAGTTAAAATAGCAAAAGTGAATATTACAAAGTTCAAGGGATCTATAAAAATTTCAGTTTATGCGAAACTTTGGATCATGCAAGCTCACTGTATGTCGGTTCAATTGTATATACTTTTATTTATTTTATGGCATGATTATGCATTTGTGACAGTTTTCAAGAAATGGTAATATTTTATTTTCAAGCATGCAACAGATATGCTGTTGCATATAAAATTAAAGACTTTAAGGAAATGGGATAAGAAATATCGAAGAAACAACAATATATTTCATTAATTTGTTGTTTCTTCCCATAATAGATATGAAAGTAACTGCATAATTAGCTGACAAATCAGACTGAAAATTACGGTAATTTTGCAAAGTTAGAAAAATGTTGACTGAAACACACCTGCCTCACTAAAAATACATACAAATAAATGTGTTGTTTTGTAAAGTACATACTATTTTCCCTTTCAGTCACCTTGAAAATTGAATTTGATTTAGCTTGAGCCAACCACACTTGCTATATCATGCAATTCATGTTACATGTCATGTGATTTGCACATTCTAGACTATGAAAAAAATCTGAAAATTGGCAATGCACTGGTTCAGAGCTTCCTGGATAAAAAGTCTGGCTTGGCATATCTTTCTCTGTCCAATGTTCAGTTCCATTTGGGATGCTGGACAGTAATGATTTTACATGCTGTTTTAATTTTTATTTCATTGATGACAGTTTTCTTTGTCTCTCCCATGTTAATTTTTTGGGGTGCTAACAGTAATGATTTTATTTGTTCCTGCTCTGCAAACCATTATTCTGTCAACATCTAATTTTATTTCCATATAAAAATTATGAATAAAAAAAATCATATTTCTTTGTGTGGAAATGCAAATTTTCCAGTATTACAATGTAGATTAATTCCAAATCTCAGTGGAAGGGACATGCTTTTTCAGCATTCGATTCCAATGTGGTAATTTTGGTGGTAACTGCTAACTGATAGACCTAACTGATAAACCCCAGACTCCATTTTTCCATGTTTATTTGATCATTCATGTGAAAGTGGTGCATGCTCCAGTTCAGGTTTGGGGACAAAATTGTAAAAACTGAAAAAGAAATAAAAAAAGGTTGAAGTGCATTTATAAATAACTTTTTTTTTGTTTCTTAATCACATAATAATAATAATAATAATAATAATAATAATATAATAAAATAATAATAATAATAATAAAAATAAAATAAAATTTCAATCTCCATGTCTGTACCCAGTTGGAATGATGTAAAACATGTAGTAAACACCTTTAAAAAATCACAAATTCCATTTTTTTCTCTATATTAATTAAATATCTATCATCAAGTTTAGGGAGTAATTCACATTCAACTGAGCAGGCAGAAAAATGTAAATGTTTATATGCAGGATAAAGCAGCCTTGATTGGAAAGATTGAAAGCAGAAGCAGGATGAAGTTATGAGAGTTGTAAAGTTAGAGATGAAATGATGCACAATAATGCTGCTCTCACATACTATTGGTAGAATTTTTGAAAAATGTTAGAGGAGAGATTTGGAGTGGGGAAGTTAATTTCAAAAAAAATGTGAGATGGTTAGAAAAGATGTAGTATAGTTTTATTAGAAAGAGTAATGTAGTTGGGTAGTGGGGGCAAATGAGGGAAAAGATGTTTCATAACACAAGGAGGAGGGGTAGTCCAGGGCACTGACTTGCACCCACGATGATCTGCAGCATCTTGGACTGTCTTTCACAGGTCCCTAGTAAAGAATGGCTCCAGGAAGTAAAAATCGAACAAATATTATTTGATTCTAGTTTTTTTTAATCTTGTTTTTGTTGCAAAATACAGTGCAGAAATTAATGATTTTTTTTTGATTTTTTTTTTCAAAACTTTAGGGCAAAATCTCTTGAATCAAAAATTCATAGTACATCAAGCGAAACTACTCCTGATCGACGACCATCTAAAGAACTCTCTTCATCTGCTAAAAAAGTTTTTGGAAGTATTGAAAAGGGCTTGGATAAGGTGAGAACCATGTTGACTCCCAAGAAATCAATGTATAGCTGTGGGTTGCAGATGCCACGGAAAGTAAAGGTAGGTGGAAAATCCATGGCATTTTGTGAATGAATCTCCATTGTGTGTTTTTCATTAGTGTACAGTGCTGATAATTTCGAAGTCCCTTATGATTCAGCTGTCTGCAATGCAATGGCAAATCCTGGTGTAGGAAAGAAGGTCATGCAACATTTCTTACACCTCATCTCCACTGCACCTCCCATTCATTGTCAGTTGCACCACAATGGTTGATAGTTCTAATAGTAATTATAGGAATTGTAACTGAAAGTTACTGCTATTGTGTATATGACTCACTGAATCATTCTTTCAACAAGTGTAAACACTGCAAATGTATATCAGTACACAGTTTTGGACAAGCAGATATTGAAATTTTCACCTGATATTTATTAGTTATTTTAAATGAAACTCTATTCTCTTATCTGCTGATATGAAGTTTTCAGTCACAAGATTGCAGAAATTAGGCTTTTTCTTCAGAATTAAGGATTTCTCTATTGATAGCAGAGAGAGAGAGAGAGAGGGAGGGGGGGAGGGGGGTGAGAGTGAGGGAAAGAGAACCTCCTTTCCTGACATTGAGTTATTAGGAGGTAAGTCTTGATTCTTTTGAGGGCTTAAAAGCTTGGTTCGACCAAAGCCATTGTAGCTGGGATGGTGGATACTAAATTAGTTAATTTATAAGCTTCTTCAAATGTCAAAGTCATACTGTCCTCACGAAACCATTGTAGTAACTCTTAAAGAGAATTTTCCTTCGAAATCTTTTGAGGCGTAAAGAGCAGTTAATCCGTTTTTTAAAGTACAGTCCAAAATACCATCATACACTTGGATCAGTTGCTTTAGAAGCTGAGGACAAGAAAGCTTAGATTTGTAAATGTCAAGCTTTTCAAAATTTAGTAAGCACAAAAACTCAGTTTTTCACTGCTTGAGAAACAAACTGCAATATTATTGATGAGGTTGTCGGTGATTTTACAAAAAAGTTATGTACTTCACCTCTGAAGGATTGACTCACCTGAATTTTACCCTCTTCATTTCTTTAAGTTTTGTTATATCATTGAATAACTTCCACAGAAGTGAAAACCCAGCATCTCGTTCATTTTGTGGATGACTCTGAAATTCATTTTAATGGCATGAAACTGTTAAATTTTCATCTGTGATATACTAAACAAAAATACCACAAGGTGAAGAAAAAAGTTAAAAAAAATACTGCTTCAAATTTCTTTAGAAATTTCTTATATCCAATTGCTGTAATTTTATCATTAGCAATCCACCCCTCCCTGGTCCTCAGTACTTCCAAAATTGTTAAGATTCTATACATCTCAATTATTTTTCATTTTTAGCAAAATGAGAAGTGAAGGACCATCTCATAGTAGATAAGGGAGGTATTTTTCTTTTCAGATATTCCATTAAGGCACAAGTTCTCTTGGCTAAACATGATGCAAAAGCTGCAATCTCATTTAAGGTTATATATATACATTACCTTAAATTTAAAATATATATATATATATATATATGTATGGGATGTAAGGTCAGGTGATGCGTAACATCACAGCCTCTCCTTGACAAATGTCAACCCCGCCTTCTCGTGGTGCATCCTGTTCCCACTAAAGGGGCTCTGACGACCGCCAATAGCGGTATAACTATACCATCGGGATTAGAGGAAATTCTATCCCACACTCACCAACCCGCTTGGCCAGCGTGGTGAGTTATGGCCAAACCCCTCCAAAATGACTCCACAACTTAAATCTTGGCCCTCAGTCTCCGGCAGCTGGAATGTACCTGGCCAAGGCAGCGGCCAGTGCGACATGAAGGCAGAGGGTGCTAAGAATCCCCGGAGGACCGGACTAGGCTGCCATCTGATGCTGACCTTGGCAACGTACAATGGACGCTCCCTATCTTCTGATTCAAGACTTCTTGAATTGGAAGAGGAACTACAAAGGATCAAGTGGGACATCGTGGGGCTAAGTGAGGTAAGGAGAAAAGGAGAAGATCTCATCGAACTGAAAAGTGGACATCTCTTCTACTATCGTGGGACAGATACTGGCAGAACTAGTGGTGTTGGATTTATAATAAACAAGAAACTGAAGGAGAAAGTGGTAGAAGTTGAAAGTTCCTCTGACAGAGCTGCACGACTCGTTATCCAACTATCGAGAAGATACCAGGCTCAGATTATTCAAACTTATGCACCCACCACAAGTCATCCTGAAGAAGAAATTGAAGAATTTTATGAGGAAATTTGTCATCTAAATAATAAAGGTAAGCAGCACTTGAAAATAATTATGGGAGATTTCAATGCAAAAATAGGGCAACGGCAACAGAATGAAACTTCAGTAGGTAAATTCGGTCACGGCAACAGAAACCAGCGTGGAAATACTCTCGTTGAGTTTGCAGAGGCAGAAGGGTTTTTCATCTTGAACTCCTTCTTCAAGAAAAAGCCACACAGGAAATGGACATGGAGACATCCAAATGGGACGACAAGTGAAATTGATTTTATTATGTGTAACAAAAAATTCGTCATAGAAGACTGCAGTGTGCTAAACAAGTTCAACACAGGTAGTGACCATAGATTGGTGAGATGTAAGATGCACCTCAACACTAAACTTGAACGTGGCAAGCTCATAAGACAAACAAAATCTATTGACATAACCAACCTTAAAAAACACCATAATACCTTCAAGTTGGAACTGAAGAACAGGTTCTCTGCTTTAGAAGGCCTAACATCGGAAGAAGTGGACATCTCTGAAGTTAACAGAAAAGTAACCAAAGCTCTTATGGAAACAGCAACAAAATTAGCTGGGTCTAAGAACAAGTTGCATGTAAATAAATTATCAGGAAAAACGAAAATGTTGATGCAAAAAAGAAGAGAGATGAGGACAACTAAAGAAGATGTGACTTCCAAAGTGGAATATATAGAGCTATGCAAGACAGTACGAAAAAGTATCACTGAAGACGTAAGAAAATTCAACTGTGAACTAGTGAGGAAAGCAATTGAAAACAACCAAAGCCTAAAGATAGCAAAGGGACATCTCAGTAAGGGAAGAAAACAGATTATGGCACTGAGAAAAGAAGATGGTTCTGTAACAAGAAATAGAGGCGAAAATTTTGACAAGAGTGAAAGATTTCTACTCCGAATTATATGAAAGGGATGATACATGCACTCCAGACATCATGAAAGATACCAGTACCAGAGTTCCTCCAGTCCTTCCAGCAGAAGTTGCACATGCAATCAAGAACATGAAGCGGGGAAAAGCTCCAGGAGAAGATGGAATTACTGTAGACATCATACAAGAAGCAAGTGGAGAAATCGAAACAGTACTCGCCCAAATTTTCACTCGATGCCTTAATGAAGGAAAGATTCCTGAGGATTGGAACACCGCTACAATGATCCTGCTACATAAGAAAGGTGACATTGAGGATCTCGGAAACTACAGACCTATCAGCCTCCTATCAGTAGTTTATAAAATCTTCACTAAAGTTCTTTCACACCGCTTGAAGGTAACACTGGACATGGCTCAACCGAGAGAACAAGCTGGATTCAGGAGTGGCTACAGCACAATAGATCATATCCATGTGCTGAGAGAACTAATTGAAAGAGCGAGGGAATATGAACTTCCATTGTGCATGGCTTTTATCGATTATGAAAAAGCCTTTGATTCGGTGAAACCATCAGCAGTTACAATGGCTCTGAAAACCTGCGGTATTGAAGATGCATACATTAATATTATTAATAACATCTATGAAAATGCAAGTGCAAAGATTAGGCTGTTTGAAAATATAACACACATAAAAATTGGAAAAGGAGTGAGACAAGGTGACACCATATCTCCGAAGCTCTTTAATGCCATATTGGAGGGTGTTTTTCAGTCACTGAGCTGGGAAAACAAGGGGATAAAGATTAATGGAGATTATCTAACCCACCTTCGTTTTGCTGATGACGTAGTCATTTTTGCAACTAGCCCATCAGAGCTGCAGAGTATGATCCAGGAACTTGCTGACAAGAGTAAAGAAGTGGGATTAAAAATGAACTTTCAGAAGACAAAAGTGATGTTCAATACTTTTGCAAGAAATGAAGATTTATCGATTGATGGAGAAAAGCTGGAGATAACAGACACATACGTTTATCTTGGACAGCAGATATCAAGTGAGGGTCACATTGATGAAGAAATTAATCGGCGTACAAAACTTGCCTGGAGAGCTTTTGGAAGAAACAGCATAATTTTCAAGAGCAATATGCCATTATGTCTTAAAAGAAAAGTGTTTGATCAATGCATCCTTCCAGTGCTTACGTATGGTGCAGAGACATGGACCTTAACTAAAAGAGACATACAAAGGCTGCAGACAACTCAAAGAAGCATGGAGAGGTGCATACTTGGTGTAACCAGGAGAGATAAGAAGAGGAACTCGTGGATCCGAAAAATGACAAGAGTGGAAGACATCATGATCAGAGTTAAATCCCTGAAATGGCAATGGGCTGGACATACTGCCAGAAGGACAGATCATCGATGGACAGCCGAAATTTTAGATTGGATTCCAAGGGACAGAAAAAGACCCAGAAGAAGACCACATGGGAGATGGGTGGATGAAATTCGAAAGTATGCAGGGGTGACATGGAGGAGACTGGCACAAGACAGACCGTTGTGGAGGAAACTTGGGGAGACCTTCGTCCAGCAGTGGATTGATAATGGTTGACAATGATGATGATGATGATATATGTATATCATCATCGTCAACCATTATCAATCCACTGCTGGACAAAGGTCTCCCCAAGTTTCCTCCACAACGGTCTGTCTTGTGCCAGTCTCCTCCATGTCACCCCTGCATACTTTCGAATTTCATCCACCCATCTCCCATGTGGTCTTCTTCTGGGTCTTTTCCTGTCCCTTGGAATCCAATCTAAAATTTCGGCTGTCCATCGATGATCTGTCCTTCTGGCAGTATGTCCAGTCCATTGCCATTTCAGGGATTTAACTCTGATCATGATGTCTTCCACTCTTGTCATTTTTCGGATCCACGAGTTCCTCTTCTTATCTCTCCTGGTTACACCAAGTATGCACCTCTCCATGCTGCTTTGAGTTGTCTGCAGCCTTTGTATGTCTCTTTTAGTTAAGGTCCACGTCTCTGCACCATACGTAAGCACTGGAAGGTTGCATTGATCAAACACTTTTCTTTTAAGACATAATGGCATGTTGCTCTTGAAAATTATGCTGTTTTTTCCAAAAGCTCTCCAGGCAAGTTTTGTACGCCGATTAATTTCTTCATCAATGTGACCCTCACTTGATATCTGCTGTCCAAGATAAACGTACGTGTCTGTTATCTCCAGCTTTTCTCCATCAATCGATAAATCTTCATTTCTTGTAAAAGCATTGAACATCACTTTTGTCTTCTGAAAGTTCATTTTTAATCCCACTTCTTTACTCTTGTCAGCAAGTTCCTGGATCATACTCTGCAGCTCTGATGGGCTAGTTGCAAAAATGACTACGTCATCAGCAAAACGAAGGTGGGTTAGATAATCTCCATTAATCTTTATCCCCTTGTTTTCCCAGCTCAGCGACTGAAAAACACCCTCCAATGTGGCATTAAAGAGCTTCGGAGATATGGTGTCACCTTGTCTCACTCCCTTTCCAATTTTTATGTGTGGTGTATTTTCAAACAGCCGAATCTTTGCACTTGCATTTTCATAGATGTTATTAATAATATTAATGTATGCATCTTCAATACCGCAGGTTTTCAGAGCCATTGTAACTGCTGATGGTTTCACCGAATCAAAGGCTTTTTCATAATCGATAAAAGCCATGCACAATGGAAGTTCATATTCCCTCGCTCTTTCAATTAGTTCTCTCAGTACGTGGATATGATCTATTGTGCTGTAGCCACTCCTGAATCCAGCTTGTTCTCTCGGTTGAGCCATGTCCAGTGTTACCTTCAAGCGGTGTGAAAGAACTTTAGTGAAGATTTTATAAACTACTGATAGGAGGCTGATAGGTCTGTAGTTTCCGAGATCCTCAATGTCACCTTTCTTATGTAGCAGGATCATTGTAGCGGTGTTCCAATCCTCAGGAATCTTTCCTTCATTAAGGCATCGAGTGAAAATTTGGGCGAGTACTGTTTCGATTTCTCCACTTGCTTCTTGTATGATGTCTACAGTAATTCCATCTTCTCCTGGAGCTTTCCCCGCTTCATGTTCTTGATTGCATGTGCAACTTCTGCTGGAAGGACTGGAGGAACTCTGGTACTGGTATCTTTCATGATGTCTGGAGTGCATGTATCATCCCTTTCATATAATTTGGAGTAGAAATCTTTCACTCTTGTCAAAATTTCGCCTCTATTTCTTGTTACAGAACCATCTTCTTTTCTCAGTGCCATAATCTGTTTTCTTCCCTTACTGAGATGTCCCTTTGCTATCTTTAGGCTTTGGTTGTTTTCAATTGCTTTCCTCACTAGTTCACAGTTGAATTTTCTTACGTCTTCAGTGATACTTTTTCGTACTGTCTTGCATAGCTCTATATATTCCACTTTGGAAGTCACATCTTCTTTAGTTGTCCTCATCTCTCTTCTTTTGCATCAACACTTTCGTTTTTCCTGATAATTTATTTACATGCAGCTTGTTCTTAGACCCAGCTAATTTTGTTGCTGTTTCCATAAGAGCTTTGGTTACTTTTCTGTTAACTTCAGAGATGTCCACTTCTTCCGATGTTAGGCCTTCTAAAGCAGAGAACCTGTTCTTCAGTTCCAACTTGAAGGTATTATGGTGTTTTTTAAGGTTGGTTATGTCAATAGATTTTGTTTGTCTTATGAGCTTGCCACGTTCAAGTTTAGTGTTGAGGTGCATCTTACATCTCACCAATCTATGGTCACTACCTGTGTTGAACTTGTTTAGCACACTGCAGTCTTCTATGACGAATTTTTTGTTACACATAATAAAATCAATTTCACTTGTCGTCCCATTTGGATGTCTCCATGTCCATTTCCTGTGTGGCTTTTTCTTGAAGAAGGAGTTCAAGATGAAAAACCCTTCTGCCTCTGCAAACTCAACGAGAGTATTTCCACGCTGGTTTCTGTTGCCGTGACTGATTTTACCTACTGAAGTTTCATTCTGTTGCCGTTGCCCTATTTTTGCATTGAAATCTCCCATAATTATTTTCAAGTGCTGCTTACCTTTATTATTTAGATGACAAATTTCCTCATAAAATTCTTCAATTTCTTCTTCAGCATGACTTGTGGTGGGTGCATAAGTTTGAATAATCTGAGCCTGGTATCTTCTCGATAGTTGGATAACGAGTCGTGCACCTCTGTCAGAGGAACTTTCAACTTCTATCACTTTCTCCTTCAGTTTCTTGTTTATTATAAATCCAACACCACTAGTTCTGCCAGTATCTGTCCCACGATAGTAGAAGAGATGTCCACTTTTCAGTTCGATGAGATCTTCTCCTTTTCTCCTTACCTCACTTAGCCCCACGATGTCCCACTTGATCCTTTGTAGTTCTTCTTCCAGTTCAAGAAGCCTTGAATCAGAAGATAGGGAGCGTCCATTGTACGTTGCCAAGGTCAGCATCAGATGGCAGCCTAGTCCGGTCCTCCGGGGATTCTTAGCACCCTCTGCCTTCATGTCGCACTGGCCGCTGCCTTGGCCAGGTACATTCCAGCTGCCGGAGACTGAGGGCCAAGATTTAAGTTGTGGAGTCATTTTGGAGGGGTTTGGCCATAACTCACCACGCTGGCCAAGCGGGTTGGTGAGTGTGGGATAGAATTTCCTCTAATCCCGATGGTATAATTATACCGCTATTGGCGGTCGTCAGAGCCCCTTTAGTGGGAACAGGATGCACCACGAGAAGGCAGGGTTGACATTTGTCAAGGAGAGGCTGTGATGTTACGCATCACCTGACCTTACATCCCTATATGTATATATATATATATATATATATATATAATTAGCTGGGTCTAAGAACAAATTGCATGTGAACAAATTATCGGGAAAAACCAAAATGTTGATGCAAAAGAGAAGAGTGATGAGGACAACTAAAGAAGATGTGACTTCCAAAGTGGAATATATAGAGCTATGCAAGACAGTACGAAAAAGTATCACTGAAGACGTAAGGAAATTCAACTGTGAACTAGTAAGGAAAGCAATTGAAAACAACCAAAGCCTAAAGATAGCAAAGGGACATCTCAGTAAGGGGAAAAAACAGATTATGGCACTGAGAAAAAGAAGATGGTTCTGTAACAAGAAATAGAGGCGATTTTGACAAGAGTGAAAGATTTCTACTCCAAATTATATGAAAGGGATGATACATGTACTCCAGACATCATGAAAGGTACCAGTACCAGAGTTCTTCCAGTCCTTCCAGCAGAAGTTGCACATGATATCAAGAACATGAAGCGGGGAAAAGCTCCAGGAGAAGATGGAATTACTGTAGACATCATACAAGAAGCACGTGGAGAAATCGAAACAGTACTCGCCCAAATTTTCACTCGATGCCTTAATGAAGGGAAAATTCCTGAGGATTGGAACAACGCTACACTGATCTTGCTACATAAAAAAGGTGACATTGAGGATCTCAGGAACTACAGACCTGTCAGCCTCCTATCAGTGGTTTTTAAAATCTTCACTAAAGTTCTTTCACACCGCTTGAAGGTGACACTGGACATGACTCAACCGAGAGAACAAGCTGGATTCAGGAGTGGCTACAGCACAATAGATCATATCCACGTACTGAGAGAACTAATTGAAAGAGCGAGGGAATATGAGCTTCCATTGTGCATGGCTTTTATCGATTATGAAAAAGCCTTTGATTCGGTGAAACCATCAGCAGTTGCAATGGCTCTGAAATCCTGCGGTATTGAAGATGCATAAATTAATATTATTAATAACATCTATGAAAATGCAAGTGCAAAGATTCGGCTGTTTGAAAATACACCACACATAAAAATTGGAAAAGGAGTGAGACAAGGTGACACCATATCTCCGAAGCTCTTTAATGCCACATTGGAAAATGTCTTTCAATCACTGAACTGGGAAAACAAAGGGATAAAGATTAATGGAGATTATCTAACCCACCTTCGTTTTGCTGATGACATAGTCATTTTTGCAACTACCCCATCAGAGCTGCAGAGTATGATCCAGGAACTTGCTGACAAGAGTAAAGAAATGGGATTAAAAATGAACTTTCAGAAGACAAAAGTGATGTTCAATGCTTTTACAAGAAATGAAGATTTATCGATTGATGGAGAAAAGCTGGAGATAACAGACACGTGCGTTTATCTTGGACAGCAGATATCAAGTGAGGGTCACATTGGTGAAGAAATTAATCGGCGTACAAAACTTGCCTGGAGAGCTTTTGGAAGAAACAGCATAATTTTCAAGAGCAATATGCCATTATGTCTTAAAAGAAAAGTGTTTGATCAATGCATCCTTCCAGTGCTTACGTATGGTGCAGAGATGTGCACCTTTACTAAAAGAGACATACAAAGGCTGCAGACAACTCAAAGAAGCATGTAGAGGTACATGCTTGGTGTAACCAGGAGAGATAAGAAGAGAAACTCTTGTCTTCCACTCTTGTCATTTTTCGGATCCATCATGATCAGAGTTAAATCCCTGAAATGGCAATGGGCTGGACATACTGCCAGAAGAACAGACCATCGATGGACAGCCGAAATTTTAGATTGGATTCCAAGGGACAGGAAAAGACCCAGAAGAAGACCACATGGAAGATGGGTGGATGAAATTCGAAAGTATGCGGGAGTGACATGGAGGAGACTGGCACAAGACAGGCCGTTGTGGAGGAAACTTGGGGAGACCTTCATCCAGCAGTGGATTGATAATGGTTGACAATGATGATGATGATAATATATATATAGGGATGTAATATATATATATATATATATATATATATATATAGGGATATATAGTGATGTAAGGTCAGGTGATGCGTAACATCACAGCCTCTCCTTGACAAATGTCAACTCCGCCTTCTCGTGGTGCATCCTGTTCCCACTAAAGGGGCTCTGACGACCGCCAATAGCGGTATAACTATACCATCGGGATTAGAGGAAATTCTATCCCACACTCACCAACCCGCTTGGCCAGCGTGGTGAGTTATGGCCAAACCCCTCCAAAATGACTCAACAACTTAAATCTTGGCCCTCAGTCTCCGGCAGCTGGAATGTACCTGGCCAAGGCAGCGGCCAGTGCGACATGAAGGCAGAGGGTGCTAAGAATCCCCGGAGGACCGGACTAGGCTGCCATCTGATGCTGACCTTGGCTACATATAATGGACGCTCCCTATCTTCTGATTCAAGGCTTCTTGAATTGGAAGAGGAACTACAAAGGATCAAGTGGGACATCGTGGGGCTAAGTGAGGTAAAGAGAAAAGGAGAAGATCTCATCAAACTGAAAAGTGGACATCTCTTCTACTATCGTGGGACAGATACTGGCAGAACTAGTGTTGTTGGATTTATAATAAACAAGAAACTGAAGGATAAAGTTGTAGAAGTTGAAAGTTCCTCTGACAGAGCTGCAGGACTTGTTATCCAACTCTCGAAAAGATACCAGGCTCAGATTATTCAAACTTATGCACCCACCACAAGTCATCCTGAAGAAGAAATTGAAGAATTTTATGAGGAAATTTGTCATCTAAATAATAAAGGTAAGCAGCACTTGAAAATAATTATGGGAGATTTCAATGCAAAAATAGGGCAACGGCAACAGAATGAAACTTCAGTAGGTAAATTCGGTCACGGCAACAGAAACCACCGTGGAAATACTCTCGTTGAGTTTGCAGAGGCAGAAGGGTTTTTCATCTTGAACTCCTTCTTCAAGAAAAAGCCACACAGGAAAAGGGACGTGGAGACATCCAAATGGGAGGACAAGTGAAATTGATTTTATTATGTGTAACAAAAAATTCGTCATAGAAGACTGCAGTGTGCTAAACAAGTTCAACACAGGTAATGACCATAGATTGGTGAGATGTAAGATGCACCTCAACACTAAACTTGAACGTGGCAAGCTCATACGACAAACAAAATCTATTGACATAACCAACCTTAAAAAACACCATAATACCTTCAAGTTGGAACTGAAGAACAGGTTCTCTGCTTTAGAAGGCCTAACATCGGAAGAAGTGGACATCTCTGAAGTTAACAGAAAAGTAACCAAAGCTCTCGTGGAAACAGCAACAAAATTAGCTGGGTCAAATTATCAGGAAAAACGAAAATGTTGATGCAAAAAAGAAGAGAGATGAGGACAACTAAAGAAGATGTGACTTCCAAAGTGGAATATATAGAGCTATGCAAGACAGTAAGAAAAAGTATCACTGAAGACGTAAGAAAATTCAACTGTGAACTAGTGAGGAAAGCAATTGAAAAAAACCAAAGCCTAAAGATAGCAAAGGGACATCTCAGTAAGGGAAGAAAACAGATTATGGCACTGAGAAAAGAAGATGGTTCTGTAACAAGAAATAGAGGCGAAATTTTGACAAGAGTGAAAGATTTCTACTCCAAATTATATGAAAGGGATGATACATGCACTCCAGACATCATGAAAGATACCAGTACCAGACTCGCCCAAATTTTCACTCGATGCCTTAATGAAGGAAAGATTCCTGAGGATTGGAACACCGCTACAATGATCCTGCTACATAAGAAAGGTGACATTGAGGATCTCGGAAACTACAGACCTATCAGCCTCCTATCAGTAGTTTATAAAATCTTCACTAAAGTTCTTTCACAGCGCTTGAAGGTAACACTGGACATGGCTCAACCGAGAGAACAAGCTGGATTCAGGAGTGGCTACAGCACAATAGATCATATCCACGTACTGAGAGAACTAATTGAAAGAGCGAGGGAATATGAACTTCCATTGTGCATGGCTTTTATCGATTATGAAAAAGCCTTTGATTCGGTGAAACCATCAGCAGTTACAATGGCTCTGAAAACCTGCGGTATTGAAGATGCATACATTAATATTATTAATAACATCTATGAAAATGCAAGTGCAAAGATTTGACTGTTTGAAAATACACCACACATAAAAATTGGAAAGGAGTGAGACAAGGTGACACCATATCTCCGAAGCTCTTTAATGCCACATTGGAGGGTGTTTTTCAGTCGCTGAGCTGGGAAAACAAAGGGATAAAGATTAATAGAGATTATCTAACCCACCTTCGTTTTGCTGATGACATAGTCATTTTTGCAACTACCCCATCAGAGCTGCAGAGTATGATCCAGGAACTTGCTGACAAGAGTAAAGAAGTGGGATTAAAAATGAACTTTCAGAAGACAAAAGTGATGTTCAATGCTTTTACAAGAAATGAAGATTTATCGATTGATGGAGAAAAGCTGGAGATAACAGACACGTACGTTTATCTTGGACAGCAGATATCAAGTGAGGGTCACATTGGTGAAGAAATTAATCGGCGTACAAAACTTGCCTGGAGAGCTTTTGGAAGAAACAGCATAATTTTCAAGAGCAATATGCCATTATGTCTTAAAAGAAAAGTGTTTGATCAATGCATCCTTCCAGTGCTTACGTATGGTGCAGAGATGTGCACCTTTACTAAAAGAGACATACAACGGCTGCAGACAACTCAAAGAAGCATGTAGAGGTACATGCTTGGTTTAACCAGGAGAGATAAGAAGAGAAACTCTTGTCTTCCACTCTTGTCATTTTTCGGATCCATCATGATCAGAGTTAAATCCCTGAAATGGCAATGGGCTGGACATACTGCCAGAAGAACAGACCATCGATGGACAGCCGAAATTTTAGATTGGATTCCAAGGGACAGGAAAAGACCCAGAAGAAGACCACATGGAAGATGGGTGGATGAAATTCGAAAGTATGCGGGAGTGACATGGAGGAGACTGGCACAAGACAGGCCGTTGTGGAGGAAACTTGGGGAGACCTTCATCCAGCAGTGGATTGATAATGGTTGACAATGATGATGATGATAATATATATATAGGGATGTAATATATATATATATATATATATATATATAGGGATATATAGTGATGTAAGGTCAGGTGATGCGTAACATCACAGCCTCTCCTTGACAAATGTCAACTCCGCCTTCTCGTGGTGCATCCTGTTCCCACTAAAGGGGCTCTGACGACCGCCAATAGCGGTATAACTATACCATCGGGATTAGAGGAAATTCTATCCCACACTCACCAACCCGCTTGGCCAGCGTGGTGAGTTATGGCCAAACCCCTCCAAAATGACTCCACAACTTAAATCTTGGCCCTCAGTCTCCGGCAGCTGGAATGTACCTGGCCAAGGCAGCGGCCAGTGCGACATGAAGGCAGAGGGTGCTAAGAATCCCCGGAGGACCGGACTAGGCTGCCATCTGATGCTGACCTTGGCTACATATAATGGACGCTCCCTATCTTCTGATTCAAGGCTTCTTGAATTGGAAGAGGAACTACAAAGGATCAAGTGGGACATCGTGGGGCTAAGTGAGGTAAAGAGAAAAGGAGAAGATCTCATCAAACTGAAAAGTGGACATCTCTTCTACTATCGTGGGACAGATACTGGCAGAACTAGTGTTGTTGGATTTATAATAAACAAGAAACTGAAGGATAAAGTTGTAGAAGTTGAAAGTTCCTCTGACAGAGCTGCAGGACTTGTTATTCAACTCTCGAAAAGATACCAGGCTCAGATTATTCAAACTTATGCACCCACCACAAGTCATCCTGAAGAAGAAATTGAAGAATTTTATGAGGAAATTTGTCATCTAAATAATAAAGGTAAGCAGCACTTGAAAATAATTATGGGAGATTTCAATGCAAAAATAGGGCAACGGCAACAGAATGAAACTTCAGTAGGTAAATTCGGTCACGGCAACAGAAACCAGCGTGGAAATACTCTCGTTGAGTTTGCAGAGGCAGAAGGGTTTTTCATCTTGAACTCCTTCTTCAAGAAAAAGCCACACAGGAAATGGACTTGGAGACATCCAAATGGGACGACAAGTGAAATTGATTTTATTATGTGTAACAAAAAATTCGTCATAGAAGACTGCAGTGTGCTAAACAAGTTCAACACAGGTAATGACCATAGATTGGTGAGATGTAAGATGCACCTCAACACTAAACTTGAACGTGGCAAGCTCATACGACAAACAAAATCTATTGACATAACCAACCTTAAAAAACACCATAATACCTTCAAGTTGGAACTGAAGAACAGGTTCTCTGCTTTAGAAGGCCTAACATTGGAAGAAGTGGACATCTCTGAAGTTAACAGAAAAGTAACCAAAGCTCTCGTGGAAACAGCAACAAAATTAGTTGGGTCAAATTATCAGGAAAAACGAAAATGTTGATGCAAAAAGAAGAGAGATGAGGACAACTAAAGAAGATGTGACTTCCAAAGTGGAATATATAGAGCTATGCAAGACAGTAAGAAAAAGTATCACTGAAGACGTAAGAAAATTCAACTGTGAACTAGTGAGGAAAGCAATTGAAAAAAACCAAAGCCTAAAGATAGCAAAGGGACATCTCAGTAAGGGAAGAAAACAGATTATGGCACTGAGAAAAGAAGATGGTTCTGTAACAAGAAATAGAGGCGAAATTTTGACAAGAGTGAAAGATTTCTACTCCAAATTATATGAAAGGGATGATACATGCACTCCAGACATCATGAAAGATACCAGTACCAGAGTTCCTCCAGATCCTTCCAGCAGAAGTTGCACATGCAATCAAGAACATGAAGCGGGGAAAAGCTCCAGGAGAAGATGGTATTACTGTAGACATCATACAAGAAGCAAGTGGAAAAATCGAAACAGTACTCGCCCAAATTTTCACTCGATGCCTTAATGAAGGAAAGATTCCTGAGGATTGGAACACCGCTACAATGATCCTGCTACATAAGAAAGGTGACATTGAGGATCTCAAGGAAACTGCAGACCTATCAGCCTCCTATCAGTAGTTTATAAAATCTTCACTAAAGTTCTTTCACACCGCTTGAAGGTAACACTGGACATGGCTCAACCGAGAGAACAAGCTGGATTCAGGAGTGGCTACAGCACAATAGATCATATCCACGTACTGAGAGAACTAATTGAAAGAGCGAGGGAATATGAACTTCCATTGTGCATGGCTTTTATCGATTATGAAAACGCCTTTGATTCGGGTGAAACCATCAGCAGTTACAATGGCTCTGAAAACCTGCGGTATTGAAGATGCATACATTAATATTATTAATAACATCTATGAAAATGCAAGTGCAAAGATTCGACTGTTTGAAAATACACCACACATAAAAATTGGAAAGGGAGTGAGACAAGGTGACACCATATCTCCAAAGCTCTTTAATGCCACATTGGAGGGTGTTTTTCAGTCGCTGAGCTGGGAAAACAAAGGGATAAAGATTAATAGAGATTATCTAACCCACCTTCGTTTTGCTGATGACATAGTCATTTTTGCAACTAGCCCATCAGAGCTGCAGAGTATGATCCAGGAACTTGCTGACAAGAGTAAAGAAGTGGGATTAAAAATGAACTTTCAGAAGACAAAAGTGATGTTCAATGCTTTTACAAGAAATGAAGATTTATCGATTGATGGAGAAAAGCTGGAGATAACAGACACGTACGTTTATCTTGGACAGCAGATATCAAGTGAGGGTCACATTGATGAAGAAATTAATCGGCGTACAAAACTTGCCTGGAGAGCTTTTGGAAGAAACAGCATAATTTTCAAGAGCAATATGCCATTATGTCTTAAAAGAAAAGTGTTTGATCAATGCATCCTTCCAGTGCTTACGTATGGTGCAGAGACGTGGACCTTAACTAAAAGAGACATACAAAGGCTGCAGACAACTCAAAGCAGCATGGAGAGGTGCATACTTGGTGTAACCAGGAGAGATAAGAAGAGGAACTCGTGGATCCGAAAAATGACAAGAGTGGAAGACATCATGATCAGAGTTAAATCCCTGAAATGGCAATGGGCTGGACATACTGCCAGAAGGACAGATCATCGATGGACAGCCGAAATTTTAGATTGGATTCCAAGGGACAGGAAAAGACCCAGAAGAAGACCACATGGGAGATGGGTGGATGAAATTCGAAAGTATGCAGGGGTGACATGGAGGAGACTGGCACAAGACAGACCGTTGTGGAGGAAACTTGGGGAGACCTTCGTCCAGCAGTGGATTGATAATGGTTGACAATGATGATGATGATATATATATATGTGTGTGTGGGCTTTCTGTGTGCGTTGTCCTGACGGTGCAACCCCGAGATCACCACACAGGGGAACGACCACTGGATGGCGTGATCATCGGACGTTGGTGCATCGCTAAAACATGATCTCAGGGACTAGAGTCAGAGCTGCGGAGAGTTCTGAAGTATGAACACCGAGACGGGGCTGTGTGCCGAAGGGTGTTGTGTTTGCCATTTTGTATTTCTTAGTGGAATGAGTATTTTCTGTGGTTAGTGTAGCCTGTTATATCCTGATATCAATTGTAAGTGTACGTCATATTAAATGTTTGTGTTCGTCCAGCTCATCCATTATTTAAGTGTTGTGATTTGATGGATCCACAGTGGGGAAGTTTCCCAATACCCCCACACATCATCATTGTCAACCATTATCAATCCACTGCTGATGAAGGTCTCCCCAAGTTTCCTCCACAACGGCTTGTCTTGTGCCAGTCTCCTCCATGTCACCCCTGCACACTTTCGAATTTCTTCCACCCATTCTTCTTCTGGGTCTTTTCTTGTCCCTTGGAATCCAATCTAAAATTTTGGCTGTCCATCAATGATCTGTCCTTCTGGCAGTATGTCCAGCCCATTGCCATTTCAGGGATTTAACTCTGATCATGATGTCTTCCACTCTTGTCAATTTTCGGATCCACAAGTTCCTCTTCTTATCTCTCCTAGTTACACCAAGCATGCACCTCTCCATGCTGCTTTGAGTTGTCTGCAGCCTTTGTATGTCTCTTTTAGTTAAAGTCCACGTCTCTGCACCATACGTAAGCACTGGAAGGATGCATTGATCAAACACTTTTCTTTTAAGACATAATGGCATATTGCTCTTGAAAATTATGCTGTTTCTTCCAAAAGCTCACCAGACAAGTTTTGTACGCCGATTAATTTCTTCATCAATGTGACCCTCACTTGATATCTGCTGTCCAAGATAAACGTACGTGTCCATTATCTCCAGCTTTTCTCCATCAATCGATAAATCTTCATTTCTTGTAAAAGCATTGAACATCACTTTTGTCTTCTGAAAGTTCATTTTTGATCCCACTTCTTTACTCTTGTCAGCAAGTTCCTGGATCATACTCTGCAGCTCTGATGGGGTAGTTGCAAAAATGACTACGTCATCCGCAAAAGACGGTGGGTTAGATAATCTCCATTAATCTTTATCCCCTTGTTTTCCCAGCTCAGCGACTGAAAAACACCCTCCATTGTGGCATTAAAGAGCTTCGGAGATATGGTGTCACCTTGTCTCACTCCCTTTCCAATTTTTATGTGTGTTGTATTTTCAAACAGCCAAATCTTTGCACTTGCATTTTCATAGATGCTATTAATAATATTAATGTATGCATCTTCAATACCGCAGGTTTTCAGAGCCATTGTAACTGCTGATGGTTTCACCCGAATCAAAGGCTTTTTCATAATCGATAAAAGCCATGCACAATGGAAGTTCATATTCCCTCGCTCTTTCAATTAGTTCTCTCAGTACGTGGATATGATCTATTGTGCTGTAGCCACTCCTGAATCCAGCTTGTTCTCTCGGTTGAGCCATGTCCAGTGTTACCATCAAGCGGTGTGAAAGAACTTTAGTGAAGATTTTATAAACCACTGATAGGTCTGTAGTTCCCGAGATCCTCAATGTCACCTTTTTTTTTTGTAGCAGGATCATTGTAGCGGTGTTCCAATCCTCAAGAATCTTCCCTTCATTAAGGCATCGAGTGAAAATTTGGGCGAGTACTGTTTCGATTTCTCCACTTGCTTCTTGTATGATGTCTACAGTAATTCCATCTTCTCCTGGAGCTTTCCCCGCTTCATGTTCTTGATTGCATGTGCAACTTCTGCTGGTAGGACTTGAGTAACTCTGGGTACTGGTACATTTCATGATGTCTGGAGTGTATGTATCATCCCTTTCATATAATTTGGAGTAGAAATCTTTTACTCTTGTCAAAATTTCGCCTCTATTTCTTGTTACAGAACCATCTTCTTTTCTCAGTGCCATAATCTGTTTTCTTCCCTTACTGAGATGTCCCTTTGCTATCTTTAAGCTTTGGTTGTTTTCAATTGCTTTCCTCACTAGTTCACAGTTGAATTTTCTTACGTCTTCAGTGATACTTTTTCTTACTGTCTTGCATAGTTCTATATATTCCACTTTGGAAGTCACATCTTCTTTAGTTATCCTCATCTCTATTCTTTTTGCATCAACATTTTGGTTTTTCCTGATAATTTGTTCACATGCAACTTGTTCTTAGACCCAGCTAATTTTGTTTCTGTTTCCATAAGAGCTTTGGTTACTTTTCTGTTATTTTCAGAAATATCAACTTCTTCCGATGTTAGGCCTTCTAAAGCAGACAATCTGTTCTTAAGTTCCAACTTAAAGGTATTATGGTGTTTTTTAAGGTTGGTTATGTGAATACATTTTGTTTGTATTATGAGCTTGCCACGTTCAAGTTTAGTGTTGAGGTGCATCTTACATCTCACCAATCTATGGTCACTACCTGTGTTGAACTTGTTTAGCACACTGCAGTCTTCAACGACAAATTTTTTGTTACACATAATAAAATCAATTTCACTTGTCCTCCCATTTGGATGTCTCCACGTCCCTTTTCCTGTGTGGCTTTTTCTTGAAGAAGGAGTTCAAGATGAAAAACCTTTCTGCCTCTGCAAACTCAACGAGAGTATTTCCACGCTGGTTTCTGTTGCCGTGACCAAATTTACCTACTGAAGTTTCATTCTGTTGCTGTTGCCCTATTTTTGCATTGAAATCTCCCTTAATTATCTTCAAGTGCTGCTTACCTTTATTATTTAGATGACGAATTTCCTCATAAAATTCTTCAATTTCTTCTTCAGGATGACTTGTGGTGGGTGCATAAGTTTGAATCATCTGAGCCTGGTATCTTTTCGAGAGTTGGATAACGAGTCGTGCAGCTCTGTCAGAGGAACTTTCAACTTCTACAACTTTATCCTTCAGTTTCTTGTTTATTATAAATCCAACACCACTAGTTCTGCCAGTATCTGTCCCACTATAGTAGAAGAGATGTCCACTTTTCAGTTCAATGAGATCTCCTTTTCTTCTTACCTCACTTAGCCCGACGATGTCCCACTTGATCCTTTGTAGTTCTTCTTCCAATTCAAGAAGCCTTGAATCAGAAGATAGGGAGCGTCCATTATACGTAGCCAAGGTCACCCCCCCCCATATATATATACTTGGCCAGCAGGGTGAGTTATGGCCAAACCCTCTCCAAAGTGACTCCACAACTTAAATCTTGGCCCTCAGTCTCCGGCAGCTGGAATGTACCTGGCCAAGGCTGCGGCCAGTGCGACATGAAGGCAGAGGGTGCCAAGAATCCCCGGAGGACCGGACTAGGCTGACATCTGATACTCACCTTGGCTACGTATAATGGACGCTCCCTATCTTCTGGTTCAAGGCTTCTTGAATTTGAAGAGGAACTACAAAGGATCAAGTGGGACATCGTCAGGCTAAGTGAGGTAAGGAGAAAAGGAGAAGATCTCATTGAACTGAAAAGTGGACATCTCTTCTACTATCGTGGGACAGATACTGGCAGAACTAGTGGTGTTGGATTTATAATAAACAAGAAACTGAAGAATAAAGTTGTAGAAGTTGAAAGTTCCTCTGACAGAGCTGCACGACTCGTTATCCAACTCTCGAGAAGATACAAGGCTCAGATTATTCAAACTTATGTACCCACCACAAGTCATCCTGAAGAAGAAATTGAATAATTTGATGAGGAAATTCGTCATCTAAATAATAAAGGTGAGCAGCACTTGAAGATAATTATGGGAGATTTCAATGCAAAAAATAGGGCAACGGCAACAGAATGAAACTTCAGTAGGTAAATAAATTCGGTCATGGCAACAGGAACCAGCGTGGAAATACTCTCGTAGAGGCAGAAGGGTTTTTCATCTTGAACTCCTTTTTCAAGAAAAAGCCACCCAGGAAATGGACATGGAGACATCCAAATGGGACGACAAGTGAAATTGATTTTATTATGTATAGCAAAAAATTCGTCATAGAAGACTACAGTGTGCTAAACAAGTTCAACACGGGTAGTGACCATAGATTGGTGAGATGTAAGATGCACCTCAACACTAAACTCGAACGTGGCAAGCTCATACGACAAACAAAATCTATTGACATAACCAACCTTAAAAAACACCATAATACCTTCAAGTTGAAACTGAAGAACAGATTCTCTGCTTAAGAAGGCCTAACATCAGAAGAAGTGGATATTTCTGAAGTTAACAGAAAAGAAACCAAAGCTCTTATGAAAACAGCAACAAAATTAGCTGGGTCTAAGAACAAGTTGCATGTGAACAAATTATCAGGAAAAACCAAAATGTTAATGCAAAAAAGAGTAGAGATCAGGACAACTAAAGATGTGACTTCCAAAGTGGAAAATATAGAGCTATGCAAGACAGTACGAAAAAGGATCACTGGAGACGTAAGGAAATTCAACTGTGAACTAGTGAGGAAAGCAATTCAAAATAACCAAAGCCTAAAGATAGCAAAGGGACATCTCAGTAAGGGAAGAAAACAGATTATGGCACTGAGAAAAGAAGATGGTTCTGTAACAAGAAATAGAGGCGAAATTTTGACAAGAGTGAAAGATTTCTACTCAAAATTATATAAAAAGGGATGATACATGTACTCCAGACGTCATGAAAGGTACCAGCACCAGAGTTCTTCCAGTCCTCCCAGCAGAAGTTGCACATGCAATCAAGAACATGAAGTGGGGAAAAGCTCCAGGAAAAGATGGAATTACTGTAGACATCATACAAGAAGCAAAGGAGAAATCGAAACAGTACTCGCCCAAATTTTCACTCGATGCCTTAATGAAGGGAAGATTCCTGAGGATTGGAACAATGCTACAATGATCCTGCTACATAAAAAAGGTGACATTGAGTATCTCGGGAACTACAGACCTATCAGCCTCCTATCAGGTATTTATAAAATCTTCACTAAAGTTCTTTCACACCGCTTGAAGGTAACACTGTCATGGCTCAACCTAGAGAGCAAGCTTGATTCAGGAGTGGCTACAGCACAATAGATCATATCCATATACTGAGAGAACTAATTGAAAGAGCGAGGGAATATCAACTTCCATTGTGAATGGCTTTTATCGATTGTGAAAAAGCGTTAGATTCGGTGAAACAATCAGCAGTTACAATGGATCTGAAATCCTGCGGTATTGAAGATGCATACATTAATATTATTAATAACATCTATGAAAATGCAAGTGCAAAGATTCGGCTGTTTGAAAATACAACACACATAAAAATTGGAAAGGGAGTGAGACAGGGTGACACCATATCTCCGAAGCTCTTTAATGCTACATTGGAAAATATCTTTCAATCACTGAACTGGGAAAACAAAGGGATAAAGATTAATGGAGATTATCTAACCCACCTTCGTTTTGCTGATGACATAGTCATTTTTGCAACTACCCCATCAGAGCTGTGGAGTATGATCCAGGAACTTGCTGACAAGAGTAAAGAAGTGGGATTAAAAATGAACTTTCAGAAGACAAAAGTGATGTTAAATACAAGAAATGAAGAGTTATCGATTGATGGAGAAAAGCTGGAGATAACAGACACGTGCGTTTATCTTGGACAGCAGATATCAAGTGAGGGTCACATTGATGAAGAAATTAATCGGCGTACAAAACTTGCCTGGAGAGGTTTTGGAAGAAACAGCATAATTTTCAAGAGCAATATGCCATTATGTCTTAAAAGAAAAGTGTTTGATCAATGCATCCTTCCAGTGCTTACGTATGGTGCAGAGACGTGGACCTTAACTAAAAGAGGCATACAAAGGCTGCAGACAACTCAAAGAAGCATGGAGAGGTGCATGCTTTATGTAACCAGGAGAAATAAGAAGAGGAACTTGTGGATCCGAAAAATGGCAAGAGTATATATTTTAAATTTAAGGTAATATATATATATACTCTTGTCATCATGATCAGAGTTAAATCCCTGAAATGGCAATGGGCTGGACATACTGCCAGAAGGACAGACCATCGATGACAGCTGAAATTTTAGATTGGATTCCAAGGGACAGGAATAGACCCAGAAGAAAACCACATGGGAGATGGGTGGATGAAATTCGAATTATGCCTGAGTAACATGGAGGAGACTGGCACAAGACAGACCGTTGTGGGAGAAACTTGGGGAGACCTTCGTCCAGCAGTGGATTGATAATGGTGAACGATGATGATGATGATGATGATGATATATATAATGCAAGATCTTAACAAAATTCTGAAAGCTGGAGTAAACTGATTCGGAAACCCAAAGGAAGCGGCCTAATGATCAACCATGAGAAAAAGGAAGGATTGTAGAACTATGGCAACCACTATCTTTGGCTTCATCAAGGGCTAGGCACAGATAACAAACACCTCTCATACTTCTATAAGAAAATCGGTGAGGCATGAATGTTGTGTTTGTCTTACGGCACTGGCCCTCTCCCTTCCCTGGAACCAGTGACCCTAAATTAGGGTTGGGCGACTGCTTATAGCCCATTGAGTTGCTCTTGGTGGTTGTTAAACCTACAATAAAAAAAAATAATAATAAAAAAAAAAACCTTCTATAAAAACCAAAAAGTGTGGGTTTCTACACCATCCAGTTTGCAAGAAATAACAGTGAGAGTTTTTATTGTTTTGGGAATGGGTTTGTAAAAAATTTCTCAGTTTTGTTATTTTTTGCAAATGGCATGGTGCAGAAACCCACACTTTTTGGTCTTTATAGAAGTATGAGAGGTGTTATCTGTGCCTAGCCTTTGATGAAGCCATAGATAGCAGTTGCCATAGTTACACAATCCTTCCTTTTCTCATGGTTTATCATTAGGTCTCTTCTTTTGAGTTTCCGAATCAGTTTACTCCCGCTTTTAGAATTTTGCTAAGGTTTTTGCATTATGGTTTTTAATTTTTCCTATAAGCAGCCTCTGGTGCTATGAAATTTCAAATGGTGTTATGTAAATTTATGTGTTATCTTTAATTTGTACATGATCCTTATGTGAATGATAATGGTGAAAGATTAATTGAACTCTGCATTGAGAATGGTTTGTATGTATCTAATACATTTTTCAACCACAAGAATATCCACACATACTTGGGAAAATCGTACTCTTGGTCAAAAGAGTGTGATAGATTTTGTTCTCTATGATCAGCGTCTGAAACACTTAGTTGTTGACACTCGTGTGATGAGAGGTGCAGATGTTGGCTCTGATCATTACGTGGTAGCGTCACGAGTGAAACTGAGTGTTGGTTAGAAGGAAAAGAATAGGAAGAGGCCCAGGATGGAAAGAATGAAGGTTGAAAGGCTCCCTGAAAATCATCAGCATTATTTACTCAGAGAACGACCTGAAGGAACTGAAGTCTTGTGAAAGGGATGCAGAAAAGAAGTGGGAATGTTTTAAGAACTGTGTGTCACTGCTGCTGAAGAGGTCTGTGGCACCACAATAGTGGGTAGCAATAGAGGTGATGCTTGATGGAGTAGTGAGATTGAAGAGGCAGTAAAGAGAAAGATGGAAGCCTATTTGGGGATGTTGCAAGGTAGAGTTTCTGTGGATGAATATCGCTGTAAGAAGCGTGAAGCCACGTTCGCCAGAGAGAGTAAGGCAAAAGATAGGTAGGAGAATGTGGAAAGGCTTGTCAATTGGCTTTTTGGAAAGATAGGAAGTTTTTCTGGAAGTACACAAGACTCAGGAAAAATACGGGAAACAAAGTTGTAAGTTGTGTGAAGAATAGGGTTGGGGAAATGATATGGGAGCCCAATGAGTTAAGTGAAAGATTGGGTGATTACTTCTGTGAGTTATTAGATCAGGAAAGCAAAGATGATTCTGAGACAGATGCAGATGATGTCACAGTGAGGGATGGAAGCACAGGAGGGATCTCAAGAGAAGAAGTGTGTAAAGCTGTAAAATCTCTTCAGAATGGTAAGGCTCCGGGAGTTGATGGCATAACTGCCGAGATGTTGAAATATGGTGGTGACTCTGTAATAGATTGTTTAACTGAAATTTGCCAGTTGTGCTGAGAGTTAGGAAAGGTCCCTCGGGATTGGAAGGATGCTATTATTGTTTCCTTGTATAAGGGAAAAGGTCATCAGACCGACTGCAAGAACTATCGTGGTATTAGCCTATTAAGTGTGCCAGGGAAAGTGTTTGATAAGGTCGTTATAGAAAAAGTACGGGGTCTTACATCAGAGAAAGTGTGGGATATTTAGAGTGGTTTTATGCCTGGTAAAGGCTGCACTAACCAAATTTTTGCGTTACGCATGATTATTGAAAATTATCTGGCTGTTGGGAAGAAAATTTTTACCACCTTCATAGATTTAGAGAAAGTTTACGAACAAGTAAATAGGACACTTTTGTGGAAGGTATTGAATGAATATGGTGTTACTGGGAATCTACTTAATAGTGTAAAAGCCATGTATGCTGGCAGTAGAGCCTGTGTGCAAGTGAATGGTGTTTTATCAAAATGGGTTTCTATTGGTGCAGGAGTCAGGAAAGGCGGTGTAATGTCACCATGGCTGTTTAATATATTTATGGATGTGTGCATGCGTGATGCCAAAATAGATAATGCTGTATTACGTCTTCGTGACATCCGTGTGTGCAGATTGCTGTATGCTGATGACACTGTCCTGTTGGCAGAGAGCAAAAGTGAGTTGCAGAGTAAGTTGTCCCGGATGTATGAAGTTTGCACGAAATTCAAACTGAGTATAAATAAGGAAAAAACCAAAGTTATGGTTTTTGAGTGAGGAACTGGTAGCACTGAATGTAATGTAAGTGTAAATGGCTCAGTGATTGACCAGGTGAGTGAGTTTGTGCATTTATGAAGCATGTTTGACACAGAGAACAAATTGGATGGTGAAATTAGTAGGCGAGTGAATTCTTCATTGGAAGTCATGACTGCTTTGGGAGGTTTTCACAGGAAATATGGGTTCTCAAGAGAGTCCCGCATGGCTGTGTATGAAAGTGTAATTGTTCCTACTCTGATGTATGGTAGTGAAACCTGGGTACTGGAGAAAAGACATAGGAGTTCATGGAAGAAATACGGGATTACGCCATATAATACAAATTTTGAAGATGAAAATCCGATTTTTGGCGTAAATGTGACAAGGATGGTACGCCAAAAATCGGATTGTCATCTTCAAAATTTGACATATTAGTTGTTTGTGTGCTGAAGAAATGCGTTACTTTGTGGCAAGACACATTCTGATTGTGTGAGGAATGAAGATGTATTGCAGTTGTGTGATGTAAAGCAAAATGTTGTTAGCAAGGTGGAGACCAATATGCTTTGGTGGTTTGGCCATGTTGAAAGAATGAGTGATGAAATGCTTACTAAGAAAATCTTTTCAGCCCAAATGGCAGGAAGGAAAGGCAGAGTAAGGCCAAGGAAGACATGGGTGGATCAGATTCAGGAGTGTCTGCATGAGAAAAAGATTATGAGTATGAAGTATAAAGGATCTTGTGTGCGGCGTGTAATGGATATCAGTGAAGCACGAGTTGTATGTCAAGATCACTGTAAATGGAGAAGTTTGATACGATAACAATAAGTAAAAATATCTGGAAGTTTGTATTTCTTTTTGGAGCTGACCTCTGAATCTCAGAGAACAGCTTAGTGATATGTATGTATGTATGTTAATAAGAACTGCATAGAAGCATCAGTAAACAGGAAAGATACATATATTCTGGCGATCATTCCTTATGAGTCTTCACATCCATGGAGATATAAAACAGCAGCCTTTGTATTTTTCATTAGAAGAGCCATTAATATATCATCTTTGAAAGAGGCTGAAGAAAATGAGATTGAATTGATTGCCCAAGAGTTTGGATATAATAAATGCTTGGTAAGATCAATGTATGAAATGTTAAAAACGAAGTGAAGAATAAGAAACCAGTAATTATGGAAACTAAAAATAAATGTTTTATAAAATTTCCATACTTCCCACCTGTGAGTGATATCCTTAAAAAGGAGTGTGTTGATCAAAATATTAAGTTGGCAGAGACGGTAATTGACAATGGGAAATTACTGACTGCCAGTAAAACTTCCATCCTGGAAAGTTCAGGTATATATTCTATTCCAACGATTAACAAGGAGGGAGTACAAATGAAATCATATATAGGCAGCACCAAAAGACGATTACAATGCAGGTTGAACGAACATATTTCAAATTGGTGCAAAGGGGAGATGAAGACGTCTCTGATGCAGTATTGTTCTGAAAATAATTTTTCACTAGACTGGTCAAATATCAAATTAATAACATCACATAAAAATACGACCAGCAGTTTATTTCAGAAGCAGTTGTAATCGAAAAAACAAAAAATAGAAATTGTAACAATAATGTACCATTTGAATTACTGTACGCTTGGAAGTACTTGATAGAAATTGAAGAGAAAATGAAGAAACATTATTATAATAAAAAGAAAGAAAATACAAAAAGACCCAAAAGAAAATAAGTCCTTGATCTCACCATAGATGGCGCCATGGGTGTTGTGTTCTTGTGATACCAGGATACTTTGTGTTTAGAAGACCAAGGGTGTGGACTCCATGTCTGACGAGTTCGGCATTGATGTGTGCACGTTCGTAGGATGAATAAGCACTGTTGGAAGTACCACTGATGATAGCATGAAACTTGCTGAAACCGGTCTGGTGATGTAGTTTGACGACTGTGACTGTCCATCTGCTTTTAATTCATTTTAATCTTGGTTCCATTTTATATTGTTATGTCTTTGTTTGTCTTGTTGTCGTTTGTAGTGTCTCGTTTTAATTCTGACTTCGTCCAGTGGGACCGCATATTTTATCACACGTACGATTTCACCACCGGCATTCCTGGATGTTGTAAGAAAGAGGAATATTTTACTAGGCCTACATTGAGCATTGGCAGTGGATGTTTTTTTGGGACATACTCATCGACATCAAAGGTAGAGTGCTTTTTATATATATATGTAATTCGGAGGGAGCTGCTTGGTATGTCGATATGAATAACTTTTACGGTTCATACAATGTTCAGTGTATGCCGATATGAATAACTTTTACGGCACATTATATTTGGACGTCATGTCGGAGAGCTATATTTACACCAACAATAATGTGATGAACAGTAAATGTTAAACGTTAATATAGTAATACTTTGAGCCACATAAAAATATGCTCGATTCAGCATAGAGCTTTGTGCTAATTTGTGTAGATAATGTAATTCTTCTGTGGAAGGTCTTGAATAAAAATAGTATAATGACAAATCTGCTTAATAGTGTGAAAGCTGTGTATGCAGGCAGTAGAGCATGTGTACCAGTGGCGGCTTTTCAGGTGAAATAGGTGAAGTGCCTCTTAACCTATTTTACTCAAAATAAAGTTTTATTAAGTATTTTTTATAATATATTCATTTTTGCCTTTATTCAGTTCCAAAATACTCAAAATTTTGAATAGATATTAATTCACATGGCACGCTCAATACGGAAAACAAATCCTTACACGCAAAACAGTGCAAGTGAAGAGCCGAAATGAGAATGCTTGGAAGTCTGCAGTTTTCGGCCGAGTTGTCATGGTAACCGTGACGTCACTCACTCTCCATTCTGCTAGCTCAAGTGAAGTGTTTCAGCTTCAGGCGCCTTAGCTTTGCATCTCTCAGTTTTTGAGCATAAAGTCGTGAGAGATCACGGTGCAGTGGGCGGACTACCAGGGTACCTTGCAATCTATTAAAGCTTTTTCCTTGTGGTGCTGTGGTACATTATTTTCCGAAAGGAATTTGTTCTTTCGTGCTTTGTGATTGATTATATGTTGAAAAGCTTTAACTGATATTTTAGGTTTGTGTACAATTTAACTGATAGTGATAGTTTTTAGTATGCATCCTGTGGACGACATTGTTTGTAATTTATTGCAAACTCCATTTAATCTGTGGAAAAGCCGCCCCGGTGGCGCAGTGGTCTAAGCGATGGCCTCTGATCATTCGTCCGAAAGGGGTCCGGGTTCAAATCCCGTGAGGCATGGATATTGTGTTTGTCTTACGGCACTGGCTCTCTCCCTTCCCTGGAACCAGTGACCCTAAATTAGGGACGGGCTACTGCTTATAGCCCATCGAGTTGCTCACGGTGGTCGTTAAACCTCCAATAAAAAAAAATCTGTGGAAAGATGAAGATAAAAGAGACATTTTGCTTCAAGGACGACCGACAGATTCACTGACAATTGTTGCCAAGAACGAAATCAAGAAGAGCGGTAAATCTAACAATATAAACTTTAAAAATTGTTGGTTTAGTGAACATAAATGGATTTGCAGCACTTCTGTGTTAATTTTTTTTTTTTTTGGCCCTGCTTACTTTTTAGTAATAAACATTCGGCGTGGAATAAAGACGGATTCTCAGATTTATTAAGCATAACACGGTCACTTCATAAACATCGTGATTCTAGCAAACACCTGAAATGTGGATTAATGTTAAGGAATTTTGAAAAATTCAAAACACCATTGCTGATGCCCTTAGGAAGAATGCTAGCTAGGCTTTTGAAAACACATTTTAACGAAAAGGTTCATTTAAATAGACTTTTCCTGCAGACAGTGATTGATGCAGTATTAGTCTATACTGTATTTGAGCAAACAAGAACTAGCATTCCATGGCCATGACGAAAGCATGGGCTCGATAAACTGTGGAAATTTCATTGAATTACTTTCATTGTTGATATGAAGAAGTTCTTTAGAAATTGAAAATCAATACGAAAGGATAAAAAACTATTCAAAATGAATTAATTGCATGTATTTCTGAATATATAAACGATCACGTCAAAAATTAAATAATTTTTTATTGTTGATTCGGAAGGTGTATTGGTTGAGGGATTTTTGGGTTTCTATGATGTGAGTGAAGATAGAATGTCAGGAGCTTTATACAAAATGCTAGACAAAATTTTGGAACAGTCTGATTACCAACACAAATAAATAGGACAATGTTACAATGGGGCAAGTATAATTTCTGGACACTTAAATGGGCTACAGAAAAAAAAAGTCAAGGATAAAGCTTCTCAAGCGTTTTTGTTCATTGCTTAGTTCATCGTTTGAATCTTGTATTACACCAGTGTTTTTCTAAAATGTCTAAGTGTCGAATACCTTTTGCAAGCCTCAGTGGAATTGCTTCGTTTGTTCACCATTCTGCAAAGCGGTCTTATACACTTATATCAACAACCGCAAGACGCAGACCAACCATAACAGAAACTCGATGGTCCTCCACTTCAAAATTAGTAAGTGTAGTTGTTGAAGATTGGGATAAATTGAAGGAAGTGTTCGGATTTCTGACGAATCGCGAATAATCAGACAAAAAATCAATTCATCTTGCCAAGGGGTTTTTGAATGATGTGAATACTTTCGAATTTACATTTTTGGCTCCACTGATCTATTATTCGAATTTTTGAAGAAAAAATAACTAAACATAAACTACTATGTAACTAAAAAAAAAAACGTGAAATTTTGAGCCATAAAAGGAACGATGAGGTTATTTGAAACACAGTTTGGAAAAGCTAACAAAATCACAGAAATAAGCACGGGGACATGCTGCTCTTACACAGGAAACAATTTTTCAAAATTATAAACAATTGTATTTTGAAATTTTGGACCACATTCTTATGGAAATGGATATAAGATTTCAAGACTGTAAGACACTTCGATTTGTCTGACTTGCTGACACAACCAAATTCGAATAATTTAATACATGCTTTCCCTCTCGCGCTCTTGAAAATCTACAATTTTACGAAAACACATTTACTAAACACCAGCACCTTAAAAATGAACTGAGTCTTGTACATGCCGATGAAAAATTAAGGAATATATTGACTCAAGAACTCCGAGTGTTTCACGGAGACAAAGACATTTTTTCAGAAGGGATAAATTGGTTTTCCTCAGTTTAACAATTCCATCTACAAGTGTGCCAGTGGAAAGAAGTTTTCTTAAAAGAATACAAACTTGCTCAAGAAACACTAGTTCCCAAGATAGTCTTGCTTATTTGGCAAATATTTCTATTCAGGAAGACATTTTATTGATGCTCACGAAGAAACACCCATCTAACCATCTTATGACGACATAATCGACAAATTTGCAGCTTTAAATAAAAGGAAGAAAAATTGATTTAATATACAAAAAATAGGTAAGTCCTCATTAAGGGATTTTCATTGTAGATAGTAGATATCTTTTCATACTGCTTTTGTACTTCTTCACCTATTTTTCCAACCGCGAGCTGCCACTGATGTGTACAAGTGAATGCTGTTTTATATAAATGGTTTTGTATTGGTGCATGAGTCAGACAAGGTTATGTAATGTCACTATGATTTTTTAATAAACCGGGTGATCCAAAAGTCTTGCACATTTTGAAAACGTAATAAATCGCGGAGTTTTGAGAGTAGGGTAACGTGATTTGTGTAGAAATCATCAGAATGACATCAGGTTTTTTTATGAAATCACATAAATTTTACTCATTTTACTTACATTTTTCATCACCAGATAGCACAGCAACCAAAGGTTGGAAGTGTCGAGAAAAATAGGCACCTGATTGTACCAGGTGTTCAATGTGATGGCCGTCCTGTTCCAGCACAGACGAGAGAAAACACCATGGACAGCATTTAAGAGCCTGTCCGGTGGTATAGCTGCCACATGGTGTTGAATGGCATCTTTCAGCATAGCCAATGAAGTGTAGCGACATCTGTACACTTGTGATTTCAGGTGACCCAGAGCCAGAATCGCAGGGTGTCAGGTCTGGTGACCGAGGAGGCCAGGCCTTTGAAAAGTGTCGGCTCAACACATGATTTGCGCCAAACGTTTCTTCCAGCAGTTGCTTAACGGAACGTGCGATATGGGGTGGTGCTCCATCCAGCATAAATGAGCACAGATTCACTGCATCCTGCTCTTGCGAGCTAGCAGTGATGGAAAGTTTGCGCCGAACTGCGCCAATTTCATTATCTTGCGCCAAACTGCTACAAAGTACGAAAATTTTTAATATTTCCGCCCAACTGCGCCAAAACGGCAATCCACAGCAAAAATTGCCGAGCGAAAAATGTTTTTCACGACAAAAAATGCCGTTTTAAACGTTCGAATCAAATGATGCTTTTTTAAGGTCTACGCGTAATTTGGTGAAAACGACGCTTAATCAACACGTACCGTACCGCCAATCCCAAAATTTCGGAATGTTTTTCACCTACCTTCTAATTAGTTGTTTTTTCGACAAAAGTGACGAAAAAACAACGATTTTCGCGATGTAGGAAATTAAATTGTTTTTGCTTATGGAGGAGAAGTTTTGTTGTAATCACGTGGTATGTAGGAGAAACGATGCTGTACGTTATGAAATCCTGATGAAGATTGTTTACTGATAGTTTGGCGGTCTTTCGGAGTGCTGTGCAATTGAGATTGTTTATATGTCGTTCCCTGCTCTTTGGGATAGCGCAGTTATTTCATTCTGGGCGAGGTGCGCGATTACGTAAACACAGCGTAAGGTCAGTCATTAGCTATTTCGTTGACGCGGAGGACGACCGAAAATGGCTCTCTCGTGGCAGAATACAATGGTTCTGTTTCCAAAGGGTTCATAGGTATTCAGAGATGAAAAGTTTTACGGATTTTCACTCCATCTTCCGGTTTTACGGAAGTCTTCCGAAAAACTACGGAAAAGCTCTTGCAAGATCCCTGCACGCAATTTCAATTTTTTCACAGTCTTTTTGAAAAACGCACTTTTCAGGTAGTCCCTTATGTGCCTTCGATGTTCTGACTTCCCCCGCCAACGGAGGCGGAGTTTGTCACGTGATTCCCCATACAGCCATTTGAGAGTACCGTGCGCAAAAGTCGAGAGGGAACTCAGCTCAGCGTCTTTTGCCAACTAAATCATTACATTGATTGCATGTGGCTTTGTGCTTGTGAAAATTTCGGTGCAAACGTTTTAACCCTTTCCACTCGACTGTCGGGTGAGACCCGACATTACGAAATCGCCGAATAGCTCACCCGCAACTCCGATGACGCCCCTATAGCTCGCGTGTCGGTGGTCGCGAGAAATTTCTTTTTCCTCCAATAGGTCGGGTGTCACTCGCCACGCCGATGACGCCCATATAGCTCGCATGTCAGGGCTCGCGGAGGGCTCGCATGTCGGCGCTAGCGAGGAATTTCGTTTTCACCGAATAGCTTGCATGTCGGGTGTTATCCGCGACGCATATGACGCCTCTATAGCTCGGATGTCGGCGCTCGCGAGGAATTCTTTTTCGCCGAATAGGTCGGGTGTTATCCACCACGTCTATGACGCCTCTACAACTCGTATGTCGAGGCTTGCGAGACATTTCTTTTTCGCCGAATATCTCGCGTGTCGGGTGTCACCCTCCATGCCAATGATGCCTCTATATCTCGCATATTGGCGCTCGCGAGACATTGCTTTTTCGCCGAATAGCTTGCGTGTCGGGTGTCATCCGCTGCGCTTATTATGGCTCTATAGCTCGTGGGTCGGGGCTTGCGAGGCATTTCTTTTTCGCCGAATATCGCACGTGTCGGGTGGCACCCTTCATGCCAATGACGCCTCTATAGCTCGCATGTCGGTGCTCGCGAGGCATTTCTTTTTTGCCGAATAGGTCGGGTGTCACTCGCCACGCCGATGACGCCCCTATAGTTCGCATGTCGGGGCTCGCGAGACGTTTCTTTTTCACCGGATAAAGAAAAAGAAACTTCGTCTGCGTGTCGGGTGTCACCCGCCATGCCGATGACGCCTCTATGGCTCGCATATCGGCGCTCGCGAGGAATTTCGTTTTCACCGAATATCTCGCTTGTCGGGTGTTATCCGTGAAGCCTATGATGCCTCTATAGCTCTGATGTCGGCGCTCGCGAGGAATTTCTTTTTGGCCGAATAGGTCGGGTGTCATCCGCCATGTCTATGACGCCTCTATACTCGTATGTCGAGGCTTGCGAGACATTTCTTTTTCGCTGAATATGTCGGGTGTCACCCTCCATGCCAATGATGCCTCTATATCTCGCATGTTGGGGCTCTCGAGACATTTCTTTTTCGCCGAATAACTTGCGTGTCGGGTGTCATCCGCCGCGCTCATTACGCCTTTTTAGCTCGTGGGTCGGGGCTTGAGAAACATTTCTTTTTCGCTGAATATCTTACGTGTCGAGTGGCATCCGCCATGCCGATGACGCCTCCATAGCTCGCAAGTCGGTGCTTGCGAGACATTTCTTTTTCGTTGAATAGGTCGGGTGTCACTCGCCACGCTGATGACGCCCCTATAGCTCGCATGTAGGCGCTCGCGAGGAATTTCGTTTTCACCGAATAACTCCGGTGTCGCTCGCATGTCGCCGCTCGCGAGGAATTTGTTTTCACCAAATAGGTCGCGTGTCGGGTGTTATCTGCCACGCCTACGACGCCTCTGTAGCTCGGATGTCGGCGTTCGCGAGGAATTTCTTTTTCGCCGAATAGGTCGGGTGTCATCAGCCACATCTATGACGCTTCTATAGCTCGTATGTCGGGGCTTGCGAAACATTTCTTTTTCGCTGAATATCTCGCGTGACGGGTGTCACCCTCCATGCCAATGATGCCTCTATAGCTCGCATGTTGGCACTCGCGAGTAATTTCTTCTCGCCGAATAGTATGCGTGTCGGGTGTCATCCTTTGTGCTCATTACGCTTCTATTATGAGGCGGCAAGACATTTCTTTTTCGCTGAATATCGCCCGTGTGGGGTGTCACCCTCGATGCCAATGATGCTTCTATATCTCGCATGTTGGCGCTCGCGAGACATTTCTCTTTCGCCGAATAGCTTGCGTGTCGGGTGTCATCCTTTGTGCTCATTACGCCTATATAGCTCGTGGGTCGACGCTCGCAAGACATTTCTTTTGCTGAATAGGTCGGGTGTCAGCCGCCACGTTGATGATGCCTTTATATATATATATATATATATATATATGAGGGATGTAAGGTCAGGTGATGCGTAACATCACAGCCTCTCCTTGACAAATGTCAACCCCGCCTTCTCGTGGTGCATCCTGTTCCCACTAAAGGGGCTCTGACGACCGCCAATAGCGGTATAACTATACCATCGGGATCAGAGGAAATGCTATCCCACACTCACCAACCCGCTTGGCCAGCGTGGTGAGTTATGGCCAAACACCTCCAAAATGACTCCACAACTTAAATCTTGGCCCTCAGTCTCCGGCAGCTGGAATGTACCTGGCCAAGGCAGCGGCCAGTGCGACATGAAGGCAGAGGGTGCTAAGAATCCCCGGAGGACCGGACTAGGCTGCCATTTGATGCTGACCTTGGCTACCTATAACGGACGCTCCCTATCTTCTGATTCAAGGCTTCTTGAATTGGAAGAGGAACTACAAAGGATCAAGTGGGACATCGTCGGGCTAAGTGAGGTAAGGAGAAAAGGAGAAGATCTCATTGAACTGAAAAGTGGACATCTCTTCTATTATCGTGGGACAGATACTGGCAGAACTAGTGGTGTTGGATTTATAATAAACAAGAAACTGAAGGATAAAGTGGTAGAAGTTGAAAGTTCCTCTGACAGAGCTGCACGACTCGTTATCCAACTATCGAGAAGATACCAGGCTCAGATTATTCAAACTTATGCACCCACCACAAGTCATCCTGAAGAAGAAATTGAAGAATTTTATGAGGAAATTCGTCATCTAAATAATAAAGGTAAGCAGCACTTGAAGATAATTATGGGAGATTTCAATGCAAAAATAGGGCAACGGCAACAGAATGAAACTTCAGTAGGTAAATTCGATCACGGCAACAGAAACCAGCGTGGAAATACTCTCGTTGAGTTTGCAGAGGCAGAAGGATTTTTCATCTTGAACTCCTTTTTCAAGAAAACGCCACACAGGAAATGGACATGGAGACATCCAGTTGGGACGACAAGTGAAATTGATTTTATTATGTGTAACAAAAAATTCGTCATCGAAGACTGCAGTGTGCTGAACAAGTTCAACACAGGTAGTGACCATAGATTGGTGAGATGTAAGATGCACCTCAACACTAAACTGGAACGTGGCAAGCTCATAAGACAAACAAAATGTATTGACATAACCAACCTTAAAAAACACCATAATACTTTCAAGTTGGAACTGAAGAACAGATTCTCTGCTTTAGAAGGCCTAACATCGGAAGAAGTGGATATTTCGGAAGTTAACAGAAAAGTAACCAAAGCTCTTCTTATGGAAACAGCAACAAAATTAGCTGGGTCTAAGAACAAGTTGCATGTGAACAAATTATCAGGAAAAACCAAAATGTTGATGCAAAAAAGAAGAGAGATGAGGACAACTAAAGAAGATGTGACTTCCAAAGTGGAATATATAGAGCTATGCAAGACAACACGAAAAAGTATCACTGAAGACGTAAGGAAATTCAACTGTGAGCTAGTGAGGAAAGCAATTGAAAACAACCAAAGCCTAAAGATAGCAAAGGGACATCTCAGTAAGGGAAGAAAACAGATTATGGCTCTGAGAAAAGAAGATGGTTCTATAACAAGAAATAGAGGCGAAATTTTGACAAGAGTGAAAGATTTCTACTCCAAATTATATGAAAGGGATGATACATGTTCTCCAGACATCATGAAAGATACCAGTACCAGAGTTCTTCCAGTCCTCCCAGCAGAAGTTGCTCATGCAATCAAGAACATGAAGCGGGGAAAAGCTCCAGGAGAAGATGGAATTACTATAGACATCATACAAGAAGCAAGTGGAGAAATTGAAACAGTACTCGCCCAAATTTTCACTCGATGCCTTAATGAAGGGAAGATTCCTGAGGATTGGAACAACGCTACAATGATCCTGCTGCATAAAAAAGGTGACATTGAGGATCTCAGGAACTACAGACCTATCAGCCTCCTATCAGTGGTTTATAAAATCTTCACTAAAGTTCTTTCACACCGCTTGAAGGTAACACTGGACATGGCTCAACCGAGAGAACAAGCTGGATTCAGGAGTGGCTACAGCACAATAGATCATATCCACGTACTGAGAGAACTAATTGAAAGAGCGAGGGAATATGAACTTCCATTGTGCATGGCTTTTATCGATTATGAAAAAGCCTTTGATTCGGTGAAACCATCAGCAGTTACCACGGCTCTGAAATCCTGCGGTATTGAAGATGCATACATTAATATTATTAATAACATCTATGAAAATGCAAGTGCAAAGATTAGGCTGTTTGAAAATACAACACACATAAAAATTGGAAAGGGAGTGAGACAAGGTGACACCATATCTCCGAAGCTCTTTAATGCCACATTGGAAAATGTCTTTCAATCACTGAACTGGGAAAACAAAGGGATAAAGATTAATGGAGATTATCTAACCCACCTTCGTTTTGCTGATGACGTAGTCATTTTTGCAACTACCCCATCAGAGCTGCAGAGTATGATCCAGGAACTTGCTGACAAGAGTAAAGAAGTGGGATTAAAAATGAACTTTCAGAAGACAAAAGTGATGTTCAATGCTTTTACAAGAAATGAAGATTTATCGATTGATGGAGAAAAACTGGAGATAACAGATACATATGTTTATCTTGGACAGCAGATATCAAGTGAGGGTCACATTGATGAAGAAATTAATCGGCGTACAAAACTTGCCTGGAGAGCTTTTGGAAGAAACAGCATAATTTTCAAGAGCAATATGCCATTATGTCTTAAAAGAAAAGTGTTTGATCAATGCATCCTTCCAGTGCTTACGTATGGTGCAGAGACGTGGACGTTAACTAAAAGAGACATACAAAGGCTGCAGACAACTCAAAGAAGCATGGAGAGGTGCATGCTTGGTATAACCAGGAGAGATAAGAAGAGGAACTCGTGGATCCGAAAAATGACAAGAGTGGAAGACATCATGATCAGAGTTAAATCCCTGAAATGGCAATGGGCTGGACATACTGCCAGAAGGACAGACCATAGATGGACAGCCAGAATTTTAGATTGGATTCCAAGGGACAGGAAAAGACCCAGAAAAAGACCACATGGGAGATGGGTGGATGAAATTCGAAAATATGCAGGAGTGACATGGAGGAGACTGGCACAAGACAGACCGTTGTGGAGGAAACTTGGGGAGACCTTCGTCCAGCAGTGGATTGATAATGGTTGACAATGATGATGATGATATATATATATATATATACTGAAGAGCAAAGCTGAAAACTAAGGAAAAACTTTTGAATTTAAAACGAAAGTTGCAAAATAACCTGAAGATCAAAACGTGCAACGCAGCAGTTATGAAAATTCAGAATTCACATATATATATATATAGCTCGTATGTTGGGGCTGGCGAGCTAAAGCTGAGCTTTCACTGCTAAGTAGTGGCTTCTACTGCAGAAAAGAAAAAAATTGCGAGTTCTGTGTGAGTCTGGATGAAAAGTTGTTTGAGTGGAAAGGGTTAATTTAGATTAAAATGAAACGAAACGAAACGAAACAAAACATAACATAGCAGTGAAACAGCTATGACAACAAAAAGAACGAGATCAGATAAAACTTATCATCAAGTGTATTGCAGTATGTATAGTAAAGAATGGCCTTTTTATGAAGCATCTAAAGTTTTGCTGAATCACATTTTATAAGCCATGTGGCTGCGATTTTAGCCTGTCGGAAGTCGGCCGCAGTGATTGTAGGTGTCATGCGGATAGCAAGAAGCACAAAGATCATGTCAAAAGATTAAGTGGAGATGTGAGTAAAATTAATGTAACCAAAAAACTTCTGATAGCTTATAAAGAATCCTGAAAAAAATATCAAGAGCAGATTAGTGCTGGAAAAATGCATCAAAACAAGCAAAAAAAGAGAAGAAATTGAATGTTTGCAAGGTGATTTGAAATGGGAAGAAGCTGAACATTTGCAGCAGTTGGATTCCCTCTTAAAATGTTAAACAATGCTGAGATGAACATTGAATGTGGCATAAAAAAGACATGAGTGCAATAGAAAGTGGACAGATACTATTAAAAGAAGCAAAACAAAACATTACTAACTACCTTAAAAAATGAGAAAAGAATAGAAGTGAGCAATTAAATATTGAGAAAAGCAGCAAAAAATTAAAAAAGAAATTGTGAAGTAAATGATTAATAATAGAATCCTGCTATGATTACAAATTTTTTGATCTATTTGAAAACTAAAATGTTTGCATATATGTGTATTTCAATGCAAGATGTTTTAAATTTGAGTAGGGTGCATCTATTTCCAAAACTTTTTTGCTTTTAAGAGCTTGTTCTATCTACTAATATTTTACCTGCTCTATAAAATGTTTTCTTACACCAAAAATGTATTTTATCTGCTCCAAAAATGCATTTTGTTGCTCCTAAAACACATTTTGCTGCTGCAAAAATGTATTTTACCTGCTTTAAAAATATATTTTACCTGCTCCAAAAATGTATTTCACCTGCTCCAAAAACGCATTTTGCTGCTCCAAAGATGTATTTTACCTGCTCCAAAAACGCATTTTGCTGCTCCAAAAACGTATTTTATCTGCTCCAAAAATGGTTTTGCAACTTTCCATCACTGAGCTAGGGATAATGTACGTTCGTAACATGTTCACACAATGTGCACCTATCACTGAAACGATTTCGAAGGAGGTGCTGTGGACCTCTTAAAAAAAAAAAAAAGGACCGATAATGAAGGAAGCCATGAATCCACACCACACTGTCACTTTTGGCTGATGAAGTAACGCTTCAACGACTGCTCAGGGATGTTCCGTGGCCCAGATGCGGCAGTTGTGCGTATTTACCGCTCCGTGTAGGGAAAAGTGTGTCTCATCAGTCCATAAAATGTTCATCAGCCAGTTTTAGTTGTCATCCAATTGTCGAAAAATCCATGCTGCGAACTCCTGATGCTGCACATAATCACCAGCTTGCAGTCCATGATGCCATTGCAGTTTGTACGGGTATCTGCACAGAATCCGTCGAAGTGTTCACCATACAGTCCCGTACGGAATGCCTGTTTGCTGAGAAACATGGCGAACACTGGAGTCGTCATGTGCGGATGACATTACAATTACATCCATTTCCTGCGTAATTGTCTTTGGTGCAACAGCACGTGTTTGTGGTCTACCGCTTCGTGGGCGTGCTGCCAAAGATCCCATTTGCTCGAATTTTTTCTCCATTCGCCGAAGCGCAGCACTTTCCATCGGTCCTTTCCCACTGCGATTACCTTTCAGTGACCGTTAGGCTCTCAACGCAGCACTCGCACATCCAGCTTTGCTATAGAACAATTTCACTAAGAGTGCTTTGTCCGGTAATGACAGCATATTGACATGGACCGCTGTGACTTGTATGCTTCCCAGCTGCTACTTTTATACCCACTATCCCAGACCTGTTCCCCTATGGCGTTATCTGGCAATGAAAAATGGAGGTAAAATGAGTAAAAATTTATGTGATTTCATAAAAAAACCCTGATTTCATTCTGATCATTTCTACACAAACCGCATTGCCCTACTCTCAAAACTCAGCAAGTTATTAAATTTTCAAAATGTGCAAGACTTTTGGATCATCCGGTATATATGCATGCATGATGCCAAAATACGTAATACTGGTTTATGTCTGTAATATCTGTGAGTGCAGATTGCTGTATGCTGATGACACAGTCCTATTGGCAGAGAGCATAAGTGAGCTGCTGAGTATTTTGTCCCAGTTTTATAAAGTTTCTATGAAATTTCAACTGAGCATAAATAAGAGGGAAAACAAAGTTTTGGTTTTTGTACTGAATGCAATATCAGACTAACATACATGAGATTCATCCGCAGCCGCAGATCGTCGGAATTCCGCTTTGTCATCATTTTGGAAAATCTTGAGATCGATGTGAAACCTAAACGTTTTTTTTGGGGGGGGGGGGGTCGATTTTTCATCAGGGGATGGTATTTCATCTTTCAAAACTTTTGAAAATGGAAGTTGAAAGGAGTCAAATTTTTCTTGTAATTGTGTTTTCTTTTTCTTGCTATATTCCTTCTGCCCAGTATTGTTGTCGAATATAATTATTTCATAAATATTTGCATTTTAGCTTAAAAATTGAGGGAAATTTTCAAGAATCGGGAGTTAGATGGGGTGAAAATTTCCCTGTAATCTTCAGGCACAAGATTTTTCTTCAGATTCAAAGAATTCCGCTTTTTCCATCATCATTTGAGCGGTGCTCGAGATCAATGCATAACTGAACAGAAATTTGGGGTGGGGGTTCGTTTTTTTTTTTTTTTGTCAGAGGACATAATTCCGACTTTCAGAACTTTACAAAATGGAGGGAATGTTTCATGTTTCTCCCGTAATCATGCTTTTTCTCGTGATGCTTCTTCTTCCCAGTATTGTCATTAAATGCAATTTTTTCATAAAAATTTGTATTTCAGCTTGGAAATGGAGGAAAAATTTCCGAAATTGGAAGTAGGACGGAGTGAAGATTCCGTCCGTAATCGTAATTTTTTTTTTCTCTGCAATGTTTCTTCTACCCTGTGTTGTTAAATGTCAATAATTTTATATTTTGATTATGTAAATAAATTTCGGTAAACAATTCTGTCTTGCTCATGCTGCGTTATATGCACACTGCTTTGCAGTGCATTTAAATTTTTTTCCTGATTAAAAAGTTCATCTTTTTTTTTTTCTTTGTCAGTCTTATGTTTGGTTCAAATGGCACAAAGATTGACTAAGTAAACTAATTTGTTTATTTTGGAAATATGTTTGACAGAGAGAACAAATTAGATGGCAAAATTAGTAGTTGAGTGAATTCTTCTTAGAAAGTTATAGCTGCTTTAGGAGGATTTTACAGGAATGAAAGAATGATGAGTTCTCAAGAAAGTCCCAAATGGCTGTCTATGAAAGTGTAATTGTTCTTACTGTGATGTATGACAGTGAAACCTGGATACTGCAGAAGAGACATAGTTGTTGTGTGTTGGACAGATGCATTACTTATGGGATTTTTGTGGCAAGACATGTTCTAGTCTTGTGAGGAACGAAGATGTCTTGCAGATGTGTAATGTGAAGCAAAATGTTAGTAAGGTGGAGACAGATATTCTTAGGTGATTTGGCCATTTTGAAAGAATGAGTGGTGAGATGCTTACTAAAAGTATTCAGCTCAAATGGCAGGAAAGAAAGGTACAGGAAGGCCAAGGAAATCATGGGAGGACCAGATTCAGGAATGTCTGCATGAAAAAAAGATTATAAGTATGAAGTACAATAGGTCTTGAATGAAACTTGTGATGGATGTTAGTTAAGCTCAAGGTGTGTGCTGAGATTGCTGTAAATGGAGAAGTTTAATATATCAACACTAAGTAAAATATAGTTCTGTCAGTTTTAATCTTTAATCTGGAAGATGAGCTTTGTTTGAGGAGCTGACATCTGAATCTCTGAGAACAACTTGGTGATGTGTATGTATGTATGTATGTATGTATGTATGTATGTATGTATGTATGTATGTATGTATGTATGTATGTATGTATGTATGTATGTATATGATCATATCAGAATAATATGACCACTTACCTAATAATGGGAATAACCATCGTTGGCCCAGATGATAGCAGCGAGACGGTGTGGCATGGACGCAATGAGGCCCTGAAAGGATTCCTCAGACTCATGTGCCCATTCTGACTGTGGTAGCGCGCAGAGGTCCCGGAGATGACGTGGTTGTGGGACAGCATATTGAACCTATCGATCTAAATAGCCCCACAAGGGCTCTATAGGATTGAGTTAGGACGATTTTGCCTGCCAAGGGAGAATGGAGACATCGCTGTCATGATTCTGGAAACAGTCACGCACCCCCTTAGCGACATGGCAGGGCGCATTGTCCTGTTGGTAGACACTATCACCACCAGGATAAATGTCCAACATGAAGGGATGCATGTGGTCAGTGAGGATAGACAGGTAGCCATTGGCGTTCAGGGACCCATCCAGTGGTACCAGCAGTCCCAGGTCATACCAGAAAAACATCCCCCAGACATGCACACTGCCACCATCGGCCTGTACTTGACCCACAGGCACCTCCAGGTTTTGGTTTTCGTGTGTCTGACGTCGTATCTGCCACCGCCCATCATTTCTGTGGAGCAGAAACCTATTCGTCAGAGAAGGCAACCTTTTCCCACTCTTCCACTGTCCAATGACAGTAGTCCCATGTGAACTGCAGGCATCATTGCTGATGGACCTGGGTTAACATGGGCGCCTTGACACAGTGTCGACTCCGGAGACCCATGAGTAACAGGGTTTGCTGTACTGTTAATGGGGACACATACCTGGGTGCCCTAGCATTCATTTGCATGGTGAATCGCTGCACTGTTGCACATTGATTGCCATTTACCAGTCAATGGAAGCAACATTCACCTCTGGGGTCAATGGCCCTTGGGGCTTCACAATTATGATGTCGAGGGGTACTCGGTGTGCCAGCGGTCCATTCTTGGTACACCCTTACTACAGCACCTCACGAACAGCCCATGAAGTCTGCTGTTTCTGAGATGCTTCCACCCTTGGCGCGGTTGCCGATGATCATTCCATTTTGGATGTCCGTCAAATCACTACCTCTGCGCATTGTGCTCATGCCACATACTATGGCTCATCTGTCCAGGCCAGCCATTTATATCTCCATGTTGTCAACCTCATCACGTGCACTCTGTGATATGCCTGAGCCGGTGCAATGTGATTCCAGGGGTGGTCATATTACTTTGATACTACTGTGTGTGTGTGTGTGTGTGTGTTTCATTTCTGTTCTGTTTTTCAAATCCACTGTAAATTTCTGATTTACTTGCTAGGTGTTTCCAGAAATTAACCCAATGCCTACTGTTTTCTGTTGAAGAGCCAGTAAGTAGTACAGTGGTCTAAATGCTGGTTTCTCACCATTTGTCCAAGATGGACATGAGCTTGAGTCCTGGATGTGGCATGGGTAGTGTGCTTGTCTTATGGCACTGGCTCCCTCCCTCCCCTGAAATCAGTAACCCTGAATAGGGATGGCAACAGCTTACAGTCTGTAAGCTAGTTGCTCACAGTGGTCGTTAAATCCTGAAATAAATTTTAAAAAAGAAGATCCAGTGCGGAAAGTGCCAAAAGCAGTGAATGGAACTAAAGCGGCAAGAAAGGCAACACAATAATAATTAATCTCTTTCACAAAATACAGTCAACTCCGCTTGATGAACCTCTGCGGACTCGCAGATTTTGTTCACCAATGTCCGAGGTTCGCTAAAACTGAAGATCTTCCCTTAACCTGAATTGGTTGGAATGGTGAGCAAGAAAATAAAATATGTACGTATGTATCTAAAAAATAATATCTTTATGTATGTAGTGTATATTCATTAAATTAAGTAAACAAAATTAATTTTACATTACCTTAATTAACATGAAAATAGTCTGTTATGTGCCCCTGCTTGCTGCAAACAGTTTTAATAAATATTTTCTCTATGTACTTTTCTAGAGTCTGTGCTTTTGCTACACTCGATTCTACATTTTCCATACATTCTAGGAACCTTAGCGCAGTCCTGACACCTTCCAATGCCTTTTTCACATTTAACCCGAGCCTCTTTCACTGTTGGAACACATTCTTCACTATCGTCCTCGTCATCTTCAGCCTCGTTTTCTTCCGTGCTAGAACTGCCTTTCATAGCCTCGACAATAGCTTCATCTGACGGGATTTCAGTCTTTATAACTTCACAATCAGCATAGATAAAATCTTTAGCTTCAGTGGAATTTGCACCGATATGCTGGAGCAGGTGCAGGTCCTTGAGAGGCACATCATCCTCTTCTTCGAATGCTACATGTCCAGTAGCCAAACCAGTCCTTCGGAAACAGTTCTGTATAGATAGTGACCGTTGATACACTCCTCCAGGCTTTGTTACCAAAACGTACAGCATTCGGAAAATTTATTAATGTGTTCTGCTTTGATTCCAAGGCTTGGATTAAATGAAGCATTACTTCTCTTCTGTAATAGGTTTTAGAGCCGAGAATGACACCTTGATCCATGGGTTGGAGGACTGGCTTGGTGTTGGCAGGCAGGAACACCAGCTTGATGTTGCTGAGGTTTTCAACATGAGGATGAGCTGGGCAGTTGTTTACCAGAAGCAGAATTTTTCTTCCTTTCACTCTCAGAGCTTCATCCCACGGTCAAAGTTCTTCTTGAAAAATGGATGATGTCATCCAGGTTTTATTGAATGATAAGTAACCGGGAGTCGCTTGACGTTTTTAAAACACCTCGGTTCTTAAATTTCCAAATTAGCAGCAGTTTTCTCTTCTCTGACCCTGACATGTTAGCACATATCCACAGCGTTACTCGGTTTTTCAACATTTTACCACTAACACATTCCCCCCCCCCTTTAAACTTCAGTGTTTTGTCCGACGTTAATTGATAGAATAGACCAGTCTCTTCACCGTTGAAAATATCGTCAGGCAAATAGCCGGTACAAATTCTTAGCCACTCCAAACTCAACCACTCTGACGTCATTTCTCGATCCACAGACTTCGCTTCCCCGCTAATCTTCCCAACCGTAATGTTATACCTTTTCTTCCATCTGTGCAGCCACCCCTCTGATCACACAAACTTTTGATTCTTGTCCAGTAACTTGGTTAGGTGCTCAGCTTTGGTCTTCAACACAAGCCCATTGAGAGCAACTCCTGAAGACCTCTAAAGAGTAAACCATTGAAGTAATGCTTGGTCAACATAATCTCTATCAGACAACAGAAGTTTTTTTAATATCAGGCTTGTTTGCATTCAAAGCACTCAGAATTTTGTTCTCGTTTTTCAAGACGTTACCACGGTTGATTTACTGAAACTACTTCTGGCCCACGTTTGCTTGTGAAAGACCATGTTCAGTGTCACCGATGATGTTCGCCTTATCTTCCAAAGAAAACACTTTATGCTTCAACATCCTGCTCATATTTAACTGTTAAAAACTTGAAACAAACTGATCAGTGTCCACCTGCAGAGTGATTAGAGAGTTGTGACTGAGCCTTGAAATTTCCCCGGGTTCACTTTTACAAACTGGAGGGAGGGGGGGGTGAAAGCCATTGGAATTTTGCCAGCAATTACCCTCTGGGCATCGCCCCTATTCCCTTTCTGTTCTCTTTTGATGCTTAAATGGACAAGACTTAACGAACTCAATTCCAGGAAATGACACTCGCCCCTCTTCATCCGTACTGGACACAGTAGCCTCTTTTAAAAGAATTAGAACTAATCCTATAATCCTACCTTTGTTCTTCAATGCACTTAAGGAGTAGTAGGCCTACAATATTGTTCTGAACATTTTCTTTCAAGTTTTTACAAGGAGGCTTGTTTTGAAATAAGTTACAATTTCATGTTACCAGTACATTCTTTTTTTTTTTTTTTTGAAGTTTTATTTTTACGGTTCACTATGACCGAAGTTGAGGGTTCACTATAAACTAAAATTTTAATGTACATTTCTGATGTTGCGGGTCAGGACCAATGGTTTACTTATAACAGAGTTCACTATGTCCAGAGTTGACTGTATTTTTTTTTTTTTTTTAAGAAAAAAAATATGAGAAAAGCTAGCTGTGTACCAGCATTTGAGGTATCAATGAGAGAAAAGTAGAAATAGCTGGTGAATTTTCAAAATTATTTATTCCTTTGTACTAGTGACATTAAAAGGGATGTTTCAGGAAATAGACCTGGATCTTTGATGTTGGATTAAGTTTGAAGTTTTGCATTGTTAGAAGGGTTAAGAATAGGATGGTATAGTCTTTTGGTAATTCAGTGGTTCCCAGACTGATGATGTTAGAACATATGAATGAATTAATTCTACGGACTGATAGTATGAAATAAAAAGTTGAGTGAATTTTGAGTTTATTAATATAAAATTTGTATTCATCATGGTCTGTAAACCAGTAGAGCTTTCTGGCTGTGAAGCCATCTCTTCTTAGCTTCAGTTGCTTTGAGCTTCATTGTCTTGGGTAGTGTAACAGTAGAATACTTAAATGGAAATTGGAAGATGTGTGTTCAATTTGTGCTCCAGGATAATGCAATTTCTAAGTTTTTTGAAGAGTGGCTATGTGGAAAACAGTGGAAATACTTCACCTCTGCACCAATAATGATATGAATTTTTCCTGTGTTTTCTTATTTTTTGTAAGGTACGGTTCTGCTTCATATTTCTACTTCATATTTCTACTATTTCTGCTTTTCAAAATTTGTTTGGAAATTATTTTTGTACCAGGCACCATTTACTGTGAAGAACACTGCACACCTTGTGTAATTTAATAAATTTGTAGTTTTTCTGCTTGAAAGCTTAAATGTGTTTTCTTTTTCTTTGATTGCCCCCTCTTCTAAAAATTCCCTTTGAAAAAAATTTCATATTGGAAAGCTTTTTTATGCAAAACATTTCAACATTTCACACATGCTCTTTCTACTTTTCCATGCTGCACTGTTCTGCCACATATATTTTCACTTGAAATCATAGTCTTGATTCTAAAATATCAGTTGAAATAATTTCTTCTGCGTAGGCTACCAGTCACTAGTACAAAAATTTATGTACGTTTCCTGCTTCTGATGATGCACAGTTTTTCTACTAAAAAAATATAACGGTTCATTTCTGTTAGTGCACACACTTCCATTTTCAAAATTTTCACCGAAAAAGGTTCCTTGCTTCAGATGGACTTCTTATTAATAACATGTTGGTGGATTTTCTGATGTCATAATTCAATTTTCTGGTCAGAGCACAAATAAGTATTTATTTCTATATACAACTACAGTATTTCTCTGCTTCTAAAAAATACAATTCTAAAAGTCTTTTTTTCCCAATGATGAACTGATTATAGTTTTTCATGTGCCAATAAATGTTCAATTATTATTGCATTTCATATTTACCACACATTCTTTTGATTCAAAATATATGCTCATTTACACAGAGTAATTCAGTGTCACTTTTCTTGTTGAGTTTTCAGACTGTCAGTGACCAACCAAAAAGTCAATAAAAAGCCATCGAAGGTATTATGGCATAATAAAGATCTTAACCCTTCCAATCTGTACAGTAGACATTGTGGCACATTAAGGCAAGATTTCAAAGAGTATCATTATGCTAAAACTTACCTCTCCTTGCATAACCATTGAGAGCAGATTTGACAGATATAAGAAGCATGTATTATGACACTGAGAGGTGGGTTTGTTCAAGGTTCACATAACCCCTGGAAAGTCTTTGTTTTCTCCTCTTTTTGTGAAAGGTCCTGAAATAGCCATGGAATTGTTTCTTGCAATGAAAAAAAAAAAAAAAAGATATTGGTCAACATTTTTGGATTGATTGCATTACTTTGTTCTAGCTCCCTGCAGTGTCTGCTCATGATGACATCATTTCCCACAGAGTGTGGAGATGTGATGTAATCTCCTTCATCTGATGTGATGCTGCAGTGCAAGATGTTTGAGTGCCATATTTCTAGTGATATTTGTGGTATAGCAATTGTGTGTAGCTGGAGTCACAACAGTGTGAGGACTGTGGACTCAGCTGTGTGTCCTAGATGGAAAGGTCATCTTGGACACACACCTTCCTGTGTGTCCAAGATGACCTTCCCATCTAGCCTGCAATTTACTCGCTGGAGGAGATTAGTATTTGGCCTCCTTGCCACCACTGTGCATGGGAATAAGATGACTATGGAACAGGGAATCTTCAGTGCCATGGCAAAATTTTTGTATTATCAATGTGCTAAGTTTGAGATTGCTTCATATAATTTTCATACGGAGCAATTTTTATATGGGAAAATTTTGCCACTTCATTGAAGGTGTAACATGCTGAAGGAGGCTCTGTAACAACGGAATCTTTATAAGAAATCGAAATGCACAGTAAACTTCACCCCAGTTTGCAAAATATAAAACAAAGCACTATGATTCTAGCAAAACATGTAAGAACCTGGAATTTTTTTACGAACTTCAGGAAAAACCCTAGAGAAGTCCTGGAATTTATTTCTTATAAATGTATACAAACCCTGTATGTAGTATAGTAGACTGTACAGATCAGAAGGGTTAGAATCTCTTTGTTAGCTTATAGATAGGTATCATGTAGGTTACAGTCTGACTTGGTAGCTTATAAAGTAATTTGCTTGAAAGTGCTTTTCTTTTTTACAAAGATTTATGTACCTGAAGTTCAGTATGAACACCAGTCTTGGGGTATTGGAGCAAATGATGATGTATGTGTGTCAGTATCACATAATTCTCTTGATAAGTATTATTTCTAAAAACTCAGTATTGGCCAAAACAGCATATATACTCTGCCATGCAATATGTTCAAATTTCTTGGGAAGTCTGATAGTACCAGGGTTTTATTGAAATATTGATCTTTTGATGCCTTTATATGGGGTGCATATATTGCAAATTAATATGCACAAAAAATTTATTTTAAATTGATATGACATACTAAATTATATATAAATTATACATTATGTTGTGTGTTTGGGTTATACCTGCATGCATGTACTGTATATGGCTGTCAGTTACCAAGTGTATTATTCTGTTTCTTTTGAAGCTAAACCTTCCAAAAACCATAAATTCGAAATTTACTTTAGCTTGTGGGGCCCATCTTCCTGGATTCACAGGTGAAACAAGGCACAATGTAAACAAGCAATGGATTAAGTACATATAATGCAGGTGTGTGCAGTTAACTCAGGAAATCCACTCTTTATTTCTGTGTGAGTTTATTGCCTCAGTTCTGAAGTATTGCACAATGTGGGCTCTTTATTGTACCTAAAATACTTTATTGCATTGGTTTTACAAATTCGACGAAGGAAGCTGAAAGTGATTGATATGTTCTGTTCAAGAATTTGTGTGCAGGTCATTTTCAATAAAGGAGCACTAAATGTGTTGGTGTGCTGTTTCTTTTTATGACAGAAGGCTGTTGGGGTACTGGAGATAAAGAGTTCAACTGTTTCCTACAGGCACTTGGGCATTAAGCCACTAAGGGATTTATTAGATAAAAACATGTCTTGGCTGCAAGAGGGAGAGCTGGGTGCATCAAAATGAGCGATAGAAGCTATACTTGGGGCAAGGCTAACCTGAAGTTGGTGTTAAAGTTACGGAGTGTGTACTTCCACTGCATAATATGGTTCCAGTTGTAAAGCCCGTGTTCGAGTTTGAACTAAAACCTAAAAAGGACATGGATGTATAGATGTTCTAAATGTTGTACATACATACATTATAAAAATAAAAATCCCAGTTTCAGTCTTGTTTCTAAAAAAAAATACAAATATTCGCATTTTGGCGACGTCATTGTCACTTGTGTTTTGCTTCAGAGAGAGTATACACGGAGGATATTTACTGCAAGCGAGGGGGTGGGGGAGGCATTGTGTTAGCCTGAGGGTAAGTGAGAAGATAATGGTTTGGCGATTAAGCCTGCTCCTTTCTTCGTGGCTACTGAAGAAAGCCTCATTCAAAATACTCATTCAGAAATTGTTTGTCTGGTAGTCAGCAAGGTTGAGAAGGTGTGGGGGTGGAGAAGTGACATCGTGATGGAACGTGGGAAGTTTCCTTTTGTCCTGCCTTAAGTCACCCTTAGGGGAAAATATCTTGTCAGTGAATTGGTTTCACAGCATTAAGAGTTTAATCAGGCTAGCTTTGCCCCGAATATGGACACAGGCACTTTCCTAAACAAGTAATTTTGAACTTGTCCCCAGTCTGAGGGATGACACTCAGGCTGCAAGAAGCGTGGTGCAAACAGGAGGTAGACAGATAGCCTTAGGAAGCCTTTTCCACAGTCAGCAGAGAGAGAGAGAGAGAGAGAGAGAGAGAGAGAGAGAGAGAGAGAGAGAGAGAGAGAGACTATTCAGTTGTTGATCACATGCACAACAGTGTGGCCATGAAAGAGACAGTCTCACCAAAACTCCCGATAATATATATATATATTTTTTTATGTAGAATTTATTTTACTCTGATAATAACGGCTTTCTACTCTTGTCATCAGAAAAATGACAAGAGTGGAAGACATTATGATCAGAGTAAAATCCCTGAAATGGCAATGGGCTGGACATATTGCCAGAAAGACAGATGGGCAACCAAAATTTTTGACTGGATTCTAAGAGACAGGAAAAGACCCAAAAGAAGACCATGTGGGAGATAGGTGGACGAAATTCGAAAGCATGCGGGAGAAACATGGAAAAAACTGGCCCAAGATGGACCATTGTGGAAGAAACTTAGGGAGACCTTCATCCAGCAGTGCATTGATAATGGTTGACAATGATGTGTGTGGGGGGGGGGGATTTTCCTTATATAAATGTATGCAGCACAATAACCAATTGAATGCAGTATTGTACAGTTAAGTATTTAACCTATATCATCAGTTATTTTAATTAAAACAGCCTTTATTATATTGCATGGTAATTAAAAAAATTAAGGCAATGAAGAATGGAAAACCATATTTGTCAAAGTAACCTGAAAAGTGCATTATTTCTTGCAAAAAACGTGAGACTTGGGACACTTAATCAGCTGAGAATGGAATTGCAATTCAGTGAAAAGCAATACCTACTGATTTTTGATGATGCACTTAGGCATTTTGGTTGGCTTTTTTTTTTTTTTTTTTTTAATGTGATGGTAAAGGGGATGCAAGTTATGTAATTAATATAGTTAAAATAATGCTAATAAAACAACTTCAGACTAGAAATATCCAGAATCAATAACACAATGGCAAGTAAAACTGTGACTTCTATATGCTCTTCAGTGTATGCATCTTCAATACTGCAAGATTTCAAAGACATATAACTGCTGATGGTTTTCTTGGAATCAAGCCTTTTCAAAAAAATAAAATCCATACATAGTGGGAGTTTGTATTCCCTTGTTCTTTCAGTTAGTTTTCTCAGTACATGAATGATCTGTAGTGTTGTAACCACTTCTGAATCCAGCTTGTTTTCTTGGTTGAGCGATTTCCAGTGCTACCTTTCAGCAAAGTGAAAGGACCTTAGTGAAGATTTTATAAACCACCAATAGGAGGCTGATGGGTCTATAATTCCTGAGATCCTCAGTGCCACCTTTTTTATATAGCAGGATCATTGTAGCATTGTTCTATTCATCGGGAATCTTCCATGCATTGAGACATCTAGTGATAATTCTGGCAAGTGTACTTTCTAGTTCTAGAAACTTAAAGTTTCCATATGTTACTGTCAAATATTTTGATTGAATACAAAACATCATGCGATAGAATGTAATGATGAATGTGCATGGAGCAAATTTGATTTGAGGTTGAAGATAACATATGTAATTAAACAGAAGAAGATTGCTTTTGGGTTGTTTACACAAACCAAACGCTCACTGCAGCACATCTTTTGTATGGTTTATCCTTAAGTTCTTTGCACGACTCATGCTTAGGTCATGTGACCAATGTTGCTCTCTTTGCTGGATGCAAAGTCCGAAATCTTCACAGGTGTCTGTTTCGTACGGATTTCAGCGAACCATTTTGGATTTAATATCCTCATATTTATTCATTGAGATGATCATTCACAGTCTTTTCTTTTTGTGAGTTGCATTTGTTTGTTTGCTTCTTGCTATGGCGCCAAAAAGAACGTTCCTGATTCGGATACAAAAGTTTTTGAATTTCACAAAAAAGGAAGTGTGAGTGTCAAGCATTTGGCAGAGAAATTCAGTGCTGGAAAATTTATGACATTTTAAATTGAAAAGACAAGGTAATAGAGCAGTGGCATAAAGATATCGTCTCAACAAAGACAAAAATGCAAATAAAACAACAACAACAACCCGGAAATGATGAATCTCTTGCTCATGTGCAAGAGCAAGAAATTGCCATTCTCAGGCTTCGTGCTGCATACATGAGCAAGAGATGTAACGAAAAACTTGGAAGAGAGTTCCATGCTTAAAAGATTTTTGAAAAACCGTTACTGATCCTCCAGCAGCCTGAACAGTTCCTTTTTGACGTGCCAGGTCCATCGCTTTGTGCAATTTCCATCAGATCTGCATCCTGCCATCGGCGTGAAGTAACTGGAAATGGGACTCTTCGAACTAGAAGACCCATTTCAAATCATCCAAAGTGCAGTGCTGATGTTCTTTTGCTCTGCAATGGCTCCCATAACCTATTGCAGCGATTGATCGCCTGGTAGTCTTGGTGGAGATGTTCCTGGCACCTCCCTTGTTGAAGTTGGCGATGATTTGTGACATTGTCACTCTCCGATTGCCTGCAATTATGCAAGACAAACGTTGACCGCTTTCATTCACCACAGTTCTCTGCGACAGCGCTGTTCGTGATGCAATGATATTCTGGAAATGTATTCTCAATAGTCGACACACTCTGAACACTGTTTAACGGGGATACTGCAATTCTTGCACCATCTCCGTGATAAAGTAACCCATGCGTCACTATCGTCCCTCTTTCAAACTCTGTTAACTCATTTATCTATACTGATATCGAATTGCCATCTGCGTGAATGCAATGATGTCCTTATATCTGTATACTGGGTGTGTGCAAAAGTTTTACCCATTTTTGTAATAGATGCAAATTGCGATTTGAGTAGTTACGTCATAAATGACGCTGCGATGCCGAATTTTCGGCCAATAAAGCGTGGAGCAGTAGAGCACTGCATATAGAGGCACTAAGTTTGTCTGAGTAAGTCATTCGTAACGAAAATCACGGACGGTGTAACATGGCATGCAATAAGGACCACATTAGACATTGTTTACTGTACGAGTTTAATAAAGGCAGTGCTGTAGCCGCGGCCTGCCCTAACATCTGTCGAGTTTGTGGGGAGGATGCAGTTGATGATAGCACATGTCGCCGTTTGTTTTGGAAATTCCGGGACGGAGACAGAAGCTGTAAAGATCAACCATTTCCTGGACGTCCGTCCATGGTTTCTGACGAGGATGTGGACCAAACCATAAGAAATGACCCACATCCAACCGTTCAGGAATTAGCGGAAACGTTGTCGGTACACAGAACAACAGCCGAAAGACGGATGCATGCATATGGGTTCATCACCAAGTTTGATAACTGGGTTCCGCACCAGCTTTCTGCAAAGCAACGAGAGGAGAGAATCCGTACCTGTGTTTCTTTGCTTTCTCGTCGCAAAATGAACCGCTTTTGGGGCGAATTGTAACGGGTGATGAGAAATGGGTACTGTACCGTAATCTAAAACGTCGACGGACTGTGTGCCAAGGTGTGGAGCCTGCTCCATCGACCTCAAAAGCAGGACTGCATCCCAAAAAGGTTTTGTTGAGTGTTTGATTGGATGTCCAGGGAATTGTCCACTAGGAGGTGTTGTCACCTAACCGAACGATAAATACTGACCTCTACTGCCAACAGTTGGGCAGATTGCGAGAACAACTGACATCGAAGCGGCTAACACTCGTCAATCGCAAAGGTGTGATCCTTTATCATGATAACGCCAGATCTCATGCTGCTGTAATCGCTCGGCAAAAATGACTGGACTTTGGTTGGGAAGTGTTACCTCACCCGGCGTATTCCCTGACCTGGCACCTACGGACTACCACCTTTTTCGATCATTACAGAACGCCTTTGCTCTCCAAACCTTTGATGATGTGTACAATGTGAAAAGGGCATTGCACGACTGTTTTTACTCTAAAACACAGGAGGTTTTTCGCTGTGGGATTCACTTACTCATAGACAGATGGCAAGAGGTCAAACAGAACGATGGCAATTATGTGAAATCCTAGGTACGTTATTTGTTATGTTCTCTTTTCTTTGTAGTCTACAAATATGGGTAGAACTTATGCACACACCCAATATTTGCCAAGCGATGGGTTCGTCCACTAGCAGCGAGAGGAATGAGAGCTTCTCCTTGCCAAGGAATCAGGTATTCTGTGACTTCTGTGTTATCAGTGTGTGTACACACACTGCTGTCTGTTGAAAATGCAACACCCAGAAAAACCTGATTTATTGAAATGAGATTTATAGGATACATTACTTATTATTTATGATACAAGATGTAAGTGAACAGCAGTACGGATATGTAAGTGATGTGAAACACACAATACCCAGTACCTTGTGTACCCACCATGAGCGGCAATAACGGCTCGTGCACGATGTGGCATAGAGGTTCTAAATGTCGCACTGCGGAAGGTCATTCTATTCTGTCATGCTCTGTACCCAAAATCATCTTGTGTAACTGGTGGCGGAGCCTGACAGGCCAGGCGTCGAGCGACCATATCCCACACTTGTTCAGTGGGTGATAAATCAGGTGAACGCGCCGGCCAAGAAAGACCTGACTGACACATGCCGGTCATCCAGGTGCTGTCGGATATTTCGCGCCACATGTGGTCGGGCATTATTCTGATGAAAGATTGCACCGAGGACCGTCTGCAGGTGTTACAGAATTTCAGCCTCATCAACTTCCGCGATGTACCACTGTTTGGTGATGGTTCTTGCAATGCTTAGGAGGTGGAAACTTGAATGGAAGCCAATAGTACTCCACACCAGAGTGCCTGGTGTCTGACCCGTATGACGCCGCATCTCCAACTGCCATTCACCATCAAGGTGCCGCTGTACAAGGATACGTCCATCATGGGTCATTAGGTTGAATCGCAACTCGTCGGAAAACACTACGCTATTCGTTGCCTATTCATCGCGCCAATGTCTGCGTTCATGGCCACATTGCACACGCTGACATTTGTGGTTTAAGGTTAAGGAAGTCGCAGCAGCTGATGGCGAGAGACGAGGCCTCCGAAGCAAACGGCCACCCGCGGCCCGACGACGTCGGACAGAGCTTCTAGACAACCTTTAATGTGTTACATACCTCCACTGCTGTGCTAACCCCAAGGGAGGCAGGCCTTCTGTTCTGTCCATCAACGCCATACCATGGCGATGACTATTTTTCTTCCCGTGTGTTCGTTTGTCGATGAGCTCCAGTTAAATCACGTCGATGCATCCGACCTTTCTTTTCCTACTGACGTCATATTTGCATCACTTGCTGGCATTCCGTCCAGCACAGGCGACGATGTCGTGGAAGGAAAGTTCGCCGTTTCACAGTCCAACACATCGGCCTCGCTCAAAGTCCATCAGCTGTACATACGGGGCTCGTCTACAGTGGCACGGTAGATTATTACCGCTTCTGTACTGTCACATTTCCACAATTTGGCTATGGCAACTTGAGACTGAGATTTATGTACTGGATTTTAAGAGGGGACTGTCTGACTGTAGGTCTTAAACAACACGTAGAAGTAGGAGATTTGGGCTAGAGTACCCGACAGGAAAGTCACACGGAAGCGATGTCGAAATCGGGAGGAAGCCGCTCCTTATTTATTACCGGAGGGCTAGTACCCGGGGTCCAACGGCTTAATGCATAGTTCGTACGCATCCTGGAAAAGTCCTGGAAATGTCCTGGAATTCTGTTACATGTCCTGGAAATGTGTCCATTTTTATCTTTTTGTCCCTGCACAATGTTTTGTAGTTGTTTTTTCTACTGATATAGCTCATGTTTGACAAATTTACCTCCCCGCCCCCTGCAAAATACGGGGGGGGGGTTGAGCTGTTGGTTTTCTGGTCTGTTAGTAGTACTGAAGCTGCGTCATTAGCACGTCTTTTGTAAAAAAAAGATCGTGCCTATGTTATTACTTTGTCTGTTCGGCTGAGGACACCATATTTCTGCAACCATTAGATCGATTTGTAAAAAAAAATTGTATTGGAAAGCCTGAAATGTAAGAATGATGACCCTTTAATTCCGTCTTTTTTTTTTTTTCAATGCACAACTTCGCCGCTAGAAGGCATAAATGCAGATCCTATCAAATTCAAAATACATTTTATTTCGTATACTGCTTCTAAATATCCGATTGAAAAAATTCTTTTTCCTTTCCATGCCATTTATATCGAAGAGTATTTTAGTTACAGTCTCATTTTCAAGTAATTCATAGATTTTCCACTAGGAGGCGTAAAGGTAAATCAAGGTTTTCCCGATATCTCCGCTTCGCTTCTAAATGTCAGATTCAAAAAATTCTTCCTGCGTTTAATACAGCTCCTGATGAGGAATGTTTTGCATATAATTTCTTATTTTTGGTAAAGAATAATTTCGCCAGCAGGGGGCGTAAGTGTTTATTTCGGCTTCTGATGTATTTGCAACAAAATCTGAGCTTTTGTAAACTCGATTGAAAAAAATTCTTTTGTGAAACGATACTGCTCGCGTAGTATAACCTTTTAAGAATAACTCGTGCTTTAAAATAGTGCATAATTTTCCCACCAGGAGGCATAGGTGCATATCTTACAGTAGTTTTTGTCGATATCTCTGTTTCTATGAGTCTGATTTGAAAAATTCTTTCTTTGTTGGACAGCATTTTCGGTGCGAAATGCTTCTCATATAATTCAAATTTTTCTTAACGCACAAGTGTGCCACTAGAGGGCGTAAGTTCACGTTTTCGTTTACAACAAAATTAATTTTTTTTTCAATCAGGTTTTTTTTCTGCGGGGCTAAAAACCCGATTGAAAAAAAAATTCGACCAGATACTACTAACTATAAAAATTCCTTGTTTATATTTTCTTCCTGAAACAATGCATAATTTCACCGTTAGGGGTCGCAAATATTTAATATATTTTTTTCAATATAGGTGCTTCTAAATGTCCGATTTAAAAAAGTTCTTTTAACACCGGATACCATTTATCTTATAGAACATTTTAGGTTTATATTTGGGGAGGTTTGTAGTTAACAGTTCTACCACTAGGTGGTGCTTGTGTACTTCCATTTGCAGCTGTATCTCCGCTTCCAAAAACCCTACTAAGAATTTTTTACTGTATGCCATTCGTTACAATAAAGATGGAGAATGAATAAGATTTTTGCTACAATAAGATCTTTTTAAATAATGCACAACTTTCCCAAAGGGGGTGTAAAAGGTCAGAGCCCCCCCCCCTTTTTTTTTTTTTTTTTTATTTTGCTATCTCTGTTTCCGGGAGACATATTTGAAAAGTTCTTTTTCCTTAGCATAGCTTTTGCCAAGAAAAATACTTTTCACCTATTTTCAACTTTTCCATTATGCAAAATCTCAATAAACATAAAAATACATTTCTGCTAGAAGTCATAGGGTTATATCATCTTTCCTTCTATATCTCTTCTTTTAGCTGTATGATTTGAAAATCTCTGTCTCTGATACCGTCCTTTTGCTAGGAAAAACTTTTTGTGCTCCATTTGTTAATTTTTGTAACATACTTTTTAGCCACTGGTGGTGGAAGTAAGTAACTTACTTTTTACTAAAATTTACTAATGAGTACTTTATGTAAAAACTTGCCGTAAAATGTGATTGCTTTCTAATATCAGAAATTTAAATCTAGTTGTTTTTTAGTATTTTCTGAGCTGACTAATCACTTTCCATCTGCTATAATTAGTTTTCTAATCATGCCCAGTTAAAATGTTTTGATCATTGATGAATGCAGCTGTATAGCCCTTGGATTTAAAGTTTTCCCATTATTCTCTGTCATTTCATTTTGGAACTTCTTGTGCATACTTTGTTTGCTGGTATGTACAAATATAGCTAGAGCATCAATATTAGAAGCTCTAGCATCAATATTTTGTTCAAAATTCCTTCCCTAAATAAAATGCACCACAAATCCTTGCTTCCATGAGTATTTGTTTAAGAAATAATAATCCCTTTGTTCCTCTGAAAAAATTTCAAATATTTCACCTTTCCTTAAATTTCCAATGTAAGCATTATTTCAAAATAATTATAAATAGCATTTTGTATATTGATTGTGTGGTATATGAAAGTATTTCAAGAGTAATGCCACATTTGTGTTCTAATTATAAATTTTATACCTATATTTTTTTTGTTTTGTTTTTTTTATTCTGTAATTTGTTTCAATAATTGAACTGAAAGCAAAGTAGAAAACTAATTCTTTCTCAAAATCAGTATAGTATAATGTATATAGAAGTTATTAAACCTGGTTACATTTTCAGTGACAGTTTTGGTATTTCAGTATTTATCTGTGACTGAGTTTCTTGTTAGCTGCAGCAGACATCATTTTCAACTTTCTGTATTAAGTTTTCTCAAGCATGTAGGGAGTTGTTTGTTGTAGGTTACAGGTTAAACAGACCTATAGTTTCACTATATTTTAAGTAGGAGCATTTGTTTCGTACGTCCTGGAAAAAAGTCCAAATGTCCTGGAATTCTGTGAGTGAAAAGGTATATGAACCATGTTAATGTGTCCATCCGATGCACGACGGATATTTAGTGAATCGAGCGTTCCTACCTGCCTGGGATCGATCTTCAGACATTTCCGTAGCAGCTACAAACGCTGACCACTAGGCCATCTGCAGCCCACTATGGCAACTTGCTCTGTGCGTCGTGTTTTTAATACCTCCTGTGGAACAGCTTCAAGGGCATCATTGCAAGCACAAATCATCCGCATGTGCGCGGCGGTTGTAATCACTTGCATCTCCTTGCATGACCTGCCCATCCTGTATTGCGACTTTCAGTCTGATCGCACACGTTTTTCCTGGTGTTGCTTTTTCAATAAACAGGGAGGGGGTTACACAAACACAGATTCAATTTATAGTCATCCCAGAATTCGTCTGAGGAGCAAAGGCTGACAGTGAAAAATTTTCAATTGATACTTGCTGTCTAAATGGCTTTTTTTTTAATTCATACAGATTATTATGAATTTTTTAAAACCTAGATAGCTAATAAGTCTGTTATATAAATAACCTCAAATATTTTTCTAAACTCTAACTCAAATGAGACTGATACTACTGTGAACTACGTTAGAGGAATGTCATCACACTTTACACCGACTAGTTTTAATGGTGTGAATTAATTTATAAAGCTGATCACTATCTTGTAAAAAAGTGAACCCTGGTCATATTGGTTTGAATTTGAATTTAGGTGTTGAAGAATATTGGGCATTGTAAGATTTGCTAGCTCCCGGGTCATAAAAAATAAGTGTAAAATATGTGTTTGCGTGTATATTCCCGAGTGGAATTTCTTTGTTAGCGCGATTTTCGGGCAGAGCCTACGAAATCAGCATTTTTAAGGCTGTTGCTGTCAGATACACCCGATTAGCCGCATTACAATCGGCTTAGTACATAAGTATTTGAAGTGTATTGTACCTGTCTTGTATGGAGATGGGATTATCCGCTAATGAGTGAAACACAAGATTAAGGTTGTTTGCAGGTAGCTCCATGCAGGGGAGATTAACTCGGAAATCCGATAGTGACGTTTTTAGAGAACGGATACATTTTACCTTGGTAGTGGAAGCGAGACAGATGGGACCTTAGTTTTGGAAAGATAGGTCGGGTCGGCGGTAGTTTACGGGAAACACGAAGTTCGGGCCTAGTGCCAATAGCTCGGACGGAACGAAGTTAAATAAAACATTCCATTAGCCAGCCCTAGAGAAGTCTCAAGCCATGTCGTTATAGCGAAATAAACTGTTCGTCTTTGTTAGTGTTAAAAAAAAGGGTCTGAATTCTATTTTTCTTCGAGTGTGCGTGATTCTACTTTTGGAAACTAACCAAAACAAAATTATGTAACGGCTCTCGCTGGATCGCGGCTATGTTGAGAAAGAGTTAGAAATAAGCAAGGGTCGTTACAGGTATGTTATGTAAAATATCGGTACATTTGAATGCTCTTTTTTGCTTGTGGTCTACTGACTTCAGGCAATAGTCTCTGACTACACTGCCTTTTAGGCTTAGGTTTTTGGACGCACGCGCGCAAATTCTGGAGAATGGAATTGCGCGTGTGCGTCCAAACACACGCGCAATTCTATTCTCCAGAATCTATGTATAAGCACACGCGCTCTGCTCGCAGGTAGTTATTTTGTCGATGTTGCATTGTATTTTGACTCGTATTTTCGTTTAATGTTCAGATGTATGTACTAAGTTCTTGTGGGCCTTCAAAGCCCATGTGTTATATGCACTCAGGTTTCGTTGTACCCAAACGGAAATTTGTGGTTTCTGGTATGTAAACTGAATGATGGCATACTAGTATAACTGCTAACTGAAACAACGTAGCCTTCCTTTTTAGGTGGGGGTGGGGTGGGGTGGGGGGCTGTCATCATTTTCTTCCTTAGCCATTCATAACATCCGTTGACGGGACGGTGACACACACACACACATAGATGAGTATGGAAGAACAACTTCTCAGATTTCAGAGCCCATTCTGCGATCCCCACTCCTGAAAAAAAGGAAGTGAAAGAAAAAAACAAAAGTCAATGAACTTGACCTCGTGAGCCCGAGGGAAGGTCGATTTCGTCTGTAATCTAGGTGTTTGCCGTAGAGCGAGCGACAGACGTCGATCGGGTAGCCCTCCTCCTCGTTCGCCGTGGTTCCCGCTGCCGCAGACTATTAGATGTCGAATCCTCGGCAAAAATTAATCCCTACCTGTCACGTGGGTGGGAACTGCCCCGCGGTCCGAAGCTCGGCGCCTGCCGCCCGCTCTACCTTTCATCAGTAATTCTCCCCTCCCTAGAAGTCCCCCATACCTGAACGTCTTGGCTTTCCACCCTCTCTTTCCCTCTTTTTCGTGGGATTGTGAGCGGAAATGAGGGCTCCTTCCAAGACAGCAGCAATCTCGGCCAGCATGACGGATGACTACTATTAGTTTGAAATAAGGTGTCTACCCTCAATTTCTACTTCTGCTCCCCCACCCCACCCTCGCTTCTAGTACTTGTAAGTTACTGCTTTTTACGGCCAATGTGCTTCTGTTTGACGTTTGTCTTTTTTGCCTTTCTTACCTTTTGGTGTTTACTAGATTCTGGGGGGGGGGGGTGCTACTACTGTATTGGATGAGTTCTCTTGTAATGGGTACGGTACCAATGACATCACTGATTGATAGTGTAACGGTTAGGTTATTTAGGACATACATTGCAGTAATGCATAAATAATTTAGAAAAAAAAATCTGGTTAGTATAATTAGGCACTGTCTATCGATCGGGCTTGCGAATCCCAGGTTAGGGTTTAATAGTCTTCGGGGAAGACCTATTTTTATTTATATATTTACTTTTGTGAGCTTTATTTATTTGTAATTTACTTTTGTTTAGTTTCCAATTACATATTATATATATTTTTGTTCAGCCTTTTTTATTATATATATATGTTGTTCAGCCTTTTTTATTATATGTTTTTGTTCAGCTTTTTATTTATATATTTACTTTTGTTTAGTTTCAGAGAATTCTTTATGTATGCGCAGGAGCGCATATATAATTTTTTCGGGTGTGTGTGGGGGGTGACTGAAAGTTAATGTTTTTGAAATCCATCGGGACAAAATAAGTTAAAGAAAAATATCATTATTTTTCTATTGTAAGTTGATGTGTTTTTATTAAATTAAAGTATATTTTCTAATGTAGGTCGCATTTTAACGAAAAAATGGAATAATTTTGGGGTACAAAGCCCCCTCGCCCCCCTCTAAATATGCCCCTGTGTGTGTGCGCGAATAGGAATATGACCCCATATATTTATATATTTTCCCTGTTACAGTAATTCTCTGTTATATCTCAAAAGAAATATTCAACATAGCATTTATTGACATACATTAGTACGGTGTCGGTCCACCTTTGGCCTTAATGCATGCACTGACCATTCGAGACATGCTTTCGACAAGGTTTTGAACACAGCGATAGGTATGCGCTTCCACTCAGTACAAAATGCTGCCGCTAACTGTTGCTAGTAGTAGGCCTTGGTTCCAAACTTCTTATGTGGCGTTCTAATTCATCCCATAGGTACTCTATAGGATTAAGATCAGGGCTCTGTGCTGGCCAGTCCACACACGATACGGAATTATCGTCAAACCACGCAGCAACAGTCTTTGCTTTATGGCTCGGTGTATTATCCTGCTGGTATCAACAAGGCTCAGTTCCATAGTATTGCCGCAGAATTGGTAGGGCATAATTGTCCAGAATATCGAGGTAGACGTGCTGGTTAACAGGTTTGTCCACGATAACCAACGGGCCGAGACCATACCACGAAAAACACCCCCACACGAGTAAGCTGCCAGCTCCAAACTTGACCGTAGGAACAGTACACTTTGGTAAATAGCGTTCTCCCTGCTGTCGCCATACCCGCACACGGCCATCAGACTGATGGATCGTGTATCTGGATTCATCAGTCCATAGGACCCGTTTCCATTGATCTACGGTTCACGATAAATGTCCTTTACACCATGATGAACGACGAGTAGCATTCCGAGTGGAGATTAAAGGCTTATGAGCAGCCGCACGGCCACGGTAACCCATGAAATGAAGTTCTCTGTGAATGGTACGTGTACATACCGAGGTTCCAGCATTTTTACTCACCTGTACACTGAGGTGTTGTGCAGTACTCCGTCGATTTAGCTGTAACGACTCTCCTGAGGCTTCGACGTCCTCTATCACTGATTTTCTTTGGTCTGCCGGTACGTTTTGCTCCTTCAGGCACGCCATGTGTCTTCCACTTATTCAGTACATCCAAAACAGTTGACTTGGGTATGTTTAAACGCCTCTCGGTTTCTCATATGAACAACCCACTAATAGAACACCCAACAATCTTTCCTTTCCCAAAGTCAGTTCTCTCCCGCCGCGACATTTCACTCAACCTCACAGTGCGATATGATCGCGGTCAGCTGCAGGCATGTTTTTATACTGTTTGCAGCTGTACCTCGCATCTTAACAACGCAGCGGATCCGTTCATTTGCTTTTGAAGGGGTGTCCGGTGACTTTTGTGAATATCGTGTATATCGCAAGTCTTCATGACTGGTTGACGACATGGATAAACTCCATTTCTTTTTTAAGCACGTGGAAAGAACTCACCAAAACCCATGACTGTTAGAACGCTGATGATGTCACTATGATTCAAATGTTTACGCTCCATTTGCCCTGACGAAGCCGAGCCAAATGCTCAGCGAAACTATGGTAAATCTCAACAAAACATTTAATTGTGAATAAAGTTTATTGTTTTGATCTATCTCAACGTCACAGGCGTTGTCGTAGAAATTTTAATAGTGATGCTGGCAAGTTGAAGAGAGTTTAAGTTTATGGCTACGCATAAGTCACAAGTATTACTAGTTAATAGATTCGAGAAGTAAAAGACTAAGCTATATCTGTTGTCCATTTTACATTAAAATATTTAAAAGATCGTGCTTCTTATATAGTGATCTCGCAATGTCAGCTCAGCGTGCGATCGACGAATGCTAAGGTCTGCCATCTTCTCATTCCTCGATAACTTGATATTGCAGATACTTATGTTTGTGACCCAACAGAAATAATGCCACCGCGGTTGCCAAGAAGCGTTCTTCTGCCGCCCCGGTTCGTCCGAAAGGGTTCCGGGTTCGAATCTCGGTGAGGCATGGATGTTGTGTTTGTCTTACGGCACTGGCTCTCTCCCTTCCCTGGAACCACTGACCCTAAATTAGAGACGGGCGACTGCTTATAGCCCATGAATTGCTCACGGTGTTCGTTAAACCTCCGATGATTAAAAAAAAAAAAAAGCGTTCTTCTGATGTATGTATCGTTCAAGTTGGGCGCGGGTGAATTATAGGTGGTGTGGGTGAATTATAGGGGCCTAGGACGCTGGCCCTGTCTTTTCTTTGGAACGAGTTTGTCCCAAATCAGGGATAGACGACTGCTTATAGCCTTAAATAATTACATCGTTACCCCCCCCTAAAAAAATAGTGTGCCCTGTATATTATCATATCTTTATATTAGTGAATAACAAAAAGAAAACTCAGAACGCAGATTTTCTGGGTTGGCCGTACGAGTGATGCTATATTTGCACCATTTCTGCATCGTCTACATTTGTTAAGAGGAGTAAACGAAAGTTGTCTGCTTTGCATTGCTACTAGTGGAATGATTTTTTCGAACTAACCCCAATGAGAGCAAAAAATGTTTCTTTGTAAAAAGTTTGTAAGATTCTCAGACCCCGTTTAGGGATAGTATTGTGGATGTACCTTGGTATTCGCATTCAATAGTAGAGTTTCTTTGTTTGCGCCACTTTCAGCAGCATCCGTGAGACGGGAAGTGTCTCCAGACAAGCTTGGCACCAGGCAGCAACAGATCGGAAATGCTTCCACTAAGGCTTTAGAAAGGATTGAGAGTGTTTCAGCCGCACAATGTTCCTTTCATTTTGGCTTCCCTTGATGTGGTAGCTTTGTACCCTAATGTACCTGTTGATGCTGCCCATCAAATTATTGAGGCTATACTTGCTGACACCAATACCCCATGTTCTGAAAGCACAGCAATTCTTAATGCGTTATGTTTTGTTAAAAAACGATCGTATTTTAAATTTCAGAATTGCATGTATCAACCTTTAGAAGGCTCATTAATGGGTTCCCCATTATTCGTAGTGTTAACAGAAATTCTGCTTCAATATGTTGAGAACAAAGTTCTCAATGAATTTCGACTCACCCCTAGTTTATACATTAAATACGTTGACGACATCTTGGTGATATGGCCTCACACCCAAGATGAATTAAATAATTTCACCAACGTATTATCTTCGATCTTTCCAACTATCAGGCTCGCGGTAGAACAGGAAACAGATTTCAAATTGCCTTTTTTAGATTTCTGTGTACACAGAAACCCTTATTCCAACTTCTTAAGTTTTTCTGTTTACCGAAAACCTACAATCATAAGTTCGATTATTCCATTTAATTCTTTGCACCCCTTTCGGTACAAAACCTCAGCTATTAATTTCCTTTTTCGCTGTGCATTTACACATACCACCACAAAGTCCTTCTTCGACCAGGAGATCAGATATATCTTCAATTTGGGCCAGTTGTTTTGGTTATCCCACCCATTTAATCAAACGTATTTTTGCACGTGTCAGGGCGAGCCGTACCACCACCCTTACAAGACATGACACAAGGGGCAACTGGAAATTTGTAGGCTCAATTGAATACATACCATACATCTGTAATGTACTATCTCGCTTGTGTTTTAAACATAACCTAAGAATTGGTGTTAGTACTAAATGTATGTCAACGTACGTTAGAAAAGACCGATGCAAAACCGACATGCTGCAAAAATGGGGAGTGTACAATATTCCTATGCTTATAAACAAGTGAATAATGCTGAGCATTGCGATGGGAACGGCGGTATACACTGGTGTGTATATTCTGGTCTTGTTGTGTTGATGTTATCGGCGTGTGTTTATCATTTTGTGTCAGTTATGGAGAATGGGGATAGATTAACATCTGTGTCAGTTATGGAGGCTAGGAGATTAACATCTGCAGGGCTTAAAGTATAAGACCATTGTTTGGCAGAATAAATGGGCACTCGCGGTTCTATCAGCGTTCGGAGACGAACTTAGGGATGGCGCTGACCGAGAAACGTTGAGGAGTGGTGGTGTAATAATCCTCCAGAACAGTTATGTCGTCCAACATGGCGAAGCACCCAATAAGTGGTGCCCAATCAAAATGACGCTGTCCGAGAAACGTCCAGCATTACTTATCCTGGTACATACATGAAAAACTACCGAAATGACACGATAACTATTTTAACTCCAATGTTGAAATATTTAATATATACATTTAAAAAGATGATATAATAAAATATGTACACACATGAGATCTTTCGGTGCCCATATATATATATATCATCATCATCATCATTGTCAACCATTATCAATCCACTGCTGGACGAAGGTCTCTCCAAGTTTCCTCCACAACGGTCTGTCTTGTGCCAGTCTCCTCCATGTCACTCCCGCATACTTTCGAATTTCATCCACCCATCTTCCATGTGGTCTTCTTCTGTGTCTTTTCCTGTCCCTTGGAATCCAATCTAAAATTTCGGCTGTCCATCGATGGTCTGTTCTTCTGGCAGTATGTCCAGCCCATTGCCATTTCAGGGATTTAACTCTGATCATGATGTCTTCCACTCTTGTCATTTTTCGGATCCACGTGTTCCTCTTCTTATCTCTCCTGGTTACACCAAGCATGCACCTCTCCATGCTACTTTGAGTTGTCTGCAGCCTTTGTATGTCTCTTTTAGCTAAGGTCCACGTCTCTGCACCATACCGTAAGCACTGGAAGGATGCATTGATCAAACACTTTTCTTTTAAGGCATAATGGCATATTGCTGTTGAAAATTATGCTGTTTCTTCCAAAAGCTCTCCAGGCAAGTTTTCTACGCCGATTAATTTCTTCACCAATGTGACCCTCACTTGATATCTGCTGTCCAAGATAAACGTACGTGTCTGTTATCTCCAGCTTTTCTCCATCAATCGATAAATCTTCATTTCTTGTAAAAGCATTGAACATCACTTTTGTCTTCTGAAAGTTCATTTTTAATCCCACTTCTTTACTCTTGTCAGCAAGTTCCTGCATCATACTCTGTAGCTCTGATGGGGTAGTTGCAAAAATGACTATGTCATCAGCAAAACGAAGGTGGGTTAGATAATCTCCATTAATCTTTTATGCCTTTGTTTTCCCAGTTCAGTGATTGAAAGACATTTTCCAATGTGGCATTAAAGAGCTTCGGAGATATGGTGTCACCTTGTCTCACTCCTTTTCCAATTTTTATGTGTGTTGTATTTTCAAATAGCAGAATCTTTGTACTTGCATTTTCATAGATGTTATTAATAATATTAATGTATGCATCTTCAATACCGCAGGATTTCAGAGCCATTGCAACTGCTGATAGTTTCACCGAATCAAAGGCTTTTTCATAATCGATAAAAGCCATGCACAATGGAAGTTCATATTCCCTCGCTCTTTCAATTAGTTCTCTCAGTACGTGGATATGATCTATTGTGCTGTAGCCACTCCTGAATCCAGCTTGTTCTCTCGGTTGAGCCATGCCCAGTGTTACCTTCAAGCGGTGTGAAAGAACTTTAGTGAAGATTTTATAAACCACTGATAGGAGGCTGATAGGTCTGTAGTTCCTGAGATCCTCAATGTCACCTTTTTTATGTAGCAAGATCATTGTAGCGTTGTTCCAATCCTCAGGAATTTTCCCTTCATTAAGGCATCGAGTGAAAATTTGGGCGAGTACTGTTTCGATTTCTCCACTTGCTTCTTGTATGATGTCTACAGTAATTCCATCTTCTCCTGGAGCTTTTCCCCGCTTCATGTTCTTGATTGCATGTGCAACTTCTGCTGGAAGGACTGGAGGAATTCTGGTACCTTTCATGATGCCTGGAGTAGATGTATCATCCCTTTCATATAATTTGGAGTAGAAATCTTTTCACTCTTGTCAAAATTTCGCCTCTATTTCTTGTTACAGAACCATCTTCTTTTCTCAGTGCCATAATCTGTTTTTTTCCCTTACTGAGATGTCCCTTTGCTATCTTTAGGCTTTGGTTGTTTTCAATTGCTTTCCTTACTAGTTCACAGTTGAATTTCCTTACGTCTTCAGTGATACTTTTTCGTACTGTCTTGCATAGCTCTATATATTCCACTTTGGAAGTCACATCTTCTTTAGTTGTCCTCATCTCTCTTCTTTTTTGCACCAACATTTTGTTTTTTCCTGATAATTTGTTCACATGCAATTTGTTCTTAGACCCAGCTAATTTAGTTGCTGTTTCCATAAGAGCTTTGGTTACTTTTCTGTTAACTTCAGAAATATCCACTTCTTCCGATGTTAGGCCTTCTAAAGCAGAGAATCTGTTCTTCAGTTCCAATTTGAAGGTATTATGGTGTTTTTTAAGGTTGGTTATGTCAATACATTTTGTTTGTCTTATGAGCTTGCTACGTTCTAGTTTAGTGTTGAGGTGCATCTTACATCTCACCAATCTATGGTCACTGCCTGTGTTGAACTTGTTTAGCACACTGCAGTCTTCTATGACGAATTTTTTGTTACACATAATAAAATCAATTTCACTTGTCGTCCCATGTGGATGTCTCCATGTCCATTCCCTGTGTGGCTTTTTCTTGAAAAAGGAGTTCAAGATGAAAAACCCTTCTGCCTCTGCAAACTCTACGAGAGTATTTCCACGCTGGTTTCTGTTGCCGTGACCGAATTTACCTACTGAAGTTTCATTCTGTTGCCGTTGCCCTATTTTTGCATTGAAATCTACCATAATTATCTTCAAGTGCTGCTTACCTTTATTATTTAGATGACGAATTTCCTCATAAAATTCTTCAATTTCTTCTTCAGGATGACTTGTGGTGGGTGCATAAGTTTGAATAATCTGAGCCTGGTATCTTCTCGAGAGTTGGATAACGAGTCGTGCAGCTCTGTCAGAGGAACTTTCAACTTCTACAACTTTATCCTTCAGTTTCTTGTTTATTATAAATCCAACACCACTAGTTCTGCCAGTATCTGTCCCACGATAGTAGAAGAGATGTCCACTTTTCAGTTCAATGAGATCTTCTCCTTTTCTCCTTACCTCACTTAGCCCGACGATGTCCCACTTGATCCTTTGTAGTTCCTCTTCCAATTCAAGAAGCCTTGAATCAGAAGATAGGGAGCGTCCGTTATACGTAGCCAAGGTCAGCATCAGATGGCAGCCTTAGTCCGGTCCTCCGGGGATTCTTAGCACCCTCTGCCTTCATGTCGCACTGGCCGCTGCCTTGGCCAGGTACATTATATATATATATATGGGCACCGAAAGATCTCATGTTATATCATCTTTTAAATGTATGTATTAAATATTTTAACATTGGAGTTAAAATAGTTATCGTGTCATTTAGGTAGTTTTTCATGTATGTAGTTATCGGCACGAGTTAAATTCACAGTATATATAGTTATCCTGATGTTTTCTTATATGTTCCTTCCGATGTTATCCTATGATGCATAACTGATGGCCCTGTTGTGGCATATGACAACTGATGGGTGCCAGCTGTTGGCCTGCTGCTGGTCCTGTTGTGGCATATGACAACTGGTGGAGTGGTAGCTGTTGGCCCGCCGCTACTGGCCCATGCGTTGGCCACCGGGACATTTTATTGACTTTTGGGCACCGGTACAATACTGCTGGGCCGCTGCTGGATTGAGTACTGGCACAGCACGGTTGTTCTTGCTGGGAGGTGGTGTGTTAAGAATTAACGCGACCGCAGTGAAGGGATCAGTGAACGTTTTTGCATTCGCTAACAGAACGAGGAGCACTGAAGCCAAAATAATTGTGCTTGGGCGACCATTAAACTATTTTATGAAGGTTTTAATCTTGACTCTTATTTTACCGTGTATGGTTCTACTGTACCTTGATATGTTATATGATAATTTGAAATCTTAAAATCTCGTAAATACTTAGATTTTAAAGTATTTTAAAGGCTGTAAATATGTGGGAAACGTTTTTTAGAGAGTGGTTGTTTCTGTGTTTCACAGGATGTCAGTGTGTTTCCCGTTTTAGCTCTGGTGCCCTACGTAATCTTTTTGGGTGTCCTAGTGGTCAACGTTTGTGTCTGTCACAGAGGGACCTCAGGTTCGATCCCGGAAAGGTACGAATTCTCGAACCACTAAATATCCGCCGTGCGTTGGATGGGCACGTGCTAAGCCGTCGGACCCCGAGTACTGCCCCCCCCCCCCCGGTAGTAAATAAGGGCGTCTTTCTCCCCCTTTCTACCTTGCTTCCGTGTCACTTCCCTGTCGAGCATTCTAGCCCAAATCTCCTAGCTTCCTATTTCTAAGGGTTGTTTGAGACCTGGGATCAGACACTCCCTTCCCAGAATCCTCTACATATGATCTGATCTGAATCCTTTTGGGGTGGGGTCGGCGTTTAGGGTAAGCTAAGTGCCGAAATTTCTGGATTTTCTCCCCCCCCCCTCCCGATTTTACCGCCGGCGGTGTCTGCGCTGAGAGGGTATGCAAAAGCACTTCAACGCACTGGATATCGCGAGTTCATGGTGGGCAGATCGTTCCGAATATGGAGCACACGTTTTCAGGTAGGCTAAGTTTTGACTTTCCTATTGCAATTGGAGTGTTGTACCTGGAGCTGTAATTCAGAGGCTTCTCTTGGGCAGAAGAGTTGGAGGACGAACGAGAGTCAGGAAGTTGAGGTGGAGGAGCTCCAAGCACGCAAGAAGAGTAGAAAAACTTACCTTACGGTTGAGTGGGATGATCTGAGGTCCGACAAATAAGCTCGAATTGTGGCGTGTTCAAAATCTTTCTTTGGAAAAAATAAAAGGAGTTCGAATAATCCTTAATATGGAGTTCTGTTTTGTACAGAGGAAGTCGAAAGTTTTGAAATGTTTGCATAAACGCATGTGCTGTGGCTGGTATGTCACGTGTTTAAACTAGTTCAAGTCGCGCACTGCAGTCAGTCGAAAGGGATATAAAATGCACTGTAAAAAATTTACTGTAGATTTTACAGTTTTGAACCGTTTTCCAGGGTGCCAACAGAAAACCGTAAAATCTACAGTTTTATGCAGTGTTGGAGCAAAGCTATAGCTTTCCTCAAACACAATCAACACATTACTTCCAGCCAAATTTTTGTGTTTTCGTGATTATTTGGACTGTGACTCGCTCCAGCAAAATTCTGTGCTGTTTTCGTCATTAAATGCAGTGTTGGAGCAAAGCTATAGCTTTGCTCCAACACTGCATAAAACTGTAGATTTTACGGTTTTGTGTTGGCACCCTGGAAAACGCTTTAAAACCGTAATATCTACAGTAAATTTTTTACAGTGTGGTAGTCGTTGTTGTGAACAACATTGCATGTCGTCCTTCTGTCTGTGGTTGTGACGCCTAAAAAATGAACAGCCACAATCGGCTAAGCCGCAGTGTTCTAAACGATGGCTTCTGATCATTCGTCCGAAAGGGGTCCGGGTTCGAATCCCGGTGAAGCATGGATGTTGTGTTTGTCTTACGGCCCTGGCTTTTTCTCCCTTCCATGGAACCAGTGACCCTAAATTAGAGACGGGAGACTGCTTATAGCCCATTGAGTTGCTCACGGTGGTCGTTAAACCTCCAATAAAAAAAAAAAAAAAAAAAGAAAAGAACCCGGCTAATTAGGGAACTTTTGCTGTACGAGTTTAAACTAGAGGTCTGCACGGGCCGGGTCGGGCCTTTGCTCATTTTTAAGTTGGGAAAACGGGCCGGGCCTTCAATATTTAATGTAAAACAGACACGGGCCGAGCAGGGTTTTTTTTTTTTTTTTTTTATGAGCAAAACAATTGCTGTACGATGTCTTTCTCGTCTGGAAAACTCGCAACATACAGCAGCAGGATAAGATTGAATAATTTCCGCTAATGGAAAAAAATAGAAGTTTTACGACATCCTCCCCTCCTACAAAACAATTGGAGTACGTCAGCTCCCTTAGTTTTTCAATGTGAATGTGGTCCCCTCTCTCTCTCTCTCTCTCTCTCTCTCTCTCTCTCTCTCTCTCTCTCTCTCTCTCTCTCTCTCTCTCTCCCTAACTTTCACCCTTCTTTCATGCTTCAGGGCAGGCCATTAACTGCAGCATCTCTAAACCGAGCCACCAGCTCGCAGGCCAGGGCTGTCGCAGACGATCTTTTTTATTGCTCTGTTCGGCGGCACTTTGTTCTCTAAATGTGTGAAAAGGTTTTAAGTTGTCTTAAATGGCACGGGAGAAATGGTCTGGGAGAAACTTACTTCTGTGTATTAATCTGTGCCGTATTTTCCCCATTTGTACTCTCAGGCAGCCGTGTTTTCAAAACTTCTCTGACACTGGTTCGGTGGACAGTCTGTCGTTGTTTTCCCTTAGCATATGCTCAGTTCAATGTTGCTGATAAATACTCTTCCATACTTATTATGGAGTTTAAGAAAGCGAAAGATTATTGCGAAAAAATCGCTTCCGTAGAATATGTGCTTGTAGACAATGTAAAGGGGGAAAGCGATATTTGGAAATATTTTAAATAACTGTCCCGTTCTGAAACTAGTCGGCCGGTAAACGTTGTGCAGTGCACTAAATGCAAAAGCTTTTAGAGTTACGATAGCACAAAGTCTGGAACATCGCATCTTAAGCGGCACAAATGTGCTCCCCACACACACGAGAGAGACATATTAGGTTCCAGTGATATGATATGCCATGCAGTATAGATAGGTGCAGTTTATAAAGCCATAAAATCTTCTCCCAGTAAAACGATCGGACTCATAATTCCGGATATTTCGTACTTTTACGAATTCACACCCCCCCCCTCCTTCCTCCTTATCCTCAAAGATATTTCCGGGTCCGGCGGTAGGGAATGATAATTTGAAAACCCAGAAAATTTAAATAGCTTGGAAATTGTCCTTTTCATGCAATATTTTTCAGTATACAAGCCCCCCCCTCCTCGGACGTCACGTGACTTATACAGAGTCTCAGAAATATTCTGAATTAATGTTCATTGTAATAGAATACGTGTAGCAATTAAGAAAACGAAAATTCTTCAGGAGTCGAATGACCGAGTGCACCAGGTGTCAAATTCGTGTTTTGGTAATTGTTGAAATTTCACGGGCCGGCCCGGGCCTTGGAAACAGGAGAAATATATGGGCCGGGCCGGGCTTTCCAAATTAAGACCCGTGCAGACCTCTAGTTTGAACTAGGCCATAACGCTTCTCAAGCAACACGAAACATTTGTCATGCAAAAGGGGAAGGTTCCGTGGATCACAGCACCGCAACCAAATGGTTCAAGAAATTTTTCACAGGTGACAGAAACCTTGACAATCAGCTAAGGTCAAGTATGCCGCGAACCGTGGATTCGGAGGCCGTGAACCAGGCCGTAAAGTCAAATCTGACAAACAGCGCTCAGAGATTATCAGGCGAGCTGGGCATATCACAGACCTCCGTGTCGTCACCTTCAGGACCTTAGCAAGGCCTACAGGAGCTGCCACATTGTCCCTCACGACAATGGGGAAGTGTGCACGAAACTCCTAGAAAACTCGCGCGATGTATGCATCATCAAGATAATTCTTACGTGCGATGAAAAGTGGGTCTATTTTCGTAATCGTTACACGCAACGGCAGTGGTTGAGCCGGGCCAAATTCCTGAACCCGTTGTCATATCTGGGCGTTTTGAGCACAGGGTGATGCTCTGCGTCTGGTGGAATTTCGAGGGGATAATCCATAACGAATTTGTTTCAGACGTGGGACCATCAACGCCAATCTCTAATTGAACAGCTGGAGCGGATGTATGCTGTTTTGGAAAAGTTCCCAGCACCGGTGAACAGAAACGCGCTCTCCTACAGCAGGAAAACGCTCGGTCTCATAGCGCTCCAACGACCCGGGCAAAACAGAAACTTGAGGGCATCGAACTGATGCCACACCGAACACACAGTCCGGACCTTGCCCCGTTGGATTATTACCTGTTCCGGTTCATGACCTACTTTCTTCGCGGGCGGCACTTCAACAACCAGGAGGAGGTGGCAGCTAGGGTGAAGGAGTGCTTCGTCTCGAAGGACAAGAACTGTTACCGCAGCGGAATCGAAGAACTGGCAGACAGAGATGACTAAAGACAGTGGAACACGATGGATAAGCTATGCTTTGAATGCTAGTCAGCTTTCGTAGTAAAAGTACGTATGAAGACATAAAGTGATCCAAATATTGCAAAACTTTCGACTCACCCACTGTAGAACCCTTATGTCAATCCGCATTTACGTAGCACTGCTGCTCAAACCCGTAAACAGTTAATAGGAACTACACGCCAGGGACGGACCAAGCTTTTCTTATGAGGAGGCGAGGCTTGAAATTACGTCCCTTCAAGTTCGAAAGTTTCTCACACCTCAAGTAATACACTGTACTTCCGTTATAGGAAAGAATTACGATTGTTCAAAACTCGCATTTCCGGTTTTTGCCATAATCTTACTAAAAATGTGAAAACTAAGTGAAAACCCTAGAACCAACGGGTGTGATATAAAGTACAAGGTTCAGCAGAAATGCAGAACCTGCATAGAACGATTGATTATCAAATAATGACCGTAACAATAGGAAGAAGCTTTCGGTTCAGAGCAGAGTTGGAAACGGGTCAAAAATTTCGGACCCGGACAAATCTGCTTTGAACTATAAATTCGAAACTCAATTTATATATATGTACATATAAACGTAATATAAATGGACGATGTCATCGCTCTTTCCACGTTATTTCTTAAACAACGCATAGCGACTGAAAAATTGTATTCCGGCACCGCTGGGATACACTGTATTTCCGTTCCGGAATACAATTTTTCAGTCGCTATGCGTTGTTTAGGAAATAACGTGGAAAGAGCGATGACATCGTCCATTTACATTATCTCCACGTATTTGATATATATTGACCAAACGTAATATTTGTATTCAACCCAATAACATCTTGATATTTAATGACTGAAATCCTTTTTTAATAATAAAATTTGGTTACTTGCTAAATTTTAGTGCCATTTTTAGTGCCACTATTTTGCGTAATTCAGAAGTAATGGCTGACTATGACCGTGATCATGGAGTATATTACAAATGGGAATCATTATTTACGAATACACAAATGTATTTAGATTGTTCACTCTTTCCACACTTTGATGGAGGTGCGCATACCTCCGGCAAAGTGTGGAAAGAGTGAACATATATGGCCGCCCGTTAGATTTTTGCTTCCATAATCTTTTATTACATCGTCGACATCTTTCTTTGTAATTATACACTTTCCACATTTTGAACGACAAGCAAGACCAAACAACACAGAATTATTCACCAGTTCCTTAATGAAACGAAACAATTTCCAGGATTCACTCTTCCCCTTGTGTTTTTCAACAAGCACGTACTTGTTGGCCTCGACTCCTTTCTCAACCTCCTTAATATTAAATATATCCATATAAACAAATAAGGAGTTAATTTCGACATGACATGTCATGGAAACTGGCACATCAATCGAAAACCTCTGAATACTCAATGTAAAAGATGCGATGTGAAAAGTAACTGTTAGTCATACAGTGAACTTCGCACGGAGAGAGTGAATCAGCTGAGAAGCAGGCGAATGGCGTTTGCCTGTACCTTGCTCTGGACAATCGCACTGTAAAAGAACGCAAAGGAAGTATCATTTTACGATATGGTGTCGGTGTGTTTGATGTCGGTCGGTGGAAATCTTCTTTGCTTTAAGAAAGAGACAACAATATTTTTGAATTGCAAATCATTATTCACTCCGTGGGCACCAGTATCGACTACAGAATTCCACAACGCGCATTTTTCTTTTGGAATACATTTTTTTTCTTTTCAAAAATAAACCGGGAATAAAACCGGGTCAAAATCGGGTCAGAACACCTTGACCCGACTCGTTGGACACACAAGAAATTGTCGACCCGTTTCCATCTCTGGTTCGGAGTAGGGCTTGGAAAAATTCCGTTCAAGGTTAAACGGCCAGAGGAACTTTCTGCGATAAAACACAGATGACCATATACTCCAAGTCAGCCTATGAGCGTACTATTGTGGAAGTTGGAATGGTTGGGGCTCACATAGCGTCTCCGGGGTAACGCAAGAACCGTATGAAACAGCGTCGCACTCCCGCACTGACCCCACTTCTTCCTCATTTACGGCTTTATGTCATAACCGAAGCTCATTTTCATCGCTTTTTCTTTTCTTCTCCCTCTCTCCTCTACGGCTGCTTAAGTCACCCCTCTCGCATTTCTCCGATTGCCAATTTATTGTCTCTGTATTGGGAACGTTGGGAGAAGTCTATGGTTTCACATCTCTCCCTCTCCAAGTTACGTATATTTCCCCGCTGGACACCAGCGACCGAAAGTGCGAGGCTGTTGATTAACCTCTCAAAACAAATCTACATACTTCTATAACGCCCTGCCATTTTGAAAATTTCTTTTATATGGCAATATTGCCCGATAAACTCCTGAGCAAACAAAAATGGACTCTGAGCCATAATTCTGTTGCTTTTCGCTATAAACTGTAAGGGCTACTTTTTGTAGCGGAGGTAGTTGTTCCGTATCTTTCATAATGGTGCACTCTTATGTTGAGTCGGGGTATAATTAGCTGTTCATCCCTACAGCGTATTTCGAAAACTCACAGAGGTCAGGCACATCCGCATATTGCTTTGTATATCCCTCTGCTTTGTTTCGGACAGTTCTGTAATATTGTAACCTGGGCATCCATATTTATCAGAAGTGAAGTTAAGTAACCGTTTTAGAATAGCGAATTGTAAGCACTTTTCCCGCCATTTTGATGAGCAGGGCAACGGTTAAAGTACTCTATTTCTCACGCATCTCTTCAGAAGGAAAGTTAGATTTATGGTTTCGTGGATATATGAAAAGGGGACAGAGAAGCCAATTAAGGAGCTTTGCGCATTCAGAGAGGAGGAGGATCTGCGCCTTATAAATGGGGGACGTTCTCTTGGGGGGGAGGTCTCAAAAGTAGAGGGTTTTTCACTCTACTGGCGTGGATTGTACTTCTCTTCTGGAGGAGATGGTGGTGGTACATTCTCTCTGCTCGGTGTGAACGGAGATAAGGAAAAGGCAATGAGCGCTGATGTTTAGGGAGAAGGAATGCTGACCACGCGGGAGAAGGGGATTTCGACGTATTAAAAAGATAATGAAAGAATGGAATTAAGGACAAAGTTTTGAGACATTACCCATAACATCGGAATAAAGACCTTCCTCACTGCAAGAGCGAGCTAATACTTTGATTGGCATTCTGTTTATATTTTCTTTATCTGCTCAAGTCGGGTAAAATACGGGTTAAGGTCCAGAAACAAAACTCTCTGGGAGCAAAGCATCAAACGAACCCTTCACACAGGGCGCTGTAATGTAACTCATGACCAAGCCCAGTAACAATTCCTTTCGTTCACATGAAGGGTCCCTATACCTCAGAGGAGGTTACTACTCCGTGCCTTGGTTAGCCGCGCAGAATACTGCATGCGCTTAACTAAAGTATTTAAAAAAGAAAATACTGAAGTGTATAATTATTTTGCTTCTTACGCCCCTCAGAAAATGAACTGACACCCTTGTATGACCATTCTGGGATGTGCAATCCGCCCCCTCCTTCTCCCTCCCAGTAGCTATCTCTATTACCTGCTAAGTATAACTAAAATTCTAAATGGAACGAGTAGTCTTACTACAGCCTTGGAAAAGATGCTTTTTATCAACGTTGTATAAATCGGCTGCTTACTTAGTACGCTATAAAAAAGATTTGTCGTTCTAACGGCTAAATAACAAATTTTTAACTGCATATACTGTGACGTACATGTCAAGACGGCAAGTAGCAGTGATAAGCCCTTGTTGGTGTAGCTTCATTGGAAAAGCATTCGACTCCAGAGCAGAGGGATGTTAATTCGAGTCTCGCATTGGCATAAAAATGGGGTTGCATTTCACAATACATATAAAAACGTAAGTAGAACTTGATAAAGTTACAATTCGGTGATTTGGCGACTTGAGATATTGGGCGTTAAGTTTCTACCAGAAACCTTTAAACTTGAAAATCGTTTTAATAAGTGGTGTACAGTGATTTAAAAACCAGTGTTGATTAGTAGCATAAAAAACAAAAACAGAAACGGTTAAAGGTAGTTATCTAGAAGCGCATATAATTAATTGATTATTAGAGAATCGAAATGATATGTATGCGTGTTCTTTAATTCGAGTCATTGTTGCTTTGTTTGAGTAGAGGCCCAAATGATCCGTCGTGCTACAACACTGTTCGTCTCCCAGATGTTAGGGATGCACTCCTCGTACAATGAGGTCGCCCCCCCCCCCCAATCGGAACAAATAGACAGCCTAATGAAACTACGGACAGGCTCTCTATTATTATGGAGCAATTATTCCGCAGTCTTGATGCAATCGATGCCCATTCGAATGCAGTGTATGGCACAGGTTTCCGGTGGAATTTCATTAAGCAGTGAGAGAGAGCCCCCTTTCCGGCGCTTCTTCTCTTTCTTCCTTATCTCCCGAACGAATGCTCCTCTCAACCACTTCGTCAGTTGCTCCTGTTGAAGTGGTTCATCCACACCTATAGCACTCCATTAACAGGACCTGTTATCTAAAGCGTTGGCACGCGCCACCGCGGAGATAAATCTTGTCAATGCCTACTTGAAGAGAAAGGCTTTGAAAGGGTAAAAAGAAAGAGGTAGGGGGGTCGTAGTTTCGCGTGCGACGGGCTTGGAAGCCCCAGGCTTCATTCGGGAAGCCCATTGAGAGAGAGAAGAGCTCTGTTCTCGCAGAGGTAGGTCAAGGGCCGCGCGCTTCTTGACTATTTTTTTTTTTTTAAACTGACTTCCTGGCCTTAGGCACAGGAGGTAGATTCCCGCCGACATTTGGGTGCTTCCTGCTCATATCTGATGTTTACTTTGACCACTTAAGACAGAAGTTGGATGCGGCAGATGGATATCGGTGACACAAGAAAAGGGAATGGAGCACAACGCTAAGGAGGACGAGGGGAGTTTACGAAACGATACAGTTAGCTGTTGTAACGGGAATTGATTTTCCCTGGAAATTCTATATTTCTGGTAGCCGCGGGGCCGGCGTTGGCTGTTAATTTTTTTCATGCATTTCGTTGTAAACATATTCCCACAATCATGGGCGTCGCTGGCGGGGGAATGGGGAGGGGCTATGTCCCCTCAAATATTTCTAAGTACCCTCCATATTTCGGACATTGCAATGCATTTGTTCAATACACCTAGATTTGCTGTCCCCAATACATTTTGAAATATTTTTTTAAAAACAAAGAAATTGGCTATTATTACTGCACGCTTGCATCCCCCATAACCCTCCGAATTCCTATTTGCAAGCGGCCTACAATAGATATGTCGTGATTATGAGATGTTTTTATGTTTAGGTTATCCAGTGTGGGTGACTCTTAGTTAAACTTACGTGGTTGTCAAAAGTTACTTAAGTCCCTAGTATCATTCTCTAATAAACGCCAATCCGTCTTTAATGACAGGTGCTTAAGGCCCGTTTCACACAGACGGAAAGAATCCGCCGAATCAATAAAACCGTCCCGCAGTGCGGTTTTTGGGTGGCTTTCACATAAGCGGTTTTTATTGTTAAAGCGGAGAAAAAACAAAAACAAAAAAACGCTTGACCGATAGGCGGGAAACTAAATCCCTAGCTCTTTGTGTGGTCAGTTTCCAGATTGTGTCTTCGTTCAAATGCAGTATTTGGTGTAGAAACTCCATGCTTAACATGTTCTAAACTCATGAAAAGATAATGAATTGAATATTACGAGTACCTATGTCGATGTAATGTTAACAAGTTCGTTGCTATCTTTTGTTCTTGCTGTTAACTTCATAAACATTGCGTGGTTGAGTTGCTAAGTCTTATATAGTTGAAGATGATAGTAAAATTGTATGCAAATAATTCTTACGATTCGTAAATATGTCTAAGAAACTTTTATTCTTTTCTTCATTTAATTGCCTGCCAAGGTTGTCCGTTAACCGTGCTGTTTCCTAACTCTCCCGCTTTCGATCATCTCTCGCGCTCTCGTCAAATCCCCTGACCTGGCGGTCCACCTAAGACCTACCTTGGGGCAATCACCTCGTCGTGACCGCTCGCTTCCTAAACCTAGAGACAACTGTCTTCTCGCCTCCCTCTCTTGTCTCCTAGAAATGCCCTTAAGCATATCCTAACGTTCCCCGACAGAAAGAACCACACCGCTTTCGGTAAATCTTAAGCCTCAAAGTAAAATGTGAGGGGCTAGTCATCCGTCGGCCTCATTAAAATTGAAACCTGAAAAGCATCAAAAGAGGCGCAATAGAGTTAATCTCCATTCAACAAACAATGTGCATATACTAATCTTAGACAGAAATGTCGTCTTAGTAAATAACCGTGCATCCGGTGTCTAATGGGGAACTGACTCTCAAAAATTTCTCTCACGCTTTGTGGAGACAAAATAATGGAAGCACAAGATGGAAAAAGGTTGCATTTTAAGATTTTATATGAAATCCTAAAACCCCGTGTAAAATCTCTGTCACAATACTTCCCCCTTGCGATAAAAAAATGAAATGAATGAAATTCGTTGCATTTTTTAGCTCTAAGTCTAACTCCTGCCCGTATTCGATTCGATGCTAAAGCTGAGCTTAGGACAACCTTGTGAGTTACGTAAATTCAATTAATGTACATTACATAGCTCGATTTTACCTACATGCGGAGGTTTAACAACACAAGATATTTTCGAAGTTTGCAAATTCATGTCTTTCATATTTACATTGCTGATATACTTCAGGCCAATTCATTAATGACAACTGAATTAAACATTACTGGATACTTAATTGAAATAGATCATATGAACAAATGGTTTAACAAATCGTTTTCAGTAATAAGAAAGGTGTACTATAGCCATTGATGGGTTCCGGGAAAATTTCCAGCATTACACATATGCAAATTAAACTATTCGTTACAGTTAAAATAATATGAGATAACACATTTCCACAAATTGTTATACACTTCCTATTCAACTTGATGCCTCTGAAATACAAATACGAAGGAGGGAAAAAAATAACGCTTCCATCTTTCTTTCAAGTTACCTATTTCTCTGATAATTATCTTTAACTAACTAACTAACTAACTAACTAACTAACTAACTCTCTCTCTCTCTCTCTCTCTCTCTCTCTCTCTCTCACACACACACACACACAGCTAATCAACTTACATTAACCCATAACATGATTTCTCCCGCTCCACTGTGAAAAGTATTGAAAACACCTATGCTCAACATTATTCCAATCACTTACATGCTATCTGTCTGATACAAAATATCTCTTACGAAAAGAATGATCTCTAACTTTCAAATACGTTGACTGCTAAATAACCTGGGTGACCTTACTCATCACCTGAACCATGAAATACATAAAATAAACCAAAAATATAAATGAAATATCAAGAATTCGAACAAGCAAAAGTCCATGCATAAAAATATAGAGGTCGTATGTGCTCAGTAAAAGTAATCGTTTCATAATCAGTTCAGTGCATATTTGCATTTTTTTAAGTTTTGTGCTACTAAAGTTTCAAAATAGTATCATTGTAGATCACAGTTGATGTACCAGAAATTGTCTGTTAAAATCGTGCACGTGAGTTCATGTACTGACCAATATACATATTTTTAAACAAAGTTTATTTAAAGAAATAATGCGATGTGCTCATCTCCTTTTGTAAAAATGTACGTCTGACATAGTTTATCAAAAACGTTCTCATAAATGCATAACTTCTCTGCAGTTTGCTGATAAAAAAGAGTTTATTTTCAGCTTTTATGAGCATTATATTTTGCGTGGAATTCACAATAGAAATTAATATAGCAGCACCTGTGTGAAATCGAAGATTACGTTTCACCTGCATGAAAAAATTTTGCGTTATACACATACACATATGATAGGATAATGGTGTGTTCATAGTCCGTTTCTGTTCCCGTAATGTTCCGATTTTGCAAAATTTCACCTGTGTGAAATCGATCCTTCCTTCATTGAAGATTTTGGATGCAATTCCGTACTCTTCCACAGATATTACGTGGTCTGAGTGAGTACCGTTATTGCACGTGCGGGTTGTCTGTTTCGTGATGATCTTGTCGTACCTCGCTTCTAGGTTGGGTGGGTAGGTGATTATCATTAATCCACATAGTTGTCGTCTCCTCCGGGGAGAACCAGCGCTCGTGAGAAAAGTCGTGCTCTCTATTTTCGTTGGTAGGTGAAATCACTTCACTTCGCTTCTCTTCTCGTCTTGAGGGATTTGTTCGCTTTCCGAAACAGAATGTCGTAGAAATCTTGTGAGACAAATGTGAAGGCGGTCGAAATGAGCTTTCGTTTTCTTTTTGGGATTATTTACGTGCTGTATTTCAGCGTTTACATTTCCTAACACCTTAGTGATGCGGTAAGGACTATCCGAAAAATATGCAAATTTCTTATTTTGCCCTGGTTCCAATTTAGGAGTGTAAAGGAAAACTAGTTGACCTACTTTCAAATTTTTGGAGGTGGCAGTTTTTAATCTGTGCGCCTCTTGCTTCTCTTGGGTAGCTTTCAATTTCTTGTTCACTATTTGATGCACAGTTGCTATGGTGTCGGAGATATGTTCCACATAATCTTCGGTGGAAAAATAAGTTTGCCTCGTGCGCGGTGGAATTAAGGCGTAAGGGCATGCTAAGTCTCTGGTAAGAAATAGAAATGCTGGGTTGTCTCCGGTAGAAGCATGAATACTGGTCTGATAAGCACATAAAACAAAAGGGATTAATGTACACCAATTTGTGTGATTCTCAATAATGAAATGGCTTATCATTGCAGCCAGAACTCTATGAAACCTTTCGATGAGCCCATTACCCTGGAGGTGATGGCTAGTAGTGTGTAGGTATTTAATTTGCATCTTCTCACACAAATTCTTCATAGTTCCTGAAAGAAAATTCTGGTCTCTATCCGTGACGAGAACTTCACAAACCCCGAAAAGGCAAAAGACTTCTTCCATAAGAATCTTCGCTATCGTTTGGGCTTTCATATCAGGCATCGGATAGGCTAAAGGGAATTTTGTATAAGCATCTTGAAGCGTGAGTACATACATATTGCCCTCGTCACTACGTCTGAGGGGTCCGAGGATATCCATGTGGAGTCGTTCCCACGGTCGGCTCGGAGTTGGTATTCTCGGTAAGGGTGCTTTCTGCGATGGTTTATGACCTCTGCGTGCTAAGCATTTGTGGCAAGAAAGAACGAAGTTTTGTATGTCCGCATACATGTTTTTCCAGAAATAATGCTCTCTAATGCGGTGCAACCTTTTTTTCGAAACCTAAATGGCAATTTGTAAGTAAAGATTCATGCATTTCCTTCATTACTTCATCAATTAGAGGAGCAGGTATACAAAGTTGTTCTACAGAATTCTGCCTTGTTTGGGAGGGATGTGGGGTGGTTTAATTATAGAGAACGCCTTCAGAAAGAAAAAAGAAGTCGTTCTCCTTCTTGTGCGAAAGTTCCTTCTTTCCCTCGAATTGCTCTATAATATTATTTCAGGTAGAATCCTTTCTTTGAAGCTCTCTCATCTCCTCAAGAGAAAATCTCTCTTTTGAAATTTCTGCGGTGGGTGGTGACCGTATTTACATTGCGCGATAAGCACGACCACGTTCTCTTTACCCGAAACATACCTAATTTCAAAGTCAAATTCTTGTAATTGAACCTGCCACTTATTTAGTCTGATGTTTGGGCTATTTTTAGCGAGCATAAAAGTCATGGGTTTATGGTCAGTCTTCAGGACGAAACGCTTTCCGTACAGGTATAATCTACAGTAAATGTAGCAAATGTATGATGACCCGGAAACACAAATTTTGGGTTCATATTAGATATTTTTACTTATGAAATAAACCATTTTTTCGGAGCATCTATGAAACCGTTTACCGTGTTGAAATGTACATACACGTAAATACTACAAAACATTTGTAAAGTACATTAACACACACACACACACACACACACACACACACACACACACACACACACACACACACACACACACACACACACACACACACACACACACACACACTTTTACAGAGCATCATTTTGGAGAACACGAGGAAAACTATGGAAACACAGAATAACTTTTTATAAGACGTTTTTGAGAGCACTTTCACAAGGCTGTAATAATTAACTTTCCTTATATGTGAAACTTTCAATTTCAGGTGATTATTGGTGTGAATTATTTATCAGGTGTGAATTTTTTCGATGCGGGCTGTTATTTCTCCATTCAACATGTAACAACGGATTTCATTCACATATAAAATCATTAAATTTGTTGTGTTCTGGATGAGGATTTTTTTTTAAATTATTTACTACATTCTCTTAGTTTGTTTAACTGTTGAAAGACACAGCATGGCCATGGTTTTTTCGTTACTTTATTCTGCAAGCATTCAGATATTTTTTCGTTTAACGCACGCAGTTAACGTGTTTGTGAAATTTGACTTCTTTCTTGAAAGACAACTCCCATAACACTGAAGTTCCGACAGTCAGCATACCATTGGCTGATCTTGTTCAGCAAGAAACATCGTACGTTTCTGCATTTTATTTTCGGCACTGCTTTTTGCTTAAAATACTGTTTCGCACAGTTACCACATTTTCAAGTTTCAAGTCATTCACTCTTATAATTAACATGGCAAAATGTAACAATTAACTTCTGCAGCACTATAAACCATTACAATGTTTATAGCAAATTGCTGGAATAATACCTACACTCGAAATATGGTGATTATGCGCGAACTATGAGAAAACAATTATACTAAACTTGAAATTAAAAAAAAAAAAAAAAAAGGGCAGGAAACGCTGCTGTTTCCATGAACGAACAAGATTTCCAAACATTGTGAATTTGTGCATTTTCTGACCCAGAATAATTTTCTCTGTTGATAAATAAATGATCGGAGTGAATGTCAGGTGCAAGTGCAAGGTATATATATATATTTTTTTCTTTTATTACAGTGTGTGAGTGGAGCCCCCCCCCCTCCCACCGTGGTGGAGGACCAGTACTTTAGCCCCAAAGCCCGTCCCCCCTCTGATAAGAATAAGGAAAGCCATACTCATATACATATTATTCTTCAATATCTCTCCATATTCTTCTCCGCAGAGAGAGGTGTATTCGGAATTCGCTTACCGATGATGTTCTTTTCATATTCAGTGAAACTGTCGAACTCTTTGTACAGGATTCTGCAGATATCATTCCAAGCATTTTCATCTTCCTATCCATGTAATCATCTTCCGACGATGTATCCCAAACTTCTGGGCGCTTTTCCACTTCCAAAATTAATAATTCAGTATAAACATTAATAGCAGACATGACCAACAGATGTTATAGCGCAAACTATACTGAAAAATCAGTTTTTCTGTTGGAAACTAACAAAGCACACAAACCCAAAGTGATTGACAATCGGCACCGCCTGGCCGCATCGCTTTCGGCCTCTCCCCTCTGACACGAGTGATTGTTTTATTACCGTAGCGGGGAATCCGTTGACCGCCTGTGTAAACATCTTGCCTTACATCTGCGTTTCTCTAAATTTGGACGGTATCTTCGTCGACCGTTTTGTAGCGACTCCCGTTGTAGCTCAGCCGCTATTGAGTCGGAGTTTCTACCGATTCCGCTCGTCTGAAAGCCTCAGTATAACTCTATATAGCCGGCTTCAAAACAAGCGGTTGGACAGCCTGCCGATGATTTATAGCGCCCACGGGAAACCCCGCTTGTGTGAAACGTGCCTAATACGATAAAAGTTCGTGCAAAACAGGCTGATGTTATGCACTTTTGCTAATTAATATGTATTGAATGGTTTCGTTATGACGGGTGTAGCCGCCGCGAAACTTAGTTTTCGCCCTAAACTAGTTATCGTATTTTTCGGAATATAAGACGCCCCCTCATTTTTTGAGAAAAATTTAAGAAAAGAATAAAATAAAATATAGCATTTAAAGATTATTTAAGAAAAAAATCGAACTTTATGCGTAAAAACAGCATCTTTATGAATTATCGAATGCTTGCGATTTGCGAAATTAGTAATGTGCGACACCGCTGATAAAAGCAACGTTAGAGAAAGGCAACTCAAGCCATCAGCCAATAGCGTACATGCGTTGCAGTATTTGTCTGCGACGTCACACCTTCCTACAGCCAATGAATGATCTTCGCTATTGGTTCTTGTGGTCATCCTCGCCGCGTGAATGATGTGTCGTAGTAAGACAACCTTCGTCAAAATCTATCGGCATTCTGTGGCATACAAACAGTTCCTGGGAATGGAAATTGCTTTCTTCTTATTATTATCCAAAGCTTTGCCGAGACTGTTGTAAATTTTGTAATTCCCAATCTTTTACATACTGTTTGGCTTAATAGATGGCGCCGAATGCACAACGCATTGTACAGACTGTGTGTGACATAAGAGCGCCACTTCCTTATTCCCCTCCGCAGAGAGAGGTTGTCGTGATTGTGTGGCGAAGAGCTCGTGGGTGTCTACATGTTATTTTTGTGTAACGGTGTAATAATAAAGTGTTGTGTTTTTAAAATGTGATTGTGATAAGTGATTTAAACTGGAGTAGTGCTTTGGATATATCGTAGCAAAAGGAGATGAAACAAGATACCAGAAATAATACAATTTAATCACCGGACATCAAGCCATCAAACCACGCTCTGCTACCACTCACAGAGAGCCGTTCGAAACAAAAAATATCTTCAAAGAAGCGAACGGGCTAATATCTGCACGGTTTTAGCGAATGGCAAGAAACCGATCATGTGTCACAACACGATACGCCAGATTAAGAATATCTTCCATCGTAAACTGCAAATAAACGTACGTTTCTGCCAGTTAAAGTTCAAACAAAATTTGAACGTTTCACGAATGGATTTTTCCGAAAATTATGACTCCACAGTATTTATGTTACTGTGAATTAATAAGGTTTTTGAGTTTTGTCTGCGAAAGTTCTGCGTAAACAGAAGACTTTGCGGCATCAATAATGTAGTCGGCACTAATGCGTTTGCACTTCCAGTTTGCTGGTGGTGCTATATTTATAAAAAATTTTAAATGCTTTTACAATACTGTGAAAACCGTAAGAACTGTCACGTTACCTAGTCTTATCATAAATACTGTTACAAAGTATTCACTGAAATAACAAAAGAAATTTAAAGATATTTTAATATACCTGTGATATGCTGTAAGTAGTACTACTTGTGAATACATGACACCAAGCCTTCAGTTTCTGTGGCCATTCATCAATAGCTTGACACAAGGTCTCCACAGGGAAAGCTGCTACTGCCCGCACTAAAGAGCGGTTTGAGACTGTCAATACTGGAGTGTCTCTTTCTGCAGGCCATGTCCTCCAGTGTGGCCCACAATTTGTAGTCCAATAGGTTAAAGTCTGGGCTACTTGAAAGCCAATCAGCTGGAGAAATGAAGTCTGGCAAATTCCCCTAAAACCACTCCTGGGTTGACTTGGCCTTGTGGGCAGGTGCGGAATTCTGCTGAAAGTTCCACTGTCGGTTTCGGAAGAGGGAGTGACTCATATTTTTGAACACTGGCTCCGAAACCCTGTCCTGGTACACTTTAGTGGATGTTTTCACTCCTTTTTCACAGAAATGGAGCTCCGTGGTACCCTCGTAGGAGACTCCCTACCAAACCATGACAGAAGCACAATGATGGCCCCCTTATGATCATTGGAGCTTTCTCCTGCGCTTCTCATGAGGTTGATGCATACACCCTGTTATTTTGGCGGTTGAAAGCCTCTTCAATAGTGAAAATTGTTTCATCAGAGAAAAGAATCTGTCTGTGGCGATTGTCTGCGTAATGCTGCAGCAAACATTTCGCTTTTAGCACCCTCTGCTGCTTCAGTTGTGGGGTGAGGAAGTGTTCTGTCCGCCGCCGGTAAGCTCTCACGCTTAGGTCACTCTGCAGCACGCATGACATCAACATTCTTGAAATGTTCAGCTCACGAGCCAGCACTGATTGTTTTCTGACTGGATTTCGTAGAATACTGGCTGCCACTGCTTTCACCAGGCGAGCAGTCCTCGCGGTACGCGGCCGACTTTTTCTGGGCCAGTCAGCGACGGTCCCAGTCTCAAGGAACCTTTATATTGTCCGGTCAAGGAGGATAGAATAAGGGGAGGGAGCATAACAAGCAAGCCCTACGTAAAGCTCTGAAGCCGACGTTCTGAGCGGTAGCCATCTTATGTTACCCTTCTGATTGCGTTCCCATCGAGTTACGTACCTAACAATATAGGCAGGCTAACACTTTTAAAGCCTTCTGGCGAAAAGAAAAAATATCATGTACATTTATGGATGTAGTCTATAATATCACCACTGGTTTTCTATTCTTTCCTTTCAAAGCACTGCTGAGTCACGTTTTACTGCTGCGTACGACAAAAATCCCTTTAACTCGTCACACGAAAAGTACATGATGTTTAAAGTAATGCATGAAGCCGTTCACCAACTCTAAAGTGAAGAAGAAAACCCTGATTTATTTCATGTGATCGAGTGAATGTTTCTGAAGACAGAAACTCAACGAAATATTACCTTAGAAACAAAGTTCGTGCCAAACTTTGATAATTTACAAAATTTTAACGAAGAGTACACGGAATATGCAAATTGAAAAACGTTTGTAGCGCACAATAAAATCCGTTAGCGTTGATAGATTACTATGTACTAATAAGAAATGCGATAATTTACGAATTTAAAATAACAAAAAAACAAAAAGCGGATTTTATTGTGCGCGAGAAATGAATGCTTTTACAAAGTTTTAATAAAAAGTTTTCGGGAATGTGATCTTTGACCAGGAGTTACTGAAACCTGGACACATTTCTTATTCGTACTAGAAATTTTTATTCCGTCTCTCTTCAGCTTTTAATGTTAATTGAACTTCAAATGAACAATTCCATAAATCAGTCATATGCAAACGCCCTTCTCACACAAAATAAAAAAACTGAAATCTTCCTTAACTTACAAAGCAAAAATGAGCAACTGAGGGTAATGTAACATGGCGGCCACGCAACTTAGCTGGCTTCAATGGTGAGAGCACATGCTCTCTCTTCTTATTCTATACTCCTTGGGTCCGGTAGACAAAAATTCGACTGATTTTCAGCTTCTTCAGCATGTTGAAAATCTCGTAAACTGATTTTTCAACTTTTTGCAGCGCTATTACAGCAACACGATTCTCATGATAGCCCCACTTCATGGCAAGTATTTCACGAAACACGTTATCTCCTCTGTGGCTGAACACACAATGATTCATTAGCTGCTCCATGTCTCCTGGCTGGTCGGTGACGTTGCACACTGGTTGCGCGCCATCTGTCGAACGTTTGTAACAGTATTTATGCTAAGACTGGGTATAATGCATGGATTTTATTAAAAATAGCTACATTTGTTTAGAATTCAATGTTTATTTAACATCGACTATAATTTCGCACAGCGTTTAGCTCGGCATCGATGCCCATTCGTCCTGATGATGCCGAGCTGAACGCTCTGCGAAACTATAGTCGACGTTAATAAAATTATAGTATAATACATGTATATATATAAGAAATTGCAGAATTTTACGATGAAATTCGGCATCTTAATAACAAAGGTGGACAGCACTTAAAGACCATTATGGGCGATTTCAATGCAAAAATAGGGCAACAGCAATAGAATGAAGTTTCGGTTGGTAAATTTGGTTATGGGAACACAAATCAAAGTGGAAATACTCTCGTAGAGTTTGCAGAAGCAGAAAGGTTTTTCATCACGAACTTCTTTTTCAAGAAAAAGCCACACAGGAAATGGACATGGAGACATCAGAATGGGACGACAAGTGAAATTGATTTTATTATGTGTAACAAAAAAATTCGGCATTGAAGAATGCAGTGTGCTAAACAAGTTCGACGCAGGTAGTGACCATAGAATGGTGAGATGCAAGATGCACGTCAACACTGAACTCGAACGTGGCAAGCTCATAAGACAAACAAAATGTATTGACGTAACCAACCTTAGAAAACATCATAATACCTTCAAGTTGGAACTGAGGAACAGATTCTTTGCTTTAGAAGGCCTAACATCGGAATCAGTGGATATTTCTGAAGTTAACAGAGAACTCACCAAGGCTCTTATGGAAACAGCAACAGAAATAGGTAGTACTAAGAACAAGTTACATATGAAGAAAATTTCAGGAAAAACAAAAATGTTGATGCAAAAGAGAAGAGAAATGAGGACAAATAAAGAAGACGTAGCTTCCAAAGTGGAATATATAGAGCTATACAAGACAGTACGGAAAAGCATCACTGAAAACAAGGAAATTCAACTGTGAACTAGTGAGAAAAGCAATTGAAAACAACCAAGGCCTGAAGAGAGCAAAGGGACATCTCGGTAAGGGAAGAAAACAGATTATGGTACTGAGAAAAACAGATGGTACTGTTACAAAAAATAGAAGCGAAATTTTGACTAGGGTGAAAGATTTCTACTCAAAACTGTATGAAAGGGATTATACATCTACTCCAGACATTACGACAGGTACTAGTACCAAAGTTCCTCCAGTCCTCCCGGCAGAAGTTACACATTCAATCAAGAAAATGAAACGGGGAAGAGCTCCAGGAGAAGATGGAATCACCGTGGACATTATACTAGAAGCAGTGGAGAAATTGAAACTACACTTGCCCATGTCTTTGCCAGATGTCTCAATGAAGGGAAGATTCCAGAGAATTGGAACCACGCTACAATGATCCTGCCACATAAAAAAAAAAAAAAAAAAAAGTGACATTGAGGATCTCAGGAACTATGGACCCATCAGCCTCAGTCATTTATAAAATCTTCATTAAGGTTCTTTCCTATCGCTTAAAGGTAACACTAGACATGGCTCAACCAAGGGAACAAGCTGGATCCAGAGTGGCTAGAGCACTTTAGATCATATCAATGTACTGAGAGAACTAATTGAAAGAACAAGAGAATATGAACTGCCATTATGCATGGCTTTTATTGATTATGAAAAGGCTTTTGATTCCGTGAAACCATCAGCAGTTACAATGGTTTTGAAATCCTGCGGTATTGAAGATGCATACATTAGCGTTATTAATAATATCTATGAAAACGCAAGTGTAAAGATTCAGATATTTGAGGATATAACAGAAATAAAAATTGGAAAGGGAGCAAGACAAGGTGACGTCATATCTCCCAAGCTCTTTAATGCTACATTGCAAAATGTCTTTCAATCATTGAACTGGGAAAACAAAGGGATATTGATGAAGATTATTTAACTCATCTTTGTTTTGCTGATGACGTGGTTATTTTTGCAACTACTCCTTCAAGGCTGCAGAGTATGATTTAGAACTTGCTGACAAGAGTAAAGAAGTGGGATTAAAAATGAACTTTCAGAAGACAAAAGTGATGCACAATGCTTTTACAAGAAAATATTTTTTAATTGATGGAAAAAAGCTTGAAACAACCGATACCTACATTTATCGTGGGCAGCAGATATCAAGTGAGGGTAACATTGATGAAGAAATTAATCGGCGTATAAAACTTGGAAGGAGAGCTTTTGGAAGAAACAGTACAATTTTTAAGAGCAGTATGCCATTATGTCGTTACTTTTAGCAGCGAATTCCTCTAATCTTGTGTATTCAACCCATGGATGACCGTCCCGGTGGCGCAGTGGTCTAAGCGATGGCTTCTGATCATTCGTCCAAAAGGGGTCCGGGTTCGAATCCTGTGAGGCATGGATGTTGTGTTTGTCTTACGGCAGTGGCTCTCTACTTTCCCTGGAACCAGTGACCCTAAATTAGGGACGGGTGACTGCTTATAGCCCATTGAGTAGCACACGGTGGTCGTTAAACCTCCAACCAAAAAAAAAAAAAAAGAAAAAAACCCCATGGATCCACATAGCGTTGCAGCCCCCCCCGAGTAATTGATACATTTTGTACGCGTATAATTTTTATTTTTTCCAACATGATGATTTTTTAATGTTTTTTCGGGGCTTTTGTTGGAAGCAGTTTAGTGTATGTTAAAACGAAAGATTACACAAATTATTTCTTGTTATTCATTGGAATGCAGTGGGTGTATTTCATATCTGTCTGTATTGTCGATTTTATGTGTGTCAGTGCAGGAATTTTGCTACGAAATGAGTTTCTATAAATACAGGAGAGTAATTGACTATTTCTTACAGATCATTAATAATTATATGTTTTTCTTCCGACGGTAATCTTCGTCCACGTAGCACTTCATTAGGAAATTAATTCGTCTCTCTACATATGGCTTTTCCCCCTTAACATCCACTAAAATAACACAATTGCGATAGCGTCGTCTTCAACTAACTGGTACCACGAGAGACATAGCTCGGGTTGCTTCTGCGCATTAGCAGTCCCTTTGCTTCCACCTCGTGTTGGGGTTGCTTCGGTTGCCAGCTACGGGCCACTAGTGGCACTTGATTTGAGGCCCGCAATTCACGGCGATGCTGCAGGGCCATTAATGACTGCCAACAACGGACCGCTACCGTTCAGTGAGCGGCAGATTTTTGCCAGCAGTGTCAGCAGTTTCCCAACTCTTGTGTTTTTTCTGGGTCTAAGCGATGGCTTCTGATCATTCGTCCGAAATGGGTTCGGGTTCGAATCCCGTGAGGCATGGAAGTTGTGTTTGTCTTACGGCACTGGCTGTTTCCCTTCCCTGGAGCGAGTGGCTCTAAATTTAGGGATGGGCGACTGCTTACATCCCATTGAGTTGCTCGCGGTGGTCGTTAAACCCCCAATAAAAAAAACAAACAAACAAAAAAAAAAAAACAGATTCAACTAAGCAACTGGTATTCGGCCCAGGGCTTGGGAGATAAGGGCTGGTCCTTAGCTCTTCACCCCCTGAAACTCGCAGGCGAAGTTGATGACGTAGCTGCGCTGGCTCTTCGGAAGCCAAGAGCCACGAGGAGCTGTGCTCTAACGGACCACCATAGAAAGGCACCTTCAGTTAATGTTATTACCGTATTTAACAGAATACAATGTGTCATCTATTGCAATGTTCACTAAAATATTAGACTCTGCCTTTTTCGAAAATAAAAGTTAAAGATTTTGAGTCTTAAAATCGGAAAACATTGATGTAATAGTATAAATGCGATAATTTTAAACGAACAATTTCTGTCATGCATGCGTTTTCTTTAAAAAAAGTATTTTGCTTTATATACTAACCCTATTTTTCTGATGTCGAAAACTCAGTGTATCTTTCCTTTTTTTTTTTTTTTTTTTTTAAGTAATTCCCTTGAATTAGTGGTTTAAAACCTTTTTCTCTCTCACAAACATTAGTTGTTTAAAACCTGTAAGACACGGAAAGCTTCTGAGTTCTTCAAACTCTGCAAAAGTAGTTCCAACCCTCTGTTAATGTATAAAATCAAAATTATTTACTTACATTTTATATCCATCATGACTTCTGAAGTTCACTGCATTTAAAAAGGGGTGAACAAAATTTACTTCATGAAGTGAAGATATGTTCCTTATTGCACGAACTGGAAACTGTTTTCTTCATTGCACCAAATGTGAAACTTTTTTCTTCATTGCACAAACAGGAAAAAAAAAAATCATGTTTTTTTCACTGCGTTTGAGTCAATCAATTTTTCATTTTCTGCAGAGCTTTCCTGCGCGGCACTAATAGTGTATTTCTGTTCAGAAAACGAATTCGAATAAATGTTCGGATTCTGCAAAACAGACGAATAGCATCTTTGTTGACAGATGGGAAACGCTTTTCTAGCTCATTTATGAGTTCCTGAATAACACCTTTTCCTTTTCTAAATGTCCTGCCATGAACTGCTCAGAAAATCTGTTCAAACTGTTTCACAGTATTATTCCAAGAACATGATGGCACTATCAAACCGCCAACAGATATCAGTTTTGCCCAATTATCTTGAACAGAATTAGTATCGGGGCAGTTTTTAGAAATAGTTCCTAAAGAAGGATCTTTATCGCGAAAGCGATATGCTATGTATCCAGCTTTGTAGGCCATGGCTTCCTGCTCAGAAATGGAGACTTCTCTTGACTGCTCGTTCAAGTCAATCTCCCAAGCAATTGGAGATGCGTCTTCAAAAAATTCAAAGTTCATATCATCACAGCTGTTTTCGGTCGAAGTCTTTGTCACCAGATCCTCTACTTCTTCAATTCTGAAAGCATTTTCCAACAGTTCAGATGTTAAATAAACACCCAGGCTCTTAAGAGTTTCTGCTTGGGATTCAGTCGTATTAACTTTTTCGTTAAAAAAAAAAAAAAACAGAAATAAAAATCAACTCTTAGTGTACAACTTAAATAAAACACAACGTGAAACAAATACTATAAACCAAGAAAAGAAAAGACAAGACGTGGACGTACAAAACCAATAACAGAGGAAAATTGGATCCTGTAGGGAGGTTGACAAACGAACTCGGGGAGCAGGCCAGCGCGATGACGTAGAAACAAGTGACCTACCCATTTTTCACCCTCCCTTCCAGACACGGGTCGGCATTCAGTCTCTCAAAGGGACGGACTAGCCCTTCCTCTGTAAAGCCCTGGATTCGGCCCTGTTTGCGACAATGTAATCACACTCCAGCTATTAATATAATGATGATGAACATGGAACCAAGCACATGCACAGAAAATGGAACGCAAAGTTACTTGTCTCTCTGGTTGTGGCTGCGGATCTAGGGGTTATCATGGCCGGGCTCTGGCCTCCTCAGGGATCTGTCTCTCTCGCTCTTGTAGCTGTCTTGGACTCTTACCGCTATCATCGAGAATTTTCGATCTCCTCAAGTCCAACTTTACAGCTCAAAAAGCTTTTTCATCTCTCCACAATTCAACTTTTCATGTTCGGACAAACTTGTAATCTGCCTAGCTCAGCTGTACTTTTTTGCCCCCCCCCCCCCTTTTTTTCCAGGTGCGGCTCTAAAAATTTACTATCCTATCGGATTGGTTAGCAGCAGCAAAACCATCTCTATCATTGGCTGTCCTCTGTATTTAAAGTAAACCGTGGTTTCCCAGGCAGGTAAGAGCGCTCAAACCACCAAATACCCGCCGTGCGTCGAATGGGCACGTTAAGTCGTCGGACCTCGGGTACTGCCCCCACCCCCGGTAATAAATAAGGGCGTCTTCCTCCCCCTTTCTACCTCGCTTTCGTGTCACTTTGATATCGGGCACTGTAGCCCAAATCTCCTAGCTTCCTGTTTCTAAGTGTCGTTTAAGACCTGGGTCAGACACTCCCTTCATAAAATCATCAACATCTGATATGATCTGAGTAAACCGTGGTCGACTCCACTAGGCGGCCAACCTCACTCGTGCCGCAGGTCTATGGGCATGCGGTACAAAGCATCAAAAGGTTAAGATTGGAATGTCAGGAAGTGTCATTTCCCGACTGTGGACACGATTCTAGGATACGGGAAGTGTTTGAAGAAAGCAAAATCAAGACCATCCACGAGCAATTACGGCGAGGGACTATCCCGTTATCTATCGTAAACAACCCATCGGAACATGCGGTAAAATAGTACTCTCAGCTCCAGCGTCAGCCTCCCGTATCAACAGGGCGTATGTTGTCAACTCAAAGTATCCGCAATCGCCTTCACCAGAGCGGCCTTTATACACGTAAACCAATATGGTGTGTGTCCTTTTCACCGAACGGCCCGTAGAAACTGGGCTGAGGAACAACGTGGTTGAGGACACGACGAGTGAGTCAAGTTCTCTTCTCTGACGAGTTGAGGTTCATTCTGGATTCTTACACAGTTAACGAGTTCTTACGCGGAGGAAACCCGGCATACGAAATAACCTAGCTTTTGTGCAAAAAATATCACATTACTGCGGACATGGATTAATGGTCTGGGCAGGCATAAGTATCGGTGGACGTACGGACCTGTACGTCATATGAAATGGCAGTCTGAGGGACCAGGGGTATAGAGACTGGATTCTCAGTCCTATTGTCATGCCGTGTGCTGTATCTGTCGGAGACCCGTTCCTTTTGACGGACGGTAATGCTCGATTTCATAGAGCTCAGCTAGTGGACAGCATGCTTCATGACTAGGGCATCGAGCGTATGGAGTGGCCGGCATGCTCCCCTGATTGAAATTCAATTGAGCATGCGTGGGACGCACTGGGTCGACGCATTGCAGCTCGGCTTGTGCTGACTCTTCGTGAACAGGAGACGGCCTTCATTGAGAAATGGCGAAGATACCCCCGAATTCTCCTGGATAATCTCAATTCTCTGCCGCGCAGGTGTGCAGCGGTCTTAGCCATTCGAAGGGACCACACACCTAACTGAGAGGTCAGTTATTTCTTTTTTAAATACTTTAGTTAGCCGCATACAGTATTCCGCGCAGCTAACGAAGGTACGGAGTAGTAACCTCCTCTATGAGGTGTGGACCCCTCATGTGCATGAAAGGAATTGTCCTGAATAACGCAGAGGGCTATACAGGGTGCCCCATAAACGTGTAACCAATCTCAAATAATCATAACAGTTTTAATATAAATTATCTCAATACACAACTTGTGTTTGCAGCACAGATCATGAAGTTTTATCGACATTCGATGTGGGCACCATTTGTCACCCGAACAATGCCTAAACGGTATTCCAGTTCCAACCATGTTCGTTGGAGAATGTCCGTATTAATTTTCTGATGAATCGCCATAAAAAAGTCACAGGGTGTTAAGTCCGGCGAACGTGAGGGCCATCCAACCATGCCCAATCCATCATCTGGGAAATTTGGTACATCCAGAGATATCACAATCAAAGCCCAATGAGGTGGTGCCCCATCTCGTTGGAAAATGACAGGAGTTACAAGTTCACCCAACTGGGAATGCACAAACTGCTCAATCATGTCCAGGTGATTATCAGCTCTCACGGTTGCTTCCTGAAAGAAAAAAAGGTCCAGTAACACGGTCGACCATTATGCCACACCAAACATTCACTTTTGGGCTAGCATGTTCATGTTCCATTGTGCAATGCAGGTGTTCAGTTCCCCCAAATCCTGACGTTCTATTTATTAACCTCTCTAGATACATGGAAAGTGCACTCATCTGAGAAGCAGATTTGTTCCAGGAAAGATTCTTCAGCACTTGCAATGTTCTCCAACATCTCTTCAGCAAACTGTTTATGTTTCACATGATCATCTGGGGTTATCTGCAGTTTATACTGGTGCATTTCCAATCTCTGACGTAACACTCTGTGCATTGACGACTTGAGGATGGCCAGCTGCCGTGCTGCTTCTCTGATTGACTTTCGAGGGCTACGAGTGAATGTTTGTCTCGCAACCTCCTCCCTTTCTGGAAGCAGCGGTGGTCGTCCAGGGCTTTTCTTTGTAAGGACGCTACCAGTTTCCTTGAATGACTTGTACCAATTGCTGATGCTATTACGTGTGGGCGATTTGCTCCCATATTTTGTTCTGAAATTCCGCTGAACCTGTGTTTCGGATCGGGTTTCAATAAACCACTTCACAATCTGTGCTTTCGTTGCAGGATCCATTGGGTACACTTCTAGAAAACTTGTGGGTATTCTTCGTCGCGGGATCCATTGGGTACACTTCTAGAAAACTCGAGGGTATTCTTCGTCGCGGGATCCATTGGGTACACTTCTAGAAAACTTGTGGGTATTCTTCATCGCGGGATCCATTGGGTACACTTCTAGAAAACTCGAGGGTATTCATCGTCGCGGGATCCATTGGGTACACTTCTAGAAAACTTGTGGGTATTCTTCATCGCGGGATCCATTGGGTACACACTTGACCAGAGGTGCCACCTATTACGTATTGTCCGTAATTATTACGGTTTCGACTGTCAGATTACGGAATTACGGACAGGTTGGAAGAATTACGGATTTCAGTGTGTTTTGAAGAATTTCAATTTTGTATCCTTTTTTGTTAACCCTTCTAGCGCGACGCGGCCGATTCGTCGGCCTTCGATTTTGATCCGTGTATTTCCCGAATCAGACTGCAGGTATCGGTGTCGATGATCATATCATTTTGAAATGAAATCTCCGTGAATCATATCGTCAAACAGCGATATTATCGAAAGAATGGTAATATGCCGTGTGTTGTTTCGTGAAAGAATTTGCGCTTGCTATCGGCTTCCCGCGCACTTTCTCCGTGTGACGGAAGAAATGCTACTTTAGCCAAAACTTTTCCTACTGCAGTTGAGGCAGGGCTGTTCACTTGGCATTGTCATACCTGCGAACTTTTAAGCATTTTAACTGTTCTTTACGATTTTACGCATAGATCGCTTTTTTTTTTTTTACGCATTTCCGTATATTTTTTTTATTTTTTTAAATCTTCCTTGAGAAATATTTGTTTATGTTTCAGTTAAATCATACCTCCCAACTATTCCGGAATTTGCGGAAGTTTTCCGTTTTTTTTTTTTTATGCAGTCTTACAGTCTTCCAGTTTTCCGGCCGGAAGAACTTTTCTTCCGGATTTAATTTTCTGTATTTTTTGTTAAAAACATCCTTATAAATAAAATATATGACAGAGATGGGAATTTTGAGACATTGTGCGCTAAAACACCCGTGCCCTGTCGCCATCGTCGGGACTTCGGCACAGTAAGTTCTCCGTGCACACTGTTATGCTTAACACTGAATAAAGATCATGCGGTGGTAAGAAAGATTCAGACTCCAACTACTGCGGATTTTACGTAGTTACTATGGAAATATTCGGTCCTCTACGGACTATGGAAAACATCGAGTATGCTATGATAATCGTAGGCCCACTACGGGCGACGGAAAACGTCGAGTATGCTATGGAAATCGTCGGTCCGCTACGGATGACGGAAAACATCCAGCCTGCTATGATAATCGTAGGTCCGCTACGGCAACGGAAAACATCGAGTATGCTATGGAAATCGTCGGTACACTGCGGACGACGGAAAACGTCGAGTATGCTGTGGAAATCGTTGGTACACTGCTAACGATGGAAAACGTCAAGTGTGCTATGGAAATCGTCGGTCCGCTACGGACGACGGAAAACGTCCAGCCTGCTATGATAATCGTAGGTCCGCTACGGCGACGGAAAACATCGAGTATGCTATGGAAATCGTCGGTACACTGCGGACGACGGAAATCGTCGGTCCGCTACGGACGACGAAAAACGTCGAGTATGCTATGGAAATCGTCTGTCCGCTACGGACGACGGAAAACATCCAGCATGCTATGATAATCGTAGGTCCGCTATGGACGACTGAAAACATCGAGTATGCTATGGAAATTGTCGGTTCGCTACGGACGACGAAAAACATCGAGTATGCTATGGAAATCTTCGGTCCGCTACGGACGACGGAAAACGTTCAGTATGGTATCAAAATTTGATATAATTTGTTTATACACTGCTGGACAATTGCTAAGGACGGATCATAAACGGCTATATAGCGCATAAAAAAGTAAGTGTGGTTGGATGCCAAGTGAAATAAAATAATGTCAGAATGCCAGGACATTACAAGAAAGACAATTTATTGTGCTCTGAAATCCAGAAGGCTTTGGAACGTGTTCAAGGGACAAACAGGCCATTTTGTGCAGAATACGTAAACGTGAAAAAAATGCAATTACCGTCCGCAGGCGTTCCGGCGTAAGATGTCAATACGGGATATGGCCACCATGGAGGGCGATGCAAGATTGCACACGTCGTGTCATGCTTTGCACAACATTATCAAGCAGCTGTTGGGGTAATTTATCCCATTCCTCTGTCAGTGCACGGATGAGGGTGTCCTTGTTTATTGGAGGGCATTGGCGACCAGCAAGACTCCTCCCCAAAGCATCCCACACATTTTCAATGGGATTCAGATCTGGAGAACGTGCTGGCCATACGAGGCATTGAATATCCTCGCTCTCAAGACACTCCTGGACAGCGACTGTTCGATGACATGTTGCGTTGTCGTCCATGAAAATGAATCTATCAACGACAGCACCACGGAACATGCGAACATGAGGTAGCAGAACATCATTAATGTATCGTTGGCCAGTCATAGTCTCAGTTGGAAGCACATAGAGGGACGTACGGCCATTGATCATGATGGCATGACACTACATGTCGGATATCGGTCACTTTCCTGTATGTTTGCTGGACAATATGCAGTACCACTATCATGCCAGATCAGTTGTCGTCGACAATCAGACGATAGACTGTATCTACTCTCATCTGAGAAGAGGACAGCAGACCAGTCGTTATCAGGCCAATTGCGATGTTGATGGCACCATTGCAAACGGGCGGTACGGTGACGTCTGGACAATGGGATGCACACAACAGGACGGCGGGCGTATAGTCCTCCTTCGTGCAAACGTCTGGCGACAGTTTTTCTGGAGATCCGCTTGCCAGTAGCAGCCATAAACTGATTTGCTACCTCACTAGCTGTGCTGCGTCGGTGTCTTTTTGTTGATAGCACTATGTACCGATCTTCTGCAGGTGTCGTATTGCGAACACGACCTCCCATGTGACGTTTGCTACACTCTCCATTTGTTTGAAATGATTTCCAAAGCCTTGAAACAACACTGTGGCTGACGTCGAACTCCCTGGCAACATCTGTTATCTTTCGCCCTTCTTCAATCTTGCCAATAATACGGCCACGCGTAAAATCATCTAGGTGATGTCGGGAAGACATACTGAAAATTGCAAGTTCGTCAATTGATTCTTTCCCTTTCAACTTTGCGTTTGAACAACAACGGTTAATACGCGTCAAATCCTTTATATCTCTTATCAGCGCTATGACGTCACGAACAAGTTCGCCAATCCAAAATTTGCATACGCACAACACGTCTTACTGTATCCCGTACTTATGCTAATTTCCACATTTTCCTGCTTTCCATTTTATGGTTGCTATCGTTGCTATTGTCATCCGTCCTTAGCAATTGTCCGGCAGTTTATTATAAACATCTAAAAATTATGAAATGCACAAATATTTGCATTTATTTTTACTTCTACATAGCCAAATTCATTAAAAATGTTGTTAGCGCATAGTTAAAAAAATAATTATAAATGTTGTTTGCGCATATTTAAAAAAAAAAAAAATCATTAGAAAGGTCATTCACGTGCAATTTAAGACATTTCAATTTTCTCAGGTTGGCAGATTTGCATTGTTGGTGAATTATAAGACGTCGAACTGTCGGAAATAACTTTTTCGAGCCCCGTTCGAAGTGCAATAACGCGCAACTCGTGGTCCCGCAATGACGAAGTGTTTCTATTTCTTGCAGACTTTCGCCGCGCGGGAGAACGAGGTGCGATGTTTTATTACTAGAAGCTCTTCACATTATTCATTTCTTTTTCCCCAAACAAACAGACGAATCACCCTCTTTTTCCAAACTCGTGTTAGCAGAGGATGACTTTATTGACAGCTTGTTCCTCAGACTAGCAGATGTGCTTTTTCCTACTGCGTGAAATTTTTTGTTAGGTTATTTGAAATGGCTTGTTGTAGTAAGAGTGAAAGTTTGCCAAGTGATAGTGATGATTTTGAATCATCTGAGAGTGATATTGGCCAAGCAACATCAAGCCAGAAAAGTAGCCACACACACAATATCTTCTTCCGAAAGTGAAGATCTTGTTAGTGAATTTTCAGATCATGAAACTTCTGAAGGTGAATGGGAGGATGTAATAGAGGAAAGTGATGAACAGCCTCAGCATCCTTTTGATTATCATGAAATGCAGGGGCCCAAACATGCTCCTGCAACTGATGCTGCACCTATTGCATATTTTGACTTGTTTTTTACCAATTTCATCCTTGGAATTATCATTTCTGAAACAAATAAGTATGCAAAGAGGTTTCTCCAGGAACATCCAAATCTTTCTCCCAAATCAGGTTTCCTTGCGTGTCTTCTAATATGGGAGTAATCAGTAGCCCATGCAGGACGAGATCATTGCCGAAGGCATATCCAGTAAAAAAAAACACGAGGATTATGTAAAATTAAAGACTCAATCAAAGCCTTTGGATAATTTTTTTGCAAAAAGAATGAAAATAGCGTGATAAATGCTGAATTGCTGTTTACTACATCCGTTGTGCAGCCAGATTAAGAACACTTTAATGTGCATACCTATAGCAAGCTGTGATCATGTTGGTCCCTTGTTTCATGCTATGTCCCCAGACTCTGATATTGATGAAGCTGGATATCCTAGAGCAGATGTGGCATGGAATGAAATATCTAAGATGAAGGATTCATCTGGCCTTCCCAAGTATTCTGCATTGCCAAAACTAATGTTGGCAATATTGACTATCTGTCACAGCAATTCCTCTATACAGAGAGAATATTTAGTATAGTGAGGAAAAACCTCACTTATATATACTTCCGCCCAACAATGAGTACCAAAACATTAAGTGCCCTTCTTGTACAGAAAAGTAAAGCATTTTCCTCAGGTGAGCCGTGTTATAAAAAGAAGTTTTCTGAAAAAGAATATATCACTGCAAAACAAGCAACAAGGGAGTCTTTATGTCAGTAATGGCATGAGGTAAGTACAATACCGATAATTTAATTTCATAATTTTTTTGTCAGGATTGTGTAAACATATAAGGTTATTACACATTTCGCGCATTAATTTCTCATGAAATACCCTTTCCGCGCGTTAACGACGAGGCTTCGTTTGGTGATTACTGATAAGCTTCTCGGAAGGTTGGCACCTCATACAGATTACACAGTAATACTATAAATATTGTCCTTAACTTTGAAAAAAAAAATGGTGTGTTCCATTACTGAAACATTAGTGATACGTTCTGCTAAAGGTTGGCACCTCTGCACTTCTAGAAAACTTGAGGGTATTCTTCATCGCGGGATCCATTGGGTACATTTCTAGAAAACTTGAGGGTATTCTTCATCGTGGGATCCATTGGGTACATTTCTAGAAAACTTGAGGGAATTCTTCATCGCGGGATCCATTGGGTACACTTCTAGAAAACTTGAGGGTATTCTTCATCGCGGGATCCATTGGGTACACTTCTAGAAAACTTGAGGATATTCTTCGTCGCGGGATCCATTGGCTACACTTCTAGAAAACTTGTGGGTATTCTTCATCGCGGGATCCATTGGGTACATTTCTAGAAAACTTGAGGGTATTCTTCATCGCGGGATCCATTGGATACACTTCTAGAAAACTTGAGGGCATTCCTTACCACCTGCAATAAACAGAATGCTGATATTAGTTTTGTATCTAAAGTTATCATCATTTGAAATGGATTGCACTTTTTGGGACACCCTGTATTTTACGTTCAACAACGTTAGTCGCACATGACCTTCTTTACAATATCTCTTTCTCATCTTTACAATATCTCTTTCTCATCTAATTCTTTTGAACAGTGTAGATTTATATTTCTCTTTTCTTTCTTTGAATAGTTTTCACAGTTCAGGCACCGTTTTTTTTTGTTCTGATAAACGAATGATGCTTCATATTAGTAATTTGCCATTAAAAGCAGAACGCAAAATGTCAGGAAAGCAAAACACACGCGCACCTTCTGTGTCAACAAAATACCGAATTTAAATTAATTGTGAAAAGATATCCGGTGCCGAGGTCCACTGAACTGATCAGTAGCTACAGTTCTGCTTCTACAACGCAATAATTCACCATTTTTATCCGGGGGCAAGGGGGTTAGGATGCTTCATGCAACCAGCTAGGGCAGCGCCATTATAATTGAATTTGATGGTCCCAAACAATGGTGAACATCCGGTCTTCATATCGCAGCGGAAGTAGAACGCTCTCTGTGTATCTTCGGTGTCTTTGAGCTGTACAGGATTTTGCAAAAAAATTATGATTTGATAATTTTCATGTCATGATGAACTTGTGCAGATGCGAGGGTAAATCAAAAGGGCTTTGCCAACATTTTTATCATACTTTGTTAAAAGCATTTCGGAATATAAAAATGAAATATCAATCTTTGATGTGTTTTCATAATTTTGCAGCACTTGACACAACTGCACATTTTACAGCTTTCCAAGCATACCGTATTTCGTTTCCGTGTCCACGCGACAATTTCAGCGAAGTGTTGACTTATTTGACATGTGCTGCATATTGCATCAACAGGTGGAAACCAGAAAAGTCGCAAAAGTTTCGTTATTCCTCTGACCTGGACGCAAAAGATAGGCGTCGTGTTTAGAATGGAATGCCATAACAACAAGTACACACTTGTCGCATGTTCGCAAAAAAAAAAAAAAAAAAAAGAGAGAGAGAGAGAAATTAGCGCATTAAGCATTCATCTTCCATATTCTGAATTGTTGATAAATACAGTATATCAATATATAAGAAAATCTGATTTATCTTTATATATATATATATATATATATATATGAAATTGATTTATTATGTGTAACAAAAAAATTCGTCATCGAAGACTGCAGTGTGCTAAACAAGTTCAACACAGGTAGTGACCATAGATTGGTGAGATGTAAGATGCACCTCAACACTAAACTTGACTGTGGCGAGCTCATAAGACAAGCGAAATGTATTGACATAACCAACCTTAAAAAACACCATAATACCTTCAAGTTGGAGCTGAAGAACAGATTCTCTGCTTTAGAAGGCCTCACATCGAAAGAAGTGGATATTTCTGAAGTTAACAGAAAAGTAACCAAAGCTCTTGTGCAAACAGCAACAAAATTAGCTGGGTCTAAGAACAAGTTGCATGTGAACAAATTATTAGGAAAAACCAAAATGTTGATGCAAAAAAGAAGAGAGATGAGGACAACTAAAGAAGTGACTTCCAAAGTGGAATATATAGAGCTATGCAAGACAGTACGAAAAAGTATCACTGAAGACTTAAGGAAATTCAACTGTGAACTAGTGAAGAAAGCAATTGAAAACAACCAAAGCCTAAATGTAGCAAAGGGACATCTCAGTAAGAGAAGAAAACAGATTATGGCACTGAGAAAAGAAGATGGTTCTGTAACAAGAAATAGAGGCAGAAATTTTGACAAGAGTGAAAGATTTCTACTCCAAATTATATGAAAGGAATTATACATGTACTCCAAATTATATGAAAGGGATGATACATGTACTCCAAATTATATGAAAGGGATGATACATGTACTCCAAATTATATGAAAGGGATGATACATGTACTCCAGACATCATGAAAGATACCAATACTAGAGTTCTTCCAGTCCTCCCAGCAGAAGTTGCACATGCAATCAAGAACATGAAGCTGGTAAAAGCTCCAGGGGAAGATGGAATTATTGTAGACATCATACAAGAAGCAAATGGAGAAATTGAAACAGTACTCGCCCAAGTTTTCACTCGATGCCTAAATGAAGGGAAGATTCTTGAGGATTGGAACAATGCTACAATGATCCTGCTACATAAAAAAGGTGACATTGAGGATCTCAAGAACTACAGACCTATCACACGGTGAATGTGTGGTCTGGAGTATTGGATAATGTGAAAGGGCAGGCTGGAGTAGGTGTGATTTTAAGTGAAAAGATGAAGAACAACTTGATTCACTGTAGTTGCGTAAGTGAGAGAATTATCTGGATTCGTTTGAAAGTGAAACTTCAGAGGATTGTAATTGTTGTAGTGTATGCTCCTTGTGACTCGGAACCTTCTGATAAGAAGGAAGATTTCTGGAATGAACTAAAAGCTGTTTTGAGCCAGTTTGGTGCTAAAGAAAAAGTTATAATAGCTGGGGATTTCAATGCTAGAGTAGGTGTGCGGAATGAAATTTCTGACAATGTTCTGGGTAAGTTTAATGATCCTTGTGTGAATGATAATGGTGAAAGATTAATTGAACTCTCCATTGAGAATGGTTTGTGTTTATCTAATACATTTTTCAACCACAAGTATATCCACACATATACTTGGGAAAATCGTACTCTTGGTCAAAAGAGTGTGATAGATTTTGTTGTCTACGATCAGTGTTTGAAACACTTATTGTTAACACCTGTGTGATGAGAGATGCGGATGTTGGTTCTGATCATTACTTGGTAGTGTCACGAGTGAAACTTAATGTTGGTTGGAGGAAAAGGAATAGGAAGAGACCCAGGATAGAAAGAATAAAGGTTGATAGGCTCCTTGAAGATCATCAGCGGTATTCTGACTTACTCAGAGAACTACCGAAGGATCTGAAGTCTGGTGAGAGGGATGTAGAAAAGAAGTGGGAATGTTTTAAGAACTGTGTTGTCACTGCTGCTAAAGAGGTCTGTGGCACCACGGTAGTGGGTAACAATAGAGGTGATGCTTGGTGGAATAGTGAGATTGAAGAGGCAGTAAAGAGAAAGAAAGGAGCCTATTTGGCGATGTTGCAGGGTAGAATTTCTGTGGATGAATATCGCTGTAAGAAGCGTGAAGCTCCTAAGCTAGTTCGTTAGAGTAAGGCAGGAGAAGATGGAAAGGCATGAATTGGCTTTTTGGAAAGATAGTAAGTCTTTCTGAAAGTACATGAGACTCAGGAAAAAGAGGGGAAACAAAGTTGTAAGTTGTGTAAAGAATAATATCGGCGAAATGATATGGGAGCCCAATGAGTTAAGTGAAAGATGGGGTGAATACTTCTGTGAGTTATTAGATCAGGAAAGCAAAGATGATTCTGAGACAGACGCAGATGATGTCACAGTGATGGATGGAAGCACAGGAGGGATCTCAAGAGAAGAAGTGTGTAAAGCTCTAAAATCTCTTCAGAATGTTTAGGCTCCGGGAGTGGATGGCATAACTGGCGAGATATTGAAATATGGTGGTGACTCTGTAATTGACTGGTTAACTGAAATTTGGCAGTTGTGCTGGGAGTTAGGGATGGTCTCTCAGGATTGGAAGGATGCTATTATTGTTCGGTCCCGGACGATTCGTCCAACGACGATTGGTCCAATGTCAATTCGTCCAAAGGGACAATTGGTCCAATGCCGATTGGTCCAACGTCCGATTCGTCTAATGGTACGATTGGTCCAATGCCGATTCGTCCAATGGTACGATTGGTCCAACGCCGATTCGTCCAATGGTATCATCTTACCAACGATAAACTGTTTTATTTTCCAGAAAGGAATAAGGATTTAAATTATTCTGCTCATTATATCCTTTTGAAAGATCATTTCCGTATATTTGGTAATTGTGAACATTTTACATAAACCTGGTAAAAGGCACTCAAAGGAGCATTTCTCAGCTGTTTGCAAAGCACCTAGGCGCGGGTCTTTTTAGAATATTTTAAGTTAAAACTTAGATATTTGGTATTTGTAAACCTTTTATAAAACCTTATAATAGGCACTCATCGTATCATTTATCAGGCCTTTATACAAGGCGCCTAGGCCGCGGGCCTTTTTAGAAGATTTTAAGTTACGACCTAGATATTTGGTATTTGTAAACATTTGATAAAACCTTATAAAAGGCATTCAACGGATCATTTCTGAGCTCTCTACCAGGCACCTAGACCGCGGGCCTTTTTGGAAGACTTTAAGTTACAACCTAGGTATTTGGTTTTTGTAAATATGTTATAAAATCTAATAAAAGGCACTCGTCGTATCATTTCTTAGCTCTTTACACGCACCTAGGCCTAGGCCTTTTAATACTTTTCTACTGATGTCATATTCTAAGGTGTAAGTAAAGTTAAAAATACTAGCATAACATTTGTAAGTTTTCTTGATAGGTAAACGTTATGAATCTGACATCGGTAGAATAAAAACTGTCAAAAATGCATAGGTCTAGGGGCCTGTGAATTAATATTTCGTGCTTAAGTAAAAACGCAATATTAATTTGCTTTGATGGGTAAACATTATTAATCTGACATCGGTAGAATATAAACTGTTAAAAAGGCCTAGGGCCTATGGATTAATATTTTGTGCTTAAGTAAAAGCGCAATATTATTAACTTGATTTAATATGTAAACATTGCTAATCTGACATCGGTAGAATAAAAACTGTTAAAAAGGCCTAGGCCTTAGGAATTAATATTTCGTGCTTAAGTAAAAGCGCAATATTATTACAACTTGATTTAATATATAAACGTTATGAATATGACATCGGTAGAATACAAAGTGCTAAAAGGCCTAGGCTTATAGCCGATGAATTAATATTTCGTGCTTAAGTAAAAGCGCAATATTATTAATTTGATTTGATATGTAAACGTTATGCATATGACATGGCTAGAATAAAAATTGTGAAAAGGCCTCTGTCCGAACCCGACCAGAACGTTTCCATTGGCCAGTTGGCGGAACCCCACTGCATGCTACAAACAGAAACGGAAAACTAGTATTTTATATTATTTCACGCAAAAGAGAAACATTGAAGTTAATTGAACGGCTCGTACATCAGTAACTTCATACGGCAGCAAGGACAGTAAAAAAAAAAAAAAAAATCTGTAACCGCAATATTACGCATCAAATGTAGCATTATTTTACATTCTTTGTACTACCGGCTCTTTCGTATAACATCGGAGATAAAATCAGAACAGTTGAGATTTTTATAACATGAGTAGCACTTTGGACAGATAGGACGGAATTGGACCAATCGTCCATTGGACGAATCGGCATTGGATCAATCGTACCATTAGACGAATCGTACCTTTGGACCAATTGTCCATTGGACGAATCGTCTCGTTGGACGAATCGGCATTGGACCAATCGTCGTTGGAAGAATCGTACCAGACCCATTATTGTTCCCTTGTAAAAGGAAAAAGGTGATCAGACTGAATGCAAGAACTATCGTGGTTATTAGCCTACTAAGTGTACCAGGGAAAGTGTTTGGTAAGGTTGTTATTGAAAAAGTACGGGGTCTTACAACAGAGAAAGTGTGGGATGTTCAGAATGGTTTTATGCCTGGTAAAGGCTGCACTAACCAAATTTTTGCATTACGCGTGATGATTGAAAAGTATCTGACTGTTAGTAAGAAAGTTTTTGCTGCCTTCATAGATTTAGAGAAAGCTTACGACCGAGTAAATAGGACACTTTTGTGGAATGTATTGAATGAATATGGTGTTACTGGGAATCTACTTAATAGTGTAAAAGCCATGTATGCTGGTAGTAGAGCTTGTGTACGAGTGAATGGTGTTTTATCAAAATAGTTTTCTATTGGTGCAAGGCTTGTTTTCTATTGGTGCAATAAGTGTTTTATCAAAATAGTTTTCTATTGGTGCAGACAAGGTTGTGTAATGTCACCATGGCTGTTTAATATATTTATGGATGCGTGATGCCAAAATAGATAATAGTTGTTTATGTCTTGGTGATATCCGTGTGTGCAGATTGTTGTATACTGATGACACTGTCCTGTTGGCAGAGAGCAAAAGTGATTTACAAAGTATGTTGTCCCGGATGTACGAAGTTTGCATGAAATTCAAATTGAATATAAATAAGGGAAAAACCAAAGTTATGGTTTTTGAGAGAGGAACCGGTAGCACTGAATGTAATGTAAGTATAAATGGCACTGTGATTGACCAGGTGAGTGAGTTTGTGTATTTAGGAAGCATGTTTGACAGAGAGAACAAGTTGGATGGTGAAATCAGTAGGTGAGTGAATTCTTCTTTGAAAGTCATAGCTGCTCTGGGGTTTTTTCACAGGAATGATGGGTTCTCTAGAGAGTCCCGCATGGCTGGGCATGAAACAGTAATTGTTCCTACTCTGATGTATATTAGTGAAACCTGGGTACTATAGAAGAAACATAGGAGTCGTCTTGTGTGCTTGAGAAATGCGTTACTTACGGGGGATTTGTGGCAAGACACGGGCTGATTGTGTGAGGAATGAAGATGTGTTGCCGTTGTGTGATGTGAAGCAAAATGGTGTTAGCAAGGTGGAGACTAATATGATTCGGTGGTTTGGCCATGTTGAAAGAATGAGTGATGAGGTGTTTACAAAGAAACTACTTTTAGCCCAAGTGGCAGGAAGGAAAGGTAGAGGAAGGCCTAGGAAGACATGGGTGGATCAGATTCAGGAGTGTCTGCATGAGAAAAAGATTATGAGTATCAAGTATAAAAGATCTTGTGTACCGCGGGTAATGGATATCAGTGAAGCCCGAGTTGGATGTCAAGATCGCTGTAAAAGGAGAAGTTTGATACGACAACAGTACGTAAAAGTATCTGGTAGTTTCTTTTGGAGCTAACCTCTGAATCTCAGAGAACAGCTTAGTGATATGTATATATGTATGTAAAATTAATGTATAAGACCCAAGTAATGCTAGTCGCCCAGTTTTGTGAGGAAGTCGTTTACATAGCGAAGGAAGTACCATTCTCTTTGATTTAGGTAGAAATCTGCATGATAGATCATTTATATATTAAAAAAAAAAAAAAAAAAAAAAAAGTCAAGATCCTTCGTTACGGAAATTAAGAAAGTGTTGAAAATCCTTTACTGATTCCCAAAACGGGACAGATTAATGTCTGGAAAATAAAGCAAGGAAAAGCAGACTTCTAAGATCTGTAATTACTATCCGCAGAAGGTATGGGGGGGGGGGCTTGGTGGGAATTAAGCGGTTAAGGGACAGCGGAAGAAATCCACAGAGCACTGTATATGCAGAGATGGCTCTTGAAGAAGCAAATCGTCAACTCGTTCAAATGTGGGTCAAAATTGTGCAGATCGAATTAAATGGCGGAGCAACTTTCCAAGACTTTTGCATTGCCGACGATGACGTTGTTGTAAGTCCGCTTTTAGAAGATGCTAAGATCGTTCATAAAATCCAACGAAAGCGGTCTGGCATTTTGGGCTTTGGGCCCTGACACTGAAGAAGAGAATGCAACTCAGGGCCGACATTATCGGCTGCATCTGTAGTATCTTCATTGAACACGGTAACAAGATTTTAAATGTCACTCAACATGTATGCTTCTAGTTCAACAGAAAAACGATTCCATGGAAAAATTAGTAATGTCCTGTGTTTCAAAGATTAGCAAAGTTCTTTAGATTCGTAGATATTAAAAAGTAAGAGTCTGAAGTGAATATCCCTACCTATATGAACTGCGTATTAGAATGTAAGCACCTTTCGCGCATCACTCCCGCGCAAGTATTCGCTTCAGAGTCTTGCATGCGCAGTTGTGTTGTTTCTTCCATTTGCTACACCTGATGCCATTTTGTGAGGTTGTGCGTGTGTTATAGTTTTGTGCTGTGCGTTAATAATATTTAAGTTAATAAAACGGCCCGCCAACTGCGAAGTCTGTGATAAGGTTTCTGAATGCAAGAAGTGTCAGACCAAAACTAAGATTCATCGGCGAAATTGCGAAATTTACGCGCAAAACGCTATGAGTGCATTTCCCTGAAGTTGCGAAATCATTATAGAAAAGCTTCAGCACTTCAAAGTGTGTGGACGATGAGTGCTAAAGATGTTAGCGGAAGAGCACGAAACGAAGCGCATGGAATCTGCTTTGGAATTTTTGGTGCGGTAACCGGAGGAAGGTGATGATTTTTTAAGCCGTATAAAGACGGGAGGTGAGACTCGTGTCTCTCACACCAGACCCGCATCGAAATAGTAGTTCCTGCAATGGATATGTTACTGTAAAAGCCCGAACATTGGTAAATCCTAAGTTTGACCGGTAAATCCTGGCATTTATGGGAACACTAAAAAATACTTGTAAACGCTTTCATTTCGGGCTTTTATCAAACCATTACGGTAAATGCCAGCATTTACTAACACCAATTGTCAAAAGTGCGTTTTGTTTGCAAGGTTTAAAATATTGAAACAATCATTTATGAATATATTTCAAATACGCGGAGATAATGTAAATATACGATGTCATCGCTCAGTTCACGTTATTTTATAAACAACGAATAGCGACTGAAAAATTGTACATCGGACACCGCTGGGATCGAACCCCAGATCTCTCGATAACTAGCCGAGTGCGTTCGCTTTACGCTACGGTGCCAACAATTCACAGCGCTATTCGTGGTTTATCAGTCAGCATCTGACTACACAAATCCATATTGATGGGCTCAGTAACTGATGAGTCGCCATCTTGTGGCATTCAACAGAGCAAGCTGTTTAATTACAGCTGATAAGGACGATAGAAATGGTGAATATATTTCAAATATGTGGAGATAATGTAAATATACGATGTCATCGCTCAGTCCACGTTATTTTATAAACAACGAATAGCAACTGAAAAATTGTACATCAGACACCGCTGGGATCGAACCCCAGATCTCTCGATAACCAGTGTAGTCAGATGCTGAGTGATAAACCACGAATAGTGCTATGAATTGTTGTCACCGTAGCGTAAAGCGAACGCACTCGGCTAGTTATCGAGAGATCTGGGATCCGATCCCAACGGTGTCCGATGTACAATTTTTCAGTTGTATTCGTTGTTTATAAAATAACGTGGACTGAGCGATGACATCGTATATTTACATTATCTCCACGTATTTGAAATATATTCACCACTTCTATTGCCCTTTGGATTTATCAGCTGTAATTAAACAGCTTGCTTTGTTGAATGCCACTAGATGGCGACACATCAGTTGCTGAGCCCATCAATATGGATTTGTGTAGTCAGATGCTGACTGATAAACCACGAATAACGCTGTGAATTGTTGGCACCGTAGCGTAAAGCGAACGCACTCGGCTCGTTATCGAAAGATCTGGGGTTCGATCCCAGCGGTGTCCGATATACGATTTTTCAGTTTCTATTCGTTGTTAATAAAATAACGATGACATCGTATATTTACAATCATTTATGTTGCATAATTTTTTTATAACTGTTGTAATGGGCCCATATTTTTAATTATCATTGTGTATTTAAAAAGTGTGTAATTGGAATAAGAAGTTAGAATACCCTTAATTATAAGATGACGTAGCGTTTGAACAGTCTATAGTGAACTGTTTTATTTTATCTTTTTTATCATTCACTGATTCACTCAAAAGATCGTAAAACTTTTTCCGCACAATATCATTCATTTTTATGAACGAAATAAAAAAAACGTAAAATATCTAAGCACAAAAAACAAACTAATTCTAGATCGTCGCCACTCACACCCGTCAATACTCGTACAAAGTAAGGCTATAGTTAACTGTTAGGTACGCGAACAGCTAGAAAAGTCACAGGCATGTTAGGACCTGTGCACTACACGTTCACCTGCGTTGGCACGTGCACACTACACAGGCTTTGACAGACTCATCGCTTATTTCGAACTTTTGCCAATTGGTGTTGGTAAATGCTGGCATTTACTGAAATATTTTGGTAAAAGCCCGAAATGAAATCTTTTACAAGTATTTTTCGGACTTTTACCACCTTAGTGTAGTAAATGCCAGGATTTACAAGTGTTCGGGCTTTTTCAGTAACAGACACACACGGGCTCGCCTTAAACCAAAAAATTCAAACAGACTATGTCAACGAGGAAGATTATGCGCACTGCATTTTGGGACAGGAAAAGTATTGTGTTGGGGAAATTCCTGCCTAATAATGGCACGACAGTAAACGCGGCTCTGTATTGCGAGACAGTGAGAAAGTTGCGTCCTGCAGTTCAAAACAAATGGCGCGGCGTGCTTCTCCATAACAACGAAAAACATCATGCTGCGAATGTAACGCAAAACCTGGTTGCAAAATTTAGGTGGGAGCAGCTGGTTCACCCTCCCTACAGCACGGACTTGGCAACCTGTAACTATCATTTGTTTCTCCATTTCAAACTATTTCTTGCGCGCCAGTAGTTCGATAACCTGAAGACGGCTTAACGGTAGCTCAAACTTCGGTGAAGAGGGTGTCCAGAAACTTGTGCCACGATATGTCAAATGCCTTAACATCCACGGAGAATATGTTGAAAAGTAGATTAAGGTATGAAGAACCCAGGGGCAGACTTCTATGAGGAGGTTATCCAGAAATTTGTGTCACGATATGGCAAATGCTTTAACATCCACGGAGAATATGTTGTAAAGGAGATTAAAGTATGAAGAACCCAGGGGCAGACTTCTATGAGGAGGATATCCAAAAATGTGTGTCACGATATGACGAATGCCTTAACATCCACGGATATGTTGTAAAGTAGATTAAGGTATGAAGAACCCAGGGGGCAGACTTCTATGACGAGGATATCCAGAAACGTGTACCACGATATGACAAATGCCTTCACGTCCACGGAGAATATGTTGAAAAGTAGATTAAGATATGAAGAACCCAGGGGGCAGACTTCTATAAGGAGGATATCCAGAAACTTGTGCCACGATATGACAAACGCCTTAACATCCACGGAGAATATGTTGAAAAGTAGATTAAGGTACGAAGAACCCAGGGGACAGATTTCTATGAAGAGGATATCCAGAAACTTGTGCCACGATATGACAAATGCCTTCACATCCACGGAGAATATGTTGAAAAGTAGATTAAGGTATGAAGAACCCAGGGGCAGACTTCTATGAGGAGGTTATCCAGAAATTTGTGTCACGATATGGCAAATGCCTTAACATCCACGGAGAATATGTTGTAAAGGAGATTAAAGTATGAAGAACCCAGGGGGCAGATTTCTATGAGGAGGATATCCAGAAACTTGTGCCACGATATGACAAATGCCTTAACATCCACGGAGAATATGTTGAAAAGTACTATACTGTGCAAATTAATTGGAACAAAGTAAAAAATCTCTCTTGTTTCCAAAACTATGCCTTTATATCATTCTATGCCATGATATACACTGATAAATACCTGTGTTAGTATGAAGTATGTCCTCCTTTAGCAGAAATGACCTCTTGAATTCGTTTTGGCATTGACTCCACTAATTGAGTGCACATATTTTTGACTTCTTAATCGTGGAACCACACTTTTATAGGATTCGTTATCATGCGTTCTTTGTTTGTGCAGTCCATTTTACCTAAACGTCTCTTCAAAATATTCCACAAGTTTTTTATGGGATTTAAGTCTGGTGAATTTCCAGGCCAATCAAGCAAATGAATTTGATTTTCCAGCATGAAATTCTTGACCAATTTCGAATTGTGACATGGGGCCAAGTCATGTTGAAATGCCCCGTCAAAAGTTTGCAAGAATGAAACAATCCTACGTTGTAATATTTGTACGTACTTGGCTGAATTCATTATACCTTGAACAGGAACTAAGCTTCCAGTGCCATTTGATGTGAAAAACCCCCAAAACATTTGTTTCAGAGAATGTTTTACAGTTTGTTTGGCATGCTCAGGTCTTAAGGGTTCACAGTTGCTTCGTCTAACGACATTTGCTTGGTAACCCTGCACAAAAAAATGAGTTTCATCACTGAAAATTACCTTTTTCCAGTTGTCAGCAGTCCATGATTTATATTTTTTGGCCCATGCTAAACGTTTTATCTTCATTTTAGCATTCAAATATTGTTTTTCGTTGTTCTTCTAGCCTTCCGGCCAAGTTCCAAAAGCCTACGGCGTACAGTTGAATCACCAACATCCCAACCACTAGCCAATAAATCTCTTTGATGGCCAGTGCTTTTTTTTTATTCATTTTACTATTTCTGATTAGATATTTATCGGTTCGTGGAGTTGTTTTTCGTTTTCTTCCAAATTTACCTCTAGTTTTTGGAGACGATGATCCAGATGCATTGCATCGCGTAAGCAGTCTTGATACACTTGATTTGCCTACACCAACTGCCGAAGCGATTGTCTCTCACTGTCATAGAAGTGTGATCCTTCAGAGCAATTATTTTTGCACGCTTCCTTGGGTAAATATCAATTTTTCAATACACGAAAGCAATACGTACTCACAGCGAGCAAAAACTAACATCCGCCTGTCACACACGAAAGCTCACAATTGAAGCTGTGAAGTGCCTATTTCCTGTTTAAAAGCGGTCAGAATACATTCTTACTATCAAGTTCTGACAGTCACACCACCTCACAGCGGATAAAACCGGTTTACGTGGGTTTTCGACATCAACTGGCGATCACATTACAATTCTGAGAATAAAATAGCTTGCCCCAATTAATTTGCACGGTATAGTAAATTAAAGTATGACGAACCCAGGGGCAGGCTTCTATGAGGAGGTTATTCAGAAACGTGTGCCATGGTATGACAAATGCCTTTAACATCCACGGAGAATATGTTGTAAAGTAAATTAAAGTATGAAGAACCCAGGGGCAGACTTCTATGAGGAGGCTATCCAGAAACGTGTGCCATGTCATGACAAATGCCTTAACATCCACGGAGAATATGTTGTAAAGTAAATTAAAGTATGAAGAACCCAGGGGCTGACTTCTATGAAGAGGATATCCAGAAACTTGTGTCACGACATGACAAATGCCTTGACATCCACGGAGAATATGTTGAAAAGTAGACAAAGGTGTACAGAATTCATCGCACATTAAAAATTAGTGTCAATATTTTTGTTTTATTTTCAAACGGTACTTACTTTTGAATGGCCCTGGTACATACTACGTACTTCTATGCATTTTATCAGTGGGTTTTTTTATAACGAAGTTTAAATCAGGTTCCTGGACTTCGTCCTAAATGGGCGCGACGGTATTATACTAATTCATCTTATGATTCAATCTCGTTAAGAACATGTTGAACTGTTTATGATATACCAAACAAGTAACGAAAGCCAGTGTATGTTAATTGTGTAGCCGCCCCATCGGAAGAAACGCGTTGAATTATTTCTGATATACCAAACAAAGTCATGTAAATCAGTGTATGTTAATTGAAGCCGTCTCATCGACTGAGTGGTCTTAAGCTCTGGTGTCTGACCATTCGTCTGAGATGGGTTCGAATCGCGGACAGGGACTCTAACAATCTTCATCGGTAAATCTTCATTTCTTGTAAAAGCACATGTACAATGCTTTTACAAGAAATAAAGATTTATCGATTGTGGGGAAAAGCTGGGGATAACCGATACCTACATTTACCTTGGACAGCAGATATCAAGCAAAGATGAAGATATCAAGCATTGATGAAGAAATTAATCGACACATAAAACTTGGTTGGAGACCTTTTGGAAGAAACTACGATTTTTAAATAGACAAAGTAATCGCTTTGACCTTGTCGAGCGATGACTTGGTCTATTTACATTGTCTCCACGTATTTGGAAGATTTTCACCATTTCTGTCGCCCTTTGGATTTATTTGCTATAATTAAATAGCTTGTGCCGTTAGGCCCCACCAGATTGAGACGTCTCAGTTGCTGAGCCCATCCCTACGGATTCGTGAAGTCAGATGCTGACAGATAAACACACATAACGCCGTGGATTGTTGGCACCGCAACGTAAGGCTAATGCACTCGGCTAGTTATCGAGAGATCTGGGTTCCAGTGGTGTCGAAATAAAATTTTTCGGTTGCTGTGTGTTAATTGAAGAAAAACGTGGAAAGAGCGATGAGTTTGTCTATTTACATTGTCTCCACGTATTTGGAAGATTTTCACCAGTACAATTTTTAAGAGCAATATGCCATTATGTCTTAAAAAGCAAAAGTGTTTAATCAAAGTACGGAGCAGAGACGTGGACCTTAACTAAAGAGACATACAAAGACTGCAGACAACTGAAAGAGATGCATGCTTGGTGTAACCAGGAGAGATAAGCAGAGGAACTCATGGATAAGGAAAATTAAAACAGTGGAAGACATAATGATCACAGTAAATGGACATGTTGCCAGAAGAACGGACCACCGATGGTCAACCGAAATTCTTCCAAGGGAGAGGAAAAGACCCAGAAGAAGATCACATGGGAGATGGGTGGATAAAATTCGAAAGCATGCGGGAGTGACATGGAGAAGACTAGCGCAAGAATAAACCGTTGTGGAAGAAACTTAAGGAGACCTTCATCCAGTTGAAAGAATACTTTTGTGATTATTTTTTCTCCAATAAATACGTACTGCTATATTAGGTTAAAATTAATTTACCGAAGTAACCGAAACTTTTTCTTGTCTCCCGTTCATTACTAGCAGCCTCCCCAAGAATTTACCACTAGCTACGACCTGCATCCTGCAAACTTTGTAATATTTCGGGAAAACCCCTTCATACGTCTGCGCGAAACACATTACCGCTGAGCACAGTTAGCAGACGACGAGAGGAAGGATGGATTACAACTTTTGGATTTAAATGTTAACGGTTCCCTTGGTTCCGTCGAACTCGTCTCAGCTCTTTGTGCTGTCCGTGACCTCGGGTGCTTTCGTTAACCATTCCCACGAGAGTCAGATAAAAAGAAATACACACACTCGCACATATTTTTTTTTCTTTCCTTTTCTTTATCCGATGTCATTTTTATACGTGAAAAAAGTAGAGTCGGAAAAGAAAAAGAAGTAGGAAAGAGTGGAGCTTGCCAGGAAGTGGCCAATTAAGGCGGTCCGTAGAACACTGTGCATCGCTCCTTCCATCTAATCGACTTCTCTCTGTTATCTTCACTCCCCCTCTACCTTCAACTCTCCGCCTACCTTGCTACTGGAAACCCAATTTTTTTTTTTTTTTCTTTCGTCTTTATTTCTTTCTCCTCCCATCCTGAGGTGTTATTAGCAAACAAGTTTCTGTCATCGTGCAGGAGAAATTGTCGCGGCGCCCCCCACACTGCTCCTTTTATTTAACTACAGAAACACTAGGCTTCGTTAAGTCTGTGTTTTAATACCCTCCTCCATTTTTATTTTTTTCCCCCTACGCTTGCGAATACTTTAAGACGAATCAAGGAGTCCGAACGAATGGAATTACCTTTCTTTAATGGTATCGCTCATTTCGGGCCCTTTAAAGTACAGGTAGGTTTCGTCCAGGTGGTAGTGGGATGTCTTCTTTCATTGTGCCAGTCATTGTCATTTAGTACCGAGGAACGATCGCGTGTTTTGTTTTTATTCGACATATGTACATGTGTAATTTAATTGGATGGCATTTTGCTTTTCCTCTGGCATTATGGTTTCATTCTGTTAAAAGTGCGGCGAATTTATTCACGTGACATAAATTTCTTTCTCCCGAGTCTAGAAACCAGGTCCATTTCATTTCGAGAGATTAAGCAGTTATTTCTGTTATTCCTTTAAAATTTCAACGAAATCAATGGATCTTGTACCGAAAATTAATTGTAATTTGCATAAAAATAGAAGATGTTGTGCGGTAGTATTACGATTTGCAGAATTTTCTGGTGCTCATTAGTCCAAAATGTACTAAAATCCTGAACAAACCCACTCCCTGCGCGCTTCCTCGTATTTGCATTACTATAAGAAAAAAAAAAATAATAATATTCCAATGTTTTTCTCGCCGTCATACTTGTGTAAGGCTCAAGTTTCTCTCTTCTCGTAATGCTTGGTCGGCGAAGGGCGGGGAAAGGAAGGAGGTGGAGCCTGATCCCAGGGAAAGTCCCATCGGCGTTGCTTCTCTCATTTCCCTGAAACCAAGAGTCCTTAATTAGGGATTTGTTGTGTTTTGGGGTTTAACGACCACCGTGAGCAACTCGATGGGCTATAAGCAGTCGCCCATCTCCTACTTGGGGTCACTGGTTTCAGGGAAGGGAGAGAGCCAGCGCCGTAAGGCAAACACAACATCCATTTCTCACCGGGATTCGAACCCCGGACCCATCTTGGACGAATTGTCAGAAGCTGGCGCTTAGACCCCTGCGCCCCAGGGGCGGATTGAATTAGAGACGGGTAAATTCCTTGTATCATAGATACGTATGGGATCTTTAAACCCTTACACACAAGAAAAAAAATGTTCTTCGTAATTTCTTTTCTTACGAGGTTTGACGACTACCCCGTGAGCAACTACGGGCTACAAGCAGTCGCCTGTTCCTAGTTTTAGGCCAATGGTTCGAGAACGGGGGAAGGAAGGCTGAAGAGTAATCTGGGAAAACTGGAGGCTGAAGAGTAATATCTGTGTTCAACTACTAGTTGCGTTTTTCCGTGAATACAGATGCAATTTTTGCTTTGTTTTTAATTTCCTTTTGTTAATTTGCTTCACTAGCGAACAATTTCTTTATGCCAAAAAGTAAAAGGCAATTAGATAATATGAAGAAAAAAAGCGTGAGAAAAAAACGGAACTGTTGAAATATAAAAAAATAAATCATAATCTTTGAATTCGCTTGATAGTGGATGAGTTGCGTTCCTTATCGCTGGAAGCAAAATAACTCCCAACTAGCATGCAAAAATATTCCGTTTTATTTTACTGTTCTGGTCGTTTCCGTAGATCCGCGAAATGTTATCGAAGATTCATTGATGCCATATATAAACTCTTTTGCTCACAGTGGTTGTTAACCTCCCCCCTTCCTCCCAAATTAAGAAAAATAAACTCTTTCTATTACTCCTATTAAGTTCCATTTTTTTTTCTCCATTTTTAATCGCATATTTTCCTTTCCTAGTACTCGGTGGTGGCCACTTCTGATTGTGGTCAATAGTCAAACCAGCTTTCCCTTTCAGAAACAATGAGCACCAAATTCTTCTGCCAAAAAAGTTTTTTTTTTTTCTCCAGCACAAGCATTTTAAAACTACTCCTACTGGTCGAAAAACAATGAACGGGAAGATGTTGAAAGCTCTTTCACTCTTCTGTACGGCCAAGGATTTCTCTTTAGCACTATTTTCCAACGCGTAGGGAAAAACATTTTTTAGCTACTTGTAAAATGCCCACATGACAGCACTTCTTTTTAGGCAGCTGACTATCTGAAAATTTTTAAACAGAAGCTTGGCATACCATAGTAACTTGCCAAATGACGAATAGGATTTTAGCCTTCTGCACAACTATGCCTCAATCTCCGCCCCCCCCCATTTTTTTATGCTCTCTACAATTTTACCTTTCTCATCTGAAAAAAGAAAAAACGACATTTCTCTTTTTCTTAGCCCATAACACGAACCTCTTTAATCGCACACTTTCACCATGTGGCAGAGAATAATTGGCGCAGCTGTCCCTACTGATTCACGTCGAAAAGTAATGTCTTGAAGTTATTCATCGTTTATGCGTTACCACTTCAATTTTTTCTCTTCTTGGAAAAGGGGTGGTAATGCTTAACAAAATAGGGCCAAGTATTTATGCTTCTAATGAAATACAAAACTAATTATCATACACCAGCAAAAATAAAAGCTCAAAGAATTCACAACAACGTGCATTTTCCAGAGGGGCTTGCCTGCCGCCTGCCTTGTAGGGCCCTCCAGTGGTTCCAGAAAAGGAAAAGAATTAGTTTCGTAAGACAAACACACCACCCATGCCTCCTCTCTGGCAAACGGTCAAAAGCCAGCGTTTAGACTACTGCGCCAGTTTGGTGACTTTTAAATCATTCCAGACATTCGAAATTGCATGTCATGTTTCGGGCTCGTGAAAGAGGTTCCCAGTAGGGGGACGTTCCCCATCCGCTGAAAAAATTGTAATAATCTCGTTCGTTACTTGTATATTTGCGATAGTTATGGCTCCAGAGATCCTAATAAATCTGCCCTTCTGTTGCTATGCATAGTCACCAACTGTTACGGAGTTTCATCTTACTTTACGACATCACTGGCTATACCGAAAAAATTACTCCCCGCTACTCTATTTGTGATCTTAACCTCCTGGCAGACCACATTTCGCACCAGACGATAAACGGCTGTTCGTAAACAGGTCCAGTCTTTGTTCCACCCAGCGCTTCATCGTGTTTTCGAATTCCTACACGATTAGTTTCCCCTTGTTCGAATAAGCAGATTACCGTTTAAAACAGTGGCGTAACTAACACAACGAGTTTTACTTCAGCACCCCTAAGCACAGGATTTTCCCAGGATTTCGAACACGAGGGAGGATGCATTTTTCGCTGTGTGTGTGTGTGGGGGGGGGGGTGCGTACGGGTGAAGGAGGAGCTAGAAAGTCAGGGAAAGTGTCTGCAAAAGTAATGATGGTACCTAGAGTTTTAACACTTTAAGTAATAGATTTGACAATACGTGTAATTGCTTTGTCCAAAACTAAAATAAATCACTTGAATGAAGAAATCACCCTCTTACACACGGCAGATCTGCGGCTGCTGTGAATAAATGTGAACGCCTGTCGTGCACGTAATCCTAGGAAATTGATTGCTTTCCCACATCCTCCACAGGGAATCCCACTGTGGCCTCGCGCTTTTCCTCAACACCGCAGAGAGAGGGCGATTGGAGAGTGATCGTATTATTTACAATCCATTGCAGAGCAATCGCATTACAACCCGAAGTAAAAGAGCCGAACACTTTCAATCTGTAGGACATTCAGTACTTTAAAAATGAATCGAGACATTTATTTAGGCAGCGCTAAACATATCTTAGAGCAAAATATAAATCTTTGGGTTAATTATTGTGCATGTTCGAATTTTTTCATAAAACTATAAGCTGGAAGCTGTAGTAAGTCCCTTCGTTACCTCGTTGCCTGCACCCCCCCCTCCTCGGCTGCGGGGGTGGTAGTTACGCCACTAGCTTACAGAGGTTGATACTACGGTGTCGTGCGCGAAGCGACCCTGTTATATTTTACCGTGGACGAAGCGACCCTGCTAATCGAATCATTTTACTTATATTTATATATATATATATATATATATATATATATATATATATATATACCAAGTACAACATAGAAAAGGTTATGTATTGGCCGGTGTGAGTAAAAGAGAAAAAAATAGAACAACTGAATGTAGAAAGTGTCGAGAATACTGAGCCTTGGCTTTATCAAGGACCAGCAAAAACTGCATTTTCTCACTTCCACAAAGACCTATTTGGAAATGGGTTTCTTCAAAGTCATAGATGCAAGTAATAAGCCCACCAAAAAAAAATTAAAAATATATATAAATGTCATATCCTCCACAGAGTTGTATGACCAAGCTTTAGTTAACAATTTAGCTTGCATCCATAACTTTCCTGGCCCGACCCATGCTCTTCATCTGTTACTAATAAACAGAAAGAAGATGATTATAGAAAACTCAAGTTGTAAGAGTGACATAATGAATCAGAAATAAAGTTCAGCAATAACAAATTGCCAAGTTACCTAGTCGCCTGAGAGAGAATTAAAACCTGAATAGCAATACAAAAGTACTACAAATTCTTAAACATTGCAATAAAAAAGGAAATATTAACTTTTTTCTAAAGCACAGATTCTTGAAAGAAAACTGGATTATAAAAACCCTCTACTCCACAACTTCTGACAACACAAAAACGAGAATAAAATAAAGACAATAATAAACTAAAGAAATGCTTTGTGAAGGTTATATGACATAAACAATTAGTTGCAATATGTACAAAGTATTTCAGAAGTGCTTTAAGTGCATAATTAAGTAGTTATTAAGACCTTAACTACATTGAAAACACATCGCAGACTACAAGAACAATGGAACGGCCGGCTGCTTAGCCTTAGTTCCCTAAACAACGCGCAAAGTTACCAAGAAAAGAAAGAGTTAAAATCCGCAAAAAAGTTAATAGACTTGCTAGTGCCTAAATGCTTAAAGCAAAAAAAAAAAAGAAAAAATGTTCAAGAAGTTCAAACATTGAACTTGGAAAACCTAAAACCCAAAGACAATGAAGAGAGCTTACCTCTTATGCAACTTAACTTCTTCCACTCTTGAGGAAACATGGCCGAGCTTTTAACCCAAACTTCCAAACACCCCTGCCACTCCCTAGTCGCTGGGGGACAGTGTGGGTCTGGCTGAAGGCCTCCACACACTGAAAAAAATCCTACTCGCGGAGATTTTAACTAGAGAAAAATATAATTAAGATTGTGGACCTGTTTGATCAGAAAGAGCAGAATTAACTCTCTAGAATACATGAGAAATATTATGAAATACACAAGTAGTGTATTTAATAATCTTTGCATGTATTTAATCACCTTAGTGAGCTTCTGTAGACTATTCAGAATCCTATTAATTTTAATGTTAGTTATACTATTTGTAGCATAGCTATTCTAGTGAGTGAATAACTAGTTTTCTTTTATATTTATTTTTATTTTATTTTATAAACAGATTTTTAAGGGTTTTTTTTTTTTTGTGATTTTGTCTATATTATTTAAATTTTTTATTTTTAATAGGACCTTCTTATCCATAGCACTAAGGTTCCTTTTTGTAGTTAATATAGGCATCCTCTAGCCAACTTCCAAAAGGCTTTCATTGGTCAGAATCATATTATTAACTGCGTAGAAAATTAAAGCAGATCTGCGAACCTTACTCTATTATTCAGAATAATTTTTCTTAAAGTTCTTTTGATGAAAGAAGTAGGAATTTTGTTCTCTAGAAAACTGTCTAATAGTATATTAATGTGGTAATTGAAGTCCAAATTGTTGCTGCAAATTCTTGAAATTCTAAGCACCTGAGAAATTAGTACATTCTCAATTACTTTGGTTGATATGTTATTTATTCCAGTGTAGATATTTAATTACTTTGAAAGGAAAATTAACTCTTTTATCAAAGAGGCTAATAGATGGGTTACCTCTGTTAAGTTTAATGCTTAAGTCTAGGAACTCTAGTTCCTGATTACTGTGTTTGGTTTTGATGTAAGTACTTAAAAAAATGCCTGAAAGCATCAAAATTCAGAAGATGTAAGTACTTAATTAATTAGGTGTAAATAATTTGACTACGATTTGTATATATATATATATATAGTAAAATTATTCGATTAGCAGGGTCGCTTCGTCCACGATGGAATATAACAGGGTCGCTTCCCGCACGTAATCGATACTACGCCTTCAATTATAGATGTTAGTGCTTTAGACAACCGTGATGAAGGAACAAGATACCATTTAAAAGTAATGCAGTCCCTCCTTCCGCCTCCGCGAGCCGCGATTGTTTTTTCCCGTCTAAAGGAACGGAACAGAATCGAGATTTGCGAATCGCAACACATAGGAATGGAACACTAATTTTATTCGCGCACTAGATCACAATTACATAGCAGAGCTGAGTTCGGGCTCAATTTTAAGAGCCCGAGCCCGAAGTATGTCAGCCCGAGAGAGATCTTGAAATATAAAATCATAGTTTTGGGGCCCGAGCGAACCCGAAATCTATGATTAACCTGTTTCGGCATTTTAAAAAAAAAAATCTCCGCTTCCAGACTTTCACTCTTTCCACTCCGTGCATTTATCCGATGTCTTTCTCAACTGCGGAGTGGGGGAAGAGATGTCTATCTATTCCTATAGTTTCTTTAACCATTTATTTCTTCCTCAAATGCTTCGGATGGGGGAAGGGCATCAGGAAATCTCGGGCAGCACAGCAATCTACGTCGTACGTTGCTCAACATAATTAGCAGGGAGCTGCCGCATTGGAGGTAGGGGGCAAAATTTCGTCAGCGTGGTATCTACCGTTCTTGAAGAAATTTTTCCTTCCCAGAAATCCAGTAATTTATGGCCTATGGTATTTGTTACCCAAGCTCGGAATGAATAGCCCCGCCGAATTCCTACTTTCCATCTAGGCCCAGTTGCCGAAGAGTTTTCTTTAACAACTAGAAAGTGTAAAAATGTCTCGTGTGCTAATTCATACAAAATCACATTAAAAGAAAAAGGAAGAAAATTTTCTCCCTCTCTCAGAGCCCGAGCTCCAGTAAATATTTTGCAGCCCGAGCCCGCTTCGGTCCCGTCTCAGCACTGCTACACAGACAGAATTTCTCGGAATTAGTCAGTTGACAGACTTCGACCTACAGCTGTAATGTCAGACGGCACGTGCTTGACTGCATACTAAATTGAGGAGGGGGCTCTTGATTACGTATACGCAAGGCCTCAAAACGCTTCGGAATCAGTCAAAACATTATTAGTTAGCAATTTGTTTGGTTGTTTACTGCTAACGTGAGCCAACGTTTTTCATAATAGCTGACCCCCGCTGCCAGTTTTACTGCAGTTCCTTTATTTTCTATGGAACGGTTCCGAACTACAAGCACAATTTGTGGCACTAAATTTTCGCAAAAGTTTTGAAACACGTCAGCACTGGTTAGGTTGGTTATCAGTCTTTGATTCAACAACTAGAAAGCTTATTAAGTGAGTGTGCGTGTGTGTGTGTTTTGGAAATGAAAGGATAAGTATTGTTGCTACACCCCGGGACGCCAGATTATTATCGAATAAAAATAAGCTTTAAGAATTCAGATGACAGGCAATGGCTGACGACCCGCAGGTAGACATTAGAATTACGAATAATTACTTGTGAGCTCTTTTAACGCCGAAATATTATGTACTGGTGAAAAGAATTTAGCCCATCAAAACTAAGAAATTCCGACACTCTTAATTATTCATGCAACTTCAGGACTGGCACGAGACAACAGACATTTAATCAATTAACAATAAAATATGAAGATAATGATGAAGGCAATGCCTGCCTCTGCATTCGGAATATGTGGTGGGTCCACTTCCCGATAAGTACGGAAAACACATAACTTAACTAACACTCCTTTGTCCCAGGGCTGTTAGAATACAAGGGCTGGTGGGAAACGCGGGTCGCTACGAATACATATGCTTCGGAAACGCGGATCCCTACGAACCCCAGCGTGTGACGTCAGTATGTTGGAACGGAGCTGGATGGCTGCAGTGAGGGAATGAAAGCTAACTAGCATTTCAGTGGCTCTTGCAAAGAAATATAACAAATGAATCATTCTAGGTATTTAACAGACTTAAATAAAAAGTAAGAGAAAAGCCTGGGGTATCTGTTACAGACAAATGAACATTTTCGTTATACACACACAATACGTTTAAATTTTCAGGTCATAAGTTTTCTTGTCAACATCTTGCACCATCCAGCAGATGTGTGCATTAAAATATATTTGATCTGCGAGATTACGCAAATAGATCACCTGAACTGAAAAAAGTATTTTTTTTAAAACGTTTCCTTCTCTGTTTAATTTCTTATATTTCGAACAGCAATAATAATATCGCAATTTTTTTTCCTTTGCTTTTCTTTTCGTTTTTCCTTTTATCTTTTTTTACGGTGTTTTTGTAGTGAGTGTTCGACATCTTTCAGAATCAGTATTTTATTTTTTTTCACGTAAAGCTACTAATGTACTACATACATTCAAATTACGAACTTTTAATGCGCGGAATTTTAAAAGAAACAGAAGTGTAATACAATGTCCTTAGTATAACCATGGTTAAAAATCTATGAATTAATGAATATATTTTTTTGTTTAGTGGACCCCACGTTGGTTGAACATCATATGCCTTTGCATTCTGAATTACTGCTATATATGGCGTAACATCACAGCCTCTCCTTGACAAATGTCAACCCCGCCTTCTCGTGGTGCATCCTGTTCCCACTAAAGGGGCTCTGACGACCGCCCATAGCGGTATAACTATACCATCGGGATTAGAGGAAATTCTATCCCACACTCACCAACCCGCTTGGCCAGCGTGGTGAGTTATGGCCAAACCCTCCAAAATGATTCCACAACTTAAATCTTGGCCCTCAGTCTCCGGCAGCTGGAATGTACCTGGCCAAGGCAGCGGCCAGTGCGACATGAAGGCAGAGGGTGCTAAGAATCCCGGAGGACCGGACTAGGCTGCCATCTGATGCTGACCTTGGCTACTTACAATGGACGCTCCCTATCTTCTGATTCAAGGCTTCTTGAATTGGAAGAGGAACTACAAAGGATCCAAGTGGGACATCGTGGGGCTAAGTGAGGTAAGGAGAAAAGGAGAAGATCTCATCGAACTGAAAAGTGGACATCTCTTCTACTATCGTGGGACAGATACTGGCAGAACTAGTGGTGTTGGATTTATAATAAACAAGAAACTGAAGGATAAAGTTGTAGAAGTTGAAAGTTCCTCTGACAGAGCTGCACGGCTTGTTATCCAACTCTCGAAAAGATACCAGGCTCAGATTATTCAAACTTATGCACCCACCACAAGTCATCCTGAAGAAGAAATTGAAGAATTTTATGAGGAAATTTGTCATCTAAATAATAAAGGTAAGCAGCACTTGAAAATAATTATGGGAGATTTCAATGCAAAAATAGGGCAACGGCAACAGAATGAAACTTCAGTAGGTAAATTCGGTCATGGCAACAGAAACCAGCGTGGAAATACTCTCGTTGAGTTTGCAGAGGCAGAAGGGTTTTTCAGAAGGGTTTTTCATCTTGAACTCCTTCTTCAAGAAAAAGCCACACAGGAAATGGACATGGAGACATCCAAATGGGACGACAAGTGAAATTGATTTTATTATGTGTAACAAAAAATTCGTCATAGAAGACTGCAGTGTGCTAAACAAGTTCAACACAGGTAGTGACCATAGATTGGTGAGATGTAAGATGCACCTCAACACTAAACTTGAACGTGGCAAGCTCATAAGACAAACAAAATCTATTGACATAACCAACCTTAAAAAACACCATAATACCTTCAAGTTAGAACTGAAGAACAGATTCTCTGCTTTAGAAGGCCTAACATCGGAAGAAGTGGACATCTCTGAAGTTAACAGAAAAGTAACCAAAGCTCTTATGGAAACAGCAACAAAATTAGCTGGGTCTAAGAACAAGTTGCATGTGAACAAATTATCAGGAAAAACCAAAATGTTGATGCAAAAAAGAAGAGAGATGAGGACAACTAAAGAAGATGTGACTTCCAAAGTGGAATATATAGAGCTATGCAAGACAGTAAGAAAAAGTATCACTGAAGACGTAAGGAAATTCAACTGTGAACTAGTGAGGAAAGCAATTGAAAACAACCAAAGCCTAAAGATAGCAAAGGGACATCTCAGTAAGGAAGAAAACAGATTATGGCACTGAGAAAAAGAAGATGGTTCTTTAACAAGAAATAGAGGCGAAATTTTGACAAGAGTGAAAGATTTCTACTCCAAATTATATGAAAGGGATGGTGTATGCACTCCAGACATCATGAAAGATACCAGTACCAGAGTTCTTCCAGTCATTCCAGCAGAAGTTGCACATGCAATCAAGAACATGAAGCGAGGAAAAGCTCCAGGAGAAGATGGAATTACTGTAGACATCATACAAGAAGCAAGTGGAGAAATCGAAACAGTACTCGCCCAAATTTTCACTCGATGCCTTAATGAAGGAAAGATTCCTGAGGATTGGAACACCGCTACAATGATCCTGCTACATAAGAAAGGTGACATTGAGGATCTCGGAAACTACAGACCTATCAGCCTCCTATCAGTAGTTTATAAAATCTTCACTAAAGTTCTTTCACACCGCTTGAAGGTAACACTGAACATGGCTCAACCGAGAGAACAAGCTGGATTCAGGAGTGGCTACAGCACAATAGATCATATCCACGTGCTTAGAGAACTAATTGAAAGAGCGAGGGAATATGAACTTCCATTGTGCATGGCTTTTATCGATTATGAAAAAGCCTTTGATTCGGTGAAACCATCAGCAGTTACAATGGCTCTGAAAACCTGCGGTATTGAAGATGCATACATTAATATTATTAATAACATCTATGAAAATGCAAGTGCAAAGATTAGGCTGTTTGAAAATACAACACACGTAAAAATTGGAAAGGGAGTGAGACAAGGTGACACCATATCTCCGAAGCTCTTTAATGCCACATTGGAGGGTGTTTTTCAGTCGCTGAGCTGGGAAAACAAGGGGATAAAAATTAATGGAGATTATCTAACCCACCTTCGTTTTGCTGATGACGTAGTCATTTTTGCAACTACCCCATCAGAGCTGCAGAGTATGATCCAGGAACTTGCTGACAAGAGTAAAGAAGTGGGATTAAAAATGAACTTTCAGAAGACAAAAGTGATGTTCAATGCTTTTACAAGAAATGAAGATTTATCGATTGATGGAGAAAAGCTGGAGATAACAGACACGTACGTTTATCTTGGACAGCAGATATCAAGTGAGGGTCACATTGATGAAGAAATTAATCGGCGTACAAAACTTGCCTGGAGAGCTTTTGGAAGAAACAGCATAATTTTCAAGAGCAATATGCCATTATGTCTTGAAAGAAAAGTGTTTGATCAATGCATCCTTCCAGTGCTTACGTATGGTGCAGAGACGTGGACCTTAACTAAAAGAGACATACAAAGGCTGCAGACAACTCAAAGCAGCATGGAGAGGTGCATACTTGGTGTAACCAGGAGAGATAAGAAGAGGAACTCGTGGATCCGAAAAATGACAAGAGTGGAAGACATCATGATCAGAGTTAAATCCCCGAAATGGCAATGGGCTGGACATACTGCCAGAAGGACAGATCATCGATGGACAGCCGAAATTTTAGATTGGATTCCAAGGGACAGAAAAAGACCCAGAAGAAGACCACATGGGAGATGGGTGGATGAAATTCGAAAGTATGCAGGGATGACATGGAGGAGACTGGCACAAGACAGACCGTTGTGGAGGAAACTTGGGGAGACCTTCGTCCAGCAGTGGATTGATAATGGTTGACAATGATGATGATGATGATATCAAATGGTTAGTACACTTTTAATACGCGCTTCCATTTTTAAGTATTTTATTTTTAAATCAATAATTTTCAGCTTTATTTTTAGAACTCTGTTTTCCTACAATAGTCTTTACGTAGTCGTTTTTTTCCCCCTACAATAGTCGATGTCGTCTTCCGTGAGCAGGGCCGGCTGGATCATAGGGGCAACCGGGGCGGTCGCCCCGGGCCCCGCGCCTTTAGGGGGCCCCGCAGTTTAGAAAACAAAATAATTTTCGGTAAAAAAAAATTTTAACTACATGATTTTGTAACTTTTGGGGCGCAACGCCCTTAAAAATAAATTTTTGAAGTTTTTTTGTTTGTTTCCAAGCTCCCCATTTTTGAAAACGTTATCCCCCCTGTTCGTCGTACGGACACTCAGATTTGCAGATTCGAAATGATTTTTGTAACCACCTTAATCTTTTCCGCATTCATGAAATAGCAATTTAAATTTCATTTTTGTGGTACCCTACTTTTACTGTATTATCCAACAATTTGCGTGAAAACCTGATACTTAAATTTAAGGAAATAAAAAGAACAATATCCAAGTTACTTTCGGACTACATATGGAGGCCACTTTTCCAACATTACAAGAAATTGAAAAAAAAAAAAAAAAGAAAGCAACTTTCATATATGAACGCGTATAAAAGTTTAGAATGTCACTAATTTGTCAGTTACTCCACTGTGCATTAAAAATCAATAACTAAACAGGTATCAGGGGAAAAAAACTGTTTATACCAATTTATTTTAAAGGGATCCTTATTATATTTCCTATACAAAAATATTCGCAATGAGAAAATATTCGCTAACAGGTATATTTTTATCATTTTGTGAATAAGCTGTTATAAGAGTCACAATGCAACCTAAACCTCTTCTCCCGGGAAAGAAAATCGTAGATTTTAACACTTTACTTTCTCTCTCTTTCTCTCCCTCTCTTTCTCTCTTCCTCTCGCTATCTCTCTTCCTCTCTCTCCCTCTCATTTTCTCTTTCTCTCTTCCTCTCTCTCTCTCCCTCTCGTTTTCTCTCCCTCCCTCTCATTTTCTCTTTTTCTCTCTTCCCCTCTCTTCCATCCTCTCTCTCTTTCTCTCTTCCTCTCTCTTTTTTTCTCTTTCTCTCTCTCCCTCTCATTTTCTCTTTCTCTCTTCCTCTCTCCCTCCCTCTCGTTTTCTCTCCCTCCCTCTCATTTTCTCTTTTTCTCTCTTCCTCTCTCTTCCATCCGCTCTCTATTTCTCTTTCTCTCTCTATTTCTCTCTCTCTCTCTCTCTCTCTCTCTCTCTCTCTCTCTCTCTCTCTCTCTCTCTCTCTCTCTCTGAACTTTCAATCCGTATTATGGTCTTTTTCTTAAGATTAAAGCAAATACTTCTTTGAGATAATCGTTTTGTCTTTACGGTAGTGTTCGTGTGTCTTCCTCACAAACGATAATTTTCAGAAACGACTTTATTAAAATATGAGATTTATTTTTTAGTGCCCACAATGAAATTTTGCTCTGGGCCCCGTAATGAAATTTCGCCCAGGGCCCCGCAATGAAGTTTTGCCCAGGGCCCCGCAACAGCTCCATCCGGCCCTGTCCGTGAGGCACAGGGCCGGATGGAGCTTTGGTTCTCTCGATTTTGAAAATTTCGATTTATTTTTTAAGGGATGCAACATTTTCAAGTAGCAATCTTATATTCCTTAGTTATTTTGTCTTTGATACAGGAAGAACAACTGATATCCCCTGATGTTTAATCAACTTCATAACAGAGATCCTGCGTCTCTTGCACACAAATCTTTTTCAGACTTAAAATATCCATCCGATCGAAAGCACTTTTTAAAATTTCTCGTTTGTGCTTTCTGTTACTTCGTGGAGTGACACAGTGTTCGTTTTGTTGACAGTTCGGCAAATTCAGAACAGGCACCGCGTTTTGTTTAAGTATTTTTTTCTTCGGGAGTCGAAGTAGGCGATTTTTTAAATCATGTTCGTAATCAGAAGAATGAAAATGTTCACTGCAAATTCATAGAGTCTGACCTCTAACACTTGTTCAGACATTTCTTCACCAATTCTGCATTTTTCAAAGTAAAGTATTTTTCGCTACATTCATAGAGTCTGACCTCTAACACTTGTTCAGCCATTCCTTCACCAAATCTGCATTTTTCAAAGTAAATGCATGGTACACAATATACTGACCTTTCGTTTTTTGTAATGGTTCTTACAAGTAGCCACAGCACAACTCGACATTGTTATCAGTATTTCAAGGTAAATTAACTGAAAGATTTCTCAAAAAGCAAGTTCTAAGAGCTGAATACTTATCCACAAAAAAGCAAAGGAAAGAATGTAGTGAAAGTAGAGACCCTTCACAGCAGCTTCATGCGTCCATCGTTCCAACCGGAGTTCCAACACAGTGACGTCAGAAACAGGTCATCTGTCACCGCTGAGGGGATCCGTGGCGGCAAAGTTTCACCAAAGGAATGACCCATTTTCAGCCCTAGTATTCTAACAGCCCTGCCTTTGTCCTGCCAAGGTTCGGATTAGCAAACGCCATAAGTTTCCTGATCTGTTGACACTTAATGGCCACCCGACTTGACCACCGCGCGCTTAGGGAACGACGCAACGCGTTCCCCACACCAGGCTAAGATTTCTCCCTTCCAAGAAAAAGGACTCTTATCTCTTCTCCTCTTTTGCAATGCGGGAAACCACTAGCTGTTAATTTTCAACCAATAATTAATGCTGTTCCCCGCCTCTTGCAAACCTGCTAATCGACTTCATTACCGTGCCCCAAAGTCGTAACAGTATTAAATCACAAATACAAATTCCAGTAAGTTATTACTTGGTAATATATTGCTTTTCCGGTGGGTTATACCTGAAAAATGCCGTGATATCGCTTCATAACTTCTGTTTGTTCCGGACGATTATTATTAAACTTTCAAACGTCCAAAGCTCTTGGCACGAAAAAATATAAATTTTGCATCAATCGCCTCTAATAGTGTGTGTTTGTACTAATTAATTTAATTTTCAGGAAAAGTGTGCGTCGTCTTTGATGTTATCTGCGTTGTGTCCTTCGATGTTACAATACTCTGTATTCGTGTCCCCCATGAAGTAAGTCCAACTACCAGCACTCGGTTGTTGAAGAAATTCCAGCAACAAGCATGATCCTGCTTTTGAAGCAAATCCAACAACTAGCACCCGGCTGTTGAGGCAAATCCAACAACCAGTACTCTGCTGTTGAAACAAATCCAACAACCAGCACCCAACTGTTGAAGCAGTTCCAACAACTACCACTCGGCTGTTGAAACAATTCTAAAAACCAGCACCCTGCTGTTGAAGCAATTTTAAAAACCAGCACCCTGCTGTTGAAGCAATTCTAAATACCAGCACCCTGCTGTTGAAACAAATCCAACAATCAACACATGTAAGTTGTCGGCTGAAGTGGGAGTTTTTAAACGACCATCGCTGACTACCTGCACGAGCTCCGAAAAGTCTAGAGACGATGGTGCTAGATACCACATGAATTGACCACAGCTCAGACTCAACAACGCGTCAAGATCTGAATGGAACTGCTCAAGAATCCGCGTGACAGTCAGTTAAAGCGGTAAGTTACTGGTGATGAAAAGTGGATCTACCTGCGTAATTTAGACGCTTCCAACCAGTGGTTGTGCCCTGGCGAATCAGCTTTACCTGTACCCAAACGTAGAAGTTTTGAAAAATAGGTTATGCTATGTGTCTGGTATTACGATGGCGTGATTCATTTTAAGCTGGTTCCTGCTGACAGAACTGTATTCCGAGTAGCTGGATGGGGTGTATGATAAACCGAAGTAACGGTACTCTGCTTTAGTCAAAGGAAAACAGGCACTCCTTCAACAGGGCAATGCCAAGCCTCAAACCGCTATTCAGACCCAGTTAAAGTTACACTAACTTGGAGGACCAGAGTTCCTGCCACACCCAATGTACATCCCCAACCGCACCCCTTCTAATTATCGTCGGTTTTGGGCGATTGCGCATTTCCCCCGTGGCAGGTACTTCGCTGATTCGATGTCCAACGTCGCTGTCAAGAGTTATTCGCCTCTAAGCTGAAGGTATGGTGCCATGTCAGGATTGAAAACCGAGCAAAAAAAAAAGGTATGAGCACGATGGCGCATACTTTGAAATGTAAGCATTAATCGTTGCAAGATTCTGAATAAGTACATTTCTATATTTAAAAAGCTTTTTCTTTTCCCATCCGGATACCTCAATATTTTATTCCATATCATTGCTTCTAAAAATCTCATCTGATGGCTGTTATAGTAAATAATATTCTACTCATTATTTCTAATTTTTCGTGACTTTAGAATTTCGCCACTATGGGACAATAAATGCATGTTTTTTTTTCAATATATTTGCAGCCCTATTTTTTTGGACACATACGTCTCTCTACAGGAAACATTTCGTACATAGTTTCTGCTCAGAAAAATATAATTTTTTTCCTCTAGGAAGTACAGTATATATGTAATTTTTTTTTCGATAGCTCTTCTAAAAGTCCGATTTGAAAATTATTTTTTGCATCGCTTGCTATTATTCACTGCGGGCAACATTTTGACATATACATCGGGACCCCGTTTATACGTTTTTCAAGGGACCAAGTAAAATCAATGTATGAACAAAACAGGGCACGTTTCCGTCCCTAGATGACGACACATTATTTTGTTGCAGCACACGGCGTAGTCGTTAGTGTTAATGTACTAAGTGTACGTAGTATGTAGCATTCATTTTTTTTAATGTCCTAATATACTTTAAAGATTTCCTTGACCTTTTTAATAAACATCTACCGCTTAAGGGAATGTTAGCGACACGGCACTACTCGAACAACTGAAGGACAATGTCCGTAAATTTTCGAGTTTGGACGCGTAATTTTTTCGATGCAGTTGAACCTGAAGACATGGCATGCTCTTGATCTCTCTACATTTAAAATTTATCGTCGTAAGAAAGGAGCTGAAATTTTAATTTTGCAGCTAAAGCCGTTTTCGTCAGCGTGTGATTTTCATTAGCTTCCTTAAAAATATACTTTTTGTCTCCACTGCAAGAAAGCTGGTACAAACGGAGGTCTAACGAAAAGAGTCTGATAGGACAATTTCAAGCAAAGGCGGATGTGTACGGCAGGTACCAATGGTGGCTCGGGAAAAGTACTCGCATCCCTCAGAGTGAATCATATGAAGCAGGTGGATGACACGAAATAGGGAGAGCGGAAGTCGGAAAGGCGAAGGGGTGGGGGTGGGGGTGGAAAACGGAATTCGTGGCAAAAGGATGTTGTTGGGTAGATAGCTTGATAAACGGAATTCGCGTCGTTTGGATTCCTAATTCACAACACTACAATTTAGCGTACACTGTAAAAAAAAATTGTAGATTTTACGGTTTTAAACCGTTTTCCAGGGTGTCAACACAAAACCGTAAAATCTACAGTTTTATGCCGTGTTGGAGCAAAGCTATAGCTTTGCTCAAACACCGCATTTAATGAAGAAAACAGCACAGAATTTGCTTGGAGCGAGTCACAGTCCAAATAGTCACGAAAACACAAAAAAATTGGCAGGAACGAATGTGTTAATTGTGTTGGAGCGAAGCTATAGCTTTGCTCCAACACGGCATAAAACTGTAGATTTTACGGTTTTGTGTTGGCACCCTGGAAAACGGTTTAAAACCGTAAAATCTACAGTAATTTTTTTACAGTGTATAAATGAGATGAAAGCTAATTCAATTAACGTATAATTGATAAAATTTGACATCAAAGGCAATTCAGAAGTTTTGGATCTGTGACATTTTGCGTATAAATGAGAAAAAATGTATAAGTGAGAAACGTATAAACTGGGTTCTGTTGTTTTATTAAATATTTGGCATTGTACAATTCTGTCGCTCCGTGGCGTAAATGTGTATTTCAGTAATTCTTCCTCTAGGTGTAGTAAGTGTGTATTTCAGTTTTTTTAGCGCATCTCCTCTTTTAAAAATCCGATTGAAAAAAATATTTTTATATTGTGTACCATTCGCTGTGGCAAAGATTTCGGACATTATTTCAAGTAACGCTAAGCTTTTTTGGCCGCCCCAGTGGCACAGAGGTCTAAGCGCTGGCGTCTGACCATTCGTCCGAGAAGGATACGTGTTCGAATCCCGTGAGGCATTGATTTTATGTTTGCCTTATGGCACTGGCTCTCTCCCTTTCCTGGTGTCAATGGCCCTAAATTAGGGGCGGGCGACTGCATATAACCCATTGAGTTGCTCACGGTAGTCGTTAAGGTGGTTCTACCTAAAATATCTGCGTTATGTTTAAATGGTAAAACTGCTTTACATATTTTCTTAGCAATTAATGTATTCCGAAGGATGAAAATTTGCACATCGATAAAACTAACTTGAAGTTATAGCATGGAGTACTTAATACTTGCTAAAGCATAACGATAATTATATTAAAAATCAACCATTTTTCTTTGAGTAATGTTACACCTGTTAATAGATGGCGCGACCTGTTCACTGATGACGTCAGAGACAAACAAAATTTGGAATGCTTGATTACGGTTATGTTTTAGCAAGTATTAAGTAATCCCATGCCATAACTTTGTAGGGGTGGAAGCGCATTATGTTAATTATGACATATCAGCTAAACGATCCTGGCTTCCCGTGCTGTCGAAAATTCCTCACAGCAGGAAGTAAAAATTTATAAGGTTATTTTGTATGGAAACTATCTATCAACGGAAAACTGAAAGACAGCCAGGCGTTCTTACTCTGCCAGCTTTACTAAAATGATCTGCTATTCGAGAGAGGGGAGGTAAAAAAAATAATGGCAAGACATGAATTCAACATTAGGCTTGTTTGAAACTTAACAAAATGTTTAGTCAAAGATAATCAATCCTGGCGGCTATTGTTCCGTAACACGCGCTCCTACAAGTTGTAGTTCCGCGGAAAATGCCAGAGTCCCTATTCATTAACGGAATACTCTTTTCTGCAAATAAACCTTTGCAAGTTATTTCCCTGTCGCAAACGTAAAAGTCTTCATTGGCTGGAATCTTTCGTGCACCTCGGCACACTTCTTTTGTTTGGAAAGCTAAGCCTCGCGTTCTGTTCCCGAACACGTGTCCTCGTAGATAGTTTTCTCCGTACTTACGTTACAGACAACCGGTGTCTCCCTCCAGCTCTTCCAACAATGAACTTTTTCCCGTGCTGCATCCCAGCACCTTCAACGATCCACCCTTTTCCGTGATGCACCTCAGCACCTTCCACGATCAACTCCAACCACTAACTGTCCCTTCTATCGAGAAGTTTTCTCCTAGGACCATCTCCTCTCCTTCTGATTGGCTCCTGCATTCTCCGCATGAGGCGCTAACCCTTTTTCCGAGCGGGAGCACGCGTCGAGCAGACGACCCGCCCGCCTCTCTGCGTCACCCCACCCTTTTTCTCCCTGACCTGCGAATTCCGGCGCTGAGCTTCCTTCGCCTCACCTTGACCTTGCACCTTCCGTGTATCCCACAACTTGCATTCCCCCGGCTAGGAACAATAGCAGTGCCTCAGCGAGTACATCGTCCTTACAATAGGCACATTGGAATGTCGCCTTACTTGTACATTTACAAGGTTTAACATCCGTTATTACAGGTTCCGTTGCTTTTTCACATCCGTCCTAAGGAAGATCTTAATACACTTGATAATAGTTGACATCAAATGTTCATGTCTTGATGAAAACAGTTCATTCTTATAGGATTAATGTCCATCACATGAATCTAAAGAATTTCGATCAAAATATATTATGCCGATAAATGTCTATCACACAATTCACCGATGTGCATAAATTCTCGCCCCCTACAAACTTAAAGTTAGTTTTATCGATGTGCAAATTTTCATCCTTCGGAATGCATTAATTGTGAAGAAAATATGTGAAGAAGTTTTACCATTGGAAACATAAGGTTGAGATTTTAGGCAGAACTGCCTTAAACCTTCATTTAAAAAAAAAAAAAAAAAAAAAAAAAAATCTAGGGGGCGTATACGGACAAACTGTTTTCTTGCTATGTGTACTTCCAAAAGTCGTGTTTGAAAAATGATTTTACCGTGACACAGCTGCCTCTATGAAGAATATATGGTGTATATTTGTTCATCCCCCTCCCCAATATGCATAATTCTCCCGCTCGGAGCATCAGTGTATACTTCTATTTGAAAAAGTGTCTCGTTTTCTAGGAATTCGTTCGAAAAGATCCCTTCTTGATCGCGTACCTTTGATTATGCAGAACATTTGGGCTCGTTTTCTACTTCAAATAGCGGGCTCGTTTTCTACTTCAAATAGCGGACAGTTTTACCGCTAAAAAGCATGTTATACATTTCCCCATTTTTAATTCTCCAATTTGAAAAATTGCTTTTGTTTCAGATATTTTTCTGCTTTTTAAAATATTTTACACACATTTTGCGATTTTTCGCTACGCACATTTTTGTTGCCAGTGGGCATAACTAGATATTTCTGTTTGGAATTATTTTTGCCATTTTATAAATCTGATTGAAAAAAAAATCCATTTGTATCCGTGTCGGTTCACTATGAAGGACACTGCGCACAATGTTCATTTTAAATAATGCTTAGTTTTTCTGGTGGGGGTGTAGATGGATGCATTTCCTTGTTTATTGATTTTCTCCTTTTCTAAAAATCCTTTCAGAAAAATTATGTTTTGGTCGGACAGGATTTAAAAGACGTGTTTGTTGTGCCCCAGAACTTTGTGTCATCTGAATTTTTTTACAAGTTTGGGGCCCTATCTTGTCAAATATTGGTTAGATTTTGGCTCTGGACACATAAATTGCTGATTAATTCAGTTTCTAACCTTAATCATCGTGCTCATCAAGATGTTAATAGGAGAGGCTGATTCCATGACCTGAAGCGTAACTTTGCTGTTTCTAACTCAGTTTTGAATATAATTTGCTGAGATCTTCAACTGGAATGTTTGTGGTGTTAGATTGAAAAAAAAATCATCTTTGAAGGCTGGATCACCGGTGCGTTCATTCATAATGTCCTCCAGAATTAAGGGGGTCGCTGAATTCCCACAGCAGGTGAAGGGGTGTGTCGCTGGCCCGTTCTGGTGAAACGGTATCTAAGTGTTTTGTAGAGCTTTTCGAAATATTCAGAAATAATATTTCGCTTTGAATTTTGTATTTCGAAAAGGTCATAGAAACAGGCAAGCATGTCGAAGATACATCAGTAATAATATTGAGGATTCGGTGATGTATTAACTTTTTATTTTTCTGTGAACGAAAACTTTTCATTTCTCACCACTGGGCCATGACCCACTGATCACGAATCACAGTTCTGGACGATATTTTTCGAATAATCAGCTACTGGTACTGCATAAATTAAAAGTTCGCCCAACCTTGGAGTATTGTTCTCACACTCAGGGTACTGCGGCCAACATAGAATTCTTGACACTGGGCAAAATGCGACCTTCTATTGAAATCAAAGGCAAATGAACTACTTTTAAACAGGTTATATTTTGAAAAAAATAAAAGAAAACTGGTCATTGTACCGCTGGATTTGCGTTCCACATGTCGTTCTCCGTTTAAAAATAAATAAACATCTCACGTTATTAAGAAATTGTCGGATGCTAACAGCGATTCTGCAGGATTAACTCGTAAAAGTGTGTTGGAGTCGAAATTTTTTGCTTTTCCTTATCTGAAATCCTTCTCTAGGTCGACACTTTTTCGATCAATCGTTTTGTTCTGTGTGCTGTTACAATTTTAAACTTAATTTTTAATGTCTTTCAGTTGCTTTGTGAATGTTTAAATACCGCAGGACTCGAAGTTTTATTAGGTATGTCGTGCGAATGAAATCCAACAAATTATGCTGTTTTCCATTTAGTTTTTGGCCCCATGTTTTTTTCTGGCTTTTGAAAAATATGGCATCATAAGCTCGTGTCAGTGGTGTTTGTGTTCCGAGTCTAATCCGGATTTCCGTGTTTCTGTGCTCAACCGAACCCGAAATTTCAGGTTCTCAGCTATGTAAATTGTGCCCAGTGACGTCGGAACTCTTTTTTGACAGCGCAGGAAGATGTCGGAGAAAAAAGTATTTTATCGTTTCACAAAATTTATCGTCCTATTGTAAAAGAAGACGTGCTAACTTCATTACGAAAATTTGCTGGAAAAATTTTTTTTTTCGATTAAACATTCATCTTTAAAAAAAAAAAAAGCATTTTTATATTCATATAGTTTCTCAATCTAAACTAACTGTACACATAAACGGCCTAGAAATACAGACTTTGATACTTCCGGATTGGTACCAATTCCGCAGGAATTGTACCCGTAGGCGCTATAATTAAACATTGAAGGAACCTATATCTCATTCCTCACCCTGCTTCCATTTCCCTATTTTGTTTTACTCATTTTTTTAGAGGAAGACTAATTTTTGAACTTAATGAGACACACAAAACGTTGCTGGTCTTCAAACGAGAATCAGCCCACTGGACAGTTTAATGGGGCATTTCTTGGGGTCTCAAGAGTTGCATTAAAAAAAAAAAAAAGATCAGATTTCTAGATAGTTCATGGTAAAAAATGAAGAGCAATACTCAATTGCTATCAAAATGAACTTACGAAAAACCCGAATGTTTGAGATTTCTGTTGGATGTTAACGTCCTTTGCTCGTTTCTTTTATTTTTGTCGAACACCTGCTGCAAGTTTACGTTTGTGAGTTTCAGTTGCGTGGATGCAGAACAGAACAGCCAGCGGTTCGTTGCAGAGAATTATAGGATCACGACCCTGGACAAGTGCGAGGAGAGATGGCGTCGCTTCGATGTGTGTGAACACGTTATTTGTTGTTCTTACAAAAAGTGCTCTAAAAGAGTGATGATAAAAGAATTCTCGCTGGAGTAAACTGTTTTGTGTGAAGTCCCAAAGGGATATATCAAATTTATGGTAAGACTGTTTAAAACAGACTAAATAAATATAAAGCAAAGTTCGTTGTTGATTAATAGCTCATTCATTCTATGTTTATTATATATCCGTGAACTTACGTTAGCGTTTTAGTTGTGTGTTTAGTCAAGAATAAGTAAGATAAATGATTTCAGGAGTCTGTCCATTATGAACATAGTTACCGTTGCACATCATTTCTTAGTTTTTAACTTACACCATCAATTTCCAATCACGAACATATGTAATTCGGAAAGAGAGAAAACTAAGGGGACAAATGTGATGTTTTGTCCCCACACTCATTTGCGTGCGGGGCATTTGCCCCCGCAGTTCCGACGCCGGTGATTGTGCCGACACAGATGAACGGTGTGGTGCATTGTTTAAAACATATTTTTTTACTCTTTTAACAGCTTTTTAAATTGCGCCGACGCCTCTAAACTGTATAGTAAATTGCTTAAAACGATTGGTCAGGATTTTGTCCATTGCACTAATTAGCTGCTAAAGAATTATGTAGCACTACCGTATACCTTTCGAAGTTTTCGCCAGTCTTGCTGCTCCACACGTGTTATACTGTAAAACGTTTTCTGAAATTCAGGAGCAACTTTCCGTGATTCCTTTCGTGAATTAAGGAGGCACATTCCTGTCACAACCATTTTCCGTGAAATGACGTGGAAACCTCTTAGTTTCATGGAGTTTACGTACGCCGGGAAAATTCTGAATTTTTAGAAACCTTTCCGCAATTCCTTTCTTATATTAGCGGAAAAACTCTGTTTTCACTTTTTCCGAATCCATATGACGAAAATTTTCCGGTAATAATAGCGACTCGCGGAAATACTTGAGGTTTGGTAAAAAATTAAATTTCTATCATCTGCCGGAGGATCTGATTTTGAAGTTCTGTTGCGAGATCGGATATTGTGGATAGCATATTGCATACATTTTGGTTATTGTGGCACAGGATGTTCCTTTTTCTCTCCCCATTTTGTGCACTAGCTATTGTATATTGGTTGTCCATGTATCAGTTTTATGGAGCCTTGAAACAAAACCTTATTATAGCCATCTAGAGTAAGTTTTATATTAGGGGAATGCGAAAGTTTCCGCCGCCTCAGCTAGCGGGCGCTGTAGGGGTCTCACCGGTTTTCGACCCGTGCTGACAGTTCGTACATGAAGCCAAGCATGGCGGTCGATAAAGTAAATTTGCGGCACTGTTTGTTATTCATGTTTAGTTTAGGGAAAGTGCGAGTGAAGCATACGGTTCAGTATGTCAGGCGTATGGCCAAACGGTTATGGGTAAGCGGACGCGTCGAGAATGGTTTGCCAGGTTTAAGAAAGGTGATCTAAGCTTGGAAGACAAGCCACATGCAGGTAGACCTCAGGAACTCGCAGACGAGGAATTGGAATTGCTGTTGCAAGAGGATGCCACACAATCGACCACACAACTGGCGAAACGTTTGAAAGTGGCTCAATCGACGGTGGTACGGCGTCTAGAGGCCTTGGGGAAAAATTCAGAAGATTTGTAAATGGGTTTCGCATACTTTAATGGAGGGTGACATTGTTCAACGATTGAGCATCTGCATGTTGTTGCTGAACAGGTTTCAAGGGAAGAATTTCTTGTGGAAGGTTGTCACCGGGGATGAAAAATGGATTCCCTTTCATATAGTTTTGATTAAAAATATTTCACTCTTGTCGAAATTTCGCCTCTATTTCGTGTTACAGTACCATCTTCTTTTCTCAGTGTCATAATCTGTTTTCTTCCCTTATGAAGATGCCCCTTTGCTCTCTTCAAGCTTTGGTTGTTTTCAATTGCATTTCCGACTAGTTCACAATTGAATATCCTTACGTCTTCAGTAATACTTTTTCGTTCTGTCTTGCATAGCTCTATATATTCCACTTCGGAAGTTACATCTTTATTTGTCCTCATTTCATTCGCATCAGCATTTTCATTTTCTCTGACATTTTCTTCATATGCAACTTGTTCTTAGTACCAGCTATTTTTGTTGCTGTTTCCATAATAACGTTTCTTAGTTTTCTGTTAATTTAAAAAATGTCCACTTCTTCCGATCACAGAAGTTTTGAAAACGGCTGGGCTGGGATTTAAAGCAGAGAATCTGTTCCTCAGTTCCAATTTGAAGGTATCTTGATGCTTTTTAAGGTTGGTCATGAGCTTGCCACGTTCGAGTTTAGTGTTGAGGTGCATCTTACATCTCACCATTCTATGGTTACTCCCTATGTTGAAACTGTTCAGCACACTTCAGTCTTCATTGACAAATTTCATGTTACACATGAAATCAGTTTCACTTGATATACCATTGGGATGCCTCCATGTCCATTTCCTGTGTGGCTTTTTTCTTGAAAAAAGAGTTCATGGTGAACACCTTTCTGCCTCTGCAAACTCTACGAGAGTATTTCCATGATGGTTTCTTTCGTGACCGAATTACCTACCGGTTTCGTTCTGTTGCCCTATTTTCGCATTAGAATCACCCTTAATGATCTTCAAGTGGTACTTGTGTGTGTATATACTGTATATCGTTCTATGTGCATAATACGTGATATCTCCAGCGCTACATTGTGGAAAGGGTTTGATTCCGTGGGTCACCGCCATTTTCTTGGCGCTCGGCTCCCGGGTGTCTTGCGGGCATAAGCGTGATCAGCGACTGATCTGCAGCCAGTTCGGACAAAGAAATTTTCCAGTGTGTCCCTTGACAGTCATCATAATGGCAGATGCTAGGAGATGGAGAGCGAGCCCGAACGAATATCATTTGTTCTTAACCCTTTAAGCGGCCGAAACGGGAATGTTCACATAGCTGCTATGTTTTACGAAAACTACGGCAAAACAACAAAAACACCACCACACACACACACACAGTACCGACCATAAACCTATCACTGGGTAATAAACGCTAGCTTCTGATGTTTTATTCTGTGCTCTATGATCGAAGGCATGATGGGGAAGAATTACTGGGTTTGACACGGACATCAATTCTCAATAATTTTCATTTGCAAACCTATAAAATGTCCCCTAAATATCGCGCCATTGTTTTATCCCTTTTAGCAGGTAACCAGCCAAAAAGAATTTGTGTCGTTCGAGCTAAATTCAGACCGTTTTGCTGCTAACCTCGAGTTAATTCGTTCCAACCATTCGAATAGTTAAGAAAGCACTCCTAGGAAGTGCGGTAATTAATTGTGACTGTGTGTGTGTAATAGATTATACAACATTGGAAAAAATGTTTAATGTACTTTATGGTGCATACCGAATCAAACTAACATAGGTGACTGTTTTCAACTAAATATGTAACCTTTTCAAACAGTAATGTCTTAGTTTTCCTAGAAGCAAAATTCCGGTCTGATGTTTGCAAAGAAGTTAGTACATAAAGTTAATGTTTGCGTGTAAGCTTCCTTCCTCCCCCTTCCCAAAGTGTGTAATTGTTTCACAGTTCAAATCCTATTTGATTTAACTCGATGAAAGTGTATTGTGCTGGGAAATTCTGCTGAGTGGGTGAGTGAGAAGGATTGCTAAGGCGAAATTTACTGTTTAGTGTTGTTGTGCACAGTAAATACGTAATATGAGCTTTCGCTAAGTTTCGAAAAATACATTTTCTTCTTCTCTTTTTAGACCTTGTGGAATGTTTCTGCTACAAATGGAAAGGTTACTCCAGATGAAGTACTGGACTCTCTGCGTAATGCATTATTACACAAGGGGATTCCATGCAAACAAAAGGGGTAAGTATCCTTCAATTACTAAATTAAAGCACTCGTGGTGTACAATGTTGTTGTACGATGAGCGTTTTGCACCTATGTTGTGTGCGCGTATTTGTTTGTTTGTTTTATTTTTTGAGCCTCCAGTTCAAAGAACGGCGTTTCACAGACGTTTGGAAATCCGAACCCGTGAGCCGTCATTAAGCGTGTACGTGTGAAATGTATGCTGCTCCTGGCACTGTCCACGTAATTGATGAACTACTATTGGCCAGTGGTTTCCACGATCTCCTTCCGGTGATTTTTGCAGAAGCCTGTGCTGTGTTTCCGTGTTTGTAATCTCTAAAATGAAGTTCCCGAAGCAGCGGCAAACTCTGTAAGTGTTGTGTTATTCCCGCTAAAGGTATCCATATGATTGTTGATGTTTTCATGCTCCGCAAATGTAATGTTTATGCTGCTGAATGTTAAATGATTCTTTTTAATTCTCAGATCTGTTTTGTCATTAGTTTTTATTAAATTCTAATTATCGTTCCAATCTGATTCTACTGCTGGATGAAAGTCTCCCCAAGTCTCTTCTACAACTCTCTGTACTGAGACAGTCTCTTCTATGTTACTACTGCATGCTGTCGAATTTCATTCATTCATCTCCCACGTGGTCTTCTGGGTCTTTCAGCAGCTCTTCGCTGAGCGCCGGTTCCTCCACTCAGATCAAGGCCCGATCTTCACCAATGAATCAAAGATTGACGGGATCGCTGTTGTCTGTATAGAAGATGTTTTTGTCGAGCGGATATCAGCTAAGGCTACGGTGTTTTAGGTGGACATTCGTACTGTCAACTTTGCACTTCGGCACGCACATTCAAACTCTCATCTCTGTGCTATGGTTTATTTGGATTCCTTGAGTGCTTTGCGGTCTACTTCCCCTGCAGATTGTGGGAATCATCCTTCTCTTTCTGAGACTCTTACTCCGTTGCTTGCATGCGACCGTTTCGAGATCCGATTCTACTGGATCCCCTGCCATGTTTAGATCCGTGGAAATTAATTGGCTGACTCTGCTACCAGGTCTGTTCTTCCCTCGTTGGGTGCCACAGCCTTGCTTGTGCACCACTAGGACTTACATTTTCCTGCTCGGGAGTATATAAAGTGTATGTACCAGGCTCTGGGATCAACTTGTAGGGAACAAAACTGCATCGTACAAAGCCAGTTCTGGGAGCCTGGTCGTTAACTTTCCGTTGGAGCCGTAGGCAGGAAGTTGTACCAGCACATCTCTGCATTGGGCATTGTCGTTTTACTCACCGCTATTTGCTGTGCTGCCGCTATGCCCGTATGTATGTGACGTGTAGTGTACCTCTGACTGTTCATGTTTTGTGTGTATGCTCGTTTTGTTATCTGCTTTATAAGACGACCCAGAAACCCTAAGAGTTCTGTTAAATGATTAGTTTGGTTTGAAGTGTCTCCTGTCTTGTCTTTTTAACTTTGTACCGGTGTTTTTCGTTGTGTGTAGTTTGTTGTCTTTTTATTGGCCTTTTACACCGTCTTTTTTTTTTTTTTAATGTACGTTACATATCTTATTTAATTGTGTTTTCACGTTGTTTTCTTTTCTTTTCAGGCTGTAAACTGTGGGGCTTGTTACCCTTGGCCCTATGCGTCAATAAGTTCCATACAGCCAACCAACCAACTTCTGAATCTTTTTCTGGTCCTTGAAATCCAGTTTAATATTTCACTTGTCGATCAGTGGTCAGTTCTTCTAGCAGTATGTCTAGCCCATTGCTATTTCAGAGATCTTATTTTGATCATGATGTCATCTACCCTTGTCATTTTCTTGATCTATAAGTTCTTTTTCCTATCTTGCTTCTTTCAGTTGTCCGCATCCTTTGCATTTTTTTTTTTTTAGTTAGGTTCACGTCTCGAATCCTTGGGTTAGAACTGGAAAGATGCATTGATTAAACACAACTTTAAGACATAATTTTAAATTGTTTTAACCCCCCCCCAAGTGACTCCTGACACACACACACAATATGTATATGTACTCTTACACACTGAAATGCCATTGCATTAGAGTCACTTGCCCTTTAACGCGTTGAGCTACCCGTTGTTCTAGTGATGGCGGCCTTACGGCGAGGCATGGACTCTACGAGCTTACAAAAATGTTCTGCAGTTATCGCCAGCCACGCATCCTCTAATGCTATCCATAATTATCCCAGGTTTGCAGGCGATGGGACACATGCCCGAACAAGTGTTCGAGGGTTTTTAAATCCCGGCTTTTCTCTAGGTGTCCTCTGAAGCTTTTCAAATTCACTAGAGTGCTCTTGTAAATATGCAGAAGTAGCCGGGTGCGACCTGTGGGATGTGCAGGATCTTGCTGGAATACGCCTTTGTCGCTGGAATGCATTCTAGATATGAATGGGTGTAAATGGTAGGCTGGATATCCACATATTGGGGGGGCACTCAAAATTCACTATACACTTACCAAAGGGGCCAAAACATTCCAGCTGAAGACACCCTAGACCAGTGGTTCTCAAACTTTTGTTCTTCAAGTACCCCTTGGGAATATTTAGCTAAACTGCGTACCCCATGTATATTACATATATTAGAGATACACCCTACTAATAAATAAAAACTTTACTCCGGTACTTTTATGTTTATGTGTGTGTATGTAAATACAAGTGCACACATATACTGTATATTAATTTACAAAAGTTACATATATTGGCGTCACAGAAATTGCATGAATCTTTAGGAAAAACCTAACAAAACTATGGGACTTAATGTGGTTGCTAACTAATCGCGTACCCGACATTACGTTTGCCTACCCCCAAGGGGTACCCATTCCCCACTTTGAGAACCATTGCTCTAGACCATCTCTGAGCTACCCCCAGCCTGTATTATTCCAACATGAGTCGCAAGATCCGCGCTCTCCCATCGGCTCGATGCAGTTTAAATCGGGATTCACCACTCCAGGCTATCCGCTTCCAGTCCTCTGTGTTCTAGTGTCAGTGTGTTTTTGCCCAGGCAAGGCGTTGAACCTTGTGTCGCGCCGTTAGCTCCAGGCTATCCGCTTTCAGTTCTCTGTGGTCCAGTGTCAGTGTATTTTTGCCCAGGCAAGACGTTGAGCCCTGTGTTGTGCCGTTCGCAGCGGGATTCTTCCAGAGCACTAAACGTTTGAGATTACGTTGCACTGACATGGCGATTTGATCCACGTTTGAAATCGGTGTTGATTTGTGATATTGTCTTGCGCCTATCAGTTCGAACAGTGCTTCCCGAAACACGCACACCACGAGATGTCAAGCCTGGTACTCCTCTGCAATTCATTCGGGAGCTTGTGCTTTTGCAAGAATGTTCGTATTCCCGAAACGTTCTGGACACTGTAACACGGGAAAACCTCAGTGTGTTGACGATTTCCGAGATGGAGTGACCCATCCTGCCGGCACCTACAATCTACTGCCTATCAAAAGCATCCAAATCACGTGTCCCAACCATCACGCTTGTAATCGATCACTATTGGGGAAGCTGTGGTTGATGACTGTATTTAACCACTGTTTTGGGGCATGCGCAGTCATCAGATAGTAGCAACCAAACATTTTCATAACTTCTGCTATCTGTAATTCAGTGGTACTTCGGTGTATATGAATGTGTACACTATAAAAAATAAGTGGTGTGAATTCACGGAAAATTTCTGAAAATAACGTGCAGCAAAGTTGCCGGTAGGTATCCGTGTTTTTCAGAAATTTTCCGTTTGTCAAAGTGCCCGTTCATTTTAACTTCCGTATTTTCTCAGATATTTCCGTAGACAAAAATTCCCTTTATTTCAGAAAAATCCATTTCTGGTTTTTCCGTACTTAAACTGAAATTCCGCAAAATCAACAATCCTGCATAGCACTTACCCGCAGCGGTCAGGATCGAACACCCGACGATATAGCTCGCCCGACAGGCACCTTGTGCCTTTACCAACTGAGCTACAAATGCTCGGAAACCTGACTCACGTACGTCATAAAACGAATCACACGACAACGAAATTTAGTCATTTTATTTTCTGTTGGAGCTTATTATTTTTCTGAATAGGTTTGTAATTTATTTATTTATTTTTTCCTATAGGAGGGCTTTTCAAATATTAAGCATTTTTCTTCGTGGTTTTTCGAAGCAACAAATTGCTTTGCAACATGATTTTTTTTAAACTGACAGTGAAATGTACTTTTTATAGTATTATTTCACATACACAAAAAAAAACTAAATATAGAATTTACTCTCGATAGCTCCTATAATAGCTTTTGTCTTCAGTTGTCCAAAGACTGATACACAGACATCGTATAATCATCTGTACAAATAAGTACCCAGCTTCTTACAGTAACACAATATATAATAAGTAGCTGGTGCACCAAATAGGGGAAAGGAGAAATATCCTGGGTCACAAACAACAAACAAAATCTATGAGATATGCTATCCACAATATCCGATCTCGCTACGAAACGTCAAAATTCGACAGACGATTGAAATTTGAAAGTTAATCAAACCTCGAGTATTTCCACGAATCGCTACTGTTAGAGGAAATTTCTCGTCATACGGTTACGGTAAAAGTGAGAACGGAGATTTTCCGTTAATATACGAAAGGAATTGTGGAAAGGTTTCTGAAAATTCAGAATTTTCCCGTGGCACGAAAAGTCCGTTAAATTCAGGTTTCTTTCCGTCATTTAACAGAAAGGTAGTATCAGAAACATGCTTCGTTAATTCACGAAAGAAATGACGGACACTTCTCCGTGAATTTCAGAATTTTTTTTTACAGTGTACAAACACACAGGGGATGGGAAAATATTGGAAACATCTGATATAAAAATACTACTTCTTGTAATGGCTCACTTACTTATGAAGTGACGAATTTTTTTGTGTTTCTTTCAGGAAGTACTGCGAAGGAGCGAGAATACAAGCAGTAGCTTTTTCAGAGGGTATAAAACAATAGCACTCGTGAGACAAAATGACCGACTTATCTGAATTTCAAAGATTGTTGGAGCCTATTTAGTTCTGGCATAAGTAACTGAAACTGCGCACTTGTTAAATGTTTCGAGCAACTGTATTGAAAATTATGACTGCACTCACGATGTCTGGTAAAATAACATCTGATAGGACGAACTATGGCTGGAAATGGAAGCTACCTGAAAGAGACCGCCAGGGACTGAAATGGATTGTTGCACGAACACAAAACTATTGGCGCAACCATCGTGGCGTTTTTAGCAAACCGTCCTTTTGGTCTCTGCGTTGCGCACTTGGTCACTGATTGGCAGAAGTCGACGAGCCAGAGAAGAAAATACTTTAGTGAAACATGTTTCATGTCCATTCTAGTACTTCTTTGTATTATCTTAATCAACAGATCAGCGGCGTTCTTTCAACTGTCCGGTAAAGGATATTTACGCCCTGACCTCTAATAAAAATGGAAAGTTTTAAAAAACCTTAAAATATGTGCTTTGAAAAAAAATACGAAATACAAGTATGGCGCTATTCACATCCAATATCCATTAAACATTACTATTTTATAGGTGTCGAAATTAAACTGCATAGATAGAAAAATACCCAATCGCGATTAAATTAAAACAAATTGCTGGATGAAACCTAATTTATGTACATTTTGTTAAATAAACTAATGTGGTTTGGTTAACGGAGAAAAATGTAAAGAAAAAGTATTTTTTATTCAAAATTATGGTCTGTTTTAAAATTACCGAGAGAAACGTCGATTGTAATAATAATAGTAGTAATAAAAATTACACTCCGTGATATTGAAATTGCAGTATCCAGAAGGAACAGGAATACAAATACGATGATTAAAGTAATTACAGCCAAGGACATGCTAATGAACACACTTGTTGATACAAAACGATGGTTATTCAGTGTCTCAGTATGTGGTCAAAAAGCTGTCGAATCGCCTTCTGCTATATTTCCCACCAAGCCTCTTGTACCTGATCCCTCAGAACAACCGTGGTCTGCGAGTGGGTCGGACCACGGCTGTTCTGTGGGACCATGGGCAACAGGCGTCCAAACAAGGCTCACACATGCTCGACTGGGGAAAAGTACATAGACTTCGCTGGCCAAGACAGTACGCCCACACCACGAAGACATCAAGAGGATTGCGGTATGCATGCAGGCATTATCATGCTGAAAATATGGCGTCTGAAGTTTTCGTACGCTTCCTGGTATTTAAAACCTGACTAAATGAGACCTTTTTCTCTTTATTTGCCCTCATACTCCAGGGGAAAAAAATTTTGATTCCTGGAAATGATTGCACTTGGGACTTTTTCGAAGTATTCCATTGCTTATTTAGTGGCTTTTGTTCTAAATTCGCGATTTTCCTTCGGCTGCCGGAAGCTATTTTAAGCTCACCTTTCCCAGCTGACTTGCATTTGGTCCTGTCCTGATTAGATATACTTCATCACGTTCCTCACCATTGATTCGGAGAAGACCCAGATACTCCACAAATGCTACGGTTTCTCCTTGGGCACTACGGAAAAACCGAATATAGTACGAAAATCTCAGTGAAACAATGCTATTCAACTTCTGTGTAAAGTTTTTTTTCAAGTTTCTAACAATTATCAAAAACTTTTGGGATGGTTTATTGGATGTTTTTAAAAAAATATCATGGCATTTCAATGTTTTTTCGATATTTTTAGACGTTTTTCATAAGTTGGCCGAATGTGTTTGGAATTGTTGAAAAGTATTCTTGTACCAGGGATGAGAATGTCCCATGAATTTCGGAATTTCGAATTTTTCTAAAAAAGTTGCGTCTCTCTCTCTCTCTCTCTCTCTCTCTCTCTCTCTCTCTCTCTCTCTCTCTCTCTCTCTCTCTCTCTCTCTCTCTCTCCCTCTCCCTCCCTCCCTCCCTCCCTCCCTCCCCTCTGTGTGTGTGTTCCTGATTATATTCTTATATTCCTGACCATGTTCTCCGTTTTTCAAATTCTTCGGTAATAGTGAAAAAGAGCGACTTCTTATTTTTTAAAGAATTATTTCTAATGAAATATTTGTTTTCCTGTTTCTAACAGTCTCTTCTTCAAAAACAACCAGTATAGCAAGCATTTTTGCCCCCTTGCCCTTTTAAAGTGAAATTAAATTTTAAAATAGAAACTCTGTTCGTCGTGGAATCTGAGCCATTTCTTTGAGTTGTAAAATTGTTTTCACGGTTGAGTGGACCATGCAGTACTGGTTTTTGATATTTAATTTGGTATACTCGATAATCTTGCACTCTGAAGTCGGTCCTTAGCCGCGCTGGCGCAGTGGTCTAAGCGATGGCCTCTGATCATTCGTCCGAACGGGATCCGGGTTCGAATCCCGGTGAGGCATGGATGTTGTGTTTGTCTTACTGCACTGGCTCTCTCCCTTCCCTGGAACCAGTGACCCTAAATTAGGGACGGGCGACTGCTTATAGCCCATTGAGTTGCTCACGGTGGTCGTTAAACCACCGATAAAAAAAAAAAAAAAAAAAGTCGGTCCTTGCGAGACAGGACCCTGTTAGCTTCTTCGGTTCGGCCACGCGTTGCTTTGAACTCAGTGCGGTATAAGAAATTTTAGTAAAAGAGTATCTGACACAAAATCTAAAACTGGAGGGTTTGGTAAGGAATCCCAACGAGAAAGACAGGAGTAGGGGAAAGCAACTCTACTTGAGGCGAGCCAACGGAAAGCAGCAAAAGCACTCTTCAAGTGTGGTCTGGTATGTCTAACACCATCTTATTAATTCACAAGGACTTAACATCTGATCCAAATTTTTTAACTGTGACACGAGATCAGTGCTCAATAGCAACTCTCTCTCCCTCTCCTAAGTGCTGGTCGGGGAGAGGGGGCTGTTACTACCACCTTAGGTGTGGGACGGTTAAAGACTACACTGGAGTCATAGTCAAACACGCCACTAACAAGTTCATTGAATGAGCAACCACTTTATTGAAGAACTTGGTAAGCCTTTTATGGTAAACTCGCGGACCGATTCGACACCAAGTCGATCTCCCATATTACGGGTAAGGGTCCACGGCGGAGCACCAGTGACCATCCGACGTGCTGTGTTCTGCATCATCTCGAATCTTTCTTAGAGTCGTACTCCTGCCCAGATGGTGTCAGCGTATACGAACAATGGCCTGTTCCATAAGCGAACAGTATTTGTGGTGTGTTGTAAGAAAGCTTATCTTGCGGGGGAGTGGTGCTAGTGCTCCGATGTTCTGCTTAGCTCTCTTCGCGAGGTAGTTAGTGTTGGCTCTTGGCTACCTGCGAAAGTCTACTACCTATTTACAACCCCAAGTGCTTAATCGAAGTGACCCAGAGGATAGTTTCGTGGAATATGACCAGTTTCGGCACTCCTTTCAGAAAAACAACAACTCTCTTATATGGGTTGATTTTAATTCGCCAATCAGTGTACAAAGTCTCCGTCTCAGTAAGGAAGTTCTGGAGGTGCATCACAGTTCTGGGTTTGTTCAGGGACCTGATGGCAACAACTGTACCATCTGCATACATCGTGAGCTGACCGCATTTGGGCTTGGGCAGGGTCGTGCACATGCATTTATCGAGAACAGCGTTGGTCCAAGTACGGAACCCTGAGAGATACAGGCTCCGTTCAGAAGAAAGCTCGCTGTCAATCCTAACAGCAGAGCTGACGCCAGTAAGGTACGAACCAATCAATCTCTGTGTTCACATCAGCCGGAGTTTCTGCGTGACTTCTGATCTGTCCTTCTGGCCGCTATAATTCTAATGTCACAGAGTGTATGAGTGCTAATCATTGTCTTTGCTTTGCCATAATGAATCTTCTTTACTGTCACTTCTGATTACGAAGAATGCATATTCGGCCCATAAGTTGTTTTTTCTCCAATACAAAGCAATTCAGTTATAACAGGAAAACCAGATGCTATAAAAATTCAAGATTTTGTCAGATGTAAAACAGGTCTGGGTGATTTTGTCAGATGTAAACAGGTCAAATATAAAAGAGGTTTGCACTGGATTGTAGTGTAAATCGCTAGGACTGGCCAAAAGAAGCGCGCCCGGTTTAGCCTTCCCCTGGCTATGGGCTTGGATGGATATGTGATTTTCTTCTTTTCGTGCAATTCTGAAACTCTTTTTCGACCTGCTTTGTCTTGACTGAGTTTTTAGTTCTCTGAGAACCGGGCATTTAATGAATCGTGAAATGAAAATGCATCTTTCGTGTTCTTACGCGAACAGGATAACCATTCTTTGTCGAAAAAGCAATCCTCCTAATGTGTATGACGCTAGACTAAACTGCATGTGTACCAAGTGTAACTGAACACTTTGTGGATGTTTTTTTGCTTGTAGTGAAGTAACATATACCGTTGGTGCATATTGAAAAAATCATTAATTTTAAGTTATTACCTTTTTTTCTGCTTCTACCAGAATTGCAGGAAAATGGCATTCTATTTAAAAATTTCGACAAAAGACAGAAATTAAGATATCACCTTAAGCACATTCGTTATGTAATTTCATGGCATATGAACGTGTGTGCAACAACCTTTCCCCCTAAAGAGCTTAACTTTATTTGTTATGTCAAATGGGAAAGAAAATGGAATTGAAACTTTGTATCAAATAACTACTATCTTGGCGCAATCAAAAACCCGAGATTCTTCCGTGACCTTTTTTTTTTTTTTTTTTTTTTTTTTTTCCTTACGGCGGGTAAGCTAATGTTAATACGACTGCCATTCTCAATGAAGTCTAACCCATAATTATCTCTTTTCCCACTATCCTGGGGGATCGCGCTGCTGCTTTTTAGTTGCATACTATGAAGCTCACCGTACCATTATTAATGGGCAAAGCGTGACAGAAACGCATCAGGGGAACACTCATCACACAGTTTTTGCTAGATTGTGTATAAAATTGCTTAATAAAAATCATTTTCGTGATTCGTATTAAATGGGATAGTCAATACCCTTCAAGTATTTAATCGATGATAATATAGCGACGTGGCTTAAATGCTCACCCTGAAAAATTATTTTTAGGCGTTTCTCACTAAGTTGTAAACCGTTGCACGGGTACATCGCGTCCGTCCTTGACTTACGGCAAAAGGTTTCGAAGCAGTGGCAGATATATCTTTCTGAGCTTTTGGATATACAGCATACGGCGTAAGATTTCTTTCTTTTAATATACAGTGACATGAGAGAGCTAACCGAGGAGGATATCTAACGTATGTACGGGAAGACTTAGACTTGATGAGTAAGTTTAGTTTACTGTTTAGACTGTCGTATTCTATTTATGATGCTGCTTGTCTCGTAAGTGTGTGTGTGGTGACCTTAACGGAAAATCTATCTTATATTTGCATATGCTAATTCGTTCTATACACATTTTCTGAAAGACTATTGCGTTCTGATCTTCAAAATTTTGAGCGTAAATCAACCAGTTCCTTAGCTCATATATATTATGCCCTAGCTGTGATTTCGAAAATTTTGTCTGAAATGTTTTTAAAAGTCAATTTATCTCATTCGGGAAGTATTCCGATTTTGCACCTATTCAGATAAATTGAATTTAAAAAACAAGATCCAAAGTTTTCGAAATCGCAGCTGGAGCATATATATTAGGTAAGGAGTTGGTTTATTTGTGCTCAAAATTTTGAAGACCAGAACACAATGATCTTTGAGAAAATGTGTATAGAACGAATTAACATTGCAAGTACAGGATAGATTTTTCTTTGAGGTCCACCTTAATTAAACGCGGATAAATCAAAATACTAATGACAATGACTATGAAGAACTGATAAAATTAGTTGGAATTTGGTTCCCGGATTTGAAAATTTCTTTTGATATGTTTGTAATCGCCACGTGTGCCCAATCAAATCGAAAGTATTGCCCTGAAATACAGTACACTTTGGTTGTAAAGCCATTGATTGTTAACGCGGTGTCGGATATAATCAGAGGCGTTTTATAGCATGAGCGTACCCGGCTTTCGCCGGGGGGCCTCAGGCTCTGGAGGGGGTAGGCTTTCGTTAACACCGTTTTGACTGAGTCGCCCAAGTGTTACGCCATTTTTCCCACTTCGACTCACACTGCAGAGAGCGTGTTTTCTATTTCCCTTTAAGATTTGCCGAATCTAAAACGGGAGTAAGAAAGGAAATACGGAAAGGAAATAATAATAATAAAACACTTGTAGCTTAAAGCAAATTTAAACACAGTGCCCGGTTTTTTTTTTTTTTTTTTGTAGGCTTACTGGGAATCTCATTCCTGTTGGGGAAAAAAAGCAACGCCAACCAAGCTTATTTCCCCATGGGCGGTTTTGGAAAATGGACAAACCCGCAACAACAGCCCCCCCCCCCCCCCCTCAACCACACACACATTCATTTATGTATCAGGTTAAAAGTACATAGTCTTCATTCACTTACATGACAAATAAGTTTCGTGATCACAATGCACCGAATACCATGCTTTATGGGCCTTTCTCATGAAAATATCTAGATCTGGAATTTATCAGTCTTCAGGTAGCTTACATATACTTGTATATATACAAACTAGCGCCCACATATAAGATTCACGATACTCGGTTTTATTTACTTATACGACGATTAAGTTTCACGATCACGATGTATTATATCTCAGCAACGCTAATAAATCATTAGTGACCGTTGAAAAAGGGTCTCTCAGAGCAATCGATCATTGTCCATTAGAAGAGCTTTTTCAGCTAGGAGTTTTATATTACCAATAATCAACAATCGTTTTACAGTTCGTCTAGCCACAGCAGCACAAAGAGCGAAAGTGTCCCATAAAATTCGTAATTAGTTTACAACTCTTACGGCGTCGATAGCTGTCTCCCCGAGAGCATTGAATCCAGAAGAACCTGGGGTGACAAAATGGTTACGAGACATTAAAGAACGGAGAATTTGAGGGCTCCCAGAGTCAGAAAATATCTGAAAGCTGGAAAGAGAAAATCATGAAGGACTAATCTGTTGAAAATTCAAAGTAGAATAATTCTAAATTAATTGCATTGCTGACATAATGTTGGGACAACATCTGATCTTCTAACAAGTCAGTCTTAACTAAAAATAAGAATCCTAAAGAAAAGTCACAACCTTTTTCGTGTCATATTTTCTCATAGATCAAACCCAAAATGCTGGAGAGGAAAATCCCACTAACAGTCAGAGTTGGAAACGGGTCAAAAATTTCGGACCGGACCTGGACAAATATGCTTTGAATTCGAAATCTCAATTTATATATATATATATATATATATATATATATATACATATAAACGTAATATATATATTATTTGTAACCCATAATTGACCCGTATAAATCTGCTTTGAATTCGAAACTCAATACATATAAACGTAATATATATCATCATCATCATCATCATCGTCAACCATTATCAATCCACTGTTGGACAACGGTCTCCCCAAGTTTCCTCCACAACAGTCTGTCTTGTGCCAGTCTCCTCCATGTCACTCCCGCATACTTTCGAATTTCATCCACCCATCTTCCATGTGGTCTTCTTCTGGGTCTTTTCCTGTCCCTTGGAATCCAATCTAAAATTTCGGCTGTCCATCGATGGTCTGTTCTTCTGGCAGTATGTCCAGCCCATTGCCATTTCAGGGATTTAACTCTGATCATGATGTCTTCCACTCTTGTCATTTTTCGGATCCACGTGTTCCTCTTCTTATCTCTCCTGGTTACACCAAGCATGCACCTCTCCATGCTTTTTTGAGTTGTCTGCAGCCTTTGTATGTCTCTTTTAGCTCAGGTCCACGTCTCTGCACCATACGTAAGCACTGGAAGGATGCATTGATCAAACACTTTTCTTTTAAGACATAATGGCATATTGCTCTTGAAAATTATGCTGTTTCTTCCAAAAGCTCTCCAGGCAAGTTTTGTACGCCGATTAATTTCTTCACCAATGTGACCCTCACTTGATATCTGCTGTCCAAGATAAACGTACGTGTCTGTTATCTCCAGCTTTTCTCCATCAATCGATAAATCTTCATTTCTTGTAAAAGCATTGAACATCACTTTTGTCTTCTGAAAGTTCATTTTTAATCCCACTTCTTTACTCTTGTCAGCAAGTTCCTGCATCATACTCTGTAGCTCTGATGGGGTAGTTGCAAAAATGACTATGTCATCAGCAAAACGAAGGTGGGTTAGATAATCTCCATTAATCTTTATGCCTTTGTTTTCCCAGTTCAGTGATTGAAAGACATTTTCCAATGTGGCATTAAAGAGCTTCGGAGATATGGTGTCACCTTGTCTCACTCCTTTTCCAATTTTTATGTGTGTTGTATTTTCAAACAGCCGAATCTTTGCACTTGCATTTTCATAGATGTTATTAATAATATTAATGTATGCATCTTCAATACCGCAGGATTTCAGAGCCATTGCAACTGCTGATGGTTTCACCGAATCAAAGGCTTTTTCATAATCGATAAAAGCCATGCACAATGGAAGTTCATATTCCCTCGCTCTTTCAATTAGTTCTCTCAGTACGTGGATATGATCTATTGTGCTGTAGCCACTCCTGAATCCAGCTTGTTCTCTCGGTTGAGCCATGTCCAGTGTTACCTTCAAGCGGTGTGAAAGAACTTTAGTGAAGATTTTATAAACCACTGATAGGAGGCTGATAGGTCTGTAGTTCCTGAGATCCTCAATGTCACCTTTTTTATGTAGCAAGATCATTGTAGCGTTGTTCCAATCCTCAGGAATTTTCCCTTCATTAAGGCATCGAGTGAAAATTTGGGCGAGTACTGTTTCGATTTCTCCACTTGCTTCTTGTATGATGTCTACAGTAATTCCATCTTCTCCTGGAGCTTTTCTCCGCTTCATGTTCTTGATTGCATGTGCAACTTCTGCTGGAAGGACTGGAAGAACTCTGGTACCTTTCATGATGCCTGGAGTACATGTATCATCCCTTTCATATAATTTGGAGTAGAAATCTTTCACTCTTGTCAAAATTTCGCCTCTATTTCTTGTTACAGAACCATCTTCTTTTCTCAGTGCCATAATCTGTTTTTTTCCCTTACTGAGATGTCCCTTTGCTATCTTTAGGCTTTGGTTGTTTTCAATTGCTTTCCTTACTAGTTCACAGTTGAATTTCCTTACGTCTTCAGTGATACTTTTTCGTACTGTCTTGCATAGCTCTATATATTCCACTTTGGAAGTCACATCTTCTTTAGTTGTCCTCATCTCTCTTCTTTTTTGCATCAACATTTTGGTTTTTCCTGATAATTTGTTCACATGCAATTTGTTCTTAGACCCAGCTAATTTTGTTGCTGTTTCCATAAGAGCTTTGGTTACTTTTCTGTTAACTTCAGAAATATCCACTTCTTCCGATGTTAGGCCTTCTAAAGCAGAGAATCTGTTCTTCAGTTCCAATTTGAAGGTATTATTGTGTTTTTTAAGGTTGGTTATGTCAATACATTTTGTTTGTCTTATGAGCTTGCTACGTTCGAGTTTAGTGTTGAGGTGCATCTTACATCTCACCAATCTATGGTCACTGCCTGTGTTGAACTTGTTTAGCACACTGCAGTCTTCTATGACGAATTTTTTGTTACACATAATAAAATCAATTTCACTTGTCGTCCCATTTGGATGTCTCCTTGTCCATTTCCTGTGTGGCTTTTTCTTGAAAAAGGAGTTCAAGATGAAAAACCCTTCTGCCTCTGCAAACTCTACGAGAGTATTTCCACGCTGGTTTCTGTTTGCCGTGACCGAATTTACCTACTGAAGTTTCATTCTGTTGCCGTTGCCCTATTTTTGCATTGAAATCTCCCATAATTATCTTGAAGTGCTGCTTACCTTTATTATTTAGATGACGAATTTCCTCATCAAATTCTTCAATTTCTTCTTCAGCATGACTTGTGGTGGGTGCATAAGTTTGAATAATCTGAGCCTGGTATCTTCTCGAGAGTTGGATAACGAGTCGTGCAGCTCTGTCAGAGGAACTTTCAACTTCTACAACTTTATCCTTCAGTTTCTTGTTTATTATAAATCCAACACCACTAGTTCTGCCAGTATCTGTCCCACGATAGTAGAAGAGATGTCCACTTTTCAGTTCAATGAGATCTTCTCCTTTTCTCCTTACCTCACTTAGCCCGACGATGTCCCACTTGATCCTTTGTAGTTCCTCTTCCAATTCAAGAAGCCTTGAATCAGAAGATAGGGAGCGTCCGTTATACGTAGCCAAGGTCAGCATCAGATGGCAGCCTAGTCCGGTCCTCCGGGGATTCTTAGCACCCTCTGCCTTCATGTCGCACTGGCCGCTGCCTTGGCCAGGTACATTCCAGCTGCCGGAGACTGAGGGCCAAGATTTAAGTTGTGGAGTCATATATATATATATATATATATATATATATAATACAATAGATCATATCCACGTGCTGAGAGAACTAATTGAAAGAGCGAGGGAATATGAACTTCCATTGTGCATGGCTTTTATCGATTATGAAAAAGCCTTTGATTCGGTGAAACCATCAGCAGTTACAATGGCTCTGAAAACCTGCGGTATTGAAGATGCATACATTAATATTATTAATAACATCTATGAAAATGCAAGTGCAAAGATTAGGCTGTTTGAAAATACAACACACGTAAAAATTGGAAAGGGAGTGAGACAAGGTGACACCATATCTCCGAAGCTCTTTAATGCCACATTGGAGGGTGTTTTTCAGTCGCTGAGCTGGGAAAACAAGGGGATAAAGATTAATGGAGATTATCTAACCCACCTTCGTTTTGCTGATGACGTAGTCATTTTTGCAACTACCCCATCAGAGCTGCAGAGTATGATCCAGGAACTTGCTGACAAGAGTAAAGAAGTGGGATTAAAAATGAACTTTCAGAAGACAAAAGTGATGTTCAATGCTTTCACAAGAAATGAAGATTTATCGATTGATGGAGAAAAGCTTGAGATAACAGACACGTACGTTTATCTTGGACAGCAGATATCAAGTGAGGGTCACATTGATGAAGAAATTAATCGGCGTACAAAACTTGCCTGGAGAGCTTTTGGAAGAAACAGCATAATTTTCAAGAGCAATATGCCATTATGTCTTAAAAGAAAAGTGTTTGATCAATGCATCCTTCCAGTGCTTACGTATGGTGCAGAGACGTGGACCTTAACTAAAAGAGACATACAAAGGCTGCAGACAACTCAAAGAAGCATGGAGAGGTGCATGCTTGGTGTAACCAGGAGAGATAAGAAGAGGAACTCGTGGATCCGAAAAATGACAAGAGTGGAAGACATCATGATCAGAGTTAAATCCCTGAAATGGCAATGGGCTGGACATACTGCCAGAAGGACAGATCATCGATGGACAGCCGAAATTTTAGATTGGATTCCAAGGGACAGGAAAAGACCCAGAAGAAGACCACATGGGAGATGGGTGGATGAAATTCGAAAGTATGCAGGGGTGACATGGAGGAGACTGGCACAAGACAGACCGTTGTGGAGGAAACTTGGGGAGACCTTCGTCCAGCAGTGGATTGATAATGGTTGACAATGATGATGATGATGATATATATAATAACTAAAATCTTTTTTTAATAATAAAATTTGGTTATTTGCTAAATTTTAGTGCCACTATTTTGCGTAATCCTGAAGTAACGGCTCACTATGACCGTGACCATGGAATATATTACAAGTGGGAATCATTATTTACGATTACACAAATCTATTTTTTTAATGTATTTCGATTGTTCACTCTTTCCACGAGTGAAAAATCCAACGGACCATATGAAAGCATGGAGGTGCGCATACTTTCATATGGTCCGTTAGATTTTTGGTTCCGTAATCTTTTATTACACCGTCGACATCTTTCTTTGTAATTATACACTTTCCACATTTTGAACAACAAGCAAGACCAAACAACACAGAATTATTCACCTGTTCCTTAATGAGACGAAACAATTTCCGGCATTCACTCTTCCCCTTGTGGTTTTCAACAAGCACGTATTTGTTGGCGTCGACGCCTTTCTCAACCTCCTTAATATTAAATCCATCCATATTAACAAATAAGGAGTTAATTTCGACTTGGCATGTCATGGGAACGGGATGTTATAGCACATCAATCGAAAACCTCTGAATGCTCAATGTAAAAGATGCGATGTGAAAAGTAACTGTCAGTCATACAGTGAACTTCGCACGGAAAGAGTGAATCAGCTGAGAAACAGGCGAATGGCATTTGCCTGTACCTTGCCCTGGACAATCGCACTGTAAAAGAACGCAAAGGAAGTATCTTTTTAGGATATTGTGTCGGTGTGTCTGACTTCGATTGGTGGAAATCTTCGTTGCTTTAAGAAAGAGACGACAATATTTTGCATGGCAAATCATTATTCACTCTGTGGGCACCAGTATCTACTACAGAATTCCACAACGCGCATTTTTCTCTTCAAAAATAAAACGGGAATAAAATCGGGTCAGGAACACCTTGACCCGACCCGTTGTACCCGCAAGAAATTGTCGACCCGTTGAACCGTGATCCGTTTCCATCTCTGCTAACAGTTTCGTGATTTTTCATCGAATGACTTTTTTTCTGTTTTCATATATGAACTGCGTCTATCATGGCTGAAGCCCTGCCCTGCCCTGCCTTGCCCTGCCCCACCTCCTCCCGAGCACATCAACCATGGCTTATCCTTAAATTGAATCCTGCCCAGGTATGACGAAGCGCTGTAAAATACCGGCTTAAGCTATTCTAATAGCGGGAGCAGCGGATGGCCAAGTGAACAACGTTCGTCACTGGCCCTGAGAAGTTTTGGGATCGATCCCTGGCAGGTAGATCAGATCATATGTAGAGGATTTTAGGAAGAGAGTGTCTGACCCCCAAGTCTTAAACAACACTTAGAAATAGGAAGCTAGGAGATTTGGGCTAGAGTGCCCGATAGGAAAGGGACACGGAAGCGAGCTAGAAAGGGGGAGGAAGACGCCCTTATTTATATTATTAGTACCCGGGGTCCGACGGCTTAACGTGCCTATCCGACGCACAGCGGATATTTAGAGGTTCGAGCGTTCGTACCTGCCTGGGATCGAACCTGAGGTATTCTCTGTGGCAGTCACGAACGTTGACCACTAGGCCACCCGCAGCCTCCCTGGCAGGTACGAACGCTCGAACCACTAAATATCCGCCGTTTAGCTATCGGACTCCAGGTACTGACCCCCAGTTATAAATAAGGGCGTCTTCCTTCCCCTTTCTACCTGCCTTCCGTGTGATTTTCCTGCCGGGCACTCTATCCTAAATTTCCTACCTTCCTACTTCTAAGAGTTGTTTAAGACCTGGGGTTAGACACTTCCTACCTAAAGTCCTCTACATAAATCTCTATTCCGATAGCGAGCGAAAATCTTCTGAGTTATCTATGTACATTTCAGAACCTCTTCGAAATTCCAGTGTCGTTAGTACTACGCTCAGTTGCGGAGCGAATTTATACCAAAGCCATCATCTGGCATGTTTAGCCAGACAGAGAACTTGAGCGGGGCGGCAGATATTTTAGGTCGGGGAAAAAAAAAAAAAAAAAAAAAAAAAACAACGTTTTATATTATATACTGTATGTAAACGTTAGGATCGACAAAAATGAACGCAGGTAGGCCTTCCCCGTCCTGGCTAAGGGCCTGGTTCAAGGTAATTGGAGGTTCCAACTTTCAAGGAAGGATTCTGCTAAATTAAATATTTATACTATTAAAGCTCAAGTTGCTGAATAACTAAAAGTAAGGGGTAATAAGATAATATTTTGAAATTGTTTATATATATATATATATATATATATATATATATATATATAGTGCAAAACAAAGCAAAATTGTGAACTAGAAAAACAAAAAATAAGAAAAAGAACAGCAATCACCAAATCCTTTCACCCGAACCAGGCTAGCTTCAAGCGATGAAAAAATACCGAACATAAGAATGCAAGGAAGCATATTAATGATTGACTCCTTGTCGGCTTCGTCAAGGGCAAGCAACAAGAAAATCACTCACTAATCTACTGAGACCAGAGAATTGTGGGTTCTGCTATTTTAGTTTGCTAAAAGGACTAATTAAATTTAGGGGAATAATGTCAATAAAAGGTAATACTAATAAAAAAGGGAATACTAATAAAAACCCGAACCCAGCAAACTAAAGCACATTTGTCCGACCTCACAACAACAAAAATGATAAAAATTGAAGAAAGAGAGCCAAACTCCCTTAACACAAATCCAGTTAATAAAAACCCCAACCAATAAATGGTACCAAAGGGATACTTTAAACTTGTCACAAAAAAAGGTGAAATCAAAACTACCAGCCAAAAAATAACCAGTAAGTACCAAAAATATTTTTTTTAAATAATCATGAACAAAAAAAAAAAAAAAAAAAAAAAATAAAACCAGAAAATGCAACCAACCAAATTGAAAAGTAAGCAACAGCCAATTTTAGGAAAAAGGAGTTACAAAACTATCAAAACTACATAATATATGAATAAGGGGTACTGCTCATGCACTCTTTACAAATCACTTATCAAACAGAATTCAGTTTACTCAACTGGGGGATTATTACTCAACAATGGAAAATATTAAACTGGGTGTACCCCAAGGTTCAATACTTAGACCATTATTATTTAATATCTACATTAATGATATTTTTAACATCGAATCTGAATCCAGCATTATCCTTTATGCAGATGACACTACATTGTTATTTAAGGGTACTAGTCCAGAAGAAATAATTTTACTAAGTAATATTGAATTGCAAAAATACACAAATTGGTTGGCTGCTAATGAACTTGTATTAAATACGGATAAAACTAAAGCAGTTTTTTTTTTCAAGACAACAAATACATCATACATACATACATATCACTAAGCTGTTCTCTGAGATTCAGAGGTTAGCTCCAAAAAGAAATACAAACTTCCAGATATTTTTACTTATTGTTGTTGTATCAAACTTCGCCATTTACAGCGATCTTGACATACAAATCGTGCTTCACTGATATCCATTACACGCCTTACACAAGATCTTTTATACTTCATACTCATAATCTTTTTCTCATGCAAACACTCCTGAATCTGATCCACCCATGTCTTCCTTGGCCTTCCTCTGCCTTTCCTTCCTGCCACTTGGGTTGAAAAGATTTTCTTAGTAAGCATTTCATCACTCATTCTTTCAACATGGCCAAACCACCAAAGCATATTGGTCTCCACCTTGCTAACAACATTTTGCTTCACATCACACAACTGCAATACATCTTCATTCCTCACACAATCAGATCGTGTCTTGCCACAAACCCCACGTAAGTAACGCATTTCTCCAGCACACAAATGACTCCTATGCTTCTTCTGCAGTACCCAGGTTTCACTGCCATACATCAGAGTAGGAACAATTACTGTTTCATACACAGCCATGCGGGACTCTCTTGAGAACCCATCATTCCTGTGAAAACCTCCCAGAGCAGCTATGACTTTCAAAGAAGAATTCACTCGCCTACTGATTTCACCATCCAACTTGTTCTCTCTGTCAAACATGCTTCCTAAATACACAAACTCACTCACCTGGTCAATCACAGTGCCATTTATACTTACGTTACATTCAGTGCTACCCATTCCTCTCTCAAACACCATAACTTTGGTTTTTTCCCTTATTTATACTCAGTTTGAATTTCATGCAAACTTCGTGCATCCGAGTCAACATACTCTGCAACTCACTTTTGCTCTCTGCCAACAGGACAGTGTCATCAGCATACAGCAATCTGCACACATATATATCACCAAGACATAAACCACTATTATCTATTTTGGCCTCATGCATGCATGCGTCCATAAATATATTAAACAGCCATGGTGACATTACACAAATTTGTCTAACTCCTGCACCAATGGAAAACCATTTTGATAAAACACCATTCACTCGTACACAAGCTCTACTACCAGCATACATGGCTTTTACACTATTAAGTAGATTCCCAGTAACACCATATTCATTCAATACCTTCCACAAAAGTGTCCTATTCACTCAATCGTAAGCTTTCTCTAAATCTATGAAGGCAGTAAAAACTTTCTTCCCAACAGCCAGATACTTTTCAATCATCATGCGTAATGCAAAAATCTGGTTAGTGCAGCCTTTACCAGGCATAAAACCACTCTGAACATCCCACACTTTCAATGATGTAAGACCCCGTACTTTTTCAATAACAACCTTACCAAACACTTTTCCTGGCACACTCAGTAGGCTAATACCATGATAGTTCTTGCATTCAGTCTGATCACCTTTTCCCTTATACAAAGGAACAATAATAGCATCCTTCCAATCCCGAGGTACCATTCCTAACTCCCAGCACAACTGGCAAATTTCAGTTAACCAGTCAATTATAGAGTCACCACCATACTTCAACATCTCTGCAGTTATGCCATCAACTCCTGGAGCCTTACCATTCTGAAGAGATTTTAGAGCTTTACACACTTCTTCTCTTGAGATCCCTCCTGTGCTTTCATCCCTCATTGTGACATCATCTGCATCTGTCTCAGAATCATTTTTGCTCTCCTGATCTAATAACTCACAGAAGTATTCACCCTATCTTTCACTTAACTCATTGGGCTCCCATATAATTTCCCTGACCTCATTCTTCACACAACTTACAACTTTGTTTCCCCTATTTTTCCTGAGTCTCGTGTACTTCCAGAAGGACTTTCTATCTTTCCAAAAAGCCAGTTCATGCCTTTCCACTTTCTGCTTCCTATCTTTTGCCTTACTGTGGCGAACCAGCTTAGCAGCTTCACGCTTCTTACAGCGATATTCATCCACAGAGACTCTACCTTGCAACATCCCCAAATAGGCTTCCTTCTTTTTCTTTACTGCTTCATCAATCTCACTATTCCACCAAGCATCGTCTCTATTGTTGCCCACTATTGTGGTGCCACAGACCTCTTTAGCAGCAGTGACAACACAGTTCTTAAAACATTCCCACTTCTTTTCTACATCCCTCTCACAAGATTTCAAATCCTTCAGTCGTTCTCTGAGTAAGTCAGAGTACCGCTGATGATCTTCAAGGAGCCTATAAACCTTTATTCTTTCTATCCTGGGTCTCTTCCTATTCCTTTTCCTCCAACCAACATTAAGTTTCACTCGTGACACTACCAAGTAATGATCAGAACCAACATCCGCACCTCTCATCACACGGGTGTCAACAACTAAGTGTTTCAACGCTGATCGTAAACAACAAAATCTATCGCACTCTTTTGATCAAGAGTACGATTTTCCCAAGTATATGTGTGTATATACTTGTGGTTGAAAAATGTATTAGATACACACAAACCATTCTCAATGCAGAGTTCAATTAATCTTTCACCATTATCATTCACACAAGGATCATTAAACTTACCCAGAACATTGTCAGAAATTGCATTCTGCACACCTACTCTAGCATTGAAATCCCCTGCTATTATAACTTTTTCTTTAGCACCAAACTGGCTCAAAACAGCTTTTAGCTCATTCCAGAAATCTTCTTTCTTATCAGAAGGTTCCGAGTCACAAGGAGCATACACTACAACAATTACAATTCTCTGAAGTTTCACTTTCAAACGAATCCAGAGAATTCTCTCACTTATGCAACTATAATGAATCAAGTTGTTCTTCATCTTTTCACTTAAAATCACACCTACACCAGCCTGTCCTCTCATATTATCCAATACTCCAGACCACACACTCACCATGCCAATCACTTCTTCTACCCCAATTTCCTTCTTTTTGGTTTCACTTACACACAGCATATCCAGTCTATACTTATTCATCTCCTCAATCACCTCACTCATCTTGCCATTTATACCTCTAGTATTCCATACACCGATCTTACATTCACTCAGCCGAGATCTCTTTCTCATACGCTGTTTAGAAAGTCCAGGTCGATTCCGTGGTGGACCGTCCTTCTCAAGTGTGGTAGGTCCACCATATCCCACACTTGAGTCATTCTTAATATTTCTTTTTGTCTTTTTAATCAGGTAAGTACATCAGTGTGGGTGATTAGCCCACAGCTGAGGGTTCCAGTTGGTCATTCAACCTAAGGCAAATAAGTCAACTTATTAATATACTATTACTCCTCGACAAGAAATCAATTGAAATAGCAAATGAGTTTACTTACTTAGGTATTAAACTTAATAATGATTTAAAATGGAACAAACACATTGATAATTTTTTGAATAAATTATCAAAAAATATAGGAATTGTAGGCCATGTTCTGACAAATCTTACTGTTAAAACATTAAAATTAATATATTTTACTCTAGTTCATACACACCTTAACTACTGTATATTAACATGGGGTCAAACAACTCAATCTAATATTAAAAAATTACAAATACTTCAAAACAAGTATATTAAATTATTAGATTTAAAATATAGTGGTAACAATGTTATTTTTTCTAAATCATGTATACATACATATACAAGAGTTGACCCTAACAAATATAACATAATGACTATTAAACAACTATATAATTTTAACTTGTGTAAAATCATGTACAAAAAAAATAAAAAATAACATAGAGCAGGAATTAAATTAAAATATCTACATATACGCATCATTATAATACAAGAAATCAACAGGCACTTATACCAGTGCTCCCTAAAACTTTAACTATGAAACAAAGTTTAAATTATTGTGGGCCGGCGTTTTGGAATTCATTGCCCGGAGAACTGGCTTTAACCTCTATATTAATAACTTTAACCTCTGTAAGAAAAAATTAAAAGCATACCTATTAAGCTAATTATTTAAGGGAATAACAGGGGGGGGAGAGAATTATACTACTGGCTGGTGGTGTACATTGCTGTACTTGACTTGTAAATTTCCTTCAGGGAGCTCCGGGCTTAGACAGGACTCAATGAGGCCTTTTCCTGGAGCTTCCTTGCTGTTATTTTATAACTGTCAATAATTGTTATCATTATTCAATAACCTGTAACAGCAGAAATAATAAAATAAAATGAAATGAAAAATCCCAAGGAGCAATATACAGTTGTAACTCCAAGAGTGAACAAGAAAACTAAGTTGCATGTCACATAGTTGCAAAGCAAAATCCCCAATACCCACAGCTAAAAGCTTAATAAAAATTATTCAGCAATAAAATAAAAATTTTATTTATTTTTTAAATAAAAATTATTCAGCAATAAAATAAAAAAATTATTATTTTTTTTTAAATAAGTAAAATTTTTATTTTATTTTGCTGAATAATTTTTATTAAGCTTTTAGCTGTGGGTATTAGGGATTTTGCTTTGCAACTATGTGACATGCAACTTAGTTTTCTTGTTCACTCTTGGAGTTACAACTGTATATTGCTCCTTGGGATTTTTGTAACTCCTTTTTCCTAAAATTGGCTGTTGCTTATCTTTCAATTTGGTTGGTTGCATTTTCTGGTTTTATTTTTATTTTTTGTTTATGATTATTTAAAAAAATATATATTTTTGGTACTTACTGGTTATTTTTTGGCTGGTAGTTTTGATTTCACCTTTTTTTGTGACAAGTTTAAAGTATCCCTTTGGTACCATTTATTGGTTGGGTTTTTTATTAACTGGATTTGTGTTAAGGGAGTTTGGCTCTCTTTCTTCATTTTTATTATTTTTTTGTTGTGAGGTCGGGCAAATGTGTTTTAGTTTGCTGGATTCGGGTTTTTATTAGTATTCCCTTTTATTGACATTATTTCCCTAAATTTAATTGGTCCTTTTAGCAAACTAAAATAGCAGAAACCCACAATTCTCTGGTCTCAGTAGATTAGTGAGTGATTTTCTTGTTGCTTGCCCTTGACGAAGCCGACAAGGAGTCAGTCATTAATATGCTTCCTTGCATTCTTATGTTCGGTATTTTTTCATCGCTTGAAGCTAGCCTGGTTCGGGTGAAAGGATTTGGTGATTGCTGTTCTTTTTCTTATTTTTTGTTTTTCTAGTTCAAATTTTGCTTTGTTTTACACTATTGTTATTTGATCTTTCTCTTATGCAGCCTCTGGCGCTATGGAATTTCAAATTTGTTCAAAGGCTTTTGTTTATTAACTTAATTTGCTTTTGCTATATATCATCATCATCATTGCCAACCATTATCAATCCACTGCTGGACGGAGGTCTCCCCAATGTTCTTCCACAACGGTCTGTCTTGTGCCAGTCGCCTCCATGTTACTCCCGCATACTTTCGAATTTCATCCCCCTATCTTCTATGTGGTCTTCTTCTGGGTCTTTTCCTGTCCCTTGGAAACCAATCTGAAATTTCGGCTGTCCATCGATGGTCTGTCCTTCTGGCAGTATGTCCAGCCCATTGCCATTTCAGGGATTTAACTCTGATAATGATGTCTTCCACTCTTGCCAATTTTTGGATCCACGAGTTCCTCTTCTTATTTCTCCTGGTTACACCAAGCATGCACCTCTCCATGCTGCTTTGAGTTGTATGCAGCCTTTGTATGCCTCTTTTAGTTAAGGTCCATGTCTCTGCACCATACGTAAGCACTGGAAGGATGCATTGATCAAACACTTTTCTTTTAAGACATAATGGCATATTGCTCTTGAAAATTATGCTGTTTCTTCCAAAAGCTCTCCAGGCAAGTTTTGTACGCCGATTAATTTCTTCATCAATGTTGACCCTAACAAATATAACATAATGACTATTAAACAACTATATAATTTTAACTTGTGTAAAACTTAATATCTGCTGTCCGAGATAAACGTACGTGTCTGTTATCTCCAGCTTTTCTCCATCAATCGATAAATCTTCATTACGTGTAAAAGCATTGAACATCACTTTTGACTTCTGAAAGTTCATTTTTAATCCCACTTCTTTACTCTTGTCAGCAAGTTCCTGGATCATGCTCTACAGCTCTGATGGGGTAGTTGCTGCAAAAATGACTATGTCATTAGCAAAACGAAGGTGGGTTAGATAATCTCCATTAATCTTTATCCCTTTGTTTTCCCAGTTCAGTGATTGAAAGACATTTTCCAATGTGGCGTTAAAGAGCTTTGGAGATATGGTGTCCCCTTGTCTCACTCCCTTTCCAATTTTTATGTGTGTTGTATTTTCAAACAGCCGAATCTTTGCACTTGCATTTTCATAGATGTTATTAATAATATTAATGTATGCATCTTCAATACCGCAGGATTTCAGAGCCATTGTAACTGCTGATGGTTTCACCGAATCAAAGGCTTTTTCATAATCGATAAAATCCATGCACAATGGAAGTTCATATTCCCTCGCTCTTTCAATTAGTTCTCTCAGTACGTGAATGTGATCTATTGTGCTGTAGCCACTCTTGAATCCAGCTTGTTCTCTCGGTTGAGCCATGTCCAGTGTTACCTTCAATCGGTGTGAAAGAACTTTAGTGAAGATTTTATAAACCACTGGTAGGAGGCTGATAGGTCTGTAGTTCCTTAGATCCTCAATGTCACCTTTTTTATGTAGCAGGATCCTTGTAGCGTTGTTTCAATCCTCAGGAATCTTCCCTTCATTAAGGCATCGAGTGAAAATTTGGGCGAGTACTGTTTCGATTTCTCCACTTGCTTCTTGTATGATGTCTACAGTAATTCCATCTTCTCCTGGAGCTTTTCCCCGCTTCATGTTCTTGATTGCATGTGCAACTTCTGCTGGGAGGACTGGAAGAACTCTGGTACCTTTCATGATGTCTGGAGTACATGTATCATCCCTTTCATATAATTTGGAGTAGAAATCTTTCACTCTTGTCAAAATTTCGCCTCTATTTCTTGTTACAGAACCATCTTCTTTTCTCAGTGCCATAATCTGTTTTCTTCCCTTACTGAGATGTCCCTTTGCTATCTTTAGGCTTTGGTTGTTTTCAATTGCTTTCCTCACTAGTTCACAGTTGAATTTCCTTACGTCTTCAGTGATACTTTTTCGTACTGTCTTGCATAGCTCTATATATTCCACTTTGGAAGTCACATCTTCTTTAGTTGTCCTCATCTCTCTTCTTTTTTGCATCAACATTTTCGTTTTTCCTGATAATTTGTTCACATGCAACTTGTTCTTAGACCCCGCTAATTTTGTTGCTGTTTCTATAAGAGCTTTGGTTACTTTTCTGTTAACTTCAGAAATATCCACTTCTTCCGATGTTAGGCCTTCTAAAGCAGAGAATCTGTTCTTCAGTTCCAACTTGAAGGTATTGTGGTGTTTTTTAAGGTTGGTTATGTCAATACATTTTGTTTGCCTTATGAGCTTGCGACGTTCGAGTTTAGTGTTGCGGTGCATCTTGCATCTCACCATTCTATGGTCACTACCTGCGTCGAACTTGTTTAGCACACTGCATTCTTCAATGCCGAATTTTTTGTTACACATAATAAAATCAATATCACTTGTCGTCCCATTTGGATGTCTCCATGTCACTTTCCTGTGTGGCTTTTTCTTGAAAAAGGTGTTCAAGATGAAAAACCCTTCTGCCTTTGCAAACTCTACGAGAGTATTTCCACGCTGGTTTCTGTTGCCGTGACCGAATTTACCTACTGAAGTTTCATTGTGTTGCCATTGGCCTACTTTTGCATTGAAATCTCCCATAATTATCTTCAAGTGCTGCTTACCTTTATGATTTAGATGACGAATTTCCTCATCAAATTATTCAATTTCTTCTTCAGGATGACTTGTGGTGGGTGCATAAGTTTGAATAATCCGAGCCTTGTATCTTCTCGAGAGTTGGATAACGAGTCGTGCAGCTCTGTCAGAGGAACTTTCAACTTCTACAACTTTATCCTTCAGTTTCTTGTTTATTATAAATCCAACACCACTAGTTCTGCCAGTATCTGACCCACGATAGTAGAAGAGATGTCCACTTTTCAGTTCAATGAGATCTTCTTTTCTCCTTACCTCACTTAGCCCGACGATGTCCCACTTTATCCTTTGTAGTTCCTCTTCCAATTCAAGAAGCCTTGAATCAGAAGATAGGGAGCGTCCATTATACGTAGCCAAGGTCAGCATCAGATGGCAGCCTAGTCCGGTCCTCCGGGGATTCTTAGCACCCTCTGCCTTCATGTCGCACTGGCCGCTGCCTTGGCCAGGTACATTCCAGTTGCCGGAGACTGAGGGCCAAGATTTAAGTTGTGAAGTCATTTTGGTGGGGTTTGGCCATAACTCACCACGCTGGCCAAGCTGGTTGGTGAGTGTGGGATAGCATTTCCTTCAATCCCGATGGTATAGTTATACCGCTATTGGCGGTCGTCTGAGCCCCTTTAGTTGGAACAGGATGCACCACGAGAAGGCGGGGTTGACATTTGTCAAGGAGAGGCTGTGATGTTGCGCATCACCTAACCTTACATCCCTTGCTATATATATATATATATATATATATATATATATATATATATTAAATACACTACTTGTGTATTTCATAATATTTCTTATGTATTCTGGAGAGTTAATTCTGCTCTTTCTGATCAAACAGGTCCACAATCTTAATTATGTTTTTCTCTAGTTAAAATCTCCGCGAGTAGGATTTTTTTCAGTGTGTGGAGGCCTTCAGCCCCACCCACGATGCCCCCAGCGACGAGGGAGTGACAGGGGTGTTTGGAAGTTTGGGTTAAAAGGTCGGCCATGTTTCCTCAAGAGTGGAAGAAGTTAAGTTGCATAAGAGGTAAGCTCTCTTCATTGTCTTTGGGTTTTAGGTTTTCCAAATTCAATGTTTGAACTTCTTGAACATTTTTTCTATTTTTTGCTTTAAGCATTTAGGCACTAGCAAGTCTATTAACTTTTTTGCGGATTTTAACTCTTTCTTTTCCTGGTTACTTTGCGCGTTTTTTAGGGCACTAAGGCTAAGCAGCCGGCCGTTCCATTGTTCTTGTAGTCTACGATGTGTTTTCAATGTAGTTAAAGTCTTAATAACTACTTAATTATGCACTTAAAGCACTTTTGAAATACTTTGTACATATTGCAACTAATTGTTTATGTCATATAACCTTCACAAAGCAGTTCTTTAGTTTATTATTGTCTTTATTTTATTCTCGTTTTTGTGTTGTCAGAAGTTGTGGAGTAGGGGTTTTTTATAATCCAGTTTTCTTTCAAGAATCTGTGCTTTAGAAAAAAATTAATATTTCCTTTTTTATTGCAATGTTTAAGAATTTGTAGTATTTTAGTATTGCTATTCAGGTTTAAATTCTCTCTTAGGCGACTAGGTAACTTGGCAATTTGTTTTTGGTGAACATTATTTCTGATTCATTATGTCACTCTTACAACTTGAGTTTTCTATTATCATCTTCTTTCTTTTTATTAGTAACAGATGAAGAGCATGGGTCGGGCCAGGAAAGTTATGGATGCAAGCTAAATTGTTAACTAAAGCTTGGTCATACAACTCTGTGGAGGTTATGACATTTATATATATTTTTTAATTTTTTTTTTTTTGGTGGGCTTATTACTTGCATCTATGACTTTGCAGAAACCCATTTCAAAATAGGTCTTTGTGGAAGTGAGAAAATGCAGAGTTTTTGCTGGTCCTTGATAAAGCCAAGGCTCAGTATTCTCGACACTTTCTACATTCAGTTTTTCTATTTTTTTCTTTTTACTCACACCGGTCAATACATAACCTTTTCTATGTTGTACTTGGTATGAGTCAAAAAAAATTTTTGCTTCAGTCTCTTCTTAATAGAATGTGAATTCTGAATTTTCATAACTGCTGTGTTGCGCGTTTTGATCTTCAGGTTTTTTGCAACTTTCGTTTTAAATTCTTAAGTTTTTCTTATGTTTTCGGCTCTGCTCTTAAGTATATATATGTCATCATCATCATCATCATCATCATCATTGTCAACCATTATCAATCCACTGCTGGACGAAGGTCTCCCCAAGTTTCCTCCACAACGGTCTGTCTTGTGCCAGTCTCCTCCATGTCACTCCCGCATATTTACGAATTTCATCCACCCATCTACCATGTGGTCTTTTTCTGGGTCTTTTCCTGTCCCTTGGAATCCAATCTAAAATTTCGGCTGTCCATCTATGGTCTGTCCTTCTGGCAGTATGTCCAGCCCATTGCCATTTCAGGGATTTAACTCTGATCATGATGTCTTCCACTCTCGTCATTTTTCGGATCCACGAGTTCCTCTTCTTATCTCTCCTGGTTATACCAAGCATGCACCTCTCCATGCTGCTTTGAGTTGTCTGCAGCCTTTGTATGTCTCTTTTAGTTAAGGTCCACGTCTCTGCACCATACGTAAGCACTGGAAGGATGCATTGATCAAACACTTTTCTTTTAAGACATAATGGCATATTGCTCTTGAAAATTATGCTGTTTCTTCCAAAAGCTCTCCAGGCAAGTTTTGTACGCCGATTAATTTCTTCATCAATGTGACCCTCACTTGATATCTGCTGTCCAAGATATACTGTATATATATATTGTGAATTCACGGAAATTTCTGAAAATAACATGCAGCATAGTTGCCGGTAGGTATCCGTCTTTTTCAGAAATTTCCGTTTTTAAAAGTGCCCGTTTATTTTAACTTCCGTATTTTCACTGATTTTCCGTGTTTAAACTGAAATTCCTCAAAACTCACGACCCTGTGCTTTTCAGCCCAGATAATCTTTCCGCTAAGGTAAGGATCGAAGCGCTGACTTTGAGCTGGCTGGCTGGCTGGCTGAACCGGTAACTCGTGCCTTTAACGAAAAATATTTTCTGGAGTAAGTACTGTACAGGGCCGCAAAATCGACGACCCTGTACAGTACTTGCCCCAGAAAATTCTTCCTCTGAGGTCAGGATCGATCCTATGTTTAGAGCTGGCTCAACACTTAAGTCGCGTCTTTCACGACTGAGCCACTAACGCTCGACAATCGGAGTCTATTACATCACAAAACGAATTCCGTGACGATGAAATTTTGTTTTTTGTCATTAATGTGAGTGATTTGTCAATTGATTTTCTGTTGGAGCTTATTATTTTTCTGAATAGGCTTGCAATATATATTTTTTTCTGTAGGAAGACTTTTCACAAATTAAGCATTTTTCATCCTGATATTTCGAAGCAAGAAAATGTTTTGCAACTTGATTTTTTTAAACTGACTTTCAGTTATCTTTAGAAAAGGTGAAATGTACTTTTTTATAGTATTATTTCTCTCTCTCTCACGCACACACGCGCACACACACACACACACACACACACACACACACACGCGCGCGCACGCACGCACACACACACACACACACACACACACACACACAATTCCACAGACGATTGAAATCTAAAAATTTAATCAGACCTCGAGTATTCTCACCAATCGCTCCTATTATCAGGAATTTCTTCGTCATACGAATACGTAAAAAGTTAGAACGGGGATTTTCCGTTAATATACGAAAGGAACTGCAGAATTTTTTCTGAAAATTCAGAATTTTCCGTTAACACATCTCTAAAACGGTAATTTACCGTCAATATAAGAAAGAAACTGCGGAAAGGTTTATGAAAATTCAGAATTTTCCCGTGGTACTTAAAATCCGTGAAATTCAGGTTTCCGTCATTTCACGGAAAAGGTATCAGAAATATGCTTCGTTAATTCACGAAAAGAAATGACGGAAAGTTACCCGTGAATTTCAGAATTTTTTTACAGTGTATAAATATATATCAGTGCTCTAATATTAATTTAACATTAACTCAAGTCGAAGCCGTAAAATATGAATACGTGTTTTATGCACGTGTATGGATAAGATACTCATTTACACCGAAGTGCCAGAAAAACTGGTACAGACAAGCTTTTACAAAATACATAGCAACGTCACCTATGCGCGTACTCGGTTGCGTCCGCCAGTGCGTATATAAAGCGATAAACATCTTTGCATAGCTGTTTTCGGCATGAGAATGACAAGTAATAACGATTTTAGCGATTTTCAACGCGGTGTAATTAGTTGGCGCTCGCGAGATGGGCCATTGTATTTCGGAGATAGAAACGAAGTTCGGATTTTCACGGACGACCATTCCAAGGGTGTACCGTGACTACGAGAATTCCGGCAAACCCTCCAACCTACGCTACCAGTGTGGCCGTAAAAAGACATTGGTTGAACGTGACCATCGTCGGCTGTCAAGAATCGTTTCACGCGATAGGCGTGCAACACTCTTTCGCAGGTATCATCGGAATTCAATGCTGGAGCCTCAACAAACATCAGCGTCCGGACTGTGCAACATACCCTGCACGATATGGGCTTTGGGAGCCAACGCCCAACTCCAGTCCACTTGATGGGTGCACGACACAGAGCTATGCGCCTCGCTTGGTCACGGCAACACCGCCACTGGTCACTTGATGACTGGAAACAAATAGCCTGGCCTGACGAGTAGCGCTTCCAACTGTATCGGGCAGATGGAAGGATTCGTGTGTGGCGCAAACCCCATGAAGCCATGGATCCCGCCTGTCAATAGGGTACTGTACCCGCTTTTGAGGGGGGAGGGGCGTAATGGTATCGAGTATGTTTAGCTGGATTTTACTGGGACTCCTGGTACGTCTACAAACGTCTGTGACCGGCCAACGCTATGTACGCATCCTTTCTGACGAGGTACACCCGTTCATGTCCTTCATTCATACTGATGGGTTGTGCATGTTCCAACAGGACAATGCACCTCCACACAAGTGTCGGGATGCCAGATTATAGTTAGAGGAGCATTCATCTGATTTTGGGGTGTTGCCATTCCCACCAAGTCCCCAGATCTGAACGTGATAGAACACATTTGGGATGCCATGCAACGCGCTATCGAACACAGGAATCCGATACCTCGGAATAAACCCGAATTGTGGAACGCTGTGCAGGAAGTATGGTGTGCATTGCCTACAGCATATTTCCAGAAGCTAGTGGAGTCCATGCCCCGTCGTATTTCTGCAGTCCTGCGCTCCCGTGGGGGACCTACCAAGTATTAGACTGGTGTACCAGTTTTTCTGGCACTTCAGTGTATGTTCTTAAATGGTAACTGCTTAGCTGTGTAATATGGCATGCTACTTTAGAGATTTATCGAGGGCATGAAATGACAAATTCCATGGTGTTGCTCATTTGTGTTTTCGTTTTTAAAGATAACGATTAAAAATTCCATTATCGGCACAAAAGTGCTGTATTTTCACCGTTCCCCATGTATAGCCTGCTTCAGAAAACTTAAAAAAACAAAACAGCTTCTGGAATCGAACCGCATCTCCAGATTTCCGCTCAAGCATGTTATCGTTACGCCACCCAGGACAACGTAGCTTTGAAATCTGAATACTATTTGTAATGTTCAAGTTTTCTGAATAGATAGCTACAGGGGTGGGTTTACCAACACTGCCCATGGCCGAGGGCGCTGCATTTTGAGGGTCGCCAAAATTTTAGAAATATATGTGACAAAAGTCGTTGAAACGTAATAAAGTAAAAACGATAAAAAAATAGGCAATTAAATAGCATTTTTATAATGAAAACTGAATTTTATAATGCAGTTGTACTTGTTATTATTGTATTAGTATTCTTTCAGTTTATTAAAAGTAGCAATTCAGTTTGAACTAAGGACGAACGACAGTGCGACAAGAATCATAATCACAGGATAAGGTGAGTTCAGTAAGCCAGCGAAGTTACTTCTTTTTGGCAAGGTAAAATTCAGAACTCAAAAGAGGAAGATAGCAAGATGGGGGGTGAGATATTTAACAGAGCTCGTTGACAGCCAGGGAGGGGTACGTGGAAGCAGGGGGCAGATTGGGTCGACGAAACCAGGCGGGGAATTTTAGTCTTTTGGTCCATTGAAACACATACCCACAAAAACACCTCATAAATTTCCTCATGAAAAAAAAATAATCTGTTAACTTCTGAATGAAATGGAGCTTTTGAAATATGCATTGTTTAAAACTAATTCAGTCGTGACAACTTTTAGTAGCAATTTAAGGATGAAAGAATTCTAAAAATCCACTCATGAGTGAATGTAGCATACCAAACCATCTACAAAACGGGATGTTGTACTGGTAATTTTACAGGGTGATACATAAATAAGTATACAGTTTCCAGATGCTGTAAAACAGTAACAGTTGAAGACACGGACCACAACTGCAAACCGTTAGGTACATTACTCATAAAGTTTGTGTCTCGCTACTGAGGGAAGTGACGTAGGCGATAGCGTGCGTGTCACGTGACTAGTCAGTCAAAATGACAGCGTCTGCAGTGGAGAAGGCGTTTTGTGTTCTTGAATTGAGCAAAACGGAATATGTAACTGTTGTGCAACGGCATTTTCGATCACGATTCGGAAAAGAACCTCCAACCAGAAAATCTATCTACGATTGGCATAAAACATTTGAAAAGCGGCTGTTTGTGCAAACCTTAAAGTCCTGGACGACCGCGTGTATCGGAAGAAGTCGTCGATAGTGTTTGCACCGCCATTCAACGAAGCCCGGGGAAATCAACGCGGAGGGTGAGTCGTGAAGTGCAGATTTCACAGCCTTGAGAATTTTCTGATTTCACAGTCCTGAGAATTTTGAGAAAGAAGCTGAAAATGATTCCATACAAAGTGTAGATGTTGCAAAATCTCACTGACCTTGACAAGACAAAGCGCTTTGAATTTTGTGCCAAAATGCAGCACCGTTTTGAAAGTGACGATTTTGTTGATCATTTACTTTTTCCTGTGGGGGTACGTAAAGGACAAGGTATTTCCCCCTCCCCTTCTTGTTGATGTAGCGGAGCTGAAACAGCGTATCACAGCCACTATCACTGCACTTGATTGATTCAGATATCTTACCTCGCGTTTGGGCGGAAATTGATTACCGGCTTGATGTGTGTCGTGTGACTAAGGGTGCACACATAGAATATCTGTGACAGTCTCTAAAAAACTTGAAACATTCCCTTACAATTCTGTTACAGGTAACATAAAATAGCTTACATTGTTCTTGTTTTATAGTGCGTTGAAACTGTATACTTCTTTGTGAATCACCCTGTATTTATTTGGTCGCTGTTCGTCTACGGCCCAACGGTATTCGTACTAGCTCCTTGAATAGACGTCGTTTTTAAGTCTATGCATTATTTTGACTCATGAACTACCATTTTGATCCATGAACTAGTACTGGTAAATCGTTGTTTCTTTTAAGACAATTGTGGGTGGGACACGGATTTCGGAACATCTCTGAAGAAGAATCGCTTTGTTCTCTATGTCTGTACGTGGGTGAGGGTGTGGGGATGATGGCTAGGGCAGTAATTCTGTCGTGGCGCGAATTTCCGTTAATTTTAGGGGTTTTCCTGTAATTTCGCGAATAACAAATATATCCGCGAATTTCTGATTTTTTGCCTAATTTCTATTATAAATTTTTTATTACTGCATTTTTCCTAATTTCTATTATAATTTTTTTATTACTGTATTTTTCCTAATTAAATAATTTTAATACTGCATTTGTTAGAGTTTACGCGAAAAATATACCGCAAAGTAATCCTACTCGAAAGTCCAAACCAGAGCTTTAAACCTTGAATTACCTCTCTCAAGATTGTTCGTTACGAAGATACTCTTTACGAACAAGCTTGACAGGTAATTCAATATCACATGCACTCTGCTGAAGAATGCACACGTGGTCTTTCGTGATTTCCCCCGCTACTGTTGAATGTCCTTTACGACTTGCAGGACTAGTAAACGGGATGTCGTCAGTTGTGTTAGTAATTTTAGCTGGAAAAGCAGCTCACAGAAAAGAGTGTTTCGCAGACGTTTAGCTTAGAAAATTTGTGCTTTCGTGTGAGTAGTTTATGAAGTTTCTAGTTATTGTTTTTTAATTTTGAGAATGAGCTACGTGAGTAAAATGAGTGCATCTGAAAGATGCAAGCAGTACAGCAAGGGAACGTTTCATGTGAACAAATATCTATTGCTCTGTTCGTGTTGCAACATACCAGTGGATTTTTCAAGAAAGGACAGTTGTGAAAAGCATTTAGCAAGCAAGCTGCATAAAAAAAGGTGTCTGAGAAGGGCAAAATGCTGTGCTTACCACAAGTACCTGTGCAGACTAGATGGAACAGTTGGTTTGAAGCCGTGCTTTTCCACTGCAAACATTTAGAAGACTACGTATAGAGTCTTTTGAAAAAGAAACAGACAACAGTAGCAGTTGTATTGAGGATAAAATAATTGGGTATTGTCAAGGTAGGGAATTAAAAGAAAATCTGAAGCAGGTTGAGGTTCATGCGACGTATATTTCCGGACAGTTCCACTTTATTTGAAAAACAGCGAATTTTCGTGCACAAAGTATGTAATGAAATGTCGGACATCGCCAACAGTCTTCTTAGCAAGAGTCAAGACTGCGATCACGTCGCTGCAAAAACAGCTCTATCCATTTGTTATAAAAAAATTAAGCATTATTTTTTTTAAGATAAAAAGCATCGATTTTGTCAGCCAGCCGCAAATTTCTTCAAAGCATGTAGGGTGTTTGATCCCGATCAATTTAAGTCCTTGGACCTTTTAGACGATGAATACTTGTTTGTTTTCAGCCGCATTCCTATGTTCGACGATGAGGACCAACTAAAATGTGAATTTTGTTCATATAAAGCGAGTGTAAAAGAATTTCGTGTCAGCGAAGGTTTGCTAGACTTCTGGAATACGAAAAAAGGTCGTTTTCCTAAAATACATGAGGTCGCCATCCGCTGTCTGTCAGTACCCACAAACAGTATCGATGCCGAACGATCCTTTTCTGAATTTAAAAACGTGTTACAGGACAACAGACACAGCATTAAGGAAGAACATCTGTGTATGTACAATATAATGTATCAAAATGCTGTCCTCTTAAATGGAAATCTTGATCTCGTGTAACGGCGTTGATAACATTTGCCAGAATTTGACTGGTTTATAAATGTAAGTATCAATTTTAAAAACTTATAAAGTTATAATGCTTATTTAGTTACGTACTAGTCATTTGTATTACTGCTTCATAACTTGGTAGAATTTTTTTTTTTTTTGGAAATATTAGTGTATATCATTGGCCGCGAACTTTTCGCGAAATTTCATAAATTTCCCCGCAACCGCCTAGCGAATTTTGCCTTTTTTGTCCTGCGATAAAATTACTGCCCTAATGATGGCCCATCAAAATTGTTACTAGTTCCTCATTCAATATTACAAACGGAGGGTAGGGCCTACCAATGTCCCTTTGGCTCCAAGTCCAACGACCCGCGCGTAACCGTACACTGAAAAAAAAAAATCTGAAATTCAGGAGCCACTTTCCGTGATTCCTTTCGTAAATTACTGAAGCACATTTCTGATTCAACCTTTTGCATGAAATGACGGAAAGAAACCTGAAATCCACGGATTTTTCGCACGCCAGGAATATTCAGAAAAGTTTCCGCAATTCCTTTCCTATATTGACGGTAAATTACCGTTATTAAGATGTGTTAACGAAAACTCCGTTCTCACGTTTTCCGTATCCATATGAAGAAAACTTTTCGGTAAAAAGAGAGATTCGACAAAATACTCGATGTTTGATTAAACGTTAAATTTTCATAGTCTGTCGAAGAATCTGATTTTGAAGTACTGTGGCGAAATCGGATATTGTAGAAAGCATGACGCTTAAATTTTGGTTATTGTGGACAAGATATTTCTTCTCCTCGTCTCAGTTTTGTGCACCAGCTATTATATATTGTGTTATCGTAAGAAACCGGGTACTTAAATTATTGTACAGATGATTTGTACGATGTCTATGTATCAAGTCTGTGAAGTCCTAAAGACAAAAGGTATTACATTTATCTATCAAAGTAAATTTTATATTTATCAGTTTTGTGAAATTATACAGTAAAACAGAACATTTCACCTTTGCTTAAGATAATCAAAAGTTATTGTCAATTAAAAAAGACATCTCAAGTTCCAAATCATTACGTTGCTTCGAAAAAGCACGATGGAAAAAATAGTTAATTTGTGATAAGTCCTCCTACAGAAAAAATAAAACTATTACAAACGCATTCAAAAAAATAATAAGCTCCAACAGAAAATAAAATGACTTAATCACTCGCATTAATGGGGGAGGGAAAAAAGAAATTCATAACCGCGCAATTAGTTTTACCTTGAACATGAGTGCGATTCTGAAGACATTCGGGCTCAGTGGTTAAGGCGTGCTGTTTCTAACACGAACGACCTCAGTTCGATCCCAAGCACCAGCCTGAAAGTGTTCTCTGGCGTAAGGGCTGAAAAATTGAGCGTTTCCGATTTTGTTAAATTTGTCTAAATACGGAAAAACTTGAAACGGACTTTTCTGAAATAAATGGAATTACTAACTACGAAAAATCTGGGAAAATACGGAAGTTAGAAAAAATAAATTTCGTTAAAAGACGGATACTTCCCGGTAACTTTGCTACACGCTATTTTCAGAAATTTTCCATGAATTTACACCACTTATTGTTTTGCAGTATAGTTACTTAATTTAGTTATAACAGCGTGCTTGATCCGGCGGGAAACTTTTCACTAAAGTAGAAAGAATTTTGCTTTGTCATTTTAGAGCAAATGCTATTGTTTAAAGACAGTTACGTTTTAAACAAATAATATAAAACTCAAATGAAGTTAACGATTCTTATGCGTAATTATCAAACTAATTATTTGTTGTCTTCAAACAATCGAGACAAAAGAGTATATGAGAAATAGTGGGCCATTTCTCGAGTGGGTTTACCGAGAAGTATCCCGGTGGGTCAATCCGACCCTGTGTGGTAGGCAGGAGCGGATAGTTTTTACAAGGCATTTTATCAAGTTTTTACAAGGCATTTATAGTAGGCATTTTATATAGTTTTTACAAGGCATTTTATAGTAGGCAGGAGCGGATAGTTTTTACAAGGCATTTTATCAAATTTACGAAGGACAATGGAAGCCCGAAACCAGAATTGTGTACTCCATGAAATAGATTTCTACAAGCAAGATCAAGTCCGCCAGGATACTGTGAGTTAAGGCGGGGAGGGGGGGTACACAATAAATTCTGCAGTGTTTATCTCCAGTTGAATTATTTACCTGGATTCAAACAAATTTTGGCACAGTTTAGATAGGCCATTGACAGATTCAAGTGTTCCTGTTGCGGATATGTTGCGATATTATTAAGAACAAAAATAATCTTCGACTTTTCCGAACATTGATGCTACCCTAAGGATTTACCTATGCATGCCCATCAGTAGCACCTGTGGAAAACGAAGTTTCCCTTTTGAAACCATCTTTTATTATTTTAGGACATCTATTTCTTAGGAAAGTATGAGTGCATTTGCAGATTTGTCACTTAATTCAAGCATTTCAGAAACATTGACATTTGATATAGAATATTTTGTCACAAAGAAATCAAGAAAAATATCGTAATTGTATTAATTTAGGTTCATTCCATTCTTCTTTTCCTCTTTGTCATTCAATCCTTTTACCATTAATATTGATAGCAGCACTATATTTTAATAAATCTTAGAAATAGTATTGCTTACGTTGGAAAATTTAAATGAAAAATTTGCTGGAAAATGTTTCTTTATATAAGTATGTTGAAATTCAGCGATTTCATTGGTAAATGTAAAAATTGATTGGGAAACTAAGTTACAAAATTGTGCAAAGTATATCTATATATAAGAAATTCAAATGGCAGGTAAATCTTTTTATTAAAATACGTTTACTTGGGGGGGGGGGGGGGTTAGCCGAAGACCCTGGGATGTTTAAACCCGCCTCTATGTGCTACATAGGAAACAGTGAAACTATGGGACCTTTCACGCGGGTAATGGCATTTGTATTGCCTTCCATCATATTTGTGAAGAATTATTTCTTTAGGTGGGATTCGTTTCTCATTGATATCTAAGATCTTGATTAACATTTCTTTTGCATCCCAAACTAGTTTCTAGCTTCATATTGAGATATTTTATGTACCTTCTTCTGTGTCAGTGTTAAGTCCAGAGATTCATAGGGTGTGTGTCGAACAAGTCATTCCCATTTTTCCCCCAGTCTGTTCGTCCTCCCTTTTTACCTTTTCCCCATGATTTTTTACTTGCTCTTCCTACTCCCTTATTTCGTGGCATTGCTTGTGAAATTGGTTTTTCTTCCTCTTTTCAGCATATATTATGTCCCCTTACACCGCTTTATGTCGTGTTTGTGTATCCGTTTTTTACGAATTATGTTTATTGTGTTTCAGTGTTACGAGGGTCATCCTAAAATTAATGCTTCTTTGCAAATAACTCCTCCGTTAGTTCAGATATATTAATGATATTTGGTATGATAATACATTGAAATCTGCTGAATATAATGCTACTATTCAACCCCTCCCCCCTAAAAATGCAAACATTTGTGGCATCATTTAACCCAACATCTGTAGGCAGTTTGGAAAAATTACGCCGACTGTTATTTGGCCCACGATCTCACACCCTGTTTAAATTCACGTCTATCCTCAAAACGTTGACCTCGGAGACTTTGCTTCATGAGACTGAATAGATGAAAGCTTGAATGTGCCTGATTAACACGGTATGGGTGATGTGGAGTTGCTGTCTAGCCCATTTTGGCAGTGGCCGGAGATGTTTCAAGTGAGGTCGCCTGTTGTCGCGGTGTAGGAGGACACAACGAAGAGGCATGTCTGTGCGGCAGATTTCTGCACACATCGACCCATTGGTCGATTATCCTGGGTTAATTTGCGTGAAAACCATTCTTCACACTTTCCAATATCGTAGGTCATATCGATGGTTACACTCCGATCACTCATACTGAGTTCATTAACTTGCTGTTGGTTTGCGTCGATGACAGCAGTTGAAGGTCGTCCGCTCTGCTGTATCGTCGGCCACCTGTTTGATCTCTCCCAACTGGTGACATTGCTGATGACGATTGTCATGTTTCCATATACCTTTCTCAGCCTCATATGGATACTCGTCGCCTTGCAGCCTTCCATTTCTAAAAACTCAGTAACAGTTCTTTGCTTTAGGCAAATATCCATCCTTTGCTTTGACCAATCTAAACACGAAAAGGTCTCCGATACTTTGTAGGTCAATCTTGATTTATGCAAACTTTCATGTAAATATTTCCAAAATTGCAGGAGTTACTAGCAAAAAGGCATTACGTTTAGAACAACCCTTGTACTTTTTCCTTTCTGCTGCTGTGAATAACGGTGGTACTTGCGCTACGCTATTTGGTCCACAGAAGGTCCTCCAAAATCACTTAATCAACAAACGAACCATCTGTTTAGTGATTCTCCCTTAATTGTTGGGGTCTTTCCTTGATATTCCCTTCATATCTAGGCATCCTATATCCGTTCATTCCAGTTGTTCATCTAATTTTTTTTTGCTGTCTGCCCTTGTTTCTGATCAATATATTAGATCTTGCAATTATTACGTACATGTTTGACTTCACTTTTTTACTGGGACATTCCTGCCACAAAGTATCTTCCAGTTTGGCCATTTCGACTGGGCTATATCTCTTTCCATCTTAGCTATTCTGGTGCTTTCTCTGAGCTACCATCGTTTTATAAGGGCGAGCCCAAGTATTTAAGCTGTTTGACTTCTATTAGTTGTTTACTTTCTGCATCATGTACCAACAAATTTTTTTCCTACCTTTTAAACTTCCACAATCTCTGTTTTTACCACATTTATCTTTAGGCAGCTTTTTTAAGGGCCATTTTCCCGTCTATGCACATGCCGCTATCATCTTTAGCATATTCTGATGTAATAACTAAATTATTAGAAAATAAAATTCTCCATGGTGCGACTTTGGTCATACTTTCAGGCAACACTTCCAAGATAGTTACAAAAACATAAAGGCTCAGAGCTGAAAGTCCAATCTTTATGTCAAAATCTTCTATCTTGCCACTTGCAGTTGTAATTGAATTCGTGTGTTTTAACACTTTTAGATACCAGTTTTTCAAATATCCCTTTTTTAATGCCCGGTGTATGATTTCATGTCGCTCTCAATCTTATGATTTCTCCAAATGTACAAATATAAAGTAGTGGTTTCTTTCTGTTCATTCACTCGTCAAAATACAATTTTTCTTGTTGCTGTCTCATTATGAAGATTGCATCTGTGGTCTCACTGCCCTCCATAAAATTGGACTGAACATTTCTTATTTTACTTTTCTTTATCTGTTGCCTACTGTTCTCTTAAGTCTTTAAGTTGTGTTCTGACAGACCCGCTTTCTGACAGTTCTTCCATACTCCAGGATGTTTCCTTTTGTTTTCTTCGAAAACGGTTGCCACTGTACTTCCCTTCCAGTGCTCCAGAATACTTCCTTGCCATTGTAGGTCCTGCTGCGTCGTCGTTTTTCATCTTGCGCATGATTTCTTCCCTTGCGATTTTCTTTTCTGGGTCTGCTACTCTGTTTTGATTTCCCAACATTTCTCTTTTGTTTTTGTAAGAGCTCACTGAAATGTTCTTTCCATCGTGCTTTAATTTCTCATCGTTTAAAATATGGCATTTTATTCGATGCATCATGGTTTCATGATACAAATTGTTTTCCATATCTGATTTTCGGAAATAACTGTATTTTATTTTTCTTACATTTAAATGGATGGGATTTTAATTAAGTCGTATGATTATTTAATTTTGCTGTATCGATGTTTCCTTTAAAATTTTGTTAGCTTGTATCGATGCTTCCTTTAAATTTTCGTTTGCTGTGTCCATGTTTCCTTTACATTTTCGTTTGCTGTATCGATGTTTTCCTTTAAATTACGGCTATCTTTTGCTATGTCGATTTTTTCTTTAGTTGATAACATCATGGCAAAACTGTTGCATTTGCCTATGAGTGCAGTGTATAATATTAAATTTTGTGAATTTTCATATTTAACATTAATATAGTATAAATTGTAAATAAAATAACCCTATATGATTTGGAACCTTGAGGTATTTCAAAGTATGCGTGATGCAGTTCGCTATTTTGAGAAACTACGTTCATTACTTAAGTAATCCCATATTGCAAAAATAGATTACTGTATTTCAAGATTATATTAAACGTGTGTGTGTGCGGGGAGGAGGAGCGCTATGCATCAGGGATTTAATGATTTTTTTGAAAAAATAATTTTAAGACGCATCTGATAGTTTACGTTACAGAGAGTGAAAAAAGTGCTGATTTTGAATACGTTTATTTACGCTCATATCTTTTTCTTTCTTTTGTTATTAATTATTTAAATGGAACTTGTTTACATAAGACGCGCCCGGGAAATATCTGAATTTCTCTCAACAACAGATCTTAAGCAAAGGTTTATTGTCTTTTAGCTCGATAGATGGCAGTAAGTGTCTTCAGTCGAGGGCGGAAGGTGGACTTTCTGCCAAGTGCTCGAATTACATTTATATCACATAAATCTCTTAAGTTTCTCATTCCAGATGATCGACTTTTCCGGTTGCTTAAGTTTTTATTTATGTCTTCACCTAGCACAAAGACTTCCACCTAACTTAGCTGTTGGGCGGGGCTTTTAGCCTTTTCTGGCTCAGTCCCCCCCCTCTTGGCATACGGATCAGTGGTGATGCGGTCGACTATAGTTTTAGAAACGTACTAAACCCCCTTGTCAATTTCCTACATACAAGAGCTGATGGAGAAACCCTTATAGGGAGGTGGCCATAAAAATGAATTTGCATTATATGAAATAACGAATGCACACTTGATTCCTATAAAATTAATTTTACGGATTAACAGTCTGTTCATAGGCTGCGCGAAAGCTGAAGAATACTATCAAAATTAAAATCACAAATTCGATGGCAATGTAGACAGCACCTTCAAAAAAGGGGGAGAGGGATGGGGAGTACTTGTGCCCTTTACACACAGAAGAACTGTTAAAGTGAAAAATGTTTTAGCACGGTGCAATGAAATCGTGTAGCACAATGGTGAGTATTTCAACCTAACTTTTGAGGCTCATTCAAAGTATGAGTCAGATTTTTGTTACTAGCAGAGGGCACTTTTTCCGTAGAAAAAAGAGTGGGTCAGAATGTGTCCCCTCTTTAATACAGTGCGTGTGTGTGTGCGAGCGCGCGCATATACCGCTCGCTGCCTTGGATGGGGATGCACTCAGAGAGGTCTTTTGAAAATTTTAAATTGATCATTCAACTACATTTCCCATATTTGGTAATATTTGTCTGATGTCGGTACATCTAGAAGAAAAGGACGAAAACTTTTCAGGAACTGCTTCCCATATGAAAAAATATATTTGTAAAGTTTAAACTTGGCCTTCAGACAGTGTAATTTCGCTTTACACTCGATTAGAAGTTGTACAGTTTTCAAACTTTAGATCCTCAATCTCACTCGAAAGGTTTCAGAGTCCTGTCTTTTTTTTTCTTTTTTTGTTCGTTTGTTTCGAGTATTAACGACTGTCATGAGCAACTGTTAATTGTGGTCACCCACCCCTAATTTGAAGCAGCTGTTTCCAGGGTGGGGTGAGAATCAGTGCCATAGGACAAGCATACCACGCATTTCTTGATTCTGGACTACAAATAAGATTCAAATAGTTTGTTAGCTTATATTTTTTTCCCCCGTTACGTCAGAAGGAGCATTGTCGTCCTTAATTTAAAGTCACTACCACCCGCATGGTGTAAGAAAACGTAGAATAATATATATAATAATAGCAGTAAAACGGTAGAATAAATACGGCACACTTCACTCTCCCACGATTCAGGGTTCGTACGCATTCCTCGAATTTAAGAACTCCTTAAATTGGTGTTATTCACCTTATTTATCCACTTAGACCCCTTGAAAAGCCTTTAAATTTAATTTTGACTCCTGAAAATTATTGTACTTCTGATTTTTCCATTACTCATTTAGCGGGCGGAAGGTGACACCCCCCCCCTCTTTTTTTGTCTGAAATTCACGATTTCTTTTCGTCTGCTGGAAGACGATGGTATATATTTTGAGTTCACCTTTCCCAGGTAACAAACACTTGGTCCCCTCCTAATGGGGGTGAGCAACAGGCGTGATTAGATAAACTTCGTCACGTGTTTCTGCTTTACTTTAAGCAATGACCCGGACACTCCAACACTCCAAATACTACAGATTCTCTGTAGTCACCATGGAAATCGTTATTGAGCTATATGGAGTAGGGGACACTTAATATACGACCGAAATCAAAAATTTCAATGAAATAATGGTATTCCAGTTTCCAACATTTATTAAACATTTTCGAGATCGTTTATTATGTTTTTAATTTCATGACATTTTTCGATATTTTTTTTTCTTTCTTATTATTTTTTTTTTTTTTTTTTTTTTTTTTGGACATCTGCATGCAGTCTGCTGGCCGAAAATATTTGGAACCGTCGAAAATATGTTCTAGCAGGGATGAGACTGTTTCGTGGTTTTCGGATCTAAAATTTTTGTGACGTAGCTGTTTGTGTGTGTGTGTGTGTGTGTGTGTGTGTGTGTGTGTGTGTGTGTGTGTGTGTGTGTGCTCTACTTTCTTCCCATTTCTTTTCCTGATTATATTCTTATTTTTTATACATAAATTTTATAATATTCCTTGTTTTTAATATCTTTGATAATAGTGTGTGTTATGGGGGAGCCTTTAACACGAATTCAAAATCGTAATTTTTAAGAACTTTTTCAGTGAAATGCATGTTTTCTGATTTCTAACAGTTTGTTCTTCAAAACCAACGATTTTGTTTGAGGATGCATTTTCACTGTCTTCCCTTTTTCAGAGCGAAATTAAATTTCAAAATCGATACTTAACTGTCGGTGTTGAAATCTGAGCCATTTCCGTGACCTGTAAAATTGCTTTCACGGTAGAGTGAACAATGCAGTACCAAATTTTGATATTTAATTTCGATTAAAACGTGTATTTTAATCGAAATTAAATATCAAAAATTCCTTGGTCACTTCTTGCTATATCAAGAGCGGAGCAAGCATTTGTTTTCTTTTATTTAAAGCGAAATTAATGTTTCGAAAACACTACTGCAAGTTTACTGTGCAGAGAAAATAACTTTACGGGGAACCAGAGACGGCGACGGAAAGTTGAAGGTTATTTTGAACTTTAATTTTTGTAAACAAAAAGAAAAATTCTTGCTCTTTTTGTTTGTTGATACAGCAAGAGCTGACTAAGCAAAGGATGGGCCATGCATTTTCACAGAAATTAAACTCTCCAATTAGTTCTGATGTCATCGTCGACTCCTAGAATTAAAACTCCTTAAATGAACTTTCAAACATCCGTAAGAACCCTGCGGGATTGGATCGAGCGTTTTTATGTGGCCAATAATTCGTAGCCTATATGATTTTAAGGTATTATTTTACCAACTTGGAACACCATGTGTGTTGTGGGGGCCTTTAACACGAATTCAAAATTCCTGTTCAAGCCACTTTGAAAGGAGAAGCTACGTAGATGAAGAATGAAAACTGTGTTTGGTGGTGGGGTGTCATTTCGAATTTTGTAATATCTACCTACTGAGGAGAAATTTTTGTAGAAGATTCAAGTTCAGTTATTATGACACAGTGTCACACATTTAAATAATAGGTATTTCTTTTCAGGTATGCGTTAAGGGGAAAGATTCGTGATGAAGGAGGTAAAACTCGACTTACATTTGAATTGGAAGTATGTCTACTTGCTAAGCACAATGTGGTTGGTGTTCGAAGAAAGAGACTTGAAGGTGATCCTTGGTACTATAAGAAGATCTGCGAAGAGGTTCAAAAGCTCGCATTACTCTCGGGTGATACCTAAGCACAAAAAATCAAGTTACGGTCTGTCTTGTAAGTATTAACCACCATTCTTGAATTTCATATACACCATTCTTGAATTTCGATAAATATCGCTATCGCAAAACGACTTCATCATATTTTTCTTACATATCATATTTTTCTTATATATATAGTTGAAGAATCATATATGCTCCAGCTTTGTCCGTCCGTCCGTCTGTCCGCACGATAACTCGCGTAAAAATGGTTCGATTTCGATGAAATTTCAATATATAATAGGGGATCACCTGGGGACAAACCCTATTTAAAATGGGTGAAGTGGGGTCAAAGGTCAGGACATAGGACTGGGATCCATTCCATTACCCTTATGCGTCATAACGCGTAAAAATGGTTCAATTTCTATAAAATTTTAGTATGTGATAGGGGACCACCTGGGGACGAACCCTATTGAAAATGGGCGAAATGGGGTCAAAGGTCAGGACATAGGAGCGGGATCCATTCTATTGCCCTTATGCGTCATACCTTGCGTGAAAATGGTTCAATTTCGATGAAATTTTAGTATGTGATAGGGGACCACCTGGGGACGAACCGTATCGAAAATGGGCGAAATGGGATCAAAGGTCAGGACATGGGATCGGGATCCATTGCATCGCTCTTATGCGTTATAACTTAAGTAAAAATGCTTCGATTGAGACAAAACTTTATCATGTTGTTCCGGAAGTATACTTTACCAGTTCTGTTGAATATCATCGAAATGAGGTCAAAGGTCAGGTCATAGGAGCGAGATTTATTCTACAGTCATTATCCTCATAACTTGAGTAATGATTTCTGGTATGTTGGAAAGCGTATCATAATCAATGCATTGCATGATTTTACTAACTTGTTTTCTTTTGTTGTTGTTGTCTTGGGATTTTGGGTTTAACGACTACCATGAGCAACTCTATGGTATATAAGTAGTCGCCGGTCGCTGTTTTCAGGATAGAGAAAGTCAGTGGTGGCTGACTTTCTCTATCATGAAAACTGTCAGTGGTGGGTGACTTTCTCTATCCCTAATTTGGTTTGCTGTTTTCAGGATAGAGAAAGTCAGTGGTGGCTGACTTTTTCTATCCTGAAAACTGTCAGTGGTGGGTGACTTTCTCTATCCCTAATTTGGTTCGTTGTTTTCAGGATAGAGAACGTCAGTGGTGGCTGACTTTCTCTATCCTGAAAACTGTCAGTGGTGGCTGACTTTCTCTATCCTGAAAACTGTCAGTGGTGCCTGGCTTTCTCTATCCTGAAAACTGTCAGTGGTGGCTGACTTTCTCTATCCTGAAAACTGTCAGTGGTGGCTGACTTTCTCTATCCTGAAAACTGTCAGTGATGGCTGACTTACTCTATCCTGAAAACTGTCAGTGGTGCCTGGCTTTCTCTATCCTGAAAACTGTCAGTGGTGGCTGACTTTCTCTATCCTGAAAACTGTCAGTGGTGGCTGACTTTCTCTATCCTGAAAACTGTCAGTGATGGCTGACTTACTCTATCCTGAAAACTGTCAGTGGTGGCTGACTTTCTCTATCCCTAATTTGGGTCACTGTTTTCAGAATAGAGAAAGTTAGTGGTGGCTGACTTTCTCTATCCCTAATTTGGGTCGCTGTTTTCAGGATAGAGAAAGTCACCCCATCCTTGCCTCAATCCGGACGCGAACCCGGACCCACTCGGGCGAACGGTCAGAAGCCAGAACTTAGACTACTGTGCTACCGGGGCTGCACACGTCTGGTTTCAGAGTCACCATTGTATTAGAAAGATCTCCTAAGATACTCGGTTTAACTGTCAAGGCTGGTTCTCTGTCAGAAGTAAACTGCTAAAAACAAACAAACTTAGGGGCAGTACAATTTTAAAACTCGAGGTGAGTGTTTATGTAAATGTGCGGCCAGAATGGTAGGTAGGAGAAACGATATACAAATTTCGGGTTCCGTATTTCTGTCACGTACTCGCAGGCCCAAGAAAGATGTACAAGGAATGACTGAACTTCGAAACAGTTAGTGTCTTCACGGTGCTCATATGTAAACACTACTCTTTGCTGTCCTTGAGTGCAATTCGGGCGTAGACAGACAGGTGTTACATCAGCTCTTCATGCATCCCAAAGTATAGTAAATCTACCTCATGCATGTTGTTGGGAGCAATGCAATGTCGTTGAGTCACCGAAAGTGGCTGTCCAATGAATTATACGGTCAGCAAGTGCGGTATCTCACCGTAGACGGTCGGAGAAACTCCTCACTACTCATCTGCCACACATGAGATTTTCTGACAAATGTTAAAGCGGTCTGAAATCGTCCATATCAGGAAGGCCTATAGTCGAGACGCCCATTGCTTCGACAACCCGGCGAGAATGATGTGAGATCACACCTATCGTGCCAAGAAGTTGGCAAAGTTTTCTACTTTGTTGTAAGACCAAATTACTCCTATATTCCGACAGTCTACGATTTCGTGTCTCCCTGGATAGTTTCTTTTTGTTCACTGGATGGTTTACAGGCCGTAAACCAATATTCACTGGATTTTTCCCAGACTAGTGCAGATGCTAATTAACACGCTCCAGTCTGCATCTGTGCCATCCTGAGAATCCGCTTTAGTCTCGGTGTAGAGATTAACTTGCTTCAGTGGCCGCATCGACGCACTGGGAGGGGGGAGGGGCAAGGGCTCACAAATACTGTCGTCTACTCATACGACATCATCAGGAGTATTGTGACACTTTTCTATTTTCGCTTTGTTGATTATAACGCACAACTTCATCGAGCTTGAAGATAGCGGTGTTCCACGTTTATCTATACGTAGAAGATCACCCTGCCCCTACGACACTTTGAGAAATTTGCGACCGTTTCGTCTCGTCTATAGGCTGCATAACTCAAAAGCCAGCTAAAGCATGTTATCTACAGTATGACATGAAGGTTTCAAGCGGTTATGAACAACCGAGGTGGTGTCGCACGCAACGTACGTAGTGATTGACCAAGGTATGCCTCGTGTTTCTCATTCCATCTGAGTCAGTGAGGTGGTTTCTTGTTTGAACGCTGAAAGTACCACGCTGCTCCTTTATTATTTATTTATTTATTTATTTATTTTTAATGTTTTGATTGAAGGTTTGACGACCACCGTGTGCTACTTAATGGGCTATAAGCAGTCGTCTGCCCCTAATTTAGGGCCACTGGTTCCAGGAAAGGGAGAGAGCCAGTGCTGTGAGAGAAACACAACATCCAAGCCTCACTGGATTCGAACCTGAACCCTTTCTCGGACGAATAGTCATAAGCCCAGCGTTTAGACCACTACGCCACCGGGACGGAACTTCTCCTTTAGTCTGAACGTTTCATGTCCGTCTTGTGTCCTGTGTCATATGTTGTCCATAATTAAATGAATGCAGTTGCTTTTTATGTACGATTGATATACTTTTTTCCTGTAACTTTTTTGAGCAGTCATGAACCGAAAAATCGTGTTACTAAAATGTGTGTGTGTGTGTGTGTGTGTGTGTGTGTGAGTGAGTGAGTGAGGGAGGGAGGGAGAGGGGGGGTCGGCCAGGCTGTTAGTTGATTGGTTGACGGTAAAAATATAGCTTGTCATAATAAATCTTGTAGAAAATGTATTATTGAAAATGCTGCTTCATCATTCATTTTTAATACGTTGGAGCACGTGCTGACTGCGAAGTCCTAGGCACTCCACTCTAAGTGAGTAGTGAGGAGTCAATCCTGAGATGACTGAGGAATGTATATTCATAATATGGAATTTGTTTTTGAAGAGGAGAAACCCGGTACTCACTCTGCAACTAAATCTCCTGATGCGTTTCATTCAAGCCGTGTGACTAAAGATAATAGGTGACAACCCAGTGGTCGTGTGGCCTGAGGCGTTGGACTCGGACTATTCGCCCGACATGGACCCGGGTTCGAGTCCCAGGTGAAGCACGAGAGGTGTGTTTGGTTGTTGACGATGGCTCTTGCCATTGTCTGGAGCTAGTGGCAGTAAATCACAGACAGCGCGACTGCAGATAGCTTTCTGAGTTGCTCATTTGTGGTCTTAAACCCCGAAGTGAAACAGCAAAAAGGAAAGAAAATTATCGGTCCCTTTCTGAGTTGTATTTATTGCGTCGTTGTGAAGTTTCAAGTGATAAAGCTCGCGTGGAGACAAGCTCTGTGTTTATTTAAGTGCACCTACTGAATGTTTTCGTCTTAATGTTGTTTTACCACCTCGGGATGACTTGCCAATAAAGATTCATGGTATCTGCGTGGGAAAGGAGAAGCTGTTTCAGCACACAATGGATAAGTTTGAGAACTTCATTAACCATTCCTGAAAATAACCAAAAGATGGTATGTGGCTTATCTTGAACAAGGAAAAGTTCTTGCTTTTCGAACTTGGAAAGTTGGTGGCTTTGTGACTTTCTGATGACTTTACTAAAACGTTTGAAGTCACTTGTAGTAAAGGAGTTTATTCCATAGCAATAAATAGTGTAAATAGTTTATTCATTTGTGTTGGTCTTTTCAGATTAAAACTTGCGGTTGGTAATTTGTGGTCGTTTCTTTCATAAAAGCACAAAAATAAACTATCCAGAGAATTCCAGTTATATGAAGAGCAACTCTGTCCTTTATTAGTATCGGGAACTAATATTTCAGGACTAATTTATGTCCCCAACTTTTAAAAGCTAGAACCAGTTGCAAAAGATGTCATGAAAAACTGTTAAATGAAGATTTGCTCTTTAATAGTTAAATGGCAGAAAAGTGGTTTTTGCCCTGCGGATGCGGATGAACGTGTTATTTTTATCAGTGCAAAAGGAGATCACGCTTAAATCACATAATCATAAAACTTAGTGTGGAAACTTTTCATTTCATTTCATTATTCTTTCAGTTGCCACTACAGCAACTAGGAAAAGGAGGGAAAAGGCCGTGAGGCCTGACATAGCCCTCCTCTCCCCAGAATACAAAAAACATAAAACTTAGCAGAAAAGGTAAGCCAACACATATATGGTAGGTACCCGTACTTGCTCACAACCAACATATATAACAATGTGTTCCATCAACAATAGTCTTCATTATATCTAAACAAATAAGTATCATGTACACTTCACTACATAATCACATATATATTTATAAATAAACAACAAATAACGTTTGCACCTCACTCTATAATCATACCAACCCACATTTCTTCCATTTAGTCGAAATTACCTATTGTTTACTAATTATTTCATAAGATATGCCTTTAGTTTTATTTTAAATAAGTTAAAATTATTAATTGATGTTAGTTCTTGGGGCAATGAGTTCCAGAATTTTGGGCCACTATAATTTATATTCATTTTAAGTTTCTCAGTTTGTGGGAACATTGGAATTAGTAATGATCTATTCCTAGTATTGTGGTAATGAGTATGTATATTTAGTGTTATTATATCATTGTGTATACCACTTTTAATTCTTTTATACATTATTTTCCCCAAGTTATAGTCATATAATTGCTTTATCGTTAAAATAATATATATATTGGGGTTCACTTTTGACCGAATATATAAGATTGGTTGAAAATTATGTGATGTTTTAAGATCTATTAGTCTTATAAATCTGTTTTGCAGTACCTGTAGTTTATTAATATTATATTGTGTGGTTTGTCCCCAGGTCAAAATGCAATAATTAATGTGTGTTTGAATTAGAACATGATATATCGAAATTAATATTTTTGGTGTTAAGTTTGGCAAAGCACTACTGACCATTCCGATATTTCTAGAAATTTTGTTACTTAAATTTTCAATGTGTTTGTTCCATTTTAAATCATTGTGTATAGTTATACCTAGATAAGAGTGTGTTGAGACCGTATTAATCCTGACTCCATTCATCAGAATCGGTAAATCGTATAAATGTGAAGCTTGTGAATTAGAAAAAATCATTAATTTAGTTTTATTAATATTAACAACTAATTCATTTGCATTCAGCCAATCTGTTATTAATTTTAGCTGAGTATTAGTTCTTAGTGTAAGCTCATTCATATCAGTTCCCTTTAAAATAATAGTTACGTCATCTGCATATAGAATTGTATCATTATCTTTTAATACTGCAAATAAGTCGTTAATATATAAATTAAAAAATAAGGGACCAAGAACTGATCCCTTGGGTACCCCACAGTTTATGATTTGTGATATGGATCGATTCTGATGAATCTGGGTGTATTGCATTCTTTCTGACAAGTAACTTTTGAATAAATTATAGCTAGATCCCCGGAGTCCTATAATATTTAACTTATGAAGTAATATATCATGATATAGGGTATCGAATGCTTTTGATAAATCAAGAAAGACTGCTATTGTTATTTGTTTTTGTAATAGATTTTGTTGAATTATATTTTGTGTATGTAATAATGCTAGTTCAGTTGATTTATTTGGTACAAATCCAAATTGTCTGTGATGAAATATATTATGTCTTTGAATGTATGAAAATAGTCTGGTATGAATTAATTTCTCTAGTATTTTTGCGAAAATTGATAAGTTTGCGATTGGACGATAATTATTTATGTCGTTTTTTGACCCATTCTAATATTTCGGAGTGATTTTGGAGATTTTTAAGGCATCTGGAAATATTCCGGTTTCAAGTATAAGGTTATAGATCTGCAACAATGGCTGAACTATGATATCTGCCACAAATTGTATGGCTATTGGAAAAAATTCATCGTAGCCAGGTCCGACATTTGTATTGATTTGGTTTAAAGCATGAGTAAGTTCAGTCCTTGTAATTTTCGACATATGAAAAGTATTTAGTCTTGAAAGATTTTGTAGGTATTTTGTAAAGTGGATTCCTGAGAATATAAGTTGTTGCTTGGTCAATTGTGGGGACAACATAAAGTGACTGTTGATCTCATTAGCTATAGCCTGTTTATCAGTTATTTTATAAGTTGATTTGGTTAAATATTGCGGCGTAACTGGTCTGATATTTTTCCCCAGTAATAGATTCAGATGTTTCCATGTTAATTTAGGGTTATTTTGAGAGAATATATTAGTGTAGTAATTTCTTTTCAACTTCCGAATATCTGAATTCAATTTGTTTCTATATGTTTTAAAATTCTGGAAGTCGACTTGTAGTTTACTTTTAATAAATTTGGAATACAGTCTATTTTTTTTTTGCTTATTCGATTTAAGAGATTCCTTGTTATCCATGGTTTCCTATTTTTTTTAATTTTATTACTTTTCGTTATTATTGGAAAAGCTTGATCGTATGAGTCTTTTAACAATATTGTAAATAAGTTATATGTTATATTTGGATTTTCCGCTGGTAGGAAGTTTAACCAATTTATAGTTTGAAGCAGGTTCCGAAATTTTTCCAGATTATTAGAATTTATTAATCGTATTTGTTTGTTTATTAACTTTTTCTCCACTACATGTGTATAAGTGTAAACTGTGAAGATTGGTAAATGGTCACTGATATCATAATTTATAACTCCTGATAAAACTGACTCTTGTGGAGCATTTGTGAGTGATAAATCAATAATCGTTTCTGTGTTAGGTGTAATTCTCGTTGGATGTAATATTGTATTGATAAATCCAGCAGCAGTTAATATTTGAACAAAGTACTGAGTCTGTGAATTAGTAACAGAAATATTAATATTGAGATCTCCCAATAAAAATCCCCTTTACCCGGTTAAATTCACATAATTGAATGCCTCTGTTAATTTTTCGAAGAACTGTGTTGTATTTGATCCTGGAAGGCGATAGCACACCATTATAATAGTGTGTTGATCTTCTATTGACAAAATTTCTATGGTAGAGTCAGTAAATGTTAAGTTTTTATTAATTGTATAATCATGATAGGTATCCTTAACGTAAATGGCCACTCCACCTCCTCTTGAGTGGGTTCTATTTTGATAAAAAATCTTATAGCCATCCAAGCCAACACTATAATTTTCACTGGGAAACCATGTCTCTGTTATACATAAAATATCTATTTGCGAATTAGTAACCTGAATTAGTGCCTCAATAAGAGTTAGTTTATTTAGTAAGGATCTCGCATTAATATGAATAATTTTCAATGAATTTGTGGAACTACAAGAAAAGATATTATTTATTTGTTGCATTGTATATAAATTATCTTGCATTAAATTTGTCTATTTGCTTGCTATTTGTTAGTAGGAATTATAATCTTAAGTTGTAAGAGTTCAAAAGCCACTCCCTGCAACATCTATAAGAACGACATGTGTGATTTCCTCTTTTTTTATCAATAATAGGATAGTGTCCGTACTTCTGGGTATATAAATTAAAAATAGTTGTACATAAATTACCTTGCATTAAATTTGTCTATTTGCTTGCTGTAGGAAATATAATCTTAAGTTGTAAGAGTTTAAAACAACTCCCTGTAACATCTATAAAATAGATATGTGTGATCTCCCTTTGTTTATCAATGATAGGATAGTATATCACAAAGTCACGCACAATGCAAATCATTTCACCATAAGCACAAACACTAATCATTCTAACATTTCAGGTAAGTATCATATCTCAATTTGATACACAAAAATATTCATTATATACAAGAAAAAAATAATAATAAAAGAAAATGAAAAAAGAAGGATAGTAGAAAACCTATCTACTCTGTTTTATTAAAAAAAAAATAAAAAAATAAATAAACACAAATCAAAATTTTGTTGGAGACCCAAGAAAGCTACCCTCATAGCATTTTCAAGGAAAATAAATGCATATTCACAGTGTAATGTTCTGCCAAGATATTTCTAATCAGAAATGAATAGGAAACTCAAAAACCAGTTCTTGAGGCAATTACCAAAATAGAGTCGTTCCTCTATTGAAGATTGAGTGTAAATCATAGTGTTATAGGCACTATGTTAGATTTAAAGTAGGCATATATATTATTAGCACCCTACAAAAAAGAACACACACACACACACACACACACACACACACACACACACACACACACACACACACACACAAAGAAACAGTAGGTATATTTCCCTTTTCTGGCAGTATCAAATCACATTAAAAAAAATCATACCTAAGTTTTAGTTACAGTACAAAATAGACATCCCACGAACCATCACACTATAAACACAATGGAAATTATTCTACCAAATATAAAAAAAAAAAAAAAAAAAAAAAAATCCTACCATATTCCCAAACACAATATAAGACCTTCCATCAAGGAACCAGACCAAATTCATGTAATTCTTCCAAGAAATAAATTTTTTTCCTTGGATCATGGTCACTCTTCTTTATAAAAACACTGCCATTTTTCACCCATGCATATTTAATTTTCTCTTGCTGCAGTAATTTTCTTGCACTCCAGAATAAATGTCTGTAAACTGGGATTAAATTCTCATTGATAAATATTTTAGTTGCTGGCAAATAGTATTTATTTCTGAGTTCAATATGGCAGTCTTTTTTCTTAATTAGCCAACTGTCTCTTGCTGTTCGAGATTTGAATTGTATTATTACAATTGCATTTGGCTTTCGAAAAGCATCATATTTGAGTGGGTGAATAACATCAATATCTGTTGGGTGAAAATTTGTAATCCCAAGTTTATCAGCATATTTATCAATGTAAGTCCTCAACTTAGATTCATTATTGATTAGTGTTAAGTCAAGCCCATGTAATTCCGAATTCTTGTTTCGGTAATATTGACTTAGTTCATTGATTTCAGAGTTTAGTTTCTGAATTTGATGTTGTTTAATATCATTCTCCTTTAGTAAGAAATCCTGTTTTGCATTTAGTTCCTTATTATCTCTTTCAAGAGACTCACACCTATTACAAATATCTTTATATTTTACTGCAACAAGGTCAACCATTTTTTTATATTCTGCCAATTCTTTCTTGATTTCTGATAATGGTTCCAGTTTCGCATTTATCTCATCTAATCAGTGTCTGAGATCTTGTTTAACTTCATCATTTGACTGTTGAATTTTTAAATTTATATCACTCAAGGTAACCATTATGAGGTCCATGTTTACAGTTCCAGTACTATCAGAAAATGATGCAGCCGCTCTGGATTTATTCGAAGCCGCATTTCCTTTTCTACCTGCCATTATATTTAGTTATAATAATAATTAACAAACTGTTATCTCCTGACAGTTCAAAATCTTCCGTTTTATGAGTAAGTTTTATTTTTTAACCAATGTGTGAAATGGAAAAATTCAAGTGGTTTGCCAAATTCGTGTCATCGTGCTCCTTTAGATGGTTGCCAGATCCAAAATCGTGTTTTTGTTTTGTTTTTACTTTTTTTTTTTTTTTTTCATTTTGGGAACAAATTTCCAGATATTCACTAGTGAAATGCGTAACTATTTAACATTTTAAGAAGGACATTAGTACCTAAAATCTTTTTGGTCCGAATGATCAGTTACCGGTTCAAGTATAATTTTCCTTGCTCCCCCCCCCCCCCCGCCCCGGTGGCGCAGTGGTCTAAGCGATGGCCTCTGATCATTCGTCCAAAAGGGGTCCGGGTTCGAATCCCGGTGAGGCATGGATGTTGTGTTTGTCTTACGGCACTGATTCTCTCCCTTCCCTGGAACCAGTGACCCTAAATTAGGGACGGGCGACTGCTTATAGCCCTTTGAGTTGCTCACGGTGGTCGTTAAACCTCCAATCAAAAAAAAAAAAAAAGTATAATTTTCCTGTGCTATCAGTGATATTCACCATCTGATTATTTAACAAGTCAGTCTTTGTTTTTTGAACGGAAAAAAAAATGTTTTTTTGTTTTTAATTCAGAAGTAAAATGCTAAACCTTTCAGTTTAAGCCCGGCCTGTGCAAATCTCTCCCATAATGTGGTTTGGTGTGTGTGTGTGTGCGCGTGTTTCATTAAGTCACAAGCCATCCAACTTATTTCGTTGTATATGCACAGAGCAGGGAAGATTTTTGTATGTATGGTGAAACTGTTTTACTTTATTTTACTTATATTATTTATTTACACCATTCAATAATCTTCTAGGTGCCTTGCAGAAGTTTTCAAGTCAGCTGTCCATTTTCATGATCTGGTCAATTGTAACTGAACTGCAGCTGTGTTTGTCTACTTCATGTACATAGATAGCTATCTGATAGTAAAACGAAGTGACTTTAATAGATTTTTTTCTGATGTAACGGCATCTTAGTATTTGTTTTATCTACTTGTTGGTAATATATATCTGCAGCACTGTAAATGTATAGGTAAAAGAATCTGTAAATAAAAATAAACCTCATTTTCTAAGTGTTACAAAACAGTTTTTTAATCAAGTATTTAGTGTGTTTCTGTTGATGTAATGTTTTTAGTAGTTTACTTCAAACTTTTTTTTAAGTAACTTCTTTGGGTGCATTACAAAATGGTGCAAAGCCTCGTTTCCAGTTGTGAAGTATGTCCGTACTGTGGCATTGAAAATGCTTCACATAAATGTGGATGATGCGCTTGCAGTTCGGTACATGAATGCATCGTAGCGATGGATGAACACGATCCCGTGTCTGGGGTAAATGTATGTTATCTGTTCCTGACTACTGGGCTTAAAGCAGATGGAGCGTATCGAATGCTAGGACAACGCACCCGGCCTTTTCCATCAGCTTGTAGCCAGGAAGTTGGCTGCGCGACTCCACTGGATTCCCCCATCCCCAAGTGTGCCGCGATGTAAGGACGGTTAGATGTTGTTAGCACAAGTGTACTTCACTAAGATGTCATAAGGGTTGTGAATGGTCAAGCGTCATTTGGCGCACAATATCAAGGAAGATCGCCTGATCTATCGGGCTTTCAGTGAGAGTGTGAGCACCATTTTTAACGAAATGCAAGTGCTTCCACTGAATTTCCTATTATCTCTGGGATCAGTGACAGGTGACACCAGTTATAAGGGTTAGAGTTCAGCATCAGTTGAGCCGTTCGTCCTTGCTCTGGTGTCACGAAATAACTGCTTGAATGCAAACGGTTGCATTTCTTCACCGACGAATCGCAATTCTGCCTGAGTATCACTCGCATCAGCGAGAGAAGTTGATGTGGGCTGATAAGTCATATTCATCTGTCTTCCATAAATGCCTTGCCCTTTGCTCACCGGGTGTCTTCGTAAACCAATTACATAATTACAATGGCCGGTGGCCTTTTATGTGTATAACAGGCTGTTTGCACACCCGGAGCTATTCTGATTATGTTTTACGACCCGATGTATTACCGTTATATGGTCATACAGCAGTGCCATGGAATTGTAGCTGTATACTCACCTCCGTACAGTTACGATTTCTAGACTGAAAAAAAAAGGGCTAAGCCATGTCCGTGTGATGTCCGTGTGTATCCCTCAGATAACGTGCATGTGAGTGAGAGACAGAAAATGTTTGACAAAGCACTGTTAATTTTTGTTTGATTTCCCTTTTTAATTGTAAGGCAGTTAATTTTTATTTCCAAGGCCGTTCTTTAACTTAAACTTTGGGAGGGGAAGAAACTGATACGGGGTTCCTAACAAAATGTCTGCACACTGTCCATTTTTGAGAAAAATGTGAAGTAACTGAGAAAACTTACGACAGGTTGCCAGCGGTGAGGTAGGTCCTGGATACTTCGTAGTACGCCATCTTTGTTCAGCTGTCGTATTGCTCGAGTTACGTCCAATGACAGTTCGTCTAGCGATTCGTAGCGGATGCCACTGGGCAATTTTTAACTTTGGGAAAATATCAAAGTCGGTTGGACTGAGTTCAGGGCGGTGTGATGGGTGCGATAAAGTTTCCCGGCCATATTTTGACAAAAGCCCCCGTACCGACGCTGCACCATGACACGATGCGTTGTCATGCAGCAAGATAGCTCCCGCTGCCAACAAGTTGGGGCGGTTTTGACGAATTTTCGGTCTCTACTTTGTCCTCAGAAAGTCACGATAATATTGTGCTTTGACATTTTGCCCTACTGGCACTCGATCAGAGACCACAACACCCGTAAGCAAAAATCATCATTTGCTTAACTTTTGATCGTTGCCGACGGCACTTTGAGGGGCGTGGGAAATTCGGATGCCTCCATTCCGCTGATTGTGAGGTCAGTTCCCAGCTCAAAATCACGTCTCATCAATTGCGACAATTCTGTTCAGGAAGGTGTTCCCCTTCCTTTCGAACCTGTGGAGGTGATCCTGTGCGATGCTCACTCTGGCTGCCCTCTGCTCGGGGGTGAGTTGATGGGGCACCCAGCGTGCGGCGATTTTTCTTTTTCCCAGTGAGTAGGTCAAAATCCGGTGAACAGACATTGTGGACGAATGTGCCTGATGAGCAATTTCCTCGACTGTCAAATTGCGATTCCCTTCAAGAAGCGTTGCAACAATGGTGACAGTTGTTTGTTTTGTCTGTCGCCGTTTGAGGTCGGCCCAAGCGGTGATCATCTTCGATGCTACTTCGGCCCTCCCGAAAGTGCGATGCCCAGTGATCACAAGCCATCGCTTAGTGTGTGTTCGATGCTACTTCGGCCCTCCCGAAAGTGCGATGCCCAGTGATCACAAGCCATCGCTCGGGGAAGAACTCTTGATCGAAGCACATCAAAATTGTGCTTCGATCAAGAGTTCTTCCCCGCAAACTTCATGCATGGCAGTGTAATGTGGATCTGTGTCAGAGTCCCCCCCCCCCGCAGAGTTTCTATTTTCACGTACGAGCGCTGGTCTAATGCTGTGACTCGACCTGAGGAGCTGCACGCTCTCATTTCCAAACCTTCCCACGTCCACACCGCAAATGATAGCGCGTCGTTCTGACACCACTGTGTTGCTGTGAGTCTGATCTTGGCAGGACGCAATCGTTTTACTGATCACATCATCCGCTTCCGTTTTAGATTAACGTGTGCAGAACTTTTATTATGACCCTCGTAAGAAAATATTATGTGAATCAGTGTTTCTCAGATTCTAATAGTCGCCCCGGTGGCGCAGTGGTCTAAGCGATGGCTTGTGATCATTCGTCCGAGATGGGTCCGGGTTCGAATCCCGGTGAAGCGTGGATGTGGTGTTTGTCTTACGGCACTGGCTCTCTCCCTTCCCTGGAGTCACTGGCCCTAAATTAAGGACGACCGATTGCTTATAAGCCATCGTAGAGTTGCTCACGGTGGTCGTGACCTCCCCCCAGGAAAAAAATTCTAATAAATAAGGTACACTTGCGATGCCCTATAGATGAATAATGCTTAACCGCTAATACTTGTAGAGAGCAAGGAAATACTAAATTGGCACTTGATGTTCGTGAGAATGGACGTGTGAATATTTTGTTTTGTTCCGGTTTTTAACTACCACCATGAACAACTCGAGGGGCTGTAAACAGTAGGCCTCCCTAATGGCACGGTGATTTGAGTGTTGGCTTCTGTCCGTTCGCATGTCGTCGTTTTGTTTGTGATCGCGTTCTTTTTTTGCTTTTATGGCCATTTAAACGATCATTGTGATGTGTCTTCTGTGTTTCCTTCGTTGTACCGATATTTTTCGTTTTGTGTAATCCGTTGTCTGATTGTCGGCCATTTACACCGTTTCTTATGTTTCTCTTTCGTAACTTAACTTTTGTTATAATTTTGATGCCGGTGCGGTGGTCTAAGCGCTGCTCATGAACGTTCGTCCAAGTGGGTCCAAAGTCGAATCCTGGTGGGGCATAGATGCCGTGTCTGTCTTACGGCACTGGCTCTTTCCCTTTCCTAGAATCAGTGGCCCTAAATTAGGGACGGGAGACTGCTTGTAACTAGATCTGAGTTCGGGTTCAATTTTCGGAGTCCGAATTTCATATTGCAAGGTAGAACCTGGGCCCGAAAACTGGCTAACCTGTTCAACCATTAATAAAAAAACATCTCCATTTCCACACTTCCACTCTCTTCTCCTGCAATTAACCAATGTATTTCTCAAATGCAGAGTGGGGAAGGAACCTCTAACTATTCTCACAGTGTAACCTGTACGATTTTCTTTGACTGTTTATTTGCACCTGAAGTTCTTCGGGCGGCCGGGAATCCAAAATGATCGGGCAGTGCTGTAATTGTATGTTGCTCAAATAATGCTAATATTATCGTGCCATAATGCTATGCAATATGTACGCTGCTAAATAGAATTAGCAGGGAGCTACTGTGTGGAGATAGCGGGTAAATTATCTTCGGCATGCTATCACAGGGATCGCATTCCTCCTAAAATTCCTAAAATTCCTAATATTTTGTGACCCTCCTTAAATTCCTAAAATTAGACCTAAAATTTGCTATTCATCCTAAAATTTTCGTAAGCTTATTTTTATTAAAAACACAACCGTTATTAACGCCAATAAATTTACCATTACGGTAAGGTAAAAAGACCTGTTATTGTAGAAACACAGCCTATATGCTGTGCTGCTGAAGGGAGGGAAAAATGACGCCATCGAGATGCACTTGCTTCGGGGCGGGCGTTCCATTTTTTTGCCTTCGAACAGTTTTCGAGAGTAACAAGAGATCTAAGGGAAAAGGGGAGGGGTCATTTTCACCCCTGGTTTGCGCTTTGCAGACGAACTCCGTGGCACGCAGAAGATCGTACTTTATTTTTGTACATGCCTTGTGGAACCTCCTCTTTCTGCTGATGTTTTGTTATTGTAAACCGCAGGTGGGTGGAAGCAAAGAGGAAACATGTGGTCTCCTTCCGTAACCTCCGGTAATGACGATGGGATGGTAGCTGAGTAGTATCTTGGCAGGCAGTAGAGCACGTGATCATTGACCTTCGATCATGCGTCGGCGACAGCGACCTTCGATGCGCAATATATCTCGGCTCCGACTCGCTTTGACTGAACTTGCGTGAGATGCGTATGATAGTTTCTGGTTTTACGTCTTTTATGGTGTTCTCTGTGCTGTGTGCAGGTTCAGTTCTCTAGTGGTGACCTGCTTTTTTTTTTTTTTTTTTTTCATATCTTCTGACATCCTCGCAGCCAAATTTCGGGAAGTTGTCTGGTTTTGCAATATTGGAACGTGTTTTTGTACTTCCCTTTCATTTTCTGGTTAGTAATACAAGTGTTTAAGATGCCTAAATCCAAAACGAAATTTCAAGATGCGTGGCTCGCCAAAGAATTGGACAGAGTGAAGTTGAAAGAATGGTGTTCTGCAACTGAAACAATATTTTCTGCTAAGTGTATATTGTGTTCAGAAATTTTCAACATTTCTAATAGTGGCTTTTCACAAGTAAAAGCGCATCATAAAGGAAAAAAACATTTGCAGAAATTTCAAAGTAAATTTCAAAATAAGTCCATCCTGAAAGCCTTTGGAGGACGGGATCTTCAGCCCAAAACAAATATTAGTGAAGTACTGAGTCATGATTTACAGTTGGCTAAAGCCGAAGCATTATGGGCCATGAAAGTTGCTAAGGACAATATGTCTTTTGTTTCATGCACTGAAACAGTTGAACTTTTCAAAGAAATGTTTCCTGATTCTGCTATTGCAGCCAAAATGCAACTTAAAGAAAAAAAGTTGCTTATGTGATATCACATGGATTGTCAAAATATTTTGAAGAGGATTTGAAAAAAGACATTGCATCTAGTAGCCCAGGAAAGGTTACTATAGCATTTGATGAAACTACAAATACACAAGTGAAACGGCAGTTGGATGTGTATCTCAGGTACTGGTCTTCAGAAATAAATTCAGTTTCTTGCCGATACCTAACAAGCGTTTTTCTGGGTCATGCAACAGCAGATATTTTGCTAAAAGAAATTCTTGATGTGTTATCATCCTTCAATATTTCGTTGAACAGAATTATTTGTGTATCCATGGACAGCCCAAATGTAAATAAGGGCTTTTTACGCAAATTCAATGAAGTTGTAAAACAAGAAACAGGCCAGAAATCTTTGGAACTAGGTTTTTGCAACCTGCATGTTGTTAGTAATGCATTTAAAATTTTTTTGACAAGCTTAAATATAGATTTTGACGAATTTGCTACTGATATGCATTACTTTTTAAAGAGTAGTGCTGCAAGACGAGAGGATTATAAATCTGTCGAGGATATAACATTGGTCACTGCCAAATTTCTTTTGCGTCATGTCAGCAACAGATGGTTAACCGTTGGTTCTGTAGCCCAGAGGCTCTTGGATCAATGGCTAAATATTACAGAATATTTTTTAAACTTCTTGCCATCTCAAAAAATATTTGAAAAACAACTGCGCAATTCGGCAAGGTATAAAAGAATTCACTGTTTCCTGAAAAATGAGCTTACTCCTTGCTATTTAGCATTAATTTCATTTTCACACCAAAATTTTGAAAAGTTTTCATTATGTTATCAGAGTGAAGAACCAAAAATACACCAGTTATATTCTGATTTAAATACTTTAATGAGGAATGTTATGGCTCAGTTTATCCAAGATGATGTTATAGCAGGGAAATTTGGAGAAGACCTAAAGAATGTAGATTTTGAAAACAAAAATTCATGGAAAAAACTAGGGGAGTTAGAAGTTGGTATGAAGACAAAAAATCTCCTCAGGAATGTTCAGGAGACCAGGCAGAAATTATTTCTCTTAGATGTAAGATCATCACTAATTGCAACCACAAAATATTTAAAGTCAAATTTGCCATTCTGCAATCAAAAGCTAAGAGACATAGAAGTTTTAAAGGTAAAAGAACCAAAGAAAGAGTCAACTCAACTTTCAGTCACTGAAGGACTTTCGGAAATAACCAGAATTTCAAGTGTTTTGCATCTTTCTGAGGAACAAATTGATAGAGTAAGAGAAGAGTGGAAACTTTTAAATTGCGATAAGCCAACTCTAGATGAACTAGTGAAATTTTCAGAGGAAGGGTATATTCCAGTGCGGATTGATCATTACTGGCGTAATATATTTAGTATTAAAGACTCTAGCGGAAAAGAAAAATACTCAAATCTTGCTAAACTCATCAAGTCAATTTTAGTTTTACCTCATGGTAATGCTGATGCAGAAAGGGGATTTTCGGTTAACACTGCTCTGTTAAGGAAGGACAAGGCTAATTTAAAAGACTCAACTATAACATCATTAAGAATAGTTAAAGGGGCCATTAAACACTATGGATGTGTAAGTAAAGTTCCCATAACAAGAAATTTGTTAAATAGTGTTTGTGATTCACATAAATTTTATAAAGAGTATGTTGATAAGCTGAAGGAAGAAGAATCAAAAAAGGTAAAAGAAAGGAAGCAGAAAGAGAGGGAAAATAAGGAAAAGCAGCTAGAGAAAAAAGAAAAGCTGAGTTTGATGACAAAATAAAAGAAAATGATGCAGAAATAAATAGACTTAAAAACGATAAAGAAGCCTCCCTAGCAATAATTCAAGAGGGAACAGAAAGAATGAGAAAAGCTGTAGAAAAACAAAATACTGTTGAAATAGCAGTTGCCTCTAACTTGATCATACAAGGTTCAGCTGAAATAAAGAAAACTGAAAGTAAATTAGTTGTGGTAGAAGCAGAAAAAGATAGGCTAATCAGGAAAAGGTTAAAACAATAATATGAAAAAAGTAATTCAGTGAACAATTGTACATAGTTCTTGGTTTTCAATTACCTTTTTAGGATATTATAATTTAATGTGAAACCTGAAAACTTTACTGTGAAAATCGTGAATTGCTTCTGGTTCAACAGCATATTAATGTTCAAAGTGAAACTTGAATGTGGTAAATATACTTGAATATGATAATAACACGTGAAAAGATAAGAACTGAACATTAGAAGTAAATCATACTTAAACTTTAGACATTAGACGTTATGCAAAAAATTTGGGTGTTAACTTCGACCATATATACTAATGGACTGCACATTGGCAATAGCTGCATCAAAGCCGCCATGGCTCAAACATTGGGCACGTCATCATCAGACTCCAAATTTCGTGTAAAAATGCTGTTATGATTACTAATTTACGCTGCAGAACTTCAGTGTTTTCGGTGTATTATGTGAATGCGCCTCATATATAATGAAAACTCTTCAGGTAAGTTTACTTATGAGCTATATACATGCATGATCGGGTTGTTTACATTTTGTGATTTATAATGTGATGAACATTTGCGAAGAATTTGGAACATGTATTCCATTTTTTTTTCTTAAGTTACTATATTTTTATATCAATAGCTGCAAGTTTCTGGTTAAGTAATTGAACTTTATTGACTTAGGTATTTAATTCGTTTCTTACCCATGAAAAATCATAGAACTTTCTTTACTATATCGCTCAGAGCAACCATAAGCACAGCAGGTGTAACCCATCTTTTTGACTGTTGTCATGTGATTTTATGTTGGAGCCAGAAATTTTGATGTCATGCGCAGTCTATCAGTATATATGGTTGAAGGGTGTGAAGCAAACTCTTTACAATGTATACAAAGTTGTTTTACTAGATGTATACAAATATACATCTAGTTTTTATTGAAATACACTCCTAAAATTTTCCTAAAATTTTTCTAAAAATTCCTAAAATTCCTACCTAAAATTTTCCAGAAGTATGCTATGATCCCTGCTATCAACTATCCAATATCTATAGTTTTTGAAAAAGCTTTTTTCTTCTCTGCAGAAACACAATAATGCGCGGCCTGTGGCCTTTTCTAACCAAGCCCGGAATATATAGCCATCTCGAATGCCCGCTCCCTATCCAAAACCAGTTGCCGAAGAATTTAATTTTCCTTTAACAACAATAAAAATGTCTCATTTGCTAAATCATATAAAATCACATTTATACATTAAAAAAAAAAAAAAAATTATCTCGCTCTCCCTCTCTTTAAGAGCCCAAGCCCGAACCGCAGTAAATATTCTACACAGCTCTGCTTCGGGCTCGTGCTCAGCCCGTCTCAGCTCTGCTTGTAACCCACTGAGTTTCTCACGGTGATCGTTAAACCCTCAATCAAAATGTATATACCGTATATAGAGAGATATACACTGGTTTCCATAAATTAAGCAACAAAACGAAAAATCGCGATAATTGGGCAAAATATAGTTCAAATTGCATGAAATGTGCATATGTTGCAGGCGAAGGCATACAGCGTCGATGTACGGTAGGCAAATGAGTGACGCTCGCGGTGCTTTATGCAAATGCGCAAGAGCTTAAAACCAGCTGTTTCGGAGGGTCTCTAATTCATGTGCGGCAGTAAATGGCAAGATTTCGAGACAGCAGGTTTGTTAACATGGCTTTGAGACGTCATTTACCAGCGGAGTTACACTATAGAGCGATAGGCCGACTCGAAGCAGATCAACGGTTGACGGACGCCGCAAAATGGCTCAACGTCGATCGTTCTGTGTTAAGCAGGATGTGGCAGCAGTTCCAAGCCACGGGTCTAGCTTCCCGAAGGTACTGCGAAAGTAGGCGAAAGGCAACGACCTCCGCGGATGACAGGTCTTTGCGGCTTTCGGCACGGCGGAACAGGACGGCTACACCGATTCATCTCAAATCTGTGCTTCCGGCAGCCACCGGAGGGACTGTATCAGTTTTTTCTTTAATTGGAGGTTTAACGACCACCGTGAGCAAGAGATTTTAGTCCGTATGGAGGGGCCAACATGCTCTCCCGATCTGAATCCCATTGAGCGTATCTGAGATGCTCTCGGGATGCGTGTTGCTGGCCTTCTGCCCTCCCCTAACCCTGCAGGGCCTCCGCACTGCTTTGCCCGAGCAGTGGACGCAGCTACCCACAGAACTGCTCGACACCATAATTAACTGGCCGCCCCGGTGGCGCAGTGGTCTAAGCGATGGCTTCTGATCATTCGTCCGAACGGGGTCCGGGTTCGAATCCCGGTGAGGCATGGATGTTGTGTTTGTCTTACGGTACTGGCTCTCTCCTTTCCCTGGAACCAGTGACCCTAAATTAGGGACGGGCGACTGCTTATGGCGCATTCAGTTGCTTACGGTGGTCGTTAAACCTCCAATTAAAAAAAAAATAATAATAATTAACAGCATGGAACATTACTGTCGGGCTTGTATTGCTGTTCGGGGTAACCACACTCTGTTTTGAAGTATTTTTTCCTATTTCATCTTGATACCTATATTTCGGTATTTTCATATTTGCATCACTCATTCAAAATGTAAATCATTTGTATGACATGTTCTTATGTTTTTTGTTGTTGTATTTGATCTGATAAAGCTTACCACTAAATTTCATCCGAATCGGTTTCATACTTTTTGAGTTATCACGATTTTTCCATTTGTTGCTTAATTTATTGAAACCAGTGTAGATACATATAGTTTTGATCTTGCTTTTTGTTCCTGGTGTAAGCCGTGAGGCATGGCGCTTTTGACCATTGAGGTCCTCCCGCCAATCAGCTCCAACTAATCAACTGCCCGGTGGTCAGATGGACAATTGATTGGTCCATTTAGAAATGTTGATTGGTTGGTTTTTTGTCCGATGGATAATTGATTGAGTGAGCCCAGGTTCGAGTGCCAAAAAGGCATGGGTGGTGTGTTTGTCTTACGGCACTAGCTCTCTCCCTTCCCTGGAATCAGTGGCGCTAAATTAGGGACGGGACACTGCTCATAGCTCTTGGAGTTGTCCATGGTGGTCGTGAAAATCCAAAGCCGATAACCCACCTTGATGGCACAGTGGTCTAAACGCTGACCGTTCATTCGAACTGGCTTGGATGCGGAATAAGCACTGTGTTTGTCTTAGGGCACTGGCTTTTTCTCTCTCTCTCTCTCTCTTTTTTTTTTTTTTTTTTGGTTGTAGGGTTTTTTTGTTTTTTTTTATTGGGAGATTTTTTTTTTTTGATTGGAGGTTTAACGACCACCGTGAGCAACTCAATGGGCTATAAGCAGTCGCCCGTCCCTAATTTAGGGTCACTGGTTCCAGGGAAGGGAGAGAGCCAGTGCCGTAAGACAAACAAAACATCCATGCCTCACCGGGATTCGAACCCGGACCCCGTTCGGACGAATGATCAGAGGCCATCGCTTAGACTTCTGTGCCACCGGGGTGACCTTTCTCTCTTCCATGGAATCAGTGGCCCTAAATCAGGTACAGGTTACTGCTTTTAGCATTTTTTTTTATTTATTTATTTAAGGTTTAACGACTTCCGTGAGTAACTCAACGGGCTATAAGCAGTCGCCCGTCCCAAATTTAGGGTCACTGGTTTCAGGGAAGAAGGAGAGCCAGTGCCGTAAGGCAAACACAACATCCATGCCTCACCGGGATTCAAACCCGGACCTCTTTTTGGACGAAGGATCAGAGGCCATCGCTTAGACCACTGCGCCACCGGGGCTGCCTTTCTCTCTTCCCTGGAACCAGTGGCCATAAATCAGGTACAGGTTACTGCTTGTAGTACTTTGAGTTACTCATAGTTATCCCCCAATGCAGTCCCCCATCCCTAATTTAGAGCAACTGGTTCCACGGTAGGGAAAACCAGTACCATAAGACAAACACACCACCCATGCCTCATGCTGGACTCGAACCCAAGCGTAATTCAGACGACTAGCCAGAAACGGATCCTATCGAATTTCGGTAGCTTAGTGGTAAGAGGCACGGACTTCTAGCCAGTCGCCTGAGTTGAATCATGATCATCTAGATATCCATGGGGCCTGGGCTTGTGCTTTGTGGCGTTACGAAGCAATAGCCGAATCCTGGTAGATATCTTGAAGCCCGTTGTTGGGCTGAAATGAGGCAGTGATGTGTGTGTGTCCTACAACGCTGGCGCTCTCCTTTTCCTGGAACCAGTGGCCTTAAATCACGGACGGATGACTCTTTGTAGTTTTAGATGCTCACGGAAATCGTTAAACTGTGAAAAAAAAAAAAAATGGCACTGACCGTAAATCAAGGTCGGGTTACACCTAATAGATTAGATACCTGTAGAAGTCGTTAAACCCTGAAACTTTGAAGAAATAAATGGAAGTAGTGCCTTAAATTTTGCCCCCGACCGCATGTACTGAAATTAAGGAAAAATCGAGTTCTCAGGCTGTCGCTAGTAATTCTCAAATTCCTTTTGTTTTGCGTGCTTTTCCCTCATTTTTTTAACATCAATGATTTAAATTACATATGTTTTAGTCTCGACTTCGAAATCGATTTCTCGCGAAATATGTTTCCCCTGACACCAAACGCTTTTTGGGGCAATGCCCTTTTCTAGCTCTTTAAGTCGAAAAGTGCTTATTTGTCGCAGAAATTCGGAAGACATCAGTGCCGGTTTCCCAAGTAATGACGAAAAAATTCCCGACCAACTCCGTAATGAAATTCCCAACTGTAGCTAAGGGGGGAGAAAAAAAAAGTATAACGACAATCCAATTAACCGACTGAGTTGGGTAGATCACATACTTTGGGTTCTCAGAAAGCTGCAATTGGAGCTATCGAACGTTGATAAATATCTGGCGTGTGCCAAGAACACAATGCATGTACATTCACATCGGCATCATCATCATCATCTGCCTGTTTCTTGTTCACCCGTTCTTCTCCAGGACGAAACTGCGAGTCGGGGGAGAAGGGAGGGGGCAGCACGCATAAGTTTCAAAGCATGATGCCCATTTGTGTGAATGCCAGGATCTGCTTCGGGCGATGTAACATCCTGCCTTCAGGCTCAGAAAATACTACTATCTGCAGAACTTCATATGCACATACGGGCGGGCAAACTACACTCGAAAGCAACCTCGCCGACGACTCACGCAACTCACCGAACAGGTTGCATGTCCTGAAGTCAAGCGTTCTTGTGATAAATCCCAAATTGAAGAGCAATTTTATAGAATTCTTTTCCCAGTGTCGCCTTAGGATGTTGGATGGGTGGAACACCGTGTGTCTGAGAACAATATTCGTCGTGAGGTACTATGTCTTAGTTAGTCATCGCCAGGAACTAGTACAAGCTGACAACAAACCATTTTTTTTTCTTTTTTCATTTGTTTGTTTATGTTCTCTGTCCTGTTAAATAGCAACGCACCACGCTTTGCGCCTCGCATCTTGATAAGAAAAGCAGCGTGGCCGTGAAACCCTAGCAACTGTGAAAACTAATGTTTACATGCCAGAATGAACAGGAACACGTATTAAAAATTTCGCTGAGAGTGCTATTCAAACAACACGCTACTCCTGTTGTGTTAACACGAAACTAGAAACGAAAGTTTAGAAAAGTCAAAACGGTGAAGCTCAGAAGCAGTTTTTTTTTTTTTTTTTTGAGATTTCGCAAAAGGACAACCTGAATTGCAGTTTGAAATTTATTTGTAGTTTAGTTTGGCTTAAAATATTTGATTAGCCTGAAATTTATTAAATTTATCCGAGTTGCCCCGGTAGCGCAGGGGTCAAGCGCTATCTTCTGACCATTCGTCCGAGATGGGTCCGGATTCGAATCCCAGGTGAGACATGGATGTTGTGTTTGTCTTACTGCACTGGCTCTCTCTCTCTCTCTCTCTCCCCTGGAACCAGTTACCCTAAATTAGGGACGTCCGGCTGCTTATAGCCCACTGAGTTGCTCACGGTGGTTGTCAAACCTAATATATATATATATTTGAATGCACGATGGCTTCGAATCTAAGATTACCCCCATAAATTTTTCATATTTTTTTGAGGTTAACGACCACCGTGAGCAACTCGGTGGGCTATAAGAGTCGGCCGTCCCTAATTTAAGGCTAGTGTTCCTAGGGGAGGGAGAGATCGAGTGCCGCATGACAAACACAACACCCATGCTTCACCGGGCCCCCCCGGTGGCGCAGTGGTCTGAGCGATGGCCTCTGATCATTCATCCGAAAGGGGTCCGGGTTCGAATCTCGCTGAGGCATGGATGTTGTGTTTGTCTTACGGCACTGGCTCTCTCCCTTCCCTGGAACCAGTGACCCTAAATTAGGGACGGGCGACTGCTTATAGCCCATTGAGTTGCTCACGGTGGTCGTTAAAACCTGCAATAAAAAAAATGCTTCACCGGGATTCGAACCGGGGCCCCATCTCGGACGAATGGTCACAAGCCAGTTCTTATACCACTGCGCCACCGGAGTGGCCCCATAATTTTTCAATGGTGTCTGCAGATTTTATCGTTAAATCTACTTTTTGCTACCCTCTGTAGGATTTTTTGAAGCATATCTTGTTTATGTGGCAATGTTAAATGTTCTTTATTGTCTGAAAAGTGTCAGACTTACTTTTTTTCTGACATGCATATCCTTTTGAGAAAAAAAATTCAGTTATATACTTTGTTGGTGTAAACTGTGCATTTCCATCACTGTCTAAAAAAAAATTTAATCGGAATTTTCATTTTCTGCTTCCCTTGCTGTATGGCACGCCTCTTGGGTCTTGGGTGCCGTAGACCCAAAGCATCAAATGGAGTTGTAAGAGCCCCTCCCACCTTTTTATTGGAGGTTTAACGACCACTGTTAGCAACTCAATGGGCTATAAGTAGTCTCTCGTCCCTAATTTAGGGCAACTGATTCTAGGGAAGGGAGAGAGCCAAGGCCATAAGACAAACACAACATCCATGCCTCACCGAGATTTGAACCCGGACGAATGGCCAGAAACCATCGCCTAGACCAGGGAGCCACTGGGGCGGCGAAGAGAGCACTTAGCAATCATACCAGTTGTACAGATAATTAGTGGGCACGCATATATGAACTGTGCTCAGCTTTCTCATCTGCTTAATTTCTGCAACCAGTTCCACATACGTTGTATAGCTAAACCTCTTTTTTTCCTAGTTGTAAATGCATTTATGGCACCTCTATTCATAGTGATTGTGGAATAACTTTTTTACGGGTCTTATAGAGGTTATTTTTCATGAAAGTTGGTTGTCAAATTTTCGAACTAAAGCCTAGTTCGTCATCAGGACTATGTCACTGGAGTACTTGCTGCCACTCAATTGGAAGAGTCCATCCACAATTATCGTTAATTGTGGTACTTCTTCTTCTTGAAGAAGAAGTCCGCTAAATACAGGTGTCTTCTATTCTTCTTCTTCTTGAAGAAGAAGTACCACAATTAACGATAATTGTGGATGGACTCTTTCAATTGAGTGGCAGCAAGTACTCAAGAAGAAGTACCACAATTAACGATAGTTGTGGATGGACTCTTCCAATTGAGTGGCAGCAAGTACTCCAGTGACATAGTCCTGATGACGAACTAGGCTTTAGTTCGAAAATTTGACAACCAACTTTCATGAAAAATAACCTCTATAAGACCCGTAAAAAAGTTATTCCACAAACTCTTTTTTTTTTTTTTTTTTGATTGTAGGTTTAACGACCACCGTGAGCAACTCAATGGGCTATAAGCAGTCGCCCGTCCCTAATTTAGGGTCACTGGTTCCAGGGAAGGGAGAGAGCCAGTGCCGTAAGACAAACACAACATCCATGCCTCACCGGGATTCGAACCCGGACCCCGTTCGGACGAATGATCAGAGGCCATCGCTTAGACCACTGCGCCACCGGGGCGGCAACTAAACCTCTTTAACGGACATTCCCGAATAGAAGACACCTGTATTTAGCGGACAGTTTTGTGATCCCCAGTCCCTAGATATACACTATCTATCAACAAGTAATTGGACACCTGTGATAGCAAAGGAAAACGAAGTTTATTCACCTTTAATAGTTGGTGGAGCCTCCACGAGCGGCGATTTCAGCTGCGACCTCCGGGGCATACTCTCAACCAGGCGTTGTACGATGGCTAGCGGTATTTTCTTCCACTCGGCTTGGAGAAGACAGGTCAGTTCCTTCACCGATTTCTGATGCTGGGGGCACCCCTTAAGTCGACGCTCCAACTCGTCCCAGAGGTGCTCGATAGGGTTAAGGTCTGGGCTCTGCGCGGTTAACCCCATTGTCACCATACCAAGCCATGGTGGACCTCTCAACATGACAGGTGGCATTATCAACCTGAAAGTAACATGAGTCCACCCCGTAAAACTGCCACAACGTAGGAAGCGCATGGTCATCTAAACTGGTGCAGTAGTTCTCAGTGTTGAGTCTACCAGGAATTGCGACCAAGAGTCCCGTGGCATACCAGGAGAAACAACCCCCATAGCATAATTCCACCGCCGCCGAACTTCACAGTTAGCACAATACATTCCGGCAGGAGGCGTTCTCCAAGCAGACGCTGAACCCAGACCCTGCCATCCGAACGGTAGAGGGTGAACCTTGATTCGTCGCTCCAGAGAACCTGTTTCCACTGTTCAACGGTCCACTGTCGACGTTCTTTGCACCACGTTAGCCGAGCAGCGCTATTGGACTTGGTGATCAAAGGCTTGTGGGCGGCAGCATGTCCATGATAACTGAGCAGATGGGCTTCCTTACGGATGGTATTAATAGAAAGAACACTCCCGGATGCCTTTTGAAACTCCTCGCGGATGTGGTCCATCGATTTGGTGCGGTTCTTCTGAATTTCTCTGGCCAGCACCCGTTGGTCTCTAACTCCCAGTTTTGTGGGTCTGCCGGGTCTGGGCACATTCCGACAGTCACCTCTCATCTTCCACTTGCCAATCACGTAGGCCACTGTCGATTTTGGGTACTTCAACTCGCTGGATATGTCACGTATGGATCGGCCATTTCTGTGATACCCGACGATTACACCTTTCTCGAAATCAGAGAGCTCCGAACTGCGTGGCATCTTGCATGCGACTGGTTGCGTTGTTGTTTCCCACACGATATTTAACGGCGGCGGCCGTGACGTGTATCAGGACCGCAGATATCGTCGATTGCAGGGGTGTCCAATTACTTGTTGGTAGATAGTGTATAAGATTCTGCATATTTACCTCCGAATAACGAACAGTGATCTTGGTCATAAAACAGTTAAAAGCGCTAACTTTCACGAATAAAGAATACATCTGTAAATCTTTGCCTAGAAGAATTCCTTTCGTTCCTTTGGTCAAAATCAGGCTGATTACTTTTTGTCCTTAAGATCTCCATTACAAATCTTATGTTCTGTGGTTTCGATGACGTCGATCTTTTCGTAGAATCAGACTAATTTTGTGCTTGCTTGCGAAATTTTGTTTAGATAACTTGCTGGTTTCTAAAATGGGAGCAGAAAGAAGAAATCGAAACTTTTTAAACGCGGCTGAAAAGGAAATTTGAGCATGCGGATTCTTGCAGAACGCCTCAAAGAATGCAACATGTAAATAAATGAACTTTTTGGGGAAAGTGGAAACAGCAAATTGTGAATTACCAACGAAAACACCAATAACCTTAAATTTTATAAAACTGAGACTGGTGTAATTAGTTTTGTAGTTTTGATTCAGATTAGTTAAAGAACATTCCTGTTAGCAGAAGTCCGTGAAGAAGTAGAAAAGGAGACAGGGCCGTAGCTAGGGAGATCAACATGTGGTGGTGCCCAATCTTGCATAAAAACAGTACTCGGTAAACGCGCTCTTTCTTGCAACCCAGGAATGACATTTTAAGCCAGAAAGTCACGGTAACGTTTCACTTGTAGTGGTGCATCGCACTACACCTGCAGGGGTTCTTTCCCCAAAGAAAAATGACCCGAGAATAAAACTGGATGTGAATCCGCACTATACAGTCACGTAGGTGGACTGTAATGGTCGTTTTAACACAACTTGTGGATTTGCAGTACCCCATACCCAGAAGTTATTAGTGTTAACCGCAACTGCCAGTGTAAAATAAGCTTCATCAGTCCACAGGATGTTTTAAGGGAAGGTTTCTTCCATACTCATTTTCGCCAAAAACCATAACGGAAAATTTGTTCGCTGCCCCGGATCTTGGGGTTTCAATTCGTGCATCATCTGAATTTTGTATGGGTAGAAGCGTAAAATGCACCGTAGCGCTTTGCGTACAGTTGACCACGCGATTGAAAGCTGTTAAACTACTGCTCAGGCATTTGTTGATGATACAGGAACCTCTGCCTTTGCTGAACTGTCGGTGATAGCAACAGCGATCTCCTCAACGACTTCCTCCGGGACGCGTCGCCGACCTCTTCCAGGTGAAACATTTAATTCACCTGTTTGTTCAAATTTTACAATCATTTTCTTTAATCCGTTTCTTATCAGGGGTCCTCGTCGCAACCCTTTTAATCTTCGGTACTCCTTTAGCGCCAATGACGCATTTCAATTTCTCTCATAAAATAACTTCACCAAGAGCGCGCGGTCTTTCTTCTCCCGCATGATCACTGTCGACAACTATTGCCATCGGAGAGGTTCTTGTTGTTTTATACGAGGTCCAATCAAAAAGTTCCGAGACTATAGGCCGATGTACAACAAAGTATTTTCGTTACTTAAGTCTGGCTATGATCTCCCTCAAAGTAGTCTCATTAGGCAGCGATACACCGCTGCCAGCGTCTTTGCCACTGTTGGGACGCTCCCTGGAAGTCCTGTTTGCGAATCGTGTCAAGTACCGTCTGTGATTCGCTCTGGATCTCGTCCGCGTTTTCAAAACGGCGACCCTTGAGCTTCAGCTTCATCTTCGGGAGTTCGACAGAGTTAATCTTCATCTTCGGGAGTTCGACAGTTAGATCTTGACAGTTTTCGACACGGAGCGCCTTCCAAACTTTGCAGCAATGCTGTGCATGTTCAAAACCGACGTCAGAATTTCTTGCACTGTTCCGTACGACACATTGACGATGGTAGCAATGTCTTGAATGGTTCTCCGTCGATCCTCATGCACCAGTTACCTAATTCTGTCCACATTTTCGGGGGTTTTGCTCGTGAACGGTCGCCCTGACCTCCAGTCGTCTTCCAGTGCCGTTCTGCCACTCTTGAAGCGCAAGTGCCACTCAAAACACCTCGTACGACTCATTGCTTCATTGCCATAAGCCTGCCGCAACATTTCATGCGTCTCCGTTCCCGATTTGCTGAGTTTGACACAGAATTTGATGTTTGCTACTTTGCAGTCCATACCGAAACCGCAGCTGTGTTGTGCACGTGGTCACCAAATATCGTGTAGCACAGCTCCCGATGTTCACAGAACGACGCCATTCGGCACAATGACTCATGAAGTCACTGCCCTAGACAGCTGTTCGCGCATTCGCGTAATACCATCTGTTGGCGCGCTACGTACCTAGTCTCGGAACTTTTTGATCGCACTACGTCGTCTGCAACCTGTCTCGCAGATAACTTGCATAGTCTACAGTGTGTTGTGTGGCTTTGGAAATATCCCACCTGAAATGCTACAAGCCTGTGTCGATAACTTTGTATTGCGTATTCAGCATGTAATCGACCTGGATGGCACACGTATTGAACCAACTTTGTAATTTCTGAACGATAAAAATAAATATACCCATTCCAGTTGTTATTTTCTTTCACAGCGCCATTCCTCCAACTGATGGTGAACAGTGGACCTACTTTTTTATTTTATAATTCTTGACTGAATGTTCTAATTCGCCTTCCTTCCAAGTTTCACTGCTATATCTGGGATAGAGCTCTCTGAGTAGTGTTACTTTAATTATAACCACCCGATACATGTAGCAATGCTGTTTCAAGGATGTATATGTATACCTCGAGCATACCTCCTCTTTTTATGCCGTCAATGGCACCGAAAGTAGAAGTACCCTCGGGATCTTTTTTTTTTTTTTTTTTTGTGAATGTAATGACTCAAAAATTGTTTAACCGATAGAGACGACATTTAATATTTCCAAGCGTTGTTAAAAAAAAAGTTTATAGTCAAGTCGATTTGGTTTAAATTGGACAAAAGTATCCTTTATGTAACGCGAAACTGTTGTTCGTTTCATCTAGGCTAAGCCATTTTTCTAAAAAAGACTTTCGGACGAAATGTATTCAAGAACTCCATAGCAAAATCACTCAAGGACGACCGAAGATAACAAACTGATAAACTTTTATACGATGAATAGTTAATTAACTGGTAACTGTAAGCTGTATTAACCGGAAACTACCGAATGTGATTTATTCAACGGAGAAACGTACAAGGGCCTGCAAATACCATATATTTCTAATAATGGTATGTTTTGTATTACATTTCTGTTGTGTCCAAACTTTTAAAAATGTAGATTCTCCTTCCTTTCACGCCATGACTAGGTATAATTATATCGATTGCATGTATTAGTTTCCCATTGTGTAGTGTGACGCAGTTTGAAGTTCTTGATCTCAAAGACTACAGTCTTGTGACGATTATGTACAGGGTGTCCACAATGTCCTGTTACCCCCTGTAATAAGAAATGTAAGGGAGCTATGTATCTGTTGTATGATGTATATGTTGAGTTATATGTTGAGGCATCCTTAAACATCCAGTGGATCCGTTTGGGCTCCGTCATTCTCGTGACAGAGAATAATTTTACGCCATGTTCTGTGGGAAATTTTCCGAAGCAGTTGCGGGGTGATACGAGAGAAAGCACGTCTCACTGCTTGTTTAAGTTCATCAGTGGTTTGGTAGCGCTGCTGTGCAACAGTCTCTTTTATGAAACCCCAAAGGGCATTATCACACGTTGAGAAATCTGGGCTTCGAGGTGGCCATTCAAGTGGAGCTGGCAGCACTGCCGAACCTCGGCCGATCCAACGATCCCGAAAGACCTCACCAAGGTATTCCGGAACAGCGATTGTGTAATGGGCGGGTGCCCCATCCTGTTGGAACCATACGTCATTCAGAAGGCCAAGATTTCCAAGTTGTGGCACAAACCAGGTTTGCAGCATGTCCAGATAAGTTGTCTGATTCACTGGACCATCAAAGAAATACGGTCCAAACAGATGTCGACTATTCATTGCAGCCCATATCATGACATGCGGAGGATGATGTTCCAATTCTTCGACATAATGTGGGTTTTCCTAGGACCAGAACACAACGTTCCGTGATCGACAGCTGCGGTATATCGCACATTCATCACTGAAGATGACCTTTCCACGTTTTGGGATTGTGGCAAATGTCTGAAGCATCATTGCACATGCATCCCGTCTGCGGTTTAAATCGATGTCTGATAACTCCTGAACGAACATCGGGCGATATGCGTGCAAATTCAAGTAATTCTTCATGTGCTTGTGCAGTGTCGATCGTGGTATTCCAAGCTCCGCTGATCGTTTGCGGAGCGACTTCGTCGGTGACCTGATAACTGATTCCTCGGCCGCTTGACACTGTTGCACTCTGGTTGATGGTCTTCCCGTTCGTGGTTTATCCTTGAAGTTGCCTGCTTCGAAGAGTTTATGTTCCCACCGCAGAAGAGCCTGTTTAGGAGGGGCCTCTTTGTCGAATCGTTGTTGGAAATCGGCACGCACGTCACGCATTGTCTTCTCTGTGTGTGGACGTTCGTGTACCCAGACACTGACAACAATCCGCTGTTCCAGGGTGTATTCGCTGGTATCACACATGGCTCCGGTACCTAATCTGTAAATAAACACAATACAGACCATAACTCAACGTATACATCATACAACAGATACACAGCTCACTTACATTTCTTATTACGGGGGGGGGGTAACAATACATTGTGGACACCCTGTATATTAAGAGAATACAACGTGGTTTGTCACAAATATTTATTTTTTCAAGTCGACCATGGTTTCGCTGGGTATTGATTGACCTAGCTTCAGCAGGACGAATGGCACGTAAATATTCAAATTGTGTAGGATATCATAAATGGTGTTTACAGTCACGTGTTTTGGTTAGATGCTTCCACGCGCTTGACAGAAATGGGGTGGATGCCATGTCATTAACAAATCGCGAAGACTTCTGATATATATGGAAAGCTTCCAAAATATTAAGTTTGGTGGTTGAATCTGGCTTGTCAATTAGTTTTGCTTCTTCAAAAAGAAATTTATGGTCCTTTTTGTAACAGTATTTAGCCATCGATGACTTCTTTATTTTTTTTTTTTTTTGATTGGAGGTTTAACGACCACCGTGAACAACTCAATGGGCTATAAGCAGTCGCCCATCCCTAATTTAGGGTCACTGGTTCCAGGGAAGGGAGAGAGCCAGTGCCGTAAGACAAACACAACATCCATGCCTGACCGGAATTCGAACCCGGACCCCTTTCGGACGAATGATCAGAGGCCATCGCTTAGACCACTGCGCCACCGGGGCGGCTGACTTCTTTAGGTCAGAGTTCCGAATATTGATCTTGTGCTACAATCGAAAATGCAAGGCTCTGCAGGTCTGTCCTATATATAGAGCGCCACATTCACATGGAATTTGATAAATTCCCCATGAGTTTTTGTCTTCAACATAGTCCTTTGATCATAAAAAGTTCATTTTATTTATGGGTTTAAAAATTACTTTAAAATTAAAGGTTTTGAGAATTTTTGAAATTTTGAAGGCAGTGGCACGGGAAAACGGAATAATGGCAAAATTCTCTCGCAGTGGGCTCATCAGAGGAGTTAACGTGGAGATAGGCTTCGGTTTCCGGAATTTTGTTAGCCTTGTCTATGATCAAAGGGTTGTATCATCGCTGTACTGCAACACCTTTAAGAAAATAAAGTTCTTTTTCTAAATTGTTTTTATCTGAACATATATGTATCGCGCGATATACGCAACTGTAAAAGGCGCTAAGTTTTTGTTGCCAAGGGTGATTGAACTTGGCATATGGAGATGAGAAAACAGCGAAAGGCTTCCGATAAATTGCGGTTGCGAGAGATACATTTGAGCGAGTAACCAGGATGTCAAGGAATGGTGGGCATCCATTATTTTCAGTTTCGTAGCTGAATTGAATGTGAGGATCAATGAAATTTATGTTTGACTAATTCCGGAATTTCAGAATTTTTTTCCCCTTCCATAGAACGAAAGTATCGTCTACATATCGTATCCATAAGTCGGTTTGAAGTGTTTGATTTGCTTTTCAGTACTTGTGCTGCTTTTATTCATATTTTTGCGTTTTAACGTCGATATTTATTCGGCCCTAAATTTTTCCAAGGGATCTCACTGAATGCGAAGCGTTTCAAAAATGAGTAATCGAAATAAATGCGGGGAATGGACTGGCATACCTTGTACAATCGCATCAGTTTATAAAGGCGAATTGTATTGTTGTATGTTCTTGAATCAGCTGATTAACAGGATCCCTCTGAATCAGATCAATAAATAGCGGTATACTACACATTGCTCACGTCTTTTTTGTTCCTTGGTATCCAGTCTGGTAATTCAGTTGTCCGACGGTGGTCAGTTTTTAAATGTGATACTGAAATTCTTTTCGTTATTGTTTTTCCAAATATGGCATTTGCTAATTATTATTACATTTGCTAACTTTTTAGGAGAGCCCCCTCTGGCGGTCCGCCAAGCTATCGCTCTGAATGAAGAACTTAAAAGCTTCAAATAGGGGTCTCCAAAAGTTTAGATTCCGTCACAATGTTCCTTTTGAATTAATTTGAAGTGAAGCGAAATCAGTTGATTTGGAACAAGTGACTGATTGGTGCGAAAAGTTAAAAAAAAAAAAAAAAAAAATGCCAAGACCTTAAGATTTCAATGCAGACGAAACAAGACTATCTTTAGAATTATGCCAAACAAAACAAAGTGCCTGGAAGGAGATGAATACTGCTGTGGGGAAACGCCAAAGGAACGACTTACGTAGATTTTATGGAGATTCTGAGCCACCTCTTGTTATCGGTAAATCGTCAAAACCTGTAACATGTTTAATTGTTACGTACGTATGTATTTTGCAACATTTGTTCGCTGCAAAACATTAAAACAAAAAACATCAGTTTAAATGTACGTATATTGTACGTACGTGTTTAGTATGTAATTTTTTATAATCTTAGCCTAAGTGGGTCCAATTCAGGCCATTCTCCTGAATAGCAGACACATGTTGAGGTCTTAGGGTATCCGCGATTGAGAGGTTTCAATGCAAATTTATTGAACTGGAAAAATCTGTATTCGCAAATTTCGTCAAAATTTTTCTTTTTTGTTTAGCAAATTCAGCTAATTTCCCAGAACTTCGTCGAAAGCTGTTATGTGAAAATATACAGGGCGTCCAAAAAAGATTACCTGTAAATTTATAAGTCTTATATCCGTTTTCTTTTTATAGGTGATCTTATACACGCATAGTTTCTGTGCTGGCATGTTTCGTCCAGTAAATGTCCCCCACAGTCGTGATTACTAATATATTTTACTATTTCAAAAAAAGGCAAGATTTCTTGAAATTGGAGACTACAGTCTTGTAATGATTATATACATATTAAGAAAATACAATATTTGTCACAAATATTTTATTTTTTCAGTCTACCAAGGTTCCGCTGGGCTCTGACCTAGCTTCATCAGGACAAATAGCACGTAAATATTCAAATTGTACCTTGAATATTTACCTGCCATTCGTCCTGATGAAGCTAAGCCAGAGGCCTTGATCGACTTAAAAAAATAAAAAAAATTGTGACAAACGTTGTATTTTGTTAATATAAAGGCAAGGTTTAAATGTTTTTTTTTTTTTTGCTTGCATCATTAATTACCGTAATGAACTTTTCAGTGAACTGTGCTGATAACGTTCAAGAAAGTTAATCTTTTTCACTATTTAACTTAGTAGAAATAAAACAAATGTATGATTTACTTTTGTATACAAGCCTGCAGACCTGCCAACTGTGACGATTTTATCGTATTTAGTACGATAAATCATGCTGCAGTACGCTAATACGATTTTGCAGCCAAAAATACGATTTTTTTAAAAATAGTCATGTTTTCCTTCATTTTTTTCCTTTTCAGACAAAAGCCTTGTAGCAGAATCGCGGCGACGGACGACGTACGTCGCAGATTTATTTTGGTCCTGCAAACAAAAACGACATCCCCAGAACCCTATTAAACCATCTTACAGACTCCCTATCATAAATACAAGTTTTCCGCCTTTCAAAATTTCCGAAAACGGAAGTTAGGCGTAGTGAGTATTTCTTCCGTAATCGTAATTTTTTTTTTCTCGCGAAAGACGATGTACGTCGCAGAATTATTTTGTACTCATCCCCGTAGCAGAATCGCGGCGACGGCCGACGTACATCGCAGGTTTATTTTGACTCATCCCCGTGGAAAAATCGCGACGACGGCCGACATACATCGCAGATTTATTTTGTACTCATCCCCGTAGAAGAATCGTGGTGACGTACATTGCAGGTTTATTTTGTACTCATCCCCGTAGAAGAATCGTGGTGACGTACATTGCAGGTTTATTTTGTACTCATCCCCGTAGCAGAATCGCGGCGACGGGCGACGTACACCGCAGGTTTATTTTGTACTCATTCCCGTAGAAGAATCGTGGTGACGTACATTGCAGGTTTATTTTGTACTCATCCCCGTAGCCGAATCGCGGCGACGGGCCACGTACACCGCAGGTTTGTTTTGTACTCATTCCCGTAGAAGAATCGTGGTGACGTACATTTCAGGTTTATTTTGTACTCATCCCCGTAGCAGAATCGCGGCGATGGCCGACGTACATCGCAGATTTATTTTGTACCCACCCTCGTAGAAGAATCGCGGCGACGGCCGACGTACATCGCAGATTCATTTTCTACTAATTCTCGTAGCAGAATCGCGGCGACGGCTGATGCACATCGCAGATTTATTTTGGTCCTGCAAACAAAAACGACATCCCCAGAACACGATTAAACCATTTTGCAGACTCCCTAAGATGCAAGTTTTCCGCCTCACAAAATTTCCGAAAACGGAAGGTAGGCGGAGTGAGGATTTCTCCCGTAATCGTAATTTTTTTTTTCTAATAATTAACAACATAAGAGTGTTTGCTAATTAGATTTAATTAGTTTCTCAATAAAATTTTTACGTAGGGAAAAAATCCCTACATTCTCATCATCAAGAATTTATATAGCTGAAATAGGCTTCAAAAATTATCAACATGCGTCGTGTTACGATTTTTCTATCTGAGTGTTACGTTTTTTGGTTCTGAGAGGTTGGCAGGCCTGAGCCTGCTTTGAGAGAAAAGTCATACAGATTACATACACCAGTTTGTGTTTTTTGTGATCATGTTTATCTTCCACCCTGAAAACACAAAAACAAACAGTTTTCCTGTCTGCAAAGTCCACCGTTTGCACTCTTTGTCAGCAAGATCCACGGAACCGATTAGGAATGGTGATAATCTTGTGAGAATGGGAGAAGTGGTCTGTAAAAGAAAGTTCTGACACTTCCCTTCTCCATCTGTTTTTAATTTTGTATTTAGTTTCGGAATTTAACTACTTCCGTGGTCACACAAAGTTATAGGGAGTCTTTCGACACTATTTTGGGGCCACTGGTTCCAAGGAAAGAAGAGAGGTAGCGCCGTGACAGTCATACCACCCATTCCACATCAGGGGTTCGCATCTGGCTTCAACAGGTATGGTTAGCCAGAAGCCACGCCTAAAACCACACCATGACATATGCCCACAAAGCCAAGATATCTTAGTTTATCTGTAATTCGTTTTTTGCTATTTAATTATGTGGCCTGAGCAGGTCACGGCAGATATTGTCACTACTCTGGGGGTAAGAAAACGTGGAAGAAATGCGTTAATCCCCCTCCCCCATCACGCAATCAAGACATTTGCATAAATCAATTAATTACTTGCGATTTATTGAAATTTGATGAAGAAAAATAAATTGCAGCTTGAAAGCTCAAGGCACGATTACCTTTCACAATTGAAGAACATATGCTGTCCCTAGTGGCGTCACGTGCCCATTTTGGTTGGGTGTGCGCTGGTATGGGAAAAAAACGCAAAAATTTTATTATGTATCTCGAGCTGCAAAATTCACCCACTGATTTTGAACATATGAAAGCATTTATTTTTTTTATTCAGTGGTCGTCTAATTACTTATGGTAAAGATCTGTACCTTAACCCCATTGTAAGAAAAATCTGAATTTCCTGTGCAAATACTAGAGTGATGAACGAATTTTCTGTATTTTTTTTTTTTTATGATTTTTAAATACAGCTCGAGGCTTACCTTCCTTAACTATATTTACACAATCTGCAAAAGCTCTGGCAGTAAATGGGACACTTAGTACATCGTCAGCACTGTTCCCCGTCCTAAATGGATATCAAAATTCAAATTCTATATTTAAATCTGTGCACACATCGATTCACATAGCGACGAAAAGACAGAAAAACAGTTACTGGTAGCAGGACGTTGAATTGTATTTACGACTCCACGCTGTTCCAAACGCAAACAAGTATCACCAATGGCTCTTTTTTAAGGGCGCACACCCTAGAAAGTTTACCATCTGCGTTGAAACCACGGGGAAATAAAAACATCTGGAGAGCTTTGTATTACAGTTGCTTTAACGTCCTGAGGTGTCCGTAGGTAAAATAGCACTCCTACAGCTGCAAATATTAGTTACAATATTTTGTTTACTGAACGAAGCAACGAACTTTCTCCTGTTCACGCAAATATTGCACAAGGGAATTAATTTTAGACACACACGCAAAGCCTTAGGACAAACTTCGGCGAGTTTTATTAGAAATCACCCCCCCCCCACCCCCCAAAAAAAACCAACAAAACAACAACAATATAACAGCAACTCGTATAACAACGCTGAATTGCACTGCTGTATGGGACTGCAAGCGGTGCTCATTTTGGATAACACACCCTGAGAGTTCCGCTGTTAACGTTTGAAACCACAGGGAAATAAGAACATGACCTTCAGCGCCATCTGGGAGCTCTTGTATCACAGTTGCTTGACATTGTCGGATGTACGCTCGCCGAACTGCACACCCAAAGATCTTAGCGCGAATGCGATATGCTTACTGAACGAACCTTCGCCTCTTAAGTAAAACATTAAATTTTTAACCACCCCTCGAAGTCTTAGGACAAATTCTGGCGAGTTTTATTAGAAATAAAACCGAAAAAATAATCGATAATGTAGGTTAAATTGCGACCCTGTGTGGGTGTGCGCTGCACACCTAGCACCCCCGAATATTTGCCCCTGACTGTCCCCCTTGCTTCCAAAAAGCGTTACGTTCGTGTATGTCTCCTACTTTTCTAATCCAAACTTAGTCTAGTCACAAACGTTAAAATTTTCTCAATTTTCTCAAAATAAATTCCGGTTTGGGGAAAATAAATGAAATCATAAAAAAAAATTGCTAATGCGACTTAATTGGGCATCCTCAGAAAAATAAAAACCCTGAAAAAAGTTGAATTTCCAAATTCAAACTTAGTCTAGTCACAAAAGTTAAAATTTTCTAAATTTTACAAAATAAATCCCAATTTGGGAAAAATAAAAGAAAACGCGAATACGGCAGGGAATTCTCGGAGAAATAAAGGACATGAGAAAAATTGAAGAATACTTTTGAAGCCGCGACACCGTATGGTGGCCAGTGGCGCCGGCTTCCGGTCAATTCGTCGAGTTGGATCTGGGCTCGAGTCTCAGATGGGATCCCTACGCTGGTTCTGTTCCCTACTTGGAACCAGTGTCCCCAAAGAAGGACATCCCACTTACAGCCTTAGATGCTCACAGGTGTCATTAACCCCTCTAACTCCGTTCCCGTACCCGAGTTGTCAGAGGCACTGGTTATCACTCTTCCCTGGAACCAGTGACTCTAGATTATGGACAGTCGACTGCTCATACCCTTCTCGGTTGCTCCTCGTGTTTTTAAACCCGTACGGCAGAAAAGTAAAAACGAGAAACAGAAGAAATTGACCTCGTACACATCTCAGACAAATGGTCAGAGGCCAGCGCTTCAGTCCACTCGGTCGCCGAAGCGATATTTCACCTTCCATAGAACTTTGTTTCTTATTTTATATTGCTGAAGATATACACTGCAGTACCAAAAAAATTGGTACACCACAAGTCTAATACTTGGTAGGTCCCCCACGGGAGCGCAGAACTGCAGAAATATGACAGGACATGGACTCCACTAGCTTCTGGAAATATGCAGTAGGCAATGCACACCATACTTCCTGCACAGCGTTCCACAATTCGGGTGTATTCCGAGGTCTCGGATTCCTGTGTTCGATAGCGCGTTGCATGGCATCCCAAATGTGTTCTATCACGTTCAGATCTGGGGACTTGGGTGGGAATGGAAACACCCCAAACTCAGATGAATGCTCCTCTAACCATAATGTGGCGTCCCGACACTTGTGTGGAGGTATATTGTCCTGTTGGAACAAGCCCAACCCATCAGCATGAATGCATGACATGAACGGGTGTACCTCGTGAGAAAGGATGCGCACATAGCGTTGGCCGGTCACAGACGTTTGTAGACGTACCAGGGGTCCCAGTGAAGTCCAGCTAAATAAACCCCATACTGATACGAGCCCCCCACCAGCCGGTACAGTTCCCTATTGACAGGCGGGATCCATGGCTTCATGGGGTTTGCGCCACACACGAGTCCTTCCATCTGCCCGATATAGTTGGAAACGCGACTCGTCAGACCAGGCTACTTGTTTCCAGTCATCAAGTGTCCAGTAGCGGTGTTGCCGTGCCCAAGCGAGGCGCATAGCTCTGTCGTGCACCCATCAAGTGGACTCGAGTTGGGCGTCGGCTCCCAAAGCCCATGTCGTGCAGGGTACCTTGCGCAGCCCGGACTCTGATTCTTGTTGAGGCTCCAGCATTGAATTCCGATGATACCTGCGAGAGTGTTGCACGCCTATCGCGTGAAACGATTCTTGACAGCCGGCGATGGTCACCTTCACCCAATGTCTTTTTACGGCCACACTGGTATCGTAGGTTGGAGGTTTTGCCGGAATTCTTGTAGTCACGGTACACCCTTGCAATGGTCGTCCGTGAGAATCCGAACTTTGTTTCTACCTCCGAAATACACTGACGGAAAAAAAAAATCCCAACACCAAGAAGGGGTTGTGTTAGATAAACGACAGTTGGTAGGCGGTGAGAGTACATCTGTAAGATGACGTCTATGCAAATTTCGCGCTCGGCGCATACGTGTGGCGCTAGTAGCGCCCTCGGAACATGCAAAGCAGGTTTGCTGTAAATACGCGCTGTAACGTTCGTGAGCGTTAGTTATCGTTGAGATTCGACGTAGGGTGTTGATGTTAGTCAAGAATGCGTTTAAGAAGACGAAGAAGCTATTACCAACAGCTCACGGAGTTTGAATGAGGTCGTGTAATAGGGCTACGAGAAGGTGGATTTTCTTTCCGCAATATTGCAGAACGACTTGGCAGGAATGTAGCCACTGTGCATGATTGTTGGCAGCGGTGGTCAAGGGAAGGTACTGCCTCAAGAAGACCGGGTACCGGCCGGCCACGTGGCACTACTGAGAGGGAAGACCGCCGTGTATGGCGTATGGCCGTGGCGCATCGTACCGCGTCTGCGGCAGCAATTCGAGCTGCAGTTGCCACCACAGTGACACAACGAACTGTTACAAATCGGTTACTTGAAGGACAGCTTCGAGCCAGACGCCCTGTAGCGTGCATTCCACTTACTCCAAACCACTGCCGTTTGCGACGTCAGTGGTGTCAAGCTAGAGCTCATTGGAGGACGGAGTGGAGATCTGTTGGGTTTTCTGATGAAAGCCGGTTCTGCCTGGGTGCCAGTGATGACCGTGTATTGGCTAGAAGGAGGCCAGGTGAGCTCCTGCAACCAACCTGTCTGCGGCCGAGGCACACTGGACCTACACCTCGAGTTATGGTCTGGGGAGTAATTTCCTATGACAGCAGGAGCACTCTCGTATTTATCCCACGTACCCTGACGGCACAGTTGTACGTCGGTCTGGTGATTCAACCTGTTGTGCTGCCATTCATGAACAGCATTCCAGGGGTGTTTTCCAACAGGATAACGCTCGCCCGCATACCGCTGTTGTAACCCAACATGCTCTACAGAGTGTCGACATGTTGCCGTAGCCTGCTAGATCACCAGATCTTTCACCAATCGAGCACGTATGGGACATCATTGGACGACAACTACAGCGTCACCCCCAACCAGCATTAACCGTCCCTGTATTGACCGACCAAGTGCAACAGGCATGGAACTCCATCCCACAAACTGACATCCAGCACCTGTACGACACAATGCATGAACGTTTGCGTGCTTGCGTTCAACATTCTGGCGGTTACACCGGTTATTAATGTACCAGCATTTCACATTTAAAATGGCTCTTCTCGCGCTTACAATAAGCTGTGATCTTGAAACCTTAATCGATTAAATATGTTACCTATACAAATGTATTGCCGCCATTTCATTCCTCTACAACTATTTTTTCGTGGTGTTGGGATTTTTTTCCCGTCAGTGTACTATAGCCCATCTCACGAGCGCCAACTATGACACCGCGTTGAAAATCGCTTAAATCGTTATTACTTTTCATTCTCATGCCGAAAACAGGTCTGACAGCTGGCAAGGATGTCTATCGCTTTATATACGCACTGGCGGACGCAACCGAGTACGCGCATATGTGATGTTGCTATGTATTTTGCATAAGCTCGTCTGTACCAGTTTTTCTGGCACTTCAGTATATGCTCCTTCCGATCATACTAAAATCGCTCGGACAGCAATTCCTCGTTGGTCTGAGCATCCATCTTTTTGTTACTGCTTTTGTATTAACACGCTGTGATGGGTAGCAAGCGATCTTGAAATAAATCTAGTTAGAGATCTGCAAACAAATCTTAGATGTGATGGCTGTTAGAAAAAGAGTGTTTTAGGCACTAAACATGTGCTTAATTTTCCTCCATCAGCGGTGGTCAGAATAGTCATACACGAAATCTTTATCTGCTTTTCAGAACAGATCTGTGAACAACTCCATTATCAAAGTTGTAGAATAAGAGTGCTATTGTGAACGTTTGTAGCAGTATTATCCTAACGCTAAGTTTGTTTTCGTGTAAAACACTAACTCTGAGCTTGCTAGGTTTACGTTAACGTCAGCTATTAGCTTCATTGTAATACTCTTAGAGCTTTTTTTTTTTTTTTTTTGTAGCACCCGGATAGCGTAACTTTTTGTGCAGCTGAAAATCTTAGTTACTGTATTTTTCGGAATATAGGACGCACCCCACCCCTCTCCCCGATAGGTGCCAAAATGACCCATGCATCTTATATACTAAGGACTATTATTATCGCCATTAATGCACACTCTTTGCAAAAATAAGAAGGGAAATGATTGCAATCCCAGAGCAGTTGGGTCATTTATCCGGATAGAACAGCTACACGAATGAAACAAGTAAATACGTTGTAGCGCCATCTTTGGCTCAGTTACAATCGGTCACCCTGTGTGGCATAGACGCATACAGTTCACGGACACTGTCCTGAGGTATAGCATGCCAGATGGTGTCCCAATTGCGGGCCAGTTTACTGATGGGACATTCTGGGTCCCACGCGTGTTCGATCGGTGAGAGGTCGTGCGATCAGGCTGACCACGGAATGGTGTCGACATTACGGAGGCACGCCTGAGAGAGCCGTGCCGTGTGTGGACGATTATCATGTTCAAAAATTACTCTGTGATACTGAGAAATGAATGACAATACAGCAGGTCGTAAAATGTCGTCGACGTACCGTTGGGCCGCGAGGGTGGTACGGAGGACTACCAAGGGTGTACGGCTGTTGTTGAAAATAGCTCCCCAGACAGTCACTCCCGGCATGCGAGCCGTGTACCGTTCATTGGTAAAGGCAGGATCCGTGCACTGGCTGGCTCGTCTCCAGACACGTATGCACTGGTCATCGGCGCCAATTGCAAACCGTGACTTAACACTGAAGACAACACGACGCCACTGGACCCTATCCCACGTCGATCGAATAATTGAAACCGGTGCCGGCGATGCTCGCTGGTCAGTGGTTGGCGGCGGAGTGGCCTCCTCGAATGTAGTACCCGTGCCGCAAGTCGTCTGGCAACGGTCCGGATGTCCACTTTCGTACCTGTAGATGACGCAACATAGCCAAAAATGGTTCCAAGCAACGAATTCGGTTCTGTTCGTGTGGCTCTCACAATCGTTCGATCCTCGCGTTCTGTCGTTGTCCTCGGCCGTCCACTGCCCGTGTGCCAATGGGTTGTGCCCTCCTCGACACATACGTGCCAACACCGTCCGATTGCCGTTTTGCTCCGATCCAAATACCTGGCGATACGGCGACTTGATCAACTGTCCTCTCTCAGCCCAATTATACGTCCTCTTTCAAACTCGTTCAGCTACTCGTATTGTACACAGATCCAACGTCGAGGCCTTCTCATTGTCCGTGGAAGTTAATACAACCGCAATTGTCGTCACAATTGTACCTGCGCGCGGGCCATGCTCTTGATACACCCAACACGATGCGCAGTTCCCATGCGCTGTGGCGGACCACTGTTTAGTCATTGGTCGTTATTTTTTAATCATTCGCATTCTCGGTCCTGAGGTACTTGGATGTGGAGTTTCATCAGGACCGAACGACTTTCTAGGAGTGCTTGGGGGAGGGGGGATAAGAGTGTATATGGATGTATACTGCTAAATGAGTTTAAAATGTTATTAGCTTATTTTTGTAGAGTACAATTGATATTCTTCTACAATCTTTCTACAACGTTATTATGTCGTGAATGCTTGTATACACTGAGTGGCCACTTTATTATGACCACCTGACAGTTTAAGCAAATGAGCTATGGCTGTACGCTGTTGCCGCCAGAGAGCGAGGCTAGTATAAAAAGGGAAAGCTTAGTGCTTGCGACAGTAGTAGAAGTTATTTTTTGGTGACGAGATGGGTAAAAAATGCGATTTGACGGACTTTCAACGTGGGATGATTGTAGGAGCTCGGAGCCATGGAGCGAGTATCACCGAAACCGCCGCATTCGTGAAATGTTCCAGAGCAGCTGTTGTTAAAGTGTTTAAAGACTGGACTGTCAGCCAAAAAACTGGGTCTCTACGTGCAACGTGTAGTCGTCATCGACTAGTGACTGCTCGGGCGGAACGGAGAGTGTCCAGACTGGTAACAGACAACAGAAGGGCAACAGTGCAGCAAATTACAGACCATCTTAATCAAGGATCCCCTCAAATGATCTCTGCACGCGCTGTTCGCCGTACACTGCATCAGATGGGATATGGCAGCCGAAGGCCTGTTCGAACACCTTTGCTGTCTGCAGTTAACAAGAGAAAACGTCTCCAGTTCGCACAGGAGCAAAAGGATTGTACAGTCGATAATTGGAAACAAATTATGTGGTCCGATGAATCACGTTTTCAGTTGCACCATGCCGATGGCCGAGTGAGAATTTGACGGAAACAGCACGAAAGCATGGACCTCAAATGCATTGCTACAACCCTTCAAGCTGGTGGAGGCAACGTTATGGTTTGGGGAACGTTTTCCTGGCATGCTTTGGGCCCTTTAATTTGTGTTGATCAACGTCTGACTGGCACCTCATATCTAAACATCGTTGCAGACCAAGTGCATCCTGTCATGTGGATGGTTTATCCCAATGGCGATTGCTACTTTCAACAAGATAATGCTTCCTGCCATATTGCTCGTATTGTACAGAATTGGTTTCAGGAACATGTCGGTGAGTGTACTTTGCTCAGGTGGCCCCCACAATCTCCAGATCTCAACCCCATTGAGAATTTGTGAGATTAAGTTGAACGAGCCATCAGACAGCTGGATCCACAACCCTTCAATCTCACACTCCTGGAAAGTGCTATTCATCAAACATGGCCTCAGATTCCACAAACCACCTATCAACATCTCGTGGAGTCCATGCCACGAAGAATCGACGCAGTATTAAAGGCAAAAGGTGGCCCAACGAAGTACTGAGGGGGTGGTCATAATAAAGTGGCCACTCAGTGTATACTATGCTTATATGTTTATCCGTTGTTAACTATGCGTGGCCGCCCCGGTGGCGCAGTGGTCTGAGTGATAGCCTCTGGTCATTCGTCCGAAAGGGGTCCGGGTTCGAATATCGGTGAGGCATGGATGTTGTGTTTGTCTTACGGCACCGGCTCTCTCCCTTCCCTGGAACCAGTGACCCTAAATTAGGGACGGGCGACTGCTTATAGCCCATTGAGTTGCTCACGGTGGTCGATAAACCTCCAATAAAAAAAAAACTATAAACGAAACTAGGTGTGTGTGTTTTTTATGAGCCGAGCCTGCTATCGTGCTTAACATGTGTATTCGTACCCGTTGTCATACCTTTGTGTTCGTGAGATTGTAACAAAACTTTATCATGTTGCAAAATGCAGTTTAAGCACATATCTCGTATGCTGCTCATAGCGATCTGAAACGGATATAAGATAACTATCATAATTCTTTTAAAAAGAAGAGTGGTAGAAAAAGAAATGTGAGAACCGCATTTCAGGATGAAACATCACAACAGACGCTTAAGACATCTAATGATTTTGCTCCCTATACTACCAACGGAAAAAATTCCGACCTTGTTTTCTCAGCGAAGAAAGATTTCCGATAAATCAAAATTGGTCCACTGATGAAAAAAAAACTCGTAACTCAATTGTGCAATGGGTGTTATTTGCAAAAAAAGTTTCCTGAACTATAATTCAAAATTTATAATTTGCAGTGGTAAGGAACAGTGGCGCCACCTGTAAACAAGTATCATAACTAAATCGAAGTAAAGTTATTGATTTTTACGCTTTCCAACCGTAGGTTGAAGAAGTGTATATGCTCCAGCTTTGACTGCCTGTCTCCACGATTACTCGCGTAAAAATGGTTCGATTTCGATGAAATTTTAGTATGTGGTAGAGGGCAACCTTGGGACGAACCCTATTGAAAATGGACGAAATGGGGTCAAAGGTCAGGCTATAGGAGCGGGATCCATTCCATCACCCTTATGCGTCATAAGTAAAAATGCGTCGATTCTGACAAAACTTTATCATGTTGTTCCGGAGGTATACTGAACCGGTTCTGTTCAATATAATCGAAATAGGGTCAAAGGTCAGGGCACAGGAGCGAGATTTATTCCACAGCCATTATCCTCATAACTTGACTAAAAGTGCTTCTATTGCGACAAAGCTTTAGTATGTTGTTCCGGAGGTATACTGAACCAATTCTGTTGAATATCATCGACATGGGTTCAAAGGTCAGAGCACAGGAGCGAGATTTATTCCACAGCCACTATCCTCATAACTTGAGTAATGCTTTCTGGTATGCTGGAAAGCGTATCATAATCAATGAATTGCATGATTTTACTAATTTGTTAATATAGTTAAGGAAAGCTTTTTGCTAAAAAACACCAATTGTACAGTACAATCTAAGTTAGGATGTTTTATCAGTGGGCCAATTTTGATGTATCGGAAATCTCTCTTCGCTGAGGAAATAGGGTCGAAATTTTTTTCCATTGGAAGTATAGGGAGCAAGATCACTAGACATCCAACTTAAGGGCCAAGAAGACATGAACAGACTGTGGATAGTTGAAGCAACTTGGCACCCTGTTGAAGAATGAATGTAAGTTAGGATGTTTCTGTGGATAGTTGAAGCAATTCGGTACCCTGTCCAAGAATGAATAATGTTAACAAGTTCTTTCTTATCTTTGTTCTTGTTTTTAACTTCATAAACATTGCGTGGTTGAGTTGCTAAGTCTTATATAGTTGAATATGATAGTAAAATTGTATGCAAATAATTCTTACGATTCGTAAATATGTCTAAAAAACTTTTATTCTTTTCTCCATTTAATTGCCTGCAAAGGTTGTCCGTTAGCCATGCTGTTTCCTAACTCTCCCGCTTTCGATCATCCCTCGCGCTCTCGTGAAATTCCCTCTACCTTGCGGTCCACCTAAGACCTACCCTGGGGCAATAACCTCATCGTGACCGCTCGCTTCCTAAACCTAGGGACAACTGTCCTCCACCTCCTTCCCTTGTCTCCAAGAAATGCCCTTAAGCATATCCTAAAATTCCCCGTTAGAAGGAGGAACCACACCGCCCTCGGTAAATCTTAAGCCTCAAAGTAAAATGTGAGGGCTATTGCATCCGTCGGCCTCATTGAAATTGAAACCTGTAAAGCATCAAAAGAGGCGCGATAGAGTTAAACTCCATTCAACAAACAATGTGCATATACTAATCTTAGACAGAAATGTCGTCTTAGTAAATAACCGTGCATCCGGTGTCTAATGGGGAACTGACTCTGAGAAATTTCTCTCACGCTTTGTGGAGACAAAGCACGAGATGGAAAGAGGACGCATTTTGAGATTTTATATGAAATCCTAAAACCCCGTATGAAATCTCTGTAACACTAAGTTAGGATGTTACTGTGGATAGTTGAAGCAACTTGGCACCCTGTTGAAGAATGAATCTAAGTTAGAATGGTTTTTTTTTATAATTGGGCCAATTTTGATGTATGGGAAATCTTTCTTCTCTGAGGAAACAGGGTCGAAATATTTTCCATTGGAAGTATGGGGTGCAAAATCACTAGACGTCCAACTTAAAACATCCACCAGCAACAGATGGTACAAACGCATTCGTGCCGGCTACATTATTGCGTGTGAAAAATCTTCACTTTGTGCAGAATTTTCGTAGACAAACGCAAAAATCTTTTCATTAACAGTTGCATTAAACACTTTGAAGGCGTAATTTTGAAATACTTTTTGGAAAAATCCATTCGTGAAGCGTGCGCTTTAAACTTCGGAACTTACTATTATTTCTAGCTTACGAAGGAAAGTGTCGCAATGTCCAATAGTCTTGCTTCCTTGCTGTTCGGCAACAATGTGCAAAGATTAGCCCATTCGCTTCTTTCATGGTAATTTTTTATTTCGAACGGCTCTTGGCAAAGCTTTTGAATAGAATTAAGCAATTCCCATTTTCAGCAATCGCTTGTATGCCATAGAGAATGGCGATAGATTTCGACTAAGGCCATCTTACTTTGACACATCAGTTATACGGCGAGCATGACCATCCGAACCAACAGCGAAGGCGATTGGCTGTGGGTCGCGGGCAAATACTGCAACGCAGGTACGCCATTGGATGATCGACTGAGTGGCGTTCCTCTACGTTGTTTTAATCAGCGGTATCGCACACTGCTGATTCTGCAAATCGCAAACGTTCAATTATTGATGAGCTGCTGTTTTTTTTTTTTTGTTTGGAGGTTTAACGACCACCGTGAGCAACTCAATGGGCTATAAGCAGTCGCCCGTCCCTAATTTAGGGTCACTGGTTCCAGGGAAGGGTAAGAGCCAGTGCCGTAAGACAAACACAACATCCATGCCTGACCGGGATTCGAACCCGGACCCCTTACGGACGAATGATCAGAGGCCAACGCCTTAGACCACTGCGCCACCGGGGCGGCGCTGCTGTTTTTACGCATACAATTTAATTTTTTTTTTCTTAATAAAAATCTTTAAAATGTTATTTTATTTTTTTCTCAAGATTTCCTCAAAAAAATAAGGGCGCGTCTTATATTCAGAAAAATAGGTACATATGAGATAGCTAATTACGCACTTTTAGAATAGTAACTTCCAAGTGGAATTACAAGCTGTGGTTTAGTGGAGCTGGAACAGCGTTCCGGTACTTTCGTTTTCTAGCCAATATAATTTGCTTCCTTTTTAAAATGCGGATGTCTTATAATTATTTTCCAATAAAAAAAATGCAACAGAAAAACTTCAGTTAGTGGAATTAACGTCCCATGTTTGTTTGAAGGTAGAGTTAGTGTCTAAATCCATTCTCCCTTTAAACTCCTTTTTCTACTGTTGTTAAGAACGTTGAGGTGGGGGTATTGCAGCAGGGAAATCATTGTAATTGGGATTTAATTAATCTAGTCATTGTTGAGGAGTCCAGTTTGAGTCTCAGTGAATTTAGTCCAGTTACTAGTGCCTCTTAATTACGCTGAAAGCAGTGGAGATTATTTTTCTCTCTGGAGCTTTAGGCCCGTTTCACACAGGTGGAAAAATTCCATCGAAGCAATAAATCTCAAGGCTGTTCTACTGCTCGGTATCAGGCGGAATACAGAATTGTCCATGTTTTACCCAAAGTGCCCCTATCCAAGCATCTCGAGAATTGAGACTGCCAGTAATAAATGGCTTTCACTATTGCATTCTAAATTAGTTTCCGCTCCCTAGGACATCTTACACTATAATATGGGTCTGATTTTAGTTTTTGCACCCCAAAACGGGTTCAGTTTGGGCCCAAACATTTCAGTGTTTCCTCATCAAAATAGTGAAATCTCGTCCTTTGAATGGCAAAATGCGTGAATCCGAAAGTCTGATTTCGACCAATCACCATACTCATTTATACTATAAATATAAGAAAGTAAAAACGGAAGAGCAGTAGGAGGGGTAAGAAGGAAAGGTATTGACGACATAAAAGCGCTGCGCGTTCCTGTACTTTTCCGATTAGCACTACGCCACTGATCATACGGCAGTACTTGCAAGGTCCATTTCTTTATTTCTCTAGTCAAGTAGTATGCCACTGTTTAGACACTTCACTCAATCAACTGTATCAAACAGAATTCATCGCTCTTTCCACGTTTATAAGTGAGTCACGGAAAAATTCTCATTGACCGCCACGGGAATCGGACCCAGGGTCTTCCAGTTGCGCGTCGGATATGCTTCCACTTCACCACAGCTGCCTCGAATTCCTCCAGACTCACATGCACTAACTGCCAAGCCAAATGGCAGATGTCAGTCTAGAGGAATTCGAGGCCGCTGTGGTGCAGTGGAAGCATATCCGGCGCGTAACTGGAAGACCCTGGGTTCGATTCCTGGTGGCGGCCAATGAGAATTTTTCCGTGACTCACTTATAAACGTGGAAAGAGCGATGCCTTTTGTTTGATGTTCCTAGTCCACGTCAAATGTCTGTATTAACAATCAACTATAACTTGTTCACAAGTAGCACAATCCTCTCTAATCTTTAACAATCAGCAGTACACCATTTTACGCTCGCTTTTTAGCCATCGTAGATAGCAAAACTTTAAGCTCGATAAAATTTAGAGCTCCAAAAGCATAGTACACTCGAAAACATCATCCGAAGTATAGTGAGACTGTTGCATTCAAAACTGCAGCTCTTATCTTTAACTTGAGCAGACATCATTGATTTCACACTGGAGGTGTCCTAAATAAATACTGTATCATACATAGACTAATGGAAGCAATTTGACCGAATTCTGGCCCCAAATATCTCAGTAGAAACCCCCCCCCCCCAATGGATGGACATGGAGCTAACGCGCAGTAAATGCACCCGTGAAAATCCAGCTTTCTCTTTATTTATTTTTTATTTTTTCAAGAGTTTAGGATTCTCTCCGCGATCATGCCTATATAACCATCGGTGTCGTGTCACGTGACAGACGCTAACGTAGTTCCACGTGGGTCGCTAGTAAATAAATTAAAAAAAAAAAATGAGAGTTGAACCTCTGTCTCTTCTCCTCTGTGGTTGACCTTCGAACTATTGTCAGGGTTGCCAAACTCAAATTCATCGAGAGAGAAAACATAGCATTAGGATTATAAAAACATTTAAAGAGAATAATCCAAATTTACAGAAGAAAACAGGAACTCAAAAGGAAACTAAAATTATAATATACGTCACAAAGTCATGATGAAGTTTCTAATCTAGCCGATTTCGAAACCTGCAGGCGGATGATGTTGAGCTACGATCAAGATTCCCACCCGCCTGCAGGTTTCTGTGATTTTTCAAGACAGTCCTAATGCAACTTTTGTTTAAAAGCAACATTTAAGAAGAGATCAAAAATGTTTTGTACGTTTAGAAATGAATCGCAATTTAATTGAAGACAGCTCGATCGCTGAGCTGAATTCTTAGTTTTTGATTAGTTTCTTTTTATGTGGCGTACACTGAGTTCATGCTCAATCAAGGGCAAGGATTATAAAGTAAGCTGTGTTCATGAAATCGTTGTGAAATCGAAATCAAGTCAGGCTTCCTCCGTCCTATAATAATATTTTAGCTATTAAGTTAGCTGAGAAAATATTTTGCAAGCATGCAAACTTAGGCAACGAGGTGAAACAAGGCCATTTTACAGATTGTGAGACATTTTTTGCTGACTTCGCTTTTGCTTTATAAGCTTTCTTAGCTTGGAACGTATACCTCTAATCTAATTTTCCTTTTGAGCTCTCGTGTTCTTACGTAGATTTGGCTTCTTCTTGTTAAATATTTTCTGACTTAACGACACATTATTTCTCCCGACGAGTGTTATCGCCTGTGACATATACCTCTAATTTAACGTTCCTGTTGAGTTCCTGCGTTCTTATGTAAATTTGGTTTCTACTCATTAAATATTTCCTGACTGAACGGCACATTATTGTCTGAGACGTAATCTCTAATTTAATCTTCCTTTTGAGTTCCCGTTTTCTTATGAAAATTTGTTTTTTTCTCGTTGAATATTTTTTTACTTAACGATTCATTATTTCTTCCGATGAGTTTTACTACCTGTGACGGATACCTCTACTTTAAAATTCCTTTTGATTTTCTAGTTTCTGTGTTCTTATGTAAATTTGGTTTCTTCTTGTTAAATATTTTCCAAAGTTAACGCCACAGAGTTTCTCCCGATGAATTTAAAGTTGACAACCCTGAAAGTGGGTCAAAGGGCAAGCAATGTGGATAAAGATTTCTGAGGGCTGCGAATGGCCTAGTGGTCAACATTCGTGACTGCTACGGAGAAACCTCAGGTTCGATCCCAGGCAGGTACAAACGCTCGAACCACTAAATATCCGCCGTGCGTCGGATAGGCACGTTAAGCCGTCGGACCTCGGGTACTGGTCTCCCGGTAATAAATAAGGACGACTTTCTACCTCGCTTCCGTGTCACTTTCCTATTGGGCACTGTAGTTCAAATCACCTAGCTTCCTTTTTCTAAGGGTTGTTGAAGACCTGGTGTCTTAATATGTATATCCTCCACATATGATCTGATCTAGGATCTAAAGATTTCTGAGATAAGAGCTCGGAGTGCAATGTTAGCTGAGAGATTTGTGGTATGTAGTACTGAAACTAGTAGAGAGCGAGCTAACCTTTTGACATCGTTTTGCATTGAAAGAGTAGATTCGAGCATGTTGTGAAATACCATCGACACAAGTTTTATTCAACGTATCTTGAGTTACGAACGACTTGTTGCTGATTGTGCTTGAATTTCTAATAAAGGATTTGGAATTCAGTAAGTAGATTTCTGTTGTCAACAAAAGCCGGGCGTTAACTTGAAAGTGAATTTCTAAGTGTAACTAAGATTTTCAGCTACAAACGACTGAGACTCATCCGGAAAAGTGGCGAATTAAGTCTACAAGCTAAACTAAACTTTAAGCTTCAAGTTTAAAGTTAAGATTTAGGTACTAAGGTTTAAGTGTTTTAAAGTTATAGAAAATAACGTAAATATACAGTTCACAACAAACCAGTTAATTATTATTAGTACTTTTTTTTATATATAAATTCCGGGAGCCACGTTTCCACAGATTTCGACAAGTCGTAATCACTTAATGCGGGGATAAGTATCTGAAACTCTTTCAAGAGTCACGGAAAAGTCATGGTACCTCTTTCTGAAGTATCTTGACTTTTGCATGACATCACGCAATAGAGTATCCACATAATTTTTGTTTTCATTGTTACAGACGCTTAGGTATGTTTTCATAGAATTTTGAGGTTTGCAGAGCACAGGATAGGAGCTGAATCTCTAGGTAATTTGTTTTTGTTTTTGTTTTAGTCCCTGATTTTTTTTTGGGGGGGGGGGATTTGCAGAGCTCAACCTCAAAAAAAAATCGAGTCAATCACAGTGTTTGGAACCATCGTGAGCACTTCGATGGGCTATAAGCAGTCTCCCGTCCCTAATTTAGGACCACTGTTTCCAGGGAAGGGATAGAGACAGTGTTGTACGACAAACACCACATCCATGCCTCACCGAGATTCGAACCCGTACCCATCACGGACGAATGGTCAGAAGCCAATGCTTAGATCACTGCGCCATCGGGGCGACGCGTACAATTTGTGCTCATCATTCAAATTAATAGCATTCACATATCGTTCCCATTAAGTCTCACCATTGTTACCTAGCTGACTGCTCGCTCCTATAGCGATTGACACCAGGGCGCTGATTTCACCAAATTATTGGGTGTGAAGAGATCAGACGTGGAAGGGGCACGTTTCTTCCATTGTCAGGAAGGGGAGGAAGGCAAAAAGATAAACTACGAGATTCCACGTATGTTTCAAAACGAAATTGTAATTATTCATCAACAAATGAAAGAGGAAAAATAAATATTCTTGCCCTGAATATTAATATTTTTGAAAATAAAATTCAGCCTGTGATTTTGTAAAAAATACCCATAGATTTTATGTCTAAACGTGTAATAAAAAATATGAGAAACTAGCGCGGCTACTCAAACAAAGAACAAAAAGCGCAGAAAATAAATAGATAAATAAAGGAGGTAGAGATTATACATTTTTGTATTTTTATTTATTTATTTTATTTTTGATAGTTGTTTTAAACATTTACAACACATCACGAGAACATGTCAAACACAATACGGGTTGCCTATCGAATTTCTTATCAAATGAGCAGTGATGAATATGGGGAACAGTTACTTATTTTGTTATTTATTATTTTTATGGAAATCAATCGCTTCAGCCTCAGGAAGTGGAGCTTGGTCCGTCTTATAAAGAATAATACATTTCTATAAAAAAAGAAATGCATTTTTTCCAGTTAGCACAGCACACGATAGCCTGAATAACACGTGAAAACATTTTGTCCCTATATAAACATTTCAACTCATGCATTTCGAAAATAACGACACACACACACACACGCACACACACTTATTTAATTAAACAGAACGAAAAATATTGGGTGGGCACTGCCCCCCCCTCAGTAAAATTGTTAGGTGGGCAAGATTCACCTTGCCCCCTGGTCGGCCCCTATGGTTGACACTTATAAATTCTCGACATTACTTTTCTTACTGGGAATTCGTTTCCGAATTCATGCGGGCGGAACAGAGCAGCGGGGGCACAGGGGGCAACTGCCCCCTCACTCATTTGAGTGCAGGGGGCGAAACATCACAGTTGCCGCCTCCTCACTTTTCTTCCTTTTCAATCATGTCCGTAATCAGAAATCAGATTAATGCTTTTTTTTTCACTTCCATTTAAAATTCCTTGTGGTAAAACAAAGGATGTTTTCGACTTAGATTTTAACTATCTAGAACTTTGAATTCCAAAGACGCAGGTTAAACCAAGGCCGTCTAGAAAACAAAAGGGCATGATATTAGAGAGATGAGTTCCCTCTTTTAGTGACGTCACGATGAAACCAAGGCTTCCGATTGGCTTCGAACGCTACCGCGTATGACGTCAAATGCAACACCGACGTGTCAGGCCATGTAACAGTGACCAGTGACGTCATAAACGGTGGGAACTCATCTCCCTAATGTCATGACCTTGTACCATGGGCGTCGCTGGCGGGGGGGGGGGAGATATATCCAGTGCAATATTTCTGACTGCAACCCTTTTCGAGTTTTACATTTTTTTCAATACAAATACAATACACGATGTCTGCCTACGTTATACTGTAGTTTATACCTAAAAACGTAAATAAAAGTTGCCAGCTTTTTAATTTTGCAAAATAATTGCGAAAACAAAGAAACTAGCTATTATTACCGTACGCCCCCCCCCCCCTTCCTCCCGATTCCTATTCGTCAGCGACTCCCATGGCTTGTACTTTTTGGAGGGCTTTAGTTAAACTCTTCTTCGCTTGTCCAGTATGGGAAGAAAAAGTTTCACGAAGTACCAGCCTTATTAAAAAAAAACCCAGTTATCCTGAAATTCTTAATATTTTTATAAAAAGCGCAGGAGCGTTTTCTACGTATTTCATTTAAGTATAATGAAATGAGTCTTTCTTTAAGAAAGAAAATGGAAGGAGGAGAGGGGGAAAAGAATGAGATGTTTTTATTTTACAGTATGGTGTTTGATGTGAAGGCGGTTCTTGTGGAATTCATATGAATGTGGAGGTGTTCAAGTTAATATAATTTGACATTGGTTATAATATTAGCAAAACGTTTTATATCGAAAAACCATATAATGTAAAATTCAAGATGTATATTAATTTAGATTTTATCAATATAATTGTTTTATCTGTAGCATGTTGAAATGACGTCATCGTCCTGATTTACGAAAGCGCAATAAGTTTCATGATCTAACCAAAAAATGCATATCCTGATATATTCCCCCCGTTGTTAAAAATTAGTTCCGGCGCTACTGGAAGAGACTTCAAAACGCGCTACGATTTCAGTGCGTGTGTCGTAATAATGTCGAAAAACGAACCATTCAAGGTGAAGAGTCATTCGTTTACAACGAATGGTTCACGAATGACCCATCACTATCACACAAAGGGCATATGGCAAAGATGCTGCTGTAACACGTCTCAACGTTTCGGGATTTTTTTTTTTTTTTTTTGTTTTGCGAACGAAACCAGTCAGTGTAAAAAAAAAAAAAAAGCAAGGTATTGCCCATACGGAGCAAATACGATCTAAATATATTTGTTCCACACTGAATTCGGTTACTTTTAGTGCAATATAAGTTTCAAAATAAACGAAACACATTCCATACGATTATGCACAGCATAAAACTACCGTCGCAGCTCAGTCAGTCATTTGTGTGGGCAGGTCATTGTTTAGAAGCTACAATGAAAAACTTCGAAATGTCTTATGTGATGTAAGTATTAAACGACCGTACGACGTTGTTGTAGCAGTCGGATGACAACTCCGCGAGAAAAACAAAACAAGAACACAAAGAGACAGAAAAAGAAAATAACCATTCGAATCTATAGCTCGCTACGACGGCAATTTCTGCTCCACATCCTACAGATGCCGATGGCCTGGCTGGGCCAACTGAGCGAGGCGAGGGCGACGTCATTTCCGCTAAAGTGCCACTACCTGTGTGCAGATGACTCATCATCTATCAGTCAGCAAAAAGTCTACTACTTTCCTTTTATTTTATTTTTTTTTCATTTTTTTTTCCTTCATTCAGAATGCGCCGACAGAATGTTTAAAAAGCACTCATCCAAAAACAGCTGTGGATTAACACGAGCAGTGTGTACCATGGAAATTGCGCAGCGGCTCCTCGATTCAAACGAGACTGCTCCTGCTATTACGCTTAGCAGTGAAGGATTTCGTCCTTAATTATCTACTTAAACGGAAATTTTAATTTGATGTTTAAAAAAAATGAATGAAAAAACAGAAAAACTATTGAAACTCTAACAGCAAGTCCATTGAGACGCAACAAAACATTTTGAAGGTCTGGAAACTTGTAAAAAGTGAACGAGTGGCGTAATCGCTGTTTTTGTTTGTTTGTTTGTTTGTTTGTTTTTTGTTTCGATTATTAACGACCACCATGAGCAACTTGTAGGCGTAGGGCTATGACAGGACCGGAGCAAGCTTTTCTTACGTGTGTGTGTGTGTGTGTGTGTGTGAAGGGTATCTTGAAATTACCCCCATTCAAATTCAAAAGTTCCTCCCTTCCACTCAAATAGTACGTAGTTTTTACTTTGTCATACCTCCGTTATAGGAAAATATTATGATCGCTCAAAAATCTCTCATGTTTGACAAAATTTTACCAAAAATGTGAAAATTAAGTAAATATCCAAATGGCAACGGTTATAAATACCAAATAAAACGTAAAATTTATTCCAACGCCGACAATACAAACCACTGCAGAAATGCAGAATGAAAACCATACCAGCACTGAACGAATGATTATCAGACAGTGAACGTAACGATAGGAAGATGCTTGTGGTGTAGGGGGCTTAAAAAAATTCCGTTCAAGGTTAAACGATCAGAGGTGGCCTGACTTTCTGCGACACAGCACTCGTGATTAATTAGCTCTTCATCTCTAGGCCGTATTCGGAAAGGTCACGGAGGTTAAGCATACCGGCATATTGTTTTAAATGCCTCTCTCTCTCTCTCTCTCTCTCTCTCTCTCACCATTGTTTCGGACAATTCCTTTCGTACATATAAGAAGATCTACACCTCACATAGTAGTGTAAGAGAGCTGTGTTCGTTTATTTATAAGTCTTGTTCGGGTTCGATGTTTAAGTCTAATTGAAGCTCGTTGCAGAAAATATATAGCAGATGAATAATTGAGAAAGTTCCAGTATCAATTAATTTATTATTTGCTTAAACGTATAGTGCAGGTTATCTTCGAACTATCTTACTAAATTATTACTTGAATCTCTCAATTCTCTCCTACTTATTCCGTTTCCTAATTATTCGCTCTTTCGTATTTACTCCAATTTTACGTAAGTTTTCATTCTGTTTCTCTGTCGTTGTCCGGAGACCCTAGAAGTGTTTTTTCTCCTACCATCACCTCGCCCTCAACTTTCTTACTGGACCCTCTTTTGACATTTAGCTCGAAGGGGACAGCGTTTCGCAGAAGCCATCCTGAACAATAAGCTAATTTAGCTGTCTCGATGCTCTTTTCGGATCACAATGTACATCATTGCAGCGTAGGCCAATAAAATGGTGAAAAGCACTTAACATTTTCTGAACTGGCTCTTCAATACAAAGAGCGTTTGCCTGGGGACAATCCTTTACATCTTTATAGCTCAGTACTCTTGGCGCCATAGATAACTCTTCGAACATTTCCATGCTGACTACAAAGCACTTATCGCTAAATATTTCTTACTTGGAAAAGAATTAATTCTAAAATTTTGAAAAATCTCCTAAACCCTCGTAACAGTAGATGTCTGTATTATCGTTAACTGCACGCAGTACCACACTGTTAAAAACAATCTACTTCAAAATGAGAACCTGAACCTACTCTTTTTTTTTAAGTACAATCGTATCGTAAACGAGTACATCACATGCTCCAATATAAGTAACCATACTTACTAACAAATAGCCGCGTCAATAAATATAATCTCGTATTACTTCATTTTAGATATTATAGATTTCAAGAGAAATTGTTTAATAAATGTGTAAAGTGACACACATAAATAATTAGTACAACAAAGTCACTGATCACAAGTAATTTAATTATGCATAAAGTATATTTGTGTACGTTTTTACATTAATGGTCAATCTCATAAATAATATATTGTCTCTTCATCACTATATTTGTCATAAAAATTGTACTGTCCATTTGCCCAGCGTGTGATAACGAGTGTATCTATTATCCCAGATGTGCCATCGAATAATATACTTGTAGTTGATTCTATGAATAAATGAGTATGTATGGAGTACACGTATTCCAAATTTGAAAACGAGCCGCGGATGGCTTAGTACATGTAGTTAGAGATTCAGACTACTGATGGAGGGACCCTAGGTTCAAACCAAGCCTGATAGGCTTGTGGTGTGAATTTCTAACAATCGCTGAATATCCGCCGTGCATCGGACGAGCATGGTAAGTGGCGGCACCCGGGTAGGAACCCACCGGTTACATATAAAGGTGTTTATTCCTAAGCCCCCCATAATTTCTCTCTGCCTTGTATGTGCAAAATCGTACGCTTGTACGGTGGCACCATCTAGTGTGCTCTCACTTGCATGTATTTGAAATATATGGATTTTTTGAGTACATATATTTGAAATATATGTGCACTCTAAAATGAGTACATATATATTTCAAATTAGAAATACCAGATATACTCACAATCGATTCCCTGTATGTACTCAAAAATGAGTACTTGTCTTTTTCAAAAATGAGACACAAGTACTCGGAGCTATTATAAGCCCAGAATGTGCTCAAAAACGAGTACATCTTGCTTATTTCTAAGTACCAATTTTTAACAGTGCACATTCGGTCTTCAAAATAAATAAATAAATAAATAAATAAAATACCGAAGTGTATAACTTCCTTTTTGAGCTACATCTTTCAAGGAATCTATTCACACGTTGTACAAACTATTTTTTCACGCCCCTGGTCTGACCATACTGAGAGGGGAACTGCCCCGCCTGCTCCACCAGTATCTACGGCCCTGGTTATAAGCAGTTTCTGTTGCATAAGATGGGGACGCTGGTTCCCAGGTAGCACAGCCTTGCAATTTAACGTAGGCCCAACGCTGAGCCACCGTATTCTAGGAATACAAGACGCGCCGTCCCGGTGGCGCAGTGGTCTAAGCGATGTCTTTTGATCATTCGTCCGACACAGGTCCGGGTTCGAATTCCGGTGAAGCATGGATGTTGTGTTTGTCTTACGGCACTGGCTCTCTCCCTTTCCTGGAACCAGTGGCCCTAAATTAGGGACGGGCGACTGCTTATAGCCCATTGAGTTGCTCATGGTGGTCGTTAAACCCCCAACCACACACACAATACAAGACGGTGGCTCAGTGTTGGGCTTACGTCAAGGCTGTGCGACCTGAATTTCAGTAATGAGGGAGAGCCAGCGCACCGCACATGCCTCATCCGGGGCTTGGGCCCTGACCCATTTGGGACGACTGGGCAGAAATCAGAGCATCAGACCCCTCCGCAATCTGTGGTACTGCAAAGCATTCATCTCCTGAAAATATATTCTCTGGAAAAAAAAAAAATATGGTGGGAAAAGGTAAGATGAAGTCGCCTGTACACTGTAAAACATTTTCTGAAATCACGGAGAAGTTTCCGTCATTTCTTTCGTGAATTAACGAAACATGTTTCTGATACTACCTTTCCGTGAAATGACAGAAAAAAACCTGAATTTAATTGAATTTTCGTGCCACGGGAAAATTCTGAATTTTCAGAAACCTTTTCGCACTTTCTTTCTTATATTAACGGTAAATTATTGTTTTAGAGATCTGTTAACGGAATATTCTGAATTTACCTTTCCGCAATTCCTTTCGTATATTAACGGAAAATCTCCGTTCTCACTTTTTCCGTATCCGTATGACGAGAAATTTCCTCTAATAATAGCGATTCGTGGAAATACTTAAGGTTTGATTAACTTTCAAATTTCAATCATCTGTCGAATTTTGAAGTTCCGCAGCGAGATCAAATATTGTTGATAGCGTATCGCATAGATTTTTGTTTTTGTGGCCCAGAATATTTCTTCTCCTTTCCCCTATTTGGTACACCAGCTACTTATTATATATTGTGTTACTTGTAAGAAACCGGGTACTTATTGTACACATGATTATACGATGTCTGTGTATAATCAGTCTTTGGACAACTTAAGACAAAACCTGTTATAGCTATCAAGAGTACATTTTATATTTAGTTTTTTTTTTTTTTTTTTTTTTGTGTGTGAAATAATACTATGAAAACTACATTTCACCTTTTTAAAAGATAAATGAGTCATTGTCAGTTTAAAAAAATCATGTTGCAAAGCAATTTGTTGCTTCGAAAAACCACGATGAAAAATGCTTAATATTTGAAAAGTCCTCCTATAGGAAAAAATTAATAAATTACAAACCTATTCATAAAAATAATAAGCTCCAACAGGAAATAAAATGACTAAATCACTCACATTAATGACAAACAACTAAATTTCTTTGTAGTGGAATTCGTTTTATGATGTACGTGAGTCAGGTTATCGAGCGTTTGTGGTTCAGTTGGTAAAGGCGCAAGTTCCTGTTCGACGAGCTATAACGTCGGGTGTTCGATCCTGACCTCTCCGGAAGGATTATAGGATTATCTGCGGGTAATCCCTGTACAGGGTCGTTGATTTTGCGGAATTTCAATTTAAGTACGGAAAAACCAGAAATTGATTTTTCTGAAATAAACGGAATTTCTGTCTACGGAAATATCTGTGAAAATACGGAAGTTAAAATTAACGGGAATTTCTGAAAAACATGGTTACCTACCGGCAACTTTGCTGCCCACGTTGTTTTCAGAAATTTTCCGTGAATTCACACCACTTATTTTTTACAGTGTAGTATTTATCTACAAAACATCGTGTGTGATTGTCCCTCTTTCTATGGCTTTTGATTTACACACATGCGTGTCAAAAAACCATGTGCACTGGTAAATCTAGGAGAGGGCGTGCTCCTCCTCACGAAGCTTTTTTCACGTATATCCGAAATGTTTAAAACATTTTGGCAAAAACCTTTGAGTTGAAAACTGGCAACATCTCAGTAAATGTCAATACTCTCCGTTCTTAATTTACATGTAAGATAAAAAATAACTATAAACAGATACGCAGATGTTTTGTTTCGGAGTTTAACGACCACTATGAGCAGTCGTCCGTCCCTAATTTGGGACCAGTGGTTCCAGGTATGGAACAGAGCCACCGCGACCACACAAGCGCACCTGTCATGCTCCGTCTGGGACTCCACCCGGGCCTGTCTTAGACGAATGCCCAGAGATTTGCGCCGATCACCACTCGCGCATCGGGACGCCCTATAGAATTTTATGCACCAGTAATAACTGCAGATTTGCTTACTCACTCTGCTTCCTTCCCCCATTCCCCAGGAAGTAAAGGCTGGATCCGATGGTGTGCTTATATCCTTTGTATGGCTGTTTTCAAATTCCCCCTCTTTCTCTTTTAAAAAGGAATAAAACGAGCTTTCAAAAAATTTAAATCGGACTACTGGTCACGGAGATATTTTTAAGGCTGTCTTTGAATGAGTGTAACAGAAATTCTGTCCTATATCTGAAATGCAAAGTCTTTTGTACACATTTTCTCGAAAACTATTACTTTGTAGAGTTTGAAATTTTGAGCACAAATAAAAACGACCCTTAGCTAATACGTGTCGCAGTTATTTTTCCACAAAAATTGTTAGAATTCTTTTTAAAATTCAGTTTATCTGACTCGAAAGTATTCCAATTTGGCGCCAGAAGTTAGCTTGGCAGTGTTTCTGTGTGGAAGAAACGAAATCTCTCATTTCTGTCTGATTTTTGTAATTATCTGGGCCAAATAGAAATCAAAGAATGGGCACTGAAGTGAGATTGGAATCTTGCCTTCTATAGATCATCTTAAATTCTACTGTACGTTCATTTTTTGAAGAGAAAATGTGTACATTACCAGAAAACACTTGAATTTGTGACAGAAACTACGCCTACCAACTAAGCTCCACCCCAAACAATGTCATTTGTTAAAATGTAACAACGCGTATTTTGTTTTTTCATTGTGGAGCCAACAAGAAACAGCTTCCGTTCTGAATATGGTAAGGTATTCAGTCATTCGCTGACGCCAACTACTGGGACAATCCCTCAAGACGTAAAAGCCACTCCCAAAGAGTGATATTTTGCGCCATCTATCGCATAGATAAAGCCTAACACTCATTCAAAGACAGCCTTAAACGAAAATTAAGTAATATGGTTGCCAAGCGACCATGTGATCATTTTTTAAACATCCCTGTAAGCGTTTCAGAAGGTCCAGTAATCAAATTTACAAGACAAAACTTTACTCGTGACATAGCTCAGTTCCTGCACTATATCGAATATTTTTGTAAGATTGTAGCCATGATCGGAATTTTCCATGTACACTGCCAGTCAAAAGTAAAGTACGAAACACAAAAGTGTGAATAGCTGACGAAGCAGTAGATTCATTTAAAGTTTTCGGTGGATTATATTTTCCCCCTTTGATTGAAGGTTTAACTACCACCCTGAGCAACTCGATGGGCTATAAGCAGTCGCCCGTCCCTAATTTAGGGGCACTAGTTCCAGGTAAGGGAGAGAACCAGTGCCGTAAGACAAACACAATATCCAAGGCTCGCCGGGATTCGAACCCGAACCCGTACCCATCACCGGCGACTCGTCAGAAGCCATCGCTTAGACCACTACGCTCAGTGGATTAACACGTGCAAATGTCAAAACATGTTTTGGAAGGCTATTCCATCAGGTAATGGAAAGCAGAGTTTGGCAAAATCGTATTTAAATTAATCGGTAACGTATTACAGCGTAATGCTAATGGAACAAGAACTTAGCATTACCATTACATGGTAATGGTGAACTGGTTATTAGAATTGCATGGTAATTGTAATGACATGTAGCAGTTACCCATTATAATCGTAATGGTTAATGGTTAACTATATGTTGGTAATTAACCAATAACTTATGGGTAACAATACAACGGGAATAAACCAGCAACCAGTACACCCTTACACGTTGTGTAGGTTATTTGACAATTGTTCCACCCCTCGGACCTCAAATGCGTGTATCTATGTATTGGAGATTGCATGTGTATGATATGAGTAGTTGCCCCGTCTTTGCCGCAAGTAAAGTGATTTGAACGAAATAATACATATGAAGTAAGTACGAATGGAATATTTATTTCGGTTAGAGAATAGTACAAAAATGAAAGAAAGATCAATGCCGTTGCATGTGATCTTAGTCTTCAACAAAGAACAATTCACTGAAGCACACAAAAAAGTCAGAAATAACAAATTGTGCATTAAATGCCGATGGGAACCACTCTAAGACACTACATCACTTGAAATGGAAGGAATAAAATGTCTGCTACAAAGTGAATTACGAGTACAACAGAAAGAATGAGCAACTAGATCATCACGAAGTAAAGAAATGGCAAATCCTCATTGTAAAGTAGAAGTAGAATATCTAGGTGGCTTGTCGCAAAACAAGATAGGATTTTCCTATTCCCTAGTTCCTAGTTTGTTTGTGATCTTTTTCTTCATACGTAAGGTTTGCTTTTAAAACAACCCTTTTTTCAAACATTTCATCCGAAAGTCTATTAGCTTTGCAGTAATTGGTAATAGTAACGTATGAGAACAACCGTTCGACTGGCGCTGAGGAGGGCAGGTGTATTGTTCTGCGCAAACAGATGTTTTACTTCTTTATAATTATGTAACACACGCAAATCTCTTGGTTCTTCGAAGCTGAAATGTGCATAGATGAGTTCAGCTTTCCTTGTTGGATGGTTGTTTTCACTGTCATCTTCAGAATTGGAATCAATATAGAAAAAATCATCTTTGACTTGGCGACTGGTAGAAGGTGCATCCATTAGATGTCGCTGCGATTTAATTTCTTTTGACAATTCATTTATGAGCAATGTTTTCATTTTGATATAAAAGGAATTAGGAATACAAGAATGCCATTTAAATTGGGTGAACTTATGGTGACATAAAGCTGTTGCCATTGCAGCCTTTTCCGCCTGGGGAGATGACAGTGTGAAGTAATCCTTAAACCTTCGTTCTAGACCTTCCAAGTAAAACTTCGGCTAATGGTCGGCAATACGTGAGGTCTCCAGTCAATAACGTTTGTAATTTGTGCCTTAATGATAACAAAGTTGGAAGTAAGATGCGAAAATACATGTCATTTTCACCTTGGAGGATGTCTAGGGCCTCGGCAATGTGTTTCGTACATTTAACATATTCTTCCATATAACTGAAGTCTTGATCTCTCAGTACACTCCTTAAGTCCAATGCTTTATGCAACGTAGCTGACTTGTCTTTTATGCGTAGAATTTGTTTAATATCATAGTATAAACTATTCCACCGTGTTACACCAGGCCTGCTAAGTGTGTGACCTAAAATAGCTTGGATAATTTCTGCACATTTCGGGCGATTTGAAACTCTCCACAAGGTATTACACTTTTTCATCACTTGTTGATGCATTTTGGAAAGATCGGTACTGCGGTTTTCTAGTACTTTATGAGTATCTGTAGTTGCGCATAAACTGAGTGTATGTGACGCACATCTGAAATACAAGGGTAACCTGTGAATCACGTCATCAGGATCCAAGGGTAATCTGAAATCCAAGGGTAACCAGGGGAATCACGCCATCAGGGGAATCACTTTATGACGTGATTCCCCTGATGTGCTAGTAGTTCTTCGTGGTTTCCTCACTTTTTTCAAATACTCATGGTACTCTTCTACATAACCGGATCCATGTTTCCTCTTCAAATGCGTTGTAAAATTTGAAGTACACTTTCTTGGTCCTTTTACTTCGATGTTACATTTGGTACACTTTGCTACAACTTTGTCTCCACTACATTTATTCTCCACTGTTTAAAAAAAACGACCATCTAATATACAACTAGGATACTTACTCACAGCTTCTGTGATATCAGCTATTGATCCCGTGTGGCTGCCACTGATTGACAAATTGTTACAATCCGCTGACGAAATACTCATTTCGTCCATTACATACGTTTCACTGACCAAAATAATTACCTCGCTATAGCCACAAGCACATATTAGCATTACACTCACAGTTCAGCAACTCAGAGCGCACTGCCGAATATTACAGAAATTTGCGAACTCTTGACATTTTTGCCGTACTTCTCAAGTGTTGTTGTCCATTACTTGTTCGATACGAACACTGGACTAGCGAGCGACTGACTCATTTATATGTATATACTTCACGACAGGACCTGAACCTTCTAATATTCTTGATTTACATAAAGCTCTCCAACTTCCCACTGCGCGATCATTCTGGAACATTCTACAAACGTCTAACCCATTCTCGCCGCTTCTAGAACATTCTACACGACACTTCGGTCTCTGTCTGCTATGTTACATGACAGAATTTTCTAGACATAGCTTTTGGCACACGTACATTTCTACAAAGTATTAGTATGTAATTATTATTTGCAAAGCGTGTAATGCCGCCCCGGTGGTGCAGTGGTCTAAGCGATGGCTTCTGACCATTCATCCAAGATGGGTCCGGGTTCAAATCCCGTGAGGCATGGATGTTGTGTTTGTCTTACGGCACTGGCTCTCTCCCTTCCCTGGAGTCAGTGGCCCTAAATTAGGGACGGGCGACTGCTTATAGCCCATTGAGTTGCTCATGGTGGTCGTTAAACTTAAAAAAAATGTATAATTTCATAACCAAACAATTCCATTGCGTTCGAATGGCATTATTAAATAATTGGATTATACCTTCTTCATTGTAATGCATTACAGATTAATTCCATTACCTTGTGAAAACCATAATTGGGATTACGTTGTAATGCATTACACTATAATTGTAATCTGTACTTCCATTACTTTGTAATGCATTCCTGACCAACTCTGATGGAAAGAAAATCAGGACTTCCTACAGAAAGATTGCTCTCCATCGGTGTTGCGTCAATTCGTTGCGTGTCAATTCGACGCAGACAAATACGTCGCCTAAAATTCGTTGCGCGTCAATATGACGCGGACAAATTCGTTGCGCGTCAATATGACGTGGACAAATCGTTGCCAGAATTGCGGACTAATTCGTCGCCTAGAATTCGTTGCGCGTCAATTCGTTGCGCGTCAATTCGACGCGGACGAATTCTCCGCTTTCCAAATTTTTAGTTACATGGAGATCGTATTCAGGGAAGCACGCGATTTCGGCTGTTTTTCAATCCGTCTCTTCTTCCTTCAAAAACGACACTTCCGCTTCGAAATGTTGATTTGATGAAAGAATTGTATAAAATTTCAGACATCACTCCTTCCGTCCTCCCGATCGCCAGCTTGTCTGTCTGTCCGTTTGCCGAATTTATACTTCCACTTCTAATGGTCAGATTAAAGGAATTCTTTCCCTGACTGATAAAAACAGGCATGCGTACAACTCGACGTTTATTCATTCGTCTGTTCATCCGTCCTCGGGAAGGATACACCTACGCTTCTAATAACCAGACTGAAGAAATTCTGTAAAACAGGCTCTCGTACAATATCGTCGATGTTTGTGTTTCTGTTCATGCGCTTGTTCGTTCTTCCGCAAAAAGTTGATCTTCCGTTCATCCGCCTGCTTGTCCGTCTGCACAAATGACATTTCCACTTCAAATAGTTGTATTGCTAAAATTCTTTCTCTGTAATTCAGGAAAAAACATGAGCATGAGATTTCAGTCATTTACCCCCTATCCATTCATTCGTCAGTTCGTCTGTCCGTCCATGCGAAGAATTTACACTTGCGGAAAGTGAAAAAAGAACACCAAGAAGGAGACGTCTGATACCAACGAAATTTATACAGCATAATAACGGAATATAGAGGATAACGTGATCAAAACATTATGGCAAAATACAGCTGTATTTGCTGGTAAACTGAAAAAACATTTCCGTGTAACATGGTTAGTACGAGGTTGAACCGCCATGAACTGCGTCACACTGTGCAGTCCTGGCATGGAGTCTGTCGTACAGATGTTGGATGTAAGTTTGGGGTATTGAGTTCCAAGCACCCTCAACCTGGACGCGTAAATCGGGGATGGTCGTGGCTGGCCGTGGAGACCGGATAAGTCGTTGTCTCATAAAATCCCAAACGTGCTCGATGGGGGACAAATCCGGTGAACGTGCAGGCCATGGAAGTTGTCTCACACCCTGAAGTGCATGTTGCGTTGCACATGCCGTGTGTGGGCGTGCGTTATCTTGCTGGAAAACACCACGATGCACCGACCTTACAAATGGCACAACAACGGGCTGAATGATGTTGTTGATGTAAGAGGTGCTGTTTAACGTACGCGGTACAACCACTAGTTGTGTACGGGAGTGATAGCTGATCGCTCCCCACACCAGGAGACCAGGTGTAGGCCCTGTGTGTCGCTGGTGGATGCAAGAAGGGTGCAGACGCTCCCCTGTGCGTCTGCGAACAAGCATACGGCCATCGAAGGCTCCCAAGCAGAATCTGCTTTCATCGCTGAACACGACAGATCGCCATTGCTTTCTCCAGTGCTGACGTTGGCGACACCCTGCAGCCGTTCCTGACGGTGGGCTGGAGTCAGAGGTACACATGCCAGAGGCACACGTGCACGTAGTCCTGCATCCAGTAGATGGTTGCGGATTGTTCGCACAGTCACCTCAGGTGCAACGGCAGTTCGGATTTGCGTCGCAGTGGATGTTCTGCTTGACAACGCCGCTCTTCTTATGCGTCGATCGGTCCGCTCATCAGTCCGTCTGTGATTCCCGATTCCACGTCTTCTCGTGTGGGAATGTTCCTCGGACCATCTACGCCACCATCGTACCACCACCGATACTTCCCGTCCAATTCGCTCCGCAATACGACCATACGACCACCCGGCCTTGCGGAGTCCGACTGGACGACCTCGGTCAAAGTCCGATAACTGCTGATATCGTACACGTCTTCCATGTCCAGGCATTGCAGCTTTTTCAGGGTCTTCGCACGTGTCCGTACGCCGACGACTGATTACATTCACTTCGCCGTACTCCTTAAATACCACCTACGATAATTTGCATATTATGCCGTGCTGTGGCGTAAGCGCTCGCCGGTTGGTCCCGAAATTAACATCACACCTACGTAAACTCGACCCCATTAACATATGTAAATTTCATGATTGTCCGTCAATTCCTTCTTGGTGTTCTTTTTTCACTTTCCGGCAGTGTATATCTCCTCTCCAGAATGTCGGATTGCTAAAGCCTTTCCCCATTTCATGGTGAAAACAGGAAGTAATTTCAGACATTTCTCTAGGTTTGCCCATCCAATCGTAAGTTTTAATACCTGTCCGTTCATTCACAGAAAACGATACCTCCGTTTCCAGTCATGAATGAAAAATATCTTTTTGGGGATAACAGAGCCAGGCATGTATACGAGATTATCGATGCCTATCCTTCCGTTCATCCGTCGATTCGTCGGTCTGCAGAGATGATACTTTTGCTCCAAAATGTCGGAGTCTTAAAATTCTTTCTCTTCCCTACAGAAGAAAACACAATTATAAGGTTTGAGACACACACTAATCGATTCGTCAGTTTGTCTGTCCGTCCGTCTGCGAAAAATTTATAGCTGTTCTTCTAGCAGCAAGATGTCGTTTCTGCGCACCAGCATACAGAGAAAGAAAAACACCTTGATGCTCTCTGCGTTCCTGTCTTTACTAGCCACAGAAAGAATCGCCTCACTTTGAAAATCAGACGCGGGGATGTCGCTTCTGCCGACGGACTGACAGGCAAGTTTCGAATAGACTGACAAACCCAGATATGCCTGAAATCATATGTTCCTGTTTTCCTCTATAAGGTTGAGAAAACATTTTAAGAAACGGGGTCGGCAAACATTTCTGTCTGTCCATTCAGTTTCTGAGAATGGATAGACAGATGGATGAAGGAAGGGATACACATTGGGAGTATTTTGCTCATGCCTGCTTTTATCAGCCATAGGGTGAATTTCTTCAATGTGGCCGATGGAGTCGGAGATACAAATTCTAAGGGCAGCCAGACGAACAGACAAATTGACGAATTAGTGGGATGAAGGAGAGAAGTCTGAATTCTTATGCGCCTGTTTTCTCCATCTAATGGGAAAATAACTTTAGCCGTCCGACAATTTGTAGCGGCGAAATAAGTTTGCAGATAGCCGGACAGATCGATTGACAGATGGTCGGACGGAGAGATATTTGAATGTCGTGTTTTCTCTTATTGAGCAGAGAAGCAATTCTTATAATTTATTAATTAGAAGACATCGATAATCTTGTGATAATAAGAAAGCATTGATAATCTCGTGTGGATGAATGTTTCTATCAGACAGAAATAATTTCTTCAATCTGACCGCTACGAGAGAAAACGTAATTTCGACAGATCATCTGGCGATCGGAAGTCAGATAACGCAATGTCTGATATTTTGTACATTTATTTTCATCATGGAAAAGAAGAAAATTTCAGAAAATCGAAGCCAAAGTGCCTTTTTTACATGAGAAAGAAAGATGGACGGAAAGAGAACTGAAACCGTATGCTTTCCTGGTTTACGACTTGGATGTAACGAAAAGTTTGGAACGCGATGAACTGGCAAATAACCCTCTCCATGGGGTTAGCATCACAACGTGGAATGCTTCAGCTTGCATCGGGAATACTCAGTTTCCTCGTCATAACACAAAGAAGTCGTATAGAAGGTTCATACAATGGAGAGCAGTTAGGGGGTTAGAGACTGGCCAATGAATCACAGAAGTAGGCCTAATTCGATTCTTTGGTGTCAACGATTTTGTGATCTGAAGGCTCCGGAACCGATTTCAAATAAATTAAATAGTTGTATCAACACCAGTTTACGGTCGTCCGAGAATGACACCCCCCCCCCCAAGGACGACATCCACATCACATTATTAGCCAGACGGAATTAGAGGGCAACAGAGCCCACGCTGCTTTCGGACTTCATGCAGAAACAATAAGTCAGGTATCCTTCTTTACTGTGACCACAAGGTAACTGTGGTCACTCTATGCCCCATTGTCCCGCTCCGTTCTATGCTAACAACAGGTATACACCCACTTAAGAAGGTCCGACGATAATGTCGGCTACACCTCGGAACAATAATGTAGTGTCTAATAACAGAATTGTGGATAAGAATATCTCTAGTACCTAGGATCAATACCTTATACTCCAGGTGTTTCCTATGTTAAGGGACTTTTTTGATGTGCTATTATAAGCTCCGTTCGGGTTCGATGCTCAAGCCTAATGGCAGCTCGTTGTGAAAGTTATGAAGAAAGCATATCACAAAGAAAGTGTTAAAAACTATTAAATGTCCCCAAGTGATGCACTCTGTAAGATATGATGATTTAACGAAGTCAGACACTCGGTGAGATTGATTACGTACCGGTTTACGTTTATAAAATAAAGTTCATACAGTCTAGACACGTTAGAAATATTTTATTTTTCGCTAAAACACAGTAGCGCTTTCGAAACTATTATATCGTTTCATCATCAGGTGTACAAAATAAGATACAGATCCTTTCAAATACACACTGTTCAAAATACCCCTTGAGGTTATAACGGCAAGTAATATATTTACGTGATGGTTTTGATCATAAACACTTAGGCGCGTGTTTGATTTAAATATTAAATTGTTGTGGAAGTTAGCTATAAAGAGCAGTTGCAATTTTTGATGATGATGAGATATTTAACATAGTATCATGTTATGTAGTTTTTGTTAAGATTTCTTCGTCAGTTCACGAAAAGTAGTCTCTTCGTCAATAAGGTGTCTCCAAGGATGGGGTAGAATAATAGGGGATTCTTCATTACAGCAAGCGTTTGTAAATCTATGTATTACGACTGTTTCGCCATATCGTAGAGACCAAACATTAGTGTATCCAGTTATAATGGATATGTCGTCCCATAACGGATAGAATTGTTTGTTCGTGCAGGCTCTAGCTAATGCTGTTGAACGACAATTGTTAGTACTTCTTCGTTTGTGTTCCGTGACTCTAGTACGTAATCGTCTCTTTGTACTTCCAATTTTTATGACTTCTGAGCTGGAATGTACATTTTTTAGTCAATGGCACCAAGTAGATATCTGCAGATGTAAGAATATTTGGAATGTCTCTATCTTTTCTGATGTACGAAAAGATGTTCCTTATGTTTAAACCAAGACTCAGTGAATGTCTTTGACAAGTATATTGCAATAAATTGATGACTGTTGGTATATATTGCATTGAACCAATAAACCTTTTATGTTACTTTTGAGATTTTAGAGTTGTTTTGAAAAACATGGATTGTTTGGCACATTATGTATCGACCAAGTTGGAATCATAACCATTGTCATGTGCTAATGTCCTAATTCGTTTTATTTCTTCCTTCCGATAAGTGTCATTAGATGTATAGATATATGCTTTTTTGATATAGGCATGAAAAGCTGTCATTTTTTGGTGGTACGGATGACGGTATTAAAGCTATTCTTTATTATCACGAGGGTTGTACCGAAAGTAATGCAAAAGTGGGCATAACCTTTTTTATTAACTGACAGAGGTCATTCAAATTGCACATGTTGATAGATTAACTCTTTCTCTATACAAAGGTACTACTCAACATAGTCTCCATCACAAGCGATGCATTTGCGCCATCGTTGAACCCAACTCTCGAATCCTCTTTGAAAAAATTCAGGTGTGGACTGTTGTACCCACTTCTTCACAGCCACTTTTACCTCGTCTGTGTCATCAAATCGTTCTCCCCGGAGACTGTCCTTCATTGGACCGAACAGGTGGAGGTCTGAGGGCGCCAGATCTGGGCTGTACGGTGGATGGGGGACCACCGACCAGCCTAATTTGCTGATCGCCTGATGTGTTGCCAAAGATGTATGTGATCTTGCATTGTCATGGTGAATGTGGATCTTTTCCAGATTCTTGTTCGGTCTCTTCCTCCTCTTGGCTTCTCTAAGTTTCTTGAGTGTCTCAATGTACCGCTCGCTGGTCACGGTACAGCCACGTTCCAGAAAATCAAGGAGAATGACACCCCTGTCATCCCAAAAAACAGTCACCGTGACTTTCTATGCTGATCGCTGGCTCTTGAACTTCTTAGGTTTTAGTGAAGAGGTGTGATGACATTTCATGGATTGATTCTTCGTTTCCGGATCGTAAAGATACGCCCACGTTTCATCCCTTGTCACCAGATCGAAAGAAAAAAAAAGTATCTTCATTGGCTTCAAACGCTTCCAGCAGATCAGAGTAGTCTCCTACCCTTCTCTCCTTCAAATCGGGTGTCATCTGCCGAGGTACCCACTTTGTACACACTTCCCGATACCCTAAGTCTTCCACCATCTTTCGTATGCGCAGCTAATTCACGGATTGTGACTCGTCTCTCATCGCGAATCAATTCATCCATTCGCTGACGATTCGTGTCAGTGGTCGGAGATGATGATCTCCCACTGCGTGGTTTTTCTTCAATGCTGGTTTCCCCTTCTTTAATTTTTTTCATTCATCTGTGCACATTGCTCTTGTCAATCTCCGTAAACGTAAACATTCTGTAATCTTTTGTGGATGTAGGACAGACTGCACCCTTCCTTCGTCAATAACTCAATGACGTCACTTTGCTTCTACCTGGAATCCATTATTTACCTGCAATGAAGAAGAAGGGTTACTATAGAGGAAGAGTTACTCTATCAGCATGTGCAATTTGAACAACCTCTGTCAGTTAAAAAAAGTTATGCCCACTTTTGTATTACTTTCGGTATAACCCTCGTACTATCTAATTCTCATTACCGTTTGTCCTGACTATTATGGTTACTTTACTTTCCACTTGTCATCTGCACATTCGATGGAATTTCTCTTCTGTCTCATTTTCTTATCACACAAGCTTCCCAGCTCGGATGCCATCTTCCATCATGTCTTCCCAATTCGCTGACCGATTCTGTCCCTCGTCTTCAAAATAACCTGTGCCTTAAACTTGTCTGTGTGTCCTACTCCTTTCCTGGCGTGTCCCTCTCTTCTTATCCTCTGCCTGGACCCCTAGCTTGAAGGAAATGGCTTCCTCGGCTCCAAGAGCAATAAAATTATTTAGCCTTCAGACAGCGCCTTCGGGTTACAATGCACTAATCGTTGCGTAGGCTAATAAAATAATAAAAGCTCTTAGTCTACGTACTAACACTTACTAATTCTTATTGCCGTCCCGACAGATAACATTTTCGAAGATTCGCATGCTGACTGACAAAGACCCACTGTTGAGTATTCCTTACTTAAAAATGAATTAATTCTAAAATCTTGTAAAACCTCCTAAACCTTCGTAACACTTATATCCTCAAGAATGCCCTAAGATAGGCTAATCTCGATGTAGGCATAAAGTCTGCTACATCCTTATACGGCATGCTTACAAAATGCTCCGACAGACTTCCAATCACAAATTAGGTTGGTGTTTATGCCATACCACTGATGGTACTCAACGATGTTGCATTAGGATGACTACACGCTCGTTCAAGACCAGAATCAGCTAACACAAAAGAGATGTTGGGAAAATAGAGCCTTCACAGCCCACTGGAAGTGCGAAAACATAATTACATATAATAATTCTTATTATATGTAGTTTAAAGGACAAAAAACGCTTTGTTGAGGTAAGTGTGAAGGGTTTTTTTTTTCTGCAGATGCGTGACAAGAGCTTCTTGAAAGCCCTACGTATAACAGCAAATTATTCATTAACTGAAAAATAAAAAATGGCTGTAAGATCAATGAGGCGAAAACAGAACGGAATTGATGTAAGCAGTAATTCATTTCGTGCATCAGTGATCCAGGTTATATTTTATTTTACCGTCTATACACAATGAACAACTAATACTCGAAGATCCCTCGTGCTTATGGAAAGTCTCTATATCTACGAACACGATAAAAAGTGTCGCAACGAGGATCAACCCATCACGATCCCGACTCCATGGACAACATTATTTCGTCGAAGTCAAACCCAATCATAAACTCACTAACACTTACTTTTGACCAGTAAATGCAAGAGCTAACAACACTCGAATTTGTACGATGTTCAGTAATAACTCACTCGCTAATGACATCATACGAATGATTGTAAAATACGTTACCCATTTGCTGTAATATAAACATACTGTTTCTAATCTTTGTTGATCAGCTATTTCCTGAAGATGAAACGCTTGGCGTTTTGAAAGATCTAGTAGTGTGTGTGAGCAATCAAATAAAGGTATTTATCTAGTTTCAGGTGGTTTAAGATCGTATTCGGATTTGAATATTTAGAGTCAAAATCTTCATCGTGTATAGACAATAAAATAAAACCTGGAATTGATGTACTTTCGCATCTCCAACTAGATCACTGGCATTGCCCGCACCTGGTATATAATGGATACGCATTATCTTTATAATCATAACCCCCTCCTCCTTTAATGGTTCTGGGGCGATTTCGGAGTTTCCTTTAAACTCATTATTAACTCTAACATTCAGAATTTCCTTTAAACTCATTATGAACTCTAACATTCAGAATTTCCTTTAAACTCATTATTAACTCTAACATTCAGAATTTCCTTTAAACTCATTAATAACTCTAATATTCAGAATTTCCTTTAAACTCATTATTAACTCCAATATTAAGAGTTTCCTTGGGGTTTACTTGCATATCATTTAATCTTTAAAACATTTCTTTCTATGGAGAAGTCGTAATTTGGATAATGGACGCTCTCTTGTGAAAATTTTAAGGTATCATTTTATTATTAAGTTGCTTTTCTGCAAGTTAGTCAATCAAAATTAATTCGGATAATGGGAGATCTGCTATGAAGATTTTAAAGTATCATCATTGTGAGAGCGAAAGTACTGGTCACGTGTTGTGGCGTCGCCTCCTACTCATGGATCTGAGGCGTCCATGCTATATGGCCTCTCACAACAACAAGGAAGTGTTTGTGCTTCTCTGAAACACTCCCCCAAACTCTGTTCGAAGCCTTCTCCACTTTAATATTAAATCTGTGATTCGGGAAGACGGAGCGACAACAGCTGAACGGACAGAATAATATTCACACTAAGATATAATGATATCAAGAGGAACTTCTGTTAACAACACACAAATATTTATTACGTAAACAAATAGGGTCTAGACGGCGGTGGATTACTCTTTCTCTAACATCAGGTTTCACTAAGGATTGGACCTGACAAGAATCGTGAAACACGAAAGCTAGGATGATCACTTCCTGAGGAAATCTCGCTCAGCGCTGAAGTTCTAGCATAGAGTCTACCTGACACTAAGTAGATTTATATCTCGGTGAATCTTAAGAAATAGTAGTCTAACTATTCTTCTGTACCATGTGTTCCAGTCTTAGCCTGTGCTAAGCTCGTATTCCCTGTAGCGAAATATCTATTACACCAGCGGGATCCCTGAATAGGGCCTATTCCACTGCAGCGGAGCACTCTATCTCTTCCAGGATAGATGCTCGCTAAACTCCCCTGAGCGTCGGACACTCTCTGGCTTGGAGCGTGCCTCGGCCCACAGACGCAATAAAAGGCAAACGCTTCGCGTCTCCTTCTATCGGAGAACTGCTCTCTCCGTTGAACGAAAGCAGACTCACTAACAGCTCCTCTTCAAGGGACCTGCTAGACTCTCCCCCCCCCCTCCACGCGGCGCCTGCGCGAAGACTTCGGCGCTGACCTTGTCCTCACGCTGACCTGTTGATGAGGCTCGCCTCTCCGGTCACGTGGGTCACCTTTCGCGCCCTTCACCGACCACGCCCATGGGTGGTGGCCCGGCTTCCTGCTGATGAGTTTTAATACTACCTTACGCGTCTTCGCGGTCCCCGTCAGATCCCCCATTAGTGAGTGCCCCCTTTGAGAAAGTAATCCTACCGCTGAGGTACATTCCAATAACAACACAATACACATTGTTATGTTCATACAAAGGTGGATGGCTGTTTCCCAGACTTGTAGGCGTCTGGACGACACTAACAATGTACAGCGAAAGTCGCGGTGTCATTGACGATGCTATCAGTTCGTCGAAAAAGGCCTCGCCCTTCTAAGGCGTGAGAAACTAAAGTCCTTTGTCTGAAGTTCTCGACCTCTGAAAAATAAATGTTCACGAACTTTCTGTCGCCATTTTGGGCTTGTAATGACTTTTCGTCATGAAAAAGTAACATAAGGTTCATCATTAATATAAATTAACATGGTTAATATGTCCGTTCTTACAATCATATTGTCAAGTTGCTTCTCTGTGCAAGGTAGTCTATCAAAATTGTTGCTGCTGAATCAAACAACTCGATTTATATCTTTTTTTTCTTGAAGTTTAGTGGTTTAACGACCACTATGTTTCGTGGTTTAACCACCATTTTAGCGCTATAAGCAGTCAATCGTCCTTAATTCAAGGTCACTGGCTCCAGGGAAGGGAAAGAGCCAGCGCCTTCAGACAAACACACCACCTATGTCACATCCGGGACTCAAACCCGCGAACGATCAGAAGCCGGCGTCTCAAACTTCTCGGCCACCGGGTGGTTAATGATCTCGGCGCACAAACTCTGGCTTCACACACATGAGTCACATGCTTTACACACGCCCTTTCGTAGTCATCATTACACCAGCCGTTCCATAAAAACTGAAAGTAAAATCACACAAAATGAAGAAATATAGGTACAGCAAAATATATGTTATTCTTTCTCAAAGTATCTTCCCTCAGATGATATGCAACAGTCCCATCGTTCAGTCCATTTTTAAAGCATGTGGCGAAGGCATTTTCTAGAAGCTAAATAATAATGCAAGGAACTGTACACCAACTATACGTAAGATAGTACAACTATACTAGTTATCCGAATTTATTGGCGTACATAAAATCAAAGTTTCCAAGCTTTTCCATCCTTCCTTGAAAAAGCCATCTGCTTCATGTGCGAAAGCTTGGAAACTTTGATTTTATCTACGCCAATAAATTCGGATAACTAGTATAGTTATACTATCTTGTGGAAGCTAGTTTAGCGACCATGTACAGCTTAAATAACTTCAGCATCTGTGTTGAATGTTGCGCCACGGAACTTCTCCTTCATTGTTGGAAACAATAAGAAATCGCACGGTGCGAGGTCAGGACTGTAGGCAGGCTGTGGCATGATTTCAGTACTGCATTTCGTAAGACACTATTCAACACAAGCAACCACATGTGGGCGGACGTTATCATGGTATAGAGTCCACTTGCCCACCAGTGCCGGTCGCTTAATCGATATGTGTCATTGCAGGCGCTTCAAGATTGAAATGTAATACTCAGCATTGACAGTAATTTGTGGAGGAACAGCATGCTGATAGACTACGCCTTTATGATCAAAGAAAATTATCATCATTATCTTCTCAGCTGATTTTGTTCGGCGGACTTTTTTCGGAGGAGGCGACCCTGTGTATTTCCAGACACTCGTTGCGTGCTTCGTGAGGGGGTCGAAATAGTGGACCCATGTTTCATCGGCAGTTATTTCTGTGTTTAGAAAGTTTGGATCCTTTGCAATCATTTGTTCCCACTCATGACACACCTGAACTCTGGTTAGCAATTGTTCTCTCGTCAGGTGATGAGGTACCCATCTGGAACACACAATTTGTCGTGTAGAATGCGGAATGCCGACGTTTTTGAAATATGAGTTGACGCCGCCATGTCTTCACACGTCATTCGTCGATTTTCTTGCAGGATTACCCAAACAGTGTTAACAATACGCTCCGTAACAACAGTTTCAAGTCCACCAGTCCTAGGAGCGAGTTCTGCCGACAAACGCCCTTTTTTGAAATCATGATGCCATCTAAATCGTTGACTCACCCAAACATTTATCTTTGTACGCTTTTCTCATTAAATCAACTGTTTCTGGAGCCATTTTACCAAAACGATAGCAAAATTTTATCTCACAACTCATTTCACTTGTTAACTCTGAATATCGCACCTCCATAACTGTATAGCGAAATGCAGACGTACCTTAAGCACCTGCGCAATAAGAAAATCAGAATCGTCTGCCACGGCTAATAACTGTTGCCATAGATACTTCCTTTATTCAGTTAGTCGTCTGCGTGGTTATTTTCTCCCTTTGCACAGTTGACAACTCAAAAACAATTACTCTTAGTTTTTATGGAACGGCCTTTGTATTTTCATTTTCAGACATTTCTGAATCTGATCGTCTCGTGATTTCTTTGGCCATCTTATATACTTTCCTTTGAGTAATAAATTATCTTAATCTGAACCTCATTGCTCATTCTTCCATCATGTCCAAAACTACCATAGAACTTATGTTTCCACCCTGCTAACAGTGTTTTGCTTTCAATAATACCTGCAAACCATCGTTATGTGCATGATCAGAACAAACATTTTCCCTGTGTCTTACTATACAACACAGTAGGAACAATTGCATCTTCATACTCAGCCCATTCTGAACCTTCGACAACCAACCATCCAGTGAAATCCTCATAAAGCAATTTCACATTTGAATTCGTTCGAGTGTGTAATTTCATTGTCTAATTGGATTTCTGAGTCAAACATGCTTCCTAAGCATACATATTCATTCACCTGACTGTGATTTGGGTATCCCTTATTTATAAACACCGTAAATTTCATACACATTTCATTTATTCTCGACAACAAACTCTGCAGCTCACTTTTACTCTCACGAAACATAATTATACGATCAACAACTACGACATACGACAATCCCCAAGAAGTAAAACTGAACCGTCAATTTTTTCGTCCCATCAGCATAAAAGAAATTTACGTCCAACATGTTAACTAGGATGATGGAATTTTAAACGCTGAACAGAAACTGCTATCAGGCATCTTAACGTAGCTTGATCCAATAGGAACTTTAGTTACTACTTTGTCAAATAGGAACTCTAACAGCATTTTCATCTAATAGGAACTTTAACCACAGCTCGATCAAATAGGTACTCTAACGATGACAACCTGTGATCAAATAACTCTAAAAACAATCTAATCTAATAGGAATTGAACCGACAACTCATCTAATAGGAACTCTAAAAATGGTTTGATCTAAGAAGAATTCTAACGACAGTTTGGTCAAATAGCAACTCTAGCGACGACTTTATCTAATGGGAACTTTACCGACAACGTGATTTAATAGGAACTCTAAAAATGGTTTGATCTAATAGGAATTGTAACGACAATTTGATGAAATAGCAACTCTAACGACAACCTGATATAATAGGAAATCTTACAACTTTTTCTAATAGGAACTCTAACTACAAGTTTTTCTAACGTAGGAACTCTCTCGACAGTTTTATCTAACAGGAACTCTGACAACTTGTTCTGGTAGGAACTCTAACGACAATTTTATTTAATAGGAACTTTAAAGGCAACTTGATCTAATAGGAAATCTTTTGACCGTTTTATTTAATAGAAACTGACAATTTTTTCTAACATAAACTCTAATGATAACTTTATCTACCAGGAATTCTAGCGACAATTTTATCTAATAGGAACTCTAACGACAACCTGATCTGGTCTAGGAACTCTAACGACAACATGATCTGATGTAGGAACTCTAAAGACAACTGATCAAATACCAACTGTAACATCAACCTGATCTCATAGGAACTCTAACAGCTTTCTTCTAATAGGAACTCTAACAGCTTTCTTCTAATAGGAACTCTAACGACAAGTGCTTCTAATAGGAACTTTTTCGATAATTTTATCTAATAGGAACTCTGACAACTTTTCCTATTAGAAAATCTAAAGACAACTTTTTTATAGTAGGAATTTTAGCGACAATTTTTTCTAGTAGGAACTCTAACAGCAACTTGATCTTAAAGGAACTGTAACGACAACTTGATCTAATAGGAACTACACTGGTGTGCAAAAATTAAGGACGAAGAGGAGAAATTAGCATAACAGCGGAGCGAGCAGGCAGAACAGACCGAAAGACCACTCAGGAGATAGACTAGGGTCCGGTACGGTAGGGCATGCGCATATATGCAGCATGACGGGGGTGGGGGAGTGTCGAAGGCTACAAAGCACACGGGCGGTGTACGTTCAGCAATTCGGTGAAAGCTATTGCACGGTGTACATCGGTTCGAACGACGTCGAGTTGCTACCACCGTGTGATATGGCGAACATGAAATCCAGTAAACGACATCTGGATGACTTTACCCGAGGTCACGTCATTGGGAAGTTGGAAGAAGGTCGAAGTGTGACTAGTGTGGCCGAGGAGTTCGGGATCGCTCACAGCATCGTTTCACGAGCTTGGAGAGAATTTCAAACGACAGGAACAGCTGTCCGAGAGTTTAGCAGTGGTCGTCCACGAGCAACCACGGTGGCGGACGACCGGTATATTGTCCTACAGGCGATATACCGGTCGTTCGCCGCAGACGGCAGACAGCGGAAGAAATCGCAAGGCACGTGCAACAGACAACTGGATCGCGTTTTACCGTGGCCAGGAGGCTGCACAAAGGTGGTCTATTTGCACGACGACCAGTACGGTGTGTGCCATTAACGCCTGCTCATCGGAGACGGCGGTTTCTGTGCTGCCAGGAACACAAGAACTGGACACATCAACAATGGGGTTCAAGTTCTCTTTACGGATGAGAGCCGCCGATTTAGTCTGACGAGCGATTCTGGACGTATACCGATCTGGAGAGAGCAGGGAACACGCCATCAGACCTCCAACATCATCGAAAGGGACCATTTTGGAGGTGGCGGAGTTCTCGTTTGGGGCGGTATCATGCTTGGTAGCCGTACTGACCTCCAAATCTTCCAAGGAGGTTCAGTCACTAGTGTCCGCTATTTTAAGGTGGTTCTCCTGCCTCACGTGCGTCTGTTTAGCGGTGCTGTGGGTCCTGAATTCCTCTTCATGGACGACAACGCTACACCTCATCGTACAGTGGCTGTCGCAGAGCTGTTGGAGAGTGAAGATATTCAACGCATGGATTGGCCCGCAAGGTCCCCGGACCTAAATCCAAGCGAACACGTGTGGGACCTTCTCGGGAGACACTTGGCAGCACGTCACCAGCCGCCAGCAATGATTCCGCAGCTGCGATTGGCACTACAAGAGGAATGGGCCGCGATGCCTCAACAGCTCCTTGACAACCTCGTCCTCAGCATGGACAGACGTTGGAAATCCTGCAACACAGTCAGGACGGTTTTGCCCACTTGTCCCATATTCTTACATCTTGGGGATCTTATGGTATGATTTGAGTCGATGTGGAGCACTTCTGCACTACGTTACATTTGAAAAACCGTCACGTCCTTAATTTTTGCACGCCGGTGTATAACGACAACTTTATCAATAGCAGCACTAAAGACAACCGGATCTAATAGTAACTCTAACGGGAACCTCATCTAATAGGAGCTCTAAGGAGAATTTCATCTAATAAAAACTCTAACGAGAACTTCATCTAATAGGAACTCGAACGGCAGTTTGGTTTAATAAGAACTGTGATGATAACTCTAAGGACAACCGGATCTAATAGGAACTCTAACGAGAACCTCATCTAATAGGGACTTAAGCGGCAGTTTGGTTTAATAGGAACTCTAATGCCAACTTGATCTAATAGGAACTCTAATTACAACTTCATTAAATAGGCATTCTGACGACAACTTTTTATAATAGAAATTCGAACGACAACCTTATCTAGTAGGAACTATAACGACACCTTTTTATAATAGAAACTCTAACGACAACCTCATCTAGTAGGAACTATAACGACAACTTGATCTAATAGAAACCATAACGACCACTTTATCGTATAGCAACTCTAAGTTATACAACCGGATCTAATAGAAACTCTGACTACAACCTGATCTAACAGAAACTGCCTGGCGTCTTACAGAATTTTGGAACTGCTTCATTTGACATGCTCACATATTTACCATATGTTAGTCAACATTTTGAATTATATTCTGACTTGTGTTGTATTTCGCTTGCGAATTTTGTTCCTTAGCATTATTTACTTCTATGACAACGCTAAAGTTATTCGCGTGTATCTTTTATAAAGCCCAAGTTTGTAGTGAAAATCAATCTCTATAATAACGAAGAGGGTAAGAAAGCAGAAGTGTTTCTTTTTAAAAAGCTTTTGTTGCAGTTATACTCGCTCTTTCTCTTTTAGTTACCCTGCCTCCTGGTAGACGGTGTCCTGGAATATTAACTTTTGGCATCACGGTCGATAAAAGCATTAGGAGCGAGAAGAGTTGATAGTTTCCTTTTGTCTGTGTGTGTGTGTGTGTTTGATGAGGAAAAAGGTTGTCCGTTGTAGGACCTGGTCACCTTGAAACGTGCAGCTAATTGTTCGCCAGAAGGGGACATGAAAGCTTTTGTGTACAAGGCTCACATAGTAGTGGGTCCTGCTAGCTTTTTCCCCTGCGACGGCACGAGATACTCTCACATACACGGAGCTCTCAAACACACACCTGTTCATTAGGAACCTCAATGCTTTTTAAGAGGAAGAGATAACAATCTCTGTAATGATGAAGAGGGTAAGAAAGCAAAAGTGTTTCTTTTTGAAGCCTTTGTTCCTTACTTAAAGATTCCTCGACTGTGTTTGTTAAAATTGCCTGTGTCCAGGTTGCTGTTCTGCCCCCATCCCGAGTCCTAAAACCACCACACCTTCTTGTCAATCGACTTTTCTTTCATTGTATAAACTGCCTATATTTCTCCTCCTGAAGAAAATGTCTAGCTTATTATGGTTAATTGTTTGCAGAAAGAGACAGAGAAGCTTTCAGTCTTCGAAAATCTCTTGAAAGAGAATATTACCCACATGTTACCCAATACTGCCTTCTTTTTTTTTTTTTTTTTTTTCAAAAGCTGTTTTTTTATTTTTTTTAATCCCAGGACTTCTACTCTTATTAGCTGTTTTGGCAATTTATCCCCCTCCCTTTTTTGGACAATATTATTGTGATTTTTATCTCTGTGAGTCTGGCGAACAGTCGTGAGGTGCCGGTGGGCATGTTTAAATGATTCTCAAAGGAGGTAATGAGAATTCAAATCTAATTAATAATCTCCTTTTTTCACCGTTCTCAGAGTGGTTTTTGGCGATTGTTAATAATAATAATAATAATATCTCTTGCTAGTAATGAAACTTTTTAGTTCTCACGCATGTTTTTAATTTTTATTGTGCAAAATGTTCTTCATACAATCGGCTAAATTGTGTTCTCTTCATAACCTGCAAAATTCTCCTTAGGCAGAACCTAATATGCAGACTTGACATTCAGTTACTCCGAAGCAGGGCCGTCTGGCCCATAGAGGGGCGGAGACCCTTAAAAAGATATTTTTTATGTCTTTTTTGTTTGTTTGTTTCAATCCCCCCATTTTCGAATAGGTTATCGCCCTTCAACGTACAGATACGGAGATTTGCAGATTTCAAATGATTATTGTAACCACTTTAATATTTTCTGGATTCATGAAATAGCAAATTAAATTTCATAGTTTTGTGGCCTTTACTTTTAAATACAGAGGATGAGTCGAAAGTTTTGCAATATTTTGATCACTTTATGTCTTCATACGAATTCTATTGTGTTGTCGGAAAAGTCATGACGTATTTTAGCCATGTTTTGCAAAGGTCATTTATTGATAGAAAGAACAAAGATCAATCAATGATATAATGCCAGTTTTGTTCGATAACCTTTTGCCATCTTTCAGCGAGCTGCAGAATGCCTCGATCATAGAAGGGCCTGTCTTTTGTGGCGAAAAACTCTACAAGGTGCTGATTTACAGCCTCATCTAAATTTCACGTTATACCATGCAAGTACTGTTGAAGAGAGCGAAACAAGTGGAAGTCTGACTGCGCAAGTTCAGGCGAGTATGGTGGGTGTGGCACCATATCCCACCCAAGCTCCAATATTTTTTGCCGGGTGATCGAACTTCTGTGTGGTCTCGCGTTGTCGTGATGGAACACACCTTTTCGATGAACGAGCTCTAGACGTTTCTGGATGAGGAATTCGTTCAAACTGTCCAATTGCCGACAGTACACATTCGAATTGATTGTTGGGTTCCGTGGTAGGAGCTCGAAAAACACACCTTTAAAACCCCACCACACTGAGACCAGAACCTTTCGCTGATGAATGTCTGCTTTGGATGTCGTTTGAGGCGAAGCAGCACGTCGGGACCAAGACCGTTTGCGCAGCACATTGTTGTACACAATCCACTTTTCGTCACCAGTTATCAGTCGCTTCAAAAAGGATCATTTTCCTCACGTTTAATGAGCATATCGCAGATGTTTATACCCTCCGTCAATTGAGCTTCTTTGAGTTCACGAGGAACCCGCACATCGAGCTTGCTTACGTATCCCAGCTTCTTCAGGTGGTCGTGAACGCTTGAATGATGGATGTGCAATGTGTCTGCAATCTCTCGTGTCGTGTAACGTGGGTTTGACTTGATCAATGCCTTGATTTGGTCGTCATCAACCTGGGTTGGCCTTCCGGACTGAGGAGCATTGTTGAGCTCAAAATCACCAGCACGGAAATTTGCGAACCACAGCTGGCACCGACGTTCTTGTAGAGCATTATCACTGTACATTTTCCGCAACTTTTCACAAGCTTGACGCGCGTTCTTCTCTTTACGGAAGTAAAACAGTAAAATATGGTGAAAATGCACAGTTTGGTTTTCCATCTTCAACTTGATGTTAAATCTCTGCAAATCAACCAAATCGCTCACTATTCCTTTTAGACTGCAGCTAGAACTGGCACCTGTCGAATGCCATAGCGATAACAGAGCTGCGCATGCCTCTAGTATTTCCAAAACCGCCCAACCGCCATCGGGTGCCAAAATACGTCATGACTTTTCCGACAACCCAATAGTCAGCTTTTTGTTTTTATGACGAAAGCTGACTAGCATTCAAAGTATAGGCCATCATGTTACACCGTCATTAGCCATCTGTCAGCCAATTCTCCGATTCCGCGGCGGTACCAGTTCTTATCCTTCGAGGCGAAGAACTCCTTCGCCCCAGCTGCCACCTCCTTCTGGTTGTTGAAGTGCAGCCCGCGAAGAAAGTGGGCCATGGACCAGAACAAGTAATAATCCGACGGAGCAAGGTCCGTACTATATGATGGGTGTGGCATCAGTTCGATGCCCTCAAGTTCCTTATGTTTTACCCGGGTCGTTCGCGTTATATGAGATCGAGCGTTGTACTGTTGTAGAGAGCGAGCTTTCTGTTCTCCAGTGCAGGTTACTTCTCCTCCAAAACGGCATATATCCGCTTCAGCTATTCAGAGTAGAGGTTGGCGTTGACAGTCTGACCGCCTAGAACAAATTCGTAATGGATTATCTCCTCGAAATTCCACCAAACGCAGAGCATCACCTTGTATTCAAAGCGCCCACGCTTGGCAACAGGTTCAGGAAGCTGGTCCGGGCTCAACCACTGCCGTTGTGTGCTAGGATTACGAAAATAGACTCTCTTTTCATCGCACGTAACAGTTCTCTTGATGAAACGTACATCGCGCGGATTTTCTTGGAGTTTCGTGCACACTTCCACCACTCGGCCGTTTGCTTCAGCTGGCGTCAGTTCGTGAGGGACAATGCGACAGCTCCTGTAGACCTTGGCGAGGTCCTGAAGATGACGAACCACTGTGGTCTGTGATATTCCCAGCTCGCCTGATAATCTCGGAGTGCTGGTTGTCGGATTTGCCTCTACGACCAGGCGCGCGGCCTCCGAATCCACGGTTCGCGGCCTGCCTGACCTTGGCTGATCGTCGAGGTTTCTGTCATGTGAGCGAAATTTCTTGAACCATCTGGTTGTGGTGCTGTGGTCCACGGAACCTTCCCCTTTCGCATGACAAATGTTTCGTGTTGCTTGAGCAGCATTATGTCTGAGTTCAAACTCGTAAAGCAAAAGTTCCCTAATTAGCCGGTTGTGGCTGTTCATCTTTTAGGCGTCCCAACCATAGACAGAACGAACATGCAGTGCTGTTCACAGCAACGACTACCACTTTATATCCCTTTCGACTGACTGCAGTGCGCGACTTGAAGTAGCTTAAACACGTGACATACCCGCAGCAGCACATGCGTTTATGCAAATATTGCAAAACTTTGCACTCACCCTCTCTATTCACAATGCGAATCAGATGCTTAAATTTAAAACACAAAAACAAGAAGAATTTGGTTTCGAACCATATATGGAGGCCATTTTTTCTGTGACTTCAAAAACGTTACTAGAAATTAAAAAAAAGAAAAGAAGCAATTTTCATATATGAGAGCATATTAAAGTTTAAAAAGTCACTGATTTGTCAGTTACTCCACGATTTATTTAAAATCAATCTCTAAAACATATACGCATCAGGGGAAAAAAACTATTTATACGAATAGTTTTTTTACCTGATACGTATATTATTTAGAAAGATCCTTATTATTTCCTACATAAAAATATTCGCTACGCAGGTATCTTTTTATCATTTTGTGAGGAAGTTTTTATAAGAGTCACAATGCAACCTCAACTCCCCTCTCTCTGGAAAGAAAAAAGAAAATCGTAGATTTTAACATTTTTTACTTTGTCTGTCTGTCTCTCTCTCTCTCTCTCTCTCTCTCTCTCTCTCTCTCTCTTTGAACTTTCAATCCATATTATGGCCTTTTTCTTAAGCTTAAAGCAAATACTTTTTTGAGATAATCATTTTGTCTTTATGATAGTTTTCGTGTGTGTTACGGGCAACATTTTTCACGTAGCCACTTTGTTAAAATATGAGATTTATTTTCTAGTGACCGCAATGAAGTTTTTGTTCCGGACCCGGCAATAAATTTATTTTGTCCCCGGGCTCCCGCAAAAGCTCCATCCGGCCCTGGTTGGTTGGTTGGTTCATTGATTTTATTGGCGCAAGGGCCATGGTTGGCCAAAGAGCGCCAAACAAAAGACATCAAAAGAGAACAAAATCAATAAAATAAGTACACAAGGCTAAAAACAGGATGAAGCGGTAAAAGTGAAAGATGGAAATGAATACGGTAAAAACTACAAGACAGACAGACAAACAAACAGTATTAAAAACGTGAAGCTTAAAATATGGCTGATCAAATAAAACTGAAGAATGAGAACGATGAAAGGGCTAAAAAAGATAATGAAACAAACAGTACTAAAAACATGATACAAAGATTAAAATCTAGCTGATTCAGTAAAACTGAAAAATGAGTATGATGATAGGGCTAAAATCTAGATACGTTTAAAATAGTCAATTTGCTTAAAAAATGAAAAAACAACAACAGTATTGCAGTGGTCATTGAGGAGTCGCTGCAGTGTAGCGGCGTCCTCGTTCAACAAATGAGAATGAAAGACATGAAAACGTACATCACGAAAACGAACACAGGTACACAAAAGATGAGTGACGGTGAGTCGGCAGTTGCACGTCTCACACATCGGCGCAGTGTCGCCACACAGCAAAAAGCGGTGAGTGAAACGACAATGCCCAATGCGGAGACGCGCAAGCACCACTTCCTCCCTGCGGTTCCGACGAGATGAGGAGTTCCAGATTTCGAGAATAGGTTTGATACGATGCAGTTTATTTTCAACCTGTTGGTCCCACAGACCCTGCCACGTTCGTTTGATATGATCACGAACAAGAAATCGATCTAGATCTAGCGGCCGCATCAGCACACACACTCGTTACCCGAGATTCCAACATGCCCAGGAATCCAGACGAATTGAATCTGGACACCGGCCTCGAGCAAGGAACGAAGAAGCCCTCGTACGTTCAAAAGAAAAGGATGATTACAATAGTCCAGCGATGACAAAGACTGCAGGACACTTAAGGAATCCGTATAGACCATAGCACTATGATGAGAACTCGACTGAACATGAAGCAATGCAAGATACACAGCATGCATCTCCGCCGAAAACACCGTGGCCTCAGCTGGGATCCGCGCTACTGACACGTCATCAACACAGACAGCTGCGGATCCAACGACTCCATGCATCTTGGAGCCATCAGTGAAAATGGGAGTGTATTCAGATTTGAGGGCACGGTGCTCAGCGAAGAGCTGCTGGTACACTGACGCAGGGGTTGAGGATTTGTCGAAAGACGTAAAGGTGGTATCAACCATGACACCAAGTGGGTGCCATGGAGGATCCCCAAAGCCCCTGATCGCTGCAACAAGCGACAAGTCGAGCCCTGCATCACGAGCTACGGCCGCCATACGAAGACCGAAGGTTGGAACGCACGAGGGCCGGTTCGCAAATAAACGAGCATGCTGAGGATGGAAAACTGCACCGTACAAAGGATGGTCTGGAAGAGACCGAAGTTTTAAGTAAAAGTGGACAGACAGCTGCAGACGGCGTAATTCAAGCGATGGTTCGTTCGCATCAGCGTAAAGGCTGGGAATCGGAGATGTTCGAAATGTTCCCGTACAAAGACGCAGCGCCTGATGATGAACAGCGTCCAAAGGCCGGAGAACGGAAGGACGAGCCGAGCCATACACGATACAGCCGTAATCCAGTTTCGACCGAATTAAGGAGTGGTAAATGCGAAACAAAGAGATCCTGTCTGCCCCCCACGAAACTCTCGAAAGGATTTTTAGAATAGAAAGAGCACGCAGACAGGAAATCTTGAGCCGCCGAACGTGCACACGGAACGTAAGCGCACGGTCGACGGTCAGTCCAAGGAACTTGGTCTCCGGCAAAACTGGAATGGCTGCACGGTCCAAATACAGCTCGGGGTCAGGATGGAGGCCACGCCTCCGGCAGAAATGAACACACGCTGTCTTGTCGGGAGAAAGAACGAAACCATTGCTATTCGCCGCTTTAAAAATCTGATTAATACTAGACTGCAACTGCCGTTCAATGAAACGCATGCTCGATGACGAGCAGAAGATGTGCAAGTCATCGACATACACAGTAGCCGAAACCGCAGGAGGAAGATTTGTGAGGAGACAATTAATGCGAAGGATGAACAATGTGACAGATAAAATGCAACCTTGAGGAACACCTTGTTCTTGATGGAATGTTGCAGATAGCGTCGTACCCAGGCGCACCTGGAACACCCGATTGCGAAGAAAATTTACAATAAAGGTCGGAAGATTCCCTCGCAATCCGCATGCGTGGAGGTCACGGATAATCCCGTGCCGCCACGCACGATCATAGGCTTTCTCGATGTCAAAGAATACAGAAACCAGGTGCTGCCTACGCACGAACGCCTCGCGCACAGATGTCTCAAGGTGCAGGAGATGATCGTGAGGTGAACGATGACGCCGAAAACCGCTTTGTGATGGTGAAAGTAATTGATGATGTTCTAAAAAATGAATTAATCGTGAGTTAACCATGCGTTCGAGAACTTTACACAGACAGCTAGTGAGAGCAATTGGGCGATAACTAGAGGGAGACTTAGGATCCTTGCCAGGCTTCGGAAAAGGTAGAACAAAAGCCTTTCGCCAAGACTCCGGGAAACTGTGTTCTAACCAGATGCGGTTGTATAAGATTAAAAGGTTCTCGAGAGACGACTGGGAGAGATGACGGAGCATGTCGTAGTGGATGTCATCGGGACCGACAGAAGTAGCCCCGGACCGATGCAGAGCCACCCGAAGTTCACACATGCTGAAGGGGGAGTTATAACCAGTGTCGGTATACGGCGCAAAAGAGATTCTCTGGCGTTCCGCGGAGGATTGAATCCTATGAAAGGAGGCCGGATACGCCAGATCACTCGAAACGGAGGCAAACGCCTCCCCCAAACAATCTGCAATCTCCCCGACGTCAGCATATGTGCAGCCGTTACTCTCGAGAATGGCAATCTGGTGTGAACTGTAGGTACCCCGGATCTTACGAATCCTTTCCCACACAGTTTTTTGAATTGGCACGTGAGGTAAGAGATGATACATACCGGATCCAAGACTCCCTCTTGCTACGTCGACGCACCAACCGAGCATAGGATTTAGCACGTTTAAAAGCAACGAGATTAGCCTCGGTTGGATAACGCCGAAAAGTAGACCAGGCCTTGTGTTGAGCTCTCCTAGCCGCTGCGCATTTAGGGTTCCACCAAGGTTTCGGAAGTCTGGGGAGCTTCGTAGATGTTTTACGAATTGAAAGATCAGCGGCCTGAAGAATACAAGTTGTGACTTTAAGTACAGCTGCGTCGATTGACTCTTGGGTCACCATTTCAGAAGATATCACCGCGGAGGATGTGAAGACCTCCCATCTGGCACAATTCATCCTCCATCGAGGTGGGCGGGAGGCAGAATATGGCACGTTTGCATGGTGCCAGAGGACGATTGGGAAGTGGTCGCTCCCGTGGAGATCCTTACACACCGTCCACGACCAGTCAGCAATGATCGATGGTGAACCCAAGGTCAAATCGATCGCACTGAAAGATCTTGTCGGCTCATGGAAGTAAGTGTCAGCACCGGTGTTTAAAAGGCACACAGAGGCCGAGCACAGAAGAGACTCTATGCGACGACCTCTAGCGCTGGCGCTGACACTACCCCACAATGGATGATGAGCATTAAAGTCACCCAAAAGAAGGAAGGGTGAGGGCAGCTGATCAATCAAGCTCTCCAGAACAGAGACGCTAACATCCTCATCCGGTGGTAGATAAACACTGCAAACAGTAAGAGGCACAGGCATAGAAATACGAACCGCCACGGCCTGCACAGTTGTGGAAACCGCGACGGAAGATACCGGAACCCTGTGAGGGACGAGAATAGCGACACCCCCACAGGCTATATTTCCAGACGAGTGGTCTGTCCGAAATGCACTGTAGCCTCGAACTGAAAGCAGGTCCGATGGTTTAAGCTTTGTCTCCTGAAGACAAAGGCACACCGGAGAGTACAAATAAAGCAGATGTTTCACGTCATTAAAACTGGTGCGAAAACCTCGGCAGTTCCACTGAATTATTGAACCCATGGGTAAAAATGAAATGAAAAAGGAAATGGTTAAACTTGGTCAGCCTCCATTTCCTCTGGTGAGCGTTCCCCCAGATTTGGTGGTGTGTGACCAGGGGCCAAGATTGGTGAATGCTTTGTCCCAAGTGTCTTGGCGGGATTTGCTAGCCGTTGATTGTTTGGCTGAGACTTTGAAGGAGAAGAAATGCTCTTCTTATCCTTGACCTTGGTGTTGGTGTTAGTGTTGGCGTTTTTGCCAGAAGAAGTGGACTGAGTTCCCTTGCTGGTGTTGGAGTGAGTCTGCTTCGGTGAAGTGGCGGGTGCCGCTTTCAGACTCCTAGCTCGCGACTGGAGTGCCTCCAGTCCTGCTGCGATGATTTCCTCCATATTGAATGGACATTTAGGGGAGATCTGACCGTCGGTCTGAATGGCAACCGTAGTTTTGGCAACCACCACTGAAGCGTATGATCGCCGTTCAGATGTAACGGGAACCACTCTTCTTCTGGCCTCAGGATAGGAAATATTTTCCACCGTTTTGAGCCTTTGGATTTCCTTCTCCTCCTTCCACTTGGGACAATCTTTGGCTGATGCTGGGTGTGAACCCTTGCAGTTCACACAAAACTCGGCCTCGGCCACACATTCTGAGAGGAGATGCTCTGTGGCACCACAGCGTCCACACCTAGGAGAACTCCTACATGACTGCTGAGAGTGGCCGTACGACTGGCACCTAAACCATCTCAACGGGTTGGGAATGTACGGGCGTACCTCGAGGTGGAGATACCCTGCCTTGATGGATGTAGGCAGGGAAGGGCAGTTGAAAGTCAAGATAATGTTCCAGGATGGGACAAACTGCCCATTCCTCCTAAAAGAAATGCGGCGCACACCCGTAACATGTTGGCTCCTCAGTTCTTCGAGAAGTTCATCCTCAGAGCAATCAATAAGATCCCGAGAGGAGACAACACCCCGAGATGAATTTAGGTAACCGTGTGGTGTTATTTTGACAGGCGTCTCGAGCAGCATGCTGGTGTTGATAAGTGTGGAACTGTAGGCCACAGTAGACATCTCAACAAGAAGATCTCCAGACTGGAGCTTCTTGACGCTCTTAGGAGAGCTTGCAATTGATTGCAGTGCTTTGTGGATCCAAAATGGACTTTTGGCACTCAAAGGCTTTGAAGGGTCCAATGAGTGCACAAAAAAGAATCTAGCATTGGAAACATCCGCGACAAATTTTTTGGCGGAAGGACCTGAACCTTCCTCTATACCTCTTTTAGTTTTGGGTTCACGGGAAATTTCATTGAGAGCCATGAAAAATTTAAAGGATTCATCCGCCAACTTCCCCACCCACAATCGAGCCCAACAAGGGAGAACCGGAGGTCCGCAAGCCCAAGTGGACGCAGGACACGGCTCTAGGGATAGCAAGCGGATATAGCAAGTTGATAGGGCAGACATGCGCTCGGCGAGCACCCAGACTTTCCCATGCCTGGGGAACACCCCTTTGGCATGCCCACCCTATCCCCAGACTCACCCTGTCGTACGAGACGACAAGCCGTTAGAGGTCTGGGCTCCACTCGGCCACAGACCTCATTGACTAGGAGTGGGTTAGTTCCCAGCCGCCCGTTTAGGGTGAAGCAGGGGCAAAGAGGAGTGTTGGCAACTGGCGACAACAACACCCAGGCCTCCAGAAACCTCAGCCTCCAGCTTCCCCTTTTCCACCTTACGGGTCACCGCACACGGCAAACGTGCAGGCAGGTCTAGCTAACCAGCTCGGAAAAACAAAGAAAGAAACATGAAATGGAGAAGACAGGAAAGAAAACGAGAAACTAAAATCCTGAGCTGGCGCATAATCACAACCTCAGCAACCTACAACTGAGGCGGGTTCATGTAAAGTGAAAAAACATAAAAAAATGTGAAAATCATCACATATAGTACATGTTGGCTCGGGCCGTGGGGATGCCATCCCCCATCAGCTGGATGAACAGCTGTCCCTTCGGTGATGTAATCGTTCAAGACGAAATGACAAAATGATCCGTCACAAGGTCAGCTCGGGCCGTGGGGGCGCCGCTCCCCAAATAACTGGAAAACCAGTTATCCCCTTGCGGGGCCATCCGGCCCTGCCCCGACGATCAAAGAATGGCTCTGAAATTTTCACTTTAAGAGTATTTTCCCACAGTTGTGGTTCTGAAATGCTTTGAAAGTATTTTTCCGTAGACAGAATGAACGCTATGTCTTCATTCTGACTATGGAAGTTTCCCACGCAATCTTAAGAGAATCCGTTCGTGGTGTCGATTCCCTTGATCTTGTAGACAGGCGCCCCCCCCCCTTGTTGATCCTCCTGAACATCACTTAATATGAGACCATCCCATTGCCCGCTGACACCTTTGCGATAATTCTTGCCAGATGTAAATCGTATTATGCCATTTTGTTAATATACTTTACTGAACAATTACAAAAGTTAGTGCTTAATTGTTTGATTGCTTCCTCGATAGGACAATTCGACGTCATCTGCTTAACAGAGACCTGGTCGCCAGCAGCTCATACTGCGTATTCCTTTGTCTTCTTTGACCCTCCACCACAGATGCCTCAGGTTCCAATGGGGTCTCGGATACAGACAGTGGCGCGCTGATTGGCAACAGGTCGTGTTTTCTGACGAGTCACGATTCAACTTGATGCACCGTGATGGTCACCGCGTACGTGTTCGGAGACATCGTGGTGAATGGCCCTTGGCAGCGTGCGTTTTGCAGGTCATGCCGGCCCAACGCCAAGCATCATAGTTTGGGACGTCACTGGGTTCAATTTGCGATCTTGCTTGATATGAATTGAGGGAACCCTCAACAGCCGGCGATACATCAGAGAAGTTTTAGATGCAGAGGATACTCTTCCACCAGAGTTGTCATGGCGCTACGTTCCAGTAGAAAAATGCTCGCCCACCTCGTGCAACAATAACAGCCTCTTCAAGTCATTGCTGGCTAGAAAAGCTGTAACCAAAATGATCAAAATAAGGCTTATTAAGAAAAAGATTTTGTTAAAGTTAAAGGATGATAATAAGATTAGGTGGTAGGAGATTAGGGTTAAGGAGATAACTGAAGATGTTAGAGCCTGGCGCAGTGGTCTAAGCGATGGCTTCTGATCATTCGTCCGAACAGGGTCCGGGTTCGAATCCCGGTCAGGCATGGATGTTGTGTTTTTGTCTTACGGCACTGGCTCTCTCCCATCCCTGGAACCAGTGACCCTAAATTATGGATGGGCGACTGCTTATAGCCCATTGAGTTGCTCACGGTGGTCGTTAAACTTCCAATCAAAAAAAAAAAAAAAAAATGTTAGAATGTCTGGATATAGACCGGAATGTCCAAGACCTCTTCCATGCACGGCAGATGCCACTTCTTCCCCGGCCTGCACATTCGCGGGATATATCCCCGATCGAACATGTCTGGACATGGTAGCTAAGCGACTGGCCCGTCAGTAGCCTCCGCCAGTCATCACAAATGAATTCTGGTCTCGCATAGAAGCAGCCTGGCAGGCTATTCCGCAGGACGATATCAAAAACCTCTTCCATTCAATGCCACACCGCATACAGGCTGTTATTTTTGCTCGAGGTGGCTTCACATGAAGAATATGTGATTTATATTTCATTTAAAAAGCGCGATTGGTGTTGCAATCTTCACAAACAGTAGTGTATATACGCCCACACTTGAATTGTAGAAGGAGCTGTTTGAAAAGTTGAAGAAAAAGAAAGTTTTTCAGACAAAGACCAGCGTGGAATTTAAAGGTGTGTCAATTCGTCGAGGAGAAATTCACGCCTACGTCAATTCGTCAAGGACAAATTCGTGACGTTCTCATCTTTTAGTTGCATTCTTATCGTATATAGGAAATAATTGGGTTGCCTTTCCTACAGGAATGGTACTTCTGAATTGGGTTGCCTTCCCTTCCACTTGCCTCTCCTACAGGAATGGTACTTCTAAATTGGGTTGTTTTTCCTTCCACTTGCCTCTCCTACAGGAATGGTACTTCTGAATTTGGTTGTTTTTCCTTCCACTTGCCTCTCCTACTGGAATGGTATTTCTGAATTGGGTTGTCTTCCCTTCCACTTGCCTCTCCTACAGGAATGGTACTTCTGAATTGGGTTGTCGCCGCCCCGGTGGCGCAGTGGTCTAAGCGACGGCCTCTAATCATTCGTCCGAATGGGGTCCGGGTTCGAATATCGGTGAGGCATGGATGTTGTGTTTGTATTACGGCACTGGCTCTCTCCCTTCCCTGGAACCAGTGACCCTAAATTAGGGACGGGCGACTGCTTATAGCCCATTGAGTTGCTCACGGTGGTCGTTAAACATCCAATAAAAAAAAAAAAAAAGAAAAAAAGAAATTGGGTTGTCCACTTGCCTCTCCTACAGGAATGGTATTTTTTCCTTCCTATGAGCGGAAATAAGTGTATAAAAATTCAGAAATCCTTTCTTCCGTTCTGTGATTGTCAGTTGATGTGTACATTCTTCCGTCGAAATTATTTTTCGCTTCTGATTGCCAGATTGAAGAGATTCTCTCTGTGACTGATAGAAACAGGTATGTGAGCAAAATTATCGATGTCTATCTTTTCGTCCATCTGTCTGTCCGTCAGTCCGTGGAACCACTTCTAACGAACAGATTGAAGAAATTATTTATATGACTTATAACAGGCAGGTGCGCAAGATTATCGATGGTTGTCTTTCCCTTCATCCGTCTGCAGAAACGATACTTCGCCTTCAAAACGCGGGGTTATTAAAATTATTTCGCCTCCCCGGTAACGCAGTGGTTTAAGCTTAAGCTCTAGCTTCTGACCATCCATCTCCGATCATGGCCGTTTTAAGGGGTGGGCCAACGGGGCCGGTGCCCAGGGCACCGGCCCCCCAACTCTCCAAGTGTCTTATGGATTTACAAAAAAGTCCAACTCTTTCACCACACACCAACAGTTTTTTTTTATTATTATTATTTAACGAAAAGAAGAAACACGAATGCGGAAAGTTGGAAGTTGTCCCGCCTTGTTTCTCAAACCTTGCTCGCAGCTTTGATTTCCCGAGCAAGGAGACAGGAGTGAAGTTAGGTGTTAGGATGGATCTTTTGTGACAAAATAAGAAACAAAGGAAGCTGTACCTCCCTTCCAGTCCCGATTGGGGGTTATAGTGATTTGATAAAACAGTTAAATGAAAATTTTGAACGGAAGTAAAAATATGTAATTCGTAAACATGAATGAGGTATCCGAAAAACAAAGTGGCGTGTCAGCATATATCCGAAGAACATTTCTCAAGCAAATGTCGTGAGCTCATGGATTTTATTTTTGACTGAAAAGCAATGCTTTATCATTTTTTTCGTTTTATCTTATTTTTGGCATACACCTCTAGAATTCCGAATGTAATGCAACTAGTACACTTCCACAAGCGCATATCCAAGTGTTTATGTTTTCACACGAGAATTGTCGATTTTTAAAGCACAAACTGTTTCTCGATCTCAGATGATTCATTTTCAAAAGAATTTAAGGGCCAAATGTCATTCAGTGAGCTGGATGTAAAATTACGTTAAAAGTAACTCATGTTCATGTGAGCAAGGCATTTTTTTTTCGCCGTCGACGCATACATTCCATTTTTTCCGAATCATTTTTTCCGCTTAAGCAGTCATTTGTGTTGTCTATCTATACTAAGAAGTGCACCTAGGTTTATCATTGTGGTTTGCTCACTAGGGCTACTTACATATCTTCAATCTTCGGTGTTTAAATAAATAAAAATGACCGGCGCCGCGTATCGGCCTTTTCGTCCAGTTCGTCACATTGTCTGTAAACGGCGCTGATTGGTTTCTTTCTTTCTTCTGTTTTAATTTAATTTTCGTTGAATGATTTGTAGAATGGGGAAGAAACATCATCTTTCAGCACCCATTTTCTTGTAATTTACTAAGCAACTAAATGTGAGTGCATTTGGTAGACTTCATGGAGTTCAATAAGTTTTGTGATGCACCATTTTTCATTCAAGTGGTATTAAAACGTTACTGCATATTGCAAGATATTGAATGTTTCTATATCAATTGGGGAGACCTTCATCTAGCAGTGGAGTGACAATGGTTGACAATGATTAAAAGATCAGGGGCCACCGAAAATGTGACGGCTCGAGGCCCCCAAAAGTGTTAAGACACTGTCTGCGATTGATCCGGGTTCAAATGCCAGTGAGCCACGAACGTTGCTTTTTCTTACGGAACTGGCTCTCTCCCTTCCCTGGAACGAGTGACCCTAAATTTGGGAGAGGAGACTAGTTATAGCCCATCGAATTGCTCAAGGCGGTCATTAAACCCCGAAAATTAAAACGTTATTTCTCTGCGCTACAGAGGAAAGCATGAGGATAAGATTTCAGACATCTTTCAGTCTGTCCGTCTGTTTGTGAGCTTGTCTATCTGCTCGTACGCAAAATTTATAACCCCGTTTCTAACTATTATCAGCCACAGAAAATTTCTTCACTCCGATAATTAGAAGCGGATATATCGTTTTGCGGACAGACAGACAAACTAACGATCGGAGGACAGAAAGAGTGATGTCTGAAATTTTGTGCAGTTCTTTCCGTCCATGGGAAAGAAGAAAACTTCAGTAAAGCAACATTTCGAAGCAGAGTTACAGTTCACGCAGCAGAGAGAGAGAGAGAGAGAGAGATATAGAGAGAGAGAGAGAGCCAGGTAACCAAAAGCAAATGATTTCCTGTATATGATTTTTATGTCGGTAAAAGTTTGGAAAGCACGTTCTTCCCGAACTGATGCACAACCAAATTTAAGCTTTAGCACAGCATAAAAGTTCATGTACTAGTGCGATGAGATGTGGCTACGTCCAAAAAACTAATAAACGTACGTGATGGAGAAATAGGGCCTTTAAGATGTCAGAGTTCAACAGAAAGCTAAATCATTTTGTTCTCATTTCTCAATCATCTCCAATGTTGTGCTAAGTCGGTAGTACTAGAAATTTACACTGAACACAAAATAGTGAAACTATACTTACTAGTAATCTGATTTATCAGCGTAAAAATATAAATAAAGGTTTCAAAGCTTTTGCGCATAACAGATTGCGTTTTCAAGGAAAGTAGACAGAAAACTGCAGTCTGAATAACAGAACATTTCAACAATTTGAACTGGGTGACTTGACTAGACAGTAAAAAAATAGATACAAACGTAATTTTCATTCAAAGACACTAGGTGATACGTTGGTTGGTCACGTGGTATCTTGGAAGGACAAAGGTAAACGCTCTTTGAAGAACTGGTTCCAAATTCGTGGCAACTTTTTAGAGAGACGCTATCATGCAAGCCTTACTCTTGGTAAAGATCTCCAAGGTTTCGCGAATGACTGTACTTTTAGGGGTGGAGTAGGAAGCTAATTTCTTTATATCATCCCACATAGGAGTACTGGACTTGAATTTGATTTTCCTAGATAGGACTGTGGTCATTTTACCATCTTTTGACGTAGGACTAGGTCTAATTCCGCGGATAGTATGGGGCGACTAACGGCTGACCGCCTGTGACGAAAATAGGTCCCAATTGAAATCATTATAGCGTTCAAAATACGTGCTGCACACTAATCGTGTTAGCATATTCGTAAACAGCATGGAGTCCAATTCGCGTTCTGCGCAATTCATCATGCGCGCGACGCTCCCCTCGCTCCCTGTGCGCGGGAGAGATGATGTAATATTTCTGGGTGTGCTGCCGCGTTTGCCTCAGTTTATCTCGGCAACCGTGAGCGCAACACGCCTGTGCGTGGTATAGTTTTAAAGCTCTCGGCGAGATCTATTCAAATATACGACGAACATTTCGCAGTGGTTTGAACTGAATATTTAAAAAATTGTTTTCTTGTGAACCGGTGAATACTTTTGACAATATCACAGTTTATCCGGACAACCTTGAGTGCAAAACGACTGTGCGTGGTATCGTTTTAAAGCTCTCGACGAGATCTATTAAAATATATAAATAACATACCCAGAGGTTTAAACAAAAAAACTTTAAAATTGTTTTCGTGTGAACGGGTTAACATTTTCGACAATGCCGCGGAATTCGCAGAATGAACGCAAGCAAAAGTGGAGAAAATCAAAACGAGAGGCAAGAGCAAGTGATGAGGAAGGTAAGAAGCCAAGAAGACAGAGCACTATACGTTGGGTAATTTGTGTATCGATCTGCTTTGTGTTCGCAACGCATTTAGCATTATTTATAACAAATTAAATAAAAGCTTGAAACCATACTCGACTATAGCTCATTTCAACTCTCCGATCTGTAAGTCGTAGTCCTCCGTTCCAAACTGACGGCTCAATCAGAACAGAGCCTACCTGTATTTTTGTGTCTCTTTTACACTCGTTGATTCTACACTGCTGGCCACCCAAAATGCAACACCAAGAAGGACACGAAATAGCAAAGCCAGATTTACTGGACTCATAACAACAGATGCAATGATGAAACGATTGAGCTTACAGGCCCGTGAGACTTGCGGAACACGCAGACCTCAATAGTTCGTGTGGCCCCCATGGCTGGCAATAACGGCCGCCTACACGCCGCGGCATCGAACGAAAGAGGCTTTGGATGTGGGCTTGGGGTATGTCGATCCAGGCTGCTTCCACACGTTGCCACAGTTCATCAGGCGTAGCCGCGGGTGGTGCTTGCTGGGCCACTCGGTTGCCGAGCAGCTACCAGACGTGTTCGATGGGCGACATATCGGGAGAAGAAGCGGGCCACGACAGCAGTGACACCTGGTGGGCCGTGAAGAATTGTTGCACGATGCGTGCCACGTGCGAGCGCGCATTGTCCTATTGAAACGTGGCCGCTGGCAGGTCCTGCAGGTAAGGGAGGACTACAGGCTCCAAAACGTCGGAGATGGTGCTGTAGCTGTTGAGTGTACCGGCCTTGCGTAGCAGAGGGGTGCGGGTGTCATATCCGATTGCGCCCCAAATCATAACGCCAAGCGACGGACCGGTATGGCGATGCATAATGCAGGCGTCACACAGTGTCTCGCCGCGGTGCCTCCACACGCGGATCCGACCATCGTGGTGTTGCAAGCAGAAGCAGGATTCATCGGAGAAGATAATGTCGTGCCATTCCGTAGTCCAGGTGCGGCGTTCAACGGCTCACTGCCGCCGCACTCGCCGGTGGTGTAACGTCAATGGTAATCGGAACAATGGACGCCGTGCGACAAGTCCTTGCTCATGCAGACGACGTCGAACGGTACGTGTTGACACAGATTGTTGCGCAACACACCCTGATTCCTGCGCTAACGTTCGAGATTTGGCGGTGCGAGCCGTCAATGCCCGCCGCACAACATGCCGGTCCTCTTGTTCGGTGGTGTGCCGCGGCTGCGGCAATCACTCACGTCGGTCCGTCCGTCCCTCCTGCACCCACCGAATCCATACTCGCCTCACTGTGGCTGGATGTCGTCCCACACGGGCGCCGATGTCTCAGTACGATAAACCGCTGTCGCGATAAACCACTATTCGTCCTCTGTCAAACTCCGAAACGTGCTGGAATGACTGCCGTATTCTGCGACGAGGCATTAGGAAGCTTCCCACGCACAGGTCCGGAAGCACAACACACTTCCACTACTTACACCCCGCCTTCCGTGCACCCTTCTTATAGTGCTTCTCGGTGGCGTGCCGGACGCACATGATTTGCATACGCCCTGCAATGCTAATCGTTTGCATGTCCTCTCGCGGGCGACGCATGCTGCGAATTTCAGGCCAATCGGATGCTTCCTTCTTGGTGTTGCATTTTGGGTGGCCGGCAGTGTAATTCTAAATGAACGCGTGGTCGTTCCATTTCGATGTAGCATCGTCTGGCGCCGTCAGGACATTGTAGGGGGTCGCATGAACAACGCCTTGTTGGAAACAGGAGGGGAAGGGTTGTCAGTATTTCTCTTAAGAATGGCATATAAAGCTGCAGGAGACTTTATGCCGATACCGTAGTTCATCTTGAGTGCATTTCTGAGTTGATAGAAAACATTTGGTATGTAGAGAATTGAGCCCAGGAAGTGTAGTTGCGGCTTAGAAAGAAAAAAGCGTTTGATTTGGGCTTTCTCGATAAAGTTATGTATCTGGTTCAAGGTGTATCCTGCGGCAGTGGTTGGTCAGTTCGATGACACTTTTTAGTTCGCATAGTCTAGAATAGGCATCGGAGGAGACAACAAAGGCTTTTCTAATTCGAGAATAGAAGATAGCTGTTTTATATTCTGTCTGTATACAGAACAAGATGCGGAGCATCAGGTTGGGGACGGTCGTGGGTTTGTAGTAGTACACTTGTGTAGAGAGGTGGTTGTCAGGCGATTTTCTCAGGAAAATATCCAAATAAGGTAAGGCACTATGGTGTTCAAGCTCCATAGTGAAATTGATAGTGTATATCATTGGTTTTACCGAGGAAAACTGGGAGTCTCCTTTCCGTGAAGCCAAATGAAAAATACGTCGTCGGTGTATCGTAGCCAGGTGGTCGGGCGTGGAGTGATGTCAGAGAATACACTGATGAGCAATTACATTATGACCACCCCTCAACCTAGTGAAATGTGCGCGCCTGGAAACAGAACGGTGGCGCAGGTGAAGTTCACATAGCAGTATATATACAACTCGAAGACCGGCTTCGGTTAGTAGAGTGTTAGAAGTCAGAATAGGAAAAGCTGCCGATTTATTGGAGTTTGATAAAGGACAAATTGTGATGGCACGGCGCCTAGGAAAAATCTTTGAAACGGCGCAGCTTGTGGGTTGTTCACGCGCTGCTGTAGTGAGTACGTATCAAAAGTGGTGCACAGATAGCTAAACGATGAACTTCATCCAGCCGTGTGTCATCCGCAGCTCATTGATGCCAGAGAGAAGCGGAGACTCTCGCCCATTGTTCACAGGGACAGCAAGGCCACATTGCGACAAATCACTCGCAGCTGCAACAGTGGTGATCAAGGGAGTGTGTCACAGCACACAGTTCGTCGCAGCCTTCTGCGCATGGGCCTGCGTAGCCGAAGTCCCAGCCGGTTCCCCATGCTCACTGTGTGACGTACCTGCCAGCAGGACGCACACGACATAAAGGCAGATAGTAGTCAGAACAAATGTCCGCGTAGCTCAATTGGTAGAGTGACTTATTCTGGAATGAGGGGATCCGGGTTCGAATCCTGGCGTGGATAGAAATGACGGAGAAATTTACTTCGTTATAATGGCGCCCGAACTATCCGGATGACCCGACCGTTCAAAATCTCGCAATGGTGTGATGTTATTTCCACACCGCGAGATAGAAAAATCAGAGAATCCCTTCTGCAGCGCTTCGGGAAAAAAAAAAAGTTGACTGGGAGTTCTCCAGTTCACGTTCTACAGTGGATGGCTGCCTGCAACGATTCATGGTCACGGCTGACCCGTGGGCCATGCCCCCGGCCCTCTTTCGGGGAAGGGGAGATGTGACGTACCTGCCAGCAGGACGCACACGACATAAAGGTAGATAGTAGTCAGAACAAATGTCCGCGTAGCTCAATTGGTAGAGTGACTTACTCCGGAATGAGGGGATCCGGGTTCGAATCCTGGCGTGGACAGAAATGACGGAGAAATTTACTTCGTTATAACTGCACGTCGTCGCCAACAACGCATGAAATGGGCCCGTGAACATCGAGATTGGACCGTGGATGGTCGGAAGAAAGTGGCCTTGTCTAACGAATCAAGATTTCTGGGGCATCACGTAGACGGCCCAGCGCGGATACGCCGATTAACAACGGAGGCACTTAGATGCACTGTTGGGCGGAAACAGACCGGCGGCGGCGGTGTTATGCTGTGGGCGATGTTTTCTTGAGACACTTTAGTCCCCGTTATCCTAATAGCACAATCCACGACAACTGTCAAGTATCTGAACATCGTTACGGAGCAAGATCCCTCATTCATGGCAATTGTGTTCCCTGCTGATGATGGCCATTACCAACAGTATAATGCGACATGCCGCACTGCCAGAATCGTCAAGGAGTGGTTCAAGGAACAAGCTGGTGACTTTCTGTTAATGCGTTGGCCTACAAATTTACCTACCATGAACCCAATCAAACATTTGTGGTTCGACTTGGAAAAACGGGTTCTCTCTAAATCACCACCACCCAGAAATGTACGGGAACTGGAGCACCTGCTGTTGACGTTATGGTACCAGATACCCCAGGGTACCTATCGCAACCTCATGGAATCGATGCCTCGCCGATCGGCCGCTATTTTGCGGGCTAATGGGGGTCCTACAGCTTATTAGGTAAGTGGTCATAATATAATAGCTCATCGGTGTGTATGCTACTCGATTAGACGAAGGAATATTTTTGCAAGGATGGGTGAATCTCATTGGAGCACCATTAGTCTGTTTATAAACTTGTCCTTGAAAATTGTAGAAGCTAGTATTTTGAGACCAAGTCTTTTGACTTGAAGATTGTGAAGCATGATTCCTGCGTATAAAGTGGTGAATTAGCTATGGCCTCCTTTAATGTTCTGATGGCTTCCGGCGCGGAGTCCAAAGGGTAGAGGAAACCATGTCGAAGCTGCCGATAATGTTGCTTTGTAGAACAGTGAGTTGCTTGGCTTTCATGACAAAATCCAGTATGGAAGGAATTATGAAGTCTGATTCAGGGAGATAATTAACCAGGAATCCGGACATTGCTTTCTCTAAATGGTATACGTCAGCGCAGACTTCGTAGATACGATGGGTCTCAATGGATTTCCAGGCTTGCGGTGTTCAAGTCCCGAAAAACTTTGGGATCTGAGGGCCTGGTGGTAGCTTGGCGGCTTTTTTGAGAGCGTCCGGAACAGCGTTTATTCTGTCAGTTTTTGTTTCTGTGCAATTTAAGAATTTAAATTGTTCGATCGTAGGGTTATTGACCCAGAAGCGGAGATAACACCTTCGAGTTTCTTATTCTGTGGGTTTTTACTATAGCACTCCTTAATTTCAAAACTTTTATCTTAATTTTAAATATCAATTCATGAACAAAACACACATGGTTAATTTTAGTGTTTAAACTAAAATTACCTTGATTAGAAATCACGTTGTGTTACAAAACTGTAAGATTCACATTAACGAATTAAATTGAACGAAATAAATTTGGTGGTTCCCCCAAGAGTGTTTCCCCTGTATCAGTCTCTGGATTCCTTAAGACAAAACCTATTATAGCTATCAAGAGTAAATTTTATATTTATGAGTTTTGTGAAATAATACTATAAAAAAGTACCTTTTCCCTTTTTTCAAAGATAATGAAAGCCATTGTCATTTTAAAAAGATCAAGTTGCAAACTATTTTGTTGCTTCGAAAAATCACGATGAAAAATGTTTAATTTTTGAAAAGTCCTCCCTCCTACAGAATAAAAAAAAATTACAAACCTATTCCGAAAAATAATAAGCTCCAACAGAAAATAAAGCAACTAAATCCCTCCCATTAGTGACAAAAGAAATTCATCGTCGCGCAATTTGTTTTACGATCAACGTGATTCTGATTTCCGTGTGTTCCTAGCTCAGTGGTTAAAGGTGCGCGTTATCTGTTGAGCCAACCCAAACGACAGGGGTTCAATCCCGACTGCTGCGAAAGGATTGTCTGGTGCAAGGGCTGGGAAATTCAGGTTCTTCGATTTTGCGAAATTTCAGTTTAAATACGGAAAAATCTGAATCGGACTCTTCTGAAATAAACGGAATTTCTGACTGCGGAAAATGTGTGAAAACACGGAAGTTAAGATAAACGGGAACTCTTAAGAACGGAAATTTCGTTAAAAGACGGACGCTTTATCGGCAAATTTGCTGCACGTTATTTTCAGAAATTTTCCCTGAATTCATACCACTTATTTTTTGCAGTGTATAGCGTTGGTGCAAATTATTGAGGATGAAGATTACCTACCGCTACAAGAGTTTAATGTGGATGAGACTGGGTTATTTTGGAAGAAAATGCCAGACCGCTCTTGCATATCGCAAGAAGAGAGTACTATGATAGGGTATATTAATACATAGTTTGTAAGAAGGTCAAATACATCGTTCTAGTATAATACACTCTTTGAAAAAAAAAATGAAGCACTTAGAAGGAATCATCCAATGAGATGAAAATTGGGATGTGCAATGTATATGTACAGAAAAGGAAATGTTTACAATTTCAGAGCCGTTGGGCCATTTATTCGGATAAAACAGCTACACGAGTGGAACAAGTCAGTACACTGTAAACAAATTTCTGAAATTCACGGGCAACTTTCTTTCATTTCTTTTGTGAATTAACGAAGCATATTTCTGATACAATCTTTTCTGTGAAATGACGAAAAGAAACCTGAATTTAATGGATTTTTCGTACCACGGGAAAATTCTGAATTTTCAGAAACCTTTCCACAGTTTAGTATAATACACTCTTTTTTCTTATATTGACGGTAAATTGCCGTTTTAGCGATGTGTTAACGGAAAATTCTGAATTTTCAGAAACCTTTCCACAGTTTCTTTCTTATATTGACGGTAAATTGCCGTTTTAGCGATGTGTTAACGGAAAATTCTGAATTTTCAGAAACCTTTCCACAGTTTCTTAATTATATTGACGGTAAATTGCCGTTTTAGCGATGTGTTAACGGAAAATTCTGAATTTTCAGAAACCTTTCCACAGTTTCTTAATTATATTGACAGTAAATTGCCGTTTTAGCGATGTGTTAACGGAAAATTCTGAATTTTCAGAAACCTTTCCACAGTTTCTTTCTTATATTGACGGTAAATTGCCGTTTTAGCGATGTGTTAACGGAAAATTCTGAATTTTCAGAAACCTTTCCACAGTTTCTTTCTTATACTGACGGTAAATTGCCGTTTTAGCGATGTGTTAACGGAAAATTCTGAATTTTCAGAAACCTTTCCACAGTTTCTTTCTTATATTGACGGTAAATTGCCGTTTTAGCGATGTGTTAACGGAAAATTCTGAATTTTCAGAAACCTCTCCACAGTTTCTTTCTTATATTGACGGTAAATTGCCGTTTTAGCGATGTGCTAACGGAAAATTCTGAATTTTCAGAAACCTTTCGCAATTCTTTTTGTATATTAACGGACAATCTCCTTTCTTTTTTTTTCCGTATCTGTATGACGAAGAAATTCCTGAAAATAGGAGCGATTGTTGAAAATACTCGAGGTTTGATTAAACTTTTAAATTTCAATCGTCTGTCGAATTTTGAAGTTTCGTAGCGAGATCGGACACTGTGGAAAGCATATCTCATGAATTTTGTTTATTGTGGCACAGGATATTTCTTCTCTCCCCTATTTTGCGCACGGGGCTGTTTTTTATATGTATATTGTGTTACTGTAAGAAGCCGGGTACTTAACTTATTATACAGATGATTGTACGATGCCTATGTATTAGTCTTTAGTCAGCTTAAGACAAAAGTTATTATAGATATCAAGACCAAATTTTATGTTCAGTTGTGTGTGTGTGTGTGTGTGTGTGTGTGTGTGTGTGTGTGTGTGTGTGTGTGTGTGAAATAATACTATAAAAAAGTACATTTCACCTTTTTTAAAGATAACTGAAAGTTAATATCAGTTTAAAAAAATACAGGTGCAAAGCATTTTGTTGCTTCAAAAGATCAGGATGAAAAATGCTTAATTTGTGAAAAGTCCTCCTACAGAAAAAAAAAAAAATATATATATATATATTACAAACCTATTCAGAAAAATAATAAGCTCCAACATAAAATAAAATTACTAAATTGCTCGCATTAATGACAAAAAACAAAACTTAATCTTCGCGAAATTCGTTTTACGATGCACGAGAGTCGGATTGCGGAGTGTTCGTGGCTCAGTTGTTAAAGGCGCGAGTTGACTGTTGAGCCAGCTCCAACGTTGGGGTTCGATCCTGATCTCAGCGGCAAGATTATCTGGGGTAAGGACTGGAAAGTACAGGATCGTCCATTTTGCGGAATTTCAGTTTAAATACGGAAAAACCTGAAATGGACTTTTCTGAAATAAACGGAATTTCTGTCAACGGATAATCTGTGTAAATGCAGAAATTGAAATAAACGAGCAATTTTAAAAACTGAAATTTCTGAAAAAGACGGTTACCTACCAACAACTTTGCTGTACGTTATTTTCAGAAATGTTCCGTGAATTCACACCATTTATTTTTTACAGTGTACGTTGTAGCTCCACCCCTGGCTCGGATACAAGCGGTTGCTCTGCGAGGCATAGATGCATACAGTTCACGGATACGGTCCTGTGTTATAGCATGCCAGATGGTGTTCAAATTGCTGGGCAGTTCCCGAAATGCGTAGGTGGCGTCCAATCATGTCCCAAACGTGTTCGATCGGTGAGAGGTCAGGTGATCGGTTTGGCCATGGGAGAGTGTCGACGTTACGGAGAAACACTGGGATAGCCGTGCCATGTGTGGCCGGGCATTTTCCTGTTTAAAAAATTGCTCGGTGATGCCTGCGACAGGAATGGTAAAACAGCAGATCATAGAATGTCGTCGACGTATTGTTAATTCGTGAGAGTGGTACGTAGGACTACCAAGGATGTCCGGCTATCGTAAGAAATGGCCCACCAGACGGCCACTCCTGGTGTCCGAGCTGTGTCCGTGTGCCGTTCCATGGTAAAGGCCGCATCCGTGCGCTGGCCGGCTCGTCTCCAGACACGCATGCACTGGTCATCGGCTCCAAGTGCAAATCGTGACTCATTACGGAATACAACACGACGCCACTGGACACTATTGCACGTTGATCGGTCTCGACACCATTGCAACCGGTGCCGGCGAATGTAGTCCCCGTGCCGTAAGTCACCTGTCAACGGTTCGGATGTCCACTTCCGTACCCGTAGACGACGCAACATGTCCATGGATGGATGACAACAACGAATTCGGTTCTGTCCGTGCGGCTTTCACAATCGCTCGATCCTCGCTTTCTGTCATTGCCCTCGGACGTCCATTGCCCGCGTGTAGCTAGGTTCTGCCCTCCTCGAAACATTGGCGCGAACATTATCCCATTGCCGTATCGCTCCGACCCAAATGCTTACCGATACGACGACTTGACCAGCCGGCCTCTCCCAGCCCAATTATACACTGAAGAGCAATTGAATTAGAGACAGCTGGCGTTATGCAAATGTGGCGCGGTGAGCGGCCCTGTAAACGGAAACGACATGACGTATGCAGCGATCCGACAATATAAGGAGTGATTCGACGGGAATCAGTAAGAGTCGGACGCAGTATGGGTAAGACGAAGGATCTAAGCGCATTTGATCGTGGGCAAATTGTCGGGGCCCGACAAATGGATCACTCCATCTCGGAAGTCGTGCAGGCACCGAGATTTTCACGAGCCACTGTGTCACTGGTGCACCGTGAGTACATCGAATCCGGTAAAACCATCCCTTCTAGGGCCAACTGCCGTGGACAGCAGCGTATGGATGAGCGGGGTCAACGTCGGCTAGCTCGCATTGTAACAGCGGATAGACGGGCCACAGTGCAATAAATCACTCGGCAATTTAACGCTGGTGCACAAAAACGTGTAAGCAGCCACACCATCCAGAACTATCTCCTCGCTATGGGGTACAGAAGCCATCGTCCCATGAGGGTACGCCTGCTGACCGCACATTACCGGGTGCAAAGCTTAGCATGGGCGCGGGAACATCGCCACTGGACCCTAGACATGTGGGGAAATGTTGCCTGGACTGATGAGTCGAGATTCACCTTGGTACATGCGGATGGCAGGATACGAGTACGGCGCAAACCACATGAAGCGATGGATCTTTCTTGCCAGTAGGGTACTCTTCAAGCTGGTGGGAGTGGCATTCTCGTCTGGGGAATGTTTACGTGGACTGAAATGGTACCCCTGGTACGTGTGACATCGTTCCTCACAGGTCAACGTTACCGGGATATCCTGGACGACCATTTGCTCCCGTTTGTGCATCTTCAACATCCCACTGGGGACCTCATCCTGCAACAAGACAATGAACCGTGCCATCACTCCCGAATTGTGTCTGAATGGTTGGATGAACACTCCCCCGACGTGACCTTGCTTCCTTGGCCAGCTAGTCACTTGACCTCAATCCCATCGAGCATATCTGGGATGCCATTGAGAGAGATGTTCGAGGCTCTGACTCCCCTCCATCAAATTTTCGTGAACTGTGGGAGCTTGTTCAGGGGTCGTGGATCCGTATGGTTTCCCAACGCTTCCGGTGTCTTGTCGAGAGACGAATCGCCGCCGTCATCAGGGCGAAAGGTGGTGCTACATGTTACTAGACAGGTATCTCTAATTCAAGTGCTCTTCAGTGTATATCCTCTCTCAAATTCGCTCAACTACGCATACCGTGATCCGACGTCGACGCATCCCCACAGTCTGTGGGGGTTAATACAACCGCAATCCGCTGTCACAATTATCCCTGCTTGCGAGTTTTGCTGTTGATATACCCTCCTAGATACGCGGTTCCTATACTCTGTGGCGGGCCAGTATTTAGTCATTTGTCGTTGCTTTTTAATCATTTGCATATTCAGCCCTGCTGTACTTGCATGCGGAATTTCATCAAGATCGAACGACTTCCTCAGGTGCTTCGGGTTTTTTTTTTCTTTTTTGGTTGGGTTTTTTTTTTTTTTTTGCAAAGAATGTGTATCACGGTAAACATTGATTTTTTTTTTTTTTACATTTACATGTGTTCTTATATTTCAGGACTAATTTGCGCTTTCTCGCTGATCTTTTCATATACTACAGTTATAGTTTAGCTTTAATTATCTCTTGAGGCGAACATGTGTGTCGGAGATTCACTGTAATTAAGCACTTTTCGACTTACACAGAAATCTTCGGAATGAATTGACAGCGTAAGCCAAGGACTTACTGTAGTTTGAAATGTCTTTATCTTGCTATTGCAAAGGGAAGTGCTTTGAAGTGCCAATAGTCATGGGATACGTACCTAGTATCGTGTAGGACCTCCTCTAGCCCTGCGAAGTGCAGCAACTCGACGTGGCATCGATTCCACAAGTGGCCATAAGACTTCTGGAGAGATGTTGAGCCATGCCATCTGAACAGCCGCTCACAGTTCCCTGGTATTTGTAGGTGCAGGACCTTGGGGTCGAATGGATCTTTCCACAACGTCCCATAAGTGCTCTATTGGGTTCATGTCGGGCGAACGTGGTGGCCACACCATCCGTCGGAACTTCCCAGAATGCTCCTCGAACCAATTTTGGACAACTTGGGCCCGATGACATGGTGCATTGTCCGCCTGGAAAATCCCATCGTTGTTGGGGTACATGAACTCCATGAAGGACTGCAGAGGTTAAAAAAGGAGTACCGGTTAATGAAGTGTTTACGAGGACCAAGGACTTTAGAAGAAGAGGAGGTGAAGGGACCCGTTTTGAGTGCAGCCAAAACAGATCAGCTGTTTCTGTCCTCTCTCTGAGGTGGTGGGAGTCTGCGCGCTGCGAGAGTTCGGGAACGTGACGTCACTTCCTGTGGCTTAAGCAGTTTTGCTTAACGCATGCAAACCAAGGATGGAAAGAAGGAATATTTCGGACTTCTTATTTCTTAACATTAGGCTTTTGGTTATATTTTAAACATGGTTACTTGCACACGGGCAGTATGCATGGTTACTTGCACACGGGCAGTAAGTAACCATGCGCACTATGCACTTCCGCTCAAAAAATCGTTATTTTGTTCAATTTTTCAAAGAAATACCAACACATATTTTACTGTTTTTTCTGGACATTTTGTATTACGGGAATGAATATTTCAGCCTCAATGTTTTTCATGCCTGTATGGGTAGAGTAAGGGTCCGAAAAACCCGTTCAAAATCTCGATTTCCCCATAGAGATATACCGGAGATTCTTAGGTTGGGCGCATTGACGTAGTCAGCTGATAAAAAGTGGCGTTACGCCAGAAGCACAGGGAAAGACGCTGTTGCCAGCTCCTTTTACTTCTAACCTCCTTGACGAGGACCAAAGGACCCAAACCATGCCACGTAAAGACACCCCACACATGTATGAAACTACCACCAGCTTGCACAGTGTCTTGTTGACAGCTTGGCTCCATGGCCTCATGGGGTCTGTGCGACACCCAAACCCCTACCATCAGCTCGTAACAACTGGTAGCGTGACTCATCTGACCACGCCACATGTTGCCTGTCTTCCGGGGTCCAATTACCGTGTTCACGAGCCTAGGTGAAACGCTGTATACAAAGTCGTAGTGCTAACAAAGACACTCTGGGGGGTCTTCTGCTCCCTTACTCCATGGACGCTAAATTACGCTGCATTGACCTGATGGATATGTCTCTGGTACCTCTTGCATTGAATGTGGATGTTATTTGAGCCAGTGTCGCTTGTCTGTTAGCTTAGACAATCCTGGTCAGACGCCTCTGGTCACGGTCATTCAGCACCCGTGGTCGGCCACGGCGTTGTCCACGGTGGGTACTGGCCAGAAAAGCCTTCCATGAGGTATTCTCGGTACACACGTGACACCATGGATTGAGGAATGTTCGCACTACTTCGGAAATTGAATACTGCTGCCCCATGACTTTTGGCACTTCAGTGTGTTATCAATGTGCAGCCTACATGACGTGCCTGAAAATAGGCACGTCAGGCTTGTAAGTACAGAACACTGTGATTACTGAATCCCGGACGGTTTTAGCTTTAAAGTGTTCTTACACTGCTTAATTAAGTTTAAAACTTCAACTTCTACACTAATAATACGAATTAGATTATAATGGCTCTTCAAGTACCTTCATTCATCAAATGACCTTAAGTTCTAAAGTCATGGAACCTTTGTTGTTTTATAACCAACCCTCCCATCATATTTAATTGAATGTGCGCAGTACGAAAAAGAATTCATCTGAAGTACAACGAACAGACTCATTATTTGAGTGAAATAGTCAGTGCTGCAAAGCAAGTCATATGACAAGTTGCGTGGGAATGACGGCAAGTGAAATAGGGAGAAAACTTATTCAGAAGTAGTAACAGAGTATTGTTTATGGATAAGTCAGAAAGGGGAAACTCTCTCCCCCTCTCAGTCCCTCTTCCTCCCTCTCTCTCTCCCCTCTCTTACTCCTACCCTCCCCTCACGCTCTCTCCCTATCTCTCTCTCCCCCTCTCCTCTTCTTCTCCCTCTCACCATCTCACTCCCCTCTCTTTCTCTCTCTCACACACACGCAAAATGTATTAAGATTATCTTTCGGGTCAAATGGGTAAGGTGAAGAGCCTTTTGACCAGTTTTGACCAATTTTTTTTATTCAAATTTTTCTAAAGAGTCATCCATCAAAACTTCCACGGTGCCGTTTTAGGTGATTCGACTTTTCCCTTGAGGTATGCGTATAAGCACGTTAAAAGAAAGTATTTTCATGATCTAATAACATTATGACAACACCACATTCACACGAATAAGTATTGCATTTTCTCATTTTGATACATATTTAACTTATCGTTCATATAAGTTATAAATAAAATGGGAACCTTTCATACGAAGGCATGATATATTTCAAATTGTTTTCGTTACTGTTTTATTCATTGAAAGTAGGACATCGACATAAGAAGTTGATCTGATATAATGCGTGTGAGTAAATTATTTAAATATTACATTTCATGAAAAACGAATGCTTAACATTATCATTATAATGTGTGATAGAATCAGAATGCTAGGTTAACCCTTTAAAAGTACATTTGGGTGATCAACGATTATTTTAGTTTAGCTCATAGTATTTTTCAGTATTTAATTGAAGGTAGAGGAAGGCCTGGGACAGTAGCTTCCGGATTCGACTCACAAAATTCTCGCCTGATTGTATCTCTCATTTTTTGTGTGTGGGACTACTTTCTGTAACGAGGCGATAGCTGCCTTTTTTTTTTTTTTTTTTTGTTATTTGCGGAATATGCTCTCCTGCCCAGTCTATTAAAACACTTGTTCCTTGGGGATCCTGTCTTTTCCTTTCTTTTCTTATTTCACACAGCCCTCTTTCGCTTCCTCGTCAATGACTCACCGCATCTTCATTTCAGTTAACCCAATTCGCGGTTTTGCTGACAACAGGAGTTCACTATACCTTCCTCATAGGAGGACAGACACGTGTTCATGGAAACCTGAATGCGTAACGATGTTCCTTGGACAGAGACATACAACCATCCGTAGGAATGGACCTTGGTAGTGTCTTTAACTCACACCTGTTCTCCTACCAATCTACTCAATCGGTCGAAAAAAAAATTAATAAAGATGACATTCAATTCTTGGGTGAAACGTCATTTACATAAATAAATGTGTGTCATTGTGAAACGCGGCAATCGTCGAACAGTATTGGCATATGAAATCTTATAACTATGGGTTTATTATGACAAAGAATCTATTGGCATATGAAATCTTATATAACTAAGGGTTTATTATAATAAACAATCTGTTCGTTGAGAAAGCAGTCTGATGCAGAGAGATAGATATTTAAATCTCTATTTTAAAAGCCGAGAAACTGTTGGAGACAGAAACATCCATTTGTACCCCTGCCAAAAAAATGTTTTGTTTGTTTGTTTTTTGGTTAAACGACCAAAAAACAAACATTTCCTGAAATTCACGAGCCATTTCCCAGGATTCCTTTCGTGAATTAAAGAAGCATGTTCCTGATTCAACCTTTTTCCTGAGATGATGGGAAAAAAACCTGAGTTTCACTGATTCTTCATACGTGGATTATTATCAGTAACACTTTTTTTCATCTTTCTCCGGTTGATAACGGAAATAACAGTTCGCTTATAAACCGAAGAAAGGTGAAACATTTTTTATATAACATTTCAGTTATAAACCGGTTGATAACATATCCGTTTTTAAGAGCGGTGTTTACGAAAAATTCGGAATTTTCAGTAACCTTTCAGCAATTTCTTTCGTATATTAACAGAAAAATTCTGTTCTCACTTTTCCCGTATCGATACGACGGAAAATTTCCCGCAATAGGAACGGTTTGCGGAAATATTTGAGATTTGATTAACTATTAAATTTCAATCTTCTGTTAAAGGACCTGATTTTGAAGTTCTGTAGCTATCTGATATTGTAGATAGCAGCATGATATTTAAGTTATTCTGGCAAACCTTATTCCTTCTCTCCTCCATTTAGTGCACTAGCTATTGTACTAAATTGTGGTGCCGTAAGAAACTGGGTACTTAAGGCATCGTACAGCTAATTGTATGATGTCTACAGTATTTACACGGTCGAGGCACATTATTGTGACCACCAGCTAATATCCAGAGTAACCACCGCGTGCAGCGCACACAGCAGCTAGACGGGTTGGGAGTGACTCAATAAGCTGCTGGAAGGTGTTCACAGGTATGTGGAGCCATGCTGACTGCAGTGCATCTGACAGCTGCTGGAGGGTGCGTGGTGGAGAATTCATAGAGCGAACAACACAATCGAGGTGGTACCACAGATGCTCAATTGAGTTTACGTTTGGGGAATTAGGGGGCCCGGGAAGTACATTGAAGTCTTCATCGTGCTCTTCCAACCAGTCAGACATTTCTAGCTTTGTGACACGTCACATTGTCGTGCCACACATTGTCAAGATCCCATCCGCCCTAGGGAAGACAATCAGCATGTACGGGTGTACGTGGTCTGCAAGGGTGGATTCATAACGAATTCGATCCATAGTGCCTTCCACAGGTATGAATAGACGCAGAAAAATGCCACGAAAACATTCCCCAGACAATAATGCTACTCCCGCCAGTTTGTGTTCTTCCAGCAATGGTTGAATAGTGTTTGTTTTCCGATGTTTCTCGTCTTATACGCCAACGTCCATCCCTTCGATGAAGCAGAAAACGCGACTCATCGGAGAAGGCAATCCTTTGCCAATCAGCGGAGGCCCAATTCCGATACCGCCGTGCAAATGTAAGCCTTTTCTGCCGGTATACCTTCGTTAGCATAGGTGCAGTGACCATCCGTTTGCATCGGAGTCTCAAACGCAGCAGGGTTCGCTGAACTGTCATTTTATACACACTTCCGGTAGCCCCCTGGTTCATTCGGCCAGTGAGTTGTAGCGTGTCAATCTGCCCTCACGCACCTTCGAAGCCGACGTTCACCTCTTACATCAATGGCACGTGGTGTTCCGCAATTTCCACGTCGCTTATTCGCAATGGTGCCGTTTCTCCAATCACGATACACTTTAACCGCAGCAGCCTGGAACAGTTCAGAAACTGCGCTGTTTCAGAAATACTCCTTGCCCCGAAAGCCGATAATCATTCCTTTTTGCAAATCTGGTAAATCGCTCCTTTTATCCATGACAGCAACGAGTGATATATTTTCAGAATGCCTACAGCACACCTTATACTGCATACCATCCAAGCCAGCTCATGACATGTACCTTCTTTCATTGGCTACGTGCTGTTGACTTCAAACGTAGGCGGTGGTCACAATAATGAGACTCGACTGTGTATATCAGGCTGTGGACCTCTTAAGACAAAAGCTATTACAGCTATCAAGAGTAAATTTATATTTAGGGGTTTTGTTAAATAATACTATGAAATAGTACACTCACCTTTTCTTAAAAATAATTGGTCATTGTCAATTAAAGAAATTCTCGAGTTCCAAAACATTCTGTTGCTTCGAAAAATCATGATGAAAAAAAAAAAGAGATATAATTGGTAATAAGTTCTCCTACCGAAAATAACTAATTAACCTTCATTCAAAGCGAAAAACATTTCATCATCGCGCTATTCGGGTCCTCTTTGTTTCCACCTTAAACATGACCAAGTGGAAAGTATCATTCTAGGTCAGTCGTTGGCGCTCCTTGCTGACGTCTAAGCCATGTCGAGCTCGGTCCTCACCAGGGGAAAAGGGGCAAGGATTCTATTATTTCGTACGGCGGGAAGAAGACTGCTTAAAAAGGACTGAATAAAAAATCAAAAGTTTTTTTTTTATCGGGAAATTCCCGCGTAAGACTCCAAGTACTACGGATTTTACGTAGTCACTATGGAAATCATCAGCCAGCTACATAATACGGAAAACATCGAGTATGCTATGAAAATCGAAAATCTCATTGAAAAAACGTTTTAGACATATATGTAAAGTTTATTTTCGTATTTTCAAGATGTTTCGATTGAAAAAACCGGAAAAAATGTCGAAAAATCTTGCAAATGTTCGTAGTCACACCGAAAATGATTGGTGATTATGTTCCTCGTCTTTAATATCTTCAGTAATAGTGAAAAGGAGCGACTTCGTATTTTTTAAGAATTTTTTTCTAACGAAATGCAAGTTTCCCTATTTCTAATACACACTTCTTCAAAACTACTCAATAAAGAGCAATTGTTTCCAGCCCTTTCCCTTTTAAACGAAATTAAATTTCTAGATCGGTATTTAATCTGTCCGTGGTGGAATTCTCGCAGTTTCCGTGCCCCGTAAAATTGTTTCACGGCAGAGTGAGCATCGCAGTATCGATTTTTCACATTTAATTTTCCATAAAATTCGTGTTTTTTTATTTCTTGGTCACTTCTTATACTCATACATGAGATTCCTCCGTGGATTCACGGAATTGCTGTTTTTCCGTCGTCATTTGGGTCATGTTCGAGATCGACTGAAGAGAATCTGCTTTTTTGGGGTAAGGCGGGGGGAGGGGGTTATGAAACCCATAAAATATAATTTTATTATTTATAAATTGTAAATTCGCGCACCGCTAAACGTGCGTTCATGTCCCGGTTTTTTTATTTTGAAAAGTTGGCAGCTGTGCATTCTGCCACAAGAGCATTTGTCAGGTCAGTCGCCGATGTCAGGAAGTTCGGCCTGGCTTGCAATTGAAAATTAGACTTATTAGCCGAAATTATACTTATTAAATTAGATTAAATGGACTTATTAGTTCCAACTGATCCTAAAGGTGTTCCACTGGGTTGAGATCGTGGCTCTGTGCGAGCCAGTCAAAGTTCTTCCGCACCCATCTCTTCAAACCATTCCTGCACCACCCTCGTGTTATGGACGGCTGCATTGTCACGCTGGTAAAGGGAAGCGCCTTCACCCAACTATTGTCATAATGTTGAGAGCACAGAATTGTCGAGAACATCATTATAAGCCTCAGCATTAAGGTCACCAGGTACTGGAACTAGGGAGCCCAGCCCAAACCATGGAAAACGGCTCCAGGGCAACATGCCTGCTCCGCCAACAGGGACGTCGCCAAGGATATGCGAGGTTGGGCTTGAGCCCACCCTGAAACTTGTCTTGCACACCCTGCCTCCCAGTTCAAAATGTATCATTTTTCAATATATTTAACTTTAAAATATGATCTGGACTTTGCCAAGTAATAAGTCTTGTGTTTTATTGCATGTAGTCCTACGTATTTCTCCCTAAGGAGTTTGTTGCTTACGTCTCCGTAGAGAGGGTGTCGAAATAGCATCCGCAAGGCCACGAAAATTCAATTGTTCTCCACTCTTCTAGTTCCTTAGTTTAAGCCTCTTTTTCGTGTTTGTATGGTCAGAGGGCGAATAAGAAGGGTGGATAGGAATTCACTGAGTGAGGTCATTACTAATTGCTCTGCTGTTTCTTTTCTTTACAAAATGGGGGATTCCAACGTGGAAAGTGGAGTCTAAAGCTACACCAGAAAAAGGGAAAACTAAATAATAGTTTTCCCTAAGAGGAAAACTATTATTTAAAGATAACAATCTATCAAGCTGGTATATAGCGCAAAAAGAGTATCTTCAACAGGAGTGTTAAACGCGGAGGCACAGTTTAATGCCGCCTAATATCTCAACTGTACATCGCCAAAAATCCAATAATGTATGCAACATGTTCTACGAAGCGAATACTATCCGGTGTTAAAAGAATTTTTCAAATCAGACTTTCAGAAGCAGAGATATCGAGAAAAATAAAATATGAATGTGCGCCCACAGCGAATAAATTTTGAATTACATTCAGCATAAAATCTTGTCGTGTTGAGCAGTATCTGATCGAAAAGCAATTTTTTCAGTTGTGTTTTCAGACGCATAACTACGGTTGCAAATATGTTGTAAGCAAAAATACTCACTTACGTCCTCTGCAGACAAAATTTTAGCGTTACAAAAAATTAGAAAATACATTTAAAATATTCTTTACGGTGAAAGCTGTCCCACACTAAAATGTGTTTTTTTTTTTTTCAAATTGGACCGTTAGGCTTAGAGATATAGGGAAAAGTGCTACATACATTACATCATCTAACCGCAAAACCTGTGCATTATTCAAAAAAGAAACTGTACTCAAAACGGTTTTCGTGTAAAAGATGTCGGAAGAAAGAAAGAATTGTTTACAACACGAGCGTGTAGATTTCCGTTCAATTGGCGTAAGAGTACAAACTAAAAAACTAGAACGCTAGCTTTCACCGCCGAAGACGGGCAACTTCATCAGGTTAATGTTTACAAGGTTGAGTACAGAATCATACTGAGGAAATTTAAACAAAAAACAAACAGAAAAACACACGTAATAAGTACGTTACGAGCACGTGGTGTTAAACAATAGATGACAAGTGAGTGAGTCACGTTCGTGGATGTATATCTGGGAGGGCACGCCAGACAGCTGGTAGATCTGTGGAAAGATTAGAATTGCGAGCGCTTTCAAGTGTTAGTATTTCCGCGGATTCCCTGAAGGCGGTGGTTCTTGGGGCTAATTTCTTGAGGTCGTCCCATTGAGGAATGGTGCCGTGGTTCTCAACTTCCTTCGCTATAGAGCTGTTGTAAGCTTTTGGTTCTTAATGTCACGCTTGTGCTCGTTAATTCTCAATATGAAGGATCTTTTTGTCATGCCAATATAATGTTTATTGGAGCGATCTTGATAGAGCAGAGGGATGGAGTAGACTCCTGCGTCTGAGAGTAGCATGGTTGGATCTCTGCTCTGTCTTAGGATAGCTGACAAACACCTCGGAGACTTAAGACTGACATCGAAGCCGAAATTTCTGAGGGTGTTCCTGAGGGAAAAAGTTAGGGCAGGGATGTATGGGATTGGGCTCAGAAATTGCCGAGAATTATTTCTTTTCTGGACACATGGGTTGTTTGCCTTGGTTTCTGCATTCTTGATAATTTCTTCAAAAATCTGCAAGTCGTGGCCATTTTTTCAAAACCTTGAAGAAAGAATTGTTTTAATTAGATATCTGCAAGCAATGATATGGAGTAAAATATACTGTAACGATCTAACACCCGTGATTTAAGATCTTGGAGGTGTGATCAATGAGGCCAATTAATTAAATGGTTAATTAATTCGCAGGCGCTGATTGGGTTTGTGTGACAGCAAGGGAAAATGTCACCCAAGTTAAACGGTATTTACCACCCAGGCAGGTTTTCTCTCTGTTTGTGGTTGGAGAAACAGAATCATGAATTTAGGGCGATTCCGTCGAGGGATGGACACTACTTCGCTTCGCAAACTAAACAGAGCCATTTTTAGGTCTACGAGTAATGTGTTCGGCGCCGAGTCTCACCGTTAGCAGACTGTTTACGATAAAAGGGAGCAGGAAAAATTGAGAGAATGGAGCTCAAGTACCCTGATTATATGTGCTTTGATGCAAAATGCATGCGAAACAACGCCAGAAGAAAACACATGCGTGTGCGTGGGTATGTCGTCAGATGCTTTGTGAGACTTGTGGCGGAAAGGGTCCGTCCCATCACCTTCCTCGTAAAAAATACACAGAAATCTACGTTTACAGCGTACGAAAGGACGATCTCCACGGCCAGTGAAAATTACAGACTGATCCTGCGATATGTCAGTCCAACTGAGTGGCTAAAAGGATCATTCACCACCCAGTTGTCCTTTGCCAGCAGATGAGGATCACGGGGTTAAACCCCGTCCCCAGCGAGCACTTCGTCGTGGGCATACAAGGGTGTGTGTGTGTGTGTGTGTGTGTGTGTGTGTGTGTGTGTGTGAAAGAAGCAGAGTCAGTGGATTGACCTCATAATCTCCATGATACTTCATGAAGTGTGCAGAGAGGTTCTTGTGGTTTGTTTTTAAAGTAAGGAATGCGTGAACACTTATTTTAAAAAAGGTGTTGCAAAACAAAACAAGTGAAAAATGAGATTACTACGCGGACAGCCAAGAACTCGTAAATAAAGTAATTATATTTCTCCGCATTTAAGATATCTTAGAGATTGTTTGGCAATAAGGAAAGAGACTAGTTTGTGTCACGTGTCGATTTGATTTTCCTTGCAGCAGTCGCGATTGAACAATCTGATTTATTGGAATTTTAGTGTTCCCAGCGACCAATGTGCACTCAAGTCATCCCTTTTCTAAATTAGCGAACATCATGAAACGGACACTCCTTCAAAAGCAAATGAACGGATCAGCTGCGTTGTTAAGATGCGCGGTACAGCTGCAAACGGTATAAAAACAAGCCTGCAGCTGACCGCGATGGTGTCGCGCTGTGAGGTTGAGAGAAAATGTCGCGGAGGCAGCAAACTGACTTTGAGAAAGGAAAGATTGTTGGGTGTTGTATTAGTGGGTTGTCCATAAGAGAAACCGAGAGGCGTTTAAACATACACAAGTAAACTGTTTTGGATGTACTGAATAAGTGGAAGACACATGGCGTGCCTGAAGCAGCAAGGCATACCGGCAGACGAAAAAAATCAGTGATAGAGGACGTCGAAACATCAGGAAAGTCGTTACAGCTAATCGACGGAGTACTGCATAAGACCTCAGTGTACAGGTGAGTAAAAATGCTGAACCTCGGTATGTACACGTACCATTCGCAGAAAACTTCATTCCATGCGTTACCACGGTCGTCCGGCTGCTCATAAGCATTTAATCTCCACTCGGAATGCTACTCGACGTTTAGCATGGTGTAAAGAACATTTATCATGGACGTAGATCAATGGAAACGGGTCCTATGGACTGATGAATCCAGATAAACGATCCATCAGTCTGATGGCCGTGTGTGGGTATGGCGGCAGCCGGGGAACGCTATTTACCACAGTGTACCGTTCCTACGGTCAAATTCGGAGCTGGCAGTGTTCTCGTGTGGGGTTGTTTTTCGTGGTATGCCCCCGGCCTATCGGTTATCGTGGACAAACCTGTTAGCCAGCACGTCTACCTCGATATTCTGAACAATTATGCCTTACCAACTGTGGCATATTACGGAACCGAGTCTTGTTGCTACCAGGAGGATAGTGCACCGAGCCATAAAGCAAGGACTGTTACGGCATGGTTTGACGACATTTTCGTATCGTGTGTGGACTGGCCAGCACAGCAGAGCCCTGGTCTTAATCCCATAGAGTACCTATGGGATGAATTAGAGCGCTGCATAAGTAGTTTGGAGCCAAGGCCTACTACTAAGCAACAGTTAGCGGCAGCATTATGTACTGAATGAAGCGCATACCTATCGCTGTGTTCCAAAACTGTGTCGAAAGCATGTCTCGAAGGGTCAGGTCATGCATTAAGGCCAAAGGTGAACCGACACCGTACTAATGTTCGTGAACAAATGCGATGTTGTGTTTCTCTTCTAGGTGTACGGTGACTTTTGTCAATATAGTGCATATTTAAGCTATCCGGAGCACGAAGTTAAGCCTTACAGTGAAGCCAAGTTCTGCAGTAGCATTGCGCTTAGGTCAGAAAGTGCTTTACAACGTAGCATGTTTCTGTGATACTCCTCAAACCGTACAATGTGAGTACTATGACATGGAGCATTATGGTGCTGGAAGTGTCCTCCATTGGGATGAATCATCAACCTAACTGGGTGGACTTGGTCGGCAACGATATTTAAAAACCTTTGGGCGATCAGACGTTGCTCCACACGAATCAAAGGGCACAAACACCCCCACGAAAACATGCCCAGACCATAACGTTACCTCCGCACGCTTGAAGAGTAGTGACGATGCAAGTGGGTCCATGCTTTCGTGCTGCGGTCTCCATATCCTCACCCTTCCATCTGCATGGTGTAGTTGAACACGTGATTCGTCCGACCACATGAACATTTTCCACTCATTTACTGTCCAATTCTTCTGTTCCTGAGCGAACTGGAGGCGTTTCTTGTTCTCTGCAGATGGCAATGACTTACGGACTCTGCTTCTGTAGCCCATAGCATTTAATGTGTGGCGAACTTTACGCTTAGAGGCCATCGGACTTGGTCCCTGATTCAAATTGTATTTAATCTGACGAAGTGTTGCCAATCTGTTGGACTGAACAAGTCTGCCAACTTTCCGCTCATCTCGAGCATCCAGTACCCGTTGACGACCACACACCTTACGCTCGGACCCGGATTTTTTGACTCTTGGTCCACTCTCTGTAAATTTTAATAACTACTGCCCTCAAACATTTCACAAGTGCAGCCATTTTGCTAATGCTCGCACCAATGCTTCGAGCACCCATGATGATTCAACGTTCAAAGTCCGTCAGATTGCGTCTTTTACCCATTATTTCTTGCGCAGAGAATTTCATTAGTCTCTGCATGCCTTCAGCGTCCCCTTTTTACATCGATTCAGCCATCTCGCGTCAGCATCATCTGCGAGATAGCTACTTAGCATAAAATTGCCTAGTTGTCATAGTAATTTGGTCACTCAGTGTATACGACACATCCTGTATGTACCGTACATTGTTAAAAATGTTTTAGTAAGTTGCATGAAAAGTGATGTTGCACCAGCTGCACCACTTTTGGAGCTACATGTGGTGCATGAAAATCACAAAAGCACTGTCTGGGTGCACCTTTGTATCAGTCAAGTTTGATACCACATAGGATTTTGCATAATTGCATCATGTTTTGGATTTGCCTTTGACCCAAAAGATGGTGCGGCAACAGTTTTTGATCCAATATACCACACATTTTTTAACAGAGCTGGTATGTATTTCCTAAGTTCCAAGTTCGCGCGTATTAATATCTGTCCGCATCGATTTTTGAATGAGGTAATTACACTATCTACCAAAAAGTAATTGGACACCTGTGATAGCAAAGGAAAACGAAGTTTATTCACCTTCAATAGTTGGTGGAGCCTCCACGAGCGGCGATTACAGCTGCGACCCTCCGAGGCATACTCTCAACCAGGCGTTGTACAACGGCTAGTGGTATTTTCTCCCACTCGGCTTGGAGAAGACAGGTCAGTTCCTTCACCGATTTCGGACGGTGGAGGCACCCCTTAAGTCGACGCTCCAACTCGTCCCAGAGGTGCTCGATAGGGTTAAGATCCGGGCTCTACGCAGGCCAGTCCATTCGATTAACCCCATTGTCACCATACCAAGCCATGGTGGATCTCGCAACATGACAGGTGGCATTGTCATCCTGAAAGTAACATGGGTCCACCCCATAAAACTGCCACAACGTAGGAAGCGCATGGTCACCCAAAATGGTGCAGTAGGTCTCGGCGTTGAGTCTACCAGGAATTGCGACCAAGGGTCCCGTGCCATACAAGGAGAAACACCCCCATAGCATAATTCCACCGCCGCCGAACTTCACAGTTGGCAAAATACATTCCGGCAGGAGGCGTTCTCCAGGCAGACGCCAAACCCAGACCCTGCCATCCGAACGGTAGAGGGTGAACCTTGATTCGTCACTCCAGAGAACCTGTTTCCACTGTTCAACGGTCCACTGTCGACGTTCTTTGCACCACGTTAGCCAAGCAGCGCTATTGGACTTGGTGATCAAAGGCTTGTGGGCGGCAGCACGTCCATGATAACCGAGCAGATGGGCTTCCTTACGGATGGTATTCATCGGAAGAACACTCCCGGATGCCTGTTGAAACTCCTCGCGGATGTGGCCCATCTATTTGGTGCGGTTCTTCCGAATTTCTCTGGCCAGCACCCGTCGGTCTCTAACTCCCAGTTTTGTGGGTCTGCCGGGTCGGGGCACATTCCGACTGTCACCTCTCATCTTCCACTTGCCAATCACGTAGGCCACTGTCGATTTTGGGTACTTCAACTCGCTGGATATGTCACGTATGGACCGGCCATTTCTGTGATACCCGACGATTACACCTTTCTCGAAATCAGGGAGATCCGAACTGCGTGGCAACTTGCGTGCGACTGGTTGCGTTGTTGTTTCCCACACGATATTTAACGGCGGCGGCCGTGACGTGTATCAGGACCGCAGATATCGTCGATTGCAGGGGTGTCCAATTACTTGTTGGTAGATAGTGTAGCTTCGTAGGCGAAATTGAGATTAAAGGCAGAATGCTTATCAAAAGAAACACACCGTGAAAGAGATGAAAACTCATATTTATCAGTGAAATATAATTTTATTTTTCTGAAGTGTTTGAGCATAGCAAATAGACACCACCATAAGGCTTGGATCCGAAACTTGGAAGCCTTCGTTTTATTTTTTACAACATTGTCGTGTTATTTTATTTGTAATTTTAAGTAGTAGTGTTTACTGTACAAACAGACCCTAAGCCTTAAACCCTTCATTTAGAAATCTCATTTTTATTTTTCAATCGTTTCGGTAGATCAAAGAAACTCACAGCGCATGTGCAAGCAGTGCTTAAGTCAAGGTGTCGAACTGGTCAGAATCGTGTATGCGACCTATTTGTTTTTCCTGATTATTCAGCCAAACGATTGTTTTCCACAAAATGATGAAATGAGTTAATTTTTGTGACAATGAGAATAAGATTTAAAATAATCATTTGTTTCGTCAAATGATTACAATTTTTTTTTCAGTTCTTTTATTTTTAGTAGTACGATTTCATTCATGTGCTGTCCATATTCGACACCTTGACGAATGCCACGCCCTCTGGTGAAACAGAGTATTTTTAGGAAATAGAGGACGCAGTTATACAGAAAATCTAATAACACAAAATAAATAACAAATACTTTCAAAATAATTAAGTAAGGCTGCCATTTTTTTTTAAGTTCTGTACAAGATAGTTTTTAAGTAACACTTTAAGTAATTTGGTTTTTGTTTAGTGCATCAAAAAATTGCTCAAAAAGAGGCAGAGTTGCAAGCACGTAAGAAAAAAAAATCCGTTTCGAATCACAAAAGTGATATGGAAAATTAAGTAATAGGAAAATATATGTTATCATTTCATTTGCTTGAAACAATACCTTTTGTACTATATGATTTTCTTCAGTGAAACTATAACGCTGGTGTTTCGTCGTTTTTAGCGTTTTCTATAGTACTAAAAACTTAATTTAAAGACGTGTAGTAACAATTACTCTGCTCGGTAAATGTTCGAGCCATTTCTGAATAATTAAGATAGAGTAACCGACAACACGGATACAGCATATGCCATATTTTCTATGGATTGTGGAATCTGATCGGTACAACCCGGTGACCGAGTGGTCTAGGAGCTAGCTTTTGGCCATTCGTCTGAGGTGGGCCCAGGTTAGAGTCTTGGATGAGTCACACATACCCACATACATGTTGGTGGGCTTGTCTGATGGCATTGCCTCTTTCCCTTTCCTGGAACCAATGACCTATATTTGAGAGGTCAGCGAATGGCTTAGTGGTTAGAGCAACCGCCTTCCGATCAGGTATCGATCCCACATAGCCCGAGATGCTCTTTATCACCGAATACTGCCTTGACGACTGTGCGACATGAGGCGTTGACATCTAACTCATTCGTCCGAGGTATGTCCGGGGTCGATTCCTGGTTGGGTCATGGAAGCTGCGCCTCTCCATGGCGTTGGCTCTATCCCCATCTCGAAACCAGCGGCCCCAAGTTAGGGATGGGCGATTGCCTATAACCACCCACTGAGTTTTTCACAGTGGTCGCTAAACCATCCAAGCAAACAAACTTCTGAAATGTCGCCGTGCGTCGGATTGGCACTTTAAGCCGTCGGCTACAGGGCATTGGACCCCTCGTTACAAGTAAGGGGATCTGTTACTTTCAGGAATCGCAATTGGAGTTATCCACTCCCCCTTGTTCGCTCTTTGTGACGTCATAGTCTGGAACTCACAACTACGTCGACTCGCACTTTTAATCTGGCATTCCTACTTCTCTGACCTGTCTTCTGCCATCTGTCGCATTTTAGTCACTAGGCTCCAATCTAATGTAACTTCATTTCTTATGCTGCATATAAAAGGGAGTCTCGTGCTGCATATAAGAAACGAAGTTACATTAGATTGAGCCTATTGGCTCAAATGCGACAGATGGCAGAAGACAAGTCAGAGAAGTAGGAGTGCTCGATTAAAAGTACGAGTCGACATAGTTGTGAATAAGTTATCATTATTCATTCGCCTCCTAGTTATTTGTTCAGTTGCTGCTTACCATCTTTGGTGAATCCTCAGCATTGTGCGGGGCTCCAAGAAGCAATCTGCCAAGTGGCTTGGCAGTTAGTCGTATGTGAGTCTGGAGGAATTCGAAGCCATTGTGGTGCAGTGGAAGCACGTCCCGTCGCGTAACTGGAAGACCCTGGGTTCGATTCCCGGTGGCGGCCGATGGGAATTTTTCCGTGATTCGCTTATAAAAATGTGGAAAGAGCGATGATTTTTGTTTGGTAGTTGTGAATTATATATATATACTGTATGTATATATGGGTTTGGAAGCAACTACCTATGTCCCACGGGACTTTTCTGCTGCATATAAGAAACGAAGTTACATTAGATTAAGCCTAGTGGCTCAAATGCGACAGATATATATATTTCTTTGAGTTACGCATGAAACCTCGAAAAAACAAAACAAATCTGTTACCGTTTATTTTTCTCTTTCTGTGCCCATTACGAAAGCGATCTGACAAAGAGGAGCTGTTCAGACGTTGGATTTTTTTAAACAAAATTTCCGTTCATTCTTTGTATCGTGACCTAAGATAATTGGTATACATTTGATAGGAATATGTCGTTTTAAAATGCAATGGAAACAAACTCAGGTGAAAGAACAGAGCAAATTATCGCATGTCCCACTCTGTAAGTTCCGTCAATGCGCACGGTCAAAAAGTTCCTTCATCTCTGAATGCTTTTTTGTTTTTTTATTATGTATTTTATGTTTTCGTTTCAGGCTATGCTTTTAAGTTTAGTGAGGCACAAAGGGTAATAAATCAGTCTACAGACGACTACCACCGCTCATGTGTGCCATTTTAAATATCCGCTCGTGTGGAAATTCTGTTATGCAATCATTGGTGTTAAATTTTTCAAATAAATTTCTGTCTCATATACGAATACTGTTTATTAGTATTTTAGTATTTTTGAAGATCGTTTCAACACTAAATTTTCCACTTCACTTTGTCGAACTAACTTCCGACAGGTTCGTGATTGATTTTAGTTTTGCAACTGAGCTTCCGTAAACTTCCCATCAATTTATTATTAATGTATACATAAAGCTTTTAAGAGATCTAACATCATATCGGCTTTTGTTTATTCTAATTTTTTCTTTAGCCTTAGTCATGCGAAAGAAAGAATTAGCTTTAAATCGTGGATTCAATTTTTTATTGCTTGTTCTAAGAAATTCCTTCGTTGGAGGAACTCAGAAGCAATTTAAAGGCATCATAAGGACATTTTCTGAAAGTCACGAAGAGTTATATTAATTAAATCATCGCGAAAATTGGAAAATTTTGAAGACAATTGTGGGCATTTTTAATCATACAAATACGCTAATGTTGTCTTTTTTCGGAACTTTATGTTAAATACTCTATTGAGAAAATTTTCCTGGATAACTCTTCTAGCTGAACCGCAGAAAGAATCAGGAAGAAACGAAAAATCGTTAAAGCTTGAACGAAATTTCGTTACTTTCTGATCTTTGTGTGCAGGGGTAGGTCCAGGGGTTCCGCAAACCTACTGAAACTTTTTTTCCCACTTGCAATTTCAGAGTGATTTCACACAGTCAATTCATGTTACGATTTTTTCTTGCCATATAATTAAGCCGTTTTCTCAAACTGTCATTCTTCCTCTAGTTTGAAATAGTAAGGAGCGGTTTTATAAGTATACCATATTAGGTTGAACATTTTTTTCAGGCCATTGTATTACCTATGTTTTTGGGTGTTATGTCTTCTTTGCTTGTGTGACAATACCTCGGTGATCGTGCAGGCAGTAGATAAAGTTTGATTATTTAAGTCATTGTCTTATTTCAGTATATAAGACGGTACAAAATAAATGTTCTCGAGGAAGAGAAGAAATTTTTTGCTTCCGAGAGTCTTTTCTTAACTCCGCCAATCGTCCGGGAGAATTGCAACTTCATTCCGTCGAAATGAAAAGTCCCATCAAAAAGGAACTTTCAAACTGACTGACGGCAACACAAATGCAAAATCTTACACATATTTTGCGCACCGCTGTGGTGCAGACGTATTGTACTCAAATGTCAGCTACTAGTCGCTTTTAGTGCTGTTCACGGATTTCAGATTTTTGGATATCCGGATATTTTAGTATCCGAAAACCGGATTTTTAGCATTCGAATAGTTAGAACTCCGGATATCCGGATTTTGAACTGCGGTTATCCAGATTTTGAACTTTGGAAGTGTTGTTCACGGATTTCGGATTTCCGGATATTTTAGTATCCGAAAACCGGATTTTTAGCATTCGAATAGTTAGAACTCCGGATATCCGGATTTTGAACTTCGGAAGTGCTTTTCATGGATTTCGGATTTCCGGATATTTTACTATCCGAAAACTGGATTTTTAGCATTCGAATAGTTAGAACTCCGGATATCCGGATTTGGGACTTCGGATACACGGGTTTCAGTTATACGGGTTTCGAACTTCGGATGTTCGGGTTTCGGATATATGGACTTATAATACCGATTATTCAGACATCTCAACAACACAGATCTATCTGGCCATGATAGACCGCATGCCTCAGGTTGTTGAGACCTTAACGCAGCAGTTTGTGAACGTGCGTTGTTTTGCTGTACGATGTCCGTTTCATTAGACAAAGTGATCTTTCGTGAAATTGATATTGTACTAAGTGAAGGAATAGTAAATAAAGTTGCGGTGTTTTATCCTGTAACAAACTCATGCGGCAATCCGGATTTCGGATTTATTATATTTTGGATATTTTGATAGCACTAGCCGGATATCCGGATTTTGAAATTCAGATTTCAAATCCGGATTTCGGATTTATGATATTTCGGATTTATGATATTTCGGATATTTTGAAATCCGAAATTTGGATTTCAAAATATCCGGTTGTTGACAGCACTAGGCGCTTTGTTTTCGTTCACGAGTGTTTGTTTGAATCATGCTAATACAAAGCCGATATATCTGTAATTGCTTTTGTTCAATCGTTGATCTTTGAATTCTTTCATGTAAGTAGTTACCTAAATGTGTGTGTTAGGCTAAAACTAGCAAAAAAAGAAATAGATTGAAAGTAGTGGGATTTAATATACGTACATACCAATTAGAGGGAGAGAAAGAATTTCGTAACCTTCCCGAAATGAAATCATTACTATGTCCCTGTTTGTGAGTGTGTGTGTGTGTGTTTTTTCTTTTTTAGTTTGTACTCTAGTCAAAGGGTGATGTCGCTCATTTCGGAATTTATCTTTGGTAGTAAAAAATTGATTAAGACATTTTAAATACGAAAAATCTCCATTACGTAACATTGCTATGGACTGTTTTCAACATAACAACACAAAATTCCCTTTCATTTTAGTTTTTTGGAAGCAGAAGGGGGAATATAATTAATTTATTTATTTGAAAGAGTACAAACTGTTCGCATTGTGTTTTATATAGGATACTCATAACTTTTATATTTTATAACGATACTCTTAAGAGTCAAAGGTCACTCTATGCAGGGATTTTCTCTGAAAAAGCTGTATGTCGCAGAATAAAAACAGATATCAAATACGTCGTCCCACTGCAGCCATTCACTAGTAATGCTTAGTCGCCCACCAGGCAAGTGTTCTTTATCGCTTCTGAATCCTCACATGTTTGGGTCGAGAGAACTGGTTCTCTCCCTTCCTTGGAGGTTGTTGTTCTAAATTAGAGGAAGACGACTCGTCTTGGTCTCAGCTCCTATAGGAATAACTTTTATTTTTGGTTTTTGTTTCGGAGTTTAACGAACACCAACTGATAGTGCTATAAGTAGTCACCCGTTCCTAATTTTGGACCAAAGGAAAGAGCCAGTGCCGTAAGACAAACACACCAACCATGCATCATCTGATACTCCAACCCGGGCCCAACTCGGATAAATGATCAGATGCTAGCGCCTAAAAGCACTCTGCCACTTTGGCGACATATGGGTCATTTAACTTAAATAATTATTACCTATTTCCCAGTTGCTAACCAGGGGACATAGGTTTTAGGCTTGATATCCATGTGGGGCTCAAGCTGTTCCAATAATTATGTTTCACAATCGTATGGCATAAATAATTTTAAATACGCAGTCTGCTATATTTGTTTTCTTTTCATAACTTCGGAAGCGGTTGTTTCATTTGAAAACCCGAAATTTCGTAAAGAAAGTGAGTTACCCATTCTGCAATGTCGATGCAATAGTACTCACACGAGGAGAGGAAAATGACCCTTTAAATCCATACAGTTTGTAATATTTGGTTTCATAAACAGATGATCTTTAATGAACTAAATGATCAATCGGTCGGGCATTAAAGAAAATACAATCGGTTACTGCAGTTTGGTTTTGATGCAACATATTGTGCGAACAATTTTTAAGTCTTGAAACAGAACGATCGAGCATTGTATCTTATGATAAATTACTGCTTTGCAACTTCTTTGCCTCTTTTTTCACAAACATATACCTTACAATTTTAATGACAAACAGTATAAATATACATTTTTAGCGAGCAATTTAAATAACTCTAGAAAAGTAAAGCCCATTTTAGTTTGTTCATCATAAATAAGTAACTTATGTAAGATTACAAAAAAATTTATATTAAAAACAATTTTTATATCTACAGATTTCTGTAGAAAAATATCATCATAAATACTTCACTCATTGACTAAAACGAAGGAAAACAGACTCATTGCGTTCACATAATGAATATGATAACAAAGGAAGCACATGAAAAGATGCAAAAACAGGTTTGAACATGTTGATGAAGCCCCTACATAATTTTTTTTTCTCCAGGACACAAGTACGATACGTTTCCTTTCACAAAAAAGTCCTTTTCACAAAAAAAAGTCGACACTCGACAAGAGGAAGACACATTCCATTCGCTGTTTACGACTACATCTGATGAATGAGAATTAAACAAACAGTTCTGACTCGTAAAAAAACATAATAAAGATGAAAAAATAGAAAAAATACTAATACACTTAAAAAACGAACAAAGTCCATTAAAATCTCTTTGGTATTCAAAATAAGAGCTGTAGCAACAAACAGAGTAGTTTCAACAGTCTGAGGACATTTTTTTTTTAAACTCTTGTCTGTTATTGCATTTTTCGTCCACAAAATGTTTTTATTTGTGCAAAATAATGTAAATCTGACGACACGGTGAGCTTGCAGTTTCGATGTTCAGTCACTATTTGAACCATGATGGACGTCCAGACATCTTTGAAAAAGACAACAGAAAAAAAAAACTTTGGGATACCTGGATGACTAAGTGTTGTTGAGGTAGCCAATAAACATGAAAATAAAAACTGACTGGCATTCGAACATCCTCTGAAGTTTTGTTCAATAGTTAGTTAAGTGCGAAGAGGTCTGTCCAAGTTTAGAAAATGTCTCTATGGTGACTTAAAAGAGTTTTCTGCTGAGCTAAATGCAGCACAGCGCCGGAATCTCGATTTTAAAAGCCTATTTCTTGCTGTATAACGTTTCCTAGTGTTGAAGTCAAAGTTCATTTTTTCTGTTGAAACACCGATGATTGGTAGGGAATTCTTTAAGAGCACCTTGTCCGAGAATCATTATGCTACAATTCAGCCCTCGTCTGTCGTTAATTTAAATTCTGGAAAGGTATATATTATTTGGAAACGAAAAGAATATACTCAAAATTTTCGGTGAAGGTACATTTTTGATAGAAAACTCATATTCTTCTAAACTTTCTGAAATCTACTGCAGACACTTATGTAACAAAAATAAATAAATAAATAAAGCGTTAATGTGGCTTTACTACTTTTACACGAGATAGCTACACTTACTTTTTCTGAATAAATTCCGCATACCCTAAAACTGACATAAAACTGACATCTGTGCCCTAAAACTGACATCTTTTCTGTTGTGTAAAGATGACAAACATTGTTGGACCACGACAAATATCTTCCGTTTCAATGATTTCTTACGGATAAAATAAATACATTTTGTACGCAGGGATTTAATTGTCTAATATTTAGAGTGTACTGATTCAACCTAATTACTAATGAAAAAACTATTACCTGTTCCATTCTAAATGCAAAAATATGAAAAATTGGCGTACAAGAGAAATTCGACTTTATTTTTATTTGTGAATGAATAAAATTTCTCATCGTTACATTAAGTTTTAATTTTTGCACTTTACTGTTTCTATTCATTTGTATTTCAAAAGGCGGGGGTTTTCATTTTTCTTAGGGACAAAAACACTGTGAAAAATAGAAGAGGATAAGGAATGATCAGGAAAAAATAGAGAAGGGGAATACTGAAGATAACTTTCTGACTTTAAGCTAGGCTGTCAGAAAAGGGAAGCATTGAAATATCGGATAGGGCAGTTAAGTTTTGAGAAAAAATGTATGGAAGGATTGATCGTCTATTAAACCGAATCGAGCATTCTAATCACTCTGCTCCAAGTCAACTCAAAAGTGTACTACTGTGTAAGATACGGAACAGCTGCCTGGGCTACGAAAAGTAGTCCCTTATGTTCAGAACGAAAAAGCAAAAGAACAATTGCTTGGAATCAACGTTTTTGTTTGCACAGTAGTTCATCACGCAAAGTTCCATTTTTTTAATGGTAGAGTGTATTAGAAATAGATTTGGGATGAGATGTTATTCGATCAAGAGCCTCGCACTAAGGGTCCCTGACTGTCTAGGTGGGAAATGTAAATTTGAGGGGGAGGCGACAGAGTGGAAGAGATAAGACTTCTCCTAATATCTGCACAAAGAGACAATAAACTGACAGTCGGGGAAATGCGAAAGAAGTGTACTTAAGCAGCCATAGGGGGAAAAAATTTTCCAAGTAAAGATGTAAATGAGGGGGTCAGTATAGTGCATTAATAATGCTTGACAAAAAAGACAGAGCAGAAGTTGAATGTGATGCGGATTGATACTCTTCTGGAGTTTCCTCGGAGATGCTGTGAGCCGTCTACCCTATCTACCACAGAAGTAAACTCTTACGTTGACTTTGAGCATCAGCTGAAGGTCCAAGAGTTTCGTAGTTTAACTACGAGCTTTATGTGCACTGATAAGAAACTATAACTGTTAGATTTCTCCCTTGTAAATCTTTTACATTTTGAACTTTTCCTTGATAATGTTTTCCCCAGAAACTTTTAAGATACTACTTATGATTATTTTAGTTTTCTTCAGTTGTTAAGTGACTTATATGTACCGAATTCCTTCACAATGTCCTTCGTAAATATTTAAGTCCGTTATAATTATTCACCGACCAGCGAACGAATTTTCGCAGCTGATTACAAGGCCACGTCCCAGGTGAATTACGAATAGGAAAATTCACGGTAACAACAGCAAAACGAAATCACTGAATTAATAGCATAATTTGTGAAATTGGCTGAATTTATTTGGCTAAATTTTATTTTACTAAATTGGTGCTTTCAGATTTATGTTTAGAAGCAAGTTTAGCTTTCCGCGATTTGCGCATGTATATCGGTATAGCTGATACACGATTGAATCACCGCTGTTCAGTGGTAGAGAAAAAGCTTTAATCGCAAGAAGTTAGATAGCCTTTTTAATTAATTGGAGCTGTCGTCCTCACTGTTAGAGCAGACCTTTTTTAACATACCATGTGAAATGGCGTTGTTTGGCGAAACGATGGACTTTGCGCAAATTAAAATAATAATTATAATAATAATTACAAATAATAAAAAAGGCAGCTTAGATCTCTGATTTTGCCTCATTCACTGCGAAACGGCCTAGATGACAACAAATGATCAAACACACAGCGTTCTGTATGAAACGTTTTGTTTTAATTTATATTAATGGGAAGTTTTATATTTTATCAGTTTTTATTATCTGTTAACAGACGGTTTTCTTATTTCAACTGTGATTTTTTTCTTATCATATCAAAACAGTATTTAGCTTTTTGACGACATCCTTACGGATTCCGCGGATAGTACTCACAGGGAACGATTACGTAGAATTTTTTGTGAATTTGTGCATATTATACAGAACTGATCGTGAAAGGCAAAATTTGTTTACCCGTTTTAAAGTGTGCGCCTCTTCTAAAGTAGATTATCTGCTCTTTGTGTAAACAGTCAGAATTTGCAATTTTCTGGAAAGGAGTATATGAGTAAAGAATTCCAAGTCATGTAGCAGTAATGAATTATCGACAAAGCAATTAATACGAAACTTAATCATCTGGAAATTAAATGACTGTTAGATGAATGTACTTCTTGCAGGGCTAGAGAAAACTGCACGAGATAGGAATATACAACGCCCATGATAATACAGGAAAACATTGCAGAAAGAGCTGCTGCCATAGTTTGTTTGTGCGAAATGGACTTTATACATTGTATAATTTTGCAGCCAAGTTGCTAAGCAGCGGAAATAATTTTTTTCTGCAGCTCATCAAGGCGTTTTGAGGTTGATTTTGGTACGCTATTTCACATCTGGGAACAATGCATCAAGATTGGAAAAAATTCGTTTCTATTATGTCATATCAAAAATTCTGTAGATGAAAAATGAATCGCCTAGATCGAAGCAGAAATGGCGTGCAGCTATAGATTGAATGTGTGCCATGCCCAGACAAGTTGAAGGAAGTATTCAGAGTATATGAGTGTAATTTTGAGCAACACTAACCCCTGCTTTTTTAATTACTCCATTCAGCCAAAGTGAAATTTGATTTTACGACTAATGTTGCGTAATCTGAGGAGATATACAAAATTTTCATGAAAAAAATAAGATATAAAGTGAGAAGGCACAGGGCGAAATATAAATTATTATAAGATAAGTGTCGTCTCTTCTGTGAGTGGCTGGTCGCAAAACGAAGCAACCGCCGTCACGCGGTTGGATGGCAAACTAAGCTAAAAAAATGGTACGTAAGAGCTAAATCAATAGCAACAATCAACCCCATTTTTTTGTGTTGTTTATGTTTTAATCAATAATACCGAAGCCACCGCATATTTTTCTGTAAAGCATCTGAGGAACGACATCGTTAATTACAGAGACAAGATTACACCATTTCTGAAGCCATGAAGAATAGAACATTTAGCCTCGTGTTAATTATTTCGCTTTTTCACGTCAGAGTACGCATGACTTCCAAGCTTTCGCTGAACGACAGCGATATGATGTACACTAATAGTCAGGTAATTTTTCAGAATGTACGTCGCGAAATTTTGAAGTTTGAAAACAGCAGCGTTCAGAAAAATGTAGGGAATATTAGCAAATTTAGCAAGTCGTGCCTATTCATTTGCGTAAATGCATAGAAAAACCCCTTTAAAAAAAGAACATTCAGTTGCAACGTGAGTAATAGTACACAATCCAGCTGCAGCGTGAGAAGGTAAAAAATCTTGTTTGCTACTTTTCTTGTAATTCCGCTATTAGTTTGACATCCAGCTGCTAGTAGTGAATGGCGCTTTCATTAAACGTCTCCTCTTAGCGTTGTGCGGGCATGTTGATTCACATATATTCGGTTTGACGGGGGGTGGCTTAAAGCTTAACTGTTAGTCTGCGCGACATGTGAACTGATGTCCCCAGGTCTGCGTTCCACTGGACTGATGTTCTCAGGTCCCCCAAGCACCTGCCATAGTTCGGAAGTTGCATTTTTTGGTGATTTAGTTTTGTGTTTAGGCGTGGACATTTCATTAAAGCTTTTCTGTATTTATCTTGCGTTAATATTAAGCACGATTTAATTCGAACCCTGAAATTTACTTGAGTAACGTGTATCAGTTTTTCCTAAAGTTATTGATGCTTTTCTTGTTTTGCATTTAAACATTCCAATAAAAAATCACGGCTATCAAGTAGGCTCTAAATATTCAGTCGAGGTCGCTGTTCAACGAAGCAATATCACGATGCTGATATTTACATATCATCTGATTGTCACAGTTTGGTTTTACAACACGCATTTAACTAGAACACTGGTGCTTGCAACGTTTGAATCCAAATAAAATCATTTTATTATTCTGTCTGCACTCTAAGAACATACCAAGGGCAGAATTCTGTCAGAAAGTTCTATTAGTTAATGAAACCTTTTCACCACAGAAGAGATCATAAATGAAGAATTTTAGAAAACTCCCTTAAAATCTGAGAATTTCAGCTATAATTAGAGAAAATTTCATTTAAATCTGAGAATTTCAGCTGTAATCAGAGAAAATTTCATTTAAATCTGAGAATTTCAGCTGTAATCAGAAGAAATTTCATTTAAATCTGAAAATTTCAGCTGTGATTAGAGAAAATTTCATTTAAATCTGAAAATTTCTGCTGTAATCATACAGCTTACGAATGGAAACGACCTTTGACTAAAAAATGGAATACAAATACGAAATCTAGTGTCAATTAAACCCCATCTATTTTGGCTGTTTCGATTTTTATTGCAATTTTTGCTTGTCTTTTATAAAGAGTAGTATACCTTTTTTTTTAATTTCTTTGGCTCACTACGAAGAAATCAAAGTGATTTTTTTACAGATAAATTACGTGAAATTTATTTTATAGTCCTTCATTGTTAATAAAAAAAAATAAAAAAATAAGGCGCAGCGTACTTTCACTAGATTTTCTTTTCCTGTTTCATTGCAGGTTGCTTTTAAAATCAAGATTCCGGTTGCGTCACACGCAGAGAGATAGATAGATAGATAGAGAGACAGAGAGACATCTGTTCTTCAGAATTAATAATAAATAACTACCGGCATCTTTGAGATCACTGTCATGAATCTAGTGCGCATCACAAGACGGCTTTGATCACATTCAAACGTGAGCTTTGGAACGAGGCTTCGCCTTCCTCACGCATGTAGCTTGAGTGATGATAGTTCTTCTTCGCACGCGTACACACACACAGACACTATCTGCTAGTCCTCCAACCAGTTGATCCGGCGTTTTGGAATTCGGGATTACAGCCCGAGATCCGTTTCGTCTGCGTTTTCGACTATGGTGGGAAGTTGACTGAGGTGGGAGGATAGGAAGCAAACTGTGCAACACAACGCAGTCTCAGCTGGCTTTTGTTTTCAGGATTTCACTTCTAAGTCCTAGACTCAGCACCGGTCCTTGAAAGCGTCTGGACTGAGAGATGGAGACGTTGTTAAACCCGTGTTCGATGTAGCTGGGCGACTACTGTAGTAGTAGGACGGATCTGAAAGTAAATTAAAACAATCTAGATGAGTTTCCGAACAGGAATATTCTATTGTTTTTTATTGTGGTTTTTTTTTACATAAACAAATAAATCATATGGTATTTTTTTTTTTTTTTTTTTGCTTTTTCCGAAATATACATTCTCGCGATATATCACGCGGCGTGGGATAAATAGACATGTAGGAACATATGTAGTGTAATCACCTCTCAATGGGATTTACACTACATATGCTTGTAAAATAATGCTTTTCTTTACAGGTGAAAACCAAGTAGTAAAAATATGTTTTTCTTTACAGAAAAAAATGGCATTAACATTGGATGAAAGGGTAGAGATCGTTCTTCTTAGTGGTCGTCAGGGATGGACCCAGAGGGACAGCGCAGTTGGAAAACTGGTAAATAAATTTAATATATCTGGAAAACTGGTAAATAAATTTAATATTGGATGATGAAATGGTATCAGAACTTGATTTCATTGTGGAACGGCTCAAATGATTCATGCAAGACGGAGCTCCTCCGCATTACGCAAATGGAATGCGTCATTAGCTCGATGACATGTTCTTTCAACGACGGATTTGGAGGAGGGGACCAGTGGAGTAAGCACTACGATCACCTGACCTTAATCCTCTGGACTTTGCATTTTCCTAAGAGCACAGGTGTATGCTGCAAAAATCCTAGATCTTCGTCATTTTATGGAGAGAATTACCGAGGCTTTTGTTGCTATCGATCCCAGTATGCTGAGAAGAATTCAAACAAACGTGGTACACCGGCTAAGAAAACGCATGGGAAATTAGGGTGGACATGTGGAGCACATATAGTTGTATCAGAATAATATGACCACCTATGTATATTTCACAAATGTTCGTCTTGTACACAGCAGAAAGTGCTGCATGTATGGTTCATCAACCGTCATTAATCTAAAAGAAAGTAATCCCGATCTTCCTCGTATCTTTTCAGCAAATCGGAAGCAATCTTTGGTCTCAGATGTGTCTATGGGGACCAAATGTGAGTTTTCAATAAACTCGTTTTCTGGCACTCCAGGCTTTATAAATTCAAATCGTTTTGTTCGTGATTGTTTTGTACACCTACCGACAGCGCCTTTTCCTTAAAGGTTTTTACGGGTTTCTGATATCGAGCACTATTTCCTACTCAGCCGTTAAGAATTCCGATAAAGTTCTTTGTTTGTGGAGGAGCCATTTTGTAAAATTTTATGTCCCTGACATCTAGCGGAAACATTAGGAACTTTTGTATCAGGGTTCGAAAATATCGCACTTCAGACTAAAAGGTATTTTTAAGGATTTCCTGCACAATAAAAAGACGTGCGGGGCAAATTTTTTGAAGGATATGTGGAATTTGTTTGCTCTTGATTCTGTCAAGTGCAAAGACCATTTTTATGTAAAGCCTGCTACCAGGTAGAGACACTCAAAAACAAAGCATCGGTCTTATTAGAAACAAGATAAGATCTCTAACTAATCTGAGAAATAAATTGGCATTGAAAGTCGGAAGGAGACATCTCTCCGCAATATGCGGTTACTGACTACAGGGAACAGAGGGAACCAGAACAGTAGGACGAAGATACAGCTCGTGCCTTAACAGTCCATTGGGGTGAGGGGCTGGAATCTGAGCAATTTTTTTCCATATCCGGTTTCGTGGCATTTCAGGCAACTGTATCTCCCAGTTCCTAATCACGCCTGATGGAAGCCTAAAATCCAGAGATGAATTTAAGGGCTTCTTTGGATCTTTGTCTCGCCAGCATATCAAAAGCTCCTGCATAATTGGATGCACAAAAGCTTGTTTATCTTCACTCATCACCCTTTGATTGCTGACTACTAATGAAGACCACGTGCGTGTGTGTTTTAACGACGGCGTGTGCGTGTTTTCTCTTCCTTTCTTTTTAATAATGGGTGTGTTCCTCTTTGTTCCGCTCACTGCGAACAAAGTACTCACACTGCTGCTGTTGATCAAACCCTTTTCAAAGAAGTTCGTTCCGCAAAGATTTTTTTTCTTCAGGGTTGGAAGAAGCAGTCTACAATATATGTTTCCTACGATACTACATGATTCAAGAACCTATCTCCCCAATTTTCAGTTGCATGGAAAAACATGTGCGTTAAACAGCTCCAGTCCACCGTCAAAACATGCGAAAGATTCAAAGCCATGATGCACCAAAACTTGAGTCTCCGTTCAGCTGGGCGAATGTTCTAAGCAAGGGTTTCGATTCTCTGCGTAGCTGCTCAAGAGTTCTAAACAGGGGTTTCGAGTCTCCGTCCAGCTGGGCAAGTGTTCTAAGCAGGGGGTTTGAGTGTCCGTCTAGCTGGGCGAATATTCTAAGCAGAGGCTTTCAGTCTCCGTCCAGTTGGGCGAATGTTCTAAGCAGGGGGTTTGAGTCTCCGTCCAGCTGGGCGAGTGTTCTAAGCAAGGGTTTATTCAGGAATTTCAAATTAGGGGGCGCTGAAAAAGTTTGGATAAGAACTGAATAAAAATTGGGGAAGCAAATTTTTCGAAGGATGAAAATTTTTATTGTGAGATATTCAGGTCTTACACCTGCAATGAGAAATTGGGAAAACTTCAAAAACTGGAGGACTTGAAATTTTTATGTTTAAGAAAGGTTAAAAGCGAGAATATTTTTTTCGCGGTTATATTTCTTTGTGCTGTTTTCTTTTTATTTCTCATGTCTAAATGCTTCCTTAAAAAAATGTAAAAGCAACTATATATTAACATGGATCGTTAAAACAGTAGATGTCGATATTTTCACAAATCTTGTGCATGCTGAAATGGTTTATGGTCTGCAAAAGGCGTACCACACTAAAGTGAAGAGATACGTATGTGTGTTTTGTGGTTGCCATGTCTGACTTTAAACATCACCTTAAAAACAAGAAAAACGAAAAAAAAAAAAAGGCATTAAACTGCTATCTATACAGACTTAAAAAAAAATTACATTATGGTAGTGGGTATGTAACGATTGGTCGACAAACGGTTGGTCGACATAACGATTGGCCGACACACGATTGGCTGACAGTAACGATTGGTCGGCATAACAATTGGCCGACATAACGATTGGTCGGCGTAACGATTGGTCGATAGAAATTATTAGTTGACATGACGATTGGTCGACAGTAATGATTAGTCGACAGTAACGATTGGTCGACAGCACGTTTGATCGACATAACGATTGGTCGACAGTAACGACTGTTCGATATAACGATTGGTCGACAGCACGTTTGATCGACATAACGATTGGTCGACAGTAACGACTGTTCGATATAACGATTAGTCGACATTGGTCGACATAAAATGATCAAAGGAACTTCGAAAAAAAAATTGAATAAGTGCAAACAGTTTGGCGGTAAATTGCCCCACCAAAAGATTGCCACACATCTTTCAGCAACCCGGAAAATTGCCACATGGTTTTCATTAAGGGGACAGCACAAATCGCCGTTCGTTCGAGAAACGCTTTGAATGTGTGGCAATTTTCCGAGTTTCCGAATTATGTGTGGCAGTTTCCTCAAGGTGCCTATACCTAAAGTGCCCCGGGGCGCTTTCGGAAATAACATCGTTCAGAAGGCCCTCTATATAGATTTCACTTAGAGTACAAAAGATGATACGAGGGCCTATTTGGAAATAAAATGTTATAATGCTGTACGTTCTGAGGACTACATTCTGAAAGATATTATTTCCAAAAAGGAACGTTACGTTTTGAGAAGTCAGTACGTTCTGAGAGGTACCGCTGCGAATGTAAACCATAATCCTCTGAACCAATGGTTATCTCAACCAAATCGTTGTGTCGACTAGTTGTTACGGTCGACTGATCGTTATGTCGACCAATCGTGCTGTCGACCAATCGTTACTGTCGACTAGTCATTACAGTCGACTGATCGTTATGTCGACCAATCGTGCCGCCGACCAATCGTTACTGTCGACCAATCGTTTTTTGACCAATCGTGCGACACCGATGGTAGTAGATACATTAAAGTAAAGCTGAAGAATTCATGTAAATGCTAAGCGCTACTGACAACTGTGCTATGTGAGAATAAAAGGACAAACAATTAAAAATTTTAAAGTACAGTATCTGTATATTTATCTGTGTGTGTGGTGCACACCATCGAATGGAGCGGTGTTGATATTTTTATGGGGAGGGGATGTATGAGGAAATTTAGGGAGGGGTGACGAGGATAAATCCCTGGTTCTGAGGCCCCTGGCTTCTGATCATTTGTTCCAGGTGGGCCCGAGTTCGAGTACCGGATGAGGCATGAATGGTACGTTTGTCCTACGGCAATAGCTGTCGCTTTTTCCGCGAACCAATGGCAATAAATTAGGAATAGGAGACTGCTTCTGGCCTTACGAGTTGCTTAGTTGTCGTTAAACTCCAAAACCGAATTAAAAAAACAAAAAAAGCTGAGTATATGAGGCAATATGGAAAATCGAAGCCATGACTCAGGGCCAAACATTAAGGTAATCAGGCAGTCGAAAAATCGAAGTCATGAAGCAATATTAAATATTGTAAATCATGAGGCAAGTATCGTGCGTAATGCACGTGACTACACACTCTTTAAATGTGAACGAACATTGGAAACCCGTCAAAGAACTCACTTCTGCTTTGAGTCATTGCATCTCAAAGCAGTAACAGGTTTGCTGGCTCCAATTCTTACGACACGAACTGCGAACACTTATGTATATAAAAAAATCCTTCACCATTCTGATCTTGATGATAGTCTGTAGGATACCAAAATTTATGATACATCCCATTAGCACTACTGATTAAGTCTTTCTAGCGCTGAGGAAATAAGCATTACATTTGCCAATGCTGTAGTCCTATTGCGGCTTTCCTGTCTATTATATCTGCCAAACTGAGCTCTTTCCATGGACTAATTACTTTTGAAAGAATAACTCCAAAAAGGTAGCGTAAAGTTCTCGAATAAGAACTTTTCTTTATTTGATAAGCATTGTATCGTAATTTTTGAGACACCGAAAAGCAAGCCTTGTTGTTGTTTTTTATTATTATTACAATTATAATTTTTTTTTTTGGATTGGAGGTTTAACGACAACCGTGAGCAACTCTGTGAGCATAAGCAGACGCCCGTCCCTAATTTAGGGCAGCTGGTTCCAGGGAAGGGGGAGAGCCAGTGCCGTAAGACAAACACAACATCCATGCCTCACCAGCATTCGGACCCATCTCGGACGAATGATCAGAAGCCATCGCTTAGACCACTGCGCCACAGGGGCGGCCATTGTAATTTGGAGGTTTAACGATCATTTTGTACAACTCAGTGTGCTTTAGTCGCCGGTCCTAAATCTGGGTCCACTCGTTCCAGGGAAGGAAGAGAGCCAGTGCCGTAAGACAAACACATCATCCATTCCTCGCCTAGGATCCGAACCCGGACCCATCTTGAGCGAATGGTGAGAAGCCAGAGCTTAGACTGCTGCGCCACCGGGGCAGAAAAAGCAAGTCTTCGTCTTAACAGTTCAAAATTCTATGAATCATTCTATTGCTTAGTAGAAAAGGACATTAGGGAAAACAGAGGAGAGAGAGAGAGAGAGAGGATGGGTGGGGCAGTTGATAACTTTAAATGTTTTGTTACACTTAAAAATCCTCGTATGCAGTGCAATTGTAATTCAGCTGTAATCTTCTGCATCATTCATAAATAACGTTATATTAATCAGTGCTTCAGTGATTGTAGTATGTAAGGAAAACGATTTACAAAGAGAGGAATGATACTATATATTTGTTTTAAACAATTCACTTTTTTGTACCAATTTCCTTTTTATGTCTGTGTACTAGCATTACTTTTAGTTTGTTTTATGACATCTATGCATACGTGAAAAACAATAATGAAAAGTATTAATGATTTCTCCCTATCTGGTATCTCTGTTTATCTGCATTTGTTGGAGTCGTATTGCTATTCATCTCCCTTTGTAGGAGCCGTAGTGCAATTTATCTCCAGGTGTAGAAATAATATTGCAGTTTATTCCCGTTTGCAGGAGTTAAGTAGTAATTTATCATCCTTTGTAACAGCAGCAGCGCAATTTATCTTCATTTGTAAAATCACTGCAGCGGTTTATTTCTTTTTGGAGTATTTATTTCTGTTTGCACACGAAGCTGCGTACCCAGAACCCGTTTTGTTCAGAAGGCATGGCAGCCTTTTGTTGCACAACTCTCGTCCACATATCTTCCAAAGGACAGTCTAACAAATTCACCATTTCGACAACGCTCGCCTACATATCTCCTAAAAACAGTCCAATAAATTCACCATTTGGACGATGCTCGCCCACATATCTCCTAAAAACAGTCCAATAAATTCATCATTTGGACAACGCTCGCCCACATATCTCCTAAAGGGTAGTCCAACAAATTCACCATTTTGAGAACACTCGCCCACATATCTCCCAGGGTAGTCCAACAAATTCACCATTTGGACAACGCTCTCCTAAGGGTCAGTCTAACAAATTCACCATTTGGACAACGCTCGCCCACATATCTCCTAAAGGGAAGTCCAACAAATTTGCCATTTGGAGAACACTCGCCCACGTATCTCCTAAAGGACAGTCCAATAAATTCACAATTTGGACAATGCTATCCCACGTATCTCCTAAGGGCCAGTCTAACAAATGCACCATTTGGACAACGCTCGCCCACATATCTCCTAAAGGGTAGTCCAACAAATTCACCATTTGGAGAACACTCGCCCACATATCTCCCAGGGTAGTCCAACAAATTCACCATTTGGACAACGCTCACCCACATATCTCCTAAAGGGTAGTCCAACAAATTCAACATTTGGAGAACACTCGCCCACATATCTCCCAGGGTAGTCCAACAAATTCACCATTTGGACAACGCTCGCCCACGTATCTCTTAAGGGTAAGTCTAACAAATTCACCATTTGGGCAACGCTTGCCTACATATCTCCTGTAGGACAGTCCAACAAATTTACCATTTGGAGAACACTCACCCACATATCTCCCAAAGGAAAGTCCTGCAATTTCAACATTTGGACTACGCTCGCCCACATATCTCTAAATGACAGTTCGACAAATTTACTATTTCGACAACTCTCACCCACATATCTCTCAATGGAAAGTCCAGCAATTCACTATTGGGACAACGTTCGCCCACATATCTCCCAAAGGAAAGTCCAACAAATTCACCGTTTGGACTAAAACAATTTGCACCATACTACCAATTTCCCAGACCTCGGTCCCAAACGACCAAGCTGTGTGATAGGCCGTTTCCACTGTCGTTGCCTCACAAAGTTCGGAGATCTACCGCCGTTGGATAAACAGTCTCCTAACAGGTTGGTAGAAGTCTGTCGATGAAGAGGGGAACTCCGTTGTCTAGACGGGTAGGTGCTTTTATGAGAATGTGCAGATGGTACTTTCTATTTCAGACATTTCATCTGCACCAACCAATATTATCAATGCAATAAATTCAACTCAACTAACGAGTAGGAGAAATAAATGGCAACTATTAAGCTATGCATAAATTACCACACTGGATCACAAAATCGAAAACGGAAATACAAGATGTATATGACTTGACATAGTGATTTGCTGGCAGTATTAAAAAGAGTAGCACACAGGGTTGTACTTACTGACAATACTACTGGAAGTGTACCCATAAGCTCCGTAGGCTGCCGTGGAGTACTGCGTATAAGGAGATGTGTATGTATATTCTGAACCTGGAACTGCCGCAACTCCTGTGCCTGGGACAGCCATGCTAGAAACTGTAAGAGAAAGACAATGAACATTAAATTTGATAATAATAATAGTAACATGGAAAATATATTAAAATTATTTTCATCGAAATATTTGCTGCAGTTTACTACTGCGACACATTTTGATATTGTTTTTGGTACCATCAGTTTACAAATTAACAAACTCGCATGAAGAGCATAAGAAAAGACCAAAATAAACCACCTGACTATATTTAACGAGAAAATTAACGTCTGCTTACATAGAGCGAGACCAGTGCAGACCCTTCCCGGAAATAATCCAGTGTCGCTTAATGAATTTAAGACAATGAATGGGCTGCATTCCTACAAAAGATTCATCAATAAGGCTAACTAAGTTATTGTTCACGTGAATGAAATGAACTCATGAATGGTTATTGTGCTAGACAGGTTTACCATTTTCTCGTGTGACTTTCTTTTTCCAATACCGTATTCAGTTCTTGAGGAGTCTTCGTATACTTTTTATTCACTTATACAGGGTGTGCCATGTAAAAGAGGCTCGAGTATAATGAACGAAAATGCAAATCCACCTTAAGTATGCGTCGGCATGACGTGGCAGATATTCCCGTTGCAGACGATAATCGGCGAATCGACTTCCGAGGGCTTTTGTAACATCATTGTGCATACATCCTTGATATTGTCTTCAGTACGAATTGCCTTGGGTTTGTTTCTTTTCCTGTTGCACACCATACCAGTTTCACGAAATTTCCGCACTAACTTATGTACCGCTGATTTCGCCGGTGCTGTACAAAGTGGAAGTTTTTCTATAAAGAACTCATTTAAGACCTTATATGAGTTATTTCTGAAATACTGTTTCTCAATAAAAATCCGCTTTTCCGTACTTAAACCATTTCCGTTGCCTTTGTTCTGTCTTCACTTACACTTATGACTGCGTACCTACACTGCTCTGGTTGTGACTAACCACTCCGGAGAATTTCTTTGCAGCTGTACACGCAGAAACCGGTTAGAAGTGGAACAAAGCGGTTTTAACTGGAAACCCCCAAACAACTTTAACCCGCCCAACAACGTCTGGCCAAGGGGCCTCTTTTATATGGCGCACCCGGTAGTAGCGCCTTATCGGAAACCAAAGGAACTCACATCGATGTAAGTCTCATTTTTTTTTTCTTACCGACCTTTGATTTTGTGCTTGAACGCTAAATTTAGAAAATTAAATTTCATATTTTCATCCTAATGAATAGCTTGCACAAACAAACCAGTTTTAGGACCCCAGGTTTCGTTAAGGCTAAGTCGGACGGAATAATTTTCCATGGAGAAGTCTAACACAGAAAAATCTCAGCACTTTCTTATTACCAAGTTGACTGTTAAAAAAATCCATTTTAGAGATCCATAAAGAGATTAAAACAAAAGCTAATTAATAATTCTAAGCATAATGTTTCTTTAGCATGCGTAAAATACTTCTGTTTAAAATAACCACGCAACCCGAAAGGGAAAGGTTCTGAAGAAAACAACTGAGTAGCAGCCATGATTATGTCCAATCCACGTAGCAGTTAGATGATTAGAATACGACCTCTTATTTAAATCAGTTAACGGCGATCTGGTGTCTAATTTAATTAACACACGACCCGACTCGTAAATTAGCGATCTGGGGCAGATAAAAGTACGCTTGCCGAGTGTTTCCTCCAGAACATGCAAAGTACACTTTCCAACATTCGATTAGGTGAATAGGAAATGACCTACAAATTTTGAAGATGACAATTCGTTTTTTTGGTGTAAATATGACAAGGATGGTAAGTCAGATAATATCCGAAAACTTCAAAATTTCGTCGTCCTGGCGCGGGAATAGAATCCGCGTTTCCCAGATAGCGCCCGGGTATGCTAACCAGTATACCACCCAGAACGGCCAAGTCTCAAGTTTCCGATAAATTTGAATATAACCATCACAGGATTCGCTAGTCGAAGCCACTGGCTTCCACGAATCTGGAGGTTAAGAATCCAATCCCGTGATTGCCCGGAGCAGCAGATAAATCCTGAATGAAATACGGGATTACACCATATAGTACAAATTTTGAAGATGACAATCCGATTTTTATTGTAAGTATATGACAAGGATGGTAAGTCAGATAATATCCAAAAACTTGAAAAATGTGATGGTTATATTCAAATTAATCGGAAACTTGAGACTTGGTCGTTCTGAGTGGAGTAGTGGCTATCATACCCGGGTGCTATCTAGAAGACGCAGGTTCGATTCCCGCTCCAGGACGACGAAATTTTCACGTTTTCGGATATTATCTGACTTACCATCCTTGTCATATTTACAACAACAAACGGATAGTCATCCTCAAAATTTGTATTACATGGTATAATCCCGTATTTCATTCAGGAAATTACCTATTAATTTTGCGATTTAACTTTGGGATATAACTTTTTTCAAAACGTACTGCCGTCTTCACCTATCAGTCTCGTCTCTCGAAGGGAGAAAATGAAATTAATTAGTGTGTGACGTACCTGCCAGCAGGACGCACACGACATAAAGGCAGATAGGAATCAGAATAATCGTCTGCGTAGCTCAGTTGGTAGAGCGACTTGTTCCGGAATAAGCGGCCTCGGGTTCGAATCCCGGCGTAGACCAAAAATGACGGAGAAATTTACTTCGTTCTAATGGCGCTCGAACTATCCGGATGACCCGGCCATTCAAAATCTCGCATTGGTGTGATGTTATTTCCACACCGCGAGACAGGAAAAATCAGAGAATTCCTTCTCCAGCGCTTCGAAAAATAAACATGTGTGATGTTGCATTCCACATAGCAGATTGACTGGGAGTTCTCAAGTGCACGTTCTACAGTGGATGGCTGCCTGCAACGATTCATGGTCACGGCTGACCCGTGGGCCATGCCCCCGGCCCTCTTTCGGGGGGAGATGTGACGTACCTGCCAGCAGGACGCACACGACATAAAGGCAGATAGGAATCAGAATAAAACGTCTGCGTAGCTCAGTTGGTAGAGCGACTTGTTCCGGAATAAGCGGCCTCGGGTTCGAATCCCGGCGTAGACCAAAAATGACGGAGAAATTTACTTCGTTATAAGTGTTCTCCCTTTCTCTCTTAAAGTACGTAGGTGTATCAATAAATAAGTTTCCCATGTTTCGCATAACTTTTGTTAAACAATGAGAAACCAAAAGAGCATAATTTCTGGAACACATGCCTGTCCTTTATTTTTCCACGTAATCGCCAGGTTTTAGTTTAAGCACTTGTCGGAACGGGAAACCAGTTCTTCAATATCGAGAAAGTAAATGCTCGCTCCAGGTTCACGTAGACATGTTTTCACAGCTTCCTTGACTTCATCATCATTTGCGAAATACTTGCCTCCAAGGTCATTTTCGTATATGGGAACAAGTGTTGAACGCAGGGGGCTAAATCAGGACTGTATAGGGGATGCAGCCGTTCTTCCCACTTGAAATTGCGAAGAAGCTCCTGCGAGGACGCAGCTTTGTGTGGGGTTGCTTTGTCGTGCAACAAAATGATTCTTTTAGACAGTTTACCTCGTCTTCGATCTTTAATTTCTTTCCTTAACTTCTTCAATGTCTCACAGTATCTTGCAGCATTTATCATACTCCCTTTTTCTATAAACTCTGTGTACATCGACCTCTCGCAATCAAAAAAGACCTTTCCGGGAGACGTCACGACTTTATTTTTTATTTTTTGCAGTTGGTGAGCTGGGGTGCTTCCACACCATGCATACCAATTTTCTTTCTGGTGCGAATTTTCTTCCACGTGTCATCGCCGGTGACGATGCGCTGCGCAAAATCTGTGCCTTCTTCTGAATAACGTTGCAGGAACACAAGACGACGCAAATCGTTGATTTTTGTGCTGTTCCATTAAAGATTTTGGAACCCATTTTGCGTATATTTTTCTGAGATGCAGGTGCTCGTGAATGACAGCGTGTACATTACCATATGACACGCCCAAATCTTTGACAATTTCATGAATTTCAAAGTGGCGGTAATCCCTAAGCAACTCCTCGACGGGAGAAATGTGATCAACGGTCGTCGAAGTCGAAGGTTTGTCTCTGCCCGTTTCATCTGTCAAATTCGTACGTCCTTCTTCGAACTGCTTACACCATTTTCCAACTGTGCGGCGAGACGAGACATTGCCTCTTGTCTATGAACACTCGACACTTCACAGTGGATTTCAGTTGGATTCAAACGTTTTGCCCATAAAAAACGCACTCTTCCGCGAACCTTCAATTTTCGAGTAACTCTCCAGCTGCAGCGCCATAACAGACGACAGTTAACGAATAAACTACGCAGCACAATTGTGCCACACTCCTTCCAGAAGCGAATTACGAAACGTCTGACGTCACTTTGCAGCAGTGTTTTCTTCCTTCTTTTCATTTCCGATGTAGTCGCCGCTATGTGAAACTTATTTTTTCATACGCCCTCGTAATTTCATTTTATCCGTTTTCTTTTTATCTTTCTTTTTTTTTTTTTTTTTTTTTTTGAAGTGAAGCTGTCTCAATCTCGCAACAAACTTTTCATTATTTGAATTTTGAGGATTAATATTAGACATCGCTGGGAACCCAGCCTGCATCGATAATGGACATTATTGTAGAAGTCTCTGTTTTCTGAACTTTGAATGATCGTCACTTAGGCAGACTAACTGCTTATAGTTTCTTCTTTTCAAACATTGTTACAAAATGAAGTTGAACAAAAAATAACTGTCTTTAGCAATATTGCACCATGGAAGAATAACTTTCTTTCCTTAAATCGTAAAATAAAATCCGTATTGCATTCCCCTCTTTTGACGGCTTTTATAGTTCAAGAAAACCCATAACCATCTAAATGAAATATTTAACAAACATTCGGAATTTAGGAAGCAAACAGAGAAAAAGTAGCGCTCAAACACAAATTATCTGTTTGAAATTTTGATGGCTAATGCGTTTTTTAAAGCCTTTTCATTTTAGCATTTTAAAGATTAATCCAAAGATAGAATGCTTAACACTCGATGAAAATGCATATGATATTTGCAGTTATACGTGTTTAGATATTTTTCTTTAAGTTACCTGCCTTTTACATATATTGTTCACTTGAATGAAAGGAACTTCACATGAAAATGTAATTTTTTTACAAAAATTATCAAAAAATAACTTGTCGCATATTCTTATGTGACGGTAACGTAACTACTGCCATATGCTATTCAAATAAACGAAACTGTAACTTTTGTCATATATTTTTCACAAGGACGGAAACAATGACAAACATGAAATAAGGGATTACACGAAGTTGTAATCCGTATTAATTTGAAGTTGTGATTCCGTCTATTGGTGCAAATTATGACAAGAGTGGTAAGTCAAATAATATCCAAAAACTTGAAAATTTCATCGTCCTGGAGCGGGAATCGAACCCGCATCTCTCGGTTTGCGCCCGAGTATGCTAACCACACCTCCACCCAGAACGACCTAGTCTCAATGATTTCTATTCTCTCAGATTCGCTAAATATGAATGTCGTTGCTTCGACTGGCGATTCCTGTGATGTGTTAAATTCAAATTACTCGGAAATTTGAGATTTGGTCGTTCTGGGTGGTGTAGTGGTTAGCATACTCGGGCGCAAACCGGGACACGCCGGTTCGATTCCCGCTCCAAGACGATAAAGTTTTCGGATATTATATGATTTACCACTCTTGTCGTAATCTACACCAATAGACGGAATCACAAATTCAAATTTATATTCAATGACAAACATTTGAGGCACATTCATAAGAAGGGAAGGTGAGTTTTTTAAATTGTTTGAAAGAAAGAAATGATAACTTTTTGTATATACACATCTCTATATCAACCAAACGAAGCCGGTGAATGTTGTGATATATTTTTCATAAGAAGGAATCTTAACTCGCTTTCGATATCTTTCTCCTCATTGTAAGAGCCATGTAAATACAAAATTGATATTGACTAATTCCACGTTTAATGCAGATAGTATTTCGAAAAGTTATGCATAAACATTTCACTAATTTGCTTGTAGATGTATTTCAGTAACAGATAATTTCAACGACATTCAAGCAATTCTGTTTTTATCACAATGTATTGACATACCAGAGAAAGAGAAAAAAAAAAAAAAGAGTCTTTTAATACACACAACCACAGTAGCCGACTACGGGGATGCTCATGGGATGATCATTCCTAAAAATGATTTGAGCAGCGCTCGGCACACTTCCGAATTTTCGTTGACATAGTACACTGAATCCACACTTAAATATTTGTCCTCAAAAAAATTTCCAATATTTGTCGTCATAACAAATTTTCCACAAAATGGAGTCTATTCTCGTCTGGCGTCAAATCCACGCCGTCATTGAACAGGTTACTGCAGAAATTCAAAGCAATTTGCTCTCTGACATAAGTATTCTGCTTACGAGGATGCCCATAGGGGCCGAGGGATTTGCAGCCTGGAGATTTCTTTTCCCTTGAGGGCAGTCAGACGGCCGGTTAAGTATATGGTCGAGAGAATTGTACCCTGGGGACTTCGTTTCCCCTGAGGGCAGTCAGATGACCAGTAAACCGAAGCTTTGCCATATTCACGCGCAGACCTCGCATAGAACTAGCTACCAGGCTCGCACTGCTAAAATATACGTATATATCTGTTTTAGTTTTGTTTGGAAGTTTAACGACCACCGTGAACAACTGGATGGAATATAAATAGTCGCCCGTCCCTAATAGGACTTCTGGTTCTAGATAGTTCGAATTCCGATGAAGTATGGACGTTGTACTTATCTGGCCTAAGATAAGTACAACGTCCATACTTCATCGGAATTCAAGCCCGGATTCATATCAGGCGAATGGTCAGAAGCCAGCGCTTAGGCCATTACGCCACCAGGACGGCTCCACTAAAATATAAGCATTTGGTTATAATTTTCACTTTTTTAAAACCGGTTTGCTATGACCGAACACGTTAAATTCGCTTTTATACTTTAATTTAAGCCATCCAGTTATGAAATTTGAGCTATTCACAACAAAAAAGTTAAAAATTGAGAGTTAGAATCATTCTTATAAATTAAATTAGATCCAACAGAAACAACAGTAGCTCAAGAACAAGCTGTTGCTTTAGTTTTATTCCTTTATTAAAGACAAATATTCAAGTATGGATTCAGTACATTATAATTACAAAAATTGTGAAGGGTACAGAACACTCCTCAAATAATTTTAAGAGGCGCTCAAGCCCCGAAGCACCGCCGTAGTCGGCGCTTATGCATGCAGATGAGTCTTGGTGGTGTAAGTTGCTTAAAGAACTTTAATACTGGTGGCGCTGCTCAAAGTGCAGAATGGCGTATTCACGACAGAAAACGAAGTACAATACTTGCCTGAGGAATACTGTCCAAAGGAAGGTAGAGTGCCGTAGGTGCCAGTGGGACTAAGTGGACTGTGCACAGGTTGAAGGACTGTCAAAGCAGAAGTGACGCCTGCCAACTCAGCTTTCGCCGGAGACGGACTACCACATACATCGGCTGTGCCCACTGTAAGTGACGTCACATATCACGTGAATACACATGCAGAGTGTCGTTATATATCATGTAAATTACACATGCAAAAATAACATGCAAGTCGCTATAAGAAAGTGCATATGAATAATTAAAAAGAAAACAAAAAGGAAAGGAAAAGTGTTAATTATGGAGTAAAAGTGCTTCAACATTTGGAATATTAACGCCTGAAGGAAGTTAGTAATTGGATTCAAAGAAGCATGCTGATAAGCTTTCATTCATGCGTTCTTTATGAAACCCGATAATGTTGACACAGAACGGGCATGAATGGCCAATCCTGTTGGATTACTATCTTTCAAAGAGTTCTGACTTTGTTAGATTAAGATATACTAAATTTCGTTTAACTCGTTAGTATAGATTCACTTTAGGGATTGCAGAGGAGATTTAATATCATGAAAATACGAGCAAAGTGGTAGATGCGAAAAACAAAAATGTGAGTGGTTCATGCAGTCCAGAGACAGACGGTCTTCATTGACGCATCTTTAAAACGAATGAAACTGCTCGGCGACTTTAGAAAATATGAGTTTGACCTTTTGCTTAAGCAAATTTCTTTCACAACAGATTTGACCGAAATTCGTCCAAGCGAAACACACGTGGTTCTTAGTAATCGTTCTTCAGTAACCAAGAATCCTTCGTGAATTGTCCTAATTGTCCTATGTGCTCAGAAATTGTCCCTTTCATTTTTAATTTATGTATGATTCTCTTAGACGCCAAATGTCATTAGGATTTCTCAAGGTAATAAATACGATTTGTCAGCTGTTTTGGAAAGTTGCTGATGCAGTGAATTTCGTCAAAATTAGCCTAATGATTTCGGCCATGGTTTTAGTTTCATATTTATTAAAGTATGTAAATATGAATATTAAAACACCTTAGCTTGCACAAGGCCGGAACAAGCTTTTCCTATCAATGGGGAAAGTAAAAATACATTCTCAAACCTTCACAAGTCGTGTTTGTCTTGGCAAATGCCCGCTTTGCCTCGCTCCGGCACTGATGAAGTGCATGCATTGTTGATATTGTGCACTGAAAACTCGTTTCATTATAGCTCAGTGCATTAAAAAATAGCATTACGTCATCTTTGCAGCGCTGCGTCTGAAACCAGTACTTTGTATGTAAAATATGTTTGGTCCATATAGTGTTCCTGAAGATTCTCACTTCTGTGTAAGCACAGCTGACAGCTTAGGGTATGCGATAAAAATTTATTAGCCGCCCCGGTGGCGCAGTGGTCTAAGCGATGGCCTCTGATCATTCGTCCGAACGGGGTCCGGGTTCGAATCCCGGTGAGGCATGGATGTTGTGTTTGTCTTACGGCACTGGCTCTCTCCCTTCCCTGGAACCAGTGACCCTAAATTAGGGACGGGCGACTGCTTATAGCCCATTGAGTTGCTCACGGTGGTCGTTGAACCTCCAATCAAAAAAAAAAAAAAAAAAAAAAATTTATTACACCTACAACTATACCTTGGGCAACAGATATCAAGCGGTGGCCGCGGATGGCCCAGTGGTCGGCGTTCATGGCTGCAACGAAGAGGACCCAGGTTTGATCCTATGCAGGTACGAAAGCTCGAACTACTAAATATCCGCCGTGCGTTGGATGGGCACGTTAAGCCGTCGGACACCGGGTACTGGCCCCCCGGTAATAAACCGCCACGTCTAAGAAGATACTACTACACGTAGCAGTAACGAACAGAACAATTTTCATGAGCAATTTGCCGTCATGTCTTAAAAGAAACTTGTTTTATCAATGATTCATTGTAGTTCTTAAAAAAACATTGTGTGCCTAGATCTGAGCTAGAAAAATAAAATTGCGGTATCGCAAAGGGTGAGGCGAATCAAAGCAGAGGAAAGCAAATCTAATTTTCATTCCCCATTTTGTGTGGAAAATAATAATAATAACAAACCGTGCTGTGCAGGATTGCGAGGCAAAGCAAAAAATTTGCTTAAATGATGCCGCTAAAAAAAAAAAAAAAAAAAGGGCGATAAATTTTAATACTCATAGTAGTATTTACAAACTATTTCTGAAAATAAAAACAAAGCGCAAGAAATATCTCAAATTGTTTAAAAAATTGAATTGCGAATGCTGTTGTTTTAAATTATCATTATTAAATATTTCTAAATTTTACTAAATTAAATAACTTTTTTCTCTTATTCCAGCAATAGAAGATAGTTGCTTTTCAGTTTCACTGCTCATGTTGCTCATTGTTCAAACCCAACACACTTCCGCTGAATGAATAAAAAAATTCGGACACTTTCAGCGCTGACAGAAGGCAGTCTCGTTGTTTACATCAGCGCTTTCCCGTCAATCAAACCCAATGATGACTCAGGCGTTAAAAGTGTTTTAAACCGTTTTCTCACATGACAGCACATTTAGTGCGGGCTCAGAGCAAAGCAAGAAGGAGCAACCGGCGACATGACTAAATATTGTATCAACACTGGCTGGTTATTAAGTCTTCGAGTCACGCTATGTTTAAGAATCAGGACAGTTGCCAATTACACAATTAATAATACCCCGGCGGCTGGAAACATGGAGGACGCGCGTGGTGCCACCTGATTTATTGGCACTCTAAGAGACCGATCAGCATCATTAGTTTTCAGCGTACCTGTAAGAGGTAAAAGAAACAAAAAAATAAGCGAGCTATTCTCACGAGTGTTCAATCATAATCGTCTTCTGCGAGTTCTTTGGGGATCACTTTACCTCATAACACCATTCTCGTCACGCATATTTATTTTAATACAAATAGACAATTCTCACAGGCCTTTGAGAAGTGCTTCCCAACCTGGGTGCTACCACCTTAAGGAAGGATTTTTTTAAAATTCAGGAGAGAAATGAACAATCTTTTTATGTTTATTCATTTATTTGTCTCGGGGACCCCAGTGAGCACCTAGATCAGATCAGATGTAGAGGATTTTAGGAAGGGAGTGTCTGACCCCAGGTCTTAAACAACCCTTAGAAATAGTAAGCTAGGAGATTTGGGCTAGAGTGCCCGATAGGAAAGTGACACGGAAGCGAAGTAGAAGGGGGGGGGGATGCCCTTATTTATTACCGGGGGGCAGGGCAGTACCCGGGGTCCGACGGCTTAACGTGCCCATCCGACGCACGGCGGATATTTAGTGGATCGCGCGTTCGTAACTGCCTGGGATCGAACCTGAGGTCCTTTCCGCGGCAGTCACGAACGTTGCCCACTAGGCCACACGCCGCCCGTTTAGGAAGAGAGTATCTGACCCCAGGTCTTAAGAAATAGGAAGGAGATTTGGGCTAGAGTGCCCGATGGGAAAGTGACACGGAAGCGAGGTAGAAAGGGGGAATAAGACGCCCTTATTTATTACCGGGAGGCCAGAGCCCGACGGCTTAACGTGCCCATCCAACGCATGGCAGATATTTAGTGGTTCGAGCGTTCGTATTTACCCGGGATCGAGCCTGAAGGTTCTTCCGTGGTAGCCACGAACGTTGACCACTAGGCCACCCGCGGCCCCAGTGAGCACCTAGGAGTCGCCGTCCCTATTTTAGGGCCACTAGTTCCAGGAAAGGGGTAGATTCAGTGCCGTAGTTGGACACCATAACATTAAGGTCTCACTCGAAACTCGAACAATCAGCCAAAAACCCACTCGGCCAAATAAACTACACCGAAGAGCCAATATGACCAGCGCGTCTTTATGCAAATCGAAGCAATTGCAGGTATACGACGGCGTTTGTGATGGTCATGAAATGGTATATGTAACACCTGATACTGAATTCTGTTAATCAGTGCTATTTTTGTTCTTGAGGCGAGAAAGGCAGCGCGAGTTTGATAAAGGCTGAATTGTAATGGCCGAACAAATGGGTCAGAGCATTTGCGAGACGGAAAGGAGGTTGATCACGGGTAACTGTGGTTAGAACCTTCAAAAAGTGGTCCGAGGAAGAAAAAACCCACAAACCACCGGCAAGGTGTAGGCCAACCATGGCTCATCGATGCTCGATGTATTATGCTACAACACACAATACATCGAACCCTGCTGAAAATGTGGCTGCGTAGGCTCAGTCTACTCCGAGTGTCTATGCTAACCTCAGTTCACGGTCGAAAGCGCCTACAACGGACATGCGAGCATCAAAACTGGACTTGAATGATTAGAAGCAGGTCGTCTGGTCTAGTTAATCTCGTTTCCTGTTGTGCCAGCTGGACGGCCAGGTACGTGTGCGTCTTTTACCTGGAGAAATGCACCGTAAGACGAAAAAAAACAAACAAAACCCGGTGGCGAAACTGTTATGCTTTGGGCAATGTTTTGCTGCGAAGCCGTGGGTTCAGTCATTCAAGTGTAGGAAACTATGATGCCTAACAACTACCTAAACATCATTGCAGATCAGTAACATCCTTTCATGGCAACGGTATACCACCTCTAGTATAGTGCCTTCTTTCATCAGGATAATGCGCCATGCCACACTGCCCGGATTGTTCGGGAATGATTCGTGGATCATAAGAAAGACTTCCAGGTATTTCTCTGGTCTCCAAATTCCCCCAGTCGAGCTTCTGTGGTTTGTATTGGAACAGCAAATCCGATCTACGGTGGCTCAACCACGTAACTCACAAGACTTAAAGGATCTGCTGGTAAAGTGTTGGTACCAGATACAGCAAAACACCTTTAGAAATCTCGTAGCGTCCATGTTTCGCCGGGTAAGAGCTGTTTTGGCGCACGTGGAGGAGCAACATCATATTTGCCAGGTGGTCATAATGTTTTGGCTCTTCGGTATGTAAGACATCTCTTTTGGCAACTTCGGGCTTTCGGCCTCGTCCTGATGTTCGATTGCCAAAACACCCTGAAAGTTGTGTCCCTTCCCTATGTAATGGCTTGGCTGTAACCTCTTCGTAGAGCCAGTGGCTCTAAATAGGGGATAGGTGACACTTCCTAAACTTAGGGGGGCGTAAAACAAAAAAAAAAAAAAAAAAAATCGCGTTTGAAAACTTTGCACACCTCAAAGTGCAATCTTAAACTTAACACTCTTTTATAAGAATCTTCGTCGTTAGAAGTTTCTTAGTCTAAAGATAATGCTGGAAGAAATCATGGTGAATTGTGATCCGGGACGCTCTGCCTCATGTTAATGCACTAAGAAGAAATATGATGACAAGATTTAAAGCGTTTGTTTGTGCTGGTTACCTTTTTATGGTTGATGAGCAAGACGTTCTCTCATTAATAGGCGGATTTCATAGCCTTGCAACAACAGTGTGAAGTTTAAATGCAAATCAAACACTATCGAATATTCTGAGTCAAACGTCGAATCGCCTAAGTTCATCTTTATCAAAAGGTAAAATTGCTGGTACTGGCTATTCCAATAACACGCTTAGATTGTTGTATGGTTACTCAGTAAGAACATCCTGTTAATTTCAACATACGTAAACAAGTTATTAATATCTAACATATCATCAAGTTTAAGGCAATTATGAACGCATTGCCAATTATTTTTTTTGTCGAAATTATAATTAACCATAAAAAGGTTACCAGCATAAGCAAACGCTTTAAATCTTGTCATCATATTTCTTTTTAGTGCATTAAATCTTGCCATCATATTTCTTTTAGTGCACGCTTAGATCTCTGTTGTATGGTTACTCAGTAGTAACATCCTGTTAATTTCGACACACATAAAAAAGTTATTGATATCTAACATGTCATCAAGCTTAAGGCAATCATGAACACATTGCCAATGATTTTTTTGTCGAAATTATAATTAAATTAATAATATGGATTTTCCACTAAAGCAATGCACGCCTATTTTATTTATTTGATTTATTTATTTAATATATTTTGCTGAAATGAACACTTTTGCTTCCCAGATTGCGGTTTATTTCACTATTATTCGGAATTTAGTTAAAAAAGATAGACTTTTTAAAATTATAAATATTTTAATTTATTTGGAATTCATTTAATTTAGCTAAATTATAAGAAATTCCCTTTTAGAATTTTTACTGAACATAAAGTATTTTCAAGAATTTATCAGCTCTGAACGCTCAGGGAAAGGCTGAGCAGAATAAATAAATTAAGATACATTTTGGAAAGCATTGAATTAAAGCTACACGATAACAAAAACAGATTGTTTTCTACTCCACTGTCAGCTTTAAACATAACTGCCTGCTCTCTAATACATGTGCTCGTGCAAGGTATCATATTGATCTTGTCATATTTGAAAACATAAGATGCTACAAATGCATTTACTTTTAACACTAAAATAAGCTGTTTTTTAATGCATTTGTGCGCGTGCTTATTTAGTGTAGGGCACAAAGGTTTTCAAGATCGGCTGCTAATGAAAAAGAGAAAACCGTTTGGTCTTTCGCTTTGTGGTTCGTTTGTTAATTTGTTTTTCTCAGTAACTTCCGATCTTATATATTGGTATTAATGGTGTTATTAATAATAATAAAAAAGGGCTATTAATTCGAAAGTTTTGGGAACGTTGCAGCTAGATTGCATGAAAATTTGTTTTTCAGTGTTTTCTTAAAATTAAATAATAAATGTCTTATTGTTTCACGCAATACCATGGTTTGTTATTTTGGTATCTACAATATTCTATTTAAGCGAAAAAAAAAATAAAGCAAAAATTTATTAAAGGATCGTTTGCTTCACGCGTGTACAATTGAAACAAACAGCAGGTAGATCGCGAGATAGATAAACAAAGAGACAGATAAATAACAGTGAAACCGAATTTAAAAATGTAAAAAATTAAAAATATATAACCGCTTTTGGGCCGCCACCAATAATTTTTTTTTCTTGATTAGTCTGCGTGAAAGCACCGCCACCAATAAATTTCAGAACTTTTTTTAGACATCTAGAATTTCCACCACCATTCACTTATTATATATAAAACGTCATATACCAAAAATTACCAATATATGCACTCATTTATACATTTCAAATCAAAGCAGTAATATAGTATACACACATTTGAAATAATATCACTACAGGTTTTCAGACACTAGAGTTCATCAGTAAATTGCAAATGAAAATACTCAACTTTCACGACGCTGTTACATAATTTGTAAACACTTTTGAAGCACAAAAAACTCAACACGCAAAGAAATACGTATGAGTGCGCGTTGGAGGAGTTTGAATTCCAAGCCTTTTACATGATAACATAAATCATGTGTTAGTGCATAACAGTAGTGCATCACCGTTCGGCAATGCAGAAACGAGCCAGCCGCTGGAACTTAGTTGCTAGAGTTCTATAAGTTGATTTGTTACCTAAAGTTTTAAATGTGTAGCATCTGAGGCATGGCCGTACTTTTTACGACGGAAAGAACTTCGCTCCAAATATTAACAAGCGCATGGGTGGCTTATCATTCTTTGCCAACCTGAAACTTGTCATTGTTTTTGAAGCCATGAAACACATTTACTGGAGTTCTTTATCGTTTCTTAAACCGTTAAACACGTTTTCAGAGAACTTTAGTAAGCCAAAGACCTGTGGTCTGCCGTACGTTTTAACTACTTTTATTGTCAAGGACTAATTAACCATAAAAAACGACCGCTCATTTGGCCGAAAGATCAATTCACCGAAACAGACTTGATCGAAACGTCAAATTCAACGAACAGTCATTTTGCTAGTTTATTCATCGAAGCGTCGTTTCACCGAAATATTCAATTTACTGAATAGTCAGTTAACTGAAAGCTCCGTTTTACCGAAAAGATGTTTTCTGAAAAACTCATTTAACCGAAGTGTCGTTTCACCGGTTTATTTCACCGAAGGATCGCTTTACCCGTTTATTTGATCGAATGATCATTTTACCGTAAAGTTCAGTTTACCGAAGGGTCGTTTAACCAAAAGTTTCATTTTACTGAAAGTTTCGTTTTACACGAAAGGCCATTTTTTTTTCGAAAAATCCATTTCACTGAAGAGTCGCTTTTCCGAAAAGTTCATTTAACCGAAATATCGTTTTACCGGTTCATTTCATTGAAAGGTTCGTTTTAACGAAGTCTTTTTACTGAAAATCACATTTCAACGAAGAGCTGAAAGGTTCGTTTTAACGGTCTTTTTACTGAAAGTCACATTTCAACGAAGAGCTGAAAGGTTCGTTTTAACGAAGTCTTTTTTACTGAAAGTCACATTTCAACGAAGAGCTGAAAGGTTCGTTTTAACGGTCTTTTTACTGAAAGTCACATTTCAACGAAGAGCTGAAAGGTTCGTTTTAACGAAGTCTTTTTACTGAAAGTCACATTTCAACGAAGAGCTGAAAGGTTCATTTCACAGAAGAGTCGTTTTTCCGAAGGGTCTATTCATCGAAAATTTTCATTTAACCGAAAGATCTTTTCATCGAAGCATTTTACCACCAAAAGATCATTTTGCCGAATAGTTCACTTCAATTAAATGAATAAAGGTACCGCATTGCTCATCTGAATATATTACTTGGATGTTCGAATAGTTATCATACCCGATTAGTACTGAACTTCAAAAGCTCGAGACTAAACACATGCTTCTGAACTAGAATCTGTCAGTCAGGTCCGATTTCTCTCAGCGAAATTATCAGTCAGCACTGTTGTATCTAAGCTGCGTAAGAGAATGCTTACAAAAGTTTCAGCTTCCGTCAATGCTTTTGTACTGAAAACCGTTTATTGTGACACAGTAAAATTTAATTTTTTACTAAGAAACTTAGAAACTTACAGTTTGTATCGAATCCTGGGGGAGGGCGGGGGGTAATATTAGTTCGTTATAGCTAGAGTTTATTTATAATCAAACAGATTTTTCTTCTTCTTACAACCTTCAGATATTTGAGTGATATGATGCACTTGTCACACTAGGATGGCATTTATCAAAATAAATTATTAATCTATTAATACCATTCCAAAATTTGGGGTTAGCTATTTGAAAAAAAAAAAATAGTTACTGTATGTATGTACAGTATACTACAAAAAGGGACATGGAGCGCTCTTCATCTAATGAAGTCCCTTTCGCTAATAAATGTCAATAAACAAATAACAAACAAACAACCGGTATAATTTTTCATCCGCTGACCATTAAGAAAAACACTTTCTAAAGGAACAGTTTTTAAATTTCTTTGTTTATAGTGAGAGGGCAGTTCATAATAGTTTCATCTATATCATGTTCGCGTAAGAAACAGTATATTGCCTTAACGGCAACGATTTCTTCATTGACCAGAAGGAACAGGGTCAAACAAGTTGTGACGTGCCTGCACCGCAGGACGCACATGAGATAAAGGCAGGTATAGCAGTGAGGGCACATGTCCGCGTAGCTCAGTTGGAGGAGCAACTTACTCCGGAGTGAGGGGAGCTGGTTCGATGCCCGCCGCGGAAAAACTTATACGTTATACAGTGCGAACCGTATTCATCTGTATCAGAGATTTCATTTTTCAGAATTAACGAGCTCTGTAGGAGTTCATTTATGCAGTGACATTGTAAATCTCTGCCTTCTTAATTCCCATTTCAGCCGTGATGAGCTGTAATCTAGAACCCACTCTTCGCCGATTAGTGATGTGCAACTGAAGCTTTGAAGTTACACTACCACTTCCTCCTTCCATACTGTCCTAACCTCTTCCTGTTGCCTTTAACCTCGAATGTCGCAGTTTGTACTGCTTTATTATCAGCTATGATCTTTTTCCATATGAGTTAGGAGAGGCAACTCAAACTCCCCAATCTTTGTCGACGAGTCTACACAGCCTAGGTTCTGTGAAACAGCACCTTGGTAAATTTCCAAAAGTTTTAATAAACGCTCAACGAAAAGTACCGAACTCGTTTCAAGCGGGATAAAATTACATTGCTTTCATTGAGAATGTTGCTGTTGAACCAGGTGTTCGCTATAGGCGAGATCGTTACAAATGGATTTAGTTAATGTTATTTCAGTTGGAGTAGTAAAAAGGATCATTATAAAAATATTTCCCTATAAATATGTTTCACAGTATTTACAGGCTTTTTTTTCTTAGAGAACAATATAATGAAATATAACAGCAGAAAATTATTTAAGTTTTGAAATGCAACTTTTTGATTTTTTTTTTCTGGAGAGCACAAAATCACAATAACAGTGTAATAAAATTAATTATTACCTGCTTTTAACTTTGAATGTGAAAATAAATATCTTTCGACATACATACTTAGATATCTACCTGTTTGGTAAGGGTTTCCAGCCGCTGTGGAGTCCAGAACATTTCCAGGATTCACAACCAGCTGTTGTTTTACCTCTTGCATACTGATGGGCGTGAGAGGTGTTAGCGAACCGCTTCCTGTTGAAGGGACACAACAACGTCACTTCCTGCTTTAACACTTCCCAAATAAAAATCATCACATTTCTCTCTCTCTCTCTTTCTCTCTCTCTCTCTCGCTCTTTTTTTTTTATTTTTATTTTTGCACAAACGCAATGAAAAATCGCTCCCCGATGTTAGTGCAAAAAATTGCTTTGACTTGTTAGTAAATGCGAGATATATAAAAAAAAATAAAAAAAAATCCCAGAAGCATAGCAGTAAACAGCCTAGTAAAAGTTTCTGATTTTTGATTTGATATATTTAAGTAACACTCCATCTACAGCTTTCAAGAGATCGAAGAAATAAAATGTGTGTGTATGTGCATGCGTGTTTGCGCGCGCGCGTTTGTGTGAAAACGCATGAGATGAATGTTTCCTATCGAAGAAAATCGTGAGTAATTATTTGCAGTACGCTAATAATTCCGCGTTATTGAGTTTTATATTCGGTTCATTTGTCTTCATGTGCCTATTTTCAATGAGACTGTCTGTCTCTCTCAGATTTACTCACATATTTTGCCCTATCTATATTTCGAGATATTTTCCTTGGAAAAGTGTTCGCTTAAAATATATTTTTATTATTGTTTACCCGACCCCACCTTTTTATTTATTTTTATGTGTAGTAATATTTTATTTTTTGTGCAATAATATAGGAATTACTTGTTTGTAATAAAATTTTTTTTATTTTTATGTGTAACAATATTTTTGTTGTTTTATATGTAATGTTATACGTAATAATATTTTGATTTATATGCATTAATATTTTATTAGTTTATATGTAATAATAATAATAATAATAATAATATGTTTATTATTTTTATCTGAACTAATATTTTAATTATTTTATATTTAAAAAATTTTGATTATTTTTATATGAGATAATAAATGCAGAATCAAATTCATTGGCTGCGAATATTGGGGCAATAAAAAATGCACTTTTGCTATCCTTATAGTTTCACGTAAAAATAAATATTAAATAAGGTTTAACATATTCGTTTCACATACAAGAAGATTCGATCTATTTTTTTTATCTCTTGTGAGAGCCGGTTTATAAAATTTCACGAAATACTGAAACATCTGAGTGACAGTAAACGGTAAATTTCCAAATATTACTGATGTTTTTAGCTACCTAAATGATTTTTCACGATATTAATTAAGAGTGGTGGAAACAGCATTTATAACATGTGAAATAACAGTGTTAACCTCGAATGAACTTAGGAAGTCAGAAGTGTCATTTAAATTTTCTTGCGTTATACTGTCAAACGCGAGTCAACCGGGCTGTGATGCTCAGTTATGAGACTTACATGTTTTTGATTTTTTCGTTGGCAATTATCCATGATGAATGTGTTTCGTGAATATGGCATTTTCTGATAATGATATTTCTCACCTCATCGCTATGGGGGGCAATTTTAAAGTTTTATTTATAAGGGGCGATCCAAAATTGTTTTATGGTTCATTTGAGATGCTCTTTAGAAGTGAGAAAGAGTATGGAATGCTCTTCGGGTGGTAAGTTTGTGGTATGTGTTCTGTGTTGATATCCTAACACGGTGAAATTTGGTTCGATAAATTCTCCCTCTGAAGATGTGATATTAAAGGCAGATTCACAATACATAATAATGCATATGATTCTGTGATTTGACCGAGTAATTTGTTGGGCGATTGTGAATGACATGAGGAAGAAACCAATGTATAGGTAATAATACTCTATTGATTGATTCTCTACTGATATTTGAAAATGTTGGTGCAACGTAGAGTGAGTCAGTATCACTCCAAGACGAAACGAAAAACGATACTGATTGGTTCTTTACTGATATTTTAAGATGTTAGGGCGGTGCAGTGTGAGTCAGTGCCATTCCAAGAATGAAACGGAAAATGATACTGATTGATTCTCAGCTGATATTTTAAGATGTTAATGCAGTTCAAAGGGAGTCAGTGCCACTTGAAGAACGACGACGAAAAATGATACTGATTGATTCCCTATTGATATTTTCAGGTGTTAGTGCAGTATGTGCTGTGTCTGCGCCATTTCAAGAATGAGGCGCAAAATGAACAAAAATGCAAGTGGCTCATCATAGATAGGATAGGTGGCAGAAGGACCACTCTCCCAATAACTGGCGAACTCACCGTAATGTACACTTCTGAAAGAAAGAGATACAGAAAACCAACAGAAAACTGTGCTGCTGAAAGAAAGACATACACTGTTAAACATTTTGTGGACGGTTGCCCCCAAAAGTGGTGCTACATCAGCTGCACCACTTTCTGAGAAAAGGTACACCATTGTGTAGTTCAAACAAAACACAACAACATGGTGCAACCTTTTTACGATACAAAGTTGCACCTTGTTGAGGGATTTTGTTTCTACCACACAATAGTGTATTTTTTCTCAGAAGTGATGTAGCTGGTGTAACACCACTTTTTAGAGCAACCTACCACAATTTTTTAACAGTGTACCGTTAAACAAGGAGAGATAGAGAGAGAGAGAGAGAGAGAGAGAGAGAGAGAGAGAGAGAGAGAGAGAGAGAGAGAGAGAGAGAGAGGGAGAGAGAGAGAGAGAGAGAGAGAGAGAGAGAGCCAGACAGAGAGAGAAGGAGAGACAGCATAGAGAGACATAGAGAGAGACAGAGTAGACAGCGAGAGGTAGAGAGAGAGAGAGAGAGAGAGAGAGAGAGAAAGGGAGAGACAGATAGAGAGAGCGAGAGAGAGCACGAGAAAGAGGTAACAAATAAATGCAAGCGCAATAACGAAGGGACATACAAAAAATCTGAAACGCTACAAAAAAGATAGAAATTAGAAATTTGAAGTCATCATCAATTCATAGACTGATGTAGAAACGTACAGTTGGATAGTGAGATACAGCAAGAGACGGACGTTGATACGTAGAGAGTGAGAGATGTCTAAGAAACAACTAGACAAATGATTTCTCTGGGTATAAGTAGTTGACTGAAATGATAGGAAAGGAATGTAGAAATATAAACGATAAGTTTAAATGGGTATGATAGGTTTCTTAAAGAACTGTGCATTACGCAAGGGCAGAGAGTAGCAGGCTAAATACACTTTTTGAAAAAATACAGACAGATTTGTCAATGGAACTTTCTTGAGAAATGAGCGGCCCTTAAGGAGAAAGAAACGATGACGCAATTTTGGACATAAACTTCAACAGCTTCCTAAGGAAAATAAATGTAGTAAAAGAGAAAAGTACCAATCTAGAAGATTCGATACAGAATAAGATAAATTGATTGGTTACTTGGATTTATCTGGAAGGAACGGGGAGTGGCACCCTGCACATTCAAAATTGGTCGGAAAACAAAATTAGCAAAATTATTGTGAGACTAAAAGACTGTATTGCCAAAAATTAGTTTAGTGAAGGCATACCAGAATGCGTTTGGTTGAAGAATTTGAGGATTACCTAGAAACAAGGACGGGGCGTGATGATGTAGGAGGAAGGGTTAACTGGGGGTAGTTCTCCAAAGTCCCCATTCAACACGCAGCTTATGGAAACGTCATAGGAAAACATCCAAAGGAAGCAACTATCAGACGAGACAATTTTCGCTACAGTTCAATTTTTAAGGCATTTGTTTTTATTTAGCGGAAGACAATACATTCTCCTGATGCTGTTGTTCCCGGTCCTATGAATCGTTAACTGCCCGGCTATGAGTAGGTCCAAGTGAATACTTGGTCCGAAGTCCACATAAAGTGGCACATAGAGGTCACCTGCTCGTAAACTGATTACTCTTGAAGTTGGTTCTCTTTCGATGGTCCGACTAAAACCTTTTTATTGTCTCGTTGAGTGTTTCATGCCTTTTAACATTTTTGTTGTTCTCTGAAAGTGTCGTTATTTTCACTGGTGTCACACATAAATAATTTGCAGCAAGAGTAACAGCGACCGGTACAACCTTTTCGTTTTTGAACTGATTATGTGTAATTCACATGATTTACTCTGATTTAAGAAACTATAAATTTCTTGAGAATATACATAAAGTACACTGAAGAGCAATTGAATTAGAGATAGCTGGCGTTATGCAAATGTGGCGCTGTGGGCGACCCTGTAAACGAAAACGACATGACGTATGCAGCGATCCGACAATATAAGGAGTGATGCGACGGGAATCAGTAAGAGTCGGACGCAGTATGGGTAAGACGAAGGATCTAAGCGTATGCGATCATGGGAAAATTGTCGGGTCCCGACGAATGGGTCACTCCATCTCGGAAGTCGTGCAGGCACTGGGATTTTCACGAGCCACTGTGTCACGGGTGCACCGTGAGTACATCGAATCCGGTAAAACCATCCCTGCAAGGGCCAACTGCCGTGGACAACAGCGTGTGGATGAACGGGGTCATCGTCGGCTAGCTCGCATTGTAACAGCGGATAGACGGGCCACAGTGCAAGAAATCACTCGGCAATTTAACGCTGGTGCACAAAACCGTGTAAGCAGCCACACCAACCAGAACCATCTCCTCGCTATGGGGTACAGAAGCCATCGTCACTGGACCCTAGACATGTGGAAAAATGTTGCCTGGACTGATGAGTCGAGATTTACGTTGGTACATGCAGATGGCAGGATTCGAGTACGGCGCAAACCACGTGAAGCGATGCATCCTTCTTGCCAGCAGGGTGCTCTTCAAGCTGGTGGGGGTGGCATTCTCGCCTGGAGACTGTTTACGTGAACTGAAATGGGACCCCTGGTACGTGTGACGTCGTCCCTCACAGGTCAACGTCACCAGGATATCCTGGACGACCATTTGCTCCCGTTTGTGCGTCTTCAACATTCCACTGGGGACCTCATCCTGCAACAAGACAATGCACCGTGCCATCGCTCCCGAATGGTTGGATGAACACTCCACCGACGTGACCTCGCTTCCTTGGCCAGCTAAGTCACCTGACCTCAATCCCATCGAGAACATCTGGGATGTCATCGAGAGAGATGTTCGAGGCTCTGACCCCCCTCCATCAAATCTTCGTGAACTGTGGGAGTTTGTTCAGGAGTCGTGGATCCGCATCGAGACAGCTAATTTAGCTGTCTCGGTGCGTTTCTCGGATCACAATGTACATGACTGCAGTGTAGGCTAATAAAATGGTAAAAAGCACTTAACGTTTTCTGAACAGGCTCTTTAATGCAAAGAAAAATTGCCTAGGAACAGTCTTGTACAGCTGTATAGCTAATTACCGTTGCCGACGTAGAAAATATCTTCAAACATTCCCTTGCTGACTGAAAAAGACTTACCGCCAAATATTTCTTACTTGGAAATGAATTAATTCTAATGTAAAATCACCGGAATCTTCATAACAACACCATGAATGTCACGTGTGACGAAAGTAAGCTTCAAAAGGATCTCGCTAATGCTTCAGTGCAGTTTCGTCAAATATCTACGCGACACAAACGTATGAAAGCACACAGTGCCCAAGTTTTACCAGGTCCACAGAAGAAAAAAGTAGTATCCAGAAAGGCAATTGAACTTCCAAAGCAGAGAAGGTGTCATACGATGCTGAAACTAGAGAGTAACTAGGCCATCTTTTAAGGTTTCTATCCTGTTTCAAGAAAAAACACCTATTCTTAAGTGAACTCACATAAAACTAATATCTAAATCCTAAATGGGAAATAATTTTCCTTACAAATTATATGTCTAGCCTCGGTAGTATAATGCTCTAAGCCCTGGCTTCTGACAATTCGTACGAGTCCCGGATGAGGCGAGGGTGATGTGTTGGTTTTACGTCATTAGCACTCTCTCTTCTCTGAAATAAGTGGCCCTAAATTAAGGATAGGCGACTGATTGGTACAGTTGCTCACGGTGGTTATATTAAACCACCAAATGAAAAATGATGACAATGAAATAGGGCGGTGAAAAAATGTTGGAAGAGTAGAGTCGAATCACTACTTCTGGATGAAAATACGTTATAGATTCCTCCTACCCCTTCTTAAAAATTTTATAACAGTGCTAAATGATAAGGAAACACTGATTAAGGGTGACTTTTGTGCGAGAAAATCTGGTGCTACAGTATCCCTTAAAAGTCACACAATATTTCAAAGAAGTTGTTGGCTTCTTATGCATGTTGCACAAAATGCAGAACCTTCATCAAATACTGAATCCTTCTGGAGTGATTATATCAGACAACGTACATAGCCCGTGCTGTAGTCTTGGACGCCCATATAGAGGGGCAAAAGGGGGCATTTTCCCTCTGCTGCAGGGACGTCGCCAAGGGGGTGCGAGGGTGGGCTGAAATTTGTCTTGCCCACCCTGCCGCCCACCCAGTTCAAAATGGGCGATTTTTCAGTACATTTAACTTTAAAATATAATCAGGACTTTGCCAAGTATTAAGTCTTGTGTTTGATTACATGTAATCCTACGAATTTTCCTATAGGAAGTGTGGTGTTCACTTCCCCATGGAAAGGTTATTAAAATAGCATCCTCAGGGCCATGAAAATTCAATTGCTCTCCATTCTTCCAATTCCTTAGTCAAAGCCTCTTTTTCAGGTGTGATGTGCCTGCCCCGCAGGACGCACACGGCATAAAGGCAGATAGCAGCAAGAACGAACGTCTGCGTAGCTCAGTTGGTAGAGCGACTTGTACCGGAATAAGTGGACTCAGGTTCGATTCCCGGCGTGCACCAAAAATGACGGAGAAATTTACTTCGTTGTAATGGCGCCCGAACTTCCCGCATGACCCGGCCGTTCAAGATCTCGCAATGGTGTGATGTTCTTTCACACCGCGAGACAAGAAAAATAAGAGAATCCCTTCTTCAGCGCTTCGAAAAATAAATGTGTGCGACGTTGCATTCCACACACCAGATTGACTGGGAGTTCTCAAGTGCACGTTCTACAGCGGATGGCTGCCTGCAACGATTCATGGTCACGGCTGACCCGTGGGCCATGCCCCCGGCCCTCTTTCGGTGGGGATGTGACGTGCCTGCCCCGCAGGACGCACACGACATAAAGGCAGATAGCAGCAAGAACGAACGAACGAACGTCTGCGTAGCTCAGTTGGTAAAGCGACTTGTTCCGGAATAAGTGGACTCGGGTTCGATTCCCGGCGTGGACCAAAAATGACGGAGAAATTTACTTCGTTATACAGGTTTGTATGGAAAGGGGGCTAATGAGGAGGGTGCATAGAAATTTACTGAGGGGGGTCTCTACTAATTGCTCTGCTGTTTTTTTTTTTTTACAAAATTGAGGATTTCAACACGGAAAGTGGAGTCTAAAGCTACACTAGCGCTCTTAAGACTGACTGCCCCGTGACAGTGAAAGTGCAGGAAGTGGCTGACGACTGCTTCGTAGGAGAGGAGTGCAAGGCAGAGTCGCTGGCTTGAAGGAAGTGTTTAGGAGGGGGTAGGGGGGTATTGTGTTTGTGCACGACTTAAAATTTGATTTAGATAAACAAAAACGACGTTTTCCTTTAAAATATTCAAGTACAGTACTATTTTCGTAAGGAAAAGTGCAAAATTTTGAAAAGCAATTTGAGACAATGCATTTAGAGCCAGCAAAAAAGTTGAAGGCGACATTATAGCAACGCTGGTATCTTACACTAGCGGCGTAACTGGTCAGACTCGTGTGTGTGTGTGTGTGTGTGTGTGTGTGTGTGTGTGTGTGTGTGTGTGTGTGTGTGTGTGTGTGTGTGTGTCCAGGTGGAGGGTGGGGAGGATTGCACGAATTCGTTTGTAGCCGGTAGTGAAAAGCATTAAAAATTAGTTCTTTCAGAGTTTCGTAAAATAAAATAAAAAAAAAATTGCTATGAAGCTTCTTGCCCCACCGAAACTAATGCTCGCCCACCCTGATTTTGAAGCCTAGCGACGTCCCTGCTCTGCTGGAAATCGAATCATACTCTTTGTGTTTTTGGAAAGTACTACAGATTTCGTGAAAATACTAATTCTGATTGCTAATTTCTCTGTAGAACTTCTGGATGGTTGTGTATGCCGTAAAAATAGGAAGATCGATGGGAATTTAGAAAAAGCAGAAATTTGCAGTGGAACGCGATTATGAAATTTTCCGTTATTTGTTAGAGAAGTAGTATGAAAAAGTATGAAAGGCGAAGAAATGGAAATACATCATCTTATGCTGCAGCTACTTACTTCTACACAAACTTTCGAAATCTTTTAAGGAAGTTTGTCTCGTTGGTATTGTTTCATTCTTGACGACCAGTTGGGTGATCTCTGGGGTTTCGTGGCGCTCGTGATACAAGTGGCCAAAAAGACCAAAAGAAAGACAAAGAAATTCCTTTGTCGTTCTAACATGCTGCCTAATTTCATTCATCCATTTATGTAGTTTTTTGGGGTCATCTGGTTTCCAATTTAATTTGTGTGTTGAGAATAAGGTAAAAAACGGTTAGATAACTGAAAAACACAATAGAAATTTGCATATGGTGTTTATACATGCTATTCATAGTCATGATTTCCGTTTGCGCCCTCCTGAAAACTAAGCAATGGGCGCTGATGGCTTTAGTGGAATGTTTGGAGAAGCACGGTTCACTTGTCGTTGCTTTTTAAAACCTTTTTCATCCACCAAAATCACCAGATTTTAGTATCAATTTGGTCTTCTGGAGAATTATTGTATAAACTTTACTATACATTACAACAAAAAAAAGTGTAAGCTAACATTTTTTGTGTGGTGTATTTTGTTCAAGAATCTAACACGACAGTGAAACGCAGTAGCAGTTTATACAGGATGTTGTCACATGTGGTATGCAAAAGTTTCCGCCGCACCCGCTAGCGGGCGCTGTAGGGGTCTAACCGACCGGCGACCCGTGCTGTCAGTTCGTACACGAAGCCAAGCATGGCGGTCGATGAAGTTCATTTGCAGCACTGTTTGTAATTGATGTTTAAATTTTCTTGTGGAAGGTTGCCACCGGGGATGGAAAATGGGTCTATTGCGACAACTCCGTACGCAAACATCCTGGGTTGACCCAGGCCAGCCATTAACATTCACTGCGAAACAGGATATCCACGGGGAAAAGGTGCTGTTGTGTGTGTGTCTGTACTTCGAACTGCTGAAACTGCCCACCGTGAGCACCTGAATGGGCTACCAGTAGTCTCCCATCCCTAATTTTTGGGCCACCAGTTTCAGGAAGAGGAGAAAGGAACTGCAATAAGACAAGCACAACATCCATACCTCACCTGGATTCGAATCTGGACTCATCTCAGACAAATGGTCAGAAGCCATACCGCTTCGTACCATTCGGCTACCACCAAGGTGGCCTCAGTTTTTTTGAGTACAATGTTTTAAGTTATGGTTAATTCACATAAAACTATCGCCCTGGAATTTCTTCGCCACTTTGATGATCACATATCAAGTGGTTTATTTAATGGCTCTTTCTGTGAAATAAAATTAGAGATAGCCCATTAAGTTATAGTGGTCGATTAAAAAAAATGGTGTCTCATCGAAGGTCACAATCACCTTTCTTGCGTTTGAAAGTTTTATAATTTCAGGCTATTAAATATTTTAATTTCATTCACAAAACAAGTGTCCTATTATAAAGGTAAACTTCGACTAGTTCAGTCTTCAAATCCGTTCTAAATTAAACATTTGCGCATGATATAAACAGATGAAACAACTTTCAGTTCTAAATAAAATTAATGTATGATACAAATGACAAGCTTTCAACTCCACTGGGAGGGAAAATGGTCTTTTTCAAGGCTAAAAATGCTAGAATGTAATATTACGCTCTAACATCTTATGTTTTTTTCAAGGTTGAAGATGCTACAGAGTAATATTAGCCTTGAGACAGCCTCCCAGTAATTCTGAAAGCTTGGCATTTGTATCATATATAAATTTTACGCCATTAAGAAATGGATTTGAGGACTGCAATAGTCTAAGTTTATATTTGCATGGTGTTATGGTGTACACTTTTCGTATTTAGTGTTCTCTTACTTTACGGATTATTCGTACATACATTTATAGGTCCAGGGAAGTGTGTGAATGTTTCAATTATCAGTAATGAAATTGAAAGCAAATTTCATCTCATTTCAAATCCTGGAAATGATACTAAAAGTATCTGTCTTTGAATTAATCTCGCTACTAAAGAACAAAATATAGTTAATTAATAAAGAAATAAAAATCTGGGAACTTTAATGTTGAAAAAAAAAATTCTATACAATATTTTAATCAGTAATAGGGCTGAAACTGGAAAGTTAACTCCCGCGCCGATTTATTTCTATTTTTTTTTAATTTATTTATGTATTTTTTGGGCGCTCGATGTATCAGCTTCTGTTAAAAAAAACTGGTGCATCGATTTTTGACAATGCGGAAGGATATTTTTAAAAAATAAATGCTGTGTGCTACGATGTTTTCTTTGGCTTTTTTTTTCTTCTCTCTAGTCATAAGAAAAAGAATTGCTGTTTTTCGCTGTTAACAACCGTCATTATGATGTCAAACTGACGAAATTCCTTCATTCTTTTCTTCGAGAACAATGGGATTTAACTCCATTTTGGGAAAGAACTGCAAACTGATTGTCAACAATAAAATCATCGTTGTGTCATTCTACTGAACAGTTAAACCACGCCGCATTCCATCGACGACAATAAAAATTAACTCTGCCTCTCCAAAAGGCTTCTTTTGAAACAGAACTATATTAAAAAAGAAGCCAAATTATTTAAACAAATAAATGCACGAAAGAAGGAGAAAAGAAACAGGAAAACAGTGCAAGATAAAAAGTAGTTAAATCTCTGAAATTACTTTCGAACAAAGGAGCAAAATATGTCGTGCAACTTTATACATTTGAGGAGTTTCATTCATACAGCGAAAATCTTCAGAAATTACTGTTATAAAGAACGAAATAATAAAAATAATGAAATGTCACCTCAGGAAAAATGAAGAATAAGGACAATATTAACTGGCGTATTAAAAAATCACTGCACTGCAGTGATTGCCAAAACACAATAATGTGTTTCCAAAAAAAAAACAAAAAAAACTGTCATTTATTGATTAGGAGATAATTCAATATTTCAAAATGCTCCAGAAAAAAGAACGAAAAAGAAAGCAATTCATTAATTCGTTCCATTATTTATCGTTTTTTAAAACCAAACCACTGATGTAAGATTCGAACTCCTTTGGCATTTCTCGCTGTTAACCCATGATTTACGCTGCACGATCGGATAGATAATAGAAGTCACAAGGAAGAGAGGCAAACATTTAGAACTATGAGTCTCTACTCCTGGGCGAGCAAATAAACGCAACTTCTGAGCTACGGCGTACCACTAGAGTAACCGCATTCTCTCGCACTTGTAATTATTCATATTTTGTATCATTTATCCATATTCTTTCGTATACTAGCTCATAGTTCTTGCCATGCACGTGTGAAAAAGCTGTGACTGGAATTTTTGTAACACGAATCGTAAAATACATATACATAACCGTAATAAACGGTTGAATTCAAAAGTTTCATTTCGTTTGCGGTTAGCTCTATCTTCGTTCAAGTTATGCAAAGTATTAGAACATCGGTCTGCACGCCATTGTCGTTGTCGTGCTTTATTTAAGTGACGTCTTCTTTCGGCTTTATCTTCTTCCATCCTCTAGTACAAAGAAAAAAATTCCACGGAACCAATAATGTTTTACATTTCCATCACAGTGAATCAAAACTACGCCTGCAGTTACTTTCTTACAATTTTACTTGTTCCTTTTTGTGAAATAAAATAAAACGGATTCCTTTTTATGAAATTACTCTGCAATTTTATTCCTTTTTACTATGAAATTATTCTGCAATGCGAAGAAAATGAAATAAAACACGACCTAACACCTACGTAACAGAACAAACGTCGCAGACAGTTGTTCGAGCACGTGCGTGTTGCCACAAATGAAGTCGTTTGTCGTACTAACTTTATTTTATTTTCCGGTATTTCTCCTTGATTTTACGTATTGTGCGATGGCGGTGAGCGTAGTTCCGCTTTCGGCCACCGGATAAAAGCAGATGGAGCTGCAAGTACTGAATGACGTCATAGCTTTAGAGACAGACATAGCCTATTATATAGGTTTTATTTTATGCACAGTAATTTAAGTCCTGACTTACGAACTTCGTAAGATATATTAGGGGTATGCAAAAGTTTCCGCCGCCTGCGCTAGCGGACTCTGTAGGAGTCTGACCGGCCGGCGACCCGTGCTGTCAGTTCGCACATGAACTCAAGCATGGCGGTCGATAAAGTTCATTTGCGTCACTGTTTGTTATTCATGTTTAATTTAGGAAAAAGTGCGAGTGAAGCATACGGATCAATATGTCAGGCGTGTGGCGAAACGGTCGAGAATGGTTTACCAGTTTAAGGAAGGGGTACCTAGCTTGGAAAACAAGTCACGTGCAGGTAGACCGAAGGAACTCGCAGACGAAGAGCTAGAATCGCTGTTGCAAAAGGATGGCACACAATCGACCTAGCAACTGGCGAAACATTTGAAAGTAACTCATCGACGGTGGTACGGCGTCTATAGGCCTTTGGGAAGATCCAGAAGATTGGTAAGTGGGTTCCGCATACTTTAACGGAGTGTAGTGTTGGCCAACGATTAGGCATCTGCATGTCGTTGCTGAAGAGGTTTCAAGGGAAGCATTTCTTGTGGAAGGTTGTCACCAGGAATAAAAATGGGTATATTGCGACAACCCCGCGCGCAAGCGATCCTAGGTCGACCCAGGACAGCCATCAACGTCCACTAGAGCTGAGACGGGCTGAGCTCGAGCCCGAAATCCCGAAGCAGAGCCCGGGCCCGAGTCGGGCTCGGGATGTAGAATATTTACTGCTGTTCTGGCTCGGGCGGGCTCTTAGAGAGAGAGAATTTTTTTTTTTAATGTATAAATGGGATTTTATGTGATTTAGCAAATGAGACACTTTATAGGAGGTAAAGGGAATTCTTCGACAACTGGCACGCAATGGGAAAGGCTTTTTATTCCGGGCTTGGGTAGAAAAGGCCATAGGCCGCGCATTAGTGTGTTTCTGCATAGAAGAAAAAGCTTTTTCAAGAACTATAGATATTTAATAGTTGATAGCTTGCCGACGATAATTTACCCAGTATCTCCACGCTGTAGCTCCCTGCTAATTCTACTTAGCAACGTACATATTTCAGCACATTATGGCGCGATAATATCAGCAATATTTGAGCAACATACAATTGCAGCACCGCACAATCATTTTGGATGGCCGGCCGCCTGAAGCACTCAGATGGAAACGAACAGTCAAAGAAAATCGTGCAGTTACACTGTAAAAATAGATAGAGGTCCCTTCCCCACTCCCTATTTAAGAAATACATTGGTTAATTGCAGGAGGAGGAGAGAATGGAAGTGTCGGAAAGATGTTTTTTATTAATGGTTGAACAGGTTAGCCAGTTTTCGGGCTCGTTCGGGCGCGGGCTCCATCTTTCAATATAAAATTCGGGCTCGGGCGGACTCGGGCTGACATACCACGGGCTCGGACGGGCTCGGGTGGACTCGGGATGACATACCACGGGCTCGGACGGGCTCGGGCTCCGAAAATTGAGCCCGAACTCAGCTCTAACGTCCACTGCAAAACAGGATATCCACGCGAAAAAGGTACTGTTGTGTGTGTGGTGGGATACGCATGGAGTGCTGTACTTCGAACGGTTGAAACCGGGCGAAACAATCACTGCACAACGATATAGCGATCAGTTGATGAAACAGAACGCCGCAATGGAGCAAAAATACCCATGGATAGGTAAAGGGCGGCGCCCAGTCATCCTGTTAAACGATAATGCCAGACCATATGTCGGTGCCACCACGAATCAACCCTTGAACAGTTACATTGGCAGGTTTTACCGCACCCGGCTCACTCACCGAACATTGCACCCTCAGACTTTCATCTGTTTTGTTCTATGCAACATGCCCTAGCCCAACAGCGGTTCACCACAGTTCCAGAGATGGAAAATTTCTTCACTGCGTTCTTCAGCTCAAAACCCGAATCCTTCTATCACATAGGCATTCATTTGTTGCCTGAAAACTGGCAAAAGGACATTGATGTTAACCGCCAATATTTCGTTGAATAAATGTGTACTGGTTTCCTGATTGTTCCTGTCTCCTTTTCCCTTAAAACGGCGGAAACTTCTGATTACCCCTAATAATACGATCTAAAAGCTGTGGTTTCTGTTTACGTCACGAGCAAACGAACTAAACCCTTACGTCTCGTTTACGTCACACGCTCACGAACTAAAAGCTTACGTCCAGATTACGTCACGTGCATACGAACTAAAAGCTTATGTCCCTAAATAAGGACATAACTAAAAGCTTATGTCCTTATTACATAACGCTCAAACGAACTAAAAGATTACGTCCCAATTGCATCATGCACAAATGCACGAAACGTCCCTTTACGTAATGCGCAAACGAATTAAAAATAGGAACTGAAAGTTGTTTCATCTGTTTATATAATGCGCAAATGTTTGCCAGGTTTAAGAAAGGTGATTTAAGCACTCAATATTACGTCTCGTTCAGTCGCGCGCAAACGAACTAAAACTAGGAACTAAAAGCTTACGTCCCGTCCCTTTCAGTCACGCGCAAACGAACTAAAAATAGGAACTAAAAGCTTTCGTCACGCGCAGACGAACTAAAAGCTTATGTCTCTTTTACATCACGTGCAAACGAACTAAAAGCTTACGTCCCATTTACATCACGTGCAAACGAACTAAAAGCTTACGTCCCGTTCACGTCACGCGCAAACGAATAAAAAATGGGAACTAAAAGCTGTGGCCTCTATTTATATATCATGTGCAAACGAAATAAAAGCCTACGTCCCATTTACGCTACACGCAAACGAATTACAAATTGGAACTAAAAGATGTGTCCTTCGTTTACGTCTCGCGTAAACGAACTGTAAGCTTATTTCCCGTTTATGTCACGCACAAACGAACTAACAGCGTACGTCCGGTTTACGTCACATGCAAACGAACTGAAAATAAGAACTAAAACCTGTGTCCTCCGTTTAAGTAACGCGCAAACGAACTAAAAATAGGAAGTAAAAGCTGTGGCTTCCGTTTACGTAACGCTGAAACGAGCTAAAGTAAGAACTGAAAGCTGTGGTCTGCGTTTACGTACACCGTAATGAACTCAGTTGAATTTGTTTTCAGTATTTAAAGCTTATGGCTTTCTACACAGTGATTAAAATGCACGTGAACTAACAAAAATTCCTAGCCCCAATTTATACGTCGTGTATTTTCTATGCGAAGGATGAATATTTTTTTTTTTTTTAACACGATGGTAAGAAAGTCTTACAAATTTGTCAGTTGCGTCTGTAGGGTCTTTTCGTTAATGGCTTATGTAAAACTTGTGCTTCATAAAGTGTTTTTCTGTGTTGCCTTCCAATATGATATCAAAAATCTGCATGAGCTATTGAATGATTGGCAGAAATACTGATGTACGTGAACGTTTATTAAAATGCTTTGTTTTCTTACGTTTGATAAGGATAGAGCTATACACGAAGTTAGCTTTGCCTTAGGACCACCTACCAAATAACGCGTCTGTTCACCTTTCTGTGCAATCACGGCTCGCAGACGCCTAGGAACAGATTCTACAAAGTGTCGAACATCCTCCATGCGTAACTTGGCCCATGTCCGCTGCAGCAGCTCCATCAGTTCACACTCATTCCGTGGATGAGGACAGCAGTTCTCACTCCCCGTTCTAGCATATCCCACAAATGTTCAATTGGGTTACAGTCAGTGGAGTCTGGAAGCCAAGGTAATGTGGCGATGTTCTCCAACCACTTTGGAGGAACAAAATAATGTGGCGATGTTCTGCAACCACTCAGTAGTTATACGAGCCCGATGATACGGTACGTTGTCCTGTTGAAAGATGACTGTGGTTCGGGTAAATCTCCTGCAGATATGGATGGAGACGGTCGGCTAACAAGTCCCTGTAGCGTCCACCATTCAGTGTTTGTGGGATGATAACCAACAGACTTAGGGCTTGCCAGGAAATAGTTCCCCAGACCAGAACACCACCTCCACCGGCCTGTTGAACCCCAACTGTGCTATCAGGGTATAGAGTTTCATGACGCCATATGAATACGGAAACCCGGCCATCAGCATGATGCAGCAAGTCGAGAGTCCGTAGTCGACATTCCTTGTTCCATGCGAGGCGTTGTTTGTGATGAATGGGTGTCATCATGGGTGTCCTCGTTGGTCTCCTGGCGGTGGAACCCCAGACGAAGCAACGTACGGCGCATGGTGCGTGTGAAAAAAGGTAGAAACTGCACCGCTGTTGTACTGGTGGGTGAGCTGTTGGTCTGTTGCATGTCGTTCCTGATACCAGTCGTGATACCCAACGCTAACCTCTAGGATCAACCGCGCGTGGCGGACTAATCTGAGCCCTTCTGCTGGATGTCTGCGCATGGTTAGTCCAGTCCTGGTACACTCTTGATGCAGTAGTACGGGAGCAGCCAACAAGTGTGGCTGACCAATGTGAGCCTTTCTGCTGGATGTCAGTGCATGATTAATCCAGTCCTGATACACCCTTGATACAGTAGTACGGGAGCAGCCAACAAGTGTGAGAGCCGTTCTGCTGGATGTCTGTGCATGGTTAATCCAGTCCTGGTACACCCTTAATACAGAAGTACGGGAGCAGCCAACATGTGTGGCTGACAAATGTGAGCCTTTCTGTTAAATGTCTGTGAATGGTTAATCCAGTCTTGGTACATCCTTGATACATTAGTACGGGAGCAGCCAACAAGTGTGGCTGACCAATGCGAGCCGTTCTGCTGGATGTCTGTGCATGGTTAATCCAGTCCTGGTACACCCTTGATACAGAAGTACGGGAGCAGCCAACAAGTGTAGCTTACCAATGTGAGCCTTTCTGCTGGATGTCTGTGCGTGATTAGTCCAGTCCTGATACACCCTTGATACAGTAGTACGGGAGCAGCCAACAAGTGTGAGAGCCGTTCTGCTGGATGTCTGTGCATGGTTAATCCAGTCCTGGTACACCCTTGATACAGAAGTACGGGAGCAGCCAACAAGTGTGGCTGACAAATGTGAGCCTTTCTTTCTGCTGGATGTCTGTGCATGATTAATCCAGTCCTGGTACACCCTTGATACAGTAGTACGGGAGCAGCCAACAAGTGTGGCTGACAATTGTGAGCCTCTCTGCTGGATGTCTGTGCATGGTTAATCCAGTCCTGGTACACTTTTGATACAGTAGTACGGGAACAGCCAACAAGTGTGGCTGACCAATGTGAGCCCTTCTGCTGGATGTATGTGCATGGATAATCCAGTCCTGGTACACCCTTGATACAGTAGTACAGGAGCAGCCAACAAATGCAGCTGTTTCCGAAATAGTTGCACCTGCTCTCCGGGGCGCAACTATCTGACCGCGGTCAAATTGACTTACATCGCTACGTTTCGCCATTACTGGCAAACGTTTACTGATTACGTACAGAAGATAAGTGTGCACAATTTATAGTAGCCACACGTGATGCTGATATCACGAGGTACTTCGCTAGCGCTTTGAATATGTAAAACGGGGATGCTCCTAATGCAAAGCTAGTTAAGTGTATATTTCAATTATAATTTTTAAAGATGAAGTTAACATACTGTACATTAAGTCGTTAATCTTTTTTTCGCATATTACACTTATGGTCTCAGATAATCATTTGATAAATTTACTTACAGATAAATCCTAGAGTAGATTTTGGATCTCTGCTTTAAATTTCTTCCTCTCATAGAGCGCAAGTGCTTCTTTTTCCAACAAGACGGTGCTACAGTCACTTTGCCTTCAATATTTGGTAGTGGCTGTATGATTTGTCGCATGGGAGATGAATAGAACGCCGTAGCCCTGTTCAAAGAACAAATCTTGGTCCTATATCACGCCACTGGACTGTGGGGGTTACCCGAAGTTCGTGGTGTGCAGTTTTCACGACCACACAGACTTGAGGAATTGAAACCAGCTTTACGAGATTGCGAAAAATTCAAAAGGACAGCACCTGCACCAACCTCGAAATATGACTGGCATAGTGTAAATGATGTGATATTCATTTTAAGCATTATGTAAAAAAAAATAGTTATAAATCACTTTCCCTTATGGCAATAGACGGTTGTTATACTCCACTCACGAATACATGCGTATCTACTTACCGTTTTTTTTTTTGTTTTTTTTCCCCTGCTCCTTACATTTTTTTTTTTTTTTTTTGATTGGAGGTTTAACGACCACCGTGAGCAACTCAATGGGCTATAAGCAGTCGCCCGTCCCTAATTTAGGGTCATTGGTTCCAGGGAAGGGAGAGAGCTAGAGCCGTAAGGCAAACACAACATCCATGCCTCACCGGGACTCAAACCCGGACCCCTTTCGGACGAATGATCAGAGGCCATCGCTTAGACTACTGCGCTACCTAGGCGGCCCTTACATTTTGCAAATGCTTTTTTGTATACTGTATGTCTATTATAACACTTTCTCGAAAGTTCAGGAATGACTTTAATCGTTTAGCACTGTACTGGATTCAGTATCAGTGCAAGGTGTCCTTCAGTGACTGGTTCAATGACGAAAACCACGTAAATGATTTCAATGAGAATGATGGAATTTACACACACACACACACACGCCACACACACACACACACACACATACACACTGTATATACTGTATATATATATTTGGTATGCAAGGTAAGGTGATTCGCAACAGTATCACAGAATCTCCTTGATAAATGTCAACCTCGCCTTCTGGTGGTGCATCCTGTTCCCACTAAACCGGCTCTGACGAGTGCCCCATAACGGTATAACTATACCACCGGGATTAGAGGAAATGCTAACTCACACTCACCAACCAGTTTGTCCAGCGCCTTGAGTTATGACCAAACCCTCCCAAGACGACTTTAAACTGAAAACTTGGCCCTCAGTCCACGGCAGCTGGAATGTACCAAGGGACAGAAAAAGAACCAGAAGAAGACGGCATGTGTAACGTATACTCTAGATTCAGTTTCTTTTTGATTTTACTATCTCTTGTTATTTTATTTTCCTATGCAAATTATCTTCTCACTTAACGAGATGTTGTTTCTCCCGTTGAATTATATGTGGCAACGAGTGTAAGTCATGACGTGGTGGTATGCAGTATATATAGGCGCGCTCAGGTATACCAAAGAGCTTCGTTTTATATGTGATAGGTTCTTCCTGATTATTGATATGCGATTTACCTACTTTTCTATGATATTACGATAGTACGAAAGTTCGGGCTATCAGTAGTTGTGTTATTTTGGAGTGTGTATTTGAGTAATACCAGGAGCTCCCCAATAAAAGGTTAAAAGTGAATACGTTTACTTAGTTCATTTTATTGTCAGACCTCTGCCTGGCCGTTAAGTCTATTTCATTGAGTGTTTACGTTAAGTTCAGGGTATATTGTGTTTACCGCTCTAATAAGGAGCCTTCAAGGTACTAATGTACTAAAACCGAAGTTATATTACTGATATTCAAGATAATGAGGAACGCTGAGTAAAAATAAATTCCATATTCTTGGAATTTATTGCACGTGCGTGTCTTACCTAAACAAACTCTAGCACTTTGAAGATTAAGCACACTTTAGCTACGTCAAGTAACCTTTCAATAACTCTAACGTGACTTAACGTAAGCTTTCCTGCACTACACGTCCAGCCGGAGAATTTTATTCATTATACATGGGAGATGGATGGATGAAATTCGAAAACGTGCCGGAGTAACATGGAAGAGAGTGATTCAAGACAGACAGTTGTGGAGGAAACTTGGGGAGACCTTCAGCCAGCAGTGGATTGATAATGGTTGACAATGATGATGATGATATACTGTATATATCATCATCATCATCATTGCCAACCATTAGCAATCTACTGCTGGATGAAGGTCTCCCCAAGTTTCTTCCACAACGGTCTGTCTTGCGCCAGCCTCCTCCATGTTATACCCCCATACTTTCGAATTTCATCCACCCATCTCCCATGTGGTCTTCTTCTGGGTCTTTTCCTGTCCCTTGGAATCCAATCTAAAATTTCGGCTGTCCATCGATGGTCTGTCCTTCTGGCAGTATGTCCAGCCCATTGCCATTTCGGGGATTTAATTCTGATCATGATGTCTTTCACTCTTGTCATTTTTCGGATCCACGAGTTCCTCTTCTTATCTCCCCTGGTTGCACCAAGCATGCACCTCTCCATGCTGCTTTGAGTTGTCTGCAGTCTTTGTATGTCTCTTTTAGTTAAGGTCCACGTCTCTGCACCATACGTAAGCACTGGAAGGATGCATTGACCAAACACTTTTCTTTTAAGACATAATGGCATATTGCTCTTGAAAATTATGCTGTTTCTTCCAAAAGCTCTCTAGGCAAGTTTTGTACGCCGATTAATTTCTTCATCAATGTGACCCTCACTTGATATCTGCTGTCCAAGATAAACGTACGTGTCTGTTATCTCCAGCTTTTCTCCATCAATCGATAATTCTTCAATTCTTGTAAAAGCATTGAACATCACTTTTGTCTTCTGAAAGTTCATTTTTAATCCCACTTTTTTACTCTTGTCAGCAAGTTCCTGGATCATACTCTGCAGCTCTGATGGGGTAGTTGCAAAAATGACTATGTCATCAGCAAAACGAAGGTGGGTTAGATAATCTCCATTAATCTTTATCCCTTTGTTTTCCCAGTTCAGTGATTGAAAGACATTTTCCAATATGGCATTAAAGAGCTATATTTATATATGTAAGAGAATATTAACATACAAGCAATCTACCCTCATAAACAAACAAATAGGGTCAAACAGCCTCCAGAAAAAAAAATGTGATTAACAAAATGACAAAACAATGTTAAGTAAATATTTATAAGAAATGACAGAACAATGTCAAGTAAACACCTATAAAAATACTTTTTTTTTTTCATTTTTTTCTTAATTTTTATTTTAACATGAAACCTGAACGGAACTTGTGTGCTCAGGGCTTCTGGATGTCTTTCCCTGAAGAGTGATCCAGGGGTTCTGAGTGGGTGTTTTTATATGTGTTTACTTGACAATGTTTTGTCATTTCTTATTAATATTTACTTAACATTGTTTAGTCATTTTGTTAATCTCATTTTTTTTTCTGGAGGCTGTTTGACCCTATTTGTTTGTTTATGATGGTAGATTGCTTGTATGTTAATATTCTCTTACATACACTAACTACATCTAATACTTGCAGCATTGCGCAGTTTTGTTGTGGTTTATATTATATTACATGAGTGAAAATTTAACTTTCCTATGATATATATTTATATATATACGGATAAGGTCATCTGTTAACGTTAAGAGCAAATAAATAAAAACTGAAAAAGTATAAAGGCATATTTTAAAACTCCAATTCAACTCGCTTAACTAGTTTTTAGTGTGGTATTCAAAATTTCTTTTTTAAATCAATGTTACGTAGATTGAAGACTGGTTTTTGAAAACAAAAAAACAAACAAGCATTCGTGTATAGGTAAACACATCCGATCATAACAAACAACGGCTTGAAACCTATAGCAGACTCTTCATAAAAGCAGAGTTATTCCATTTTACGCCTTATCTGTCCGTTCGAAAGTTGTTTTGTTCAAGCAGCTCGAAGTTTATTTAATGAATGGGCGTTCGTCATTGTGAAGTTGTCAAGCTAAATTGCGATGGGCGTGAAACTCAATACCGACTCACGTATGCAGCAGAAATGAAATACAAACGAAATAAGTCAGTAGTTTATAAAAGATTGTGTAAGATTCTCCAAGAAAAACAAAAAGAGATAAGGAAATTGAAAGTTAAAAAACTGATTGACAGCTGCAGTGATTTGTAAAAGCAATAATTCTTGCTTTTGTGGCCTGTCACTTGGGAACTGACTCTTAAATTACGACCTATCTGTTAACTGACTCTTAAATTACGACTTATCTGTTAACTGACTCTTAAATTACGACCTATCTGTTAACTGACTCTTAAATTACGACCTAATCTGGTCTTGTTGAAGACTTTTCTATACCATAAATTTACAAAAACATATAAATCTGAATTTTTAAGACACATTTTTTAGATCATTTCATTATACGCAGATTGAAATTTTGACTAAAAAAGGATACACCAGATGTGGCGTATACTTTTAATTTAACCTTCTTTTTGAATTTCTGTGTCCTTTTGAAAATTAGATTTCTTCTAGTTAAACGTTTCTTGACTTAACTACATGTTATCTTTCCCTGAAGAACTTTCTCGGTTTGGCATCACTGACATTGGTCAGAGGTCAATAAAACGTTAACCTGAGTATAGATGGAGTGCATTGATGAGAGCGACTTGTTAGGTGAGCATTTTGATAGAGGCAACTGATATAGCGACTTGTTAGGTGAGCATTTTGATAGAGGCAACTGATATAGCGACTTGTTAGGTGAGCATTTTGATAGAGGCAACTGATATAGCGACTTGTTAGGTGAGCATTTTGATAGAGGCAACTGATATAGCGACTTGTTAGGTGAGCATTTTGATAGAGGCAACTGATATTGCGACTTGTTAGGTGAGCATTTTGATAGAGGCAACTGATATAGCGACTTGTTAGGTGAGCATTTTGATAGAGGCAACTGATGTAGCGACTTGTTAGGTGAGCATTTTGATAGAGGCATCTGATATAGTGACTTGTTAGAAGTGCATTGTACATAGGGTTTTGTTAGAATTGCATTTTATATAGCGAATTGTTTGCAGTGTATTTAATGTAGCGTCTTGTTAGACGTGCATTTGGTACAGCGACTTGTTAGAAGTGCATTTATTGTAGCGTCTTGTTAAGTGCATTTGAAAAAGTGACTTTTCAGAAGTGCATTTGAAAAAGTGACTTTTCAGAAGTGCATTTCATATATCGACTTGTTAAAAATGCATTTGATACAGCGCCTTGTTAGAAATGCATTTGATATAGCGTCTTGTTAGAAATGCATTTTAGATAGCGTCTTGTTAGAAGTGCATTTGATATAGCGTCTTGTTAGAAATGCATTTGATATAGCGTCTTGTCAGAAATGCATTTGATATAGCGTCTTATTAGAAGTGCATTTGATATAGCGTCTTGTTAGAAATTCATTTGATATAGCGTCTTGTTAGAAATGCATTTGATATAGCGTCTTGTTAGAAGTGCATTTGATATAGCGTCTTGTTTGATGTGCATTTGAAATTGCGTCTTGTTAGAAGTGCATTTGAAATAGCGACTTGTTAGAAGTGCGTTTAATGTAGCGCCTTATTAGAAGTGCATTTAATGTAGCGCCTTCTTAGAAGTGCATTTGATATGGCGTCTTGTTAGAAATGCATTTTGATATAGCGATTTGTGAGCGACTTGTTACTATTACGGAATATTGTGAATGATATATTAATTGAAGTCAGCAAGTTCATATTGTAGCTTGCGTTAATTTTCCTGTTCTAAACTGCCAGTGACAAGGGAATAAAAGTCGATTCATGCTAGTTGTTTCAGCTGATTCATTACCTTGGCCGGAATTGATTTTTGTATTTACAAGTTCAGACACAAAATTACGTTCACAAGTTCAGACACAAAATTCATATTCATATTTGCAACTAAGCACTTAAGTAACGTAAAACTTACACTTACAGCTTAAACGTACAACTGCTAGAACCTTAAAATCTAATTAAAAATTTATATAGATTGAAATTTTCCAATTGAAAGCTGTTCCTCCAGTTTTGTAAGAAATGTGAAAAGCAGTTCTTATATTAACCAGTGCACCTAGCGCAAAATGGAAAACTAGTAATAGGATCTTCATACTAAACTAATTCTAAGCAATTTTCATTGCTTAAGTTTCGAAGTCAAAATAGTACAACAATAACAATAATCCGAAATTTCTTGGCGTAGAACAGAAATAAAACTTTCCAAGCTTTCGCCCGTCAACCAGATGACTTTTTCAAGGAAGGTAGACAGCTAACTGCAAACTGGATAATAGAACGTTTATCCAGTGATACGTTTATAGAACGTTAATTTTTTAATAGAACGTTTATTTTGTTATTGTCATACTATTTTGAGTATAATTGGTGTACAGTTCCTACTTCTTAATTTCGAAGTTAATTTTATTTTTATGCTGTCTTGAGTTTTATTAGAGAGGTGACTGCACTAGTTCAAATATCTGTGGAAAAATATTTTCATTTTATTTTATTTTATGTACGGCAGGGATTTTGTTTCCATAGTGACTGGATTTTAAATTAAATAAAGAGTGTTTTTTTTTTTTCAATTTACTGATTATTAAGAGGGTTTGTAAAATGTCAAATAATGTTTCTTGCAAAAGAAGCACCTCATAACACAGATTTTAACAACACACAGTATAATTAGATTTCTTCAACCGTAAAATGAGGATAGAATTTAATGTTATCAAATGGCAATCTATTTAATTATCTTCGTCAGATGAAGTTTAAAGAAATAGATTTCTTTTAACTGCTGCTGAGGAAGATAATTAAGTAGATAAAGAAAGATTTCAGCGAGATCAGTGATGTATGGTAACGATGAACAAAATGACTTTGTAGCTGAAGCAGATGCCCTGTTTTCGCTATTTGGGTTACTAGAAAGCTATGCATTTTTGTTATATAAACGAAACAGGAAACTCAGAAACTGGCGCTGCAATAACTTTGTTACAAAGCTAATTTAGGCGCAAAATTTTGTTAGTGGTTATTGTTATTTCAGCCCAACACCATTCCTCCCACTTCAGAAGCAACCCATTAAGAATAGCAGCAATGATTTTTTAAGAACAAAAACTCCATATTGTTAATTACGCATGCATATTCCCAAAGAGGAAGTATTAAGCAGGAAGTGACGTAAAGCCCCCAAAACAGCCCTCCACCAAAATAGTTCCGTGGCTCAGAAGCGTCACGAAACGTTTATTTAACAAAAGGTTTTATAATTCCATATCTTCATAGCACACAACAGTATATTGCACAAAAACAATTGAGTACAACAGTTTAATCAGAATCAGACTTAAAAATCAATACTTAAATCGTACACAGCAATTCATGAACATAATAATTTATTCACCACAATAATTACAACATAGAAATATATCTCAGTGTAAAATACCTTCACAACTTCCGTAGGTGAACTGTGCATCATCTTAACTTCGTGAAATTTCAATTTAAAGCTTTCTTGAAAAATTTAATTATTGAAATATAATAAGAAAGGTTGATTTCATGCAGGAAATAAAAACATAATGAAATTCTTCTACCGATCTTTCTACGGTTAATCGGGGTTGGTGACATAATGGAAATCAGGGGTATATATAAAAAAATTTCGAAGGGAGGGACCGAAAATGGAAATTTTTGAAATGCATCAGAACAAAATAAAAGTTAATGAAAAACTGAAGATAAAAATTAAAGCATTATTTTTTATTGTAAATTGATGCATCTATATTAAATTAAAGCATTTTTCTAATGTAAATAGCATTTTACTAAAGAAATGAAACACTTTCCCGGGCAAAATCCCCCTTGCTTCTTCCTTTAAATGCGCCCCTGATTGAAAGGGCCAGAAAAATTAAATGAACAACTGAATCCAAACCGGAGGAAGTCTGGACACGTGTTTAGTATATATTTCTGTAGATCATCGGTGAAATGCACTTCCAATTTTCGTGCAGTGCAATCTACCTTAAATGCTGATAGAGAATTTACCTTTAACAGATAATATCCAAAATATAATATAGTAAACGTAATGTATAGAAAATAAAATCGATACAAATTTGTATTTAACCTTTTCTATACACTTCGTAAATGGTATTTTTTAGTTTTTTCGGCATCTCCTGTTGCTTGGCAAATATTATTATTGTCGAGCGTATGTTTTTCTGTGTACACACCAGCAAATTTGTTACCTTAAATAGAAATTGAAACTTTCCTTGGGTTAGGAATCAAGTTTGATTTTCGTGTCAAAGAAGTCGAATAAATTGCTTCCTGACAGGGTTATGACTCATGCTGGTCGATGTTTAGTTTTAAACAAACTGAATATCAAACGAAAAGAAAATGGAAAACTCATGCATAAGTTCTTGCACATTATTGTCTTATTTTCCCTTTTAGACACACTGGTGTTCTATTTTTTATAGTAGATGCTAAGAAATACAATATTTTTTTGTTTTTTTTTAAAGTTTAACAACTACTATGAGAGCAGTTGTTAAACCCTGAAACTATTAGCAATTGCTCATCATTTTATCATTTGGGACCATCGGTTCCAAGAAAAAAAAATGAGAGAGCCGGCGTCGTAATACCAACAAACCCACCACCCGTGCCTCATCATTTGGGACTAGAACCCTGACCCATCTCTGTCGACTAGCTAGAACTCTATGCCCTTAACTACTCAGCAACAGGGACACCAAAATTATTGTTTCCCCCATTCTGAAGACGCACGTGTTTTATCAGTAGCTCCACTTTATTTTATTAGTCTGTAAAATCATAGCAACACTGCTTTCATTTGTACACAAATAAATAAGGTTCAGTGTGTAATTTTTGTTTTATTTGACACATCCTTTACATGAATTGTAAATAAAATAATTATATTACATATGTGGCATATTATGTACTTTAATATGCTGGTTTTCGTGTACAAATATATATATATATATATACTTAAGAGCAAAACTGAAGACTAAGGAAAAAATTTTAGAATTTAAAATGAAGGGTGCAAAATATATATATATATATATTTTTTTTTTTTTTTTTTCGGTTAGACATTTGACCTTAACTCACCGAATTTTAGAAAATATAATAACTCTTACGTTAAGAAGAAGGAATGTTTCAACACGGCGGTTTGGAAATATGGTTCACGTTTTCAAGGCAATATTTGCGTTTTAGGCTTTAGTTTATCTGCGTATTTTGGCCGCGTTGTAAATATTGCTGTCATAAAACATTTAATGTCGTCCAACAGGATTTACGAGGAAGTAACAGGTAGCTCAGGGATTTCGCTAAATTTGTTAACAGTAGCCAAACATAATTGATGTAGAAGGAACAACTCAGTAAATTACGTCACAGGCTCTCGGTGTTTTCCCCCCTTCTTCCACCCTTACTAGAGCTTCTTACTTCCCTGAATGATTGGTCCTTTTCCAAATAACACTGCTAATACTCGCTGGTGATTGGCTGAGTTTCGATCAAAAGAGCATCTAGCGTAGAATGAAGCAGGAAAGGGGAATTTTAAAGGGGGAGGTAAGGGTAGAAAAGTCACTCTCAAACGTCTTAGAAAAGAAACAAGCTGGTTTGGGGCAGATTGTTTGGGTGGGTGGAGGGGGAGGTCTCTCAGGAAAGGATATTTTCCGTTTGGACTAACATCCAGTTCAGCTGGTGTCGTTCAGCGCTTGGTGACGAAAGGCCGCCTTGTGACTCATACTTTTGGCATTTTTTTAACGTTTAGTTTTCTTTCTTTCTACTTCTGATTTTCTCGTTGAAGAAAGTTGTCCCGGTGTTGTTGCTTTGGAAGCTCACTACATGCAGGGGGTTATTCAAGCGTGAGACCATTTCGGTTGGCCATATTGCGCCGCCATCTTGCCTACGATCTTTTAAAAAAGCAGAGAGCTCCGCGATCCTCTTGTCAACCGTGTCGAACTGATGCCTCCTGCTCTTTATTTTACTGGAAACCACCAAAACCGCTCGGGGAGATGGAGTCTTAAGCTGTTTCGGTTCTTAGACACATTTCCGCTTATTCTATGCTGAACAATACTTCGAGGAATACTGTTCTATTATATATTTAATACGAACTTGAACGGAATATAAGTCACTTGCTACTTTGTGAATGCAAAAGCTTACAAACATGTATCTGATTTTCACCTTAAAATGACTCTTTCAAAATTCAAACCTGAATTTCGAATTGATTTCCTTTAAATCGTGCGGAAGAGGTGCAGATTTTTTACAATCGTAATTCCTGAATGGCAGTTTTTGCATTTCACACTTCATTGTTTCAAGAATGTTATTGTAATGCTAGCCTGCAGCCCGTCCTTGGACGGCTACTTTTAAGCTTTAAATAAATATTCATATACAGAGGATACCTAGGACAGGGTGAAATTTTTAATTGAAGCAGATTGAAAACATATCAAAAAATAGACGCCGGATTTCTGTAAGGAAATATAGTAAAAGCTGATTCATGTAAGAGCTGAAAATGTTTTTAGATGCGATTTTGCTATCTTTCACATCTCAAAATTTCAGTTTTTATTCTAGATTAGAGTGTTTTAAATAGATCTGGGTATTTATATTTATAATAACACCGATTCTTTTTTATGAAATTACCCTGAAGTTTTATTCCTTTTTATGAAATTACTTTGCAATGCGAAGAAAATGAAATAAAACACTACGTAGTACCTATGTAACAGAACAAACGTCGCATGCAGTTGTTCGAGCACGTGCGTGTTGCCACAGATGAAGTCGTTTGTCTTACTAACTTTATTTTATTTTCCGGTATTTCTCCTTGATTTTACGTATCGTGCAATAGCGGTGATCTTAGTTCCGATTTCGGATAAAAGCAGATGGCGCTGCAAGTACTGAATGACGTCAGAGCGTTAGGGACAGACATAGCCTATTATATAGGTTTTTATTACCATATAGTCCATGGGAAGGTATATTCGAAGTCCAGCTATGAAATATAATGATAAATTTCTGAATAGAAAATCTGAATTTTCTTTTTCCATTTAGTGAAGAAAATTCCAGCTGTAGTGTCAGCATCGTATTGTATCATATTCGTTATATTTGGTTGCAATGATGTATGAGTAAAAGATTACTTTCGGAAAGGTTTCAACAATACAGATACACATACTTAACGGCAATGCAATTTTAATTCTTATACTTTATGAACAACGGTGATATGCTAAATTGATAACAACCCGTTCGTATTGGTGAAGAAATGGTGAAAAAATTAGAAAAACGTGGAGATAATGGAAATAGACAATGACATCGTTCTGTCCACGTTTATTATAACCAGTGTTGGTCACTGGAGAGAGGAGGAGTTAGTTACGTTTGTTGATCTAAGCAAAAATGACATTCTTCTTTTTCTTGGTTACGCAGTCCAAGGACTGGTTGTTCAGTAGATGTACTCTGTCTCTCCATTCCTATCTATTCTCTACCATTCTCTTCAAGTCTTAGTATGTCCTAGTATTGGTGTCTTGAAGTAGCTGTGCCAATAAACCATTCCTTGACCGTCCTCTTCCTCTGTTGCCTTGAACTTTCCCTTCCAAAACTTTCAGAATCGAGCCTCCATGGCGCAATGTGTGCCCCATCCATAACATTCTTCTTCTTTTTAAAATGTTGACCAGATTCCTGGGTTCTCCCACTCTCTCCAGGATCTCCTCATTAGTCTTTCTGTCAAGCCAGCTTAGTCTCTCCATTCTTCTATAGCTCCACATCTCAAAAGCTTCCAGCCTTTTCACTTCCCTCTTGGTCAATGTCCATGTCTCACAGCCATAGAGAGTTACTGGCCAAACATATGCCTTCAAAATTCTCTCCCTCGGTTTTAGATCTATATTTTTGGCTGTCAGTAGTCTTTGATTCTCTCTAAAAGCCGTTTTTGACATCCCCAGTCTCATTCATTTCATTTCACATCTCGCATCTTCAGTAATAATTTGACCTAAAATTACATGCTGAACGTTAAAATAACAAGGGGAATCAATCAGTTCATGTATTGATTTTTAAACACCCTCAGGCACTCAAGTTTGCTTTTGCTAATGCAGGAAACCTTAAATACGTTTCATTTACCTACCATAAGTTTTGACTAATGCCAGATCACATTTAAGGAGACAGGAGACAGGGCTGTACAGTATTTTCGGGCTCCAGTATTAGTGGCACATATAGGATTTCACTAATGGATGGCCGAATAAAAATACCGAGGAGAAAACATTCCCAAAATATGACGAGGAACCGATAAAAATATCCCCGCCATATTGAAGTGTATATCACATGATTCATGGACGAATCAATGTTTGCATGAAAATGTAAAAATGCATGGTTGAAAAATGGACACCAGTTCAGTTCTGCTTCAACCTCCCCACCCCCAGGGTTCAGCTTGTTGAAATTATATCAAAGTAGTGAACAAAATAATATGATCCAAATATCATGATTCAAACGAATTCTTAATGTATGAAAATTTCCCTCTATTGCAGATGTGTACAAAAAAATATCTGTAATGCTTTCCAAAGATTTGAGGATAAACTAGGGAGAACTATGCCTTTTGTGGACACGTCCTAAAAAAACCGGAAAGAAATAGAATTTTTTTTTACAAGGCAGTTTCTTGTAGTTTTTGCTGTGCTATATGAAAAAACAACAACTGTAGAACTCTGCCAATTCTTCAAGCACCCTGTGCATAATTCTGGAGCCCCTTGAAAATGCTGGGACCGGGGCTGCAGCCCCCTTCTCCCTCCCTCTCTTCTTAAATAGGCTCTGACTAATGCCCATGTAAACTGCCATCAAAATACTTAAATTCGTCAAAAAAAGTTTTAATTTCATCGAAATGGTAAATAACTTATAGGGATTACTCTGCAGAAGAGAGATCTCTCTCCTATGTTCGAAATATTGATTTCGCCGGCCCGGTGGCGCAGTGATCTAAGCGATGGCTTCTGATCATTCTTCCGAGAGAGGTTCGGGTTCGAATCCCGGTGAGGCATGGATGTTGTGTTTGTCTTACGGCACTGGCTCTCTCTCTCTCTCCCCTGGAACCAGTGGCCCTAAATCAGAGACTGGCGACTGCTCATAGCCCATTGAGTTGCTCACGGCAGTCGTTAAACCTTCAATCCAAACAAAAATATTGATTCGGTTTCAATCGTTTTCAACAGGCAATGTTCCATGGCTTTTCAGAACAGAATATTAATGTTGTGTTCCGATGAAACAATGTAAAAAAAGAAACTACTCCGGATGTTTAAAAATTTGAAACTGCGCCAAATGTCTGTTATAGCGCTTTTGATTCGAACGTCGAATTTGACAAAGGATTCCACCAAGCCGTCATAATGTTAACGAATGGTTCGCGCGAACAGACTGCAGTTACCCCTGCTTACGAGTTTCTGCTTTGGCTACTGGGGGAAGGAATTCCGGGCAACACTGGTTAAACGGAATCGGAGCCTCTTATACGATACTTGACGAAGGCCTTACATCCAACACCAATCGGACGAAGTTCAATATTTGCAAGTCGGCATCTGATGACCAGAGCAATAAAGGTGACAATGATAATACGTATATTACAAAGGTCACTCTGTCGACTGTGATTCGCTAGCGCCCAGCTGCGATGCAAATCATGAGTTGGCGTGCTTGTATTGTTTCAAGTGCTTGTACCATATTGTATGATGCAAGTTACTAGGACCTATATACCTGATTTTACCTAAAGCCGCGTTGTATATCTACTATATGCATCACAATCTTAACATGACTTAGTAACTATAATGGGGGTAAACCTATCCCGGCTATGGAGTGCACGGTGAGACAGCCTTTTCACTGAAAAGATATCATGAGTTTTCAGTATTTCTCCACATTAATGAGGTGTAATGTTTTGGTGGCCATCCCACTAACAATGAGGGTGTGTCACCGCGACCGGAAGACGAACGAAAGGAAACTTTCTGCTGATCCTTCCACTGCGATTTCCCCCACAGAAAGAAGAAAAGAGCAAAGATTAATGCCGCAGAACTACTTGACTCCCCCACTAAACATCCCCCGGGTATAGCCACTGTAACATATATTTTCAGCTAAGACAATGAAGTCACCTAAACACCAATAGCAGTTTCTTTCTTCTTTTAAATGAGGCCGAAACTGAGATCTTCATTTTTAAATTAAAACATTTAGAACAACTATGTACTTTTAAGTCCCAGTTCGAGCTCGAATGCGAGCTTTTAGGCTAGAACTATATTATATGGCGGAAGGACACACTCAGTACTTTCCACTTCATAGTCAGGTTAGTCTTGCTGCGAGTATAGTTTCTGCAGTTTATAGTTTCTAGATATGTACAGAGCTCGCTGAAGTGCATTTGAATTACATGCAGTCCTTCCTATCAAAGCGAGCCTGATACCTTTGATTTACATGGGCAGGAAGTGTCACAGTGTTCTAAATGTCTGAAACTTAACCTGACTGCTCACACTCGTTCAAAAGCACAAAAGTGAACCGGCTACTCAATGTACCACGAGTGATATAGGAATCTCGTTTTGGTGATTAATCAGGTAAAGAGTTCTTCTGTTTACGTCGAAACCATCAGACCGTACGACCAATGTGAACGGCCTTTGATAATTCACGATCAAAAACAAATCAAAATAAATAAAATGTTGAAAAAATGTGGCTGCAGACGGATCTGTATATTTCGGAAACTTTTTAAGAAGCACTTTCCGCTCAAGAGACGCTTTCATGTGAAACTAGCGTTATCACGGAGGAGATTGTTGACAAGGAAGTGTGCAGTCTTGCCAATCTTTTTTTTTTTTTTTTTTTTTTTTGTGATCTTCCTAAGGCAAACATTGTTATTTACACATCGTGAGAGGTGGAATTTTCGTATCAGATATTGCGCATTTGCAGTTTCGAATTCCTCAGGTAGTTTTTGGAAAATTTTCTGCATTAGCGTTAAGCCTCGTTCGAATCGTATGATTTTAATTTTGTGCGGTTCTGCGCACGTGCACTTGTCAACAAAACGCAAAGTAAAGCGTAAAATAAATATTGTTGACGCGATTTTTAGCAGTTGGGAAGACTTGGTTCTTCGCCAGGAAGCAACCAAAATGGATCTATATAGCACACAATTTGATATTGTCTTTATCATAATGCTATATGTCAAAGAAACATAATAAGCTATATCGATGGAAACGTATTTGCGAACCGTTTCTGAAACAACACTTGGTTGAAGAGAAAATATATTCACTGAATGAAAGATGATAAAAGCACACAATAAATTTGTGCTGCCACGAATTACGTATTAAACAATGCGAAATTGAAATCTAAACATAAAAAAAAAAAGTCATTTAAATACATCAACATTATCAGATCTGTAAATGTGTATCGCACAGAAAAGTCAAAAATTAGAAGCAGTTATTTCAAAATTATATAAAAGCACAAGGTAGCCACTGACTAAAATTACTGGGTAGACAATATTTTGTCTGCCTGTCAGTGGCGTAGCCAGAAATTTCTTAAGGGGGAGTCCATGGATTTGGTTCATTGGTGAAAGCCTCGTATACACATATACATCGCTTTCAGGGACTTCACATCAGAGTCCCAAAAATTCGAAACAAACAGAGCGTGCTTGTTTTTATGATTGGGATTTCTTCCTCCACAGTAACGTAACTAGACTAAAATACTGGGGTTGTGGGTAGGAGAAAAGTAAGGCGACAGAGAGTCAACATCAGTTCAAAAACAGGCATGGTTTTGTCTTGTTAACAATCGGTTTAGGAATTAAATGCAATGCAAAATAAATCGTTTTATATTTTATTTTTAAATCCTTTTATATTCCACAAAGACCGACGAAAAATTCATCAATCTGTCCAAAGGATACCTCGCTAAAAATGAATTTCAACTGAAATAAAAAAATATATATATGCAGTTCTGGTAGTTTGTTCAAAAACGTATCGGACTCTTTCTACTGAAGCTTTGAAGGTGCGGCTCCCTTTCACATCTTCGTACATCTGCGAAATTGAATTTTCGGCGATCGTAAGAATCAAAACCAAGTTTCATAACAATCTACAGTTGTCGAACTCCTTATGTCGGAAAATGACTCGCGTCGACGGCAGTGACGTCATCGACAGAAACCGAAAACAAGCTCCCTCTTTGCACATGACTCATTATGAGAAGTAGGTCAGTTTTTGTGAAATTACTTGTAATAATAAATCTAAAAAACAGCAGTAAAAATAATTAAATTAAAATATTCTACCTTTTCTTGTAAAATTCTGCACCATTATAAAAGCAAAAAATAATTAAATTAAATAATACACCTCCGTGTCCGTTAAATCTTGGTGAGTCCCACAAGTTTTTCGTTCTAAAAGTTAGGTCACGGTTCTAAAAAGACTGGGAAACACTGCTCTGATCGCTAAACCATCAACATCTGTATAATGTGCTAATAGAAATCAAATAATTTTATGATAATGCATCCGTTGAGTGAAAAGTCTTGAACATGAAACTCCATGATTTTTCGACGGAAGAAAATAATTTTAAATGAAGGAGAGAAACTGTACGAAACAAAGAAGTCACAGCTACGAAGCCCGCGGAAAAGCTGTACGTTTTCGGCAGGGACAACTGATCATGACCGGTCTAAAGCTGCTCCTCGTGCCCGGCGAAGTTGTCTTCGTCGACAAGTAATGTTCCTCGTTAAGAGTCTAACACGGATTTTCAAATTATCCCCATCGAGCAAGCACTGGCCTATTGTCCTCTGTTTGAATGGATTCCCACCGTATCTGACTCGATCCTATCTATGTATGCTGTAGTTTCAGAAGCAGCAGCACGAAGGAAAAGATAAAGGAATGAAATAATAGACAAAACACTCGCTCGCCTGTTATTCAACATTTGGTTCCAAACGAAACTTGAGGGAACTTTTAACTCGACCTCGAATGCGATCGCAGGGCAAACCCGTTTATTAGCAACTCAATCCCCTTTTTAGGTTCTTCTTTTTAAATAATTGTATTATGTCAGGTGACCTTCACACACTCTTATACATAAAACATTGTACAGTACTGCTTCCATGCTAGACATTATAAAGACTTTCCCCATTCAAAAATGAAAATAAATCTTCATTAGCGTATCTAAAGCAATAAAGTACGAGTATTTAGTTCTGATTTTTCCCTCCCTCCTCTTTGAGTGTTCTGATTGGCCTCTTCCAGGACCGTAGCAAGCTTGAGAGGGCGAGACTTGAAATTGCTCCCCATTCGAGCTCAAAATTATGTCCCTTCGAGTTCCACTCAAACAATACGTGGTTTTTAATTTCTCAAATAGGAAAGTATGATCGTTTGACAATACGTGGTTTTTAATTTCCGTAATAGGAAAGTATGATCGTTTGAAAATCGCATTTTAGGTTTTTGACATAATTTTATTAAAAATGTAAAAACTAGGTAAATATTCAAGAACCACAGGTTGTAAATACCAAGTAAAGAGTAAACGTTATGTGAACGCGGACAACACAACACTCCACAGAAATGCAGAACCAAAAACAAACCAGCGCGGAACGAATGAGTATCGGATAGTGAACGTAACAGTAGGAAGAAACTTTAGGGGTAGGGCTTGGAAAAATTCTGTTGAAGGTTAAACTTTCAGAGAACTTTCTACGACAGAACACATTTGATTAATTAGATCTTCATCCCAACGACATGTTCAGAAAGGTCATGGAGGTTCGACATGTCAGCGTGTTGTTTTCTATGCCTCCATTCACGGTTTTGGAAAATTCCCTACATGGATATGAGATGTTCACACCTCATAGTGTATGCTACACTGTACACTGGTTAACTGTATGGAATACTATATGAGACTAACCAAGTTCTTTAAAAAGAAAATACTGAAGGGTGTAACTTTCTTTTCTTAGCTACATAATTTCTATTTTTTACCTCCTCCAGAGCATGAATACACCCCTGGAAGGACCGTTCTAGGAGGGCAACAGCCCTTCCTGCCCTCCCAGTAGCTACGGCCCTGGCCTCTTCCCTCCTTCTTTAACCTCATTGAGCCCCCAGTGGCCGATTGGTCAGAGGCGTTAGTTTCTGGCTAGTCGTCTGCGTTCGAGTCCTGGATGAAGCAACAGGTGCCGAGTTCGACTTATGGCGCCTGGCTCTCTCTCTCTCTCTCTCTCTCTCTCTCTCTCTCTCTCTCTCTCTCTCTCTCTCTCTCTTCCATGGAAGCAGTGGCTCTAAATTAGGGGCGGGCGATTGATGGTAGCCCTTAAAGCTCCTCATGTGATCATTAACCCTTTAACCTGCTTGGACGAGTTAACTCGGGTTTAGAAAAATGTGCTGAACTCAACTCCAAAGAGCATATTCACTGTCTAAGAAGTGGGCCGACCGCGACTGGAACGAATTCATTCAGGTACCTTGAAGAATAGAGCATCGAAAACAGTTGCTTTCGCCTTTATATCTGTTATTCAGACTGGTCATTCAGGCGTATGATTGACACCAATTTCTTCTGACGAATTAACTGGTAAAGAACTATGGCAGTGGAGACGAATTTAAGGAAGAAGAGAGAAGACATTTGAGTAACTTTTTTTATCCATTTGCATGATGTTCGTTTCATGATGATTAGCCCTTTCCTATCATGTTTTAGGACATGGAACAGAGAATATAGGACTAGAAGGGGGAGCTTTTTGCCTATGACGTGTTTATTTTCGCGGCGGCTGAGATGAGAGGGGGTAAAGGTAAATTATTTTACCGTAGCTTTCGTAAAACACCGTCGCTATGTGTACATTTCTGTTTGGAAGGAGCAAAAATTTGGGGCACCGTTTAGTTCAAGCACAGTGCCTCAGCCGCTTAAAGGGTTAAGCCGCAAAACAAACAAACAAACAAACAAACAAACATCTAGGGATGATTTTTTCGCCTTGGAGAAATGAAAATATTGCAAACAAGAACTGGGTTCCTGAGTAGAAAGAACGAAAAAGGTCGTTTTTATGCGTACATTTGTTTATAACGAGGAATTTGTGGCCCTGAACCAGTGGCATAACGTGACTTTGGAATCAAGTGTTTGACTGAATGCAACGCACCACGAACCTAGGAGACACCGTTCCAAAGTCCCTCTCACTGACCACAAGGACATAGACGGAATCGGAGCATTCCTTTCCTAATTCAGGGCCAATGGTTTTCTGAAGGGAGAGAACCAAGGCCGAATTTGCGAGCATAACATCCATGTCTTGGGATCCGAACGCATGTCTACGAGGATCGAGAACATTTTGTCTTCTTTTACTCGGCCTTAAGTTGTGTACAGTGATTGTTCCGATGTAGCTAGTTCGTGTCCGCGACTAGTCGATCGGAAGCGGAAAGTTCATTGTTTTTTCTAAGTCGGTTACGATGCTTACCAATGTTTTTGCATCCTAGGAAAGTTTCTAAGAATTTTTTGCGTCAAATATATACCAAAAAGGGAAATGGGATTTTACACAACGTTAGACCTTTCAGACCTACTTTAGGCCCTTCTTCAGACGTAGTTCACTTAAATGCTACAATCTTTATATACACAGGGTATTACACTGTTTTACGTTTACGCATTTGCGCATGTGTTAAGGTGGTCCCACCTAAAATCTCTGCCTTATGTTTCCAATGGTAAAGTTCCTTTACATATTTTCTTCGCAGTTAATGTATTGCCAAGGATCAAAATATGCACATCGATAAAACTAACTTTAAGTTATATCATGGGATACTTAATACTGGCTAAAACACAACCATAATTATATTAAAAATCAACAATTTTTCTTTGAGTAATGTTCAGACCTGTTAATAGATGGCACGACCTGTACACTGATGACGTCAACAGACAAGCAAATGTTGGAATGCTTAATTATGGTTATGTTTTAGCAAGTATTAAGTATCCCATGCTATAACTTAAAGTTAGTTTTATCAATGTGCAAATTTTTATCCTTGGGAATACATTAATTGCAGAGAAAATGTGTAAAGAAGTTTTACCATTGAAAACATAAGGCAGAGATTCTAGGTGGAACCACCTTAAAAAAAAAAAAATTCAACACATGCGCAAATGCGTAAAAGTAAAACATTGTAATACCCTGTGTATATAAAGATTGTACCATTTAAGTGAACTACGTCTGAAGAAGGGCCTAAAGTAGGCCTGAAAGGCCTAATGTTGTGTTTTTAACTGAGAGAGTGCTTTTAATTAGTAATGTAATGAAGTACTTTTAGCCTGTAAATATTTTAATAAAAGTTTTAACCTATCGTGCATAAGAAGATAAATTTATTTCCTTAGTAATCTTTGCCGTATCTTAACCTTCTTTCTTCGACAGTTTCATTGTCACTGATTATTTTGTTTTATTAAAAAAGTATCTCTTTAAAACTCTACAAATATAGGAGATGCACAGTTCCACCAGATTAAACAAAATTTTGCAATTCATGCCGTTTCTTCGAAACAATCTACTGACCTGTACTAAATAAAATATATAGAATAGGCAACATTACTTACCTAATGGAGGTGAATAGACTGCTGTGGATTGGACATGCGACGTCATGGCGACATCGTAGGGCACCATATCTTGCTTCAGAGGGTCCGGATGTCCCCCTGAGGTACTGACCACGGGGTTGAACGCCTGGTCAAACTGTTGAATGGGGTAGTGTCCACCATTTGTCATTGTTGGTGACGCGGACCCTAACTCAACCAACATCGAAGCTGATTTTTGGAGATCTTCCTGCTTCGGCCATTTGGACCACATTTGCTATTCAAGAAAAAGTATGGTTCTAGTAAATTACAATTGCTATTTAATTTCATTTACTTATTTCTCATCATAATACTCAGTTATAATAAAGAATTGTGTAAACAGACTATTTCTTTCTGTAACATAATTCATCGACTGAACGACACTAAGTAACTCAAGTGTAGACAGATTGCCAGAAAGAGAGTGATGAATTACAACATACGTTTCTTTCATTTGCAGACATCAGATTAATGTTACTACTAAGAAGTTAGATATAAATAAATAAACAGAAATAAAAACCAAGAAGCTGCTGTCATGAAACAATTTCACTCTTACCTCTAGGGGGCGCTGCTGAAAACATCATTCGAAAGAATTTCCTGACTTGACTTACAATGCTTTTGGAGTGGGCTTTTGAAAAATTTCGAACGATTGGTCCATTGAGGGTCCCCAGTGTTCTATGTTTAAGCTTACTTCAATAGAATGCCACTACGACATTTACATGCACCATATATAAAACTCTAGAAGTATTTTTTTTTAATGAGCTCTCCCAAAATCAATATAGGCCAGACAGTTATAGCATTCTTTACTATGTGAAACGTGTATATGTGGCTTACGGAACACTACGTAAAGTTTGTCTGTCTTATTCACTCACTTTAAGTGAAGCAGAGTCACTCAAATAAAGTTCAAAAAAGGTTTATCTACAGTTCGCTTTTTATGCAGCCGCACTTCACTAATAAAGAAACTTCTTAATCGTTGCTCTAATATCAACAATAGGCACTTAGTCGAATTAACATGAATTAGCAAACACAATCGTTGTTTGAATAGACTAACACGAAATGCACTATATTGACAAAAGTCACCAGACACCCATTCGAAAGCAAATGAACGGATCCGCTGCGTTGTTAAGATGCGCGGCACAGCTGCAAACAGTATAAAAAAGCCTGCAGCTAACCGCGATCATATCGCACTGTGAGGTTCAGTGAAAATATCGCGGTGAGAGAGAACTGACTTTGAGAAAGGAAAGATTGTTGGGTGTTATATTAGTGGGCTGTCTATAACAGAAACCGAGAGGCGTTTAAACATACCCAAGTCAACTGATTTGGATGTACTGAATAAGTGGGAGACACATGGAGTGTCTGAAGTAGCAAAACGTACCGGCAGACCAAAGAAAATCAATGATAGAGGACGTCGAAGCCTCAGGAGAGTCGTTACAGCTAATCGACGGAGTACTGCACAAGACCTCAGTGTATACAGGTGAGTAAAAATTGCTGGAACCTCGGTATGCACACGTACCATTCGCAAAGAACTTCATACCATGGGTTACCGTGGTCGTGCGGCTGCTCATAAGCCTTTCATCTCCACTCGGAATGCTACTCGTAGTTTAGCATGGTGTAAAGAACATTTATCGTGGACCGTAGATCAATGGAAACCGGTCCTATGGACTGATGAATCCAGATACACGATCCATCAGTCTGATGGTCGTGTGTGGGTATGGCGACAGTCGGGGAACGCTATTTATCACAGTGTACTGTTCCTATACGGTCAAGTTTGGAGCTGGCAGTGTACTCGTGTTTTTTTTTTTTGTTGTTGTTTTTTTTTTGTTTTTTTTTTCATCGTGGTATGGTCCCACCCCATTGGTTACCGTGGGCAAACCTGTTAACAGCACGTGTACCTCGATAATCTGGACAATTATGTCCTGCCAACTCCGTTGCAATACTATGGAACCGAGCCTTGCTTGGTATCAGCAGAATAATGCACCGAGCCATAAAGCAAGCACTGTTACGGCGTGTAATTCCGTATCGCGTGTGGACTGGCCAGAACAGATCCCTTATCTTAATTCCATAGAGCACCTATGGGATGAATTAGAGCGCCGCATAAGAAGTTTGGAAGCAAGGCTTACTACTAAGCAACAGTTAGCGGCAGCATTATGTACTGAATGGAAGCGCATACGTATCGCTGTGTTCCAAAACCTTGTCGAAAACATGTCTCGAAGGGTCAGTGCATGCATTAAGGACAAAGGTGGACCGACACCGTACTAATGTATGTCAATAAATGTTATGTTGTGTTTCTCTTCTAGGTATCCGGTGACCTTTGTCAATATAGTGTATATAGATACATCACAGATCAAGAGACAGATTAGCACAGCTTCCACGTCTACCACTACCACACCACACCACACCACACCACACTTTTCGCTGCTTGCTCCACCTGAAGACTGTTACCAACATAACATTCAGTGAGTGAGAAAATATAGCGTTAAAGTTGAAACGCTAAAAGAGGGCGACCACTGTAAGAAAATTACTTAAATTCACGAATCACTCTCGGTGATTCCTTTCGTGAATTAACGAAGCATATTTCCGACACAATCTTTTCCTTGAAATGACCGAAAGAAACCTGAATTTCGCGGATTTTTTGTTCGTCAAGAAAAGTGTGAATTTTCAGAAATCTTTCCGCAACTTCTTTCTCATGTTGACGGTAAATCTCCGTTTTGTGTTAACAGAAAAATCTGAATTTACAGAAACCTTTCCGCAATTACTTTCGTATATTAACGGAGAAACTCCGTTCTCACTTTTTCCGTTTCCAAATCACGAAAATATTCCGATAATAGAGATTCGCGGGAATATCTGAGGTGCGATTAACTGTTAAATTTCAATCGTTGGTCAAAGGAACTGATTTCAAAGTTCTGTAACGAGATCGGATATTGTGGATAGCATAACGCATGAATTTTGGTTTTTGTGGCACAAGATATTTCTTCTCCTCTCCCCCATTTCATGCACCAGTTATTATATATCGTGCTACCGAAGGAAAACGAGTATTTAAATTATTGTACAGATGATTGTACGATGTCCATATATGCATGAGTCTATGGAGCGCTTAAGACAAAAGCTATTTTAGCTACCAGGAATAAGTTTTATATTTAGAAGTTTTGTGAAATAATACTATAAAGCAGTACATTTCACAATTTCTTAAAGATAGTTGGAAGTTAGTGTTAGTTAATAAAGAAAAGATCTCAAGTTCTAAAGCATTCCATTGCTTTAAAATATCACGTTGAAAAAAACAACAACTTAATTTGTGATAAGTCCTCGTAACAGAAAAAATAAAATTATTACAAACGTATTCAACAAAATAATAAGCTCCAACAGAAAATAAAATGACTAAATCCCTCGCATCAATGGGGAAAAAAAAAAAAAAAAAAACATCATCGCGAGATTAGTTTTACCTTGAACGTAAGTGCAATTCCTAAGACTTTCTGGCTCAGTGGTTAAGACACGTGGCTTTTGTAGACCTAACCCGATTGACCTCAGTTCGATCTGCTCCACCGGCACGAAAGGATTCTCTCGCGTAAGTGCTGAATAATTCAATGTCTTTCGATTTTTGGAAACTTCTATAAATACGGACGTTTTTTAAATAAACGGAATTGCTGACTGCGGAAAATCTGTAAAAATACGGAAGTTAAAAAAAAAAAAAACCCAAAAAAGGGGCATTTTTAAAATCGGAAATTTCGTTAAAAGACGGACACCTACCGGCAACTTTGTTGCCCGTTATTTTCAGAAAATTTCCGTGAATTCACACCACTTGTTGTTTCAGTGAACTCAAAATTTACATAGAAGAATACAACTAAAAATGAAAGTTAAATTACAGTATACGTCACAGATTCAAGACGGAAACAACTACAGTATATTATAACATTAATTAGAGTATATTAATAATAACTACAGTATATTGACATTAATTACAGTTTATTAACATCAATTATAGTATATTGACATTAATTAAGTATATTAACATTAATTACAGTATATTACAATATATTAACATTAATTACAGTATATTAACATTAATTACATTATATTAATATTAGTTACAGTATATAATATTAATTACAGTATATTAACATTAATTACAGTATATAAAATTAATTACAGTATATTATAACATTAATTACAGTATATTATAACATTATTATAACATTTTAACATTAATTACAGTATATTATAACATTATTATAACATTTTAACATTAATTACAGTATATTATAACATTATTATAACATTTTAACATTAATTATAGTATATCAAACGTTCAGGTTTCAACTTTCAACGGTGGCCTTTGGAGAAGCGTTAAAACCTCCCATGAAACTCAAAAATATATGGTAAGCGCAGCGTCGTAATCTACATGCTCACTTACTTGATTCAAATTTCACTCGTGACGAAAACAAATTTACTAATATTTTGAACTATTCTAAGTTTTTTAATGCTAATCAGAATTGGAAAGTTTTGAACTTTTACATAAACCTGCTTCGGATATTATTTTACAGTAACCGTAAAAGACCACAAATGGCTTGCCCGTCTAGCAATTTTGAAGTTACTGCTCTTCAAATTAGTTTCTTATTAAAAAGTATTTTCTATATATGAAACACCGTCTGGTACTACTATTTCAGGAGTTTTGAGGGAACGATTTACTCTTCGTCCGAGCGCATTGCAACTGTTGAAACGAAAAAAGTCGACACAGTAATTACGCATTTTGTTTCGTTCCTCCCGTCAATCTCATTAAAAATGTGAAGCTTTGTTCCATTAGTTTTATCCACTATTAATAAATTGAAGAAAAGAATTTTCGAGACAGCAAAGAATATTAAGTCATGCTGTGTATAGTATATCGAAAGAAATGGAATCACGTTTTCAAGTCCATACCGTAGCAAACAAAACACACATCTAACTTCAGTATTTAATTTTTTCCTTCCTTCTATGTGTTCTTGCTTTTTTCCTCCCTTTTTTAATGATATTTTTTAGAACCGGGAAGATTATTTTAAACCACCCTGTACACGTAGATGGAAAAACTGAAGACATTGTTTTCCAGTCATTTCGTTTCTCCTTCTACAATTTTCGTCACTTTTCTCTTTTCCCACACGGTGGGCAGCTGGGATGTAACGTCCTGCTTCGAAATGCTGCACAATAATATCGTAAGACAAAACAATTATGTTTCGTCCCGCGTGAGTTTACATCGATTTGTTTCGAAACAAAATTGCTGTACGGAGTGGACTAAATACCCCAAGGAGAGAGTCCCCATGCTGACGACAAGCACCTGTTAGATCCGCCTAAATGAAGTGGCTACTACCCAAATTACAGTGCTTCTTGTTTCGCGAATGACGGTAAATTGGATGGTTCTTTTAAATGGGGCAGAAATGACCGTCCTCCTAACTGCTGAACAAGAACGGGACGTCAGGGCGCACACAACGCTCTTCCACATCTACAGTGCCCTTTACAGATAATTCACTGACACAATTATACATTAATAGTCCGGAAGTCCCACGTGCATAGGAAAAAAAACTACGAAACATATCCAGAAGAAAAAAATCCCTGACTTTTTGCTACAAATATTGCTGTAGGTTATATTATTTTAGTCCCTTTTGATGCATTAGTTTTGGTTATATCGCATTTATTTATATCAAAGGTTAATAGAATACAAGATATAGTCAACTTGCCTCCCTCGCATTCGAAGAATTGGTGACGTCTCTCTGTGACGTCACCGTCCTAACTGATGAATCTTAGACCAAAACTGAAGCTATGGAAGCCTTTCAACAATTTTTGACTCAAACATGGTATAAAACTGAAAAACTGCAGTTTATGTAAAAGCACGTTTACATACTACGCATAAGGGCTGCGGGTGGCCTAGTGGACAACGTTCGTGACTGCCACGGAAAGGACCTCCGGTTCGATCCCACGCAGGTACGAACTCTCGATCCACTAAATATCCGCCGTGCGTCGGATGGGCACGTTAAGCCGTCGGACCCCGGGTACTGGCCCCCGGTAATAAATAAGGGCGTCTTCCTCCCCCTTTCTACCTCGCTTCCCTGTCACTTTCCTATCGGGCACTCTAGCCCAAATCTCATAGCTTCCTATTTCTAAGGGTTGTTTAAGTCCTGGGGTCAGACACTCCTTTCCTAAAATCCTCTACATATGATTTGATCTTTTTTTTTTTTAATGGAGAGGATTTTAGGAAGGGAGTGTCTGACCCCAGGTCTTAAACAACCCTTAGAAATAGAAAGCTTGGAGATTTGGGCTAGAGTGCCCGATGGGAAAGTGACACGGAAGCAAAGTAGAAAGGGGGAGCAAAACGCCCTTATTTTTTACGGGGGGGCAGTACCCGGAGTCCGACGGCTTTACGTGCCCATCCGACGCACGGCGGGTATTTAGCGGTTCGAGCGTTCGTACCTGCCCAGCATCGAACCTGAGGTTATTTCCATGGCAGTCACGAACGCTGACAACTAGGCCACCCGCGGCCCTGTATGATCTGATCTGATCTACTACGCAGAAGAAATGAACAGTTTTATGAATATGTTAGTCAGAGGAAATGAAGATTCCGAAAATTCGTACCGCGGCAATATTATTTTCAAAAGCAATTAACCAATATGTCCTGCCAGTTGTTGCCACATAGAGAGACAACTTTTGGGAGTTTCGAAATGAAGTTAAAAATCATAAATGAGAGATAAAAGCAATTTATATATTAAAGAAAGAAACGAAAACATAAAGTTAAAATTGTCATATACGCCGCAAGGTGTTTGAATGTTATTCTAACGCCAAATTTTTTGCTTCCCGAATGTGGATTTTTTGACGCTATATCCGAGTTCTTTTCTAAAAGGAGGACGTTATAACCAAAACGCTTTTTCACAGAATGATTATATTATCATCATATTGTTCACATGAACGATCAAGGGAGGGATGTAAAGGGGACGATGCCAATTTATATCTATATAAATGATAATATTTCTGCTCACCGTGGGATACAGTTGTTCCCCATTGTACTGCGTCCTTTGCCTTTTTGCTTCTTCGTCTTGAAGTTCATTGCTAACGTCCCTTGAATCAGGTACTGAAATGATACAGTGGGCATTATAAGAACGTTACGCAGAGTACGTAACAAATTATCATAAACTCATAACATTTTACAGAATGGTGGAAAACAATATATTGTGGTATCATAATACATCTTTGGATGGGAAAGTGTTTTCAACGAAATTTTAGCATCACAAAGCTTTAGGCTGAAATTTTAACACAGATATAAAATTCGAAACAGACAGTTTTTATCATACCCACAGTAATTCATGGAACAGAAGAGTATGTAAGAGTTCATGATGATAAAAGTTTTACAGAGCTTTGAAACCAGAATTCTTAAAAAAGCATTTGAACCTATAAAAGACAACAAAACAGGTAAATGCAAGCGTGGATTAAGACAGAAGCCCATCAATGGTGACGCCAACCGCTCAGAACTGGGTGAGCTATTAGGGGGGTTAAGCATGATGGGTGGGGGTGGGGGGGGGCATAAATTTTGGAGTGCTAAGCAGAAATTTTGACAAAAAAAAATCCATTTATGCGGGTTTTACCCGACACTGATAATGTTATCCTTGGTCAAAAAAAAAAAAAAAAAAAAAAAAAAAAAATTCAGGTGCATACTGTACTTAGTATTCAGTCAATGCATGTAGTATGGGAACCATGAATACGAATCTCTATGGCAAGTTACTGTTTTTTCGCAATTTTAGCTTACTTAGGTCGTTTTTTTTTCTTTTTTTTTTTTTTTCTGTTTCTCTTTTCGCTGTTATAAAGCTGTTCATGATTTTTGTTTATAACCTGACAAGGAATCTCTCTCTCTCTCTCTCTCTCTCTCTCTCTCTCTCTCTCTCTCTCTCTCTCTCATCTTTTAAATTACAATTATAAAAACAGTGTGCTTTTACTACTGTCTTAGAAAGTCGCTCAGACGACTCCCTCCATTTCCCAGAAGTACAAACAGTAAATTAAAAAAAAAAATGTATATAACAAAATTTCTGTGAATACGAAAAATTCAGGTACGTTTATCCAAGTTTCCTAAAATCTTCGACTGTTGCACCAGCCCTATATTCTAACAGCGTATTTTTGAGGGGGGGTGAAGGGTAGTTCAAAGAAAAGTTGTTGGATGGGCTGAAGCCCACCCTAGCCTTGCGCCTGAAGCTCTCGAAGCACAGGCGCGGGGCTTCGCGATGCCGGAGATCCTCAAATACACAAATATTAATTTGCAAGCTCAAATGCAAGCAAACTAAAAGTCATTTTTGAGAGTTATTTTACTTGATAATGCATAACAACTGAGTTCAGAGATTGGGGTGATGTTTCTGGGAGATTTGCTTGGAATATAATGGGCATTTTTCTCTTTAATTCGGTATTTAGTATGACAGCCCATAATTCCTTTAAATTTTTTCCTTCTTAATTTAGTCAAGTTTAATAGGCAATCACCAAATTGTTATCGTGCGAGTAAAATCGCTTTGGAAAAAGCTGACGAAACATGCTAATCGATGGCATCTACGTTTGGAACTTTAGGAAAAGTGAAAGTGGGGTGGAATGTGATATTATGCGCCACAATAAGATTCCAGGCATAACATGAATGCCAATTAAAGCAGTGCCATAAACTAACCGTATGTAACCTATTAAATGCTAATACGGTGCTTCAATAATAATCTTTACAAAAGTTCCGATTTTTCCTCTTTAACAAAGGCTTTCCCACTTGTACCTTCCACTATTTCTTCCTCATCAGGGCATCAAAAAAGTAATTGTTAAATTTCGTCTTAATAAATGTAACAGTTTTTGAGCTATGGCGCCAATTCCCCCACCCACACCCTCCACTCACACACCACCGTGAAAATAATATTTCACACATTGGTATGAAGACAAAAGTTGCCTCACAACGATACATTTCGTATTAGAAAAATGTTGTACTCATTTATTCTGAATTTAAATTTAAATTCTATACTTGGGGCAAACTTAACCTGGTTACGGGCTGGAAATTGAAAAGACCGACTCACAGAAAAGATGTCATGGTTTCTCAGTATTTCTCCGCACTAATGAGGTGCAGTATGTCACTATGGCGGGAGAGAGTGCCACCATGACGGAAGTCAGAACAAAAGGAAACTTCGCACTCATTCTGCTATCGCCTACCCCTACCCCCCCGAAAGAAAGGAGTAACGCTTAGCCCTCCAGAACACCTGGCTGTTCGCTAACCTCCCACAAGCAGAAAATATCGGCCTCTCTAACGCACATGGCTGGCAGACACTAGTAACAATGACGTCACCGAAACACGAAAATCTGCATTTTTAGAAACGCGACTGAACCTAAGATCGCCGCCCCGGTGGCTCAGTGGTGTCTAAGCGCTGGCTCCTGACCATTCGTCCGCCATGAATCCGAGTTCGAATCCCGGTGAGGCGTGGATGTCGTGCTTGTCTTACGGTATTGGCTCCCTTCCTTCACTGGAACTAACGACACTAAATTAGGGACCGGCGACTGCTTACAGCCCATTGAGTTGCTCACGGTGGTCGTTAAACCGCCAATAAAAAAAAAAACATAAGATCTTCATTTCTTTTAATGTACGTACGCACAACGTTTAGAACCAATGTGTACTTTTCAGCCACAGTTCAAGCATGAATACGAGCTTTTTGACTGGAACTCTATTATGCAGCGGAAGTACACACTACGTACTTTCAACTCCATAATCAGGTTAGTTTTGCCGCGAGTATAGAAATATTGAGCTTTTCAAACTGAAACATTCATGGAAGCATAATATGTTGGGAGACAAACTGAACCCAAAAGTTGACGAGGACGGTCCTTACATAAGGAAAAGTTGACCCCCCCCTCTCGACCCCATACAATTCTACGCCCGTGTTCCTATCATTTTTCAAACACGCTGACGTACTTTCCTCCTTGGCAACTGCGCTAAACCCTTGTCTTTACTACTTGTGTGCTAGTTCCGTGAACAACTTAAACTTTTTTACGTTTGGCTATCCAGCAGTATTTGGTGGCTAAAACATTGCCGAACTCTCTGAAGAAGTGTGGAAAAAAAGGGGGGGGGGTAATAAATTGCTGATAGGTCAGATGATATTCGTCAGAAAGAAACTCGGGCTAAGCACCAAAAATTACATCTTTGACTCCCGAACCTTAAGAACATGTTTCGTGCAACGAAGAAAAGAAAATAATAAACCCTAATAACTGAGAAAATTCAAGCTTAACAACCTTGAGAATTCAAATGATATTTTTTGTGTCGTAATTCTGTTTCATTTCTACTTAAAAATACCCGCTTAGGGATTTTGAGAAATTGAGTTTGTATGCAGAAGAGTCCTCTTTCCTGCAATCATTGGTTGGCAATCGGCAGACATGATCTGCGCTTCGGACAAACCAGAGCGGTAACTGCGATTCGATTCGTCGGTTATGTCGAAGGCCAACCTACGATAAAAAATGACACGGCAATATGGCTTCATGCCAGATGCGCAATTACCCACTCATAATACCCGAAACACAACGCTCTTACAAATGCGATGAAAATTGTGTACTATTTCTTCGGTGCTCGTTAGAGTTATTTATCGTATTTATATCTACAATCACAGAACTTTCCGGAAAATAATCGGGTAAAAAAATTGAGATAATAAAACCACTTCAGAAAACTGTATATTAATATTAATCAGTGTGGTTTTGTGAATGGGCTTCGAGCCAAGAAATGGCCCCTTACTTACATGTATGTGACAATGCTTTTGAAACTTTGGCTCTTTTATTTCCTGTTTTTGTTTTGTTTCGTTGCTTTTTGCGACTCTTCTTCTCGTGCTTTTCCTAGGTTCATTCATTCTATACACCTGCAAGAAAGTCATGGTTGTTGTGTTTGTCTTACAGCACCGGCTCTCTCCCTTCCCTGGAACCAGTGACCCTAAATTACGGACGGGTGACTACTTCACAGTTCATCGAGTTGCTTACGGTGGTCGTTAAGCCCCCCCACCATCTCTCCACCCCCTTGCAAAATGAAAATCATTCGAAATTTTCGGGTTACTACATAGTAAAATACAGTGTTTACACAAAGTGTTAAAAATTCTACTTGCGTCAGAAGTGCTAATTACCTATAGACTCAGGGGGCCTTTGCATTTTGACGAGGTTATAATTATGTGTTAGCGATTTGACGATCTCTAAAAAATAAACTGATGGTAACTTGTGTGTTTTAGGGGCTTCCAGCACTACGAAAAAAGCCTAAATCCCTACCAGAAGTCCCTCCTTCCTCCCCATTTCGTTTTAGTATTCACAGATCTTTAGAAAGCTTACAGAAAAAAAAAAAAAAAAGAAAAAAAAAAAGGGAATCGTATAAACGGAACTTCAAATTTTAACGCTGTTACTATAGAAACTGCGAGACTCTCCATTTTAAAAATACAGTATTTAATGTAGAAAGCAAATGTTTGGTGCACTCACCGCTAATGGAACATTATTCCTAAATTTAATCGACTTTCATTCGCATGGAAACATTTTCTGGAATAGATATATGCTGTATCGTATTTTTATCAATACACAGTCTGCCTCGGATTAACAACAGGCCATAAGGCATGAATTTTCAATTACAGTTTTAAAATGCTGTGTCAGTTGAGCCTGAGATCAATGTTTTGCAAAAGGTTCATTGTACATTGTAGTGAGAGCATTTTGAGTGCTTTCGTTTGTATCATGACTAATGAGAAATGTTTGTATCACATCATAAGCAACAAGGGATTGGGAATTTTTTTTTGTTGACACAGGGATAACACTTTCTTCGTCCTTTCTGTTAGTGCTGTTCTCATTACCTTTAATTTCAATCAGTCCATCAATTGTGAAAAGCACGTTGCAAGTTCAGAATCACAGTTCGCATAATCCTCAAAATTTCCTGTGTTTAAATTCAATCAAATTTCAACTAGTATTATCAATCACTGTTCCGAACTTTTCCTGTTGAGAGGGACCTTTGTTTGAATGGAATCCATCAGGGTCAAACAGTTTTTTACCATTTGCGATAAAACCTTTTGCCAAGACATAGCTACAAAGTTCATAGCTTTCAAAACGCCAATTTTTGTTTTTATCAGTTCACTCCGTTCAAGGTATTCCATGACAGATGTCTGTGGCAGCGATTAAGAGAAAAGAGGAAATAATGGAAGTGCACACTAAAAAAAAAAAAAAAAAAAGCAGGTGGTTCTCCTTGTTCCCCAAAGGCTCACAATTTAAAATGGAGAATTTTTCTTTTTAACTAGAAAATGAAAACGTATAAACGGAACTTACAATCTGAGGAATAACACATAACTGGAATAAATTAACCTTAGTGCATATCAGAGTCCGCCCAGACAGCAAGGATTCAACGTAAAAATGATAAAACGTATAATAAAGAAATATATAATGGAGAATATTTCTTTTAGCTAGAAAATGGAAACGTATAAACGAAATTTGCAATCTGACGAATGACGTATAACTGAAATAAATTAACGTTAGTGCAAATCAGAGTTCACCGAGACAGCAAGAATTCAACGTATAAATGTTAAAAACGTATAATAGAGAAACGTATAATCGGTTCTCTACTGCACCTTCAAAAGTGGCTCTAAATAGAAAGCTACTGTGATTGATTTCTTTTTAATTAAAAAAATCCTATCAAATTCAAACAATCCTTGTAAGAGAGAATAAGAAATCCTATTACGATATAGTATTCATATTTTTAAAATATCAAATGTCAAAGTGGTCTCAGAAATGATCTCTCTTCGGTGTCGTAAATAAACATTACCTGTAAGAAAAAAATTACAAGTTTGTGCTTCACTGAAACAGCAATAATTTTTAGAAAAGAAAAAAAGAAAGAAACGATTCTGAAAAATAATTTTGCTCAATAAGGTTTTTAAATATGTTCCGGCTATTTCAGAAAAATTGTTGAGGGTGCTGCCATCTGAAGGTGAAAATCGTTACTGCCCTTGGATGTGACCTACCACGATCTCATGGAGGACAGCTAAGAGATAAGTATTAAGTATGTGTGTTTTTTCCGAAGTAGATTTTCTATCGAAAACTCTAATCTATACTTTCCTTCTGCAAGTTTAAGAACCGTAAGCGGTTATTTTAAATTTGTGTTAGACGACTCCTTAACTGCCAGTAATGTACTATAAGCAAGAACGACAATTAATGTATCCAACCATTTCATTCCTCGTCGCATAACTGCCTCAAATTAATTTTTCACTAATTGCACTTCCTTCCATAAATATACGGTGTTACAACGTTTCATATCTTCAATGATGGCAACAATATTTTCCATCATTCTAAGCAGAGCCGTATGAAGAAATTATGCGCCCTCCCCATCCTCACACTTATCACAAGATGACCAACGTGTTTTAAAATTTTAATTTGTAGTAGTGTCTTATGTCTACTACAAAATGATCTACGCATTAACTAGTGTCTTATATCTACGACAAAATGATCAACGTATTAACTATAGGTCTAATTTTAATTTCTGGTAACATCTCATATCCACTACCATGCTCTCGTTTTTACAATATCAGTTGTGTTACCATCAGAGTTAATAGCAATCACGACACTTTACTAATAATGCATAGCACGAAAGAAATTAATTACTCTTAGCACTTCACTTCTGTCAGTTTTAACCAGTAATCATATTATACCCTTGTTTCTTTTATTTATTTATTTGTACAAGTAATTATAATTCAGTTGTAGGTTAAATACGTATTTTCAACTGCCGTCGATTTGAATTTATGCGATCAACGAACACTTGCTTGTGAAAAATAATTTATAACTTTATCATATTTACATTTTTCGTTTTTCATATCTGATACTCATCGCTGCCAATTTTAATACTAGACTAGTAATTCTCAAATATTCATTCATAAAATTCATTTTGGGGGAGAGATTGTACTGTCGTAAAAAGCGGCAATGATTGGTACCAGGGCCGGCTCAAGCTGCTAAACGAGGCATCGGAGTGCCTTTTCGGGAGGGGGGGGGGTGCATTCTTTGCTACCAGCTGATAAAAAGTTTGGAAGGTCATTCCTATCAGACTTCTAAACAATTACACAGCTTTCTTTTTCTTTTTTTTTAAGGATTGAATGACTACCATGAGCAAATATCATAGGGATAGGAGCAGTTACTCACCCTATTTGGGGGCCGCTAGTTCGTGGGGAACTAAGGGCCTAGTGGATATAGTAATGCACAGATGCTGATATGGCTTGTCAGTGCTGCCCTGGCCGCCACTGGATAGCATTTATTGGAGTGTTTTTATTACGTAAGTCTCTAACCAAATATTTTTATTACGTGTCTCTCTAATGACGAAGAAAAGTGTAAACGAACCTGCAATTGAATGAATTTTTAACATAATTAAAAAAGAAAATAAAGATAGAGAATTGAGGTGTAATCTTCACTTTTCAACGCTATTCTGAAAACCTTATTCAACGCTTCTCGTATATCGATTGCGTACATAATTGATATAATTCATATCACAAATTATAATCGATAAATTTCAATTTCTCGTAATTGATTAGTTCATCGTGAGCAAAATTAGTTCTTTAAGATTTACGCCAATGAAGCCCAACCAGTCGTTCTGGTGACAGTGTAATATTATCTGAACTTCGAAGCTTTTTTTACATCCATTATCGTTTTGAATCCAGTCTATCTTTTTGCACAGGATAACTGATTTTCATTTCTACGAGGCGTTATAAGTAATTTCAATTTCGTTTTCCCATCCACCTGCTGACAATTTATAGAAAATCCTGTGGCTCTCGAAAAATAAGGACCAACCTGTAATGATCTCAGTCATTGTCGTTGATACTAGAGATTTAAAGGAGCAAATGTTTAAACATGTGAACAGATTGTCTCTGGAGGAGGGTCAGGAGAATAAGTAAAAAACTTCAGACGATGAAGAGGAGGAGAAAAACAAATCAGAAAAGAAAGAACTTGCTGAGATTGGTAGTAATTGCACAATGGCTACCGCTTATCAAAACAAATCGCCGCTGATGTTCGATACGTTACTAGCTGAAGTAACAATGAAACTCCGTTCGGCAGAATCATCCACTTCGGTGGTTCCATGTACGATTCTTAACCCTTGGTGACCTTTTTTGTCATGAGGACCGCCCGAAAATAGCGTGCCCATTCAAGCACCGGAAATGACGGAGGTCATCGGACAATTCACCCTACCTCTGAATTCATTTTTATCGATTCTACCGTCGTTTGCTAACGGAAGGAGGACCATACGCTGCATTTAGTTTGACTATTTATTTATTTTTCCGCACAGGTAAGCGGTAGGAAGTATACGGAAAAAGACAGTGCACACTATTCAATTTGATTATTAATTTATTGTATCGTATAAGAAAGCGGTGAGCACCATTTAAGCATCATTTTTAAAGATATACATTGAAGTTCCCTAGTGAAATCATTAATGAATATAGTCGCGATGACAATTTAGGATTAAGGAAGATCGGAAATAGGCTATTATAAAAATCTTAAATCACAAGTAGTTAAAAATGTTTTTATTTTCATATTAAGATCTTCGCTGCGACGAAATCTATTAATTCGCCACTAACAGTGAGCAATATCAAAAGTGTTTTTGAGAAATACAATGATGGCACTATTTCGCTCTTATATATTTCTCTTTCAATTTCAAACTACAGTTTGCATAACTGCTACATGCTCATAGTAATGAATCTATTTCAATGGATAATTGTGCCCATGTGCGTGAGGATATTTGAAGAAGCATTCTGTCAGTCCATAAATGTCATTGAATGAGAGAAAGCAGTGAGCTGCGTCTTGTGATTGACCAGAAAGCTATGAACTAAAATAACTTATTGCTACATGGCTATGCTTCCTCAAAGAGCGTAGTGACGGTACATTTTAGATTAATACTTCCAAGAAATTCTTTAGGACTATCCACATTTCCAAGAAATTTGGGACATCAAAATGAATGTAAATATTAAAAAATAAATGTGGTATTCTTGAATTTACAGGTTACTATGCAAGCAGTGGCGATTGTAGAAATTCGAAAATGGCTTATTACCACTATCAGTTCGAGCGAATTTATTTATTTATTTATTTTTCTTGGAGGCTTAATGACCGCCGCGAGCAACTCAATGGGCTATAAGCAGTCGCCCGTCCCTAATATAGGGTAATTGGTTCCAGGAAAGGGAGAGATCCAGCGCAGTAAGACAAACACAACATCCATGCCTCACGGGATTCAAACTCGGACCCATGCCTCACGGGATTCAAACTCGGACCCGGGATTCAAACTCGGACGAATGATCAGTCCACCGACCACTGCCCCACCGGGGTGGCCGAGCGAATTCAAAAGGTGACATCAAGAGTTTTAAAATTGGTATTTTGCAAGCTTAGCAATTAAAAAAATATATATTTGTGTACCTCTAGCCAGCGTCAAAACCTAGAAAAAAAAAAAGCCTTTCTCATTTTCTCATGAGGGGAGAGCACATGCCCCCTTTGTAACTGCAGTGTACAGAAATGGAATAAACACAACAATTACCAATACTGAAATTTACGAAGAAATCTTTTTTTTTTTTTTTTATTGGAATTTTAACGACCACCTTGAGCAACTCAATGGGCTGTGCAGTCGCCCGTCCCTAATTTAGAGTCACTGGTTCCAGGGAATGGAGAGAGCCAGTGCCGTAAGACAAACACAACATCCATGCCTCCACGGGATTCGAACCCGGACCCCTTTCGGACGAATGATCAGAGGCCATCGCTTAGACCACTGTGCCACCGGGGCGGCACGAAGAAATCAAAACATCGCGAAATTTTTGTTAGGTCTAGTGCAACAAAAATCCCTTTGAAATAATCTGGGAAACTTTACAGATAGGAAAAAAGAAATTTTGTCTTAGAATTGCATCCTTCATAAGGCGAGTTTGTTAATTTCAGTTACGTTAAGTCCAAATTTATTATTTTTAATTTGGGAGTTTAACGACCACCATGACCAACTCAACGGGCTATAAGCAGTCGCCATCCCTAATTCAGAGTCACTGGTTCCAGGGAAGGGAGAGATCCAGTGACGTAAGACAAACACAAAATCCATGCCTCGCGGGATTCGAATCCCGACCCGCATCGGACGAATGCTCAGAAACAGCGCTTTGACCACTGAGCCACCGGGGCGGCATCTAAATTGTGAAATCCAGTCTTGAAGTAAATCGGACAGATTTACTTCAAGACTGGATTTTGTTGTGACGTACTAGAGAGGTGAAGCACTTGTCAAGAGGACAAACTGCAGCGATACATTCCGCCGGTGAAGCTTAGTCGGTTAGAGCAACTCATTCCGGAGCGAGGGGACCAGAGTTGGAAACGGGTCAAAAATTTCGGACCTTAACCCGAGCCGGACCCGTAACTCACCCGGACAAATCTGCTTTGAACTATAAATTCGAAACTCAATTTATATATATATATATATATATGCATATAAACGTAATATATATATATTCATCCCAATAACTGCTTGATATTTAATAACTGAAATCCTTTTTTAATAATAAAATTTGGTTACTTGCTAAATTTTAGTGCCATTTTTAGTGCCACTATTTTGCGTAATCCAGAAGTAATGGCTGACTGTGGCCGTGACCATGGAGTATATTACAAATGGGAATCATTATTTACGATTACACAAATATATATTTTTTTAATGTATTTAGATTGTTCACTCTTTCCACGCTTTGATGGAGGTGCGGTTACTTTCATATGGTCCGTTAGATTTTTGGTTCCATAATCTTCTATTACACCGTCGACATCTTTCTTTGTAATTATACACTTTCCGCATTTTGAACAACAAGCAAGACCAAACAACATAGAATTATTCACCGGTTCCTTAATGAAACGTAACAATTTCCAGCATTCACTCTTCCCCTTGCGGTTTGCAACAAGCACGTATCTGTTGGTCTCGACGCCTTTCTGAACCTCCTTAATATTACATCCATCCATATTAACAAATAAGGAGTTGTTAATTTCGGCATGGCATGTCATGGGAACGGGATGTTAGCACATCAATCGAAAACCTCTGAATGCTCATTGTAAAAGATGCGATGTGAAAAGTAACTCTTAGTCATACAGTGAGCTTCGTACGGAGAGAGTGAATCAGCTGAGAAGCAGGCGAATGACGCTTGCCTGTACCTTGCCCTGGACAATCGCACTGTAAAAGAACGCAAAGGAAGTATCTTTTTACGAAATGGTGTAGGTTGTCTGACGTCGATCGTTGGAAATCTCCGTTGATTTAAGAAACAGACGACAATATTTTTGCATGGCAAATCATTATTCACTCCGTGGACACCATTATCGACTACAGAATTTCTCAACGCGCATTTTTTTTTGGAAAATATTTTTCTCTTTCCAAAAAAAAAACGGAAATAAAACCGGGTCAAAATCGGGTCAGAAACACCTTGACCACACCCGTTGGACCAGCAAGAAATTGTCGACCCGTTGACTCGCGACCTGTTTCCATCTCTGGAGGGGACACGGGTTCGATCCCCGTCACCGACAAATTCCTGTTTTCACATTGGCGCCCAAACGCAAAAATTGATCTACTGCCCTTTGGGTTCTTCAAAAAAAATGTGTAATGTTTGTTCCACACATCGTCTGGAATTAATAAAAGGTACCTTGTTCACTTCAAAAAATAAAAAAAATAAAGAATAAAAAAAAAAAATAAGAGGAAGATGATGTGAAGTACACGAGAGGTGAAACATGCTGCAAGATCACAGATCTGCAGCGACACATTTCGTCGGTGTGGTTTAATCGATAAAAGCAACTCACTCCGGAGCGAGGAAACGCCGTTTCGATTCTGGTCACCGACAAATTCCTGTTTTCACATAGTATCAAATCTGTGGAAGAAAGACCCCAGTGATTGCATGACGCTTTTCTTTCCTTTTTTGTCTTTTTTTTTTTTCCAATTCTGTGTGCGTTAATAAGAACATAAGAAAAAAGAAAGCAAGCGGCGCGTACGCGTTATGAGGTCCAGAGTGCATCGATAGTCAGCGATCGATCAGTGCGGTCGGGAGATGGAAGTTCGTACTTATGCTATTTCAAGCTTCACTCGAAATATTTATCCAATCGTGGAATGGTTGGTCGGATTAATTCGGGAGCCGTCGATCATGCGACGTCATGCGTTGTCATTTTTTACCTCATCGCGAAGTCTTCCTCATGCGTGACCACGTGATTCATTTTTGTCCCCTCCATTACCGTCATGTCAGGCTTCGGTGATGGACCGTAAACCCACAAACATTCGCTACCTATTTATAGAACAAGATTTGACTGTCTTGACCTCTCTGGCAACCGTTTTGAACCGAAGATATTTTTCTTCAACTTTAGAAGAAATTCAGCGTTTTCTTTTCTTCTTATAGTTTTTTCTTGTCGCAACACAATCTTCTGTGAAAATAGCGTGAGATACATATGACTACATTAAACTGTAGTTGTGATAACATATGTAAATAAAGCGACACTTAAAGGCGGAAACGGAAGATATGATACATATTAAATTGCGTTTTACTTATTTGTTCTTTCTATGTATAAAGTCTGTTTGGCACGAATCAGGTTTTTCTCTTTCTCTTGAAATAAAATTTTAGATTATTCTTTTATAATCATTGGATTATAATCATCACCATCGTTTGATCCCATGCTGAGGATAAATAGTTTTTCCTAATTTGCAAAGCAAATGTGGGAGAATAAGCCTAATACTTCGCAGAATCGCTACGCCATCCATTTGCAGCGGTTGAATGTCAAACTAAAATTTCAGCACTGGAGTGAAAAAGCAATCAGCCATTATTCTGAATATTGTGTAGATAGATCTTACAGAGTCGTCGCTTTTTAAAAGCTGAACTCACAAATGTGAAATGCATGCGATATAACAATACGTATTCGAATGCAACTTTCGTTCCGCGAGCAGAAAGCGCAACGGATTATGCGATTCGTTTTTAGAGTATTTTGCCATTCAGTCACAGGAGGGCGCGCATTTCGCTTCGCGAGTAGTGTCGTATAGAGATGGTCACGCTTCACTCAAATTCGCTTTGATAATTTGCCTCCATTTATTTCTGATGCCTTTCTGTTTTGAAGTTACGCATTTGCACAAAAGAAAATTACTTTCTTCCTGTACAAAAACTGTAGCGCTCTTTAATTAGTACTTTCAAAAATCAGGTAAAAATCGAAATTTTCCTGAATACTTATTCAGTTGGTAAATCGAAATTTTCCTGAATACTTTTTTTGCATTTTTAATAAGAACACATGAGTTCTATTTGTCTGAGCTAATCAGGTGTGAGAATGTACGGTTCACAGCTTCGAGGAGGCCGGTAAAACGTATACTACATTCTTAGACTTGTGACGTTCCACTGAGGTGACGCGAGTCAAAACGGCAAGTTGCAGCGATGTCTTGTCGGCGTAGTTCAATCGGTAGAACAGCCACTCCGGAGTTGAAGAATGTGGATTCGAACACCAGCAAAAAGGAATTTTCTTCACAGACTCCAGTTCATGTAAATGCACAAAAAAATTAGGGCGATTTAGTACCCTGATCTAGCGAAATTTAGGGGATTCAAGTCTGTAGAAATCTTCTGATAGCTGGTAATGCCGGATACAAGTGCAGGTAGAGCTTCGAGAGCCAGGGATTTATACATACATCCCCAACACCTCTCCCCAAATTTCCAGACACCCCGTAAAAAAAATCTCGACACTCCTCCATTTGAAGGACTGTAACACACACACACACACACACACACACATACTTTTTATTTTTATTTTTAAGTATTCATCCTTTTTATTATTATATAGCAATAGCAGTTAGCATTTGAGTGAATTCATTGGCATTACGCTGAAGTATCAGTTTTACGGTGAATTGCAATTTAATAATTTTTCTTTATTATTTTACTTTAAAGATTATGTATATACGAATTTAATGTATCTTTTTGTTTAGGGGGGGGGGTCTTGTTTAAGCATGTGTTTATTGCAACCACAAAACGTATATACCTATCTCGTCATTTTAGTATGCTGCAACTTTTGCAGATATCATTCAGCATGCACAAATTTGTGCAAATATCGATATATGTTGTTTCAGCAACCCACGTACTTAGTTGCTCTTGCCTTATTTAGAGAGGTATTTTGATATGAACGTAGAAAAATAAAAAGCGCAAAACCAGAATAACCGTGCGGAATTTCAGAAAACAGATTTCTGGTTTTAGACATTCTTAAATATCAAGAATTCAATAGTTTTCTTAATCTTTTTTTTTCTTTTTTGAATTTTTCCTCATTTTTAATCTTAGGCTTATAAATATTTCACTGTGAAAATTTTAGGCCTTTGGAAAATTTGCATTCATCCAACACCTCCAGAACACACTTTTCAGCACCTAGTTTGAAATTTCTACAAAAACCCCTGCCAGAGCCACGGCCATTGAAAAGCTTCCGAGCCTTTTTCTTTTTTTTTTTTTTTTTTCCTTTTAAATTTAGCAGGGGCTAACTTCACTGTAAAAAAATGTTTCTGAAATTCGCGAACCACTTTCCGTGATTTTTTCGTGAATTAACAAAAAAATATTTCTGATACAGCGTTTTTCGTGAAATTACGGTAAGAAACCAGAATTTCACGGATTTTTCGTACGTTTGGAAAATTCGAAAATTCAGAATTTTCAGAAACCTTTCTGCAATTTCTTTCTTATATTTACGGTAAATTGCCTTTTTAAAGATATATGTTAACGGAAAATTCTGAAGTTTCAGAAAACTTTCCGCAATTTCTTTTTTATATTTACGGTAAGTTGCCTTTTTTAAAGATATGTTAACGGAAAATTTTGAAGTTTCAGGAACCTTTCCACAATTCCTTTCGTATATGAACGGAAAAACAATGTGATCACTATTTCCATATCCACATGACGAAATTTTTCGGTAATAGAAGCAATTCGAGGGAATACCCGAGGTTTCATTAACTGTTAAATTTCAGTCGTCTGTGGGAGGATCTGATTTTAAAGTTCTGTAGGGATGTCGGATATTGTGGATAGCATATCACATGAAATTTTAGTTATTGTGGCACATTTTGTGCCACAATCACCATACCCCCCCCCCACCATTTTGTTGCTCGAACTATTGTATGTTTTGTTACCTAAGAAACCGGGTACTTAAATTGTAAGGTGATTTAGGATGTCTACCTATCAGTCTGCAGACCCCTTAAGTTAAAAACTATTATAGCTGTCAAAGAGTAAATTTTATATTTACGAATTTTATGAAGTAATGCTATAAAGCAGTACATTTAATCTTTCCTTAGAGATATGGAAGCCATTGTCAATTTAATGAGATTTGAAGTTCCACAGCAATTGTGATTAAACAAATACTAAATTGGTAATAAGTCCTCCTACAGAAAAAATAAAATTATTAAAAACCTATTCGAAATAAACAAAAAGCGCCAACAGGAAATAAAATGACTAATTCGCTCGCGTTAATGAAAAAAAGAAATCGTCGCGCAGTTGCAGTTTTACGTTGGAGTGGCTGTGACTTCAGAGTCCTTCTGGCTCAGTGGTTAATACGTGCGGTTTCTGTTGAGCCAACCCAATCAGCCACAGATCGAATTCAACCGCGGCGAAAGGGTTTTCTGGTGTGAGGTCTGGAAAATGCAGGTTTTTCGTTTTTGCAAAATTCCTGTATAAATACTGAAAAACACGAAACGAACTTTTCTGACTGACATGGAAAATCTGTAAAAATACAGCAGTTTCTTTTTTAAATAAAGATAACTTTTAAAAAACGGAAATTTTGTTAAAAGACGGGCACCTACTGGCAACTTTGGTGCACGTTATTTTCAGGAATTTCCCTTAATTTCATACCACTTATTTTTTACAATGCTTCCTGCCCGTACACAGTATATCGCTCGACGTAAAGGTCGATTCCTGGAATTTTGAAAAAAAAAAAAAAAAGCACCTAAACTTATACCATTGAAACATGAACTGACATCAGCACGAGAGAGAGATGTATTTCAAGCGAAGTGTAGGGAAATACCCAACTCAAACGACCACTATTCCTCATAATTCTTTCAACTTATAGTACTTCCATTGAAGCAAACTCTTTTGACTTTCCACAGAGTAGCAACATGTTTCAAATGTCTCTGAACGAACAGTTTAAAATTCGTGTTCAAGCTGAGTGGAGATGATGGAAAATAATTTACAGCGAAAGACAAATGTACCGTGCTTAACTCGATGTTTTACGTTATGTCATTAGAATAGTCTTGGAACGATGTTAAAATAAAACCCGTTAAGATCGTTCAAGAAGTGGGAAATTTAGAAATTCGATGGATGGAGATTACGATTTTTGAGAAAATCTTCTGACGAAAGTGCAGCATCTTTCTACATGGGATAGTTAGGTGACAATAAAAATAGCGCAAGTGGCACAAAAATGAACTCTTCGACAAAACTTTCTTTTATTCATCTGCAAGATGAGGGGACCGAACTGCTATCTTTAGTTTTATCAGTTCTTATGATTTGGAGATAAAAGTCTAAGAACCTGAGGCAGAGTTTATCATTTGTTTCTTGCTTCTTGGGCATTTTTTTTTCTTACGGAAACTGTTATTTTAAAAAGTAAGTTTCGAACAGGATTTCTAAATACAAAACGGCTGTGCTTAATTTTTAAACACGAATATTCCTTAAATATAGATGACTTAAAATAATCTTCGAAAAAAAAAGAAATGCCGTCCAAGTGTGGTTATATTTCTGTTTTCCTCGACTTATCTCAGAATTTTAGATGAGTGCTATCTGCAAGCCCCAAATATGACGTGGTTAAAAATTAAGCAATAAGTATTTCATAACTCGCTTGCTATGGACAACATAACTGAAAAACAAATAGGAAGTGTTTTAATCCGCATTTTCTTTTTCTTTTTTTATTGGAGGTTTAACGACCACCGTGAGCAACTCAATGGGCTATAAGCAGTTGCCCGTCCCTAATTTAGGGTCAGTGGTTCCAGGGAAGGGAGAGAGCCAGCGCCGCAAGACAAACACAACATCCATGCTTCACCGGGATTCGAACCCGGACCCATCGCGGACGAATGATCAGAAGCCATCGCTTAGACCACTGCGTCACTGGAGCGGCTTTTTTTTTTTCTCTCACAGTTAATCTGCAAAATATGTAGTTAGGTGCAAGAGGGCAACAATGCGACAGAATTCATAAACATTCTTATCTGGGTCTTCACGGTTTTCAAAAGAGAAAAATATTTATTATACACTTTAAATTTCTGAAGAAGGCTTTGCCGCTGTTGTTATGAGAATAGTTTAACAAAACCTTAAGAAAAATAAACTCATATTTTCTGCCGTTGTGAAAAGAAGCTTCTTCAAACACGCTATATACACTTATAGATGCTGCATCAACACACACTGCATGCTGATTTCTTTGAAATCTGACAACGGGAAAAGTAAATCCCGTCTCTTCTGCAAAAGGTAACGGGATGCACCTTCTAAGAAAATGTACTTGATGTTTTTGTGAGAAATCGGAATGCAAATTGCATTGACGTTAAAAATCATTTTGGAAATACTACGCCAGTCTTAAGTAAACGGCATTCGGCGTTAATTTTAAGCGAAATATTTTCGGTTTATCGTATTTAAGCACTACCCTAATAAGAGGTGAGATGCATGCCTGATATAAGAACAACAGGAAAAGGAATTAATGGACTAGAAAAGTGACAAGAGCGGGTGTGTGTGTGTGTGACGCCAGGATCAAAGGATAGACCCTCAAAGGGTGTATTCCTAGAAGGACTGACCATCGTTGAATGCTGAAATGTTTGACCGGATCGCAAAAGGACATGAAAAGACCCAGAAGAAGATACCATGGGAGATGGTTGGATGAAATTCGGAAGCACGTTTGTACGACATTGAAAAGAATTGTGGAAGATTCTTGGGGAGACATTCATCCAGCAATAGATTGGTAATGGTTGGGTGATAAGAACACTTCTACGCCTTTGATTTAAAGGTATGTACTGAATTTGTATTAAAAAGTATATTTTCTTTTATATCAAGATTTAATCTTGGAGAGCTGCCCCTTAGTATTTATTAACATTGATTACTATGATTTAAGTATTTCTTGGGAATCATCCCTGATGCTAAATTACCATGTGAGTAGCTGAATAAAACCTTTCGAAATGAAATTCTGCAGGGGCAAAACGGCATGCAATAATCGCATTTTAGCGCATAATAATAATAATAATAATAATAATAATAATCTGAACTTTATTTGGCTAGTAAATTCCTGTTTTTCGAAGAGCCTTACAGATAACTCAGTCAGTTTATATGTTCATTCCCATGTGCGTAAGTCTCAGCATGAGGTGGTGCGCATGTACGGTAGTTTCTGAATGGATAATTGATCCAATTCTTGCGCATGATTGGCAGGTATATGAGAATACGAACGTTTTACCAGCCAATAATGGCCATCTCCCTCGGCGCACGTGATATTCGGAGTTCTTCTGTGGATGCTACAGGGTCCTCCTTGCCTGAGACTTCCGAAATATCGCCTGAATGAATATTCACAATCATCCTTTGTGGATGATCACGCAGCGAAACGCCCGCGCGACGAATACGAGCGCTGTTGACGTCCGTCGAGGGGATCTTCGGGAATTCTGTCCAACCGTGTCGCTCTGATTGAAACATCGCCAGCTGCAGGGCTTTGTCACCATTTCAGATGCACGGGGAAGGGTGGAGTGAGGTGAGGGGGAAGGGGAGGGGGGAGATGTATATTCTATATGCAAACATAGTTAGACTCGTTCCTGTTCGAAGCTTGTCGTGTGATCATATCGGCAGTTAACTGATCTCATAATGGTTTTTCCTTAGAGACCTTTTGCTTACTTATCCACTGAATTCCTTGTTTGGGGAGAAAAATCTGTGCTTGTAATCCAATTTGATGCCTTTCAGTGCCTCCGATGATCAGGAGTTAAATAATGGTCGGTGCGGTGCTGTCCGCCATGCACAATGGTGCGGCGGGAAACTGGATCGGTATTAACGTTGTGAGAAGACATGCGATATGTGATTGAAAAGTTGATCAACCTTGGCATAACAGAAAACGAAACGCCGTTTGACCTGTTTGACATCTTTAATATTCATTACGCGCTATGCGACAATTAACACAGGCGTAATAATAACACGAAGGCCGATTCGACCACACAGAACATTAATAATTTTATCATTTTTCATCCGAACAGGTCGCGTGTTTGTTTGATATAACAGATAGGGTTCCTGTTCTTAGGTACCTAAGTTCTGACGTGAAGGAGATCTAAAATCACGATCACAGAGAGAAGCTACAAATGAAAAGAAACATTTTTTCTTTTTTTTTAGATATTTTTAGTTATGCCTATTAACAGAAGCGTAACTAGGGCGGGGCAAGCGGGAGAAACGGGACGACTGTCTCGGGACCAGCTCAGGAGAGGGCGCGAAAATCACTATGGGCAATCTAACTAAAACTGGAATTGAAATTTTAGCACCAGTTTCTGGTACAATTTTCCTCTCGCCATATTGCGTCATTTGTCTATTTGCAGAATTTTCTTATATGTTCAAGGACGACCCATAGGACCCTTCTCAACGGGATCCGGATTCCCTGCCGAAGTTTTTCGCCTGCGCTATTTTTTATTTTGTTTTCATACAGTCATTTCAAAACAGTACTTTTTACAACGTAACTATATGCAGTTTGTGCGTTGTTTTTATCTTTACCTTTATATAGTTAATCAGGTTAGCTGAAGTTATCTTATTACAATTTTATTTGAATACACGTACATTATGTTATGCTTTCAACATTTTTCTCTGATCTTTTGTGTGGTTGATTTCCGGCGGGGGTTGGGGGGAGGGTTGGGGGATAGATAGACAGACAGACAGACAGCACAGCGATCTCTGTGCAGTAGGGATTATAAAGTATCGCCTCAAAAAGTTAATTTACTGCATCACTTACTGCCTTATTTTGAAAATTTGTGATTCGTACAACAGAAAGTCATATCTTATGTGGTGTTAGAAATGGAAACGGAAATAGATTCCAAAAAAAAAAAGGTATACCCGCCTGATGTTACTACATCCTTTGTTGCCGTGAACAAGAATTTGAAAGCTATTAAAAGTTCACGGTTAGCTCCCAGTCTCCACGGCACATAAATGCTGGTTTTTTTGGGGTTTTTTTTCATTCCTTGATGATGAAGAGGGTTAAATCAGTTTTAAGAAACAAAACTGGACGCTAACGACTGCTAAACTGTATATAACTTAAACTTAAATTAAATATGCATGTTTTAATTTAACTTAAATATATACGGTATATGTGTGTATGTGTGTGTGTAAAAGACAGATTGGGGCGCAATATTTTGTGGTTTGCCCCGGGCGCAGAAATACCTAGTCTCGCCCCTGCCTATTAAAACTCTTTACGTTGCACAATGGCGGATCCACCGTTTGTCGATTAGGGCGATCTACCCCCCCCCCCCCCTCTTTCTTTAAAAATGAGCAGCCCTGAAAATGAAAAATTCCAAATTGAAACAAGTTTTTTTTAATATAATTAAAAAAAGCGGACAACGCAATGAATCAAGCCATTCTTTTGCGTTAACCTTTCTAGACATATATGATTTTAAAAATGTCGTGTTTTACTTACAACCGTTGTCGTCATCTCTTTTCCTTTTGTTGCCGTTGGGATCGACGTTTGGAATGCCCAGGATACCATTGATGGAATAGGACGGCCGCTGCAGGCTGAGACCGCCGTCGTGTGTAACCGGTGGAGCATGTGTGATGACGGATGTTGTGTTCGACGTACTCAGTTGAGGACTCATACTGTTCGACGTGATGACATGTTTCGCTTTTTCGGCGGCTTTGTTCCTTACAATCCTGAAACGAGAAAAACAAAAGATGCAGAGAGAAACACCTTTCCATTCGTGTGATTCATAAGTATTATTAACCAAAAAATTACTCAAAATCATTTCTCTAATCTCATAAATACCATATACTAAATTGCCGAACACTTTAACCACTTAGCAATATAGCGAAATGCTGACCACTTAGCAATTTGCTCTTTACCTTTTGACTGTGTGTGTGTGTGTAGTGAGTGGTATGCAATATAGCTATATGCTTAAACATAACACATAGCATATATCCGAATGCTAAGTTGAAGCATATAGCTAAATATAGATGTATGCTTAAACATAGCACAAAGCAAGGTGAAAATCCTCCAAATACGTGGCGTCAGTAAATAAATAAATACATCGCTCTTTCCACGTCCATAGCAACCGAAAAATTGTTTTCTCATAGCATTATTCCTCCCTACCGAGATAACATTACGGTGTTTTCAATATGACCTATAAGTGCATGAACAAAAAAAAAAACAAAAAAACAAAGAAGAAAAGATAAGTAGCATGCTTTTATTGTTTCTTTTCAAAATGAACTAAATGTGAAATTTATTGCTTATTCTTTTTTGCATTTCTTGTCGTTTTCAGGAAGCAAAGAACTGAAATACTTTTCACAGCAAATTCTTGATTGGTTAATCCGTGCTGTTCTTTGTAGGCTGCGTCCCATATGAGCCTGACGCTGGTGTGCGCCATTTGAAATAACTATTTGCCGTGCCAGTCAACGTGCTAGCTGCCATTAAATTAGTTTTGAGATCTGTTTCAGATCTCGAAACCAAGGTAACGCAATTGCGAACAGCTAAAGACACAGCTCTTTTTAACATGAATTTTATTTCGTGCGGTATGTACTGAATTTTTGCGAAACGTCTTTAACACATTACATGAAGCTGTTTTTTAAAAACATATACAGTTTTTTCTTATGAAGCTTCCACCACCGGAAGGTAGCGGAAAAAATTCTCATAAGAAACCAGCGAAAAAAAAAAAAATCAACAAAGTTGTGATTTGGGTATGGTAGCCACCCACAAACCATTAAGAACACGACTGGGGACGAGGTTTGTCTGAAATTTAATGACTTTGCCATTAGCTGAAGCCAAAAACTCTTAGCCTCGTTTTGCTCTTTACCTTTTGACTGTGTGTGTGTGTGTGTGTGTGTGTGTGTGTGTGTAGGGACACGATGAGTAGGTGTCTGTCACTGCCTTTCTCCTAATTCTGAACATTAATCCATCTTCTTCTTCTTCATGATGCAGTGTTTTCACGACCTCCTAATGTCCGCAATGCATCATTTTCTTCACTTTACAAGGTACAAAAAAAGTTTGAAAAAATCATTGTTCGAAGGAACAGTGGATGCACATTGTCTGCACCGGATGTCAGATTCAATTAATTTACACTTCCCTTAAATGCTACTTCAGATTACAGATCGGAATTCCAAAACTTCTTCTATGTTACCCGCACCTCTACACTTTAGTAGTTTTTCAGTACGCTAAAAAATCACGTGCTGGTGTAACCTCAATTTAGTTGTGTAGAACTATATCTAGATTTCCACAACTCAAATTGTAAAAATCCTTTACACTGTAAAAAGTTTCCTCAAATTTGCGAGCTATTTTCGATGATTTCTTTCGTGAATCAATGAAGCATATTCTTTCATACACATGTTATATTAATGGTAAATTGCCGTTTGTAAGAGGTGTTAACGGAAAAACTTGAATTTTCAGAAATCTTTCCACAATTTCTTTCATATGTTAACGGTAAATTGCCGTTTTTAAGAGGTGTCAACGGAAAAACTTGAATTTTCAGAAATCTTTCCACAATTTCTTTTGTATATTAACGCCACTTTTAAGAAGTGTTAAGGGAAAAAAATTGAATTTTCAGAAACCTTTCCGCAATTCCTTTCATATAATAACGGTAAATTACCGTTTTTAAGAGGTGTTAACGGAAAATTTTGAATTTTCAGATTCCTTTCCGCAATTCATTGCGTGTATTAACGGTAAATTGCCGCTTTTAAGAGGTGTTAAGGGGAAAATTTGAATTTTCAGAAACCCTTCCGCAATTTCTTTCATATATTAACGGTAAATTACCGTTTTTAAGAGGTGTTAATGGAAAATTTGAATTTTCAGAAACCTTTCCGCAATTCTTTTCGCATGTTAACGGAAAAACTTTTTTCTCACTTTCTTCGTACCAACATGACGGAAAATTTAGAGTAATAGGAGCGATTTGCGGCAATGCTTGAGGTTTGATTAACTACTAAATTTCAATCGTCTCTCGGAGTTCCTGATTTTGAAATTCTGTAGCGAGATCTGATATTATGGATAGCATTTCGCATGATATTTAGGTTATTGTGGCAACCGATGTCCCCTTCCTCCTCTCCTCCCATTTGATGTAGCAGCTATTGCATATTGTGTTACCGTAAGAAGCCGGGTACTTAAATTATTGTATGGGTGATTATACGATGTCTATGTATCAGAGTGTGGACCCCTTAAGACAAAAGCTATTATATACTGCTGGCCACCCAAAATGCAACACCAAGAAGAACACGAGATAGCAAAGCCAGATTTACTGGACACATAACAACAGATATAAAGATGAAACGATTGAGCTTACAGGCCCGTGCGACTTGCGGAACACGCAGACATCAATAGTCCGAGTGGCCTCCATGGCTCGCAATAACGGCCGCTACACGCCGCGGTATCGAACGAAAGAGGCTTTGGATGTGGGTTTGGGGTATGTCGGTGCAGGCTGCTTCCACACGTTGTCACAGTTCATCGGGCGTAGCCGTGGGTGGTGCTTGCCAGGCTACTCGGTTACCGATCAGCTACCAGACGTGTTCGATGGGCGACATATCGGGAGAACAGGCGGACCACGGCAGCAGTGACACCTGGTGGGCCGTGACGAATTGTTGCACGATGCGTGCCACGTGCGGGCGTGGCGCGCAGAATAATATCAATTATGAAATAATTAATATCCATAGTGTTACACATTAATACGATACCAGGAAAAAGACTATTATTAAAACATGTAAGCCAAAAACTGAACTGATTAAGCAAAGCATAAGTTATCAGGGCCTACACTATTCGAAGCATTTACCTTCTGATATAACTATAATTAACAATTATAATTTATTTAAAAAGAAACTAAAAAGCTACTTACTTACACACCAATAATCTTATTATTTTTTACAAAAAAAGGGAGGGGGAGGGAATGGGAGTAAAGAACAAGCCCTGATGGGGTAGGTGAATAATGTAAAATGAACATTGTCTTTTTCCTTCTAATACTTTGATTTTCTTCTCGTGATCTGTCAAACGCTGGGCTCTATTTGACTATCTGACTATGACTTCGGGATTTCAAGGCTAAGTCAGGTCACTATTTAGACCTTTTCCTTGATTCTCCGTGCTATTTCATCATTTCCCAGATTAATAACTGTATTAATTGTAGTAATATTTCATGTAACAGCTAAAAATGGAAATAAAAAAAAATCCAACCAACAACCAACTAAATAATGAAATATTGAACTAATGAACACTGGAATACAACTTGATAGTTACCTGTTGATGGAACTGACACTTGGTATGTTGTCTTGATCACAGATGCCGTCAGCAAGTAGCCTGTCACGAATTTCCCATGCAAACATGGTGGGATTCTGTTTTTTGTAGTTGGCGATGGCGTCTACTACTTTAGGAGTCGCTACTTTCGGTTTTGAACCTCCTATTACACCTGGTTTAATGGACCCTGTTTCGTAATACCTGCAGAGATAAAAAAGAGACAAGAGAAATTACGTTCTTTACAGTATAAATAACTTGGAGGCACTAAAATAATTCTTGCAAACAAAACCAGAAAGAGAAATAATTCATAATTCAGCTATATCACAAGCATATGTCATTTTGGAATCATTGTAAGTGTACCAGTCAACGCACACAAAAAATGTAATGGTCAGAGAAACAATATTGAACGTATTGTAGGATTTTAATGTTAACTGGCGTGTACGTATTATTAGTTATTTTTGATTCAACCGAAACCCAAACATAACTTTACTGTAAAGTAGAGGTTTGCACGGGCCTAATTTGGAGAGCCCGGCCCGCTTAAAATATAAGACACTCAGCCTGGCCCGGGCCCGTCAATTGCTGCTCTTATTTATGCCCTGCCCTGCCCGGCCTGGCCCCTTCAATTGCAGCTCATATTTAGTTCCGGCTCGGCCCCTTCAATTGCACCTCCTATTTAGGCCCGGCCCCTTCAATTGCAGCTCCTATTTAGGCCCGGCCCTTGATGTGCCATTTGGTATTATTTTGTCTTTCTATTGTATTTTATTAAAATGTGAAAATTAAATAATGAAATGAGATATTATTGAAAATATTTAGTTGAAAGTAAGCCTAAAAATATTAAATAAACTTTGACGATTATCGAAAAATATAACCTCTAGAAAGAGAGAAAAAGGAAGACTAAGCGCGTTCAGAATCTCCCTTTCTCTGAACTAGTAAGCGGTAACACTACAAAAGTCAATCCCTATACAGATTTGGGATAGGAGAAAAAATCCATGTCGTCCCACTCTCTCATACAAAAACACACTCCCCCTTACCCCACTGCAGACACTCTCCGTCCCCCACTCTTCACAAACACACACACACACACACACACACACTCGTTCGTGGTCGAATCTTTTTTTGTTGTCAACAAGCCCCAAAATGGTTTTACTATCTTAATACCTACAGACTGGTAAAAATACTGCGATTGCCTCTCCTTGCCTTTCTGATTACGCCCTAGGCTATGTCATGGAAGTAAGTAAAGCCAAACGAAGAGGGTGAATAGGAACAGTTAAACACACCAAGAAATCGGGGAGCACGACTTTTTTCTTTCTTTACCATTGCGATAAAAAGAATGGGTTGACTTGGCTCGGCCCGGTTGTGAGTGTCTGGGGAAACGCCCGGCTCGGCCCATTGCTTTGTTCTCTAAACTAAAATAAGGCCCGACCGCGCCCGCGGGCCGGGCAGGGGTCAGGCTTGGTGGGCCAGCCCGGCCCGTGCGGACCTCTACTGTAAAGTACAGTTCTTACTGAAGCGTAAATCTGCTACAGCAGCTGTAAATCTTTCTGAATTGTTCCAGTTAGCTTAACATCGTGTTCCGGATATCTTAATTATTCATGACAGGGCTAATTAGGCACTGAATAAAAATAATGTCCAGTTGAAATGAAAAATATTGCTTACGATGTCTACTATACTGTTTATTTGGTCCTTATTAGGCACACATAGGTCAGCAAGACATCCCATGCAGAATATGACTCCGATTTGTAATCAATCAACTATCTTGTGACACAGAATAATAAGCAAATCTTACTGCAGAGACGTGGACCTTAACTAAAAGAGACATACAAAGGCTGCAGACAACTCAAAGAAGCATGGAGAGGTGCATGCTTGGTATAACCAGGAGAGATAAGAAGAGGAACTCGTGGATCCGAAAAATGACAAGAGTGGAAGACATCATGATCAGAGTTAAATCCCTGAAATGGCAATGGGCTGGACATACTGCCAGAAGAACAGACCATCGATGGACAGCCGAAATTTTAGATTGGATTCCAAGGGACAGGAAAAGACCCAGAAGAAGACCACATGGAAGATGGGTGGATGAAATTCGAAAGTATGTGGGAGTGACATGGAGGAGACTGGCACAAGACAGACCGTTGTGGAGGAAACTTGGGGAGACCTTCGTCCAGCAGTGGATTGATAATGGTTGACAATGATGATGATGACTAAACTGGACAAACAATTGAGACTTATAGAACAAGAAAGCGTAATACTCATCGTGAGTGACTCAAATCAAAAGCTCATTCAGAACAACTCTTTCCATACAAAATGAACTCTCACCAATCCGCCACCGTCCCATATAATTCAAAACAGCACTCTTATTCTTCTCGTTCGCATACGTCATCCTCTTGACCTGTCGTCAGATTGCCAAAACACATTTGCTGAGACAGAAAATGTATCGTTAAGATTGGAAAATGTTTAAGGAGTATAAACCAAAATTTACATAAGATAACAGAAACCAAAAAGGAAAGTTAAAAACTTAGGCGCGTGCAACATATACTCGTAACGTATATTCAATTTCAGTTGTAATAACTACAGCTAACCTGATTAATCTTACAAGCTTAAGGAGAGGAACAATGTATTGTATATACTATATGTCGTAAGAAATACGTATTTTAAAATGACTGTATGAAAACAATAGAAAAAATCTAAAGAATACTCTGGTACTCTTTGTAGATAATTTATGCTATGCATCTTTCGCATGCCAAGATCTTTGAGGGTGTGAAATAAAACAAGCGTTTCGAGAGTATACATTTATTTATGTACAACACATTGCATTTATTCTTGTCCCTCACGACTACACCGAGCCACAGTCCGGTACATACTAAGTGGAATTAAATCATTACAACAAACAATAAGGTTTACTAAATTTAATTCCGTTGAACGATACTTAGGTATATGGATTAGTGAATGTTATTGTCGTACAACAAATGAAAGAAGATATGTGAGTCATAAAAGTAAATATTTACTGAACTATGGCGGCGGCAATTGTAAGTATTTCAACAGTTCAGTTTTTCAAAAACAATATTTATTTTTTTATCTGTACATATAAAACTGAAAGCCCTCACTGACTCATCACCGTATCTCAGAAACTACTGAACTTAGAACTTTCATATTCGGCAGGAATGTTCCTTTTACCACATAGAAGCGCACTAAGAAAGGATTTTTTACTACGATAACTTTAAGTGGGTCGAAATGGATTTTTTAAATAACCCAGCTTTGATAACGCTAGGACGTTTTGCAATGGTCCAGCCATTGTCGCCCAGCAACTGAAGCCCCGCCCTAAATTTCGAATGGCTTGAGTTGACTTGCTCAGTATATATTTTGTTCTAAATTTATTTGTTCCGAATTTATTTAACAAAAAACCATAAAAATCTCGTAAAAAGTGCTATATCATAATATGCTTTGCATTTAAAAATTTATTATCGTTTGACATATCGAATGTCAAGTTGTTTTGATTTGTCCTAAATTTATTTAACAAAAAAATATTCTTAAAATATCACGTAAAAAGCGATATATCATATGCTTTGCATTTAAGTGTTGGACATATCGAATATCAAGGTTTTTGAGTCAAAATCAAATTACCAACATTCGTTTTCACTGAAGCAACGGTGACGTCATATAAGTGGTAAGGTGGCTGCAATAAATGTAAATACGCGGGTAGATTTTCATAGTAATTGAAATTCGAAAAAAAAAAAAAGTTCCCCCTTGAGATATTAGCAATGGCAACACAATTTGCTCACGCTTCCAAAAACATCTGACTTGCTAACTTTTAAATGTACAGTTTCGAACGAAATTGTTTGTAAGCAAGCAAGGTTCTTTTTACATTTATGCTGAAAGTAACAACGTATTTTGTTCTGTTTTGTATTATTATTTTGTTCTGTTGTCTATTAATATTTTAACGATGAAAGTGAAGAGTAACGACGTATTTTGATTTGTTTCGTGTGGGCTTGAAATTTTCAATTTACAGTTATGAACGAAATTGCTTATGTGTGGTGTGACAGAATAAATCAGGCAGACGTGTTTCCCAAAAGAGCGAAGAAATATGCAATGTATGGCCATTTCAACTGTATATCATATATTATCATCTGTATTTCAACTGTATTTTAATATCATCACGTTTGAAGAACGGGCATTTAGCTAGTTATTGTAGTATATTATTCAGATTTAGACGAACGTATGAAATGACCCCGACACCCATAAAATGTGATGTAGCTCCGAACGTCTATCTGCGCGTGTGCAAGCTAAAATCTGACCTCAAGATAGAAAGAAAACCCGAATCCCAAGTGTGTTAGTAAGGAGGATTGGTAAATTTTGGTCTCTCTAGGATATCTACATGTTACATCCCATTGTGCTATACATCATTTTAAAGCTTTCGTCAATAGCCGGTAACCAACTCCTCTTGGGGGAGTCGAGAGGAAGCCAAATTTCGCTATGACACACCGTTTTCATAGCATCAAAAATGCATTTTTGCAATGGCTTTTATCACGTTTATTATCAGGTTCTCGTATTTTACGTAGATTGCAATGAGATGTAGTTATGTTTATGTAAAACGCGTTAAAATAATATTCGGCGTAGTTTAATAAAATATATTGCTCAGTAACAAGGAAATTAATTATTGTTGTGTCACTTCGTGGGAAAGCATTCGAAAATCAGATTTCAATAATGAGGTTTTGATTACTTCCGTTATCCATTTTTGTTACATCGAAATCTTTTTCCTAGCGTTCACTTAACTGCTGTCGGGAAAAAATGCGTAGCAGAAAAAACAAACAAACAAAAACATACTGCAAGTGAAAAATTTCGGAAGGGGTGCTAATCTCTCGGGCCTTCTGTCTAGACTCAGCGTATCAGTGATCTGTTAGTTTTCTATCACTAGCAGTGAACTTTGCTTTATTTTCACGGCTTGTATTTTTTGTTACGATTCAAACAAAGAAAACAGTGAAGACATATTTTTATCGAAAGCGTGTTACTCATATTTCTCTTTATCATTATATGTAGCTTCTTATAGCTTACGCAGAAAAAAAATATGAAATAAGTAATAAAGCGAATTGTTCAACTTTGATCTTAGAATCTCTACAAGAGAGTAAAAGGTTCCATTGCCCTATTTCCAGACGGGGATATAAACAAAGCATAAAAGTGACTTATGCAACCATAAACGGATGCAAGTGCACCGTGTTTCGCGGTAGAAACATTCACCATTGACACAGTGTCATCTGCGCTTTATCATTCGTGCCATATATACTATCTACTCTTTTTTTTTTTTCTCTGAATTTCGTCATTGAAGTTTAACCCTTATTCACAGGAATCCGCGTTCGTCGCCATTGCATCAGCGTGCAACGCAACTTGAAGCGCACTGACCACATAACAATGGTTTTCATCAGAATTCCATTGTTGAGCTCTCTAAAGATGCGGTAAATCGGTGTAAATCTTTAGTTCATGGACGGTCGCTTCTCCCTCTCTTTCTCTCTCTCTCTGTCCCTTTCTCTCTCTCTTTTTCTCTCTCTCTCTCTCTGTCCCTTTCTCTATGTCAACCAACGTATATTTCATAACGTTTTATTATTAAAGAATAAAGGGGGAAAAAAGCTTTTGTATATTTGCCATACAGTTGCTGCGGAAGACTTTCATACATGACTCAGTCGTCAATATATTGTTTTTGTAGTCTTTTGAATTGTTGCATTTTATTTTTTACCATCTTATGAATTGCATTCTATATTTCATATTTTGCATTGTGTAACAAGCTTCTTTTTCTTTTTAGAGTACGTTGCCTTAAAGTTTAGCTCTTTAGTTGAAGAACCAGTTTTTGTCTTCATAATATGTTATGGTATAATACTTTTATGTTAAATCAATGAGAGTCGTTTTAAGTGTTATATTAACATGAACTGCACGCTAATTTCTTTAGCTTATATGTAAACTATAACTTCAACACCTGTTCACTGCTATGTTAGCTTGACTGTAGTACACAGCAGGATTAGAGCTCGTTAGGTTTATTGCCTTCATTTCCAATATTAGACAGACCATTTTTACTCCCTTGTTTAAGGTGGACGTCAAGTAATTTTGCTTCCTATACTTCCAATGGAAAAACTTCTGTACACATTTTCTTCACAATTAATGCGTTCCCAAGGATAAAAATTTGAACATCGATTAAAATAGCTTCATTTTATAACTTGGAATACTTAATATTTTCTAAAACATAACCGTAATTATGCAATCCAACATTTGTTTGTCTACTGACGTTATCAAAGTACAGGTCGCGCCGTCTTTTTTCTGGTTTCAACACCACCAAAGGAAAAGTTAGTAGTTTTTAATATAATTATGGTTATGTTTCAGAAAATATTAAGTATTCCAAGTTATAATATGAAGTTTTTTAAATCGATGTTCAAATTTTCATTCTTGGGAACAAACTAATTGTTAAGGAAATGTGTACAGAAGTTTGCACATTAGAAGTATAGGAAGCAAAATTACTTGACGTCCACCTTAAGTCTTTATAAAATGTTACGTTTCAGGTACACGAGAAGCATTGATAAACTGCTTTTAGTCCTTATAATAAGCTATAATTGAGGTGCATGAGGTGTATTTATTTTCCAGTTTCAGTCTTAATAATAAACCTCGTGTGACGTGCATTGCTGTACGAGCTTCGTTCTTCATAATATGTTTTGTTTGAGGTGCACGCCTCAAACAAAGCCAGTTTATTCTTCGACAATAACTACAAGAAACAACGGCAATAACTTGATGAGACCAGACAACATCTTTTTTTACGGAGTATATCGGTAAAATAGGAATCTACATCGACAAATGATCATCTGAGGGTAATTGGAAATTAACCGTATATCAGACGGTTAAAAAAATACATGTAGAAATAAGAAAGGGGGAAAAGACTTGGTTGTTGAAGAAGAAGAAATTTCGTGAAGCAATTTCGTAAATTCGCTGGTGCGGAAGGTGTCATGCGACAATGAGTTGTGCAAGTTGGTTTCAGAGTGGACTGGCGTTGAACAACAGCAATACTTAATTTAACTGTAAGAGACCAGACAGAACGACAATACCTGCAGACAATAACTGCAAGGGACAACCACAATAAACGACTATGAAAACTAAAATAACTGCATGAGACCAGACAATACCTCGTTTACCAAGTATACCAGTAAACGAGGCATCCGTAAAATAGGCATCTACACAGGCAAAAGATCATCTGAGGATCACTGAAAATTAGCCATATGTTAAACACTAAATTCACTGGTACGAAAATTGTCATGAGCTGTGCGCGTTGGTTTCAGAGTGGAGACGATGGCGTTTGAAAACAGAAATATTTAAATTAACTACAAAAGACCAGACAAAATGCTTTTTCTCTTTGAAAACCACAGGTCCGCGCATGTACAGAGTATAGACGAAATTGTAGAACAATATGAAGGGGGAAAAAATACTTGTGAAAATAAGAAAGAGAGAAGATACTTGGTTTTTGAAAAGGAAGCAATTTCTTGAGACAACGAGTGAAAAGAATTAAATTTACAAAAGTGTGGACAAATGGAGAAACAAGGAAGGAAGAAGATTGCTTGAGGTCTTACATAACGGCATAAGCCCCAAATCCGCGTAAAAACTCTTTGCCTTTCATTCACACTTATTTTATTTTTATAAGTAAGAACTGTGGCGTCAATAATGTAGGACCATCAGCAATGGTTTGGAGCAGCTTTGTAGTAATCAGAGCCTCCATACTGCACTTTATAGAGAAAGGCGTCGTCAACTTTGCACGTGCAAACAATATCATAACCTCCTCCCCCTTCACACCAGGACACAACATGAAGGTAATGAGGAATGTTCTTTCCACCCCCTTTTGTCTGTCAAAATTTTACATTCCAGCAACTGATTTAGGAAAAAGAAATGTCCATTCTAGCTGTTTTATTCAATTATTGTTTTTTTCATCCCCATCTTGGACAAAAGGGGCAAGCCACAACATCGTTCAAGTATGTCGCAGGAGATAACAAAATAAACCTCTCAAGGGAGAGGCGGAGGAGGAGAAGGAGGTTCAAACAGGACGTCAGGAATGCCAGGTAGGTTGGTAGTCAGCTCGTTTATCAAAGACAGTACTGGATTCGCATTGACTGCCTGAAGAAGAATGAAGCCATTGTTCCTTTTGATGCACAAGCATCGCGTCGGTTGAGGGAGTCCTCAGAAGCAGCAGGCACCTATTTTTCAACAGTCGCGTTCTCTCTTCTTTATAATCATTTCTTTTTTCTTTCTTTCTTTCTTTGTATTTCACCTTTAAGCAAATGCCACGAAAGTTGACTTTACTGAGCAGACGGAACGAAATGTTTTGCATCATTCCTTACCTCCAAATTTCTTTTTAATCATTTGCTTTGAAAATAATTTTATTTTTTTCAAGGCTCCTCCAAGTAGATGTGAGAACAAAAACCGTTTTTTTTTCATTCTAGTTGATGTCTTTTTTTTTTTTTTTTTTACCGAAAAAGGGTCCAAGTTTAACGGTGAGATAATCTGATTCCATTAAAATCTCATGAGTAGTTCAGAAGTGTTATCCCACATTTTTCAAGTGGTGAATTTGCAAGCGTTTACAGATTTCAGGAAACAGGTGATAAAACTGTTTCTGCCTTCATCCTTTTTCTTCAAGGTTAGAAGAACAGACTTATGTAAATTAATGGTACGCCGACACATAATAAATACGCGGTCTATCCACAGCTATGAGTCTTGAATTTGTCTCAGACATGTGCATATAGTTTTCACTCTGACGTTAGCGTCTTTAAAGTGCCACCGCCAAAAGTCTGCTCTATCTATCAAGGAAATGTGATATCTGTCTGTAGCGAGACAGCAGGTTTTTCGTGTTAAAGCGTGAAGACAATTCAGGCGAATCCCACGCCCAGGCTTGGGTTAGACTCAAAAGATGCTAATATTACCCCACACCGTCGCTTCCTTTGCCCTTTCATCTCAAAGAAAGGGTCGGGGTACGAAGAACAAGCATATATTTTTTTATATTCTCACCCGCGTAGTATAGAGGACGTTCCGTGATCGTTAAAAAAACAGCGAGATTTTAAGTTGTACATTTATAACGTCCATTAAAACTAAGAGTCTTTTTCTTTAAGCCATCGATGTCTCTCGGTAAGGGAGTAATGTTTTAAAAATGTCTCTTGGAATGAAAATGGAGTTTAACCCGAGCTATAACTCATTTACTTTGAGATTTCGACTTTTTATTTATGTCCCTTAGGATTAGTGAAGTAGGTGATTTTTCGTGCTGGAGGTAATCCAAAATTAAAATAAGCAACGTTTAACTATTCTCTTTCCAGAGAGTTTGGTGATTTATAAATACAGTCACTTTTGCTGTAATGAAGAATATCCATACACCATCCCCCTGCCATGGAAACAAATAATGGATCGTGAGAAACACCCGGACAATCCAGAGGACGAGTTCGCTCAATTGTTTCGGCGCATGCGCTAACCTTATCTCCGAACTGCGTCCTAGTGAATGCTCTCATGGTATATAACCAACATTGACCCACTTGTGATTAGTGAGGGCCGCGGGTGGCCTAGTGGGCAACGTTCGTGACTGCCACGGAAAGGACCTTCAGGTTCGATCCACTAAATACCCGCCGTGCGTCGGATGGGCATGTTAAGCCATCGGACCCCGGGTACTGCCCCTCCCCTCCTGTAACAAATAAGGGCGTCTTCCTCCCCCTTCTACCTCGCTCCCGTGTGACTTTCCTATCGGGCACTCTAGCTCAAATCTCCTAGCTTCTTATTTCTAAGGGTTGTTTAAGACCTGGGGTCAGACACTCCCTTCCTAAAATCCTCTACATATGAAGAAGAGTAGTGAATTTCCAAACATCTGAGGATGAGCTTAAAGTAAACTCGAAAGGTCTCATGTGTGTAGTTTAACTTGTATATATGATTTAACCCTTAGAACTAAGAATTTTTTTCTCAGTGCCATGACATATTTCCTCTCTTTTCGTCTACCATAAAAGAAAAGACCTGAAATGAGCCTTAGAACTAAAGAGTATTTTTTTCTCAAAGCCATCACCTTTTTCCTGGAAAGAGATATACCCTAAAGATTTTAACAGATACATTTGAAATTCACCTTAGAATGAAACTAATTTTTTTTTTTTTTCGAAATTCTCCACCCCTCCTCTTAATATTTTAACAAGCGTATCTGAAAAGTCCTTTACAACTAGAAAAAAAAAGGGAAATAAATAAAAATCTAAAACGCTTTACAACTAAAATCATCACCCTCTTACTGCGTGTGTCCTCCCCTAGGTTTTAACCAATACGTTTGAAATATCAATTTAAAATAAAAACTAGTATTTCGAAAGCAGACAGCATATGCGCTTTGAGATTTTAAATACTGCGTCTTAGATATGCCCTTTACAGGTAATAAAGTGTTTATTCCTTTCTTTCCCCCTTAAAACTAGTCGGTTTATCTGTCTTCCTTCTTGCGCCTCTTGTGTGATATTTCAATTAGTACACTAAAAATAGCGCTTTAAAAGTAACAAATGACTTTCGGAAAACCGTTTTCCTCAATTTCTTTCTGTTTTTATCTTTCCCTTTTATTTTTTACAGAATCATATATATCTGTTACATAACCCATGTATGATGATCTACACAAAAATGTACATCCAAGCTTCTTTTTTTTTTTTTTTTTTAATTCAGCCTTTTATATTTCTGATCTTATATGTATTCTTTAAACAAAAATGAATGGGAGCTTCCAGGAAAACATGATGAAAATCATAATCTCTGAACTTTAAACCCTAATTCAGGGTTCAAATTAATACATGATTTTTAAACTCTAATATAGGGTTTAAAGTTCAAAGAATATGTAAAAAATCTAAAATGCTTGCCTATGAAGCAAATAAGCTACTTCCCAAAAGCCGGGGTGAATCCTTTGTAGAAATAATTATTTTTAGCGGTTATTAATTTTGCAGTCTTGTTACTTTGAAAAAAAAATCTGAACTTTTCCAGAATTGCGTAAATACACTACTATATTTGACTTTTTATGCAAAATTAGTAACCTGCAGAAATTTAACAGTGAAGACATACTAAATACTGCATGAAATGTCTGCAGGATACAGATTCTGACAATGCAGACGGCAAAGACCTTTTTGGGAAAGCTCAAATATTTTCAAAATGTAATTCCCGTTGACTGTGGTCTACAGAAAGTTTAAGAATATTATTTTTTTTTATTTATTTTAGTTGGAGGTTTAACGACCACCGTGAGCAACTCAATGGGCTATAAGCAGTCGCCCGTCCCTAATTTAAGATCACTGGTTCCAGGGAAGGGAGAGAGCCAGTGCCGTAAGACAAACACAACATCCATGCCTGACCGGGATTCGAACCCGGACCCCTTACGGACGAATGATCAGAGGCCTGCGCCACCGGGGCGGCAAGAATATTATTTGTCACCAATATGCAAGACATAACAGTCTAACATGTACATTGTACTAAGAATTTTTTAAATTGCTCCACTCCCTGCAGCATCTGTAGAACGCAGTTCTTCCAAATTAAAACTTATTAAATCTTATTTAAGATCAACAAAGTGTAAGGAGAGATTATCGGAATTATTTTTGTTGTGAAGACGAACTATCAAGAGAAATTAATTTCTTTAATGTCATAAATAATCTTGTCGTATATCCCAACCTTCGTGATTTTGCTTTAAAGTTTGCCCGCACACACCCACTGTATGTACGAATGCACCTTCTCTTGAATGAAGACGCCCAAATCCGAAAAAAAAGGGGATTATCTCAAAATGCACTACGATCAAACGTCCGTTGAACAACAATAGTTTTACAAACTCACATTACCCCTCTCATAAATGAACATATTGTTACATGATCTCACTGAACTTAAAACGATTTCACATATTTCTTATACTCTGATAGTTATTTCTACAGATAACGACAAATTTTATACCGTCATATTAAATAATTTCACTTAAAATTATTTAAAAAAACCCTCCTCCCTTATAGTCTCACTGGAAATATTTTTGGTTCGAGAAAGAAATTTAGTTGGACCACACTGATTCCGACTAGTCTTGTATTCAGAACTAACAGTTCGAGGAGTGTAAATTCAGTTCAAGGAGTGTAAATTCAGTTCAAGGAGTGTAAATTCAGCCCTAGGAATGCATGTAAATTCAGTTCGAGGAGTGTAAATTTCTTTGGAGGAATGTAAATATAGTTTCTTTATTATGTAAATAGTGATCAGACTGGTCTTGCATTCGGAACTAACAATTCGAGAATTCGAGGAATGTAAATTCAGTTCGATGAATACAAATGCAGTTTTTTCATAATGTAAATGCTGAATCATACTGACCTTGCATTCAGAACTAACAGTTTGAGGACTGTAAAGTTTTTTATAATTTGAATACTGATTCTGGCTGCTCTTGCATTCAGAATTAACAGTCCGGAGAATGTAAATACAGTTTTTTATAATGTAAATGCTGATTTAGACTGATCTTGCTTTCAGAACTATAACAGTTCAAAGAATATAAATTCAGTTCGAGGAATGCAAATGTGCTTTTTTAATAATGTAAATGCTGATTCAAACTGGTCTTGCATTCAGAACTAAGAGTTCGAGGAATGTAAATAGTTTTTATATAATGTAAATACTGATTCAGACTGGTGATGAATTCACAATTAACAGTTCATCGTTCAAAATCCATGACTATTCTATTATATATATTCAGTTTATATTTAACTTGAATTTCATAATTTTTTTCATTTTTTTTACACTGATTCATGCTTACGTTGTATTTAGTGTCTTCATTTTGCATGCATATTGTCTAATTTTTGTATCATCTTCCCGAAAATGAGTAACTCTTTGTTCTATGAAAATGGAGGAACTTTATGCACGGCTTCCTGATATATGTGACACGGAAGCCAAAACACTTGTTCTTATAAATCAGGTGATAAAGAAACATCAGTGTTTTCTCACAGAATGAAAGAAAAGATGGAGCAGCAAATAAAAAGAAAAAAGGAGAAAAATAATCTTAAGTGTAAAGCGGAGTCCAACTATTATTAGCCGTCATAAGTGTGGGTTTGTTGAGACTAAATGCGCAGTAATTAGTCACATGTCACTGGGAAACGGTGGGCGGAAGACAGAAAAGCTTGTCGGTGATGAAAGTAAAAGACCCTCTACTGTCACTTTTGGAAAAAGAAAAAAAAAAAAAATCTAGGTGAAATGGGATGAGATACTAAAATGAGAGCAGCACAGCTTAATCTAAGACGCCGAACAGAAGGATGAAGGTGAGATGAAATTTGTGCTTCGTTTCCGAGGAAGATGGAAACACATCAAAGGAAAACGTGGCACGAGACACGAGTATAACAGCTGGGAAACAATCCGCTACAATCTTCAAAATACCTTGGAAAGAAAGTTTGCCCAGAGTTGTGGAGAGTATGTTCTACTACAATTCCATCTTGTGAATCGAAATAATGACACAAATTACACAGTTTTGACCATACAGCTACATCGGCGCTTCAAGGAGTGAATCAACATCAATCGTTCTCACTCTACTACTGGATAAAAGTCTACGTGGTTTTCTCCTATGACTTTTTCGGTCCCTTCGTATCTAACTTAATATTTCAGTTTTTCAACGGTGGCCAGTTCTTCTATCAGCCCAACGCCACTTGGTGGTCAGTTCTTCTATCAGCCCAATGCCACTTGGTGGCCAGTTCTGTTATCAGCCCAATGCCACTTGGTGGCCAGTGTTTCTATCACCCCAATGCCACTTGGTGGCCAGTTCTTCTATCAGCCCAATGCTACTTGGCGGCCAGTTCTTCTATCAGCCCAATGCCATTTAGTGGCCAGTTCTTCTATCAGCCCAATGCCACTTGGTGGCCAGTGTTTCTATCACCCCAATGCCACTTGGTGGCCAGTTCTTCTATCAGCCCAATGCTACTTGGCGGCCAGTTCTTCTATCAGCCCAATGCCATTTAGTGGCCAGTTCTTCTATCAGCCCAATGCCACTTGGTGGCCAGTTCTTTTATCGGCCCAAAGCCCCTTGGTGGCCAGTTCTATCATTCCAATGCCACTTGGTGGTCAGTTCTTCTATCAGCCCAACGCCACTTGGTGGCCAGTATTTCTATCAGCCCAATACCACTTGGTGGCCAGTTCTTCTATCAGCCCAATGCCACTTGGTGGTCAGTTCTTCTCTCAGCCCAATGCCACTTGGTGGCCAGTTCTTCTATCAGCCCAATGCCACTTGGTGGCCAGTTCTTTTATCAGCCCAATGCCACTTGGTGGCAAGTTCTTCAATCAGCCCAACGCCACTTGGTGGCCAGTTCTTCTAGCACCCCAATGCCACTTGGCGGCCAGTTCTTCTATCAGCCCAATGCCACTTGGTGGTCAGTTCTTCTCTCAGCCCAATGCCACTTGGTGGCCAGTTCTTCTATCAGCCCAATGCCACTTGGTGGCCAGTTCTTCTATCATTCCAATGCCACTTGGTGGTCAGTTCTTCTATCAGCCCAACGCCACTTGGTGGCCAGTATTTCTATCAGCCCAATGCCACTTGGTGGCCAGCTCTTCAATCAGCCCAACGCCACTTGGTGGCCAGTTCTTCTAGCAGCCAAGTGCCACTTGTGTGTATATACTTTGATTATGTCATTCAGCTTGTCATTTTAGCCACCTCGGTGGCGCAGTCGTCTAAGCGCTGTCTTCTGACCATTCGTCCGAGATGGGTTCGAGTTCGGATCCCAGTGAGGCAATGAATGTTGTGTTTGTCTTACGGCACTGGCTCTCTGCCTTCCCTGGAACCAGTGGCACTAAATTAGGGATTGGCGATTGCTTACAGTCCCTCGAGTTGTTCACAGTGGTCGTTAAACCTTTAACAAAAGAACAAAAACAAAAAAAAGACTTCTAATTTTCTTGATTCATGAGTTGTTTTTTATGTTTTCTTGGTTACACGAAGCATGTATCTCTACATGATTCTTTGAATTGTCTGCAGCCCCCTATACGTCTTGTTTATTTTCTTTTTCTTTCTTTCTTTTTTTTTTTTTTTTGTTAAGGTACATGTCTCTGATCCAGAAATTAGATCTGGAAAAATTTATTTTGGGTTAACAGTTTTGTTTTAAAAAGTGGATATGACATGCTAACTGACAATAAAACAGAATGATGCTAACGAAAGCAACCGGCTATAGATATGGAATCTCGGCTTCGTGGTTACTTCTGCTTCCTTTTCTTTCATCTTGACAACACATTGCTATCTAAAGGAAAAATTCTACACTGAGAACAAAAAACAACTAAAAAAATCTTCGGTAATGCATGTTTCTATCCACACAAAGGATTTTCCTATTTCTTCACTAAAAACAAGAATATCAGAGAGGGAAAATTCCGCTTTTTTTTTTTACGTAAAATTACTGCAAATCGCTACAGAGAAATGCCTTATCATATTCAACAGTTTAAAATTGTAGAACCTAGAATTACAGGGATGAAAACACCAATTGGTCATCAGCAAGAGCAGAACAGGGAAACCGCGCATGCTCATTAATCATTTGAATTGTGTGTTGTACCATCTACCGCGTTACGAGCTCTTGGGACGTATAATTATGTAATCGTTCATCGAAGGAACGTAGGAGCGAGGTTATTTTTCTTTTTTATTATTAATGAGGCGTAATACATATTAAATATTAATGAGGAATATATCATATTTATTAATGAGGCTTAATATATATATATATAATTCTTTGATTGTTTAAGACGGAAAAGGTGAACAATGAGGAGTCAATGGCAAGTAGGAGTCACGTGCTGTGGTTGAACATTGTGTTGTGAAGAAGCAATTTTAGAAGTAAAAACTATAAATAAAAGACTTTAATTAGCTGCTGGAATAGTAGTAGATATTGAGGTGTTCAGTAATTTAAACCAAATGCACGTTTTATTAAAAGAAGAAGCCACTGCTTAGAACTAATGCAATCCCATGAACTTTTACTAGGTATACTGGCGGGTTGGAAGGAGGTGGGGGGGGGTAGAGATTTGCAGAATAGAAGTACCAGCAATACTGGTGCTTCTACTGTGCTTCGGCATATACCTCAAATTGTTGAGAAGGAATCGACAAAATCTTTTTAAGGCCTATGGCTCAGATAGTGAAATACACAGTCGTTTTCTGGAAACCGTACGACATAAAACGATAAGAATTACGATGCCTCATTTGCGAGAATACGGTATAAAACTGTTATTTTTACTTTTACAGTCAAATGATGGCAACTTCGTTGACGGTTGAAAACCGTAAAATTAACAATTAAATATTTTACAGTGTAGAGAAAAAGAAAACCTGTGTGGAAGCTGTCGTTTGACACATCTGGCCGACCCCTCCCCTTTCAAAATCCATCCATCTAGTGGAAATTTGGAATATCAGGGAGGAAGGCGGTGGGGGGAGGGGGAGGAATAACTGAAAAGTTTTAATCATGTATGCCTCTACAGAATATCAAACCAATTTTTGTATTCAAATTCTCAGAAAAGATGACACTGTCTGAAGGCAGATATCCAGGCACACAGATAGGGAGATAGTGTTTCATATAAATCTCATAGCGTTTCACACTATGAGAGTTATAAGTGTATTATGTATTCATTGCTTATGTGTATTATGTATTAATTTGATTTCTATTAATTATTATTCGTTTAAATGGTGAGATTGTTATTTTTGTGCTAATTATACTCTTGACTTTTGGTTTTTGTATGTTTCTTTTTAAAAACGCGGTTGTCTATCAACTGCGTTTTATTGCTCGAAGAGAGCATCTGTTTCAGTGAAAATGGCACATTCGTATAATGTAAACAACACAAAAAGTGAATTCATTTTTATGTGAAATCCGTATTTCACACAGTGCGTACATTTCTGCTTATAGGTCTTCCCACTTCTTTTTGTTATCGTTCGAACAGTTTGTGGTTTTTCGAAAACAAATTTGCAAGCATTAGATTATCAAATAATATTTTCAGTGTTCGTTTTTTTTTTCTTCTCTCGCTACTAGCCGCTTTTCCTCGCTCAGTCACAACTACATGTATGACTCAAACTTCTGCATGTTTTTCTTTTCTCAATCAGTCAAATTGTAAGGTACACTATGTTCCAGTGATAGAGGAAAGGTTAATTAATGCAGTGAGTAGGCATTACAGGCATTTAAATCATTCTGATGTACATTATTCATTTCCTGACGTCCTTAAATACAAAAAGAACAGCTTGATTGCTACATACAGGACTCAGCAGAAATTCACATGCTCAAAGGAGCATGCAAAATGAAAAACGCATGAATCTAAAGAAAGCGAGTTATGGATAAATGATTATCAGTCAAAAGTGTACTGAATTCACAGTTAGTGGCATAAAAGGCTTTCTACAAGAAACGCGTCTTGTAACTTAACAAAAGTTCTCTGCTTTACTTAAAAATGTGTAAAAAGTCAGGATTAAAAAATCATTTATGTCCTACGGGAAAATAGGAACGTTGCCAAGGGAATGAGAGGGTGAGCGACAGCCCACCCTACCACCCATCCAGTTCAAATTATCCCGTTTTTCAGTTTTTTAACTTTAAAATATAATATGGCGTTGCCAAATAATAATGAGTCACGTGTTTTTCATCGGATAGCCCTACGTATCTTCCCCTAGGAAGGGCGTTGTTCACTTCTCCCTAGGAACATTACAAAAATAGCATCGGCAGAGCAAAGATAATATAATTGTTCTCCACTTTTGGCCTTTTTTTTTTCCATGTTTCTACGTCCAGGGGGCGAATGAGGAGGGTGGATAGGAATTCACTGGGAGGGGGCATTACTAACTGCTTTGCTGTTTGTTATACTAAGTAGGGGATTTCAACAGATCAGATCAGACCATATGTAGAGGATTTTAGGAAGGGAGTGTCTGACCCCAGGTCTTAAACAACCCTTAGAAATAGGAAGCTAGGAGATTTGGGCTAGAGTGCCCAATAAGAAAGTGACACGGAAGCGAGGTAGAAAGGGTTAGGAAGACGCCCTTATTTATTATCGGGGGGCCAGTACCCGGGGCCCGACGGCTTAACGTGCCCATCCGACGCACAGCGGATATTTAGAGGTTCGAGCGTTCGTACCTGCATGGGATTGAACTTGAGGTCTTCTCCGTGACAGTCACGAACGCTGGTCACTAGGCCACCCGCGGCCCGGGATTTCAACACGGAAAGTCTAAGCTAAACTAGCGCTCTTAAAGCCTGTACAGGGGCAGTGAAGGAATGGGACGTGGCTGACGAATGCTTTGTGCTTTGGAGGTGAGGAGTGCAAAGCAAAGTCGCTGATTTGAAGGAAGAGAGTTAAAGAGTGGGGCGTGTCAGGACGTTAAAATTTGGTTTATGTAAATAAATAACAGAACTACTTTAAAAAAAATGTAAAATTTTGAAAAGCAATGAAGACCATGCATTCGTAGCAAAAAAACGTTGAAGGCAAGATTCTATTAACACTTATACATATGTTACATCGCTAACCCACTAATCATTGTCTTGTTATCTTGTTGGTTTACCAATAGCATAACTTGTCAGATGCAGGTGTGTGTGTGCGTGGGGGGGGGGGGGTATTTCGGGCGAAGGGGGGCAGGGTCACCGAATTCCTTTGTAGCCTGTAGTAAAAAGCATTAAAAATTCTTTCTTTCAGTGTTTGGTAAATTAAGTTGCTATCAAACTTGCCCCAGCAAAAATAATACCCGCCCACCTTGATTTCAAAGTCTAGCAACGCCTATGCGGGAAAAACACGGTGACTTTTGCAAAATAATACTGAAATTCATGAAAATTTTGTAATAAGAATCAGTAAATCGTTTCGTTGTCTTATTCTCTTTTGTTGAACAGAACAAGCCCTCAATAGTGAATGGTCAGAAGGCGCTCTCTTCTTACCATTCAAAAGAGAGATGGGGTCGGGTGCAAGTTCCAGGTGATTAATGGTTGGTGTGTTTGTTCGATGGCGTTGGCTTAGCCACTTCTCTGGAACCAGCAACACTAAATTCCGGGTAGGCAACCGCTTATGTCCCTAAGAGTTACTCATGTAGTCATTAAATCCCGAGACAAAAATAAAATAAAAAAAAACTGAGGATCAGAAGTGTTGGTTCCAGAACATTTTTTTCGGGAATATAAAATTCAATTTCCTTTGTGATAACTTCAATTTTTTCTTTTATATTTTATTACCTCAACTTTCTTTGGAGAAATAGCCAGTTTATAGCTGCAACTTGCCATTTTGACTCATGCGTCACCTCAGCAGTATGTCACATATACCCCCCCCCCCCTTGGAAAGCCGAGACATGAAATAGCAGGTTTGGGGTCCGCCGACAAACCATTCTTGAAGAAGCTCACTGTAACAAAAAGAAGGTGTCATTCTTAAAGAAGCTCTGGGTGTCTGTAACAAAAGGAAGGTGTCTTTGCCGAAACACTTGATGGACACCACTGACTGATTCCACTCAGATAAAATCTGAATTGGAGGTGATGATCCAAATCAGATCTGAATTGGCAGTGATACTAAACAATAGTGGAAACGTGAGCCTAAATTTCGTGGACGTGCCGAAAGCACAAATAAAATATTCAATGTTTGATAGATTTAAAGGAAAGTTCTCGCCTTTTAGAAGCGGATTCATGCCCGAGTGTCCATCAATTTTTATTTGTACAATAACTAGAACAGGGCCAGTGTTACTCGGGTTTAACTAAAAACACAAGATTCGACTTATGTGCCACCTTTGTAAGGGCAAAGCCTTAAAAAAAAAATAGGCTTTTCTCTTTATAAATTAATCAGTTAAGCCTGTTTTTCAAGAAAATGAATGTGTGCTGCCATCTATCGGTATCGTATGTTTTAGCTGCAAAATTTCCTACGGAGATTAACAAAGTTAGTTTAAACATTAGAAATTTTAATTTATAAGAAGGGCTTCAAGATACACAGAAACACAGGTACTTCTGGAAGTTTATGCCAAACTTTAAACGTCGTGAAGATTCAAACTTCTTTTTCCTGAAGGCTACCGAGAGACTCACAAACAGATAAGCCCATTTTATTACTATGGATTCAAACTTCTATGATTAGTAGTTTTTCCGGTGGGCGATCGACACTGAGACAAGCCGTTTTATTATTACAGATTCAAACCTCTACAATCAGTAGTTTTTCCTGTCGGTTAAAAGTTTGACACATAGACAGAGAGGCCCATTTATTGTTATAGGTGATGGAAGGGTTTTTAAACAAGATACTGAAAGTAGGTAATTTTTGTTCAGCTATTGAAACTATTTTTTTTTTTTGTTAGTAAATTTTTCTTTAATCCTCCACCAGGGAATGAGATATTTGATACCACTGGTAAAATACAGTATTTCACAGTTCAAGCTTACCTGCCGAGTATTTTGGAGACGCAACCGTGGGATACCCTGAGCTGCCTGCTGATGTCACACGGTCGGACCCCTTGGTGAGCAAGTTCGACTATCCTCTGTCGAACCATGTCTGGAAGTGGTCTGCCGTTGACGAAAACACCACCTAATTGGTTCACTCCACCGTGACCTGAAACATAAAAGAACTCCTTTTAGACAAGTAAAGCAATAAAAATAGTAAACTCTGTCAACATTCTAGACGATTTTCTTTTAACAGCAAACAAACTTTATCTCAGTCATTGAAAGTATTCATTCCAAATTTCATAAATGCTGAACCAGTGACGAACAGTTATTTACGGTTTCGATAAAATGGGTCCAACGAAAAAAAAAAAAAAAAAAAAAAATTAAAAAAAACTTTGTTTACTTGATTTCATAGAGGTAGCAATTAAGGTAAGCATGCTTCCGTGCCGCACTGGTCTAAGCGCTGCTTGGCTTCAGACTATTCGTCTGAGATGGGTTCAGGTTCGAATCCCGTGAGGTTTATGTTTTGTCTTACGGCACTGGCTCTCTCCCTTGCCTGGAACCAGTGACCCTAAATTAGGGTCGACCGACTGCTTATAGCCCACTGGGTTGCTCACCGTGCTCGTTAAATCCGCAAAGAAAAAATGTCTAAGCATAGCCAGCGAGAAAAAACTTGTAAAACTCTTTTAGTGATCGCACACACCTACGTGCATGCGAACGTAACTGATCCTCGCGGGGACATATCATGAGGACGGCTTTTAATGATAGCCGGCGATGAAATTGTGCCTTTGCAACGCCGTAACGGTGCAAAGGCACAATTTTTCGTCGCTAAGACACTTTTTATGGTTAGATAGCAGAAGCTGGGCAAGCTGGGTATGTTTTTAGATGATCATAAATGCAAAAATGCGGCAAACTGTGTTCTGTCTGCAAACACACTCGTCTCTTAAGCGAAATGTTCATATTCCAGAGATAGTCGCCCATTCGGTAGAGTGATCAGAAGCGTTGGCTTCAAACCATTCGTTCTAGCTGGATAGTGGTCTGCACGGGCCGAGTCAGGGTTTTCTTAGTTTAGAGAACAAAGTAACGGGCCGGACCTGACACTGACTGCAGACACTTAGTGCCGGGCTAAGTCAACCCATTCTTTTTATCGCGATGGTAAATAATAAACAAACGTGTTTCCCGATTTCCTGGTCTGTGTAACTGTGCTTTACTTACTTCCATGACATAAGCCCAGGGCGAAATCACAGAAGTGAGGAGAGACACTCCCAGTGTTTTTTACCATTTGTAGGAATTAAGATGATAAAAACACTTTGGGGCTTGTTGACAACAAAAAGATTCGACCTCCAGCTGGTATGTGTGTGCGTGTGTGTGCGTGTGTGTGTGTGTTGTGTTGTACAGAGTGGGCGACTGAGGGAGTGTCTGCAGTGGGGTGGGCTGTGTGTGTGTGTGTGTGTGTGTGTGTGTGTGTGTGTGTGTGTGTTTGTGTTTGTATGAGAAAGTGGGACGACGTTCATTGTCTCTCTTATCTCTAGTCCATATAGGGATTGACTTTTGCAGTGTTCCCGCTTGCTAGTTTAGAGAAAGGGAGATTTTGAACGCACTTAGTCTTTATTTCTCTCTCTCTCTCTCTCTCTCTCTCTCTCTCTCTCTCTTTAAAGGTTATATTCTTCGATAATTGCTAAAGTTTGATTAACATTTTTAGGCTTACATTAAACTAAATATTTTCAATGATATGCCATTTTATTATTTAATTTTCGCAATTCAGTAAAACTCAGTAGAAAGACAAAATAATGCAAAATGGAACATCACGGGCCGGCCCTAAATAATAACTGCAATAGACGCGCTGGACCTACATAATAACTGCAATAGAGAGGCAGGGCGTAAATAATAGCTACAATTGACGGACCGGGCCTTAAACGCACGGGCTTGAACCGGGCCGGGCTCACCAAAAAAGGCCTGTGCACACCTCTATAGCTGGGTCCGGGTCCAAATCCTGGGTGAGGCCTGGATCGTGTGCTTCACCAATGGCGATGGATCTGTTCCTTCCCTGGCAACAATGACCCAAAATTAGGGACGGACGACTGCTTACATCCCTATGAGTTGCTCATGGTAGTTGTCAAACCTAGAAACAAACAAACAAACAAAAAAACAAAAAAAGTACTATATAGAATGGACGATAGAGTAAGATCAAACGGTAGGGCGTTTAACGAATCATAAGGGTTCTAGTGCAGAGAGAATGTGAACTCCTTTGTCTAGAACGCAGGCAGAATTAATTTATTGGGTGGCTACGTCACAGAGTTAAGATTGCACTGCTCCGAGAGAAAACAACAGTGGAGAAGACATTTGCACTAAACAACTTGCCACCGGCTATCGGCTCCAACAAAAGTAATATCCTGATATTCCTCTCCGACTCTTTATCGGTAACACACAATTCTCCGATATCTACCTCGCCATCTTAATAAAAACGGCGCATTAGTTATTTTGATTCGACGTGACTACGTCAGTTGCACAATTATTCAAAATAAATATTAAAAATTCTGTAGAAGGACACAGAATCGTTTTATTAAAAAATGTCATTTTCTTATATAGTACATGACTCACATAACTTTTTTCTTTAATTTAAAATCGCTCAAATAACGCAGTTTTAATATAAATAGATAAAAGCGATTAGTAACGGAAATTTTTAAAAATGGTAAATAAAACCAACGAATCAGATTTTGAAAATTTCAAGGGTGCTACTCCCGGGTAGTTTTTTTTTTTTCTAGTCCGTCCACTTCTCAGGCACTTTTTTTAGTTAGATCTATGTCACTTATGATATTGATGTAACATGGAAATGAAAATTGACAATTGCAACTTACGTAATATGTGGACGGTTCTAAATTCTAGTTGCGTAACACGTGGACGGTTCTAAATTCTAGTTACGTAACACGTGGACGGTTCTAAATTCTAGTCACGTAACGTGTGGACGGTTCTAAATCTAGTTACGTAACATGTGGAATGTTCTAAATTCTAGTTACGTAACATGAGGACAGTCATGATATATACTCAGGAGGTCAACATTCTGATACGCCTTTATTTGATCACACTGAGCATAAAGATGATTTTCAATTACCATATCGAGTATAAAGGTGACTTTCAATTCCCATAATAACAAATACATGAGAACACGTTACATCAGTATTTCTTGACTGTTTTTTATATGCAAATGTGGCAAAAAATAGTTTTATGCTATATCAATAATAGTAATTAAAACGGAAAAATCACATAGCAGCACAATGTTCCTACGGTATATTACCATAGAATTTTCGATGATTTCTTAAGAAATACTTACAAGAAAATCGTAAATTAAAATCTATAAATTAAAATAATTTGTGGCAGCCAAAATAATTTTTTTCCAATTTCTGAAATTGTAGACGGAACGTTAACATACTCATATTTGCTGCCTGAAAAATATTGTACAGTCTGTGTGATGCAAAATAACACGAGCTCCGCTTTGAGGCTTCACTAAAAATATGGGGTCCGTAGATACGTGCTCCGAATGCTAGGAATCTGTCTTTGGGAGTATTTATAAGGTGAACGACAAGTCCACAAGGCAATAGCACTTCAAAAGTGCATATCGTTTTTTGATATACTATGTAGCAAAAAATATATTTATGGTTTGTTTTTTTATCTCATTGAATGCATTATTTTCATGGATGCTTAATTCAGTCTCCTCACTGTCTCAGTGTCGCCCTGTTGAAACAGCAAATTCGCCATGTGGTCTGACGATTTTTTTTTCGCCAAATGGTGAATAGATTAATTATTAAAAATAATTAATAATAATGGTTGCGGTAGTAATTCAGAAATTTCCCTATTCTTCGGAAATTTATCAATGAATTTCGTTCTATTTTGAGGATTTTCGGCATTTCTTGCATTGGTGATAGTGGGAAATTAACTTTGTGGCCACTGGAAAAGGATGTCATTTCACCCTAACACACGTTCCCAATATTGCGATGCCGTGACGCTTCCATAAAACCACGCAGCCTCACCGCTATTGTTTTACCGAATCACGTGAGATACTGTATCAATGATTAGTGGCGATGCTAAAAATTCATACCAGGTGGTGAACACGATGGACGAAACAGACTGTATAACAATGTTGTATGGCTTTGCGGAATCATTTCGACATTTCGAGTGAGTGGCAGATGCAAAGTAAAACACTTTACCAATGGCTCAAAAATTAATTTTCCGAAATCATCAATGGTCGAAGTATCTAAAGTTCTCCAAAGAGAACGAAATTAATCGGTGAAGTTTTTCAAAATCGAATGCCTCCAAATTATTGAGATTACTTTTATTCGATCCAGGTGCATCACGTCAGACAATTATTTGGATTCTCTTTGACGAAATAAAAGTATAACAGAGTATCAGAAAGCGACAATACGTTTTTTACAGTGTCGCTCTGGAGTATTTTTTACATTGTATTTTTACATTGTTTTTCACTCTGGAGTATTTTTTGCATTGTATTATTACATTGTTTTTTACTCTGGAGTATTTTTTACATGTATTTTTTATATTATCGTTCTAGAGTATTTTTCACATTGTTTTTTACATGCATTTTTTACATTGTCGCTCTATAGTATCACAGAGCTACAATGTAAACAAAAAAAAAAAGAGCATCGGTAAGAAGGTTAGAGAGAAGAATGTTAGGAATAACAAGAAGAGATAGAGTTAGAAATGAAATTATAAGAGAAAGAACAGGAATAATAGATATTATAAGAATAGTAAATGAATCAAGGTGGAGATGGAATTGACATGCTGGAAGACTGAAAGATGGAAGATGGACACGATTAATAACCGAATGGCCACCGAAAGATGGAAAGAGACGGAGAGGGCGCCAGAGAATAAGATAGAGAGATGACCTTCAGAAACTCAGAGGTGATAAATGGTGTACTAGAGCTAAGGATCGAGGAAGTTAGAAAAGACTGGGGGTGGCCTATACCTTGCAGTGGCAATCAACTGTCTAAGAAGAAGAAGAAGTGAAGAATCTTAGCAGTGTATATTGACAAATTTTATGAAAGCATATTTCATATACAGCACGTTCTAGCCTGTAAAATAGTTAAAATACTAACGTGCAGTTTTTGATAAGAAAGAGTGACCTCTAAACTGTTTCCATTTAGACAAAATATTCACTTGTAAATACAACTCAATTATTTTTAATAAATATGACTTAATTAATGATTTACCAAGTTATAAATTGCATTTCTAGTTCTTAATGAAATGATTATTTTGTTCATTAATCAACATTTTTTTGCTTGAGACAATCTTTCATACCGTTATACAGTACATTGGGAGCTACATAAGACAACATGTGGCTACAAAATATTAGAAATGCTTAAAGCGGTGGTTTAAGTAAAAAAGAAAAAAAAAAAAGAGAAAACAATCAGATCAGAGCCTGTTATGATATATTGCTATACGGATATATTTGAGTATTATTTAATATTATGAAACAGCGACTTTAACTACACAACTTAGGAAAGGACTTACCAGCGAAGTTCCTTACCGGGAAGAGAAATCCACGCAGAGCAACCCCACTCATCATTAGAGGAAGTAGAAGCTCACATCCCTCACTCCCTACGGAGAAAAGGGACAGGCTTCCGTCCAACATATAGTGTGGAGAAGCTATTTCCTACGCCTTGCACTAGAGGATATCTGTTGACGGTCACTTACGATTTTAATGGGAAGGTGCCACGCGAGATACAAGTTTCTCTAGATATCTGAAGACTGACCTCTATCCCATGCAAAGCTAGACAATTAATGAATTCTATGCATTGAGGATCCTAAAATGGACCCGTCCCTGCAAAAGGTAGGGAAAAGAAAGAGAAGTTGAAGTTAGAAGCTTGGTCGGAGAAAAACGCACTTCACCGGGATGAAAGTAGGATGGGGAAAGGGCACGAACTCTGCGAGGAGGAGGAAAAAAATCCGAATACCCCTCTCCCTGCTGGAAGTATTAAGCAATATAAATAAACCCCTAATCAGAAAAATAAAGGTTTTTCATGCGATATAAATTGCTCGTTTTCTTCCCTGCTCCGAGGAGACAGAGATCCTGCAATCTTCATTCAATATCCAAGCATCCATGCAATCGGCTTTCAGTGTTAAACAAATGTGTTAACAAAGTTAGCAACCGCGCCAGCACATCGCACGAAAACCTTTATTTTTATGATTAGGAGAAGGCATTAATGTGATATAATATTTCCCGCAGGAGTGGGTATTTATGGCCTTCTTGAAGCAGCATAAAGTTTGCACCCTAAGCCCTCCAACTTACATACCGAAGAAATGCGCTCCTCTCCGATCAGTCTTGTAACTTCAACTGTGCGTTCTTTTTCTCTCTGTTCTTCAGCAGAACGGGTTCATTATTTGATTCTAGACGCAAGGAGTTCGTTAAGTGGCTGGTTTGCATGGAATAGTTGTCATATTTGCACCCTAAATATTTTTTTCCCCTTCACGCGGACATCTGGCCACTGAATTCGTGACTCCCAAAAGATAAATCTTGTTCACGACAGTAATAACTTCTTCATACAGTATGTAGGACGAAAGTCTGTCCCTTTCCTATAATGATGCGATGGAGGTCTGTGAGGAGATCTGTTTCTCCGAAAAGGAAGTTCGCTTTTAAGTGCTTTCCTAAGTTGCGTAACCAAAGTCACTGTTTCATAATACAAAGTAACATTCAAGTATATCCATATAACAATAACCAAGTATAAGTAGCATTGCAGTTTTTAATGAAATGAAAGTTTTGTTATTTATAATTAACATTCTCAGCTTGATATAAGTATTTCATACCGTTATATATTAGCAGCTACATAAGATTACAAGTAGCTACAAAATATAAGAAATGCTTAAAACAGTGGCTTGTACAAGAAAAACAAAAATCCAGATCAGCGCCTGCTATTATACACTGCATTATTCCTTTCTTCTGGTTTTCCACTCCATCTTGTATCTCAAATTGTGGTTAAATGATATTTCAATTCAGAAAATTTTAGAGGTTGAAACTACTGATTTCCAATTTCCTGCATTAGATCTTTAGAAATTCTATATCATTACCTAGCGCATATATACTACAATCAATACACGCTATAGCGTGAGAGGAATTTAACATTTAAGAATATTTTTAGAGTTATTACTTGGTTTAACTGCACTGAAATTCAAGTTTGAAACAGTTTGTAATGACTTACTCGTGGATTGAGATTCCGTAGACGAACGGTAGAGGTCGGAGCGGATTGTTTTGGGGTGGATATTCTCGACGCCAGGAATCGGTTCCAGATCCAAGGCAGGCAAATAATTTAAACTTGAATCTGTAACGAATTCCCGGATTAGAGATATTTAAGTTTGTTTATCCACATTATTTTTACACACGCATATTTATAAATGTATTGCATTTTATAAAAGATACAGGTACATATCTATGCCTATAGCGTACACGATCACACTTTATACCGCAATTTTGTGTCTTAAAGCAATAACGAAATACATAATGAAAAAAAATGAAAAAACATTTTGTTCTATTTAAATGCTAATTAAAACTTTATATAGTGCCCAACCAAGGCTTTGGAAATTATTACATTGTTAGTTCTTCATATTCAATATCTTTAGAAAATTTTATTTACTTAAAATTTCTTAGAGACTTAACAACGCTGGAGTGAATTTTGCCTGTTAAAAATTTTGTAGTTGGTTGCACCAAAATGTGATATTACACCAGCTGCACCATTTTCTAAGAAAATTTACACCATTGTGTGGTGAAAACGAAACCCAACAATATGATTCAACTTTGTATCATGCTATGGTACAAAGTTGTTCGACATTATGGTGCAAAGTTGCACCATGTTTGTGCATTACATTTGCACCTCACAGTGGTGTATCTTTTCTTAGAAAGTGGTGCAGCTGGTGTAATACCAATTTTTGGTGCAACCTACCACAAACTTTTTACAGTGTAGAAATAAAATGTTCGATAACATATTGAAAAGGAATTGTTTACAATAACGAATGCATGCATAACCAGATCACTGGGCCGCGAGTGGCCTAGTGGTCAACATTTGTGACTGCCACGGAGAAGACCTCAGGTTCGATCCCAAGCAGGCACGAGCGCTCGAACCACTGAACATCTGCCGTGCGTCGGATGAGTACATTAAGCCATCGGGCCCCGGGTACTGCCCCTTCCCCGGGTACTGCCCCCTTCCCCGGGTACTGCCCCCTTCCCCGGGTACTGCCCCCTTCCCCGGTAATAAATAAGGGCGTCTTCCTCCCACTTTCTACCTCGCTTCCGTGTTACTTTCCTATCGAACACTCTAGCCCAAATCTCTTAGCTTCCTATTTCTAAGGGTTGTTTAAGACCTGGGGTCAGACACTTCCTTCCTAAAATCCTCTACATATGATCTGATAACCAGATCACAGCTATAGTAAAGCCCGGTGAAAGTTTGAAGCACGAATATTGATACGCAAACGTTTTTGTGCACATAAAGAGGATAGAGAGATTTTACTCTGTTATGTTTATGTGACCTTACAAACATAACGAGCAAAATCAGTCTGCAGAAATACGAAAATTTGTCAGTACTCAGATAAATATTTTATGATGCTTAAGATAGGTACTATGATGATCATAGTTAACATGCTGTCGAACATTTTATTTTTAAGTCTAGGTTCAAAACAGATTTTGACGCCAGTCATTTACTGATAAGAATGTACTACTAGTCTAAAAATAAATGCATTGAAGACTAAGTTCCTATGAAACACGCGCTGTTTTTCTTCATGCTCGGAGTGCCTTGCAAATCTTAATTGATTTTTTTAGAAACAGTGGCACTTCTGGTGGTGCTTTTAATATCGCAAGCGCAATAAATTACATCTTAAACATATTGGCCTGAAACCTGGGATTTTAAATTATCCAAAAAATTAAAATAAATTTCTGCGGTACTAAAATCTGACTTTTTCATTTCTTTTGGCGAATTAGCATTTTTTGAGTACCTTCGTTTTACACTTTTTCAGTTCACAAACATGTTAAATGAAATTTTTAAATTCTTTTAGTTGTAGTTACAGTAGAGATACAGGCACTTGAATGGTTTTGAGTTACGGATATAAAAATAACGAGTACATCAAGCAAAATATCACCATTTACGTGAGCTATAAACTGTAACATAATCTTACTGTACTTTGAACCTTTCCCTTTAAACTTAACAACACACTGAAATCTAAAAATCGTATAAAATTACTTTATGCAAAATTAATTATTATGAAAAAAGAATCCCGCTCCTGTTGTTGGACTAATAAGATTGTAAATTTTCACATAAAATGAGTTTGTGCAATACCACTCACACGGGATTCCCCAAGTGTAGGAACATTTTTGTAAGTGTGATTCATCTATAATTTCAGGAACGAGCACAGCCCTCGACCACGAAAATATAACTATTCTTTCTCATGGAACTTAGGTATACTTGGCTTGTGAATAATTCTTTGACTAGAAATTATTATTTCTAGTTCTTAGCCTAAAAATGTCATCCAAATTCTCACGAAAAAATGGTAGATTTCGACTTTCTGTGAACCCTCGAGGTCGACTAGATCTGGATTTTTTTTTTCTGATACTTGATAATATGCATAAAAAGCAGTTCACGGATTTCTTGATGTACATGGAAGAAAAGAGCTATTGCACTGATTGAAAAACCAACACTCGCACACTCGATGATTCTTTGTCGTTTTTGCAATTCTGAAGGTTTGTCGTGTAAATTTTGTAAATACACATACTGCATATAGTAAAGAAATGCATATGCTTTTAAGATATTCCTTCTTTCCTTCCTGTTGTTCAGCTCAGTTTTTCATGTAGCCATTTTGTTAAAATTTTCACTTTAAAATTCCAAGTTGTAGGTTACAAAAACTAAAATTGATTAGTAGTTCCTCTTCAGAAAAGAACTTCAGCTTCAAAAATAAAAAATAAAATGACCTAAAAACTAAAATTTCAAACTTTTTAAAGTTGTCGTTTTTGCAATTCTGAAGGTTTAACGAATCCGAGACCCCCCCCCCCACCCCCACCCACCCAAAAAACTGAAAAAATCAGTGCTATAAAGTAAGTGATAACGTACCACACTCTTTTTTTTTTTTTTTTCCTCTTTTTGTATTCAGCGAAGGCTGCTGTTACCATGGATATTGCTATAGATAGCTTTCTACATGTGGTCCACCTACTGCCGTTTCCTCGCTGTGACTTTTACTCTAATTTAATTTTTCATCGTATTTCTTGTCTTATGTAAATTTGGTTTATTCAAGTTAAACTTTTTCAAGTCTGAACGCCACATCCTCTCTGTCTCTCTCTCTCTCTCTCTCTCTCTCTCTCTCTCTCTCTCTCTCTCTCTCTCGATGAATTTGTGTTTGGCACCCTGACAACAGATCAAAGTACAATTACGTAGTCGAAAGGGAGAGATAAGAACGCCTATTTTGGAATGTATCAAAGCTCTACCTTGTTTATCCTGTCTTTGGGAGACGCGCAAGTGTTCATAGTAGCACTTGTATTTTGATCTGACTAGGGTTATCATTCACACTTCTGTTTTGTGCACACTTGAGTTTTCAGTCTGACTTGTTTTACGATTGTATCAAAGCGATATCCGTTTTGTATACTGATGAGCATATAGAAAATTGTGGGCTAATTCGATGTTTTCTGTGATTTAGCTGCATTTGATTAAGCCATATTTATCAAGTGGCTTACTTTGACTAAACTAAATGAAAGGAGAGGATTTGGTAAGACTTCTGAATGTTATAACACACGGCTCATATGTGTCTAAAAGCTCCTTTAATGGCTTAAGGTGGACGTCAAGTAATTTTGCTTCCTATACTTCCAACGGAAAAACTTCTGTACACATTTTCTTCACAATTAATACGTTCCCAAGGATTAAAATTTGAACATCGATTAAAATAACTTCATATTATAACTTGGAATACTTAATATTTTCTAAAACATAACCATAATTATATTAAAAATCAATAACTTTTCCTTTGGTAGTGTTGAAACCAGAAAAAAGATGGCGCTACCTGTATTTTGATGACGTCAGTAGACAAACAAATGTTGGATTGCATAATTATGGTTATGTTTTAGAAAATATTAAGTATTCCAAGTTATAAAATGAAGCTATTTTAATCGATGTTCAAATTTTCATCCTTGGAAACGCATTAATTGTCCAGAAAAAAGATGGCGCGACCTGTACTTTGATGACGTCAGTAGACAAACAAATGTTGGATTGCGTAATTATGGTTGTGTTTTAGAAAATATTAAGTATTCCAAGTTGTAAAATGAAGCTATTTTAATCGATGTTCAAATTTTCATCCTTGGGGACGCATTAATTGTGAAGAAAATGTGCACAGAAGTTTTCCCATTGAAAGTATAGGAAGCAAAATTACTTGAGGTCCACCTTAAATACGAACACTCAATATTTGCCGAGCTTCCGCACACTCCGCTGGGAAGCTTCTTCTCTGCTTAATTCTCAAAGCTTAGAACGGTCATACACAGAACTGAAACAATTTAATTTTTGAATTGCATATAATGTAAGGCTGAAACAATTCAAATTTTGAATTGTTTCAGCATTGTCTGTGACCGTTCTAAACTCTGAGAAATAAGCACAGACGAAATCTCCCAGCGGAGGGCGAAAGCTCGGCAAATATTGAGTGTTTGTATTTACGCCATAAAAGCAGATTTTAGACTCATATGAGTCGCGTGTGTTATAATGTTTAGAGTATTTGATAATTGACTTCTGAAAGTACCTGGACTTTAATGTTATTATAGCGGTTAATTTGCACTCATGTTTATTCAAAAATTTCAACTGCGTCTAATGTTTCAAACTATCCGGATTCGACGAGTACCACAGTGGAGCTAAAACGTACGCAAGACTAACAAGCTCTGAGTCAGTGACTTACACAGAAAGCAACATAACGTTAGGGTAATAGTTATTTCAAAAGTTCCCTAAAATAACTATTATTTTAAACTATCTCATGCATGAAACATAATGTTTTGCATAAAGAATGAAACATAATGTTTCATACATCTCCCACGGGCTTTGTAATTCGGAAACATACCAAAACTTGTGTGTCGTCTATTAGATAAGACTTTTCCTCAAACTCTGAAATCGTCATTTACTTAAATCAAGGGGAAACACAAACCACTTTTAAACTATTCCACATTATAATAATTGGTCATTATGGGGTTTGCTTTTCGTGATTAGTTTTGCTAATGACCATGAACGGGGAAATTTGTAGTTTCTGGGCAAATGGATTCTATTTATAGGTTTCCAACTCAACCGCGGAAGTGGACAGTTTCTGCAAAGACTTGAACGTAACATCACCAATTTTTTGACTTCAGGTTACGGCCGCTTGAGTACATAAAAGTGGTTGAGGGTGTGAGCGGACACACGCACGATGAATCTGCGCATGCGCACGTAAATGAGGAAATCATATGGTTGTAAGATAATCGCGCTGGACGGAAGAAAAAATTATTCTTTCTGTAATATTGTCTGGCAAAAAAACTCCTCTGTTTTTTGAAATTATTTTCAGGAAACGATTAAAATGAAAACCTTCATTTCCAAAAGATAATTACCTGCAGACGTTGCAGAAAAAGAAAAATTTGCGCCATCGGATAAAAAGCCTTTCTACGATTGCTTCTAGGAAAATAATAGAGCTGTGAATGTTAGTCTGTGAGATTCTGAGATACACAGAAAAAGTAAATACTAAAAAGAAAGCAACTGACAAAAATTGTGAAACGACTGGCTAGCTCTGTATCAAAAGAAATCGCTGCTGGGTATGTTTTCGATATAACTAAAGGACATATTGACACCAAATAAATAATAAGAAAAAAAAAAAGGGTGGGGGGGGATACTGAAGTAAAGTAAAAAAAAAAGAAGAAGAAGAGAGAGAAGCATGAACTACGTTCAGATTATTCCAAGTAAAAACGTTATCTGTCAGCTAAACCCAATTAAAAAAGTAAATAAATGAAAAGAAATAAAATAAAAACTTGATTTGAGCATTTCTTTTCTTTTGTACGATTCGGTATATTGCATTTAAAAAATATGAAACGAATATTCAGTCCACGCAGTCTGGTTGAATTATTTTTCCTCGAAAAATAATTTAATTTATTTAATTTCTACTAATTTCCTACAAACTATGAAATTTCCATCCTTTCTAGTGAAACTTCCCGTTTCGGTAACTTTATTATGCTGATACCAAAAAGAAACAAAACTGGAGATCTTATTCATCTTATTTGCATATGGCGATTAAAAAACCATAAAAGAGTTTTACGTTTTTTGTAATGTCTTTATTTCATGTTTATGAGATTATAAATTTCTACTATTTCGTTATTCTGATCAAACCGCTTATTTTATTTACAGGTTCAGTTCAACCAAACATCATGCTTATGACACTAACGCTAAACTTCTAAAAAGTGCGTATATTACAATATGAATGGCAGAAAATGACGTTCTGGTAGACAAATGTACTTATGATCTAAAAAACGCCAGAAAAGCCGTGAAGACACAGTAGCACATTGGGGAGCTCTAGACGTTTTTCATGCATAATTTGCCTGTAGATGACAATGTAAAAAAATTCTTGTTAGTGTTTCTTTTCTTTTCTGTTTTTTTAACGTTTGTATGATTTATGTTGTAGTCTTGTTGCTGTTGCAAAAATATCTGTAGGTCTGTTAACGAGCATGATGGGCCATCTTTTTAAACAATTGAAAGCTGACCAGTCATCAGGATTCTTCTTTCTCTAAATCGATACAAAAATAACTTCTTTTCTGAATCGATACAAAAATGACAGTTGCCATGTCATCAGAACATTATGTAATCTTGTTAACAAGCGTACGCACTGGCCAATCAGAGAAGATTCCTGTAACCCTTAAAAATAATTTCTAATGACCATTTTCTCATTTTCCATAATTATTTACAGCTTGGAAACATGAACAGAATAATTTTTTCTATACTTAACTTTCTGATTTGAGAGTTGCAAGTTATATAAATTTTCTGCGCTTCCCAGGTCCCAATTCTGAAGCTGAGTAGTAGTAAAATATATCAGTCGAACTGTTGATTTGAGTTTCCCATGAGTGTTTTCCGAATCATGTGTTTGATGGCCACACAGGAACTGCAGTTCAAAGGCGACATTTGTTAGTGTGTATGTACTAGACAACAGTGTTTTCCCAAATTTACCTACAGAAGAAGAAAATGGAATTTCAATTTTCTTTTAGATTTTTTCGAAGTGCATGTGTCGATATGAAATGGTAACGTACACTGGGAGAAATAACACGAACACTAAGTGTGAATTTATGATACGGCAACTTATGACAACGATGTGGCAATGAACTATGGAAATTTGATGAGCTTTTCTTAAACGATCAAAGAACTACTACTCGCAACTTGAGCGGAGATTATTTCACCGATAAAAGATCTGTACGATGACGAAGTAGAGTGTGCTGTGCTGGTGCTCCGTTAACATAGCCCGAATCTAGCATCTTCAGATTTTAATCTTTTCGGTTGTTTAAGGAGGATCCATCCAAAATCTTTGCCTTGCATTTCCAATGGGGAAACTTCTGTAGCCATTTTCTTCACAATTAATGTGTTCCCAAGGATGAAAATTTGAACATCGATAAAAATAACTCTTCATATTATAGCCTAGTATACTTAATATTTCCTACAATTTAACCATAATTAAGCAGTCCAACATTTTTTGTATACTGGCGTCATCAATGTACAGGTCGCGCCATCTATTTTCTGGTCTCAACACCACCAAAGGAAAAGTTATTGATTTTTAATATAATTATGGTTAAGTTTTAGAAGATACTAAGTATACTAGGCTATAGTATAAAGTTATTTTTATCGTTGTTCAAATTTTCATCCTTGGGAACGCATTAATTGTGGAGAAAATGGCTACAGAAGTTTACCCATTGGAAATACAAGGCAAAGATTTTAGGTGGATCCACCTTAAGGAACACATTACGTTCGTTAATGAATTCATGAACAAAGCTATCAAAAAATGGCGCCACGAATTGTAAGATAGGTATTTACTTTGCGGAATACTAGGTCTTGTTCATTGACAGCGCAAAGGTAATCACATGGTGATAGCACAGAATGATAGTAAATAATCTGCGTTTTCGTCTGCGGAAAGCTGGAAATATATGCAGACTAAAATAACAAACAATCTAAATCGTTATATTTCGGTGAGCCTCCACAGAATAAAGTGACGAAAATTAAAAGGGATGTTGAACCCTTTATAATGTTTTTACGCGAATTCTAAACAGTTTTACCACTGAAAAAAAAAAAAGAAAAAAAAAAAAAGACAGGAAATATAGTGTGCTGTCGATTATCTGGTTGCGGATATTCAACATTAAGTTACAAACGGACACGCAGGAAAACATTACATGGACCTCTGATGATTATCACATTTTCTTGGGTAGCAACCTATACTTTCCCTGATCAATCATTTTCAATGCACTGATGGATGAAGGTCTCCCCAAATCTCTATCTTCTAAATGTAGAAGATAATTTATCGTGGCGCATTGGTCTAAGCCCTGGCTTGCGACCATTCGCCCGAGAAGGGTCTGGGTTCAAATCCCAGTGAGGTGTTACGGAGAATTAATACAAGAATTTTTAGGCAAAAATATTAAATCTCATTCTCAACTTTCATTTCGCTTTCGTGTTCCATTTCCTTTGTTTCCACGATGCGTGAGGAACTTTAAGCGTCGTCACCCCAGTCAAGAAATATCAGGAAATGCGGTTTGTTTAGAGACGCCAGGTTGTCGCATTTTAAAAGTCTAGGCTTTGCATTTCGTAGCGGCATTTGGCATTGTCAAATGCAATTTGCACCTTTTGTCTCTAGGCTCAAAGGTACCGAAGGGTATACAGGAGCAAAACAATCCAGAGCTTTGAGACTTTTTTCTTGGAACGTGGCTTCTTTAATCCGTGGGAGAGGTATCTCTGTGTGTGTTAGAAAGGGTTGGTCATCTTTTTGCTTGCGGGCAAGGTGGCGAAGGAAAAGAGCAGTCAACTCGGAGAGATAGAAGGCGTGAGCCGTGTAAGAAACCAGAGGGCTTTGTTTCGAGGACAGAAGTTTCTTAGCACCGGGGAAAGGAGAATTTTTCCCGATGGCGGGAAGAAAAGGCGTAGTAAGTTATCGGTAACGAGTATCCATAGGGAGTGGACATATTTTATAGTGCTCGCAACAAAGGGATAGCGGATTAATTAGGATAACCTTCGCAAAAGTAAATAAGAAGAATAAATCGTTTTTATAAGGTACAGAAATATTTCATGAAACAATATAGCGTCCTCTTTACAATATTTAGCTCTTCTGTTGTTTCCATCACCAGAGTTGGAAACGGGTCAAAAATTTCGGACCCGGACCAGACCCGACCCGATCTGGACCCGTAACTGACCGGGACAAATCTGCTTTGAACTATAAATTCGAAACTCAATTTATATATACATACATAAAAACGTAATATATACTATATTCATCCCAATAACTGCTTGATATTTAATAACTGAAATCCTTTTTTAATATTAAAATTTGGTTACTTGCTAAATTTTAATGCCATATTTATTGCCACTATTTTGCGTAATCTAGAAGTAATGGCTGACTATGACCGTAACCATGGAGTATATTACAAATGAGGATCATTATTTACGATTACACAAATGTATTTTTTTTTTTTAATGTATTTAGATTGTTTACTCTTTCCACGCTTTGATGGAGGTGCGCATTCTTTCATATGGTCCGTTAGATTTTTGGTTCCATAATGTCTTATTACACTGTCGATATCTTTCTTTGTAATTATACACTTTCCACATTTTGAACAACAAGCAAGACCAAAGAACAGAGAATTATTCATCGGTTCCTTAATGAGACGAAACAATTTCCAGCATTCACTCTTCCCCTTGTGGTTTGCAACAAGCGCGTATTTGTTGGCCTGGACGCCTTTCTCAACATCCGTAATATTAAATCCATCCATATTAACAAATAAGGAGTAACTTTCGACATGACGTGTCATGGGAACGGAGTGTTTGCACATCAATCGAAAACCTCTGAATGCTCAATGTAAAAGATGCGATTTGAAAAGTAACTCTTAGTCATACAGTGAACTTCGCACGGAGAGAGTGAATCAGCTGAGAAGCAGGCAAATAGCGTTTGCTTATACCTTGCACTGGACAATCGCACTGTAAAAGAACGCAAAGGAAGTAACTTTTTACGAAATGGTGTCGGTGTGTCTGACGTCGGTAGGCGGAAATCTTCGTTGCTTTAAGAAAGAGACAACAATATTTTTGCAAGGCAAATCATTACTCACTCCGTGGGCACCAGTATCGACTACAGAATTCCACAACGCGCATTTTATTTTGGAACATATTTTTCTCTTTTCAAAAGTAAAACGGGTATAAAACCGGATCAAAATCGGGTCAGGAACACCTTGACCTGACCCGTTGGACCCGCAAGAAATTGTCGACCCGTTGACTCGTGACCCGTTTCCATCTCTGTCCATCACATTGGTGTTTCCGTGCCAAACTCTAGCTACGAACCCCGAGGTGAAAGAGTCTATCATTTTTATCATCAGTTACGTAGCACTGATAATCGTTATTCACAAACAAGATAATAAACCTCCTATTTAGTATTCTTAACTTACTACGTTATCGTGGAGGAACAAACCAAGTTAACAGATACATAGATGTTGTGTTTGTCTTACGGCATTGGCTCCCTTCGTTCCCTGGAACCAATCCTAAATTGGTGACGGGCGACTGCTTATAAGCCCATTGAGTTGCTCCATGTGTTCATTAAACCTTCGAAATAAAAATATAATAATTTATCGAGTTCTTACGAAATAGAAACTAGCCAAATATCTGAGATAATGGATTTAATGAATAATTTAGAAGGATTTGAAACTGCAAACAAAGGAAGCCTCGATAAGTGCTAGCAAAGTGATTCGAGTATTACAATGCTATATGAGTGACGCAGATGTCGTTATTGCTGTGAATATAGACCCGAAGAGGAAGAAAGTGAAAAATTGAAATTAACAATCACAGCGCAGCACCGCACTCTGCTGACACTTGATAATAATAGTACTGAATATAAAGGGGGCGTTGATGTAACGATATTATTCATAGCTGTGAGAAAAGTTCAAACTGACATGAAACGGCTTGGGGATTTCCAAAAACAAGAATATGTAAAACACAATAAAACATAAATTTCGAGTTATCGTTGTTTTTTATTTGTCGTTACACCCCCTCTACTCCATTTGTCAGGATAATCGAGAGTACTCTATACGATTTGATAAAGAAGAAAGCCGAAAATAGTGAAACTCGCTTGCTCGGAGGCAGCGCAGTTCCTCAAAGAACGATTAATCACTGGGATGTATGCAACGTCATCACTGCCCAATTAGAAAACAATAATCCGTCCGAGTGTTAAGTGTCCAATTGTTGGCCGCAGATCCTTTAAATGAGCTGAGATTGTGCAGGATAGTTTTGCCCAAAAGGTAGCTAGGCCTACTGAAAACGTGGGGGGAAGATGATGATGATAGGTGGGTACGATGGAGTCGCAGGACTTCGTGTAAATCCAGTAGTAGTTGCTAATGCAGCTTTACAAGTCAGTAAGCTGCTCGGACCTCCTGAACTCGTTGACCTCCGGAGTCCATAAATCTCTCTGTCTTTCTCAGGTTGAGTCCAGTGATGAGCGACATGAGCAGCCACGCCTACGACTCCTTCCGAACGGCCTGCAGGCAAAGTCAGTCTCTCCAAGCAAACTCACGATGAAAAGGCTTGCTGCAGTTTTCTTTACTGTTCTCATGTCTCAAAAGGTGCTCATTAGAATTTTCTCTCCCCCCCCTTCTATTTCTTCCCTCCCTCTCGCCGTCTCTTCCACTGAGCCCATTTAAGTTTCATTCCAGGTTTTAAAGCTAGAATCGTGCACACCGATCGCAAGCCTCAATAACAAACAGATCACAAGAAAACGATTTCTTGGTCATTAGTGCTTTCTAAGAAACAAGTATTTTAACAGACAACTCAGAACAGTCTGCGATGAGACTTAAACTGTCCTTCAGCATTCCTTACTGTATGTTTCACTGAGTAGATGTGCTTTTTTTCCAATTCACACACTCGTTTCGTTACAGCGAAACTGCTTGATTTTGAAAGTAATAATAATAGCAAATTTGCGAGTTCTCATAAATTTAAATTATTAACAGTCAGTACCATTTGTTGAATCTATTACTAATTCACATCTTGTTTACCTTTTAACTATGAATCTGATGTTTTTAAGTTATCTTCCTCCTCCTTGCTTTTCACTTTCTTTAAAGATTTTTAGGAAACCTCAACTGAAACTTCTCATCCCTTCCAAGATTTAGATTTTACAAAGTCGACTTGTTACTTTTCTTCTTATCTGTTTTCATTATCAAACAGTTTTATTTTTATCCTCCAGTTTAAGAACAGTTTAGAAGCTTTTTTCTGTCCTCCAGTTTAGAATATGAAGTCACAGAGAGAACAGTAGGAATAAATATTTTTTTTTAAGTTCATTTTCAGTATACGATAGAATCTCGTTTTGTGCGTTTGTCACCTATACGTTTTTCTCGTTTATACGTAAAATGTCGCTGATCCAAAATATTCTGAAATGCCCTTAGTCTTTAACTTTTCCTTTTCCGTTTATACCTTTTTTTTTTTTTTAATTATTCGTTAATTTTATCTGGTCCCTAAAAAAAATACGTAAAAACGGGGTTCTACTGTATAGCATTTCTAGTATTTTAATTTTCCCCCATTCTTTTCGTGTTTTCTATACCCAATTTCGAGAATAATTCCATAGGAAATGATTTTACTTTCATGAGACTATCGATGAAACATTCCTTAGTAATCTTCTTGAGAAATTGAACAACTAGTGTTTATTAATTAATTCCCCTATATATGCAAGGGTTGTACGGAAAGTAATGCAAAAGTGGGCATGGCTTTTTTATTAACTGAAAGGGGTCGTTCAAACTGCACATTTTGGTAGACTAACTCTTCCTCTATAGTAACCCTTCTTCTTCATTGCAGGTAAATAATGGATTCCAAGCAGAAGCAACGTGCAGTCATTTAGTTCTTGACGAAGGAAGGGTGCAGCCTGTCCGACATCCACAGAAGGCACAAAATGTTTACGGAGATTACACCATTAACAAGAGCAATGTGCACAGATGGATGAAGAATTTTAAAGAAGGGGAAACCATCACTGAAGACAAACCACGCAGTGGGAGACCATCATCTGCGACCAGTGACACGAATCGTCAGCGAGTGGATGAATTTATCCGCGCTGAGAGACGAGTCACAATCCGTTAGCTTGTTGCACAACTGGACGGTGGTCACAATGCCATACAGAAGATGACGGAAGACTAGGGTATCGAAAAGGGTGTGCTAAGTGGGTACCCCGGCAGTTGACACCCGATTTGAAGGAGAGAAGAGTGGAAGTCTCCTCTGATCTGCAGGAAGCGTTTGGAGCTAATGAAGACACGTTTTTTTACGATCTGGTGACAAAGGATGAAACGTGGACGTATCTTTACGATCCGGAAACGAAGAATCAATCCATGGAATAGCGTCACACCTCTTCACCAAGGCCTGAGAAGTTCAAGAGCCAGCGATAAGCACAGAAAGTCGTGGTGACTTGTTTTGGGGATGAGAAGGGTGTCATTCTACTTGATTTTCTGGAACTGGCAGTTCCGTGACCAGCGAGCGGTACATTGAGACACTCAAGAAGCTTAGAAAAGCCATAAAAAGGAAGAGACCGAACAAGAATCTGAAAAGGACTCACATTCACCATGACAATGCGGCACCACACACATCTTTGCCAACAAATCAGGCGATCAGCCAATTAGGCTGGTCGGTGGTCCAGATCTGGGGCTCTCCGACTTCCACCTGTTCAGTCCGACGAAGGACAGTCTCCGGGGACAATGATTTGATGACACAGATGAGGTGAAAGTGGCTGTGAAGAAGTGGGTATACCAGTCCACACTTGAACTTTTTCAAAGAGGATTCGAGAGTTGAGTTCAACGATGGCGCAAATGCATCGCTTGTGATGGAGATTATGTTGAGTATTACCTTTGTATAGAGAAAGAGTTACTCTACCCACGTGTGCAATCTGAACGACCTCTATCAGTTAATAAAAAAGGTATGCCCCCTTTTGCATTACTTTCGGCACAACCCTCGTATTCATGCTCACATTTTAATCTGAATATAGAATACAAATAGGGATTCAGGAGGGAAAACAAATTGTTTTAAAAACAGTTATCAAAAGAAGAATATGTAATAATCTGTTCAGGATTCATGGTGGAGAAAGCCAATTAAAGCCTGGTCACCATGCAGTGAATTTAATATTTCAGGACCTTTGTTTTATAAAAATTCTTGATTCACATAAAATTCATCGTGTCGACATATATCGGAGGTGTGTTGTACGTAAAAACAAAAATTCTGTCTGTGCTTTAATTTAACGAAGGGACAAGTAAAAGGAGGAACTTAGTTTCAGGTTACTATGAATAACGGCTATCTGGCTGACCTGATGCGTTTGGTAAAATGAGCTTAATTTCATTTTACTATGAAATTCAGCTGCCTGGCTGAAACAAAGCATTTGGTAAAAGCGGCTTATTTTCAGGTTACTATTGTTACATTGATACTGGAAATTATTCGCTACAGAGGGCATAATATTCAATAGTAGGTCTATTTATCGCCATCTTACAGTTAACAAGAAATGAAAATTTAGAAGTCCTTCAAGAACACATCAACAACGGCAATAATCATTAGTGACCGTTCAAAAAGCGATTCTCAATGCTATAGAGCATTGTATGTTAGGGGAGTCGTTTCAGCTCAGAGTTTCATTGCAGTCATTTTAACTATGCTTTCAGCAATCGGTAGACCGGTGAACGAAAGTGATCCCAGATGACGCAATTAGTTTACAGCTCCATTGGCGGCCAAATCCCGTTTTTCTTTCAGAACATAGGGCAGCAAGGTGTCCAAAAAGAGGGATCAGAAGAAAAGGTTACGAGAAGTAGCAAAAGGCAAACGCGAGATTTTGAGTCTTGGGATTCGAAGCTCTCAGGAGAATGAGATGATGTATGGGAAACGGGAAGGTAAGGGAACGCAAAGGTGATTAGGAAAGAGAGTGAGTAGTGCGATAAATGAAAGTGCAGATAAGTAACTAATCTCAGGACAAACCACAATCCGTATAATAGCGGATAAATAATTAGTTGGAAAATATAATTATACCTATTTGTTTCACCACGGTGCAGTTGTCTCTCAAGAGAAAAAGTGCAATAGGAATCAAACCCAAAGCCGGAGATGAAAACCCTGCTAACACTATGAATCATAGCTATCTTGCTAAATTAGCACAGTTGTGTGCAAATTGATACGTGGCTTCCTACATGCTTTAACAAATTGCTTAAACCATGGCTCAGAAAGAAAAAAAAATAGAAGAAGAAAATAAATTAAACAGTGTTTTACCCCTAGAGAAATGTAGATACGTTTATAAAATGCATTTAAAATTAGGTAAAATTATGCGCGCAGTTGGCACAAACTGAACACAAGAATAGTTAAACGACTTCTCAAGTCAACATATGCAACAAAAATTTTGTCTCATTCACACATGGGAAAATGCTACATTAATACTTAACAAAACACACCTAACACGTGCATGCGAACAAGACAGAGCTGCTTTCAGCAAAAGTAGTTTTCCAACATCGCCAAAAGAAAACTTCCGTTAGTTGGAAGTCCCAAGTTGACCATGTGCCCAATTTCTTTCTTCTTTTTCAAAGTATAACGACTCCAAAGAACCTATCAGGAGTCCCCTATCTCTAATTTAGAGCCATTGTTTTCATGTAAGAAATAGAGCCAACGCCATACGTAACATCCATATCATGCCATTGATTCGAACCCTGATTCACAAGTATGAGAAGTCAGCGTTCTAGGTTACTCGACCACTGTAACCGATTTGCTGTGCCTGGTTCCATCCATATATATATGTGTGGCTCTCGGAAAAAAAAATACTCAAATAAATAAACAAAACATAATGGGGATGAAGGAAGTTGAATTACTAAATGCTACTTATGTTCATATTGTGAATCCCAAAGCATTAACTATGATGTAAACGAACACCTTTTAAGAATTCTAACTATTCATTTGATAGTAATAATAAGATTTTTTTTTTATTTGAAGGAAATAATTTTTGTAAAGCTTGATAGCAAAAAGTGTAGCCACCTGTGGGATCCCTTAATGCTTAGTCCTCTGTGTTTCGATTTAGAACAACAAAGCCACACACAAGAGCGAAATAAAAAGGAGTTCCTTGTCCTACTCACTCATTAAAGGATGGTTGCATTGTCCGATAGAGAGTTTAATTTATTTGCTAATGCATGAACGCTTCGGTCGAAAATTAGGGAGTCAGGAGTATAGAACAACGTTACACATGAAAGGTTCTACGCATGTCGCTGCCACACTTCACTTACGCCACACTGAAAGTGATCGACAGAATAATGAATCCAACACCGCTGAATGAAAATTCCAGGTGGTCTGGCTTTTGAAGAGACATTTTGTGTGTGTGTGCGTGTGTGTGTGCAGTAAAAGTAATAAGTTCAATCGGAATGGCCTCCAGTGAAGACATTGCAAAAAACGTTTTCTGGAGAGAAAGCTGAACGAATCTATAAGTCCAAGAAAGTTTGCTTTCGTGAATATTTATAAATTTGCTAGAAGCTACTAAAGGGGGCGGGATAGATGTAAAGATCGTAAGTTCTAATATTATGAAATAACACAAGGATGCTGACAGTACTGCGTAATGTTTTGGAAGAATCAAAACGGAGAGAGATCCACCGGATGTTAGTTGTTGGAATTCTGGAATTTAAAGACTGAGACTGGTAGAAAATAGAAGACTAGTAGACACAGGTGTAGCTAGCAGGGCCAGATTAAGGCCTTAGTAGGCCCCTAGGCTAAGATATTTGAGTGGGCCCTCAAAGAATTATGACGGAAAATCGTTACGAAGTCCGTTAAAACACGAAACTCTAGCAATATGCTTGTGATAATTAATACGTAGTGCATTCTTCAAACTCATAAATTACCTGTAGAGTTTTCATAATACGACACTGTATTTTTCATTGGTCTCACAAGGACATGAGTTAAGAGTTTTGCCTTTGATTTTCTAATGATTTAGAATTGTAAAATTTTCTTAGCGCATCTTTTTGTTGTTGTTGCGCAATCTGAAGCCACAAGGAACTTCGATTATTAATGATTCCAAGTGCAAATTGGGAGATGTGGATGGATGGTAGTGAAAAAGCTGAAAACTCTCTCGCCGACTCCGCTGTGCACAGGGACATGAAACCTTTACCCTTGGTGAGTCAATGCCTTGAAATTCGTCTTCCAGCCTCTGTTGCTGACCAAATGGAAATCGTACAAGACAAAAGTAAAGCTATTTTATACCCCCACCCCCTCTCTTTCTACCTATCTATCCATTATTTGCCCAGGCATGCGTCCTGGGCCCTTGGTCATGGTGGGCCCCAAGGCTACAGCCCCAGTAGACCCACTTAATCCGGCCCTGGTAACTAGGGTGGAGCAGGCTCAACGGCTGTCCCGGGCACAGCTCAAGAGAGTGCGCAAAAATCACTAATTGCATTCAGATTAACATTGGAAATGAAACTTTTGCTCCAGTTTCTGGTACAGTTTATTTGTGCCATACTTTGATATTTATCCATTCACACAATTTATTTATAAAATGTTTCACCAGTATTGATGGCCATAGCTACTTAAAATTCACACTTTTTCCTCAAAATGTTCAGTAAATGTCAAATGTTCAGTAAATGTTACAGCACGGAAAGGTGCAAGATAACGACGCCGTTCGCATGTACGTTTATGTATATAAATACTAATATACACTATTAAATGAGTAATATGTATATATATATATATATACTGTATCTTCTGACATAATAATTTTTGCAACTACCCCTTTAGATCTTCAGAGTATGATCCAGGAACTTGCGGACAAGAGTAAAGAAGTGGTATTAAAAATAAACATTCAGAAAACAGAATCGATGTACATTGCTTTTGCAAGAAATGAAGATTTAGCGATTTATGGGGGAAATCTAGAGGTAACCGATACTGATATTTATCTTGGGCAACAGATATCAAGCGAGGGCCACATTCATGAAGAAATTAATCGGCGTATAAAACTTGGTGACATGATGATCAACGAGCGTTAATGAGTTGTAAGTCTTAATACTATGCGGTAACATAATGGTACTGACAATACTGTGCCATTTTTTGAAAGAACTAAAACGGAGATACAGCCAACGGATATTAGTATAGTAGGAATCCAGTTAACGATATTGCATGTGAATTAATTAATTTACTATACAATAGCCAACGGATATTATATAGTAAGAATACAGTAAACGATACTGCATGTGAATTAATTCATTTAATTCAGTAATTATACTGCATGTGAATTAATTAATTTACTATACAATAGCCAACGGATATTATATAGTAAGAATACAGTAAACGATACTGCATGTGAATTAATTAATGTAATTCAGTAATTATACTGCATGTGCATTAATTCATTTGCGAAATGGGGAATCATTGAATTTGCAAAGAAAATTGGGTTGCGTCAGAGAGAGAGAGAGAGAGAGAGAGAGAGAGAGAGAGAGAATGAGAGAGAGAGAGAGAGAGAGAGAATGAGAGAGAGAGAGAGAGAGAGAGAATATTTATCACCATGTGGTTAAAGTCAGTGGAGATTCTGCAATCATATAACTTTTCATCATTTCTGAAACTACGAAATAGACTTCAGAGGCAAAAAAAGCTCTCCAGAAGTTATCCAGACTTTGGGTTGCAAGAGAAAGACTTGTACTATCAGAGTACTGCAGAGGAGAATGCTAAATATATCGAAATCACCGGGAAATTTTTGAACGTAAGTGCAACAGGTAGGGTAAGCTTACACACATGCGCACGCATGTACGTATGAGAAAGTGAAATACATGCATGCTCACACACACATGCTTTTTACCTGGAATCTAAAAAATCTGAAACAACATTTTTATGAGGAAACTGTAAAATTGGGTATGGGTACGACAAAGTCTATATGAAATGAAATGTTCAAATTCAACATTTGGCAACAAATATTTGTTGCACATCAAACATGTGGAATAACAACTTGCTCACTACGACATATGAGACTAGTTTGTGCACGCACTCGAAAATATTTAATTACACAGAAATCATCAACCGTTTTCAGTCCAGTGCTGGGTTAAGGTCTCGCCAAGCCTCTACCACAATTATTTGTCTTGAGCATTTCTCTTCCATGTCATTTCGGCATGCTTTCGAATTTTATCCACCCACCTCTCACGTGGTCTTCTGAGTAGTTTTCTATCTCCTGGAGTACATTGTAGTCGTCCCGGAGGCGCAGTGGTCTAAGTGCTATCTTATGAACTTTCATCCGAGAAAGGGTCCGTTTTTGAACCCCGGTGTGGCATGGATGTTGTGCTTGTCTTACGGCTCTGTCCCTTCCCTGAAGCCAGTGGCCTTAAATTAGGGGCGGGCGACTGAGTTGCGCACGGTGGTCGTTAAACCTTCGAAAAAAAAAAAAGTATCTAATGTGCATTTTTTATCGCTCTCCCCGCACAAAATAATTTGAAATTCACAAACATGGCATCTAGTGAATAAAACGCTCAATTAGCATATCATGTCTTTAACAAACACAACATCCATTCCTCACCGGGATTCGAACCTGGGCCCATTTCGGGCGAATAGTCAGAAGCGAGCGTCCCCGAAATGACAAACATAAGCTTCACATATGTTATTCTGTTTAACGTTGATTGTCTTTAACATTCTTTAATTCTCTTTGTATTATTACTTTTAATAATCATTTGAAAGAAGACACAGCAGTCTAAACGCTGGTTTATGACCGCTCGTCCGTAAAGGTTCTGGGTTTGAATCCTGGTGAAGCATGGATGTTTTGTGTTTGCATTACGGGCCTGGCTCTTTCCCATCCCAGGAACCAATGGCCCTAATTAGTCCATCGAGTTCTCACCGTGGTCGTTAAACTTTCAATCAAAAAAAAAAAAAAAAAAAAAAAAAAAAAAAATGGGAAGAACGTTTCGTTTCTCGTTATGTGCTTAAATTTCCTTAATTTTTTTTTCTGCCCTTCCGTATAGCGCAGGTATCGTTGAAACAGGGCCCACGAAATTGGAGCAACGGCCCTGTATGATCTTCTCACTTTCTATACTGGAAGTCAGGGGCGCATTTAAAGAGAGGACCCAAGGGGGTCTTGTCCCCTTCCCGAAAGTGTTTTTTTTTTTTTTTTTTTTTTTGTTTAAAATGCGACTTACATTAGAAAAAATGCTTTAATTTAGTAAAAATGCATTATCTTAAATTACGAAATAACGCTTTCATTATTTCTTCTATTTTTCATTAACTGTGGATTTCAAAAACTTCTATTTTTGCCCCCCCCCTCCCCCGAAAAGAAATTTCATATACGCTCCTGCTGGGAGAGGTACCGTTTTGAAGAAGAGTGGAGCAGAATGTTATGAACAAAAACTGAACGCTTTCCCCACTTACTTTTGCAAGTGTAGTATTCCATCATTGTAGTGTTATACCTGTATGCTGTGGTAAGGTCCATGGCTGTAGGCAGTCTTTGCGTGCTTGCCATTTGCTGCTGAGTTAAGAAGTAATCGCGCATGACTCACTGATTCACTAACGAAACATTCCTGGGAGAAATATTCCACAGCGTAGTAAATGGGATTACTGTTTCGGCTTCACGATCGTTGTTGCACTCGGTATCCATTAGAAAGAAGAACATGAACCGCAATCCTTTTCAGTATCTCGCCTCTGCACATCACGAAGTTCCGAAAGATCTCCGTCTTCATCCTTGAGCTGTATGAGGTATGATGCTATTCTGTCCCAACGAACTTGGACAGGACCAACCCTCCAAGCTCAGGATCCCTGTGTGTATTGTTAAGAGGAGGGGAGGGGAGGAGGGGGAGAGCCAACCAATTGCAAAGGGAGGCGGATGAGATGAGAGGGAATCTCAACTTTTATGGGGTCTCGGAGTTGCTCCGTGGTACCACTGAACACAGGACGCCCCTCTGAATCTTCTATCGCACGTGACTTATGACGACATGCTAACACTGAGCGCAACACAGATTCAGTCAGCGTCTGCTGAAAACAGCGGTTTATCTTCCCGATTCATGGTAAGCTAACGATAAAAATTAAGACAAGCTTCCTTACTAATATAGGGGAAGTTAATCAGCGTTATAATTTTCCTTTTCGAATAAACGAGCAGTATTTCTTAATTTTCTCTCTCTCTCTCTCTCCGATTTTCATCCTTATCTTTTATATGATAAAAGCCAGTGACGGGGAAACAACTTTTGAAAAGTAGTTAGCTACAACTACAGTTACAATTTCGAAAAAGTAGTTCGCTACAAATAAAACTACTTTTCCTGAAAAGTAATTTCGCTACAACTACATCTTATAAAAGTAGTTTCGCTACAACTACTTTTTAGAAGTAGTTTAAAAAACTTTATGAATGCATTTGCGAATTGATACCGATGAAGTTTTCATGAAGGAAACGTGTAAGGAGCAGAAACATTTGGATAGTACTACATTTTAGTACGAGTTGTAAATCTATTGAATGACAGCCATATTTAAAACCGCTGACAAAAATTATTTCATATTTCTAGTAGATACGAAGAATCGTGTTATGAAATTAAATAATACCACTTGTAATAAATGATGTATCAATTTGTAGTGGATGCTGTAATAGTAAATTAAGAACACATAGGTTTCGTTAGTAGTGAATAATGAATGTTCAGACGTGTTTTCAGGAATTGCAAGTAAAGAAATTAAAGAGAAAAGCTTGCATGCATGAAAAGTAAATAAATGAATAATCTGCGCATGCACACACAGCTCATAACTATTAGTAAAAAAGAACTAGCGAAACACTTGTATGGAGATGAAGTTTAACTAGGAAGTAAACCGTAGCAGAGATATTGTGTGAACTTTTAAAACTGATATGCAAATACAACGCTTACGTACTGTCTGAAAGAATAGCTTTATAAGAGGATCGAACTCGAACATTCGCCCCGATTGCTTACTGAGTGTTCTAAGTTTCATGACTAATCCTACACCTCGGAGATGTCTCTTAGCCTCACTAAATCATCCCCCCTTTTAATGTTTTATCTACGATCGTGACCTATGACCTACCAAATTTCTTCGGAAGGTCAAACTGAATTTGGCAAACGATTCCCATTAAGGAGGTTAGAATTCCTTCTGTGCTGTCATAGTAAAATTTGTTCCCAGTAACAAGAAAAGTAGTGAAAAGATGTAGCGCGAAATTTCGTTACAACTATTTGATTTTTGTACCGCGTTACAAACAAAACTACTTTTTTATTTTTGTAGTTACGCTACACTACAAACTACAACAGTAGCGAACTACCGTAACGCCATTAATATTGGATTGTCGGAAAAGTCATGACGTATTTTGGCACCCGATGGCGGTTGGGCGGTTTTGGAAGTACTAGAGGCACGCTGTTATCGCTATAGCATTCGACAGGCGCCAGTTCTAGCAGCAGTCTAAAAGGAATAGTGAGCGATTTGGTTGATTTGCGGAGATTTGACATCAAGTTGAGGATGGAAGACCAAACTGTGCATTTTCGCCATATTTTACTGTTTTACTTCCGTAAAGGGAAGAACGCGCGTCAAGCTTGTGAAAAGTTGCGCAAAGTGTACGGTGATAATGCTCTACGAGAACGTCAATGCCAGCGGTGGTTTGCAAAATTCCGTGCTGGTGATTTTGACCTCAACGATGCTCCTCGGTCGGGGAGGCCCACCGAGGTTGATGACCAAATCAAGGCATTGATCGCGTCAAACCCACGTAACACGACACGAGAGATTGCAGACATATTGCACATCCATCATTCAAGTGTTCACGACCACCTGAAGAAGCTGGGATATACGTAAGCAAGCTCGATGTGTGGGTTCCTCATGGACTCAAAGAAGCTCAATTGATTGCGCGTATAAACATCTCCGATATGCTCATTAAACATGAGGAAAACTATCCTTTTTCGAAGCGACTGATAACTGGTGACGAAAAGTGGATTGTGTACAACAATGTGCTGCGCAAATGGCCTTGGTCCCGACTTGCTGCTTCTCCTCAAACGACATCCAAAGCAGACATTCATCAGCGGAAGGTTCTGGTCTCAGTGTGGTGGGATTTTAAAGGTGTCGTGTTTTTCGAGCTCCTACCACGGAACCAAACAATCAATTCGAATGTGTACTGTCGGCAATTGGACAGTTTGAACGAATCCATCATCCAGAAACGTCCAGAGCTCGTTCATCGTAAAGGTGTTGTGTTCCATCATGACAACGCGAGACCACACACAAGTTTGATCACCCGCCAGAAATTATTGGAGCTTGGGTGGGATGTGTTGCTACACCCAGCATACTCGCCTGACCTTGCGCCGTCAGATTTCCACTTGTTTCGCTCTCTTCAACAGTCCTTGCGTGGTATAACGTTCAATTCAGATGAGGCTGTAAATCAGCACCTTGGACAGTTTTTCGGCACGAAAGACAGGTCCTTCTATGAACGAGGCATTCTGTAGCTCACTGAAAGATGGCAAAAGGTTATCGAACAAAATGGGCATTATATCATTGATTGATCTTTGTTCTTTTTATCAGTAAATGACCTTTTTAAAACATGGCTAAAATACGTCATGACTTTTCCGACAACCCAATAGTAGCTCGCTACTTCCCAGCACTGATAAAAACACAGAGAGGATCTGATAAAGCGTTTGCAAATTATGTAACAGCGAATATTCCCGAAAAAAGTGCCCATTTCTCTCATAAAAGTCTTCAACGCTCTCTTCTTTGGTTCCCTATCACTTTGTTCATCTCATCTACGTTCACTTGGTCCAGATCATTTCGTCCCCGGTGCACTTTGTCCGCTGCACATTTAGCACAGTGTTCATTTCGTCCACCGTTCTCTTTGTCCACATTCATTTCGTCCTTAGAATGGATGGAATACAGTGGAAATTTTCTGTTTTGATGGAATTTTTGTTACTAGGTATTAAGAAAAAAAAAAAAAAAAAGGGTACTCTAATTTCCTTCTCTCACATCGCAAATTCACGGGAAATATCAATCTTAATTTTTTTTCACCATTATACCTTTATGGATTTTTTCTCACGTTAAATAGCTATGACACATATAGAAAGCATTATACACAGTCGGGTCACATTATTGTCACTACCACCTACTTTTGACGTCAACAGCGCGTAGCCAATGAAAGAAGGCACGTGAGCTGGCTTGGAGATTGTATAAGGTGTGCTGTAAGCAATCTGAAAACATATATAACGAAGTAAGTTTCTCCGTCATTTTTATCCGCGCCGGGGTTCGAACCCGGGTCCACTCATTCCGGAATAAGTTGCTCTACCAATTAAGCTACGCGGACATTGATTCTAATTGCTATCTGCCTTTATGTCGTGTGCGTCCTTCTGGCAGGTACGTCACATCTCCTGGTACGTTACATCATCTCCCCCTTATTTTTCTTTTTCTTTCGAAGTGCTGCTCACATTTTTCCTATCTCGCGGTGTGAAAATAACATCACACCAATGCGAGATTTTGAACGGTCGGGTCATCCGGATAGTTCGGGCGCCATTATAACGAAGTGAATTTCTCCGTCATTTTTATCCGCGCCGGGGTTCGAACCCGGGTCCACTCATTCCGGAATAAGTTGCTCTACCATTTGAGCTACGCGGACATTTTATTCTGATTCCTATCTGCCTTTATGTCGTGTGCGTCCTTCTGGCAGGTACGTCACATCTCCTGGTACGTTACACATATCACTCCTTGCTGTCATGGACAAAAGGGGCGATTTATCAGATTTGTAAAAAGGGATGATTACCGGCTTTCGGGCCAAGGGTGGCAGTATTTCCGAAACAGCGCAATTTGCGAAATGTTCTCGTGCTGCTGTGGTTAAAGTGTATCGTGATTGGAGAAATGGCATCGTTGCGAATAAGCGAAGTGGAAACTGAGGAGCACCACGTGCCATTGATGTGAGAGTTGAGCGTCAGCTGCGAAGATGCGGGATCGGCACGCTACAGTGGAGCAACTCACTGACCGAATGAACCAGGGGGCTACCGGAAATTTGTCTAAAGCGACAGTTGAGCAAACCCTGCTGCGTATGGGACTCCGACGCAGACGGATGGTCACTGCACCTATGCTAACGAAGGCGCATCGGCAGAAAAGGCTTACATTTTCACGGCAGTATCGGAATCGGATCTCCGCTGATTGGCAAAGGATTGCTTTCTCCGGTGAGTCACGTTTTCTGCTTCATAGAACGGATGAACGTTGTTGTGTATAAGGCGAGAAACATCGGAGAACAAACACTCTTCAACCATTGCTGGAAGAACAGAAGCTGGTGGGGGCAGCGTTATGGTCTGGGAAATGTCTTCGTGGCATTCTCTGGGTCCACTTATACTTGTGGAAGGCACTATGGACCGAATTCGTTATGAATCCATTCCTGCAGACCACGTTCACCCATACATGCTGATTGTGTTCCCTGGGGAGAATGGGATCTTCCATCACGACAATGCGACGTGTCACATAGCTAGAAATGTCCGAGAGTGGTTGGAAGAGCACGATGAAAACTTCAAAGTACTTCCCTAGCCATCTAATTCCCCAGACTTAAACCCAATTGAATATCTGTGGGACCACCTCGATTGTGTTGTTCGCTCTATGGATCCTGCACCACGCACCCTCCAGCAGCTGTCAGATGCACTGCAGTCAGCATGGCTCCACATACCTGTGAACACCTTCCAGTACCTTACTGAGTCACTCCCAGTCCGTCTAGCTGCTGTCCGCGCTGCACACGGTGGTTACTCTGGATATTAGCTGGTGGTCACAATAATGTGACTCGACCGTGTAGTTCATTCGTACGAAAATTAGAAATACGGAAATTATAAACAATTAATAAAAAAATACTGAAAGGCTAAGAATTACAAAATGTATTTCAAAATAGTAAAATATTTTTTGTAAAGCTTTGATTTATGTCATAGTGATTGACATTGTACCACTCCAAAGAGTTGAAGAGCTTTTGCTCTTTAAAGTTCAGTTTTCCGTATGACCTCTGTTTTCTCGTTATTTCTGTTACCCGTGCAGACCTCTGTTGTCTTGCATTGTTTCCAGCTTCAACTTGTGTATGCCGAAATTTGAATAAAAAAAGAAATAAGGTGATGAGCCTTGTGGACACAGCATATGAATATTTCCGCCCGAAAAATCCCCAGCGCAAAACAAGTTATCACGCTTACGTTCACGTTTGTTAGGTTATAATGGTAGCATGCGATTTCCTGATTCGCCACTTTTCCTCAGGTCTTAATTAAAGAGACCTTATCTGTCGTTTTAAAAGCAGAACACCTCAACAACTCATTCTGTATGCGTTGTCGGCGATGAATTCTTGCTTTGTCAGATGGTTCACCCAAGTGTTAAGAGCAAGAGGCTGCCGCTACGTGTGCATACGTGTTGGGCCATCTCATCTTTCAGTGTCCGACAGCGATAAACAATCGGGAGAAGCGCATGTTGGTCGCATAACACAAATTACGAATTGCGAGCGCGCTGAATTATTCATTTCCTCATGTTTGACACTAGAAAAACCACTGAACTACGTAATGGAAATAGTACGTGAGATAATCTCTCGAGAAATAATTATTGGTAAAGGAATCCATTTTTCTTTCGTAGAAACGAAAAGAATTTAGGAAAAAAATATGTATGTATATACACTGAAGAGCAATTGAATTAGAGACAGCTGGTGTTATACAAATGTGGCGTTGTGGGCGGCCCTGTAAACGGAAACGACATGACGTATGCAGCGATCCGACAATATAAGGAGTGATGCGACGGGAATCAGTAAGAGTCGGACGTAGTATGGGTAAGACGAAGGATCTAAGCGCATTTGGTCGTGGGCAAATTGTCGGGGCCCGACGAATGGGTCACTCCATCTCGGAAGTCGTGCAGGCACTGGGAATTTTCACGAGCCACTGTGTCACGGGTGCACCGTGAGTACATTGAATCCGGTAAAACCATTCCTGCAAGGGCCAACTGCCGTGGACAACAGTGTGTGGATGAGCGGGGTCATCGTCGGCTAGCTCGCATTGTAACAGCGAATTGACGGGCCACAGTGCAAGAAATCACTCCGCAATTTTACGCTGGTGCACAAAAACGTGTAAGCAGCCACGGTCCCACGAGGGTACCACTGCTGACCGCACATCACAGGATGCAACGATTAGCATGGGCGCAGGAACATCACCACTGGACCCTAGACATGTGGAAAAATGTTGACTGGACTGATGAGTCGAGATTCATGTTGTTACATACGGATGGCAGGATACGAGTATGGCGCAAACCACATGAAGCGATGGATCCTTCTTGCCAGCAGGGTACTCTTCAAGCTGGTGGGGATGGCATTCTCGTCTGCGGACTGTTTACGTGGAATGAAATGGGACCCCTTGTACGTGTGACATCGTCCCTCACAGGTCAACGTTACCGAGATATCCTGGACAACCATTTGCTCCCGTTTGTGCGTCTTCAACATTCCATTGGGGACCTCATCCTGCAACAAGACAATGAACCGTGCAATCGCTCCCAAATTGTATCCGAATGGTTGGATGAACACTTCACCAACGTGACCTCGCTTCCTTGGCCAGCTAGGTCACCTGACATCAATCCCATCGAGCACATCTGGGATGCCATCGAGAGAAATGTTCGAGACTCTGACCACCCTCCATCAAATCTTCGTGAACTGTGGGAGCTTGTTCAGATGTCGTGGATCCGTATGGCTTCCCAACGCTTCTGATGTCTTGTCGAGTCCATGCCGAGACGAATGGCCGCCGTCACCAGGGCGAAAGGTGGTGCTACACGTTACTAGACAGGTATCTCTAATTCAATTACTCTTCGGTGTATATATAACTAAGAAATTACTAACTAATGAAGGAAAGGAACTCATGGATAAGGAAAATGACAAGAGTGGAAGAACATCAGGATCAGAATGAAATCCGTGAAGTAGCAATAGACTGGACATGTTGCCAAAAGAATGGACCACCGATGGTAAACCGAAATTCTAGACTGGATTCCAAAAGACAGGAAAAGACCAAGAAGAAGACCACATGGGAGATAGGTGAAGAAATTCGAAATTATGCAAGAATGACATGATGGAGTCTGCATGATAGACTTTTGTGAAAGAAACTTGGGAAGACCTTTATCCAGCAGTGGATTGGTAATGGTTGACAATGATGATGATGATATATATATATGAGCATACAGCACCAATAAGAACTGGAAAGGGAGTGAGACAAGTGTCACCATATCTTCCAAACACTTTAATTCACATTCTAAAATGTTTTTCTATCATTGAATGGGAAACACATAGAAATAAAGATTATGAAATTTATTTAACTCACCTTCATTTTGTTGATGACTTAGTCAGTCTTGGAACTAACCTTTCAGATATGTAGAGTATGATCCAGGAACTTGCTCACAAGAGCAAAGAAGTGGGATCAAAAAGAAACTTTTATAAGACAAAACTGATGTAGAATGATTTCACAAGAAACGAAGACATATCGACTGATGGAGAAAAACTGTAGATAACCGATAGCTTGGACATCAAATATCAAGCGAGGATCACATTGATGAATAAATTAATTGCCATGTAGAACTTAGTTGGAGAGCTTTTGGAAGAAACACACAATTTTTAGGAGCAATATACCATTATGTCTTAAAAGAAAAGTGTTTAATCAACGCATCTTCCCAGTTCTTACTCACGGAGCAGAGAAATGGACCTTAACTAAACAAAGACATACAAAGACTGTAGACAACTAAACGAAGCATAGAGAGATGCATGCTTGGTGTAAACAGGAAAGATAAGAAGCAGAACTAGTGGATAAAGAAAATAACAATAGTGGAAGAATAATTAGAGAAAAATCCCTGAAATGGCAATGGAATGGACATATTGCCAGAAGAATAAACCACTGATGGACAACCGAAATTTTAGACTGGATACCAATGGACAGGGAAAAACCCAGAAGAAAACCACCTGGAAGATGGATGAAATTCGAAAGCATGCCGGAGTGACATGAAGGAGACTGGCTCAAGAAAGAAGGGCCGTTGCGTTGTGGTGTGAAAGAAACTTGGAGAGACCTTCATCTAGTAGTGGATTGATAATGATAGACAATGCCGACGATGATGATGGTGATATACGGTATATATATATAGAAGGGCAAATATATGAAAATATTCCTCGCTACGAACGTTACAAATACTAAAATGAATTTTTTACATCGGATTTTTAGGAGACGAGATGTCATCATTAAGAGATTTACATTTACGATTTCTAACGAAAAAACTCAACATTATACATATAAATAAATGTTTTCCACATTTATTGAGTGGCGTCTTACTGAAATTTAATTTTTTCAATTAGATCTTTAGAACCGAAGATATGACTGTAAAAAAACAGAACTATGCACTTACATCCCTGGTGGTAAAGTATTTTGTCACAAAATATAGTAAAATGCATAAAAAGTATTAATCGTCGTGACTTATATTTAACGCAAAAATAATATTTAGAATCATATTTTTAGAAGCAAAGATTTCGGAAATAATACAATGTACATATGCGCCCCCTAGCGGTGACACCATGCATTATTTCAAATAGAAACTGTGCGTGAAATGGCCTTTGTGATAAAAGGCAGCGGAAGGTAAAAGTTTTTTTTTTTTTTTTTTTGGAAGCAAATGTATAGAGAAAAATATATTTTGAATTTAATATCATGTGCATTTCCGACATTGTGCATCCGAAAAGACCGGAATATATGGGCCACCGTTCTCACAGTTCAGGCTTTAGACTGCAAAAGGAGTTTTTCAAATCGGACTAATGGTGCGGAGATATGGTGTCCACAAGCGGATGGATATAGTGATACTGTAAGCACGTACTTTTTTTTAAGACTTGCTAAAAAGAGAGCATTAACAAGGTTTTAAACACTCCTTTTGAACCAAAAGTTGTTGTTTTACATAGCTTCAGCTTTACCGGGTATATAGTTTTTGTTGTTTGGTAGTGTTGTGTATATTCGTGCTGGTCAAGACGTCCCCGTTCTTCGATAACTGACCGAGAAAACGTTTTTTAGCATCATTAAAATCATGCGCAGAATTTTCTTCATATCTTTCTGCTTTATCTAATGTACTAATTCCCCTTTTAGATAATATGCGTATTTTTATCTGTGTTTGGTACTGAAAGGAATAAGGTTAGTATTAACAAAATGTTAAATTGTTTTCTAGTATAGAATTTATCAGCTTACTGTAACGCTTAACATATTATTATTTTTTTCAAAGCACCAGACGTTATTTGTCGCTTGATATGATATTGTTACTATATTTTTCTAGGAGGTTCCACATGTTATTATAATTTTGTGGAAGATCCTCAATGAATCTTTCTTTTTTTTAAGGACGTGCTTATTACGAAATATCTGAGATTTCAGTGGGATCGCACCTTTTAAATTATTTGATTTTACCTTAGCTATTAAACGATGCAGGCGATCATCGAAAACCAGGAAAAGTCGTCTAACACCAATTTAAGATTACTAGCACCAAGAAAACAGAACCAGAAACTGAAGAACAAACATAGAGAAACAGTGTTCCGCCTAGTACACGGGTGACAAACTTATGGCACACAAACAATTTTTGTTAGTAAGCGACATTCGGTGCCCCCTCTTGATTTTTAAACCATACCCATATTAATAAAATAATGATTAACATTATTGCGAAATGAAGCAGCTGTAACTAAAGGATATTTATTAATTTTGAATGTCGGTGACAGTTTAGGAAATTTCAGTACGGGCGTAGGAAAGGGATTTGTTTCACCATACTGCGTCTTTAGAGGGAAGCACTCCAAAGAAGGTCCTCCAGTCAGACAGCGAAAAGATGACAGTCCGCTGTGTTTGTCTAAGGAAGATCATGAGAGTATTCTCCCCGGTCGCAACTCGAAGGCACATTAGTACACAAGCAAAGAGCGGAGGGTTCAACGACTACGGTAGCACGCTCGATCACCTCTCTCTACGGACCAGGAGGAAGAAGGACCTGCTGTGTTACCCCTGCACCTTGCGGGCGCTGACGAGAGCAGAGAGAAGTGTTCCCGGGAAACGTTTCACGCCTTGGCGCTAGCTTGGCATTTACGACGAGAATATGTGACGTTGTATGACACGTTTTAAAGTCCTCGATAAATCCGCCCCCCCCCCCCGCACACACAGAATAAGAGAGAAAGAAGAGGGAGGTGGAGTGAGAAAAAATTTGAAGCTGTTTTACAAAATGTATAACAGAGTTTTGGAAAACTTATTTGAACAAAGTAACTGAAAGAGGGGAACAGGCAAATGTAATTCCATTTTGTGGAAATACATAATTTGAGTTGCGTGTTCTAGGATTTGAGCAAAACTTCCTTGAATTCAGAGAGAGAGAGAGAGAGAGAGAGAGAGAGAGAGAGAGAGAGAGAGAGAGAGAGAGAGAGAGAGAGAGAGAGACATTTCAGTTTTATACTAACATTGAATTTGAATTTCATGTTCCAAGGATTATTCAAAGCTTCCTTTGACACAGGAAGTGATTACCACATCGGCAAGAGGCCCCCACATCTCCCAGTTTAGTACATAATATACTGTGGCTGTACACAAATCAGGGTTTCACGTTTGCCTACCTTGCCTCCTCCTCTCTTTGGAAAAAACAACGTTGTAGGGTCTTTTTTAAAGAATCCGAAAAAATCTATATCCAAATAGCTCTTTTCTTTCTACAAGTATTAGATATTGTTACAACCCACCCCAGCCATTAATTTAGTAATTAATGGGCGTGGTGGATGCATGAAATTAATTAAGTATTTTTTTATGTTCGAGGCTTGATTGGAGTTTAAAAGTGTAAACAGCAGAGAAAGTTTTATCTGTTGATAGGACAGAAAGGAGGCAAAGCATACTCTCTGGCTGGGTGGTCTAGAGCTCCTAGCACGCTGTTAGGCCATAAATTTCAGGGCGCAGTTGACGGCCAGTCTAAACAGGGAAGGAGGTACGTATTGAAGAGAGACACTTGAGTAGAAATGAATGAAGATGAGGGACAAAAGGTTTAGCGAATAATCGTAAATTCGTCGATTGTTTGGGGCATTTTCGAGAACAATTGCTCTCTGTGTGGTCCGTGCAGAAAATAAGATTTCGCACATGGCGTGAAAATAAGAAAGAAAGTTCAGTTGTCTGTACGCTCTCCGATGTGAAAGGCTGGCTGCCTTGGATCTGCTATATGAATTGGGAAATGAAGCAGCAAATCTCCCCGCATTGGGTAAGAAACGGAGAAGCAACAACTCTGGTAGCTGGAGATGCCAGTTTTGCCATAAAGACAGCGGAATGCCTAAATCCGCGTGATAAAGCAGCAATTCCTATGCCGGGAGCCTAATGGAAATTAGCGACGGGTTGGCCCAATGAAAGCAAAGTTACAGAGGAATTAAGAAGTCTGCGAGTGGACAGTGGTCATTCCAATGAGAAGCGAAGCTCGGGTTCGAATGCCAACCACTGCAGTGTGGAATCATCATCCCTATCATCCCCTACTGTGGAGGAAATGAAGAGTCGCGCTTATTTTACGAGGCGAAGCGAGGTTCCCTCAACAAACGCCTGAATGTGCGTGTGTGTGTGTGTGTGTGTGTGTGTGTGTGTGTGTGTGTGTGTGTGTGTGTGTGTGTGTGTGTATGAGTACGGTAGCGCCAGGGGACGCAGCTCCTACAATGAAATCTTCCATGTAAAAAGGAAGGTGTGTTTACTTTACTGGTGCAATCACAATTTGGATTTATTATTGACAGCATCCATGTAAGTAGAAACATTTTGTTTTTATTGTTACATCTGCTACGCAGTTAGTTGAGTAACTGAACTAATATATTGCAAAAACTGAACTGAGAAATAGTAAGACTGAACTGTGGAATTTAAGTTCATTAAAACTATCTCGCGGGAACTGATTTAGGTCAAAGTTGACCCAATACTTATGTTCAGAAGACAGCTAAATTTTATTCATATGTGTGTCATTGTTTTGTTTTTATAACCAATTAAATATTTGCTCAGGCAGTCAGCGCAGTCATAAAACACATTATTTATGTGTACGCAGGTGATTGGTTCAAATTGTTTAAGTGCATGCCCATATAATACAGTTTTCGCGCCAAGAACTACGTCGAAGGAGATCAGTGAAGAAATATACTAATTTCTCGGCTACGGGTGTTAAATTGATTGACAGCGGTGGGATAATGACCCACTGTCGTAACATTTTGGTGCCAGCGGCGGTATCAATATGTAATTTTTTTTAATTATCTTCATTATACTAGGGCATTCACTCCATCTCCAATGCTTTTATTAAAGGAGCAGTTTCAATTTTCACAAGACCTTTTGTTACTTTTCTCTGAAATTGCAGACTCATTTCAAGATCATAGTCAGTTCTAATTTAAAATTTATAACACACTCTAAGTTTATTAAAAATACTATTGCAAATTCGTAGAATATTAATCAAATTCTACGTGTTTTTGACTATTATACAATCAAATTTGTTATATAGGAGGAAATATGAAACAGCTCCTTCATTTGAATCAAAAGTTAAATAAAATGAAATCTCCCGGATCAAGTATGGGTGGTATGTTTGTCTTACGGTGCTGTCTCTCTCCTTTTCTTGAAATGGGTACCTCGCCATTTCGCTGGCTGTGGGTCCCCAGGGGTCATAACCGGGCCTTGCTTGAATAGGCTCGCGATGTAGTGCTGTTTTATGAGAATACATTATCTCATGATCTAAAGCTTCTTTAATAGTGCTAATGAATCATAACGGTTGTGTCTCATGAGTCAAATGGACAATGAAGCAGGGATAAGCTTACTGGCGTAGTTCAATTGGGAGAAGAGCCGCTCCAGAGCAGCGAGATATGGGTTCGAATCCCGCTGTCAGCAAAGAGAGGTTACACCGCCGCCAGAACGATAAGGGATTTTCTGCCCGTGAGGACTGAAAATATTGTGTGATGGTTCTTCTACACAACATACGTTTAAATATTTTTTCAATGAAATGGTCGTCGAGTATTACTGCCAGTTGTTCCGAAACCTGCTGAGCGATTTCGTGCCCCCGACTTTTGAAGGGAGGGGTGGGGTTGGATGATGTGATATATGGGTCAAATGGACGATGACGCAGAGGCAAGCCTGCCGGAGTAGTTCAATTGAGAGAAGAGCTGCTCCGGAACTGGAAGATGCGGTCTGGAATCCCACTGTCTGCGAAAAAAGGTTGCACAGCATCTTAAAGAGTCACCGAAAGGAAAAACTAACACATCATGGAAAGGGCATCAGCACATGCCAAGAAACGATGACCGTTCATTTCAAAATTACTGAAAGGGTAAGCCAGAGTTACACTGCACATTATTTTAAGGCTATTAATACTTGAAGTTTCAATCGGCTTTTCAGCTGCAGGGTACTCAATTTTAGGTTATTTTCTTCGCACAATGTGTTTCAGAAGTACCTTAATGTTTTTTTATGGAAATGCTACTTGAGTAAAAAATGGCTTTCGAACAAAGCTAGCACACAGGCTATTAAGCGCCGCCTGAAGACATAAAAAATGTAGAAAAAAAATCGACTTTAAGGTTTGAAAATGAGTGCGAAAAGGAGGAAAGATGGCATGCTGTTTGGTTGTGCCGAAGTGGGGGTGGGGGATATTTTTGATCTCTCAATCGCGCAGCTTCGAGTGGAACCATTGGTTCTGGATGACTTCCAACAAGAAACCTTTTTCTTTTCTCCTCTGTCGCTCCCACAGTAAATACCTTTCGGTCCCCTACAAATGAGCAACTTACATTTTCTGCTCAAGCGGCCGGGAAATGACACCTTCCCGTGAGCCACCGCGCGACCGGAAACAAGAGATGTAAATACTTTCTTCCATATTACGCCTGGATCCCAAATCCAGTTCCTACCTTTATTTCTTCGGCAACTTTACCCCCCTTCCCCATCCCCATCTAGTGGCACTATGCACTTCATATTGCTAGGTTTTGTAGAGTGCCTTACAAAAGCTGCAGTATTTCAGAACACTTTTCCTAAAACCCCGTGCTTTTCTCATACAAAAGTGTCAAAACTCACACACAAACCAAGGGGGAAGGGGAAATTGAGAAAGCCGGCTTTGAGAAAAAGATCCTTACTGACTAACTGACTTCGAGTCTTGCAATCTGTTCTCTAAAACTACCCAACAGAACTGCAAAGCTTGGTAGCCTTTCTGCCATAAATCACCTGAAGTGGAGGGGAGGTGTGGTTTCAGGGGTGGGAGGGCGAAATCGTTTTGAAAGCATACATCGAAGTCAGCAACAATAGCGACCAAGCTGTTGTATGTTGTCGATCTCAACCTCAGCCGAGCTTTGTCGGCTATTGTAGAAAGTCTTTCCTCCCCTGTGTCACACATCATCATGGGTCTACAAATGGGGAGGGATGGGGAAGCAGAGGAGACAACGCGCGACTAGTCTCCCCCTTCCCCAACTCCTGAACGTTTAAAACCTTCTCCCCCCCTTTTATTAGAAGCCCGAGTCAAAAACTCTACTGTGTCGTAGAGTTCACTACCATCTATTCATTGCCTGTAGTCGGGTTTTTCCTCTTCATTGAATACATCGCTATTGCTTTCTCTCATCCAGACTGTTCCCCACTAACTCGAAAACTCGTGTTCCCCCGATCCATTCCGATTGAAGAGCGGGGTTTGGCACAACTATACATTCGGCAACAATGATACACGTCGGTGAGAGCCCCGAGTTTTGTTGTAGGTGAGAGCGCCCGAGCTTGTAGTTGGTCTTTTTGATGCCGGATAAACTACTCGAAAATAGAGTTAGTGTCAAGAGTAACCTCTTGATACACAAAGAGAAGTGGCTAACGGGAGCGCTCGAAGGGAGGGGGCACAGTGGCTATTCAAAAACTGAATCGGCAATCTATGATGGAGAGCTTTGAAAAACGGGAAATTAAGCATGGAAGGTGAAATACATATTCGTCATATATGTAGTGATTTCCGAAAATAAAAAAAAATAAAAACATCTTCATCTATCAAACAGCCTATTCATCGCCTTGTGTCTTTATTTAGAAATCCCTGGGGAACTTCCATTACAGTAGGCAATGCCGGGCTTAACACTTTTGGGGGCCCTGGGCCGTAATATTTTTTGGGGCCCCTGATCTTGTATATAAAGAACATATACAACATATGGGATTATTACAATATGTGGTTATTTTATTTACATATGGGATTATTACAATATGTGGTTATTTTATTTACATATGGTATTATTACATTATATACAACCTATGGATATATACAGTACACAACGTATAAGAATTATCATGAAAGAAATACCATATAATACAAATTTTGAAGATGACAATCCGACTTTTGGTGTAAATGTGACAAGGATGGTAAGTCAGATAATATCCGAAAACTTGGAAAATTTCATCGTCCTGGAGCGGGACTCGAACTCGCGCTATCTGGGAGACGCGGATTCGATTCCCGCTCCAGGACGATGAAATTTTCCAAGTTTTCGGATATTATCTGACTTACCATCCTTGTCACATTTACACCAAAAATCGAATTGTCATCTTCAAAATTTGTATAAGAATTATTATATACACCACCATCACCATGTTATCCTATGAGAAGCAATATCCAGTAACTCTTCAAATAATACTTGAATGAAAAATGGTACACGACAAAAATTGTAGAACTCCATGAAGTGTACCGAATGCATTCACATTTTGTTGTTTAGCAAATTACAAGAAAAAGGTGCTGAAAGATATAACGTTTCTTCCCCATTCTACAAATTATTCAACGAAAATGAAATTAATACAGAAGTAATAAACCAACCAGCGCCGCTTCCAGACAATATGACGCACCGGACGAAAATGCCGATATGCGGCCCCTGCCGTTGTTATTTGTGTAAAGAGCGACGATGGAAAAAATATATAAGTAGCCCAGGTGGGCAAACCCCAGTGATAAACGTACGAAGGTTTCAAAAAAAGGCAAAAGAACTCCAAACTTTCTGGATTGGACCTGTTGGTGAATGGTCAAAGATTTTGACTTTTTGTAAACCCATAAAACTCTTGGGGCGTCGGGGGCCTCAGTTCGGGTGTGGGCCCTGGGCACCGACCCGGTTGCCCCCCTTAAGACGGCCATGACAGTAGGACACGCATCAGTGGCGTACAGGAAAAGCTTGGAAGCCCCTCGCAAAAAATATCTTGGAGCCCTTTTGTGAAAAGGTTTTAGCTTTTAATTACCGAAAAATTTTAATTGCATATTATTAACTATGTTTTATGAGCTTTTCAATAATTCAAATTCTTTTGAACCCATTGGTATTTATCGTAAATAGTAAACTAAAAACCGTCTAAGCACGATATATGAGATGATAAATTAAAATACTTTATTGAAATTAGAATACAAGTGAGGTCTTTCGGACCCCGTCTGCATGGTCCATCTTCAGACTAAAAGACAAATGGAACAGGATTGCCAAAGACGCAGTTTTTACAAGTATACTGTGACGGAACGAATCATGATCTGCGCATGTCCACAATTAAAAAATTAAAATTGTGCACTGCGTCTTTGGCGACCCTGTTCCATTTGTCTTTTAGTCTGAAGATGGACCCTGCAGACGGGGTCCGAAAGATATCATTTGTATTCTAATTTCAATAAAGTATTTTAATTTATCATCTCATATAGCGTGCTTAGACGGTTTTTAGTTTACCATTGGATTTTAGCACGAGACGTATATTGTTTCGATTTATCGTAAACCCAAAATTATTGCACTTTATTGTGTGTAACACGAATGTGCACGTTGTAATTGATATGATCGCCCTAGTTTTATAGAAATACAAATTACTGCAAAACACTTACGTCAAAAGTAGCAGGTAATATAAGCAAATTTTATTCTTTTACGGAAGTAAGGCTATCCTCTTTGAAATCCATTACGACCACACACATAAAACACGTAACTGCCGTTGGTAGGAGTTTTTTCGCTCAACGGTCTCAGAGGGCCAAAGAGAGCCATGCCAAATAGTTTACATCAGAAACAAAAGCAGCATCAAAACTATAGCAAAAGATAAGGTGCGAAACAGAAACATGACGAGAAACGATGTAAATGGCCGACAATCAGACAACAGATTACACAAAATGAAAAACACCACACGTAACTGACATGTGACAGTGTCTAAGGGCCCTTTCCGATTTATACGAAAATATAGAACATAAGTAGGTAACAATTAAGAATTGGGGCTTAAAAAATACCCTTGTTAAGTTATTTACTCTTGAATATAAAAACACATTTAACATCATGCCACAAAATTTCGTACGTAGTGTTCAGTTCACTACATTCTGAAGGATACGTAGTTATGTGCAAACGATTGTAATACATGACTCCTTATTCTCATTGGTATAAAAATTCCATTCACTGAACTGATGTTTCTTTCACATTTGCTATGGCTGTGAAAAGGGGCCTCAAGTCATCTCGAGTAACTGCTTTTCCGTCATCCAGTTTTTATGAACTGAAACCGCGAAACATATTTCTGAATAACTTGCTTTATTTACTGAAAATAAAAAAATGCTTTTCTTTTAACACTTCTTTCAAAGCTGCCGTCAAATTTCCCCGCTATTTCCTTAACCAGCTTCATATGAAATTTCCGGCAAAATATTTTTGAAATATTTTTGCTGAGGCTAGATGCCCCTCTTAGCCGTGAGCCCCTCCCGCACTGCAGGGGTTGCGGGATTTATCAATACGCCCCTGATGTGCATTAAAAATGTTCTTCGTCCGAATATGATTGGACAATTAATTTCATTCTTTGAGTTACATAAATGTGAAAGCTCAAATATGGGAGATTACATATTTTTTGCTACTGGGATTTGTGGAATATGTTTTCCGATCTTAAACAATATCTCAAAAAAAAAAAAAACATTTCAGCTTGTATTCTGAGCTAATCCATCCAAAAAAGGATCATGGCATTCTTCTCGTCCTTGGCGTAACTAAATTTAGACAATTTAGGTGTTCCTGAACATAACCTGTACCTTCGAAATCACAGAGTAACTATCGAGTAGTCTAGGGCAATTGTGCGCAACATTTTTATGGGTGCGACCTCATTGAAGAATTATTTTATTATAGAGACCTCACCATGTAAATAAAACAAGGGGTTAAAAATTATAATTATATAGGCGTTTTTAAAAGACATTTATTTTATATTCACCAATATTAGTTGCATTTATTAATTAAAAATTTCAAAATATTTCATCTAACTAGAAATAATATGTAGGAAATATTGAAACACAAAATAAACACAATCAGTGGGAGGAAGAAAAATTAGTGGAAAGAAATGGCGACCCCTTAATAAACCCTCGAACCCCCCCCCCCCCCAAAAGGTCTCGACCCAAAGGATGCGTATCCCTAATCTAGGGCTCCGGCTTGTCTTATGTCTCTGAATTCGAATTCCGTGGCAAGAAAATGTTGTGATTGCTCTTTCAGCACTGGTTCTCCTCCTTCAATGAAACCAGTGATCCTATATTATGGACAACATCTCCAAACTGCAATTCGGGTAACGTCCCAACACCTTCTGATCTGATTAAAAACCTGTACTAAAATTCAAGGGCGCACCCAGGATTTTGACAAGACAGGCGCAACGTTACGGGTGGGCTTCAGCACATCCAACTTTTTTTTAGCTTGCCCTTTAAGTCCTCTTAAAATATTTCAGCTGTTAGAATACATGGCACGCGCAACCATCTAAGATTTTGGGAAATTGGATAAACGTACGTGAATTTTTTTGAAATTCACGAAAATTTTGTTATACAAAATGAATTTTTGTTAACTTTAGTGTTTGCACTTCTGGGAAACGGAGGAGTCCTCTGTGCGAATTTTTAAAAAAGTAGTAGAAAAACCCCATGAGAGAGAGAGAGAGAGAGAGAGAGAGAGAGAGAGAGAGAGAGAGAGAGAGAGAGAGAGAGAGAGAGAGAGAGAGAGAGAGAGAGAAAGAGCGGCAGTGAAAGAGAGAGGTAGAGAGCGAAAAAGAGATAGACAGAGAGGGAGAGATAGAGAGATAAACTGAGAGAGAGACAGAGAGAGGGAGAGATAAAGAGATAGAAAAGAGACTGAGAGAGAAAGAGAGAGGTAGAGAGTGAGACAGAGAAGGAGACAGAGAGAGGGAGAAAGAGAGAGGGAGAAAGAGAGAGGGAGAGATAAAGAGATAGAAAAGAGACAGAGAGAAAGAGAGAGGTAGACAGAGAGGGAGACAGAGAGAGAGGCAGAAAGGGAGAGAGAGGGAGAGATAAAGAGATAGAAAAGAGACTGAGAGAGAAAGAGAGAGGTAGAGAGAGACAGAGAGGGAGACAGAGAGAGAGGCAGAAAGGGAGAGATAAAGAGATAGAAAAGAGACTGAGAGAGAAAGAGAGAGGTAGAGAGAGAGAGGCAGAAAGGGAGAGAGAGAGAGAGAGATTTCTTGTCAGGTTACAAACTGAAATAAATAAACATTCTCATAACAGCAAATATCAAAAAAAAAAAAAAAAAAAAAAGAAAGAAAAGAAACGACGTGAACTAAAATTGCGAAGAAATAATAACTTGTTACAAAGCCATGTAGGCTCGTATCCATGGTTTCCTACACTACAAATATTGAATAAATACTTATAATGAATAACGCTTTTCTGCTACCAAGCTAATTGTAGTGAATATAGCTTTCACTAATATTATAATGAATTCAATGCTTGTACTAAGCTTCTAATAGTGAATTCAAATGGTTGTTGTTACTAGTTGATTAAGATCATGAATAAAGTCTCCTGCTAGTAGTGTAGTAATAGTAATGAACGAACTTATAACTGGTAGTAATGTTGTAGTAGTAATTAAGATGAATAAAGTCTTATGCTGGTTGTTACTAATAACACTAAATGAAATAAACCTAACAGCCAGACAGAGGTCTGACAGTACTATGAACTGAGAAAGACGTACTTACGTAAAACCTTTTATTATGAACTTCTACTATTATCTTCACACACAGCTACTCAAATAACACGTAGCTCCTTGCACATGAACAAACGCTCTCCGTATACAACAACCGCTCTCCCTATACAACAACAACAAACGCTCTCCGTACAACAACAAACGCTCTCCTTAAGTATCGTTGAACGCGCCTATTTATACTGGCTACCACCACTTCATGACTTACACTCATTGCCAGATCTCATTCAGCGGGAGAAATAACATCTCGTTCAGTAAGAAGATAATTTACATAGTAAAATAAAATAACCAGAGATAGGGAAAATCAAAAGGAAAGTGAATATAGAGTATACGTTACATACTACATGCAGTATGCACCTGAAAACTCTTTCTTAAAGGCGATAACATCCTCAGCGTCAGATTAAATCTACATAAACGGGATTTTTTGCCAAAATGTCTACCAAGCATTTCAAAATTTGTACTTCCCCTATGATGCTTAGCCTCCTTATAATCCCCCAGCTGCTGGAGTCACCACTCTTATAAGGAAGAAGGGGGGGGGGTTCTCGAAAATACGGTCTTTGATTTCAGTGAATAAATAAATAGATATTTATTGGACTGGTATTGTGAAATATATATATCATCATCATTGTCAACCATTATCAATCCACTGCTGAACGAAGGTCTCCCCAAGTTTCTTCCACAACGGTCTGTCTTGTGCCAGTCTCCTCCATGTTAGTCCCGCATACTTTCGAATTTCATCCGCCCATCTTCCATGTGGTCTTCTTCTGGGTCTTTTCCTGTCCCTCGGAATCCACTCTAAAATTTCAGCTGTCCATCGATGGTCTGTCCTTCTGGCAATATGTCCAGCCCATTGCCATTTCAGGGATTTTAGTCATTTTTCTGATCCACGAGTTCCTCTTCTTATCTCTCCTGATTACACCAAGCATGCATCTCTCCATGCTTCTTTGAGTTGTCTGCAGTCTTTGTATGTCTCTTTTAGTTAAGGTCCACGTCTCTACACCATATGAAAGCACTGGCAGGATGCATTGATTAAACACTTTTCTTTTAAGACATAATAGCATATTGCTTTTGAAAATTATACTGTTTCTTCTAAACGCTCTCCAGGCAAGTTTTATACGCCGATTAATTTCTTCAGCAATGTGACCCTCACTTGGTATCTGCAAGTGCAAAGATTCGGCTATTTGAGAATACAGCACACATAAAAATATATATATATATTTATCCAACTCTCGAAAAGATACCAGGCTCAGATTATTCAAACTTATGCACCCACCACAAGTCATCCTGAAGAAGAAATTGAAGAATTTTATGAGGAAATTTGTCATCTAAATAATAAAGGTAAGCAGCACTTGAAAATAATTATGGGAGATTTCAATGCAAAAATAGGGCAACGGCAACAGAATGAAACTTCAGTAGGTAAATTCGGTCACGGCAACAGAAACCAGCGTGGAAATACTCTCGTTGAGTTTGCAGAGGCAGAAGGGTTTTTCATCTTGAACTCCTTCTTCAAGAAAAAGCCACACAGGAAATGGACATGGAGACATCCAAATGGGACGACAAGTGAAATTTATTTTATTATGTGTAACAAAAAATTCGTCATAGAAGACTGCAGTGTGCTAAACAAGTTCAACACAGGTAGTGACCATAGATTGGTGAGATGTAAGATGCACCTCAACACTAAACTTGAACGTGGCAAGCTCATAAGACAAACAAAATCTATTGACATAACCAACCTTAAAAAACACCATAATACCTTCAAGTTAGAACTGAAGAACAGGTTCTCTGCTTTAGAAGGCCTAACATCGGAAGAAGTGGACATCTCTGAAGTTAACAGAAAAGTAACCAAAGCTCTTATGGAAACAGCAACAAAATTAGCTGGGTCTAAGAACAAGTTGCATGTGAACAAATTATCAGGAAAAACCAAAATGTTGATGCAAAAAAGAAGAGAGATGAGGACAACTAAAGAAGTGACTTCCAAAGTGGAATATATAGAGCTATGCAAGACAGTAAGAAAAAGTATCACTGAAGACGTAAGGAAATTCAACTGTGAACTAGTGAGGAAAGCAATTGAAAACAACCAAATCCTAAAGATAGCAAAGGGACATCTCAGTAAGGGAAGAAAACAGATTATGGCACTGAGAAAAGAAGATGGTTCTGTAACAAGAAATAGAGGCGAAATTTTGACAAGAGTGAAAGATTTCTACTCCAAATTATATGAAAGGGATGATATATGCACTCCAGACATCATGAAAGATACCAGTACCAGAGTTCCTCCAGTCCTTCCAGCAGAAGTTGCACATGCAATCAAGAACATGAAGCGAGGAAAAGCTCCAGGAGAAGATGGAATTACTGTAGACATCATACAAGAAGCAAGTGGAAAAATCGAAACAGTACTCGCCCAAATTTTCACTCGATGCCTTAATGAAGGAAAGATTCCTGAGGATTGGAACACCGCTACAATGATCCTGCTACATAAGAAAGGTGACATTGAGGATCTCGGAAACTACAGACCTATCAGCCTCCTATCAGTAGTTTATAAAATCTTCACTAAAGTTCTTTCACACCGCTTGAAGGTAACACTGGACATGGCTCAACCGAGAGAACAAGCTGGATTCAGGAGTGGCTACAGCACAATAGATCATATCCACGTGCTGAGAGAACTAATTGAAAGAGCGAGGGAATATGAACTTCCATTGTGCATGGCTTTTATCGATTATGGAAAAGCTTTTGATTCGGTGAAACCATCAGCAGTTACAATGGCTCTGAAAACCTGCGGTATTGAAGATGCATACATTAATATTATTAATAACATCTATGAAAATGCAAGTGCAAAGATTAGGCTGTTTGAAAATACAACACACGTAAAAATTGGAAAGGGAGTGAGACAAGGTGACACCATATCTCCGAAGCTCTTTAATGCCACATTGGAGGGTGTTTTTCAGTCGCTGAGCTGGGAAAACAAGGGGATAAAGATTAATGGAGATTATCTAACCCACCTTCGCTTTGCTGATGACGTAGTCATTTTTGCTACTACCCCATCAGAGCTACAGAGTATGATCCAGGAACTTGCTGACAAGAGTAAAGAAGTGGGATTAAAAATGAACTTTCAGAAGACAAAAGTGATGTTCAATGCTTTTACAAGAAATGAAGATTTATCGATTGATGGAGAAAAGCTGGAGATAACAGACACGTACGTTTATCTTGGACAGCAGATATCAAGTGAGGGTTACATTGATGAAGAAATTAATCGGCGTACAAAACTTGCCTGGAGAGCTTTTGGAAGAAACAGCATAATTTTCAAGAGCAATATGCCATTATGTCTTAAAAGAAAAGTGTTTGATCAATGCATCCTTCCAGTGCTTACGTATGGTGCAGAGACGTGGACCTTAACTAAAAGAGACATACAAAGGCTGCAGACAACTCAAAGTAGCATGGAGAGGTGCATGCTTGGTGTAACCAGGAGAGATAAGAAGAGGAACTCGTGGATCCGAAAAATGACAAGAGTGGAAGACATCATGATCAGAGTTAAATCCCTGAAATGGCAATGGGCTGGACATACTGCCAGAAGGACAGATCATCGATGGACAGCCGAAATTTTAGATTGGATTCCAAGGGACAGGAAAAGACCCAGAAGAAGACCACATGGGAGATGGGTGGATGAAATTCGAAAGTATGCAGGGGTGACATGGAGGAGACTGGCACAAGACAGACCGTTGTGGAGGAAACTTGGGGAGACCTTCGTCCAGCAGTGGATTGATAATGGTTGACAATGATGATGATGATGATGATATATATATCTTGGACGGGTACCGTATTGGGCTTCGTGCACTGTGACTGTATTCGTAGTTAAAGGTGAAGATTTAATTTCGCCTCTCAACGGGAGACTTTATGAAGGCAAGTTATATTAGACGAATACCTATACTGCCCCGATGGCTCAGTAGTGTAAGCGCTGGCTTGTGACCATTTGTCCAAGATGTGTTCGGGTTCGAATACCGGTGAGGCATGATTGTTGTGTTTGTCTCACGGAACTGGCTCTCTCCCTACCCTGGCGCCAGAAGCCCTAAATTAGGGACGGGTGACTGCTTATAACTCCTCGCGTTGCACACGGCCGTCGTTCAACCTTCAATTAAAAAAAATGGACGTATTCATCTAACGTAACTTCTCTCGATAAATCTCCCGTTTATAACACTTTTTGCCGCTGGTAGGGATTCGAGTTCACATCTCCCTTCTCCGGAGTCTGATATTATACTGCTTGAACTATACCGACAACGGCGTATCGCTGCAACTTTTGGTTTTGACATGTGCGTTACCTATGAGGTAGGCACGTTGGCAGAAGAAATCTTGTTGAAATAAATTATAGTTTTTATTACCCCACTTGTGTTGGATTCATGAGATTTCATTGTTTTAACTTCAGTCTTTTTAACTGACGTTACAGGTTTCAGCTTGATGTGCCTGTGAACATGATGAGAAAAGAAACAGTTTTCACTACCTCTCGTTTTTCTGTATGTCAGGTAACTTGCATATCTTACCTGTTACTAGTAGCCCTTATATCTTGCTGTACACTGATTTTAGTATAATAAAAAGTGTAATTATTACCATTTCTCTTGTCGCCGACTTTCTCGGTCAGGTTCGGTGTGCAAAAGGCAAAGATATTCATCTCAAACCTGGAAATTCAGGAATTTTCTAGTGCTATGGCAGGTTTGTAGAATGTCTGCGGATGAAGCAGTTTCTGTGGCAATCCTAATTCCTTCAGATTTTTCTGTAAATTATTTGGTACCACAGCAGTTGCCGAAGTGACAACTGGTATGATCTGAGTTATACTTTGCTTCCAGATTCTTTAGATTTCCATTCGCAGGTTCTCATATTTCGAGACTTTTTCAGATAATGATCTTCGGATGTTTTCTGTAAGTGGAGCCGCTACATGTATCAGTTGTGTCTTCTTAAGTTTGCTGTCTACAATTACAATGTCAGGTCGATTGTAGTCAATGATACAGGTCCGCACGGGCCGGGTCGGGCCTTTTTTTGGAGAACAAAGCGACGGGCCGGGCTTTTACCCTGACACTTACGACTGGGTAGGGCCAAGTCGACCCATTCTTTTTATCGCAAAAAGTCGTGTTTTCCGATTTCCTGGTGTGTTTAACTGTTTTGCTGGCTTTACTTACTTCCATTACATAGCCCAGGACGTAATCACAAAGGCACGGAGAGACACTCACAGTGCTTTTAGCAATCTGTAGGTATTAAGATGGTAAAACCATTTTGGGGCTTGCTGACAACAAAAAAGATTCGACCCCGAGCAAGTGTGATGTGTGTTGTGTAGAGTGGAGGACGGAGGTTGTCTGCAGTAAGGGTGAGGGTGTGTGTGTGTGTGTTTGTATGAGAGAGTGGGACGACATGGATATTTTCTCCTATCCCTAATCTCTATAGGGATTTACTTTTGTAGTGTTACCGCTTACTAGTTCAGAGAAAGAGAGATTCTGAACCCGCTTAGTCTTCCTTTTTCGCGAATATTTTTAGGCTTTCATTCAGCTAAATATTTTCAATAATATCTCTTTTCGTTATTTAATTTTTACATTTTAATAAAATTCAATAGAAAGACAAAATAATACCAAATCACACATCACGGGCCGGGCCGGGCCTAAATAAGAGCTGTAACTGACAGGCCCAGGCCGGGCAGAGTGTCTGATATTGAAAAGTGCCGGGCTGGGCTAGGCCTTAAACGCACGGGCTTGTCCCGGGCCGTGCTTACCAAATTAGGCTGGTGCAGACCTCCAGTTAATGATTTTATCTGTGATGATAGGTTTGTACCAGTACATGATGTAATTCTGATTTTCGAGCGTAGTTTCTATAGTTAGTACTTGCAATAAGGTGGAGTATAGCTTTGGATAAGATCATATTTAACTCCAAGCTCTTGATGTAGGATCTTAGGCACTTGGTCGTGTCTTATAAGTTATCGTTTTTAAGCAAGGAGAGAGAAGCCGGCTACAACATGTTCTGTAGTTTAATCGATTTTCCCACACATTCTACAGGTATCATCTGCAACTTTCATTATGCGTTTCTTGTAGTTCTGGGTTGTCATAACGCTGTCTTGCATCCCAATGAAGAGTCCCTCGGTTTCTGAATAAAGCTGACTTCTTCTTACTGTCCTTACTGTCAGCACTCAAGCATAAGAAAGTATAAGGAACACGGGCTTGATCGAAGAAGTTTATCCCAATCCGTCTCAGCCAAATATAATGAAGAAACCATTGCCGCCCCGCCGCGGTGGCTCAATGGTCAAAGCGCTGGCTTATGACTATTCGCCCGAGTTCGAATCTCGGTGAGGCATGGATGTTGTGTTTGTCTTACGGCACTGGATCTCTCCCTTCCCTGAAACCAGTGTCCCTAAATTAGGGATGGGCGACTACTTATAGCCCATTGAGTTGCTCACGGTACTCGTTAAAAACCTTCAATCAGAAAAAAAAAAATAGAAAATAAAACAAAAGAAAACATTGTTACTGAAAATTAAGGTTAGTATGGAAAGAATGAACGATAGTGAGATAATAAAAAAATCGGGCATGTTCTTCGGGGAGGATGTAACTGAATCTGTAAAGGATGATAGCAGAAGAAATGAGGACGACGGTCGCTGAGAATATTAAGGATGCTTAGTCAATAATTACGCTGATATTAAGCTCTATAGAGGAGAAAAATATACTGTATTTTCTTATTCACGTACCTGAAAATGGTGTTAACAAATATTTTTAATGTCTATTATAAATTTTATTTAAATAGTTTTATATTCAATTCACTTCTGTTTCACGTATGTGTTGAAAGCCAAATAAAGTGAACATGTTTTCATACTTTATAATAAAGCATCGCCGTCCATTCCTTTCGCTTATGCTCTCCACAATCGGCCAAAGAAATTAAAAAAAAGTACCACATTCCGATAAAGACGTTTCAAATTGTTAATAAGAATGATTTTAACTAAGTATGCTGTTAAACAAAGTCGCTGAATGATGAAATCGCGGTACAAAACTGCGCTACTGTTCGAAAACTGCGATTTTGAGCCCTTCAATCTCTGAAACCAGAGGAAAGAGAGGTGAAGCAAACTAGTATTTTTAACCTCTAATTTGGCCATCAACCGTCCAGGGTGGAAGGGGTGTTGTCGCAGAAAAGACAACATTTAGTTGTTGTCATCATTGTCATTGCAAGAGCGGGGGCATGAGAGATTTGAGGGTCAACGCTCGAGTTAGTAGCTGAGTGTGACCGCCTGAAAAACGGAAATGAAGAAGAAATTGCTCGAGAGAGAGAGAGAGAAGAAAGACTTGTAAACGTTCTGCATCAGTAGATGTCGTTTCCGTAGATGAGTTTTTTTTATCTTTACATTTTTTCCCCCAGTGTTTCCCTCATTTTCGTCCATTTCCATTTTTTCTCCAATCTGGTTTGTTTCCGGTCGTCTATTTTCGGCCACAAAAGGGTTAAGGGGACGCAGGTACTTCAACAAATTCAATGCAGAGCCTCTTAGTACGACGACTGCCGAAATTACGACAAGCTTTCATGAAAAAAAAAAAGTGTCCACTTGTTGAATTTTCAACACTGTTAGTTTTCGAAGGTAAATTTGAACCAAACCTCCGTTGTCTTTTTGTTTCGAAAGAATTTTAGAGGTTTAATTTAAAATCAATTGCAATGTAGTATATATATTTATTTTTCGTTTCGATTTCCAATCTAAACGACAGCTGTTTATTGTTTCATGCATGAACACATATATACAGTATATATACGTCGTATATGTGTGTGCTTTTTCATTACAGAATTACAGTAATTACGATAATTGCAATAAGAAATCAGTGTAGCATTTTGTTTCATTCAGACAACTAAAACGCCTACATGTCTGAACTGCAAGGTAAAAGTAATAATTAAAAACATCTATGGAAATAATAAACATGTATTTCCCAACGAAATATTTCCAAATGTTAGCACTCTCTTTTCGTTAGAATAAAACAAGTTACTAAAATCATGCAATGCATTGATTATGATACACTTTCCAACATACCAGAAATCATTACTCAAGTTATGAGGATAATGGCTGTGGAATAAATATCGGACCTGTGCCCTGACCTTTGATCCCATTTCGATTATATTCAACAGAACCGGTTCAGTATACCTCCGAAATAACAAGAAACAGTTTTGTCGCAATCGAAGCATTTTTACGTAAGTTATGATGCATAAGAGCTATGGAATAGATACCGCTCCTGTGTCCTAACCTTTGACCCCATTTCGCCCATTTTCAATAGGATTCGTCCCCAGGCAGGCCCTCTACAACATACTAACATTTCATCCAAATCGAAGCATTTTTACGTAAGTTATGACGCATAATGGCGATGGAAGTGATTCCTCTCCTATGTTCTGACCTTTGACCCCATTTCGCCCATTTTCAATAGGGTTTGTTCCCAGGATGTCCCCTACCACATACTAAAATTTCATCGAAATCGAACCTTTTTTACGTTAGTTATGACGCATAAAAGCAGTGGAATGGATCCCGCACCTATGTCCTGACCTTTGACTCCACTTCACACATTTTGAATAGGGTTCCTTCCCAGGTGGTTACCTACCACATATAAAATTTTCATCGACATCGAACCATATTTACGCAAGTTATGACGCATAAGGGCAATGGAATGGATCCCGCTCCTATGTCGTGACCTTTGACCCCATTTCGTCCATATTCAATAGGGCTCGTCCCCAGTTGGTCCCCTACCAAATACTAAAATTTCATCGAAATCGAACTATTTTTATGCGAATTATCGTGCCGACAGACAGACGGATGGACAAAGCTGGAGCATATACGCTTCTTCAACCTACGGTTGGAAAGCGTAAATGAAACGACAGTTCAGCTTGGTAAGATTAAATACACTCAACCGAAGAACAGTGGTAATAAAATAAATATGGAAAGTCAAAGAGAGTGTCCATAGCCTCAACAAAATCCTGTAGAACTTAAACAGTTATGGCGTAATTGTTCAATTTGTTACGAGAGTTTAGGAGTATATTTTAAAGAATTTTGGTATTAATAAATTTTTATGTAAGGTCAGTCGGCATGGGAATGTTCGGTAAAGTAAGAGACGCAGCGAAATCAATAAGACAACGCATTAAACCTAACCATCTTGATGGATGTGAAAATGACCGCTGCAGCCTACAGTCATTTTAACTGCGGTTAACGATGAGATATTGAGATATGTAGTACGATCATCGAGCGAACGGGCTAATTGAACGACATGACATTAAATAGCAGGGTCACTCTGGATCTGCAGATTGCGTAAGGCATCCGGAGCAAACAAGGAGGTTTAGGAGGAGGTACAGTGTCGAAGGGTGGTGGCTCAGAGCACGAACCATTCAGTTCCCATGCCATTACATTACGCACATATACGAAGGCCACAATGACCAACGATGCATTTAGTATTTGAAAAATATAGTACTCAATTATTCAGAATTTTAACTTAAATTCCATAAATAATAAGCTTTTGAAATTGAAAAAAACTTAGAGAAGCGTGGAATATTGGGTGACGAACTAAAGCCAGTTGTTGAGGGGGACGGTTGCTACTTAAGGTAAACTTCAGGAGGATACTTCCTGCCCCCGCCCCATCTTCGTTAAACTGTTCTACTCCCATGGTTTCGATGAAGTCTTGCTGTTTGGCGGGGTCAATATCGTGGCAACAGTTTAACGCAGAACTCCGGCTGAATTTCGAATGAAGGATAACGGATTGTAAACTCACAATAACATCCTTTTCAGCGAGCTTTTGATGTATTTATGGACACTTTCGAAAGTTGAGAAATAGATTTTTCGGAAGATGTGTGTGTGTGTGTGTGTGTGTGTGTGTGTGTGTGTGTGTGTGTGTGTGTGTGTGTGTGCTAGGGGGGCGGGATGCATCCGCTTAGATTGGCTATGATGGCAAAACGATTTGGCTGGAAAGGTTTTGAAATCCGGAATAAAAAGTATGATTTGATCACTCAAATCCCATGGATCATATCAAAAACTAAGAGTAATCTTGCTATGATAAGGCGCATTCTGAGCACAAAAGATACGCTGAAGAACCAAAACATTACGACCAACTGCCTAATGTGGTGCTGGTCCTACATGTTCTGCGAAAACAGCTCTTACCCGGCGAGGCAAATACGCTACAAGATTTCTAAAGGTGTCTTGTGGTATCTGGTCCCAACCAGCAGATCCTTTAACACTCGTAAGTTACGTGGTTGAGCCGCCGCAGATTGGATTTGCTGTTCCAGCACAAACTACAGATGCTTGATTGGATTGACATCTGGGAAATTTGGAGGCCAGGGCAATTTTTGGAAGTCTTCCTCGTGTTCCACGAACCATTCTCGAACAATCTGCGCAGTGTGGCATGGCGCATTATCATACGGAAAGAAGGCACTACTAGAGGAGAATACTGTTGACATGAAATGATGTACCTGGTCTGCAATGATGTTTAGGTAGGTGGTAGACGTCATAGTTTCCTGCATATGAATGACTGGAACCAGGGTTTTCCAGCAGAACATTGCCCAAAGAATTACACTTCCGTGAATATATTTCAAATACGTAGAGGTAATGCAAATAGACAATGTCATCGCTCCACGTTATTTTATGAACAACGCATAGCAACTGGAAAATTGTTCTTTCGACACCGCTGGGATCGAACCCCAGATCTCTCGATAACTAGCCGAGTGCGTTTGCTTTACGCTACGGTGCCAACAATTCGCTGTGCGTTGTTTATAAAATAACGTGGACAGAGCGATTGCATTGTCTATTTACATTATTTCTACGTATTTGAAATATATTCACGATTTCTATCACCCTTTGGATTTTTAGCTGTAATTAAATTAGCTCGCTCTGTTGAATGCCACCAGATGGCGACACATCAGTTGCAGAGTCCATCAATACGGATTTGTTGTGTCAGATGCTGACTGATAAACCACGCATGGCGCTGTGAATTGTTGGTACCGTAGCGTAAAGCGAACGCACTCGGCTAGTTATCGAGAGATCTGGAGTTCGATCCCAGCGGTGTGGAAAGAATAATTTTTCAGTTGCTATGCGTTGTTTATAAAATAACGTGGATAGAGCGATGACTTCGTCTATTTGCATTACACTTCCACCACCGGCTCGCTTACGTCCTACGGTGCATCCTGGTGCCAGCACTTCCCCAGCTAAATGACGCATATGTATCCACATGGCGCAACAGGAAACGAATCAGACCAGACGACCTTCTTCTAATCATTCAGGGTCCAGTTTTGATACTTGCGTGCTCATTGTAGGTACTTTCGACGGTGAAAGGAGGTTAGCATGGGCACTCGGAGTGGCCTTAGGTTATGCAGCCTCATTTTCAGCAGGGTTCGATGTACTGAGTGTTGTGACACATTACTGTCGTCATCAGCATCGCTCACCTGTAGCATCCATAAGCCGTGGTCGGCAGACATCTTGCTTGCGATTCGTGTGATTTTTTTCTCTCCTCGAACCACTTTTTGAAAGTACTAACCACATCTGACCGTGGGCAACCCACAAGCCTTGACCTCTTGGAAATGCTCTGACCCAGTCGTTTGGCCAATACAATTTGGCCTTTGTCAAACTCGCTGCCTTTCTCACCTGAAGTCTAAGAATAAAGCTGATTAACAGAGCTCAGTATCAGATGTTATCTATACCGTTTCATGATCTTAACACGGGTCGTCGTTTACCAGCAATTGCTTCGATTTGTATAAATACACACTTGATCATAATATTTTCCATCGGTGTAGACACTGTGACGTACTACAGAGGTGAAAACATGTGTCAAAACGACAAATCTACAGCGTGACATTCACTCTACGTAGCTCAGTTGGGAGAGCCACTTACTCCGGAGTGAGGTGTTAACTTGCATTTGTTAACTTCCATAGTCCTGCGTGGTTAACGTAGTAAAGTAAGGGTAATAATAGCTATAAGCAATAATTTTTTATACAATCCTTTTAGATCTCTTAAAACAATTTATTATTTTCTTTGTTTAAGTGCAGAGAGTTGTGCTCAGCTTTGCAATTATTCCTCCCCGTTCCTCTAAAACAAACATTTCCTTCCGTGAATCGCTTTTAGTTTGCCTTCCTCCTTTTTCGGTCATTTTCGTCTGTCCTTCCCGCACGTGGAGAAAAACCTCCACTTCCCTGGTTAGCTTAAGACGTGCGTTCCAACACATAAGGCGTTTCCTCGCCTCCTCTCCCTGCGACCACTCGCTTCCAATTCCTGGAGTCGACTGTCTCAGCTCCCCCTTGTCCCCACTCAAACTCATGCCCTTACTTCCACAAAAACCATGGGAAACACCGGCGTCGGCTTAACAAAACTTCAAGGTAGAAATTAAGAGCCCTTGCGCCTTCAGTCGGCTGCTTTAAAATTAAGAAGGCAAAAGATCAAACGGGCTGGACAATACCAATGCGTAAACGAAATGCAAATGCTTAGACCCGTAAGATGCGACAAACTGGCGTCTCTAAATAAACCGTGCTTCCGATGTTTTTATACCTTGGTGACGAAGCAAAATTTTCTCACGTATTGTGGAAACAAAGGAAATGGAGCACTAAAGAGAAATAAAAGTTGCGAAATGAAATTTAATATCTTTGCCTAAAATTCTAGTATTACATCTCCGTAACTGAGGGGACACGGGTTCGATCCGCGTCGCGGACAAACTTGTGTTTTCACATTGGCGCCTGACTGAGAAAAATGGACCCACTGGCCGTTGAGTTCTTCGAAAAATGCGTGATGTTTGCTCCATACATTGTTTGGAATTAATGAAAAATTCTTGCTTCGTTTCAAAGACAAAAAGAAATTAAGAGGGAGATATTGTGACATACTACAGATGTGAAAACATGCGTCGAGACGACAAATCTGCAGCGAGACATTCTGTCTGCGTAGCTCAGTTGGAAGAGCGACTTACTCCGGAGTGAGGGGGACACGGATTCAATGCTCGTCACGGAAAAACTTGTGTTTTCACAACACCGTGTGTGTGTGATCTTATGACCTAAAATATGTGGAGCTCTTTATTCTCTTTCACGGAAAGAATTTTGTCTCCGAATTTCAACAAAATCAAATTATATTATTGTGTAGAATGAATTCAAATGAACTGAATGAATCCAACTATGAGAAAAATAATAACAATCCATAAAACTGTGCTGTTTCGTTCAGTTTCAACGGAGAAAAAATGTGTGAGACGAAATTCAGAACTTATTTCTCACACTCTAGAAATATGGTAATTACGCTAAATTCTAATTTTAAGGCAAATTTTGAGAAGAATAGCTTGCTTTCTTGGAATTTTTTTTTAGGCCAACTTTGTATCAGAATGTTCAAGTCCTTTGAAAAGATTTATCTCCCCAGGTTTGTGGATAACCGAGTGAAAATTGGAAATCAATTGCCAAATCCGAAGAGTAGAAAGTCTTTTCTCAGATGAAGACACAGTTTTAGTTCTTTAATCATGCAGAATTTAACTAAAACATTATAAAGGCTAGTTTATCTTATCCAGCTGATTTTCTGATACAGAAAAGAATAATAGAAACAGATTATTTTCTTCTCTCTCTCTCTCTCTCTCCCTGTTCCGCTTTTTTAATGCTCCATGGACTTTTTTGTGCTTAGTGCTTCTGTGGTTCAAATCACGTGACCCATCACAAATAAAGGTTAGGTTTTTCCGAAGATATTTTAAAGCACATACTTCCTTTCTTCCGCGCCATTTAAGTTTCTTTTTGTCTTTACTTTTTCGTATCCCCAGTACGATCTTAATGTTCTGCTTAAAACTGTGGAAAAACAATTTTTTAGAGCAGAAATATTGACACAGTTGCGTGTTGGGAAGGAGGAATCAACAACAGAATTTGAAATAAATATTGGAATTCTTATACTATAATCTATTTCTACTAAGACGTAGTCAGTATCATGTGATGGCTTAAAGGATGACATTTCCGAATGAGCTGAACTTGTATCCCGTTGGAAAGGCGCCCTATCACAGCCAAAATTCAACTGCAAATCATTGCTGCGTCTTTTATCTTAGTCTCCTTCAGAGAGCGCACATACATTGAAAAAGGGGGAAAGAAAAAGAGAGATGGAAATAAAGGGGAGATAGAGAGGGGGAGAAAACTATTACACTTTTCTTATATGAAAAGTCATAAAAAATATTCAGAAATCTTTGAAATCAGCTTCACGAAAATAACTGCACTGAAACCAAACTGAAGTAGGCAGCATCTGGCTTTGGTATTCAAATTTGGAGTCAGCTGACTGCCGAAGGACAAGCTTCTATGGTTGGTTAAAGCAAAACAAAACCCACTGAAATTAAGGTTTGTTAAATAAAATTAATCTCAGCTGAGCAGTGTGACTAATTGCAATTTAATACGCGACTTTTACTTTCCGTATTGTTGTATGAATAACAGACAACAGGTTTTTCTTCTTCATTCACAACAGAGGTGATATACATGTCAAGACAGCATGTAGCAGTGGTTAGCCCTCGTCGGCGTAGCTTAATTGGGAAAGCATTCACCACCGGCAAATTTGTATTTTCACAGGAGAGATTATTTTTCAGCTTTTTAATGAAATAAAAACTTTCTACGTCTACGAGCTTGAATGTTATGTACATTTATCAAAAATTTGGTCAGCGTGTTTGCTTGTGTTATTACTTTTTCACTTAAGCCAAATTTAAACACATAACCTACAGCATACTGAATCAGTTTCATACTTTTGTCTTTCCTTACTGTATTTCAATACTCAGGTATGGTATGTCTTTGTCACTTAAGATAATTTTAAACACTTCGCCTACAGCGTGCTGAATCAGCTACACACTTTTAGCTTTCCTAATTGCAATTTAATACGCGACTTTTACTTTCCGTATTGTTGTATGAATAACAGACAACAGGTTTTTCTTCTTCATGGACATTTTTGAAAATTCAACATTTTCTAAACTCATTTTTCATGGGACTTTTTTTTTTATTTCAAATTATCTTACGGTCAGTATATCTTCTCGTAGATGAAACATGAATGTACGTGTGTGTGTTCGCGCTCCCTATCTTTTTGTCCCGTACGTGCGCTGTTGTTTGCAAAGCTATTTAAACGAACTTAACTGGCCACTTTATAAGCAGCTTCGTTCTGTAGGTTTCGTACGCAACGTTTTCATAAGAAAACCGAAAGATACCGAACTGAGTTTAAGAAAATTATTCACTGAAGTTTATCATTGGTTGCTTATCACATGACTGGAATGCCAAAATCTTACAAAGATAAGATAACTGCTTTATACACTACTGATTGAATATTTTTTTTTTTTTTTGTAACAATCAGTGTCATTTATTTGAAGGAATTCGCTCAGTCTCCAAATGTAAGAACACAGTGATGCTTATGCTTTTATTCAGAATCAGAAGAAATATTAGTTCCCCGAAGGTAATAAATAGCTCTGTTTGATTAAGACTCATTCTGGAACAAAAGTTCAAAATGTTAAAATGAACGCCACTAGGCTACCACCATGCCTCGCGTAGTATCGGTGCATTGCAGTTACGCTGAAACCGATGTATATCATATACAGAAACTGAAAAGAGAACCGATAGGTTTTGTTAAAACTGATATTTTAATAGTCTGACATTTTCAACGTTCATCCTTTTGAAACAATTATTAGAAATATGCTGTTGACACTGGCAGTTCTAGTTTTTGAAGGAGAGGAAGACAGCTTTTCTGTCTTGAGCACACATTATAATGAAAAAACAAGAAAAATGAAAGAAAAAGTGGACACGATAGTGTATTTATTGTAGCGCAATGGCAGTAGGTGAGAGATTTACATAACAGAGAGAGAGAGAGAGGAAGATATGACAAAGAGAGGGAGGGAGAGGGAGGAACATATGACAAAGAGAGAGAGAGAGAGAGAGAGAGAGAGAGAGAGAGAGAGAGAGAGACGGAAGTAGGTAGAGAGGAATATATTATAAAGAGAGAGAGAGAGGGAGGAAGACATGACAAAGAGAGAGAGAGAGCTGAGGGAGGCAGGGAGGAACACGTATGACAAAGAGAGAGAAAGAGAGACTGCGGGAAGTAGGGAGGAAGGTATTACAAAGAGAGAGAGAGAGAGGGAGAAAGATATGACAAAATGAGAGAGAGTGGGAGGAAGATATAACAAAGAGAGAGAGAGAGAGAGAGAGAGGGAAACAGACAGGCAGAGAGGAAGCCCATCATTAAGAACGACACATCACACACACACACAGTACCCAGGTAGCAATGTTATGTTGGACCAACCGTGGGCTTTCAACAGTCGGCCCAGCGACGAGGCGACTCGGCAGCCAACAATTGGATATGTGTTGGTTCAACAGTTGGACCCACATTGGAAAACTGTTGCAAACAGTTTTCCAATGTGATCATGTGTTCTTGGACAACCATGGTTGGTCATGTGTTGTTGGACAACCATCGGACAACCGTTAAGTGGTCATTTGTTGATAAATGGTTGGTCATGTGTGGTTGGAAAAATCGTTGGCCAATCTTCGATAAACAACGCAACCTTCGCCCAACGCTGCCGACGCAAAAATATCATTGGGCCAACCGTTGGCCAATGTCTGTGTGCTACTTGGGTAGTGTTTTTATTACTTGTAATTGTTTTTAGTTGAGGCTGCTATTGAATTAATTGGATTCAATGGTGTTCTTATCGAACTCGTTGAATTAATTAATGTCTTGAAATAAATTTGTGTGTGTGTGTGTGTGTGTGTGTGTGTGTGTGTTGATTGTATATCATCACACTACAAATAACTAAGTTGAACTAAAAGGTCAGGGTGAAAAGAATCAGCGAAACTTACGAAACATAATTTGGTTGTTTATTATCCCGAAATGGTAACGCACAGGCAGCTTCAGTCACCAATACACTTTAGTCGACTATTCTCAAATCGTAGCTCATCAAATAACTCGTAACAGTAATCACATATATAAGCAAAAAAATTCCGCTATATAAATTACAAGCTTTTCACATTCGACGTAAATTTTTTTATTTTCTCCTGATTCACAGTCAGCGTTACCAAAATGTACAAATCGTTCGGAGAAGTAATGCGCCGTTTAGTGAGAAATTTTTTAATCGAAAAATACTGTATGATACGTACCACGGAGGTGACGCTCATGTCAAAACGGCAAAGTTACAGCGACAAAATCCGTCGGTGCAGCTTAGTTGGGAAAGCATTTGGCTCCGGAGCAGAATGATTGCGGTTTCGAGCCCCGTCACCGGCGAAAAGTTGTTTCGCTATATTGGTATCCGAATGTAAAATGAATCTCCTGGCAGTCGGGCTCTTCGAAAAATGTGTGATGTTCGTTCCACACATCGTCTGGAATTAGAATTCCTTCAACGTTTCGAAGAATGTGTGATACTTGTTCTACACATCGTCTGTAATTAGTGAGAATTCCTTCTTACACAGAAAGGTACTTCAAGCATGGTTTGCGGCAGTCCCGAAACCTGCGATTTCGTGCCCCCGCCTATCTCAAGGGGAAGGGGAGGATATATGTGTTGCAGCGACAAAATTCATCGGTGTGGCTTAATTGGGAAGGCATTCGGCTCCGGAGCAGAAGGAAGCAGCTTCGTCACCAGCAAAAAGTTGTTTTGCTATAAGTAACGGAATTTACGTAAGCCGCCCCACCCCGGTGGCGCAGTGGTATAAGCAATGGCCTCTGACCATTCGTCCGAACGGGGTCCGGGTTCGAATCCCGGTGAGGCATGGATGTTGTGTTTGTCTTACGACACTGGCTCTCTCCCTGAGCAACTCAATGGGCGACTGCTTATAGCCCATTGAGTTGCTCACGGTGGTCGTTAAACCTCCAATCAAAAAAAGAAAAAAAAAGTATTTACGTAACAAAACATAAACTCAGAAGGGAAGTAAGATAGAGGTATACCTCTTAACTCCATATCAGGTATCTTCATAAATTTAATTTCTAGTTTGTACAAAGCGCAACGAATTTCAAAGGAATAAATATGTGAAGACTTCTTTTGATAAAGAGCCAGAAGCTCTTTGCTCTTAATACATTATTTTGCTAACAAAAAGAAAATGACGCGCAATAAATGATACAACAATTGCTGTTTATCGCTCGATGAATAACACTTCTGGCTGAGGAAAACTCATGTTGTCTGTCTGCCTACTGGTATGCATGAGGTAAGCTTCACAAAATTTAGGCGAAAAAAATGTGTTATAGGAAAATCAACAACATCAGTCTATTGTTATAACTTCCTCGTTGAGTGCCTCGCATCATGTTGAGGAATCGAAAGAAGAGAGAGAGAGAGTTGCTCCGTACCTCGTCATGATAAAATGCAAGATGTTATCGCCTTTTATCCTCTTTCTCGCGGAAGGAATTGTTGTCAAACATGAATTTATCAGCCAGCCTCCCATTTCGCAAATCATCCCACCTTTTCACGTTTAGATAAACAGTTCTTTCCTCATTTTTTCTTTCTTTTTATCCTGTTGTTTTCTTGTAATATTTAGGCATAGAAACCCCTGCTAGCGGGGGATTATGACACGACGAGAGTTGCGGCAGCACCTTCTCTCTAGCAATTACTCCTGCGAGAAATTGATACAAGGAGAACGGATGGAAAATGAACGCCTCCATGATGTTTTTATTACCCGAGACGGTCGTTTAATTCTCAACTGATGTAAGGCCGAGTTTTCAGAAGCGTGACTGGCCCTCCTTTTAGGGGTAGATACAGTGCTCTTTACCAAAATCCATTCGGAAGAAGATACTCGGTAAAGCGGCCTAAAATAAAGTAGCCTCTTTTAAAAATTTAATGCAAGTTTTTCTTTTTTGGCACGACTTGTGATGTATGTCAAAAAAAAAAAAATGTGCGCTTATGTTACCTTTTTTTTCCATTCCGCCTTCCGCGGGCACCATATCTCTGTTTCTAGAAGTATTAAAAATTATATTTTAGCTATCCGATAAATGTTAAGCACGTCCAAGATTTCCTGCATATTTTTCGCCATGCGCAATTTCCCCACTTGGTAATAAATAGTGCATTTGTCTCAACATCAGTTTCGCGAAGTAATTTTTTTTTTTTTTTTTTTTGTGTTCGACTATATTTTTTGTGTACATTACACATACAAGCAATAATAACAAGAACACACAATCCACATCATTATTTGCTGCGTTTCACAAAAAGATTACGGGGGGGGAATCGCCTATTGACTTAGAATGAATTCAATTATAGAACCCAGCTGTTCCGATTGAAGGAAGTAGAGATTTTCGCGCCGCCGCTCCTGTGGCGCAGTGGTCAAAGCGATGGCTTCTGATCATTCATCGCAGATGGGTCCATGTTCGAATCCCAATGAGGCATGGATGTTGAGTTTGTTTCATCATTGGAAAGAAGTTTCTCTCTCCCTTCCCTGGAACCAGTGGCCCTAAATTAAGGACGGGACACTGCTTACAGCCCACTAAGTTGCTCACAGTCGTCGTTAAACTTCCAATTAAAAAAAACAAAAACAGGTTAGTAAAATAATGCAATGCTCCGATTATGATACACTTTCCAACATACCAGAAATCATAACTCAAGTTATGAGGATAATGGCTGTGGAATAAATCTCGCTCCTGTGCGCTGACCTTTGACCCCATTTCGATGATACTAAACAGAATTGGTTCAGTGTACCTCCGGAACAACATACTAAAGTTTTGTCACAATAGAAGCACTTTTAGTCAAGTTATGAGGATAACGGCTGTGGAATAAATCTCGCTCCTGTGCCCTGACCTTTGACCCCATTTCGATTATATTCAACAGAAGTGGTTCAGTATACCTCCGGAACAACATGATAAACTTTTGTCGCAATCGAAGCATTTTTACGCAAGTTATAACGCATAAGGGCGATTGAATGGATCCCGCTCCTATGTCCCGACCCCATTTCGCCCATTTTCAACAGAGTTCGTGCCCAGGCACCTACCACATACTAAAATTTCACCGAAATCGAACCATTTTTACGCGAGTTATCGTGCGAACAGACAGACAAAGCTGGAGCATATACACTTCTTCAACTTACGGTTGGAAAGCGTAACAAAAGATTTTCGCTGCGCCACAGGCTGTGCGGTTAGTGCGTGAAGGATACCAGCATTTTTGTAGAAGTTTGCGCACTGCTGTGTTTTAGCTTTTCTAAGCTTTAGAAAAATTGTAGTTTTGGAGAATGAATCATGGCTGTGCTCACTAAAGATTTAGGATTTAGCCTTCATCACTTTCTTGTCACACTCCAGGTAAAAAACAAAAACAAAAAAACTCTAATACTTTTTTGACTATTAGGTGCAAATTATTCGATGCCGTCAGCTTACATTATCTCAATGCATATAAACTGCAATCGGAAATAAGTTTCATCAAACTAATTCTGCTGCGCACCTTAAAAAAAAAAAAAAAAAAAAGAAGCTCCTCCAGTGGCTTTCTTCGTACACTGTCAAAACCTTGTAGTAAGTTGGATCAAAAAGTGGTGCTATACCAGAAGCACTACTTTTGAGACAAAGGTAAACCATTGTGTGATGCATGAAAGATACAAAAACATGGTGCACTTGTGCACCATATTATGGCATCCAACCGAATGGTGAGAAGTTGCACCTATTGTGCCTTCGCTCATCGCTGGCATCGATGATTCATGGTCGGCCCTCACCTTGCCAGCGGTTCGTGGTTTTGCCCTCCTCGGACCACTTTTTGAAGAACTAACCACAACTGACTGTGAGAGCACCCATCAAGCCTTGTCGTCTCGAAAATGCAATGAACCAGTCAGAGGTGGAAACGGGTAACGGGTCAACGGGTCGACAATTTCTTGCGGGTCCAACGGGTCAGGTTAAGGTGCGCCTGACCCGATTTTGACCCGGTTTTATTTTAGTTTTGTTTTTTAAAAGAAAAAATATATTTAAAAGAAAACTGCTTTCTGTGGAATTTTGTGCTCGATGCTGGTGCCAGCGGAGTGAAAAATGATTTGTCATACAAAAAATATTGTCCTCCCTTTCTTAACGCAACGAAGATTTTCACCGACCGACGATACGGCGCAGACGCCAGACTCACCGACACCATATCGTAAAACGATATTTCCTTTGAGCAAGATACAAGCAAACAAACGCCTGTGGCCTGCATCTCTGATGATTCACTCTCTCACACCCCGCATGTCACATTTTAAGACTGCGAATTACTTTTCACATCTCATCTTTTGCTTTGAGCATTTAGAGATTTTCGTTTAACGTGCTAATATCCCGTTCCATTGCATGTCATGTTGGAATTAATGCCTTATTTGTCAATACGGACGAATTTATTATTAAGGAGATTGAATAAGGCGTCGAGGCCAACAAATATGTTCTTGTTGAAAATCAAAAGGAATGCTAGAAGTTGTTTCGTCTCATTAAGAAACCAGAATACGTTTCACAGCAACACTAGCTTTCACATATTCTGAAACTTGATATGTTATCAAGAAAACAGCAAAAATTGAAATTAAACATACGACAAGTAACTTCATTCAAAAATTTTGACTGTAGCAGCACCAAAATTAAGTGGAACAGCCAACTGTGGAGGGACTTAAGGTGGACGTCAAGTAATTTTGCTTCCTATACTTCCAATGGAAAAACTTTTGTACACATTTTCTTCACAATTAATGCGTTCCCAAGGATGAAAATTTGAACATCGATTAAAATAGCTTCATTTTATAACTTGGAATACTTAATACTGGCTAAAACACAACCATAAATATATTAAAAATCAATCATTTTTCTTTGAGTAATGTTCAGACCTGTTAATAGATGGCGCGACCTGTACATTGATGACGTCAGTAGACAAATAAATGCTGGATTGCTTAATTATGGTTATGTTTTAGCAAGTGTTAAGTATCCCATGCTATAACTTAAAGCTAGTTTTATCGTACTGCAAATTTTCACCCTTGGGAGTTACATAAACTGCAAAGAAAATATGTAAAGAAATTTTACCATTGGAAGCATAAAGCAGAGACTTTTCGCGGAACTACCTTAATGACTCTTGTAGACTTGTTTGAAAACATTTGTAAAACAGGAAGGTTATATGAAGGACGACTGTTTCAATGCTTTCTGTAAGTGAGTAAATTATACGTTTCCGTAAGACTTTTATATGATTTTTATATAATCTACGATACCCACTGCGGATAGACTTTTTGAACGCCCTGTGGATATAAATGATTATGTATTATAATTATACATGATTATGTACAATTATAAATTAAGTTTCGAATTTATAGTTCAAAGCAGATTTTCCGGGTCAGGGTCGGATCCGGGTCCAAAATTTTTGACCCGTTTCCAACTCTGGATCAAGTCGTCTGACCATTACAATTTGGCCTTTGTCAAACTCGCGCTGCCTTTTTTATCTGAAGCACAAGAATAACGCTGATTATCAGAGCTCAGAACAGGCGTGACCTTCACACTATTTCATGACCTTCACACGCGCCATCGTTTGCCCGAAGTTGCTTCGATTTACATAAAGACGCGCTGGTCATAATGTTTTTAGCTCTTCGGTGTATCTGCGTACGCGTCAGTAGTTCAAAACAATAACTTGAGCAAGATTCACTTTGGAACTTATCACACACACACACACACACACTGGATTTTACGATTGAAAACACCAGTTTTGGCCCAGAGTCAGAATTCATGGAGTTAATGAAGTTTGATTACCCAAAAGCAACATAAGCAGCATTTTGTACACAAAATATTTACGAAAATGGCGGACGCATAATTTTGGCGATCAAAATTTTTAACGAATGCCAAATTCAAATATGTAATTGTGATGCTGTGCCGAGTTGGACTTTCTACAGGTGCTAAAATGGCTATAAAAAAGTAATTCTTTGCCAATAAGACTATGCAGTTCGACACTGTTTTATTAGCACCCCATATGTGTGCTGGCTTTGTTTAATCTTTTTCAACGCCGTGAAAGAAATTCAAGATTTTTTTTTTCTCCACTAGGCGGCTAGAGAATTTTAGCCGTTGCTCGTTTAACTGCAAGACGGAGCATGATCAACTCTCAAAAAATATTTCAAGGGTAAAACGATTGCGTTCCAATCACACACTGATTCGGGTGACCTATAAACTTTCCTGAAATGACCTTCTAATTTATCTACACTTAGAAACCTATACACAAGAGAATAAAAAACAAACAAACGTGCCAGCTTGTTTTGTGGTCAATTTCAAGTTTATGAATGTCGTAATTGAGGGAAAACAGCCTGTAATGTAATACCTCTAAATCTGCCCTCAAGCTAATACCAGGGATTTAGGTAATTGCTTACACGTCGTAAAAGATTGGGTTCTTTTCTAAGTTTTCCTAAATAACCACAGGCGTGCTTTGAATACCCACACATTTCCTTTATTGAATTTAAAATATTAAAAAAAAAATTGTTAAATTTTTTGTCGAAAAATCATAGGAGTTCTCTTCTATTTCTTTTCTTTTATGGTTAAAATGATTTTATAGCGACTTTCTCCCTTTCGTAACTTTATCTATATCTTAGATTCTAAAAGTATTGTGACGTATACCAATAACTTAAACTCCCTTTTGAGCTCATTTGTTCTTATGAAAATTTGGTTTCTTCTCGTTAAATATTTTCTGACTTAACGACACATTACTTCTCCCGACGAGTATTATTGCCTGTGACGTATGCCACTTATTTAACCTTCCTTTTAAGTTTTTTGCGTTTTTATAGTTTCTTCTCGTTAAATATTTTCTGACACAAAGTTTCTTCTGATGAATTTGAAGTTGGCAATCCCGATGTGGGTCAACGTGCAAACAGCGTTGATGAAGACCTCTGAGATAAAAGCTCGATGTGCAGTGTGAGTTGAGCGATTCACGTGTGTGCAATGTTGAGACGAGCAGATAGAAAGCGAATATTGTAAGAGCGTTTTGTATTGAGAGAGTAGATTGATTTCGAGGCCTAATGCAGATATGAGCGATTCTTGTATTGAGTAAACAAATTGTGCTAAAAGCGTGATAAGTGCTACGCCTGTTGTGAAACATCGTTGAGTGAAATTTATTTAGCGCATTGCGAAAGACTTGTTTATCGCTAATGTTGATTACGGACTTTGGACGTGCTTGATTACTGAATGCAAAAAATGGTTTGGATGCTTTTATGTACACCTTGTTATCACTGAATCCTGGCTGTGATTCTGAAGTGACATGCATGATTAATTAAGATTTCCAGCAAGATGCGAATGACTGAGAATTATCCAGATAGAGGGTGAAGTTAATTCATTAAAATCTACAGGCTAAGTTAAGTTTTAAGTATTTTGAAGTAAAGTTAACATAAAAGTACAGTTCAATAAATCCCAATAAATAAATTTATTTTATAGTCTCCTGAGGATTCAGTCACGTAGTTCCGAATGTCTTTCATGACAAGCAGACACAACAACAGTTCTTGCTCGGACATTTTCCGTGGTAGTTTAAAAATCTTCGTGGGCATCGAATGCTAACAGGAACCGGCCGTCTCTAACTTAGAGCTACTTCTTCCGGGAACAGGAAAGAACCGGAACAGATGAACAAATACAAATTCCCTATCTTACGCAGAATCTCAGGGCGGGAATGTCGTGTCATGGCCACTCGGGAGACCCAGACCGGACGCACAGACTCACCAGCAGTTGTTTGAGGGAATCGACCCCAAACGTTCTTTTTTATTTTATTATTTTTTTTTCTGGGTTAACGACCACCGTGAGTAACTTACTCCGCCGCAAATTTAGGGCCACTGTCCCAAGGAGAGGAGAGTACCAGTGCTGTAGAACAAGCGCACCACTCATGCGTCATCCGGGACTCGAGCCCGCACCGGTGGCCCAATGGCCACCGGGGCTGTCCAAAATTCTTCACCTCCTCGACGTTTAACTATTTATTGTTGAAAGCTTGGCCAGTTGAATTCGTTTCTCTGGAGGCTTTCACCATTCCGACAGGCAGATGTTGCGGTTGAAGAAGTGCCAATGAAATTATTTCGCAAGGTTCATCTAGAAAGACTCCCTGGAAGTTCCAGAATGAAGACTGTTATAGCGACCTGAGGAAAGGGTTTCAACGCAGCTAGAGTGCCACACTATATCTTTGCCGAAGGAAATACTAACAAACAGACAATTTAGCACTACTGCCACCATCGGCGTACTGGTGCTAGCGACGGCTTATGACCATTCATCATTTCCTCCGGTGGCGCGGTAGTCTAAGCGATGACTTATGACCATTCATCACTCCCTCCGGTGGCGCGGTAGTCTAAGCGACGGCTTATGACCATTCATCACTTCCTCCGGTGGCGCGGAAGTAAAAGCGATGGTTTATGACCATTCATCACTTCCTTCAGTGACGCGGAAGTCTAAGCGATGGCTTATGACCATTCATCACTTCCTCCGGTGGCGCGGTAGTCTAAGCGCGGCTTATGACTATTCATCATTCCTTCAGTGACGCGGAAGTCTAAGCGGTGGCTTATGACCATTCATCACTTCCTCCGGTGGCGCGGTAGTCTAAGCGACGGCTTATAACTATTCATCACTTCCTCCGGTGGCTCGGTAGTCTAAGCGACGGCTTATGACCATTCATCACTTCCTCCGGTGGCGCTGTAGTCTAAGCGACGGATTATAACTATTCATCACTTCCTTCAGTGACGCGGAAGTCTAAGCGATGGCTTATGACCATTCGTCACTCCCTCCGGTGGCGCGGTAGTCTAAGCGACGGCTTATGACTATTCATCACTTCCTTCAGTGACGCGGAAGTCTAAGCGATGGTTTATGACCATTCATCACTTCCTTCAGTGGCGTGGAAGTCTAAGCGATGGTTTATGACCATTCATCACTTCCTCCGGTGGCGCGGTAGTCTAAGCGATGGCTTATGATCATTGGTCCGAGTTCGAATCATGGTGTGGCACAGATGTTGTGTTTGTCTTGCAGTACGGGCTTTCTCCTTCCCCTTGAACCAGTGGGCCTAAATTAGGGATGGGGAACTACTTGTAGCCCATTAAGTAGCTCACGGTGGGTCCCCCCCCCCAAAAAAAAAAAACAACGCTCGCGCTACTGTCTGCTTGTAAGTTTTTCATTTTATAGATGCCATTTGGCATGGTCTCCACTTCCCTCCGCGAAAAATGCCGCAGGCTGTCTGTGAAGTGCTATGTCCACTGTGAAAGCTAGTCTTGCACCTGATACCTTTCTTTGCCATATTTCCATATTTTAGCATCCCGGTACATCATTCCTTGCCGTATTTCATTCGTACTGGAACTCATTTAAGCCTACCAGTAGATCTTGTGATGTTGAACAAAGGATAGTCCTATTCGTCGTTTTCGTAATGCCAAGTTCCTTGAGCCATTTGACCAAAGTAAGACCGATTTCCAGGATGCCTATGATTGTAGTGAACTATTTAGCCGACCATAGTTTTTCCATATGTTGCATGGTGATTCCCCGAACGTTCTTCATTAGGTCGCGTAGCTTTTGTGGTACTTTTCTATCACTAGACCCTATTTTTTATTCTCAACCGTCTCGTCTGCGTTAACCCGCAGTTGCCAGGTACCATACAGATATTTTTAAAATTGTGGATCGAGCCGATATTAATCATGTTGGCGTTTCACGGGGCTTTATTGCATATGGGTGGCATAAAAGTACAAATCACGAGATCAATGACGAAAGAAAGGACTATGACGACATCACGGCATAGGAATCTCGACCCCGGAGTAACTACCAGACCAAGGCCTTCTGCAATAGAAAGTACAAGGCCATGACATTAGAAAGATGAGTTCCCTCTTTTAGTGACGTCATGCGGAAACTAACGCTTTCGTTTGGTCACCAATGCTGTTTTGTATGACGCCAAACAGGACAAAAACGTATCAGGCCGTGTAACATGAAATTGCAGTGAGCTATTTAGCAATTATTATGACGTCACGTCATAAACGGAGGGAACTCATCTCTCTAATGTCATGGCTTTGTACTTCCTAGACGGCTTTCATCAGACTGAGTGTTTCTATCTGAAGAACACAAGATTAGACTGTATTTAAGGGATGGCGCCCCTGGCTGCAGCTTTTCGAATTCTGCCGAAGTTAGATTGTGCATCTTTCAGAAATAAAGGTATTCAAAGATAAAGTGCTATTGGTACCTTTTGAATTCAATATACCTTACGCGTGATGAACTAGAAACTCCACAACAGGTGCAATTACCTATTTTCATGCACCTCTTGTTGCTTGCTGGATTGGACAATTCTTCGTACATTTCTGTTCAGTTCTTGTTGCGAGTGAAATATGTGAGAATGGCCTTCGCATGTTCAAGAATCGCCAGTTATTTGCATATGAAGTTTTCTCTAATCATTCACCTCAATAACTTTCTCTTTCTTTCCAGGAGAGGACTGCAAGAGAATTTATTATTTTTTTTAATTTTAGTTTGCTTCCGAAAAACGTTTTTGTAGTGGAAGCAAGTGTTTGGCGTTCGAACATATCTTATGGATTTGTCTGGCGAAGCCGTCTCTCGAGGTCGACAATTTTTTACCTCATACCCACATGGTTTCTGCTTTTTTACGATTACTACAAGAACGCTGTGGACATGTTGCACAGTGGTACAGCTAGGAATGGGTCCAACGAGTCTCGATCCCGTTAGACCTACTCCTGGCTAGTAAAAAAAAAAAAAAAAATCTTACGAGACAATATACGTATTGGCAGCCGCTTCTTGAGAGAGTGGTGTAAAAACACAAATTTGCCGATCACGGGACTAGAACTCTTCTGCTCCGGAGCCGGATGCTTTCCCAATTAAGCTACACAGACAAGTACTTATCACTGCTACTTGCCGCCTTAACATGTGCGTCACTTCTGTAGTACGTCACATATACCCCGCCCCCCGCCCCTTGAGAAAGGCGGGGGTACGAAATCGTAGGTTTAACCCTTTAACCGGCTGGAACGAATTAACTCGGGGTTAGCAAAAGAAGTTGAAATCAACTCAAACGAATATGTTCGCTATCTAAGAAGTGGGCCAAAGGTCGGAACGACTGATCCTGCATATCAGAAAACGTTTGTTATCCTAAGGGGTCATTTAGGGGGAAGATCAGGAAGCGTTTGCTATTAGCTTTGTTATTCCAACTGCTGATTATGGGGATAATTAATACCGATCCTCTTTGACTGATTACCTGCTAAAAGGTGTACGAACCTAATATAGCACAGAGATGTCAGAGTCACTTGTTTCTACTCAGTGGCATGATGTCCCTGTCAGTGGGACCCTCCCTTCTCCCATTAGGCCTTGAATCATGGAAAATAAAATAAAGGATTAGAAGCGAGCACTTACCACTAATTACAGGTTTATGGTCGATACTGCTGAGATGAAAAGGGTTGGGGAAGAAATTGCTTTGCTGTACCGTTTATTGAACCCGGCCACTACGTGAGCATTCCTATTTGGGGAACGCAGAAAACTTTAAGCACCATCTGGTTCAGTTACGAAAGCCGCTTAAAGGGTTAAAACCCGCTGTAAACCTTACTTGAAATAACTCTCTGTAGTAGAAGGAGTCCTAATTAATTTTATACGATGTGTGGAAGAAGGATCACACATTTTTTCAAAGCCAAGAAGGAATTCTCATTAATTCCAGACGATGTGTGGGAGGAACATTACACATTTTTCGAAGAACCTAACGGCATGTAGATGCATTTTTTACGTTCAGGCGCCAATGTGAAAACCAAATTTGCTGGTGGTGGATTCGAACCAGCATTCTTCTGCCTCGGAGCCGAATGCTTTCCCAATTAAGCTTCACCGACAAGTGCTTATCACTGCTACTTGCCGTCTCGACATGTGCTTCACCTTAGTGGTACGTCATGGAGGGATGGGGAGAAAGAAAAAAAAACGAAAAAGGAACAAAAGCTTTGACGATTTTTCGACTGTTGTCGCTCTAAACCACGAGACCGAATAAATATCATATGTAGAGGATTTTTTAGGAAGGGAGTGTCTGACCCCAGATCTTAAACAACCCTTAGAAATAGGAAGCTAGGAGATTTGGGCTAGATTGCCCGATAGGGAAGGGGGAGGAAGACGCCCTTATTTATTACCGGGGGGGGGGCAGTACCCGGGGTCCGACTGCTTAACGTGCCCATCCGACGCACGGCGGATATTTAGTGGTTCGAGCGTTCGTACCTACCTGGGATCGAACCCGAGGTCTTCTACGTGGCAGGCACGAACGTTGACCACTAGGCCACCCGCGGCCGAGACCGAATAAACAAATGAGACGCTTCTTTTATTCATCCTCAATCCCCATTTGGGGGGGGAGAAAAGGGGGTTTAGCGACTACCGTGAGCAACTTGAAGCAGCCGTCCGTCTTTAATTTAGGGTCACTTATGCCATTGAAGGCAAAGAACATGGGCCTACTCGGATTCGAAATCGGACCAATCTTGGACGAATGGCTGAAAGCCAGCGCTTCGTACCATTCGGCCATCGGGAGGCGTTAAATCACTCTCTGAAAGTTGAATTGAATATTCATATATTCGGGAGGGGGATCAGATCCCCTACTGCCCCCTTCCCCATCCTGCCAAAGAAACCCTGGCTATGCGACTGATGTTGTACACTCTAACGAACAAGATGGTGCTAAACACAGCGCTTGTTTGTTATTGATTTAATTTATTTTAAGGTAAGGACAAAATTTATCAAACGACCGATGCTAAACCATTGATTAACTCTGTGTACAAATCCTGCAGTAAAAATAAAATAAAAAATACTGACCCTAAAGACTCGCTGACCCCCAAAAGGACTTTGTTGTTCCATCAAGAATCGCTTTTTAAAATAAGTCTTACGCCTGTGAATCGCATCTCTTAAGAAACGAAACAGAAAACGCGTACGTCATTGCTATGCGAGGGGGTTAACTGTTAATTCCCCGACCATTTCTGACGCCGCTTTGCTGCCAGCCCAGTTTTTATTCCCCCACAATAAATTCCTCCCCTTGCCTTTCCAGATCATGAATGTCTCCCAAGTTCATTTCATTTAGGTGGCTCCTCAACGCCGGGCAGGTTGTTGGTCCACCTGTCAATTATCTGTCATCCGAACATGCTGATTTTAGGTTGTTTCAGTACAAAAATATTTATCAAACCGCAAATGTACTCCCACAACTACACGCCCAAGCAGACGACGTAAGACGCCTTCGGGGTCAAAAGAACTCCAGAAAAAATCATTTTTATCATTGTTATTAAGGAGTTGTGATGACTTCTTAGTAATCGACGTTGTAGTTTTTCTGATATCCTAGAATTCCAACTTTCTTAGCCACTTTTTTATTCTTTAGTAATTTAGCTACTAGTCTTACGCTCTGTCCTCCCCTGTATAATTTTATCTACCGTCAAAAACGCACTCTAGATCGTCCATGCTGGAGTTGAAAAAAATGCCGGGAAGAAGGGAAATCACCAGTAAAGGAGAAAAACCAGTCTTGTTTACTCTCATAGAGAATCTGTTTTTAGATAAATTAACCTCAAAACAATGAAATTTTTTTTGCGAATGCTTGGTTTTTTTAAGCTTTATAATTCCGTTCTTTAAGATTTTTTTACCAACGGTAAACATAATATCTGTAAGTTTAAAGAAATGCTGTAAAACAATACTCGACATTAAAATAAAACTATTTTTCTTATTTACTTTTGGAAATTATTTGTGAGTTCTCGGAACCCCCTCCCCCCGCCGAGTTGCAGAATCGTAACGTACCTTTAATTACCTAGTTTATTCCTTCAAGATAACAATACAAAGTAATTTAGTAGTTATTGGTACCAAATCAATGATTACAACGGCTTGTGCTGCACCATGCCTCCTTTTTTTAATGAAATAAATTACTTTTGCATGAAAACATAAACGAAATGAGTTTGACCGACTTGAGTACTTTTCAACTTAGCTGATAAACTTCTTACCATAGACGTAGAGTTTTGCAAATATCAGGGTATGCTCGACAAGAAAAAAAGATCGAATGGACGCTTATACGTTTTTTTTAATAAATAAGAAAATAAATAAAAATGTTATTAATCGTTATCGAGTAGTAAACTTTAAAGCATTTTTGAATTAGTACTCATTTTTCACTCAGTCCTCATGCTTGTGAATAAACTTAAATATATTACTGGCAAAAGATGCTTGTTTGCTTGTTTGATTGTTTGTCATTAGGCTGATGTCTAGAGCCCGAAGCGAAAGAACGACTTACTGATGAAAGGAACATTTGATAATGAATGGCCCTAAAAAGTAATCTTCTATTGCAAATACAGGAACCCGTCGTCCGATGCAATATCATTCTCAAGGAAGTAAGCCGATATACTAATTATTTCTGTAGACTTTCTGGCTCCGCAAATAGAACCAGAAATTTATTCCTCGAAAGTTTTTCATGATTCAAACATTTGAAACATTCTTAAAATGCAAGGTTCTTAATTATTTACATATCAAAATTAAGCGTTGATAACTAAAAGTTTCTAAATATTTACACGACATTAAATTCACTAACCTATTACTTTATAAATTATTACGTACATTACTTACAATTACCGTTATTACAAGTCCAATGCTGAAAATTAACATCACCGTTTAGGTTTCTATGAAGGAAGCTTAAGGAAAGTTATTTCGTTCTCCATCTCTGAGAGAAAATTAATTTTAGTTTGATCAAGCCACAAAGAGAAAAGAGGGAATGAGAAGCGTAACAACGCACCTTCACTGAATACAGTTCTTTACTGTAAAAAATTGTGTGCATATACTTCAGTTATGCTCCAATATAAAAATCAAATCCTTAATTTAGAGAAAGTAATCCAAAACAACAATTGCCAACTACAGTGGATTCCGGTCAATTGAGCCATGGGTTAATCGGGGCAGCCGTTTATTTGGAACAGTTCTTGAAGAACATCTGACATGAGCTTTTAGGAAAAAGCTTCTCATTATGGGGGCAGCTGCTTAATTGGGACAAGTCCCGATGTGTCCCAATTAATCGGAATCTACTGTATTGCAAAATTTGTGCTGACGATCTTAATCGAGCAGTTATATATTTATGCTCGATTAAGATCGTCGGTCATTATACGTATTATCTTGAATAATTACTTATGATTAGATAATTCCTTATGATTAGATGATTTATATATCATCTTAATATTATGCAATTCTTACATTTCTGTTTAGTGCAGGTTTATTTATAACAGTGATATTTCATAGGCTATGACATGCCCTTTCCACTAACTGAAGATGATACCTTCCCTGTTGATATTGCTGGCTGAAAAACTTCGATGGGGCAGTGATTACCCATGAAAATACACATTTTGTCGCATCAAATGAAATATTCACTACACACAAAACTGATTCATTTTATAAGGTTCACTTAATCTGAAAACAGACCTCAAAATGACCAGATGAATGTTTTGAGGTATGTCAAATGTAAGCAGAAAGTTAATCACAGAGTTTTCCATGCATGTCACTCTTCTGTATCTTATCTTAAGTATTATGCAAATTAATAAGAAACTATTGCTAACTGTGTTACACTCAATCCGGCAGATTTTCTCAACATGTTCAAGAAATGGGGTTAATATTTGAAATTATTCTGACAGACGAATCTTCAAGAAGAAATGATAATTGACATCTCCAGGATATGGAGAAATTGATATATCAATGTCATTTTCACCGCAGAAGCTCCATATTTTTACAACAATGAAATTTATATTAGAAATTATTCTGAGAGACGAATCGTCTAGAAGAAATGATTATTGACATCTCCAGGATATGGAGAAATTGATATATGAATGCCATTTTCACCTCAGAAGCTCCATATTTTTACTGTTTCGCATTTAGCCATCTTTTCAGAAGACTTTAAAGTTGCATTGCACTGGACAGAGAATCGAACATGGGTCATCCAATTTCGTTTCGGACATACTACCTTGCGTCATCCAGTTTCGTTTCGGACACACTACCTTGCGTCATCCGATTTCGTTTCGGACATACTACCTTGCGTCATCCAATTTCGTTTCGGACATACTACAGAAAAACGATTCTCCATTCAGCTGAAGCTAAGCAAATTGTACGCAGCTTAGGAATCTGAACAACTTCTGGTTTGACCCAGCCGAACCAAACCTATATTTCCTCGTATTGCCGACGACCTTTCAAATCCAGGAATGGATACAGGTCATAAATCCCTAATGCTTCAGATATCATCATATAAATGGAAGCAATTACTGGGAGACGAGTCTGGGCGATCCAATTTTCAAGTTTTCTGAAGAGCTACATATAAAACAATAAAAATAAAACTCTGTGAGTTCGTGCCTAAAGCAATTGATACCATACACCTCTCTCTCTCTCTCTCTCTCTTTCTTTTTTAAAGCTACTGAAATACTTTTGCACCTCAAAAAAAGGTCACTTTTGATAAAAGACATCGACTGTCCCATGTTTACGTTATACTCAGCAGAGCGATTTTTTTTTTCGATGATTTGTCAAGCTGGTCGTAAAATCGAAAAGCTTCTGTGCTTCGTCCTGGAGGATCATGGGACACGAAGCTTGTAAACGTGTGTTTCATGGAAAGATTTTGTAAACTAGGGCATCCTCGCGAAAGGGCGTGAACTAAAGATCTCGAGAGCGTTTTGATCGTGAGAATTTCAGGTGCAGTTTTTATTTGATCATTTTTCTTGTCATTTGCAGGAATCACTGCCATCAAAATGTACAGACTCGGTTAGTCGTAAAGATACGAAGTACCAATATCCTGAATGATATAAAACCAGATAGCGCGCTGGTCCATGAGTCAGTTTATCTGGCAAAAGCGATTGCTTATTCTGGCAGTGCGCGGAAGAGCAAGTTTATATTCAAGAGTGATACTTAAATTAATCAGTTCGCCATGCTGTTAGCGAATGCTTTTACTGGGGCCGAAACAAGGAATTGATAACAAAATTCGCATGCCAGTTCTTTTGGATTTCGTATTCTTTGGTGAAAAAGTGGACGTAGTTAAGAATGACAATTTTCCTTTTCTCTGCCTTTTTCCTTCTTAGACATTATCTGCGTTTTTCTTTCTTTCTTTTTCTTCTTTTTTTTTTTTTTTTGTGTCGGGGTTTAACGACCACCATGAACAACTCTAAGGGCTACGACTGGTCGCCCATCCCTAAGTTAGGGCATCTGCCCCAAGGCAGTAAGCAGGGCAGGCGTCATCCGATCCAATCTACTCATGCCTCATCAGGGACTCGAACACGGGCCCACCTCGAACGACTGATCCGAGGTTTGCGCCACAGACTACTCGGTCACTGGGTTGGCAATCTACGTTTTCATGCTCTTTTGTATTTCAATGCAATCGTTACATTTTAGGATACTGCAGGCTGTCTGCTTGTTTTGAGAAGTAAGCAGATGACTTCACATGTTACGTAAAATGATAAAAAGCTTTCAGAGAAAATTTGGCAGCGTTTTATGTGTACGAATTCTATGAACAATCTGTTTTGAATTATGTCTGAGACCAGCAAGATTTACTGAGAGAGAGAGAGAGAGAGAGAGAGATTGACAGAGAAAACGAGTGAGAGACTTTGACAGAGATCAATAGAATGACGGAGAGAAATCGATAGGGAGAGATCGATTTAGAGACGGATTTATATCGATAGAGAGAGATTGGTAGAGAGGCATAAAAAAACACAGAGGGAGATTGATGGAGAGAAAGCGTAAGCAAAATTTGGCAGCGTGTTTTATGTATGAATTCTATGAGCAATCTATTTTGAATGATGTCTGAGACCAGCAAGATTTACCGTGAGAGAGAGAGAGAGAGATATTGGCAGAGAAATCGATAGAGAGAGAGATCGATATGGTGACAGAGAAATCAATAGGGAGCGATCGATGGAGAGATGGATTAAGATCGATAGAGTGACAGAGAGAAATCGATAGGGAGAAATAGATGGAGAGACGGATTGAGATCGATAGAGAGACAGATTGGTAAAGAGAAATAGAAAAAGACAGAGGGAGATTGATGAAGAGAAATAGGAAAAGGCAGAGGAAGATCGATGGAGAGAAGATGAGAGAGACTTGGAGAAATATAGCAGATTACTCACGTGAAATTACGCATGCTTGAACACGGAAGAAAGTCATCAACGCAATGACTGTTCTGGATCTTTTCTATTTTTGGCCAAATTTTTCGGACATAATTTTTGAAAAAAGCATATCTAAAGATTTCCGTGTTTGTGACGTGCCTTCCCAGCAGGACGCACACGATATAAAGGCAGTTAGCAGCGATAACGAACGTCCGCATAGATCAATTGGTAAAGCGACTTATTCCGGAATGAGAGGCCCGGGTTCGAGCCCCGGCGTGGCCAAATTGACGGAGAAATTTACTTCGTTATGTCCTTTTAACCTGATAATAACTCTCGTTAAATTTGAACGTTTGTATAAATTTTCAAATTGCAACAACCAATTCATGCAGTTTTTTAAACAGTTTTTCATAAAACTTTTGTCCCAAATGTTGCTGGACTTGATGATACAACAAACCTGTGGATGTATCAGCACTACTCATAATTCGGTGTATGTCTAATTGATGCCACATGTAACTTTAAAGATGAAAGATTCTATCTTACGATACCGTTTTTTTACAATTTCATTTTCGCTCTCCAAATACAGAATAACAGATGCAAAAAATAATTTTGGTGATATAGTGCATGCAAATATCTAGATCGCCGTTAATCTTTATGAGATCAGCATATTTTTTGAAAGAACTGAAGTTAGGCAACAAAAGTTACAACAAATATCCTACAAAACCTCGCAGCCTTTCAATAGCTGCTAATTCCAAATTCATACAGTTATGAACATTTAAAGAAGTGCATTCGATTTTTCTTCATAAAAACTATTTTCCTAAGGATGGATTTGCTTAATGTTGCAAGTGAAAACTGTTTTAATTTCGTCTCTTGCTTAATATATCATGAAATTAAGAGCTGGAGTATCGGAGAAGATAATTCTATAGTGTTTAAGCGTCCATAGTCTTTAAATTTTTATTACCAATAAATGCTAAATACGAGTACACCGAGAAGATAATATCGTTCTGTAAAATGTTATGAAATGAAAGTTTTTGTTTTTCATTACATACCTCTAACCTTGTATTCCGTGTCCAACTTATTGTAGAAATGACGTCTTAAGAATGAAGATGTATTTCCTCCAGGAAACATGAGGTCAGTTTGACTTTGCGATTCTTTCCGTTTCAGAATTTTTTCATGCGATTAAGTTCTTCCTCGTTCACAGGAAATCTTCAGTTGAGAAACATTTAGTGCACTGTTGAATCATCCAGTACACAAGGAAATTTCAGTTTAATGGCATTCACTATCGACTATCTGCCTTAATATCATTCAGATGGTGATTCTTTGTGTTTATTTTACATTCCTCTCGTTATTGTCGTTACCTTTAAAAGACACAACGAAACGAACGGGTCATAGGTCCTGTAGGACATTCTTCAACTGCTTAAGCAAAGCCGATATTTGCTTTTACTGTACGGAATGTTCGTGAACCTCTGAATGGTTTTAGTACATATATAGTCCATGGTACTTAAAAAACTTCGATCTTGTAACATCATGCATTAGTGCTTCGGATACAAAATTTGCGCTTGTTTTAAGGCTACACTTCTTATTGACTGTATCCAGGCATCATTCGCATATACTTAGATATAGTGTAATCCTCAAAATATCTTGTATTATTTCAAAATATACATAAATCGTGGAAAATGTCAGAGCTCAGATTGTGTCTCGTAGCTCTTTTTCAGCAAGTTATAGATCTGCGCTTTCCATCTGACTTTTCAAAGATAAATTTTATCGTATGGAAACATTAAAATGTATTTTCTTACACTTGACTCAAATGTTTACAAAACTTTTCCTTTTTGAAAAACATCATCAATGAGCTTTCAAGTCATCTTTCGAAGTAACTGATTCCTTTTGCCCTCCAGCGTAGCGCTTCTCGTGCAACATACTTGAACAGGCAATGGTATAAAATAATACACTTTCAGAATTCTTACAAGTGAATTTTCAAATTCACCGGGAATCTCATATCATAATATCATTATAATTAATAACATCAGAGACACCCTAATATTTTCGATGCTTATAATTTGCGCTTCAATGAGACACTTGACAGTACTATGCTAGCATCTCAACGGTTTGGTTATAAAAGTATTGAAGTCAAACCTGATCTGATGGTTTCTTTAAAGGAAAACTTACGCACAACGGTCTTTTGAAGGAAAACTTACTCACTGAACGTAAGTCGTGAAATCCCGCAGGTAGATAAGACAATATTTTTCAGTCAAGCGATGAGATGCAGCCTGGGTTCATGCCAGGGCAACTGCGAAACGGAAATAGTTACTCTCTGGAATAGGATGTTTTCAACAATGATTGTCACTCAGGTTACAAAGGAATAATAATGTCAAGCTTTCTGCTTCCTCTGAGATAATGCAGAACTGGTTGTTCAGAATCCAGATTCACGGTTTGAGTCAGCTATATGAACACTTGAACGTCATGAGTTGGTTTACCCAGTTAAGGAATAAGAGCACTTGCATTCTGGTATATGTGATCTGTGAGAAGGCTTTGAAGCTTACGGGCATCGCCCACTAAGGCATGCACGGCGTTGATGCTGAATTGCCAGATTTCCGTGGCGGACTAGGGATATGGGGGATTCGGGTGGAAGAATCGAGCTGGTCGTGACTAGACTGGGAGTAGCTGCCACTTCTTTACCAGCACATACAAGATAGAAAAAAAAAAGGGATCGACAGATAAAGTCAGAAAAAGAAGGGAAAATCGGGGCTGATCCCAGCTATAGATTGCATTTCAAATCATTAGAAGGAAGGTGCTGCCACATAGAGTCACGTTAATTGACCGATGGAAGCCATCGATAATAGGAGGCTGGAAATTATTTGAATCTCCCTTCTACAAAGGAAAGGGTTTTACTGGTTCGAAGACAAGTTTCTTTCTTTTTTTATTTTTACTTTCATTATTTCTCTGTTTTAGAATTCGAAAATATTTCCTGCTTAGATGAATACAGATTTGTCTTTGCAGGTATTCAGAGTTTCTCCGTTAAAGCTTCAGAAGTAAATAAATTAAATGAGGTACAAGCAAAGAAAATTTACGATGAAATTCATATTTTACTACACATAAAGGTCCATGTTAAGCAGTGGCGGACTGGCCAGGGTGTCAGCTTGCCCGATGGCAAGTGGGCCCTTGATGAAGTGGGCCCCTGATGAAGTGGGCCATTGATGAAGCAGGCCTCCTTAAACATTAGACAATATGTGCAAATCATTGCTGTATCTTCTAGCAAATGTGAAAGACGTTGTACTGAGACGAATTTCAGAATCACTTCAGTTAGGTCTTCTGTTTTAATCACAGCAATAACCTCATTATTATTCTTAATAATTAATTGTTGGGCCTTCTCTAACCCAGTTTGGTCCTACAAAACACTCTTCTCGATCGTGGCTCCTTCGAGGTCACATTTCGGTAGTGAATACGAAAAACAATAGAAATATCTCAAGAGTTGGACATATTCTTAATAATATGTAGAACATATTCTTCCAATTTGTTAACGTGAGCCATAGATTACTAAAACTCAAAATTGATATATTCAAAACACACAAAATGATAAGGACATTTTAATAGCTTGAAAACATAATAGAAGTTCCAATATTATTACTGTATGCAATAATATTGGAGCTTCACTATATTGTACATTTTACTGCCAGCAATATGTACAATATATGAACACTGTAATTATTCAAAAATAAATCTATTGTTACAGAGATTTTATACGGGGTTTTAGGATTTCATATAAAATCTCAATATTGCAACCTTTTTCCATCTCGTGCTCCCAGTCCTTTGTTTCCCCAAAGCGTAAGAGAAATTTCTCAGAGTCTGTTCCCCATTAAACACCGGATGCACGGTTACTTACTAAGACGACATTTTTTCTAAGCTTACTATTTGCACTTTGTATGTTGAATGGAGATTAACTCTTTTGGTGCTTTACAGATTTCTATTTCAAACCTGCCGACCAATGGACTAACTCCTCACATTTTACTTTGAGGCTTGATATTTACCGAAAACGGTGTGGTTCTTTCTCACAGGGAATTTTCTGATATGGTTAAGGGCATTTTCGGGAGACAGGGATATAGGAGGCGTGAAGACAGTTGTCTCTAGATTTAGGTAACGAGCGGTCACGAAAAGTACGACGAGGTGATTGCCCCAGGGGAGGCTGGGAGGTCTGAGGTGGACCAGGATGTCAGGGGAATTCACGACAGCGCGAGAGATGATCAAAAGCGGGATAGTTAGGAAATATAGCATAGCTAACGGACAATCTTTGCAGGCAACTAAATGAAGAAAATAATAAAAGTTTGTTAGACATAATTACGAATCGCAAGAATTATTTGCATACAATTATTATCATTTGGTTATTACGTGTTAATTACTATCATCTTCAACAATACAAGACTTAGCAACTCAACCACGCAATATTTATGAAGTTAACAACAAGAATTAAAAGATACTAAAGAACTTGTTAACACTATTTCGCAAAAATTTTAATTGTACCTTTTTCCCACTTATGTATTTTTGAAAATTTTATTTATTTCTTATAAAAATTCAATGTTAGCCTTATAGTTGTGTGTGGGCCCCCTTTGTCTCCTGGCAACCAATATTTTTAGACCCAGTCGGCCACAGATGATAAGACAGAAACACATGCGCATTAGTTCACTGTACACTGTACAAAAATGCGCCGTGTTTCCATATGTATATACTCAGTAGACAAAGCATTAAAGATAGGGCTGATGGGCAGTTGACATAGGCATCCCCCCCCGTCGCACGGTGGAACACCCCCAAACCGAACACAAGTGATAAACAAGAAAAATGATACCGAATTTTCGGTGTAATAAGCACGTCTTTTGAATCCGTTCTGACGCAAATTAAATTTATCAAAGCTATTGAAAGTCAATGGAACCGGTATGGGAAACAATAGTGTCTGACGGAAGAGAGAAGTTTTTCAATCGGGTTTTTAATCCCTCAGATGTTGCTGTAAACGGAATCGTGAGCTTACGCCCTCTGGTTGCAGACATGTGCGTTAAGAAAAACATGAGTTTATATGAGAAACATTTCGCATCGGAAACGCTCTCCAACACCGAAAGATTATTTTTCAAATCGAACTCTTAGAAACAGAGATATCGAGAAAAATAAGATGTGACTTTACGTCCCCGGGTGGGAAAACCTTGCATTATTTTAGGAAGAAAGTATTTTCAAAAGGTTTTTCCATATGAGCGGTATCGGTACAAGAAAAAAAGTTTAGTCGAGTTTTCAGGAGCCCAGATTTTGCTACAAATACATCAGATGCAGAAATTAACACTTATGCCCCCTGGTGGCCAAACATTAGAAATTATCTTTACCAAACATTAGAAATTATGTGGAAAATATTTTCCATCAGATCTTGTATGTGATACAGGAAGAATTTTTCAAATAGGAGCTTTACAAGCAGAAATACTGCACTTTTCTAGCGGAAAGTCTATGATTTTCATGAAAATTTTGAATTTATAGGAAAAACATTTCGCATCGGAAACACTATCCAACAAAGAAGGAATTTTTCAAATCGGACTTCTAGAAGTAGATATATTAACAAAAATAAGATATACATCTACGCCCCTGGCGTAGAAACCATGCATGATTTCAAGAAAAAAATGTTCCTAAAAGGTTTGTCGACACGAGCAGTATCATAGGTCAACAAAAGAGTTTTTTTGCAATCGACATTTTAGAAGCTCATATTTTTCTGCAAATACATCAGAAGCGGAAAACAAGACTTATGCCACCTGGTGGCCAAACCATTTTTTACAAAAATTAGAAATCACGTGCAAAGGATTTCCCATCAGGAGCTGTATCCGGTGCAGAAAGAATTGTTCAAATCGGAGATTTAGAAGCAGAGATATAAGGGGAAAAGCAATTTACCTTTACGCCCCCTAGCGGAAAGTCTGTAAATTACTTGAAAATTTTGAAATTACATGAAAAACATGTCACAACATGTCCAACAAGGAACGAATTTTTCAAATCGGACTCCTTCAAGTGGAGATATTGACAAAAATAAGATATACATCTGCACCCCCTGGGGTAGAAACCATGCATTATTTTAAGAAGAAAATGTTTCTAATAGGTTTGTCGACATGAGTGGTATCGGTCTACAAACGACGTTTTTTTCAATCGAGAATTTAGAAGCTCATATTTGCTGCAAATACATCAGAAACGGAAATTAAGATTTACGCCCCCTGGTGACCAAACCAGTTTTTTTTTACAAAAAATATAATTTATGTACAAACGATTTCCCATCAGGAGCTGTATGCGGTGCAGAAAGAATCTTTTCAAATCGGACTAATTGTTGCAGAGATATCGTGAGTACAGACAGACGGACAAACCGGTAACATAAGCACGATCTTTTTTTACAAAAGACGTGCTAATAAGAGGACAGCGGGGCTCCCCAACAGTGTGTCGCAATCGATGACCATGGATAAACGTGGTGATCTAAGCGAATTTGATCGTGGACACGTTGTCGGCGCAAGACACATCGGTCATTCTATCGCTCAAGTAGAAAGAACCCAAGGGTTCCCGAGGGCAACCGTATCAAGTATGTACCGCGAGTATGCCATCGACGGACTTATCAATGTCTATAGAGAGCAAGTGGTGGCCGATAACACGCCATTGATGACCGGGGTCGTCGTGGACTATCCAGGCTCGTACAGACTGACCACTTGACAACGAGAGTGCAAATCACATCCAGGTTAAATGTCGGAGGCCCAAACGCTACAAGCGAGCGAACGGTACAACGCACGCTGTATACCCAGGGCAACGGAAGCCAACGCCCTACACGTGTTCCACTGTTGACTGCTCGTCATCGGACATTACGCCTCGCCTGGTGCCGAGAACATCAAAAGCTGGACCTTTGCAGAGTGGCGCCGCATCCTGTGGTCAGATGAATCCCGTTTCCAGCTGTACTGAGCTTGTGGGAGGGTGCGGGTGTGGCGTCGACAGAATGAGGCCATGGCCCCGTCGTGCCAGGTCGGCTCTGTTCAAGGCGGTGGTGGCTCTGCGATGGTTTGGGAAGCCTTTTCATGCGACACATTAACTCTTTTAGTGTATCTGGAGAGGTTTTTAACCGCTGCGCGCTACCAGCATGTGCTGGCTGATCACCTACACGCTTTAATGGTGTTACAGGACTAGGTGCTGACTTATATTGCAGCGCACTGTGTGGAGGGTTCGTTTGATGCTTGCTCTGTATATGGTGTTTAACCCGTATTATTTCTCCCCGAAGATGCAGATAAATTGAACACAAAGTATGAAAAAATCAACTAAAGTTAAGTTTTGCTCTTGCACTGAGGAAGACTTTTATTCAGATGTTACGGGGAATGTCACCAAGCTTTTGTCCGTCATTTTTGTGCTTTCATTGTTTCATTAACACCTCGGATCACCTTCTGTCTCTCTAATCATCGACCTCATTGCTTCCTACTTATCTTCGTCCCCCGAACTCGCGAGCCCTTCGCACCTCGCTAAAAAGCTGCTTCTTCCTCGACTTCCTGCCACCGAATTCCTTCTCCTCTCGCTCGGAGAAAACCTCCTTACAATACTGTCCCCTCGCCGGAGAGTGAAGACCAACGCATTCCTAGAAAGCGCGGCCACACCCTAAAATACCTCCTCTCTGAAAAACGCAAAGATCTTTTATTGCCTTCGCTGCCCCCCTCTTCTCTTACTCAATCCTCTGGGACGGTTGAAGAGCAATAATGTCCTGTTCTACTCTTCTAACATCGACGAAACTATAAATCTAACTAATAAATAAATAAATAAATACATCGCTCTTTCCACGTTACAGAAACAGCACAGCACCCGAAAAATTGCTTTCAGCCGCCGCCGTGGAATTGAATCACGGAGCTCTCGATAACTAGCCGAGCGCGTTAACTAACACCCCCTCATTTGAAGGGACGCGTTAGAAAAAGCGCACTTTAACAACCGTCGCCCTGCTCAACGAAATGGCGGGAATTGAAGGAAAATGATTAAAATTCCCTATTTCTAAAATGGCTACTGAACTTCACTTCTGGTAAATATGGATGTCCAGGTCTCCGCGCATCTTGCGACCAATGGTCTGTTGCACAGGACAATGCGCAGCCTCACCGGACCGCAACCACCCAGGCATGACTCGAGGAACACTCATTTGAGTTTGGAAGCATCCTGTGGCTCTCAAGGTACCCGGATTTAAACCTTGTGGAAACTCTCTTGGATGCCATGTAGTGGAACATCAGATCCATGGATCCTGGACAGACGTCTCAGGCTGAGTTGTTGACAATGTACAGCAGGCATGAATGGCATTACCTCCGGAAACCCTCCGGTATCTGGTGGAGTCGATTACTTGGTGTGTACAGGCTGTTATTCACGCCAGTGGAGTACCAGCACGCTATTAGGTAAGCATCCCTAATGTTTGGTCCATTGGGTGTAGTTACTACAAATATTAATAAATAAATTGTTATTTTACAAGCTTTGGAAACGAAAACTAATATGATGTGAGTGATGTTTTGTTTCGATATCCTCTGAATTTCAGTTAGCTGTTTCTCATACGGTATTTACTGATTATCTTAGAACTGTTCATGAGATGTGTTATGAGGAACAACCACACCAAGTAATTGACTCTTTCTCAGTGCTTTTGTCCACAGTTGCAATCAGAGATGGGTCACAGGTCAACGGGCCAATTTCTTGCGGGTCCAACGGGTCAGGTCAAGGTGTTCCTGACCCGATTTTGACCCAGTTTTATTCCCGTTTTATTTTTGAAAAGAGAAAAATATATTCCAAAGAAAAATCCACGTTGTGGAATTCTGTAGTCGATACTGGTGCCCACGATGTGAGTAATGATTTGCCATGCAAAAATATTGTCGTCTCTTTCTTAAAGCAACGAAGATTTCCACCGACCAACGTCAAACACACCTACACCATATCGTAAAAAGATACTTCCGTTGCGTTTTTTTACAGTGCGATTGTCCAGGGCAAGGTATAGGCAAACGCCATTCGCCTGCTTCTCAGCTGATTCACTCTCTCCGTGCGAAGTTCACTGTATGACCAAGAGTTACTTTTCACATCGCATCTTTTACATTGAGCATTCAGAGGTTTTCGATTGATGTGCTAACATCCCGTTCCCATGACATGTCATGTCGAAATTAACTCCTTATTTGCTAATATGGATAGATATAATATTAAGGAGGCTGAGAAAGGCATCGATGCCAACAAATACGTGCTTGTTGAAAAACACAAGGGGAAGAGTGAATGCTGGAAATTGTTTCGTCTCATTAAGGAACCGATGAATAATTCTGTGTTGTTTGGTCTTGCTTGTTGTTCAAAATGTGGAAAGTGTATAATTACAAAGAAAGATGTCGACAGTGTAATAAGAGATTATGGAACCAAAAATCTAACGGACCATATGAAAGTATGCGGACCTCCATCAAAGCGTGGAAAGAGTGAACAATCTAAATACATTAAAAAAAAATGCTTTTGTGTAATCGTAAATAATGATTCCCATTTGTAATATACTCCATGGTCACGGTCATAGTCAGCCATTACTACAGGATTACGCAAAATAGTGGCACTAAAAATGGCACTAAAATTTAGCAAGTAACCAAGTTTTATTATTAAAAAATGATTTCAGCTATCAAATATTAAGGAGTTATTGGGATGAATATATGTATTACGTTTATATATATATATAAATTGAGTTTCGAATTTATAGTTCAAAGCAGATTTGTCCGGGCCAGTTACGGGTCCAGATCGGGTCGAGTCAGGTCAGGTCGGGTCGGGTCCAGTTATGGGACGTCCGGGTCTGAAATTTTTGACCCGTTTCCAACTCTGGTTGCAGTGGCAGGTCGATTTTAGTCAACGGTCTTCTCGGTGATAATAGGTTAGACATGTATTTGTTACTGAGTGGAGAATAAATAAAGAAAACCAAAATAATCTGTGCTAAATACCTCAAAAGTAATTTACTTTCCCCTAATTTTAATATTTAATACTTGTAGTTCCCACCACGCAAGATGTTCAAAGTACATCTTGCATTTTGGGGACTACAAAATTTTGATATGGTTGAAATACAAGTGCCGAAGAAGCGATCTTTTCCATTCTTTCTGAGCACACGTTACAGAAATAATGAGAAAATGTGAGCCGATTTCATACACAATCGACTTTTTAGTCTCTATGGTCAATGAAAAAGAGTTTTGTTTAGAAAATTATTGATTAAGATGTGTTGTCTGTTGCAAAGTTCTAGGGCTAGTTTCTCTGAAAGGTTACTCACAACTTCCTTGAGGAAATCCTAAGAATATCACAGACAGAAAAATTAGGTTGATTTTTCACAAGACGGAAACCTTTTATTTGTGCTAGACAGGGTTTTCGCATTTATCCACTAATCACATCTTATATTTCATTTGTTAAGATATGTTGTTTATTCTTACGAGCAGGTAACGGCATATCAAAGTCTGCTAAGGTTTGAACTGTTTTAGGAGGTACCGAGAAGGAATCATTTGTTCGACATTTTTAGCATTCAAATATATTTAATGCCGTCCTTTCGTTTTAAGTAAGCTATTTATGCAAAGGGAGATTCGGGTAAAGAATTTAATGTTGTGTAGTGTTTTTTTTATGTGTGTGTGTTATTTCGTTATCAAAAATGCTTAGTTACAATAGAAATCAAAGACCACTGCTGTTTTATGCTGGGAATCACAAACTAACGTTTATAAAGATCGACTACAGTGTCCAAGTCTTGAAAAGAAATCTCTTAGAGTCATGCCTTAGGCGATTTTCATGTGAGTCGCAATTGAAAAGGCAAAAACAAACAAACACACACAAAAAAAGAAGAGGAAAAATGAGCAACTGTCAGAAAATTGTGCATTGTCAATCAACTCTCAAAAACATTTCCCAGATCAAACACAGGTTCAATGCCTTCTGGGAGAAAAAAATAAAATAAAAAGAAACAGTTTCTGGATTAAAAAGAAAAAAGCATATAAAAAGGGCGTTATTGGATTGTGATAGCTTGGCGGTCGTTTATTTGGGTGCACAGGATTGGTGGGCTGTGGTCACGTGGATCACGCCGTTGTGGCGTGCCAGTCGAAGATAGAGGGATAAGCTTGATTCCACACCTCCATCATCGATTCCACTCTAATCTGATACACACACACACACAAGCAGAAACACAGGAGATTCCGTATGGGACCTTTAACAAGTTTTGCCCGTGACGGCATTTTTTTCTTTTTTTTTTTTTACCTGCTGCATATGTTCCCATTCCTCGCAGTTCTTAAGACCTTCCTTGTTCGATTGGCGAAAAAGCACGTGTTCACGGTTTTTATTTCAGCTCCTCATTGTTGCAGGGAGAGATTTAATAGAAGCTCCCAGCTATTAATATTTTAATGGCCAGTGGCAGTCACAGGAATGCACCGACGCAGCCTTGGCATCATAAATCAGCAGGTTTGTAAGTAGAAAAGAATAAAGAAGCATTTTCAGGCATCTTTGCAATTGGCGTATGACTGTCATTAATTCAATCATTTTTTAAAAATAAAAATACGAGTACTTTCAATTAAAATGCTCTTTCCGATTTCAGTTTTCAAGGAGTTTTTTATAACAGTTTCAACAAAATTTCAGCCATTTTTATTACACCCAATATCGCAAAGGAAACATTCAAACTGGATGGTAGATTTTGATTTTTACTGAGGTAGAGAAATGTCGATAGCATGTCGTCATAAAACTTTTATGGAGTATTACTTTTAGAAGTTCAGATTTTGCCACATAGGTGGCGCAGAGGTTTAAGCGCTGGCTTATGACCGTTTGCCCAAGAAGGGTTCAGGTTTGAATCCCGGTGAGGCATGGGTGCTGTGTTTGTCTTACGGCACTGGCTCTCTCCCTTCCCCGGAGTCAGTGATCCTAAATTAGGGACGATGACTACTTATAGCCCATTGAGTTGCTCACGGTGGTCGTTAAATCTCCAATAAAAAAAAAAGTTCAAATTTTATTCTCATGAAGAGAATGTACCTTAATTATTTCAGTGAAAACTCGAGAAAGTTAGCAGTGTTAGTGGTAGAAAGAACAAGGTAGTCTGATGTTTCATAACTGACAAACACAGAAAGAATGCTAACGGCTTTACACACATTGATAGACATCAACAGCCCCAGCTTATACTAATGTAGAATGTATTCCGTTGTACAGTAACACAGCAAGCGTTGCCGAGTTTTAGAGATATATTTTAATTCGTCACACAACTTTAGTAGGTTCAATTTAAAAGAATATCTGGTCCCACTATAGCATCTTGATTTTCCCTGTTAATGTTTAAGATCCGCTGACGAGATCTTCCAAACAGATTACAATAACAGCAGGTATGGCATTGTGTATAGAATAACGAACAAGAATAACAGACTTAGATTTAATGTCTTTTTCAAGAGTTCCTGTCTGCTCTCAGATTTCTTGACTTCTTTCTTTTCAATCAGAGGTGAGATTTACAGTGATTGAAAAGAGGTTGTACCAGGTATTTCTCATAAATGGAAAAATATGTTCCTAATACGAAAAGTTAATGGCATGCAGAAACGATTGGTCTCTCGATGAAATTGTGAGTAGATTCAGCATCCTTGTATTCTAACAATTTCCTCACTGAAGTATCACTTTTGTGGCACAGCGCAAGACAACGAATCCCCCTTGGAAACTTATCTAGGGGCTCCTCCTCCGACAAAAATCGTCGAATAAATCGTGGGAACTTTTAGTTACTCATAGATAATGGTTGCTAATATATTAAAATTATACAGACACCGGACAAAAAATTAGTCACCTCCAGAAATGTACTTTTAATACTTAGTTACATCACCACGTGCAGAAATCTTAATCCTTGCTGGAAGAGATTCAACAAGAAGATTTAAATAACTCGAGTCAATTTTTGATCATTCTAAGAACAGTTTGTCTTGCAATTCATTGAGATTTCTGGGATGCTGAAGTTTGGATTTTACACTTCGTTCAAGGTGGCACCATAAATTCTCGATGGGATTTAAGTCTGGTGATTTAGATGGTCAGTCCATGTGTCCCAAAAATGTATCATGCTCTTCACACCAATCCATAATGGTTTTAGCTCTATGAATCCTACAGTTGGTAAACCGGGTAAGTTACTTGATGAGAATCCTGCAAATGCTGTGCAAAAGGAAACACATGATTGTATAAAATTTCTCTGTCAGTATGCTGATTAATCGTATTATTCACCTCTTACTAGTGGGCCTAATTCACAACCATTAAAACAACCCCACAGCCTTACAGACCCACCTCCTTTGGAAAGAACTCTTTGAGCACACTCAGGATTGAATGTTTCTTTAGACCTCTTGTTGACCCTACGCCTTGCGTCATTTGAGTATATGCAAAGTTTGGATTCATCAGACCATATGAAAGCCTTCCACTGATCAACAGATAAGATCAGATCATATGTAGAGGATTTTAGGAAGGGAGTGTCTGACCCCAGGTCTTAAACAACCCTTCGAAATAGGAAGCTAGGAGATTTGGGCTAGAGTGCCCGATAGGAAAGTGACACGGAAGCGAAGTAGAAAGGGGGAGAAAGACGCCCTTATTTATCACCGAGGGGGTGCAGTGCCCGGGGTCCGACGGCTTAATGTGCCCATCCGACGCACGGCGGGTATTTAGTGGTTCGAACGTTCGTAACTGACTAGGATCGAACCTGAGGTTTCCTCCATGGCAGTCACGAACGCTGACCACTAGGCCACCCGCGGCCCACTGATCAACAGTTCGTATACTGTGAGCTTTAGCCTGAGCTAATCGAGTTTCTTTGTGAGCTGAAGTTAACATTGGTTTCTATTTTGCAACTTTACTCCAGATATCCGCATTCGATGAAGTTCCCTACGCAATGTTCGCTCAGATATGGACATGTGAGGTCCATATTAACAGATTGGAAGAGTTCCTGCCTTGTTTGAAATGTGTTTTCGTTGAACAGGCGAGAAATTCTTCACCGGTCACAACTTGCCAAAGAACGGTGTTTCGTCCACAGTTTTCTCTTTTATTTTCAGTCGAGTTTGACTTACACCAATCTTCATGAACACATAGAACCATTCTTTTGCTGGCATCTGCAAATTCAGCAACTTCCTTGATGCTATGTTCTTTTGACCGGCCAAAGCTAAGACGTGATTTTGCCAGTCACTGTCTTTAGACTCATTGATTTTAATTTTTCAAAAATTTCAGCTTAAACTTTTGTCTGTAGAAAGAAGTAGCACACATTTTATTATTATCTAACAAAGAAATATTTAAATAAAATTCTATTTATAACTTCAGAAATATATCATATCAGAGAGTTACATATTTTGCTGCAAGTGACAAGTTTTTTGTCTGGTGTCTTTATATGCTACTGTGCAAATCATATCTTATATCATCATCATCAATAATTTTCAATCCACTGCTGAATGAAAGTCTTCTCAAGACTCTACCAAAACTCTCTTGAGCCATTCTCTTTTATGTCAGTCCGGTACGCTTTAGCATTTCATCCATTCATCTCCCACGTGATCTTCTTCTAGGCCTTTCAATGTCCCTTGGTATTCAGTCCAGCATTCTAGTTGCTCAACGGTGGTCAGTTCTACCAATATGTCTACCCCTTTTTTCACTTGAGAGTCTTCATTTTATCATAATTCCATCGACTCTGGTTATGTACGCGATCCATGAGTTCCTTTTTTATACATGTATGTATGTATGTGTGTGTGTGTGTGTGTGTGTGTGTGTGTGTGTGTGTGCAAGGAAAATGAAAAATTATGAAGCTTGCTTTACGCTTTAACGTGCTTTTTCTCCGGATATAACTTCAAGTGTTATGCGATGAGATAAAAGACAGCAATTCCCTAAAATTGCGGCTATTTTCAGCTATTACGAGGTCCATGTCACCTCGGTTCCCCGCCCTGCAGGGGATCGTGCGGACTGTATCGTATTCAGATGCAAGGTAGCCTTATCATTATTCGTGTAATGTTGCATTTCAAAACTGCCGAATAACTCCTTTGTTTCGATTTATGACTCGCACAAACACCAGAAGCTATAAGAAGGCGCTTGTCCAAAATTTAGGGCCACTGGCACCGTCGGCGCTGTAAAATGAGCATACCACCCATTCCTCAACGTCGGGACAAGTTAGGAGCACCCGCCTCTGACCACACGGCCAGCAAAAATCACCATTAACATCATACTTTGTATGAAAAATGTAATGGACAAATATTCAGGTCCTTAAGCGACCTAAACAGCGTTGAAGCTTTTGTATAAATCATCGTCATATCATATATAAAACAAAAAAAGATCTGGCAAGTATAAATTGTCGCCCAGATGGCCGAGATGTCAGAAGCGTAGGCTTCCGGCTAGTCGTCTCGAGCTGGGTGTAATGGACAAATCTTCAAAGGGCTAAACAGCGTTGGATCATGTCTAGAATCAATCGTCATGTCCACAGATCAAACAAGAAAGACTGTCATGTGACTGTCTATTAAACAGAATGACAGTCTTTCATTTTACCGGTGGCCGAATGACCAGAGGACCTGGCTTTTTTGACCATTCGTCCAAGCTAGTCCCGGATGAGGCGTTGGCGGTGAGTTTGCCTGATGGCTCTGTCCCGTCCCTGCCACCAGAGGCGGTAAATTAGGAACAGGCGATTGCTTACACTTAGAGTTGTACATGGTGCTACTACATTAATATTTTGGTATTCCAAACATGCTGTCAATTATGTCCATGCCCACGTCAGAGGACGAAAGAAATTTATTATTATTAATATTTTGATATTCAAAGAGTTTGGTACATGAAATTTCCAAAAAATGTCATTTATTTCCTCATTTGGTTCCTTGAATGTCAGACTGATAGTTGTAAAACTTTGAGTCGGTTGCTGTAAAAATATAAGATTTTGAAATACTTCAAACTACAGTACTAACCCGCTATTCCTACAAGATACAACTATTAGGACGTTAGATCGCTCTCGCTTGACAAATCATAATCAACATATATCTGCTCGTAACTTTTTAGTATTGTGTAAGAATCATCTGCTCGTAAATCTACCGTTCGCCCTTATCACTTCTATACTTCTATAGCTAGTCTCTCTCCTCTACGTCGCTCAACCTCTACACTAAAACTGCACTTATACATGGTTTCACTGACCCTTGACTCATTGCCAGCACTTCCAACTTTGAAAAGTCTTCGAGAGAAATAGTGTGTCGTTAAGTTAGAAAAAGTTTAGGAGAAAGAAACAAGTTTATTTAAGAATACAAAAAAATCAAATGGCAGGTTAAATTAGAGGTATGAATCAGACGACTGTGGTGTGAAAACAGAGAGGATATTTGGGGATGTCGTTATTGAACTTGCTAAAAGCAGTTTTGGAAAGTATTTATCTTTCACATTCCTGTTCTGAATTTTCATAATGGTAAAATACGTCAAACGAAGAACGTTTCCGAACAAAATATTTCTGGATTTACCTGTGTGGTTCAATGTCGGAAAAACTTATTTTGCGCAAGTTATTGTGCTAACGACTGTATAATGAATAATCATCTTTCTGCTTGTACATTCGTAATGATTATTACTGATTAGCTTTCAAAGGGCAATCCATCAAAAGAAAGACTAAAAGTTCTGTCAAAATACGCGGTACTAGCAATGCAGTGAATTGATTGCTACATGGAAATGTCGGGTCCTTGTGGTGTAACTCCACTTAAATTATAGATTAAGGTCAAGTATGGTAAGTTAAAAAGGCCGAATAGTGACACACCATTTTTACGACTTCCCCTGGGGGTGTATTGCAGGTAACTGATAAAACCATGTTTTCTCTTCTCACGAGGCTTCTGGAAAGTTCATTAATAAAATGTGTTGCTTAGTGATTTACGTAGAATGTGTCGTTCGGAATTAAATTTGTGTATAACAAGCTATTTATCTTGCAAGTCAATCACTAAGTGATAAGAGTTTGACCTCCACGAAAAAAGAAATAAATAAAAACCAAAATAAAGTTAAAAAAAAAAATGCGGAAATACACCCCGATTAGAAAGTTCTTGGAAAAAATTCGCGCATGGTCAGTCACTTGAATGATTATTCATTATGTGGAGACCAATTACTCTGCGCGGAGCAAAATGAGTAAGTGGAAAATGCATGCTTGTTTCGAAATGGAGTTCTCCATAAGTGTTGCAGTCTCTTTGAGGAAATCATATATTTCACTAATGTGCATGTTTAAACATGTCACTAATTCCATCTTCCAACTGCAAATTAAACTTAGGGTAGATTTAATGGAAATACGCGATTAAGCATTTGATGTTAAATCTGACGTCATAAGCTTTATCGATAATGAGTTGTTTTTCTTTCTATCTTGAAATCCGGATTATTTTTTTGAAGAGTTTACGTGTACTAACTAATTCGTTTTTGCCTTTCTCTAGTCGCCTTCTGAATTTTAAAAGAAATGAGCTCATAGTGTCTTTAAGATCTGAATCATAGTCAAGTCGAACCATTTTAATTCTTTGAGTTAAGAAAGAAGTTCAGTAAGGTGATTTTTTCCCGCAGATAATAATCACTCAATCCCATAATTATTGCGTGAGTGTTCCATTGAGACTATATCGCTCTAGCGTGCCGTTCATTCAATAATCGCGTACGCACCAGAACTTTCAATCCTCCGACCTGTCTTTTCTCATGGCCTTTGTTTTTGAAAAGAAATTTAGAACTATTTCAAAGCCACTCAAATTTTAAGCATCGGAACAGTTACTTATGTCCCATTGAGACTATAACTCTCTAGAAGATTACATTGGGATAAACTGTGTCGTATAATTAGAACTTTTTCAAAATTTGGGGTTCATCTGATTTGGATTTATCAACATTCGTCATCATCATCATCAAAAACCATGGGTACAATTCCCGAAGGTGTTTGTTGCCATTTTAAGCACATTGCCCCATTGAAGTCTGTTCATTGCAAAGTGGCTCAGTTCTTGAAGAGTTCCACTGCACCAGTCTTAATATCGTCAGCCCACACACAGTCAGGGCGGCCTCTTGCATTCCTTCCGTTCATTAAGCAGAACAACAATGTCTTTATCTTTCTATCATTTTTCCTTTTGCAGATGTGACCTAAAAGTCTTAGTTTTCTCTGTACGATTTTTTGGAACAGGGTCTCTTTTAGTTGTATTCTCCTGTACATTTCTTCATTTCTTATCCTCTGGGTCCATCCGATTCGTAGGATTTTACGATAACACTTTCTTTCAAAAGCAAGTATCCTTCTCTCTGATTCCGCTGTCAATGTCCAAGGCTCGCATCCAATTATCATCATTACCAATCCACTTACTAGAGAAAGGTTTTCCTATAGATCTCTGGTCAATTCCATTCCTCCCTTCGTATCTTCTCTTTCATTCCTTCTCCGGCATGCTTTCGAATTTCGTCCACCTATCTTCCGCGTGGTTTTCTCGGTCTTTTTCTCTTCCTTGGGATCCAGTCTAATATTTCAGTTGTCCAACGGTGATCCGTTAAGCTGGCAATATGTCCAGCCCATTGCCATTTCACGGAGTTTATTTTGATCATGATGCCTTCCACTCTTGTCATTTTCTTAATCCACGAGTTCCTGTTCCTATATTTCCTGGTCACACCAAGCAAGCAACTGTAAGAGGGTTGTGCTCGTTTATTTATAAGCCCTGTTCGGGTTTTATGTTTAAGCCTAATTGCAGTTCATTGCAGAAAATACTGTATGTAGCAAAGAAACCGTTGTGAAAGTTGCAGTTACAATTAATTTATTGTTTGTTTAAACTTCTAATGCAAGTTGTCCTAGAATTATCTTACTAAATTATTATTTGAATTTCTCAGTTCTCTTGATACTTATTCTATATCCTAATTATTCGCTCTTCCGTATTTTTTCTAATTCTACGTAACCTTTCATTCACTTCTGCTGTGGTTGTTCGGAGACCCGAAAACGTCTTCCTTTTCAGACCACCACCTCAATATCTCTCTCTCACACACACACAACTCCTTTCCTAGACTCCTGTGTCCATCCGAGCCTCTTTTGACCCCTAGCTCGAAGGGGAGAGCGTTTCCCGACGTCTCCTGAGCAACAAACTAATTTAGCCGTCCGAATGTTCTTTTCGGATCACAATGTACATCACTGCAGCGTAGGTCAATGAAACGATAAAAAGTACTTAACGTTTATTGAACAAGCTCTTCATTACGTAGAACGATTTCCTGGGAACATTTTTTTTTTACAACTCTTACTGATTTCCCTTGCCCGAACATTTCCCATGGTGACTCTTACTGAATTTCCTTGCCCGAACATTCCCATGGTGACTCTTACTGATTGCCCTTCGAACATTCACATGATGACTGGAAAAGATTTACCGCTAAATAATCTTTACTTTAAATGGAATTAATTCTAAAATCTTATAAAATCTAGACCTTCGTAACACAACTTTTAATACTTCCTTGTGTTACTTGCTACTTCTTTGTGTTAGCCTCCAGGTATGTCATTTTTAGTTAAGGTCCATAAGTAAGAACTGAAAGGATACATTGATTAAACACTTTTTTTTAAGGCACAATGGTAAATTGTTCTTAAAAATTGTACTGTTTCTTCCCAATACACTCCAGCCAAATTTTGTACTCCTACTAATTTCTTCTTTGATGTGGTCCTCGCTTGGCATCTGCTGTCCAAGGCGTTTGTTATTTCTAGATTTATCCCACTAACCTTTAATTTTTCGGTTCTAGTAAAAACATTGTACATCAGTTTCGTTTTCTGTGAGTTCATCTTTAGTTCTGCGTCTTCACTTTTGTCAACAAGTTCTCGGGTCATACTCTGTAGCTTGACCGGGGGTTCTTGCAAAAATGACTATGGCGTCAGCAAAACGAAGGGAAGCTAAATAATCTGCATTAATTATTATCTTCTTTTCTCTCTAGTTCAATATTTGAAAAATATTCTGAAAATCCGTGTCATATAGCTTTTTCAAGAACTCGATGTTTACTTGGGATATGCAACATCTTACGAACATATCTTTTTCAAAAAAAAAATTTTCTCTTTAGCTTGGATGCATTGTAGTATAACTCTTCCAAAAACTGGGTACCTTTTTGAACCACACCATTTCTTATGAATAAAACTTTAAAAAAAATCGGGTATCTATATTTCGGATGAGCTTATCTTATGGGCATATCTTTTGCAAAATGCTTAATGTTAGCTCAGATGTGCTGCGTCTTGCAAAATATTGCTTCCAAAAACTAGGAATTTAGTTGGGATGTACCGGTATCTTACGAACATGTACTTAGCCCAAAATTAGTATTTATTTGTGGTATATCGCATTTTATGAAGAATGCTTAGCTGGTATACATTTTGTCAAGTGATAACCTTTTCCAAAAAGTTGAGTGCTGGGATGTTTGCACATTTTAAAAGTTTTACGTTGTTACAAAAATCCTTCCCATAGACAAACAGTATCGTACAATTTTTACAACTGGACTATCCGTTACTGGCGGCAAAAAGAAAAAAATAACCTGAGAAGAATGGAATAAATATAATTTAGCCTACGCCCGGATCTGATTCAAAAAGAATTGTAGGATTCAATCTACAAATTCAAATATGCATTAAAATGGTAGGAAGAAACTGTATGAACTGTAGATTTTTGTTTCTCTAATATCTTTTGTAACGAGGTGCGGAATATGTATTGGGCAAAAGAATGGTAGCGAAACTTGTGATTAAAAATTATTTATTACTTGCTTTTTCTTACATGTGCAGGTTGCTCCGGATTAGTCTTAGTAAGTTATAACTTAATGCTTCTGTCCTCTTTTTGCGCTTTCTTTTTCTTAACTATTCGCTCTTTCTTATTTACTATCTAATTCTATGCTAGTTTTCATTCACTTTCGTCGTCCTCGTTCGGAGACCAGAAAAGTGTTCCTTCTCAAATCATTACCCTGCGACATCTCTGGCCCCTTCTTAAAATCTTTGCTTGACCCCCTGTATTCATTCCTAGCTTGAAGGGAATGGCGTTTCTCTGACACCACCTCTGCAATAAAACAATTAAGTTGTCTCGAATGCGTTTTTCAGATCACAATGTACATGATTGCAGCGTAGGCCAATAAAACGATAAAAAGCATTTAACCTTTTTTGAAACAGCTCTTCAATCCAAAGAAAGGCTTCCTGGAAACACTGTTTTACAATTTCTAATTACCCTTGTTGCCTCATTACCCCTTTCGAACATTACCTTGCTTATTTGAAAATGAAAACTAAAATCTTGTTAAATCTCCTAAACCCATGTAACACTTTTCTGAAAAAGATAAAAAATATTTGTAGCAATAAATACACGTATATACATGCGACACCTAGTGTAGGAATTGTGTGCTGCAGAAAGCTAAAACACATAAAAAACTAAGGACATGTTATACCGACGAAAAATAATTTTCTTCTCAACAGATAAAGCGGTCATATATACACGTTCTTTTTTGTTTGTTTCGGGATTTAACGACCACCGTGAGCAGCTCAGTGGGCCATAAGCATTCCCCCTTTCCTAATATAGGGCAACTGGTTCCAGGGATGGAAGAGAGCTAGTGCCGTAAGACAAACACAACATCCATGCCTCAACTGGATTCGAACCCGGACCCATCTCGGACGAGTGATCAGAAACCAGCACTCAGATCACTGTGCCGGCGGCCACTCTTTTTTAAACATGCATTCGTGCATAGATGTAATTAAAATACAAATTACAAAACTGCAATTTTTAGGAGATTTCCATTTAATGTGGCATGATGAAATTCTAACGATGACGAGTTAGTGTATCTTTTTCAATATACTAATTTGTTTAATAAATTAGCTGACATTTCTTGGGGGATTTCAGTTGTAAAATTTCGATGCAAATTTAACTTTAAAAAGTTTAAAGTTGTGTAATTTGAAACGTGATATTTGATAGTAATAAAAATTTAATTATATTTACAAAAGTGAGTAATATTAAAGGAAATTTTTCCCCTTTCCCACTCCCACCGCGTAAATAGCATGCCAACAGAGGGACTAAAGTGAAAATCCTCCAAACACGTGGCGTAAGTGAATAAACAAAGACATCGCTCTTTTCACGTTTTATCAACACACAGCAACCGAAAAATTGTTATCCGGTCACCGCTGGGAATCCGGTTGCTGTGCGTTGATAAAACGTGGAAAGAGCGATGTATTTGTTTATTCACTGACGCCACGTATTTGTAGGATTTTCACTTTGGATCTCGCCCTTTGGATTTAATCATCTTCCTCAAGCATATATTGTTCCTTATTAACGATTTTAACATTTTGTCCATCCTTAGTTGACTGCCGTATCACATTCACCTGTAATATTTCATCAGTATCGCTCATTGTTTTGTTGTTTATTTTGCCATATGTGGTACGCCTGTATTCCCTATTTTTTGCCAATAAAGTATATTTTGAAATAACTGCTATAATTAATATATAGCCAGTGCCGTTAATGCCCACCAGATGGAGACGTCTCAGTAGCTGAGCCCATCTTACGCATTTATGATGTCAGAAACTGACATAAACACACACATAGCGCCGTTGATTGTTGGCCACCGTAGCGTAAGGCTAACGTGCTCGGCTAGATATCGAGAGATCTAGGATTCGGATCCCCAGCGGTTACCGGATAACAATTTTTCGGTTGCTGTGTGTTGATAAAAAGTGAAAAGTGCGATGTCTTTTTTTATTAACACAGGGACTATTTAGTGATTGATTATCTCGCTTGAAATCCCCAGAATCTAGACCATTTCAGTAGCACGAGAGGGACAAATAACAATTTAATTTACAAGAAATTAAGGAGGTTTTGAATAAATAAAATTTCAATTACTCTTACTTTGAACTTAAAAATATTCCCTCGTCATTTTTGACGGGTATAATAATATTGATAACGCCTAAAAAATTTGATTGCGCGAAGGATGAATGAGGTTTGCTGTCGGAATCCTAATAGACTTACGCCTCAGAAAACTGTCATTTCATGTATTGGGATTATTACAGCAACGTGGAAGTCCTTCAAAACAAAGCTGATGACAGATTATAACAATTTTTTTAAACATTGGTAAAGATGATAAATCAGGTGCATAAAATGAGGATAAAAATAGCTGGATTAAAACAATATTTCCTAAGCGTTCATGTGCAATGTGCACCTAATCCAATGAGCTGGGCAGGCATCAAAACCACTTGGGTAAAAAAAAATATTTTCTCAGCTTCTCTTACTAACGCAGTAGAAGTTGGAACTCGGATTGGAACCCTTATTTTTGCTGATCTCCCCATTTTTATTACCGTTCTTTCCGCAATTGATTTTAAATAAAAAAAAATGATTAAAGACATTTCATAATTATTTTTTTTATTGGAGGTTTAACGACCACCGTGAGCAACTCAATGGGTTATAAGCAGTCGCCCGTCCCTAATTTAGGGTCACTGCTTCCAGGGGAGGGAGAAAGCCAGTGCCGTAAGACAAACACTACACCCATGCCTCACCGGGATTCGAACCCGGAACCCTTTCGGACGAATGATCAGAGGCCATCGCTTAGACCACTGTGCCACCGGGGCGGCATAATTTTTTTTTATTTTATAAAAAGTGAGAAGCTCAAACTTACTTCTGGAATGCTTACAATTTAACTGACAGGAATGCCTTTCCTCCGCCGACTAGCATGGGTGCACTAGTTAGTACAATGAACTTGGTTACGGTTTGTTGTGATTGGCTGGCGCTGATGAGTTCTTTTGAGAAAAGACTCAATATCTGCCTCTTTCTCGGCGTGGGGAAATCACTAATCCTCATTCTCGCATTCACTATCTGCTCGCACGAGGCTACTTTGCAAGAAGCATTTGAGAATGAAGAGGACAATGAGACGAACTTAGAAGGAGGCGAACGGCATTTAAGAAAAGTGTTGTTTTGACTTTTGAGAGCCCGAATTTTATTTATTTATTATTAGTTCTGCAGGCAATTGATTTTCGATTTATGAAAATTAATTAGGGATTTGGGAATTTTAATCTAAAGTGCTTACTGCACGGAGGAAGTTAAGTCGCTGTGCGGCCGCGCGCGAGCGTAGCTTAGAGGGAACATTGGATTCAAGCAAGTAAGGGTGTTGGCGAATATGCTACAATAGCTTTTCTAAAAATAAGGAAGAGTTGCAATCGTGTTGTAGCTGCAAAGATAACCTCACTGCGGGGTGTTGAGAAGCACGATCTCTTTGAAACGCTTTTATCTGATTATTTTGGGCACTGTTTTAGAGTTTTTTTTTATTCTCTCTGCATTTCTATCCCCCTTACCGCATTTTGTGGTTTGTAAACTACCAACTTCAAACCCATCAGATCTACTGCATTCATGACTCAATACAGCACAGGCTAATCACTTGGGGATTTTCAGGTACACGAAGTATTCTTTCTTTGTTGCAGTGCCACTTCATAAGCCCTGTTATCAAAAGTAGATACCATCTGGTGGGAATGAGGCTTCAACAATTCCTGACATGTGGGAGGAGTTCCTGATGAAAAGTTGTAATATTAGACATTTAAACATTCGAGAGATAACTTTCAGTGAGAACAAGGTAACCACGCGTACCGATTTTCGCTGGAATTATCCCACATGTTATCAGAAGGATAATTTTAAGCAATGAGCGTAATATACGCTGCGTCTCAAAATTTCGCATGCTATCTGTTCTAAGGATTGAACTTTGATGACTGCTACTGAAAATTTTTGCATATTCCTCTCTCTCTCTCTCTCTATCTCACACACACACACACACACAAAAGAAAGACACACACGCACACACCCCTGTATATACAAAAGTACTGAAACATCCGCACCAGTGGCGCACCCAGGATTTCTTTATGGTGTGGCGCAAAATATTTAAGAGGTATTCATAAATGTAGATACCCCGGAAAAAACTTTTCCCAAAAAATATTGGGAAGCGACAAAAATTTATCCGCCATATTAAATTGCATTTCCAATGATCGGTAAAATATGTATTTAAAAACATGTACAAATGTATTTAAAAGTAAGCAGCAGAAGGACCAAGTAATACCTCATAGGTAGCGTCCAGCCAAAGGATATAAAGCTGCGCATGACGAACGTCAACTTCCGTTGAGATAATGTAAAACAGTCGATAACAGCGCCCTCACATCCTGGTAGATTATGTGCTCCGCCGGAAAGCTAACATTCAGGAACAAAAGGCGTTAGGAGACTACGACACCGGAGGTTTTCTTTGATCCACGACTGTTTCCTTCGATCTGATGACTATTTGCTTAGAGCAGTTTTGTTGTTGTTGTGGATTTCTGATATCCCGCCCTTCCCTTATTTTGGTGATACAAATATGCAATAGAAATTAATATTACTATTTAAATTAAATTTTAGCAAATATTATACTTAGGCCTAAGAATCCGTACAAAATGCAGAAAATCCGTAGTATTTGGCATGAAAATGTTTCTGAAAAACTGAAGAGCAAATAAAAGCCTTAACTAACGCGATTGATGCAACAAAATTAACACATTCGATTAGCAAAGCGATTATGCTACCGAGAAGGCAGTAACCACGTGCTGTGAGTAGCTCGGCTGGCTTCCTAGGGATCTTTGATAGCACATAGCCTGTAAAACCGAACTAGAAGAATTGAAGTCAACAAAACAACACAAGCACGCATGCGTAGTCTGCTCCGGCATCAGCCTGTATGTTGGTTTCTGTGCGCTGCCTCTGGCAATCCAGGATACGTCGGCGCTAGTTACATCTCGCCGTGCCTTAACTTCTTCTTAGTTAAATATTTTTTGGCCAGCCCTACTGCACCACCCCCACTGAGTGCGCCACTGGTCCGCACACACAAGAATATGCATGGAATATAAAGAAACAAATGCATACGCGCACGCATGCTGCTTTACTAAAAAATTTAGCATGCATAAAAAAAAAAAAAAGAAAGAAAAAGAAGCACACACATGCATACAAAGGAAATAATGAGAACATACACATGCATGTAAAACAACTTAAACGCACACACGCATGCAAAAAAAAAGAAAAAAGAAAGAAAAGGAACATGTCGCTCAGGTAAGCGTGTAGTCGGATGCCGGAGCTTCTGGCTAATAGCCCGACCCGCGGATGAGGCATTGTTTGGCTGTCCGTTTGTTTGTTTGGAGGTTTAGCTGCCACCATGAGCAACTCAGAGGGGGCTATAAACAGCCGCCTGTGCTCAATTTAAGACCACTGACTGCCATGCGCATCACCTCTGCCACACCCAGAACTGGAATCCGGGGTCATGACCATTCGCCCGGATTGTCACTGAATCCGGGCGAATGGTCAGAATCCTACGCCTCAGACCACTCAGTTACCGGGACGATGGGTGAGGAGCCGTACTGCGCTGGTTCTCTCCCTTTCTCGGAACCAGCTAACGCGAATTAGGAACGGGTGATTACTTACAGCTTTAGATGCTTATGGTAATCGTTGACCCCCCCCCGAAAAACAGCGCGCACACACACACACACCTTTATGTGAAATAACTGAAAAACATATGCACCAAAAGTTGAAACGCTCGCTCGCGGAAAAGGTGCCAGTGAAGTTTTCCAATGCCAAAAATGCTCTTTTATGCCGTCCCGGTGTAGCGGTGGCTTATGTACTGGCTTCTGACCATTCGTCCGATATGGGTCCGGGTTCGAATCCCGGTCAAGCATGGATGTTGTGTTTGTCTTACGGCACTAGCTTTCTCCCTTCCATGGAAACAGTGGCCTAAATTAGTGAAGGGCGACTGCTTGTAGCCCATCGAGTTGCTCAGGGTGTTCATCAAACCCCCAAACGAAGCAATGCTTTTATAAAACTCCCATGAGCATCCGATGCTAGGAAGAAGCCACACCTAATTTAGATCAACTGATTTCTAGAGGAGAAACAAAAGCAGTGCCGTAATAACGCACTTCTTTTAACTCTAAGAAAGTTTTCCTTTACGAATACTTACTAAAGAATAAAACGCCAAATCTATAAATCTTACTAACGCGAATGAACAAACTTTCAGAGTTTCCTTACTGGTTGTTTAGGAAGTTTTCAGGCATCATTTTTTTTTTTTTCCATTTTCATTTTCAAGAAATTATACTTCCTTGCAAAACTGGAATTTACGTAAACTGTAACCCACTGAAAACTTCGGAAAAATAACACCAGATTTGCTCTTCAGAGTTCTCTTAGTATGTTCGTTTAAACCTCCCTCCCTACAAGATAAATAAATGAAATGGAACAAATAATCCTTAGTATGGGGGATTAGCTTTCCCGTGCGAATCTAATTTATGCTGAATCCGAAATTTCATAATCAAATCTGGGATTAACATAGCGTAGGGTAAATATACCTGCCAACTTCCCAAATGTTGGGTAGCTGTACTGTTGGAAAGAAAGCACAACATGCTCGACATACAATGCTCCATGGAGCATTGTCTGTCGTCATTGTCCTTGTGATTGTTTTTACACTTGTTTGAATACTCAGCTATAGTAAATGTGTTATATGAGGCCAAGACAGCGCCAAAGCTGGTAAATCCATTATATGAAGTCCAGATAATTCCGAAGATTCGATTCTATATTGCCAAGATTTTCTGCATCAATAAGCTCGTTGATTAACGATTACTAAATTACCGTGATGAACGATGCATAAATTTAATCACTCATTTTTCTCCTGAAAAAAATAAAAAGTATTCTCCTAAAATGACAAATTTGTTTACGAAATTTGTCATTTAAGATAATGTACTGATACCGTCGCTGGCACCAAAATGTTACGACAGTGGGTCATCCCACCGCTGCCAATCAATTTAACAACCGTAGCCGAGCAATTAGTATATTTCTTCACTGATTTCCTTCGACGTAGTTCTTGGCGCGAAAACTGTATTATATGGGCATACACTTAAACACTTTGAACCAATCACATGCGTACACATAAATAATGTGTTCTATGACTGCGCTGACTGCCTAAACAAATATTTAATTGGTTATAAAAACATAACAATGGCACACATATGAATAAAATTTAGCTGTCTTCTGAACATAAGTATTGGGTCAACTGTGACCTAAATCAGTTCTGCTGATAGTTTTAATGAACTTAAATTCCACAGTTCAGTCTTACTATTTCTCAGTTCAGTTCTTGCAATATATTAGTTCAGTTCCTCAACTAACTGCGTAGCAGATGTAACAATAAAAACAAAACGTTTCTACTTACATGGATGCTGTCAATAATAAATCCAAATTGTAACTAAACATTTCACCTGTATATTTGTTAGGTATCTAAGCCACCGCTCTTACGCTATCAATTTCCTTGCGCCGGCTTTATCCCGTCGTACTTACACGTAGTGGCTGCGCTGCTTACGTAACCACACACACACACACACACACACACACACACACACACACACACACACACACTTGGGGCCTCGCTTCGCCCCGTAGGACCAGCTCGCTTCCTTCGCCGCTTCAGGGAGAGGATGCTGATTGCACACAGCCGTAGTTGGACTCGAACCAGAGCTTCGCTTCTCATTGGAATGACCACTGTCCACTCGCAGACTTCTTAATTCCTATGTAACTTTGCTTCCATTGGGCCAACCAGTCGCTAATTTCCATTAGGCGCCCAGCCTAGAAATTGCTGCTTTATCACGCGGATTTAGTCATTTCGCTGTCTTTATGCGGCAAACTGGCATCTCCAGCTGCATCGAGTTGTTGCTTCTCCGTTTCTTACCCAATGCGGGGAGATTTGCTGCTTCATTTCCCAATTCATATAGCAGATCCATGGCATCCAGCCTTTCACATCGGAGAGCGTATAGACAGCTAAACTTTCTTCCTTATGTTCATGCCAAGTGCGAAATCTTATTTTTCTGCACGGACCACACAGAGAGCAATTGTTCTCGAAAATGCCTCAGACAATCGACGAAGTTACGATTATTCGCTAAACCTTTTGTCCCCCATCTTCATTCATTTCTACTCAAGTGGCTCCTCTTCGAAATGTAACTCCTTCCCCGTTTAGACTGGCCGTTAGCTGCAACCTTAGATTTATGACCTAACAGAGCTATTCTAAGACCACCCAGCCAGAGGAAGAATTCTTCGCCTCTTTTCTTTCCAAACCCCCAGATAAAACTTTCTCTGCTGTTTACACTTTTAAACTCCAATCAAGCCTCTAACATAATTAGTACCTAATTAATTTCATACATGGCGGGGGTGGGTCGTTACAATACTTTCCACTCAAGATTTTCGTAAAACTCAGATATTTGAGGAAATTTGTTAAACAAACATTCAATTCAACGTGTTAATCGAATTTCATTACAGTATTAATAAGCGGCTATAGAAATCTTTAAGCAGATATAAAAACATGAAAACAGATCTGCAATTGAAGTCCTATCGTCTTGTGTTTATCAACGAGCTTACTGATGCTGATTTGGAGAAACGGAGTGCCGTATGTGCAAGATTTTTGGAGCAAAGAAAACCCACATTATTATGAGGAGTTGGAGAACAATCCGCTACATGTGATAATTTGGGTTGCGCTGTCCAGTAAGCCCTTGACAGGCCCCTATTTTTTCGACAGTTCGATCAATCAGCATTCCTATCTCGCCATGCTGAGGGACTAGTTTGTTCCCGAGTTGCAAAGACGTGGTCTTTTAGCAGAAAGCTGGTTTCAACAAGACGGCGCTCCAGCTCATTATGCTATCCGCTTTCGGGAATATTTGGATGAAGTGTTTCCTGATAGGTGGATTGGGAGAGGATCTGCTCACCTGCCTACTCCTCTCGAATGGCATCCACGGTCCAGATTTCTCCTCTTGTGACAATTCCCTATGGGATATTATTGAAGACTGTGTGTCCATGACAAGGTATCAGACAACCGACCTGTTGCAGGACGCTGTTTGTTTTCCATTTACACAAATTGATAAGGCTTGTCTCTGTAAAATCTCGCATAGGACAGGCAGACGAATTATTTTGTGTCACGAAAATGGTGGAAGTCATACTGACCTTCTCGATCGGTAACTTCGTAAATTGTTCTGCAGGGGCAAAGAAGACATTCGTGCCACCCTGTATAAGAGTGAAAGTAAACAGTAATATTGCGTATGTGTTGCCCTCACTTATTTGTATGGTCTGGTCAGACCCACAGAAAAACATTAAATGTGGAATTCGTGTACATCAGATGCCCTTCTTGGTAAAAGGCCGCAACAACTTTCATCTTGCCCCATATCTTGGTATGTGGAATATATCGACAGAACCAAACTACGGGTGCGGGGTTCAGATCAGATCAGATGTAGAGGATTTTAGAAAGGGAGTGTCTGACTCCAGGTCTTAAACAACCCTTAGAAATAGGAAGCTAGGAGATTTGGGCTAGAGTGCCCGATAGGAAAGTGACACGGAAGCGAAGTAGAAACCGGGAGGAAGACGGCCTGATTTATTACCGGGGGCCAGTACACGGGGCCCGACGGTTTAACGTGCCCATCATACGCACGGCGGATATTTAGTGTTTCGATCTTTCGAACCTGCCGGGGATCGAACCCGAGATCTTCTGCGTGGCAGTCACGAACGTTGACCACTAGGCCACCCGCGGCCTATCGTTGGGGGGGGGGGTTACATCTAATAGAACATTTTGTAGGTCTGGGAGAACGGGGATTGAGATAAGAGGATTAACATTGGGGTGTTGGCAAACATCCAGTATGTGTACAGAGTTTTAAATTTATAAGTTTCTCTCCCTCTCTTTTGGTATTAAAGAACATTCAGTAATCTTAAAATGTCACGGAATTTATTCTTACTGTTTTCGGATACCATAGTGTGCGTATACATCAATCACATAACGGATAACCATAGCATTACTGAATGCCCTATGCAATCATAAGAGCTAATATGTTTAAATTGCAATGAATGCGGGTGAAACAAGATATTGCTTTAAAGTTTAAGAGATAAAACGCGTATAGAATTAAAAAAACCTCAGAAAATATTACTGTGTCGCATTTTTTCACGCATCACCGCATTTTGCTCACAATAGCAAAACGTGCGATGGATTAGTGAAAGTTAAAATCACCATTGTTAGAAATTAACGATTTAAACTCTAATAAAATTATTTCAATGATGGAAATTTTATGCGAGATAACTAACAAACCATATGGGCTTGATGTTTTTTTTTTTTTATCCAGCCCCTTCTTTTAGCTTCTGAAACATGGTACTCATTTCGAATTTAGGAAATAACGGGAAAATTCAAAATTTGTCATCAACATTTATTCTCAACTTGCCTGAAACGTTGAAAAAAATATCTGGAGGGGAAAAGAAAAGAATACTGTAAGCAATATAGAAAAATGACGGATGGACAGATAAAGTAATCACAGATTTCTTTTAATTCTTTGCTTTCAGGTAGAGGTTTTCTTCGCTATCCGAAAGTAGAGCGTTCCTATAAAACCTTTCGTAAGCCGAAACGGCGTAAAGCGAAGAAGACATTACCATTAATTTTTATAGGACATGGTTTTTGAGCGTAAAGCCCCAAAAAATAACCTACCAAATCATGCCGAATAACACATAAAGCCTAAAATAACGCTAACAAATAGTAAAAGCAGGAATGATATAAATGCACAGCATATTTGATAAATACACACTTTACACATAACTGAATACCGACTAAAAGAGACCACTTAACTACTAGCAGAACCAATAGTAACTTCGGCAGCTTTCAAGATTCTTTTTCTCTGCGTGTAAATAGTGCGAATGGTGGACGCAGGCAAGTTCAACACACGTACAATGTCTTTATTTCGTTCACCATGCTCGAAACGTTTAACTATGCGCAGTATTACGCTAAGCCTAGTATAACACCCTTACGAGCTCTCTAAGGCTTTTCTGATACCTTAGGATACATCTTGCTAACGGACGCACAAAAAAAAAAAAAAAAAAATAAAAAAAAATCGGATAAAACCCAGATGATTACAGATATAGTTCAAAGCTATGGCGGTTTGATGTTGAGTGTAGTTTCCGGGGAAGGAGCTTGGCGGCGCCACTCTCGCTGCTCGGGGTGAGCGCTGCATCTATAATGGCTCGCTGCAAAATAAACGCTGAACGGTATTTTCGCTTTTCGCCTTTTTTCGTAAAAGCAAAAATCCTCTTTGAATTTCTTTCGTTTAGCCAAAACGTTTACTAATGTAGGTCTTTCCTAAAAACGAAGTAGCGTAAAGCGAACTTTCAAAAAACGGGGGATATTTGGATATTTGGTATTTACTAAAACGTCATATATATAAAGTACGGTCTTATTTCTTAAAATTTACTTTCTCTTTATCGGTTCGGTCAAAGAATTAAATAGAGAACTGGAAGGGTAATGAAATGAATGGTTTCCTATGATTTACGTATTTAGCATTAAACCATTCCAGAATTTAAGCAATATTAAAGCAAAAGGCGAATGCATCTAGAAAAGGGTCGGATATGCAGCCTTAGTAGTACAGAATTTATCTAATATTTTATTTGTTTATGTATCTATCTCATTGGGTTACCAAAGCATTAGTAATCGAATACATCGCGTTATTTAAAATATGACATAATGTTTTTAATGAATACACTTGTATTTATGCTGTGGGCTAGAAAGTCTGCACCCTTAAAGCATTAGTTGTCTTGCATCTGTAATACTTGTAACCTGGAGCTTCTGAACGTTATGACCCAGAGAACTGGCACAATATCCTTAATAACACAATGAGCAATGTTAGGCTTTTTAATTGCTAGAAGAGAATAGTGTGCTTATATAAACGGAGTCTTTATTGATCTCTAAGGGACATCACTCGAACAGCTCATCAATGTTGATAATCAGAAACGAAAGAGTTAACTTTGGAAAGTTCATCACTCACTGCATTCTCAATTAGAAAAATTACTCAAAATGGCGTAAAGACTTACCGAAGCTGCACCCGTGTGGGTGGCATTTGCATAAAAAAAAAAAAAAAAAAAATTCTATCCAGCCTTCTCAGAAAAAAGTTCAATCAAAAAAAGCTGTGCAATGCCCTAATTAGTGTAAAAAACCAATCCCGTCATTCTGCTTGAAAAGCTCGTGGATATATTTGCGCTGAAAATTTCGGAACGTGCATCATTTGGACCCCTTACTCACTTTGAACGTTCCAGAGCTATGCACGAAACAATCTACCGTTCGCCATAAACAGGCTTCAGACGATGCATTTTTTACAGCTTTCATCGCGAATATTTCCGCGAGTTTTGCAAGGAGAATGACGGGGTTTATTTTTTTAGATTAATTAAGACATAGCGCAACTTTTTTAATTTGAACTTTTTTCTGCGAAGGCTGTAAAAAATTTTTTATTTCTATTTTTATGCAAATATTTTTATCCACAGGAGTGCAACTGCCATGTCATAAATTTTTATGTCATTTTGAGTACTTTTTTAATTGAAAATGTGTATCTGTGATCAACCGTTGAAGAGATAAAAGCTTGTTTCAATCTTTTTGAAACACTCAGTATAGCCTTAACGAAGGTATAGCCTACAACGGAAGACTGCACAAATCTATCCTTTTTCAACACTGCTCTCTCCCCACATTATATACGTGCATCGTTCTTATTTTGTCAAAACCTACACAACATGTCATTCAGGCCTGACCCTAAGTCTACTACTGCCACATAACATTCAGTGAGTGAGAAAATATAAGGTTACGCTTGAAACGCTTAAAGAGAACGAACTCAAAATTTACATAGGAAAAGAAACTAAAAATGAAAGTTAAAATTAAATATATACTGGAAATCACTGGTTTCAAAAAGAAAAAAAAAAAAAGAAAACTTAACGCTTTCTCAAAGCATAGGAGAATAAAAAAGATTCCCGAGAACAAAAATTGTCAGAGAACGTTGGTGCATACATAGATAGAAGGACAGACAAATTGGCTGCTTGTAGCACCTATGATTTGTAAGATAAGAAAAGAAAAAGAGAGTAGAAAAATAAGTGTCGGTAGATTTTGATCTCGGAATTGTCGCGGGACATTTACTTCAAAGCTAAAGAATTTTCGGTTTACTCCTGAAAGATAAAAATTAGCAAAAAAAAAAAAAACTGTTTGGTTCCAATCGATCACAAATAACGTATATTGATCACCTGCATGCGATGCAGTGCAAGCCGGTAAAACAAGTTCAATAATAAAAGTTCTTATCGCAAAATTTTCCGATAAAAATTAGCCGTCGCTACCATAAATTACATATTCTGGACATGTGTATCCCCGATAATTCCAGAATGCCTCGTCATTCCAAAAATTATTTCGGAGGCCTTTCTTTTCGGTTTTAGGTTCAAACAGAGGCATGGCACGCTTAAACACCACGACACCCTTCGCTGAGCAACGAGTTCGTTTCGAACAAGATTTGTGTGTGTGTATGCGTAGTTCTTTTTTTTTTTTTTTTTTTTTTTTTTTTACCCTTGCAAACATGTGGAGAATTCTGTTTTGATACTTTTCTCGCTTTTTACAGCTTGATCTACCTTTCCTTTTATTTGCATTATTTAGTGATTTGGATTTTTTTGCACAAGTTTGCTTGCTTTATACCGAAAAAAAAAAAACATGTTCAAAAGAAATATATATTTCAAATCAGTCATTGCAGTTGTAATGAGAGATTCAGTAGACAATTGAATACAAACTAATCACAAAAGAGAGGGAAATAAATGTTCAACGCAAGATAAAAAATGCCAAAATTCTGAAGATTCATCAACTTAGTTACTAGTTTCGTGCAATGAACAGGGTATATTGAAGTTTAATTTCTAAAAAAAGAGCATCACAGTTGGGTACGCTACTGACTTTGAGCACGTCTTTTGTAAAAAAAAGATCGTGCTTATGTTATCGGTTTGTCCGTCCGTCTGTGGACACCATACCTCTACAACTATTAGTCCGATTTGAAAAATTCTTCATTGCATTGGGAAGCTTGAAATATGCGAATGATGATCCTTTATTTCGTTTTTTTTTTATGATCCACATTTTCGCCGCTAGAGGGCGTAAAAGCAGATGGTATCGAATTCAAAATACATTTTATTCCATATAATTGCTTGCTTCTAAACATCCGATTCAAAAAAATATTCTACCTTTCGATTCCATTTATGTCAAAAAATATTTTAGGTGTAGTAACTTTTGGAAGTTACGCATAGATTTTCCGCTAGGGGGCGTAAAAGTTAATTGCGTTTTCCGCGATATCTCTTCTTCCAAACCTCCGATTAAAAAAAAAAAGTTCTTCAGCGGATACAGCTCTTGATGGGAAATCTTTTGCATATATTTCTAATTTTTGGTAAAGAATGGTTTGGCTAAAAGAGGGCGGGGCGTAAGTGTTAATTTCTGCTTCTGATGTATTTGCCACAAAATCTGAGCTCGTAAAATCTCGATTGAAAAAATTCGTTCGTGAAACGATGCCACTTACGTCGGTAAACCTTTTCGGAATATTTTCTTCTTAAAATATTGCATGGTTTCTCCGCTAGGGGCGTCGATATAAATCATATTTTTGTCAATATCTCTGCTCCTAATGGTCCGGTTTGAAAAAATCCTCCTTTATTGGATTGCGTTTCCTGTGCGAAACGTTTTTCAAATAATTTCAAAATTTTCAAGTAAATCATGGACTTACGATTAGGGTGCGTTATGGTAAATTGCCTTTCCCCCGATATCTCTGCTTCTAAAACTCCGATTTGAAAAATTCTTCCTGTATCGCATACAGCTCCAGATGGGAAATGCTTTTCATACAATTTCTAATATTTTGTAAAGAACGGTTTAGGTACCAGGGGGCGTAAGTGTCAATTTCTGCTTGTGCTGTATTTGCAGCAAAATCTGAGCTGAAAACTCGACTGAAAAACTTCTTTCTTCGGCCAGATACTACTGTTTTCCGTACCCGTTCCACTGACTTTGAATAGTTTTGATAAATTTAATTCGTTCCCATTACACCCGAAAATTCGGTGTCATGTTTCTAATTTTAATTACTATCGAGTTATCTCATATTTCTGATAACAATGGCAAAAATAACATGCTTTTCAGAAGTACATATATGCAGTGGAACATCGGTTTTTTACATTTCGCACTTTTATACGGAACGATGCCTTATCCCGATATTTTACTGTAGTTTCTATCCCTTTTTCAGTTTGGCTACATATGTACGCCTTTTGCGATTATACGTAAATATTTGAATTTCAAATTATCAAAAATACACGATTCTTTGATTTTTTTTTTTATACATAACCCGGTATGTTACAACTTTGAGGGAATCAAGACAGTATTGCTGCGTTCCTTCCTGGTGCAGCCAAATTTTAAAACTTGATCCCATTAGAGAAGGGTATGTTGTTTACTTTCGGCTTGGAAGAAAAACGGTTTGCCATTTCACGGTTCACACACATACGCACTATTTAAAAATTCATAAATCTTTGGGACGTAACTTTGCGGCTCTACCATTTTGTGGCATAGTAGAATAGAATCCTAAATGCATCTATCATCAATATATTTAAAAATTGATAAATCTCTGGGACGTAACTTTGTGTCTCTACCATTTCGTGGCGTAGTAGAATAGAATCCTAAATGCATCTATCATCAATATATTTAAAAATCGATAAATCTCTGGGGCGTAACTTTGTGTCTCTACCATTTCGTGGCGTAGTAGGATAGAATCCTAAATGCATCTATCATCAATATATTTAACAACTGATAAATCTCTGGGACGCAACTTTGTGACTCTGCCATTTCGTGGCATAGTAGAATAGAATCCTAAATGTATCTATCATTAATATATTTGAAAATTGATAAATCTCTGGGACGTAACTTTGTGGTTTCACCATTTCGTGGCGTAGTAGAATAGCACCCTATAGGTGTATCTTCAATATTCATCACTTCAGTTTCAATTGGGTGCACCCAGGATCCGCAGTAATAAAAAATAAAAAAATATTAATTCACGTGTTACATATTGTAGCACTGGTCTCAGATTCTTACTTGTGAGGATTTCACTTAATATAGAATCACGAATTTTATAGACAGATAGACCTGCCGAAAGAGAAGTTTGAGTTTCATGTGGTTCATGAGTTTTTGAATGCCATAAAATAAATTACAATATGCAATTCTTCTTTTCTTTCTTTTGCAGCCAATTCAGCATTAAATACTGTAAGTAATTATTAAGGAACATCTTGTAGTCCTTTTAAAGCATAAATTTTACAATAGTATTTAATATTTTGAAAAAAAATTTATACTTGTTTTACATCTTTGCGTCTTCTAAGGCCATTTCCTAGGAAAACGTATAAGCGATGCATTTTGTAAGAGCCGAAAAAAGGCGTCCGCCGTTTAAACATATATTTTCAATCCATTTTTCAGGCGTTTCTTAGAAAGAAACCATTTGGAGAAGTTTTGTTTGAAATTCTAAACTAACGAAAATAGCTCAAGAGGATTTTAATAAAATTTCTTTTCTCTGGAGTTGCTGACTTTCGCATTTATCTTCTAAAAACAACGTAAGACCTCTGGTAATGACAAAATGTTTCTAGACAACATGCATATCTAAAAAAAAAAAACGAACTTAGATCCACTTAGTGACAGCAGTTAGGATGTTGACTTTTATAAAACTAATTCATATCTACTTTGTAACAGCAGTCAGGATGATAACTTTTATAAAACTAACTTAGATCTACTTAGTGACAGCCGTTAGGATGTTGACATTTATTAAACTAAATTAGATCCACTTAGTGACAGCAGTAATAAGGATGTAGACTTTTATTAAACTAACTAAGATCCACTTAGTGACAGCAGTCAGGATGTTGACTTTTATTAAACTAACTTAGAATCACTTCGTGACAGCAGTTAGGATTTTGACTTCTATAAAACTAATTCATATCCACTTTGTAACAGTGGTCAAGATGCTGACTTTCGTAAAACTAACTTTAATTCATTCATTAACAGCGGTTTAGATTTTGACTTTTCGAAAGTGAAATAGCAGATGCAAATATTGAGTGAAACATACGTGTTGTGCTCGTTCTTTCACTCTGGTTCTCACCCTTCCTTGAAACCAGCATCTCTACATTAAAGATGGATACAACTACCGCACTAAAGCAACTGTCCTTCCTGAGGGATTAGCGACATAGTGTTGAAATATAGATATTTTGTGTCTCAAACATGGAATCACATTCGAAACATGCAGATGATTCATATGGATTACTAATGTGAAAGGGATTAGGTATGAGGACATAGGGGAATCAATAACTGCCGTGCTGTGTTACTGTTACTACAGTTTTAATATTAAGTTTGTGCTTTTCTGACAAAGAAACTTAAGGAATAAAATTAATTGATATTTAATGGAAATTTTCAAATGGGATCTTTTTCAATGATCAACCGGTTCAGTACGTTCCACTTCGGTGCATAGGATTTTCTGTGAAAGTAACACGAAAAATATCTCTTGCGATTGAGTTATGTGTGTAGAATTCTCTTCAAGTGAAACGAACAAAAAATAATAATAAAAGCAATCATAATCAAGTGTAGCGCGGATGTTCGCCGTTTCGCTTTGGGCTGATTTTTGGGATATACCTGGATCTCAACCAGAAGGTCCGGGTTCACTTTCCGATACCGGAAAAGTTTTCTCTCTGTTGCTTGTTGATAATCACGGGCATAAAATGGTTCTGAATGTTTTTGGAGATTAATCGCTAAAGCAATACACTATGTTACTGCCTGTACATATTGTGTAAGTTTCTGAATGAAACTGGCATGGAAACTTTCTTCTAAATGAGTTTTAAGTGCTGCAAGTAGAAATAAGCACTTTTTTTTTAAAGCCCGGGTCCAGCCCCGGCCTGGAAGTTTAAAACCTGGGTCTGGCCCGGGCTCGTTATATCATTATTTATGACAGGTCCGGCCCGGCCAGGCCCGGGTTTGAACATTTGTGCAAATTTTCCCTACGCGAATAAGGAAAAAATGAAGCATATTGTTTTACTCCTATTTATATTTCCCTCAACAGACAAGAATGCTAGTGCTTCCCTTTAATGTCGACCCCCCCCCCCAAAAAAAAAGTAAGAATTATTATTAAAGAGAGAGAGAGAGAGATACAGAGAGCGAGATATATACAGAAAGAGAAAGAGAGATACAGTGAGAGAGAGAGAGAGACAAAGAGAGAGAGAGAGAGAGAGAGAGATAATAACATGCAATAAACAATAATTAAGAATTTCAGGCGAAGAACAAAAGAAAAACTACAGCTTAACCATACAGTTGTGCGTCAGTTAATTAGGTTGCAGTGTTAAATGAAATTAATTAAAAAAGGGAAAGGGAAAATTAACTCGAGCCCGGGGCCCTAAAGACCCGGGTTTCAATCAACGATTTGATATCAGAGCTCACCTCCGGGCATTTTGTCATAGCCCAGGCCCGTGTTCGTATCTTTTTTTTTTTTTTGATTGGAGGTTTAACGACCACCGTGAGCAACTCAATGGGCTATAAGCAGTCGCCCGTCCCTAATTTAGGGTCACTGGTTCCAGGGAAGGGAGAGAGCTAGTGTCGTAAAACAAACACAACATCCATGCCTCGCCGGGATCCAAACCCGGACCCCGTTCGGACGAATGATCAGAGGCCATCGCTTAGACCACTGCGCCACCGGGGCGGCGTGTTCATCTCTACGGCATACATTGTACTACTCAAAATTATACATTATCAATTAATCAATTAGAAGTAAAAACGGAATACGATTTTCATTAGTACCTCTTTATTAATTATTTTTCCCAAATAATAATTTATTCGATTTCCTAATGATCTCCAGAGAAAGATTGTTTTTTTTTTCGTTTTAAACTATGGAGTGCGTACACCAAGAAGCCCACTCTTAGTACATAGCGCAAAGCAATTACATATCACTTTACAAAACTAAAAACCATACGAATAAAAAGATGTTGTGATATTCACTATCTACCAACAAGTAATTGGACACCTGTGTTAGCAAAGGAAAACGAAGTTTATTCAACTTCAATAGTTGGTGGAGCTTCCACGGGCGGCGATTACAGATGTGACCCTCCGGGGCATACTCTCAACCAGGCGTTGTACGACGGCTAGCGGTATTTTCTTCCACTCGGCTTGGAGAAGACAGGTCAGTTCCTTCACCGATTTCGGACGGTGGGGGCACCACTTAGATCGTCGCTCCAACACGTTCCAGAGGTGCTCGATAGGGTTAAGGTCCGGGCTCTGCGCAGGCCAGTCCATTCGATTAACCCCATTGTCACCATACCAAGCCATGGTGGACCTCGCAACATGACAGGTGCCATTGTCATCCTGAAAGTAACATGGGTGCACCCCGTAAAACTGCCACAACGTAAGAAGCGCATAGCCATCCAAAATGGTACAGTAGGTCTCGGCGTTGAGTCTACCAGGAATTGCGACCAAAGGTCCAGTGCCATACCAGGAGAAACACCCCCATAGCATAATTCCACCACCGCCGAACTTCACAGTTGGCACAATACATTCCGACAGGAGGCGTTCTCCAGGCAGACGCCAAATCCATACCCTGCCATCCAAACGGTAGAGGGTGAACCTTGATTCGTCGCTTCAGAGAACCTGTTTCCACTGTTCAACGGTCCACTGTCGACGTTCTTGCACCACGTTAGCCGAGCAGCGTTATTGGGCTTGATGATCAAAGGCTTGTGAGCGGCAGCACGTCCATGATAACCGAGCAGATGGGCTTCCTTACAGATGGTATTCATCGAAAGAACACTCCCGGATGCCTGTTGAAACTCCTGGCGGATGTGGCCCATCGATTTGGCGCGGTTCTTCCGAATTTCTCTGGCCAGCACCCGTCGGTCTCTAACTCCCAGTTTTGTGGGTCTTCCGGGTCGGGACACATTCCGACAGTCACCTCTCATCTTCCACTTGCCAATCACGTAGGCCACTGTCGATTTTGGGCACTTCAACTCGCTGGATATGTCACGTATGGATCGGCCATTTCTGTGATACCCGACGATTTCACCTTTCTCGAAATCAGAGAGCTCCGAAGTGCGTGGCATCTTGAATGCGACTGGTTGCGTTGTTGTTTCCCACACGATATTTAACGGCGGCGGCCGTGACGTGTATCAGGACCGCAGATATCGTCGATTCCAGGGGTCTGCAATTACTTGTTGGTAGATAGCTTATATAAAATACAAATGTTCTAGATTGTTCATTTGAACATTTAGAATAAATCATCTCAAGGACCTAAATTAAGTGTCAGACTCTAAGACGAAAGCCTTTGTTTGAAAGTTAGAATTCTGAATTTCTGGAGTAGGAACAAAGGATATGCGAATGTGTTTTCAGAATTGAAGAAAAATATTCTGACAAGTCATTTAACGAAAACGCTCTGTTCATCAGTGTGGCGCAGATAGTGTGAAAACCTTGCTTGCTTTTCTGGAATAGTATTTACCTCATTTCCAGGAAGCTTATATTTCAGAATTTGATTGGATCAGAAAATGGCAAAATCTTCCCGCATTTTGATCCCTATCTAATCGAGCACGAGCGCAATCGATAGATTTGATCACTGCCAATGTTTTTCAATAAGTAAATTAGTTTTTTTTTTATTTTTCTGCGGGAAAAAACAAGCGAAAAACAAACAAACAAAAAACGATGTCATACTTTGTTTAGCAACTTCGTATCTGTGCAAAACTGGATGGATTTTTAGCGGTAGTGATTATTTAGACAAAATATCGTACTATCGCACTCTACCGAATCTTGAACAGCAGATGGTTATAAGCATTTTACCCAAATTCAAGTGCAGATTTACCACTAAAATAATAAGTTTAAAGTACCAAGTAATAAAAGGATCCTTTCTCGACTAACTTCTTTAGTAATGTACAGAAATATAAGAACTTTTAATACTTTTACGATGAAATCGTCAACCCAGTTGTGTAAAAAATTAAATGCTGTGCGCATGAGTGTAAGTGTGTAACTTCGGTAAAGAAACTGCGAAAATTTCAGTTAACAAATGTTCTATAGCTAGCGAGCATTTTCAATTTTTCTAAGACACAGGAACAGATAGTTCAGATACCCCCCCCCCCCTCTTTCCTTTTTTTCTTCTTCTTTGCTAATTGAAAAGCTTTTTTTTATTCTTTTTTTCGTCTTACAGTTAAAATATCACGACTGTCGACAATTGAGTATAAACGACAACTTTTTTGTTCTTTGACGTCATGGCGTCTTCTCATAGATACTTTTTTATTCGTTTTTTCTAACAAAAAAAAAAACGAATAAAAAGTTATCTATAATTTTTATTATTTTTCTCACCCTTTCAGTTTGTTAGCATCCTAATTAGAACTCATCTTCACTTTTCTTACGAGTTGCTTTCTCTACTTTTTTTTTTTTTTGTATTTGAAATTTCATTTCATAATTACAATTAAACGCAGTAACAGCACATGAATGCAATAAAATATAAATCAAATAAATTATCTTGTTACTTATTCGTTTAGAAGAAGTATGTTTTTAATTTCTTTATATTGTACAATATAACACACAGACACTTTTTCAGTAGCAATAATAATAATAATAATAATAATAATAATATAGTAAACAACATCGCAGGACTATTATTTTTCGTCTCTTATTTATCTATTTTTCCCTAACGAAAATTTTATTGCCGATTTAAGAGCCGTGAAGAATTAGAATTGGCAAAAATTCTAGCACAATGCGAAAATCAGTTTTGCTCTTTCTTTCTTTTATTTTTTAAATGGTTTAATGCCATCGAGACAGTACAGAAATGATGTAAAACTGATTTCTACAGCCCAAACTCATTACAAATGCCATAATATTCTAAACTGAGCCGTTTGCCTTAAAAAGAAGGACAAGAAAGAAAAGTTGCGCTCGAAATGCCGTATTAGAAGTCGAAAATATCAGCAAATGAATTTGGAAATTGTTTCCTCGGGCAAAAACTGAAAATAAAATGCCATTAGTATTGTTTAGAACCATTTCCCGTCGAAAAAATCGTGTTCATTTTTGGTGAACATATTCCAGACAGTTACTTAAAATCTTATTTTCGGCACCTGGGAGTTAATACATTGATCGATAACTGACTTTAATCAGAATTTCCTTGTAAAATTACTGTGAACTTCCGAACACTTAATTTTGTTGTTGAGAGAAAATCACGAATGAGATACTGTATCGCCATCTGGTGTGAACACTAGCAACAAAAAGCTTCCGACTAACCACACGCATCGAGGTTAAGGCATCTTTACTTAGTCTTAATAAATAAAAAAAATCCAGCCAAAATACTAGTTTAGTTCTAATCTATGTATAGTTCGAGGAAAGGTTTTTATAAATATGTTTGCTACATTTTAAAGAAAAGTGAAAACTGCTTTTCTTCTGAATATTTTAAAACGGCAAATCTGGTAAACATCCTTTTCTTTTTCAGACAGGTTGTGTGACAGGTTGTCTTTTTCAGACACATTGCTAATACCTCTTTGGCATGCCGCACTTAATGTTTGTTTTCATGGATCAGTTGGTGAAATGTCAGCATTTACCTAATGAGGTGCTGCTGTTCGTTTTAGCTATTATGGTTATGTTAATTACAGAGTTTTCAACTATGCTGTTAACTCATCGTAAAAATCACCTGATGTGTTTTGCGGCACTACAAACAGGAAACATGTTTTTGAATTTGCTTTAGTTAAACACGACGACTAAACCTGGATTTTAATTTTTTCACGACGTGCGTCATAATTAGCAAGAAACAATTTTCATTTTTTCCATACGTTCTCCAGTAATGCAAATTAAGACAAAAAATGTGCTAGAATTACAGAGAAATTACTCATATTCGCCTTGTTCTCTCTCTCTCGTTCTTTTTTGTTTGTTTGTGTTGTTTTGTTTGCTTCCATTGCGGCTAAGTATTTTCTTGTTTGAGCTAAACTATCATATGCGCCCACTAGGGGGGGGGCGCACACTCAATATTTTCCGTCCTGTTTAATTAAATAAGTGTGTGTGTGTGTGTGTGTGTGTGTGTGTGTGTGTGTCATTTTGGAAATGCGTGAGTTGAAATATTTCTATAGAGCAAAAATGTTTTCCCATGCTATTCAGGCAACCGTGTGTTGTGCTAATTGTAAAAAATGCATTTTTTTTTCTTTTATAGAAATGTATTATTCTTTATAAGATGGACCAAGCTCAACCTTATGAGGACAAAGTGATTTACTTCCAAAAAAGTTAATAAATAACAAAATAAGAAAAAACTTTTTTCCCATATTCAACATTACTCATTTGATAAGAAACTTGATTGCCAGATCCATATTGTGTTTGACGTGCACTCGTGATATGTGGTAAGTATTTAAAACAATTTTCAAAAATAAAATAAATGAATAAAAATGCATAATCTCTAGCGCCTTTATTTATCTATTTATTTTTTGCGCTTCTCGTTCTTTGTTTGAGTAACCGTGCTAATTTCTCATATTTGTTTTATAAATGTTTGGAAATAAATCTCTTTGGATATTTTTATAAAAATCACAAGTTGAGTCTATTTTTAAAAACTTTAATTTCAGCAAAAGAATACTGCTGCTTCCTTTTTCATTTGCTGACGAACAATTACAATTAAAATATACGTCGAATCTTGCAGTTTATCTTTTTGCCCATTTTATTTTATTTTCCTCCTGATAATGGAAGAGACGTACCCCTTCCACGTCTGTTCTCTTCTCCCTCCCCCATAAATGGTGAAGTCCGAGCCCCTGAAACTCATTATAACTTTTTCAACGGCTAATTTAGCTGAGAACTGTAATTCAAGAGATAATGAATCCAAAATTATTTAACTATTGGTAGGTTGGAGAGCTTCCAATTGGAGAAAGAAGAATTTCTAAGAATGTAATTGATGCGTAGAACCAACTTATAACGAGGAGCTCAGGCAAGGACGTCGCCAAGGAAATGCGAGGGTCGGCTGAAGCCCACCCTGAAATTTGTCTTGCCCACCTAGTTCAAAATGTGTCATTTTTCAATATATTTAACTTTAAAATACAGGGTGATTCATAAAGAAGTATACAGTTTCAACGCACTGTAAAAAAAGAACAATGTAAGATATTTTATGTTACCTGTAACAGAATTGTAGGGGAATGTTTCAAGTTTTTTTAGAGACAGTCATTGATGTTCTATGTGTGCACCCTTAGTCACACGACACACATCGAGCCGGTAATCCATTTCCGCCCAAACGCGAGGTAAGATATCTGAATCAAGTGCAGTGATAGTGGCTGTGATACGCTGTTTCAGCTCCGCTAGATCAACAGGAAGGGGAGGGGCGAATACCTTGTCCTTTACGTAACCCCACAGGGAAAAGTCACAAGTCAGAACTTCTGGGTGGCCATTGGGTCAGTGGCATGTTGTAGTCCGCAGCTCGTCCAATCCATCGGTGAGGAAGATTTTGCAACATCTGCACTTTGTATGGAATTATTTTCACCTTCTTTCTCAAAATTCTCAAGACAGTGGGCTGTAAAATCTGCACTTCACGACTCACCCTCCGCGTTGATTTTCCCGGGCTTCGTTGAATGGCGGTGCAAACACTATCGACGACTTCTTCCGATGCACGCGATCGTCCAGGACTTTTAAGTTTGCACAAACAGCCCGTACTTTCAAATTTTTTTATGCCAATCGTAGATAGATTTTCTAGTTGGAGATTCTTTTCCGAATCGTGATCGAAAATGCTGTTGCACAACAGTTACAGATTCCGTTTTGCTCAATTCAAGAACACAAAACGCCTTCTCCACTGCAGACGCTGCCATTTTGACTGACTAGTCACGTGACACGTGCGCTATCGCCTACGTCCCTTCCCTCAGTAGCGGGACACAAACTTTTTGAGTACATCTACCTAACGGTTCGCAGTTGTGGTTCGTGTCTTCAACTGTTACTGTTTTACAGCATCTGGAAACTGCATACTTCTTTATGAATCAGGGTGTATAATCTGGACTTTGCGAAATGATATAAGTCTTGTGTTTTATTTCATGTAGCTCTTCGTATTTCCCCCTAGAAAGTGAGTTGTTTACGTCCCCCCCCCCCCAAAGTTATCAAAATAGCATTAACAAGGCCATGAAAATTCAGTTGTTTTCCAATTCCTTAGCTTAAGCTCCAAGCTCCTTTTTCGTGTTTGTACGACGGGGGGGGGGTGACTAATGAGGAGGGTGGATAGGAATTAATTGAGTGTGTCCCCCCAACTAATTGCTCTGCTATTTGTTTTCTTTACAAAATAGAGGATTTCAACACGGAAAGTGGAGTCTAAGGCTACACCAGCGCTCTTAAGCCTGCCCCAGGACAGTGAAAGTGCAAGAAGGGGCCGAAGACTGCTTTATAGGAGAGGAGTGCAAGGCAAAGTCGCTGGCTTGAGGAAAGGAAGTTCAGGAGTGGGGAGGTATTGTGTCTGCATAGCACGACGTTAAAATTTGATTTGGATAAACAAAAACGACATTTTCCTTTAAATCGTTTGTTCAAATACAGAGCTATTTTCTTTTTTCGTAAGCAAAAATGCAAAATTTTGAAAAGCAATTTAAGACAATGCATTCAGAGCTAGCAAGAAGTTGAAGACGGCATTCTAGTAACACTTGTACCTTACACCAGGGTCGTAACTAGTCAGAATCGTGTATGTGTGTGTGCCCAGATGGAGGGGGCGATTATTGCACGAATTCCTTTGTAGCGTGTAGTGACCACGTTTAAAGATTAGTTCTTTCAGTGTTACGTTAAAAAAAATTTGCTATCAAACTTGCCCCACCAAAAATAATGCTCGCCCACCCAGATTTCGAAGTCTAGCGACGTCCCTGTGCTCAGGGCCAACCAAAATCCTCTCTAAATCCGGCTTGGAGTAAAAAAAAATCCCCCAGTGTAAAAATATGCGCACGTGATAAAATGGATATATGTTCGTATTTTATAACCATGAATACACAATACATTGGATATACCTGAAAGATTTAATGAACTACAGCACTAATAAAATAAATAAATAAAAAAAAAATTAAAATCGAAATAAGCAGTTACGTAAATGCGAAGTAACCGCGAATCATGAACCTGACATCTTCTGCAAACGTTTTTAAAAATATAATCTAATATTTTTTTATAACTTAATTAACGCCAGTAGGGCTTAAATATCCTGTCATCGCCATAGAGTGTTGCTTCTACAAAAATATTGGAGATTTTCAGCAAAAGCAGTGGCTGCTGTTTATGACGACGGCTGAGTGCGCAGATTTACTCTGTATCGTTAAATATTAAATTTCATTAAATTTTGCTTGTTAAAAGTGATCAGTCTTAGCTCCTCCACTCTCGTTAAATCCGGTGATTCCATTAAATTTTGTTCGTTAAAAATGAATAAATTAGCTTTGAATTATTAGATCAAACGAAAGTTCCTGTTTTGCTCGTTAAATCCGGGAGCCCACTAAATATGGGTTCATTATATAAGGGTTCTATTGTATTTTAAACTCTGAGGACTGCCATCCCAAAGAAATCCAAAAATGCTGCATGTTTGCCCAACTGAAGAGCTGCAATCCGAAAGAGGAAGAACATATAAAATCTTATAATCAGGAAGCCTGGAAAGAGTTTCTGAAATCTCACAAAATATTACCATGTCAGAGCTCATCCGGAACTTACTAAAATCATAGAAATATTTCAGATCATAGTATCCAACAGACTGAAGGAGTATGGAAATTTTCTTATACCTTCCCGCAATCCGAAAGAGATCGCGGTAAGTTTTGCTTTTCCGGAAAGCTTGCCTCTCTGCTCAAAGAAAGCTAGTTCAGTCTATACTGTAAATTAAAGGAATGTCTAAGACAAAAGTGGAGAACGCTTTTAATGTACCGGCGAGGCTTTCCTATTGGTTCTACGTGCAATTTCAGTTGAACACGTGTTCCAGTGAAACTGGGGGAGGAGCGGTAAACTGAACACCACTATCCTCACAAAGGAAGGATAGATGATGCTGTGGATTGGAAGAAGCTTGCGTGATGATGATGTATCATGGGACAAGCATATTAATTCCCCTATCAGTTGCTTTATCTGGTTTGAGATAAGCCTTTCAACCGGAAATGGGGATCGAAGAAGGTCGAAATCGGTGGGAGGATGAAGTGGAATAGAGGAGGAGGGGAGATGAGGGGTGGGAAGGGATACTTTTGAATAGAGCTCGGTGGGCATGTCCACGGAAAGGTACTATTGTCAGGGCCGATTGTTGTCTCAAGTCAACAAGACTGCTGGTGACAACCAGCCGCCATAAAAACACAGACAACTAGTGCATGCTTTTTGAAGTTTATTACCGCGCACAATAGACTGCGGGTAAAGTAAGGGAATGACAGATTCAAAATTTCAGTTCGGGATCCATCTAGAATCATTAGGACTGTTATAATTGAAGCGTTCAGTTATAGCTATGGCGGCCACCAATATTTCCCCTTCTATTTTCAACACGTTTTTCTTTCTAATGAAATTGGAAATTCTTTACTCTGAATTTTATTTTCGCATTCCGACTGCCAAGTGTTCCTATTCTCAAGAGATATTCTTCAACCGTAATATCGCCGCCCCGGTGGCGCATTGGTCTAAGCAATGGCTTATGACCATTCGTCCGGGTTCGAATCCCATGTGAGGCATGAATGTTGCGTTTGTCTTACGGCGCTGGCTCTCTCCCTTCCCTGGAACCAGTGGTCCTAAATTAGGGACGGGCGACTGCTTATAGACCATTGAGTTGTTCGCGGTGATCGTTAAACCTTCATTAAAAAAAAAAAAAAAAAAAAGATCAACCGTAATATCAAGAAAGATCGCACCAAATTTACAGCTGTTGCTGGGGGGAACGCAGTTAACAATTACCGTGAGCAACCCAATAGTCGCCCGTCCCTAATTTGGTCCTGCTGATTTCGGGGATGGGAGAAAGCCAGTGCCGTAGGAGATATACACCACCACCAGTTGGGACTCAATTTTAAAAGCCCGAGCCCGTCCGAACCTGGTGTATGTCAGCCCGAGCCCGCACGAGCCCAAATTTCAAATTTCCAAACAGAGCACGGGCCCGAATGAGCCCGAAAAATATGGCATTAATTTTAAAAAATCTCCTTTTCCATGCTTACCCCTCGTCTTTCCTCTGCAATTAACTGATCTTTTTTCTCAACGGGGGAGTAGGGAAGGGATATCTATCTGTTTCTGAGGTATAATCGTACATTTATTTTTTTCCCAATTCGTTTCCTCGTAGAATGCTTCGGGCCACTGGGCATCCAGAAACATCCACAAAGATCAGGCGGCTCTGCAATCTGCACACATTACTTAATAGAATTAGCAGAGAGCTGCCGCGTGGAGGCAGAGGGCACAATTTTTGTCGGGGTGCTATCTGCTATATAGTGTCTATAATTCTTGAAGAAGATTTTCCTACGCAGCAGAAATCCACTAATGCGTGTCCTATGGCATTTTCTATCCTAACCAGAGCCGGATTAGGGAGGGGGTGGGGTCGATTGGGGCTATAGCATTGGGGTCCACTATGACCAAGGCCCTAGGAGGCATGACTGGGCAAATTACAGATAGATAGATATATATGGACAGAGAGAGACATAGATAGATAGAAAGAGAGGTTTATAAAACGGTTTTACTTTTGTCTCATATGATTTCCACGTGTTCAAAAACAGAGGCTGGAAGACAAACAGATTTCAAGGTAGTGACTCACCAAGGTAAAGGTTTCATGTGGCTGTGTACAGCGGGGTCGGCGAGACAGTTTCGGCTTTTTCACTACCATCCACCCACACCTTCCAATTTGCACTTGAATCCGTTAATGGTCGAAGTGCCCTATGACTTCACATTGTATAACAAAAAAGATGCACTAAGAAAAGTATAAAATGTTAAATCATTAGAAAATCCAAGATGAAATCTAGGAATCTTAAGATTTTAACTCATGTTCTTATGAGAGCCATTGAAAAACGCAGTGACTTAAATTCTGAAAACTCTGCAGATAATTTAGCAGCTAGTTTCGTGTTTTAAGGGATTTCAGTAGCGATTCTTAGTCATAAGTTCTTTGGGGGCCCAAGCAGATGTCTTAGCCTAGGGTCCGACTAAGGTCTTAATCCAGCCCTGATCCAAACCCGAATAAATAGCGAGCTCTTCCAAGGCCCCACTCCTCACCCAGACCCAGTAGCCAAAGAATTCTCTTTACTAACTTGAAAGTGTAAGAATATGCTAAATCATTTGAAATCGCGTTTAAAAAGAAAAGAATAAAATTATCTTTCCCTCAGAGTCCAAGCCCGCCTAACCCCGAACCTTGCTAAATATTATGCAGCCCGAGCCCACCTGAACCCGGTTCGGACCCGGGCTCGACTTCGGCCACCACCCATGCCTGCTCGAGCCTCGGGCTAACGGTCAGAAGACAGCGCTTAGACCACTGCAGCATTGGAGCGTCATTTCACAGACGTTGTTAGCGCGGTTTTTTTTTTTTAAATAAAAGTCTTAAATCTGTGTTTCACCTACCGGGAAGTAACATTTTATCGCATGATGGGCGAACCTGGTGTTCAATGGTGGGCCACAACTTGCCAAGGGGTCCTCAATCAAACACTGTTTTGACTGAGGCGCTGAGGATATCTATGTTGCGCTATTTTGCCCACGCCAACTCACAGCAGAGGACTCACTGTTTTTTGTAGCACAACTGGGGATATCTTTCCCATAAAGAATGACGCAACGCAACTGAGCTGTTGCCCCACAGGCAGTTGTGGAAAATACACAAGAAATGTTCAAAGCTTTTTTTGAAGCTGAAATTATTCTCTTTCCTCAAAATCTGGTGGCGTTAGTCTGGGTCATTTGAATAGTTATACTACCCATGTACCACATACCTTCAGGTACTTTTGTTGAGAACAATTTTCCAATGTATTTTTGTCGTGCCGGTTTACCAGTGGTCTAAGACCCTGACTTTTGACCTTTCGTCCGAGATAGTGTTGGAATTTCAGTGTACGGGTAAGGCAAGTGTGGTGCGCCTCATTCGCCCCTCTGGCTGTCTCCTTCACACCGAAGAAGTGACCCTATCACTCCAGGAATGTTGAGAAAAATCTCACATCGCACTTGGAGGCGAATAATAATCTGCCATGAAAACGACGGCAAACACACTGACACTCTGGAATAAGTTGTTGTCATTAGCCACATCTGTTCAAATGTATCCGCTATTACTCGTATCATACTCTATTTATGTATTAATGTTATACATGAATATGAGAATAACAAATAGGGAGTAATGGGACTTTTGGATCATGCTGTACATTCTTAGTAATGCTATCAACGACATTATGTTGCCCCGGTGGCACAGTGGTCTAAGTGCTGGCTTCTGACCATTCGTTCGAGACGGGTCTGAATCCGAATCCTGGTGAGGCATGCATGTTGTGCTTGTCTCTCCTTTCACTGGAGCTAGCGTCCCTAAATTAGAGACGGACAACTGTTTATAGCCCATCGAGTTGCTCACAGTTTTCGTTAAACCCCCAAACAAACGAATAAAAAAAAGAAAAACGATCTTCAGCGAACAGAATTTTTCGAATGTGATTTGCTGTTGCTGGCATGATGCATGTGTAGGACGTTGGCATGAGATTTAATCATATGTTTAATTTTTTTATCACAATCAAATTTTTGCTGTGCATTATCTATGAAAAAAATGAGTAAAATTATTAAAAAGCGTAAACAATCGAAGTACGTCTTTCCGCTTTTCCTTTTCCTGCCACTTTTCCAGTCGTTCAGTTGTTTATGTCGTTAAGTGAATATGTATGAAAGCAGTTTTTCCTTTTTATGCTTTCAAGTGAAGGTTGGTATTTTCTCCTCCGGATTTATAAATAAAAATGGTGTTTGTAAATTCGGAGGGGAAAATAACCTACCTTCACTTGAAAGCATAAAACGGCAGAGAGAGAGAAAGAGAGAGAGAGAGAGAATGTTCTGGGTTAGTCTTAAAATTGCTAATGTAACAGAATTACAGTAACTACACTTTCGGCTACAGCAGATCGTTATGTACATTCAATAACTTATATGCATTTTCTTTTTTAATTTTAGTTTCCTGTCATTGAAGGAAAAAAATGATACTCAAATCTGATTGAAAATCGATACTTCAACCATGCACGTCTTTCAGTTAAAAGTGCTTATTAGAGGTCACCAAGTCAGTTTTTTCCTAGGGCCGTCAAATTATTAAGAAAAACACGTTAGTGAAAAATCTGTTCTATGATCGTCGAAAAAAATACTGAAGAATGTTTCCTTTAGCAGTGCTCAAAGATACGATTCTCCCCTGAAATTCCATTAACCCTAAATCAGAGACGCGTTACTACTCATGATTTTAGAAGCCCGTAAGGATAAAAAATAAAATAAAATAAAATACAGAATTTCACATTGTATGAGTGGTGAAATTTTGTCACATATATATTTGTCTTTAAAAATTCGCCGTCGATTGAAAATAAAAAAAAAAAAAAAAAAAAAAAAAAACGCGAAAATTTCAAGTTAACTGTAACACACTAAAACCTTTTGGCATCTAGAGTGCAGTTTTATTGTTTGTGTAATGATGAGAAGGAATATCTGCCACTAGTTACGGCAATAAACAGCCAAACGATGTTACGTTCTTGCACCTTCCTTGAATGAGTCGCAGATATCGCCGAATCAGTGAGAAGGCCCTGCGGCGACTCTTTCGCCACTGATTACTTTAAAACTCAATAGGAGGAAGAACGTTCGTGAGACTCTCAATATATAAGCTGATCACTGAATATTAAGGAACGGTTCTGAGCAAAATTAATGGCAGCAAATTACTTGCTCACAATTTCGGACACATATTTGATTTTTCGGAGTTATGCTTCTAAACGAAGCATATATAATAAATATAGAGTTTTACATTGTATATATGCGGCGCTTTATGCTTCTAATAGGAGCTTCCCAATTTCGGACACATATTTGATTTTTCGGAGTTATGCTTCTAAACGAAGCAAATAATAAATATAGAGTTTTACATTGTATATATGCGGCGCTTTATGCTTCTAATAGGAGCTTCTAAGAGAAGTATGAAGCATGGTTAAGTTAATTTACTTCATGAAGTAGTAGTTATTTTACTTCATGCTTCTAAGAGAAGCATGAAGTAGTTGTTATTTACTTCATGAAGTAGTAATTATTTTACTTCATGCTCCTAAGAGAAGCATGAAGTATAAAATAACTTCTTCATAACATTAACCATGCTCCTCAAGGATGCATTGCGATTTTATTTTTTAATAGATGCGAAAAATTGCCGTTTCAATGTATTTAGTATTTATTACCAGCTAAAGCTAATTATGATACTAAATAATGGGTTGTCCAGGAATTATCTTACTTAAGTGATACTTATTTACGCATTCACTTATTTCGTTATTCATTCTTCCTAGTCATTCGCTCTTCCGTATTTTCTCTGGTTCTCAGTAACAATCCCATTTTTCTTGCATCTAACCTTCCGGAGGCAGGAAAGCACGCCGGCTTGTCTTCTGTGTCCGAATTTCTCTCTCTCTCTCTCTCTCTCTGACTCCTTGTACAATTCCTTTTCAGCTTTCCACCTCGGTAAGCCATGTTTTGAAGAAAACGCATTGTGACGTTACGTAAGCATTAAAATAATTACCTAATCTGAGTTCGCTTTCCTTCACCGTGTTGCTGACACTAGAGGCTGAAGGCAAAGTTAAAATGAGTTCAATAAAACAATCAGTGAAAGAGTCTAAACACCGACCGCTCTGGAAAATTCTGTTTGATCTCTTACTAATGATTATTGCCTCACTGATAGCATCTTGAATGGCGTTGTGAAGTTTTCCTATATGCTGACTGCAAGATGATGACAAAGAAAGATCTGCTATTCAATGTTATATTTTTCGTAATGAATAACATCCCCGTAACATAAGCATGGGTAATGTAGCGGAGAAGAAAAGGCCTATGCCGTATTATTTAGAAATAAGAATGTCACCGAAGTCTTATATGTGCTGATGACGACCTGGATATAAGAATTTCATCGTTTTGTGCAGGGTGTTTGTTGTTAAATCATAACTTAAATACTAACCAATTGGAAAAATAATGTAATGGCTAGAGTTCCATTGACTAAAGAACTACTTAGAAAACACAATTCGCACTTTACTTGTTGACTCACAATTTTTAAACACAAATCTACAATAACATCACCAACGTGCTGTGACTTATACATCTAAATAACCTTTCTTTTGAGTGTCTGTTTCCTTTTGAAAATTACGCCACTTTTGATTAAACGTTTTCCCACTGGACGACCCATTACTTCCCCAAACAGCTTTTTCTATTTGGCAACACTGATAGTGAGTCAGAGCTGCATAAAATGACTACAGTGAATGTATAGAAAATTGAGTTGCAGAGCTGTCGAGTAGATTGCTAAACGTTGATATAAAAGTTGTTGAGACATATGTGACCGACGAACAAGTAATGCAAGATTGATATCTGTGTTGAAGTCAGCAAAATTATAATCTGGCAACGGATTAAATCGATATCCTGAAGCACTGTGAAATAAAGAGGTTGGAATTGTGTAAAAGTCTCTTATGCTGATTCTTTTCTCTGGCCGTAAAGAACCTTATTCGCGTAATTCTTATAGAAGTGCAATATAAGTTCAACAAATTTCACTAAAAACATTAACTGGCAGAGACACATAAAGAATCACGTAAACTTGCTGCATATTTAAAGCACAAACTCTGTAGTATCCTTTATCATGAGATAGCATTTCAACATTCATTTCAACGTCCTTTGATTCTAGTAATATTGAAGACAGCATGGGATCCTACTTGTCTTACGTGCACACAATCTCTTTTTACTTTAGGTGTGGCATTTTATTTATATTGACTCATTGTCGGCCGTTGCCAAAATTCTTGGAGAAACTTTAAGGTTTTTATACGCCGTTCAAAAACCAAGGAGTAACATATTTTATAGAAACTCAAAAAGGAAGTTTGTTTTAGAGATATACTCCACAGCACGGGGCTTATTTGGTGATTCCGTCCCGGTCCGTCAGTTGCAGCTTTTATTTAGGCCCGGCGCTCCAATCTCCCTCTAGAATTATCTAGAGGGAGATTAGAGCGCTTGTAATGCTGCTATTGAAGGTTCTCATAACTTTTACGGAACACTCCGTATACGAAAAAAATTGAGAATAATTGCTTTTGTCTATTGCATCCAAGAAATCCTAGAACAGTTTTAACAGAAGCTGAAATATCATACATGTAAATTTTCCCAATCTAGTCCCCTGACGAACATTAAAAATGATGGAAAAGCTTATCTGATCTGAGAATCCTTCTTATCAGTCATCTAAATCAGATATATCGTGGGAGATATACAGTTACCTCACCCAGACGAAAGAATCTTACATTTAGATGTAAATTTAATTGAAAAGAAGGAAACATACAGACAATCTTATATAGAAATGTGCAAATCTGTCCATTGCACAATAATGTTTTTCAGAATAACTTCTGCAAGTGCATTTCAGACGGATAGACATATGATGACTTCTGCAAGTGCATTTCAGACGGATAAACATATGATGAAAAAAGCAATAGTACCGCCATTTTTTTTTAATATTTAGATGTACTCTAGAAAGTGTGTTTCAATATCCAGTCATTATAAATGTTTAAATACTAAGTAAACAGCAACAGTTACCAATTAAATTTACAGCATCCGTTTGATTATAGCAGAGAATCAAACGAAGCTACCTGAATATTTTAGAAACCACATTTTCGGGATTTATCAAAAAGCAAAACTTTCATATGTCTCAGAATAATTATGCCTCAACGTAAAAACTAAGAAGGGATGTGCCCTGGGCAAATTTTATTTCGAGTTGCGATTCAAAGGAATCAATTGTTGCACTCCAGGAAATATAACAGATGGTATGTGCAGCGTAAAAAAAAAAAAAAAAAAAAAGAAAGGAAGAAAGAAAGAGTGAAAACAGGAGTGAAAACAGGCACTCTGGTTGCCCGCTTCGTTGGAGAAGAGTGTGTAAGCACAGTTTGTACCCTGTATCCCTTTCACACCTTACGCAACGCATTCAAGCGCGCCCGCGCGAACGTGCTCTCACACATTCACAGATAGAGGAGACAAAGGCAACGAAGATGAGAGAAAATGCAGATAGAATACAGGAGGGAGAAAAAGAGAGGAGACAGAATGTTAGTACGGAAGAGAAAGATTTAAGGTAAGAAAGATGAAGAATGAGAACAAGAAAGAGATAAAAGAACCAAAGCGAACGAGGGAGGAAGCAAGAAGAAAAGGAACACGAAAGAAAGAAAGCAGAGAAAAAGAATTTATGAAAGAAAAGGGTATATAGTGATCGAAAAATAGACAGAGGAAAAGCGAGAGAGAGAGAAAGGAGGGGAAGGAAAGAAAAACAACTGAAAAAACAAAAGACAGAATAAAGAGATAGTAGAAGAAAGAGATTGAAAAAGGAAAGGACGAATATAGAATGATCGAAGAAGAGACAACAAAAAGCGCACGCGGGAGACAGAGAGAGAGAGAGAGAGAGAGAGAAAAGAAAAATCTGAAGCAATAAAAAAGGCAGAATAAAGTGATAAGAGGATAAAAATACTGAAAGAAAGGACGGACTAATTAAATAATAAAAAATAGGGGTACAGGATGACAAAAAAAGAGAGTGGGGAAAGCAATTGTGAAAAGAGTGATAGGATAAAGAAAGAATTATGGGCACCACAGGGTATTTTAACTTAAGAAAGGAAGAAAGAATATAAGAGAAGGAGACAATTAAAGTCACGGGCCTTTTTACTAAAAAAAAATGACGAACATAAAAGGAAGGATAGAGATATAGAAAAAGAGAATGATCAAGGAAAAAAATAGAGACAGAGTGGGAGAAGAAACAAAAAGAGAGAAATAGGTGACACAGGTGGAACACAGATTCTGTTTACAAGGCTTCATGATTGTAACATAGCGGGCGATATCATGTGCTGCCTGTAAACGGAATGAATAAATCCCCAGAAAAGCCGTTTTTCATTATATTGCAGGATAAGGTCAGTTTGCTATTAGCTAAAAATAATGACAAGAACAGTAAAAACAAAATGACCCTTTGTACTAGTTTCATGTGTAAAAAAGAGAATAAAAATGAAGAAATACTAGGTATATATGAGTGGAGGTCGTACATGGGGAAAAGCAGGAAGAGAATCCCCATCCTTTACGAAGTCGGGAGATGGGGCGGACAGAGTAAAAGAAAATTACACATTATAAAAGGAGGTTGCAAGATCTGTACCACGGGCATTTTTACTTAAAAAGAGGGAATAACACTATCAGGCAAGAGAGTTATTTTTCCAGTGCCTAATGGCTTTTAAAATACACTTTAGTCTGGCCCATTAGGGGAGAATAGTAAAGCTAAAGTGCCGGCCTTGTGATCGTCACGAGTAATTCCCAGTATATCACCTACATTCCCGTCTTATAGGGTAGCCACTTCATCTGCAGGATTCAGACGTTCAGCGTTCTGCTTTTTACCAGTCAATGAAATGATTCCCATACGAAATCCGCATAATGCCGGTTTCATCACGTGATTTAGAGTGTTTCTTTGTATAAGTCATTTAAGCCGGTCTCAGAGAATGGGGACTATATTTAAATCCATAAATGAAATATTTTGATACTATCTGTGAAATCGCTCTATCAGGAAATGTAAGGTCAATGATCTCATACTAAAAAAAAAAAAAAATCTCTTCTCATTGACGGTAGCGATTCATTCTCAGCGTGCAACGAAACGAATTTATCCTGGTACTAAAATCAAAGTTGTTTTGAAGAATATTTCAAATTTTTCACCATTCCTATTTTTTTTCATCTGTGCTAGTACATCAAAATTATCTAGAGTCGTCTAAGTGTGCGAACCATAATAAGTAGTACGCCCCCTAAGAAAAGCAAGCGAGACACTGGGACTGTTGGATTTTTTTTTTCTTTCGTGGTTTAACTACTACTGTGAGCAACTTTAAGTGCTATATAAGCAGTCGACCGTCCTGATTTAAGGCAACTGGTTCCGGGTTCCAGGGAAGGGACACAGCCACAGCCATAGGACAAACACATCCCCCATGCTTAGTGGCGAATGGTGCCACTGAAAATGTACGTGCTACGACTTACGCCCCTCTCCCCCAACCCCTTTGCCTTTCCAGCCAAAACCTTGGTACTGGGACTCAACGGCCTTAGCCTCCATCATCCCCAAAAAAGAAAAAAATATTAATACAGCAGAAATAAAGGCAACTCCAGATGTTTTCCATGCGTATATAAAAAATTAATATGAATAATTAATCATTTTTTCACCTTTTTTAGAGTCAGTACATTTATCGCCATTTTAGTGTTAGTGGTTAAATTTATGACCATATATTTGGCAAAATATTAAGCCTAATATTTGCAAATATACGGATTTATTGATCTGGCACCTCAATTGCCGAGAAGACATTTTTCATCTAAATTTTTTGTTTTATTTTATCAAGTTTTTGAAAGACACGTTACTTATTTCAGTATGTTTAACGGCAAATATTTTTTGGGGTGTCTGTTTTAAAAGTACAAATCACTTTTACAAACTTAATTTTTGAGGCTTTTAATGCACTTTTGAAGAGCTTAAATATGAATTAATTATATATTAATTAACTAAATTGCTCTACTTATTATACTGCGAGTATAAAGAGTTAATGCAATGCAGAAAGGTATAATTATTTATAATTACACAGGGATCAAGCTTCATTTTTAGGCCCTCCCCAAAAATCATGAATCCTAAGGATTTATTTTTTATTTTACTTAGGATCCTAAGGATTTTACTTTAATTTCGCCCACTAAAGCTCTTGAAAAACAACAACAAAAAAACAGTGGTTTCAACAAAGAATCTACTGAACTAATTGCAGTCGCCATTCAAGAAATTAAAAGATTACGAAAATTTAACTACAAAGAACAAAAAGTAGAAGCTCACGAAAAGAATTTAACTGAATGTTCGCTCAAATTTCTTGAGAGCACGGTAACAATCAGATAAGTTTTTTTTTTTTTTTCTGTTTTGGTCAACTACCGCAACCTGTAGGAATTGTGGGTAGAATAGTTACCCTCCTTTCTTTCTTTTTTGATTGGAGGTTTAACGATCACAGTGAGCAACTCAATGGGCTATAAGCAGTCGCCCGTCCCTGATTTAGGGCCACTGACTCCAGGGAAGGGAGAGAGCCAGTGCCGTAAGACAAACATAACATCCATGCCTCACCGGGATTCGAACCCGGACCCTTCTCGGACGAATGGTCATAAGCCAGTGCTTATTAGACCACTGCGCCTCCGGGGCGTCATAGTTACCTTTCGCAAAGCCTCCAGTTTTTATAGGAGAAAGCGGGACGGGGAGATCTCACCGTAGCTTGCTGTTAGCTATACAGTGCTCAGAGTTCAGCACGCTGCAAGTTCCTTGTGGACTGCTTGAAAAGACCTAGGGATGAGTGGCGTAGGCGGCAGGACAGCCACACTTTTGAGGCCGTGCTAACCGACACGCAGCACAAAGACCAATCGGCGAACAAGCGCTTTCTCGGCAACGGCCCTATTCAAAATCAGATTTTATGCTGGCAGCAAATCATATGCGCGCACTTTTCTCTACAATAAACAATACGAATCGCAATTCAAATTATTTTTAGCGTGCTACAATACGGTAGCACATAGTCACCAGCCGCCAGGCTTCATCGGGACTCGAACCCGTGTCCACTCGAACGAACGGTCAAAATCCAGCGCTTAGACCGCTGCACCAACGGGATGGCGGACTGTTGAATTAAGACTACGAGACCCGCCATCTTGTATTGCTGCCTTCTCTTGTTAACCAACGGGCAAGCGTATTTCACAAATTGCTCGAGCAATTTTGCACATTTTGGAACACCGTTTGTGGCTAAGGCAAGATATATGATAAATAAAGAGTTCCCTGGTTTCAGATTTTCATTTTGGACTCTTCAAGTACTTTTTATTAATTAATAAAACTATGGAAGACACCTTTGTACAACTTTCGCTGCAGATAAAAAATGAAGGGAAAGGTCAATAAAAATTCTGAAACCAGGGAACTCTTTATTTATCATATATCTTGCCTTAGCCACAAACGGTGTTCCAAAATGTGCAAAACTGCCCGAGCAATTTGTGAAATACGCTTGCCCGTTGGTTAAAAAGAGAAGGCACAATACAAGATGGTGGGTCTCGTAGAGCCTTAAGGAGCTGTTCTCAGTACAATTTTGCCTGCAGGAATGTATGTGCGCATATCATTGTATCACATGTTGCTCTCTGACGAATTAAGATTGCGAGAAACACTGATTCCCAGTTAACTCAAATGTACATGACGTGTGCCAAATTAAAAGGTGGTCAGCTTCAGTAGCTGATCTTCAATGCATCGGAAGCTGCTGTACCGACGGTAGGCAAAGAGTTTGACGGAGGGGGTGTCATACCGTGGGGCACGTTTTGTTGGTACGTACTAGAAAGTCGCGTGTCTTCCAAGGATTATCTGAACATTGTTGCCGATCAAGTGCATCCTGCAATGTTGACTTTTTTATGTAGTACGGCTGTTTCATGGACGACAATGCTAATGTCCATCGTCCAAAATGTGCTCAGTAGTGGTTCAGCGAGCACGACAACAGCTTCCACCATCTTTCATGGCCACTACAAAGCCCGGATTTGAACCCCATTGAGAATGTATGAGACATGTTAAAAAACAGATCCGGGAGATTCTCCTTCCCTTCAAATCTGAAGGACTCTCCGGTATGCTGCAGACGTGGATGCACTCCAACACCTTCTGGAATCTATGCCAAACCGCATACGTGCTGTAATTCGGGCTAAAAGACATCCAATTTGGTATTGAATAAAAGTTTCTAATTCAGTGGCCGGTATGTGTATGTGAGGAATCCGATCAACTGTTCGGATGTCCGCTTGTCGAAGATATTCCCACTTCATTTTAGCGTCTACAACCATAACTCATTCATGTACGGATAAAGATCAACATATCTCCAGGGTTTCAGATCATAGAAACGAATGGAAAATGAATTCCTGGAAGAAATCAATTCCTCGAAAATGCATGAAAAGTACAATATATACGTATCACTGTTGGCATATACACTGAAGAGCAATTGAATTAGAGACAGCTGGCGTTATGCAAATGTGGCGCTGTGGGCAGCCCTGTAAACGGAAACGACATGACGTATGCAGCGATCCAACAATATAAGGAGTGATGCGACGGGAATCAGTAAGAGTCGGACGCAGTACGGGTAAGACGCAGGATCTAAGCGCATTTGATCGTGGGCAAATTGTCGGAGCCCGACGAATGGGTCACTCCATCTCGGAAGTCGTGCATGCACTGGGATTTTCACGAGCCACTGTGTCACGGGTGCACCGTGAGTACATCGAATCCGGTAAAACCATCCCTGCAAGGGCCAACTGCCGTGGACAACAGCGTGTGGATGAGCGGGGTCATCGTCCGCTAGCTCGCATTGTAACTGCGGATAGAAGGGCCACTGTGCAAGAAATCACTCGGCAATTTAAAGCTGGTACACAAAAACGTGTAAGCAGCCACACCATCCAGAACCATCTCCTCACTATGGGGTACAGAAGCCATCGTCCCACGAGGGTACCGCTGCTGACCGCACATCACAGGCTGCAAAGATTAGCATGGGCGCGGGAACATCACCACTGGATCCTAGACATATGGGAAAATGTTACCTGGGCTGATGAGTTGAGATTCACGTTGGTACGTGCGGATGGCAGGATACGAGTTCGGCGCAAACCACATGAGGCGATGCATCCTCCTTGCCAGCAGGGTACTCTTCAGGCTGGTGGGGGTGGCATTCTCGTCTGGGGACTGTTTACGTGGTCTGAAATGGGACCCCTGGCACGTGTGACATCGTCCCTCACAGGTCAACGTTACCGAGATATCCTGGATGACCATTTGCTCCCGTTTGTGCGTCTTCAACATCCCACTGGGGACCTCATCCTGCAACAAGACAATGCACCGTGCCATCGCTCCCGAATTGTATCCGAATGGTTGGATGAACACTCCACCGACGGGACCTCGCTTCCTTGGCCAGCTAGGTCACCTGGCCTCAATCCCATCGAGCATATCTGGGATGCCATCGAGAGAGATGTTTGAGGCTTTGACACCCCCCCCTCCATCAAATCTTCGTGAACTGTGGGAGCTTGTTCAGGGGTCGTGGATCCGTACGGCTTCCCAACGCTTCCGGTGTCTTGTCGAGTCCATGCCGAGACGAATCGCCGCCGTCATCGCGGCAAAGGGTGGTGCTACCCGTTACTAGACAGGTATCTCTAATTCAGTTGCTCTTCAGTGTACATGTGAACGCCTCTCATTTTTACTATGTTGCCATCTTTGGGTGATGTAACAGTAGCACAATCGAACGTAAATCGAGAGTTACTAGTTCGATTTGGCGTTCGAGGGCAAAGAGTCTATGCCGATAGGGATACGAGCCTGGTTTTCATGAGTTTTTGAGGAACTGATACTTATGCTTTCTGCAACGATTTCAATTTTCTTCAATTTTGTTGTAGGTTATGAAATATATTATCTGTATCACTATATTTATCTATAATATTTATTTTTATTCAAATGATGCCTGTAAAAAAACACTTTGCTATAACAGCAAAAAAATTGCAGTGGTAACAAAATTAGTTAATGAAAATAGGCACAAAAATAGCTATAGTACGCGTACTAACTGGATTACCTGAATACATTTTGCAACAGTTAAAACGCTTCTGGTTACTGTAGCAAGCAGTTCTAGCTGTCCTATAGCAAGATTTCTGGTTTGTGTGGCAAGCAGCTCTGCTGCCGTAGCAAGACTACAGGTTTGTGTGGCAAGCAGTTCCTGCTGCCTTAGCAAGAATTCTGAAGAAATGACTACACTGTAGCATGAAGAATGACTCTACACTGTAGCCTGAAGAATGACTCTACACCGCAGCCTGAAGAATGACTCTACACTGTAGCCTGAAGAATGACTCTACACTGTAGCCTGAAGAATGACTCTACACTGTAGCCTGAAGAATGACTCTACAGTGTAGCCTGAAGAATAACTCTACACTGTAGCCTGAAGAATGACTCTACACTGTAGCCTGAAGAATGACTTTACACTGTAGCCTGAAGAATGACTTTACACTGTAGCCTGAAGAATGACTCTACACTGTAGCCTGAAGAATGACTCTACAAGCATGGCCCAGAAGATTTCGCAGAAGTTATGAGCTGTCCCGGATATATTTTAACATCTTTGGCTTTCGTCCAGTTAATTATTCTAGTTTATGAGGCAAATCAAATGGTTAAGTTTCTGCGTTTTTATGGATTATGAATCGGGTTTGTTTTCTGAGCGCACCGGCTGGCAGCTGCACTGCAGGATCCTGGATAAACTGCTACCTGTATCTTGCAGTTTTTTGGGTAACTAATTTGTTTGCATCTTGGCGGCGTGAATCTTCTTTTAAGGTAAGTTTTGAATGGTTTGTTTACCTTCTAGAATGGTATTGTTTTCCCTCGTTTCAGGTAGGAAAGACTGGGTCCTTATACTACTATTATTACTGGAGACGTCACTTTTCGGCTCTTTAAATTTGAAGTGTACGATATATATATATAATAATTGTCAACCATTTTCAATCCACTTCTGGATGAAGGTATCCCCAAGTTTCTTCTACAACTGTCTATCTTGAGCCTGCTTCCTCCATATTACTCCGGCATGCTTTCGAATTTCATCCATCCATCTCCCATGTGGTCTCCTTCTGGGTCTTTTTCTGTTCCTTGGAATCTAATCTAAAAGTTCGGTTGTCCATCGGTGGTCCGTTCTTCTGGCAACATGTCCAGCCCATTGCCATTTTAGGGATTTAACTCTGATCATGATGTCCTCCACTCTGGTCATTTTTCTTATCCATAAGTTCCTCTTCTTGTATCTCCTGGTTACACTAAGCATGCATCTTTCAGTTGTCTGCAGTCTTTGTATGTGTTTTTTAGTTAAGCTCCATATGTAAGAACTGGGAGGATGCATTGATTAAAAACTTTTCTTTTAAGACTCATCATGATGGCATATTGTTCTAGAAAATTGCACTGTTTTCTTCCAAAAGCTCTCCATCCAAGTTTTATACTCCGATTAATTTCCTCAACAATGTGACCCTGGCTTGATCACACTGATGAGGAAATTAATAATAATAATAATAATAAAACATATTCATAAACAGCCTTATCTTGTGACAGCAACTATATTAAACACAGATTTTAAAAAATGACGCAATTAAGCTAAAGCTGCGAATAATTGTAACCTGTTAAATGCCACAGAGGTTCATATCCATCATTTCCAGTGCTAAATACATTGGATAAATATTGCATACAGAATATAGCTAAAAATATATTTTTTTTTTTACTCCGGATAACATCATCAGCGGGGGGAAAAATTTATATGAACGAAATGTTTTGGCAAAATTGCTGCCAAGTTCTGCAAAACTTGTGTCACTCCCTTCAGTGCGATACTTAACCCCCCCCCCCCCCTTCTGAAAAGCTGGCGTCGTCAGTGCTAAACAAGTTAACCACATCAAGCAAAAGATGTGCTTCAAAATGTTTTCTTGAGACAAATCAAAATCATTGTTTTGGACATATGCAAATAAAATAACTACTACAGAAATCAAATATATTTCCTTTTTAGAAGGCAAGAGCTGATAGCTTACACTGTTGGGTCCAGATGGTTCCGATTATTAACAAAATGACATTGCCATAGCGATACTTTTTTCTCTTCCACATATTTGGTTGCGCTAAAGATTTATTGCTTTCTGCTCCAAGGATACTTTTATTTTTTTAAGGTGTAAAAAATGCTGAGCAGGATGTTGCATCTTGAAAACAAAGCGCACCTTTTGAGGGTAATAATGACCTTGACTGTAAATACTATTGCTTCGTTTCATTCTCATGAAGGTCACAAAAAATTTGCATTCTCGTCTTCTTTTTATTATGCATTTTCTTCTTTGGAGCAGATAAACACGGATGCTTGAATTATTTTCCTTATTAATTGTCCAATCAGAGTAATTCCTTTTTTGCTTTATTTATGAAATTAAAATTATTTAAGGTTTGTAGGGGAGGAAGGGGGGGGTAATTATTTTTTATAGCTGAATTGTTGAGCAATGAAATTTCATTTTCTTTCTCCCTCTTTTTTTATTGTTCCATCGGATGAATTCCGTTGCTTACAGTGTCTTGTTTTCCGCAACACATTACGATCTCAGATCATTATAATGCTTGGATGAAAGCCATTATTAGTACGTTTTCTTCTTTTGAAAACCACAAAGTATTAGCACCGAGAAAGAGGGAGCTGAGGTAAATGTTACAAACGAAAAAAACCACTAATGGGATATATCTGTTTTGGAATTGTCCTCTTAATATCTCTCTGGTCAAGTAACCAGTAATTTTAACCAGCTGGAGATGTAGTTGTATAGCAACCAACTTCCTTAGGTTTAGATTTCAAGTAGAAAATGTGTTACGTTGTGTTTTGAGCCGCTTTATTTCTCACCAGTAGCCACAAATTAAGGTGAGCGACTCGTGAGGTTCGGAAATAAATGAATGAATAAATAAAAATAAAACGATCGTTTCAGGCAGCGTAGCCACGGAAAAATGGCGGTAATAAAAAAAAAAAAGTGGTTCGAGCGTGTAGCGTAAAGATATAGAACAATATTCCATTTTGACTGATATTTTAGTGATATTAAACATTTAACGCTTCGTTGTGTGTGTTTGCATATCTTGTTAAATGCGTGCTATCATTAATGTTTATTTTGAGACGCTGCAATAAAGGAAAAAATAAAAAGAAACCACTTTGATTTATGTGGGAAAATAAATGCTAGCGGTGTCTTTTCTAACGGTGACTTCTCATATGTTGTACGATGGAGGTTTAAATCCCCTTAGGTAATAAGCGCGAGGGGGAGGGAGTGTTCAAACTAAAGGAAGTGGGGGGTGGGAACGGGGACACGTGACAGCCAGGGGTGTGGTAATGACATGGGGACATGACCCCCAGGGCAGCGGGCTACCGGTCTGGGATGCCGTGACTACTGTCTACAGTAGATGAAAAAGATAGGAAAGAAAAAATAAATAAATAAAAATGAAAGGCAACAAGGGACCTTGGGAGGATGTGGTCACTGCGAACAGGTGCTAAGCCTCATTCATCGGAAGCCAGCGCGTGTGAGTTTCCCCTGCCGTGCGTGTGTGTGTACGTGCGCGCGCTCCTACTGTAGTCGGTGTTGCGCAACAGGTGAGCGAGGGAGGATTAATTGTACTGGAATCGTTCTAATCATGAAGGAAGGATAGGATACCAGAATCGCACTCGCTGTAACCTCTCATCATGGTCATTATTAGCACTATTTCAGCAGCGTACGACTCTAAATTCGAAAAGATTATTCAGAATTACAACCAGGATCTCATGCAGGTTTTATCAAGTCTTGCAGTTTTTCAGGTTCAGGATGTCTTGGAAAAGTAAGAAAACGGCAGAAATGACTGCTGAGCGTTCATTTTAATCATAAGTTTCGGATCATGCAGTTTTTCAGTTCTGAACAACTTCAGGACACCGGGCAAAAGTAAAAAAAAAGTGACAAGAATGACTCCTAAGAGTTTATTTTAATCATAAGCTTCTGATCAAAGACGTTTACCTTTGTTTCTCCGATGGGGAGAATATCATTAAACTGTCGTTGGTCGCTACACGTTGAACAACGCCACTGGTCGCGTGTGAGAGTTTTTCTTACACTACCTTTTCTCGCTGTTTTAAATAGTCTGCTCAATAATAAAACTTCAGAATTCTTTCTTCGCGAGAAATATAATTAATATATACAGTTACAAATCGAATTAGGAGAAAAACGCACTCGCACTCCTATCATCACGTTATCTATGAAAATACAAACGCCCGTGGTCGCTGGATAAGAAAAGCCATCACGTGACGCAAACGCCAGCTGTCACTTGATGAGAGAAATGTTCATATGAAGCACACGGGAGCAAAGAGCAAATTGCTTGAAGGTCAAAGACTCCCCAGCAAAAGCACAAGTGTTGGGAAACTTCTGACCACCAACTGGCAGTGATGGGTCACTGCTGACTGAAATCTGCCACTTACGGTACGGTAGCTATCCGTTGGTGACAGCGCCATCAGTTGGCAGCCATTGATGACCCTGTAACATCGCCATGAACTACGAGCCCCCACGCAAGTGCCACTAGTGGCCCGTAGCTGGCAAACGAAGCAACCCGAGCAGGAGATGCAGCGGGACTGCGCATGAGCTGAAGCAACACTTGCACAGTCTTTCGTGGTACCAGTTAGTTGAAGACGACGCCATTGTGTTACTTTAGTGGATGTTTAAAAAAAAAGCTATATGTAGAGAGACGGATTAATTTTCTAATGAAATGCCGCGTTGACGAAGATTACCGTCGGAGGAAAATTATATAAATAATTAATGAACTGTAAGAGATAGTCAATTAATCTCATGTCTTTATAGAAACTCCTTTCGTAGCGAAATTTCTGCACTAACACACGAAGAATGGAGAACACAAACAGCCAGGAAACACACTCACTCCATTCCCATGAATAACAAGAAATATTTTTTGTATAATCTTCATACATTAAACCGCTTCAAACAGAAGTCTCGGAAAGACATTAAAAAATCGTTGTGTTGGAAAAAAATAAATATTATACGAGTACAAAATAGATATTTTCGTTACAAAATTATCTAGTATTCGAAGAAAAAAAAGGCAACTCTATGTGAATATAATGTACTCATTCTTGCGTTGAATACAAGACTGGAGGAATTCGCTGCTGAAAATAACCAGAAGTAAAATAAAATATCATTCCTATTTAGAGCAAACGTAGCTTCGGACCGTGGGATAAAAAAGGTACAACGTTAAAAATGTAACAGAATATGATATGAATGTGTAAATATATTAAACAAACAATCACCTTTCAAGATCAGAAGGACAGCACATAAGTTTGGAAAACGTTTTTACTTTGATACTGTCGTTGAAAGTGAGTGAAGTTCCCTTAAAGTAAATAAAAAAATCGGTAGGTTTAAAAAATAAATTTATGAATTATATGAAGCGCATATTTATGAAAACGAACTCGCAATATTGTGAAATTAAAACGAGAACCCTTAGTTTCACATCGGGCAGGAGAGAGGCTCACTTCCAAGCAAACGTTCACGCGTGGCAAACTAGTCTAGTGCTTAGAGCATCCGCTTCTCACACTAGCAGGTCCCATCGGGTGGTTTGCCTCACCTGTATAGGAAATTTCCTCAGCGCCGTGACATCATGTTGGAGTTTCGTTGGGGAAAAAAGCAGTTGTTTGTGTGAGCTTCTTTGGTGAGCTTCTTTTTTTTTTTTTTTTTTTGCTTCTGCTGGAAAATGGACGGACAACATTCGGCAAGCCACCAGTTACGTTACGTGATTGCTGGCTGCCACTGCCGGTACTCTGACGGGCCACATTAGGCTAGCCATCCTTTATGGCATGTGCTTGCAGGGTCTCTTAAGGGCCGCTTTTGGCAGCCACAGCCTGTGATGGATAACTGATGGGGTGCCATCTGTTGGCCAACTCCTGACCCATCTGGTGGCCGCCGGGACATTTTATTGACGGTTCATGTAACGGCAACATAGTGCCTGGCACTGATGGCAGCCAGTAGTGGCCCAGTGCTGGCCCGGCAAAACTGTTTTTGATGGGTTGCCATTTCATACTGGAACTAATAACAGATTGTTGACAAGATTCTAAAAGTAGGCTAGAGCGCGAGTGGTTCCCCAGGGACCCATCTAAATAAATGGAGCTCTTTATATGCGAAGTGAGAGAAATGCTCATAGCGCGACCAACAACGGGTTAAAGGTAAGAATCGTAGCTCTATGATCAAATTTTGGAGCATTATTTGGAAAAAAATAATCATAAAAAAGTCACCACTGTTCATTGTTATTTTTCAGAATATTTAGCTTACTTTACGTGATTTAAAGGTTATAGCTTCATTAATTTCTATGGTGCTCATTTTTTTTATATAAACTTCCATTTTGTCTAGTGTTCTGCAAAAAATCCCAATGAAGCACTCCTTTTCCTTTGAATAGAAGCAATCATGAATAGGATTTCCCATATTTTTTTTTATGATTTCATAGTATGATAAAAAAAAAGTAATAAATATAAATAAAAAGTGAACGACTTTAACATCATAGGTGAGCCAACATATTTTCGCAATATCTTTGTTTCTAGAAAGCGAATTATTAAATTCCTCTGTCTGGACGGCCTTGGGAAAAGCCAACGCCTCAGACAACTCATCTACCTAGACCACTCGTGACCCTCTTATTTTAGGCAACAAATGACTTTTAACAAGGAGCTAGATGTAACTGCTGTCGTAAAATGAGCAAAAATTGACAAGTGTAATCGTACATGTAATATCGAAACTTTAGCCTTCTGAATAAAAATAAATACCTTAGCACAACCGATTTCAAAAATAAAACCCGCATCCGTTTTCGCAATTATTTCATACTTTTTTAACAGCAAAATAAAGCAACGAAAACGTACGAATCGTTGAAGTAGTACGAAGCGTTCATGTTTAGCGATTCATTTTCCTGTTGTTACCTTCGCGAGAACGCTGTTACGTAGAGAATAGAAATTATTCGTTACCGAGAATATAATATGGAATTGTTATGGAGGTTTTAAAAGATTTTAGAATTCATTCATTTCCAAGAATTGTAGGGGGTGTTCAACAACAGGCCTTTCTTTGTCAGTCAGCATGGGAATCTTCGACTTCAAGATGCTATCTATCGGCGGCAACGGTAATTTGTAAGAGTTGTAAAGCATCATTCCCAAGCATAGAACTTAGTACGTGAACTAAGTGGTTTTATATTGTTTTATAGCCCAACGCGGCGATTAGTGCATTGTAACAGATTAGCGCATCCAGACGGCATATTGACTTTATTGCTCTTGAAGGTGACAGTAGGAGTTTTCTTGGAAGCGAGGGTAGGACAACAGAGAGGTTCACGCGGAGGAAGGAATGACACTCAGAAATTTCAAGAAGTGGACGAGGAATACCGGAGTTTTTGAGAGAGGGTGGAGAAAAACATGGGCGTTCGGATTGCCGGTGCGAAAGAAAAAAAAGTAACGTGGAATTAAGAAACGGAATACTAATGAGAGTGGAGAAAACTTTAAAAAATAAAGAGCAAAACAGTTCCAGGAGACTCATAGGTGCGGGAAGGAAAAGATCGCTTCTTCGTGTGGGAGCTCGATAGAGAACGAAATGATGCAGGGGAAATGAATAAGGTTATGAACAGAGAATAAGCAAGTAGCTATGTAGTTGAAGCTGAAAGTAAGAGTTAAGATAATCGTCAATAAATCGCAGCACTAAGGTAATGCTCGGACAATGAACGTAATGAATTGAAGCAAATAATAAATAGGTTGAAACGACAATTCATTTCATCAATTCCTACGTGTTATGTTTTTCCACACAATGAACTGCAATTAGGCTTAAATATCGAACCCAAACGGGAAGTAAAAGTCCTGCTTGCACAACAGCAAGCCTACAGAATAATAGAAGGCAGCAAAAGAGAGAGAGGGAGAGAGCGGGGGGAGGGTGACAGTGTGCGCATATATGGGATTATAGGATATCGCTATTCTAGAAGACTTTAGATCAAGGATTTACTTACACTACTTTCAACACCCTCTAAATTTCTCAGACACCACCACCTCATAAAAAAAACCTCAGCACCCCTCTATTCAAAGGTGTGTAACACCACACACACACACACACACATGAATTCCTCAGCTTTATCTTGAAGTATTTTTTATCACAATGCAATAATGTTTTCTTATTTAAAGTCCATGTATACAGCAGTCTTATGTTTCTTTTTTGTTTTTTTAAATCATATGTTTTAAGTCAGTCTTTACAATCACAAAACTTTTTGGTCTGCTACAAATTTAGCAGATATCAATATCTACTGTTTCAGAAACCCATGTTCATGTTTCTTTGCTTTAGCCTTGTTGTTTAAAGAAGTATTTAGACATGACAGATGGAAAAACAAAATAATCACACACACACACAGACTAACAATAATCGTATGTAATTGTTGAAAAACGAGGTTTTTCCCATTTTTAACTATAAAAATATTCAACATTGCTCCATTTTTTGAAGAGTTTTAAGCATTTTTAATAGTAAATTTAAAGCCTGAATATTCCATAATAAAAATGTTCAGCCTTCGTAAGCATTAAATTTTCAATTATCAAACACGATATCAGTATTACTTTAATTATGAAATCTGTTCAATCGCGATGAGAAAGAATAACGTGCCAATTTCTTATTTTATTTATTTCTGTAAATGATATTTCTGTGCTTCTTTCCACTACCATGTTTATGTGGAAGGCGCTGTTGAACATAATGTGAAAGAGGACTTTTACAAGAGCTAAAATGAACTGCTTTCTCGCCTGTTCATGTTTCAGAGGTATTTGGTGGTTTGGTAGGAAGAGAAATACCTCCCGTAGCAGTAGAGTCGGAATGGAACGAGGAGTGTAGATGGCAAACTGCATCGAGGAAAAAAACATTGAGTAGGTCGAAAAAACATGTCACTTTAATACAGATGTTGCAAACGGTACAGCATAGCTACGCCGGTTAAGGTTAGAGGAAGCATTCAAATCGGGAAGTGATAAGGACTTGCTCTTTCTTAAAAGGTTGCGCATGAGGAAAACAGTGGCCATTCTTTCTGCAAAACAGTTGTTACTTGAGAAAATTAAATACTTCACGATTTGAAAAATGTACCGTCAAATAGGCTTAACATAAGAGTTCAAGGAAGAAGTATTGTTGTGGCACGGTCCTCTGTCGGTCATAATACTAGTTTCCTAAGCGTGTGTTTTGACCTAATGACACACGTATATATGACAAAAAATTAAATGCTTGCAAATATAGATGGAATCGAACCCTGACACGAATCCTTACAAATTGATTGAGACTCAACCATACAAAATGAGGAAACGGAATCGACCACCCCAACCTGTACCATACTGTGGACAAGTTACATTAACATAACCTACTAATTTTATACAAGTAGCATTATAAGTGATTTAAACATCTACAGTGACTTGATTGCTTACCTATCTGTGCAATTATACGTTAAGTCGACTTCTTTTCTGAATTTTATTATATTTTGTTTGGAGTTTAACGTGAGTATGTACTATAAGCGATCGACTGCCCATAATTCGCGGTTCTGGCTGCATGGAGGAGATACTGCTAACAGACTCTAGCACCTACTGTATATACAATTCATAGTAGCACCTCAATAAGGGACACCCATGGGACCGGAAGTTTTGTCCCTTAAATAGAGGTGCCCCCTTTTGGAAGGTTCCTAACGAAAGACATGTTAAATATAAATACGTAAGGAACATTTTATTTTAATAAGAAATGTAAATAATAGTAAATCTTAAATACGATAAAAACATAAAATGCGTATGTATAAAACAGAAATAAAGTACATGTATAAAAGTACAGTACCTGTATGTGAAACAGTGGAAAGTACGCTCACGTATTTATTTGAAATAACCCGACACAAGGTTCTGTTTTAAAGCTTTCAATTTACAGGCATTTTTCTTCATATGAATATATTAAGTTTACTAATTAAATTGAGTCGTTCACTCTCACCGATATTTAAAACGAACTTATGCAACTGTCCGACGAATTTTAAAATTTCCTTCAAGTTCTTGATATCACAGCTTTCCTCCCCTTCGCTTTCCGAATCCTACAAGCTGTTTTCTGTTATGCCTTCAATATCAACTACAAGAATAAAAGCTCTGATACCTTCATTGGTATTGCGAGTACACAGCTGTTCATCGATCGCAATATATTTCTCTATCATAACACTGCTACCACAAGTTCACACAATTCTGTATTTTCTTCAGTGTACTCAGTTCACTTGAAAATTGAAATAGTGACCCCTGCCTTCTTAGAAGACTGTTCAAAACAACTCAGAGGTGTAGATTTAACAGCCGTAGTTATCCACTGTATTGCATTCAACACATTGACAGATTTGGCAAGCTGTTCGCTGTTTTCACAAAAAGAACATGCCGCATAGAAACACTTTTCTATATGCAATCCTGAAGCTTCAATGATACCTTGGTCCATAGGCTGAAATACTGATGTTGTATTAATGGGGAAAAACACCAATTTCACAGATTTTAGCTTTAAATTTTGATTTTTGAGTGAAAAAAAAATCATTTTAAAGAAATTTTTGGTTTCTATAAGTGTCCCCAAAATAGAGTGGCTCTTGTTTGGAGATAAATACATTAGGATTCCTATACCAAGGGACTGGGACTAGGAGAATTATTCCTTCAATAGAGGTATCCCTTATTCGGAGGTGGTCCTTAAAGGGGGTAGCACATCCATCACACTTCTCATACATAACCATTTGTACTTCATACACATAATCTTTTCTCATGCAGATATTCCTGAATCTGGTCATCCCATGATTTCCTTCGCCTCCCTCTTCTTTTCTGACACTTAAGCCGAATAATTACACACGACAGCAACAAGGGCTTCTTTGAATCTGAGAAGCTGACACAGAAGTAAGCGTCTATATAAATATTGCTGAGGTACCAGCTAGTTCTGTGTGACATTGGTCAAATTATGCCACTAGGTTTTGTTCCAGAACTCTTAGGTGGAATGACCAACTGGAACTGTCGGCTGCAGGCTGATCCCCCACCCTGGTGTACTTTTATGATTTTTAAGACTCAAAGAAAGAATTTAAAGAACTTAAGTGTGGGATGTGTGGACCTACCACACTCGAGAAAGCTGGTCCACCATGAAATCGACCTGAAAGTAATAAACGGCGTAGGAGAAAGAGATCTCGGTTGAGCGAGTGTAAGTTTGGTGTATGGAACTCTAGAGAAATAAGTGGAAAGATAAATAAAGTTGACGAATTGAATAAGTATAAATTGATGAATTGGACGTGCTGTGTATCTAAAAAGAAAGCAATTAGGATAGAAGAAGTGAATGGAATGGTGAATGTGTGATCTGAACTGTTGGAAAATGTAAGAGGACAAACTGGTGTAGACGTGATTAGTGAAAAGATGGAGAACAACTTAATTCACTGTAGCTGCATAAATAAGAAAATTCCTTGGATTCGTTTGAAAGTGAAACTTCAGAGAACCACAGTTGTTGTAATGTATGCTCCGTATTAAATTTAATGTAGATACTATTTCATATATCATTTACATAAATTGTGTGTAACATATAAAAATACCCAAAGTTCGTATTTCCGATGCATACTGACAGTGTTGTTATGATTTCATAAACTAACGAGATCAAAGTTCACGGAAAGCAAACGAGCCACTGATAAAATACTTGTATCGTTGACGTCATAAAAACGACTGGGAAATTCTGTTTTCTCGCATATCGCTCCATCAGGAAACGTCTAAAACGTAAACAGAGAGTTGGAGAGCGCTTGAAACAATACTGTGAAAGATAGTACACATATCTCTCATTCTTCTTCTTTAGCCAAGGTTTCATTCGTTTATAAAAAGAAACCAAAAAAAAAAAAAACCGGTCACGAGATCTTGACAACATCCATTTGAGCAGAAAGAAAATTTTGACCTGGTCATCTATGACCGTTTTGATTTCTACTCATATTACCGATTTTCTGTATGCCTTTTACCAAGAAATCGTTTTGTGAAATTTCATTTTATATCAAATATACCTTTTATTTTTAATGCTTTCTTTGTGCACAGTTTTGTTTCTAGTTCGGACAAACATATATTTTCATTAAGAAAAACGATGAAAAAATCCGTTTTATCGGTGTATACTGATATAGTACACAAGCAAGCTTTCACCACAAAACGTGTGGCTTCGTCAAGCAGGATTAACGGCTAAAGCAAACCTAGTGTTCTAAACAAACAAATAATAAAAAAAAAAAAACACTAGATCATTTCTAGTGTCTTTTTAATTTGTTTCTTTAGAACTCTAAGTAGATCGTTTCTAGGGTTTTTTGAATTTGTTTGTTTTGAACTCTAAGTAGATCGTTTCTAGTGTTTTTTGAATTTGGTTGCTTAGAACTCTAAGTTTGCTTTAGCCGATAATCCTGCCTGACGAAGCCACACGTTTTGTGGTGAAAGCTTGCTCGTGTACTATATCAGTATACACCGATGAAACGGATTTTTTCATCGTTTTTCTTGTCGTTTCTGGTGTATCTACCCATCGTTTGTTAATATATATATTTGCAATACTTGTGATATTTTCCATTTCTAAAATACCGGCTGACAAAAAAAAAAAAAAAAAAAAAAAAAAAAAACAATTTTTTCCGAGTCTACTAAAGCTAATACAATAAAAATTTCCATGTATTTTTCGGAATGTTCTATTTCTCGCTCTCTTGAATACTTGCCGTTATCATGCTACCTCCGTTTCTAGAAAACTGACAGGAAAGATTTTTTTGGAATCGGGGATGAAAAGACAGCAATATTTTTAAAATGCTTGATGTTGCTTCCCCACCCACCCAGTCTTAACTTTCTACGTGCCTGAATGTTAGTCAGGATATCTCTGTTTGTTGACGACGGACGGAAATTTTTTTAATAATATAAAAGTGATGGTGATCACCATATTCCAGTCTTTAATTTTTCTTTAGAGAGGTAGTAACCTGCTGTTGGAGTTATAGGGAGTAGTATGTTTTAGTTGACATTTACAAGATCATATCTAAAACGAGCGGGAGTACGTGTACTTATAAAAAAATTAGGGAAATTTTTGTCAGTGATCTCTATATTTCTAATGCCCTGAAATTTTCCGTGCGGTTTCATGTGATTTTAGAGTATTGTGGATTGTTCAAAATTTCTGTCTCGTCAGTAAGAACATCCGCTAAGCACACCCAAAACTTCAGTAGTATTCCTCTTTTTTTTTTTAAGGGGTTTAACGACCACCATGAGCAACTCAATGGACTATAAACAGTAGCCCATCCCTGATTTAGGGTCACTGCTCGCAGGGAAGGAAGGGAGCCAGTGCCGCAACACAAACACACCATCCATGCCTCATCCGGGTCCTCTCGTACGAATGAGAAGAAAAGAGGTCTGTGCGAATGGTCCTTTCGTTGCCGCGGGTCGCCTAGTGGGCAACGTTCGTGACTACCACGGAAAGGACCTCAGGCTCGATCCCAGGCAGGTACGAACGCTCGATCCAGTAAATATCCGCCGTGCGTCGGATGGGCACGTTAAGCCGTTGGACAACGGGTACTGGCACCCAGGTAATAAATAAGGGCATCTTCCTCCCCCTTTCTACTTCGCTTCCGTGTCACTTTCCTATCGGGCACTTTAGCCCAAATCTCCTAGCTTCCTATTTCTAAGGGTTGTTTAAGACCTGGGGTCAGATACTCCCTCCCTAAAATCCTCGACATATGATCACATGGTCCTTTCGTTTTTAGTAGAAGAAAAAGAAGTCTGCACGAATGGCCAGACCCCTTTTTCTTCTACTTATATATGCAGTTTCCCGTATGCATTAACACTTTTGTAGGCAATTTTTTCTGTATGTATTAAAACTCGAATAAAATCCACATTCCTTGTTTTGGGTTACTCGCACTCCTGCTGGGAATATCGATGAATTATGCGATTATTTCCGCTTGTAGTACATGCGGCACCATACGATTTCCTACCAAGCGCGTGAACCAAATTATCTAAATATCCCTGGCAAAATCAACTAATCTAGTTGTTCTGGTTCGTCTGTTATGTTAGAAGTAGTGTACAATGACACTGCAGAATACTTCAAACTTCGTCAATAAAAAAAAAAAAAAATGTTTGCAGTTCATCAGCGTTCATCCGTTAGCTAGAAGAACAGATAAATCAACATACTTGTACAAGGCATGATTCATCACTTAATAACAATGCAAATCAGCAATATATAACGCACAGTACTTTCTTGATTGTGTATCTGAGGCTTCTGCATTACCAGATACCTCTTTCATAATCTAAATTGCATCATTATTTCCCAAAAATTTCTTTAAAAAATAATTTAATTTGAAAGCGCCCCATCCTCGAAGATTCTGCTCCCAACAAAAATTTTGGTAAAGATTCTGCTCCCCAACAAGACAAAAAAAAAAAAAAAAAAAAATGAAAACATTTTATCTATAATTGCTGATTTTGAAAGGTCTTATTTTTTATGCGTCTTGGTGGTATTTTTGCCAAGCTTATTTGTTATGCGTCTTGGTGGTATTTTTGCTAAGCTTATTTGTTACACAGTCTTATTACCTGTTTACAGTTGCCAAATAGGGCCTCTTCAGCTGCCCATAGCTTAGGGTCATCATGTTTAAATCCGGTCCTGAAGATTGTACTTGCACTGTGGATTCACACTAGGTACTATCACTTAGATTATAGCAGCTGGTAATCAAATGTAAGGATAGCCAATATACTAGAAAAATTCGGAACACGTATATCGCGAGAAGGCAGTTCAATCGGTTCGAACAAATTGGGCTTCCGCGTTTTTAAAAGTACATACGAAATAAATTACAACGTGAGAAATCGTTGAAGAATTGCAGTATGGTGATTTTTCCACTGTTAAAGCAAAAAATATTTATTTTTTGAAACAACATTAATAATCCGTGATTTTTGCGATGTTTCACATCATTTTTTGATGTCACAGGAATTGTCTTATATTGAACATTGTTTGTTCTTAAGAAGTAGGTAAAACCTTAAATTGCATAATCCATGGGTAAATTTACCCAGATTGCAGTAGCTATAACGGGGAGGGGAAGATATTGGTCTTAAAAAATATTCTTAAAATTATTCTGCCTACCAAAAGGGCTCGTGAATTTGTTAGCTAAAGGGGAAAAAAAAAGCTTCTTTCGCAAGAACTTTCTTCAAGAAACTTCGGAAATTCTGTGAAACTTTCTGACTAAACATGTAGGATATAAATCATATTCTGAGAGCAGACCGAAGTCCTAATTTAAAAATGGAAAAAAATCTTATTCGAAAAGCTTTATTCAGTCACTTTTCAACATAAGCTTCACATGTTTAACCGTTTGATTGCCTTTAATTTTCTTTGTATTATTACTCTTTTTTAAAGAACGTTTAATGTCTCGTTAGAAGCTAAAATCTTAAATTTCCTTGGTTTTCTTTTGCTCTTCCATACTGGGCCTTCACACTGGCATACAACCTTTCATGTAGAGGTGTGTGTGTGTGTGGGGGGGGGGGTATAATTGGAACGGGGCCACGGAAGTTTGAGCCCCTGCTTTAATTAATTATTGAATGGAATGGAGCGTAGCTTAATTTAAATGCAGTTTCTTCAGAAAGTTCCAGTTTCCAAAATTTATGCTAGCTTTCTGCATTGCATTACCGTAGTGATCTACGTAAAGATGAAAATGATTTTACGAAAATCGCGAAAAAAAAGGAAGAAAAAACTTCGTTCAGCTGACAGGAACGAGCTTGTCCTTTTGTCATTGAGCAAGCTTTAACATAACCCCTTAGATTAATGTTATTATAAAAAAAGAGAGAGAGAGATGTTGAGTACGATAAGGCAGAGTAATGTCGGGGAAACAACGAGACGGCAATTCCAAGTCTGCACCTGCGGCGATCAAGCGCTCTTTTCCACGGGGAAAACGATGGGACGTGGCTGCCTCTTACCGCACCAACGCGACGCTGACGAGACTTGGTTCTTAATAAGGAACCGTTGCGTCATTCGGACAAGTATCTTGAAGGTCCCGCCGTATCCTGCGCTGCTATCAGTTCGGGGAGTTGACCAAGCTATTGTGCATTGTTCTACGTCCGGGGGATTAGACAGATGACGCTATAATGACATCGACGTCTTTGCCCCAATAACGACTGAACAGTTAAATCATGGCGATCACAGGACATTGTTAGTTCGCAGAACTGCACACACACATCCATCTTTTGAAGGGATTCTCACCTGTTCTTCTCTCCTAACACAGGCGAACCCCCCCTCTTCACTTCAAACCTCCCCCTCGTATGAATACTTTAGAATTAAATTTGAAAGACGTTTCGCTAATTGACCGATCTAACTTGACTGATTTGAGATGTAGGACACAATGAGCAGGGACAATATGATCTGATTTCGCCGAAATTTCATCAGGTGTGTTCAGCTTCTTTAGAGCGTCAGTTTTCAAATCAAGATACCAATTTATGTAGAAAGTGAATTGGATTGTTCGTTAGATATGTGAATACGATTACATTTCCTGCGCTCAGGGTTTTATACAGAAATTAAAAAAATTGGGGATGTTGAAAAAGTTTGCGGATGGACTGCTGATTTTTTCATTTCTTTTTTCTTCTTTTTTATTTTTTTTTTTAATTTGTGGGAGCTAGTAAAAAAAAATTTGAAGGGGTATTGGATGAAAGCAAATTTTTCGAAGTCTGAATTTTTTTAGAGTGAAATATTTCGGCTTTAAGCCTAGGATTAACAATTCGGAAAAATTACAAAAATGGAGAACTGTTTAATTTTTTTATATTTAAGGATGGTTAAAACTGGAATGGGAGTGTGCTAAAAAGTTTGAAGTGGTGTTGAACGAAAGCAAATTTTTTTGAAGGCTGACATTTTTTTATAGTGAAATATTTAGGTTTTAAATCTAGGATTAACAAGGGAGAAAACTTCAAAAGATATTTTATTTTTTTATTTTTTTTACAGTTAAGAACGGTTAAAACCGGGATTTTTTTTTTCCAAAACTGTACACAGTTATTTGGTTTGTGGTGTATGTACGTGTGCATGTGCTTGCTGGTTTTTTTTTATATCTCATGTCTACATGCTTTTCTGAAGAAAGCTAAAGCAAAAAAACAAAAAAAAAAAAAAAAAAAGGAAAGAAAAATTAACATGGTTGCTGAAATAGTAGATACTACTTTTTCGCAAATCTTGTGCATGCTGATATTATTCAGAAGTGTATCTGCAAAATTTGACTAAAAAGAGATACATATGCACGAGTGTTTTGTGGTTGTAATGGATGACTTTAAATATGCGCTGTAAACAAAAAACGGACAGAAAACAAAGGCCACACAAGAAAGAAACATTAGACATCTATATACATAGACTTCAAATTAAAAAGAAATAAGAAATTACGGAGATACTAGGGTAGGAGATACTTCAAGGCAAATCTGAGGAATTCACGGAAATGCTAAGTGCTACTGACAACTGTGCGCTAATGGACTAATACTGAAAAATCAAGAAATTAACTAATCCTGAACTTGATTTAATTAGTGGTGGGGCTTTGTGAAAACAGAAACCAATACGACCAAAGAGCGACATCCATAGAACAAGTTCGAAAAGAGAAAAGTTAGGGAAACAGGTGGCTGAAGCCCCCGACAATATTACTGTCCAATCAGGAACGAATCGATTGCCTCCACTATAATAGCCCCACATTTTGCCAAGCACAAAACCGCTGGACGTATAAGTTGTAGAAAGGTACACACAAAATACAGGTTAAACTGCCTTCCGACAAATTGCTCCTGGAATTACGTTTTGTTTTTCAAGCGCTCAAAGGAAACTTGCAGCACCCGGCAAAATATTTTTAAAGCAAGAAAACTTAATCAACTCTTGATCATATTGTAATGCAGCTTATGTGTTTTTTTTTTCCTTGCTACATCGGAGCGTTTGCTGAAGCTACATTCGCGAGTCCAAATCTTGCGGATCTTATAAAATATTATATTTTAATTGGAAACTGTAGAGCATAATGAACTAATCTATAGAACATTCATATATATTTTTACAGACGTTGCTTCAGAGTGGTTTTTATGACTGAAGAGAATGCAAACCATTTTTCTCTCACACAAACTCACGCAGTTGTTGAAAACGAGTTTACTGTAATTTTACAAAATGTACTTGTGCAGTTTCTTCCTCACAACAGGAAAGTAAGATATGGGCGATGTGTTTGATATTTCTCCATCAAAATAAGACGTGGATGTTTTGTTTGTCTCTCTTTCACAGCCGCAAAAGTATTGCTTAGCCCTTCTTCACCTCAGCGAGGCAAGGAAAGAAAGTAATGTTTGTCAGTATGTCTCTATCGAAAGAAGAGAATAAGAAAGACACTGATGCTGCGCATTTTATCACCATGTAAAGCGAAACTGTCGTTCAATTAACTCACAGGATTTTCAGGTAGAATGCACTTCTTTGATACTTTTCTATTTACCATCATGATTTCACTTCAATCGAATCATCATCATTGTCAACCACTATAAATCCACTGTTGGATGAAGGTCTCCTCCAAGTTTCTTCCACAATGTGCTGTCTTAAACCAGTCTTCTCCATGTTAGTCCCGCACGAATTTCATCCACACATCTTCCAGGCCGTCTTTTTCTAGGTCTTTACCTGTCCCTTGGAATAAATTCCAAAATTTCGGTTGTCCATCGGTGGTCCGTCCTTCTGGCAACATGTTCAGCCTTTTGTCCGTCCTTGTGGCAACATGTTCAGCCTTTTGTCCGTCCTTCTGGCAACATGTTCAGCCTGTTGCCATTTTAAATATGCTTTCTCTCCGAAAGAAAATGGTCCGTCCTTCTGGCAACATGTTCAGCCTATTGCCATTTCAGCTATATTACTCTGATCACGATGTCTTCCACTCTTGTCATTTTCCTTATCCACGAGTTCCTCTTCTCTTTCCTATAGTTACCCCAAACATGCATCTCTCCATGTTGCTTTCAGTTGTCTGCAGCCTTTGTATGTCTTTTTTAGTTACGGTTTACGTCTCTGCTCCGTACGCAAGCACTGAAAGGTTGCATTAATTAAACACTTTTCTTTTAAGACGTAATGGCATATTGCTCATGAAAATGTTACTGTTTCTTCCAAAAGCTCTCCAACCAAGTTTCATGCGCCGATTAATTTCTTTATCAATGGGACCCTCGCTTGAGGTATCGATTATCTCCAGCTTTTCGCAATCAATCGATAAATCTTCATTTCTTATAAAAGTATTGTACTGGAAGAATGCATTACTAGTAAGCACTGGAAGAATGCATTGATTAAACACTTTTCTTTTAAGACATAATGGCATGTTGCTCTTGAAATTCACACTGTTTCTTCCAAAAGTTCTCCAATCAAGCTTTTTACGTCCATTAATTTCTTCATCAATGGAACCCTCGCTTGATATCTGTTGTCCAAAGTAAGTGTAGGTATCGGTTATCTCCAGCTTTTCCCCATCAATCGATAATTCTTCATTTCTTGTAAAAGTATTGTACATCAGTTTTGTTTTCTGAAAGTTCATTTGTAATCCCATTCCTTTACTTTTGTCATATATATGGAACATAATAATGTGCTTCTCGCGTTGCACATGAAAATACTTAAACTCTCGCTTCTTGGTGTGGTCACTACGGAATTTCTTCATGCATACTGAACATTCGACGCCTTTGCGCGCTTCATCGGAAATGTCACGTGTTGATGACCTTGCGTCATAATGACTCACTTCAGCATTAAACAGCGATTACAATTTTTTGTTTGACGAAGGAGGAGCAGAGAAACACTTTTTCACATGAACAGAGAGATTAGTCAAAACACAAGTTAGTCATAACATTCTTGGCAAAATGCCTTTATTGTCAGACCATGTTTATGAGTTCTTAGAGAACGGAGTTCGTTTCTCTGTTGCAGTATTCTTCGAGTCGGTAACATACTTTTGCTCATACGCTCACCGGAAACCTATTTCAGTATTTTCAGATACAACATTCATCTCGCGCAAATAAACTCCGGGTAAGACTAAAATTAAAAAAAAAATCTATCTGAAAAAACAAACATGTTCAGCGTTACGATCTTTTTGTACCTGTTATAAATCTCGCTGCTCATGTTAATTGGCTTATAAACGAAGTGGAAATGATTCTTCGTATATCTGAAGTAAAAATCAAAATATTATTCCTGTAGGGAACTATATATGAAATTTTGACCGTTCTGCAGTTTTTACGTACATTAATTTTTCATTTTAATGCAAAAATGATGTTGAATATTAAATTTTTAGTAAACAAACTTCACAAATAAATTTACAGGAATTTTCTTTTTTAACACTGTGTAAAATTAAGTCAAAATTCATCATGTACTTATGATGATGGTTTCCTGATTACGAAGCATGTGAAAAAATGATTCACAAGTAGTGTCTCTGTGATAATGCGCGCCCACTCATTTCCTGAATTTAATAACTTTCGTTCAGCTTCGTAAAAGGCTTCACAAGCATGATTGCCTTCAATGTATATCTCCAGGAGCAAAATATTCATTCACGAAATTTTCGCTGCAAGGGTGCAATCGATATGGGATTTTCCTGAGTAATCGATGCTGAGCAGCAGAAGCTTGTACAATTCTAGACACTGTGATTTTGCTTTTCTTACTGAGTAATTCTGTACTCTAAGAACTTTTGTGACACGCATGACCTATGTATCAGAAAAATATCTGTAACCAACTTGATCGCGTACACTCCTGCAGCAAATAAATTCTAGAAACGTCGAGCGTTCTCACGTTTAAGCACTGAATATCAAGTTTTCAGCTCCGCATCTGAGGATCAATAAAAACTAGTTATTAACTTTTGAATGCTTCCTAGAATCTCACTACATACGCACAGCGGTATGGACAAAGATCCAGAAAATTCACCCACCCCTCTTCTAAGAGGTTTCAAGAGTCCCTAAAGCTTTAGAACAGTTTTTCGGATAGAAGGATCAGGCACGAGAGACAGAGAAATGATAAGGTTCACAGCACCCCCCCCTTCCCGTTGCGGAACGTGCAAACAAAAAAATGTCTGACTTGTCAGATACCATTCTGAGTCAAGCACATAGCAAAGTTGATTTTATTTTTGTACCATTTGATTAGTAATTTGTTATATATCATTATCATCATTGTCAACCATTATCAATCCACTGCTGGATGAAGGTCTCCCCAAGTTTCTTCCACAACGGTCTGTCTTGTGCCAGTCTCCTCGATGTTACTCCCGCATACTTTCGAATTTCATCCACCCATCTCACATGCGGTTTTCTTCTGGGTCTTTTCCTGTCCCTTGGAATCCAATCTAAAATTTCGGTTGTCCATCGATGGTCTGTCCTCTGGCAATATTTCCAGCCCATTGCCATTTCAAGGATTTTACTCTGATCATGATGTCTTCCACTCTTGTCATTTTTCTGATCCACGAGTTCCTCTTCTTATCTCTCCTGGTTACACCAAGCATGAATCTCTCCATGCTTCTTTGAGTTGTCTGTAGTTTCTGTATGTCTCTTTTAGTTAAGGTCCACGTCTCTGCACCATACGTAAGCACTGGAAGTATGCGTTGATCAAACACTTTTATTTTAAGACATAATGGCATATTGCTCTTGAAAATTATACTGTTTTTCCCAAAAGCTCTCCAGGCAAGTTTTATACGCCGATTAATTTCTTCATCAATGTGACCCTCACTATATATATATATATATATATATATATATATATATATATATATATATATATATAAAATAGATCATCCAAAAAGGACGGTTTAGTTGCTGTTGAGGGTGGGAGCTAATTGAGAACTTTTCATAGCCTCCAAGTACTTGGATAGAATTCCTGTTCACAGGTAACAAGAACTGTAGTAACGTCGTCGGGAAGTAGCTGTTCTGGTATCTGCTTCCGTTTCCATTTCTCACACCACATAATATTTTTTGACTTTACTGCTGTACGAATCTCAGTTTTTTAAAATAAGGCTGTAAATGAGGCAACAAATTAATTTTGTCCGACGATATCTTGCAGTCTCTAACGCAAGGAATCCGCACACTGTGTCCTTGCACATGTGGAGAGAGAGAGAGAGAGACAAACAGACAGACAGTGACAAACAGACAGAAAGACTGAGAGAGAAAGAGAGAGACAGACAGACAAAGAGAGACTGAAAATTAACACACATTGGAAGTGTAATGATCAGAGAACAAAATGTTGAACGTGTAACGTAATGCACATTCAAATTCAGTTGTAATAACTACATCTAACCCAATTAATCTGACAAACTTAAGGAGAAAAACAATGAACAAATTGAATTAAATTATGTCGTAAAAAGTATGTATTATGAATTGATTGTTTGAAAACCATCAAAATAATAATAATAATAACAGTGCAGGTGAAAAAACTATCCCGGGAGGCGTCCTGACTCCTAGGACCCTTCCCTCGGCTTCGTGCCTGATTAGCTGCATCAAAATTCTAAGGATGTATTTTAAAAATAACTGTAAAACGTCATTCTACGTTGACGACTTCGTGATACGATGTTGACAGAATCCCAGCTACGAGATCTAAGATTGTTTTTATTTTTTTTGCTTTGCTACCAATAAATAGGCCCCCAAAAAATCAAGCCCCCCTTCCTAAAAAAAAGCAACAACAACAGGCTGTCTAGACCGCTGGACACCCCCCCCCCCCCACACACACAAAATTCTTGTGAACATGCAGTCTAAAAAAATAGCGAGCCCCTAACAGTGCACTTTAGATTGATTATTTTTACCTCTGAGAAAAACCGAAGGGGTCTAAGGAACGAAAAAGAAAACAAACTTGTTTTTCAGTGAAAACTAACTCTAAAGATTAAGAAACGCTATAAAACTTTTTCACAGCTCACTATTAGCATTCAAAGAGAGAGAGAGAGAGAAAGTCATGGACAGAGAAAGAGATGGACAGAGAGCGTGAGAGAGAGAGAGAGAGAGAGAGAGAGAGAGAGAGAGAGAGAGAGAGAGAGAGAGAGAGAGAGAGAGAGACATGGACAGAGAGCGTGAGAGAGAGAGAGAGAGAAAGCGAGACAGAGTCAGAATGAGAGAGAGAGAGAGGGAGAGAGAGAAAGTAGCTAGTCGCGATGTAATATCGGTTCAGAAAATAATTGCTTCAGGGAAAAATTTTCAATACATGTTTAGGTCAAAAAATACTACAAGTTCGTGTTTTGGCTTTAAAGAAACATTTGGAATTACAATTTAAGTAAAAGGAAAAATCTACTCTGCATTTTCGAATTTAGGTTTAAAAAAACGTCTGCTATGGATAAAGAAATAAACACATTTGGTTAGATGTCTTCTGAAAAAAAAATTTCATAAAAAAAATAAGAAACCAATTATTCTATAAGGTCTGGACTGTTTCTTTACATATAATGACGTTTCGAGACTCAGGGTGACTACCGGGGTTGGTTGTCAATGCTGAACCAATTATCTTTTACAGAAGGCTTTTGAATTGTATTGCTGCCAGATACCTCTGAAACTGACTGTTGCCATTATCATGATTCAAAAATATAAATGTGGCAAAGCACTTCAAATTTTGTCATTATTAGAAATTGGTTCATATGCTGAAAATGACAAAGGTCCCTGATAATCACACAGTAACTAGGAACATCTATATACATAAAGAAACAGCCCAGAATTAGCAGAATATTTGTTTTATTATCTCTTAAGAAGAATTACTTACTGTGTAATCTGGATAAGTAAGCTTTATAGCTTTCACTTATTGTGTAAACAATCTTAGCTATTAAACAAAATAATCAGGTGCTTGCTTCTTTTCTGATAAATAACATTTCTAATGCCTTTATAATGTGCATCATATCAGACACACTTTAAAATGTTTAACGTATGTCAAAAATTAATTTTCACCTGGATGTTCATTCAACGATCTCCGCAAATCGAGTAAACGAATTAAGATATCAATACAGGCTTTATTGTTTTTTTTTCTTTTAGTTATTGCTGTGGTAGTAAACAGATTTGTTGAAGACAAAACATCGGCAAGAACTAACAATAACAAATAAATAAATGAAAAGTCTTGCATTGTTAGGGGAATTTTTTAGGTTAGCAACAATCACATCATAAACTTCTTATGACGTCACTCTCTGCGCGCGTTCGTTTAGTTTTTCTTTCTCAACTATTTTTTTTTACCCTTTGGATGCTTGTGTATGGCAGAGTTTTTTGGCGGGAGCCGCTCTCATTTCGCGCGCTATGCTTTACTGGGTTCAGCTCCAACGAACCAATTAATAAGGAACAACTTCCTCTGCGCTGGAAACACCCCCACATACACACGCTCCTCCTAGGACTAACGAACCTTTTTCTGCAGGGACTTCCTGTTTGAATTTAAGGGGCTTTCTTATTAATTAATATATCTTCCTGTCCCCAAACATCTGGACCCCATATTAAAAAAAAGAAGAAAGAAACCCCTTTTTGAATTTCGCTATTGTTGACCAACCAAGCACAAATTCATTGTTTTTTTACTTACTTTTTTTTTCTTTCGGGACAACAGAGGAAGTTGGGATATCTAGATTTCTTAAAAGTACTGCCGCATAAAACTTCCTCTGCGTGGATTAAGTACTTACTAGGGATAATTGTGTCCGCTAGAAGGTTTGTATGGACAAATTTCAGACACCTATTCAGAAAATCGGAGTTTTAACTCATGAAAGACGAAATGGTGGGAGTGTTAGTAGCCGAAATGTACGTAGGAGGTCGAAAGAAATATAGGGACAACGAAAATGTAGATAACATTTCTCTCAAAATTTTTTGCACCTACATGGAAAAGGAATTTAAATTTTATTTCTCACCAATAAAATCTTCATTGTTTGCAAAATAATTTTCGCAGATCGCATACTTTGTTTCCGAAAAGTTAAAACCGTATATATGTCTACCTCTCTCTTTCAAGGAAAAAGAAGAAAGAAACGCATAATTAAAAATAGTTGCATGGTAGACGTCTGCACCTTGGCTTGTTCTAAGGTAAAGACTAGCTGATGACCATTAACCTGTACCGTCCAATTGCGGACTCCACAATGTTGTTCTAAGGTAAAATAAAAAGTCCGGTTTCTGAGGCGGAGCAGTACCAGAAGATTTAACACAGGGTTTTCGAAAAGAAATCTCACACCTACTTCAAAGCAATGTAATATCTTGTTAATAAATAGAGGGTTGTTTCAGCAAGATGGCGTCACGGCCCATACTGGTACGTGATCGATGACACTACGGCACGAAATTTTTGGAGATTGAATAAATTAAAAACACCTGTATCACTTAACTATCTTGGTGTCGAACTCAAAAAAAAAAAAAAAAAAAAAAAAAGGAGCATCCGAAGTTGATTCAGAAATATAGATAATCTGCAAAGGAATGAGCGATTTAGAAACACTATACAATAACATAACTTTATCCAGTTTCGATTTCGATGTGTATTATAAACCAACCGCGGTATTCCTTCCTGATTCATACATACCGCCTTAAAGAGTATAAAGCCTCTGCATTTAGGCTATGGTTCTATAAAGCGTTTAATGTATGCAAGCCCGAAAGCCCAAATACAAAAGAAATGGAGAATATTTATAGTAAAGATACAAAGTCAGGATATAAAAAAAATGATATTAACAGAATACACAGAAATGTGAAGAATGGCATAATGTCTGTGATAACAAAATCAGCTAGAATCATAACGAGATACTCAGGATCAGTCACATATACCTGAGGCTTTACGTATTGGTTGAAGAATCTTGTACCTAAATATAACAACACTGTAGCTACACAATCACCGACTCCCTTATCACGTATAATATCTAACTAACTGAAAGGAGAGACAATGTCAGAAAGAAGAAGCTGGTGTGTACGTTATACCGTCAGTATGACAGCACAAAAAGTTATATATTGGAATGATAAAGCGATTCTTATCCACCAGATGTAAACACACATGAGAAGTATCAATCAGGACGTGCAGAATACAGCGCTTGCCAGGGAAGTCATGCACTGTTCGGCCGTTCCTATATAGAATAATATGAGAACTTCAAAGAGACTGCCATCTGGGAGACCATTGAAATTCTCTTCAACGAGTTGGCATGCAATGAAGCTGTTTCGATGGAGCTACCAATAGTTTGCCATGCGTTGCAAACACATCGCAGCACAGCGTATAATCACATGATAAGTTACATGTGATGCCGCTCATGATGTTTGTTTTCAACGTTATTTTAAAAAAAATCGGTTTCTTAAGCGTCAAATTTCTTATGTCCAACTGCTGCCTTGAAAAAACCTTCCAGTGGACGGCAAAAGCTTGGAGTACTCAAGAGACGCATGCAGCATATTAAATTCGTTTATTTTTGTGGCACAAAGCTTCGCCAAGCTTTCGCACTCCACTGGGAGATTTTTTTCAAGGCATTGGTAGACATAAAAATGCAAGGAAATGGAACACGTAAGGAACAAAGATGATTTTTGAAAATAACGTGGGTGGCATCACGAACAGAGTTGCAAACGAGTCAAAAATGTCGGACCCGATCCGGATCCGTAACTGACACGGACAAATCTGCTTTGAACTATAAATTCGAAACTCATTTTATATATATATATATATATATATTCATCCCAATAACTGCTTGATATTTAATAACTGAAATCCTTTTTTAATAATAAAATTTGGTTGCTTGCTAAATTTTAGTGCCAATTTAGTGCCACTATTTTGCGTAATCCAGAAGTAATGGCTGACTATGACGGTGATCATGGAGTATATTACAAATGGGAATCATTATTTACGATGACACAAATTTGTTTTTTTAAATGTATTTAGATTGTTCACTCTTTTCCCACTTTGATGGAGGTGCTCATACTTTCATATGGTCCGTTAGATTTTTGGTTCCGTAATATTTTATTACAACGTCGACATCTTTCTTTGTAATTATACTCTTTCCACATTTTGAACAACAAGCAAGACCAAACAACACAGAATTAAATTATTCACCGGTTCCTTAATGAGACGAAACAATTTCCAGCATTCACTCTTCACCTTGTGGTTTTCAACAAGCACGTATTTGTTGGGCTCGACACCTTTCTCAACCTCCTTAATATTGAATCCATCCATATTAAAAAATAAGGAGTTAATTTCGACATGACATTCATGGGAACGCGATGTTAGCACATCAATCGAAAAGCTCTGAATGCTCAAACTAAAAGATGCGATGTGAAAAGTAACTCTTGGTCATACAGTGACCTTCGCACTGAGAGATTGAATAAGTTGAAAAGCAGGCGAATTGCGTTTGCCTATACTTTGCCCTGGGCAATCGCACTGTAAAAGAACGCAAAGGAAGTATCTTTTTACGATATGGTGTCGGTGTGTCTGACGTCGGTCGGTGGAAATCTTCGTTGTTTTAAGAAAGAGAGAAAATTTTTTGCATGGAAAATCATTTATTCACTCCGTGGGCACCAGTATCGACTACAGAATTCCACAACGCGCATTTTTCTCAGGAACGTATTTTTCTCTTTTGAAAAACAAAACGGGAATGAAACCGGGTCAAAATCGGGTCAAGAACACATTGACCCGACCCGTTGGACCCGCAAGAAATTGTCGACCCGTTTCCATCTCTGATCGCGAACCTAAACTTCGGTATGATGTTGTTCTCTTTGCAGGACATCAGGAATTCCAGGTTTGCGATCTCTCTCACTAACACTAGTCGGGACTTTCGGAAAAGTTTAAAAGTCGATTATTCCATGCCCAGATATAGCATTGGTAACGTTATTATAAATACGCCAGATTGTGAATACTCCAGACACACATATAGCGTACTAAATCCGTTTATTTTTGTGGTGTAGTAAGCACAAAGATTCGCGAATTTTTGTGAAAAAATAAACGGATTTAATACGCTATATGGGTCTCTTGAGTATTCACAGTCTGGTGTATTTATAATAATTTTAAAAGCTTGGAGACTTGTGTATATTATTTTAAACCATTAAATAAACGAATTTTATACTAAGCCATAAGTTCTTTGAGATTTTATTAATTAAAATTTGTATCTTAGTACTGAAGTAAAAAAAATAAGCTCTTTGAGATTGTATTTTGCACACAGATCATGTTCTTTTCAATTTGCACTCTGCTTCAATTTTTGATTTTAATAACTAAATTTGGATACTTAAAATATTATTTCCCTTTCTTTAAGACGTTAGTCCTGACGAGTCAATGGATTTTTAGAGCTTAAGATGGTTACACCTAAAATCTCTGCCTTGTGTTTCCAATGGTAAAACTTCTTTAGATATTTTCTTCGCAATTAATGTATTCCCAAGGATGAAAATTTGCACATCGGTAAAACTAACTTTAAGTTATGGCATGGGATACTTAAAACTTGCTAAAACATAACCATAATTATATTAAATATCAATAATATTTCTTTGAGTTATGTTCGGACCTGTTAATAGATGGCGCGACCTGTACACTGCTGACGTCAGTAGACAAACAAATGTTGGATTGCTTCATTATGGTTATGTTTTAGCAAGTATTAAGTATCCCATGCTATAACTTAAAGTTAGTTTTATCAATATACAAATTTTTATCCTTGGGAATACATTAGTTGGGAAGAAAATATGTGAAGAAGTTTTACCATTGGAAACATAAGGCAGAGGTTTTAGGTGGAACCACCTTAAGGGCAATTGAATAAAATTCTGTGTGCGATATCTTTAGATATACTGCATCATTTAAAAATTTATGTGGGTGTGTATGAGATGTGAAAAGTAAAACTAATAAATGCGAGCACATCATGTTGTACAAAATCGAGTTGTAGTGAATTTCTATAGAACTAAAAATACGATATTAGTTTAAGTACAGAAAATGTGTTTCCTCTATCCCCCATCCCTTAAATATCTTTCTGGGAAAGCCGTAATCAAAGTAAAATAAACCCCGCAAAAATTATTATCCATCTTAGATTTAATTTTTTGTTATAATCACGGCTGTAACCGTTTTCAGTATTCAAATTTTGCCGCACTTTCTTAAACCTATTATCACTGTTAAGAAAATAATTTGTTTTAAGTACTTTGATAGCAGAAAATCAATTCATGAGCTTACGGTGTTAGTTACGCGCGCAGAAGAAATAATATGGAGTTTTATGACTTAGAAATCACATTTAAAACACTTTTTTTTTTTTAATACAAGCTTTGAAGTTCCAACAGAAGAAAACATGTGGATGTTGCGTTTCGTCATAATTTTTTCTTCCTGTATTTGGAAATAAGTTTCTTAATTTATGCAAAGCATACTTTTCAAAATGTACTTTTTCTTTCTACCTATTCGTTTTTGTAATAACTCAACTTTAGAGTGACGATTACAATATAAAAATGTTACACGTAAAATTAAGACCAGCATTGTAAGCAACTGATAGAAGGTCGTACTATAACTTCCACTGAAGGTTCTTCTTCGATATAATATTTGTTCTATGGTCGAGTAGTTAGACTATCTAACTATAATAACGCTATGTATTAACTTTTAGAATACAAAACATTTGCATGTTCGATTATTTGATTGAAGATTTAGTTCTAAACTATGACAAAAAAAAAAAAAAAGAGCTTAATTTAAAATAGGTAAAGATAAATGCATTTGATCTGCACTTTTCATAAAGCATTTTCTTTATTTCAGTTAACAACGTTCTTGTCAGCGTATTTCTCGATATCCTTTTGCTCACGTTCTCTTGGCACTCCTCTAACGATTGTTTTTCGAAATTTTCCCAGCAATCCGCGCGCTACCCCGTCTCCTATAAACTTTTATTCGTACCTCGGGCCATATCGTCTATCAAAACCCAGGCACTCTCATGTACCATACACTTCCGGCACGTCGCATTCGAAGCCCTTCTCGATCTTCAACACGCCTTCACTCTTAGATTCAACCTCGAACAGTGTCTAAAACCGACCATCTTATATATATATATATATATTAGGGGTATGCAAAAGTTTCTGCCGTTTTAAGGAGAAAGGAAACAGGAACAATCAGAAAACCAGTACACATTTATTCAACGAAATATTGGCCGTTAGCATCAATGACCTTTTGCCATTTTTCAGGCAACAAATGAATGCCCCTGTGATAGAAGGACTCGGGTTTTGAGCTGAAGAACGCAGTGACGAAATTTTCCACCTCTGGAACTGTGGTGAACCGCTGTTGGGTTAGGGCATGTTGAATAGAGCGAAACGGATGAAAGCCTGAGGGTGTAATGTCTGGGGAGTAAGCTGGGAGCGGTAAAACCTCCCAGTGTAACTGTTCAAGGGTTGATTTTCGTGGTGACACCGACATGTGATTATCATGTGAAAGGATGACTGGGCGGCGTCCTTTACCTATCCATGGGCGATTTTGCTCGATTGCGGCGTTCAGTTTCACCAACTGATCGCTATATCGATGTGCAGTGATTGTTCCGTACAGTTTCAACAGTTCGAAGTACAGCACTCCATGCATATCCCACCACACACAAAACAGCACCTTTCCCCCGTGGATATCCTTTTTTGCAGTGGATGTTGATGGCTATCCTGGGTAGACCCACGATCGCTTGCGTACTGCGTTGTCTCAATAGACTTATTTTTCATCTCCAGTGACAACCTTCCACAAGAAATTCTTTCCTTGAGACCTCTTCAGCAACGACATGCAGATGCCCAATCATTGACAAATATTACGCTCCGTTACGTTATGCGGAACTTACTTACCAATCTTCTGGTCTTCCCCAAGGCCTGTAGACGCCGTACCACTGGCGACTGAGCCACTTTCAAACGTTTCGCCAATTGCGTGGTAGATTGTGTGGCATTGTCTTGCAACAGCGTTTCCAGCTTCTCGTCTGCGAGTTTCTGCAGTCTACCTGCACGTGGCTTGTCTTCCAAGCTTAGATCACCTTTCTTAAACCTGGCAAACCATTCTCAACAGGTCCGCTCAAATTACCATTTGGCCATACGCCTGACATATTGAACCGTACGCTTCGCTGGCACTTTTCCCTAAATTAAACATGAATAACAAACAGTGCCGCAAATGAACTATATATATAAAGATAAAAAGAAAAAAAGAAAAAAAAAAAGAAATTGTGGTTTGCCCAGGGCACAGAAATTCGTAGTTACGCCTCTGCATAGGTCTATGCAAGCTTTTGAACCCTGCTATTCTACACTATATGAGAGATAGATAGACAGAGGAAGGGATGAGACACTCAAGTATTTATCGTTGAAGACGTAAGGAATGTTTGCTATTGATTTTAGAGAAGGAAGAATGAAATGAATTTATAAACATTTTCGTTTCCGGATAACACTGCTGAGGAATTCCAAAGTACTAAACGATACAAATAGTGATGACCCCAAGACAATGGTTTATGTTTTATGGTGCACATGAACCAGAAACTCTGTCTGTTTTGCAGTGGAATGTGTCAGATTTTTTTGGGAAGATGGCTGCCTCGCCTCTGGGCTCTTCTTGGGATATCTGTTGATGTTAGTCCCGTGGGAGTGCAAGCTTTCTTAAAACGGTGGAACACCCTGCAGCAAGCAGTGCACGCACCCCTCCCCCTCCCCCCCTCCCCACCAGCTCTCCATCCCGCGCAAGATGCTACTCGCAGAGATTGTGGAAGCAACTATTCGAAAAACTCCGGAATTTTTCAGACGTGACGAAGTAGGAGGATATAGCATAAGGATATGAGAAAGCTGAACGATGGCATTTGTGATTGGTGAGTTTTCTTCGGAGCGAGGCCCTCAAGACGAGATAGAAATATTTAAAACTGGAATTATTCGAATCAGCAGAGCGTTCAGAACGATTTTCGAAGCGCGTTTAGAAGCTTTCGCTACAGCAAAAATCTTCTGTTTCTTTCTCATGGTGAAATTAACGACGTTTGCCTTTTATATGATCCTTTTTTGTTTCAGAAAAAATTGTCAACATAATGAACATACCTACGAAAGGTCACAGATCTTTTGCAAATGGTAGACGGCTTTTGATTCGCACTTGAGGAAAATCTTATTTAACTTATCGCGTCAAAATAAATTCACACAACCTTCGTAAACTGCAAAACAAACAGGTTCAGTGTCTTAATATTTGCTTTCCAAAGCGATCTCATTATGGTAAACACCGATGGACTATTTCACGGGAAATCGTTTGCCGAAAGGAATCTGTCAGTTAAAAATATGCGCTCTTGTCTTCGTAATGTGACAGGGAAAACGCCTCACTGACACCGTTAAATGTTGTTGGAAGAAATTTCTCGTGGATTACTGACAGTTTAAAGCGACAAAGGGAACATGGTTTTACATACACTGGCATTTCGTGGAACGGAACCTTGTGGAATTTCAGGAATTTTCTTGAGGTAAAAAATTTCGTGATGTGTGTGAGCAGGACCGGAGCAACCTTTCCTTATTTAGGCGGGGGCGCGGGTAAAATTACGCCCCTTCGACTTAAGTAGTATCATTTTTTTTCGGGTCTAACGACCACCGTGAGCAACTCAATGGGCTATGAGCAACATCCCGTCTCTAATTTAGGGCCACTGACTCCACGGAGGGAAGAGAGCCAGTGTCGGAAGACAAACCCAACATGCATGCCTTACCACTATTCGAACTCGGAACCAACTCGAACTAATGGTCATAAGCCAGCGCTTAGACCACTGCGCTACGGGGGCGGCAATTAAATGCTCTCGTGATTGTATAATTTGTCGCAAGAAAATACCGGAAAAACTTTTTGGCGTGGATACGTCTTTGAAATCGGTACTATGGGGGCACAACCCAGGAAAACTTGACCGACATAATTTCTTACGATTGATCAAATGCTTATAATTTCTAAATTACAATAAAAAGAGTAATAACCAGTAAAAAGAGTAATAACCAATGATTTCTAAAAATATTAACTTCGATGTCATGTGCATCCATGGAGAGAGGAGGGCGTCCGGAATTTTGGAGTCGAATACGCTGAGTCAAGCGCCTTGAAATCAGTATAACTCGAGATCGCGTAGAGGTAAGATCGTAATATTGGTCTCAAATGCTTCGTCTGGATGAGATCTATCTAAAAATCAATAATTAATGAACATTTAGTAAGTACTTTATAAGTTATAAGTGATAAACGAAAAAATGTTTGTGAAAAAATCAAAATGTCTAAATACTTGAGGCAAAAGTCGGACTCAAAATACTACAAACGTATATCAGAAGAAAAAGAACTCAAAATAAGTCCAAAACGACTAATGCAGAACGATGTAGTACTTATAGACAGAAGAAGAAAGCCGAAGCGGCGCAACGCGTGGAGCCACAACAAAGCACTTCTACAGCTAACACATGTGAACCAATGGACTACTTGGCCGTGAGTGAAACTTGAATGGATGATTCCACCAATACATTTGCCCGGTTTCGAATTGTCGGCGAAAAGAAATAGGGCAATAGCCCAACACAAACCATCCACTTCCAAATGTACTACTTCGCCCACAAAACGAACTGATGGGGGAGTTGCCATTTGCAGAAACACCAATAGTCTGACATATTGCCAACCCGTAAATGTCTCAGTCAACAACAGATTGAGAATTGAAGATGACTGTGTGGGTGACAGTGTCTGTTCAAACTCACTTCGATTTACATTCATCCCAACGTTTCACAAACATCACTCGAGGCGTTTGGCAATGAATTTCTTCATGTTCCGGATGCTATGCGATTACTCTGAAAACATCAAGAAAATCATACCTCGTATGGTACCGGATACCCAAGTGCCTATCATTCTCACTGGTGACTTTAACGTTGATGTGCAACAAGACACCAACTTACTCAAGTTCATGAAAGACAATTTCGGCTTGACTAAAATTCTCCACCGACTACCTTATGCAATACTTTCATCGACTTAACCTTTGTACGAAACATGGATGTGAATTGTATGACATATGTTTGTAACTTCTCATATCATCGCCCTTTAATAAATAAAATTATAGTCTCACTGCATTCCTCTTTCATTTATCAACCGACTTCTACCTCAAACCCCTTGCTGTCAAACGCGTATCCACGTAAATAAAACCTGCGGGTGTGCCCCGGACACAGCCTACCCCCATTTTTGTTTTATATCGTCGTACTATACAACGAATTTCTCAATTTCGATATGCATTCTTACCTTTTGCATCTGCAAATGGATCCTGTGAAAACACCTATTTCTAATACCGTGGCATTTGGCAATGAATTTCTGCGAGTGTGGTCAATAATTCTAGATAAACGCAGAAGAGTTCTGACGATTACCTCGCAGTAAGTTTCACGTTTATTTTTCGTCGCATGCAGAACTGTATTGAGAACACCAGTTTTTGTGATTCTCTCCTGACTTTTATGTGGAAACTGTTAGAAAGTACCCTCTCCTCCCCTATCGTAAAAATAAATCTCATTTAATGAAGAATTAGAAAATAATTGGGCATTGTTCCTTTCCCGAGAGTCGATTTCCTCGGTGTCGTTATCCGGGCTGTCAACAATGCTGCATCGTCACGAGAAGAGCGTGTTCCCAGGAAATTCCGTCCCGAGCAGCCAAATCAGAAAAGCGGACGAGAGTTCGTACGCCATTGTCTGCGACCGCGAGTCAGGTAATAGATTTTCCAGGAGTATCCAACGCTCACACACTCTCAACTCGAACACGTCGACGATGACTACACCTAGGTTGATCGTTCTTGGGTTGATGGTTCGTAAGTACACAAGCCAAGCAGGAATTTAATATTTCCGAATTCAGATCTCCATCTATCGACCGGGCATTCAGAATTTTCGAGTGGGAGAGTGAACATTTATTAGGAATTAAAACAACAATTTGCAATTAAAATCTTATTAGTTTTTTTTTCTTTCTTTTTGGTGCATGGCTTATTTGGGGGCGGGGGGGGGGGGGTTTAACAACCACCGTGAGCAATTCAGTGGGCTACAGTCGCTCGTCTCTAACTTAGGGCCTTCCTGAGAAATGATAGAGCTAGCCTTAAGGCAAACACGCTGCCCCGGTGGCGCGGTGGTCTATAAGCAATGGCTTCTGATCATTCGTCCGAAAGAGGTCCGGGTTCGAATACCGGTGAGGCATGGATGCTGTGTCTGTCTTACGGCATTGGCTCTTTCCCTTCTCTGGAACCAGTGGCCCTAAATTAGGAACGGGCGACTGCTTATAGCCCATTGAGTTGCTCACGGTGGTCGTTAAACCTCAAATTAAAAAAAAAAAAAGATTAACACGACATCCATGCCAGGATTCGAACCCAAACCCACCTCAGATGAATGGTCAGAAGCTCAGACCACTGCGCCACCAGGGTGGTTACCTAGCTTAACGACTACCACGATCATCTCTAATTTGGACAAAAGCCACTCATCTCTACTTTGTAGCTACTGGTTCCAGGAAGGGGGAAGGGCCAGCGTCGAGGACTAGGCGCACCACTCATGCCTGGCCGTTCTCGTCACAGCCAGAAGCCCGTGCCTCTACCCACTCGGCCAACGGAGCCGTCTTAGGGGCTTTGTTTTTGGTCTTCTCTGCCAGCAGGGAATAAATAAAATCATCGACAAGATAGATTTACTTTATCAACATTTCTTTTCGTGCAAATTACCGATATCAGCGGTAATATACAGTATATCCTCCATAAGTCCCAGTTCGCAGAGAAAAGTCTATATTCCCAATTGGTAACACCTCACTGTATTACGTTACACTCGAAGTACAAAAAAGAATATGCTTTAAGTAAAACATAATGCAACATAACGTTAGCGTGCTTTATTTGAGCCTCACCCACCCGAAAAAGGTGGAACATGGCACAGTAGGCCAAGTTGTGGGCGCACAAAGAGATGGTGCATAAATTTGGGTAATAACAAAATTTCTGGGATTGTTTGAGAGCCTCAGTGACTAAAGTTTACCAGGAGGGGTGCGGAAATGGCGAAACAACCAACTGGCGACCCAACTGTAAAGGGCGGCGAAAGGTGGATTCCAGAGGTGAACGACGGATGCGTTGCCTTGCACAGGGCTATTGACGCAGAACAGTCTCACACCTGACAACCCAATACAAAATGGATCAACAAGAAACAATGTCTAGTGTGACTACGCGTCGCACTCTGGAGCGGATGAGATACAAGGGCAGACGCCCTATACGCCATCCTCTCCTAACAACATTCTATCGACGTAAACTACTCTTCCGGTGGCAGGGAAGAGCATGCTGATTGGACGACAGAAGGTTGAAAGCAGGTGTGCTGGTCCAACGAATCATGATATGTGTTCCATTCTACCGATGATAGCGTCCGTATTTGGCATCAGCAGCAAGGAGCTATGGATCATTTATGCATGGTATCAACTATCCAGACCAATGGAGGCGGCTTTATGATATAGTACATGCTTAGCTAGTATAAACTGGAACTCCTGGTGCGTTTGGACAGATGCATGGACTCCAGCTATTACTAGGGGTTGCTTAGGGTCATGTTCTTTGAACAATGTCGTACCTCCACCCATGAGGGGATGTGTTCTTCTGTAATGATGACGCCTCATGACATCGAACCCACCCTGTGCATGAATGGTTCGACGAACATAGTGCTGGTATAAGACGTCTAAAAGTCCCGCAAGCTCACCTCACCTGATCACAACCCAATTGAACATCGGTGGAATGTTGTGGAACACCACGTGAGGCAGTTTGACACACCATCACGCTCCATACCGGAACTGTGGACCGCAACACAAATAGCTCGGTTTCAAATCCCCAGACACGCACTTGGTGGAGTCGATGCCACGTTGGATGGAGCTGTTCTCCGGACGAAAGGATGGCCCACGAAATATTAGGTAGGTGATGACAATTTAGTGAGTACTCGGTGTATATAAAGGGGATGCAGATACACAGGAGAGCTAAGAGAGGAAATGAAATGAACTTATACGGAGTTATAGGAATACAAAGATACAGTCAACTCTCGATGTACCGACCCTCAATTTACCGCCACCCATATATAACGTCGCCCCTTGGGTCGGAACAGACACGTTCTATATGAAATGTCCTTTGATCTACCGCCACATAATTGACATTCGCCAAAGTATATTACTACGCCTAACTGCCTTTCTCAACACAAAACCTATTTGATACACCGCCACTTAAAAGCTGCGTTAGAATTCTCTTCCCGGTTTTTCGGGCCGTGATTCAAATGTGGCAAAACTTAATGTAAGACAGTGATTCCATCGAAGGTCTGAATCAGTGTCTTTTAACACAGATTCTTTGAAACGAATTCGCAGGATGGCAATATCACATACGCACTAGTTAAATTTGACTGTGCTCTGAAAATAATTGGACTGAAATCTAAAACACAAATGAAAACAGACGAGGTTTTAAAAAGAAACTGAGGTATGTGAAATGACTTTGTGTAGTGCCATTAATTTTCACTTCATAAAGTTTTAAAGTAATGTAACATGACTTTTTTTATTAATTTCTTTATGATTAAAATGTTAATCACATCTTCCTACCATGCAACAGAAATTTCCAAAATTAATGCATACTAGAAGCTTCCGAGTTGGAAGCGGACTTCAGCTATATTGCGCACGAAGTATGCAAAATATGAATACTTTGAGCTTCGGTGTGGCCCAAGTATACAACTGCACTTTTTTTCGAATTAACATGTTATAACGAAGTAAATTTATCCGTCATTTTTGTCCACGCCGGGCATCGAACCCGGGTCCCCTCATTCCGGAATAAGTCGCTCTCCCAACTGAGCTACGAGGACGTATGCTCTCGCTGCTATCAGCCTTTATCTCGTGTGCGTCCTGCGGTGCAGGCACGTCACAATGCTTTTAACTTAATACTAATTACCGTTTTCGGGAAACACAATTAACAAAATTTTAAGTTACTTAAAAATAAATGGCAAATTTGATATAACGTCAACCTTGATGTAACGCCACAAAGTACACTGAGAAAAACGTTTTGTTAATTCAATAAAATTTTTTGTCGATATACAGTCAACAAAAACTTTTATTTAATTTGAAAAATTATTTTGTTGAAAATTATTGTTGATTTAACAAAATTTATTGTTATCACAACAAAACGTTTTGTTCATTTAACAAAACGATTTGTCGATTTTGGGAATTTGTTTGATCCAACAAAATATATTGTGTCACGATAACAATATGTTTTATTGCAGCAACAAAATATATTGTCATGATAACAATATGTTTTGCTGGATCAAACAAATTCCCAAATATCGACAAATAATTTTGTTAAATGAACAAAACGTTTTGTTGTGATAACAATACATTTTGTTAAATCAACAATAATTTTCAACAAAATCATTTTGCAAATTGAACAAAGCAATTTTTCAAATTCAACAAAAAATTTTGTTGACTGTATATCGACAAAAAATGCTGTTGACTGTATTTCGACAAAATTTTTTGTTGAATTAATAAAACGTTTTTCTCAGCGTAATAAAACAAATGATGGCGGTACATCAAGGATTGACTGTGTAAGGAGAAAAGGGATGACAGAGATAGAGAGAGAAAGCAGAGAGAGAGAGAGAGAGAGAGAGAGAGAGAGAGAGAGAGAGATGACATAAAAAGAGAAGGACTATACACTATACATTTATTAACTTGTGGACAAGTAAATATGCAAAGATGCATAGAGCACGAGGGAGACATCGATAGAAGTAGAAAGGTGACGTAGAGATAGAAAAAGAAGAAGAAGGGAAGCCAGAGAAAAAACGAAAGAAAAAGAGAGAGAGAGAAAGAAATGAGCGAGAAAGTATATAGGCATACAAAGGGAAACAAGTAGAATCAGAAAATGGAGGAATCTATGAAAAAAATATTAAAAGATATATAGAGAACACACACATATATATAAGAATCTATGGAAATATAAATATAAAAAGATATATGAAGAAAGATGGAGAGATAGCGATAAAACGAGAGGATGAGATGGAGTGAGAATGGCACCAAAGAGAAAGAGAGAGACGAATCGTAGTCATCTGAATATGTATCAGACAGACAAACAGAGAGATAGATCAGAGACCAATACAGAAAGATAGAAAACAAACAGATAGATACAGAGTAAGAAAGGAGGAAACTCTGAACCGTTGGTTTTGCCCCAGTAACTCCGCGTATAAATATTCTCGATGCCAAATAAGCATTAAATATATTACTTACTGGTTCGGAGCCTTGTAAGAAATCATATTTTGCTCTTATCGCAGCCGTTATCTTCTTAAATTATAGCCTCTGAAATCCATGAACTAGCTTTACAAGAATTTATGTGTACATCTGCGTGTGAGGTACTACAGAACAAATTTTCATATCCGCCACAAAATATAATTACAGTGAAATATGAAAGAAAAATTCACTGTCCAAAAGGCTCGAAGCTGTCGAAATACGTAACCTAACATCATTGATATTGACCTCTTCCAATGAAAACCGCTTCCAACCTTAAACTACATTAACATCACATTATCGACTTCCGCAATTCAGAGTGGAGTCCACAATCTTTGCTATTTCCAGATATCGAATGCCCTTGGCGATGTTATTTGAATGAGTGAAAAAAAATGAGCAAAAAATGAGCCATTTCTTGGAATGAAGTACATTTTCTTTTTGCGAAAAGCTTTGTGAAAAAAAAAAAAAAAGTAGACGAAGAGCGGGAGTTGAAAGAATATCATCACCATTATTGACTCAAGAGTTTTTCTCACTCTTTTCTGGAACAATTATTTTCGAAGTAAGACCTGACCTTTGTTTTCTGGAACTTTTCTCGAACGACTAGAACAAGAATTTGGAAGGAATTTATTTGCTTTTAGTTCAACACTACAATAACATAACTGATGTTGCATTGAGAACGCGCACGTTGCTCAGGAAGTACGTTTAAATGAGCGTTCTTTTGCAAATTAAGACAAAAAAAAAAAAAAAAAAAAAGCAGATCTTTATTCAGAGAATATATTAAAAAAAAAACATTAAATGTGAGGAATAAATCCCTGTAAGAAGCATCATGTGAGAAAAAGGGATTCTTATGATTTGAAATGGTAGTCCATTTATGCTTAAGAAGGATAAAATCACAAACACACACACACACACAAATCGTTTTTGGTAGGACACAAATCATCAGAACATTCTTCGACGTCTTTATATTAGTTCTTATTGCATTCACTGAATATTTTCTGTGGCGTGATGGGCACTTGCACCATTAAACGAAATTATTAAATTTGATTCTTACATTTATGGAAAAACAAGCCATCTCTCTGTCTGTGGCGACACAAACGCACATGCTTCTGCTCCGGAGACGAATGCTTTCCCAATGAAGCTACACCAACAAGGGCTTACCACTGCTGCTTGCCGTCTTGTCATGTGCGCCACCCCTGTAGTACGTCAGGTATACCCTTCCCTCTCCGTAAAAATGGATCTATTGGCCGTTAGGTTTTGAAAAACCTGTGAAATTTCTTCCACGTATCGTCTGGAATTAATGAGAATTCCTCCATCGTTTGGCGTACGAAATCGCAGGTTTCGAAGAAATTCTCATTAATTCCAGACGATGTGAGTAAGGACTTCTCAAGCAGAAATTCTCATTAATTCCAGACGATGTGAGTAAGGACTTCTAAAGCAGAAATTCTCATTAATGGCAAACGATGAAGGAATTCTCATTTATTCCAGACGATATGTGGAAAGAACATCCCACGTTTTTCGAAGAACCTAACGGCCAAAAGACCCATTTTTACGGCCGGGCGTCATGTTGAAACCCAAATTTGCTGGTGGCGAAGCTCGAACCCACAACTTTTTGTTCCGGAGCAACATGCTTTCCCAAAGTAAACTACGCCGGCAAGATCTTATCACCGCTAATTTCTGTCATCTCTGTAGTACGACACACATCTTGGAAAGACGTGTCTGAATGTGTATGTGCGCGTGCAGCACATCTCAATCCATAGAATGCACAAACCGTATTGTTAACAATGCTAAAAGGTTGATAGTTCGGAAACCACATTTGCAACTGAAATTCGTTGTTATTCATTTCAGTTATCCCTTTAAAATACTTTTTCATGAAATTTAAGATACGTGAACCACAGTCATCGTTGAATTTATTGAGAATTATGAAAACAATAGAAATCGTGGATTTGTTTCTTTTGTTGTTGCAGGTTTAACGATCACAGTGAGCAACTCAATAGGCTATAAGCAGTCGTCCGTCCCTAATTAAGGGTCACTGGCTATAGGGAGGGGCCAATACCGCAACATCCATGCCACACTGGAATTCGAACCCGGACCCACCTCGGACGAATGGTCAGAAGCCATCGCTTAGACCACTACGCCACCGAGGCGGCCGAAATCATGGATTTTAACCTGCCGAGGCACTTGCACCATAAAAATCCGGGAGTCAACCAACCGATGAAAGCCGGCGAGAAGTAGAAAGTGTACGTAGGTCGTTCGAAAAGTAACGAGGATGACGTCATAGCGCCAAAACAAACTCACACAGAAAGATACAGTTGCTTGTGTCGGAACACCTGCAAGGTCAGTCACGTGACGGCACGTCGTTACAGCGATTCGCTAGTTTATTCTTGTAGTAGATGTCGTAGAGTTGAGATGTGTTTCTGTGACCCTGTATGGATTTAAAACGGGAGCAAACAGCAGCTATAAAATGTTACGTGTGTTTGAATAAAGCCGCCGCAGAAACGCAGGAAATGATTAGAACAGCCTGTAAGGAAGATGTTTTGTCCCATGCAAGAGATTTTGAATAGCACAAGAAATTTGTGTTTGGTGAAGAGTGTCTGGAAGATGCGCCACGCTCCGATAGGCCTTCGACTGTGGTTAATGTGAATACCATCGAGGCACTCCTACGCGAAGACCGCCGAATGACCATTGAGAAGGTTGTTAATGTGATGCAGATGTCCGTTGGTTCCGTTGATGAAATTGTGAGAAACAGGTTGGGTTACCGAAAAGTTGCTGCAAAATGGATTCCCCACTTACTCACGGATGAACAAGAGAAATCGTGTTATTATTTGTCGCCAATGGAAGTGCCGGCTATGACGTCAGCCACCTTTTTGGATCGAGTCGTCTCACGTGATGAAACATTTTTTACCCATTTGATCCAGAAACAAAACAGCACCCAATGGAGTCCAGAGTCCCCGATCCAAGAAAGCAAAGGTTCAAGCAAGTGCAAGAAGGTCATGCACCTGGTTTTCTTCGATAGGAAGAGAATTATGTATGACTATGTTGTTCCACAACAGAAAGTGTTACCTGTGCCTATTATTCCGAAGTTCTCAAAGGTCCTTTAAAGGAAAAAAAAAATCCCCAAACGCCCAAAATATGCAGAAACTGGTTGCACTTTGCATCAAGATAATGCCCCTGCACATCGCGCTTTACGTACCAAGCAGAATATCCAAGATCTAGGCATCGAAATAATGGCGACCCACCGTATCCACCGGATCTGTCGCCGTGTGACTTCCACATGTTCCCCGAAGTGAAAAAACAACTTCGTGGTCGTCGATTTGCGTCAAATAATGAACTGAAAAATGCTATGATGGGTATCCTGAACCACATATCGAGGAAGGGCTTCAAACACACCTTCCGGAAGTGGATAGAAAGGTGGGACAGGTGCATTCAGGTAGAGGGAGAATACTTGGAAAATATGAAAATGTAAGTATGTTTACTGCATTATACTTCTGTCCCATGTAAAATCAGTATCGTTACTTTTGAACGACCCTCGTAGGATTTAGAAAAATCCACGGCCAGCAAGCATCCAGGTTTTGACACCAGAAATTTATTGAAGAATTCTGAAAATTTATGCTGTCACGGCGAGGGGATGGGGGATAGGGGTCCCCAGTTAGAACTGAAAGACTCTTGAGATTTTTTTGATTTTTTTTAAACTTCGGGGTTTGATGGCAATCTTGACTAACTCTGTGGGCTATAAACAGTCGTCCGTCCCTAACTTATTTAGAGCCACTAATTCCAGGGAAGGGAAAGAGCCAGTGCCGAAGGACAAAAACACCATCCATCCCAGATGCGGAATATATTGAGCAAAGAAATAGCTTAGAAAATTGCAATTATAATTGATTTATTATTTGATTAAACTTATTGTGCAGGTTGTCCCGGATTGGTCTTAGTAAGTTATAACTTAATGTTTCTGTCATACCGCTGCTTATTCGGTTTCCTAATTACTCGCTCTTTCGTATTTTCTCTCCCGCTCTGTGACGTACCTGCCAGCAGGACGCACACGACATAAAGACCGATAGTAGTCAGAACAAACGTCCGCGTAGCTTAATTGGTAGAGTGACTTATTCCGGAATGAGGGGATCCGGGTTCGAATCCTGGCGTGGACAGAAATAACGGAGAAATTTGCTTCGTTATAATGGCGCCCGAACTATCCGGATGACCCGACCGTTCAAAATCTCGCAATGGTGTGATGTTATTTCCACACCGCGAGATAGGAAAAATCAGAGAACCCCTTCTCCAGCGCTTCGAAAAAAAAAAAAAATTGACTGGGTGTTCTCAAGTGCACGTTCTACAGTGGATGGCTGCCTGCAACGATTCACGGTCACGGCTGATCAGTGGGCCATGCCCCCGGCCCTCTTTCGGGGGGAGATGTGACGTACCTGCCAGCAGGACGCACACGACATAAAGGCAGATAGTAGTCAGAACAAAAGTCCGCGTAGATCAATTGGTAGAGTGACTTATTCCGGAATGAGGGGATCCGGGTTCGAATCCTGGCGTGGACAGAAATGACGGAGAAATTTACTTCGTTATAGCTTCTCTGTAAAACTAATAAATCTTCATTCTCTTTCGTTATCGTTGTCCGGAGACTCACAAAAAGTGTTCCTCCCGAAATCATCATCTCGCCAGCTCTGACTTCTTCCTTCTTAGACCTCTGTATCTGACCTTCTCCTTCTCGCATGAAAGAGAGAGTATTTCTCTCTGACGCCTAATAAGCAGTAAACTGATTTAGCTGTCTCGATTGGTTTTTGAATCATAATACACATGATTGGCCCCTAAAACGATTAAAAGCACTTAACCTTTTTCTCAGACTGGTGTTCAATACAAAGAAAGACTGCCTGGGAACACTATTTTGCAACTTCTGATCACCCTTGCCGCCTCGGACATTCCCATGCTGACTGATTCTTTACTTGGAAAGAATTAGTTCTAAAATCTTGTAAAATCTCCTAAACCCTCGTAACACATGCCATAACATTTACTCGGACGAACGGACAGAAGACAGTGCATGAACCACTGCACCACCGGGACGGCCATGTTGTGAATGCATGTGTGAGCATACGAGTAAAACGATCCTCTCTCTCAATTATTCTGCTGTGTCCTTTTTCTTTTAAACAGACTTGGGAAAACAATATTCAGAATGGTGAACCAATTTAATATGCTTAAGCCCCGAAATTTTGGCACGTGAGTAAAAATATACGGTGAACCGAATGCTGCAGATGTATTTTATTTATTTACGGAAACTTCTTTTGCTGTTTCTTTGACAATGCTTCCTATAGACACCACGGCCTTGCTTTTCATAAGCTGAACAGAACGTCAACATATCAACGACATGTGCTGTGAAATTTTCGCATATCTCGATGCACAAAATCTAGTATCTTTTGGTATGAATTAAAACATAATCATCATAGATATACGCATTCCTTTTTTGTTTGGTCCAGTAATTTCTGAAAATTAATCCAAAGTGATAACACAATAGAACGTCAGAGAATTGTGATGGGGTTTTTTCATACCTCTTTTGACTTTTCATCTGCATGTAAAGACATGGTGCAACTTTTCCATCCGCTTGCCTGTTTTACGACACGATATCTTCGTTTCGAACTGAAATAATTATTTTTACATCTGTTTGATGCTAGCCTGACCAAGATTTTTCGTGCATTTTTTGCTTTTGTCCACAATTTTTTCTTCAGGGAGGCCTAAATTTGCAGTTGCATTATGATGTGATTGTTTTACTGCTGTGTTCATCCACCTGTCTGTCCTTCCGACACGTTACTTTCCCTTCAAGAAGGTAAACTGGAATATTTCTTTTTGCGTTAGTTTGATGCTTCCCTCACCAAGATTTCCATGTATTATTGCTTTTGCTGATGCTCAGGTAGCGTTAAAATACATTTATTTTGTGACATGCTTGTATTATCACTTTATTCATCCAGCCATCCGTTCTTATGCGACACTTCTTTCTCTTCTAGAAAGCGGACTAGGAAAATCCTATTTACTTCAGTTTGATGCTAGCGTGACCAAGATTTTTTAAATTAATTTCTTCTACTGATGGACAATTTGATGGGCATTTCCATCAGATATCGGTTTATGGGAGAAGGGTTCGAAACATTCATTTTGAATCGTATACATGCAAGCATGCTCAAGTTTTTTCAATTTTTCGTTCCACAAAATATTTTCTGCCAGATGCCAGTACTGCCTAGGATAATTGAAAAAAAAAAAAAAAAAAGAAAAAAAGAAGCACAAGATGCCATACCTGCGGACACCATATGCCCGCTTTCTCGGGATTTCTTATGATTTGTGTGATTCTAGAAAACTAGGGCGACATACGTTGGACTTTTTTCGAAAGGAATGTTCTCTACACTTGTGACATTTTGGTGTGAAGTTCCAATTAATTTTTATCTATGTTTATTCAATCAATATTAGGAGGAATCATCCATCTATAGTTTAGAAAACCGACTGCGCGGAAAGAGGACAACCAGAGCGGAACTAACGCAACACCTCGTGTAAGAAGAATGGGTTTGCTCTGAGCACGACATTATGGCATTCCAACATCTCGGAGATTTGACTGAAATATTTTTGCAAAACTACTGCAATGAAGGAAATTTAAACTGTGTGAAATATGGCTTCACTATTCCAATAATGTAGCTATATATCAGAACAGCCTGATATAGCACTACGTGATAAATATACTGTATTTGCGATGACAGTATACAAAATTCATCCTATTATAGTTTTGTTTCTCACGTTTCAATATATCGTTATAGTCACGACTGAGGATGGCAATATACAATATACGTATTTATCATGTAGTGCTGTATTAGGTCTGAGGACGGCCGCTGTTGTATCAATATTTATACTTTTATAGAATTGTATACCATAATAAGGAAAATATTGAGCGTCGTCAGTCGTGACTATAACGATATATTGAAATGTGAGAAATAGAACTAGAATAAGATGATACTTGTGTAATATTTTCATCCCAAATACAACTCACTATTCCCTTTTACATCAAGAAAACTGGATCTCGAGAATATGAAATAAGAACAGTATACACAACAAATGATGTATGCATATTCTGCTGAAATGGAATGGCATATCGAACAAGGGAGTTTAATATTTTTTCAGTTGTGAGTATAGCACATGATAACTGCTTTTGTATTTGCTGTGGAAAAATTTCGACAAATCTTCCAGGTTTTTTTTAAATTACCAAACTGAGTACTTTTAACAAATTTGGTCAACATTTTTCTTTCGCGAAGAAGTATTATATTTAGCTATACATGTAAAAAAGTTCCTGGCGTTTGAATTATCGCCCCCTTCTAGTAACGAAAAGCATATTTTTCACTGACAGACAGCATTTCCATTTTTGCTAACACAAGGAAAGAAGAAACTGCTGAAGACTAGCTGGACGAAAAGATCCAAAAGTTCAAATGCAAATTTGTAGTGTTTTAAAATCAACTGTTTTTCAACATAAGGGATATTTTATTTATGTTAATGCAGAGACATAACTAAGGCGGGGCTGGCGGGGCGGCTGAAATCACTGCTTACAATCTGATTGAAATTGAAACTTTTGCACCAGTTTCTGATAGAGTTTTTTGCGCCATACTTTGCTATTTCTCCACTGACAGACTTTGCTCATGATATGCTTCGCCAATTTTCGGTAACTTGGCAGCTTAAAATTCGCATTTCTTTCTCAAAATGTGCTGGGGATGTTAGCTGCTTACATTCAGAAATGAAGGCGCAATTATATCTACGTTGCAAGATAAGGATATCATTCTAATTGTTGAAGATTCTCTGGGAGCTATTCAGTCATTACTACATCTACTACGAGCTACGACAGCAGTTGGGAAAAGCTGTAGAAACAGTCGCAGTTTGCACAGTCTGTTTGTGCCTCACACATAATAACATTAAGATGTGACTTTTGAGTATCTCGATGGGCTATAAACAGTCGCATGGCTCTAATTTAGAACCACTGTTTCTTGGAAAGGGAATGAGCCAGTACCCTAAATTAAACACAACATCCATGCCTCACGGGATTCGAATCCGGACACATCTCGGATGAATAGTCAAGAACGCTTAAATCACTACGTCACAGGGGCGACAATTTTGTTTTGTCGAGCAGTGTATATATACAAAGAGAATGGGGGAGCAATGCTTTGCGGTTTGCCCCGGAGCAGAAATGCCTAGTTACGCTTCTGTGTTGACGGATTAATTGTTTTTCTTGAGTTTATCTGAGAACGTCAGGAAAAATGTCATGTACATGCGCACTCTTGAAAAAATTCACGAGAATACTGTAAAGGAAGAGCTATTGGATCCTGGTTTTGGTCAAAAATCCTTCAGATTTAACATGAAATCATAATTTGAAACTTCTATACACTTATGATTTAATAAATTCCTGTTACATCTGTATTTAAGTTATTTTGATACATTTTGCTGAGATAGATTTTCCTTTACTACACTGTTCTTTTTTTTTTTTTTTTTTTTTTTGCAAAAGTGTTTTTAATGACTACCGGCAATGTGAAACTTTTCTGATTTTATCCGGTAGTTTTAATGACCAAATGAACACAGAAGATCGAAGGAGTCTATTCATAATTCTGTGTGTTTGGCCTTAGGGAGGTGAAAGAATTCGAATCAAGGAACAGAGACCAAAAATCAGGAGTCGAACCCGGGTTCTCGGTACATAAAAATATTCTAACTACATGCCCAGACTTGCCAGAGCTCATTGAACTAACAAAGTTTTTTAATGTATAATACCCGCAACAAAAGTTATTTTCGCACTCCCCGAAAAATGGAAAAAGCGAAAATAAACGCGTGCGTGGAATTCATCGCATCTTTGCAACGTACAGGTGAACTTCACCTATTTGAAGCAAGTGTAGCTCTGTGACACAAACAGAAAAGTAGTAGGAAAGAGACCTGATGGGAGCCCAAAAAAAGTAAATAAATAATAAAAAAATAAAAAACGGAATACTTAAGAACGTTTGTATCAGCAACACCCCGAAGCCATGATAAACAAATCACGGATGGAGGTCACCTGTGGGGATAATGAAAGCCCATCTTTGACGGCGATTCTCTCGTGGAAGTCGCGGCAGCAGAGCGGATCCCCTGCCGCAGCAACCAAACAGACCCTCCGCTGTTTCTGAGGGTAAGGACATCGGCGCACGTCGAACGCCGGTTAATTTCAGTGGAGTTTAAACTGGCGCGGAATGTAGAAGGTCGCTTCATTCCTAAACGTTTTCGGAAGGGGGAGAGAGAGAGAGAGAGGGGGGGGATATTAACCTTCCGAAGCAGAACATTAAGCTTTCCCGACAAGGAACCTACGCAGATAAAACTTGGTGCATATTTATTTAATTATTTATTTTTTTGTTGATAAGTTGATAAATATATTTCCCATTATGCTTGGTTTGAATCAGTTGTCAAAAACGTTCTTTTTTTTGCGGAGAAATTAAAAGAAAGAAAAGCTTTTACTTTAAATGATTTCTTAAAAATCAGATGCGACAATTTTAATGTTTCTTGTTTCATTCCTTTAGTCAAAATTCGATTATTTAGTCTTTTTAATTAATTTATTTTTTATCAACAACAAATTGGATGTGCTGCTAATGCAATTTTAGTCACAGCTTGACCCAAAATTATAAAATTATTTATTTAGAGAGAGAGGCGCGGGGGGGGGGATCTCTTATTTAAAATAATCAGATGTAAAAAAAAAATCTCTCAAATATTGTTTATTTACTTTGATGTCTGAAGGTGGATGAAAGCAGTTATTTTTGTAAATCTAAAACTTGTTGGTCTGTAAAAAATAAAATTCTTTCAGTGTTATATCTCAAAACCGAAATCATCAGCTCAGATCTCATTAAAATTAGGAACTACATATTGAATTAAAGAGAACAGTTTTGAATTGGGAAAATTATTGTTGCATTTAATTAAATGCAACAATAATTTCCCCTTTCGAACCTGTCAATAAAGATTGCAACGATGTTGAATTTAACTTTGTGGAAATAATAAAAAAATACAATCGTCCGTTGTGAAGAAATATATCAATTAAAAGCAATAAAAAAATATAAAACTTATTTTGTGAATTATTGTTATAAATATGTACATATTTACGAATGAGGACGAGAAAATGTTTAAGCCAAGCTATTTCCTGGTATAGAAGAATTAACTGATACTTTTAATGACAGGGCTTGAAAAATACCATGACCGAGAAGCCCGGGGTATGTAAATTATTGGCGTGAGCAAGTAAAAAAAATCTATTTGCCTTGCCTGGCCAACTAAATTTTAAAAATAAAAAAAATTGGAATGGAATTTTCTACTACAAGAAAAAAGACAGTTGTCACATGTTGTGTTTTAATTCACTGCTAATTGCCGAAATTTGTATTCTTTTTACGGAGTGCCAAGGACAGAAGGATAACACTTCTTTAGTTGTATTATGCTCTAGGTGCAGGAATTGGAACCAGATGTTGTTATAGTCGGCAACAGGATGCATGCCACTGATGGAACTAGCCTCCGGTGTTTAGTGACACAGGGCAAAAACTTCAGCTGTGGGAACATGGAAAAATTACCAAATTTCTCAAATACTAGTTTCATCATCGTGCCATTTCACATCGATTTCAGCATCATCATCTTAAAACTGGAGACACACACTTTTGGGCATTGAACATTTTGGAAACAGACCCTTAAAACGGAAATGTAAAATATGTTAAAAAAAGTTCATATTTTTTAACTTAACAAATCAGGACCCCCCCCTCAACCCCCCCCCCCTTTTTTTATCTTAAAAGATAAATTTTCGTGGGCATCCAACTTTTATTACCTGGGCAGGTAAATAATTTCTGCACATGTCTAGCTGGGCATGTAACTTTTCAGATATTTTTCAAGCCCTGCTTAATGACACTTAAAAAACTTGGTATTTCGGAAAATTGAAATGAACTCTTAATGACAAACTGGCATTTATTACTTCCATAAAAATAAAAAAATAAATGTTTTTAAATGCAATGCTCTCCCAGTTACGTTCAAAATAAGAAATTAATCAAAAGAATTGTAAAAAATTGTAGGGATTTCTAGCTGTTTAATTCTCTGAGAACAAAAAACAAAAACAAAAAAGACAAGGGAAAAAAAGAAAGAAATTTATTGTAGTCAAAGTAATTTGACAGTTTCAGATATGGGTTTAGGAATTCTAGCAATTAGTTTAATCGTGATTTCCTCTTTAAAGTCCTGTTGCTCATAGTGGTGTTGGCAATTGGGGTAATTTTTGTTATTATTATATTTTTTTTTTGTTTTTTCTCTGCTCATGGTTTAAATCAAGTGCGACACTACGGGCCCACCCAACTTTTCTTTACACCTACCCTTAGCCCCCTCCCCCGGATATTTAAGCGGTTAAAACACATGGCGAGTGCAACCATATGACATTTTTGAAAAACTTGGATAAAGGCATGTGAATTTTTTGAATTCATAAAAATTTTGGTATGTAAAATCATTTTTTATTATTTTATATAACAAACTTTCTATCTCAAGGAAATGGAGCGAGTCCTCTGAAGGAATGCCTAACAGAGTAGTTAGTAATAAAAGGGCTGTGTTAGTTAATTATAAGCTTTGTTCGGGTTCGATATTTAAGCCTAACTGAAGCTCATTGAAGAAAATGTTTAGCAAAGGAATAGTTGAGGAAGCTGCAGTATCAATTATTTTATTATTTGCTTAAATTTATAGTGCTGGTGTCATAGAATTATCTTATACTAAATTATTACTTGATCTCTCGGTTCTCTCGCTACTTATTCTGTTTCCTAAGTATTCGCTCTCACGTATTTACCCTAATTCTACGTAACTTTTCATTCTATTGAGCTGCCGTTGTCCGAAAACCAGAAAAAATCTTCCTTCTCAGACCAAAGTCCCACGACCTCGCCCCCAACTTCTTTCCTAGCTCGAAGGGGAGAGCGTTTTTCCTAACCCTCCTGAAGAAGAAACTAATTTAGCCATCTCGATGTGCTTTTCGGATTACAACGTACTAAAAGCTACGTACGCCAATAGAACCACAAAAAAAAAATTCTTAACGTTTTCTGAACAGGCTCTTCAATACAATGCGCGATTGCATGGGAACACTCTTTTGCAACTCCAGCTATATCCTTGCCGCCGTGCATGGCATCTTCAAAAATTCCCATTCCCATGCTGATGGAGAAAGGAGAAAGACTTACCGTGAAATATTCCTTACTTGGAAAAGAATTAATTCTAAAATCTTGTAAAATGTCCTGAACGCTCGTAACAAATGACAGACACAATTTTTGTAATTACAGTTTAAAAATATGAGAGAGAGAGAGAGAGAGAGAGAGAGAGAGATTCCTTGTCAGGTTACAAACTAAACTAAAATTCTTGAACAACCGTATGATAGCAAATATTAAAAAAAAATATTTAAAACGAAAGACGTAAGTAAGCTGAAATTGCGAAGAAGCAATGACTTCTTAAAGGCAACGGCGATTCGTATCTATAGTTCCCAATACTACACACACTGAATAAATACTACGTACAGCTTGCACTAGAGTACTTTTTTAATGGGGATAACGTACACTATATATTGAATATATACTACGTACAGTGTGCACTAGAAGATTTTTTTTTTTACTGAGGATAACATCAACAACAACAACAATGTCGAGTAAAATCTATATAAATGTAATTTTTTGCCAAAGTTTCTTCCGAGCACTTCAAAATTTGTGCCCTCCCCCGTATAATGCTTAGCCCCCCTAACCCCTCCATTATTGATCCGCTGGAGTCACCACTGGTTTAAATTCGGAAAAACTACGTTACTACGCTACACCATTTCGATTTAGTTGGGTAATTTGAATGCCCCATCTCCTTCAGTTATACCCACAAGATGAAATCTTAGATGAGATCTTCATCCTTTTAATTAGCTATCAACGTTCTCCAACGGTACAGAAAACATATTCAGAAGCTCTAGGTTTCGCTTAAAAGAATGCATGTGATTAATAAAATAAAAAGTACTGTAAGTTCAACTACTGTACATAACGTGAGAGTATGCGTGATTTGTTGAGTCTTTCAACCAGAACACCACGTTTGTACATATATGTGTTCGTAAGTTGTGCATAATAAGATGACTGTGTTATACAATGCAAGACTTAAACATGCTTTAGTTGTTCGTTAGAATTTTTGGTGCCATGTTTTCCACACAAAGCCCGCGAGTGGAGAAAGATCTGACTGATCAGAACAGTTCAGAAAACAGGAATAAACCGCGACGCTTACGAAAAGGAAAGTTCGGTCGTTGGATCTGACACTTCACTAGCTACCGACGAAGAAATGCCACAACTGACAAACCCTGCATTTAAAATTCGAAAGGGAAAAACATAACAACAGGTGTTATTTAGCTTAGAAAACTTCATAGGAGGAAAAACACAATTCATATGCTTTCTTCGGCAATGGAAAATGCTTTGCGAAAGGAAACAAACCTAAATTTGTTAATTAGCTACAGAATTTGACATTAAAAACAAAGAAAAACGGACAAGTTTTCCTCAAAACAGTATGACACCTACAAGCTAATTTTCGCTATGAACTCTTTCCTTAGAAACTGCAGGAACGAACAGAAAATTTTTCTTCACCCATGAGACACATTATATTGACAAAAGTGACCGGACACCCATTCAAAAGCAAATGAACGGATCCGCTGCGTTGTTAAGATGCGCGGTACAGCTGCAAACGGTATAAAAACAAGCCTGCATCTGACCGCGATGATATCGCACTGTGAGGTTGAGTGAAAATGTCGCGGTGGGAGAAAACTGACTTTGAGAAAGGAAAGATTGTTGTGTGTTATGTGAGTGGCTTGTCCACAAGAGAAACCGAGAGGCATTTAAACATACCCAAGTCAAGTGTCTTGGGTGTACTGAATAAGTGGAAGACACATGGCGTGTCTGAAGCAGCAAAACGTACCGGCAGACTAAAAAATCCGTGAGAGAGGACGTCGAAACCTCAGGAGAGTCGTTAGAGCTAAACGACGGAGTACTGCACAAGACCTCAGTGTACAGGTGAGTACAAATGTTGGAGCCTCGGTATGTACACGTAACAATTCGCAGAGAACTTCATTCCATGGATTACAGTGGTCGTGTGGCTGCTCATAAGCCTTTCATGTCCACTCGGAATGTTACTCGTCGTTTAGCATGGTGTAAAGAACCTTTATCGTGGACCGTAGATCAATGGAAACCGGTCCTATGGACTGATGAATCCAGATACACGATCCATCAGTCTGATGGCCGTGTGTGGGTATGGCGGCAGTCGACGGAACGTTATTTACCACACTGCACTGTTCGTACAGACAAGTTTGGAGTTGGCAGTGTACTCGTGTGGGGTTGTTTTTCGTGGTATGGTCCCGGCCCATTGGTTATCGTGGACAAACCTGTTAACCAGCACGTCTACCTCGATGTTCTGGACAATTATGCCCTACCAACTCTGTGGCAATATTATGGAACCCAGCCTTGTTGGTACCAGCAGGATAATGCACCGAGCCATAAAGCAAGGACTGTTACGGCATAGTTTAACAATGATTCTGTATCGTGTGTGTTTGACTCTTAATCCCATAGAGCCCCTATGGGATAAATGCGCCGCATAAGAAGCTTATAACCAAGGCCTATGCTAAGCAGTAGTTAGCGGCAGCATTATGTACTGAATGGAAGCGCATATCTATCGCTGTTGATCCAAAACCTTGTCGATAGTATGTCTCGAAGGGTCAGTGCATGCATTAAGGCCAAAGGTGGACCAACACCGTACTAATGTATACCAATAAATGCTATGTTGTGTTTCTCTTCTAGGTGTCCGGTGACTTTTGCCAATATATGTAGTATATGTTCACAGACTATTAAGACACCGACAAGCTTTTTATATCTAAGGAACCTACATTCCTGCAGAAGCATCAACCTATAAACATCCTTCTGGGACAGAAATTAACCTACAACTTCCTTCTGCAATAAAGATCTATCTATAAACTTTCTTCCGGAATTAAGAGCTATACCTACAAACTGTCTTCGGGGACAAAGGGCAGTACACAAACCTTTTACATGACAAAATATAAACTGGTTTGCTGAAAAAAGAGCAACCAACAAATTTTTTTTTGGAACAAGTAGCAACCTACAAACTTTATTACAGGACAGAAAAACAATACACGAACTTTTTTTCTTGTACAAAAACCAGACTAAAACTTTATTCTTTCTAGGTCAAAGAACGGTGCAAACTCCCTTCGTGTAAAAAAAGTAACCTATAATTATTTTCGTTACGACCCCCCCCGAAAAAGCATGCTTTCTTTCGGACAAAGCGAAATTGACATAAATATAAAGGAGATTACTACACTATCATATACTATAAAAGGTAAGGATGCAGAACTTCTGCACCGTACAGATACGACTAATATTCTTTGTTTTGAATATTATTTATACGCCAAACTTTTAGCACCGACGAGTACGGTTTCCAAGATGTAAGACGAAGGCAGTAACAGAATATACACAGGAAGAAACATAGAAAAGCGGATAAACTTTCCTCCTAAACAATATGAAATGTAAAAGCTTATTTTAGCTATCAGCTCTTCTTTTAGGAGAGCTAAAGAAACCAACTGAATGTTTTGTTATCCTATGAGATGTTCATCGACAAATAAAGAAAATAAACTATAGAAACTATTCGCGAAAGTTTGGTTAATTCCTTACGGCAACAAGACGGATAGTTTCTATAGTTTGTTTTCATATTCTTGGTGTATCAACCATTATGCGACAAATAAAGACACCGACAAGTTTTTTACATCAAAGAAATTTATATACCGGAAAAAAATCAACCAAAAATCCCACCAGCTTGAAAATTTCACGTGTTTTCTTCTGTAGAAAAGAAAATAATAAAAAGGCCCTAAGAACTTCCTTCTGTGACAAAGAGAAGTTAATAAGTTTTATTCAAGGACAAAGAGAAATCTATAGTTTGATCAAGGACAAAGAGAAATCTATAGTTTGATCAAGGACATCATGAAACCCACTTGCTTGCTATAATCATTAAACCTTTCTCAGGAAAAATGAATAGAAACCTACAGTATAGCATTTCTTCATCCATAAATCTTTATTCTTGTAGAAAAGACAACACACTAGTTTTTCTTACAAAAAGTAACCTATGGACTTGCTGTGTGGAGATAGAATATAATTTATAAAACTTTTTAAAAAACGAAACCTTCTTTTAAGAAAAATGAAAAGCTTACGCTTTCTCCAGCCAAGGAAAATAGATACGAAGCAATAAATAAGTTTTGTTCATTTAAAAACCTTTCTTTACAAATAAAACGTTACAACATTTCAGCGAAAGAAATCAAAAATCAGTAAATGTTCTTCAGCTGCAGAATGAAACTTATAAGCTTTTTTGAATATGAAACAATTAAACAGAGACAGATTCATTTAAATGCACTGAGGAAGATTGAGAAAGAGCACAGAACACAAAATACTTAGTTAATTATGAAATCGTTTTCTGGAGGGGGAAAAGCTACAGCCTTTGTAGTACAGAAATCTTCGAAAACCAACTTTTAGTTAAAAAACGAAACTTTTTCTGCCATGATACCTTTCTTGCCCAGCAGCACAAGCTGGCGCAGATACAAAGGAGAGGAATAGAAGTCATTGCTCTCCGCCCTTCCCTTGAGAGTTCAATGAATTAAATTTCAATATACCTTTTCCGTGTGCAGTCTGTACTTGACTTGTTGTAATGATTTTAGGTTTGATTTTTTCATCAGCTTTGCTGCAGGGTATGAAAAGACTCTTTATGTGCAAAAATGTGATTTTATTCAAACGATGTGCACTCGTTATTTCGTCTCATCATAATTTCATTTCTACGAAATCTAAACTACATTTTTATGGCCACGTTGTATGTTTTCTAGATCTACCCTTACACAGAAAGTCTCCTTCTTTGCAAAGCATTTTTCCCTGTACAAAATATGAACATGAAATAATTCAGATGCAAAATTCTCAGCACCAAGATTCTCTACAAGAGATGGTCTGAGGCAACGGGCCAGAAAAATGACACAGCTTCTTTTGAAGCAGGACCTTCCAAAGGCGTTTAAAATTTTTCTAACAAACAAGAACACCAAACATGTACCTAAGAACTTGGAAGAACTGAGCAACAGACTGGTCAAGCAGTTACAAGGCTTATGCATTAACAGGGAGCCGTTCTGAACTAATGTTCTCCTCATGTTGGACCAAGAGGATTCAACACAAATTATGAATGGGTGACAAAGCTCGCCTGTTCAACAGCTGTCTGGAATAATGTTAACCTCATGTTGGACCAAGACGATTAAACAAAAGATACGCATTGGACACGGAGCTCTGGAATTAGCTGTCTGGAATAATGTTAACCACACGTTGGACCAAGACGATTCAGCAAAAGACATGCAGGGGACACAGAGCTTTCCTGTTAAACGGCTGTCTGAAATAATGTTAACCTCATGTTGGACCAAGACGATGGAGCAAAGGCAATGCATGATACACAGCGCTCTGGAAATAGCTGTCTGGAATAATGTTAACCTCATGTTTGGCCAAGACCGTGGAGCAAAAGATATGCATGGGACACAGCGCTCAGGAATTAGCTGTCTGGAATAATGTTAACCTCACGTTGGACCAAGACGATTCAACAAAAGACATGCATAGGACTCAGAGCTCTCATGTTGAACAGCTGTCTGGAATAATGTTAACCTTACGTTGGACCAAGACGATTCAACAAAAGACATGCATGGGACACAGAGCTCTCCTGTTGAACAGCTATCTGGAATAATGTTAACCTCATGTTGGACCAAGACGTTGAAGCAAAAGATATGCATGGATACAGCGCTCTAGAATTAGCTGTCTGGAATAATGTTAATCTCACGTTGGACCAAGACGATACAACAAAATATATGCATCTTTGAAGCAAACTCACAGGATATATATTTCAAACGCACATGTTAAACTAGATCACGCGTTGAAAATAATTGGGTTGAAATCTAAAACACAAATGCAAATAGACTTGTTTTTTAAAAAGAAAATATGATATGTAAAGTGATTTTGTGTAATGCTATTAATTTTCACTTGATAAAGTTTAGTAACGTGAATAATTGTATGTTTCCTTATGATTAAAATGTTAACTTCGTCTTCCTACTTCGTAAACTGAATTTCCGCATTTAATGCATACCAGATGCTTTCGAGATGAAAACGAACTCTGTGAACTACAATACGCACTAAGTATACAACATATAACAATTTTTTTCCAATGAACATGTTTTTAACTTAAGGCATATCATAATTTTGGATGAACCACAATAAACAAAATTTGGGTTACTCAAAAATAATTTTCAAATTTGATATAAAGCCACACTTGATGTAACACCACACTTGATGTAACACCACATTGAAATGCTACAAATACACATTGAAATCTACAAACGGAAATGCTACGTAACACCACATTGAAATCTACAAACGGGGACGTTACTTCAAGGGTTGACTGTATTATCCAAAGGTTGATCAAAGGGGATTCAACAAAAGTATGCATGGAATACAGAGCTCTCCTCTTGAACAGCTGTTTAGAATAATATTAACCAAAAGCTGGAACAAGATGATCCAACAAAAAAAATATGCGAGGGGCGCAGAGCAGTTCTTGAACAAACTGTTGACAACTGTTATCAACTGTTCAACAGTTTATTAAAGATTGCAAAAAATATAATTTGATTTTAAAGCTGTAATCCTGCAGACCGGCAGTTTCCAAGTTTTTATGTGTGGAGTTTCTATTTTTAAATGCACATTGGGCTGTTCTACTACATTCTCATAGTCTGTTAGGTTTCAGTCTACACACTGTGACGTACCTGCCAGCAGGACGCACATGACATAAAGGCAGATAGGAATCAGAATACATGTCTGCGTAGCTCAGTTGGTAGAGCTGCTTGTTCCGGAATAAGCGTACTCGGGTTCGAATCCCGGCGTAGACCGAAAATGACGGAGAAATTCACTTCGTTATAATGGCGCCCGAACTACCCGGATGACCCGACCGTTCAAAAATCTCGCATTGGTGTGACGTTATTTCCACACCGCGAGATAGGAAAAATCAGAGAATCCCTTCTCCAGTGCTTCGAAAAATAAATGTGTGTGACGTTGCATTCCACACACCAGATTGACGGGGAGTTCTCAAGTGCACGTTCTTCAGTGGTTGTCTGCCTGCAACGATTCATGGTCACGGCTGATCCGTGGGCCATGCCCCCGGCCCTCTTTCGGGGGGGGGAGATGTGACGTACCTGCCAGCAGGACGCACATGACATAAAGGCAGATAGGAATCAGAATACATGTCTGCGTAGCTCAGTTGGTAGAGCTGCTTGTTCCGGAATAAGCGTACTCGGGTTCGAATCCCGGCGTAGACCGAAAATGACGGAGAAATTCACTTCGTTATAACACTGCTTATTCGGGAGGGTTCTAACCAAAATGAAGCAGCCTTTCATAGAACTTCAAAACCGTGTAACAATTTTGAACATTCGTGAGTTCTATGTCAAATTTCGTACCAACACGAGAGTCAGTCAGAAAAGGTAAACAGTTCGAGCTGAACAATTTTTCACATAACGGTATCGGATCGCGACAGGGTATTCGCAAGAATACCGACGCGGTTACGAGAAACTTTATGCAGCTATGATCCTTCGTTTGCACAGTTTTTATTTTTCTTTGTTGCAATAAAAAAATGCAGTTTCTTTGTGCACATAAAGAAAAAAATAATCTCTTCGTCTCCCCACCCTTAAAAAAAAGATTAATACTAATTTAATTTAAAAGCTCATTATCCTTCGCAGTTTTTTCTTCGTTCTTTTTTTCCCTTGAGCTACCTGAAAGCGCAGCTGACACTTCTAAACTTTCAAGGTGAGGGAAGAAGGAAATTAATGTAAACAGGTTCAGCTGACAGACGTGAGACTATTTAGTGACCTTTATAGCCCCTAGGAAGGCCCTCCCGTTTGATGACTACTTGTCTGATGATAATAGAAAATAAATAGGGCAAAATGATCGAACAGTAGTTATGGTCTCTGAAATAACACAGTGTTAGGTTAAACGAAAGGAAAGATGAAAAACTTGCACTTACGTTTTTCTTTGGCTCTGAATCATTTTGAGGCTGATTGTTGATGTGACTGGGGGATGACACCAGATTGGTCATCATCACCCCGGTCATGTCGTACATGTCTTCTTGCATTCACCCTCGCCGGACAGAAGACCAGAAGCGGTGGGGGGAGGGGCAGGTGTTGGGAATAAGGGGGGAGGAGGGACAGGGGAGGAAAAAAGGGGTGCACGCGACGAGCACGTGCTAGTCCAGATGTCAACAAGTATTCCACACAGTTTTCTGCGCGATGCAATCACTCAAAGTCACAAAACTGTTCCTTTGTCAATCATGGGAGCACTTTTTCCTTTTCTTCTTCACGACGTCTTCTTCCTTTCCGAAATAAGATTCTTCTTTCTTTTGGTTTTTCCCCTTGTAATTTTCACTTGACAAAATGAATCCTTAACATGAAGTAATTTTCAGACTTGATTTCAGTCTTTTTCCTAGAGGGGTAAAAAAATCATCATCGGTTATCATAAAAAACAAAAAAGAAAGCATTTGTTAAAAAAAAAATAATAATAATAAGTTAGACATCGGCTCAACTCCTCTATTAAAAGAAGAGGGGGAAATACAGCTGATTCGTTATCTTCATTCTAATATACTTCTAAATGTAAAGAAATGATGCACTAAATTTCATCATCTTTAATGATGACATGTTTTTTCACAAATAAAAAAAAATAAAAATTCAAGGGTTTTATCTAAACTTTTGTTATATGAAAAATTTCCTTTCTTTTTAATTTTCTGAACCATTTTGGTGTAGGAAATTCCGCCCCCTCCCCCCAGATTTTAGAAATTGAGAAAACATGCTGATAAAAATCGATGGTGACCAGGGCCGGACGAAAGGTGAAAGCCCCGGGCCGCAACTTCGGCGGGGGTCTACAGTAATATCCTTAAAAACATGTAAGAATTTTTTTATTAAAATGCTCTGAAATCTCCAGCATTTCTGCCACTTAAGGGTAAATACTGTATGATCAGTTTGTATGAAAAGCTGAAAGCTTTATTCACATCACACTAACGAAATTTTTTCCTGAACTAAGGAAATGCATTTAAATACTCCTGATCATATATTTACTACTGGCATCTTTTAAATTCAGTCTTTAAAACTATTTTTCGTTAAAAGCAACTGATCTGGATAAGATTACTATGTTTATAACAATTGAAAATGCAATTAACTTATACAAGTTAGGTAAAACAGAATATGATTTGACAATAATAAAAACAATAACTATGGCGGTAATAGTAGCGAACAGTGATTTCTTTCTGATTGAATTACCTCCCCCATCCTCTTCAATAAAGATAACCGTATAACGTTTCAGTAAAAACATCTGATAACAAATAACTTATAGAAATAAGAAACGCATTCTGGAAGGGGCCGCAATTGAGTGCCAGCCGCAGGCGACAGTACCTCGTAATCCAGTCCTGATGGTGATAGCTGGGGATGGTAAAAGGTATTTTCTGATCGTAGTGAATACGATTCTTTCTGAACTTGATGTCTATTTGTTTTATTTTTCCTTTCTTCAAAAACGCTCCCCTGTACGTAATTCGGGCAACCCGTGCGCTTTTATATTCATTGTTTAATATCGAAAAACATTATTAGGAAATAGACTTTAGCTTTACTGAACTCATATATTCTTTCCCAAGGCGCCTTCCAACGAATGTCAATTGGCAGTTTAGTGTTCATAAAATTTTTTTGTGTGTGCATTTCTTTTCTTCCCTTCCTCTTCGTCTTTTTTTCCCCCACCTTAGATCATGTATGGTTTGCTTACTCATCACAGAAACAACATATTGGCCAGCTGTTCGGAAATCATTAATTAACTGCCATGCATCAGATATGTCGGTAAATTTTTATTTTATTTTATTTTTACATCACTAAGAATCTGTTGGTCTACCAGAAATCCCACATCCTGAATCTGGGTGCACGCAAGGAAAAGCAACACTACAATATGAGTGACATAGAGGCGACCATTTGGATCTGTGGAATGTTAATGCCACATGGGATTTATTTCTTTATGGAACTAGTATTAAAGAGTATATTTTGCTAAACGTAAAAATAAAAATAGTATTTACGCAGGCCTTCTCCACGTACTCTCGGAGCTGCGCTCAAGAAGCGAAGAAACCAAAGGATTTGCCTGAAAATGGTACTTCTGACTACGAAAGTCGAAAGCTTCAAATGCATCTTCGAAAATAAGCGAGGATGTTCTCCGTTTCTTTGTTTACGATCATAATCATTGGAATTGTGACACGTAAACACACACACATATACTCACTCTTGGCACACACACCTGCAACAATAAACTTCAGCCAGCGAGTCTTGATCTCTAAACAGTGGTAATTTATTACGTAAGAAGAGCGCGCTTCTCGAAAACCTACTGATTTCTGAAAAGCAGTTACGAAGCTATTATTTTGAAGCCTGACAATTTGTTTTTCTTAAATATTCTTATATATGGTTTAAAGCGTTTGAAGTGGAAGGGAATGAACTGTACTCCTCACGTGAATGTCATTTCACATCCAGTGGAATGAACAAAAAAGCAGGAAATCGTTTACTGTTTTACCCGAAAAGTGATTCAGTGTTTCACAGATTATAAGCTTACTTTTCGAAGAGAAACATGACTGTAGATCCAGCTACGACAAGGATTTCTCACCGGAAGAAGTGTAAAACATGAATCCCCTGACTGATCTATCTTGTTTTGGAATTCCAATTTTTATCTTCAGTCTAAGTGTGTGGGTGTGTGTAAGAGAAAGAAGTTCGTTTCTTTAATGTAACCACGACACAAGTTTTCTAGTTTCCTTGATGCCAACTATTATCACGGGGTTGCTTAAATCTAGACGGCCGGCCGAATTTTTTCTCCATATCGTTGACAGTGACCGTGATTAACTTTTTCACACACTTTCTCAATTTCAGTTTCACTATTTTCCTGCCAAGTTGCCTAGTAGTGCATTTGAATTTCGTTCGATATCTCTGCTTCTGTTTGGAATCTCCTTTTCCATTCGGATAGCTGTAACTATCACCAAGATTTTCCACGTATTTACCAGCTCTTTCTTGACCAAAAAATCTTTCCCTCTGTCGCATATATGTACATTTAGTATGATATCTGTGCTTCCACGAGTAATCGAGTTGAGAAAATCCTTTTTTGGCATACGAGGATAGGGGCGAGATGACATTTAGCCGTCTAGGAAGATCTCAAGTCTTTTCGGGTGGGAAAGGTGAGAGGGTTTAACGACCATAATGAGCGATTCATAGGGCGGTAATCAGTCATCCGTCCGAAATTTAGGGCCACTGGCTACAGGTGAGGGACAGATCCAAAGCCTATAGGCAAACAGACGAATGGATCCGGAGCCACTAGGCAAACAGACGAATAGATCCGGAGCCACCAGGCAAACAGACGAATAGATCCAGAGCCACTGTAAACAGACGAATATAACAGACCTTCTGATCATTCGCTTCGGATGAATGATCAGAAGCCAGCGCCTCAGATCACTCGGCCACCTGGGAGGCGTTTCACGTCTTCGGGAGCAACTGATTGCATAATTTAAAACGCCTTCAGCATACCATGTTTGATTTTTTTTTTTTTTTGTCAAAGACCTGTTCATCACAATAGAGAATTGCCATCTTCTCTGTGTTACGAGGTTTATCACCGAACATTATAACACGTGTTTCAGTAGGCTTATATTAGTATCACTGAAATTTCATAATCAGTTTGTGACCACTGATCGTAGACCCCCGTACCTTAAGTCTTTATCACAGAGAACATTATTTCTTCGAAAACTAAACGGAAGTTTAAAACGTCGCGGAGTCTTTCATTCATTTTCTTGTAATATAGAATTTGGTATTTTGTTATGATCTGCATCGGAAGGTATATCTAACTGAAGGTACACTATGTAAAACATAAAAATTAAACATTTCTCTACTATGATGTCACATAACTCTTGACGCTTAACGATTACTTCTCAGTACCACTGGTTCTTCAAATGAATCTCATAACGTAATAAATGAGCAGTATTTCAGATATTACTAGCATATGGCTTTGTTGATTATGCAAGGGCAAATGAAAAAGATGGATTCATGGAACTAATTATCATATTAAACAGAGTAATTCTTGTGTTTAATTGAGCAAACTACACTTCTTCAAATTTCCGCATTTTCAAAAAAATCAATGAAACATTCATTCAAATATTCATACCTTGGAAACATTCTTGTAAATCCTAAAGATTTTAGTGCAGCTCTCAATTTCCCCAAATAAAATATAATCAGTGGTGTAGAGGGCCCAGAACACCCCGGAACAGCGTTCCGGTACTTCTTTTCTAGACTGCAGGCGTTCCAGTAAACCCAATACAGCATAATTTGTTCCCTTTTTAAAATGCGAATGTCCTGTACAGTTGTGTATGTAAAAATGAACAGTTAGTGGAATTAACGTCCCATATTTGTTAGAAGGTAGAGTTAGTTGCTGAATCCATTATCACTTGGCTGGAGAAATCTTATTTCTTGACTTCCAGAATGTGTGAATCCAGAAGTCAGGTTCAGACCGATCACTATCCTTTTTTATACTATAACTATAAGAAAGTAAACAAGTTAGTAAAATCATGCAATGCATTGATTATAATACGCTTTCCAAATCCAACATACCAGATATCATCACTCAAGTTATGAGGATAATAGCTGTGGAATAAATCTCGCTCTTGTGCCCTGACCTTTGACCCCATTTCGATGATATTCAACAGAACTGGTTCAGTAAACATCCGAAATAAAATGATAAAGTTTTGTCGCAATCGAAGCATTTTTACGTAAGTTATGATGCATAAGGGTTATGAAACAGATCCCGCTCCTGTGTCCTAACCTTTGACCCCATTTCACCCATTTTTAATAGGATTCGTCCCAAGGCATGCTAACATTTCATCCAAATCGAAACATTTTTACGTAAGTTATCACGCATAATGGCGATGGAAGTGATTCCGCTCCTATGTCCTGACCTTTGACCCCATTGCGCCCATTTTCAATAGGGTTCGTCCACAGGTGCTCCCCTGCCACATACTAAAATTTCATCGAAATCGAACCATTTTTACGCCAGTTATCGTGCGGACAGACGGACGGACGGAAAAAGCTGGAGCACATACGCTTCTTCAACCTACGGTCGGAAAGCGTAAAAAAGGGGAGAGGCTGAATGGAGGGCAGGCATGGGGGGGTATAAAGAAAGGAAAGTTATTAAAGATATAAAGTATAAAGGCACCGCGCGTTCCTGCACTTTTTCACTTACCACTACAACAATGAATATAATCCCAATTTCCCCATCCAAAATGGTGCTCGAAGAGTAAAAGATATGACGGAACAAATGAAAGAATATCATAATGTAGATGTTTATTTTATTTTGAGTAGAAGTTAACTGCACCTACACAGTACTTCCAGCAGAAATGAGAATACTCAACATGTTATGCCGCGCGAACTTAACAATTACGCTCCAGTTTAATGTCCTTTAGCTGGTATTTACATGCCAGGAAATCGACTATATCCCTTTGCATCAACACAAACCAACTCGCTAATTTCCTTTTCCTTTCGCTCTCCCTTGGGGTGCGAATTTCTCAATAATCTCCGGTACGAGGTGTCTTGTCTTTTTGGCTGGTTTCAAGTGGGAGGAGTCATTCTCACATCTGCTCAGAAAAAAGCATTTTCACAGACTAAGATTCCTTGTTTAGGACATTAGCTGCAGCTGACCTCTGATTTATACTTGCTCTCCAGAATGGTGTGAGCTGTTGTCCCTATTTTAGGATGAAAGTGGGATCTTTTCATAGGTGGGTTGGTGAGGAAAAGGAGAATCTTTACTCCAGAGTGGTGTAGACAGTGTTTCTTTCAGGCATACACCCAGGGGGGCGAAGCCTTCCCGAAAACGACCCCCCCCCCCCCCCGAGACATTTTAGGTTACCGAGCCAAATTTTAATAAATTCAGACTATGATGAAAAAGAAAGTATTGTTTCTTTTTATGCTACGAATACAATTATATATTTTTTTAATATTTGTTCAAATGGTACTATAGCTACAGTTTATTTTATTAAAAAGTGTATTACGATGCATGGTGTTCTTCAAAATATTATAAGTAGACTAATCATACCTAATTGTCTGGGAATCGTGATTCAGGAACAAGAGTGCGTTGAATGCATTTTAATAGATAAAAATTTCAAGCCTGCGGAACCTCCTCCCCCCTCCTTTAGCTGACAAAAGTTTGTTATTCCTGAAATGTTTGAAAAAGTAATTACTATATCAGGGATGTATATAGAATTTTTCATTTTCCTTCGGGGTGGGGGGAGGGGGAAGAAAAAAGGAAGTTTTTGAAATCCAACATCTGAATAATTAAAGTTAATGAAAAATTGAAGAAAAATCGAAGGATTTTTGTCTAATATAAGTTGATGCATTTTTATTAAATTAAGGCATTTTTTAAAATGTAAGTCGCATTTTAACCAAAAAAAAAAAAAAAAAAAAAAAAAAATAAACATTTTCCGTGGGGAGGCCCCCTCTAAATGCGCCCCTGTGCTAGATATATAGTAATTACTTCTATGTATATAAATATAGTAGTTAAAATTATATGTAGGGGTCTATGAGAGATACATCTTTCACTGATAAGAATTCCTTCTTACTTGCTTTGCTGAAGTCTGAATGCCCTGCTTGCCTAACTTGCGAAATTAATGTCACGTGTTTATAATGCTAATAAATATGAAGATAGTTGAAGATATCAGTACAACCCTACATTAGGTTGGTACCGAACGAAATATTAGATTCGCTAAGTATTTTCTTTAAGGAAAAGCATATGGGGTACTGAATAACTTTTGAAATCAAATTATCCCCTAGAAAGCAAACATCTAAAAAGAAAACAAGGGGGATGAAAAAAAAAGGGGAAGGCACCCCAATTCAGCATCAGTGCTTCATCAAATCAAGAAAAAGTGAATAGCACAGCTTATGGAAATTTATTGCATTCAAAAGATTTTTTTTTTTTTTTTTTTTTACTAACTCCTACCCATTCCCTCCGAAACTGTACGCACATTTTTGTAAATCGGATAGGCCCCCGAAAGTGATGATTACGATATGTGCTCCTCATTTTGGCCATACTTATTAGGGGCTTCCAATACGCTTGAAACTCACGGCAATAGAAGTCTTCATCATGTCCTACAAACGACATCTGTATGGCTCCTTGGAGCTATACGTCGTCACTGAAACCTGTTCTGCTGCTTCGGAGATGATGAACAACTGCAGGATGCAAAAGGATGATACATAATCTCCATAAACTTAAATTATACACGTGAGAATACTGCCCGGCGTCACTTTTCCTTTTGGTATTAATTCCGTCACTGATCGACATTTCACTTTTGAGTTTTTTCAGCCAATATTGTCTGGCGTGATATGTAGACTTATTGAAATTTAGTAATTGATATCCAGTTCGTAGTTTCTATGCTGCCAGTAGATAATTTAATCCTGACAACTATGAGTTATTGCTTAACATTAGAACTGAAGACCTACTGTAAGCCCTCTTCTGGTACATAATCAACATGGTACAACAAATATCTGTAAATATATCTAACAAATATTTGTAATTACAATACGATACGTATTGTAATTACTTTCAAATACGTATCGTATTTGAAAGTATATAACTGTAAATTATGTGCTGCTTTTCTATGGTTAGAAATCACTATTTGGGAGGTTTCATGAATTTTCTAACAGATTAAATATAAGGATGCCACTTTAATATTTCTGGAGCATGAACTGATCTAAAATTCCATAATAACGAAAAAAGGAAAAGAAAAGTAGAAGTTGAATAAAGAAAGTAGAAGTAGAAGTTTTTCGTCTTCTCCTAATAAGATTTATTAAATACTTCTGGCTTCTGAACTGCTCAAAACTTCCAGAATAATTGGATTAAGAGAACACAAAAGTACGAGTGTTTCATTTACTTCTAATTATTTATAAAATATTCCTGGTGTCTTAACTGATATGAACTTCCAGAACAATTGGATAAAGCCAATAAAAGTGGAAATATTTCATCATTTTTAAATAAGATTTATCAAATTCTTGTGGTGTATTAAATAAATCTCATTAAACTTCAAGAATAATTGGAAAAAGATAATACAAAAGTGTGAGTATTTCATCTACATCTAATAATATTTATTTATTACTCCTGGCGTTTAGACTGCTCCAAATTTCCAAAACAATTGGATAAAGAGAACAAAGGTGAAGTACTTCATCATCTTCTAATCAGATGTATTAAATACTCTTGGTTCTAGATTGCTTTGAAGTTATAGAACAATTGGATAAAGATTACAAAGCTGAAAGTATTTCATCTTCTTCTGATAAGATTTATTACTTACTCCTGGCGCTTAGACTACTCTAAATTTCCAGAATTATTGGATAAGAGAACAAAATTGAAATTATTTCATCTTCTTCTAATAAGATTTATTAAATACTCATGGTGCTCTGAACTTCTAGACTAATTTTATAAAGAGAACAAAGGTGAAAGCATTTCATCTTCTTCTAATATGATTCATTAAATACTCCTGGTGCATGGACTGCTCTGAACTTCTGGAATAATTGGATAAAGAGAAAAAAAAAGTAAAAGTATGTCACCTTCTAAAAAGATTTATTAAATACTCCTGGTATCTAGACTGCTCTGAACTTCTAGAATAATTGGATAAAGAGAAAAAAAGAGGAAGTATTTCATCTTTTTCTAACGAGATTTATTAAACACTTCTGGTGTACTGACTGCTCTGAATTTTGAGGATAATATTATAAAGGAAAAGAAGGTAAAGTATTTCAGTGTACTTCTAATTACATTTACAAAATATGGCTAATGATTTTGGGAAATCCCGGTGATCTTTACGTGCAGAGCGGCAACATCAGCTGACATGCGCCTCAATACATTTTCGCTGTATCGACCCCGTCAAGATTGAGTCGCATCAGAAGTAGGAAGTTGTTTACATAGCTGATCTTCCAGGCAACTAGAGAACATCATCGGGAAAGTGAGCCTCACGGGGTAATAGCCTCTTCACACTCGCCACATGTTGTCTCTTTTCCCTTCCCCTTCTTTCCCCTCTCGGCATACACACACACACGACCAGCCTCATCCCAACTCATCCCTCCCCTTCTCATGATCACTTCCTGTGATGGATAGTGTCAGCTGTTACTGGAACACAGGCAACCTTGCAAATCCCCTGACAGCCTAAGGAGATGATAGTTTTCCTATTTGCTGTATCAATGAACATGGGGCGCAGTTTAGTTTCCTAGATCTGTTGTCAAACACAGATCATTTCAGTCTATGAAATTCCAGAAAATACTGTCTGAAAACTGGGAAAGACGTTTTTGGAATCAAAAGCCGCATGTCCTTTGCAAAGCACAACTTCATTGAATCAGGTAAACCTAATAAAGCCTCAGAAAATTCTAAAGCATGAAAATTTCTCTTTACCAACTAGTTTTAATGTTAGATTAAGAGCATCTACTTTCCATTACAGTGTTTCCCTGTCCTTCTCATGCATTGCATTACAGCAATCAAATGATATCACCTGTTCACGTTCGTCTTCTCTTGACGTCCATCGGTCTCTAAGCACTTTTGCCCGGCTGTCACTTTTCTTTCTTTCCATCCATGTGTCGAACATATTTCAACTATAAAATTTCGTATGTACTCGATAATGTTTTAGATACGTTTGTGGCTCTTTCTATTGATTTGCCCTTCTGTGTTTGAAAGTTCAGCCTGTCTTCCATTTTTTTATGCAATACTTAATTTCTCATCAGCCGATACTGCAGCCATATATTAATGCTGGCAGAATACATGGACAAAGCCCTTTCTTCTTAAAGTAGATTGGTATACCATTTCTAAAAATTGCATGCCGATCTGGACAGGGGAAGATCCAGAAACTTACTTTGAGGGGTGGGGGATTACCCAGGTCTAAAAAAAAAGATTGATAGAGAGATTTTGTGGAAGACACACACACACACACACACACACACACACACACACACACACACACACACACACACACACACACACACACGCGCGCGCGCGCGCGATCACAATCACAGGGCTCTATCCCTTCCTGTTTATTGTACTGCTTTTTAAAAAAAAATCCATGAAAAAAAATGCACGCTAAATTTTTAAAACACAAATTCTGAAAAGTCAATTGGGACTGTTTTCCTGACGTTCAATCATCTGCTTTGCGAAGAAACGGGCACCGTGCTTTATAAATTTCAAGAGTGGACAGAATCTTTCAAAATAAATTTGAGCATTTCTATTCGGGGTAGCTTAATTTAATGGAAAAAATTCCAACTTGAATCATCGAATTATTCCTAAGTAACATGAACGGCAATTCCTGTTTAAAATATTCATTTATTCTATTGAACTGCATAATTCCCACTTCTGTTGAAAGGAATTGCCATTTACTTCACTTCATCAGGTCATTCCAGCACCACTGATTGTCTCGCTGACGATTTTCTTTTGGAAGTTTGTGGAAACATTACATTAAACAAAGCATTCCAATTGCTTTTCATGATAAGTCAAAATGTCTTTTCCCTTTCGCTCTCAGCTTCCTCTTTTTCAGAAACTCTGTTTTTTTTTTTTTCATCTCTCTCTCTCTCTCTCTCTCTCTCTCTCTCTCTCTCTCTCTCTCTCTCTAGAAAAGAACATTTAATCTCCAAATACACAGCACATTTTAATTGTTTTAAATTTTTTTTGGAAAATCTATGCATTTATTAGCATAATTTCACAAAAATAAATATATTAGTTACTTATGATCTTGGCCTTTTAAAGAGGAAACGTCTGTTTTAGGGGAGGGCTATCGCCCCTACTAAATCCACTACTGAATCTGGATAAAAAGGATAGTGCCATCCAACGTGATTCTGTCCTTCCTTGAATGTCTATTCATTACATTCGTTTATATTTATCAGTTATTTCACTAAGATTTACGAATTAACGTTCCCGATTACACCTCTTGATATTGTGTGGCTGTCAGCCGTTACCCTTTGTTTCGCTTAAATTTATCTTTGCACCAGTTCGACCAGTGCTGTGTTACACGGCTGTTCACTGAGTCTCTTTCAGTACAATGCCCCGTGGGCTCGTTAGGCCTTCGCTTGTAGGAAATTGAAAAGTTTCGGGGTTTCAGTTATGTTTTTACCCGATGACGAATCGAATGAAATACCTGGTAAAGTGAAGACTCGCTCCTTTGCGGTGAAGAGTAGTCAGTGATGTAAATAGGCAAAGTCACTTTCGAGCTATATCCTGATTTATTTACGTTTTCTTATATTGTTAACACATCAATCCGCTTCTGATTTTTTTATTTTATCAGGTTTCTTCTTCAGCCACTTCGCTGCAGTGTTTCTTTTTTCCCAACTTTATTTTTCTTTTAATCGCCCATTTCGACCTCGGAAATTCTAAACTTCCATTATCCCTCGGATACAGAACACTCCACCTCCACACGAAGAAAATCTTGCCTTCAACCTTTTCCCTAAGATGAATCTCTTTTTTCTCGTGTCCTATTAAATGGGAAAGGATTTTAACTTATGAGACATTAAAAGAAGAGTTATTAATGCTTGCTAAAGCCAATGATCTCAAGGTTACAGCTGCATTTCCTTAGTCTACGGCTAATTTCTTGAATGCCGTGTTCAAGTTTTATAGTGTGACATCAATGTAAATATGCATGACTTCAGGAAAATATGCTATTTTTTCTTATTTGAGGTAACATTATAAATCAAAGAAGTAATTTTCTATTAAATTATTCACATTTATTGAGATGAGAGCTTTAGGCGCTCTGCATATTTCTGGAAGTTGCAAGATTACCATTAACTGAGAAGATACTAAATCTTTAATTTTCTTAAACTTATATTTTTTATGAAAGTTTCGAAAATTATGGTGATATACTAAAAAAAATGAAGTCAAGCTTAAAATTAAATTAAATTATTATGAGGAAAGCAATAAAACTGGCGATTTCATTGGAATAGCGGTTCGAAAACGAGATGTCTAGTACAAAACTGGGAGAGGATAATGATTGCTTTTTAAAACCGATTTCTTTTGTCCACCAATTTCTGGAATTTTCTTAAGACTGAACACAAGGAATGTGACTAATTGAGACACTTAGTTGTCTGAGGGTTTACACAATCCATGAAGAGACGTACTTCTGCAACACATGCTTATCGTATTTATTTTTTTGTAATACTCCTTTGGATCATTTCCCATTTTTTTTTCTTTTCTGCTCTCATATAAACGGAAAGTTAGCTTAAATAAAGTTTATAATTTTGTAACACACTTAGTTTCATACTGGGTTTAAGTTTCTGAAGGTAAACGGCAGGTTTATGGTTAAGTCTTCGGGCTACCACGTACTTGTACTAAAATCTCCACCTTTAACATTGAGTTCTGAGTCTGTTGAGGAAGTTCTAAACCACCGCCCCTTCTGCTCTTCTGTTCATGAGTGACCACCACGCACAGTATCTCAAAGTAATTTAATTTTTCTTTGTAAAAGCAAGAGCAGAATTTCTCCTAACATCCACGTCAAGATCTGATATCGTATTATGTTTTTTTTTTTTTAGTACCTCGTACTATTCAAGGAATTGTAACCTAAATTGGCATATACTCGTACTTATGCTATGTGCTTGGAGGTCTGTACTCTTAAAACATTATTTATCGTACATCCGTGATACTTGTAACTGTTCGTACCAAAGAATTGTACTTCCCAAAAATATTACGATCATTTGCGATACTAAATTAGTCATTTATAACCATCTCATTTCCTTATTGGGTACGTCCTGAAGTTATATTAATTACTGAACTGAGTTATTATTACTTTACTTCCACTTGTCGTCTACACGCACTACTTAATCTCTCTTCTATTTCTTTTGTTTACGATTCTCGGTACCGAATTTATCTTTTGCTCGACCTTCCTCGCGATCTCCCTTCTCAAAGTATCGTCCCGCAACTTCTGCTCCCTCTAGACTTCTCCTTCCCCCTCTCTCTGATCACCGTGTCTGTCGTATATGGCTTCTCTGATGCAATAAACTAATTAAGTAATCTCGATCGCTCTGTGCATGGCAATGGCCATGATTGCAGCGTAGGCTAATAAAACGATTTAAACACTTAAGGCTTTCCAAAACGACTCCTGGGAAACTCATTTTTACAAGTCTAATTACCTATGCCGCTTGATATAGCGTCTTCGAACACACACATCCGGCTGATCTTACGTGGAAAAGAATTAATTCAGAAAAGCTTTAAAATCTCCAAAATCCAGTAACACAACACTGGGGCTTCTTGATGTTATGTTCCGGATAACTAGCACAGAATCCTTAATTATTCAATGAACACTATTAGGCATTTTAATGGCCGGAAGAGAGTACTCTTCACTTAGATAAATCGTTTTGAACTACTCTTCAAAGAACTTCAACATTATCAACATTATTATACTTCAAACAAATGCAACAAACTGAACCTCTTTAAACTGAGGCTCAAAGTGTCTCAATCCCAATACAACTTCATCAAACATATATAACTAGTCTGGAAGGTACAACGTGCAACGCAAGGCTACGCTAATCTACCCACACTTAACACTGCTCGCTCCATCATCGTTCTTATCTTGTCAAAGCATGCACATATCATTCAGGCCTGACATCAAGACTGTCACGAAATAACATTCAGTGAGTGAGAAAAATATAACGTTAAGGTTGAGACACTTAAAGAGAACGAATTCATAATTTACAAAGGGAAAAAAACTAAAAGTGAAAGTTAAATCACAATATACTCATAAAACCTGGTATCATAGGTTTTAGCAAGAGTAAACTTTATTAACCATTTTGAATATCTTGTAAATTAAAATCCTTTCCCTTCTTGTTAGTGCTTAAGGGAAGATCTGGAGACAATCCTTTTTCTAGTCCTGTAACAGCGATTTTAACACGGACAACTCCGCTTTGCTTTCCGAACAATAGCTGGCCGTTCCCCACGCGAACTGCTGTTCGACTCTCAGTTTTATTGTACTGTGGACCATCTTTTCGTAGGTAGTGTATAAAGCACATAGCTATTCTAACATCTTCAGGTTTTAACGGAGGCATTTTTCACGATGGGACCAAAAGTTTGTGACGTACTGCGGAGGTAAAGCATGTGTCAAGACAACAAATCTGTAGCGATACATTCCGTCAGTGTAGCTTAGTTGGGAGAGCTACTTACTCAGGAGTGAGGGGGCGCGAGTTAGATCTCCGTCAGAGAAAAATTTGTGTTTTAACAAGTTGACAGTCGACTGGCCAAGGGACTGCAAGTGAGAATGCATACTGTTAAAAATTTTGTAGTAGATTGTACCAAAAAGTGGTGCTACACCACTTATAGGGAAAAAGGAAAACCATTATGTGAAGCATGAAACAAGCAAAAGCATAATGCAATAGGTGCCACTTAGCGTCATTCCGATTGGATACCATAACATAGTATATATACATATCATCATCATCATTGTCAACCATCATTAATCCACTGCTGGATGAAGGTCTCCCCAAGTTTCTTCCACAACTGTCTATATTGAGCCTGCCTCCTCCATGTCACTCCGGCATGCTCTTGAATTTCATCCACCCATCTCCCATGTGGCCTTCTTCTGTGTCGTTTTCTGACTCTCGGAATCCAGTCTAAAATTTTGGTTCTCCATCGGTGGTCCGTTCTTCTGGCAACATGCTCAGCCCATTGCCATTTTATTGATTTCACTCTGGTCATGATGTCGCCCACTCTTGTCATTTTCCTTATCCGCAAGTTCTTCTTCTTATCTTTCCTGGTTACACCAAGCATGCATTTCTCCACGCTTCTTTGAGTTGTCTGCAGGCTTTGTATATCTTTTTTAGTTAAGGTCCATGTCTCTGCTCCATACGTAAGCACTGGCAGGATGCATTGATTAAACATTTTTCATATATATATATATATATAGGATGCATTGATTAAACATTTATACATGTGCAGTTGGTGTAACATCACTTTTTGGTGCAACCCTCTCAAAATATTTTACCGTGCACACTCTGGGGTAAGTTTTGAACGAAGGGGTGCATAAGAGGGTGTCTGAATCTAGTTTATTGTGAAAGAAACTTTTTCTTCGCCCGGGGAAAGCGGAGAAAAAAGGGAGTAAACATACCAGAAGAAGGAGATTGCTCTGAGATTTGAAACCGAGAGGAACTTTTTGATAATGCTCTGGGAGGGAGAGTTTGGAAAATTTCTCTGTCCTGGGAAAATAGAGAACGGGAGAATGTCCGATATCCAGAAGGGAGATTGAATGAAAAAGTTTGAGAAGGCAAACTTAGCAGCGAGGTAATTCAGAAAGAAGTCCAATAGAATAATAAGCAGAAACAGATTAACGTGTTAGTAAGATAGAGAAAAGCAAAGAAATCAGAATAATTTTTGGAAGATCATTCTCCATATACTTCACTGAATAAACTTGCTCTTTACTACATAAGAACGAGTTTTCACTTTAGCTGGTATTTCATCTATTTGTTACACCATCGGGGAAAATGAAGGTAAAACCCCGAAAATTCTAGATTCCTTACAAGCAAAGGTCTAACGAACCCATGAGCCAGGACATTGTAAGAAACATAGTGAACAGCCATGTAATATATTTTGTGGCTCCTAGTCAATAGCTCTATGAGCACAAAATATAAAAAAAGAAATTTTATGACAGAATCTCGTTAATCTGACGATGATTCTTAAAGAGCTTTAGAATCTATACGAAAGCTACTGAAGCCTATATAATTTATTACTCTGAGTAATAAATATATTCTTTTCCGCTGAAAAGCGTGCTTATATCAGTTCTCTGCTAATTTAAACCACAATGGAGAGGAAATATAGCTTATATCTGAAATGGTCGTAGCTTCTACTGAATGTCAATGCTTGGTGTTGCATTTCATCTTGTTTTCATTTTTATGTGAATAATTACAGCGCCTTCCAGAAGTTAAAATTTCTAGTGTTAGATTTTTAGTGTGAACAAAGTGAAAAGTTCGGCAGGTATTGACGCAGCCTGCGCCACTTTTTGGCACAGAGATAACAGCAATAAACTTTTATTTATGGGGCCAATTCTACAGTTTTCTGAAGAGCATGGGAACAAAGTTAATACGTCGTCTTTATGCCAACGACTTTTTGGGATAATTCATTTATTTCTTATACCCCTTGGCTCTCAACATAATCTCGGCCTATGTCTCGGCCTATGTTATTTCAGAAACGCACGTGGTGTTTAAGATCATCATCTTAGTGTGGAACTCGAATGCCGAAAACCAAGTTTCTGCAACATTTACTACTTGACGCTGCTGTTTGTTCTACATGTAGACGTTCCCCATACACCATTCGTTGAAATACCTACGTAAACATGGAAAGCTAGGTGGACTAGACCGTCTGCAGAGATCTATTGAAATCTAAAACAGAAATAAGTGTGTGAAGCCACCCTCTTCATAGTAATTTTGCACCTAGTGTATTTTGCTCTAGTTGCCAATCATAAAACATTCAGTATCTCATTATTCTTTTCTGAATTCTAACGGGTATATAGAAAGACGGTTTTGGTAAATATGACCCAATTTATTAAAAATTCTCGAAGCGAAAAATCACTTTATATATGATTCAAAACCTGTTTGAATAGAATTTGCGATAATTGACCAATCCATTATAGACCAATGGCTATTTTGGTATGATAAATCAATACACAGACGTCATTTATTCAAACGATTGCTACATACTTAATTTTAATGGTAGGGAAGAAACAGCAACCACACACATCTAGATCGAGAAATAGCTTTTAGTTTATAACATGTGTGTGTAAACAAATCCACATAAATTGCATATGTTCTCTCTATCTTTGAATTAAAACGCTACTTTTTGTCTCAGTGATTTGTCACTGATATTGCATGTTAAACATAAGAAGAATTCGTGGATCAAGAAAATGACAAGAGTGGCAGACATCATGATCGAAGTAAAATCCCTGAAACGGCAATGGGCAAGAATAAAGCTAGAAGAACTGACCACCGATGGGCAACAAAAATATTAGACTGTCTCTCTGTATCCCTTTTGGATATAGAGGGACAGAAAAAGATCCAGAAAAAGACCACGTGGGAGATGGGCTGAGGGAATTCAAGGGCATGATGGTGGTACATGAAGAAGACTGGCTCGAGAAGACAGTTGTGGAAGAAACTTGGGGATACCTTCATCCAGCAGTGCATTGATAATGGTTGTGATGATGATTGCATGTTAGCAATAATAATAACAATAAAAAAAACCCCAGCTTTGTCGTAAGCCAGACGTCGAAAAAGATATACAATGAAGTTTTTCAACATTCTTTGGCTGGTGTTCGGTACTCTATTGTTCACAGAATGCCTAGTTTTTGTATAGATTATGCTAGAGTTATAACATGGTAGTCACATTCAATAACTATGGAGCAAGATTTATGGCTAAAGCCCGCCATTTCAAGACAGAAGGTGAGAAAGGTCATCCTGTGGAATAGGAACGCCAAACTCCAATCTACAAGAATACCAGATAACTTTTCCGCTATATGGAAACCTGCAGCTATCCAATCAGTTCACTCGAAAATCATACGTTTTAATTGAATTTTTCCCAGAGAAACTTTTATCTGTAGCTCCACTTAATTCAAGCAATCGTTACGTGTCATCTATTGAAAGGATCTTCGAGGTTCGAGAATATTTGAATTTTGTTTACATGGAAAAACTCTTCTGCATGGAAATTACGAAACTTTGCGAAATCAATAAAACACGCTGAAAAGTAACTTTAATTATTTTTTAGAATTACATGAGACCTCACGTAGGATAAATTAAAAATTGTATGCTTTGCATTGGATTGCAACACAAAATATCATTATGCTAGTACATTTAAACACCGAACACATTTACAATTAATGACCGCGCAATTTTTTTCGCTTTTTAGCAAATACTTGAAGTGCCATACAAGTGAAACACAATTATTCACATGAATAGTTACTAAGATTATTTTGTATATAAGTTGTGTGAAGAACAAGAGACTTAAACTGAACTTTTCTCACTTGACAGTGTTACGCGACGAATGTGATTCACTTCTATGTCACTTCAAAAATTACTGAAATCAGAGTGTAACCGCATGGAGGAGAAGCGGGACTTAAAATGCTGCTTATTAAACCTTGAGCTAGAGAAAAAAAAAAATGCTTCAATCGTTTGTTTTCTGTCACGTCATGTATTTCAGTGAAATGGTTCAAAAAGTAACGTGAAGGCCAGAATTGTTTCCATTTATTGGGAAACATATTTTGGTAAGTTTTGGATAATTTTAAACTGGGGATTCAAACTATTCAAAATTAGTCTTCTGATACTCTCCCCATTGAATGTAACAGTTTTTCCATCAAATGAAGATACTTTTTTTTTTAATTTTATGGTCTTCTTTCCAACTTCTCAATCTTCTACCGAAATATTTGTCTTCAACCACAGTTTTTTTCTCTTATATTACTCAATCATGCTCGCCCATACATCAATGTGCAATGATAGCCGCGTCATGTGATGAGTTAATAAGGGACACAGATCAGAAAATTTTGCTTTTCAAATGTTCAATATTGTTCTGCGAATTTCTGATGATATTGGTAATTTTTGTGACAGTGTGCATGCCATCGTGTTAATAAAACGTTCTGTTTATTCCTCTATTTTTCATTATTTTGCAGAAAGTGTTAATTCCCCTAACCATTTTCTTTTACTTTTCACTACAATACCGGCAACTTTAAATAAAGAAATAATCCCTTGTTTTGAGCTCTAAAGGGCACATGTATTTGCTATACACCTGAAAAATTATGACGCAATGGCGTTCCCGTATGTAACGCCTTACATGAACACTGTTTTTTTGAAAGTCATTAAGTGACAAATTTCTGTAAATGTATTATATAATAGTAACCATGCGGGCATGCATTTTATTGTTATTTCTCCAAATATTTTAGTTGTCTAGTCATTTTAAAACATACGGCATTTTTTTAAAAGTCAAGAACTTGAAAATTTTATTCTCGGTACACATACGAAAAGGGATTCCAAGTAAGCACACTTTGGTGCAACTTTTTTTTTTAATTTAAGACATCTGATCTCTCTTGTACCTTCGTGTTACTTCTCTCTTTCTCTCTCTCTCTCTCTCTCTCATTCTTTTTGAGGGCAGTAGGAATGATATCTCAAAGGCACTTTTGTGTCTGAAAAGTGCGCTCTGAATGTGAGACAGAGTAACTGACTGGAAAGAATAACAATAAAAATTCTAACTAAGAAATATGCGGTTGCATGTTAAAAAGCGATGCAAGAGAGAGGGAGGGAGAGACATAGAGATAGATAGATACATAGAGATAAATAGATAAATAGATAGATAGATAGAGAGAGAGAGAGAGAGAGAGAGAGAGAGACATAGAGTTAAATAGATATATAGAGAGAGAGACATAGAGATAAATAGATAGATAGATAGATAGATAGATAGATAGATAGATAGATAGATAGAGATAAATATATAGATAGATAGATAGATAGAGAGAGCAGAGAGAGACATAGAGAGATAGATAGAGAGAGAGAGCTGCGCATTTATTTTTTTATTTCAGCGTCTTATCTGTATGTGTATCCGTGAAATCTTATCAAATGGATAAGGATTTAAATGACAACGCCGAAGCAGCATAAGGAGAAATGGAAAACTGGTTCAGAATTAGTACATTTGCGAGTCAAAAGGACTCAGTTCAACCATATTATCTTCATTGCACTCCTGCAGAATGATGGATAAAATCAAAAACGTAAAGGAAGTTTCAGTATATCGGATGAGAGTAAAAAACTTCGGGTACACAGATGACGTACCGATCTTTCGAACACACACACACACACACACACACAGCAAAACACTTAGCGAGGAAGGCAAGAGATATAGTCTAACCGTGCAAACTCTGAAAATGAAAAAAGGGCAGTGTTCGGAGAGAAGAAAATTAAGAGAAAAGTCAAAGTAGACGGAACCATATTAGATAATGTAGAGAAGTTTACATATCTAGGAGAGAAACTTACATGTGATCTGGGCGGAAAGCAACAAGAGTAGCAGAGACAAAAAAGAACTTAAAAGCAATGGACGAGGTTTGGAAAAACAGACCAGCCTTCAGACAAAGCTAAAGATCCTTAATACACGTACATTCAGTTGTACTTTGCATGACTATGAAACATGGGTAACAAATGAGCATCTGAAGAGAAGGATAATGGCCTTTGTTAGAAGCTGCTTTACGACGATCTTAGGAATTAGTTGGATGCAGAAGGTGAAAGCTGAAGACATGTACAGGAAGATACAACTGAAATTGAACCTACTGCAGAAGACAAGTGCAACACTTTGGACACATATGTAGAATGAATGATGAAGGAAAAATAAAAACAGGGCCGTTTAGCATGATGGAATGAATTTCTATTCTTTCCATCATGAGTAGAAGACACCAGTTTTGCTTTTCTGTTCGCAAAAAAAAAAAAAGGGAAGCAAAACTGACCGCAGTGCCATGAAAGCCCGCACACGCGCTCGCTCGCATTAATATACATAGTGATTGTTTGATGTAATACATATGTTAAATCAACTGCGGATTTTTGAAGGAGTTGATCCCTAAAGGGCAATAAAGCCTATGTACTTTATTGCCCTTTAGGGATCAGGTGTCAGTTTTGTTTTCCTCCTTTCACAATTTGCTCAAAGATAACTTCTTTGCCTTGACATAGCAGTTGGAATCTGTAATTATTAGAGAAAATATAACTAAGAAAAAAGTTTCAACATTTAGGTGTATCAATAATGAACGCATTCGTGTTTACTGTGAGAGTGATCAGTGCGTCACATATTAAACTGTACCCAAAATGTGATATTGGCTTTTGCAAAGTGATAGAAAAAATTCTACACCAGCTGGAACTAAGGATGACAACTGTTTTGAGCAAAATCCACGAAAGTACTGGTAAAAGAATCATAGAAATACAACTACCAGCTCGTGAGAAACGAAATTAAGTGAATTTCTGATTGTTGTTAATTAAACGAACTACTTTCTCCTGCACAGCATCGCACAATTTTAGGGTGGATTTATAAATACTGTCCCGAAATGGAAAAAGACAAGGGTTCGATCAAAGTTCTGGACGAAATGTCAGAAGTTATACAGAGAAAAAGTATGGTCAAGCTACAAAAACAAAAAAAAAAAAAAAAAAAAAAAACGAAATAAAATAAATGAAATGAAAAAGGGAGATCCTATCTTTTTTTTCAAGATGATTTGGAAATAGAGGAAGAAAGGATTTTGCTATAGCAAGTTAAAATTTTATGGAGGAAATACACAAACTGAAAAACAGACAGAGAAGTATCATGTGACGTGGAAACACAAGGGAAACGTTTACTTCTTTTGTTGTTACAACAAAGGATTGCGTTTTGCAAGAGTCAGGCTTCACAAGGTTTCTTTCACACTATTGACCAGCGGCATCAGTATCGCAATTTAAGAAGAGACAACACTTCAGCGACATTACTGAAGCATCATTTAAACAACCTGGGGCATAAGATTCATTATATTTTATTTTTACAGCAATTCATGGATTTTTTTTCGCTTGCCACTTTTTGATAAGCCGCAAGCTATCTTAAATCATGAAAGGGAACTTCGGCTATTAAGTTAAAACATTGCAAAGTGAAAAAGAAATCTCCAACACACACGCACACGCACGCACACACACACGCACACGCACATTTTTGTACCTCCGATTTTGTGCCAAAATTTAAATTAAAATCAAATTAAGGGAAAGGAATCTAGGACTTATCCATTTCACTTTTTCTAGGGGTGGATAGGTGGGATACTTCAGCTAAGAAGAGAAATGCTTTTTTTTTTTTTGAAGAAATACTTTTCGATTATAATTCTTACATTCGAAGTTCATATTCGCCGAAATTTATTTTCACAAAAATGCGGACTTAAAGTCATTGTATGACCTTTATTCCGGAAGTAACAACTGAACGCTTTCTGAATTTTTAATTTCTTAATACTCTGAGAAATAATGCGGATTTTATTCAGTTCTACTCTTCCGAGGCAAAAATTTTCCATCGAAACGCTTTTAGTGTATCTTTACTAAAAGATATAATAAAAGAGAAATTTTCCATCGAAATGCTTTTAGTATATCTTTTTGTCACCATATAAAATAATTATATTGTCTTAAATTTAAAAGCGAAGTTTACACGTACAGGCTTTCGGCAGAAACAGAAAAATGAGGTAAAATTGAAATAGTTTTCAGTTCAGGTGAAAATTCAATCTGAATTTATGTTTAAACTTAAGTCAACAATACGAAATGTTCGTAGTTCTTTAAAACAGAAAGATAAGGGGTTTAATTCGTTCTTTGTAATGCAGCTGATTATGGTATTATTGAAGCATCTGCAAAATGCAAATTATGCCTATAATATCTTGAGATGTAAATTCTAGCTGTACAACACTTACATGCGCATCTGTGGCGCGCGAGCGGGAGTAAATAGTTGGGCTATGCGAATAGTCGAAGTCCCTTCATTTCATTGATGTCTTCCATATTTAAAGTTTTCTCATTTGAAAAATTCTCTCTCTCTCTATATATATAAAACTTGGGGAGACCTTCATTCAGCAGTGGATTGATAATGGTTGACAATGATGATGATGATATATATATATGGCAAAACAAAGCAAAATTTTGATATATATATAAATGGCTCCTTTAAGGATCCACTGTGAAAAACTTTTTTTGTGTGCGATTGCCTTTCTTTTATTTTTTGTCTCGTTTTTTCGAACCGTAATTCAACTCTGGCGACCCTTAATGTTAAAGGCGCTAATTCAGTCAAAGAAGCGATATTTCAAAACGCACTTGTGAAATTAGATTGTGCTCTGGGTTGAAATCTAAACCACAAATGAAAACAGGCGAATTTTTAAATGGAATTAAAGTATGAAAAATTATTTTGTGTACTGCTATTAATTTTCACTTGACAAAGTTTTAGTAACATAACATGTTTTTTTATTCATTTTGTTATAATTATGCAGAACGTTATCTTTGTCTTCCTACTATGTATAGTAATTTCCGCATTTAATGCATACCAGAAGCTAGTGAGATGAAAACGGACACTTGGAACTATAGTGCGCAGTAAGTACGAAACGAATAAATGCATTTTCTGATTAACATGCTTTTGACTTGATGCTATTTATGATTTTCGATCAACCATATTTAACAAAATTTGACTTAAAATAATTCGCGAATATTATATAACGCCACCCTTGATGTGACGAGACAGTGTGGTGCAACAAAGAGTAGAAGTACATCAAGGGTTGACTGTATTTAAACATTTAGTCTATCACTGACCAGAACCGAAACTACTTCAAGCTCTTCCCGATAATTCACCGCATTTTCTATCAAATAGAAATTCCACGACTGTGAAGACCACGGAGATCAAGGTCAGTATAAGGAAAGGTGAGCATCGTTGGACACGAACGACTCTAGAGCAAGTTGGGGGGAGGGGGTCATTGGCTCCATCAGACGGACCATTGGTCATGCGACAACTAACTCCGTTCGCACTCCCCTCCTCACTCCCGTGAGCTCAGGTGACAAGCTTCAGTGCTTTAGTAGCAGGTGCACAGCTGTTCATGGAACATTCTTTCGTGCATTTCTTTTTTTTTTTCTGCTGTAAACCACGTGTCTCTTAGTATGCATTTCCATAACGCGGTAAACAATAGCTTATTCAGAACAAATAAATTATTTGACTGCAGTCCTAGCAGTCAGGAGCAAAATAAAATATATTTTAAATTGTTTTTCCACCAAATGTTAGAAAAATGAAGTACACCATGCGGAGTTGGGATTTCATTATTGCGACATTTTGCTTTCCTTTGAATCTTCCATTGTTATACAACACGTCTAACGTTCGTTTGAAGCTCACGCACAGTTTCCTTATGCACGGGGAATAATTCTGTAAAAGACTTATTTGCGTCTTCAGAGTTTAGTTTTTTGTCATCGTATACTCGTTGCGTGAATGAAAGCGTTTTTTTTTTTGTTTTTTTTGGAAGTTTAATTTTTCAAATTTCAGCTGTGTACGAAATTTTGTTTCTGTAGCAATGTTCCGAAACGCATTACTCTCAACATGTCAAAGATGTTAAATATACGCATGCGTGGCAGTTCTGTGGAATAAGGGCCGCGGATGGCTTAGTGGTCAACGTTCGTGACTGCCACGGGGAACCTCATGTTCGATCCCAGGCAGGTACGAACGCTCGAACCACTAAATGCCCGCCGTGCGACGGATGGGCACGTTAATCCGTCGGACCCAGGGTACTGGCCCCGCGGTAATAAATAAGGGCGTCTTCGTCCCGCTTTCTGCCTCACTTCCGTGTCACTTTCTCATCGGGCAGTCTAGCCCAAGTCTCCTAACTTCCTATCTCTAAGGGTTGTTTAAGACCTGGGGTCAGACACTCCCTTCCTAAAATCCTCTACATATGATCGAATCAGTTCTGTGCATAAATAATAATTAAAAAAACGCTCTCATAAAGCTATTAAGGCAGGCAGAGTGTTTGTCGACCGCTGAATTAATAAACAATGTAACAACACTGCTTGAAAGAACTGCTTTTTCTGCGTGCAGCCACGGAAGCTCTAGAAGATGGTGAAATACTTTTTTTTTCTTATTTTTCACACCACGTTAATGATAGTTTGTTTTATCTTTTCAGTTCGGCATCTTTATGAGTCTCCAGAAAAAGCTATATAAAAATATTTGAAAAACGCGGCTTTAATTACGAACTAGGGTATAAACAAAGTGCTGCCTGGTAAAGAAAAATCCACTGGCATTAATAGGCCTAGCGTTTCATTTTGCATTTACCAGTACCCTCTTACAATATTAAGATGATAGTATTATTACGCAAGTTGTTTCTTGTATATTTTGTGCATTTCAGAAAAGCAGTTTGAAATTTAAAATTACAATTCTTAGTTTACAGCAGTGCTGGGTTTATGAGAGTAGTTCTAACATAGAAAAGAAACGGAGAGTGAGTAATGCGGGGAGGGGGTCGAATCGTTGGTATTAATACCGAGGAAGGAGTGGAAAAAGAGATGAGATTTAAGCACCTGGAATATGTATTAGAGGAAGATGGAAATGTGAAAAGAAAAGTGAGCAGCGGAGTGCAGGCAGGTTGGAATCACCAGAGGTGTGAAAACAAGAATTTGTCCGTGATAAGGATCAAAAGTCGCGTCTCCTCGCTCCGGAGAGAGTTGATCTAACCGACTAAGCTACACCGACGGAATGTATTGCTGTAGTAGTATGTCACAGAGGAAAATACTAGATGCACTCTGTGGTTAATGGCGACACGTGAAAATGAAAAGCAAGGTTTTCAAGACTATAAAACGAACAATACTGTACGATACTGACTCTTGACCAATGACTAGACATACGGAAAATAGATTCAGCTCTGACGAAGTGAAGATCCTGCAAAAAATGCTCATCAGCACCAGAAAGCGTTCTATTAAAAGTAATAACATAATAGCTAAAATGACAGTGATTTCGAAGAAAAAATGTGCCCATGTGGTTATGTTTTTAAGAAGAACAAGGGCATGTGTGAGACGTAGAATACAGGAAGACCTCAAACGAGATGGACGGACAGTTTAAACAATGAAAGAAATTTTTAACAGCCAGATGGCAACCTCAAATAATGATGTAGACCATAAGAAGAATTGGACAAAGTTTTTGGTGCGAAGTTCTTTTTAAGCGATAAGAACTTGACATCATTCCGACATAAAATGTTCTTCTCGTATGATAGAAACGTATTCTCACGATAGGTTACTCTATACATAAAAGATCTAACTGAGCTGTACATAAAATTCATATATTTGATGCACGTGACTCTTTAAGCCCCTAACAAAACAAATTCCGTAGATACATGAGACGCTTGTCTCACTTGTAAATTGTTTTCATTTCATTTCAGATTTTTTCTCGTATGATAAAAAGGATGCCGGTAAAAGTAAAACAACTCGGGCCATATTTATACGTATTACAACAGAAATGGAATGTATTGTTTTACAGATAATAGAAATGCTATTACTTTAAAAGAAATTTCCTTTTTTTTCTTTTCAAAATTGATGCGGATCATAGAACCTAAATATTTTTTTAAACACATTCCGATGTAGCATTTTTTCGATCCCGAAAAAGAAGCAGTAAATATTTCGTTTATCATCCGGAGCATCCATTACATTTTAGGACATAATACGAAACTGTTGTCATGAGGCGTGGCGGTACACAGATTCACTGGATGTTGCCACCGCAAAAATTAAATCCTAAACCCCTCAGTTGGAAAATGAATGCTGCGCAACCGTACTTACCTTGGATAAAAGGGTAATCCAAGTGAATAAAGACTGATGAGGTGTAAAAAAACGAAACCCTGAGCCGACCACCGTTGCGTTAGAGCCACAAAGATCCTACTGGCCCGCGCGGAACGGAGCCGGACGCTCGTAGAATTTTGCGAAGAAAAACACGCACAGACACACACACACCGCTCCTAGAAGCTAATTTTCCAACTTTGCTGGGCTACCTGCGCCGCTTCGACTGTGCCACTACGGACCAGTGAGTTCGCGTTGCTGACGGCTGCGGGACGGGGGCTAATTGGCCCAGGTGCGATTGGCCCGTACCTGGTGTGACGTCACATCCGCACCGACCTGCCACTGGCAGAGCTGTGTCCCATGGTTGAGAGGTTTCACTACGTTCTCTCAAATGCCAGGTAAAGGTCCCGTGGAACCTCCCCCATCCACCCCCAACAGGACCCACCCTCCACTCCGACACATACCCGAACGACAGTTGTTGTCCGACAGCCGCCATGATGCCGCGCCATCTTTGATATTATTTTTTATTTCAACCTTTCGATCGCTTCGATTGCTCTCTTCTGTCTTTCCTCCGTAATATTTCGTTATCTCATTTCCCCCGACTGCATCATTTTGTCTCAGCTTCCCTTCGCAATGGCAAAAGATTTATTACTTATTTCATTTTGGGTATGGACTTTTTTTTTTTTTTTTTTTTTTTAAAACTAGGATGAAATGCGAAACAGGGCAATAGTAACGTTCTCATTGAAATTACAAAGCGACAGAGAAGTTATTTTAAATTAAGGTTTTCCAGCAGTGTGAATTTAATGGCAATCAGCTTCGAATATATGCATTTGTACAGAAACGGTACAGTGAGGGTATCTGTTGGTTTCCAGGAAATGGGTTCAAACCAATTTAAATGTCGTAAGTTACAAATGTATGCACTTGCATAGTAAAACTGCATAGAAAGTATTTACTGAGCACGTAAAAAACGTATTTAAATCGATTTAGATGTCACAAGTTATAAATGGATGAATTTTTACAGAAAGGTTGTACAAAGAGTACTTGTTCGGCATGTCAGGAATGTGCTTGAATCCATTTTAAGGCATTAAGTTTGGAATATATGCGTTTATGTCGAAATGTTATAACAGTGAAGGTCTGGCAATTCACAAATGGCCCTGGAAGAATGAATGTGTGTGTGTGTGTGTGTATCCTTCTATGTGGGGAAGAATTATCATGTTACTTTAACCCAAAAAATTAACAATATGTCACCATCATCATTTCACATTTAAACATCTTTTCGCCTCTCCGGTGGCGCTATTGTCTAAGCACTGGTTTAGGACCATTTGTTCGAGAAGGGTCAGAGTTCGAATCCCGGCGAGGCGCATGGATACTCTATTGGTCTTACGGCACTGGTTCTCTCCCTTCCCTGGAACCAGTGGCCGCAAATTAGGGACGGGCGACTGCTGATAGCCCTATTGCGTTACGCACTGTGATCGTTAAATCTTTAATAACAGAGGCAAAAATTAGTTAACAATGTATTACTCATTTTTGTGGACCATAGTGTTAGTATCCCTAGTAAAAGTTATCGAGTAAACTTTGTATTAATGTAGTATTTTACTCAACAAACCGGCCTAGTGTTTTTTTTGTTTTTTTTTTCAGTTTCGATGCCGTTAAACAAACTTTGTCCTCTTCAGAACAACTTGATTTTTTTTTTCTATAAACATCGTGAGGTACCAAGAATTTATATTCCGTATGTCATCATCATAATCATTATCAACCATTATCGCTCTACTGCTGGATGAAGGTCTCCCCAAGTTTCTTCTACACCTGTGTGTCTTGAGCCAGTTACTACGACAGGATTTCGAATTTCATCCACCCATCTCCCACGTGCCCTTCTTCTGGGTCTTCGTCTAATAATTCAGTTATCCATCAGTGGCCCGTTCTTCTAGCAATAAGTCCAAACCATTGCCATTTCAGGGATTTTACTTTGATCATGATGATTAAAGTAAAATCCCTAAAGTATAATATGTTAAAGTATATTAAAGTTATCCCGTCTTTTTTCTGATCCACAGGGCCATGAATGACCTAGTGCTCAACTTTCGTGACTTCCACGGAGAAACTTCAGGTTCAATCCCAGGCAGGTACGAACGCTCGAACCACTAAATATCCGCCGTGAGTCGGATGGGCACGTTAAGCCGTCGGACTCCGGATACTGGGCCCCGGTAAGGCGCCCCCCCCCTTTTTTTTTTCAACTTCGCTGCTCTGTGTGTGACTTTCCTATCGGGCACTCTAGCCAAAATCTCCTAGATTCCTATTTCTAAGATTTGTTTAAGACCTGGGGTCAGATACTCTGTTTCTAAAATCCTCTATACATGATCTGATCTGTTCTGTTAATCAGTGTTATTCTTGTTCTTCAGACGGCAAAGGTAGCGCGAGTTTGACAAAGGCCAAATTGTAATTGCCAGACGACTGACTCCACCAGAACATTTCTGAGACGGCAAGGCTTGTGAGGTGCGCTCAGTAAGGTCAGCCGTGGTCAGTACCGTCAAAAAGTGGTCCGAGGTGGGAAAAACTAAGAACCACCGGAAAGCCGCGGCTGGCCTAGTGGTCAACGTTCATGACTGGCACGGAGAAACCTCAGGTTCGATCCCAGCAGGTACGAACGCTAGAACCACTAAATATCCGCCGTGTGTCGGATGGGCACGTCAAGCTGTCGGACCCCGGGTACTGGCCCCAAGGTAATAAATAAGGGCGTCTTCTTCCCCCTTTCTACCTCGCTTCTGTGTCAGTTAGTTTCCTATCGGGCACTCTTGCCCAAATCTCCTAGCTTCCTATTTTTAAGGGTAGTTCAAGACCAGGGGTCAGATACTCCCTTCCTAAAATCCTCTACATATGATCTGATCTGATCTTTTCTAATCCACGAGTTCTTCTTCTTATCTTTCCCGGTTACATCAAGAATGCAACTCTCCATGCTTCTTTCAGTTGTTGTAGAATCATTTTGGGGAAGGGGGATTGGCCATAACTTTCCACGCTGGTCAAGCGAGTCGGAGAGTACGGGACAGCATTCCTTTAATTCTAGTGGTGTAGTTATACCGCTATAGACCGTCGCCAGAGCACTTTTATTGGTAACAGGATGGAGCGCGTGAAGGTAGGGTTGACGTTTTTCAAGAAGAGACTACATTATGCTTGATCCAGTGATGTATTCAGGCATCTTCTCGGGGATGGTTAGCCCTCCGAAAATCTATGAATGCCCCCTCGTAGGTTTTTGGGTGATCTCTCTTACATTTAGTCTAATTGTGTTCGTTTATAACAATATTTAGAGAAATTAATTTAAAAAATTAAGAAAATGAGAGAAAATATTATAATAATAAAAAAAAATATCCACATGGACTTTAATCTGAAATTTCTATCATCCTTCAACAAAACATTAAACAATCCTTGCTGAAGAGGCAGTTTTTCAAGCACTGACAACTCGGTCTACCGCAATAAAAACCTAATTCCACACAGCAGAGATGTTTGCTCTGTAATATGTCATCATATTTTGGAAGCTGGTATTCAGTTTTATTTCAATCTTCTGGATGCCGACTTTCGATGTATACGGTTAAGACTCAGTGTAGCTAACATGACGTTAGTGTTTCCAATATAACAAAATATTTGCTACCTAATTTTTAACAAAAGCAAATCATTAGAAACTGTTCCCATAATAAGGTCTTTTTTTTTTCCGGACGGTGGTGGTTTACACTCTGCGACAATAAAAAACAAAATACGAGGCACCTCGTCTAAACGGTTAGTTAGTTTTTGGATGTTTTACTACTATTTGCTAATCTAAATTATCTAAGGGGCTGAAACCGAATGGCAGGAGAATGGCTTACACCATACGTTTTCAGGTAACACTGTAATGATTCCTTAATAATCAGAAACACGGTTGTAGTAAAGCGAGGACATTTTTACCACTCCTATTGTCTTGGGGGATTTTCTCCAGCACAGCCTTACCTGTCCTCAATTTTTTACACCACCCCATGGTGAAATCCGTAGTCCATTAGTGAATTAAAGGTATAACATTTTTACATTTTTAATCACTTGCATATGTAAATTTCTTGAAATTTGCGATATAACAGCATAAGAAAATTTTTGTACTCTATTACATTTTTTTATATATATATTAATATACATGTATATATAAATAACAAAATTGTGATTATATGTTGTAACGTACCAGGAGATGTGACGTACCTGCCAGAAGGACGCACATGACATAAAGGCAGATAGGAAACAGAATAAAATGTCCGCGTAGCTCAACTGGTAGAGTGACTTATTCCGGAATGAGGGGATCCGGGTTCGAATCCTGGCGCGGATAAAAATGATGCAGAAATTCACTTCGTTATAATGGCGCCCGAACTATCCGGATGACCCGACCGTTCACAATCTCGCAATGGTGTGATGTTATTTCCACACCGCGAGATAGGAAAAATAAGAGCAGCACTTCGAAAAAAAAAAAAAAAAAAAATAAGGGGGAGATGATGTAACGTACCAGGAGATGTGACGTACCTGCCAGAAGGACGCACATGACATAAAGGCAGATAGGAAACAGAATAAAATGTCCGCGTAGCTCAACTGGTAGAGTGACTTATTCCGGAATGAGGGGATCCGGGTTCGAATCCTGGCGTGGACAGAAATGACGGAGAAATTCACTTCGTTATAATGTATATAATCAGTCAACAAGTTTTAGCCCCATCGAATTTTGTAATTGCCCACACGGAAAAAACTGTCTGAATGCAACACTGGCTTGATCATCACCTTACATATTGTATTTCAACATCCCCTGATCGATACGTTATTAACATACGGATGATTACTTCGTTTTCGATTTTTTTAAGGAATCTTTTCAAAGCCTAAATGATTAATTTTTATCTTTGCATGCGTAAATGAATATAACAAAGTCGAAAAATCGCTTTGCCTTTTTAGCGGAACCTCTGACCACAAATGTAATACCATGCTCCGGTGATCATTTGTAGATTATCTGAACACAAATGTAACACCATGCTCCGGTGCTCATTTGTAGATTATTTGACCACAAGTGGTAGCATGCTTTAGATACGGTGTTCATAAAAATGTGCTTGTAACTTGTAAGTACCACAAAAATAAAGTTCATGTTTTTCATTAAAACGTATCATTAAGTACAAATATACAAGTGGCAACATACTTTAGATAGAGTGGTCATGGTAACTAACATCCGAACGTGGTATGGTGTGCGTTCCAAGGGGAAAGCAGAACTGCATTTTGTTCAAAACAAACTACTCATAGCCCATGAAGTAACATATTTTACATATGGGGATTTTCTGCTCGAAACTTTTTTCACAAACGATTTTAACACATCGTGCAAATGTTACCTAAATTTGTTTTATCTGCCTCTATCCTTGGAAATATACATTTAAAAGTTGTCATGCTTTTCATCAGATAAGTATTTTATTCGCAAAAACATTTGCGTTCTAAGTAGATGTTTTCATTTGAGAGAGCGCAAAATTGTGTTATTTTTCGTACATAATTACATTAGATTACGTCTTAATAGCAAAGTAAGCCTCTTAAACTTACCACAGAAAGACAGTAGCATTCAGGTAAAAAATCTTCCACTGGACCGCAAATAACTTACATCAAATTGCTCTTTCATAATTAATTTTAGTAAATAACTTCATTCACTCTTTAATGCAACCTCCTTTCCTTAGTCTGACTAAGACGAGGATCAATGTATTTAGCATTCAACGATTATTTGAATTATCAAAAATTGTGTTTTTAATATAGTACGATGCATCTCATGTTTTTTTTTTGTTTTTTTTTAAATTTTAGACTGAGCTGCTAACTTTAATCATGATTCATGAGGTTTTTTTTAAAACAGTTTTTGTGTTAAACTTTATCAGCGGAATTTTATTGACTCCTTTTTTTATAGTTATTTTTCAGACATATTTTGTTAATACTTCTGTTATGGATAAAGAGCTGTTTAAGCGAGATTTCTTGTAAGTCCAATTTCGTTTCATAGCTGAAGTATAATAAAACTGTGGATGTGATTCATTAGGATTTAAAAATTTACTAGCTCGATATGCACCTAAACTGAAATGCTAGATTTGAATTTCACAGGGCCGAAGTTTTAACCAAAGTGCTCTTTAAACCTGCATACAAAAAATGTACGTTTCTGTTAAACTGAAGTTGTACATTCAACTAACCTGCAATAATAAATGATTTCAGCTAAAGCGAGGTACAGGATCCGTTTATATCATAGTTGCTTTATATCTCGTTAACAACTTGCTTTTTCTCTTGTAGAAAAGTACAAGGGGTGGACAAAATTAATAGAAACACCTCTGGAAAAAAAAACTACAGTTAGGCTTTAATAGGTTGTTTGGTACCCTTTGCTTTCACTACAGCTTGTATTTTAAATGGAATAGATTCAAATAAGTCATTAACAGTCTTCGCAGGAATATTGAACTTCGTGCGTTCAGGGTGATGTTAGAAAACCAACGGTTCGCTTTCTAAATCATTATACACTCCTCGACATAGAAAATGGCACACCATGAAAGAATGCATGAAAGGAGACTAAACCTGCCACACACGTTGACAGACAGATGGGGTAGAAGTGATTTAATTTATGGGGATTACATGAACGTGATGGGCGAGGAGACAGTATAATGTGGCCTATGTCATTGGATTGTTGAGACTTTCATCCAGCAGTGGATTTATAATGGTTGATTATATATCATCATCATCATCACCATTGTCAACCATTTTCAATCCACTGCTGGGTGAAGGTCTCTCCTTCCTTCTACAACGATCTGTCTTAAGCTAGTCTCCTCCATGTCACTCCGGCAACCTTCCGAATTTCATCCATCCATTTACCCATGTGGTCTTCTTTTGTGTTTTTTCCAATTCCTTGGTATCCAGTCTAAAATCACGGTTATCCATCTGTTGTCCGTTCTTCTGGCAATATGTCCAGCAAATTGCCATTTCAGGAATTTTATTCTCATCGTATTGTCTTCCACTCTCGTCATTTTCTTCATCCACGAGTTCTTTTTCTTATCTTTCCTGGTTACACAAGGCATTCATCTCTCCATTTGAGTTGTCTGCAGCCATTGTATGCAAATAGACGAAGACATCACTCTATCCACGTTATTTTATAAACAACGCACAGTATCTGAAAAATTGTTCATTGACACTGTTGGGATCGAACCCCAGTTCTCTCGATAACTAGCCGAGTGCGTTCGCTTTATGCTACGGTGCCCACAATTCACAACGCTATTCTAGTTATCGAGAGACCTGGGTTTCGATCCCAGCGGTGTCGGAACAACAATTTTTTAGTAGCTATGCGTTGTTTATAAAATAACGTGGATAAAGCGATGACTTCGTCTATTTGCATTATCTACACGTAAATAAGCACTGGAAGGATTCATTGATTGACCACTTTCTCTTAAGACATAATGATATATTGCTCTTGAAAATTGTGCTGCTTCTTCCAAAAGCTCTCCAACTAAGTTTCATGCGCCGAGTAATTTCTTCATCACGATGACCCTCACTTGATATCTATTGCCCAAGACAAATGTAGTATATATATGTATCATCATTGTCAATATTAATCATTTCACGGCTGGATGGCAGTCTATCCCAGTTTCTTTGCTCCACAACTGTCTGTCTTGAGCCATTTTCCTCCAGCACGTTTCCGAATTTCATCCATGTATCTCCCATGTGGTCTTCATCAGGGCCTTTTTTTTTTTTGTTCCTTGGTGTCCAGTCTAGAATTTCGGTTGTCCAGCGGTGGTCCGTTCTTCTGGCAACATCTCCAGCCCAATGCCATTTCAGGGGTTTTACTCTAATTGTGATACCTACCACTCTGGTCATTTTCCGTAGACATGAGTTCCTCTGTTTGATCTTTCCTGGTTACACCAAGCATGTATTTCTCCACGCTTCTTTCCGCTGTCTGCATACTTTGTATGACTTTTTAAAGAGTAAGGTCCATGTCTCTGCTCGATATGTAAGAACTGGAAGGACGCATTGATTAAACACCTTTCTTTTAAGATATAATGGCATATTGCTCTTGAAAATTGCACTGTTTCTTCCAAAAGCTCTCAAACAAGTTTTATACGCCAATTAATTTCTTCATCAATGTGATCCTAGCTTGATATCTGTTGTCCAAGGTAAGTGTAGGTATCGGTTACCTCGACATTTTCCTCATCAATCGCAAAATCTTCATTTCTTGCAAACGCATTGAACGTGAGTTTTATTTTCTCAAAAGTTTATTTTCAATCCCACTTCTTTACTGTCGGCGAGTTCCTGGATCATATTCTGCAACGCTGAAGAGGTAGTTGCAAAAATGACTACGTCATTATATATCATCATCATCATCATCATCATTGTCAACCATTATCAATCCACTGCTGGACGAAGGTCTCCCCAAGTTTCCTCCACAACGGTCTGTCTTGTACCAGTCTCCTCCATGTCACTCCCGCATACTTTCGAATTTCATCCACCCATCTTCCATGTGGTCTTCTTCTGGGTCTTTTCCTGTCCCTTGGAATGCAATCTAAAATTTCGGGTGTCCATCGATGGTCTGTTCTTCTGGCAGTATGTCCAGCCCATTGCCATTTCAGGGATTTAACTCTGTCCATGATGTCTTCCACTCTTGTCATTTTTCGGATCCACGTGTTCCTCTTCTTATCTCTCCTGGTTACACCAAGCATGCACCTCTCCATGCTACTTTGAGTTGTCTGCAGCCTTTGTATGTCTCTTTTAGCTAAGGTCCACGTCTCTGCACCATACGTAAGCACTGGAAGGATGCATTGATCAAACACTTTTCTTTTAAGACATAATGGCATATTGCTCTTGAAAATTATGCTGTTTCTTCCAAAAGCTCTCCAGGCAAGTTTTGTACGCCGATTAATTTCTTCACCAATGTGACAATCACTTGATATCTGCTGTCCAAGATAAACGTACGTGTCTGTTATCTCCAGCTTTTCTCCATCAATCGATAAATCTTCATTTCTTGTAAAAGCATTGTACATCACTTTTGTCTTCTGAAAGTTCATTTTTAATCCCACTTCTTTACTCTTGTCAGCAAGTTCCTGGATCATACTCTGTAGCTCTGATGGGGTAGTTGTAAAAATGACTATGTCATCAGCAAAACGAAGGTGGGTTAGATAATCTCCATTAATCTTTATCCCTTTGTTTTCCCAGTTCAGTGATTGAAAGACATTTTCCAATGTGGCGTTAAAGAGCTTTGGAGATATAGTGTCACCTTGTCTCACTCCTTTTCCAATTTTTATGTGTGTTGTATTTTCAAACAGCCGAATCTTTGCACTTGCATTTTCATAGATGTTATTAATAATATTAATGTATGCATCTTCAATACCGCAGGATTTCAGAGCCACTGCAACTGCTGATGGTTTCACCGAATCAAAGGCTTTTTCATAATCGATAAAAGCCATGCACAATGGAAGTTCATATTCCCTCGCTCTTTCAATTAGTTCTCTCAGTACGTGGATATGATCTATTGTGCTGTAGCCACTCCTGAATCCAGCTTGTTCTCTCGGTTGAGCCATGTCCAGTGTCACCTTCAAGCGGTGTGAAAGAACTTTAGTGAAGATTTTATAAACCACTGATAGGAGGCTGATAGGTATGTAGTTCCTGAGATTCTCAATGTCACTTTTTTTATGTAGCAAGATCATTGTAGCGTTGTTCCAATCCTCAGGAATTTTCCCTTCATTAAGGCATCGAGTGAAAATTTGGGCGAGTACTGTTTCGATTTCTCCACTTGCTTCTTGTATGATGTCTACAGTAATTCCATCTTCTCCTGGAGCTTTTCCCCGCTTCATGTTCTTGATTGCATGTGCAACTTCTGCTGGAAGGACTGGAAGAACTCTGGTACTGGTACCTTTCATGATGTCTGGAGTACATGTATCATCCCTTTCATATAATTTGGAGTAGAAATCTTTCACTCTTGTCAAAATTTCTGCCTCTATTTCTTGTTACAGAACCATCTTCTTTTCTCAGTGCCATAATCTGTTTTTTCCCCTTACTGAGATGTCCCTTTGCTATCTTTAGGCTTTGGTTGTTTTCAATTGCTTTCCTTACTAGTTCACAGTTGAATTTCCTTACGTCTTCAGTGATACTTTTTCTTACTGTCTTGCATAGCTCTATATATTCCACTTTGGAAGTCACATCTTCTTTAGTTGTCCTCATCTCTCTTCTTTTTGCATCAACATTTTGGTTTTTCCTGATAATTTGTTCACATGCAATTTGTTCTTAGACCCAGCTAATTTTGTTGCTGTTTCCATAAGAGCTTTGGTTACTTTTCTGTTAACTTCAGAAATATCCACTTCTTCCGATGTTAGGCCTTCTAAAGCAGAGAATCTGTTCTTCAGTTCCAACTTGAAGGTATTATGGTGTTTTTTAAGGTTGGTTATGTCAATACATTTTGTTTGTCTTATGAGCTTGCTACGTTCGAGTTTAGTGTTGAGGTGCATCTTACATCTCACCAATCTATGGTCACTGCCTGTGTTGAACTTGTTTAGCACACTGCAGTCTTCTATGACGAATTTTTTGTTACACATAATAAAATCAATTTCACTTGTCGTCCCATTTGGATGTCTCCATGTCCATTTCCTGTGTGGCTTTTTCTTGAAAAAGGAGTTTAAGATGAAAAACCCTTCTGCCTCTGCAAACTCTACGAGAGTATTTCCACGCTGGTTTCTGTTGCCGTGACCGAATTTACCTACTGAAGTTTCATTCTGTTGCCGTTGCCCTATTTTTGCATTGAAATCTCCCATAATTATCTTCAAGTGCTGCTTACCTTTATTATTTAGATCACGAATTTCCTCATAAAATTCTTCAATTTCTTCTTCAGCATGACTTGTGGTGGGTGCATAAGTTTGAATAATCTGAGCCTGGTATCTTCTCGAGAGTTGAATAACGAGTCTGTCAGAGGAACTTTCAACTTCTACAACTTTATCCTTCAGTTTCTTGTTTATTATAAATCCAACACCACTAGTTCTGCCAGTATCTGTCCCACGATAGTAGAAGAGATGTCCACTTTTCAGTTCAAAGAGATCTTCTCCTTTTCTCCTTACCTCACTTAGCCCGACGATGTCCCACTTGATCCTTTGTAGTTCCTCTTCCAATTCAAGAAGCCTTGAATCAGAAGATAGGGAGCGTCCGTTGTACGTAGCCAAGGTCAGCATCAGATGGCAGCCTAGTCCGGTCCTCCGGGAATTCTTAGCACCCTCTGCCTTCATGTCGCACTGGCCGCTGCCTTGGCCAGGTACATTCCAGCTGCCGGAGACTGAGGGCCAAGATTTAAGTTGTGGAGTCATTTTGGAGGGGTTTGGCCATAACTCACCACGCTGGCCAAGCGGGTTGGTGAGTGTGGGATAGCATTTCCTCTAATCCCGATGGTATAGTTATACCGCTATTGGCGGTCGTCAGAGCCCCTTTAGTGAGAACAGGATGTACCACGAGAAGGCGGGGTTGACATTTGTCAAGGAGAGGCTGTGATGTTACGCATCACCTGACCTTACATCCCCATTATATATATATATGGTATATGTATAAAAAAAGCTAGACAAATCATTCACTAACTTCTACTTACCCCAGCGTTATCTCTTACGTTTTATTAAGTTCTTAGTAAAAAAATTTCCTCTAATTCTATACATTAAGGGTATGCAAAAGTTTCCGCCGTTTTAAGGAGAAAGAAGGTAGGAACAATCAGGAAACCAGTACACATTTATTCAACGAAATATTGGCCGTTAGCATCAATGGCCTTTTGCCATTTTTCAGGCAACAATTGAATGCCTCTGTGATAGAAGGACTAGGGTTTTGAGCTAAAGAACCGAGTGACAAAATTTTCCAGCTCTGGAACTGTGGTGAACCGCTGTTGGGGTAGGGCATGTTGCATAAGAGCGAAACAGATGAAAGTCTGAGGGTGAAATGTCCGGGGAGTAAGCCGGGTGCGGTAAAACATCCCAGTGTAACTGTTCAAGGGTTGATTAAGTGGTGGCACCGACATGTGGTCTGGCATTATCGTGGAACAGGATGACAGGGCGGCGTCCTTTACCTGCACATGGGCGTTTTTGCTCGATTGCGGCGTTCAGTTTCATCAACTGATCGCTATATCGTTGTGCAGTGATTGTTCCGCCCAGTTTCAACAGTTCGAAGTACGGCACTCCATGCATATCCCACCACACACACAACAGCACCTTTTTCCTGTGGATATTCTGTTTTGCAGTGGATGTTCATGGCTGGCCTGGGTCGACCCAGAATCGCTTGCGTACAGGGTTGTCGCAAAAGACCCAGTTCTCATCCCCGGTGGCAACCTTCCACAAGAAATTTTTCTCTTGAATCCTCTTCAGCAACGACATGCAGATGCCCAATCGTTAACCAATATTACGCTTCGTTAAAATATGTGGAACCCACTTACCAATCTTCTGGATCTTCCCTAAGGCCTGTAGACGCCGTACCACCGTCGATTGAGCCACTTTCAAACGTTTCGCCAGTTGCGTCGTTGATTGTGTGGCATCCTCTTGCAACAGCGTTTCCAGCACCTCGTCTGCGAGTTCCTGCCGTCTATCTGCACGTGGCTTGTCTTCCAAGCTTAGATCACCTTTCTTAAACCTGGCAAACCATTCTCAACACGTCCGTTCACCCAGACCAGTTTGGTCATACACCTGACATATTGAACCGTATGCTTCACTCGCACTTTTCCCTAAATTAAACATGAAAAGTAAACAGTGCCGCAAATGAACTTTATCGACAGCCATGCTTTGCTTCATGTACGAACTGACAGCTCGGGTCGCTTCATGTACGAACTGACAACTATCGACCGCCATGCTTTGCTTCATGTACGAACTACAGCGCCCGCTAGCGGGGGTGGCGGAAACTTTTGCATACCCCTAATATATATATATATAGGAACGCAGGAGTCAAAACAGCAGGGTGCAGCGATAAGCCAACGTTGATGTAGTTCAGTCGGGAAAACAATCGGCTGTGGAGCGGGAAGATGTGGATTCACCTCCAGCAAAAAATATTTTACGCTATATTGGCGCCGGAGCGTAAAAATGAATCTCCTGACCGTGAGGTTCGTGAAAAATATGTGATGCTTCTTCCACATATCGTCTGGAATTAATGAGAATTCCTTCTTCAACACTTCGAAAAATGTGTGATGCTTCTTCCACACATCGTCTGGAATTAATGAGAATTCCTACTTCAACACTTCGAAAAATGTGTGATGCTTCTTCCACACATCGTCTGGAATTAATGAGAATTCCTACTTCAACACTTCGAAAAATGTGTGATGCTTCTTCCAAGCATCGTCTGGAATTAATGAGAATTCCTACTTCAACACTTCGAACAATGTGCGATGCTTCTTCCACACATCGTCTGGAATTAATGAGAATTCCTACTTCAACACTTCGAAAAATGTGTGATGCTTCTTCCACACATCTTCTGGAATTAATAAAATTCCTACTTCAACACTTCGAACAATGTGCGATGCTTCTTCCACACATCTTCTGGAATTAATAAAAATTCCTACTTCAACACTTCGAACAATGTGTGATGCTTCTTCCACACATCGTCTGGAATTAATAAAAATTCCTACTTCAACACTTCGAACAATGTGTGATGCTTCTTCCACACATCGTCTGGAATTAATAAAAATTCCTACTTCAACACTTCGAACAATGTGTGATGCTTCTTCCACACATCGTCTGGAATTAATGAGAATTCCTATTTCAACACTTCGAAAAATGTGTGTTGCTTCTTCCACACATCGTCTGGAATAAATAAAAATTTCTGCTTCAACACTTCCAAAAATGTGTGATGTTTCTTCCACACATCGTCTGGAATTATTATACTTCCAGCGTGGTTTGCGGCGGACCCGAAACCCGCAATTTCTTGCCCCCCCCCCCCCCCCCCGTTTCTGAAGCTGGTGACGTACCACTGAAAGTGACGCAAAAGTCAAAATGGCAAGTTTCAGCGATAGGCATCGGCCTATCGCTGTAGTTCCGTCGGGAAAATAACCAACACCGGATGGGAAGACCGTGTAGAATCTCACCACCCGCAAATCTGGGCTTTCACACTACATCTGGTTTAAGGGAGCATTTAAACATAAAAGATTAAAAAAAAAAACCAGCAGAAAAGCGAAACAACTGATACAAGGGTTTTTGATTTTGCAATTAATTTGTTTCCAGGAAGAGTAATGAATATTCAGCAACAGATTTTCTTTTTCAGTCAGCATGGGAATCTTCGAAGACGTTACCTGTCAGAACTACAATACGAATTAGTTGGTGTTAGTACGTTGTCTAAGTGCTTTTATCATTTTATAGGCCTACGCTGCAATTATATTATTGTGATCCAAAAGCGCATTGAGACTGCAAAATGCTTTTATTGTTCTTGGAGTCGAGGATGCTCTTTGATGGAAAGGAGAAGAGGGGACCGCGGAGGGAGAGGGTTGACGCTCAGAGGATTGTGAAGAGAAGTCGGAGAGTGATCGCAAGAGAATGATCGAGGAAAGAGCGGTTTTTCAGTCCTCCGAAGGGCTAATGCAAAAGGATGAAAAGTTACATAGAATTAGGGTAAGTACAGAAGAGCGAATAACTGGGAAACAGAATAAATAGCGAGAAGAGTGAAACTTGATGATTAAGGAACTAAAGCAATTCCAGGACAAACCAGTAATGAGAATTAGATAGTAATAAAGAATAGTTTTAATGTCTCAACTGTTTTTATTACCTTCTTCGTTATATACTTTCTTGTTAAAATTCACAACGAGTTACAATTAGGCTTAAATATCGTACTCGAAAGAGACTTAAAACAACACGTTAACGAGCCCTCTAACATAACCGTGGTGTACTTTCAGAAGAAGAAAAAGCTTCCGGTTTTAGGCTTTCGTAACTACATAAAATTCAACAGTTCTTCCTGTTTTGAAGTTTCCCTTAATTTTAATCATAGGACCAAATATCTACTTTCTTATTCAACAACTCCCAAATTTTTTCAACACCCCCAAACTTTTTCAGCAACCCATCTCCATTTGAAATTCTTGGATAAATCCTGTCACTGAGTTAACTAACTAGTCTTTGGAGTAGCTGATTTATTTCTCGAGTACAGTAGAATAGTATAGAAGGATTAAGTGCTAGAACGTTAGCGAAGTCCCTAATCAGTAAACACATTAAAGTTATGTGATCCCTATTTGCACCAATTATCGTGACCTGACTGATTGCCAATCATAACCCAGAGAAGAAAAATTCACGGGAGTTCAGACGTGACGTTCAGCACAGAAAACACACGTGAAGAAAAACAAAGTTTACTTAAGTGAAAAGTCAACAAAAACAGGAAGATTGTAAAAACAATATGCGTAACAACAGTTATTAAAATCAGCGACTATTGAGCAAATTTTGACACCGTTAATTCACTGTATGATGCTAGGCATGTTTCCCGACAGCATAAATCCCATGCATAAAATATCGATGTAACGGAAATGGGCAACGGAAGTAGTCAAAACCATTGCTGATATCTGACTTTTTAATGCTGTCGCATGAAGTGACGCAACAATAGCTAATTTCATTGTTGCTCAACAATACATTTCATTAAACTGTCGCCAAACATTAGTGCATCCCGTCTTACATAAACGTAACAATATTTCATTGCAATCTGCGTAAATTACGAGAGCCTTCTGCTAAATGTGAATAAAAGCCGTTTCAAAGATGCATTTTTGATGATATGATATGAAAATGGCGCGTCGTAGCGAATTTGGCTTGCTCTCGACCCTCAAGGGGAGGGGGACCTGCCACTGACTAGAGCTTAAAAATGGTGTGTAACACTGTGGGGTGTATAACCTGTAGATATTTTAGACCAAAAATTGCCATTCCGCCTCACTATAAGACATTTGCGATTCAGCTTTTCTTTCTGTCTTGAGATCAGATTTTAGCTTGCGCATGCGCAGAAGGACTTTCGTAGCTACATCATATTTCATCGATGTCAGGATCGTTTCCTACGTTTGTCTAAATTAGAGTAATAATAATAATAATAAATATTGCTTTTGTAAAACCAAACAGTCGAAATACTTCTGCTGCGGTAAATACATTTTCTTTTATGACTCACATATCACCGTCATTAGTTTTTACGACTATAACATTCATTAATCCGCATAAGTACCGTTCAGTGTCAGGAATTAGTAAATATTACTGTTCTTTAATATGATTTAATTTCACCTAGCACATAGATCAGATCAGATCAGATGTAGAGGATTTTAGGAATGGAGTGTCTGACCCCAGGTCTTAAACAACCCTTAGAAATAGGAAGCTAGGAGATTTGGGCTAGAGCGCCCGATAGGAAAGTGACACGGAAGCGAGGTAGAAAGGGGGAGGAAGACGCCCTTATTTATTACCTGGGGACCAGTACCCGGGGTCCGACGGCTTAACGTGCCCATCCGACGCACGGCAGGTATTTAGTGGTTTGAGCGTTCGTACCTACCCAGGATCGAACCTGAGGTCATCTCCGTGGCAGTCACGAACGCTGACCACTAGGCCACCCGCGGCCCCCACGTAGCACATAGCAAACTATGGCTCAGTGTAGGCGTGAGTGACGCGGATAAATGCAATGTGTTGTACGTGTTACCTGGTTTATGTTAACTTTCATAGTCTTGCGTGGTTGAAGATAATGAAATAGCTATAAGTAACAATTTTTATGCAATCTCTTTAAATCGCTTAAAAAGCACTTTATCCTTTTTTACTTAATCACAGAAAGGTTGTCCTCAGCTCTGAAACCAAGATTTCCTTCCCTAAATCCTTCTTCGGTCCTTTTTTGTCTCCCTTTTGCGCCTGCGGAGAAAACCTCGATGCCATCTGTTGGCGCGCTACGTACCTAGTCTCGGAACTTTTTGATCGCACTATCTATTAGAGAAAAGAATGGTCCCACAGATCCAGAAAGACAAAGAACTCATCATCCAACAGGATCTCGTGCCATGTCACACTTCGAAAAAAGTGGAAGAGTTCTTCAAAAATCACGATCTCCAAATGCTCTGGTGGGCAGGAAACTCTACTGACATTAACCGAATAGGAAATTTGTGGGCCATAGTGAAAATAAAAGACTTGAAAAAATTAATTCTGATACAAAAACTAACTTAATAAAATCCATTATAGAGATATGGTTCAGATATGCAGAACTAAGGAAAATGTGTTCTACGTTGATAGAGTCCATGCCTAAGCGAATTAATGAAAGTATTAGGAACAAAGAAGCACATATAAATTATTACGTTAAGTTGGAATTTCATTTTTGCCTTTATTTTCTTGAGAAATTACAACTTTTCTTTAAAATATGAGTGTTTGTATTAATTTGTTCGCTACTGTATTTGAAACTATTCGCAAAATTTGAATGGAGAAATCTTTACTTAGATTTTTATCATATATGTTGTTGTAAATTGTCTGCATATTTTAAAACAACACCTTCTATTAGTATAAGCAAGCTCTGAGGCTACAAAAATTTAAATTATTAACAATTGTTTGCATACTAATGAATCTTTTTATAATTTGTATTATACACTAGGGTGCAAAAATTAAGGACGAAGAGGAGAAATTAGCATAACAGTGGAACGAGCAGGCAGAACGGACCGAAAGACCACTCAGGAGATAGACTAAGGTCCGGTACGGTAAAGCATGCGCATATATGCAGCATGATGGGGGGGGGGGAGTGTCGGAAGGGTAAGCACACGGGTGGTGTACGCTCAGCAATTCGGTGAAAGCTATTGCACGGTGTACATCGGTTTGAACGACGTCGAGTTGCTGCCACCGTGTGATATAGCCAAAAGGCAATCCAGTAGACGACATCTGGATGACTTTACCCGAGGTCGCGTCATTGGGAAGTTGGAAGAAGGTCGAAGTGTGACTTGTGTGGCCGAGGAGTTCGGAATCGCTCACAGCATCGTTTCACGAGCTTGGAGAGCATTTCAAACGACAGGAACAGCTGTCCGAGAGTTTAGCAGTGGTCGTTCACGAGCTTGGAAAACATTTCAAACGACAATAACAGCTGCCCGAGAGTTTAGCAGTGGTCGTCCACGAGCAACCACAGCGGCGGATGACCGGCATATTGTCCTACAGGCGAGAAGAGACAGACGGAAGACAGCGAGAGAAATTGCAACGCACATGCAACAGACAACTGGACGTCCTTTATCACGTTTTATCGTGGCCAGGAGGCTGCACAAAGGTGGTCTATTTGCACGACGAACAGTACGGTGTGTGCCATTAACGCCTGCTCATCGGAGACGGCGGTTTCTGTGGTGCCAGGAACACAAGAACTGGACACATCAGCAATGTGGTCGAGTTCTCTTTACGGATGAGAGCCGATTTAGTCTGACGAGCGATTCTGGACGTATACACATCTAGAGAGAGCAGGGAACACGCAATCACACCCCCAACATCATCAAAAGGGACCGGTTTGGAGGTGGCGGGGTTCTCGTTTGGGGCGGTATCATGCTTGGTAGCCGAACTGTTCTCCACATCTTCCAAGGAGGTTCAGTCACTGGTGTCCGCTATTAATTGTACCGAGGTTCTCCTGCCTCACGTGCGTCTGTTTAGAGGTGCTGTGGGTCCTGAGTTCCTCTTCATGGACGACAACGCTACACCTCATTGTACAGTGGCTGTCGCAGAGCTGTTGGAGAGTGAAGATATTCAACGCATGGATTGACCCGCAATGTCCCCGGACCTAAATCCAATCAAACACGTATGGGATCTTCTCGGGAGACGCTTGGCAGCACGTCACCAGCAGCCAGCAATGATTTCGCAGTTGCGATTGGCGCTACAAGATGAATGTGCCGAGATGACTCAACAGCTCCTTGACAACCTCGTCCTCAGCATGGACAGACGTTGTAAATCTTGCAACGCAGTCAGGGGTGATCATATCCCCCACTAAAGACTGGATTTTTCTTGGCAGCCGCCTGTCACATGGACGTTTCTGTCTTCTGCCCAGTTGTGCTCGAAGCTTCCTTTTCAATAAAGTGCCTTTGTATCCTTTGGATTCCTTGTTTGGACGGTTTTGCTCACTTGTCCCATAGTCTTATATCTTGGGGATCTTATGGTATGATTTGAGTCGATTTGGAGCACTTCTGCATGATGTTACATTCGAAAAACCGTCTCGTCCTTAATTTTTGCACGCCAGTGTGCATATGTCGAAAATTCTGTATAACACATTTTCCGTGAATGCGCCTTCATCTTTTTTAAATCTGTAATGCGACGTTCGACATTGTGCTAACGACGTCCACTGCACGGCTAACACCGTAGAAGACGAGAGAACTGAAAACACCTCTTCCTCTAAATTGCTGTTTGCACCTATTTTTCTTTTCTCCCGCTTCCCTCCCTCTTATGTCGATGGACTTGAATTAAAGTATTATTTTCTTAATCCTCATTCGACTCCCTAACGTGGCGGGCCTCTCAGCACTCCTTAACTTCGCTTAATTGTTGTCACGCACTGCAGGTATGTACGTCTCTCTAGAACAACCTTCCGAGAGTAACTTCACAAGGAGAAGGGAGTATATAGAAACGTATTTGTGACAGTTGCGTTACGGTGATCAGCCACCTCTGTTAACAGTGACACCTAACACACGGGGGCAGAGAACTCACGCGCCCTCATAGATCTGTATAGGCATTATCTGTTACATGTTTTTTCTGCCTCCTGTGCCTGGTGTTGGCTGCTGGGAGATGAGCAGGTAAGTATGTAGGGCATCTTACAACTTCCTTACTTAACGAGAAACTGCATACTCCTAACACTTATTTTCCATACTGTTCCAGTCTGTTCTTTCTTAGGCATTTTTTTTTGGTGTAAGCCGTATTTTAACCAAAAAACAAAAACATGACACATTTTCCGGGGCAGGGGGGGCGAGGCCCCTCTAAATGCGCCCCTGTGCTAGATATATAGTAATTACTTCTATATATATAAATATAGTAGTTAAAATTATATATATAGCAAATGGAAAACTTGCCCCCTCTAGGGTTCCATTTGCCCCCCCGGCCAAACCGTCTGTTTTACATTAAATATTGAATGCCCGGGCCCGGCCCGTTTTCCCAACTTAGAAATGAGCAAAGGCCCAACCCGGCCCGGGCCCATGCAGACCTCTATCATTTAGTTCTCATCTGACACATACGCACGTCATACGTTCTGACCTTAAGGTGTTGCCAACCACCATATTCTTGCGAGAGAGAAGATATCACGTTAAGTTTGAAAAATGCTAAGGAGAAGGAACTCAAATTTACATAGAGAAAGAAACCAAAAAAGAAAGTTAAATTAGAACATACGGCACACCCGTTTTCTTCTGTTATGTGCCCCTTTAACAGTTCCTCGCGGGTTCCGTAATCCACAGGATTCCAGCAAGCATCATGTTTCCATACAAATTTTGAAGATGACATTCGTTTTTTTATTGTAAATGTGACAAGGACGGTAATTCAGATAATATCCGAAAGCTTGAAAATTTCGTCGTCCTGGAGTGGGAATCGAAACCGCGTCTCCCAGATAGTGCCCGGGTATGCTAATCACTACACCACCCAGAAAGACCAAGTCTCAAGTTTCCGATTAATTTTAATATAACCATCACAGGATTCGCTAGTGGAAGCAACCTGCATTCATGTTTAGCGAATCTGGAGGTTAACAATCCTATCTCGTGATTGCCCGGAGGAGTAGATAAATCATGAAAGAAATACGGGATTACACCATATAATACAAATTTTATGATGGTTATATTCAAATTAATCGGAAACTTGTGACTTGGTCGTTCTATCTGGGAGACGCGACTTCGATTCCTGCTCCATGACAACGAACATTTAAAGTTTTTAAATAGTATATGAATTACCATCCTTGTCATAATTACACCATAAAATGGATTGTCACCTTCAAAATTTGTGTTGTATGGTGTAATACCTTATTCCATTCATGATCATGTTTGTTATTTTTGTTTTCTGTTCTCTTTTTTTTTTCTATTTCTTATGCTGACATCAAATCATAAAGTAAAGTTTTGTAAATCGCTGAGCATGCTTAAAAAAGAATGGCAAGTGCGTTTATGCACCAATTTCCTTTAAAATGAATGCGGAAATAAACAAAAATGTGTGTTTTTCTAATCCCTATCCAGTAGTAAACTTTTGAAACATTACTCGTTTTGTGAATCAAGTGAGTCAACTTAATAGTCAACCTAATAATTACCAGCAAAGCTTCACATTTTCTTCATGATTGTTCATTTTCCATTAGATTTGAAAAACGTTTTTTATATTTAAATCAACGTGTAATTACAACTCATACAATACTAATGTATTATACATTAGATAATGTATTTATACATAATAAAATAACGTACGCAACACATACCATTTCAAAAGTTGTGTGTTGAATGTATTAACTTTGAGTTTTAATAACCCTTGGCTGATGTTAACTGACAGAAGCATCATATTCCTTAAGTTCTTCTTACGATATGTAAATACAGAAGATGTTCATACATTTTTAGAGAATTTCTTATCAATGTATTTGATAAGAAATTACAGAAAATAAAAGAAGTTCAAACAATTGAAACTGGTGACAGCGTGTTAAATGACACGAAAGAAACATCTGCTGCAGCTAAATATCGTTCGCTAGGAAAATGGCGCACTTAAACAATCCGTGGACAGAAGGTTAGGTTTCTTCTCTTTACGAAGAGAATTATTCCTATTCTGTAATTAAAAAACACTGTGAAAATCATGGAATTAGCATTTGTAAATGTAAAATAAGTAATCTTATTAATAACAGAGGGAAAAATCGTCAAAAATTGCTTTTAACATGAAAAACAGCACCAAACGAATATCCAAAGAAGGTACGTAATTTTATGACTATTTCAAAAGTAAGGTATCTGGTCTTAAAGAAAATTCACCGACACAGAGAGCGATCGTTAAAAATCTCTGTATCAACTGTAAGCAAAGTAATAAAACAAGATTTTAATCTGAAAACAATAACAACAACAAAAAAAAAAAAAAAAAAAAAATGCTTCACCACCTTTGCGTGGCACGTGGCTGTGCGCAAAACCCGGTGTAGACTTCCTTATGAAAATGACTTAGCAAGAGAGAGATGGAAATTTATTGAGACTATTAATGAGGCATGGATCTACTTAAACGACTGTAACAAGAAAGGTGGATTTACTATCGCAAAAGAGCAGAAAAAGACTTACAAACTTGGTTCCAATAATTATTGGAATCATCAATAATTATTGATTATATATAATCAATTCATCATCAATAATTATTGATTATATATTCATCTTTGATTATATAATCAAACGAAAGTTTCAGTAAAGGTTCATGATTATTGCTGGTTTCTCTTTCTTTGGGAAATTAAAGTTAAGAAAAGTTGAAAAGAGTGTTAAAACAAATTCTACATATTACTAAAATAATTTTTAACTCCTATATTCAAAGGGGAAATAGCATTCCTTTATCCACAGAGCCTTCAAAGAGTAGAACTCCATCAGGGTAAGGCTATCAGTCATTCATCAAAATCTACTACTCTATTTCTTGAAAAAAATGAAAAAAGAAGGGGGATTTCAAGCCCATACCTTCTGCTCATGTTTCTTCAAAATCCCTTGATGTTTTCATCAATGGACTATTTTGTCTTCAGACTGCTAAAAAGAGCGTTTTCTAAAGGTAGGCCTAAAACAATGATTGGACTATGGAAAGCAGTGGAATAAAATACCACAACTAATTTTAAGAAATACCCTCTTATATTGCAAATCTAGATGTAGGTTCATAGTCCAAAGAAAGGGCTATCAGGTAGAACACTTAAGAAAGAAATAATTTAATTTTAAACATTACTCATGTTGCTCGAAATCGTTCTAAAAATGTGTGAACATCCACTGTAGTTGCCAAAAGATAATGTAGCTATCACTCTGATTTCTGAAGGGGCATGCTGAAACAACCGATCTTTCCCGTAATTGGCGCCTGTGCGCTAAATAAAACAACAGCATATTTTTGGAATTTTCATGGTGTTAGCAACCATTTTTCCCCCCACGTTGACATACTCAGCTGTGAGCTCGACCTTAAAGTATTTTTTTCTTTCAATATACAGTATATATCATCATCATCATTGTCAACCATTATCAATCCACTGCTGGACGAAGGTCTCCCCAAGTTTCCTCCACAACGGTCTGTCTTGTGCCAGTCTCCTCCATGTCACTCCCGCATACTTTCGAATTTCATCCACCCATCTCCCATGTGGTCTTCTTCTGGGTCTTTTCCTGTCCCTTGGAATCCAATCTAAAATTTCGGCTGTCCATCGATGGTCTGTCCTTCTGGCAGTATGTCCATCCCATTGCCATTTCAGGGATTTAACTCTGATCATGATGTCTTCCACTCTTGTCATTTTTCGGATCCACGTGTTCCTCTTCTTGTCTCTCCTGGTTACACCAAGCATGCACCTCTCCATGCTGCTTTGAGTTGTCTGCAACCTTTGTATGTCTCTTTTAGCTAAGGTCCACGTCTCTGCACCATACGTAAGCACTGGAAGGATGCATTGATCAAACATTTTTCTTTTAAGACATAATGGCATATCGCTCTTGAAAATTATGCTGTTTCTTCCAAAAGCTCTCCAGGCAAGTTTTGTACGCCGATTAATTTCTTCATCAATGTGACCCTCACTTGATATCTGCTGTCCAAGATAAACGTACGTGTCTGTTATCTCCAGCTTTTCTCCATCAATCGATAAATCTTCATTTCTTGTAAAAGCATTGTACATCACTTTTGTCTTCTGAAAGTTCATTTTTAGTCCCACTTCTTTACTCTTGTCAGCAAGTTCCTGGATCATACTCTGTAGCTCTGATGGGGTAGTTGCAAAAATGACTATGTCATCAGCAAAACGAAGGTGGGTTAGATAATCTCCATTAATCTTTATCCCTTTGTTTTCCCAGTTCAGTGATTGAAAGACATTTTCCAATGTGGCATTAAAGAGCTTCGGAGATATGGTGTCACCTTGTCTCACTCCTTTTCCAATTTTTATGTGTGTTGTATTTTCAAACAGCCGAATCTTTGTACTTGAATTTTCATAGATGTTATTAATAATGTTAATGTATGCATCTTCAATACCGCAGAATTTCAGAGCCATTGCAACTGCTGATGGTTTATATATATATATATATGAAAGGGAGTGAGACAAGGGGACACCATATCTCCGAAGCTCTTTAATGCCACATTGGAGGGTGTTTTTCAGTCGCTGAGCTGGGAAAACAAGGGAATAAAGATTAATGGAGATTATCTAACCCACCTTCGCTTTGCTGATGACGTAGTCATTTTTGCAACTACCCCATCAGAGCTGCAGAGTATGATCCAGGAACTTGCTGACAAGAGTAAAGAAGTGGGATTAAAAATGAACTTTCAGAAGACAAAAGTGATGTTCAATGCTTTTACAAGAAATGAAGATTTATCGATTGATGGAGAAAAGCTGGAGATAACAGACACGTACGTTTATCTTGGACAGCAGATATCAAGTGAGGGTCACATTGATGAAGAAATTAATCGGCGTACAAAACTTGCCTGGAGAGCTTTTGGAAGAAACAGCATAATTTTCAAGAGCAATATGCCATTATGTCTTAAAAGAAAAGTGTTTGATCAATGCATCCTTCCAGTGCTTACGTATGGTGCAGAGACGTGGACCTTAACTAAAAGAGACATACAAAGGCTGCAGACAACTCAAAGTAGCATGGAGAGGTGCATGCTTGGTGTAACCAGGAGGGATAAGAAGAGGAACTCGTGGATCCGAAAAATGACAAGAGTGGAAGACATCATGATCAGAGTTAAATCCCTGAAATGGCAATGGGCTGGACATACTGCCAGAAGGACAGATCATCGATGGACAGCCGAAATTTTAGATTGGATTCCAAGGGACAGGAAAAGACCCAGAAGAAGACCACATGGGAGATGGGTGGATGAAATTCGAAAGTATGCAGGGGTGACATGGAGGAGACTGGCACAAGACAGACCGTTGTGGAGGAAACTTGGGGAGACCTTCGTCCAGCAGTGGATTGATAATGGTTGACAATGATGATGATGATGATATATAGCAAAAGCAAATAAAATAATGTGAAACGACAAAAACCAGTGAACAGGTTTTTGTTGTTTCACACAAAACCTGTTCACTGGTTTGTTCAATGATGCCATATATATATATATATATATATATTCTATTAAGAAGAGACTGAAGCAAAAATTTTTTTTGACTCATACCAAGTACAACATGGAAAAGGTTATGTATTGACCGGTGTGAGTAAAAAGAGAAAAAAATAGAACAACTGAATGTAGAAAGTGTTTTAAATTCTTAAGCTTTTCTGATGTTTTCGGCTATGCTCTTAAGTATATATATACTGAAGAGCAAAGCCGAAAACAAAAGAAAACTTTTGAATTTAAAATGAAAGTTGCAAAATAACCCGAAGATCAAAACGCGCAACGCAGCAGTAGGAGCAAGCATTTTTACTAACTTTTTGAGTTTTTTTTTTTTTTTTCTCTTTCACTCAACTTGGAATTTTAGTGTGATTTTGAGCACTTTGAGTAGTTAGCCGTTTTATTGTTCTTGTTGTCAACGATGTTTTTTCATTGTTGGTAGGAACATAATAGCTACATGATTATACTCTTAAAGCACTACTGGAATATTTGTAAATATTGCAACTAATTGTTAACTTCATATAATTTTTTCCAAAGTATCTTTTTATTTTTATTATTTTTTTTTCTTGTGATGTCAGTTGTTGAGTAAGTTGTGGGTACCAAAATCCTGTTTACTTTTAGGAATCTCATTATAAAATTTTTTTATTCTTTTGTTTTTTATTTTATGGCATTTTGGATAAAGCTTTTTTCACCACAAAGCATAAGACTTTGTAGTACTTTGGTACCGTTATTCATGTTTAAAATCTCTCTTAGGCGGCTAGGTTGCCTGGCAACGTGTTTTTTAGCTGAATAATTCTGATGGCTTATTCAGACACTCTCACAACTTGTGGTTTTTGTAATCCTTTTTCTGTTTTTTGTGGCAGATGACGAGCGTGGGTTGGGCCAGGAAAGTTATAGATGCATGCAAAAACTTTAACTAAATGATTCCTCATACAGCTCTGAGAAAGTTATGATAATTATAAAAATATTTTTGTGGGCTTTAAACTTGCATCTATGGCTTTGCAGAAACCCATTTCCAACTAGGTCTTTGTGTAAGTGAGAAAATGCAGAGTTTTGCTGGTCCTTGATAAAGCCAAGGCTCGGCATTCTCGACACTTTCTACATTCAGGTTGCTATTACTTTAACTCCGTTTTACACATAACTGTTGGTTTTTGAGTATTTCTTAGTTGTTTTAGTACCAGATAAATTTTTTTTTTTTTTGCATCTGTCTCTTCTTAATAGTATGTGAATTCTGAATATTCATAACTGCTGCGTTGCGCGTCATGATCTTCAGGTTTTTTAGCAAATTTAGTTTTAAATTCTTTGGTAAAAATTTGTCTTTGTCTCTGCTCTTGGGTATATATATATGAACTGTATATCGGAAGCATATGCCTCCACACACACACACACACAAAAAAAAATGGGTTTAGGCGTTGCTGGTTGAAGATATACCTATCCTCATTTGCTTTCTGTATCAAACACATTCCTACGCATTTTTTCCCCCCTTCTCAGAAACAGAAGTTTCCTGGGCAGGCGACAATTTTTTTTTTTTTTTTTTTATGTTATGCGGATCCAGATAAACTACTCTGAGAAGGAAGAGATGAAAAAAAGAGCAGGAAATGTGATCCCTAGCGTGCTTGTACAGGGTTTGCGGGTTTAACACGCAGCACCATACGTACGATTTTGCAAAAAAACAAAAAAAGTGGGGAGAGGAGCGTAGGGAGGGTTCCGGGGTTACAAACGAGCAACGGATTTTTGAAATGAACAATAGAGCAAAGCATCAGTCGCTTGACTGCTGTTGTGTCTGAGGCTCACTGGGGATAAGCCCAAAGGAAGAAAGCAACGTGGGGTGGATGCAGTGAGGGAGGCGGGCAGCAAACCTAGGGTCGAGGGTCAGCCAGAGACTTTTAAATGGCACCCCCGCTACTCAGTCTCCGAGTATCATCCCAATGCGAAACACCTGTCATTTTTGGTCGGTGGTTTTTGGAGAGGGCGACTCGACAAAGCTAGCCGATGGTAGCGAGCTCTTGGTGGCCCCGCAGGTGTTAGGGTCACGTAATAGGTGCCCCCTTCCCACCTAACCGCTGTGTTCCACTGCACACACACACACACACACACACACACACACACACACGTGCGCGTGTGCTTTCTCTCTCCATCTGAATTTCCGTTATTGTTGAAGATTTGTTTCCCTTTATATGGTGTCCGAGTTAATAATATTCTGAACAAGCGACACCGGACATCGGCGTGGAAGATGAAACAAAATAACAGGGAGCAATTGATCTTGCGTTTGGGAATTGCATTAGCAAGATTTTCTGCGAAATTTTCAGGATCGACAGAGCACTTCCGGAGGCCATGCTTTGTGGCAGCTGTGTGCTTTCCTGGGAGGAATAAACAGGAAAGGTTTGTAACTGTAAAAATCAAATTTGATTTCAGTGCGGAAATTATGGAGAAGGGGTATCTCGCGTGCTAACTAAGAGGAAAGGGGGAAAAAATAGATTCAGATGTGTATTTTTTCTCTTCTGTATTATGCTACCGATTTCGTGCATGCGTTCGTCTCATAATAATTTATGCAAAAAACTGTTATTTCAGCAAAAGGAGAATATCTATTTCTGATAATAGTTGTATTATATAAATAATTAAAAATACGTAGTCCGGTTGTTTTATTATTTTTGTACACATCAACGTCAATCCACTGCTGGTTCAAGGTCTCCTCAAGTCCATAGATAGAAACGGGTCACGGATCAACGGGTCGACAATTCCTTGCGGGTCCAACGGGTCGGGTCAAGGTGTTCCTGACACGATTTTGACCCGGTTTCATACCCATTTTATTTTTTGAAAGAGAAAAATATATTCCAAAGAAAAATGCGCGTTGTGGAATTCTGTAGTAGATACTGGTGTCCACGGAATTCTGTAGTCGATACTGGTGTCTCTTTCGTAAAGCAACGAAGATTTCCACCGACCGACGTCAAACACTCTGACACCATATCGTAAAAAGATCCTTCCTTTGCGTTCTTTTACAGTGCAATTGTCCAGGGCAAGGTACAGGCAAACGCCATTCGCCTGCTTCTCGGCTGATTTCCTCTCTTCGTGCGAAGTTCACTGTATTACTAGGAGTTACTTTTCACATCGCATCTTTCACTTTGAGCATTCACAGGTTTTCAATTGATGTGCTAACATTCCGTTCCCATGACATGTCATGTCGAAATTAACTCCTTATTTGTTAATATGGATGGATTTAATATTAAGGACGTTGAGAAAGGCGTCGAGGCCACCAAATACGTGCTTGTTGAAAACCACAAGGGGAAGAGTGAATGCTGGAAATTTTTTCGCCTCATTAAGGAACCGGTGAATAATTCTGTGATGCAAGTGCAAAAAGATTCGGCTATTTGAAAATACAACACACATAAAAATTGGAAAAGGAGTGAGACAAGGTGACACCATATCTCCGAAGCTCTTTAATGCCACATAGGAAAATGTCTTTCAATCACTGAACTGGGAAAACAAAGGGATAAAGTTTAATGGAGATTATCTAACCCATTTTTGTTTTGCTGATGACGTAGCCATTTTTACAACTACCCTATCAGAGCTTCAGAGTATGATCCAGGAACTTGCTGACAAGAGTAAAGAAGTGGGATTAAAAATGTACTTTCAGAAGACAAAAGTGACGTTCTATGCTTTTACAAGAAATGAAGATTTATCGATTGATGGAGAAAAGCTGGAGATAACAGACACGTACGTTTATCTTGGACAGCAGATATCAAGTGAGGGTCACATTGATGAAGAAATTAATCGGCGTATAGAACTTGCCTGGAGAGTTTTTGGAAGAAACAGCATAATTTTCAAGAGCAATATGCCATTATGTCTTAAAAGAGAAGTGTTTGATCAATGCATCCTTCCAGTGCTTACGTATGGTGCAGAGACGTGGACCTTAACTAAAAGAGACATACAAAGGCTGCAGACAACTCAAAGAGGCATGGAGAGGTGCATGCTTTGTGTAACCAGGAGAGATAAGAAGAGGAACTCGTGGATCAGAAAAATGACAAGAGTGGAAGACATCACGATCAGAGTTAAATCCCTGAAATGGCAATGGTATTGGTATTGGTAACTGTGGGTACCATAGTGGTACCCAGTTTATTGCTATAACGAAATACAGACATAGGAGATTCATTAAAAGCTGCAGTATCAGAAAACAACAGTGCGGAAAGTCAGTATATCCACGATGCAGCACAACGCTACACAGAAAGGAAATGAATGTGCACACGAACAATGAATGGCCTAACGGCATGTCAAACACTATAACACATGTGCACAAATGCATGAAATGTACTATGCTATCATAAATCAACCGAACGGAACTGAAATGTGGTTAGAGCGCAAAACAACATTGAGTACCTCAACAACTTTAGAAAAATAACACAGGTAACAAACGTACCACTATAATAATCCGCGATAGAGGAAAGCAATAACACAGCAAACACTCACAATTATAGGTAATTTAAAAAACAGGCACAAATTCAGGAAACAACAGATAAGATAATGAGGAGATCACACAAGTAACGAGACCGATTAGTTGTGAAAACACAGCAAAAACACGCAATTATCGCAAATTTAAAATACATTACTTGTGAAACACAGCCAAACACACAAATAAATCAAATTTACAATACATTACTTGTGAATCACAGTAAAAACACACAATGAAAACATCAGAATCAACATGCACTAAGTCTGCAAAACCAGGGAATCTGTGAACGGGTTCGCAAATCCCCTAGCATTGTGAGAACAAAAAGTAATCGGTGTGAGGAAGAGAGCTAAAGGTCATCGGTAAAAGGATAGAAGGTATCACATATATGCTTCTCAACGAGCTCCTTCAAGGAGGCGAGACGGCGCGTGTAACGTCTCAAAAAAGGCTGATACCGAGGATCGGTGGCACACAGAGATTTAAAATGTGACACATAAGATTCGAATTGCGTTGCCGCTGCATACAGGTCCAGATCAGGTGAGTGAAGGAATTCTTCAGAACCAACAATCGTACATGCAGGTTGAAAAAGACGTAAAAGTTGCTGTCTGGACAGTGGTTCAGGAACTAGAGGAAACGTATCAACGGCCTGTAGAACCTCAGCATCAGAGAGAGGATTGACAGGACCTGAGCGGAGAAGCATACCGTTTGAAGAATCATCAGGTGGAGAAACACCGGAACCGGAAACCTCGGGAACACTAGACGAATCCTCAGAATGTAGCACAGAAAGTTGTTTTAACTTTTTCTGTTTTACAGCGCCTTTGGAAGTTCCAATCCGCTTCGAAGAAGAAGCTGAGGCGGATGTATCCATTAGTGGATCAGGCTCACATCCCAAGTCAGGAGACGAGGAAACGAACGTCGCCGAAGAAGCAGTACGTAGCTGAGCTGCTTTAGTGGAGACTGGTACAACAGCCGAGGCTTCAGGAAGATGTTGCAACAAGGGTATGGTAGACAAGGTTGTAAATGGAGATCCGATATCCGAGAGGCTAGGAGAAGAGCCAGACGGCCGATCTGCCAAACCACCACTCAACACACCCGGTTCGGAACACTCCGCTGTAGACACATCTGTAGTCGAAGACAACTCTGTCAATCTTGAAGGTGGATGCACAATCGTACTGGTCGGGAGAGGAGGAAAGGCAGCATTGTCCGTGACGGAAATGTTCGTTTGACGGAGAAACGAAGAATTCGCGTCATTCAAACTACCGGTAGTGGGAATAGTAGAAAGACCAATGTGGTCAGCAGTGGGATGCGAACTTGATGAACGTCCACGTCGAACGCGGTCACAGGAGGCAGTGGTTTGATTCTGTGTTAAACAGTGTGTACAATAGTGAGCAGTGAAAATCTTGAAACTGTACGATCGTGCGCCAATTTCAACAGTAGCTTCTGTAGGGCAATCCGCCAAGGCTTTCTCGGTGGGAAAGACGACCAATAACTGACGGTGAGGTCCGGTAGCATGTGCAAATCGAGTTCCGTGGGGAGCGTCAGAGAGGCGACGAACCTTGCCAACAATTTTACAAACATGACTGACAAGGAGAGGAATTGCAGTATCAGGCACTTCCTGTGGAACAGGATAGAACGTGATGTTCACCGGTCGCTTGGAAAGAGGCGACGGGATGAGATGGTTTGTCCCAATCGAAAGTCCGTTTGCAAGAAAAAAGTCAGCATCCTCCTTGTGATTGAACTGTACCGAAATACCCTGAGGAGTACGGGAAATTCCTGCAATGGACGCAGACGACACATGTCCAGAGAGGGCTTCCATGTAGCGTGGCAATGGAGTATTTGGTAAAGCATGAAAGAGCACACCTCTATCCAGGAGGTTATGGAACTCACGGCCAATCTGCGAATTGTCATCTATCGTTACCTTCACCTTGTGGTTGGATACCTGAATAATAGGTGTTGCTTCCAAAAGACCATCTGGTTGAGAGGAATCGGACGTAGAAGTAGCGCCTCGTTGCACTTTAGAGGCAAATGACATCCTCGGAAGATAAGTCTGTTTGGATCCGGCAGGCACAGAAGGCTGTGAGGGAACAGAAGCACAGGCCGAAGGCAAGGCAGTAGAATCAGTAGTACCCAGGGAGGGCACCGAGGCAGATGCAGGAGCTGAAGAAGAAAGCGCAGCCAAGTCCAGTGAAGGCACCGGTGCAGGAGTACTAGAAAGCTGGGAAGGCATCTGAGCAGACACATCTGAGGACGAGAGTATGTTAACTTCCATGGACGTGGGAAGTGTGACGTGACGTGCATCCGCCACGCCCATAGATGATAAGGAAATACCGGAAGCCGCCATGTTGGCAGCTTCCAAACGTAAACAAACGAGCAAACGATAAGAAAACTGATGAATATGAACTAATATGAGGATGAGAACGCTAGAAAAGTAGCTCAAAACGTACACAGTACCTTTAAACAGCCGAGCCACGCAAAAGGTGAGTGAGGGACGAGGTATTCCACACTAAAATGCATAAAATATTGGAGCCACCAACACTACGTCTGTCACGAACGAGCAATGGGCTGGACATATTGCCAGAAGAACAGAAAATCAATGGACAGCCGAAATTTTAGATTATGTTCCAAGGGACAGGAAAAGACCCAGAAGAATACCACACGGGAGATGGGTGGATGAAATTCAAAAGTATGCGGGAGTGACATGGAGGAGACTGGCACAAGACAGACCGTTGTGGAGGAAACTTGGGGAGACCTTCACCCAGCAGTGGATTGATAATGGTTGACAATGATGATGATGATGATGATGATATATAAATTGAGTTTCGAATTTATATTTCAAAGCGGATTTGTCTGGGTCAGTTACGGGTACGGGTTCGTAATTTCTGACCCTTTTCCAACCCTGATCAAGTCTCTTCCACAACCGACTGAAGGCGCAAGATCTTTTAATTTCAACCTTAAAGTTTTGTATATAGGGTTCTTTCTCCACATGCGCGGGAGATAGATGAGGGAATGACCGAAAAGTGAGAAGGAAGAAAAACAATTGAGGGAAGAAAATGTTTGTTTCAGAGGAACAGGGAGGAAGAATTTGAAAGCTGAGGATAACCTTCTGCACTTAAGGAAAAGAATAAAGTGCTTTAAGAGATCTAAAATGATTGCCTAAAAATTATTGCTCATAGTTATTATTATCTTCAGCCACGTAGGACTATGCTCGCTATTAACAAAGAGTATGCTAAGATTATGCACCAACAAGTTAATAAACCTCCTATTATTGTTCTTATTTTACTGCGTTAATCTGGAATGGAACAAACCAAGTTGACAGATTTCCTCACCACGATGTGCCCTGCTGTGCGGAAGCCAGAAGCTTTAAGCTGATCCGGCGGTCTCATCACAAAATGGTGACGGCAAAGAACATTTCATCTCTTTAGCAATTATTTTTGACAAAATGCAATTCTTTTAGGAACTTCATACCTTCGCAGGATCAACCTTTATGTGATAGAATAAAAACCTGAAAGAAAGGAGATATGGTTTGTTTCAAGAAATGGTTGGTTTATGCAGGGCCGGATTAAGAGGTGGGGGGTCTATAGCCTTGACGCCCATCATTATCAAGGGCCCAGGAGGCATGCCTGAGCAAATAGATATATAGATAGAGAGAGAAAGACAGGAGTTTATAAAAAGGTTTTTTTTTTTTTTTTTTGTCTCGTATCATTTCCACTTGGTCAGAAACACAGGCTGGAAGACAAATAGATTTCAAGGCAATGACTCGTCAAGGGTTTCATGTCGCTGTGTACAGTGGAGTTGGCGAAACAGTTTCAGCTTTTTTCCTACCATCCATCCATACCTTCCAATTTGCACTTGGAAGTGTTAATGTAAAAGCCTACTGCATGTGGCTTCACATGGCATAACAAAAAAGATGCACTAAGAAAAGTATACAATGATAAGTCATTAGAAAATCCAAGACAAAATCTAGGAATCTTAAGCTTTAACTCATGTTCTTATAAGAACAATGGAAAACACAGAGGCTTATTATGAAAACTCTGCAGATGATTTATGAGTTTGAAGAATGCACTACGTATTAATTATTATCACAAACATATTGCCACATCAAATAGAAGTCATCGCTCTTTCCACGTTTATAAGTGAGTCACGGAAAAATTCTCATCGGCCGCCACCGGGAATCGAGCCCAGGGTCTTCCAGTTACACTCCGGACATGCTTTCACTGCACCACAGGGGCCTCGAAATTCTCCAGACTCACAAACGATAAACTGCCAAACCACCTGGCAGGTTGCTTCTTTAGAGCCCCGCACAATGCTGGGGATTCAACAAAGGTGAACAGCAGCAACTGAAACAATAACTAGAAGGCGAATGAATAATAAATACACAGTTGAGGTGGATTAGGAACATCAAATAGAAGTCATCGCTCTTTCCACGTTTATAAGTGAGTCACGGAAAAATTCTCATCTTTGGTGTATCCCCAGCATTGTGCAGGGCTCCAAGGGAGCAACCTGCCAGTGGTTTGGCAGTTTGCCGTATGGGAGTCTGAAGAATCTCGAGGCCGTTGTGGTGCAGTGAAAGCATGTCCGGCGCGTAACTGGAAGACCCTGGGTTCGATTCCCGATGGCGGCCGATGGGAATTTTTCCGTGACTCACTTATAAACGTGGAAAGAGCGATGACTTCTATTTGATGTTCCTAATCCACGTCAACTATATTTATGACGCTACAGGTTCGTGTTTCAACGGACTTCATAATCATTCCCCACCATAAGTTCTTCGGGGCCCACTCAAATGTCTTAGCCTAGGGGCCCACGCAGACCTTAATCCGGCCCTGGGTTTATGTGGCCAAATTATTTTACACCTTATCTATAAACATAAGCGTTTTGTATCTGTTTCCTGGTAGATATAGGCAAAGAAACAGACTCTTCTCATTAAATTAAAACCCACTGAGCTTCTGTTTCCTAATAAAAAAATAAAAATCTCTTTTATACACAGCGACTGCTTAATAGCGCTTTGTGAGGCCTCCTCTCTTCCCCCCTACCGTACTCTTCCTGTGCGTCGAACTGGTCGGCCGAGGGGGAGTAGGAGTGTCCTAACAACCGCCTGTGAAATTATGAAATAGCCGAAAGCTATCACCATATATCCCCCTTTAATTAGATACAATCCCCGCGGGATGATTAAGTATATAGCCCAAAAAGGGGATGCAGGGGAAGCGGTTTTTGTGGGTGTTGTTTGATAGACTGCAAAACCGCCGAGCAAAGGCTTTTATGTAACCGCAGGAGCTAGCCATATGCCGCTGAAGAATTAATCGGAAAAGGGGGGAGTTGATGGGGATCATCCGACCACCGCAGCAGCCACTCATTTACCACACACAGATTTTGAAGTGGAAGGTTTTCAGTTAAGAGGGTGAGAACATCAAAACGTCGACGACACTGCTCGTGTGTGTGTGGGTTGTGGTTGTGGTTTCGGTGGCACTAGGGGTGGAGACAGCGGTTCTTAGTTGATTTTAGATGCTCGGCGACCCGCAATTTAGAAGGGCACTTGTTCGTGTGCTTCAAATGATACTTATCACTTTCTGCTTCCTCCACAGTCATCATAATTGATTTTCTCCACTTTTTCTAAGGACGTTTTTTTCTTATTTGAGATGTTTACATTGAATTTGAAGGTCTCTTATTTTTGTAGTTTTTTTTTTGACGTCATTGTCAGCTGTTTTGATGTTTTCATTTCGGAGTAACACATATCTGTGTGAATTCGAAGAAAACAAGGAATAGTGACAATAAGAATTATTAGAATGACCACAATAAGCTAAAAAAAGAAAGAAAAAAAAAAAAAGAACGTTACTACAAACTGCACCAATCGGGGTTTTTAGAACTCCGAACACTCTTTACATTTTCTTTTCTTTCTTTCTTTCTTTCTTCTTCTTCTTCTTATTATTTTTTTTTTTTTTTTTTTGATTGGAGGTTTAACGACCACCGTGAGCAACTCAATGGGCTATAAGCAGTCGCCCGTCCCTAATTTAGGGTCACTGGTTCCAGGGAAGGGAGAGAGCCAGTGCCGTAAGACAAACACAACATCCATGCCTCACCGGGATTCGAACCCGGACCCCTTACGGACGAATGATCAGAGGCCAGCGCCTTAGACCACTGCGCCACCGGGGCGGCCCTTATTATTTTGCAAAAATACAGGAGTTAGCGGGTTCGTTGTTAAGGTGTAGTTTGTTGACGGGATTTTCCCTTTCCATCGGGGTTCGATGTCGTTATAATTACAGATCGTTCCGAATCTAGATTGTTGAATTAGTAATAGTGGCTCTTTATTTTCAAAAAGGCAACGGCCCGTTCTACCTAATCTCTTTTCTATTTCATTTTTTTCCACTCACGCTTCTCATCTCGAAAGCCGTTCCTCCTAACAGTTTCTCCCGATCGCTGCTCGATTGCGTCTGCTCACCTCTGTGTCCCCTAGTGTCTAACTGTTGTCTCGCAGTAACCCCCTGTGTACTCTCGCGTCCGACTGTTGTCTCTCCATATAACCCCCTGTGTCCCCTCGTGACTAACACTTGTGTTCCTTCGTGTCCGACTGCTATCTCCATAACCCCTGTCCTTTCTCAACTCCTCTTTTCTCTGGTTTTCGCTCTTGCTTTTAAGAAAAGTACCCTGTTGCAGCGAAAAGCAATAAACTCATTACATAGTCTAACTTCACCTCTGAACCACAATGTACTGATTACGGTAGTTGGCAGTAAAATAATAAACCACTTAGTCTACCCATTAAGCTCAATTGTCTGGGAAATGCAATTTTATTGCTCTACTAATGACCGTTGCCAATAAGAATCTTCTTGAAAGCGTCGTCGAAATTCTCCATGCCGATCGCCGTGATGATGACAAAGAAAGACCTACTCCATTCCAATATTGGAAGCGAATGACTTCTGAAATCTCCGTAACACAGAAATTGTTATTTATTTGGGGTAGTTTTAGTATTGAGCTACTGATCTGGTATCCATAAGTTATCCCGTGAAGATTTATTCGAACTAGACAGACTGACAAACCGTAAAAGTCAAATGATTAGATCGAAATGCCATCATCCCGTTTCGTTAACAGAAAGGCTGCATCTAAAAGCAAAGACTTAGTGATCAGCCGATTACCGTTTTCAGCTTTTCAGTAAAGGAACAGCGGCGTTGGAAGCGCAGAAGTAGAGGGGGGGGGGCAATTGCCCCACACTTATTTGCATGTAGAGGCGAAACACCACATTTGCCTCTTCACTTTCCTTCCTTTTTAATTATGTTGTGGAAACACAAGTTTGTGCGTGATGGACATCGAAACCGCGCCTCCTCCCTCCGGAGTAAGTTGCTCTCCCAACTAAGCTGCACGGACGGATGTACCGCTGCAGATTTGTCGCCTTGACCTGTGATTCACCTCTGTAGTGCGTCACAATGTCCGTAATCAGAAATAGTCTTTACATTTGAATATTTTTTTATTTCTTGCCACTTCTTTCTAATAAAACTAAATATTATTTTCCACTTCAATTATTAATTATTATCTAGAACTCTGAATTCCTGAGACGCAAGTTTCCTAAGACGCGAAACTCAAGTTTAACTGACTTCGCTTATCCAGTACGAGAACAAAAAAGTTTCACGAAGTACGAGCCTTATTAAAGCATAGTTTTCTTGAAATTCTTGAAAATGTTTGTGTTTTTGTAAAAAGAGCAGGAGCGTTTTCTATTTCATTTAAGTATAACAAAAGCAGTCATTCTTTAAGAAAGGAAATTAAAGGAGATAAAGGAACGAGATATACTGTATTTTTATATATATTTTATTCTTGTGTTGTTTGATGCATAACGTAAGTGCTACGGCTCTTGTTGAAATGGGAAGGGAGTGCATTAAAATATTCAAGAAGCGAGCTGTACAATCGACTCTTGCTTCCGTATGCTTAGGGACACGCATCGCAGTCTTGCACTCAAAACTGCTTTAGAAAAATTAGGTTGGACAGCACAGCCAACTTTAATGATGAAATGGACGATCTCTGATTGATTGCGACTTCAGAACATACTACATTTTGATTATGTTCCTGCAACTGACAACTTCGTTAATGTCGATGGCGCTCCTCTCACCACAACTAGCATCTTTTTTGCAGAAAGCGAAGAGGAGAACACTAGGCCACCATTGTATGCAACACCCATTTGAGTGTGCTGAAAATCTTTAGTTCAACAGCTTTTTGAAGCAGCAGACTACAGCTATGACGAAGTATTTAATAAACTAATTAAGTGTTATTAAGCAAAAAATTAAGGGAACTTAAATATTAAGCAAAACAAACAATACTAGATTTTTTTTTAAATGTTTCCACAGGACGCCTGCTTCAGGATTGATACCTCTATGCATCATTGTAAGAGACCCGTATAACTTCGAGACCCTTAGTTTGGTTCGTCTACTACATGCTTCCTTACCACATGTCATTTAGTCCCTTGAGACTCGTGTACCACCATGATTCTCGCCTTGTAGATACACTCATATATATAACACAACAACTTTATTGCAGGATCGACCACCTGTTGGAATTATATAGCCATATACACTGAGTGGCCACTTAATTATGACTACCTGACAGTTTTAAGCAAATGAGCTATGGCTGAACGCTGTTGCCGCCAAAGGGCGAGGCTAGTATAAAAAGGGAGCTTGCGACAGTAGTAGAAGTGATTTTTGGGTGACGAGATGGGTAAAAAATGCGATTTGACGGACTTTCAACGTGGGATGATTGTAGGAGCTCGGAGCCATGAAGCGAGTGTCACCGAAACCGCCGCATTCGTTCCAGAGCAGCTGTTGTTAAAGTGTTTAAAGACTGGACTGTCAGCCAAAAAACTGGGTCTCTACGTGCAACGTGTGGTCGTCTTTGACTAGTGACTGCTCGGGCGAAACGGAGAGGGTTCAGACTGGTAACAGACAACAGTAGGGCAACAGTGCAGCAAATTACAGATCATCTTAATCAAGGATCCCCTCAAATGATCTCTGCACGCACTGTTTGCCGTACCCTGCATCGGATGGGATATGACAGCCGAAGACCTGTTCGAACACCTTTGCTGTCTGCAGTTAACAAGAGAAAACGTCTCCAGTTCGCACAGGAGCACAAGGATTGGACAGTCGATAATTGGAAACAAATTATGTGGTCCGATGAATTACGTTTTCAGTTGCACCATACCGATGGCCGAGTGAGAATTTGGCGGAAACAGCACGAAAGGATGGACCTCAAATGCATTGCTACAACCCTTCAAGCTGGTGGAGGCACCGTTATGGTTTGGGGAATGTTTTCCTGGTATTATTTGGGCCCTTTAATTCGTGTTGTCCTACGTCTGACTGGCACATCATATCTAAACATCGTTGCGGACCAAGTGGATCCTGTCATGTGGATGGTTTATCTTAATGGCGATGGCTACTTTCAACAACATAATGCGTCCTTCCGTAGTGCTCGTATCGTACAGGATTGGTTTCAGGAACATGCCGGTGAGTTTACTTTGCTTAGGTGGCCCCCACAATCTCCAGATCTCAACCCCATTGAGAATTTGTGGGATGAAGTTGAACGAGCCATCAGACAGCTGGACCCACAACCCTGCAATCTCACACTCATGGAAAGTGCTATTCATCAAGCATGGTCTCAGATTCCACAAACCACCTATCAACATCTCGTGGAGTCCATGCCACGAAGAATCGACGCAGTATTAAAGGCAAAAGGTGGCCCAACGAAGTACTGAGGGGGTGGTCATAATAAAGTGGCCACTCAGTGTATACTGTATTTATCACACGACAGAACTTCAGTTACACGTGCGCCATAACTCCCGCGTCCACCAGCACTCCTCTCTCGCCACGTCTTTTCAAGACTGCGTCTGTCGCGAATCTCCCCCAGACTAAACCGGTTCCCTCTTCCATGAGTGTCGCTAAACCCCTCAGGCGTAAAGAACACCTGTCTCAGCGCTGCCCTTCCGCTGACGCCAGTAAGACATGCCGGTGCCCACTGGAAAGAAGAGGCCCTGAAATGATTTAGTCATGTGACCAAAAGGGTCCCAGCTTCCCTGCTCTGAACTGCATGTGAAGTTATGAACGCCATTAGTATGTTGCTGTGAGCTGTTCATATTTTATTATTTTTATTTATTATTGTGATTTTTTTCCAAAGAAAAACGAATTAACACTCTTAATAACATATAATGTTCATTTACCACTGCAACAGAAGAAAACGTTAGAGCGTTTGTGAATTAAAAAAAGAGGACTTACTTTTATTCGCTGGTTTCTGCTGTTACTGATAAGATTTCTTTTGCCTTAAGTAATATAACGTGCAAAGTTTAGTTATTTATATATATATTGAAAAAGAATTTGTTAGACATATGTTTTGCTGGTAAAACTATCTCAGTTGTTTAACGGTTCAGCATTTCCGTAAGATGTATACATCTTACGGAAATGTTTTTTGCACCGCTTTTGTTATCCTTAGTGGTAGATTTAATAAGTGCTATAAGTTCAAACGACTAAAAACCAGTCCTTCCAAAAAAAAAAAAAAAAAAGATAACGACGGTGAAAAAAGCTCAGAAAATATGTTCAAGCCAAACAAAAGGAATGCAAAAAGTACTTACAACTCTTCTTCCTTGAGTAATCCATGAATAAGGAACACACTGACACCGCACTCTGGTAATGTTAACATTACGGGTATAGGCCTGAACCAAAAGTACCGATGTCAGAACCTCCGAAATGGCGGCGGAGCAAAGTCCTTCAGTAAAAATAGAAGGGAATTGATAAAAGTTCTGCAAAAATCCAACAGGGAGTTCACCAGAAGAAAAACAAAAATTGCCAACAAACCGCCATCTTGGAATCGATGCAGACATTTAATATGCCCTCAAAAACATCAAAATATTCGCATTTCGTGCCACAACTTTTAAAGCAATTTGTCAACAAAACAACAGCACATTTCATTTACTATGTGCGGCAAATTTCAAAGTTCCCATCAGCTGGAATTCTAAGCGAAAGCTTCGCAAACACTTTGTCAGTTTCGTTTGAACTTTCCTTCATTCTGTGTAAAACTTTCAAAGTAATTTGATATTGCAACACAACCTTCGAAGTTTTCATTAGCGCACGTTTTATGAAATTCTCCCGAAACTCCGATTGAGCCCATCAGTACATTACTGTTATCTGAGATGACGCACACACGGTAGCTGGGAGTCAGTTGGTCACATGACCTCAGTGAGAGCCTTTCGTTTCAGGGCCTCTTCTTTCCAGTGGGCTATGGACTTAGCGAATGTTCCTGCCCCTTACAGCTGGTATTAAAGCATATAGGTATACACACACACACACACACACAAAAAAAAAAACCTCAATATTATAATAAGAGTCCTTACAATCATCTTACATGAGATTCTATTGCGGATTCTCAGAATTCCGTTTTTTTTTTTTTTTTTATCATTTGGGTCATTCTCAGGATCGATGCAAAAATGAAGATAATTTTGAGAGATTAATGCTTAGGTTGCGAATAGTTTTTTCACACTTTTGATTTCAACGCTTCTTTCGTCTTTGTTTTACAAGCTATCTACTGCGTGTGGAAAACTGTTTATTATTACTTAGCCGGTTATTTTTATGCATTTCTATCTTCAACCTCTACATCTGAATCTTCGAATGTCGTAAGTTATGAAGTGTTTTGTGTGGCAATATTTTATATCTATGGGAAATAAATAAAGATTTTGAGATAAAAATTGGAGATTCGTTCTTGAAGATGCCATAAAAAAAAAACATAAAAAAAAAAAAAGAAAAAACATAAAAAAAAATCCCGCTGACGAAAGAAACTCTCAGTTTTAGAATTAAAAAAAAAATTAACATGATAATAAAAGGTAATTTTGAGAGCATTTTATTATCATACTATGTACATTGACCTCATATACTTCCTCTTGTTTGACTGCGGTAATACTATTGAAAAGGTGATGCTTTACTACTACACTGCAAAAAATTTCTGAAATTCACAAGCCACTTTCCGTCCTTTCTTTGGTGAATTAACGTAATATATTTCCGATATTACCTTTTCCGTGAAATAACAGAAAGAAACCTTAATTTCACAGATTTTTTTGTACCATGAGAAAATTCTGAATTTTCAGAAACCTTTCCGCAGGTTCTTTCTCATATTGACGGTAAATTACCGTTTTAGAGACGTGTTAACGGAAAATTTAGAATTTTCAGAAACCTTTCCGCAGTTTCTTTCTTACGTTGACGGTAAATTACAGTTTTAGGGTTGCGTTAACAGAAATTCGGAATTTTCAGAAACCTTTCCGCAGGTTCTTTCTCATATTGACGGTAAATTAATATTTTAGAGACGTGTTAACGAAAAATTTAGAATTTTCAGAAACCTTTCGGCAGTTTCTTTCTTACATTGACGGTAAATTACAGTTTTAGAGTTGCGTTAACGGAAAATTCTGAACTTTCAGAAATCTTTCCGCAGTTCCTTTCGTATATCGGAAAAACTACGTTCTCATATTTTCCGTATCAGTATGACTAGATATTAATAGGAGCGATTAGTGAGAATACTTGTAAGTAATAGGAGCGATTGGTTAGAATATTTGAGGTTTGATCAACTTTTAAATTTCAATCGTCTGTCGAATTTTGAAGTTTCATAGCGATATCGGATATTGTGGAGAGCATATCGCATGAATTTCGTTCATCGTGGCACAGGATATTTCTTCTTCTCTCCTTATTTTGTGCACCAGCTATTTATTATATATTGCATTACTGTAATAAACCAGGTACTTAACTTATTTTACAGATGATTATACGGTGTCTATGTGTCAGTCTTTGGACAACTTAAGACAAAAGCTATTATAGCTATAAGAATAAATTGTATATTTAGGAATTTTTTTGGGATGGAAATAAAGTAGATTTCATCTTTTTAAAGGGTAACTGAAAGTCATTATCAGTTTAAAAAAATTCGAGGTGCAAACCATTTTGTTGCTTCGAAAAATCACGATGAAAAATGCTTAAGGGAGGATTCTCATTTTTTACGCTAAAATTACCGCTTATTTTCAGTGTTTATTGACGAAACTATGCAATCAATTGATTCTAAAGTAGGTACATCTATTGATTGTCGTTTCAGGTACCTATAAAACAAATTTTAATAAGTTTCATGAAGAAACACGTCCGCAAATCCCCCTCGACCATGACACTGCGCGAAAATCCGCGATTGCTGGTTGGCATGATTTCTCCACTCCAGGTGATCTGAAACAAAAAACTCGAACTGCGTTTTACTCTATAGACAAGCAGTTATCGTTTGATGAACCAGAAAAAAAAATATATATATTTGAGGAAATGGTGACTCGTCAAACTCAAATTATCAATTTAGCTAAAAAAATTGACAATGTTTTACGCTATTAAAAAAAATACACAACGTATCTTGTTTCTGGTTCATCAAACGATAAAAGGATGTTTGCTGAACATGCAGTTTTACATTTGAAGTCGATCGGTCCAATAGTTTTTGAAATATCATGCCAACCATTCGCGAAAAAGCTGTTTCGAGAAAAACGCGATTAAAGTTTCAAGTACAGTTTGCGGAGGCATATCGAGTACTTACAGTATTTTTCTACTAATCTGCTATACTAGGATCATACAGTGTTTTTCCTCTGCCACGTAGAACTCGTTTAGAGACATTTGCTCGCTTCTACGCCTTGTACGAGCCTCTTTTGTAGCCTCGAGGCTGCGTCTCGACAATCTCTGCAGACGCTGTTAGTCCCGCGCTTTGGCAAATATCTTCGTTTGCTCGCCAATAACAATTCCTGTCGTTGTCATCATTTTCAGGACGGCAGAAAAGCCTTCATTAAAAATTAATTCCTGCTGCTACATAAGCTGCCATTTCGATGGTTTTTGAGCAGCAGTGAAGATGTTTGGGCGTGAACCGCTAAACAGTAGAATTGAAACTTTTATTGTTGTTTTGAGTGTCACCACCCAAACATCTTCCAGCAACTCTCTTGATAACAAATCGTTGTAAATCGGCTTTATAGCATTTTCGACATTTTTATGAAGTGGCGGTTCGTGATTGAATTCGTCCAGAGTTTTCTCAGCTTCGGCTTTGCGCCAGTTGCACCAATTCTGTGACCCCACTGGACAATAACAGATTATAACTTCGGCAATTTTGCGAATTTCGACTTGAAATTTGGTACACATATTTTTAAGACTTGAAATAATAATATAACGTAAAAAAAAAAAAAAATGAGAATCCCTCCCTTAATTTGTGAAAAGTTCTCCTACAAAAAAATAAAAAACATATTACAAACCTATTCAGAAAAATAGTAAGCTCAAACAGAAAATAAAATGACTAAATCACTCGCATTAATGACAAAAAAAAAAAAAAAAAAAAAAAATCATAGTCGCGCACTTTGTTTTACGATGTACGTGATTCGGATTTCCGAGTGTTTGTGGCTCAGTGGTCCGTTAACTGATGAACCAACCCAAATGACGGGGGTTCGATTCTGACTGCAGCTGAAGGATTATCTGGGATAAGGACTGAAAATGCAAGGTCGCCGATTTTGCGGAATTTCAGTTTTAAATACGGGAAAACCTGAAATGGAGTTTTCTAAAATAAACGGAATTTCTCACTATCTGTGAAAATACGGAAGTTAAAATAAACGGGAACCTTTAAAAACGGAAATTTCTGGAAAAGACGGACACCTACCGGCGACTTCGCTGCCCGTTATTTTCGGAAATTTTCCATGAATTCACACCACTTATTTTTTACAATGTATATTTCCTAATTCTTTCTATTATTATTATATCATAAATTCTTAATTAAGAAATTTATGGGCTGTAGAGAGAAGAAAAGGATCACCGATAGCATTGTTGTAAAGTGTTACAAACATACAGATAACAAACCCGAACAGCTGAAAGCGAAATCACGAGCAACAGCACGCCAGTTGATTTATTCAAGCTTACACATCACAAAGATCAGGCAGAATATTGATCAAGCTGAGACAAAAGCACACGTCCCACCTAAAGCAGCAGATCATAACATTGATATGTGGGTCAGCGGAAGAGCATTCAAGAGGGGAGGAAAACACCTTTTGTTTGCTAACTATATTGTAGACCGGACGCGAAGCGCCGATGGAGCTTACAAGATCAGCTTCAATCACACGAACGAATTTTAATCTTTGGTACGAGTGCAAAGTCTAGCACCAGTTTGCACATGCACACGAAATGCTGAGAAATTCATAGTGTTTATCGTAATTTCCAAAGGTAGAACATAAGAAAAAAATTAAAGGTCATTATACTTTTCACCCCGGGTTCAAATAAATCAATTAATTAATTTAAGTGAATGAACGGGCATCAGTCATTCCCACGTAACTTCTTTAAACTTCTCAGAATGCTTCCTGCGAAGTTTAAAGAAATTTAAGGGTTGTGTGATTGAATGAGCGTATGGTATACAAGGGTTGTTCATAAATGATTTAAACTCATCTGGATTATAAGACTGAAGACCATGATAGTCGCACTGTCACTCCGTAACAGTAGCGCACACTGGGAGGGTCAACCGGGTACGGAGCAGAGATGGAAACGGGTCAAGGGTCACCGGGTCAACAATTTCACGCGGGTCAAACGGGTCGGTCCAGGGCGTTCCTAACCCGATTTTGACCCGGTTTTATTCCCGTTTTCTTTTTGAATAGAAAAAATATTTCAAAGAACCCTTCACAGGTCTTTGAAATGATACTTCAGAGCTGCAGAGTATGATCAAGGAACTTTCGAGAGGGGTACAGAAATGGGGATTAAAAATGAACTTTCAGAAGACAAAACTTATGTGCAATGCGTGGGTGTAGGTATTCCAGCGATAATACCTACACCCACGCATTGTACAAGGAATGAAGATTTACCAATCTTCATTCCTTGTAAAAGCATTGTAATCTTCATTCAAACTTCAAACCGTTTCTTCATTTCTTGTAAAAACACTAGGAATGAAGATCAGGTTTTATTTCCGTTACATTCAAAGAACCCTTCAGAAGTTTTTGAAATGATACTTCAGGGCTGCAGAGTATGATCCAGGAACTTTATGAGAAGGGTAAAGAAATGGGGATTAAAAATGAACTTTCAGAAGACAAAACTGATGTACAATGCTTTTACAAGGAATGAAGATTTATCAATTGGTGGGGGAAAGCTAGAGATAACCAATTCCTACATTTACCCTGGGCAGCAGATATCAAGCGAGAGTCACATTGAGGAAGAAATTAATTGGCATTTAAAACTTGGATGGCGAGTTTTTAGGAGAAACAGTACAATTTTTAAGAGCAATATGCCATTATATCTTAAAAGAAAAGTGCTTTATTAATGCATTCTTCAGGACTTACGTACATAGCAGAGATGTGGACCTTAACTAAAAAACACATACAAAGACAGCAGACAGCTGAAAGAGGCATGGAGAGATGCATGCTTTGTGTAACCAAGAAAGATAGAAAGAGGAACTCGTGGATGAGGAAAATAACAAGAGTGGAAGACATCACGATCAGAGTAAAATCCCTGAAATGGTAATGGGCTAGACATATTGCCAGGAAAACGGACCACCGATGAACAACCGGAATTTTAGACTGGATTCCAAGGAACAGGAAATGACCCAGAAGAAGACCACGTGGGAGATGGGTGGATGGAAGAGACTCTCCCAAGACAGTCCGTTGTGCAAGAAACTTAGGGAGACCTTCATTCAGGAGTGGATTGATTATGATTGATGATGATGATATATTCGAGTTTATAGCTCAAAGAAGATTTGTCCGGGTCGGATTCAGGACCAAAAATTTTTGATCCGGTTCCAACTGTGTAAGGACCTCTTCCCTTCCCAAAGAAGGCTCTTGTCTTTCATTCATCAAATGAAATAAATAAATAATGTTCTCGCAAAATGCAATACGTTATTCTGACTCCGGAAAAATTTAAAAAATGTCTTTCTACAAATGGTCTTATAAATTCAATATTTTCATTATTATAAATTATTTTTCTGTACCTCTTAGTTCTAGTTTTCGTAATGGTCGTTATCTTTCTGTGTGCCTTAAATGATTACCAAATGTTTTCAACCCCCCGCGACCGTCATGACAAATTTTGTGTTTGTATCATGGATTTCTTTTCGGATTCCTCTCTTATTCTTCTTTTAATTATGATCATCACCATGACATTTGTTTGTTTCTTTGCAGTCCATAATAAAATTGTTCTACGAGGTGTGTCCAATAAGTAATACCTCCGCGCAGGTGTCTCGCGCATGGCCTGTTGCCTAGCAATCGATGAGACAGCAAACGATTCTTTGTGCCTTTAGCTTCATTCTACTGAGTAATAGAACCCCGTACGTCTATTTTTTCGTAGTCAACTGCACTTAAAATGGATGATTATTTTTCAACTGTGTCGACGGGTGTCAAACTACGCTCAGTTATGGAGTTTTTTACTCATGAAAACGCACCTCTCGAAGCAATTCAGACTAGATTAGTGGCAGTTTATGGTTCTGGAACTTCGGACATAAGCACTGTTCGTCATGAGTAAGAAAATCAAAGGACAGTGGAGAAATGTTGGCCGTAAAAGATGAGCCGCGGAGTGAGATGTCTTTAATATTTTTGTTTTGCTTGCGATTTGAACAGGGAAAAAGTCGATGCACTCATCAGGGAAAATCGACCTCTTTACGTTATCTTTTTAGATGAGCCTATACCCACTCCTCTGACCGTCCAACTCGCATTGAACAGTTCCAATGGATAACTGGACTTGCAAAAGCATTTGGATACCCTACTCATTTGATCAACAGAACTCACTCATGTGTCAGGACCACCTTTACCTCTACACTACAACGTGTTACCGACCATTCTAAAACATACGTGGGTTCAATAGACTTTATTTCATCTCTTACTGAACCCCTTAAAAACATCTGTCACTGCTTCTCCTTGGATTTTGGCACCAAATCACATAATATGCTAACCAGGATCCAAAAAGATCGAGAAATAATCCCGGTAGAACAAAAATGGGGTATCTATAGCATTCCTTTACTTAATAGTACAGGCCCATTTTGTTCTCGATGTATGATATCTACAGCTCGGAGTCTTGTTTGCAGAATCCGGGAACACAAATGCATCAAAACAGGGCTACAAAACATTGCTTTGGCACGAACTGTTAATGCTGGATCTTTCTATCCAGACTGAGACCAGAATTCTAATAACACCAAGATCCTGTTCTATGCTGTTATTGACTGAAAGTTTATTTATTTATAAAGCTTGTTACGAATGTTGTAGTGACTATGTACCATACGACATACCACCTGTATGGAAAAATATTTTACAGGGTGTCCGAGAATTATTGGACACATTACAAAATAATGTACCAAAAAAACCCCTATGAACATTGTCTGTTTTTCTATGTCACGTATTACTAACACGGTTTCTATATTTTTGTTTTGCCGAATTGTTATTCCCAGAATCCGATAGATGGCGCTAGGTGTGGCCTGATGAGGAATGTATGAGAAATGCGCAATCAGTAGTCATGCCATCCGTGCATCAGAAGTCGATGTGTGTGTTATGGCTTGCGGAATTAAAGTCTGCCATTAAAGTTAAAAGACGGTACCGTTTAAAGTATGGTTGTAATCCTCCGACAACGAATTCAATTAAGCGGTGGATGAAACAGTTTAAAGAAACGTGCAATATGGAACTTCGTGGATGAGCCGGTAGGCCTAGCATCAGCGGTGAGACGGTTGACTAAGTTAACGAAATTTTCCGACGAAGACCCAGGAAATCCATTCGTAAAGCAAGCAGAGAACTGTGCATTCCGAAATCGACAGTTCACGATATCTTGCACAAGAAATTAAAGTTTAATGCTTATAAAATTCAAATAGTGCAAAAGATGCATGTAAATGATCACACTCTGCGATACGATTTCGCTGTGGATATGCTGAATCGAGTGGAAAACGACGAAAACTTTCTCTGTACAGTAATTTTTAGTGATGAATCCACATTTCATGTATCAGGTATTGTGAATCGTCACAACTGTAGGATATGGGGCAGTGAACCGCCTCATGCTGCTATTGAACTGGAACGTGATTCTCCAAAAGTTAATGTGTGGTGCGCCCTATCAAAAAGAGAAGTGATTGGCCCTTTCTTTTTCTGCGAAAAAACTTTGAATGGTGACATTTATTTGGATATGCTAGAAAATTTCGCTATACCAAGATCTAAAGATAGAACAACGTCATTTTCCAACAAGACGGCGGGCCTCCGCATTGGTCAACGTGTGTACGTAAGTGCCTAAATGAGCATTTCCTCAACAGATGGATTGGGCGTGGCGGTCCCATTCCGTGTCCTTCTCGCTCTCCAGATCTAACTCCATTGGATTATTTCATGTGGGGTTATGTGAACGATCGTGTCTATCAGACCCCTTGTACTGATTTGAAAAAACTGAAGCAGCGTATCCCAGCTGCTATTAATTCCATAACTCCTCAGGTGCTTGCCATGAAATCGAGTATCGCTTGGGCGTACTACGAGCGACCAAGGTATCTCACATCGAAATTTATCAATTTGTGTAGTTACATTGTAAGTTAGCATAGTCAGTTTCTTTCTATCTGTTTAATGTTTTGTTTTATATAATTTTGTAATGTGTCCAATAATTCTCGGACACCCTGTATAATAAATAACCCAGAAGAGATTGGACAAAAAATATGGGGCCCCACCGTAAACATAGCTGACGTAATACACACATGCTGTGTCTACCCCCATACTGCCACTGTTCTCTATAAATAGTAGCATTGTTCAAATGTTCATTCCACATCGGAAGATGGGACCAAAGTGGCCCGAAAGTACTAATGTATTTTCTCAGATTAAACTAATGGACTGAAAGTTTGTGGCTTCTAAGTTCATTGGTTTTGAATTTGCTTCTTTATTTGTTCGTGCAAAGACGGTGACTTTTTTATACTTATTTATCAAGAATGCACGAGTGAATGACTTTATATTGTGAAGAATGCACGAGTGAGTGACTTTATATTGTGAAGAATGCACGAGTGAGTGACTTTATATTGTGAAGAATAACTCTGAAAGTCACAGCAGGTAAACTAAATATTAGTTTTGGTAGTGTCAATGACATTTTTAACGATTTAGGATGCAACAAAGTGTGTGCTCGTTTAGTACCGCGTCGCCGAACGACTAAAATAAAGGAATCAAGACTTAAAACATACCAAAAGTTGCTTGCTCACTATGAAAAATATGGAAGTGATTTTCTCCAAAGCATTGTGACTGGTGATGAGAGTTGGACTCACCATCATGACCTAGAAATGAAAAATCAATCGCTGGAATACCGACACTCATCCTCTCCTCAAGCGAAAAAAAAAAAATAAATTCAAATTTATCTTTCAACAAATTTTCTGCCGGTAAGTGCATGCTATCCAAGGCTACTTTTCGAGTCGTGCTAGTTGAAATACATCAGATTCTTAATGCTGTCGAGGCACGATTAATAAGCCGCCCCGGTGGCGCAGTGGTCTAAGGGATGGCCTCTGATCATTCGTCCAAAAGGGGTCCAGGTTCGAATTCCGGTGAGGCATGGATGTTTTGTTTGTCTTACGGCACTGGCTCTATCCCTTCCCTGGAACCAGTGACCCTAAATTAGGGACGGGCGACTACTTATAGCCCATTGCTCACGGTCGTCGTTAAACCTCCAAACAAACAAACAAACAAACAAACGATTAATAATGGAAATAATTGCAACTTTTAAAAGGCGACACTTTTTCATGTATTTACAATTAGAACCAGCTAAAAAACAGTACCAAGATCTTTCAAACCCACTATGGGTTCGTCATCAGATCTTTCAAACCTACTATGGGGTGTACCTGATGACGAACCCATAGTAGGTTTGAAAGATCTTGCTACTGTTTTTTAGCTGGTTTTAATTGTAAATAAAAGGATCGCCTTTAAAAAGTTGCAATTATTTCCATTATTAATCGTGCCTCGACACCATTAAGAATCTTATGTAAGTGCATGCTCATTGTTCTCTGGGACTACAGAAGCATTATTGATCAGGAGTACGTGGTCAAAGGTATGACTTACAACTCTGAGTGACTACGTGTATACCTTAAGAAAGTTAAAACAAAGAATAAACCCGCGCGTGGGGAAGAAAGCGAATGACTCTGTAACACGACAACGCCAAACCCCACGCCAGTGCTTTCACTTCAGAGGCCATACAGAAAATCGGGTTTGAAGTTCTTGAACACCCTACCTACAGCCCAGATTTGGCACTGTCCGACTTTTGGTTGTTTTCTACTCAAAAGAGATATCTTAACGGAATGCAGTTCACCTGTGATGAAGATATTCAAGAATCTACGAGGAAATGGTTCCGAGAACAACCTGAAGATTTTTACAGAAACGGGTTTAAAAAACTTGTTAGACGTTAGCGCATCTGTATCAAGCGTGAAGGGGACTATGTAGAAAAATTAAATACGTGAATCACAATCGAAATTCTGAGCTTTGTTCTTCTTTTGTTTCAATTTGATACCACGCCACTGGGCTCGTACATAAATATTGAGGCATTGTTATCTACCCCTTAAACGTAAAGAAATCCGGACAAAGCTCGTTTGATCTTTTCTCGTATATTTCACTGAATAAACCTATAAAAAATGCGAGTCTAACTGAAACCTCAGAACTTTAACGTCACAGGAAGAATGCATAACATCGCGCGGCGTTATTAATGATGTGTAGACAAACGAGTTGAGATAACAAAATATACAACAAGGAATCAACATAAAGTATTTTAATTCTGAACTGCAAAAGCTTTACGTAATTTCCTTATAATAATACATCTTAGAAAGAACTATAAGGCCAGTAATAATTTTGACCAAAAATAAACCAATAAGGAAAAAACTTGCCCCGTTTCGCGATGATTTGTATCATTTGTGTAGTCAGAGAACCCATAAGTCCCATTAAAACATTTTTGGGAACATTTTATCAGGCTCATTTGATGAGTGTAATTAGCTCCTTTTTATTTTGATACTACTGACCATTTTTGTATACTTCGCAAGCCAATATGCCCCACAGATGTTTCATGGGCTACAAATCGTAACTTCTGACTGTCTAGTCAAGTCGTTTTACCTCATTGGCTTCAAACCATGATTTTGTGGGACCAGACAGATGAATCGAAGCATTATCCTGTTGGAAGATGCCACAGTTAAAAAAATGTTCGGCCGATATACTCCGTTAGGTTTTAGAATTTGTTCTTGGTGGCAGAAAAGCAAGAGGGATAGGTCTTTTAGCTGGGAAGCCACCCTACACCATCGCAGAACAACCACCACCGAACTGTTGCTTTGAAAAGTAAGCTGTGTCGTGACGGAGGTCATGTCAGTAATACTGATAACCGTCCTGGCCATACAAATTAAACTTTTTTTCATTGGAAAACACAACGTCACACTCAGATGCTTTTTAGCAAATACAACTCGACATTCCTTATGCTTTTTTGTGAGGTTGTTGTGCTTCTATTTTTGAATAGAGACTATTCAGATTTCTCAGTAACACATTACACACCGTTCTACTGGAACAAGATAATCCTAAAGCACTGGTAAAAGAAGATGGTTCTCTTTTGACAAAAGGTAAGAGATGATGGCCTACCTGTGTGTCTTCCTTTGCCCTGATTTCCAGGGTCCTACAGAAAAGTATTTGCAGCAGATTTGGATCTATTGATTTGTCGCGCAGTTTTGCTTCCACTCATTCCACATGCTTTGGAAACAAGGATTTTACCTTGTTCAGCCTTCGATAATTGTTTCGCTTTTTGCATTGTAAAGTGTATATGTATTGCGCAATCAACCACATACAATGATTCACGACATGCGGCACTAGGATCCCAACACAACAAAATAAGACGATTTGGGCTGTGATATCAAAAAATACAGATGGCTTGATATTTGTTTCCAAGTTGCATAGCATATGCAAATTATAAAATGCTGTATTTAAAACAATTTTAAGTGTTTTAAAACAAAGACTAGCAAGAAATATTCCTGTCAGTGTCATGTCATTTGCATGATGTGCTCTTCTATGATGTTCTAGATCAGGGGTGGCCAAACTTTGAGGAACCAAGATCTATCTTTAGCTATCATTCCTTACTGTGATCTACCGTGGTTTATCGCAGTGATATAGCCGTATTTAAATAGGAATAGAACTGGAGAGCTTTTGGAAGAAACAGCATAATTTTCAAGAGCAATATGCCATTATGTCTTAAAAGAAAAGTGTTTGATCAATGCATCCTTCCAGTGCTTACGTATGGTGCAGAGACGTGGACCTTAACTAAAAGAGACATACAAAGGCTGCAGACAACTCAAAGATGCATGGAGAGGTGCATGCTTGGTATAACCAGGAGAGATAAGAAGAGGAACTCGTGGATCCGAAAAATGACGAGAGTGGAAGACATCATGATCAGAGTTAAATCCCTGAAATGGTAATGGGCTGGACATACTGCCAGAAGGACAGACCATAGATGGACAGCCGAAATTTTAGATTGGATTCCAAGGGACAGGAAAAGACCCAGAAAAAGACCACATGGGAGATGGGTGGATGAAATTCGTAAATATGCGGGAGTGACATGGAGGAGACTGGCACAAGACAGACCGTTGTGGAGGAAACTTGGGGAGACCTTCGTCCAGCAGTGGATTGATAATGGTTGACAATGATGATGATGAAATAGGAATAAGCCCATATCGCGAGTGTTTTGTTAGTGTGTGTGTGGTACTGGAAGTATGGAAACGAATACAGAAAAATAATATTTAAAATATTTTTTATTCCTGAAATACAATTTTGCAATGAAATTATATAATTTTACTTATAAATTCTTTATTTACAGTATTTAATTCTTAGATGTTGATGCATGACACTCCATGTCCTCAAAAAGTTTAGAAAAATTAGGCGCATATTCAGTGAGGCACAGTCGGAGACACTCTTCTAAATGAGCATCAGCTAGGCAACTCCTGTATTTCGACTTCATTATTTTCATTTCTGAAAAAGCTGCTTCACAAAGATATGTGGATCCAAAGAAAGCAGTCAGCCGCAAAGCAACAGACCTCAATTTCTTCTGACAATACAGTCCAAAATGTGTTATCTGACGCTCTTGCCTTCAGTATTATGTCGGACTGAAGTTTCACAATTTCTGATTCTAAATCTGAAGAATCGAAGAAGAAAGTAGAGGAAATGTTTAGTGAAACTTCCTCGATATCACATTCGCCGAAAGGGTCCAACGTAGAATAAACAAACGATCGACCGTATGAGAGTTTGCGATCGACCGGTCGATTGCGAACGACGGTTTGGCCAACCCGTTCCAGATTTTTCGATTGGCCTTAAAGATTTTCCAAGATTGTAACGGACCCAAGCTACATGGCACTGAAAGAGAGACTTAGTGGACACCAGTGGCGGAGTGAAGATTCATAAACGGCCCTGCGGAAGTGGATTTTTTTTGCGGCCCACCATTTGGAAAAAAATTATAAAATTACCCCATCTCTAAAATGAATGGATACGTTATTATCAGCAATGTCTGTTTAAACATCTTTTTAACACAAGTCTAAGAATTATTTCGCTGTTTATGTTGAGGCAATGACTAATATTTTACTTATCTTATTGTACGGCAGCATAAGATATTCCTAGCAAATTTTTTTTTATCATATAACTAAAGAAACAGACATGGTGAGTCCTCAAGAGAGACTATTGAAGATATTTTTTCACTCTTGCCAATTTTATAACGACTGCTGAATTCGGAATTGTAAATTTTTTTTTGTTTTTAGTGAGAAGTGAAATTCAAATCTGAGAAAATCAAAAGAATTTTCTCCAGACTTATCTATCATAAACGAAATAACTACGAAGGAATCGCTTTTAAGAAATATAAAATTACAAGAATTTTAATGCAAATTTTTAAAGTGAGAGGAATTGATGGATTTAAAAAAATAATATTTGTTTAATGACCTTCAAACGGGAAAGGCTTTTTTGTTGTAGTTGAAACAGACTTTTTTACAACTGCAGTTCAAGAATTCGTGGGAATACATATGCATACAAGTAATTCAATCAATAAGTGCAATAACAACAATGTCAAGAAATAAATACAGAATCTGGTAGTCAGTCGCCGGGTACCAATCATCAGGAAAAGATTTATCCCGTAGAGGTCTGCCCGGGCTTAATTTGGTGAGCTCGGCCCAGCCCAAGCCCGTGCGTTTAAGACCCAGCCCGGCCTGTCCCGTTTCAAATATCAGACTCTCAGCCCGTCCCGGTCCTGTCAATTGCAGCTCTCATTTAGGCCCGGCCCGTGATGTGCCATTTGGTACTATTTTGTCTTTCTATTGTATTTTATTAAAATGTGAAAATTAAATAATGAAATGAGATATTAGGAAATATATTTATTGTAAGCCTGAATGTAAGCCTAAAAATATTCACTAAACTTTGGCAATTAACGAATAATATAAACTTTAAAAAGAGAGAAAAAGGAAGACTACTCGCATTCAGAATCTCCCTTTTCTCTGAACTGGTAAGAGGTAACACTACAAAAGTCAATCCCTATACAGATTAGGGTTAGGAGAAAAAATCCATGTCGTGACACTCTCTCATACAAACACACACACACACACACAAACACACACTCGCTCGAGGTCGAATCTTTTTTGTTGTCAACAAGCCCCAAAATGGTTTTACCATCATAATACCTACATATTTGGTAAAAACACTGTGAGTGCCTCTAGGAGCAGTTAAATAAACAGCTAATAAGAACAGTTAAACCCACAAGGAAATTGGGAAACACGACTTTTTTCTTTCTTCAACCATTGCGATAAAAAGAATGGGTCGACTTGGCCCGGCCCGGTCGTAGAAGTGTCAGGGAAAAAGCCCGGCCCGGAACTTAAAAAAAAAAAAAAGGCCCGACCCGGGCTCGGGGTTCGCAGGCCAGCCCGGCCTGTGCAGACCTCTATTATCCGGTAGCTGATTCCTAAATCAGACAGGATACCTTAATTACTTATTTGCCGCCCCGGTGGCGCAGTGGTCTAAGCAATATCTTCTGATCGTCTGAAAGGGGTCCGGCTTCGAATCCCAGTAAGGCATGGATGTTGTGTTTGCCTTACTGCACTGGCTCTCTCCCTTCCCTAGAACCAGTGACCCTAAATTAGTGACGGGCGACTGCTTATAGCCCATTGAGTTGCTCACGGTGGTCGCTAAACCTCCAATCAAAAAAAAAAAAAAAAAAAAAAAGAAAAAAAATCTTTGATCTTTTGGTTGGGGTTTAAATTTTGCATTCACTTGAAACCTGTCAAATTATCCAAAATACACAGTTCTGTGATTCTTTTTATACATAACCCGGTATGTTATAACTTTGAGAGAATCAAGACAGCGTTGCTGTGTTCCTTCTTAGTGCAGCTAAAGTTGAACCTTGAACCCATCGGAAAAGTGTATGTTGTTTATACTTTCGGTTTGGAAGAAAAATTATCTTTGCTTTTCACGACTCGTACACAAACGCACTATTTCAAAAGTGATAAATCTCTGGCGAATAACCTTGTGGCTCCACCGTTTCGCGGCGTAGTAGAATAAAATCATAGGTGTGTCATCAGTATTGTTAACTTGCATAGTTTTGTGTGGTTAACGTAGTAAAAATAGGAATCATAACAGGAGGTTATAACGTAATGTCTTTTTTGTGAGCAAGATTGACGTTACGCTAAGTCTAAAACCATTAAATAAGAATACGACGCAATAGTTTACGGCCAGACGAAACATAAACAGAAGTCAACCTACCATAACTTTTTATTTGTCCAGCAATACTTCAGTAGATCCAACATATAACACAGCAGGTAAACTTCACATTATTCTTAGCGATAGAACGTCTGCACACACACATCCACATGAGCAACTGTTGTATCGTCCTTTTTATTCATCGTTCTTATCACATTCATATGTCACTTTCTCTCTGGACTTAAATGTGTTGCCAATCTCATTTTCGTGAGAGAGAGAAGATATCACGTTAAGTTTGGAAGTATAAAGGAGAACAAACTCAAATTTACATAGGAAAAGGAACTAAAAATGAAAGTTATTTTAGAATATACGTCACAAGGTTTATTAACTTATTGGTTCAAAATCTTAGCATCCTCTTTGTTAATAGCGAGCACAGTCCTCCGTGATTGAAGATAATAATACCCATGACCAATAATTTTTAAGCACTCCTTTTAGATCTATTAAAACACTTTATTCTTTTCTTTGCTTAAGTGCAGAAGGTTGTCCCTAGCTTTTCAATTATTTCTCCCCGTTCCTCTCAAACCAACATTTCCTTCCATGAATCGCCTCTTCGTTGCCTTCCTCCTATTTCGGTCATTCCCTCGTCTATCCCCCGCGCACGTGGAGCAAAACCTCCATTCCCCTGGTTAGCTTGAGACGTGCGTTCCAACATCTAAGGCGTTTCCTTGCCTGCTCTTCCTGCGACCGTTCGCTTCCAATTCCTCTAGTCGACTCTCCTAGCTACCCCTTTGTTTCCACGCAAACTCACCCCCTTTCTTCCACAAAAACCATGGGAAAACGCCGGCGTCTGCTTCACGAAACTTAAAGTTTGAAATTCCTATGTTTCTATACCTTGGTGTCGAAGCGAAATTTTCTGAATCATTATGGAAACAAAGAAAATGGAGCACTAAAGCGAAATAAAAGTCGCGAAATGAGATTTAATAATTTTGCCTAAAATTCTAGTAGTAAATCTCCATAACAGTATTCATCATTCCAATTTCAAATTGGTGTACCCAGGATAAGCAGCAAAAAAATCCCTGAAAAAACCTTTGAATTGGTTTCCTGAATATTGAAGCATTGATCTCAGATTCTGAGTTGGGAGGATTTCACTAGATCTAGAATAAGAATTTTTGTAGACAGATAGAGCTGTCGCAAGAGGAGTTTGAGTTTCATAGACTAAATGATTTTTGCAATATGATAAAATATATTATTATTTGTAATCCTTTTTTCTTTCTTTCGCCGCAAATTCGAATTTGTATAAATCGTTATTTATGAAAACATACACCTTCAATGCATACAATTTGCAATGTTATCTGATATATTTTATATGTTTTTATATTTATATGTTTTTTAAAACCACCCTTCAGAAAAACGTACGACCGAGATTATACTGTATTTAATGGTTAGTCATTCTTCAGATTGTGATTAAACATGATTCAAAAATCAGCGTAGTTTTCTTTTTACATTTGATTGTTTTCTCCAGAGGGGACGAAATCAAATAAATTGCTCTGGCACACTGTAAAAAAAAATTGTAGATTTTACGGTTTTAAACCGGTTTTCAGGGTGCCAACACAAAACCGTAAAATCTACAGTTTTATGCCGTGTTGGAGCAAAGCTATAGCTTTGCTCCAAAACCGCATTTAATGAAGAAAACAGCACAGAATTTGGCTGGAGCGAGTCACAGTGCAAATAATCACGAAAACACAAAAATTTGGCTGGAACGATTGTGTTGGAGCAAAGCTACAGCTTTGCTCCAACACGGCATAAAACTGTAGATTCTACGGTTTTGTGTTGGCACCCTGGAAAACGGTTTAAAACCGTAAAATCTACAGTAATTTTTTTACAGTGCAGAATCTTTGTTTTATATGAGCCATACCCTAGAAAACCATATAACCGAGGTTCCATGTTTTTCAGTTTGTTTTATATTAGATTCTTTTCGGTAGAGGAGGGAAAATCCGATAAATAACTCTCTCAAAATCTCGGCCGCATTATTATAACAAGGCATTGGTACACTTCTTCCAAGTTTCCCATAACTGTCTAAAGAAGAAAAAAAAAACAAGAAGTTTTTTTATTCAGTTTATTCCATCAATATCTGTAAATCGACACCTCAATAATAGGAGTTCCAAAATTTGCTGCTTTTTTGTGTAATACAAAGATATCTGACAGACTCTTTGATTGTAAATCTCTGATCGAGTTGTTTTTGCTTGTTGAGGAAAACGTTTTCCCCCTCAAATACGGGGTCCTTTACATGCGTTATCCCAGCATGAGGTGCGGACGGAGGCGCTGGATGATGTGACAGCGTCCCGTGTGTCCTGGCCGTCATGGGTCACTTCGTCCTGCTTACAGGGTCTCGTCGCCACCCACTTGGAGCTTGTCATCTCCTATAGTGGATAGAGCATTACCTTCCTGGGGGACCTTAGATGATAAGACCACTTTCGAGGACACGGGGATACGTAGCGACGGACAAAGGGGAAAGGAAGGTAAAGGGGAAGGGGAAGGCAGAGAGAGAAACGCACACAGACTGTTCTGTGACACACGAGAGGAAGCTATTCACCATCAAGGGTCAAATAAGATGTCACTGCGCTTCACTGCACAGCTTTCAAATGAATATTCACAAATATGGAAGTAATCAAACGGAAAAACACGTTATTCTGATATACCAGACTCATTTGACCAATTTGAAAAGGAAAATGAAATCAATAAAATAATTTAATATTAGGGAGCTTCAAGCTACACTGTAAAAAAAAATGTTCTGAAATTTTCTAACCACTTTTCGTGATTCCTTTCGTGAATTAACGAAACATATTTCTAACAGAACCTTTTCCGTGAAATGATAGAAAGAAACCTGCATTTCACGGGGTTTTCCTACGCCAGAAAAATTTTTAATTTTGAGAAAACCTTTCCGCAATTCTTTTCTTATATTGACTGTAAATTGCCGTTTTTAAGATGTGTTAACGGAAAATTCTGAATTTTCAGAAACCTTTCCGCAATTCCATTGACTGTAAATTACCGTTTTTAAGATGTGTTAATGAAAAATTCTGAATTTTTAGAAACCTTTCAGCCATTCGTTTCGTATGTTGACGGTACATTGCAATTTTAAAGATGTGTTAATAGAAAATTCTGAATTTTCAAAAACCTTTCACGCAATTCCTTTCGGATATTGACGTTTGTCAGATGTGTTACCGGAAAATTCTGATTATTCAGAAACCTTTCAGGCAATTCCTTTCGTATATTGATGTTTGTTAGATGTGTTAACGAGAAATTCTGAATATTCACAAACCTTTCAGGCAATTCCTTTCGTAACGAAAAATTCTGAATTTTTAGAAACCTTTCGGCAATTCGTTTCGTATGTTGACGGCACATTACCATTTTAAAGATGTGTTAACATAAAATTCTGAATTTTCAAAAACCTTTCACGCAATTCCTTTCGGATATTGACGTTTGTTAGATGTGTTAAAAGAAAATTTTGATTATTTAGAAGCCTTTCAGGCAATTCCTTTCGTATATTGATGTTTGTTAGATGTGTTAACGGAAAATTCTAAATATTCAGAAACCTTTCAGGCAATTCCTTTCGGATATCGATGTTTGTTAGATGTGTTAACGGAAAATTCTGAATTTTCCGAAACCTTTCACGTATTTCCTTTCATATATCAACGGGAAAACTGCGCTCTCTCATTTTCCGTATCCATATGACGAAAAATTTCCAGTAATAGAAGAGAAGCGATTAGCACGAGTACAAGAGGTTTTATTATCAACTATATTTCAATCATCTGTTGAAGTATCTCTCATGTTGTGGATAGCACATCGCAGGGAATCTTGGTTATTGTGGCACCGGATTTTCCTCTCCCGCCCCTCCATTTTGTACTCCAGCTATTATAAATTGTGTTACTATAAGAAACCGGGTATTTAAATTATTGTATAGGTAATTGTAGCATGTCTGTGGATGTGTCTGTGGAGTCCTTAAGACAAAAGGTATTATAGCTGGCAAGAATAAATTTTATGTTTAGGAGTTTTTTGGAATGATACATTAAAACCGCACATTTCACCTTTTCTTAAAGATTCAAAGTTATTGTCAGTTTAAAACGATCTCAAGATCGAAAGCATTCTGCTTTTTCGAAAAATTACGGTTAAAAAATATACCTAATTTCTTGTACAGAAAAAATAAAACTAGTACAAAGTTCTCGTACAGGAAAAATAAAATTATTACTAACCTATTAATAAATGAAATGACTAATTCCCTTGCATTAATGACAAAAAAAATTTCATCATTCTGTAATTAGAGTTTCACCTTGAACGTGTCTGTGTCTTACAAGTCTTTCTGGCTCAGTGGTTAAGACGCGCGGTTTCTGTTGAGAGAAGCCAAACGACCTCGTATTGAATCCCGCCGGTGCGAAAGGATTCGCTGGTGTAAGGGTTAAGACACTTAGATTCTTCGATTTTGCGAAATTTCTGTATAAATATGGAAAAGCCTTAAACGGACGCTTTTTAAATAAACCGAATTACTGACTACGGAAAAACTCTGAAATTTCGTCGATCTTCTTGCAAGTTTTTTTTTTTTTTATTGGAGGTTTAACGACCACCGTGAGCAACTCAATGGGCTATAAGCAGTCGCCCGTTCCTAATTTAGGGTCACTGGTTCCAGGGAAGGGAGCGAGCCAGTGCCGTAAGACAAACACAACATCCATGCCTCACCGGGAGTCGAACCCGGGCCCCTTACGGACGAATGATCAGAGGCCATCGCTTAGACCACTGCGCCACCGGGGCGGCTCTTGCAAGGTTGCCCAAACCGTGTTAATAATACGCTCCGTAACAACACCTTCAGGTCGACCAGGCCTAGGAGCGAGTTCTGCCGACAAACGCCCTTTTTTGAAATCCTGGTGCCATCTAAAAATTGTTGACTCACCCAAACATTTATCTTTGTAAGCTTTTTTGATTAAACCAACTGTTTCTGGAGCCGTTTTACCAAAACGATAGCGAAATTTTATCGCACAACGCATTTTACTTCTTGACTTTGAATCACTCACCTTCATAGCTGTCTGGAGAAACGCAGACGTACCTTAAACAACTGCGCCGTAACAAAACCAGAATTGTCTGCCACGGCTAATTACTTTTGCCATAGATACTTCCTTAATTCAGTTAGTCGTCTGCGTGGTTATTTTCGCCCTTCGCACTGTTGTCAACTCAAAACAAGAAAGATGGCACCGAATTTTCGGGTGTAGTGAGCACGGCTTTTGAATCCGTTCTGATGGAAAATTAAACTTACCAAAGCTATTCAAAATCAATGGAACCAGTATGGAAAACAGTAGTATCTGAAAGAATTTTTTTTTTCAATCGGGTTTTTAATCCCGCAAATATTGCTGTGAACAGAAACGTCAAATTACGCCCTCTGGTGGCAGAGTTGTGCGTTAAGAAAAAATTGAATTTATATGAGAAACATTTCGCAGCGGAAACGCTGTTCAACAAAGAAAGAATTTTTCAAATCGGGATTTAGAAGCAGAGATAGCGACAAATCTAAGATATCAGTCTACCCCCTACCCCCTCCCCCGCGGAAAAAACCTGCATTATTTAAAAAAAGTATTTTCAAAAGGTGAGCAGTATCAGTCCATGAAATGATTTTCTCAGTCGAGTTTTCAGGAGCTCAGATTTTACTGCAAATACATCAGACGCAGAAATTAACTCTTACGCCCCCTGGTGGCCAAACCATTCTTTATTAAATATTATAAATTATATGCTGATAATTTTCTATCAGGAGCTGTATCCGGTGCAGAAAGAATTTTTCAATTCGGAGTTTTAGAAGATTGACGAAAAGGCAATTTACCTTTACGCCTCCTAGCAGAAAGTCTATGCATTACTTGAAAATTTTAAACTTATATGAGAAACATTTTACACCGAATACGCTATCTAACAAAGAGGGAATTTTTCAAATCCGACTTTTAGAGGCAGAGATATTGACGGAAATAACATAGACATCTACGCCCTCTAGTGGAGAAACTATGCATTATTTTAAGATGAAAATATTATCAAATGTTTATCGACAGGTGCAGTATCGGTCCACGAAAAAAATATCTTTAATTCGGCTTTTAGAAGCTGAGATTTTGCTGCAAATACCTACGAAACAGAAACGTAACGCTTACGCCCCCTGGTGGCCAAACTATATTTAAAAAAAAGTTAGAAATTACAATAAAAAACATTCCCACCAGGAGCTGTATCCGATGCTGGAAGAATTTTTCAAATCGGACTTTTAGAGGCAGAGATATCAGGGAAAGACTAATTTACCCTTACTCTCCTTAGCGGGAAGTCAAGGAATTATTTGAAAATTTTGAAATTATATTAGAAACATGTCGCAACGAAAACTCTGCCCAGCAAAGAAGAAAATTTTCAAATCGGACCATTAGAAGCAGAGATATTGACAAAAACAAGATATACATCTACGCCCCCTGGCGGAAAAACCATACATTATTTTAAGAAGAAAATATTCCGGAAAGGTTTTTCTACGTGAGTAGTATCGGTCTACGAAATCCATTTTTCAATCGAGATTTTAGAAGCTCAGATTTTGTTGCAAATTTAGATTTTAGAAGCTCAGATTTTGTTGCTGAAGCATATATGAACGCTTACGCACCCTGGTGGCCAAACCATTTCATACCAAATATTAGAAATTATATGCAAAATGTTTCTCATCACGAGCTGTATCCACTGAAGGAAGCATTTTTCAAATCGGAGTTTCAGAAGTTCAGATAGCTGGAGAAAAGCAATTTACTTTTACGCCCGCTAGCGGAGAATATATACTTAACTTGGAAAAGTGACTATGCCTAAAATATTCTTCGACTTGAATGGAATCGAAAAGTAAATTAATTTTCTCAATTGGATGTTTTTTTTTTTTTTTTTTTTTTTTTTTTTATTGGAGGTTTAACGACCACCGTGAGCAACTCAATGGGCTATAAGCAGTCGCTCGTCTCTAATTTAGGGTCACTGGTTCCAGGGAAGGGAGAGAGCCAGTGCCGTAAGACAAACACAACATCCATGCCTCACCGGGATTCGAACCCGGACCCCTTTCGGACGAATGATCAGAGGCCATCGCTTAGACCACTGCGCCACCGGGGCGGCGAATGTTTAGTAGGAAATATATGGATTAGAATGTGTTTTGAATTCGATATCATCTGCATTTACGCCCTCTAGCGGCAAAATTTTGCGTCGTAAAAAAACAACGAAATAAAGGATCATCATTCGCACATTTCAAGTTTCCTAATGCAAAAATAATTTTTCAAATCGGACTATTAGTTGCAGAGATATCGTGTCTACCGACGGACGGGCGGACAAATCGATAACATAAGCACGATCTTATTTTAAAAAAGATGTGCTAAAAAAATTCACTCTCAGTTTTTATGGAACGGTCTTTGTATATACTGACACAACATGACGCTCAGGTCTTCACACAAAATTCAACCCAATGGCTTTTTATTAATAAGCTATAGGCTCACCTCGGGCTTTCAGAACAGAAGCACTTCGACTTGGAATGGGCTTATACAAGTCATGCACATATGGTCATGGAATTTGGAATCATTCTTCCTGTAAAATACGTCCTAAATGTGCCAGTGATGTTGGAGTAAAAGTGTGATCTGACATTTTGCTCCAGATATTCCCACAAATGTTCAATAATATTGAGATCCAGTGATTGGGGTGGCCAGGGTAGCTGCTGCACCTCATGCTCTGTAAACCACAACTTAACACGTTTCGTAAAATGCATGGGTGCATTATCTGCTTGAAACCAGAGGCGGTCGTTAGGGAACAATGCCTGCAATATTAAATAGAGGTGGTCCCCAAGAATGGATGCGTACGTTGCAGATGTGGTGCGACCCTGCAGAATAACCAATGGCACTAAGGAATACCGCATGATATGGCACTCCACATTATCAGGAATCTACCTCCATACTCCACAGTTGGAATCAAACAGTCTGAGAGGTACGCTTCTGCAAGATTTCGCCAGACATACTCTACCAGTGCAGTGGTGGTGAAAAATGTAAATCACAATTCATCAGACCAGATGATATGTTGCCAGTCTTTAGCATCCCATTTTTTATGTGCTTTGCACCACCTTGCAGGTTTTATTGCCTTGATGTTGGTAATCAGAGGTTTGTGGATTGAAGTCCGGCCATAAATGCCGGCTTCCAGACGAACTGTTACGACGGAAATGGGATCATTCCGATTAGTGTTCAACTCTGCTGTTATTGGCATATTTTCATTGTATTCCATGTAACCACTTTCTTCAGAAAACTTGATAATTTCTATCGTCCTGGAGCGGGAATCGAACCCGCACCTCCCGGTTTACGGTCGAGCATGCTAGTCATTACACTACCCAGGACAAGGAAATTCCCAGCAACTGAACAATAGATACGTGAGAACCTTCAGATTTGTACTAGTCAAAGCTACTCCTACCCTATCGTAGTGTCTCACAACCTTTTTGCACATCCAGGGTCGGGTGTACAACGCATCTTACTTCTTGACTTTGAATCACTCACCTCCATAGCTGTGTGGAGAAATGCAGACGTACCTTAAGCAACTGTGTCGTAACAAAACCAGAATTGTCTGCCACGGCTAATTAATTTTGCCATAGATACTTCCTTAATTCAGTTAGTCGTCTGCGTGGTTATTTTCCCCCTTCGCACTGTTGTCAACTCAAAACAAGAAAGATGGCACCGAATTTTCGGGTGTAATGCCCTTCCACGTTAAAGGCAGGATCTATGTGTAGCCCGGCTCGTCTCCAGACTCGTATGCACTGGTCATCGGCGCCAAGTGCACACCGTGACTCATCACTGAAGACAACACGACACCACTGGACACTATCTCACGTTGATAGGGCCCGACACCACTGGACACTATCTCACGTTGACAGGGCTCGACACCACTGCAACCGGTACCGGTGATGCTCGCTGGTCAGTGGTAGGCGGCGGAGTGGCTTCCTCGAATGTAGTCCCCGTACCGCAAGTCATCTGGCAACGGTCCGGATGGCAACTTCCGTAACTGTAGACCAAGGTTAGTAGACTACAAGGTTATGCTTATCCGACACTTCCGCTGAGCACTGTCTCAGGGGTCGCCTTCGTGACGTCACAGTCCCTGAGATCTCCACACCCCAACCGCCTAAAGCTGCTTGCTCCCGTTTTTCTGGTTCAGGGTCTGAAAGCTACATTGTCTCATTTCCGAGAATTTGAAGCTAGGTATTTGTAGCAAACAAATTTTCTTTTCCTTGGTTATACGTTAAACACTGAACATGCCTGGTTCGCGCGCAATAGCAACGTGTCAAAATTATTATTCGAAAACCAGAAGAAATGGCATTCATTACCATAAGTTTCCGAAAAATGAAGTTTTGCGTAAAACATGGAAATTGAGATGCAAACGAAATAAATTCCGCTATTTGTTCGGAACATTTTCCTGAGGAAGACTACGAACGCGATTCAAGTTATGAACTTCTAGGTTTGCCAATCCGCAAAATGCTAAAGGACTCAGCTGTACCAAGTTTAAACCTCCCGGGAAACTTTAATGTAAATTCTAATTCAGAGAGAAAGAACAGACAGGAGAAAAGGAAACGAACTGATCTTGTTGGCGATTTGATAAACTCTGATAATGCAGAGGAAATTTTGGAAGACATGTGGAGTGCCGATGATGAAAATACTGAAATTGAATGTATGAAAGACCTGAAAACAGAAAATGAAATTCTATTGAAGGAAAATTATATTTTGATGAAGGAAAATGAAAAGCTGAAAAAACAAATATTATCTTTGAGCTCTTCAAACCATAGTCTAACTTTACGTGTAAAAGTCCTCAAAGTAAAACAGAATCAAATGCAGAAAGAATTATTAGAATTGCGAAGGTTACGGAAAGATGAGAAAAAAGACAGAGAAATATGCATAAAAAATTTGCTTTCTACAGTGTTTACTCCAGGACAGATAAGGGTTTTGTTAGGCCAAAAACGGATTGTTTGGAATTCTACTGATATTGCAGCTGCAATAACATTAAGAACTGTTTCCAGGAGAGCATATCACTACTTGAGAAATAAAGTTAATATTCCGCTTCCTGCTTTGTCAACGTTGCGCCGATGGGTAGCTACAATTAAATGTTCACCTGGAATTCAAGCCACAACTTTAAAACTGATGCAGCGTCAAGGAATGCAAATGACTGAAGCCGAAAGAACATGTGTAATTTCTATAGATGAAATGAAAGTTTCCAGCAAAATGTGCTATAATATTGAAACAGATGAAGTTATGGGACCGTGTAGGTACGTACTGGTATTCATGGCAAGAGGACTTGCTAATCCATGGAAACAACCAGTATTTTACGATTTTGACGTTAGTGGTTCCAGTCTCAGAGAAATATTAATTAAAGTAATTTGTGCCGTAGAAAATATCATGTTTCCTGTATTTGCTCTTACTTCAGATCTGGGAGCTTTAAACCAGAAATTATGGAAAGAATTGGCTATATCGCCTGAGAGTCCGTTCTTTGAAAATCCTTTCGACAAAAACAGACATATAAATGTATTTGCTGACATTCCGCATATGGTGAAGTTATTGCGAAACCATATTTTGGACTGTGGCATAAAAATAAGAAATATAGTGATAAATTGCTCCCTATTTGAAAAGCTATTAGAGAAGGACAGTAAGGAATTAAAAATAGCGTATAATATGAGTGAAACACACATACGTGTTAAAGGAGCAAATAGGCAGATTGTACGTTATGCTGTACAGTTGCTTTCGGAGCGTGTTGGAAATGCCATTAAATATTTATTTCCCGAAGATGATGAAGCAGCAAATTTTATTCTTCTTCTTGACAGTTTTTTTGATACAATGAATTCGAGGCAACCATTCTCAGACAAACCATTCCGATGTGCTTTAGGTAACAAACAACAGCAATTTCAACTTCTGAATGAGGCTTACAACACTTTTTCGCAGATGCGCGTTGTTGGAAGAAAAAAACGCCCTACCATTTCAGCAAGGTCTTCTGGTCAGTATTACATCCGTAATGGCTGTCCACAAGATTCTAAGCGAAAAATATGAGCTAAAATATTTTTTAACTCACAGAGTTAATCAAGATGTCCTAGAAATTTTTTCTCGCAGATACGTGCAGCAGGGAATACCTATGATCAGACTTCACCACTGGAATTTCAAAATCGTCTCAGACTGCTGGTACTTGGGAATGTAGTCTGGAACTGTCAGAAATCTAACGTTTTGCCTGAGCCAGAAAAACATTATTTAACTGTCTCCATGTTATCGTCTTCCTGTGTCTTACACAATAATGCATCCTGCAATGATGAAACAGCCCACACAAGTGAAAAAGAAATTACGGCTGCACTTCGCGAAGAACCCACAACTGTAATTACGTCTTCTAGTGACAGCATATCGTACCAAGCTTTACGATACCTTGCTGGATATGTTGCATTTAAATGCCAAACAACGTGTCCTGGGCTGGGGGACAAAAATGCACCTCTGGACCTAGTGCAAGAAAACGGAATTCTTTACGACTGGATTAGCGTCCTAAGCAGAGGCTGCTTGCAACATCCAACAACTGAGTGGATGAGCAGGGTTATCTAACTAGAAGAAAATTTTTTAAAACTACATGGGAAAAATAATTTAAGGAAAGTTAAAAGAATTGTTCACACCGCAGTGGAAGCTTCTGCCCATCAGTTCCCTCCAAATGTGCACCCTGCCATCAAACTATTCATGAAAACCCGAATTATGATCCGTATGCGCCATTTTAACGCTCAGCAAAAAAATATATTGCCAACCCAAGAAGAGAAAACTGGTTAAAACAGTTACCTAAGGAACATGACAAAGGTAAGTGAAGAAAGAATTTTTTTACGTTAAATAATGTCCCGATTCTTAAAGTTCTCAAAATTTAGCGAATAAAATATGACTAAAGAAAGAAACAAACAAAAATTGCAAAGATCCATGATTTTAACTTTTCTGTTCAGCGATTAGTTACAAATAATAACAGAGCATTTAGTGAAATTCATTTCCAACTTTTTAATTAAGCAAGTTAGTGGAATGCTACTCAAGTTTTTATTTGTTCCGCATAAAAGGATTTCTTCATGAGGTTCTGACAGCATAATCTTATAAGTTTTTTTTTCCTTCTTTTGAATTTATTTATAGACAGTATTATAGTTGCATATAAATAAATTAGAAGGTATAATCACTGTCCCTGTACTTTACCTTAGTGCCATGTCAATATCCTATTTAGATATTTAGATTAAACAGATTTGAAAAAAAAAATGAAAGAAATGCATAATAAGTTTCTTCACATTCTCGGTTTACTCTAAATAAAATATTCACATGGATGTCCGTTTTTCCTGATTATATTACAGATGTGCTTTTGCATTACATCTTGGTTGCAAGCTTTCAGATTCAGAGCGTATTTGAGTAAAAAGTTGTTTGCATTTCTCCCGCGAGTGCTTCAATTGTATTAACAGTCTATCCGTCCTGCAGGCTGCGTCGTGTGGTACACAGACGTCACTACGTAAGGGGCAAGTGAGGGACCGGCACTTCCGCTGCGAGAGAGGCAGGATGAGCAAACCTTACTGTCTATTAACCTTGCCTGTAGACAACGCAATATGGTCACGGGTGCTTGAGAGCGACGAATTCGTTTCTGTTCGTGCGACTCTCGCAATAGCTCGATTCTCGCGTTCTGTTGTTGCCCTCGGCCGTCCACTGCCAGCGTGTCGCTGGATTGTGCTTTCCTGGACCCACTGGTGCCAACATCTTTCGATTGTCGCGTCGCTCCGAACCAAATGCCTGGCGATACGGCGACTTGACCAACCGGCCCCTCTCAACCCTCTCAAACTCCCTAGTATCCGACGTCGAGACATCATCACAGTACGTGGAGGTTAATGCAACCGCAATCCGCTGTCACAATTGTCCCTGCGTGCGAGCTTTGCTCTTGATATAACCTCGTCGATGCGCGGTTCCCATGCGCTGTGGAGGGTCACTATTTAGTCATTGGGCGTTATTTTTTAATCATTTGCGTATTCGGTCCTGAGGTACTTGAAGGAAGAATTTCATCGAGATCGAACGACTTTCTCGAGTGCTTCGTTTTTTTTTTTTTTTTTTTTTTTAAGATTATATACACGAACAAGAGACAATTTAAAGAAAAGAACCTGAAGGAATGCAGGTGTAGGTAATGGTTGAGTCTTTTTCAATTTTTGTCATTATTAAAATTAAAAGAAGTGCAGGAAGACGGTCACAAAAGGAAAAAGAATAGAAAACACACTTTTTAGAGCACATGGGCAGCAGGGTGTGAAATTCACAAGGCGTGAGTTTCACTTTAATAAGAACAAAGGAACGGTGAAGTCCATAATACTGCCCATCGAAGCACGGTTTAAAATAATTTAAACTTTTTTTTTTTTTTAAATTTGTTTTGTTTTCCGGAATGTCGCCTTCTCTTGTTACGCACGCGTTACTCCCCATCATTACTTCCAGTTATGAAACGGACTACCATCAGCACTGGTATTCTCCGTTATTTTTCCCTGATAGAGATCAAGGCAAATGTCTTATCATTCTGAAACAATAAAGCTGTTTTCATTCTTTCAGGGGGTATTTATGTTCCTAGAAATCAAACTGAGTGAATCACTTCTTCAAACATAAAAATAATGAAATGAATAAGTAAAATAGAGAACGTTTGTCTACAACAAAAACAGATGCCTATACGCAATACTGGCTGCACATTCTCCAATTGAGGAAAAAGCTTCAAATGAATTCATCGTCTGCGGAGAAGGTTTGCAAAATACGTTTCTTTAGTAAGAACATATCAGGCAGCCATCAATAGCACAATAATGTAAAGGTTACGTCACTGAGGACTCTAGTGAAATGGGCACATCTTTTGACCGAAAACAAAACAAAACGAGCTGAAATTTAGGAATCTTTACAAAGAATCTTTTTTCTTTTTTTTTTTGATTGAAGGTTTAACGACCACTGTGAGCAACTCAATGGGATATAAGCAGTCCCCGTCCTTAATTTAGGGCCACTGGCTCCACGGAGGGGAGAGAGCCCGTGCCGTAAGAAAACACAACATCCATGCCTCACTAGGATTCGAACACTGACCCTTCACAGACGAATGACCATAAGCCAGCGCTTTGACCACTGCACCACCAGGGCGGCCAAAGAAATTTCGTACCAAGATATCGAGTCTACAGTAAAACAATATATTTTTTTTCTGTTTTTTTTTATAACAGTTTTTTTTTTTTTTGGTTGGAGGTTTAACGACTACCGTGAGCAACTCAATGGGCTATAAGCAGTCGCCCGTCCCTAATTTAGGGTCACTGGCTCCAGGGAAGGGAGAGAGCCAGTGCCGTAAGACAAACACAACATCCATGCCTCACCAGGATTCGAACCCGGACACCGTTCGGACGAATGATCAGAAGCCATCGCTTAGACCACTGCGCCACCGGGTACGGCTTTTTTTTTTTTTTTTTTCAACACTTCGGGGTTTAATGACCACTGTGAGCTACACACCGGGATATGAACAGTCGCCCATCCCTAATTTGGGGCCACTGGTTCTAGGAAAGGCGCAAAGCTAGCCCATCGGGCAAGCACACGACCCATTTCTCATTTGATACTTGGACTCAAACCAGGGTTTGATTCGGACGACTGATCCGACACAAGCGCCTCGGACCAGTCGACAACCGGGGCTACATTTTTTACTATAATTTACGTTGCTATCTTTAGCGGGAAAGTTCTGTACTAAAAATGCAATTTGTGGTAAGTTCCCCTATAAAGTAAATAAAATTATTATAAACTCATTCAGAAAAATAATATGCCCCTGCAAAAAATAAAATAATTAAATAACCCGCATTGGCAACGAAAAAGATTTCATCATCGCGATTCAAGTCATGATTTCTACCTTATACGTCACCACATGTTAGTGTTTTTCTGAGTCACTCGGTAGAAGCGCTCAGCTGTCATTGAAGACGTATCCGATTCGAACCCCACCAGAAGCAAGAAGAAAGGATTCCTACGCCAAGAAAAAAATTCTGGCTGTAAAAGTGTGACGTATTACAGAGGTAAAGCACGTGTCAAGACGACAAATCTCCAGCGATATATTCCGTCCGTGTAGCTTAGTTGGAACAGCAACTTACTCCGGAGTGAGGGGGAGCAGACAAACTTGTGTTCTCACATTGGCGCCCGAACGTAAAAATGGTTGTACTAGCCGTTGGGTCCTTCGAAAAATGTTTGATGTTTGTTCCACACATCGTCTGGAATTAATGTAAAAACTCCTACTTCGCTTCAAATAAAAAAATAAAAAAATTAAGAGGGAGGTGGTGGGACGTATTATAGTGGCAAAGCACGCGTCAAGACGACAAACCTGCAGCGATACGTTTCGTCCGTGTAGCTTAGTTGGGAAAAACAACTTTCTCCGGAGTGAGGGGGCGCGGTTCCGCCGCGGACAAATTTGTGTTTTCACAAAAGTTAAAATCGAAGTTTTTGCAAAATTTCTGTGTACATGTGGAAAAACCTGAAACTGAATTAAACGGAATTATTCCTGAGAACGGGAAATCTGTCAAAATACTGAAGTCAGAAGAAACGGAGACTTAAAAACCGAAATTTCGCTAAAAAACGGCGACCTACCATCAAATTTTCTGCACGTTATTTTCAGGAATTTTCCGTGAATTCACACCAGTTATTTTTTTCTACAGTCAATCTCACTCCCGCATGCATTTGAATTTCGCCCATCCATCACCACATGGTGTTGGTCTTTCGTGTTTCTTGGTCTGGTGTGTCTTTCTTCTACGTCTTTTACAGTCTATAGCATTTCAGTTGTTCATAGGTGGTCAGTTCTTCTAGCAATATGCTACTTAAGGGTCTTCTCTTTGTTCGTAAAATCAGTTTTGTAACCGCAAGCATGCATTTCTCCATACTTCTTGAAGTTGTCCGCAGCTTTTGTATGCCTTCTTTTAGTTAAGGTATTTGTTTCCGTGGGCAGAATTGAGGGGGAAAGTGAGAAACAGATTTCCAGTTTCCACCACCATCGTCAATCAAGGAGTTTGACACTTTCCTCCATGAGAATTGCTCCAATATTCATCTGAAAACTATTCATAATCTATTTGAATCTTATTTCACGTCAAATACAAGTTGAAGAATAAAAGGGCGGTCAACGCACTCTTAAAGGAAACTCCGCTGTATACAACGGAGCCTAAACCGTGAGCGCAGTGGGGTCACATCAGTGCTGAGACGGGTTGAGCCCGAGTCCGAATCGAGCTCGCGCTGCATAATATTTACTGCAGTTCGGGCATGAGCTCTGGCAGAGAGAGCGAATTTTCTTCTCATTTTTTTTTTAAATGTGCGTTTCTATGATTTAGCATACGAGAGTTTTCTTAGAGTTGGTAAAGAGAATTCTTTGGCATCTAGGTGTGGTTGGAGTGTTAAGACTCGCGAGGGCTATTTATTCCGTGCTTGGATAGCAAATTCCATAGGTCATGCATTAGTAGACTTCTGCGGATAAACAAAACCTTCTTCAAGAACTCCTCTATTTTCCTGCTAATTTCCTTTGGCAGCTCCCTACTAATTTTATTCAGCAAAGTGCGTACATTGCAGTACAGCCCGATCTTTCCCAATACTCATCCGCCTAAAGCATTTGAGGAGGAAACTAATGGTCACACGCACACAAGTATTGGTTTGGAGCGACTGAAATGTCCAGCCAAGGAGCAGTACACGTGGACGGCGAAAACGGAAAAGTAGGACAAATTACTCTATTTACATTACATAGTTGCCATCTGTCCCGGAAGGCCCTGATCCCTGAACGAAAAAAGTCTTGTGGCTGGGACCCGAAGAAGTCATCAACTGCATGTTGAACCTCGTTGTCTGTCATGAACTGTTTCCCGGATAGGAAGTGATCCAGGCGACGAAACAGATGATAGTCTGTCGCAGACAAGTCAGGGTAATACGCAGGATGAGGCAGTGCTGCATAGCCCAAGGCACTTAGTATCGTTCATTGTGCGACATGAGAGTGGGAGTTGTCCTGGAGCAGAGAAACACCATGCCTGTTGACCAAAGCCGGTTGTTTCTGCAGAAATTTCCGGTGCATCTGGTGTAATTCAGCACAGCAAGGTTTTGCAGTGATGGTTTGGCTTCTTGCCAAGAAACTCCGAAGAATTATCCAGGCTTTGGACCACCAGACAAGGAGCATCATCTTCTTGGTGTGTAGGGGTGTCTTAGGATGCCGTCCAGCAGGCTGCGCCTTGCTTAACCATTGTGCAGATCGTTTCCGATTATCATAAAGGACACACTTCTCGTCTCAGGTGACGATTCGATGCAGTAGACTTCTACCGGAAGGCCCTGATCCCTGAACGAAAAAGTTTATTTTTGGCAAGCAGCGACGTACAGTCTTGTTTGCGCCTATAGTCTTGTTGGCAGTTGTAAACGCAAACGGCAGCCACATGTCCAGCTTCGACACGTTTTTCGGGGGTCCGCTTCAACCACACGTAACAGAACATCGTCAGAAACAGCAAAAGGTCGATGATCACGTGCTTCGTTTTTCAGGTCCGTATCTCCGCTTCGAAACTTCACAAATCATCGCCGAGAGGTTCGTTCGTTGGCTGTAGGCTCTCCAAACGCTTTGTAAACGTTTCGAGTGGCAATTCCTGCAGAATGGCCCAGTTTAAATTCATACAGAAAGATGACTCTCAAATCTGGCGTCTGCATGTTTCCTTTGCAAGTCACGTTACGACCAAACAAACCACGCCTGAACCTTGTTCTTCACACACGTGCTAGCTATTTATAATAACTATGTGACGTAATATCCGCAACACCTGTGGGTGGTTCCATTCCGCTATGGTGGGGGCCTGTCTCCACTGATCGTTCGCGCCGGACATTTCATTCGCACCAACCCAAAAGTCTAAAATCGCTCCGCTATGCTGTAGGAACGAATAGCGGTGCCTTCCACACTTCCCAGTTGAGAAATATATCGATTAATTGTAGAGAGAGAGAGGAAAGAGTGAAAGCTTAGAAGAGGAAATTATTATTTTTTGATGCCGCAACAGGTTAATCATAGTTTTCGGGTTCGTTCGGGCCCGGGGTCTGTCGTACAACGCATAAAATTCGGGCTCAGTCTGTTTCGGATTGACATATTTCTTGCTTGGACGGGCTCTGGGTCAATTTTCAGAGCACACACCCTTACATATTTAAAGGCTTCATGGGCTTCGCCCCCACGGGTTTCGTAAGCCATAATAATTTAAACATCATGTTTAAAATTTTATTTTTCTATTACTTAGGCTCCCACCAAATGGAATATCAATATGCTTTAGGAATTCTTCTGATGCTATTAAACCAATCTTTTTTTTTTCTCCTTCACAGACTTGTTCAGTGTGCCTAGCTAGAACTAAAAATAAAGACGCTGTTTTTCCCACTCGTCACAGGGTCGCATCTGCTAGTGTGTCCTTATCTATTGGCAATCTCAGCGGTCCGCTCTGCCTTCAGTGGCGAAAGGAAGAATTAATATAGTACGGATAACATTCTTAGCTGTTGTCAGATCGTTGCTTAGGTTCTGTTGGCTTGTTTTGGGGTATTTTTGCATACGTTCTGGAATTAGAGAGTAGTATAATGGAGAATTCCATGAAGAATAGTAATTCATATTGTTACGTCCCGCGGTGTCGTTCCTAAGGTTCCAGCTACGTTTTTCACAAGTTAACATAAACGTTTGTGCCTTGCATTTGAAATCCTTCCAGTGAAATGCTACTAACTTAGTAACGTGTTTGAATGAATAATAATGCTCTTGAAAACAAGTAATTGCTGTTATCCATATAAATTTAAACTCCATTAAGGAACAAGATTTACCATGTTCTGTCAACTTTCACTTTGATTTTAAAGTTCCAGTTGTTTTGTCTAATTTACAAACGGAAAAAACAAAACTCTAATTTGCCAGTATACCTACAAGTGGTGTGGCGGGTGAAGTAGGGCTTCAAAATGTGACTTTCCCAGGGTCCCACTAATTCTTGCTACACCCCTGTCGGTATTACTATATCACTTATTTGAAAATGTAAAAATAAAAATTACCTGTTACAGTAAAGCATTACTGCTACACAGTGCTTGCACGTTCCACTTTTACCTGCTTTACAAGAGCACTCAAAAGACTTTACAGAAATTTCACAATTATTTCTGTCTGAAACCCCGTTGATCGAATGAGGCGACGACGCTGTGGATTGAATGGAATGCGAAACTATGTGGATTTCTTTTCTATCCTCCTTCTTAATTCCACATGAAACTATATGACCTGCATTAAGAATCACTTACCCTTCTTTGATTCATCGTGAATTTATTGTAGCGTCCACAAATTTCATTATCTCAAGCATTGAGAGTGTTAAACCTGCCATTCCTACATACGACTTTACGGAAACACGTGCGACGTTATCCGTACTAAAAGAAGTTTGTTTACGTTTGCGCAGCGCCCCCTATAGTCCATTTAGGTTGTCCATGACCATACCCTACAGGTGTCCATAAATTAGTTATCCGTTGCTTGCGCTTTGGACTACAACAGAGTGACAGAGGACAGTTTACTGTTTCGTAAGGGAACTGTAAGCGTTTCTCTCTGATTGTGGAGACATTCTCCTACGCCACTTTGTTACATTAAGAATAAAATGTGCCAGAAACTCATGAAACTATTCTATCACCCTAAAGCATTGTTAATTGTCTAGCACATGCCGCCGAAAAGAGAATGTCTCTCATATGGTGGCATTTTTCTTCTTTCCTTCTTGGGGAATGAGAAAGTTCCGAAGTCCAAACATTTCTCCAAGGAGCAGGAATATTGGAATGAGTTCATCCACCTGTTGGAGATTTTGCTCAGTTACTCAAACCTCTAATTTACATAAATGGAAGAAAGCATATTCTTTATTTTGGGTTCCTTACGTTATGCCGCAAACCTGAAAACCTGCTGTACACCTACCAAAACCAAACTGATTATACAGAACTGGATGATACAGTTTCTGTGACACGCCTTCGGAAAATTCTGATGTCATCCATTCGCTGCACGTAATTGCCGTATTTTACAAATACTTGATTTGTGCCTTTGAAGTATTAATTGAAACTATTTTAATGGCACAAACGCTTTCTTTTGTTTAAACAACATCCCCTGTCATAAAAGTTTTTAAAATACTGATAATGCTAAATAAAAAGTAAAATAAAAATTACTACCTAATTCAGATATGAGATGCCCTGTCTTCATACTTTTTATACTGGTAAGAAGCACGAGAATTTACATTTGTACTTGATAAAACGGTATAATTTTCGATCAAGAGAAACTGAAAAAATTATATGCCCCTACACAAAAAATCGGAGCTGCCTGTATAGCTCTTCTCACAGGTGTTTCTATCAGTTTTTCCACCTCCTCTAGTTTCTTTTATTAAAAAGGTATTGAAAATTATAATAAGAGATTCATATTTTTAACAATGCTCGATAACCTTACAGAGAAGAAAGAGACTTAGTGATTGTCGCAGAAGACACATAAAACATTATTAACAAAATTGATAAATTCATTTTAAACACAGATTGGGTTTCAGTTGATTAAAATATTAAGAATGGTGCAAATCTAATTATACAAAGGTTCCCCAAACGTAATAATCCGAAAATTAAGTCAATACGATACAACATAGCAACCTTTGACTTTAATGATGGGTTGTATTCGAGAAGATACTGAATTAAGGCGACCTTCTGGATAATCATGTCATAAATCTTAATGCCAAACACAAATAATTGCTTCCTTTAACTCTAGCTTTTCCACTGCATCTGTTTATGAACAGCCATTGCCTTAATAATTACCATTTAGCTACTAAATCACAGCTTGTCGGGCTATCACAAGAATTTCAACGACCGCAGAAAAGAAGCATTATTTCTTCGAAACAGGAATGGTACATTTTTACATAATATGAAGAAACAACAAATGCAGGCATTTTGAAAAAAAGAAAGGAATACAGAGTTAAAACTTTTAACCCCCTCATTCTGGGATCTTCGATTTCTGGAATTGGTGGCTCTTGCGTGCAACATTAGATTTCCCCTGTAACATCATCTTCACTTAAATTCACTTTTTAAAATTTATTCTAATTCAGCAATATAAGCTAAAGACTTCAAACACTTCTTTACATCTTGGGCAGCAACCAAAACTGCAGGAATTTTACGATTATTTTGTGAATTAATGGCTAGAAAATTATGTCTTTACAAGTAGCATTTGGAACCATTGCACAGAGCCAATAATGCGGTAGAGGGCTGGAATAATAAGGTTAACAATTTAATGAGTAGACCACATCATAAAATCAAGATCCTCATTCAAAGCTTAAAAGGGGTCCGGGTTCGAATCCCGTGAGGCATTAGGGGCCGCTGGTAGCCTAGTGGGCAACGTTCGTGACTGCCGCGGAAAGGACCTCAGGTTCAATCCCAAGCAGGTACGAACGCTCGATCCACTAAATATCCGCCGTGCGTCGGATGGGCACGTTAAGCCGTTCGACCCCGGGTACTGGCCTCCCGGTAATAAATAAGGGCGTCTTCCTCCCCCTTTCTACTTCGCTTCCGTGTCACTTTCCTATCGGGCACTCTAGCCCAAATCTCCTAGCTTCCTATTTCTAAGGGTTGTTTAAGACCTGGGGTCAGACACTCCGTCAGACACTCCCTTCCTAAAATCCTCTACATATGATCATGATCATCCCGTGAGGCATGGATGTTGTATTTGTGTTACGGCACTGACTCTGTCCCTTCCCTGGAGCCAGTGGCCCTAAATTAGGGACGGGTGACTGCTAATAGCCCATTGAGTTGCTCACGATGGTCGTTAAACCTCCAATAAAAAATAATAATAATAATAAAAAAAAGATTAAAAGAGGCCGTCCTGGTGGCGCAGTGGTCTAAGCAATGGCTTCTGATCATTCGTCCGAAAGGGGTCCGGGTTCGAATCCCGGTGAGGCATGGATGTTGTGTTTGTCTTACGGCACTGGCTCTCAATGTGTTACTTGTCGAACACTGGTTCTCTGTGTACATTGGTAATTTAGCGTACTGTAAAACCATGTTTGATGCGTATTTGTTCACAATGTGTTACTTGATCATCACTGGTCTCCCTGTGTAAATTGATCAATTGGCATACTGTAAAACGTCTGCTATGCACTTGTTGCTCTGAAAAATCTGTGCCGCCCCGGTGGCGCAGTGGTCTAAGCGATGGCCTCTGATCATTCGTGCGTAAGGGGTCCGGGTTAGAATCCCGGTGAGGCATTTATGTTGTGTTTGTCATACGGCACTGGCTCTCTCCCTTCCCTGGAACCAGTGACCCTAAATTAGGGACGGACGACTGCTAATAGCCCATTGAGTTGCTCACGGTGGTCGTTAAACCTCCAATAAAAAAAATAAATAAATCTGTATCCTGTCTGTGTCTGATTGTTTGTCATGTCTCTGTACCACCAGGCCCAATTAATTATTTAAACCTTCAATCAAAAAAAAAAAAAAAAAAAAAGCTTTAAAGAAGAATCTAAGTACAATGACTTTCTTATAAATCGACCAGACCTTAATCTCGAAAGAAAGAAACGATCTAAACGGTACATCAAACTGGATCAGCGAATCTCAAGAACTCTGCGACATTACGAAGGTACGCAAGATGTAAAGAAGTGTTTGAAATCTTTAGCTTATATTGCTAAATTAGAGTGAATTAGAGCAAATTTTGAAAAACTAAATTGAAATATCTATAAAGAAAAATAAAAAAAATATAAAGAAAAAAAGGCGAATATCACCAAAAAAAAAAAAAAAAAAAAAAAAAAAAAAGAAGAAGAAGAAGAAAGAAAAAAAGGCGAATATCGCCTACAACTTTTAAACACGCCAGCATAGATACTGCCAATCCTAAGTCTGGATAAAGTGTGAAGGAAAGTTAAAATCATTCAAAATATGGATAACAGTGACAGTGTTGTTGGGGGATAATTGCAATAAATACAAGAATATCCCGGGACATGGGACCTTGACATGTACGCAAGTGTCACTGTACGCCTTGATATGTACGCAAGTGCCACCAAATTTGACCTATACGCAAGTTTCACTGCACCGATTTCTGAAAAAGAAGATTTTTCTGGTGGCTCTCGGAGATCGTAATAACAGCGTATTAATAAGGTTCATGTCCACCTATGGGAGAACGTCAATGATTTCTGTAGAAGGCAACGTTTTCCTTGCGATTCATACTTTCAGTTCATGTTATGCCTTAACTTTAAACTAAGGTGAATTTTGATCGAGAGCTCGATTTCTTTTTTGAAACTTCGAGCCAGGAAATCTGAAACTACACTGTCCAGCATTGCAGTAGATAAATGTGCGTGTGATTTAGTTAAACTAGATTTATTGTTCTGCCATTGCAACATCTATTAATTTAGCTTACCTTTCCGAGAGCTTAAATGGTACGAGAAACATCCCTTTTACGTATTTTCGAGGATCGCAATTTCAATGAATAAATGTGAGGTTAGTGAAGTGCCTGAAAGGGAAGACCTAACTAGGATGACGGTAAGGCCTGACGCACCGAACACAGGCTCAGGCGTTATGAACTCCGGCAGGTATGAGGGGAGGGGGCGACAAACCTTTGAAATCGAATATATACGCACTATCTACCAACAAGTAATTGGACACCTGTGATAGCAAAGGAAAACGAAGTTTATTCACCTTCAATAGTTGGTGGAGCCTCCACGAGCGGCGATTACATCTGCGACCCTCCGGGGCATACTCTCAACCAGGCGTTGTACGACGGCTAGCGGTATTTTCTTCCACTCGGCTTGGAGAAGACAGGTCAGTTCCTTCACCGATTTCGGACGGTGGGGGCACCCCTTAAGTCGACGCTCCAACTCGTCACAGAAGCGCTCAATAGGGTAAAGGTCCGGGCTCTGCACAGGCCAGTCCATTCGATTAACCCCATTGTCACCATACCAAGCCATGGTGGACCTCGCAACATGACAGGTGGCATTGTCATCCTGAAAGTAACATGGGTCCACCCCGTAAAACTGCCACAACGTAGGAAGCGCATGGTCATCCAAAAAGGTGTAGTAGGTCTCGGCGTTGAGTCTACCAGGAATTGCGACCAAGGGTCCCGAGCCATACCAGGAGAAACACCCCCATAACATAATTCCACCGCCGCCGAACTTCACAGTTGGCACAATACATTCCGGCAGGAGGCGTTCTCCAGGCAGACGCCAAACCCAGACCCTGCCATCCGAACGGTAGAGGGCGAACCTTGATTCGTCGCTCCAGAGAACCTGTTTCCACTGTTCAACGGTCCACTGTCGACGTTCTTTGCACCACGTTAGCTGAGCAGCGCTATTGGACTTGGTGATCAAAGGCTTGTGGGAGGCAGCACATCCATGATAACCGAGCAGATGGGTTTCCTTACGGATGGTATTCATCGAAAGAACACTCCCGGATGCCTGTTGAAACTCCTCGGGGATGTGGCCCATCGATTTAGGGCGGTTCTTCCGAATTTCTCTGGCCAGCACCCGTCGGTCTCTAACCCCCAGTTTTGTGGGTCTGCCGGGTCATGGCACATTCCGACAGTCACCTCTCATCTTCCACTTGCCAATCACGTAGGCCACTGTCGATTTTGGGTACTTCAACTCGCTGGATATGCCACGTATGGATCGGCCATTTCTGTGATGCCGACGATTACACCTTTCTCGAAATCAGAGAGCTCCGAAGTGCGTGGCATCTTGCATGCGACTGGTTGCGTTGTTGTTTCCCACACGATATTTAACGGCAGTGGCCGTGACGTGTATATGACCGCAGATATCGTCGATTGCAGGGGTGCCCAATTACTTGTTGGTAGATAGTTTATATCATCATCATCATTATTGCCAACCATTATCAATACACTGCTGCATGAAGGTCTCCCCAAGTTTGCTCCACAACTGTCTGTCTTGAGCCACTCTGCTTCATATCACTCCGGCAAGTTTCCGAATTCCATTCATTCATCTCTCATGTGGTCTTCTTCTGGGTCTTTTTCTGTCCCTTGGTATCCTGTCAAAAATTTCAGTTGTCCATCGGTGGTCCGTTCTTCTGGCAACATGTTCAGTCCATTGCCATTTCAGGGATTTTACTCTTTTCATGTCTTCCACTCTTGTCATTTTCCTTATCCACGAGTTCCTCTTCTTTTCCTTCCTGGTTACACCAAGCATGCATTTCTCCATGATTCTTTCAGTTTTCTGCAGTCTTTGTATGTCTTTTTTACTTAAGGTACACGTCTCTGCTCCGTACGCAAGCACCGGAAGGATGCATTGATTAAACACTTTTCTTTCAACACATAATGTCATATTGCTCTTAAAAATTGTACTGTTTAGTCCACCAATCAGAAAATTCCCAAGTGAAAAAGATAAACAGTTTGTTTGGAGAGAGCATAAGTTCACCGGAATACATGTAAAATATCATCAAATACATTCGATGTGTATTTAATAATATTCATCTGTATTAAACTACCTTATAGTAAAACTACAGACAAGATACAGTTTCTCATAGTTTTTCTTAATTTTTACTATTTTTATGTTAGCTATTCTTAATATCGAATATCTCTTTTACATTCTAAACTTTTTTGGAGATTTTTAATCATAAAATTTTTTGGGGGATTTTTAAATAATATTTTATTATTTTTATTTTTATAATAAAACTCTTTTATCTGTAGCACTAAAGGTTCCTAAATGTTAGTTAATATACATCCTCTAGACCAACTTCCAAAAAGACTTTCATTGGCCAGAATCATTTTATTAACTGTGATCCAATTAAATTAGATCTGCTAACCTAACTGTATTTTCGAGAACTATTTTTGTTAAGGCCGTTTTAATAAAATAAGTATTCGGGAAATTCTAAGTACTTGCGAAATAAGTACATTCTCAATTACTTTGGTTGAGATATTATTTGTCCAGTGTAAATATTTAATAACTTTAAAAGGAAAATTCTTTCCTTTTATCAAATAGGCTAATGGTAGGGTTACCATTGTTAAGTTTTATGCTTAAATCTAAGAAATTAAGTTCTTGATTTTTTTGGTTGGTTTTACTTAATTTAAGACAGTTAAGGTAGATATCAGCAAAATCATTATCTATTATTTCAGAGTTATTAATACATAGCAAATCATTAATATATCTGTAAATATATAAGTAGGTATCTGAGTTCAAGGATCTATATTTTATAAATTTATATTCTTTATAGAACAGAAAAGATTACAGACACTGGTGGAATGTGAGCATCCCATAGGAATACCATTAATATGCTTATAGAGAGTTTGTTTATAAAGAATATGGTTATTATTAATACAACAGTTAAGTAAATTGTTCCAAGTATTGGCTTTAACAAGTTGGTTAATTTTAAATTCTACGAACAACTCTTTAAATGTGGAAATATTATTTGAAAGAGGCTTCCTACAAGAAAAAAAGCCTTGTGTTGACGTCAGTAAAACCATTGATTGGACGTTCATTGTACGTCGCTTTTGATATCACCCTTTTGAGTGCATTTAGAAACCTTGTAATTAGCTACAATCTTACAAGTGATTATTTTGGCGGAGAAAATGTCTTAAATGTGTTCAGCCAGCCAGTAAATATAAAAGCAAATAAACAAACAAATAACTTTTCCCTTCCCCGTGGCACAGAGCATTAGCTTCTGGCCATTCGTCCGCGATATGTCTGGGTTGGAATTCCGGTGAGGCATGGATGTTGTCTTTGTCTTATTGCACTGGCTATCTCTCCCTTCCCTGGAACCAGTGCCAGTGACCAGTGTTTCTTTCAGGAACTTTGGAGCGGGGGGGGGGGGGGGAATGGAACCTTACAGGGGGCAATTTTTTCATTTGCTATATGTATACACTGCTGGCCACCCAAAATGCAAAACCAAGAAGGAAGCATCCGATTGGCATGTAATTCGCAGCATGCGTCGCCCGCGAGAGGACATTCAAACGATTAGCATTGCAGGGCATATGCAAATCATGTGCGCCCGGCACGCCACCGAGAAGCACTATAAGAAGGGTGCACAGAAGGCGGGCTGAAAGTAGTGGAAGTGTGCCGGACCTGTGCGTGGGAAGCTTCCTGATGCCTCGTCGCCGAATACGGCAGTCATTCCAGCACGTTTCGGAGTTCGACAGAGGACGAATGGTGGTTTATCCCGTCAGCGGTTTATCGTACCGAGACAACGGCGCCCGTGAAGGACGACATCCAGCCACAGTAAGGCGAGTATGGATTCGGTGGGTGCAGGAGGGACGGACGGACAGACGTGAGCGATTGCGGTAGCCGCGGCACACCACCGAACGAGAGGACCGGCATGTTGTACTGCGGGCACTGACGGCTCGCACCGCCACATCACAAACGTTACCGCAGGAATTAGGATGTGTTGCGCAACAACCTGGGTCAGCACGTACCGTTCGACGCCGTCTGCAGGAGCGGGGACTTGTCGCACGGCGCCCATTGCTCCGATTATCATTGACGTTACACCACCGGCGAGTGCGGCGGCAGTGGGCCGTTGAACGCCGCACCTGGACTACGGAATGGTATGACATTGTCTTCTCCGACGAATCCCGCTTCTGCCTGCAACACCACGATGGTCGGATCCGCGTGTGGAGGCACCGCGGCGAGAGACTGTATGACGCCTGCATTATGCATCGCCATACCGGTCCGTCGCCTGGCGTTATGGTTTGGGGCGCAATTGGATATGGACTTATTATATTTTGAAGAATAGCATGCGTCGTAATATACTTTTTAGCAAAATAAACTATAAAACTAGAACAAATGTTAAAATTAATATAATTGGAGAAATATTTGTAGCATAAATAAGTAACGAAAATTTATTTTTCATCATAGCCTGAATTTATTAACTTTGGCTCGGTTACCTAACATGTCTCGGGGGTCGTTTCCGGGAGGGCTTCGCCCCCGAATATATGCCTGAAAGAAACACTGCCAGTGACCCTAGGGACGGGCGACTGTTTACAGCCCACAGAGTTCCTCACGGTGGTCGTTAACCCCCCCCCCCTCAATAACTTTTCCTTAGTCTACCTTCAGTTTCCTTTTTCTCTTTGCGCATTCTAGAGCGGTGCAAATTACGAATATTGTCTGTTTAGTTTAATACAGTCAAAATTTTGTCCAATTCTTAAGAAATCGTTTTTTTCCCTTTTCCTAAAGAAAGCTCTGGTGATGTCTCGACAGAGGTGCCGACTTCACCAAATTATTGCGGGAGGGGGGGGGGGGCAGGCATGAAGAGATCAGAAGTTGGGACTGGCATGTCTCTTCCATTGTCAGGAGGGAAAGAAAAAGGACGAAAAAAAAAACGGGACAAAAAACATAAACTACGAGTTTCGACGTATATTTTAAAACGCAATTGTAATTGCTCATTAGGAAATGAACGAGATAACAGAAATATTCCTTTGCGGAATATTAATATTAAAAAAAAGAAAATTCGGCCAGTGGTTTTTTAAAAGATACCCAGGCATTTTATTTCCAAACGTTTATAAAAAATATGAGAAATTACTGGGGTTACTCAAACGAAAAACGAGAAGCGCAAAAATACATAGATAAATGAAGGCATTAGAAATTTTACGTTTCTGTATTTTTTTAATTTTATTTTTGATTACTGTTTTAAACATTACCACATGTCACGAGAACATGCCAAACACAATACGAGTGGGCAATCTAGTTTCTTATCAAATCAGGAATGCTTAATATGGAAAAAAAGATTTTACTTATCTTGTTATTTATTAATTTTTGGAAATAAATAGCTTTGGCCTCATAAGGTGGAGTTTGGTCCATCTAAGAGGCTAAACCGATTACTTAATTTAACAGGACGAAAAATATTGGGTGGGCACTGCACCCAATAAGATTATTGGAAGGGTAAAATTCACCCCCCCCCCTAGTCAGCGCCTATGCGTCTCGATCTTCTAAAGTGGTTTGGACTTTGGACAAACATTCAAAGTTAAGACTCAGTGATGTTAAAACAATCTGTCCGATCCCACTTTAAGACATCTCAACAATTCTCTCTGTTAAAAAATGCCGGCACTAATCCTGAACACAAGATGTATTATGAAGACTATCATCAACATCATGTCTGAGTTGTCATACATAAATATTACCCAGTGCTTTTTTTTTTTTTTTTTTTTTCTCATTCTACTGTCTGCATATTATGCGGTAATCTTTGTATCGCAATAATGAACGGTTCTCTTGTAAAAAAAGAAAAATCTTTCATTTTTGAAGATGATGATCATCAGGAATGGTTTAACAGGCGATGTGTTTTCTCAGTCCGTTCATACGTCACAGTGGTTCGTGTGACGTATCTAAATGATAACTACGTCTTTGTTCATTCTGTGCTAGAGCCCGGGGTGTCTTAGAGCGTACTCTCAGCAACCAGTCATACAGAACAGGGGTTACCTTAAATCCTCCCAACTTCTCTAAAACATTACCTGCCCTCTCTTCCCCCCGCCCTTCTTCAAAAGTACATACAGCACGATATTTCGGTCACGCTTCGCTGCTTTTTGTGAATGGGACAGGATGTCATTCACTACAAGTGGACACACCAGGAGACCGGGGGTGGGGTGGGGCAGGGTAAGGATGCAAAGGCCCATTCACCTCGCGACGATGTAGAGGAGGCTGTATTGTAATAAAAGGACTCATGAATGGGTAAGAATCTGTAATTAAATGGAGTGGGCAAGCAATAATGCAGTTATCAAAAGTATCTTAAGTTATGGTATCAATACTGGCTTAACCACCAAATGTAATTGACCCAATTTTAGGGATTTTCTTTTTCCGCTTAAACGTGAACTATGTTGTAAGTTACTGCAGTTTGATGAGCTGAATTTTCAGCTTACCAAGAAGAACTAATTTGCTTTTGTTTCAAAGCACAGAGAGCATCACGCTCCATGAATTTAATACGTTTCGTTTTTGTTTATTCGGGGTGGGAATTTTCGAGAAATAGCGAATTCTTGAACTACAAAACAATGAAGTCAACAGTTTCTGGAAATGATGAATAAATTGAATCATTAAGTAAAGAAATTAATTCAGTTAATAAATGAAGCCGAACATAAAATCGAATATTTAAACATAGAAAACTATAAACCAACAGGTTTCCAATATCCTGTGAACACACTCGTACAATATTAATATATAGTTGCCTTTGAGGAAATACTAGATGTATTATATATACACTATACTGACAAAAGTCACGGGACACCTAGAAGAGAAACACAACATAGCCTTTATTGACATACATTAGTACGGCGTCGGTTCACCTTTGGCCTTAACGCATGCACTAACCCTTCGAGGCAGGCTTTCGACAAGGTTTTGGAACACAGCGATAGGTATGCGCTTCCATTCAGTACATAATGCGCCGCTAACTGTTGCTTACTAGTAGGCCTTGGCTCCAAACTTCTTACGCGGCGCTCTAATTCATCCCATAGGTGCTCTATGGGATTAAGATCAGGGCTCTGTGCTGGCCAGTCCTCACACGATACGGAATTATCGTAAAACCTCGCAGTAACAGTCCTTGCTTTATGGCTCAGTGCGTTATCCTACTGGTATCAATAAGGCTCGATGCATTATCCTACTGGTACCAATAAGGCTCGGTGCATTATCCTACTGGTACCAATAAGGCTAGGTTCCATAGTATTGCCACAGAGTTGGTAGGGCATAATTGTCCAGAATATCGTGGTAGACGTGCTGGTTAACAGGCTTGTCCACGAAAAGCAATGGGCCTGGACCATACTACGAAAAACATCCCAGCAATAGTACACTACCAGCTCCAAACTTGACCGTAGGAACAGCACACTGTGGTAAATAGCGTTCCCCAGGCTACCGCCATACCCACGCAAGGCCATCAGACGGATGGATCGTGTATCTGGATTCATCAGTCCATAGGACCCGTTTCCATTGATCTACGGTCCACGATAAATGTTCTTTACACGTGTTAAAAGACCAGTAGCTTTCCGAGTGGAGATAAAAGTCTTATGAGCAGCTGCACGACCACGGTAACCCATAGAATGAAGTTCTCGGCGAATGGTACGTGTACATACCAAGGTTCCATCATTTATACTCACCTGTACACTGAGGTATGGTGCAGTACTCCATCGATTAGCTGTTACGACTCTCCTGAGGCTTCGTCGTCCTCTGTCACTGATTTTTTTTGGTCTGCTGGTACGTTTTTGCTGCTTCAGGCACGCCATGTGTCTTCCACTTATTCAGTACATCCAAAACAGTTCACTTGAGTATGTTTAAACGCTTCTTGGTTTCTGTTATGGACAACTCACTAATATAACACCCAACAATCTTTCCTTTCTCAAAGTCAGTTCTCTCCCGCCGCGACATTTTCACTCAACCTCACAGTGCAATATGATCGCGATCAGCTGCAGGTTTGTTTTTATACCGTTCGCAGCTGTAGCACGCATTTTAATAACGCAGCGGATCCGTTCATTTGCTTTTGAAGGGGTGTACGGTGACTTTTATTAATACAGTGTGCATTCATCAAGAATTTTCAATACAACCAACACATTTTTAAGTGTAACAATTTTTTGGGGTTTTTGTGAAGTCACCCAAAGCCTTATATTTTATAAAGGAATTATTCTGCATGTATATTGTCTTTATTTTTACACTATAGCAGATGTAAATAGTGTAAAAATAAAGACAATGTAAATGCATAATAACTTCTTTATAAAATATGAGGTTTTGGATGACCACAAAAACCCCAGAGAATTGTCACGCCTAAAAATGCATCGTTTGTATTGAAAATTCTTGATGAATATGCACTGCTGGCCACCCAAAATGCAACACCAAGAAGGACACGAGATAGCAAAGCCAGATTTAGTGGACACATAACAACAGATACAAAGATGAAACGATTGAGCTTACAGGCCCGTGCGACTTGCGGAATACGCAGATATCAATAGTTCGTGTGGCCCCCATGGCTGGCAATAACGACCGCTACACGCCGCGGCATCGAACGAAAGAGGCTTTGGATGTGGGCTTGGGGTATGTCGGTCCAAGCTGTTTCCACACGTTGCCACAGTTCATCAGGCGTAGCCGCGGGTGGTGCTTGCCGGGCCACTCGGTTGCCGATCAGCGACCAGACGTGTTCGATGGGCGACATATCGGAAGAACAGGCTGGCCACGGCAGCAGTGACACCTGGTGGGCCGTGAAGAATTGTTGCACGATGCGTGCCACGTACGGGCACGCATTGTCATATTGAAATGTGGCCGCTGGCAGGTACTTCAGGTAAGGGAGGACTACAGGCTCCAAGACGTCGGAGATGTAGCGGTGGCTGTTGAGTGTACCGGCGATGCGTACCAGAGGGGTGCGGGTGTCATATCCGATTGCGTCCCAAACCATAACGCCAGGCGAGGGACCGGTATGGCGATGCATAATGCAGGTGTCATACAGTCTCTCGCCGCGGTGCCGCCACACGTGGATCCGACTATCGTGGTGTTGCAGGCAGAAGCGGGATTCGTCGGAAAAGACAATGTCGTGCCATTCCGTAGTCCAGGTGCGGTATTCAACGGCCCACTGCCGCCGCACTCTCCGGTGGTGTAACGTCAATGGTAGTCGGAGCAATGGGCGCCGTGCGACAAGTCCCCGCTCCTGCAGACGACGTCGAACGGTACGTGCTGACACAGGTTTTTGCGCAACACGCCCTAATTCCTGCGCTACCGTTCGTGATGTGGCGGTGCGAGCCGTCAATGCCCGCCGCACAACATGCCGGTCCTCTCGTTCGGTGGTGTGCCACGGCTGCGGCAATCCCTCACGTCGGTCCGTCCGTCTCTTCTGAACCCACCGAATCCATTCTCGTCTCACTGTGGCTGGATGTCGTCCCACACAGGCGCCGATGTCTCGGTACGATAAACCGCTGTCGTGATAAGCCACTATTCGTCCTCTGTCGAACTCCGAAACGTGCTGGAATGGCTGCCGTATTGTGCGACGAGGCATGAGGAAGCTTCCCACGCACAGCTCCGGCAGCACAACACACTTCCACTATTTACACCCCGCCTCCTGTGCACCCTTCTTATAGTGATTCTCGGTGGCGTGCCGGGCGCACATGATTTGCATATGCCCTGCAATGCTAATCGTTTGCATATCCTCTCGCGGGCGACACATGCTGCGAATTTCAGGCCAATCGGATGCTTACTTCTTGGTGTTGCATTTTGGGTGGCCAGCAGTGTATATATGATACATATTAGTAAAATCGAATGACAAGAAGTTATATAGAAATTATGATCTTCTATTTCAAGAAGTTCAGAGTGAGGAAAGGGAAAAATAAAGACTGAGGACGAATTCGAGAGGGATAATTTTTTTACAGACCTGGATCGCAATCTCTGTGGTGCAGTGATCTAAGCACGGGCTCCTGACCCTTCGTCTGAGATGGGTCCTGTCCGAGGACAACCACTTATTGTCTGACGGCACTGACTCACCCCTTCCGTGGAGCCAGCAACATCAAATTACAGATTTATGTAAGAGAGTGCCTGATCCCAAGTTTTAAATTACCCTTAGAAGTAGGACGCTAGGAGATTTGGGCTTTAGTGCCCGACAGTAAGGTCATACGGAAGCGAGGAAGAAATGGGGAGGAAGACGCCTTATTTCTAATCGGGGGAGGGGGAAGGAGTAGTACCCGAGGTCTGACGGCTTAACGTGCCTGTCTGACGCACGGCGGATATTTAGTAGCTCGAGCGTTCGTACCTGCCTGGCATCGATCCTGAGACGTTTCCGTGGCATTCACGAACGTTGGTCACTAAGCCACCCGTGGCACTATGTGGCCTAAAATTATGGGTAGGCGGCTGCTTACATCCCTTCGACTTGTTCACGGTGGTCATGAAACCCCCGTCAAAATAATATTAATTACTAGTCTCAAACCCGTGCCATGTATGATTGAAAAAGGTGTGACTGAAACTTTTTCTTGTCATATAACGCGAATCGTAATAAAATGCATAACTATAATAGACGGTTGAATTATTAATGGGCAGTCTATAAGATGAGTCACCAACAACAAAATGTTCGTAATGTTCCCATTAATTTAAATTTTTTCCAACTTCTCGAATACGAATTTAACGATGACGTTTCTCATTATTGTATAAACATGTGCTTACTCGTCGTTGACGGCTTGCATTCGAGTATTGAGGCATTCTTTTAGTGACCCGAAACGATATTGTTTCTACAAAACTACACAATGGGATTGAAAATGTGTTTTATTTTGCAAGTTTGGTTTTAACATTTTTTTCTTTTGATATCATTATATAATCTATACTAATATATAAAGAGAAACAACTTAGTTTGTGTGTCTGGGGTAATCTCGAAAACTACTGAACCGATATGGATAATTCTTTCACCGTTGGAAAGCTTATTTCTTTCCGGTGGACATAGGCTATTTCGTTTATTTAGTATTATTATTTTATTAATTTTTATTATTTGTGTCTGTACTACCGAATCAGATTGCTTTGAAGTAGTTCCCGATTTTCTGTGTATCGTTCCGCTTTGTTTATATACACCCAACCTGATCACACCCAACTTAAAAGAAAGTAGTTCACGATAATATACGGATTTTTTTTTTACTAATCTCGAAAACTGCTCAACATATTCCGATAATTCTTTCACCTGTGCGAAGTTTACTTTTTCCGGTGGACATAGGCCATTTCGTTTATCTATACTAATACTAATAATATATAAAGAGAGAAACTTTGCTCGTGTGTTTGAGGTCATCATCATCATCATTGTCAACCATTATCAATCCACTGCTGGAAGAAGGTCTCCCAAAGTTTTCTCTACAACGCTTGTCTTGTGCCAGTCTCCTCCATGTCACTCCCGCATACTTTCGAATTTCATCCACCCATCTCCCATGTGGTCTTCTTCTGGGTCTTTTCCTGTCCCTTGGAAACCAATCTATAATTTCGGCTGTCCATCGATGGTCTGTCCTTCTGGCAGTATGTCCAGCCCATTGCCATTTCAGTGTTTGAGGTAATCTCGAAAAATATTGAACCATGAAAAAAATACGGGATTACGCCATTTATACAAATTTTGAAGATGGCAATCCGATTTTTGGCGTAAATGTGACAAGGATGGTAAGTCAGATAATATCCGAAAATTTGAAAATTTTCATCGTCCTGGAGCGGGACTCGAACCCGTGGTGTAGTGGTTAGCACACCCGGGCGTTTTTCTGGAAGACGCGGGTTCGAGTCCCGCTCCAGGACGATGAACATTTTCAAATTTTCGGATATTATCTGACTTACCATCCTTGTCACATTTACGCCAAAAATCGGATTGTCATCTTCAAAATTTGTAATATTGAACCAATTTGGATAATTCTTTCACCGTTGGGAAACTTCTTTCTTTGCGGTGGACATAGGCTATTTTGTTCATTTTTTTATTATATTTTATTATTTTTGGCTGTACTACCGAATCAGATCGCTTTTAGGTAGTTCCAGATTTCCCGAGTATCGTTCCTCTTTGTTTACATACAACCTGATCACACCCAACGTAAAGGAAAGTAGTTCACGATAATATACGGAATTTTTTCACTAATCTCGAAAACTACTGAACCGATTTGGATAACTCTTTCACCGTTGAAAAGTTTACTTCTTTCCGGTGGTCATTGGCTGTGTTACCGAATCATAACACTTTCAAGTAGTTCGCGATTTCCCGTGTATGGTTTGCTTACGGCGGATTGTACAAAGAAAATGCCATGGTAACATTAAAAAAAAAAACTTATGACAATAAAAATTAGCGATGACAAATTTGTGGGTCAGTAGCTTTCATTAAAAAAAAAAAAAATCATGAAAATCTCTCCAGTGGGTGGCGCTGGCGGATTGTAGAAAGAAACGGCCTTGTGTTTTAAATATATAGATAATAATAATAGTAATAATAATTCGAATCATAGACAGAAGAGGTGTGCTAACTTGCTAGTGTGGGTAACAAACCTGACACCTTTTCACCACCTTGCTTATGACTCGATCAGCCTTTTAATCCCACCCAGCTTTTCCGGTGGCGCGGTGGTCTAAGCGCTGGCTTCTGACCATTCTTCAATGCTGGGTCCGGGTTCGAATCCCAGTGAAGCATGTATGTTGTTTTTGTCTTACGGCGCTGGCTCTCTCCTTTCTCTGGGACCAGTGGCCCTAAATTAGGGACGAGCGACTGCTTGTAGTTCATTGAGTTGCTCACGGTGGTCGTGAAACCCACGAACAAAGTGTTTTAAATAGTTCCGCAATTTTTTTCCTGAAATCTTTTCATAAAAACGCCTAAACGCTGCAAGAATTACGAAACTGCGAATGTTCTCTCTCATACATGAAATAAATAATATTTGCTAGAAATAAAAGCAACCAAGTTTTTATAGATCCTAATTGTTTTGTTGCAAAAGAATCACCGAACCGAAACAAACAGCTTAGGCTGTTTTTTCTTTCCCCATATCTTTTTTTTTTTTTTTTTTAGGAATATTTTTAATGTATATTTTTTTTTTGTGTGTTATATGGCTAAGTACAGGTGATTACAGATAATCTCTGTTTCTTTTCGACGCATTTTGTTGAAACAAGGTAACTGGATCTGAAGTCATTTAGAGGTCACATGACAGACCTGACGATGTGTTTTTATAATCTCCAGTGTTTGTCGTATGCGATTGTAGGAAAGGACAAAGAGATGAGGCGTAGTTCATGAAGTGGAAAATGCTGTTCAGTGTAAACAATTTAAACTTCACACGCAAAATAACAGAAAAACGTGGTCACATGCCAGTTTTCCTTCTTCCTAACATCTGTGTCATTCATTAGTTCATCAAATAATATACACTAAAGTGACGAACCATTAGGAACACCTAGCTAGTAACATGTTGGGACCCCTTGTCCTTCAAAACAATGTTACATTGATTTTGGAGATTTTAAAGGATTTTAGAATTAATTTTTTTCCAAGCAGAGAATTTTCTAGCGGTAAACTAGAAAGGAGCTATCTACAGCAGCAATCAGTAATAAGAGGTTGTAAAAATGTGTTTCTCAGAGAATCGTTCTTTGCATGGCTCAGCCGTTTCAAATCGTTTGCTTAAATCGTTTTTCGGCCTACGCTGAAGTCATAGCCAATGAAATCCAAGGCGAATTGGAGACGGCTTGATTGGTTTATTGCTTCGAAGGTGCTAGGGATAGAAACACTCTCCCTTTCATGCGGAGGGTAAGGGGCTCAGTGAACACCGGGAGTCAAGCTAAGAAGCCTAGATTGGAGATCACAGAGGGTCCGGACAGAGTTGGGGGTATGATGCGTTGAGAAAAGAACGTTGTCCGGAGTCCCAGGACAGCGAAAGAGAATGCAAAGTTGGTAGTTACATAGGAGATGAATACGAAAGAATATTATGAAAGAGCGAAAAACTGAGAAATAAAACAGGTAGTGAGAGGACAGAAACATTAAGTTATAATTTTCATCTACGATCAATCCTGGACAAACTGCACCTATAACGTATAAGTTAATAAACTATTTGAGACTATACAACTTTCTCAACTATTCATCACTACATATTTTCCACAAATGAATTGCAACTAGGCATAAACATCGAAACCGAATGTGATATAAAAAATACAACCTCGAAACGACCTCTTAACAACAGCCCCGATTTGATGCGGCATGGATTTAATAAGGTGCTGATATCGTTCTACAGGTACGTGTCAAGCTGATATGAAGGCGTCCGAATGTTTCACTGGAGGAAGATTTCTGTTACAAATGGCTCTCTAAATCTCATCCCACAAGTGTTCCGTTGGGTTAAGATCGATCTGGGAACTGTGTGGGTCATTTTAGTACTTTGAGGTCCCTGTTGTGCTCTTGGAACCACCGTGTGACGATTCGAGACTAGTGCGTTTCCCTGCTGGAAGCAGCTCGGGAAACACCATGCACAAGCTTGTACGGAAGTGCCTGATTCGCAATGATTTTAAGCTACGTCGTGGTATCCAGGTGTTATTCCATAGGTACACTCATCGTCAGAAAAATAGTTGCACCCAGAAGGACGTGTCGGATTGCAATGCTATTCAGGAGGAAGGTAAAGGTTAGCAGGAACAATAAATGATTAACATTGAGACTGATGTGGGCAATATTTATTGAGCTACAAGCCAATAAGTTGTACGGTTCCTATTGGTGTCCTGCGATAAGCCATCCCATGCAGCCTTAATCTTCTAACGCAGTTCTTGCAGATTGTGCGGTAGGGGTTGAGTGTGGGTAGCACGTGCAATAGCATCCCACACATTTTTAATCGGCGATAGGTCTAGCGATGCGGCTGGCCAAGTCAGAGTATCAGTGCCTTGAAAGCAAGCTCTCGAGACAGTAGCAGTATGCGGACGAACGTTATCCTGTTGGAAAATCGCACCGGAGTGAGCGTTCAGAAAAGGTAAGGCCACTGGTTTCAGGGTCTCATTAACGTAACGTCGGGCTGTCAAAGTGCCTGTAATGAACACCAAAGGTGATCTGGCATCGTAGGCAATTGCACTCCACACCATGACACCAGGCCACGGACGTGTGACGGTCGACAACAAACTATTCAACTTGGCGCTGACCACGGTGCCTCCACACACGGATTCGTTGGTCGTCTCCTCCAAGAAAAAAGCGTTACTCGTCACTGAAGATCACCCGCTGCCATTCTGAGTGGCCCCATGACAGTCTAGCACGACACCATTGCAGTCTTTGGTGACGATGCAATGGTGTTAAGGGCAGTCGTCGTAACAGTCTGCGTGCGTGTAGTCCTACGTCGAGCAGCCGTCTGCCAATGGTGCTGGCACTAATCGGACGATGCATGAAGGGCACTATTGCTCGTTGAATATCCGTAATCGTGGCTGTTTGGTCACTCCGCGCATGTCGGGCAACCCTTCGGTCCCCTCTCTCTCTCCGTGGTTCATCTAGGTCTCCCAGACCCTTCTTATCGCTGCTGCGTGCCCTGTTCTATCTTCTGCCGCCAACAGAATGCTATGGTGATATCGGCACGACCGATATGGAGCTTAATATGACAATAAGAGCATCCCGCTTCTTGGAGCCCGACGATGCGACCTCTCGCAAACTCCTCAAACTGCTCGAATTGCTTCCGAACTTTTCTTCGAGGCATACTTCACTTGCGAAGGATGCAACCAACAGAACAGCACGAGTCAGAATGGCAAGCACGCTCAACAAGACGACCTTATATAGCCGGTCAGGCCCAGGGCTACGACACCCCATTGCTGGCGTCACATGCGCGGCCGAGCGTGATACTTGAATAATTTGCATGTCTCACGATGTGAAACCAAGTTTCATTTTTGTGGGTTTCTTCCTTCTGGGTGCAGCTGTTGTTTTGACAATGAGTGCATTAAAGAACACAATTCCCTGCCTGAAAACTGACCCCAGACCATTGCACCGCCTAAACCAGTTTGTACAATTAACACTAGGCAGCTCAGATCCACCAATTCGTGCTGTTGACTCCATATCTTGGCCCGTACGTGGGCGTGTATTAACCAAAAACGTGATTCATCGGACCAGGGGACCTCCTTCCAGTCCTCAAGGGTCCACTGTTGGTGCCCTCGTGACCACTGTAGATAAATCTGTGGGGTTTTAACAGAGGTGAAGAAGGGGATGTCTATTGTTATAGCAAATTCGCGCGGATGTGCGGCGGGCTGCGTATGCTGAAAATTTCCTCTGGATACCACTGTTGTACTGCACGGTTACTTGACGCCGCGGAGCTCGTCTGTTACCTGGCACAATCCTCCCCAGCCGCCATTACCCAAGAACATCGAGCCGTTTTCTCCCGTAGGAAGGTCGCTGTTTGTTTTTGTGTACCACACATTATTAGGGCAGTAATTTTATTGCGGGGGAAAAAAAGGTAATACTCGCGGGGCTGTCGCGGAGTAAAACGTGAAATTTCGCGAAATACCGCATTTCCTCAAAAATTCGGCTTTCGGGCTTCTTCCCCACGCTTTGGATATGTAAGATGCGTTTTCTGGCACAAAAGCGGTTATATTCGCAAAAGGAATTTCGTACTTATTAACGCACTGAAGTATTTCCTCGCTGACTGCTGTAAAATGTACGGATTCGAAAGTGATGCACTCGAGGAAGGTTGCATTCAAAGAGGTTTTACAGCATTACAGTTTTCAACATTCGTTTCAGTTGATGAAACAACAGGAATATTCAAAATGTACCTATCTTTCGAATCAGTTGTTCCGTCTGATAAGAAGCTTATACCGAATAATTTGCATTTAGAATGGACCCAATATCTTTCAACGAATTTTCCAAGTAATTTTTTAATGTAGGGTCATCCAGTTTGAAAAGTAGGATGTTAGCTGCACAAAACGCACCAATTAATTTCGAAAATTCAGTTGAGCGATGCTGTTCTTGTTTAGTTCTTTTCTCAATTAATTCATCAACACATTTCTGAATTTTTTTCGGTTAACTGCACTACACAAATGTTTCTTTATGCAACTTGCTTGCTAAATGTTTTTCACAACTGTCCTTTCTTGAAAAAATCCACTGGTATGCTGCAATACGAACATAACAATAGAATTTTGTTCACGTGAAATGTTCCCTTGCAAAATGTTATTTGCTGCTTGCATCTTTCAGATGCACTTATTTTACTCACGTGACTCATTCTCAAAATTAACAAACAATATTTAGGAGCTTTATAAACTAAATACTCACACGAAAGCACAAAAATTTGTTAAGTAAAGTGTCTGCGAAAGTCAAACACTTTCTTCTGTGAGCTACTTTTCGCAGCTAAAACTACACTGCTGGACAATTGCTAAGGACGGATCCTAAACGGCTATATAGCGCATAAAAAAGTAAGTGTGGTTGGATGCCAAGTAAAATAAAATAATGTCAGAATGCCAGGACATTACAAGAAAGACAATTTATTGTGCTCTGAAATCCAGAAGGCTTTGGAACGTGTTCAAGGGACAAACAGGCCATTTTGTGCAGAATACGTAAACGTGAAAAAAATGCAATTACCGTCCGCAGGCGTTCCGGCGTAAGATGTCAATACGGGATATGGTCACCATGGAGGGCGATGTAAGATTCCACACGTTGTGTCATGCTTTGCACAACATTATCAAACAGTTGTTGGGGTAATTTATCCCATTCCTCTGTCAGTGCACGGATGAGGGTGTCCTTGTTTATTGGAGGGCATTGGCGACCAGCAAGACTCCTCCCCAAAGCATCCCACACATTTTCAATGGGATTCAGATTTGGAGAACGTGCTGGCCATACGAGGTGTTCAATATCCTCGCTCTCAAGACACTCCTGGACAGCGACTGTTCGATGACATGTTGGGTTGTCGTCCATGAAAATGAATCTATCACCGAAAGCACCACGGAACATGCGAACATGAGGTAGCAGAACATCATTAATATATTTGGCCAGCCATAGTCCCAGTTGGAAGCACATAGAGGGACGTACGGCCATTGATCATGATGCCAGCCCATACCATGACACTACATGCCGGATATCGGTCCCTTTTCTGTATGTTTGCTGGACAATATGCAGTACCACTATCACGCCAGATCAGTTGTCGTCGACAATCAGACGATAGACTGTATCTACTCTCATCTGAGAAGAGGACAGCAGACCAGTCGTTATCAGTCCAATTGCGATGTTGATGGCACCATTGCAAACGGGCGGTACAGTGACGTCTGGACAATGGGATGCACACAACAGGACGGCGGGCGTATAATCTTCCTTCATGCAAACGTCTGGCGACAGTTTTTCGGGAGATGCGCTTGCCAGTAGCAGCCATAAACTGATTTGCTACCTCACTAGTTGTGCTGCGCCGGTGTCTTTTTGTTGATAGCACTATGTACCGATCTTCTGCAGGTATCGTACTGCGAACACGACCTCCCCCGTGACGTTTGATACACTCTCCATATGTTTGAAATGATTTTCAAAGCCTTGAAACAACACTGTGGCTGACGTCGAACTCCCTGGCAACATCTGTTATTTTTCGCCCTTTTTTCAATCTTGCCAATAATACGGCCACGCGTAAAATCATCTAGGTGATGTCGGGAAGACATACTGAAAATTGCAAGTTCGTCAATTGATTCTTTCCTTTTCAACTTTGCGTTTGAACAACAACGGTCAATACGCGTCAAATCCTTTATATCTCTTATCAGCGCTATGACGTCACGAACAAGTTCGGCAATCCAAAATTTGCATACGCACAACACGTGTTACTGTATCCCGCACTTATGCTAATTTCCACATTTTCCTGCCTTCCATTTTATGGTTGCTATCGTTGCTATTGTCATCCGTCCTTAGCAATTGTCCTGCAGTGTACTAACAGAACATCCAGTTTACGGACTGCTAGTGCGGCAAGTTGCTAAGTTCATTCAACTGTAGCGTGGGGGTAGGGACGGAAATCATGAAAGACCACACGTGCATTCTTCAGCAGAATGCATGCGACCTGGAATTACTGTTCAAGCTTGATGGATAAGAGTCTCTTCGTAACGAAAAATCTTGAAGGGTAATTCAAGGTTTTAAGTTCAGGTTTGGTCTTTGGAGTAGCATTACTTTGAGATGAATTTCAACCTTTCAAATATTGAGTTGTCGGAAAAGCCAAGACGTGTTTTAGCCATATTTTGCAAAGGTCATTTATTGCTAGAAAGAACAAAGATAAATCAATGATATAATGCCCGTTTTGTTCAATAACCTTTTGCCATCTTTCAGTGAGCTGCAGAAAGCCTCGTTCATAGAAGGACCTGTCTTTCGTGGCGAAAATCTATACAAGGTGCTAATTTACAGCCTCATCTGAATTGAACGTTATACCACGCAAGGACTATTGAAGAGAGCCAAACAAGTGAAAGTTTGACGGCGCAAGATCAGGCGAGTATGCTGGGTGTGGTAACACATCTCACCCAAGCTCCAATAATTTTTGGCGGGTGATCAAACTTGTTTGTGGTCTCGCGTTGTCGTGATGGACACAACACCTTTACGATGAACGAGCCCTGGACGTTTCTGGATGATGGATTCGTTCAAACTGTCCAATTGCCGACAGTACACATTCGAATTGATTGCTTGGTTCCGTGGTAGGAGCTCGAAAAACACGACACCTTTAAAATCCCACCACATTGAGACCAGAACCTTCCGCTGATGAATATCTGCTTTGGATGTCGTTTAAGGCGAAGCAGCACGTCAGGACCAAGACCGTTTGCGCAGCACATTGTTGTACACAATCCACTTTTCGTCACCAGTTTTCAGTCGCTTTAAAAAAGGATCGTTTTCTTCACGTTTAATGAGCATATCACAGATGTTTATACGCGCCGTCAATTGAGCTTCTTTGAGTTCATGAGGAACCTACACATCGATCTTGCTTACGTATCCCATCTTCTTCAGGTGGTCGTGCACGCTTGAATGATGGATGTTGCAATGTGTCTGCAATCTCTCGTGTCGTGTAGCGTGGGTTTGACTCGATAAATGCCTTCATTTGGTCGTCATAATGCTCAGTGGGCCTCCAGGACCGAGGATCATCGTTGAAGTCAAAATCACCAGCATAGAATTTTGCGAACCACCGCTGGCACTGACGTTCTTTAAGAGCATTATCACCGTACACTTTACGCAACTTTTCCCAAGCTTGACGCGCGTTCTTCCCTTTACGGAAGTAAAACAATAAAATATGGTGAAAATGCACAGTTTGGTCTTCCATCTTCAACTTGATGACAAATCTCCGCAAATCAACCAAATCGCTCACTATTCCTTTTAGACTGCAGTTAGAAGAGGCACCTGTCGAATCCCATAGCGATAACAGAGCTGCGCATGCCTGTAGTACTTCCAAAAACGCCCAACCTCCATCGGGTGCCAAAACACGTCATGACTTTTCCGACAACCCAATAATTTAATATTGTGCCCCTTCTTCTCTCAATTGCTAGTCCTGCAATTTGCTTTTAAAAAAGTGTTGTTATTGTGTCAGAACTTCTGCAGTGTCTCAACGCAATTTATGTCCTGTATTTTGAACATATCTGTCAAAACTTGTTTTGTTTGTCATATTTTTTATTGTAGCTTTATGCTCTGCCAATGTGTTTTAAGTTGTCTGCCTGCCTCTTCCTAATAGCTGAGACTACACTCACGCTTTACGTTGTAGACCACGCCTTCCAAAAGGATGTTTTCTTCTTTTTGCTTTATGTTTGAAAGGTAGTCACTAATTTTATTTTGTAATAATGGAACCAGACTGACCAGAAACTTTTCACTAATTCTCTGCAGTTTTTTAAACAGTCCCTCATGGTAAGTAATTTATCTAGTTTATTGAAACTTTGTTTTAGACTTCTGCTTCTTTTATTTTTTACAAATGATTTTAATGACTTGTAGAGAAATGTAATTATTTTCTTGCAAAACTTTTTTCGAGCGGTTTTTAAAATTTCGGTAGAATTTAGAAGATTTATTTTTGTCAAAAATTGAATGGCCACATTTGTTTTGATGTAATTCGGAAGATTTGACTGATAGCCTAACATTTTATTATTGCTGATAGGTTTTTTTTATAAAATCGTGTTTCAATTTTTTCTTCATTTACTGGTAATGACAAGTCTAAACAGTTGAGCTGATTATTTTCTTTTCATTTCTAGGGTGTTACACACCAACATCACTTTTTCAAAGAAAAATTGCCAGAAAGACTGGAAACAGAGAGAGAGAGAGAGAGAGAGAGAGAGAGAGAGAGAGAGAGAGAGAGAGAGAGAGAGAGAGAGAGAGAGAGAGAGAGAGAGAGAGAGCTCAACTTATTACTTGTCATTATGAGAGAGGGAGAGAGAGTTCAACTTATTAGAATTGTCATTATCAGAGATAGATAGATAGATAGATAGATAGATTGAGCTCAACTTATTAGACTTGTCATTATCAGAGAGGGAGAGAGAGAGAGCCAACTTATTAGATTTGTCATTATCAGAGATAGATAGATAGATAGATTGAGCTCAACTTATTAGACTTGTCATTATCAGAAAGAGAGAGAGAGAGAGACAACTAATTAGACTTGTCATTATCAGAGAGAGAGAGAGAGAGAGAGAGAGAGAGAGAGTCAACTTATTAGATTTGTCATTATCTTTGTCATTATCAGAGATAGATAGATAGATAGATTGAGCTCAACTTATTAGACTTGTCATTATCAGAGAGAGAGAGAGAGAGAGAGAGAGAGAGAGAGAGAGAGAGAGAGAGAGAGAGAGAGAGAGAGAGAGAGAGAGAGAGAGAGAGAGAGAGAGGGAGAGAGAGAGAGAGCCAACTTATTAGATTTGTCATTATCAGAGAGAGAGAGAGAAAGAGAGCTCGACTTATTAGAGTTGTCATTATTAGAGATAGATAGATAGAGAGAGCTTAACTTATTAGGCTTGTCATTATGAGAGAGAGAGAGAGAGAGAGAGAGGAGAGAGATCAACTTATTAGACTTGTCATTATGAGAGAGGGAGAGAGAGCTCAATTTATTAGGATTGTCATTATCAGAGATAGATAGATAGAGAGCTTAACTTATTAGGCTTGCCATTATCAGAGAGAGAGAGAGAGAGAGAGAGAGAGAGAGAGAGAGAGAGAGAGAGAGAGAGAGAGAGAGAGAGAGAGAGAGAGAGAGAGAGAGAGCTAAACTTGTTAGAATTGTCATTTTCAGAGATAGATAGATAGATAGATAGAGGAGAGAGCTCAACTTAATAGACTTGTCATTATGAGAGAGGGAGGGAGAGCTCAACTTGTTAGAATTTTCATTATCAAACATAGATAGATAGATAGATAGATCGCAACTTATTAGACTTGTCATTATCAGAGAGAGAGAGAGAGATCAACTTATTAGATTTGTCATTATCAGAAAGAGAGAAAGGAAGAGAGAGAGAGAGGGGGGGGCAATATTAGGTGATCTGAAAGGTTGGTATGTGCCTCGTGAATGGCTGTGAGGAAAGGTAAGGATACTACCCGAAAATTGGGCGTATAAATAATATCCTTACATTCTTTTGTAAAACCCTATAATTTTGACATTTTCGTAACTCATTAAGTCTAGGAATAGCCTGTGGTCAATTATTACAAAGGAAATTCAATGTAGTATAAACGAAGAATAATATATAATATCATTGTAACACCCATTATTCGGCTATTTAAGATTTGCTCTAACTCTTTCCGACTGTGTCTAAATTTACTTTGCTGTCAAGGTGAAACGCCACTCTGTTGAAGCTCGTCTTTACAACCGTTCTAAAATATTAAACCAGCATGGAAAGTGAGGAACAGTTGCTGTCTTCAGAAGCTGAGTTCCATTCGTCAGTACGTCGGAGCAGAATTACAGGAACAATCAACTCTTAACAGCGAAGGACTAGGAGTTCCATTAGTCTTAATGACCACACCGTAGGAAGTCATTCCCTACAAACAGTCGAATGCTACCTGCTGGCTTGTTGGATGATGGGGTTCCAGGTAGCCTTGACCCCACACGTTCCCATGCCTCGTGTGACGAAGGCCTGAGCCCTCAGGACATACTCAGCTCGTCAATGAACACGTATCACGGGATACGTAGTACGTAGTAATATACAAACCTGCTGCCGCCGGACACACATACACACACACAGGGTAAGGTTTACTCAATGGGGGACTTGAGACATTGTTGTCTGGTCCCAGTGCAGGGCGCCCGGAAGTGACGTCACGCTACCCGATATCGCAAAACAGAACCAACTCTCTTAATATTGCACGATGACCCTTTTTTTTTTTTTTAAAGAGAAATATATAGGCTGTGCAGATATGCTGACGCCTTTATTTAATGAATGGCTTCTGGTATTTTTGTAGGATCTAAAAACGGGTAAAACAAGAACACGTTATTAAGCGTATAGTACGAAAGTGATCGTTGATACGTAACGTGGTGATGGAAATAACTCCACTGCGGTAACAAATAAAAAAACCCAGCTTCTTTATTAACGCTGAAATCCCCGCCTTAAATTAGAAACAGTAACATAAATATCAAATGCATTTACTTTCGTTTCTGAAAACGTGTACGTTGATTGAAGCCCGAATGTCAAGCACCTGGGCTGGACATGTTGATAGAAGAACTGCCTTATAAGACAGCTTTTTTCCGAAAATTTTGAAAAAGTCAAACTGTATAGGAAGATAGGAAGAGTTTCATTCCAAAAAGTATGCAAAATATATAAAAATTACTTTTTTTTTAAATTGCTGGACAAAAAAAAAAAAGATTTTTTTAATAACTATAGTATTTGAGTTCATTCAAAGTAAATACATTGGAGCCTCGGTTATGCGTTTTTCTAGGAGATGGCCTGAAAAAACGTACAAATGTAAAAAAACGCATAAATGAAATTTAAAAATATTCAATATTATTGTAACACTTTGAATGACTCTAAAAAGAAGAGAAAAAAAAAGAGTGGGTTAAAAAAAATCATAATTTTAGGTTACGCTAATTCATAATGTAATACATACATACATACATACATACATACATACATACATACATACTTTGTTTTCCATCTTGTTTTGTTTTCAAGTCAATATGTCAATTTTGAGTTTTGTATAAATTTTTTATTGTATTTTCATTATGAAACCTAGATTAAGAAAGTCTATACGATATCATATATCCAATATGTATACCGTACATAAAAAGAGCTTATTTTTGAAATCATCATCATCAGCGACCATTATCAATCCACTGCTGGATGAAGGTCTCCCCAAATTTCTTCCGCAATTGTCTGTCTTGGGCCTGCCTCCTCCATTTCACTCCAGCATACTTTCGAATTCCATCCTTCCATCTCCCATGGGGTCTTCTTCTGGGTCTTTCCCTGTCCCTCGGAATCCAGTCTAAAATTTCGGTTGTCCATCGGTGGTCCGTTCTTCTGTCAACATGTCCAGCCCATTGCCATCTCAGTGATTTCACTCTGGTCATGATGTTGTCCACTCCTGTCATTTTCTTTATCCACAAGTTCCTCTTCTTATCTTTCCTGGTTACACCAAGCTTGCACCTCTCCATGCTTCTTTGAGTTGTCTGCAGTCTTCGTATGTCTTTTTTAGTTAAGGTCCATATCTCTGCTCCATACGTAAGTACTGGCAGGATGCATTGATTAAACACTTTTCTTTTGAGACATAATGCCATACTGCTTTTAAAAATTGTACTCTTTCTTCCAGTCGCTCTCCATCCAAGTTTTATACGTCGATTAATTTCTTCATCAATGTGACCCTCACTCGATATCTGCTGTCCAAGATAAATGTAGGAATCGGTTGTCTCAAGCTTTTCTCCATCAATCGATAAATCTTCGTTTCTTGTAAAATCATTGTACATCACTTTTGTCTTCCGAAAGTTCATTTTTAATCCCACTTCTTTACTCTTGTCAGCAAGTTCTTGGATCATACTCTGCAGCTCTGAAGGGGTAGTTGAAAAGATGACTACGTCATTAGCAAAACGAAGGTGTTTTAAGTAATCTCCATTAATCTTTATCCCTTTGTTTTCCCAGTTCAATGATTGAAAGACATTACTAGGTAATAAATCCGAAGACCATTTTCTTTAGTATTCAATAACACTACTGCATATTCTTTACTTATAAGCATAGCTCTTTTCAAAGTACTTTGTTCACTAGTTGCTTTAGCATTAGTGCCGAGTACATTATTCACTAATCTTTGCTTGTTTCATTTTTTTTTTTTTGATTTAGGGAAAGAAGAGAACTGTTGTTGTTCGAATGAAAAAAAAAATACTGTGAACAAAACAAGAGAACTGTCGCTTAATAAATTTTTGAAGCGTCGTCTATTTCATGGATGAAAAAAAAAAAAAAAAAAAAAGAAAAATGCCGTCTCAATTCTTCAACGGGGAGCGACTGGGGCGATCGCCCCTCCCCTACAGACTGTTTCTTTTTAGAAGGCCAAGATCGTAAATATTTATTTTTGTAAATATGTAGTAGTAAATGCACTGATTTTCATAAGAGTTTTCACAAACATTAAAATATGCATTGAATTTGGATTGCATGTTCTGTTCTAGCTTCACAGAGAGAGAGAGAGAGAGAGAGAGAGAGAGAGAGAGAGAGAGAGAGAGAGAGAGAGAGAGAGAGAGAGAGAGAGAGAGAGAGAGAGAGAGGGGGGAGAAAAAGGGGTAGAGGGAGAGAGAGGAAGAGAAGGAGGGAGGGAGGGAGGGAGAAAGAGAGTGAGAGAGGGAGGAAGAGAGAGTGAGAGATGGAGGGGAGAGACAAAGAGAACAACAGAAGGGGAAAGAGAGAGAAAGAGAAGGGGGAGAGGAAGGGAGAGAAAGAGAGGGAGGGAGACAAAGAGAGCGAGAGAGAGGGAGGGAGAGGGGTAAAGAGAGGAAGGGAGAGGAAGAGAGAGAAAGGAAAGGAGAGGAAGAGAGAAGAGGGATAGAGATAAAGAAAGAGAGAGAAAGATAGGGAGAGAGAGGAAGGAAGGAACAGAAATATATAAAAAACTTTAACGAGTTTCAGAAACAGAGGAAGCTGAGAGGGAGGGAGAGGGGTAAAGAGAGGAAGGGAGAGGAAGAGAGAGAAAGGAAAGGAGAGGAAGAGAGAAGAGGGATAGAGATAAAGAAAGAGAGAGAAAGATAGGGAGGGAGAGGAAGGGAGGGAACAGAAATATATAAAAAACTTTAACGAGTTTCAGAAACAGAGGAAGCTGAGAGGGAGGGAGAGGGGTAAAGAGAGGAAGGGAGAGGAAGAGAGAGAAAGGAAAGGAGAGGAAGAGAGAAGAGGGATAGAGATAAAGAAAGAGAGAGAAAGATAGGGAGGGAGAGGAAGTGAGGGAAAGGAAGGGGGAGAGAGAAAGAGGGGAAGAAAGGAGAGGGAGAAAGAGAGGGTGAGAGGGGACAGAAATATATAAAAAACTTTAATGAGTTTCAGAAACAGAGGAAGCTGAAAACTTCTTTTTATTATTGCATCAATTTTTATTTCGACTGATCGTGAAAAGCAAAGGGTGTGCTTTGTTTAATGTAATATTTCCAGAAACTTCTGAGAGAAAATCGCCAATAAGACAATGAATAACGCTGGAATGACTGGATGAAGTGAAGTAAATGGAAGTTTCTTTGAAAAGAAGTGGGAGTCATCGTGAAAGAATGAAGGAATATTTTAATGAGGAATTTCCAATCATACTGCATATGAGTGATTGGATGACTCAAGCTGAAAATTTTTATATTAAATTAAGCCGTCTGAATAGAAGGGATAAAATTTGTTTTGAAAGATTGTATCCAGACTTGATATTTAAAAGGCCAGGAGCTCGTTTGAATCGCGAAGCAGGGAACTGAACGCCAGAAAAAAAAGGGTTGATTCTTGCTGTTTTCCCGCTTTAAGATTTAAAAAATTAGCGCAGTTCTTTTTTTTTCTTTTTAGTGAAGAAAGTTTTTAAAAAAGCCATGCAATGCCACGAAAGGACAGCTCTGCCAGTGTGTGTTTGTGTGTGTGTGTGTGTGTGTGTGTGTGTGTGACAATTCCATAAAGTCTCTGTATCAATTTTTACTTTTGACCAGCGCAAACGCATCCCCTTCCCCTCAAGGTTTGCCTCTGGATTCTCCACTGGTTGTAACAAATCGGGTAACGTATAAAAAAAAAAAAGCGCATTTTTGATAATCTGAAATATAAAATTTAACGTACATAGCTGAATTGAAAAAAGCGATAAAAACTACAAAACTACAGTAAAATATCGGGACTAGCGCATCAGAATTACGTATGGAACTTTTAAACGCATGACTGAGATTCTAATTGGAAGAAGATGCCGTCAATACACGATTAATGATATTAAACGTATTTACACACAGAGTAAAACGTTCAATTACTTAAAATAAATAAAATACAAGATCTTTCAGAGTGCCCAGCACTCCATCCGCAGGTAAAAATACCAGCGGTAGGACCAGACGTACGAATTATATATGTTACCGTTAAAGCGTATAAATTCAGTTATTTCATAAAATACCTAGATATTTCATGAAATAACTGATCAAGTTAGTTAAATAAATTAATAATTCCACACTTTAACTAGTTATTCTATGAAATAACTAGGCATTACATAAATTAACCAATGATAGACAGTTAAAATGTAAAATAAACAATTTGACTTAATTATACAGCATACAAAATGTTATTTATATAAAGACACAATAAAATCATTTGTTACAACAGGGATTACTAAATGGCATTCGGAATTGCACAGAACATTATTTCCAAAACAAATACATTTTTTGTTGACACACTGCGTTTTACATAAACATTTTTAAAATCCCTGACCGGTACCTAAACTTTGAGCTGTAGCAACCGACCGGAGTGATTTCTCTATTTCCGGCACTTCTTCGATCTGAATTAGTTTTTGTTCACAGACGCCGAACTGGGATCGGGAATACAGCTGTTTTATGCGGCCGTTTCTTGTTCCCAATTGAAAAAAACCTTCTTCGGTTATTTTCATGCTAATAGCTAAAATAAATCTGGCGTCACCCTTCCTCTGTCAACTTCAGGTACTGGGATACGGACTGTACGCCCCACAGAGGCTTACAGTCCGTATCCAGTACCTGAAGTTGACTTGAGAAAATAACTTTAACACAATACCTGACACATCGAAGCAGCGTTAGACGCACAGCAGCCGGCACATGGAAGCAATCACCTAACTTGAATGAACTGGCGCCAACACGCCAACAGTTGCACAACACACTAGACGGTCTACCAAACAAGTCCACCCCTACGGTCTGGAAGAGTTCATAAATTCAGTAGGGGTGGAAGGTAAATGTGTTTCTCGTTGATGTTCTGAGAGTCTGGCGCAAAAAAATATTCGGCTACAGTAATCTCTATATATTAAGTTCAGCAAATTATCATTAATTACAGAAATATTGCGTGTAAATGAAAGTAATACTTTCCATATTCTTAAACGAAACATAAAAGTATTTTATTATATAACACTTTATAGTGGGTTGAAAATGGTGTGCTATTTCTGACCAGTGGTTCTCACTTTACAGCCTTTTGAATTTGGGATTTATTTACTCGGTTATTTTACACTTTAACGGGGTGTAGATCGTTATTCTATGAAATAATTAGTTAAACCATAGAATACAAATGAGTTTTACGCTTTAACTGACTTGATCAGTTATTTCATGAAATAACTAGGTATTCTATGAAATAACGGATTTCATACTTTAACGTAACATATACACAAAATCAACAGACGTCAAAGACGTAAGGAGATGAGTATATGCACGCGTGATTCAACGTCTCATAATCGATAGCCGTATTGAATTGGCACAAACAGGAATATAATCTTAATCGAATGAGTGCAAAAGGAAAAAAGCAAAACAAAAACATATGTCACAATAAGAAATGGAATATATACATTGTACATACATGATCATTGAGTCCACATCCGGTGAAATAATCCTGTCCATTGCATCGGTATGAAGCGTAGGGAATCATCTTTGCAACAACGAGGACCCTAGGCGTGTATGTACACACTTTCAGTCAATAACAGAGATCTACGCGTAAATGGTGATGCCAAAACAGCAACCTGGTTCCAGTCCTGGTAGTGAGTACCGGAATCGGCAATGCGAGCAAGTGAAGCGGACTCAAAGTTATTCTTAATAAAATACTTGTGTTCGACAATTCTCGTTGGTAAGGGGCGCATGGTAGATCCTATGTAAGATAGTTCAACAGCCGAAATGTCCAAAGGTCTTAGTGAGATGCAGTACAAACCATGGCGATTCAACACAGGAACATAATCGCGATCTTTCTTTACCAATGACATGATATTCCTGCAGGTAGTTCCAAAATCCAAATTGTACTTTTTTGCACACATTTCTGAGCGATGAAGAAACACTCGGCAAACGGTCGGTGCAACCCACAAACCGTGTTGGCCTGACTTCCCTACTGAGAGTAGTAATATCAGACTGAAGTAACTTGTTAACGATTTTACGAACATCACCTCTATTGCATCCGTACGTCCTGGCGATGTCGTAGATGAGATCAAGTTCTTGACGTCTCGAGCGTACACTCGATGAGTGTGTGAATTAACGCCTCACAAGGAATTGTATCGAGGCGAGTTTGTACTTCAAGCGATAGGAAGAGTTTTTGGGGATTATGGCAAACGTGGCAATTAGTTTCTGGTACACGGAATACGAAATACTATTGGTGAAAAGGTTGCGTTTTATCAAAGTATCTAAAAATGTGAGGGTTCAGTCAGATTCATACTCAATGGTAAAATTAGTAGAATGATATTGAGCTGACAAAACATCAGCAAATTGTGATACGGCCAAAAGATAAGAATGTCATCGACGTATCTAATGCATAACGTCGGTTTAAGTGAACACACATTAAAAGCTCTACTCTCCAATTCCTGCATAATGAACTCGGCCAAAACGGGAGAGAGGGTCGAGCCCATGGGTGCCCCTCCCGTTTGGAGGTAATACACACCTCCGAATACAAAGTATGTGCGCTTCTGGATCAAGCGTAGAGCGGCGAGATCTCAAGAGCTGTAAAGCAATTAAGAGCAACAAGACGTGATTCAATGATGGAATGAACTTCATCAATCGGATCGGAACGCTCGGAAACAAGGACTCTACGTCTAGAGACGCCATCAGGAAAGGGGTTTCACAGGATTGGAAAGAAACAATATTCTCAATGGCCCGAGTGGTGCTGGAGACGGAATATGGAGAATCAGCAGTAAGAGTCTTAAGAAATATTGCAAGAGCTTTTTCCAATGGCTGTGTTGGACTGGAATAACCAGACAGAAGAGGTCGAACAGGTAAGCCTTCCTCATGAGTTTTCAGTTGACCGAACAACCCCGAAAAACGAGGGCCAATGGTCGCGGCTATGAGATCCTTGATGGCCGGTGGTAAAGCTCCATGATTTTTGAGTTTTGCAACTGCGGCAATAGTGACCGACGTGGGGCCTAAAGAAATAACTTCATGTGGAATCTTGTCAGTAGCATCGAGCATTTTTTCAACATAGTCACACTTTTTCTTGACAACAATTTGTTGGGTCTTATCGGCCCTGATAATAGAAATGTCAGGATTAGAGCGTAGCGCTTTAAGTTGAACAATCTCCGACTTGAACTGATGAAAGTCTGGATTCTTCCGCATTATTTGACGCCTTCGTATAGCTCTAGACACATTAGAACAAGCACAATCCCTCTCCGCTTCAGGGAGAGATTCGACAATACCTTCAAACTGGGGGATGACACTGAACTTGTTAAGCCCAGCAGACGGGTATACGAAAACTTCGGGCCCCTATTCAAGGCTCTGACTTGAACTGGATTTAAATCAAAACCACTAAGATTAATGAACGACGGACGGTTAATATAGGCACCAGTCGTAACCCGGGTGGGGAATTCATCAATGCAAAAATCCACGTTACTAGCAACAAGGAAACGCAATTTCTTAATGTGTCGGGATTGCATAGTTTGAACAAGGTTTAACAACATGGCAGAAAATAAAATTAATGCTCTGTCTAAAAGGGCAGGACTGGCTGTGCTCGTCGGGACCAAGTCAAATATGCACTATCAATATTTCTATCTGTTCTGCGCAGTCTGTCCGTCCGTCAGTATAAGAAACGATATCTCAGCTTCAAATAATCGGATAGAAGACATTCTTTCGGCATTTGATGGAGAAATAAAGATGTGCACAAGAATTTCGTCATTTCTGTCCTTCCGGGCATTAATATTTTATATCGAATCCACTCATTGGGTACTGGATGAATGTTTTTGACTCAAGGGAATGGATCGGCGTTTTATACGCAATCCACTTAAAGGGCAGTGGATGGATGCATCGATTCCAATGCAAGGAGTCGATACGTGAATGAATTGTACAACAATGCTCGGATACGGGGACGCCAGGGTTTCTACTAGAATCTCGCAAGTCCGTTTAGAATCCCACAAAAGAGCACGCGGCACATACCCTTTTCGTGATACACATCTCACAGATTTTGATATACTTTAGCTGATCCGATCGAATGGTGGTATTCTGAAAACAATAAGCCGAAACGCGTACTTCGAGTCTCATTCGCAATTATCTAGACTCTCCATAATGCCTGCATGTAAGCCTTGAATGCATTATTCCAGAATTTTCATTAGCAAAATCAGAAACACACCTGAGCTGCGTTTGAACTTTTACTTTAATAATGTCTATCAGTTCGGTCTTATCCTTTAGAACCTACGACGACCCCGAGGTTGGAAGTTGTGCTCGTATTTTCTCAAGTGAACGAAGTGAGCTCACGGAGATGGTATTTTTCTGTGTGATTTAAGTTTAAAACAAATTTATCCTTGTGTGCGTGTGTAAAACATTCTCCGAAAAAGGATATCCTTTTATTTTAAATAGCTGTCTGCAAAAAATAAATTTAATACGATTTTTGGCGCGTAATCTTTAAAAGTTATAGGCAGGAACACGTTTACTTAAGGCTTCGCTACCGTATGTTGCAACAACTCTGGCATTATGCAGTGCATATCTTGTTGTTGTTTTTCTTCCTTTTTTTTTTTTAATTTAAGAACACAATAAGCAAATAGTAATGTCATGTTGCTGTTCTTCTGTTGGGCCAGTACAACGATATGATTCAGCGTTTTAAGATATACATTTGCTCCATTTTGCAGCGACTGCAAATGAATGAAACGAGGCACTCATGAGAGGAATAACAGTGCTGACATGCTGGATAAAAGCAAAGGAAATCTTGAAAAAAGAAAAGCAGATCCTTAAGGATTGTCGAATGAGTTAATTCAGGTAAAGTTCAATAATTCTGATATCAGCTTTAGTTTTTATTACACTAAAATGTTTTCTGAAATTCACGAGCCACTTTCCATCATCCCTTTCGTGAATTAGCGAAGCATATTTCTGATACAACCTTTTCCGTGAAATGACGGAAAGAAACCTGAAATTTCACGGATTTTTCGTATCACGGGAAAATTCTGAATTTTTAGAAATCTTTCCGCAATTTCTTTTTATATTGACGGTTAGTTACCGTTTTAGAGATGTGCTAACGGAAAATTCTAAATTTTTAGAAACCTTCCGCAATTCCTTTCGTATAATAACGGAAAAACTCCGTTCTCACTTTTTCCGTATCCGTATGACGAAAAATTACCTGCAATAGGAGCGATTGTGAAAATACTTGAGGTTTGATTAACTTTTAAATTTCAATCGTCTGTTGAATTTTGAAGTTCCGTAGTGAGATCGGATATTATAGATAGTATATATCGCGTGAATTTTGTTTATTGTGGTGCAGGGTATTTCTTCTCCTCTCACCCATTTTATGCACCAGCTATTCATTATATATTGTGTTACAGATGATTATACGATATCTATGTGTCAGTCTCTGGATTCCTTAAGAGAAAAGCTATTATACACTACCTACCAACAAGTAATTGGACACCCCTGCAATCGACGATATCTGCGGTCCTGATACACGTCACGGCCTCCGCCGTTAAATATCGTGTGGAAAACAGCAACGCAACCAGTCGAATGCAAGATGCCACGCAAGTCGGAGCTCTCTGATTTCGAGAAAGGTGTAATCGTCGGGTATCACAGAAATGGCCCATCCATACGTCACATATACAGCGAGTTGAAGTATCCAAAATCGACAGTGGCCTACGTGATTGGAAAGTGGAAGATGAGAGGTGACTGTCAGAATGTGCCACCACCCGGCAGACCCACAAAACTGGGAGTTAGAGACCGACGGGTTCTGGCCAGAGAAATTCGGAAGAACCGCACCAAATCGATAGGCCACATCCGCGAGAAGTTTCAACAGGCATCCGGGAGTGTTCTATCTATGAATACCATCCGTAAGGAAGCCCATTTGCTTGGTTATCATGGACGTGCTGCCGTCCACAAGCCTTTGATCACCAAGTCCAATAGCGCTGCTCGGCTAACGTGGTGCAAAGAACGTCGACAGTGGACCGTTGAACAGTGGAAACAGGTTCTCTGGAGCGACGAATCAAGGTTCACCCTCTACCGTTCTGATGGCAGGGTCTGGGTTTGGTGTCTGCCTGGAGAACGCCTCCTGCCGGAATGTATTGTGCCAACTCTGAAGTTCGGCGGCGGTGGAATTGTGTTATGGGGGTGTTTCTCCTGGTATGGCACGGGACCCTTGGTCGTAATTCCTGGTAGATTCAACGCCGAGACCTACTACACCTTTTTGGATGACCATGCGCTTCCTACGTTGTGGCAGTTTTACGGGGTGGACCCATGTTACTTTCAGGATGACAATGCCACCTGTCATGTTGCGAGGTCCACCATGGCTTGATATGGGGACAATGGGGTTAATCGAATGGACTGGCCTGCGCACAGCTTGGACCCCAACCCTATCGAGCACCTCTGGGACGAGTTGGAGCGTCGACTTAATGGGTGCCCTCACCGTCCGAAATCGGTAAAGGAACTGACCTGTCTTCTCCAAGCCGATTGGGAAAATTTGTTTAAAAAACGGGCCCTTTTAAAAACGGAAATTTCGTTAAAAAATGGAAATCTACCGGCAACTTTGCTGCACGTTATTTTCAGAAATTTTCCGTGAATTGACACCACTTATTTTTTACAGGGTATATCGATTGATTAAGAGAGTAATGTTTGTAATACAGTGTAACTTGGATAATTCGAAGCTGAAGGGTCCACAAAAATAATTCGAATTATCGACAAATTTGAATTAGGCAAGTTTGAATATGGGCATATTCAAGTACTGTAAAAACTAACATATTTATTCATAACATACAAAAAAAAATACAATACCGTAAATTTACAATTTTTTTGTGAAAAAAAATGGGAAATTTTGGCCTGCTTCTTAGAATTTATGTTATGGGTAAGGCTAAATTCCTCAAGTTTATCAAATGAATGAAATAGAGAGTCACTTACATTCTGCTGTCCCTCAACAAACTTCTTTAACTGTTGGAGGTGAATCAACGCATCTACTGAATTTGAAAGGCGCTCTTCAGGAAATTCTGGCCGTTCCAGTTCTTCATCTGAAGATACACAGCAGGTTTTCTTATTCGTAACATTAGCCAAGATCTCATCATCTGTGAGCTCACCACAAACAGCTAAATTGTCATCAAAGCTCACAAAAGCCTCATACGGTACATCACGGCCTACGTCTTCCCAGTATTCTACAGTGGGTATGATCTCCTGGCCACCAATACCTTGATGTAGTTGAGACTCATCATCGCGGTGCTGGAAGTCTGCTTTTCCGAAGCAGTTGGCTATAGTTTCAGGTTCAACTTGTTGCTTCATCCAGAACAGTAAGTACCCATTTTAAAAGGTAATTGTTGAAAATACGAGATTACGAAAATGGGGGTTTCTTCGAATTAAACAAAAAAAGTTCGAATTAAATAAATTTTTTAAACATTATTTACATATAAAATTCAAGGCACCAAATGAAAAATTCGAATTAACCAAGAATTCGAATTAAAAACGTTCGAATTAGACAAGTCACACTGTACGAAAGGTAGTAATCATTTTGTTAAAAGTTAACCCTTCCGAAAGGATTTTGTCCTTGATTTAAAAGTGCTATAGTTTTCAGTCTAACAGCCCAGATTCTTATGTGAAAAAACTGCAGTTTGCCCGCCCTGCGGCTCTTTATGCCAATGCTGCACTTACCCCGAATGTATTTTTCTAAACAATTGCTCAACGAGCAACAATTGTAAGTTTTTGTGTGATATCACTTTCACAATAAATAGACCTTAATTTCTCTCGTTTTTGAACCATACGTTTATTTCTACAAGGTTGAGAACGAAAGAAAAAATCCATTACCGCCATTTTTTCCCAGTGACTAACCTTTCTCACTTTTATCCAGCAAAAGTTTTAGAACACAGAGAGATCTTTAAAAAATACCAAAACATAATTTTGGTATTTTTGAAAAATCTCTCGTTACGTCGTTAAATTTGATATGAATTAGAAAGAAACAGATAGTCATATATTGAACGTTTTAACACTTTTTCATAAATGCAACTCGTAATGTTCTCTGTAAAAGCACTTAATTTATGTAAAATAATATAAACATTCCTATTTAACGATAGCAGCTCACAGAAATTTAGACCCTCTGAAGTCGGCTTTCGTGCGTATGAACTTTGTAGCACTGCATGTCTTCCATTTGAGCGCCATGCTTCGTGTCTTCTCCCTTTGTCTTCCCGACTTTTAGCTTCAAGAAGTGGTAGCTCAAATTGGGCTCTCTCTGCTATTATGGGCACTTTCTCATTGCCTTCTAATGTATGACGTTGCTGACTCCATAGCTGGAAGGTTAAAGCCAAGGACAGCGACTACCATTCATGATTGAGATGAGGGGGGGGGGGATTTCTTTCATAGATGGACCGCAATAACTTAATCAAATATAAATTTGGCTTCTTAAATGGAAAGTGATAATTGTAGCAGTAATCTCACGTTTCTCTCATGTCACAACCCCCAACACATCTGAAAATATAGTGTTTCAGAAAATGAGATTAAATTTATCAAAAATATAATTCGTGGTTTTAAAACAGGCAGTAAAGCTACCTGAAATTAAAAGCAGAATTACTTTTATTTATTCTTTCCAGAACGTTTTTTTTTTATTTACACTCACGGACAATGAAATTTGCGTACCAAAAAGGAAGCATCGGATTGAACTGAAATTTTACGAACGTAATGATACAGATGAATGATACTCATGATGGCAAAAACAGAGCTGCAGGACAATTATAGACGGATCTGTGGCACGCAGTCCGGTCATCTTCAATAGCGCGTCGCACCGCCTCGTGCGGCGATGCTGCAATACGGTCCGGCATGGGGGCGAACGGACGTCTGATGTTGTGTTACGACAGACTGGCCCCGACGTGTTGGATGGTGTGCTCCAAATCCCGGATAGTGCGGCACTGCGGCAGCTGGCGTTTCAACTGGTCCCACACATGCTCCATAGGGGGTCATGACCGGGGAGCGGGAAGTCCATTGAAGTGTCTGGACATGAAGTAGGCAGTGCTGGGCAACAAGAGCCGTGTGCGGGCGGGCATTATCCTGCTGGTATAGCGCACTTGGAATCCCGGCCAGGAATGGGAGCACATGTGGCCGTAAGGTCTCATCCACACACCGCTAGCCCGTCAATGATCCACGTACCACTACTAGAGCTGATCGGCTATTGTAGACAATGGCTCCTTAGACTAAAATACCTGCAGTGGGAGAGGTGTGGTGTTCGATAGCGAGGTTAGGATTGTGCCGTTGACCCCGGACCTCCACACCCGAACACGATGATTATCTGTCCCCAAAACGAAGCGGCACTTATCGCTGCGTTCCCAGTCTGTGGCATTCCACGTCGCTCTGGCCTGGCACCACACGTAATGGGTGCTGGGATCGCAGATTCACTTCCGCGAGGCGTCGGGAAATGGTTCGTGGGCACACAGGAGCCGCTACATCTGCCTGTATAGTTGACCGGGTCCCCGTGGGATCCGTTCGTGCCTGGCGCACGATCCGTCGATCCTCTCTACCAGTGGTCGTCCTAGTCCGTCCGGAGCCGTTCCGCCGTGTAGCAGTGCCGTCACATGTCCACTGCTCTCAACAAAGTCGGACGGTATGGTCAGAATGATCCACGTGGCGGGTTATATGGCACGCCGACCACCCTGTGGTTTTCAGTCCGATGATCAGGCCTCTTTAAAAGTCCGTAAATTGCGTAAATAGACGTCTCTGGCGTCTACCCGGCATTCTTGCCACTCTGTACTCTTGTTTGCTTCGGCCGGCGCTTTTCGCTTTCATGGAGCATCGACTACACGCCGGTTTATAAGGCTGCCGGTTCGTGCTTGCAGCGCCACCACAGGATGTGTGGTCATGCGCACTCGCATCAAATGTGGTTCATTTGCATACCATTACGCATTCTAAGTATTTGCAAAGTTTCGCGGTTGTAGCATGTTTTCTTCTAGGTGCGCAAATTTCATTGTCAGTGAGGGCATAAGTAAGAAGGCGAGAGGCGGAATGGGAAGAAGGGGTGGGGGATAAGGGAAAGGTAAAGACACCGCTTTTTCCTGTCCTTTTTCAATCGGCACTACACCACTGCTTCCACTTTCTTAGAATGTTTTACAATAACAAATGTTAACGAGAGCATGTTTAACACATTTTTAAATAAATGAAAATAACGATAAAGAACGTTCCCCGCTTCAGGTTTATCCAATTTTCGAGTTTTGTAGTTAGACACATATATGAATGAAGAATCGCGGAATTTCTGTGCCTAGAAAAGAAAAGCTGATTTCCCTATACCATGTGATTTAACGATCTATTTTTCGCTAATTTCTGAAAAATCGGGAACTTTTGACCTCCATGCTGTTAACAGGGTGAAATAGTCGTTGCTGGGTGGAGACAATGGTGCTTTGGTGATAGCAATCATGCTGTTTTTTCAGACATTTTATCTCATTTGTATGGAAATAGCGTCCAGTGCCCATTTAAGGAGACAGGGGCCTGGGCAGTATTTTGGGGGCCCCAGTGATTACTCAAGTTATGAGTATAATGGCTGTGGAATAAATCTCACTCCTGTGCCCTGACCTTTGACCCCATTTCGATGATATTCAAAAGAATTGACTCATTTTATCGCAATAGAAGAGTTTTTAGTCAAGTTATGAGGATAATGGCTGTGGAATAAATCTCGCTCATGTGCCCTGACCTTTGACCCCATTTCGATGATATTAAACAGAACCGGTTCATTACATTTCCGGAACAACATGATAAAGTTTTGTCGCAATCGAAGCATTTTTACGTAAGTTATGACACATAAGGGCGATGGAATGGATCCCCTCCTATGTCTTGACCTTTGACCCCATTTCACCCATTTTCAATAGGGTTCCTTCCCAGGTTGTCCACCACCATATACTAAAATTTCATCGAAATCGAACTTCACACGAGTTATCGTGCGGAAAGACAGACATACAGACTGACAAAGATGGAGCATATACGCTTCTTCAACCTACGGTTGGAAAGCGTAAAAAAATGAAAAAATGCTGAAAAAATGCGTGGTTGAAAAATGGCCACCAGTTTTCAACCACGCCTGCAATCCTCCGGGTTCAGCTTGTTGAAATTATATCAAAGTAGTGAACAAAACAATATGATACAAATATCATGATTCGAACGAATGCTTAATGTATGAAAATTTTCCCAATTACAAATGTATATGAAACATCTGTAATGCTTTCGAAAGATTTGAGGGTAGACTAGGGGAGACTATTTTTTCGCGGACTCCTTCCAAAAAGAAGGAAATTAATTTTTTTCCTTTTTCACAAGGGAGTTCCTTGTAGTTTTTGCTGTGCTATCTGCAAAACAAAAACTGCATTACTCTGTCAATTCTTCAAGCATCCTGCATAATTCTAGGGCCCTTCAAAAATGAGGGGACCCGGGATTAAAGCCTCCCCCTGGCGTCTCCACCCCCTATAAATGGGATCTACTACTGCATCTGCGTGTCGTTTTTAGTTAAGGTCCATGTCTAATCCGTATATGGAACTCGAAGGATGCATTGATTAAACACTTTTTTGAAGACATAATGGTAAATTGCTCTTGAAATTTTTACTGTTTCTTCTAAATGTACTCCAGCCAAGTTTTATACGGCTATCAATATCTCCTGCGACGTGGCTCTCGCTTGATACCTGTTGGCCACAAGGTAGATAGGGGCTTTAATTACTTCTAAATCTGGCACACGAACAACTAATTCTTAAGTTCTTGTAAAAACATTGGCATTTGTTTTGTTTTCTGTAAGTTCATCTATGTATCCCACTTCTTTACTTCTGTCAACAAGTTCCTGAATCATACTCTGCATCCGCCCCAGTGGCGCAGTGGTCTAAACGATGGCTTATGATCGTTCGTCCAGGAGGTGTCCGGGTTCGAATCCCGGTGAGGCATGGATGTTGTGTTTGTTTTACGGCGCTGGCTCTCTCTCTCTCTCTCTCTCTTCCCTAGAACCAGTGGCCCTAAATTAGGGACGGGCGACTACTTATAGCCCATTGAGTTGTTCACGGTGGTCATTAAATCTTCAGTAAAAAAATCTTACTCTGCAGCTCCTAGGGAGGACTCGCAGAAATGAATCTGTCGTCAGAAAAACGAAAGTGGAACACTTATTATGAGAAAATTCAACAGCTTGTAAATACGTTTCGGTTATGATTTTTTTATTGAAGGTTTGACGACCACCGTGAGCAACTCAATGGGCTAAAAGAAGTCTCCCGTCCCTAATTTAGGGTAACTGACTCCAGGGAAGGGAGAGAGATAGTGCCGTAAGACAAACACAACATCCATGGCTCACCGGGATTCGAACCCGGGCCCCTCCCGGACGAATAGTTATAAGCCATCGCTTAGACCACTGCGCCACCTGTTATAATTCCACTTCAGTTTCAGTTTAAATAAGGTATATTAAAAGCAAACCAAGCAAACATTATAATAATGCAAAATTTGCATTGGTAATTTTTACCGACAGGGTTCAAAATTTGCTTCTTCGCACTGTTAGCCGTCCCCGCCCCCTCTTTTCTTCTTTTTTCCCTGTTAGAGCGTGAGTCATCTGGCAAAATCTCAATTGCTTTGTAACTAACAGTTGAATGCTAGAGCCACAAGGTCAAAATACCCTGTGTTTTCGCTCTAATATTTAAATCAAGCCGTTGGCTACAAAGAAACAGGACTTTTAGGAAGAAACTGTCCCTTCAGAGGAGAAAATCATGTTCTGTTCCAACTGAATGACATCTGTTTACGAGTAAACGAATGTGGAATGTCAACAAATTTGCATAGACGCTAATGGGTAAAAAAGCTATTATAGAAAGGATGAAAAAAAAATTGAATTTCACCCACAAATAAACAGATAATGTGATTCCGAGTTAATTTTTAACACAGAATGGAATCAATAGGAAAACACTGCATGCCGATTTAGCTTTAAATCTGTCAGTTATTGCGACTTAAGAGATGTACACACAACAGACCTACCATAGATGGTGTTTGAAAAGACAAAACATAAAGATAACAATCACAAGAAGTAAATAAGGAAATTACTCTTTCCGAGATTAGAAATTATTCATTCCTTCGCAGAGCGAGCAAAGCGCTTTCACCGTTGGTTAGCTTTGCGTGCAGTGAAAAAGCCATTAGGAGGCAGCTTAAAATTTATTCGTGTGAAATATAGTAGAAGGTATGTTGATATCGTTTGAATATTTATAAGCGATATGAATTCGCGATGACGTGCCGGAATAATATGAGAAAACAATGGCAAACAGACTGCATGGGTAAACATTTATTTACGTGGCATGTGAATTTGGAATCAGAACACTCATAATGCTTTGAAATCTGCAGCATACTTCTTGATGACATGCCCAATCATTGCAGACAGGTGAACCAACGACCACTTCGGACCAACAGTATTCACACAGACTGTGTGTTTTTATTGCTGAAATTCCTGTAGTACTTATTTGCTACTCAATGATATTTATTGGAGAGATTTCTGTCTCAGAAAAAGTTGAATCTCACAAATATAAAAAAAAATATTTTTCTGTAACAGCGGGGTTGATACTTAATTTTTTTTATTATGTGGCCTTAAAATTATGTTGTTGAACTAATTTTGAAAATGTTCCACTAACAGGGTTTAATTTTTTGAGATTTAATTAGATTTTAATTAATTCCGTAGCTGTATCGTGTGACGTGCCTGCCCCGCAGGACGCACAGGACATAAAGGCAGATAGCAGCGAGAACGAACGTCTTCGTAGCTCAGTTGGTAGAGCGTCTTTTTCCGGAATAAGTGGATTCGGGTTCGATTCCCGGCGTGGACCAAAAATGACGAGAAATTTACTTCGTTATAATGGCGCCCGAACTTCCCGCATGACCCGGCCGTTAAAGATCTCGCAATGGTGTGATGTTCTTTCCACACTGCGAGACAAGAAAAATAAGAGAATCCCTTCTTCAGCGCTTCGAAAAATAAATGTGTGTGACGTTGTATTCCACACACCAGATTGACTGGGAGTTCTCAAGTGCACGTTCTACAGCGGATGGTTGCCTACAACGATTCATGATCACCATGCCCCCGGCCCTCTTTCGGGGGGAGATGTGACGTGCCTGCCCCGCAGGACGCACACGACATAAAGGCAGATAGCAGCGAGAACGAACGTCTGCGTAGCTCAGTTGGTAGAGCGACTTGTTCCGGAATAAGTGGACTCAGGTTCGGTTCCCGGCGTAGGTCAAAAATGACGGAGAAATTTACTTCGTTTTAATCGTTTAATATCATCTAAATCATCCCATAAATACTTGCCATTCTCGAACAATATACACCGATTATGAACACCTACCTAATAAGCTGCAGGATAGGGTGGAGCGACAGCATCGTTTTTTTTTTTGGAAATTCATATCAGCTGGGGTTGAGAAATTTAAAGGCACCCAACATGTGCATCACGCCAAGATTTGAAACCTTTAGCACTCCATCTTCAGGTGCTCAACGAGGGTTGAAATTTGCAAAAAATGTCGTTTTGGCGTCATTTATAAGAATTTTTTATTTGCATTATTTAAAAAAATATTAACTAGCCTGGGGTTAGTAAACACAAATAGTGATTCATAATTGTTATATAAAAAAATTCAGAATTTTCGGCATTCATCTTCAGGTGTCCCGCGAAGCTTAAATTTCAACAAAAAGTAAGATCGTAGGGCAATTTTTTGGCTACAATTGTGAACTATAGTTTGAAAAACCAATAAATATTATAGTGTGTAAAACTTATAAACAGGTGCACTGAGAGTAAGCTGAGAAAGCATAAACTACCTTTATTGCAATGTAGGTATGTACTAAGCAAAGTTAGTAGCAATAGCACAGGTAAAATATACGTTATGCGAATGTTGTAGCTAAACACACGAAAAATTGTATTGAACTTCAACACTTGGTTTAAAACCTATATTAAAACACCACTAGTAAAACTACAAGTACAAAATACAGTGCTGGTTACACTTGGAATTCAGACTTTGTCTGGAACGTTTTAATAATGTTGCGTGATTGAATCCTTGTGATAACGAATCCATGTCTTTCCTGTGCCCCACAAACTGCTGCTGAAGCCTCAGTGACTAGATGAACGCATTTTTCAGTTCCTTGGGAGTGAGAGGGAATCTGTTTGGTTCTCTCCAACCACTCATAAAATTGTGTGACCTCAGGGCTGTCAGAACTGTACATCTTTGTTAGAACATTCTTATTACTTCGTCAGGTATTTGTTGAAAGATAGAGGCGGCTGAGATCGTTCATTTTTTACTAACCAGTCTATTAGTTCAATGTATTGTTTTGCGTGAAAATTCACCTTAGGTACGTAGAATTATCTCAACGTATCTTTCTGGTGCCTAGCTGCAATGATCCTTCTTAATGCCAACTCACGTGGGCTTCCCTTTCATCAGTTAACATGGAAAGGGGCATGTTTTCAGGATGTAGGAAAAAAGCATTCCTTAGGATTACCTCATCAACAGTACCCCCCAAGATTTTCTGGTAGATAACGTGATCGTTCTATCATTGTCCAGATGTGTGGAGTTCCATTGGTGCAAGAAGGATTCATCTTAATGGTGAACCATGTTGGGATATAAACCTTCATGATGAAAGTAGAAATGGAAACAAGATTCGCTGAAGGATCTTTGGTGGCGATGTAGAAACGAAGTATTCTCGCTGCTGTTGTTATCTAACGAGAATGTGCTACTGGACCAGGTTTCTCAAAAGCAAAGTCTTCAGAGCAATTGCCAGATGAAACTGTTTGATGTATGCGGTATAAGTATCTCTGATCTGTGATAAGATCAAATTGGTTAACAGTAGGGACGTTTTTAACTACTGTGTATTTAAATGAAGTCGCACTTAGTTCTTCATAATTCATAATAGCTGTACCTATAGGTCCAGAATAGGATTTTGGGCAACGAGTACCACCATCGAGCTTCCCCATTAGATGTCTAAGTGGTATCTCATTTGTATGTAATACACAGATCAGCTACTGGAGTGGTCTCTGATGATCTAACTCAATCAATCTAATCACTCCTCCTTTTGAACCAACGTTGACATTGGTACTGTCGCATCCAATTGCAAATAAACCATTCATGTTAATTTCACCCTTCTCAAAGAAATGCATGATGCCTGTTTTGATTGTTACTGCTTTTCCTGTGGAAACAGCGATGTGGGTATATATTTGGAATCAGGTTCTTCCACAAGGGTAATGTGTTCTTGTATAGCAACCCTTGGGTGTACCTTAGTACCTTTCTGAACTTGTGTCTGTGTTTTGTCTATTCTAACATCAAAAAACAGTACTGTTATTTCATTTGGTTTAGTCGCTTGTAATTCCTTCCTCAACGTTTTACATTCATTTGAATTTTACTTCTATTGACCACGGAAGAGGTGTCAGTTGCAGTCACTATGCCAACGTCTTGAAGAATTGCAGATGTAATAGCAGCAGCACTCCTGTCAGATAGTCTGTATCTGTTGCATTCTCTTACAACCATAGACAAACTTGAAAGTGTCTGGATGTCTTCTCTTGAAGAGGATGGATACATGGTCCAAATTTTCACCGCTGTTGTCACTATCTCTTAATTCTTTTGGTGTTCTTTTTCCTGTTAAAAGCAAGGATTGACGATTTTTTCCTTTATTATTCATAACATTGCTTATTTTACATTTCGAAGTGCTAATTCCATGATTTTCCCTGCGTTCTTAAATTTCAGAATACGAATATTTCTCTTCGTAAAGAACAAAAACATAACCTTCTGTCTACAGCTTGTCTACATGCACCATTTTCTTAGCATGTAACGTATATTCTATTTTAATTTTCCTTTTGAGTTTCTTTTTCTCTGTAAATTTGAGATTCTTCTCTTAGAGATTTTCAAACCTTAACGTTATGTTTTTTCCCTCAAACGAGAATAATGTTGGCAACACCCTGATGTCGGAACAAGAGTGACGTGTGTGTGGCCGGATAAGAACGATAGATAAAAAGTAATGCAGCGGTTGTTTACGGGGGATTGATGTTAGTGATCATAGACGTGATGTTATACTGTGTTTGGATGTTAAATCACTGATATTTTATCGAGTAAGCCATTAAATCATATGTGAGGGTGAAGTCAACCCATGCAAGCACAATAAAAGTATTTGTAAGTACTACTTGACCTCTTTTCTGTAAGGTGTATGGGTACCTTCTAATATTGCATTGACTTAGCACACATAATGTAGTTACTGACGTAAGGACTAATTTACAGCTGAAAGAAAATTATGTTATAAGCAGACGATATTTAATTGCAGCAGTTGTTTCTTTCCTGTTCATCTAACACGCTTTTGCCAGTTTCAATTCTTTGAACTTCTTTTATTTTCTGTAATTTCTTATCAAAAACGTTCTAAAAATGTGTGAACATCCGCTGTATGTAAATTACTTTTTTAATTTTAGTGCCCTTGATTGAAAGTTTCACTGTTTTATCATTCAATTATTTGAACATTTTGATTCATGTACTTTTTTACCTGTATGAGAAGAATGAAGGTATTGTTTGTGACTTATCTGGATTGCGCAATAGTTTTCGCCACACCTGTGGCGTAGTGATCGAATCGCTGGCCTGTGAACTTTAGTCCGAGGGTCACCGGCTGGGGTCCAGGATGAGGCACGGCTGCTGCACGGGCCCGACCCTTACCCGGAATCAAACAAGGAACGGGCGGCTGCTCATAGCTCTGTTGTTGTTGTTGCGATTGCGCAATGCTTTTTGCATTTTCCCTAAAAAACTGAGTGGCATAAATATATACTGTATTGACAAAAGTCACCGGACACCCCTTCAAAAGCAAATGAACTGATCCGCTGCGTTGTTAAGATGTGCGGTACAGCTGCGAACGGTATAAAAACATGCCTGCAGCTGACCGCGATCACATCGCACTGTGAGGTTGACTGAAAATGTCTCGGCGGGAGAGAACTGACTTTGAGAAAGGCAAGATTATTGGGTGTTGCATTAGTGTGTTGTCCAAAAAGAGAAACCGAGAGGCGTTTAAACATACCCAAGTCAACTATTTTGAATGTACTGAATAAGTGGAAGACACATGGCGTGCCTGAAGCAGCAAAACGTACCGGCAGACCAAAGAAAACCAGTGATAGAGAACGTCGAAGCCTCAGGAGAGTCGTTACAGTTAATCGACGGAGTACTTACTGTACAAAGCTTCAGTCTACAGGTGACTAAAAATGCTGGAACCTCGGTATGTACGCGTACCATTCGCACAGAACTTCACTCCATGGGTTATTATGATCGTGCGGCTGTTCATCTCCACTCGGAATTCAACTCATCGTTTAGCATTTTTTAAAGAACATTTATCGTGGACCGTAGATCAATGGAAACGAGTCCTATTGATTGATAAGTCCAGATACACGATCCATCAGTCTGATGACAGTGTGTGGGTATGGCAGCAGCCGGGGGAACGCTATTTACCCCAGTGTACTGTTCCTACGGTCAAGTTTGGAGATGGCAGTGTACCTGTGTGGGGGTGTTTTTCGTGGTATGGTCCCGGCCCATTTTGTTATCGTGGACAAACCTGTTAACCAGCACGTCTTCCTCGATATTCTGGACAATTACGCCCTACCAACTCTGTTATCATGCCCTACCGAGCCTTTTTAGTACCAATAGGATAATGCACCCAGACATAAAGCAAGGACTGTTATGGCGTGGTTTGACGATAATTCCGTATCGTGTGTGGACTGGCCAGCGCAGAGCCCTGATCTTAATCCCATAGAGCTCTTACGGGATGAATTAGAACGCTGCATAATAAGTTTGGAACCTACTATGCAACAATTAGCGGTAGCATTATGTATGGATTTTTTACATAGAGCACGTTTGTTTCGACCCAAGGGGTGGCGTTAAGCAAAGGTGGCGGTAAATCGAGGGGCAGTACATCGAGGGTTGTCTGTATTTTTAAAACGGCGTAATTTCCGCAGCAGACATCAGCGGAAACAACCAAAATTTACCGCGGATCATGTGATGAAAAATACGGTACATTTCTCAGTGTGATTGTTCCATTTGCTATACATGTATAGCTGATTGATATTTGCACTGTTAAATATTTTGTAATAGGTTGCACCAAAAAGTGGTGCTACACAGCTGCACCACATTCGGGATAAAAGTAAACCATTGTGTGATGCATGAAACGTACAAAAGCATGATGCAATTATGCACGATATTTTGTTATACAACCTAAATGTTGCGAAGTTGCATTTATTTCGCCATGTTTCATGAATCACACAATGGTTTACCTTTTCCCAGGACCGTAGCAACATTTTCTTTTCTGAGAGGGAGAGACTTGAAATTATAGGCCCCTTAGAGTTCAAAATACGCCTCTTCGAGTCTCACTCAAATACGACGTGGTTTTTACTTTCTCACAGATACCCGTTATAGGAAAGTGTTATGATCGTTCAAAAATCGCACTTCGGGTTTCTGGCATAATTTTATCCTAAATGCAAAAAGTTGGTAAATATCGAAGAACCACTGGTTGCAAATACCAAGTAAAGTGTAAATGTTATGTGAACGCCGACAACACAGCACTACACAGAAATGCAGAACGAAAAACAAACCCCAGAATCAATGAGTATCGGATAGTGAACGTAACAATAGGAACCTTTAGGAGTAGGGCTTGGAAAAATTCCGTTTAAGGTTAAAAGCTGGGAGAACTTTCTGCAACAGAGCACAAATGATTAATTAGCTCTTCATCTCAACGACATATTCGGAGAGATCATGGAGTTTAGGCATATCAGCATATTATTTTCTATGCTTCAGTTCGCTGTTTTGGAAAATTCCCTTCATGGATTTGAGATGCTCACACCTCATAGAGTATGTTACTCTGTACCCTGTTTAACTTTTTTTTTTTTTTTTTGGTTGAAGGTTTAACAACCACCGTGAGCAGCTCAATGGGCTATAAGCAGTCGTCCGTCCCTAATTTAGGGTCACTGGTTCCAGGGAAGGGAGAGAGCCAGTGCCGTAAGACAAACACAACATCCATGCCTCACCGGGATTCGAACCCACTCGGACGAATAATCAGAATCCATCGCTTAGACCACTGCGCCACCGGGGCTGCCCATTTTTAACTGCATGGTATGCTGTATGAGACCAAATAAAGTCTTTAAAAAGATAATACAGAAGGATGTAACTTTATTTTTTAGTTAAAATTTCTATTTTTTACATCCCCCAGAGTACGAATTTACGCCCCAGGAATGACCATTCTGGGAGGGCAGCTCCTCCCGTTAGCTACGGCCCTGCCTTTTCTCCAAAACTGGTGCGACTGATGTAGCAACGTTTTTCGGTGCAATCTTCAACAAAAGTTTTAACAGTGATGAAGACTTACTGCTTACTTTCCTCAACAAAAACACGGTCTCCTAATAAATCAAGAAATTTAAAATTTGCCATTTTTATTGAACATAGTGTTTAAAAATTTCCGCTATTTGCGTTAAAACTGCTCAATTCAAGGATAAAAAATAAAATTTTAAAACCAGTGATAGGTTCGTCTGGTATTTTGACCTCGTAAATTGTACGAAAGAGCTCTTTTCCTTTCTGTGAATACCTTTTACGTAAAATACTACATACAATTACGCAATTTGAATGCTAATGGAAACAGGTTTTGTAAAAATCATCATCATCATTGTCAACCATTATCAATCCACTGCTGGACGAAGGTCTCCCCAAGTTTCCTCCACAACGGTCTGTCTTGTGCCAGTCTCCTCCATGTCACTCCCGCATATTTACGAATTTCATCCACCCATCTCCCATGTGGTCTTTTTCTGGGTCTTTTCCTGTCCCTTGGAATCCAATCTAAAATTTCGGCTGTCCATCTATGGTCTGTCCTTCTGGCAGTATGTCCAGCCCATTGCCATTTCAGGGATTTAACTCTGATCATGATGTCTTCCACTCTCGTCATTTTTCGGATCCACGAGTTCCTCTTCTTATCTCTCCTGGTTATACCAAGCATGCACCTCTCCATGCTTCTTTGAGTTGTCTGCAGCCTTTGTATGTCTCTTTTAGTTAAGGTCCACGTCTCTGCACCATACGTAAGCACTGGAAGGATGCATTGATCAAACACTTTTCTTTTAAGACATAATGGCATATTGCTCTTGAAAATTATGCTGTTTCTTCCAAAAGCTCTCCAGGCAAGTTTTGTACGCCGATTAATTTCTTCATCAATGTGACCCTCACTTGATATCTGCTGTCCAAGATAAACATACGTATCTGTTATCTCCAGTTTTTCTCCATCAATCGATAAATCTTCATTTCTTGTAAAAGCATTGAACATCACTTTTGTCTTCTGAAAGTTCATTTTTAATCCCACTTCTTTACTCTTGTCAGCAAGTTCCTGGATCATACTCTGCAGCTCTGATGGGGTAGTTGCAAAAATGACTACATCATCAGCAAAACGAAGGTGGGTTAGATAATCTCCATTAATCTTTATCCCTTTGTTTTCCCAGTTCAGTGATTGAAAGACATTTTCCAATGTGGCATTAAAGAGCTTCGGAGATATGGTGTCACCTTGTCTCACTCCCTTTCCAATTTTTATGTGTGTTGTATTTTCAAACAGCCGAATCTTTGCACTTGCATTTTCATAGATGTTATTAATAATATTAATGTATGCATCTTCAATACCGCAGGTTTTCAGAGCCGTGGTAACTGCTGATGGTTTCACCGAATCAAAGGCTTTTTCATAATCGATAAAAGCCATGCACAATGGAAGTTCATATTCCCTCGCTCTTTCAATTAGTTCTCTCAGTACGTGGATATGATCTATTGTGCTGTAGCCACTCCTGAATCCAGCTTGTTCTCTCGGTTGAGCCATGTCCAGTGTTACCTTCAAGCGGTGTGAAAGAACTTTAGTGAAGATTTTATAAACCACTGATAGGAGGCTGATAGGTCTGTAGTTCCTGAGATCCTCAATGTCACCTTTTTTATGTAGCAGGATCATTGTAGCATTGTTCCAATCCTCAGGAATCTTCCCTCCATTAAGGCATCGAGTGAAAATTTGGGCGAGTACTGTTTCAATTTCTCCACTTGCTTCTTGTATGATGTCTATAGTAATTCCATCTTCTCCTGGAGCTTTCCCCCGCTTCATGTTCTTGATTGCATGAGCAACTTCTGCTGGGAGGACTGGAAGAACTCTGGTACCTTTCATGATGTCTGGAGTACATGTATCATCCCTTTCATATAGTTTGGAGTAGAAATCTTTCACTCTTGTCAAAATTTCGCCTCTATTTCTTGTTATAGAACCATCTTCTTTTCTCAGAGCCATAATCTGTTTTCTTCAATTACTGAGATGTCCCTTTGCTATCTTTAGGCTTTGGTTGTTTTCAATTGCTTTCCTCACTAGCTCACAGTTGAATTTCCTTACGTCTTCAGTGATACTTTTTCGTGCTGTCTTGCATAGCTCTATATATTCCACTTTGGAAGTCACATCTTCTTTAGTTGTCCTCATCTCTCTTCTTTTTTGCATCAACATTTTGGCTTTTCCTGATAATTTGTTTACATGCAACTTGTTCTTAGACCCAGCTAATTTTGTTACTGTTTCCATAAGAGCTTTGGTTACTTTTCTGTTAACTTCAGAAATATCCACTTCTTCCGATGTTAGGCCTTCTAAAGCAGAGAATCTGTTCTTCAGTTCCAATTTGAAAGTATTATGGTGTTTTTTAAGGTTGGTTATGTCAATACATTTTGTTTGTCTTATGAGCTTGCCACGTTCCAGTTTAGTGTTGAGGTGCATCTTACATCTCACCAATCTATGGTCACTACCTGTGTTGAACTTGTTTAGCACACTGCAGTCTTCGATGACGAATTTTTTGTTACACATAATAAAATCAATTTCACTTGTCGTCCCAATTGGATGTCTCCATGTCCATTTCCTGTGTGGCTTTTTCTTGAAAAAGGAATTCAAGATGGAAAATCCTTCTGCCTCTACAAACTCAACGAGAGTATTTCCACGCTGGTTTCTGTTGCCGTGACCGAATTTACCTACTGAAGTTTCATTCTGTTGCCGGTGCCCTATTTTTGCATTGAAATCTCCCATAATTATCTTCAAGTGCTGCTTACCTTTATTATTTAGATGACGAATTTCCTCATAAAATTCTTCAATTTCTTCTTCAGGATGACTTGTGGTGGGTGCATAAGTTTCAATAATCTGAGCCTGGTATCTTCTCGAGAGTTGGATAACGAGTCGTGCAGCTCTGTCAGAGGAACTTTCAACTTCTACCACTTTATCTTTCAGTTTCTTGTTTATTATAAATCCAACACCACTAGTTCTGCCAGTATCTGTCCCACGATAATAGAAGAGATGTCCACTTTTCAGTTCAATGAGATCTTCTCCTTTTCTCCTTACCTCACTCAGCCCGACGATGTCCCACTTGATCCTTTGTAGTTCCTCTTCCAATTCAAGAAGCCTTGAATCAGAAGATAGGGAGCGTCCGTTGTAGGTAGCCAAGGTCAGCATCAGATGGCAGCCTAGTCCGGTCCTCCGGGGATTCTTAGCACCCTCTGCCTTCATGTCGCACTGGCCGCTGCCTTGTCCAGGTACATTCCAGCTGCCGGAGACTGAGGGCCAAGATTTAAGTTGTAGAGTCATTTTGGAGGTGTTTGGCCATAACTCACCACGCTGGCCAAGCGGGTTGGTGAGTGTGGGATAGCATTTCCTCTGATCCCGATGGTATAGTTATACCGCTATTTGCGGTCTTGTAAAAATAGCAGAACATAAATTCGGGTCATTCTCAAATTGTGAAAAAAAAAAAAATGCAAAAGACAGCAATAACTGTAATAAATTTGCAGTGTATTGAGGATAATGAGTGATATTTGCGTGCTGTAGGTGAGTGACGACGCCTTTTAGCCTACACAATGATTTGATGAAAAATTCTTATTTTTTATCTCTTGTGGCGTATACTATAGAGGTGAAGCACATGTCAAGACTACAAAGTCGCAGGGGTAAATTCCATCGATGTAGCTTAATTGGGAAAACATTCGGCTCCGGAGCAGAAAGATACGCGTTTGATCACCGGCAAATTTGTGCTTTCACATTGGCGCCCAATCGTGGAAATGGATCTGCTGGCTGTTAGGTTTTTCGAAAAATGTGTGTGAGAATTTATTCTTCTACAGAGAGTTACTTCAAGCTCGGTTTGAGGCTGACCCGAAACCTGCGATTTCTTGCCATCGCCTTTCTCGGGGGGGGGATATGGGACGTATATTCAGTGCCCAATCACAGCAATGCAGGTAAATAAAAAAATAAAAAAAATACCTTAGCGGTGAACGGCCTAGGAAAAATGCCCTCAAACTTCAAACTTTTCAAAATCTGATTCGTTGTTTTTGTTATTTATTATTATTTTTTAATTTTCGTTACTAATTACCAATATCAATTTATATTAAAACTGTGTAATCTGAGCAATTCCAAATAACAGGAAGAATGTAAAGTGAGAGATATATGTTAAGATTATAAAGTTTTTATTTAAATACGGCTCTGCGTCGTTCTATACGATTTTAAATATGCATTCGGAATATTTATGAACTAACAGATTAACATCAATTCAATATGACTAATCCGTCGTTTTTATTAAGATTATATGGTACCTGTGGAAAATTTTTGCGTTACTTGTAAAAAGAGAGTGAGCTCAGGGGATTACTTTTATTGGAGCCGATACCAGTACTGGCGAGTTGTTCAACACAAATGTCCATCACTACCGTTTTCTCTCTGAGCACTGCTATCTTAACCCTAGTGAGTAGCCATCTCCTACAAATTTATTTTGACTGCCGTCTAAACAAAGGAGCTCACATTCTCTTTCTGATAGAATCTTATGATTTGTGAGACATCCTACTGCGTTATGTAGACCAGCAACCATAGGAAACTCGTATGGTTATTAGCAGTCTCCGGTCCCTATTTTCGGGTCACTTCCTCCAGGGAAGAGACAGGACCAGCATCTTTGGCCATGCACCCCATTCGGGACTCATCCGAGGTTGGGTCTCGGGTCACTTGTCCCAGGGAAGAGACAGGACCAGCATATTTGACCACACACCCAATCCGGGACTCATCCGAGGTTAGGACTCGGGTCATTTGTCCCACGGAAGAGACAGGATCAGCATCTTTGGCCATGCACCCCATCCGGGACTTATCCGAGGTTTGAACTCGGGTCGCTTGTCCCAGGAAAGAGACAGGACCAGCATCTTTGGCCATGCACCTCATCCGGAACTCATCCGAGGTTTGAACTCGGGTCGCTTGTGCTAGGGAAAAGACAGGACCTGCATCTTTGGCCATGTACCCCATCCGGGACACATCCGAGGTTGGGACTCGGGTCACTTGTGCCAGAGAACAGACAGGGCCAGCATCTTTGGCCCTGTACCCCATCAAGGACTCATCCGACGATGGGACTCGGGTCACTTGTCCCAGGGAAGAGACAGGGCCAGCATCTTTGGCCACGCACCCCATCCGGGACTCATCCGTGGTTGGTACTCGGGTCACTTGTCCCAGGGAAGAGACAGGACCAGCATCTTTTGCCATGCACCCCATCCTGGACTCATCCGAGGTTTGAACTCGGGTCGCTTGTCCCAGGGAAGAGACAGGACCAGTATCTTTGGCCATGCACCCCATCCGGGACTCATCCCAGGTTGGGACTCGGGTCACTTGTCCCAGGGAAGAGACAGGACCAGCATCTTTGGCCATGCACCCCATCCGGGAACCATCTGAGGTTGGGACTCGGGTCACTTGTCGCAGGGAAGAGACACGACCAACATCTTTGGCCATGCACCCCATCCGGGACTCATCCGAGGTTGGGACTCGGTTCACTTATCCCAGGGTGGAGACAGGATCAGCATCTTTGGCCATACATCTCATCAGGAGGTTGGGAATCGGGTCACCTGTCCCAGGGAAGAGACAAGACCAGCATCTTTGGCCATGCACCCCATCCGGGAATCATCTGAGGTTGGGACTCGGGTCACTTGTCGCAGGGAAGAGACACGACCAACATCTTTGGCCATGCACCCCATCCGAGAATCATCTGAGGTTGGGACTCGGGTCACTTGTCGCAGGAAAGAGACAGGACCAACATCTTTGGCCATGCACCCCATCCGGGACTCATCGGAGTTTGGGACTCGGTTCACTTATTCCAGGGATCAGACAGGATCAGCATCTTTGGCTATACACCGCATCAGGAGGTTGGGACTCGGGTCACTTGTCCCAGGGAAGAGACAGGACCAGCACCTTTTGCCATGCACCCCATCCGGGAATCATCTGAGGTTGGTACTCGGGTCACTTGTCCCAGGGAAGAGACAGGACCAGCATCTTTTGCCATGCACCCCATCCGGGAATCATCTGAGGTTGGGACTCGGGTCACTTATCCCAGGGATGAGACAGGACCAGCATCTTTTGCCATGCACCCCATCCGTGACTCATCCGAGGTTGGGACTCAGTCTTAGCTCGAAAGAGTGGACAGAATCCTACGCTTCAGACCATTGTACCACCGGGGCGGTCATTTCTGTATATGACATTCAATTAAGAATCGAGTATGTTTGAAATACAGAAAACAGTTTTTCCCATTTTTGCATACAAAATCATCTTGAAAAGTTCCTTTGACCGGATTCTCTTACCATGTAACCACGAAACGTTCCATAGCGGCGCTAAGCCTAGAAAAATTGTGCCTTAGGCGCCGCTAAGGCGCGCTAAGCCCCTTCTAAATCACAGCCCAACCATCAATTTACGGTCCCGGGACAAATACATGAGCGGGCCTTCACTCCTCCACTTGAAATGTCAATAGAAAAAAAAATATCATGAAAAAAAATATTTGCGCAACAAAAACAAATGAAAGGAGTATATGACGATGGTTTCGCTTTACTGTGATTTAATGAAAGATAAATACAAGCATTAAGAGATTTTTTTACACATTTATGATCACCCAGCAAAATATTTAGATAACATGTAGCAAGGGTTGCAAACAGCAGTGTGCTTCGGACCCCTACCCCGGTTACCAAGTTTGGAATTTCACTAGCTTAGCCCCTGATTAGTATGCAGTGCATCTTATGCAAATCATACGCAAGTTACAAGTAATGTGCAGAACATCCTCAAAGCAATGTACATTTCACCAAACACTAAATACAGAGTTTTGTCATAAATTTCTCTCAGAAGAATGACTGATGGTAGTTCAGAATTGTGAACTTCAAAATTCTTTCCTAGTGTGCATCGAAATTTTTTTCTCAGGCGTTTTCATTGAAGCAGTTTTCAGTAAGATCGTGGAAGCAGTTTTCAGTAAGATTTTCACAAGAAGTTTGCATTTTCTTTCACGAGCATCCTTTGCATCCTTAGTTTCACAATAGCTCTTTTTTTTTTTTTTTTTTTTTTTGATGGACACAGGTATGCTTATATAAGACAGAGCACTTTGCTTATATTATTGGAAGCCGCGAATTTGTGCTTCAAGTAATTTCAAATGTAATCCTGAGTCGCACAGAACACAATAACACATTTTTTTTTTCTGATGGGAGGTTTAACGATCACCGTGAGCAACTCAATAGGTTATAAGTAGTCGCCCGTCCCTAATTTAGGGCCACTGGTTCCAGGGAAGGGAGAGAGAGACGGGATTCGATCCCATCAAGGACAAATGATCAGGAGCCATCGCTTAGACCACTGCGCCACCTGTTTCTCCCGAGGCAATGTCACGCCATATATTTTTTTCTTTTCTTTATCCTTTTTATTGGGAAGTGTGATGGGAGTCCCATGTTACCTACAATTGTGAGTGCTTCTAACATTATTATGAGCCATTCGTCTCTTGTCACAGTCTTATTACTGTTCCAGCTCAGTAATAAGACTATGAATCTAATCACACATGCGTCCATCGTACAGAGCTCACTTGGTCTCAAATAATTGTTAGGGTTTTGTCACCATAGGTGGGAGATAGCATAATCCCTATAAGAAAATGCACTTTACTGTTCATTTGCAAAAGTACAATCTTTCTGGATTTGTACAATTGGAAATTTAGTAAAAAATTTTTTTTCAGTTTCACCCACATTTTTGTTGTTTATAATTTGAATTGCCAGTTGGCCTACCTTGCTGAGCCGAGGGCCCCTTGGAAGCCCGGACCCCTGGAATCTGTCTCCTTTACATCCCCTCCCATCCCATTGTACTGCGTGTACAACAGAGGTGAAGCACATGCCAAGACGGAAAAGTTGCAGCGATAAATTCCGTCGGCGTAATTCATTTGGGAAAACATTCGGCTCCGCAGCAGAACTTGAGGGTTTGATCTCCGTCACCGCCAAATTTGTGTTTTTCACACAAAATTGCCGGGGACGTTTGATTATTTTTAGCACCCTACACGCACAAATTAATTCATATAATCGAAGTAGCTTACCACTATATCAATATGTTTTAACTTTTTCGACTTTTAAGAGGTACGGGCCCCCAATTAAAGCTCCCTCCTCGCGGCCTCAAATCTGAAACTGTGCCATTGTGTTTGATCAAGGGAGATGATATGTTTCGGCGCAAAATTTGCACACTTCCGCATTTAATTTCTCTCACGATATTCGCTCACCAGGGCAGTTTAGATTACATTCGTTCCATCCGAAGTCGGTTTACTTCTTAAATAAAAATGTATCTGCTTTTCAATCTCGGAATCACATTTCTGGTATTTTTTGTTGAATCCAATTACACTGTCGATTTTTCATGATTATTTATTCCAGTATTCCGCGAATCGGAAGCTTTTTCCCCATTTTATCAGATTTTGACATTCGAGCATGCGCAGAACAAGCCTTGTTCCTCCGTATCTTTCCGATGACTCATAATCCTTCACTGATGCTATGGTTTTTGTTTCTACGCTGGTTGTCCTTGAGGTGGTCTACCCCGACGTAATAATCCCCTCTATAAACCTCCACCTCCTCATTTCCTCTCGCAGACTGCAGTTTCCTTTTTCTTCTTTTTTTTTTCTAATTTTTATTTTTATGAAGTCCCTTTAGATTTTTCGGATAATGTTGGTTTTTTATTATTTTTTCTCCGACTTTTTGCAGTTTTTATGTTGTTCAGGTCAAACTACGTATTTTGAGCTTCAGCACGCATTACAGGTGTTGATTGTGATGATGGTGTTTATGATCAGAAGGTTATCCGAGAGTCTCCTTAGGGGCTACTGCTTGTGTTTTTGCGTGTAGCATTGCTTCTGGTTTTACTTCCTTCTGGAATTATTCGAGGGAAATTTAATAGTGGTCTCATCTCATTGCTACTCTCGCAACTTATCGAGCGTGCAAAACCGACTGTATTTCCATGGAATGGCGTACTTTTGATCAAAAAGTCATTGTTAGCATTTTTTTTTATTTGCCTTATTACATTGTTAAGGATATTTCAACATATGCAAATGAAAAATTATTTTTAATACTTCTTTAAAGATTCTCTTAGGTGGCGGCAACATTACATTTCCTAATACAACATCATGAAGATGAAATCTTTTCTGTCTATTCAAGCTGTCCTTCTATTTGTCTTACGAGGGATAGAACCAGTTTTTTTTTTTTTTTATGGTGGAGAGACATTTCGGCATTTTTTTTTTATCGCAAAATGTTTCATTTTGAGTTTTTGAATAAAACCTATAAATAGGCTACGTCTGTCCCTAACGCTCTGACGTCCTTCAGTACTTGCAGCGTCATCTGCTTTTATCCGGTGGCTGAAATCGGAACTAAGCTCATCGCTAATCAAAGAGAAATACCGGAAAATAAAATAAAGTTAGTAAGACAATCGGCTTTGTGGCAACACGCACGTGCTCGAAGAACTGTCTGCGACGTTTGTTTTGTTACGTAGGTGTTATATCGTGTTTTATTTCATTTTCCTCGCATTGCGGAAGTAATTTCATGAAAAGGAATAAAATTGCAGAGTAATTTAATAAAAAGTAATCAGCGTTCTTATAAATATAAATACCCAGATCTATTTAAAACGCTCTAACCTACAATAAAAACTGAAATTTTGATATGTCAAAGTGAGCAAAATCGCATCTAAAAACATTTTCAGCTCTTACATGAATAAGTTTTTACTATAAATTCTTACAGAAATCTGGCGTCTTTTTGATATGTTTTCAATCTGCTTCAATTAAAAAATTTCACCCAGTCCTAGGTAGGGCAACATCCCCTATATATATGAATACTTATTTAAAGCTTAATAGCAGCCACCCTAGGACGGGCTGCAGGCTATTACTTAATTAATTAAAATAAAGGAATAACCGTAACATGTAACAATATATAATTACGTAATAAGTAAGAGGTTGATTTGCAAAGCTATTCCGAAGTGTGAGATACAAATGATTGGCCAAAGTACGCAAATTTAAATATACCGTACGGTGAAGAAATAATCTCAAAGTTATCTAACAGGCGTGAAAACACAAATTTATCAGTGACGAAGATTGAACTCACGCCTCCTCGCTCCGGAGCCAGTTGTTCTAACCGACTGAACTACACCGACGGAATGTATCGCTGCAAATTTGTCGTCATGATGACACGTGCTTCACCTCTGTAGTTACGTCACATCATCTCCCTCTTATTATTATTTTTTTTTTGAAGCAGAGAAGGGATTTTCATTCATTCCAGGAAAACAAGTGGAACAAACTTCACACAATTTTTAAAGAACTCAACGGCCAGTAGATCCATTTTCCACAATCGGGCGCCAATGTGAAAACACAAACTTGGCGGCGACGGGGATCGCAGCGCCTCTCCTCGCTCCGGAGAAGTTGTTCCAATCGACTAAACTAGAATATAAGTAGCGATACATTCCTCGTGTCAGGAACTGTTCCTAGGAATTGTATCTTATCACCGACCGAATGTACAGCTGCAGATTTGCCGTCTTGACACGTGCTTCAACTCTGTAGTACGTCACACAGGCTCCCTTCAACTCAATGAAAGAAACCTGATTCGTGATTTCAGAGATTACCTATAACTTCAAGGAAAAGAAATACTTAAGCAACTTTCGCAGCTATGTTAACTTTTCAAGCCACTGCTGTATTTTCTTGCGAATGTGAAATGGTTTCTTTTCAGATGAATTTCATGGCAATTCCAGCTAGGTCTTTCCTTTCGATCACAACAAGAATCTTATTATTTGCATAAAATTTGTAGGGCCTCAGCTAACCCAGTTTGATCCTACGAAATACGTTAAATCATTGTTCCTTTGAGACAATCATTTAGTAGTGGATACGGGAGGAAAGAAGCTGCCAACAACGGCGGTGAAACTTCTGAAGAGATGAAAAAAATTTGGACTACACTAACAAATACGTGGTGTGAATTCCCTGTAAATTTCTAAAAATATTGTGCAGCAAAGTTGGGTAGGTGTCCGTTATTAAAAGTTTTCGTTTCTTCTAATTTCTGTATTTTGACAGAATCTCCGGAGTCAGTTATTCCGTTTATTTCAGAGAAGTCCGCTTAGGGTTTTTATTCATAAATTTCATAAAACCTTCGATTTTCTCAGCCCCTTTACCAGAGATTTCACTTTCCTCACGTGTCCTTTCCGGAATATGAACCAGAGATATTTTCAACCGCTGTCTCCCGTGCTGTCGTTGAGCCGGAAAGACACGTAACGCAGAGTCACGTATAAGGTACGACTTTAATCGCGCAATGATGAAATGATTTTCGGTATTAATGTCAATGAATTAGTCATTTTAGTTTGTATTCGAGCGCTTTATTTTTCTGAATATCTTTGTAGTAATTTTATTTTTCCTGTAGGAGGACTTATTACAAATTACGTATTTTTTTCATCGGGATTTTTCGAAGCAGCAGAATGCTTTGGAACTTGAGCTATTATTAAACTTACAATAACTCTCAATTATCTGTACGAAAATGTGAAATGTACTGCTTTATACTATAATTTCACAAACTACTAAATACAAAATTTACTCTTTATAGCAATAATAGCTTTTGTCTTATGGGGTCCACAGACTGATGCATAGGCATCACACAATCACCTGTACATTAGTTTAAGTACCCCGTTTCTTACGGTAGCAAAATATACAATAGATAGAGCACAATATGGGGGAAAGTGGAAGAAATGTACTGTGCCACAATAACTACAATTTCATAGGATGTGCTATCGGCAATATTCGATCTCGCTACAGAATTTCAAAATCAGATCTTCTGACAGACGATTGAAATTTAATAGTTAATCAAACCTCAGATATTTTCGCGAATACTTGAGGTTTGATTAACTATTTAAAAATAACAATTTACCGTCAATATGCGAAAGGAATTGCGGAAAGGTTTCTGAAAACTCAAATTTTCGTGGCATAGGAAAAAATACGCAAAATTCTGTTTTTTTTCGTCATTTCACGGATAAGCTTTGGTCTGGAATATGCTACGTTAATTTACGAAAAGAATCGAGGAAAATGGCTCGTAAATTTCAGAAAACTTTTTACAATGTGTATTTTAGGATCAAAATACACTTCCCTTCTACTGTTCAATGTAATGAAAGCTTTAGTTCCTGAACAAGAAATAAATAAGGACAGGAAGGAAATGAGAAAGCCTTAGTCCCAAGACAGGAAAGAAATAAGAAAGCTTTAGTTCCAAGACAGGAAAGAAATGAGGAAGCTTATTAGTCCCAGGACAAGAAAGAAACGAGAAAGCTTTAGTCCCAGGGTAGGAAAGAAATGAGAAACGTTAGTCCCAGCACAGGAAAGAAATAAGAAAGCTTTTAGTCTCAGGACGGGAAAGAAATGAGGAAGCTTTTGTCCCAGGACAGGAAGAAAATGAGAAATCTTTATTCTTAGCACAGGAAAGAAATAAGAAAACTTTATTCCCAGAACAGGAAAGAAACGAGAAAGCTTTAGTCCCAGGAAAGGAAAGAAATGATAAATCTTTATTCCTAGCACAGGAAAGAAATGAGGAAACTTTAGTCCTAGAACAGGAAAGAAATGAGGAATGTTTAGTCCCAGAACAGGAAAGAAACGAGAAAGCTTTAGTCTCAGGACGGGAAAGAAATGAGGAAGCTTCTGTCTTAGGACGAGAAAGAAATGAGGAAGCTTTTGTCTTAAAGGCAGAAATGAAGAAGCTTTTGTCTTAAAGGCAGAAATGAAGAAGCTTTTGCCTCAGGACAGGAAGGAAATGAGAAAACTTTATTCTCAGGACAAGAAAGAAACTAGAAAGCTTTTTTTCCCAGGACAGGAAAGAAATGAGAAATCTGTATTAATAGCACAGGAAAGAAATGAGGAAACTTTAGTCGCAGAACAGGAAAGAAACGAGAAAGTTTTAGTCCCAGGACAGGAAAGAAATGCGAAATCTTTAGTCTCAGGATAGGAAAGAAATGATAAATCTTTAGTCCCAGTACAGAAAAGAAACGAGAAAACTTTAGTCTCAGGACGGGAAAGAAATGAGGAAGCTTTTGTCTCAGGATAGGAAGGAAATGAGAAATCTTTATTCTCAGGACAAGAAAGAAACGAGAAAGCTTTTGTCCCAGAAAAGGAAAGAAATGAGAAATATTTATTCCTAGCACAGGAAAGAAATGAGAAAATTTTAGTCCCAGAACAGGAAAGAAACGAGAAAGCTTTAGTCCCAGGACACGAAAGAAACGAGAAATCTTTAGTCTCAGGACAGGATAGAAATGATGCTTTCCAGGTTTTTTTTCTTGTCCCAGTACAGAAAAGAAATGAGAAAGCTTGACTCGTGACTGCCCTCTTTTTATTTAGTGTTTGTTGATTCATCCCCTCTGCAAAATTATATTGCTGAAACCTTTCTTTGGAAACAGTATTAAAAAATGCAAGAGGTTATATTTATATCATATGTTTACATTTAAAAATTTCTATATTTACATCTAAAAATCTTGCAAATTAAGAATCAATGCACGGACCATTTAATTCGGAAAACTATACTCAGAACTAAAGTGCTTAAGAAAATAAACTAAGAAACAAACAAAACAAAACAAAACCTCATTTTGTTGCGTCACCTTAGGGAAGACACGAACTTAGAGAGAGAAACAGTAAATCATTCACCATCCTGTAAGTTATTTTATTGAGCTTTTACGCCCGTAGGTTGTGAAAGCGTCAACTTCTAACCTGCAAATCTTGTTTCTGACAACTGAAAATTCTTACTATGTGCTTTTTCGATGTTCGTGTTTCAACACATTTCAATTTTAACAGCTTGTTACCTTGCAAAAGAAGAATTTTCATATTCGATATCCCCCCAAAAATGAGTATTTTTGACACAAATGCATTTTTTAAGTTCCGACAAGAGCAAAGTAACCATTTTGACGGAGCAACTGTTCGTGAGCCTTCGTGGTATAGACATTTTTCACCAGTAAGAAATTTGAAACACGGTTTTTATCTCTTTCTTTTCATAAGTTAAAAAATAAATAAATATACAGCAACATTAAAAAGGAAAAGAAAGAGAGAGATAAAAAAAAAAATAAAATAGGAACGGTGCTCTAACCTCAGCATTTTGACATTCTCTGCTGATGTCTGTGGTCACGAAAAATCCCCCTATAATTTTCAGAATAGAAAACAAATCGTTTTGCACCGAATAAAACTGTACACAACTAAGAAAATTATTGCATCTGCTTTTCTGAGTGTACTTCTCTCTCAGTTGGCATGAATATATACTTGGATTTGTCTCAATATGTATGTTTCTAAAGACAGCGAAGAAAAATGGTCTTTTAATTGAATACTCATGGTTATTCTCAAGGTATTCAACATGCTTTCCAATCTTTTTTTTTTTTTTTTTTTTTTTTTTTTTTAAGTGAAACTTTCTTTTTAGTTAGAGCAGGGGTGGCCAAACTTTGAGGAACCAAGATCTACCTTAAGCTATCATTCCCTACTGTGATCTACCATCGTTTATCGCTGTGATATAGGCAAATTTAAATAGGAATTAGCCTATATCACGAATGTTTTTTAGTGCTTAAAATTACTATCTTTCAAACAAAGTATATAATTTTACTTATAGAATATTTATTTACAGTATTTAGTCCTTAGATGTTGATACATGACACTGCATGTCCTTACAAAGTTTAGAATAATCAGGCACATGTTCAGTCAGGCGCAGTCAGAGACACGCTTCTAAATGAGCATCAGACAGGCAGCTCCTGTATTTCGACTTCATTATTTGCATTTCTGAAAAAGCTGCTTCACGGAAATATGTGGATCCAAAGAAAGCAATCAGCCGCAAAACAACAGATCTGAAGCACGAATACTTTTCTTCTGACAATAGAGTCCAAAATGTGCTATCTGACGCTCTTGTCTTCAGTACAATGTTGTGTTGAAGTTTCACAGTTTCTGATTCTATATCTGAAGATCTGAAGAGGGAAGTAGAGGAAATGTTTGATAAAACTTCTTCGATATCATATTCGCCAAAAGAGTTGACCGTACGAGAGCTCGCGATCGACCCATCGATCGCGATTAACAGTTTGGAAATTTCCAGCGCAATGGATACTATTTCTTTTTTTGAAAATGTTTTGAAATCTCCAGCGCAATGGATACTATTTCTTTTTTAAAAATGTTTCGAAATCTCCAGCGCAATGGATACTATTTCTTTTTTTAAAAATGTTTCGAAATCTCCAGCGCAATGGATACCATTTCTTTTTTTAAATGTTTCGAAATCTCCAGCGCAATGGATACTATTAGCGCAAATGGATAATGAGTTAGAGTAACTGTACATGCGTTTATACTTCTTATAATATCTCTGTTTCTACTAGACGGAATAAAAACTGATTTGAAAGTCAAGTCTGCTCGGAAAGTGCATTGGTAAGACGCAAGTCTGACCAAGATATCTTTTTGGTGTGCAGTTTTTCAGCTGCATCACACAAATAATCCAATTAACCAGATGGAAGTGACCTATCGTATAGCTGAAAAAAAACAACAAAAAAACAAAAAAAAACATGCTTACTATATAACTACACGATATCATCTTGACCAAAGTCTCAAATAATTCTGTAATCATGTAAAACATTCGGAATTTGACTGTTTTATTTTAAAAAAGAAATAGTATCCATTGCGCTGGAGATTTCGAAACTGCACCCTCGTTCAATTTCTAGCCTTCAGACTTTTACCGAGGTTGAGCGAAACCTACCAGCTCGGGAGATCATTTTAACTCTCGGAATGTCCACTGTTTTATTTTATTGGACATTTTGATTTCAAATTACGTTTAGACAAGTTTAAAATTTCATTATTACTTATGAGCTGTGGAGCTTAGCAAGATCATGTTGCACTGTGGATTAGGCTGAACATTGATTATGTAGAGCTTTGTCTTTTGTGGATTCTTTGCCACATTAGTGTCTTAAAGCTTACACGGATGCTTACGGAAGTTGTTTCCCTTATGAAAATGAATCTGGTTTTTAAATCAGCCTAATCTACCTCCGTGCAGTCTTGAGAAATCACTTGAGAGAGTGACATTCATTTTATTTACATTTTGTGTGTGTGTGTGTGTCTGTGCGTCTGTCTGTCTGTCTGTCTCTCTCTCTCTCTCTCTCTCTCTCTCTCTCTCTCTCTCTCTCTCTCTCTCTCTCGTGTTTCCACTTGTATTTAGTGAAGCACACAGCGTACATATGCGCACACCTAATAAATTTTAATAACAGTCTATTCACAAGCAATCGATTCACACTAAAAAAAAAAAATTAGGTAAAGATGTGGAAACTTTCACAATTTTCAGCTGCTATTACATCAATGAAAATAATCCGAAGACATTTTTTAAGTCTTTGATGATTTGGTCGATTTAAGATCCTAATGCTTAGTAAAGCACTTATAGGTATGTCTGCAAGTCAAATATTTTTGTTTCCACCAAGATTTCCATCTACGAATTTCGTTCTCTCTTTTTCTCTCATTCCTTATTCGCCCCACCCTGGTTCCTTCTTAAATAGTCTTTTCTCTTCACAGAAGTCCATCTCTGGCACTTCAAATAATTGCGATTTTATTATAGTTCCTTCTTTGGTTAGCTTTCTGCATTACAGTTTCACACCAGTTCATTTAGGGCCACCTTCTTAATTGCGATTTCACACTCTGGATTTTTATCCGAAATTCTAATCGTGGAGAACACTCGTAAGAATAACGGCAAGTAATTTTTTTTCACCAATTTAACCACGTAACGATGCCACTAAACTACAGTTTTTAAGTATCAGCAATTTAAATTATAATTGGTTATAAATACTTTCATAAAAGACTAATGTTTACTGTATAACGATCATTAAATCTCTTTTTTAAAGGGGAGGGAAAATTTTACAATTTCAATAAACATCTAAAGCTATAAAGATTAGTCTTCTAATTTTCGACAGTTAGTTCCAGGAAAGACAGATAACCAGCGATGTAAGACACATACACCACACATGCCCTATCCTGGATTCAAACCCAACCCGTCGATTAGCTAAAAGTTTGATCCTCTTTTGCAATTCAGCCACACGGACTAAATTCTTACTTTTGTTTTCGGTAATAAATCGAAACCATCTGATTTCAAAAATGGTCTGCTTTCTGATTTCGGTGATATGTTCTTAAAAACTAATTGACAAAAAGTTAATTAACTTTAATCAGTGTAAGCACACTTTTATTTTACAATATGTAACTAGGTATCATCGCCAAAAATTCTATGCTTTCGCTGATCATCATCATCATCATTGTCAACCATTTTCAATCCACAGCAGGACGAAGGTCTCTCCAAGCCTCTTCCACAACGGTCTGTCTTGTGCCAATCTCCTCCATGTTACTCCCGCATACTTTCGAATTTCATCCACCCATCTTAAATGTGGTCTTGTAGGTCTTTTCCTGTCCCTTGGAATCCAATCTAAAATTTCGACTGTCCATCGATGGTCTGTCCTTCTGGCAGTATGTTCAGCCCATTGCCATTTCAGGGATTTTACTCTGATCATGATGTCTTTCGCTCTTGTCATTTTTCTGATCCACGAGTTCCTCTTCTTATCTCTACTGGTTACACCAAGCATGCACCTCTCCATGCTTCTTTGAATAGTCTGCAGCCTTTATCATGCTTCTTTGAGTTGTCTGCAGCCTTTATCATGCTTCTTTGAGTTGTCTGCAGCCTCTTTTAGTTAAGGTCCACGTCTCTGCACCATACGTAAGCACTGGAAGGATGCATTGATCAAACACTTTTCTTTTAAGACATAATGGCATATTGCTCTTGAAAATTATGCTGTTTCCTCCAAAAGCTCTCCAGGCAAGTTTTACACGCCGATTAATTTCTTCATCAATGTGACCCTCATTTGATATCTGCTGTCCAAGATAAACGTACGCATCTGTTATCTCCAGCTTTTCCCCATCAATCGATAAATCTTTATTTATTTGTAAAAACATTGTACATCACTTTTGTCTTCTCAAAGTTCATTTTTAATCGCACTTCTTTACTCTTGTCAGCAAGTTCCTGGATCATACTCTGCAGCTCTGATGGGGTAGTTGCAAAAATGACTACATCATCAGCAAAACGAAGGTGAGTTAGATAATCTCCATTAATTTTTATCCCTTTGTTTTCCCAGTTCAGTGATTGAAAGACATTTTTCAATGTAGCATTAAAGAGCTTGGGAGATATGGTGTCACCTTGTCTCACTCCTTTTCCAATTTTTATGTGTGCTGTATTCTCAAACAGCCGAATCTTTGCACTTGCATCTTCATAGATGTTATTAATAATATAAAGATACATAGATCACCTTGTGCATCTAAAAATATACAAAAATAACATTTCGCACAAATAAATTAATAAATAACACACCTCGAGATGATTTTCTTTTTTCAAATAAATTTCCACCAATCTTTTGATTGATCCAGTTACCTATCTTTAACTTTTTCGCTTTAGATTCTTTTATATATTTATACGTTTGCTTATTTTTTTGTTTACTTATTTATTTAATCCGCAAACACTTGTAAAAAATATACAAAAAAAAAGTATATCATCTTACATTTAATGTAAAGCATAAGTGTTTATTTTTTCATTTAAGTTTTTCTTTCTTGCCGTTTCATAGAACATTATTTTTAAAATTAACTCAAGTGAATCAGTTCGACGAATAGGGCATATGCAAGTTTATTGGCTACAGCCCCAAATCATCATTACTTTTTTGTGAACCATAAAGAAATTCCGGGATATAAAAATGGCTTCTTTTCAAATGTATCTGTATTCTTTGTTCTTTAACCCCAGGATGTTTCCAAAAAAGAAAATGAGAAAGCAACACACGTTCAATTTTTTTTAGACTTCCGGTCACAAACACTTCTGCTTTGCTTCATCATAACTTGACAGGCAATTCATGCTGAAAGGTTCGGGAATAAATGTCATCTTCTCGTGAGACAGCCGGTTATTGGGGGGCTGAGATCATGGCGTTAAGTTACGGAGCAGAAACCTTTTTAAAAGCATCAGCTGCCTTAGGACAAAACGTTCAAGAAAGAAATGACATTGCGTTTTACTCTTACTTATTACTGTACAGCTTTGGATGAGAAAAAGGAAACGCTTAATGGGATTTACTGCTTCATTCTAATTATGCTGTCGATATTCTGGTTATTAGGTTTCTCACTAATACCTGTGGAAAATATAAGAGTAAAATGATGTTTACAATTACAAAATCTGTTCACGCCGAGGAACTTGTGTGTTGGAATTATCTGCGCATATGCAGATTGTTCAGAAAACTTTCCTGAGCCATTTAAAGGGAAAATTAGTGGAACCATTTTGAGCAAAGCAGAAGTGTTGCTCAATAAGGTCCAGGACCGTCAGTTTTTTTGTTGTTTTTTTTTGCTGCGCTTTAGAAATAAAATGGTGTGGGATCACGAAAGATTCCTGACAATAACATGAAGCAAAGTTACCGGTGAGTCTCCATTTTTTAACAAAATTTCTGTTCTGATAAGTTTCCATTTATAGTTCAAACTCGCTTTATTCAACAACAGATTTTGCAAAACTATTTAATGTTGGGGCATTTACCTGGAACGATTATTACGATTTTGTTTTACAATACAAAATGGTATTTACACAGGGACGTACCGGGACTCCTCCCCCCCAAAAAAAATTATTTTTGAGGCCCTTTTACAAAAATCTATCAGTTTTCGTTTACTTATTAGTAACTAGATTTTATGGGCGTTTTAATAATTCAAATTCTTTGGGACCTATAGGTATTTTTCAAAAAACTAAAATTATTGCACTTTATTACGCGTAACAGAAATGTGAATGTTGTAATTAAAATGAATGCCCTAGTTTTATACCAATAAGAAAAACCCTACGAAACACTTAATTTCAAAGTTAATCATGTAATTTCAATTTTGTTCTTTTAAGGAACTAAGGTCACACACACACACACACACACACACACGCACTCTCTCTCTCTTGGAAATGCCTAGAGATCATACACACAACAAAACACGTAACAGCCGTGTGGCAGTATGTTTTCAGATTTACACAACATACAGAACATAAATAAACAAATAACTAGGTAACAATTATGAATCGCGGCACAAAAATGAAAAACAACTTAAGTCATTTGCTATTGAATGTAAAAAACACACTTAATACAATGGCACAATGTTTTGCACAGAGTAAAAAAAAATTTTTGACACTGTTGTAAAAGAAAATGAGACAGATCTCTGTGTTTCTTCGTCCCCGAGAAGAATATATTTTAGTTCATTGTATTCTGAAATCCTCTGGAATTGCTGCCTTCCTGTCATCAGTTCTTACAAACTATAACCGCGTAAAAATAATTTCTAAATAATTTTTGTAAAATCTAAATATTTCACTCATTTAGTGAAAAAAAAAAATGCCCTTTCTTTGCAATGCGCCATTCAAAACTTTCGCATGAAGTTTCCTCCAAAAAAAAAAAGAAAAAAAAATGTAAAATCCTTCTGTGAAGGAAAAAAATAAAAAATGTAAAATCCTTATGTGAAGGAAGGATAAGCAGCAGTTCAAACATCAGGACAATTAATTTGTAAAATAATGTCTAATAAAGAAAGTTGCCTGGAAAAAATAAATTTGTACAACGCATAATGATATTTACAGACGAGTTATCAATAATCGGTAACCATTAAGTCCAAGAGAAAAGTTTGTAGTATCGTGAAGACCTAGTAATGGCAGGCACAAAACAGCGTTTGGAGCAGACTGACGCCGACGCCGCAAGGAGGTCGGCGAGCCGGTGGAAATGACGGGATAGACGGCAGCAGAACTTCGGCAAGCTTGGAACAGTACGGCATAGCAGTCGACGAAGAACGTTGCGAACGAAGACTTAGCAGCTAATCACACTAGTAAAGAGAGTTGTGGATTCTATACCAGCGGCCTTGTAGTGTCCATATTGTGAAGAAGCGATCAGCCAAGGACGAATTGATCAGCCTCCGCGTATTCAGCGGGCATCCGCGGCTTGAATTGTAGATGTATGAGATATTACAAAAGATCTTGTGCTATGGGAGTTATGAAGAGAACTTGTAGCTTAGGGTTTGACAAGATATTGGTAGTCGCAAACGTTGCTGTCGTTGGTGCAGGACAAACGAGCAATTTTGAACATCACATGAAAAAGTGGCAGAAGGATAGGGCAACGTAAATAAACGTGGAGAGTGTCGCCAAGAGAATCATATTAAGGACAAAGAGGGAAGGAGAGAAGTTTCCGTTTATAGCTTCAGTATTTTGACAAATTTTCCGTTGTCAGTAATTCTGTTTATTTGAGAAAAGTCAGTTTCATGGTTTCCGCTTTTTACGCAGAAATTTCGCGAAAACTTTCATTTCGGCTTTCTCGTGCCTTTTAGCAGAGACTCTTTCCTGGAGTACAAATCCTTTACTCCCTGGTGGGGACCAAACGGGGTTCGTCTTTAAAGCGAGCGAAACGCGTTACCGACTGACCTAGAAAGTCACTTGCCATTTGACCACGTATAAGGTAGAAATCGAGAGGACTCGAATCGCGCGATGATGAAATGTTTTTCGCTATGAATGCGGGTAAATTAGTCATTTTATTTTCTGTAGGAGCTTATTGTTTTTCTGAATTGGTTTATAATAACTAAATTTTTTCTACAGGAGGACTTATCACAAAGATCAAATGATGAGAGATTAGGGTTAATAAGACCATTGAAAAGGATAAAATGTTTGATGAAAATAAAACATTAAAGGAAGAGAAGTGTATTGAAAAAGGGAAAGAAAAAAATTCATGTAAGGATAAATGTAGAAGATAGAATGAAGTTAGTTTAGGGGTTGGTCTTAGTAAAGAGAATAAACTTATAGGGAGAAAGATAGTTATCAAAGTTTAGTAGATTAATAGATTTAGATGAAAACGAATGAGAGAAACGAGAAAAGGCGGTTTTCCGCATCCAAAGCGAATGTTTAATAAACTATTTAGAAATTGTCGATAATAATTATTTTATTAAGGTTAGGAATGTTAGGAAGAACCCAACCAATAAGAATGGTATTATTAATGATTTTTGTGACGTTAGAGTTCATGATGTTTATATGCCTACAAATAAATAGAATTTTGTGTGGTTACTTATTAATATTGATTACGTTAAAAGTGGTTACAGCAGTGATTTTACTTACATGGCGAGAATGACCCCTAAGGAGAAATTTGAAATAAAATGAGTTGTGTTACTTATAATTCTAGCTGTAGGAGTGGGGATAATAATATTGGGGAAAGGGTTGAATTACACTTATAGTTATTTAGTTTTTATGGGAGAAAAGATTTTTAGTAATGAGTCTTTTGATGTTAGTAATCATTTTTTTTTCTCATCGTGATTTTTCAAAGAAACAGAATGCTTTGGAAATCGAGATTTTTTCAAACTGACGATTACTTTCAAATATGATGTTTAAGAAAAGGTGAAATGTAATACTTTGTAGTATTATTTCACAACACCCCTAAATACGACATTCAGTCTTTATAGCTATAACAGACTGGTACATAGACATCATACAATCACTCGTGGGCCGGGGGCATGGCCCACGGATCAGCCGTGACCATGAATTGTTGCTGGCAGACAACCACTGTAGAACGTGCACTTGAGAACTCCCAGTCAAACTGGTGTGTGGAATGCAACGTCACACACATTTATTTTTCGAAGCACTGGAGAAGGGATTCTCTGATTTTTCCTATCTCGCGGTGTGGAAATAACATCACACCAAGGCGAGATTTTGAACGGTCGGGTTATCCGGGTAGTTCGGGCGCCATTATAACGAAGTGAATTTCTCCGTCATTTTTGGTCTACGCCGGGATTCGAACCCGAGTACGCTTATTCCGGAACAAGCAGCTCTACCAACTGAGCTACGCAGACATGTATTCTGATTCCTATCTGCCTTTATGTCATGTGCGTCCTGCTGGCAGGTACGTGACACTACAAAACATCAAACAACCCATTAGGATGGGCTTACTCCTCCAAGGAATCATGACGTCACATTAGGGCCAAAATTATTCCTAACGCTCAGGACTTTATCTTCTAGGAAATGGGTTTTCATTTATGAAAGGTTTTCCTTTTTTGCAGCAAGGCTGGCTGAAGAAGGGCAGAGGAAAATGGAATCTCTCTCTGTGTCTGTGAAGACTGTTTAGCACATAATAAACTTGAGAAACTGAACTATCCAGGACGCCCACACAAGTAGAGAATTTAATGTTAATCGAATGAAAGTAAGTACACATATACTTCTCCTTACTTTGATTAAAAGATCAGGGACTCATACGTGAATGGCTGCCAAATGGAGTACAGAGGAAATGATGGTGATGAGCGGCAGAAGAGGATTTAGTTGCACACCTAATAAAAGCTGTTAAACAGAGTAAGAAGAAAATTGACCAAAAAAGGACAATAAGAAGAGATCTCTAGCTACTTCTTCTGAAGTTGAATTTTTTTAAATACAACTTGGCCACTGGTGGGTGCTGCAAGGATGCTTAAGTTCCTAGTAAATTCAATCTTGCTCCTTTTTGTTGGTTTTGTCTTTCTCCTTCAAGATATTGCAAACATAATCCCATACTCTTTCACTGCCACAGGAACAAATACGAGCGGTGTCACTGAGGTGTCATAGTCACTAGTAATTTGAACAATTGTGTCTCTCCCAAACTAAGATACTTGTGCATCGATTGTGGCACAGTCTTTTACTATCCCTTTACCAAACGGTGGCGTGCATTGAGCGAACGTGGAATGGGAGGGCAGTGGAAAGTCTTTGACTGAGCAGACGTGACGTGGACTTAGCGGACATCAGTATATCTTTCTATCAAATTACCGCAGACTAACGGAATTACGCATTTCGTTGCAAATCTAGGACGATTACCATACTTAGTTAGTGACAGGGTTTATAAGAATTTAGTTCAGTCCACGTTCGCTTGAACAATGAAAATATGTGCCACACCATTCTTTCGTGGGTTAAATTTCATTCTCACGTGAACTTCCTCAAACGAAATAACTATTTACGAAAATAATTGAAAAAAAAAAAAAAGAAACAAAAAAACATGGTCAGGTGTTTAATGGATGTGAAAGTGACCGAATCTCATTTTGTTACATAACTATTCGTAAATCTAATAAGAAAACCAGCTATGCGATATAAAAGATTGCCTTTAACAAGCTATAAGTATTATTATACACACTACAGTGAAAAAATTACGACCACCTGTTAGTATGAGGTATGACCTCCTCGTGCCGCCAATACTACGGATATACGGCGTGGCATTGATTCAATAAGGTCTCTGAACGTTTCTGTAGGGATGCTATACCATGCAGACACCAGAGCTTCTTGCAGCGCTTCAAGATTCATCAGTGGTGGATCTATACGTCTAACCTGTTGGCATCTGGCGTGTACGGTGGCCAGGATAATAAGCTGAAGTAACTGGAATGCTTCTCAAACCATTCTCGCACGCTCATAGCAACATGGCAAGGTGCATTATTTTGCTGGAAGCAACCCATGCCATCGGGGTATGCAGTCATCATGAATGGTGAATCATATCAGAGTACGATGGGCAGGATAGTAAGCTAAAGTCAGTGGAATGCTCTCAAACCATTCCCGCACACGCATATCAACATGGCAAGGGGCATTATTTTGCTGGAAGCAACCCATGCCATTGAGGTATACAGTCATCATGAATGGTGAATCATATCAGAGTACAGTGTGCAGGTCAGTGGAATACTCCTCAAAGCATTCCCGCACACGCATAGCAACATGCTAAGGGGCATTATCTTGCTGAAAGCAACCCATGCTATTAGGGTATACAGTAATCACGAATGGTGATTTATATCAGAGTACGGTGGGCAGGATAGTAAGCTAAAGTCCCTGGAATGCTCCTCAAACCTTTCTCGCACACGCAAATCAACATGCTAAGGGGCATTATCTTGCTGAAAGCAACCCATGCCATTGGGGTATACAGTCATCACGAATGGTGATTCATATCAGAGTACGGTGGGCAGGATAGTAAGCTAAAGTCCCTGGAATGCTCCTCAAACCTTTCTCGTACACGCATAGCAACATGCTAAGGGGCATTATTTTGCTGGAAGCAACCAATGCCATTGGGGTATACAGTCATCATGAATGATGAATCATATCAGAATACGGTGGGCAGGATAGTAAGTTAAAGTCACTGGAATGCTCCTCAAACCATTCTCGCACACGCATTGCAACATGGCAAAGGGCATTATTTTGCAGGAAGAAACCCATGCTATCTGAGTAGACAGCCTTCATAAATGGGAACACCTGATCCGCCACAATGGATAGGTAGCCTGAAGCGTTCATCATTAGATCGAGGGGAATGATTGCTCCTAATGATTCCCAGGAAAACATGCCGCACACGAGCGCCACCTTCTGCCTGTTTCCTCTCGAGCATCGAATCGGACGGTGGCGCTGGACACCCATAGAGAGCAGAGTTCTTTGGACTGTGGTTTGCGAAACCCTCCTCGATGTGTCTACATTAAATGCTCTGTCCAGTTGTTTCACTGTGGCCCGTTTGTTGGATCGTACTAGTCCGGATTGACGCCGCTTCCCAGGGTCGTCAATACTCCGTATTATTCCCCGATTATTGCAGATCTTGCCGGTTTTCTTCCATTCCTGGAACACTTTAACAACTGCATCACGTGAACAGTCCACAACATCGGCCGTTTCTGCAATGCTGCCACCCTTCAATCGGTGACCAACAATCATTCTTTTTTCAAACTCTGTAAGGTCACGTCTTTTTCCCATTTTCACGCTAAATTGCATACGGTCTGTGAGTTTGTGTCCTTTAGATGCCTTACATAATTTCCATATGTTACTACGCACGCACGTCGCTAGACTTCGAAATCAGGATGGGCGACTATTAGTTTTCTAGGGGGAAAGTGTGATAACAACTTTATTTACAAAACACTGTGAAATAATTTGTTTTGCTTTTTCTACAGGCTGCAAAGGTATTCGGCCCCCCTACTCATTAATTTTGGAACTGTCTTAAAGTTTTTGCAATTTTTGGAATACAAAAGAATCTAAAGTTTGGAGTCATTTTTTCCTAATATTCTGTCCATCCATTTTTAATAAAATTAATAAATCCTAAGGAGTTACATACCCGTGTAATAAATATGACACACTGCTACCAGCACCAGTAAAACACCCTGATTAAAATAAAATTTCATGTCTAGGAGAAAGATCTTGAAGCAAATGTTTCCGTGGATTAGATTTGAGAGGAAATGTTCAAGTTAGTGTGATTCCAATACACAGACAATACTGTTAACACGTTCGTTCTTATCTTTGTTCTTGTTGTTGACTTCATCAATACTTTCCCCCTCCTTAACTCCTTTCCTTCAAGCCAGCAACCTTGTCTTGCACTCATCTCTTCCAACGCAGTCGTCAGCCATGTCAAGCTCCCCCACTTCCCTACAGCAGACTTAACAGCGCTGGTATGGCTTTAGTCCACTTTCCATAGTAGAATCGCTACTTAGCAACACAAACCAACAGCAGAGCAATTACTAATGCCCTCAGTGAATTCCTATTAACCCTCTCGATTCGGTCCTGATCATGCTAATTTAAAAAAAAAAAAAAAGAGGCTTAAATTTAGAATTTGGACGAACAACTGAATCTTCATTGCCCTGCGGATGCCATGTTGATAACATTTCTACTGAGAAGAAAAAACGCACTTTTTAGGTGAAAATGAGTAGGGCTACACAACGAAAAACACGGGAGTCGTTATTCCTTAACAAATTCCAGATTATATTTTAAAATAAAAATACAACAACTAAAATATGACACATCTTGAACTGGGTGGGCGGCAGGGTGGGCTCTCTCACTCTCTTGTCGACGTCTTTGCGCACGCCATCTGGATGTTTAGTTACGGTTCCTTCTTATATCAGAAGTGGTCATAATTTTTTAGCTGGACTGTGTATATATTATATATATATATATGTCAACAATAGCATTTTGTTTCTTCATTGACATCTCTTCTCCCACCGTTCAGCAGTCTTGAATGGTTAAACCAAATAAAACGGCTTTGTTCGTATTCCCGCCAATCCTGTGATACTTAAGCCACTCTTCTTGCCCGCTCACTCCACCATTCGCTCCTCATTGTCCGCTCAGTCCACGTTCCGCTCAGTCTACGTCAGCTCTGTCGACGGTCTGCTCGAGCCACAAAACCATGCTGAACAAGCGCTTTGTAACAATATATATATTCCGTGTCGTAAAAACGAACATGCACGCACACACTCATACACAAACACATTCGTTAACGTATCGGAAAAGAAAGAAACAGAAAATTAGATTTATGTCAGTAAAGGTTATATAGGCTTTTATAACGCTTGAGACAAATGACAACATAAATTCAGGATCGCAGCAGCCTTACCATATTTTTTCTCTGCTTTTTTCTTTTAAATTGAATTCTGCAATCACCACAGTATTTATTATTAGGTTTCTGTTACGCGATGGATCGATCTCCTTCCTGGAATCAGCAAGCCCAAGAAGTAGAGTTGAGGCAATTTAGAACTCTGAAGAAAATCATGGTCACTAAGTAAGAAATAATTACACCATACAATCTGGTGCAGTGCTCCTCTTGCATCTCGCATGTCAATTTTTTTAGTCTTTATATTCTCTTTTCCGAGTCTGAAGCTATTACTTATTTACAGGAAATGAAATTTTCCTTTCCACCTAATTCATTCAAACTTGAAACATGTAGTCGCTGCGCTTTTCTTAAGATAGTATAAAAAATATAATTTAATGACATTTTGCTGTTTTGCTGAGAACCGACGGAAGTAGTGTTTCTGCTGATTTATTGTCATCGGCTCTACTATTACAACGAATTAATATTAGTATCACTTATTCAGTTTATATACTGAAGGGGAAACATGCGTGTCCCGAGTAACATAAAACTAATTACCATTTTCAAAATATGTTACTAAAGCCTTGCTAAAAGTTTAATATCTCACATGGAACAACAAAGACATATATAAATTTTACAAAGCAAGGAAACGATATAAAATTAACATTTTAACGATTGTTGAAATTTGCAGTCTTGTTCTTCGGAGAATGAGTAGAATATAAAAGTATGCTCATAAGTTAATATTAATTAATGAAAGTTTTAGAAATTGTTAATTTGTAATATGTAGTCTCATGTTGATTAGTAATTGGATTCTGCAATCATCACAGTATTTATTTGAAACAGTACTCGCCCAAGTTTTCACTCGATGCCTTAATTAAGGGAAGATTCCTGAGGATTGGAACAATGCTACAATGATCCTGCTACATAAAAAAGGTGACATTGAGGATCTCGGGAACTACAGACCTATCAGCCTCCTATCAGTGGTTTCATAAAATCTTCACTAAAGTTCTTTCACACCGTTTGAAGGTAACACTGGACATGGCTCAACCGAGAGAACAAGCTGGATTCAGATCATATCCATGTACTGAGAGAACTAATTGAAAGAGCGACGGAATATGAACTTCCATTATGAATGGCTTTTATCGATTATGAAAAGGCCTTTGTTTTGGTGAAACCATGAGCAGTTACAATGGCTTTGAAGTCCTGCGGTATTGAAGATGCATACATTAATATTATTAATAACATCTATGAAAATGCAAGTGCAAAGATTCGGCTATTTGAGAATACGGCACCCATAAAAATTAGAAAGGGAGTGAAACAAGGTGACACTATATCTCCCAAACTCTTTAATGCCACATGAAAATGCCTTTCAATCACTGAAATGGGAAAACAAAGGGATAAAGATTAATGAAGATTATCTAACTCACCTTCGTTTTGCTGATGACGTAGTCATTTTTGCAACTACCCCATCAGAGCTGCAGAGTATGACCCAGGAACTTGCTGACAAGAGTAAAGAAGTGGGATTAAAAATGAACTTTCAGAAGACAAAAGTGATGTACATTGCTTTTACAAAAAATGAAGATTTATCGATTGATGAGGAAAAGCTGGAGATAACCATTACCTATATTTTTCTTGAACAGCAGATATTAAGTGAGGGTCACATTGATGAAGAAATTAATCGGCGTATAAAACTTGCCTGGAGAGCTTTTGGGAGAAACAGTATAATTTTCAAGAGCAATATGCCATTATGTCTTAAAAGAAAAGTGTTTGATCAATGCATCCTTCCAATGCTTACGTATGGTTCAGAGACGTGGACCTTAACTAAAAGAGACATACAAAGACTGCAGACAACTCAAAATAGCATGGAGAGATGCATGCTTGGTGTAACCAGAAGAGATAAGAAGAGGAACTCGTGGATCAGAAAAATGACAAGAGTGGAAGACATCATGATCACAGTAAAATCCCTGAAATGGCAACGGGCTGGACATATTGCCAGAAGGACAGACCATCAATGGACAGCCGAAATTTTAGATTGGATTCCAAGAAACAGGAAAAGACCCAGAAGAAGAACACATGTGAGATAGGTGGATGAAATTCGAAAGTATGCGGGAGTAACATGGAGGAGCCTGGCACAAGACAGACCGTTGTGGAAGAAACTTGGGGAGACCTTCGTACAGCAGTGGATTGATAATGGTTGACAATGATGATGATGATGGATCTCATGTTGTAATCTGAACACTTTTTTCTATCAGTGCAACTTTACAAATTGCAAATTCTTATTGCTATCTGTTTTCTCAGTTTTAAGTCACGTATTACTAAATTAAAGTTTGAAGCCGCATTAATTTTGCGATGAAATTTCTTCTTTATTATCTATTATATTTAATTATTTTCTCATGCGATAAGATCAGTGTTCGAAATGATACCGAAGTGACTTGACTTGGTATATAACAGTTCGTCGCGCTGAAAATATCAGTTCAATTTCTATTTGGTTCTTGGGTCACCAGTTAAAAAACAAGAATTGGAATTTTACAAAAATGATAGTAATAAATGGAATTATTAAGTCAAGTTGTTAAAAAAATAATCTAATTCATGTAGTTGTACTTTGCTGTAGTAAATTTCCGCTTTATGTTTTGGTGATATAAAATTGAAAAACCGAGGCAATTATTCATTGTGAGCTGAATTTCCGTGTCTTAGATACAAAATTTAATAAAAAAAAAATAAATATGCAAAGTCGTTATTTCCTATTAACCTTTGAATCTATCAGATGCAGAGGTTGAAAAAATATTAAAGTTTTGATTTTTCCTTGTCATCAGACGTGCAGAAAGATAACTATAGTACAAATTTACAATATTTCCATTTCCAACTGATGCAACCAGTTTACAGTACCGAATGTTTGGTGTTATGTGCTTTATCTCAGAGAAAAAAGAAGAAATAAAAAGTGTTCGTATTATTTCTATAAAATATGACGCTCTGTAAAATAATCGGGTTTGAATGGTTATAGAATTATTTACGTTTAAGGTTTAATTGCACTTCAACTTAAATCTTAGCTTGGTGACAGAACTTTGGTAACCCTGATTATTTTTAAGTTGTTCCTTTTAAACATTTGTTATTTAGCATTCGTAAACTTAATTATGCATGAATCATTCTCACAGTAAACTCTTTCAAAATAATGGCCAAAGTAAGAAATCAGTCAGCACTTAACAGAATTCAACGACCACTTTTATCATATCAGCTAGCATGTTAATTATTCTTCAATATCCCGTTATTCATAACACAATATGAATATATTTCATATAATAATTTCGCACAGTATAGGTTTGACAATTAACTCCCTTCAATGAGCGTATAACATAACGTACTCAGAGTACACAGTACGTCAAAGAATTTTTAAGGCTGGCGCTAGATTTCAACCTACGGTGGCGCCACCAGTGTAATCGTGAATGCGTTATAAACCGTGACCATCTGCTTGCTTTCTGCCAAAAGTACTGCGCAGTTGTTAAAGTAACTCAAACGAAACGGCCGTCCGTTCATTAGAGAAGTAAAAATTTTTTCATGTTGAATTATTAAGATGGAACAAAGGGCTGTTATTAAATTTGACGTAAAACTTGGTAAAAGTGCCTGGGAAACGTACCAAATGATGAAACATGTTTACCGTGAGTTTTGTTTAAGTAGATCAAATGTTTTCCTGTGGCACAAACGTTTTTCCGACGGAAGAGATATGCTAGAAGATGATAAGCATACCGGAAGACCAAGTTCATCTAGGACACCCGAGATTATGGAAACAGTGCGTGATTTCGTGGCAAACAATCGATGTGCGTCACTAATAATGATAGAAGAGTCTTCAAACATCAACAAAGAAACGATTCGAACCATCCTGCATGAAGATTTGGGCAAAACAAAAGTCTGTGCTAAATTTGTTCCACACACGTTAACCAATGAACAAAAATCAAGGAGAAGTGCACATTGCAGAGACATCATTTCAGCCGCTGAAAATGATCCAAACTTTTTAAAATCGATTGTTACAGGTGATGAAACATGGTGTTTTCAATGTGATCCTAAAACAAAGCGACAAAGTGCAGAATGGAAGTCAAAAAACTCTCCATAAGCCAAAAAAACAAGAAAAGTTCCATCGAAAATCAGAACAATGCTCATTACATTCTTCGAGAGTAAGGGTATTATCCACAAATAATTTGTTCCAAGCGGACAAACAATTACTGGTGAGTTTTATTTAAATATTTTGAGGCATTTGATTGGCAGAATTCGTCGCATTCGTCCAGAATATCGGGATGAAAACAGTTGGTGTTTGTTGCACGATAATGCACCCAGTCACACCTCACTTCTTGTTCGTAGATTTTTGGCAAAAAGTAACGTCTGTGTATTGAATCATCTACCGTATTCGCCTGATTTAGCACCCTACGACTTTTCTTTGTTCCCAAAACTTAAAATGACGTTAAAAGGGTGTTATTTTGATGATATTTCGACCATACAAACAGCTTCGACGTATGCTTTGGAGGCAATTCCGCAAAGTGAACTGGAACAGGCATTTGAATCATTATTAAATCGCTGTAACAAGTGTATTGAAGCCGGAGGGACTTATTTTGAATAACAAACCAAAACAAATTATAATTTCTTGTTTCTATTTGATTTTACAGACCCAGTCTTAAAAATTCTTTGCCACACTGTGTATAGCTCGTCGCAACATCGATCTGAAAAGCATAGCTCTGACAATATCGCTCTTAACTAAATTGTTCTCAACATGAGTACAGCTTTCTGCACATGAAAACAGCTCTCTCAATGAACATCGTTCAAACTCGGCACACTCATTTTCAAATTTGATTAAAGATTTATTTACCTTTTTGACTGCTCTTTGACTAATCGTCAGGTTGCCAATTTTAACCAGCTCGTCGGGAGAAATTATGTGGCTAATTAAATGGTCAGAGAATATTTAACGAGTAGAAACCAAAATTACATGAGAACACAGAAACTCAGAAGGAAGGTTAAATAAGAGGCATGCCTCACAGCTCATACAACAGATTAACTTTTGAGATAGCATCTTAAAAAGAAAACTGATTATAAGTTTTGGTATCTGCAATGTTCATCTGCTGCAGATCACACAATTCCCAGTCGGTGAAAAACCATTTTAGAGCCCAAAGAACAGAGAAAGCTTCGAGAAATGTCTGTTTTACGTTACGTTCGTCGTTTGTCCAGAGTCGTATGAAAAAAAGATAAAAATTAAATCGTTTTGCAATGATTAAATCGCTTTTGTTGCTTAGTGGTCTTCAAAGACCACCTGGTTAATGGCAGCCGAATCTTGCCTCTTTCAAATGTTCTCGTTTTCCGTCGGGAAGAAAGTTGTCTTGGCGCAGTGGTCTAATCGCTGGCTATGTGTGTGGACTTTACGTGCAGGTGATAGGCAGAGGTAGTTTCGTGATGTTAAACTGAAATTCGGTAATTAGAAAAGCTCGAGGAATTTCTATTTTTCCCTGGAAGATTTCCATCATGGCTATTCCTATATAAATATTCAATATTGCTTCAAACTCTTCATAACTTTAATTAAATTATTTGATATAAATAATGCTTAGTATTGGTTTTATTTTTTTTTTTAATTTTTAACGACCACCGTGAGCAACTCAATGGGCTATAAGCAGTCGCCCGTCCCTAATTTAGGGTCACTGGTTCCAGGGAAGGGAGAGAGCCAGTGCCGTAAGACAAACACAACATCCATGCCTGACCGGGATTCGAACCCGGACCCCTTACGGACGAATGATCAGAGGCCAGCGCCTTAGACCACTGCGCCACCAGGGCGGGTTAGTATTGTTGACACACAAGCATATTTTTCTTATGCTTTCATTACCATTTCGGTTTGAAAAATACATAAATGAGAATAAAAAAACTATAAATAATCCACAAGCGATTTTAAAGCTATTGGATTTACAGGTTTATCAATAAATCCAATGAATTAAAAAAATTGCCGAATGTTTTGGAGTTCGGAGCCGCCTAAAAATTTAGTTAAACTTGTGGAAATCTTTGAAAGCTGTGCAGATAAGTATTTTATAGATATTCTAAATTAAAATAGAATTAACGGGGACCGAAAAGGTTTGAATGGTGAAACAATAAGCAAAAGTTTCTAATTCGGCGAAGTAAATTCATTAATGTATAAGCAAAGTTACTCACACTAATTATTCCATACAAGATTAAAACCGATGCTTGACATTCCATGGCCATTTTTGTGAGAAACACTATATGTTGAAGTTATATATCTTTAAATTCATTGCAAATTCATTTCTCAAAGAAGATTCCGCAGAGACTACTCAGCTGCGGAGGAATCTATCAGGTCTTCGTAGTCGAAAGCTCTCAAGAGTTGATATTCTACATCAAAGATAGCTGAGTTGAGACGACGTTCAGACATCACAGAATGTAGGTATGTTTTCAGTTGTGGGAATACAGGTAACGCTCTTTCGGCAGAGCTGTTGAAAGCATGCGCACCCAGGGAAATGCTTAGGGTAATGTCTAGATAAGAGTAAACTTCTTGCAGCTCCTTATTCCTTATTTCATTCATCTTAAAGATGGTCTTGGGGAACACTGTCTAATTGCTGTAGAAACCCGAGGAAATGAAGGCATTCTTTCACATATGACTTTTCTAAATCATCTTTGCATAATTTATGTAGCTCTTCTTTGAGTATTTCCCGTTCTTTCAGGTTTTGCCTGTACTTTTTCTGTTTTCCTCTTTTCAAAACCTTACTCAGGTTTCTTTTGCAGCCCTCCAAAATCATGCCTCTCTGGGCTGCATAGCCCACCTACGCCCATTAAAAAATATAGCTATGGAAAAGTTTTTTGATTCCGCGAAACCATCAACAGCTTTTAATGTCTTAGAAACACCGCCGTATTGAAGATACATACATCAATATTAGTAATTGCATTTATGAAAATACAAGCGTAAAGGCTCCACTTAAAAGCAAAACACTTATAAAAATTGGAAAGGTTGTGAGATAAGGTGACACCATATATCCAAAACTCTTTAACGCCATATTACAAAATGCTCTTCAATCATTGAACTGGAAAGATGAGAGAATAAAGGTTAATGGGAATTATTTAACCCACCTGTGACGTATATTTTAAATTAACATTCCTTTTTAGTTTCTTTCCCTATGTAAATCTTGAGTTTATTCTGTTATTTTTTACTCTTAACGTAATATCTTTTCTCTCAAACAAATACGTTTGGCAACACAATTGAGGTTGAATGCACGTGACGTATGCCTGATATTGATAAGAACAAGAGATAAAAGCGACGACTAAATTGTTGCTTGGAGAGCGTTGGGTTGTAAACTGATTATTGAAAGGAGCGTTGAGAAAAGAGCGTTGTGTGGTATGTGGAGAGTAGTGCAATATGCTATGCTACGATGTGTTTGCTACATCCTGAATAAAGCATCTTTTTCGTCTGGCCGTTAAGGTTTCTTTCATTTAGGAACTATTTCTTAGTGTGTTGCTGTTTTAAATTAACGTAGAAGTAAGACAAGACTTCTACGTCATACACCTTCGTTTTGCAAATGAAATAGTCATTTTTGAATGTACATCCTTAGAGCTACAGTGTATGCTCCAGAAATTTGGTGGCAAGAGCAAAGAAGTAGGTTTAAAAATGAATTTAGAAAAGACAAAATTTATATATAATATTTTTACAGAAACTAAAGATTTAGAAGTTGATAGGGCAAATCTAGAATACCTACATTTACCTTGGATAAAAGATATCAAGCGAGGGTCTCATAAAAGAAGCAATAATGAGGCGTATAAAACTAGGATCGAGAGGTTTCGGAAGAAACAATTTTCAAGAGCAATTTAGTATTATGTCTTAAGAGCAAAGTTTTTAATCAATGGATCATCCATTATGGATCAGAGACGTGGACCCCAACTAGAAAAGATATACATAGGCTACAGACAACTGAAAAAAAGCATGGGTAGATGCATGCTTGATATAACCAGGAAACACAAGAAGAGAAATACATGGATCAGGGAATTGAGAAAAGTTAATGACATCATGATCAGAATGAACGCTTTCAAGTGGCAATGCGCTGGACACATTGTTGAAGATCTGACCAGTGTTGGAGAACTGGGAGAACTGAAATGCTAGAGTGGATACCAAGGGACAGTAAATGACACCCCCCCCAAAAAAAAAAAAAAAAAAAAAAGAAAAGATCTCGAGGGAAACAGGGGAATGAAATTCGAAAGCATGCTGGAGTGACTTGGAAGAAACTGGCTCAAGATAGAAATGCCGCCCCGGTGAAGCAGTAGTCTAAGCACTGGCTTCTGACCATTCGTCGTAGATGGCCCGGGTTCAAATCCCGGTGAGGCGTGGATGTTGTGCTTGTCTTACGGCACTGGCTCTCTCTCTCTCTTCCTTGGAACCAATGGCCCTAATTAAGGGACGGACGACTAGTTATATCCCACCGGATTACTGACGGTGACCGTTAAACCGTAAAAAAAAGTGACATAGAGATTTGTGGAAAGGACTTGGGAGATCTTCGTCCAGCAGCTGCTTGATAATAATTGATGGCGATAAATATATATATGCAGACAAATTATGTGCTTTTTCCTTTTAGTAATCGTTTTTTCATAAAAAGGAAAACATTAAAGTGATAGGTGACATATGTATCTGAAATGGTATTAATATATATTACAGAAATAAATTACGAAAAGTTAATGCAAAGAAAAATTTATAAGTGATAATTATTCTTTATAGAGGTTAGCTAATTTTGTCCTAGTAATGGAGCAGCGAATGAAGAAAAGATAACTTCAGAAAATTCCTAAAATAATAGTGCGTTGTATTTCATATATTATTTGAAACACTACTTTCATGTCTCCAATCATGCAGATGTACATATATTGTATATGTTTCTTCTGTATATATGAGTGCGTGTGTATGTGATTGTGCTACATTTTGTTTGTCACTGTACAGTATGCAGCTTATGTACATGTGTGTTTGCATACATACGTCCATAAGTAATGCACATAAAATTAATGTTCGTAATGTTGCTCGAACGTGTTCCTTTTTTATGTACATTTTGAAATATTTTCCATTTTTTATGCATTTCATTTCTATTGCACATACACATTTTGAATTGTTTCTCAATCTTTTTGACTTACAGTTTCAGAAATTTCAAGAGTGGTTTGTTGTCATGTTTTTAGAAAGTTTAACAGTAAAAGAATTTCTTAAATATGCTTAAATATGCTCATGATTCTCGAATATGTGCCCATGTGAAGTTAAGCTACAGGTGTTCGTTGTTTGTTCTCGTTTTTAATAAATCCTATGAAGTAAAGAGGACCATTATTATATCCAAGAAACTGACTGATGTGGTTTCCCTGTGCAAAGAATATGTACCAAAAACATACAGGGACAATTACCATTATTCTCCTAAAATCGAACTGTAACACATTAATCGATTTGTGAAATTTATTTTAACTTCTCCATCAAACTTTTGCTAACTTAAATTCCATGTGGATGTTTTGTTAAACAAAAAGTTTTAGATATTGTAAAAACATTTTAGACATTCAAAAATGGTTGTTAAAGAATAAGTCTCATGTCATTCATGCGGTGCGTTATGCCGCATTCGAGTTTGTAGAACAATCATCATTAGACGCGAAACACTAAGATTAAGAATTATAATTAATATAACTTGTAATTGTGATATTTGCAATAAAAGTCCTCTGACATTTTAAATAATAATAATAAATATATGTCCTCTGACATTTTTGTAGGACGTAGTCCAAAATAGCAAGGAACTATTAGCAATGACAAAGATAAACATAGCCGTGTTCGAATACTTTGGTGGCGCTCTGGTCCAACATCATTTGGATTTTGGTGATCAAGTTGGATCACCAAAATCAAATGATGGTCGTCTGACGGACCAGTTATTATTTTCAGGTGACGTCATTTACTTTAGAAGAATCATTTGGCATTTTCTTTCCTGTAAAGTGAAGACATATATTTCGTTCATTGCAGATTGCCAATAACTTATTACTAATTAGTATATTTCGTTCACTGGACTAATAACTAACAACAATAGCAAATAACTTATTAGTTATTAGTATATGTCTGCCACTAGACTACTAACGAATGACGATAGCGAATAACGTATTAGTTATTAGTATATTTCATCAGCTGGACTAATAAATAATAAAAACAGCGAATAACTTATTAGTTATCATTCACTAGATTCATAACTAACGAGGATAGCGAATAACTTATTAATTATTAGTACATATCACCTAGTAGACTAATAAATATAACGAATAAGTTATTGTTTATTTGTATGATTCTGTCCGTCTCCATTTTAGGGCCGTCTCCATTTTAGGGCGGGTTGAATTCCTCAAAGACGAAGATTCCATCTAAGAGGATGTTGGCGAAATAATGCAGCCGGATCGGCACTCCTCTGCTGTATATCGGGACAAGGGACAAAGTGCTTCCGGGGCGCCTCCACAGAGAACCATCTACGCGTTCGCCTCCCCAAACACAGGAAAGCTGCGGAAAACCCCGGAAAAATCGCAGACTAGATGGCCGGCAGGACCGGGATTCGAACACGCGTCAGAAACGTCCGCCTCCCAGACAGTGCATAGCGACTTAACCAACTGCGTTATACTGGTGGTAGTATAATTCATCTACGACTAATCATTAAGAGCGTTAATGAATAATCTATTAGTTTTTAGTATATATCATCGTCTAGACTACTAACTAATGACAACGGTGAGTAACTTATTAAGTATTAGCATATATCATTTACTAGACGCTATATAACGATTAAGCGGGCAAATAACTTATTAGTTACTAGCATATATCACCTACTATACTAATAACAACTTATTAGTTATTAGTCCAGTGGATGAATATTGAAAATTGAAAGAGTACAGAAGTTGAGTGGATTTCATTACTGTTGTACTCTTGTAATGTAGAGCCCAGTGAATTGTCAGAGGAAGAGATGAATGCGCATTGTCTTATTTGTCGTGGATATATTTTTAGTGTTATTGATGTGTTACGTTCAGTTCCTTGAACATTAATAAGTGTAAACTGGAATTCGAAACCGACTATAGCAAAACAAATTGAACACTGAAACTATTTCAGATTTACTGACTTAAAGTATTACTAAAAATCGAGTACATATATTGAACAATTTAATCACTTCCAACATGGAACTATGTCAGGTAAAAAGACACAACAAAAAAGAACAAAAAGTTGCTATTATACCTTACACCCGTCAAAATACTGACTAAAGTTCATCGTAACTTACATTTTCATTAGTTGGCATGCAAACTGTAATCCGCTTGAAAATATTTTGTAATATTTGTACTTTATTATTTAGTTAGTTTTAAATTAAAGTTTATGCTCCACTGTACCTCATGTTAAAGAAGGCAATAAGACTAATAAACTGTGAATATACAGTAATGCATTAATATCTGCGGACCAGTGAAAACGAGTAGTTTATATATATATATATATATATATACATACTGAAGAAAAAAACTATTTATGCTTATATATATATTATGTATACCAGAAGTTGGTGGTACACGGAGCAGTGTTTTTCAAAATTATACCATTTAACATAGCAATTAAATCTATTCATTAAAAAGAAAATAACAAAAGGAAATAAATAAAAAAAAGAACTTACCCTGAAATTCCATAAAATGCACCAATAAATAATAGGCAAGTCTGAATAATAAAACCGTGTGACTTAGGATATTTTATTACCCGAAAAGGGATGAATATGTGACTAGAGCAAGAAAAAGGGATACCCGTTTTATTCTGTGGAAATGAGTGACACTGAAAGATTCCATCCTCTTGAGCGGACAGGGTTTGGGAAAAATCTTTAAGAGACAGAAAGATAGAGAACGAGCAGGCGAGGGAGTTTTTTAATGGAAGGAAGTAAAGTCTTTTCGGACGGCAAAGAAAGGAAATGGAGTACCTGGAGCGTGGAGAAGATCACCGCACGGCGGGGGTTTTATGGACGGGTTACAAGTTTTCTCGCCGAAAAAGGAACTAGGCTTGGAAAAATTTCCCGTCTAACACTCCTGTAAACGCGTTAGGCCCGTGTTTGAGATAGCCAGATAAAAAGAAACTCATTTCAGTGTATTTGCTGAGCACTAGGCTTTACCCCCCCCCCCAAAAAAAAAAAAAACTGGAAAAAAGAAATCATATAAGCAGTATTAAATATCCCCAAGTGATGCACTCTGTATGATGATTTACGAAGTCATGCACTCGGTAAGATTAACTACGCACCGGTCTATTATAACAAGGGCAGTCTTATATTTATTTTTTTACACCTGATGATGAAACCATGTAAAAGTTTATACTACTACTGAGTATTATACTACTTTTCTATAATATTGTACAGCAGAAATTTTATAAAATAAATAAAAAAAAATATATGAAATATCTAGTAAGGGTAACATTTAACATTGTTGAACTACTGCTGATATCTATAGGATAAAAATTTATACCGTCTAGGCACGTTAAAATATTTTCTTTTTGCTAAAATACACTGGCACTTTCGAAACTTTTAAGGGCAGTCTTATATTTATTTTTTACACCTGATGATGAAACCATGTAAAGGTTTATACTACTACTGAGTATTATACTACTTTTCTATAATATTGTACAGCAGAAATTTTATAAAATAAATAAAAAAAATGTATGAAATATCTAGTAAGGGTAACTAACATTTAACATTGTTGAACTACTGCTGATATCTATAGGATAAAAATTTATACCGTCTAAGCACGTTAAAATATTTTCTTTTTGCTAAAATACACTGGCGCTTTCGAAACTTTTAAGGGCAGTCTTATATTTATTTTATACACCTGATGATGAAACCATGTAAAAGTTTCGAAAGCGCTAGTGTATTTTAGCAATATATATATATATATATATAAATAAAAAAAATGTATGAATTATTATAAAAAAAATGTATGAATTATTTTGCACCCTTCGTTTTAAATTCTAAAAAATTTTTTCCTTAGTCTTCAGTTTTGCTCTTAAATATATATATATATATATATATATATATATATATATATATATATATATATTAGCGTGCCTAGACGGTATAAATTTTTATCCTATAGATATCAGCAGTAGTTCAACCCTGTTAAATGTTACCCTTACTAGATATTTCATATATTTATTTTACAGAATTTCTGCTGTACAATAGTAAAGAAAAGTAGTATAATACTCAGAAAATACAATATGTGTCATAATCATACACTAATTGTACAAATAAAGTAAACAAATTCACCAACAAAACTCACAAAATACAACAATTCACCAAAACTTTCACAATAATTACAAATTCTGCACAACAACAAAACTCATTCCATTGAAAATTAATATCAGTTAAATAGACTAATTACCTATTGCCAATATGAATAAAATATTATATGTTAAAAGTAATTAAATTTACAGTAAGGGGCCAGGGAAAAAGTCTGAAGTACTGCCTGACAAGCCACTGATCCCCTCTAAAATGAAAACAAATTTTTCAAGTCCAGTCAAAACAATGAAAGCAATTTCACAATGCATTTCTTTTGCTATCATAAAACAATAAAATCCAATATTCAATTTCCCGTCAAAAAGCTCCTTAGCACTCGATTAAATACTGGATAACGTGCCTCTGATCTAATAATCAACGGTAATCCATTCCACTCACGCAACCCCAACACATTGATATTATTAAACAATAACCTTGTACGAGCCCACGGAGCAGAAAAACCCGACCCACCATGGGTATCATAGGAGTGAGTGGTACGCCGTAATGCAATCAAGTTGAAATATCTTCCTGTAAAAATACGTTCATGGACCACCAGCAACAGTCTGTATTTACGTAGTTGCTCAATAGTCAATATCTGGAAATGACGAAAAAGAACCTCCGAACCAGCTGAAAAATTTAACAATCGGACAAACTTCCTCTGCAACACAGATAAACGAACTATGCTACTCCTTGTAGTCGCGCTCCATATAAAAATGCAGTACAACAATACAGGAAAAATAAAAGAATAGTATAAAATTAAAAAAAAATCTAACTGACAAAAAATCAGAAATCCGCGAAATCATACCAATGCGAGATCTCAAGCTTGACGCAATCTGATCCACCTGAGAATCCCATCTGAGAGATTCATGCAGAACTACACCCAAAAATTTCACTGTGGTCTGGAACTGTAATGCCGTACTATTTAAGTAAACACAACTCAATTCACACGGATGAGGCCTGATGTTGGAAAACAACACGCACCCCGTCCTAATAACATTTAACGTTAAAGAATTACATGCAAACCAACGACAGTACTCCCTAAGGTCGAGATTTACTCGAGGAATCAACTCACTCAGGCTATTCCCCCTAAAAAATAGGCTTAATAGGCTTTATTTAGACTTCAAGTAATTTTTTAAGACCAAAGTAGTGTATACGATGTTCATATCCCCTGGAAGTGTTGCACTGCGATTGAGGGCGCCAAATTTTATTTTCTACAACCCTGGGATTAAAAAATTGTACGTCTGATTTTCTTTCTTCTGTCACATGATTCTATGGAAAGTAATGGCAATCATTAAAACACATTTCCGACGGTAGTGATTTTTAGTTTCTTGAATGTGGCATTTCAACCTCTTATGATCAAAAGACTAATTTCATTTTTACACTAGAGTTTCTATGGTTTCTCTGTAATGTTCGTTTAAGTATAGCTATCTAAACATTACACAAATCAGTTCTTAATAACTTCACTTCTAAGCGAATCAGGAGTCACTCAAATAACTTCAGAAAAGGTTACTTACTATCAGTCTTTTATTCAGCAAACACTTCTTTGGCACGACTCAGTGTTCAACAACATTAGTGAAAAAATCGAATTACTTGTTAGAGAACGTTTGACGAGAAACAAAGCACCAACTGTAAATATTAAATACGCAGACGTCAAGAAATCACTACAATAAACAAATACATTGCTGTTTCCACGTAATAGCAGCACACAGCAACAGAAAAATTGTTATTCGGTCACCGTCGAACAACAATTTTTCGGTTGCTGAGTGTTGCTAAAACGTGGAAAGAGCGATGTATTTGTTTATTCACTGACGCCACGCCACGTATATGGAGGATTTTCACTAAGAAATCACAACTTGTACTTCAACTTCCGCAACTTCAACAACAAGTACCTCAACTTCCCCAACTACAATTGTATTATCATACTACCATAATCGCTCTCACACTGCTGCTGCTCAAACATTATACACTATAACGTTCAGTTCTTATCGGACACATGCACCGGTCATACGTTCCAACTTCAAGGTGTTGCCGATCATACTCTTGCGAGAGAGAAGATACCACGTTAAGTTTGAAAAATGCTAAGAAGAACGAACTCAAAGTTTACATAGAGAAAGAAACGTCACATACACTGAAATTCCAGAAAAACTGGTACGCCAGTCTAATACTTGGTAGGTCCCCCACGGGAGCGCAGGACTGTAGAAATACGACGGGGCATGGACTCCACTAGCTTCTGGAAATATTCTGTAGACAATGCACACAATACTTCCTGCAGAGCGTTCCACAATTCGGGTGTATTCCGAGGTTTCGGATTCCTGTGTTCGATAGCGCGTTGCATGGAATCCCAAATGTGTTCTATCACGTTCAGATCTGGGGACTTGGGTGGGAATGGCAACACCCCAAACTCAGATGAATGCTCCTCTAACCATAATGTGGCGTTCCGACACTTGTGTGGAGGTGCATTGTCCTGTTGGAACAGGCCCAACCCATCAGCATGAATACAGAACATGAACGGATGTACCTCGTCAGAAAGGATGCGCACATAGCGTTGGCCGGTCACAGACGTTTGTAGACGTACCAGGGATCCCAGTGAAGTCAAGCTAAATACACCCCACACCATTACGGATCCCCACCAGCCGGTACAGTTTCATGTTGACAGGCGGGATCCATGGCTTCATGGGGTTTGCGCCACACACGAATCCTTCCATCTTCCCGATACAGTTGGAAACGTGACTCGTCAGACCAGGCTACTTGTTTCCAGTCATCAAGTGTCCAGTGGTGGTGTTGCCGTACCCAAACAAGGCACATAGCTCTGTGCCGTGCATCCATCAAGGGGACTCGAGTTGGGCGTCGGCTCCCAAAGCCCGTATCGTGCAGGGTACGTTGCACAGTCCGGACGCTGATGCTTGTTGAGGCTCCAGCATTGAATTCCGATGATACCTACGAGAGTGTTGCACGCTTATCGCGTGAAACGATTATTGACTGCCGACGATGGTCACGTTCACCCGAATGTCTTTTTACGACCACACTGGTATCGTAGGTTGGAGGTTTTGCCGGAATTCTTGTAGTCACGGTACACCCTTGCAATGGTCGTCCGTGAAAATCCGTACTTCGTTTCTACCTCCGAAATACTATGGCCCATCTCACGAGCACCAACTATGACACCGCGTTGAAAATCGCTTAAATCGTTATTACTTGTCATTCTCATGCCGAAAACATCTCTGACAGCTGGTAAAGATGTCTATCGCTTTACACTGAAGAACAATTGAAATAGAGACAGCTGGCGTTATGCAAATGTGGCGCTATGGGCGGCCCTGTAAACGGAAACGACATGACGCATGCAGCGATCCGACAATATAAGGAGTGATGCGACGGGAATCAGTAAGAGTCGGACGCATTATGGGTAAGACGAAGGATCTACGCGCATTTGATCGTGGGCAAATTGTCGGGGACCGATGAATGGGTCACTCCATCTCGGAAGTCGTGCAGGCACTGGGATTTTCACGAGCGACTGTGTAAGGGGTGCACCGTGAATACATCGAATCTGGTAAAACCATCCCTCCAAGGGCCAACTGTCGAGGACAACAGCGTGTGGATGAGCAGGTTCATCGTCGGCTAGCTCACATTGTAACAGCGGATAGACGTGCCACACTGCAAGAAATCAATCTGCAATTTAACGCTGGTGCACAAAAACGTGTAGACAGCCACGCCATCCAGAACCATCTCCTCGCTATGGGGTATGGAAGCCATCGTCCCACGAGGGTACCGCTGCTGACCGCACATCACAGGGTGCAAAGATTAGCATGGGCGCGGGAACATCGCCACTGGACCCTAGACATGTAGAAAAATATTGCCTGGACTGATGAGTTGAGATTCACGTTGGTGTATGCGGATGGCAGGATACGAATACGGCGCAAACCACATAGAGGGATGGATCCTTCTTGCCAGCAGGGTACTTTTCAAGCTGGTGGGGGTGGCATTCTCGTCTGGGGACTGTTTACGTGGACTGAAATAGGACCCCTGGTACGTATGACATCGTCTCTCACAGATCAACGTTACCGGGATATCCTGGACGACCATTTGCTCTCGTTTGTGCGTCTTCAATATACCACTGGGGACCACATCCTGCAACAAGACAATGCACCGTGCCATCGATCCATGGTCCATGGTTGGATGAACACTCCACCGACGTGACCTCGCTTTCTTGGCCAGCTAAGTAACCTGACCTCAATCCCATCGAGCACATCTGGGATGCCATCGAGAGAGATGTTCGAGGCTTTGACCCCCCCCCCTCCATCAAATCTTCGTTAAGTGTGGGAGCTTGTTCAGGGGTCGTGGATCCGTATGGCTTCCCAACGCTTCCGGTGTCTTGTCGAGTCCATGCCGAGACGAATCGCCACCGTCATCAGGGCGAAAGGTGGTGCTACACGTTACTAGACAAGTATATCTATTTCAATTACTCTTCCGTGTATATACGCACTGGCGGACGCAATCGAGTACGCGCATAGGTGACGTTGCTATTTATTTTGCATAAGCTCGTCTGTACCAGTTTTTCTGGCACTTTAGTGTATCTTGTTTCCTTTGTTCATTCATTTGTCTTCCAGTACGGTTTCAAACAAATACAGGTTCCCTGACTCTGTTTTCTTTGTAATATGTTGAGATGTTCTTCGGAGGTAACGCACATGACAAGACAGGAAAATTACAGCGATAAGCTTCGTCGGTGTGCTTCAATCGGTAGAACAGTCGTCTCCAGAAAAGGCAGTTGTGGGTTCGAATCGCATCACTGGCAAATATGGCTTTATTTTCACATTAGTACCAGAACGTAAAAATGGATATACGGGCGAGGTGACGCACATGTCAAGAAGGCAAGTAGCAGTAATAAGCCCTTGTCGGCGTGGCTTAATTTGGAAAACATTTGACTTCGGAGCAGAAGGATGATGTGACGTACTACAGATGTGACGCACATGTCAAGACGGCAAACAGCAGTGATAAGCCCTTGCCGGCGTAGCTTAATTGGAAGAGCATTGGGCTCCGGAGCGGTGGGGTTCGCGTACAGCCACCGCAAATGTGTGTTTTCATAATGTTCTAAATGCGCATTGTTTCTGTAGTTCTTGCAGCGTGTCCAGAGTTCATAAATAATTTTCTATTGACTTTTCCGCTTGCGCTATGCTCAAAGTGTACAAAGTCGTTTCTTTCAGCCTTACACATGTCCAAATTACTTAAATTGTTTTCTATGGACCTTGTACCTCCTGCAATAATATACCAAAAACATGTGCGTGTGCTTTTTTCTGAGGACCTTGTTCCTAGTTTTCCTTGTTATATGTTCGAAATGCGCAGATTGTTATTTGTTGACTTATAGTTCACGCAGTGTGTCCAGAGTACGTAAACTGTTTTCTGTTGATAATCGTTCTTATTCCAGTTGCGGTATGCTCATGGTGTACATAGTCATTTCTTTCAGCTTTATCCCTCTTACAGCATGTCCAAAATACATAAATTGTTTTCCATGGACACTGTTCCTCTTGCGATGTATCAAAAATACGTTAAGTATGTTTTTTTTTCCTGAGGATTTGTCCTTGCAATGTGCTCGAAATTTATATTTCTATCCAAAGATGGAAATAGGTCACGGGTCAGCTGTTCAACGGGAAGACAATTTTTTGCGGGTCAAACGGGTCGGGTAAAGGTGTTCCTGAACCGATTTCGACCCGGTTTTATTTACGTTTTATTTTTTTAAAAGAAAAAAATATTTCAAAGGAAAATGCGTACTGTGGAATTTAGTGCTCGATGCTTGTGCCAGCGGAGCGAAGAATGATTTGTCACACAAAAATATTGCCGTCTCTTTCTTAAAGCAAAGAAGACTTCCACCGACAGACAAAATGCCTTATCGTAAAACGATACTTTCTTTGTGTTATATTTTCAGTGCGACTGTCCGGAGCAAGATACTGGAAAACGCCTGTCGCCTGCTTTTCTGTTGATTCATCCTCTCACATCCCGCATATCACATAAGACTGAGACTTACTTTTCACATCGCATCTTTCGCATTGAGCATTCAGAGACTTTTGTTTGACGGCTAACATCCCATTCCATTGCATGTCGTGTAGGAATTAATGCCTTATTTGTAAAAATGAATGAATTTAATGTGAAGGAGATTGTAAGGGAGTCAAAGCCAACAAATATGTTCTTGTTGAAAATAAAAAGGGGAAGAGTGAATGCTGGAAGTTGTTTCGTTTTATTAAGAAACCAGAATATGTTTCGCAGCAACACCAGCTTTCACATACTCTGAAACTTGATATGTTATCAAGAAAACAGCAAAAACTGAAATTAAACATACGACAAGTTACTTCATTCCAAAATTTTGACTGTAGCAGCATGAACATTAAGTAGAACAGCCTTAGCATTACTGCGGAGAGACTTTTTGACTCTCGCAGATCTATGTGAAAACATTATAACGTAATCTTCCTTTCGTACTGAAATCTTCTCGTTTTCACGTTACGTCTATATCATTAGGTATAGATACGATGGAACACTTCCTTAATTAAACCTTAAAGGCCAGACGAAACATAAGACAAAGTCAACTTACGTTCATTGATTTATTCAACCACTATTTCATCAGCACAACATCGCACTTCACATTTTACTTAACAAATCGGTGTCCAACACACATCCAACACCCCACACGAGCAACTGTTGTATCGTAGTTTTTATCTATTGTTCTTATCTCTGTGACGTATATTCTAAATTAACTTTCCTTTTTAGTTTCTTCCCCTATGTAAATCTTGAGTTTATTCTGTTATTCTTCACTCTCAGCGTAATATCTTTTCTCTCAAACGAATACGTTTGGCAACACAATTGAGGTTGAATGAACGTGACGTATGCTGAGTTTTGATAAGAACAAGAGATAAAAACGACGACTAATCTATAGCTTGAGAGCGTTGGGTTGTAAACTGATTATTGAAGAGAGCGCTGGATGGTAAACTGATTATTGAAAATAGCGTTGCGTGGTGTGTGGAGAGTTTAGTGCAATATGCTATGCTACGATGTGTTTGCTACATCGTGAATAAAGCACCTTTTCCGTAAGTTTGACTTCTGTTGTTTACATGTTTCGTCTGGCCGTTAAGGTTTCTTTCATTTAGGAACTATTTCTTAGTAGTAAGACAAGACTTCTTCTTCATATCTCATACAGTCATACGTCACGTTCACTCTGACCTCAATTGTGTTGCCAACAGTATTCGTTTGAGAGAGAAGATGTCACGTCAAGTTGTGAAGTATACCTGAGAACAAACTCAAAATTTACATAGGGAAAGAAACTAAAAAGGAAAGTTAATTTAGAATAAACGTCACAACATGTGTTAAACAGTTAGGTTATACAGGATGTCCATGAAGTCTTTCCCACATTGCAAAAATTAATATAAAAAAATCTATTTAAGTTAAAATAAAATGGTTAGCAGCATAATATAGCAGCACTCATAATTTGTTTTATGTTCTTTAGGTGTGCGCTACTGCTGAATAAGAGGAGCGTTTCATTTACATTGGTGTGCAAAAATTAAGGACGAAGAGGAGAAATTAGCATAACAGCGGAACGAGTAGGCAGAACGGACCGAAAGACCACTCAGGAGAAAGACAAGGATCCGGTACGGTAGGGCATGCGCATATATGCATCATGACGTAGGGGGGTGTCGGAATTGTATAAAGCACACGGGCGGTGTACGCTTGTAACGTATACTCTAGATTCACTTTCCTTTTGATTTTTACTATCTCTGGTTATTTTATTTTACTATGTAAATTATCTTCTTACTGAACGAGATGTTATTTCACCCGCTGAATGAGATCTGGCAATGAGTGTAAGTCATGACGTGGTGGTAGCCAGTATAAATAGGCGCGTTCAACAATACGTAGAGAGAGCTTTTTGTTGATGTGCGTAGGGTGAGCTGTTGTTGTACGAAGTGAGCTGTGGTTTATGTGTCAGAAAACTGTTGTTGTATAAACAGATCTTCGTTTATGTGAGAGCCAGAAGTTTACCAAATAAAAGATTGTCATCGTAAGTACGTCTTTCTCAGTTCATAGTTTTGTTAGATCTCTGTCTGGCTGTTGGGTTTATTTCATTAGTTGATTATTATTAACAACCAGCATAAGACTTTATTCATCTTAATTACTACTACAACATTACTATCAGTTAAAAGCTTGTTCATTATTATTACTACACTACTAGCAGGAAAGTTTATTCATGATATAATTAATAACACAACAACCATTAGTAGTAGAAGAAGCTGAATTCATTATAATTCAGTAGCAGAAGCGTTATATTCATTATAATTAGTTAGTAAAAGTTATAATTCATTATAATTGGCGCCCGAACTTTTCTCGAACACGAGATCTTGACAATTATTACCCATGTCTTCCTTACCTGAGACAACTTCAGTTTTTCACCCTAAATCAAATTTCGATGGTGATGGGATTAATTTCGACCATCTGCAAGAAGCCCGTGGGGCTCACTTTGATATAAGTGATCTACACGTACCCAGGCATTCTTCACAATTTCGTAATTCACCAGCTTCCTATTACTCTGAGTCGCGGGTCGTACCTGAGGGAGTTCAATCCTCTCAGCGAAGCAGAATGCTTGCCCATTTCGTTCCGCATGCAGGAACAATTCATTTCAATGGGTTGGAGGGATCCTTAAAGTTCCTCGAAGATTTGGAAGATCATTTTGATCTATACAATATTCCTGAAGACTGCAAAGTACAAATCGCAGGCACTTGCTTGAAGGATACCGCTAAGACCTGGTATCGGCAGTGGAGAGTGTCGAACCCGGATTCTCATTATGAGAATTTCCGAGCAGAATTTTTGGAGGTCTTTCCTTTTGGCCTCAGTCGAGCTAGCCTTGCACAACAACTTTTTTCTCGTCAGCAAGGACCCAACGATAGCCCTGTTGCATTTGCGTTGGAAACAACACGCTTATATAACTTATGGGATCCACATGCCAGTCATGTCGACATGTTGGATACCCTATTGCAACAGCTCGACCCATTTTTACAAGATTTTCTTGAGGTTCGACACCCTGCTACAATTCATGAATGCCTTCGCCTCATACGAACGTATGAAGAGCGACACGGCAAACATGGTTCAACTCACCATGCTCGGGCACCCCGCGAGGCTTATTACGAAAACCCTCAGCGGCATAATAGGCATAATAACTTTCAGCGCGAGCATACACAAGTGCACGCCCAAGCTTCATACGTTCCACCACATAGAAGAGTGGCAAACCAACCGCGAGTTTCTGAACAATCTTCGGGATATCGTATAAATGCACAGTATGCTCGACCCCGTTCCAATCCGCAGCATTCGGAACGTTTTCATGCTCAGGGGAATGATGATTTTTCTGCCCGTGCTGAGGGAAGAAGTAATAGATATGAAAATGTCAACAGACACGCGGAGTTCCCGACGCAGGTTTCACGCAGTTTTCCTCATCGTGAAAATTTTCCCGATACCCGGCAGGGTCGAGGTTTCAGACCGCATGATAATCCAACCAGGAATCTTTTAAACTTCCAAAGGAAGTAGACCAAGGGTCGGTCCTGCTTCCTGATACCAAGCATTCTGACCCTAAAACAGTATTAGTGACTGTTCAAACTCCTCAGTCACCTGATGTATTCTTGACAATTGAAGATATTATTGTCGAGACAAAGTTCGACACTGGTTCTGAAATATCAGCCCTAAATACGAAGTTTTGCACTGACAATTTTCCTGCAATACTCGTTCAGCCTGCGACGCAGTATTTGCGAGGTGCAAATAACGAAATCTTCAGTATCACAGGAACTGTCACATTATCTCTAGGGCTGGGAAAGGCTCGTTTTACGCATTCTTTCCTGCTTATAGACGAACTACCTGTTAAATGTCTAATGGAAATGGACTTTATTAATACGTTTCAAATAACTCTGAATTTCGTACAACATGTGATTTCCTTTCCGGAACCTGTCGAAATGATTCCTACGGTTCCTATAGATATAACGAGCTTGTTATTGAGTAACCAATTGAATGAGAGGCAACGAGACCAGCTTTCTCTAAATTTGCAGGAAAGCCCTGGTTTATTTTCTGATCAACCTGGTTTCACACAGGTGGTTTATCATGTCATTGACACTGAGGGTTCGAAACGATAGCGACGAAACCTTACCCTTGTGCTCCACATAAGAAACAGGAAATGCAACGGCAAATTTCTGAAATGATTAAACAGGGCATAATAAGGGAATCAACAAGCGCCTGGGCTGCTCCTGCCTTTTTGGTTCCAAAGAAACAACCCAATGAATTTCGTTTCGTGACAGATTTCCGCAAGCTCAACCAATTCACAAAAACGATCAATTATCCACTACCTGTCATGTCGCATATTTTGCATGACCTGTCATCAACTAAATGGATGTCAACCTTGGATTTGGCGAGTGGATATTGGCAGGTGGCGGTACATCCGGACTCTGTCGATAAAACAGGCTTTGTGACTCCTTTTGGGGCTTATGAATACCTACGTATGCCCTTTGGACTAGCTTCTGCACCTGCTACTTTCCAAAAGCTTATGGATACGGTTCTCAGACCTGTTCTGGGTCCCCATGTGCATGTATATTTGGATGACATTATTATTACATCCGAGACTTTTGACGAGCACCTTTCTCTGCTCAAACAGGTGTTCCAACTCATATACAATGCTGGCTTGACGTTAAAACCTAGTAAATGCCAGATAGTGAGGGACGAGATTGTATATCTGGGGTTGAAAATCACTCCCCACGGCTTATTTACGGATAATGAAAAAATTAGGCCTATTGTTGACTTTCCTCGGCCTAAAACAGCAAAAGAACTATCACGCTTTCTGGGAATGACCGGATGGTATCATCAGTTCGTTCCCGCTTATGCTACAATCTGTGAGCCATTGTATGCTTTGAAACGTAAATACAAGAAGTTTGTTTGGACACCTGAGGCTAACGCTGCGTTTGAAACACTGAAGTCTGCGTTGACTCAGCCTCCTGTGTTGGCTTTCCCGGATCATACTAAGGAATTTGATATTTATACTGACGCATCCGGAGTTGGTCTTGGTTGCGTTTTGTCACAAGCTGGGCATCCAATAGCTTTTGCGTCTCGTACTTTAGCCAAAGCTGAACGCAATTATTCAGCTACGGAACGTGAATGTCTTGCTGCTGTGTATGCACTTGACAAATTTCAATGGTATCTTAACGAATTGACAGTTAACATAATTACGGATCACTCTGCCCTTCAGTATTTGAATTCTGCTAAGCACCTATCTCAAAGACTTATGAAGTGGGCTCTGAAGTTACAAGAGAGCAATAACAAAATTTCGTATCAGCCAGGTCATAAGAATCAATTACCGGACGCATTGTCTCGCGTTCCGATTACTGGGGTCCCCACAGAAACTACTCCTGGATGTCAGCCTTTACTTCTAATAGCTGATATAACATCCAGAGAGCAGATAATGGCAGAATTAATAAATGATCCAGATTTTGGGGATATCTATAATTTTTTGCTTGCGGGTTCGCCCATACAAAGTGATCCTTCTCTGGCTGGAAGGTCACAACATTTTGAAGTCATAGAGGGTCTTCTTTACTATACGAAATCTAGGACTACTAGGGCAGAGTTTCGCCCATGTATTCCGCGAACCCTTAGAATGGCTCTTTTAAACGAATTTCATGACAAACCTTTTGCAGGCCATTTAGGTATTCGCAAGACCCGTTGTAAATTGCGGGATGTTGCCTATTGGCCTTGCATGTACCAAAGTGTGCTCGCATACGTTCAATCATGTCACTTGTGTCAGATTAATAATAACCGTAATGTAAGACCGGCCGGTCACTTGAAATCTAGTTCAAGTTCTCATGTTTTTGACATTATTTCCATAGATTTATTGGGACCTTATCCTTTATCTGTTAAAAACAAAGCTCGTTACGTTTTAGTATTAACTGATAATTTTTCTAAATGGGTTGAAGTTTTTCCCATTAAAGCCGCTACGGCAGAAGTTATTTGTAATGTATTAATTAATGAAGTATTCTCTAGATATGGTGCACCTAATAAAGTAGTTTCGGATAATGGTCCACAATTTATTTCTGACATTTTTGAAAGAATGTGTGCGAAACTACACATTAAGCATAAATTCATTTCCCCATATCATCCCCAGAGTAATCCTGCGGAACGAGTAAACCGCACGCTAGTGAAAATGATTGCTACATTTGTCATGGATCATCACGAGCGATGGGATGACCATCTTGAGCTTTTTCGTTCGCCCTCCGCTCGTCTGTTCACGAATCTACTAAAATTACTCCTGCAGAACTTTTTCTGGGTCGCAAAATTAAAACCCCTTTTGAAAATTTAACGGGGATTATCGACGAACTAAACCAGCGACCAACTCCGCAATCAGTACGAATCATGGCTGAAAAAGCTCGTGTTGCAATGCTAGGAGCACAAGCGGCTCAAGCAAGATATTATAATACTAGGCGTAGGGAACCAGATCTTGTCGTTGGAGATCTCACTCTCGTGGAAACGCACTTCCAGTTTTGTGTTTCTCATACTTTAGTGAAGAAATTTGCACCCAGCTACGAAGGTCCATATCGGGTGGCAAATGTGTTTGAAAATAACATTGTTCTTGAAAAACCTGACAATCAATTTTAATACGTACACGTTGCTCAGTGTCGCAAGTATCATGACCGAAATATCGATTTTATAATCAACCCTACTCAACCTTCTGCTCCACAGACTCAAGAGTCTATATCTCACGATCAACCTCCAGAAATTTTGGACGAACCAACAAACATTTTTGAAGAATCTCCAGTGATTTTTTTTTCACCCTCCCCTCCTCAAGACGGGCTTCCAAACACGCAACCTGATTCTCCCATGAGACGAAGGCTCGAATCAAGTTCTTCAAATACTAGTATCGTTCCTTTCCCTCCAACCATTGCCAAGACTATTGCTGCACTGTTTCCTGATAACTCTGCACCAACACAAGCTCCTACTTCCTTGAATACCTCGTCAGAGAGTATTCCTATAGGCAGAAATAAACATCGCCCTTCACGACCACTAAATTACAGCAGCGACTCAGAGGCTTCAGATATTTCAGATTTATCAGTTATGGACAATAATTTGACTATTCCTAAACGTCAGACACCAATTACAAACCGTCCAGTAACACCAAAAGCAGGTCAAAAACGTAACTTGTCTCCCCAATCTGCTTCGCCGCAACAGTGACGAAGGCAGAGATCCTTGCATCCGCCCGGGTTTCGCCCCTGGAACCTACGCTCAGGGCAAACAGGGCCGATGCCTGCTTCTACTCTCATGCCACGAGGGAGAAAACGAAAACAAACGATGTGGCCGGAGCCACGTCCGTCCAAAAGAATGCTGGAAGGACACCACGGGCCCCAGCACAAAGGGACTACATATCAAAAGCCTGGGGGAGCCCGTTCCTGTCAACCGCAGGGATTTCCGGACCGCCAGACTTCGGCCGTTCCTGATCGACGGACTTCAGCCGTTCCTGACCGTTCCTATCAGCCGTTCCTGACCGTTCCTATCAGCCGTTCCTGACCGTTCCTATCAGCCGTTCCTGACCGTTCCTATCAGCCGCAGGGATTTCCGGACCGACAGACTTCGGCCGTTCCTGATCGACGGACTTCAGCCGTTCCTGACCGTTCCTGTCAGCCGCAGGAATTTCCGGACCGCCAGACTTCGGCCGTTCCTGATCGACGGATTTCAGCCGTTCCTGACCGTTCCTGTCAGCCGCCGGGATTTCTTGACCGACAGACTACCGATGTTCCAGATCCATTCAAGTCCTTGAAACGCGCTACGCCACCTGAATTTACCAGTCCGATTAGGCCTGGAAAACGTTATCGTACTAGAGTTTTTTATGCGTCCTCGAGATAAGTAAGTTCTCGTGGACAGGTTCTTTTCTCCGTTTGTTGTTTTTCCTGCACGACCAGTTGGCATGTCAGAATTTCTTTTTTTCGTGTGGGCCTATGCATTCTTTTTTGTGTAAATATGTGTTTTTTTTTTTTTTTTTGATATTTTTTCTATGTCCATCTACTAATTCAAATTTTTTTATATATCTATGTGCTTAGGGGTAAAATAATAAAATTGTTACTGTTAGGCAGCTACAGGCAATCTTCGCTGCTGATACAGTTGGTGTGTATTCAACGAATAATGAGAACGTAATTTGAAATTAAAAAAGTGATTCCTGCTAGGCAGAATAAAAGGAAGGTATGCCGATGCAGGTTTGTTTTGTTCAAGTATACAAAGTGTTTCACAGACGAATACAGATTTCTTGATTTTGTCGTGCCAAGTTTGATATTGTACATACTGCTGCCACCAAAACAAAACAAAAAAGAGGTCGATAAACGTCAATCAACGAAGTGTAAGACTTACACTCCAAAATTGATAGGTTTTTCGAAAAAAAAAAAAAAAAAATTAAGGGGGAGATGATGTAACGTATACTCTAGATTCACTTTCCTTTTGATTTTTACTATCTCTGGTTATTTTATTTTACTATGTAAATTATCTTCTTACTGAACGAGATGTTATTTCTCCCGCTGAATGAGATCTGGCAATGAGTGTAAGTCATGACGTGGTGGTAGCCAGTATAAATAGGCTCGTTCAACGATACGTAGAGAGAGCTTTTTGTTGATGTGCGTAGGGTGAGCTGTTGTTGTACGAAGTGAGCTGTGGTTTATGTGTCAGAAAGCTGTTGTTGTATAAAGAGATCTTCGTTTATGTGAGAGCCAGAAGTTTACCAAATAAAAGATTGTCAACGTAAGTACGTCTTTCTCAGTTCATAGTTTTGTCAGATCTCTGTCTGGCTGTTAGGTTTATTTCATTAGTTGATTATTATTAACAACCAGCATAAGACTTTATTCATCTTAATTACTACTACAACATTACTAGCAGTTAAAAGCTTGTTCATTATTATTACTACACTACTAGCAGGAAAGTTTATTCATGATATAATTAATAACACAACAACCATTAGTAGTAGAAGAAGCTGAATTCATTATAATTCAGTAGCAGAAGCGTTATATTCATTATAATTAGCTTAGTGAAAGATATATTCATTATACGCTCAGCAATTCGGTGAAAGCTATTGCACGGTGTACACCGGTTTGAACGACGTCGAGTTGCTGCCACCGTGTGATATGTCCAACAGCCAATCCACTAGACGACATCTGGATGACTTTACCCGAGGTCGCGTCATTGGGAAGTTGGAAGAAGGTCGAAGTGTGACTAGTGTGGCCGAGGAGTTCGCGATCGCTCACAGCATTGTTTCACGAGCTTGGAGAGCATTTCAAACGACAGGAACAGCTGTCCGAGAGTTCATCAGTGGTGTTCCAAGAGCAACCACGGCGGCGGACGACCGGTATATTGTCCTACAAGCGAGAAGTGACAGACTGCAGACAGCGGGAGAAATCGCAAGGTACACGCAGCAGAGAACTGGACGTCCGTTATCGCCTTTTACCGTGGCCAAGAGGCTGCACAAAGGTGGTCTATTTGCACGACGACCAGTACGTGTGTGCCATTAACGCCTGCTCATCGGAGACAGCGGTTTCTATGGTGCGAAGAACACAAGAACTGGACACATCAACAATGGGGTCGAGTTCTCTTTACGGATGAGAGCCGATTTAGTCTGACGAGCGATTCTGGACGTATACATATCTGGAGAGAGCAGGGAACACGCAATCACACCTCCAACATCATCGAAAGGGACCGGTTTGGAGGTGGCGGAGTTCTCGTTTGGGGCGGTATCATGCTTGGTAGCCGTACTGTCCTCCACATCTTCCAAGGAGGTTCAGTCACTGGTGTCCGCTATTGTACCGAGGTTCTCCTGCCTCACGTGCGTCTGTTTAGTAGAGGTGCTGTAGGTCCTGAGTTCCTCTTCGTGGACGACAACGCTACACCTTATCGTACAGTGGTTGTCGCAGAGCTGTTCAAGAGTGAAGATATTCAACGCATGGATTGGTCCGCAAGGTCCCCGGACCTAAATGCAATCGAACACGTGTGGGACCTTCTCGGAATACGCTTGGCAGCACGTCATTAGCCGCCAGCAACGATTCCGCAGCTGCGATAGGCGCTACAAGAGGAATGGGCCGCGATGCCTCAACAGCTCCTTGAAAGCATGGACAGACGTTGTAAATCCTGCAAAGCAGTCAGGGGGATCATATCCCCTACTAAAGACTGGATTTTTCTTGGCAACCGCCTGTCACATGGACGTTTCTGTCTTCTGTCCAGTTGTGCTCGAAGCTACCTTTTCAATAAAGTGCTTTTGTATCCTTTGGATTCACTTGTTTGGACGGTTTTGCTCACTTGTCCCATATTCTTGCATCTTGGGGATCTTATGGTATGATTTGAGTCGATGTGGAGCACTTCTGCACGACGTTACATTCGAAAAACCGTCTCGTCCTTAATTTTTGCACGCCAGTGTATAATGAAGTCCATGCAAGAAAAAGCGGAGAGCATGTTGTGGTTCTATGATACCAAATCGGCGGTTACTGTCCAGCGTCATTTCAGAAAAGAGTTCAGGCGATCACCACCGGACCAAAAAGCATTGAAGCTTAGTATGAAAAGCTTAAAGCGATGGGTAGTGTCGGCGATATCCACCGAGTGGACCGACCACCAGTTGCACAAGAGACAGCTGCAGCTGTTTAGAAGACATTTCTGCGAAGATCCAGGAAAATCCATTTGTCGTGCTTCACTGGAAACTGGGATTCCTCGTGCCACGGTTCACAAAATTTTGTCTACATCTGTATGCTTATAAGGTAAAAATCGTTCGAGCTCTTCAGCCTGATAACCGGCTTCGCCGTGCTGCATTTGCGACGGAGATGTTGCAGCTCGTAGCTGATGATAGTGATAATCTGCGCCGTGTCTATTTCTCAGATGAAGCCACATTCCACGTCTCATGTACAGTAAATAGGAACAATGTGCAAATCTGGGGATCAGAAAATCCCCATCATATCATCGAACAACAGAGGGCTAGCCCGAAAGTGAACTTATAGTGCGGCCTGATGCATGACAGAATCATCGGACCCTTCTTTTTGACAGAGTCCACGGTAATATGTAACGTGTTCCTGGACATGCTGGAACTTTTTGTAGCACCTCAGTTGCATGCACTCCAACCTTCAGTTATTTTCCAACAAGACGGTGCCCCACCACATTGGTCAGTAATGAATGGTTCGTGTGCTCCTGAATGCCGCACTTCCGGACAGATGGATTGGCGCGACGGTCCATGGCATGGCTACCTCGATCGCCTAACATAACTCCTCTAGACCTTTTTCTGTGAGGTTATGTGAAAGATCAAGCTTACTCTAGCAGTGTTCCTGATGTCGAGACGTTGAAGAGCAGAATAACGGCCTTCAACGGTTCTGTCTCTGCTGAGATATTAAACAAACAATGGCGTGAAATCGATTATCGCCTAGATGTCCTCCGGCACACAAGTGGAGCCCATGTGGAGGTGTACTGACACTGGAAAAAAGAGCTTTACTTGTGCACCATCATTGTCGTGTACTCCCTTTCTTGTAACTGTAATACATATTTTTATATTAGTTTTTGTACTGTTGGAAAGACTTTATGGACATCCTATATAAAGGACGACAGCTGCAACACTTTCTGTAAGTGAGTAAATTATACATTTCCGTAAGACTTTTATATGATTCCTATATAACGTACAATGCCCATTGCGGAGAGACTTTTTGAACGCCCTGTATATATATATATATATATATATGATTATGTATTATACGTATACATGATTATGCATAATTATAAATTGAGATTCGAATTCATAGTTCAAAGCAATTTTCCGGGTTAGGTCCGGGCCAAAATTTTTTACTCCTTTCCAACTCTGCTCCTCTCCTTAATACAATACGCTAAAGCACACAACACTGTTTTTGGTAAATAGAAAAGGACATATGTGCAAAGTACCTATATTACGAATTTTTTGTTTACTCACTTCCATCGCACTTTGCCAACAGTACATAAATTCCATTATGCTGTCTGCAGCAAGAAGCTTACTTTTCACATTTTCTTCAATATTTGATGTAGGGGTGAGCCTATCGCCCGTGTGCTAAATCCCGCCTCCACTGAGGAGGGCGTCAGCTTATTTTATTAGCACCTACTCACACACCAGAAAATTTAATGAGGTTCGTCCATACATAACTTTCGTATGTAAAACTAATGCCCAGGCGCTCTCTTCCTCAGCTTTACTTGGAATATCTGCTAATCGAGGAAGGGAAGGAAAGTTTTAAATAAGACATTGGATCCCAAATGCAATAAATCACTCCGTGTTAGAGAATCAATGAATTTATTAAAGCAAATTCAAAGCCTTAGAGTCTTATTTCTTACGAAGAGCGGTTTCGTTGGAAGAATACCTATGGTTTATTCGGTTCGACACATTATTACTCAAACTGGCTTTCGTCTGAACGGCCTATCTCTTTCAGACACTGTATTCGGAATCTATCCGATTCTATTGACACGATCTCCGTGCTTTTCCCACTGCTCCTAGCGGGAAACTTCGGTGTATCCGCACACCGATCGTACATGATTTACCGCAAATCCGAGTCTTCACTCATGAAGCACTCGGCTTCCTTCCTACTCTCAACATTTGATATGGGAGCTCGTGCGCCCACGTCCTAACGCTCCAGAAACACACTCCACACTACCCAACTCTTCTCCTCTTGCACATGTGACCTCCTTCCTCCTCTTGGTAAGATGCCCTAGGCGTGGCGACCTGGCGTTGCAAATTCCTGATCTCTCCTAACTTACGCCCTCAGGCTACTACGGCTTCCACTTCAGATGACCACCCCTGGCTGGCCCCCCATCACACACACCTGCCGTTCTTATCGCATGTCATGATCACCACGTGACATTCCCGCCTCCACTTGAAACCAGACTCTCTATAGATACATTAATACAATGCAAACATTAGCTACATACCATCATAATAAAAGAAGATTGCAATCTGCCAGACCTTCTGGCGATCTTAGACATCGAGTTTTGTCCAGCTCTACTTAGAAAACCTGAAAATGAAGGACTTCCCGTAGCCACTAATGCTTCTCCGGAATCCCGTCTTTCCGTTGCGATTGTTCTCCTTGTAATCTGTTGGCGCCATTAGAACCATGCTAGACATTTGCAGGTTTTTAACAATGGCGTTGAGATAAAGAAAGTTAATTTCTCGGTGGGAGAGAAGTACTTCCCTGAGGTAAAATTCCGTTTCTCATAGGCGAACACGTGGCATAGTTTCTTCATGAATATGCTAAATTAAAATAATTGCATACATTATTGAATATGTTTTGAAATATTAATTTTCGCCCTTACATTTGCAGTTATTATTTTTTTTCGTTCTGAATGAGAAATCTGCAACACTCTGTGGTATTAGCGCCTTGCAAATACTTCCACTTACTTTCTGTCTGTTTCTGTAAGACTCCAGCTTTCGTATCTCATAGAAAGTAGTGGAGAATTGACTGAATCTATGATTTTCAGTTTTGTCTTGTCTTGTTATATTCATCGCTAACTGTCACCAACTTAGCTAACTACAGCGTCGAACATGAAAGGTTCAAAATGCAAATATGTAATCACAAGCGCAATTCCGTGAATGGGAATTGGCTTTCGGAAATATTTGGACGGATAAACAATACATTTAAAGGATTTAATCATGATAGTGTACACTGTGAAAGAATGGTAAATACACAGTGTATGGGGACCAGGAACATCAAATAGAAGTCATCGCTCTTTCCACGTTTATAAGTGAGTCACGGAAAAATTCTCATCAGCAGCCACCTGGAAGATGTCCGGCGCGTAACTGGAAGACCCTGGGTTCGATTCCCGGTGGCAGCCGATGAGAATTTTTCCGTGACTCACTTATAAACGTGGAAAGAGCGATGACTTCTGTTTGTTGACTGTGAAAGAATTTCTGAAATTCACCAGCAATTTTTTGCGATTCCTTTAATAAATCAACGAAGCATATTTCTGATACAACCGTTTCCGGGAAATGGCAAGAAAAAAACCCGAATTTCACAGATTTTTTTGCACGCCAAGAAGATTCTGAATTTCCAAAAACTTTACCCCAATTCTTTTCGTATATTAACGAAACAATTCTGTTCTCGCTTTGCCCATATGACGGAAATTTTTCAGTACTTGGAGCGATTCGTGGGAATACTTGAGGTTTGATTAACTATCAAATTTCAGTCGTCTGCAGATGACTGAAATTTAGAACAAATATGCGCTCTAAATTTCCGACTATGAGCAAATAAGCGCAGATAATCTGGTCATGATATCAGCAGTCACGTGTCATTGGCGACTATAATCAATTCACGTCCAAGCTGACACCTTTTAATTTACAACAATGGTCAAGTTTCCGGCGCGCCCAATTCCACAAAGATCAAACTTTAGTTATATCCACATTCACGTATATCGAAGGCTGAGATTTTAAGGAAACACCCATTTCATAAGCATTCATGAAGGTTAATTTGGAGCCTTCCCCTTCCCATATTCACATATCGTAACTGCACAGCTGTATTCGCTTTGATGTAAATCTCAGTCGCATCTTGCGCCCGCATTCACTGCGGTTAAAGTATTATTGCACTCGTAAAAATTTTGAGGACATCAGTTTAAGCAGGCCGTGAAGATGATTGCAACCGTAATATTTAGTTTCGAAAAATTTTTCCAAGACAATCGAGTTCCTATGTATTAATTTAGGTTTTTACTCTTCGAGCAATGTGAAACATCTTTAGATTATTCCGACAGTTATTCCGACAGTTGAGACTAAAACTCCCATAAGGGATGAGTTATTCCGACAGTTGAGACTCAAACTAGAAGAAGGACAGTCCCACCTCGAATTTTAATCACTTATTCCGACAGTTGTGACTCAATTATTGCCAACAGACCATCTAATAGTACAGTGGTAGTGCCAGTTATTCTGACAGTTGTGACTCAATCTTTAAATTATTCCGACAGTTGTGACTCAAACTAGAAGAAGGACAGTCCCACCTCGAATTTTTAATCGCTTATTCCGACAGTTGAGACTCAATCTTTAAATTATTTCGACAGTTGAGACTCAAACTAGAAGAAGGGCTGTCCCACCTCGAGTTTTAATCACTTGCAAGACATTCGGCTTGATCCCAAAGTTCTTTATTTTAAGACTTCAGTAAAAGGATCATGGTTCGAGAAGAAAACGGACAAATTTTTGTGCCAGATCTTGTCAAGGGCTGTGAACCTGAGAAGAAAGGACGTCATGTCATTGGAAATCAAGTACTACACCCTATATAAGAAGTTGCATGAATTTGCCACCAGTTCACCTTCAACAGCCTAACTCTCCGAGTAAACATGTTAGTTGGAAGAATCAAGTCTTAGCTTTCCTCCCGACACAGCAAGGAACTGCATTACTTGAGGTCATCCGAGACTCCTAAACCTAAAGGATTCTTCACCTTTCCCTTCGTCAATATTTCTAACTGGTCGCTCTCACTGGAAGGAACTAAAGTTTTGTTTCCGATCGAGACCGAACGCAAAAAGCGTCAATTCAGAATTTGAGAGCATCATATTGCGAGTTCTGGAAGACGCCAAGGGCGAACAACGCCAACTGTGTTGCTCTAGGCTAAAATAGTGGTACAATTCAAAACAAACGCTCAATCATTTTAAAATTCCAAGGACTATTTCGAATCTTAGAAATGACCACTTAATAATGTTGACGCTAACGGACAGTGCTGGCCAGATAGCAATTGTGGACACAGCGGACTACAACAAGAAACTAGAGGTTTTTGTATCTGATTCTGGATCTACAATCTTACGAACGAACCCTCTAAATTCTTGGATTGCACAGGTAAAAGGAGCTGCAAGATTAACTGCTATTCCGGAAGAACTCCAGAAAGCTGGAAAATAACCGCCTGGCCCTCAGACTCCAAAATTCTTCTGAAAACGTAAACACCACAAGCCCGGCAATCCATTGAGACCGATCATGTCCGAGAGGTTTCCACTGACGCATCATCTAGAGCAATGTTTCCAACCCGGGTTCCGCGAAATTTTAAAAGATCAAATATTTACACTGGAGTAAATGCCTGTGTTGCTTACGAAACGTAAGAATAATGACAATCAAATGTAAATATTCTTTATTTTGTCAGTGGAGAGAGCGTCGTCATGACGCAGTAACCCGCCCGGTGGAACAGTAGTATAAATGCTTGCTTCTGACCATTGGTCTGAGATGGGTTTGGGCTCGAATTCAGGTGAGGCATGGGTATTGTGTTTGTCTAACGGCCCTGGCTCGCTCCCTTTCTTGGAACCAGTAGCCCTGAATTAGGGATGGACAGCTACTTATAGCCAACTGAGTTGCTCACAGTGGTTGTCAAAGCCCCAAGAACAACAACAACAAAAAACAAATAGAAGTAATTTTTGTCTTGAGGGAAATTTCGTTGGTCAGCTTGCTACTGTACAGGAACACACTTGTGGTGACCCACTCGTGGCTTCTGGCACAGCGCCAGTAATTCCGAGAATCGGTAAGTCGCCGGCACTTCTTGCCCGCCAGCGATTAGGCGCCCATCATTCCTACAAATCCTGACACTAGAAACATCCAGACTCATCACTTCTAAAGTTCCTCAAACATTCCAGTCTTCCTCTATTGGCCCATAGTGCTTTAATCAATGACATACATATAAGTTCTGTTGTTGCGTAAATAATTTTGTGAACGTGGTGTAAACAATTAAACATGAATGCCGGTTGCTTCTACTAGCGAATCCTGTGATGGTTACATTCAAATTAATCGGAAACTTGAGACTTGGTCATTCTGGGTGGTGTAGTGCTTAGCATACCCGGGCGCTATCTGGGAGACGTGGATTCGAGTCCCGCTCCAGAACGATGAAATTTTCAAGTTTTCGGATATTATCTGACTTACCATTTTTGTCACATTTACACGAAAAATCGGATTGTCATCTTCAAAATTTGTATTATATGGAGTAATCCCGTATTTCTTTCATGACTTTCATGAATTAAGACTTGTTTGTTTTGAAGATGTGGAGTTCTTAAAAACGTATTGGTGCGTCACACGATCAAGAAGGCAACACAGAGAACAGTAAACTTAACAGCGACCAAAGTAAGATAAGGGATAGCGATTCAATGTCTAAACCAAGTACAAGTAGTCAGAGCCGGGAGGTAACAGACACTAGGAGGAATTACCTTTATTGTGAAGGCTATTTAACAATGGGTTTTACTTAGACTGGTTATGATGAACATTGTCCTATTTCCTTGTGTATTATTTGTGGCAAAAAGCTAACAATTATAACACTGCTATGGCCCCCATCAGAAACTGACCAACAAAACTGCGAATTATTCTAAACGTCTTTCAGACTATCAAGAAAAACAAAATAAGGCTTTCGTGAAAACAGTAAGTGGTAGGACAGAGCTCAGGAAGCAAGCTATTTAACTGCAGAATCAGTTGCTTAAAAAACGAGTAGTCATACTAGTGTACTCATCATGCCTGCATGTAAAATTATGCTCAAAACAATGGTTGGGAACGAGGCTGAAAAGGAAATAGGAAAAATTCCCATTTTCCACCACGGATAAAATTATTCTGCAGCAAATAGCAAGCGCAAGTATCTCACTGATGTTTGAAATTACTTTTAAGAAATAATAAATTTATTGTGTATTTGTGTTACTACTTGTATTCTTACTCAATGAAAATGTAATTTGTGTTAGAATCGTTGTTTATATCTTTTTTCATCTGAATTCAATATTACTTATGTAATTTTATTCTTTCTTTTTAGATAATATGATAAAATAAACTAAATGTTATGCAGATGGCTTAACATTGTGTAGGTCTGGTGTAATTATGCAAGCTGGGCTTCGACGACGTCTGAAGGCCTACTTTAAGGGTTCCGTGATGTCTAAAGGCCTACTTCAAGTGCTTCGCGAAGTAAAAAAGGTTGGGAAATACTGATCTGGGGAAAGCATTAACCAAATTCCTTACTAGTCATCTACCTGAATCGGAATATGCAGTTTGCTGCCTACTTTCCTTGAAAAAGCTATCTGATTTATGTGCGAAAGCTTGGATACATTGATTTCTATTCTACGCCAAGAAGAACACTAGTATAGTTCCTTGTTATTAATTACGTATTGACACAATATCGTCCGGCTTTTCTCTCGCCAACGAGCAGCTTTTTCAAGGTACTAGAATGACTTCAGACTTAAACTGTAAATAGAAGTTTCTTTAACCTCTTATTCTATTTAAGTTGTTACAGTTTAAGTCTGAAGTCGTTCTGAGAATTTGAAAAAGCCGTCAGTTGGTGAGCGGAAGCCCGGAAGATGTACAAATACAACTGTACGTATAAAATCCCGGATTATTGTCTCATAATGTCTTGTTCTTTCTGGTTTCTAATTATCTACGGTGATCCACTCTTAGAAAGAAGTATTTGGAAATGACGAATTAAATAACTACACTATAAAAAAAATTTTAATTCACGAGCCACTTTCCGTGATTCTTTTCGTGAATTAAAGAAGCATATTTCTGATACAACCTGTGTGAAATGACGGAAAGAAATATTAATTTCACGGATTTTTCGTACTCCGCGAAAATTCTGAACTTTTGGAAAACTTGCCGGAATTTCTTTCTTATATTGACGTAAATTTCCGTTTTTAAGATACACTTTGTTATTCACAAAAGTCACCGGACACCTAGAAAAGAAACACAACATAGCATTTATTGTCATACCTTAGTACGACGTCGGTCTACCTTTGGCCTTAATGCATGCACTGACCGTTCGAGACAAGCTTTCGACAAGGTTTTGGAACACAGCGATAGGTATGCGCTTCCATTCAGTACATAATGCAGCCGCTAACTGTTGCTTAGTAGTAGGCCTTGGTTCCCAACTTCTTATGCGGCGCTCTAATTCATCTCATAGGTGCTCCATGGGATTAATATCAGGGCTCAGTGCTGGCCAGTCCGCACACGATACGGAATTTTCGTCATACCACGCCATAACAGTCGTTGCTTTATGGCTCGGTGCATTATAATGCTGGTACCAACATGGCTCGGTTCCATATTATCACTACAGAGTTGGTAGAGCATAATTGTCCAGAATATCGAGGTAGACGTGCTGGTTAACAGGTTTGTCTACGTTAACCAACGGGCAGGGACCATACCTCGAAAAACACCCCCACACGAGTACACTACCAACTCCAAACTTGACCGTAGGAACAGTGCAGTGTGGTAAATAGCGTTCCCCCGACTGCCGCCATACCCACACACGGCCATCAGACTGATGGATCGTGTATCTGGATTCATCAGTCCATAGGACCCGTTTCCATTGATCTACAGACCACGATAAATGTTCTTTACACCATGCTAAACGACGAGTAGCATTCTGAGGGGAGATGAAAGGCTCCACTCAGAATGCTACTCGTCGTACGACCACAGTAACCCATGGAATGAACAGCCGCACGACCACAGTAACCCATGGAATGAGCAGCCGCACAACCACAGTAACCCATGGAATGAGCAGCCGCACGACCACAGTAACCTATGGAATGAAGTTCTCTGCGAATGGTACGTGTACATACCAAGGTTCCAGCAGTTTTACTCACCTGTACACTGAGATCTTATGTAGTACTCCGTCGATTAGCTGTAACGGCTATCCTGAGGCTTCGACATCCTCTATCACTAATTTTCTTTGGTCTGCCGGTACGTTTTGCTGCTCCAGGCACGACATGTGTCTTCCACTTATTCAGTACATCCGAAACAGTTGACTTGGGTATGTTTAAACGTCTCTCGGTTTCTCTTATGGACAACACACTAACATAACATTCAACAATCTTTCCTTTCTCAAAATCAGTTCTCTCCCGCCGCGACATTTTCCTCAACCTCACAGTGCCATACGATCGCGGTCAGCTGCAGACTTGTTTTTATACCGTTTGCAGCTATATCGCGCATCTTAACAACGCAACGGTTCCGTTCATTTGCCTTTGAAGGGGTGTCTGGTGATTTTTGTCAATTAATGCACGTTAACAAAAAGTTCTGAATTTTCAGAAACCTTTCCACAGTTATTTTTGTATATTAAAGGGAAAACTCCGTTCTCACTTTTTTCGTATCCTGATGACGAAAAATTTCCAGGAATAGGAGAGATTTGCAAAAATACTCGAGGTTTGATTAACTATTAAATTTCCGCAATCTGTCGAAGAACCTGATTTCGAAGTTCTTTAGGAGATTAGGATATTGTGGATAGAATATCGCATGGATTTTGGTTATTGTGACATAGGATATTTCTTCTCCGCTCCCCCATTTTGTGCATCAGCTATTATAATATATTGTGTTGCCTTAAGAAACCGGGTACTTAAATTACTGTACAGGTCATTTGTACGATGTCCATTATCAGTCTGTGGAGTCCTTAATACAAAATGTTTTCAGACCGGGTACTGGCCCCCGGTAATAAATAAGGGCGTCTTCCTCCTCCTTTCTAATTCGCTTACGTGTCACTTTCCTATCGGGCACTCTAGCCCAAATCTCCCAACTTCCTATTTCTAAGGGTTGTTTAAGACCTGGGGTCAGGCACTCCCTTTCTAAAATCCTCTACATATCATCATCTGTCATAGCTACCAAGAATAAATTTTGTATTTAGAAGTTTTTTGAAATAATAACATAAAACAGTACAATTCACCTTTTCTTGAAGATAATTCAAAGTTCTTGTCAGTTAAAAAACATATCTCAAGTTCAAAAGCTTTCTGTTGCTTCGAAAAATCACGATGACAAAAATATACTTAATTTGTGATAAGTCCTCCGACAGAAAAAAGTAAAATTACAAACGTATTAAAAAAAATCAGATCCAACAGAAAATAAAAGGATTAAATCATTCGCATTAATGGAGCAAAAAAAAAAAAAAAAAAAAAAAAAGGAAAAAAAAAAAAAGAAATTCGCCGCCTCGATGAATGCGCAGTGGTCTAAGCGATGACTACTGATCATTCGTCCGCGATGGGTCCGGGTTCGAATCACGGTGAGGCGTGGATGTTGTGCTTGTCTTACGACACTGGATCTCTCCCTTCCCTGGAGCCAATGGCCCTACATTTGGGACAGGCGACTGCTTATAACCCACTGAGTTGCTCACGGTGGTCATTAAGCCCCAAATAAAAAAATCATCATCACGCAACATAGTTTTTACCCTGAACGTGATCACGATTCCCAAGACATTCTAGCTCAGTGGTTAAACGCGCGGTTTCTAATCCGGAAGACCTCAGATTCGATACCACAGCCGGCGTGAAAGGACTCTCTGGCTTGGGCGTCTTCGGTTTTGGGAATTTTCCGAATAAATACGGAAAAACATGAAACGGACCTTCCTGAAATATTCGGAAATATCGGCTAAGAAAGATCTGTAAAAATACAGATGTTAAAAAAAACCCGGGAACTTTTAAAAAACGGAAATTCCGTTAAAAGACGGATACTTACCGGCAACTTTGCTGCACGTTATTTTCAGAAATTTTCCGTGTATTCACACCACTTATTTTTTACAGCGTATAATCTTACCACTAAGTTAAGAAAATATTGATCTTGTTGACCCTGAGAATGCTATGTTGAATTACGGAAACGCATCTTGTTTTGGCTGATACAATTTCAGCAGAAATTTTAGCTTCTGTCTAAAATGGATTTTTCTTTATGCTGGACATCTGAAATGGGAGTATGCAGTCATCGTTTTCTCGAGTGGTTAGGATATCATCCTCTTATTTCTTGCACTACAACAATATAAAAAACAAGAAAGATGACACCGAAATGTCGGGTGTAATGAGCACGTCTTTTAAATCCGTTCTGAAGCAAATTAAATTTATCAAAGCTATTCAAAGTCAATGGAACCGGTATGGAAAACAATAGTATCTGACCGAAGAAAGAAGTTTTTCAATCGGGTATTTAATTCCGCAGATATTGCTATAAACGGAATCGTGAGCTTAGGCCCTCTCCTCTGGTTGCAGGCTTGTGCGTTAAGAAAAATTTGAATTTATATGAGAAATGTTTCGCAGCGGAAACGCTCTCCAACACAGAAAGAAATTTTGATATCAAACTCTTCGAAGCAGAGATATATATGAGATATGCATCTGCGCCCCCTGTGGGGAAAACCATGCATTATTTTGCGAACAAAGTATTCTCAAAAGGGTTTTCGATATGAGGGGTATTGGTTCAAGAAAAAAATTTTAGTCGAGTTTTCATGAGCCCAGATTTTACTGCAAATACATCAGAAGCAGAAATTAACACTTATGCCCCCAGGTGGCTAAACCATTCTTTACAAAATAGTAGAAATTATATGAAAAACATTTTCCATCAGCAGCTGTATGCGATACAGCAAGAATTGTTCAAATCAGAGTTTTAGCAGAAATATCGGGGAAAACGCAATTTAACTTTGCGCCCCCTGACGGAGAGTCTATGATTTACTTAAAAATTTTGAATTTTTATGAAAAACATTTCGCATCGGAAGCATTATCCTACAAAAAGAAATTTTTCAAATCGGACTCATAGAAGTAGAGATATTGACAAAAATAAGATATACATCTACGCCCCCTGACGTAGAAACCATCCATTATTTTAAGAAGAAAATATTTCTTAAAGGTTTGTCAACGTGAATCGTATCGGTCCACAAACGAATTTTTTTCAATCGAGATTTTAGAAACTCAGATTTTGCTGCAAATACATCAGAAGCGAAAATGAAGAGTAACGCCCTCTGGTGGCCAAACCATTTTTTACCAAAAATTAGAAATTATATGCAAAGGATTTCCCATCAGGAGCTGTATCCGCTGAAGAAAAAAAAATTCAAATCGGAATTTTAGAAGAAGGATATCGGGGAGAACATAATTTAATGTTATGCCCCTAGCGGAAAATGTGTGCGTAACTTGAAAAAGTAACTATACTAAAATACTCTTCGACACAAATGGAATCGAAACATAAAATAAGTTTTTTCAATCGGATGTTTAGATGCAAATATACGAAGTAAAATGTATTTTGAATTCGATTTCATCTGTATTTACCTCTAGCGGCGAAATTGTACATCGTAAAAAAAAAAAAAAAAAAAAAAGAGAAAAACGAAATGGAGGATCATCAGTCGCATATTTCAAGCTTCCCAATGCAAAAAGAATTCTTCAAATCTGACTAATAGTTATAGAGATATGGTGTCTACAGACGGACATACGGACAAACCGATAACATAAGCACGATCTTTTTTACAAAAAACGTGCTAATAACTTGGGCAAATTCATGGAAAATTTCTAAAAATAACGTACAGCAAAGTTGCTGGCAGATGTTCGTCTTTTAACGGAAACTCTGTTTTAAAAGTTTCCGTTTCTTCTAACTTGAGTATTTTGACAGAATTTCCGTAATCAGTAATTCCACTTATTTCAGAAAAATTTGTTACAGGTGGGTCCGTATTCATAAATCATCATCATCATCATCAACAACAACAACCATTATCAATCCACTGCTGGATGAAGTTCTCCCCAAGTTTCTTCCACAATTCTCTTTCTTGAGCCTGTCTCCTCCACGTCACTCCAGCATGCTTTCGAATTTCATCCATCCATCTCCCATGGGGTCTCCTTCTGGGTCTTTTCCTGTCCCTTGGAATACAGTCTAAAATTTTGGTTGTCCATCGATTTATGCATAAATTCCGCAAAATCATAGATTTTTTGACTTCTTACACCTGAGATTGGTGTAAGAGTGTCAAACATCGAGCCTTCCTTCTCGTCACTACACTGTAAAATATAAGTGGTGTGAATTCACGGAAAATTTCTGAAAATAACGTGCAGCAAAGTTGCCGGTGGGTGTCCGTCTTTTAACGAAATTTCTGTTTTAGAAGTGCCCGTTTATTTTAACTTCCGTGTTTTCACAGAATTTCCGTAGCCAGAAATTCCGTTTATTTCAGAAAAAAGAAAAACCATTTCAGGATTTTCCGTACTTAAAACTACAATTCCGCAACCCTGTAGTTTTCAGCCCGTACGCCAGATAACTCTTCCGCTGCTGTCAGGACCGAACCTCTGTCGTTTGGGTTGGTTCCACAGTAACACACGCCTTTAACCACTCAGCCACAAATGGTCGCGAATCCGAATCACGTACATCGTAAAACAAATTGCGCGACGATGAATTTTTTTGTCATTAATGCGAGTGATTCAGTCATTTTACTTTCTGATGGCGCTTATTATTTTTCTGAATAGGTTTGTAATAATTTTTTTCTGTAGGAGCACTTTTCTCAAATTAAGCATTTTTCATCGTGATTTTTCGAAGAAACAAAATGTTTTGCAACTTGATTTTTTTCTAAACTGAAAATGCCTTTCAGGTTTCTTTAAAAAGGAGAAATGTGCTTTTTTCACAGTATTATTTTACACACACACACACACACACACACACACACACACACACACACACACACACACAAACTCCTAAATATTAAATTTACTTTTGATAGCATAATAGCTTTTGTCTTAAGGACTCCATAGACTGATACATAGGCATCGTACAATCATCTGTACAATAATTTAAGTACCCAGTTTCTTAAAATAACGCAATATATAATAAATAGCTGGTGCACAAAATAGGGGAGAGGAGAAGAAATATCCTGTGCCACAATAAACAAAATTCATGCGATATGATATCTACAATATCCGATTTCGTTACGGAACTTCAAAATTCGAGGGACGATAGAAATTTAAAATTTAATCACAAGAATTCCCACCAATCGCTCCTATTACCGATAATTTGTTGTTATACAGATACAGAAAAAGTTAGAACGGAGTTTTTCCGTTAATATACGAAAGGAATTGCGGGAGGTTTCTAAAAATCCAGAATTTTCTGTTAACACATTTCTAAAACGACAATTTACCTTCAATATAAGAAAGAAACTACGGAAAGGTTTCTGAAAATGCAGAATTTTTCCGTGGTACGAAAAACCCATGAAATTCAGTTTTCTTTCTGTCATTTCACGGAAAAGGTTGTACCAGAAATATGCGTCGTTAATTCACAGAAAAGGTTGTATCAGAAATATGCCTGGTTAGTTCACGAAAGAAATGACAGAAAGTGGCTTGTGAATTTCAGATGTTTTTGTAAATTGTAGTGGAATATGAGCCAGCGACCTCGGCAAGGGGAAGCGCACGTGAAACCGTTGAGCCAGAAAGCGACGTAATAGAAAGTCCGTATAAAATAGAAATGTAATTCTTCGATAACGAAATGTTTTTTTATTAATTTGGGTGTATTAGTCATTTCCTTTTCTGTTGGAGCTTATTATTTTTCTGAATAGATTTGAATTAATTTAAAATTTTCTGTAGGAGAACTTATTACGAATTACTTATTTTTTTCAACGTGATTTTTTGAAGCACTTGAGATTTTTTTAAACTGAAAATGACATCCACTTATCTTTTAGAAAATGTGAAATGTAGTGCTTTTCTACAAAACTCTTCTTCTTCTTCTTGGTTACTCAGTCCAAGGACTGGTTGTTCAGTAGATATATTCTGTCTCTCCATTCTTCTCTATTCTCCGTCGTTCTCTTCAAGTCATAGTATGTCCTAGTATTGGTGTCTTGGAGTAACTGTGTCGCAAAACTGTTCCTTGACAGTACTCTCATCTTCTTCTTGGTTACTCAGTCCAAGGACTGGTTGTTCAGTAGATGTACTCTACCTCTCCATTCCTCTCTATTCTCTGCCGTTTTCTTCAAGTCATAGTATGTCCTAGTATTGGTGTCTTGGAGTAACTGTGTGGCAAAACCGTTCCTTGACAGTACTCTCATCTTCTCGGTTACTCAGTCCAAGGACTGGTTGTTCAGTAGATGTACTCTACCTCTCCGTTCCTCTCTATTCTCTGCCGTTTTCTTCAAATCATAGTATGTCCTAGTATTGGTGTCTTGGAGTAACTGCGCCACAAAACTTTTCCTTGACCGTCCTCTTCCTCTCTTGCCTTGAATTTTCCCTTCCAAAACTTTCAGAATCGGGCCTACATGGCGCAATGTGTGTCCCATCCATAACATTCTTCTCCTGAATATAAAATTTACTTTTCATAGCTAGAATACCTTTTGTCTTAAGGGGTCCAAAGACTGATACATAAGCATCGTACAATTATCCAGTCAGTAAGTTAAGTACTAGATTTCTTATGGTAGTACAATATAATAGCTGGTACACAAAATCGTGGAGAGAGGAATTAATATTAGGTGTCACAATAACTAAAATCATATGCAATGTGCCATCTGCAATATTCGATCTCGTAACAGAACTTCAAAATCAGATCCTCCAACACACTTAAAAAACAATTCTGAAATTCATGAGCCGCTTTCTGTGATTCTTTTCGTGAATTAACGAAGCATATTTCTCATACAACCTTTCCCGTGAAATGACGGAGAGAAACCTGAATTTCACGGATCTTTCATTCGCCAAGAAAATTTGAATTTTCAGACACCTTTCAGCAATTACTTTCTTATACTGACGGAAAAACTCTGTTCGCACTTTTTCCTTATCTGTATGACGAGATATTTCGAGTGATAGAAGCGATTCATTGGAATACTTGAGGTTTGATTAACTGTTAAATTTCAGTCGTGTGTCAAAGGATCTGATTTTGAAGTTCTGCAGAGAGATCGGATATTGTGCACAACATGACGCATGGATAAGACAAAAGCTCAATGAATGAAATACGGGATTACACCATTGTACAATACAAATTTGGAAGATGTGAATCAGTTTCATCATCATTAGTGTTCTGTATTTTGTTAGGTCCAACGGTAACTCAACAAGTTCTCTTCCTCCAGTTTTCTCTGTCTCTTGTTTACTCCTTCAATACTTGATAGCTTCCTGTGCTCCTGATATCATCAAGCATCATTAGTCGTCTCCTTCCTCTTGGTCGTTTTCCTTCAATTTTCCGTTCTATTATTCTTTTCAATAAGCTGTCTCCTCTTAACACATGTCTTATCCAGTTATATTTTCTTTTTCTTATGGTCTTTAGAATATTCCTTTCTTTTTCAACTCTTTGCAACACTTCATCATTGGTAAATTTTTCAATCCACTTTATTTTTTCCATTCTTCTATATAACCACATTTCAAAAGCCTCCAACATTTTAGCTTCTTTCTTCCCGATTGTCCACGTTTCTGCCCCATATAAAGTTGTACTCCAAATATAGCATTTAATAAGCCTTCTCTTCAAATTTTTATTCATTTTATTTCTAAACATTTTTTTTTGTTGTAAAATGCACATTTTCCTTTATTAATTCTTTCTTTTATTTCCATGTCACATTTTCCATTTTCTTGGATTATGCTACCGAGGTATTTATAGTCTCACGCGCTCTACATTATCTCCATTCATCATCACCTCAACGTTTCCTGGTCTCCTGGAGACTCTCATCGCTTTTTTTTTCTTTGTGTTAATTTTGATACCATATTTTATATATACACTTTCAAATTTTTGCATCAGATGCTATAGTTCATCTTCAGTATTAGCCAATATTGCTTGATCATCTGCAAATCTAATACTTTGTATTGTTGTTCCTCCAATAGTGATTCCTCTTTTCTCTTCATCAAATGCTTCTTTTATCATTTCTTCTGCAAAAATATTGAAGAGCGCTGGTGACAAACAGCATCCTTGTCTTACACCCCTACCAATCCCACATTTTTTAGTTTTTCCTACTTTTGTCTTTATTATGGCGGTCTGGTTCATGTATAATTAAGCTATTGACCTCCTGTTTTTCCAGTCTAATCCTATTTTATTTAGCAGTTCTATCAGCTTTTCCCAATTCACCATGAATCCTTTTATTGGTGTAAATATGACATGGATGTTAAGTCAGATAATATGCGAAAACTTGTAGAAGTTCGTCGTCCTGGAGAGGGAATCGAACCCGCGTCTCGCGGATAGCGCCCGAGTATGCTAACCACTACTCCACCCAGAACGACCAAGTTTCAAGTTTCCGATTAATTTGAATAAAACCATCACAGAATTCGCTTGTCGAAGCAACCGGCATTCATATATTGCGAACCTGGAGGTTTTAATTCATTCCCGTAATTGCCTGGAGGCGCAAAATATCAATGAATGAAATACGGAATTACACCATTGTATACACAATACAAATTTGGAAGATGTGAATCCGTTTATTGATGCAAATATGACATGGATTTTAAGTCAGATAATATTCGAAAACTTGAAAATTTCGACGTCCTGGAGCGGGAATCGAATTCGCGTCTCCCGGATAGCGCCCGACTACGAACTAAATTTTCAAGTTTTCGGATATTATCTGACTTAACATCCATGTCATAGTTACACCAATAAACGGATTCACATCCTCTAGATTTGTAGGACAAAAGCTGTTATACCTATCAAGAGTAAACTTTATATTCAGGACTTTTGTGAAAAAATATTATGAAACAGTGCATTTCACCGTTTCTTAGAAAAATTGAGTCATTGTCAATTTAAAAAGATCTCAAGCTCCAAAGCATTCCGTCGCTTCGAATACTCACGATGAAAATTATGCTTAATTTGTGATAAGTCCTACGGAAAAAATTAAATTATTACAAATCTATTCAATAAAATAATAAGCTCCAAGACAAAAAAAAAAAAAGACTAATTCCCACGCATTAATGAGAACAAAAGTTTCATCATCCTGTAATTAGAGTTTTACCTTGAACGTGTTTGTGTTTTGCATGTCTTTGAACAGTGGTTAAGACGCGCGGTTTCTGTTGAGCCAACCCAAACGACCCCGGATTGAATCTAGTCGGTGTGTCGCTGGTGAATCCAGTCGGTGCGAAAGGATTCGGTGGTTAATCCAGTCGTTGCGAAAGGATTCACTGGTGAATCCATCCGGCGCGATAGGATTCGCTGGTGCAAGAATTGAGAAACTCAGTTTTCGTTTTTGCGAAATTTCTGTATAAATACGGAAAAACCCGTAACGACTTTCCTGAAATAAACGGAATTACCGACCACGAAAAATCTTCGAAAACAGGAAAGTTGAAAAAAACAAAAAAACTGCTATATTTAAAAACGGAAATTTCGTTATAAGACGGAAACCTATATTGGTAACTTTACTGCACTTTATTTTCAGGAATTTTCCTCGAATTCACACCATTTATTTTTTACAGTGCCCTCACATTCATCAAATTGATCCAAAAAAATTCTGCACTGTGCAGTAAAGAGAAATTTGACTGATTAACCATCCTACAGATATTAAGATATAAATACATATTCACAGTGGTGTAGTGGGGCCGGAAGGGCGGCGTTCCGATACTTTTTTTTTTTTTTTTCTAGCTGGCATACTTTCCGGTAAACCCTATACAACAGAATTCGTTTTCTTTTTAAATTGCGAATGTCCTGTACTTCTTTCTCAATTAATAATGCAACAGAAAATCTGAGCAGTCGGTAAAATTAGCGTCCTATGTTTGTTTGAAGGTAAATTTATTCCACCTCTTCCTTCCGGGACGGGTACGACGTATCAAGTATGGGAAGTGGTACTTCTTTCTCTCAGTTGTCCAGGAACTTCCTTACTATCCTACAAGTGTTCAGGATAGCTGCCTTCTGTAGTTCCATGTAGGTGTTACGTTGAAGGTCTAGTGCCTGTATAGAGCTGCTAATGTTCTTAGGTACAACACCTGTGGCTGATATTACTATGGGGACAGTGGTGGCGTTTTCTATATGCCACATTTCCTTGACTTCGTTTCTTAGGTCGTTATACTTTGACAGCTTCTCTCCGTGCGTCTTTTGGATGTTGCACTTGTTGGGCACGGCTATGTCAATGTGGTATATTGACTTCTTCTCCTCATCGACCAGGACGATGTCGGGCCTATTGTGGCGGGTGGTCTTATCTGTTCTGATCGATCGGTCCCAGTATATCTTGTGGGTGTTGTTCTTCAGAAGCGTTGCAGGCTCATACTTGTACTAGGGGAAAGGCTCAGCTGTAATGAGCTGGTGCTTTCTTGCCAATTTCTGATGGAGGATCTTGAAGACTTGATTGAGTCTGTCTGTGTACTCTGTTTGTATGAGGACTCTGCACCGTGCTGTGATATGTTCGATGGCATTTGGCGCTTGATAGCATCGCCGACATGTGTCGCTTTCCACTGACGTGTCATTCATGATATGCTTCCTGTAGTTTCTGGTGTTTACAACTTGATCTTGTATAGCCATCAGGAATCCTTCGGTCTCGGGGAAGAGTGATCCGTTTGTCAGCCATGCATTGGATGCAGTCTTATCCACGTGGTCCGATTGCAGATCGTTGTAGTGCCTTTCGTGTAGGACTTTCTTGCCCCAAGTTCTTCGTTTGGCTCCCTCGTTCTAATCTTAATGTTCCGAGTAGAGAGGTCTAAGGCTGTGTACTTCTTGTCACTGTGGTTTATCCCTTGGTGAAGGGGCCCCTTGCTCTGATGGAAGTATTTTCTGAATCTGCTGATTTCTTTGTCTCGGTGTTCCAAGAGATTAATCATTCCCCGTCCTCCTTCTTCCCGTCCAATGGTCAGTCAGTTTTTCTACTGCTGACTTCGGGTGGTGCTGCCGATGTTCAGTAAGGGTTGTCCTGGTATTGCGCATTATTTCGTCGAGCTCTGTGGTGGTCCACTTGACGATTCCGAAGGAATAGATGAGGACTGGAAATGTATATCTGTTGATAACCCTAGTGATGTTGTGTGGTTGAGCTTGGTCTTCATTAGTCTCCTCAGCCTTTTATTATTATTATTATTATTATAAAAGAAAATATTAAATTTTCATGGTGCTCAAAAGAATAACAAAAAACCTACGGTGACCCAACACTGGACTTTCTTACGTATCTGGCGGGAGAGGATTGCACAATCAATTACTTTGTTACATATCATCATCATTCATCATTGTCAACCATTATCAATCCACTGCTGGACGAAGGTCTCCCCAAGTTTCCTCCACAACGGTCTGTCTTGTGCCAGTCTCCTCCATGTCACTCCCGCATATTTACGAATTTCATCCACCCATCTCCCATGTGGTCTTTTTCTGGGTCTTTTCCTGTCCCTTGGAATCCAATCTAAAATCTCGGCTGTCCATCTATGGTCTGTCCTTCTGGCAGTATGTCCAGCCCATTGCCATTTCAGGGATTTAACTCTGATCATGATGTCTTCCACTCTCGTCATTTTTCGGATCCACGAGTTCCTCTTCTTATCTCTCCTGGTTATACCAAGCATGCACCTCTCCATGCTTCTTTGAGTTGTCTGCAGCCTTTGTATGTCTCTTTTAGTTAAGGTCCACGTCTCTGCACCATACGTAAGCACTGGAAGGATGCATTGATCAAACACTTTTCTTTTAAGACATAATGGCATATTGCTCTTGAAAATTATGCTGTTTCTTCCAAAAGCTCTCCAGGCAAGTTTTGTACGCCGATTAATTTCTTCATCAATGTGACCCTCACTTGATATCTGCTGTCCAAGATAAACGTACGTATCTGTTATCTCCAGTTTTTCTCCATCAATCGATAAATCTTCATTTCTTGTAAAAGCATTGAACATCACTTTTGTCTTCTGAAAGTTCATTTTTAATCCCACTTCTTTACTCTTGTCAGCAAGTTCCTGGATCATACTCTGCAGCTCTGATGGGGTAGTTGCAAAAATGACTACGTCATCAGCAAAACGAAGGTGGGTTAGATAATCTCCATTAATCTTTATCCCTTTGTTTTCCCAGTTCAGTGATTGAAAGACATTTTCCAATGTGGCATTAAAGAGCTTCGGAGATATGGTGTCACCTTGTCTCACTCCCTTTCCAATTTTTATGTGTGTTGTATTTTCAAACAGCCGAATCTTTGCACTTGCATTTTCATAGATGTTATTAATAATATTAATGTATGCATCTTCAATACCGCAGGATTTCAGAGCCGTGGTAACTGCTGATGGTTTCACCGAATCAAAGGCTTTTTCATAATCGATAAAAGCCATGCACAATGGAAGTTCATATTCCCTCGCTCTTTCAATTAGTTCTCTCAGTACGTGGATATGATCTATTGTGCTGTAGCCACTCCTGAATCCAGCTTGTTCTCTCGGTTGAGCCATGTCCAGTGTTACCTTCAAGCGGTGTGAAAGAACTTTAGTGAAGATTTTATAAACCACTGATAGGAGGCTGATAGGTCTGTAGTTCCTGAGATCCTCAATGTCACCTTTTTTATGTAGCAGGATCATTGTAGCATTGTTCCAATCCTCAGGAATCTTCCCTTCATTAAGGCATCGAGTAAAAATTTGGGCGAGTACTGTTTCAATTTCTCCACTTGCTTCTTGTATGATGTCTATAGTAATTCCATCTTCTCCTGGAGCTTTCCCCCGCTTCATGTTCTTGATTGCATGAGCAACTTCTGCTGGGAGGACTGGAAGAACTCTGGTACCTTTCATGATGTCTGGAGTACATGTATCATCCCTTTCATATAGTTTGGAGTAGAAATCTTTCACTCTTGTCAAAATTTCGCCTCTATTTCTTGTTATAGAACCATCTTCTTTTCTCAGAGCCATAATCTGTTTTCTTCCCTTACTGAGATGTCCCTTTGCTATCTTTAGGCTTTGGTTGTTTTCAATTGCTTTCCTCACTAGCTCACAGTTGAATTTCCTTACGTCTTCAGTGATACTTTTTCGTGCTGTCTTGCATAGCTCTATATATTCCTTATACAGCATTATATATACTAACGCATTAGACTAATTTTAAAGACAGCCAACATCCCCCGATGGATAATCACGTGACTAAACTATTTTATCAACATTTACCAAAACATCTTCAGCACTAAGACTCGGAGCCATGCAGGATTTTCAACTTTGCTATCTCCATGAAATGTTGCTTAGAACGACATCTTACTCAACAATTTTTACTTAAATGTGTTTTATGCTGTAACCAAACTGCACCCTACCCAAATAACTCGAGAACTAAGACTCCCAGTAATAATGGCTTTCACTATTGCACTCTAAATTAATTTGCGCTTCCAACAACATCTTACTCGATAACACGGAGTTGATTTCAGTTTTTACACCCCAAAATGGCCCCGATTTGGGCCTCAACATTTCGGTGTTTTCATATCAAAATGTTGAAATCTTGTTCCCTGAATGCCAAAACGTGTAAATCCGGAAGTCTGATTTCGGCCGTTCACTATACTTTCTTATAATTACTACAAACATAGAGGATGTTCACACATTTTTAAAACGGTCAGAAAATAAAAGAGGTTCAAAGAATTGAAACTGGCAACAGTGTGTTAGATGAACACGAAACTTCTGCTGCAGTTAAATATCGTCTGCTGAGAAAATGGCTTACGTAAAAAAGCTATGGATAGAAGGTTGTGTTTTTGCTCTTTACGAAGAGTAATATTCGTATTCTGTAATTAAAAAACGGTGTGAAAATCATGGAATTAGCATTTTTAAATGTAAAAGAAGCGTTATTATTAATAACATAGGGAAAATTCTTCAGGCATTGCTTTTAACAGGACAAAGAACACAAAGCGAATATCCAAAGAAGATATGTACTTTTACGACTATTTCAAAAGTAAGGTCCCTGGTCTTAAAAAAATCCACCGAAAGAGCAATCGCTAAGTCGTTAAAAATATCTGTATCACCTGTAAACAGGGTTATAAACAAAGATTTGAACCCGCAAAAAAAAAAAAAAAAAAAAAAAAAAAGAGGAAACGTATTATCATCACCGCCTTTTGCCTGGGCATGTAGCTGAGCGCAGAACACGTTGTCGTCTTCTTCATGAAAATCACTTAGCCGAAGACAGATGGAAAAATAAATATTGTGACTATTAAAGAAGCATGGATCTACTTAAACGACTGGTTTACTATCGCGAAAGAGCCAAAAAAAAAAAAAAATATTGTGACTATTGATGAAGCATGAATCTACCTAAACAACTGGTTTACTATCGCGAAAGAGCCGAAAAAAATATTGTGACTATTGATGAAGCATGGATCTACATAAACGAATGGTTTACTATCGCGAAATAGCAGATAAAAAATATTGTAACTATTGATGAAGCATGGATCTACCAAAACGACTGGTTTACTATCGCGAAAGATCCTAAAAAAATATTGTGACTATTGATGAAGCATGAATCTACCTAAACGACTGGTTTACTATCGCTAAAGATCCGAAAAAAATATTGTGACTATTGATGAAGCATGGATCTACCTAAACGACTGGTTTACTATCGCGAAAGATTCGAAAAAAAATATTGTGACTATTGATAAAGCATGGATCTACCTAAACGACTGGTTTACTATCGCGAAAGATTCGAAAAAAATATTGTGACTATTGATGAAGCATGGATCTACATAAACGATTGGTTTACTATCGCGAAAGAGCAGTAAAAAAATATTGTGACTATTGATGAAGCATGGATCTACCTAAACGACTGGTTTACTATCGCGAAAGATCCGAAAAAAATTATTGTGACTATTGATGAAGCATGGATCTACCTAAACGACTGGTTTACTATCGCGAAAGATTCGAAAAAAATATTGTGACTATTGATAAAGCATGGATCTACCTAAACGACTGGTTTACTATCGCGAAAGATTCGAAAAAAATATTGTGACTATTGATGAAGCATGGATCTACATAAACGATTGGTTTACTATCGCGAAAGAGCAGTAAAAAAATATTGTGACTATTGATGAAGCATGGATCTACCTAAACGACTGGTTTACTATCGCCAAAGAACAGAAAAAATATTGTGACTATTGATGAAGCATGGATCTACCTGAACGACTGGTTTACTATCGCGAAAGATCCGAAAAAATATTGTGACTATTGATGAAGCATTGATCTACATAAACGATTGGTTTACTATCGCGAAAGAGCAGTAAAAAAATATTGTGACTATTGATGAAGCATGGATCTACCTAAACGACTAATTTACTATCGCCAAAGAACAGAAAAAAATATTGTGACTATTGATGAAGCATGGATCTACCTAAACGACTGGTTTACTATCGCGAAAGATCCGAAAAAAAATATTGTGACTATTGATGAAGCATGGATCTACCTAAACGACTGGTTTACTATCGCGAAAGATTCGAAAAAAATATTGTGACTATTGATAAAGCATGGATCTACCTAAACGACTGGTTTACTATCGCGAAAGATCCGAAAAAAATATTGTGACTATTGATGAAGCATGGATCTACCTAAACGACTGGTTTACTATCGCGAAAGATTCGAAAAAATATTGTGACTATTGATGAAGCATGGATCTACATAAACGATTGGTTTACTATCGCGAAAGAGCAGTAAAAAAATATTGTGACTATTGATGAAGCATGGATCTACCTAAACGACTGGTTTACTATCGCCAAAGAACAGAAAAAAATATTGTGACTATTGATGAAGCATGGATCTACCTAAACGACTGGTTTACTATCGCGAAAGATCCTAAAAAAATATTGTGACTATTGATAAAGCATGGATCTACCAAAACGACTGGTTTACTATTACGAAAGATCCGAAAAAAATATTGTGACTATTGATGAAGCATGGATCTACCTAAACGACTGGTTTACTATCCCGATAGAGCAGGAAAAAAAATATTGCACTACATCGCTGCATATTCACACAAATAATTTTCCGGATATTTTAACCAATACAAGTGACATTGATCACTTGGTTGGGATCGTTCAGATAGCCTTAAAGATCATTTTTTTTAAATGATGTAGTAACTTGTTTTTGTAAACAGTTTGTGAACTCAATAAATTTCACAGTTGGGAAAATAAGTTAGTCAAAACAATGTTTCATAACTTCGTTAAAACTTGAACAGCTGTTGCGTTATAAAAATTGCTGCCCTAATTACAAACTGAGCTTCTCAGAAGTTTTATTTCTGCCTTGTTTACCGACTTGTCCTGTCAAGGTTAAAAACACCAATGCAGACGTCCGCATAGTTTGCTATCTTTCCTTCTCTTGCAAATTGCAACGAAATCCGGACCTGAGTTTGACTTTGCATACATTTCGACGGAGAAAATCTCTTTCCCTCACATTTTTCGAGTTCCCGTAGACGTCATTCTGCTGAGACAGCTTTCATTACGCCCTCGCCCTTCTGGTAATTTTGCCCATTCGTATTCTGCGCATACGATGACATATTTTTTACTTCCACCCGCATCTATTATTCTATTGGCTAGAGGCAGCGTCCAATGGAAAAGACTTCTGTCTTCACGCATCCCTGCGTTTGTGACCAACGCTTGCGATTTCATGATCAACAACAAGCTTGCTGCCCAACGCAGATCGAGTGATTTCGCCTGCAAGGAGTAATTCCCCAATAACACATACATGACACCAATTGGAAGAAAGAACCTCTTGTGCTTTGTAAGCTTTGGGATTATCCGATCCCCTTCTCATCCCCCATTCTATGCGCTCCCCGTCTTTCAAAGAAAACCATTAACGAACCGCTAAATCTTCAAAAAATTGGATCTCTGGTATGTGTGTACCCATAGGCACAGGCATAGAGAATTGCATCCGTAAATTTAACAACCATAAGTACTCTGCGAAACTTGCTTAAAACAACGAAGAAATAAATACATAATCGTTCCCCTCTCATCATTTTCGATTTTTGAACGAATGTGTTCTTAGATGCAAAATTTGACGAAAATCTATTTTCTGAGAGATTCATCAGCAACTTGTTGAAATTTAGGTGGTTATCACAGTGCTTTTTTGACTCTCTTTTTCTTGTGCTGCCACTTAATTAAATTAGAATATTGCAGGAACACCGTAGACATCATATTAGGGGAGGGGAGGGGGGGTACTGTCGTTTTTGGAAAAGAAGAGAAACACTGTTTGTAACAGAAAAAATTTATTTCTTAATCAATTACATAATCGCCATCATTATCGATCACACTTGCCCATCGCGAAACTAAACTTTCAATGCCGTCTTTATAAAACGAATTTGGCTGTGATGCAAAGAAGTCCGAGAGCCCCGTTTTGACATCATCAATATTGTGGAATCTTTTCCCTTTAAGAAAGTTCTGCAGAGATCTGAACAAATGGTAATCAGATAGTGCAATGTCAGAGAAATAAGGGGGATGGGGCAGAACTTTCCAGCCAAAATCTCTGATCGTCTGCTGGGTCCGTCTCTCCGTGTGAGGTCTCTCGTTGTCATGCTGGAGGATGCCACCTTTTCTGTTCACCGGTGATGGATGTTTTACAGTAAGAGCTTGCTTCAAACGGTCCAGTTGTTGACAATAGAGGTCTGCCATTACGGTGTGTCCGGCTTCCAAGAGCTCAAAGTGAGCTATGCCAGCGGTAGTCCCCCAAACACAGAGCAAAATCTTTTTGGGGTGTAGACCTGGTTTCGGCGTAGGGACTGGTGTCTGGAGAAAGCTACTGGTTTTTGCGTTTGTTGTTTACGTAAAGAACCCACCCACTTTTCATCTCCAGTGACAATTCGATGAAGAAATGGATCCTTTTCCTGTCGGCTGAGCAAAGAGTTGCAGATGGTGGAACTCTGGGGTTTGTTGTCAGGTGAAAGTTGGTGTGGGACCCAAACTCCTTGTCTCTAGACCTTCCCTATCTGTTGCAAGTGCTCTCGAACAGCAGACCATGATGCATTAAGATGTTGGGATAATTCATCAATGGTTTGACGAGGATTTACCTCAACGGCTGCACGCATCAGGTCATTGTCCAGCTCCATAGGCCTTTCTGTACGAGGGGCAGCATAGAGATCAAAATTGCCCGACCGGAATTGGGCGAACCAATGCTGGCGCTTGCGGACATTTAACGCATTCGGATAAACAGCGCAAATGTTATTGGCGGCCACGGTTACATTGTTTCCCTTGGGAAATTCTACAGCATACAATGACGACCCTGGCTCTCCTCGGGTTTCATGTCACTCATTTTGTTCTGCAAATCTGGAAGACAAAAAACAACTGCATAAGTTAAAGGCGAATAGTTCATTCATTTGTACAAACACTTACTTTATGTTGAACGCACATAAACACCTCCGAACTGCTCCCCAAATTAAGACCCCCCCCCCCAAAAAAAAAAACGATAAATAAGTATTAATTGAATAAAAGCGATTTTGTGGGTAATGTGAAATTCTTTATTCGCAGTCTATTTAAATTGATAGCGGATCACTGAAGTGAGTTCTCCGCTGGACTCAAGCCTATAGTCCGTTAACTGCCTGAATCCTCCATGGCTTTCCGTACGCGCCCCCTTCCCAAAACCTCCTTTAAATCCCCCCAACCTCTCTCTTGCTCTCTCAGTCAGCAACTCCTTGTTAAAAACGTCATCTTCTTCCTTCAAAAACGGGCCACGGTATGCCTACTGGGCAACGTTCGTGACGGCCATGGAAAGGACCTCAGGTTCGATCCACTAAATATCCGCCGTGCGTCGGATGGGCACGTTAAGCCGTTGGACCACGGGTACTCCCCCCCCAGTAATAAATAAGGGCGTCTTCTTCCCCCTTTCTACTTCGCTTCCGTGTCACTTTCCTATCGGGCACTCTAGCCCAAATCTCCTAGCTTCCTATTTCTAAGACTTGTTTAAGACCTGGGGTCAGACACTCCTTTCCTAAAATCCTCTGCATCTGATCTGATCTTCAAAAAACCATTCTCCCCATTACTTCCAAACTCTCGCATCCCTCTCTGATCTTCACCAGAACACCAACTCAAAACTCTTTTCTCATCCTCCAAAAATGTCCACAGTCTAATAGCACTATCCCAAAAGACCCATTTACTAAAGAATAGAAACATTTACTTATGAATGGTCCTAAAAAAGCAGTAATCTATTATACTGTAGGTGCAGGGACCCGACGTCGGGTATGTATCATTCTCAAGGAAGTTACCCGACATACTAAATATTTTAGGAAACTTGTGTTTGCGCTGGCGACGCAAATAGAATCAAAAAATATATTCTTCGAAAATTTCCCACGATTTCAACTTTTAAAACATTCCTAAAATGTACTTATTAACATTAGACATTAACCACTAAAAGTTTCTAAGTATTCACACGATCATAAAATTCATAAAACTAACATTATTCTCCACTAGCCTGTTTCATTAAAGTTATTATTGAAAGTTATTGATAATTACCAGCATCCTCGGTGGCGCAGTGGTCTAAGCGCTGACTTCTGGCCATTCATCCGAAAGGGGTCCGGGATGTTGTACTTGTCTTTCCGCACTGGCTCTCTCCCTTCCCTGGAACCAGTGGCCCTAAATTAGGGACGGGCGACTGCTTATAGCCCATTGAGTTGCTCACGGTGGCCGTTAAAACTTCAAATAAAAATTTTAGGTGAAATTTGATAAAGTCGTATGCGACAAAATTTCTGTCTACATTAATTTACGTGAAATTTCGATAAGACTGTATAAATAAGCTTTATGACTAAGGTGCTTGTGGTGATGTCCAGATGAATTAAAATCAGCAACGTTTATTTTCAATTAAATATTTAATTTTAAGATTTACTCTAGCTTCGTTGAGTGCTTGGCTCGGCTTCATCAGGACAAATGTTTTACACTCCATTTGTCCTGTTAAAGCCGAGTCAAATTCTCAGCGAAACTATAGTTGCTCTTAAAATCAACTATTTAATTGTGAATAAACGTTGCTGATTTAATCTAAGACTGTAAATAACTATGCACTGAAAAAAGAAATTCTGAAATTCACAGGCAACTTTCCATCATTTCCTTCGTGAATTAACGAAGCATATTTCTGATACAACCTTTTCCATAAAATGACGGAAAGAAACCTGAATTTCATGGATTCTTCGTACGGCAATTCCTTTCGTATATTAACGGAAAATCTCAGTTCTCACTTTCTCTGTATCGATGCATGACGAGAAATTACCGGTAATAGGAGAGATTGGTGAGAATACGCGAGGTTTGATTAAACTTTTAAATTTTAATTGTCTTTCTAATTTTGAAGTTCCGTAGTGAGATCGGACATCGTGGATAGCATATCTCATGAATTTTCTTTATTGTGGCACAGGATATTTCTTCTCCTCTATTTATTTTGCGCAAGAGCTACTTATTATATATTGTGTTATTGTAAGAAACCGGGCACTTAACTGATTATACAGGTGATTATACGATGTTTGTGTATCAGTCTTTGGACAACTTAAAACAAAAGCTACTATAGCTATCAAGAGTAAATTTTATGTTTAGTTTGTGTGTGTGTGTGTGTGTTGTGAAATAATACTATAAAAGAGTACATTTCACCTTTTTTAAAGACTACTGAAAGTTATTGTCAGTTTAAAAAATCAAGTTGCGAAGAATTTTGTTGCTTCGAAAAATCAGGATGAAAAATGCTTAATTTGTGAAAAGTCTTCCTACAGAACAAAAAATAAATAAATAAATAAATAAATAAAAAATTACAAACCTATTTAGAAAAATAAGCTCAAACAGAAAATCAAATGACTAAGTCATTCGTATCAATGAAAAAAACAAAAACACAATTTCATCGTCGCGGAATTTGTTTCACGATGTCATCATCATCATCATTGTCAACCATTATCAATCCACTGCTGGACGAAGGTCTCCCCAAGTTTCCTCCACAACGGTCTGTCTTGTGCCAGTCTCCACCATGTCACCCCTGCATACTTTCGAATTTCATCCACCCATCTCCCATGTGGTCTTCTTCTGGGTCTTTTCCTGTCCCTTGGAATCCAATCTAAAATTTCGGCTGTCCATCGATGATCTGTCCTTCTGGCAGTATGTCCAGCCCATTGCCATTTCAGGGATTTAACTCTGATCATGATGTCTTCCACTCTTGTCATTTTTCGGATCCACGAGTTCCTCTTCTTATCTCTCCTGGTTACACCAAGTATGCATATCTCCATGCTGCTTTGAGTTGTCTGCAGCCTTTGTATGTCTCTTTTAGTTAAGGTCCACGTCTCTGCACCATACGTAAGCACTGGAAGGATGCATTGATCAAACACTTTTCTTTTAAGACATAATGGCATATTGGTCTTGAAAATTATGCTGTTTCTTCCAAAAGCTCTCCAGGCAAGTTTTGTACGCCGATTAATTTCTTCATCAATGTGACCCTCACTTGATATCTGCTGTCCAAGATAAACGTACGTGTCTGTTATCTCCAGCTTTTCTCCATCAATCGATAAATCTTCATTTCTTGTAAAAGCATTGAACATCACTTTTGTCTTCTGAAAGTTCATTTTTAATCCCACTTCTTTACTCTTGTCAGCAAGTTCCTGGATCATACTCTGCATCTCTGATGGGGTAGTTGCAAAAATGACTACGTCATCAGCAAAACGAAGGTGGGTTAGATAATCTCCATTAATCTTTATCCCTTTGTTTTCCCAGCTCAGCGACTGAAAAACACCCTCCAATGTGACATTAAAGAGCTTCGGAGATATGGTGTCACCTTGTCTCACTCCCTTTCCAATTTTTATGTTTGTTGTATTTTCAAACAGCCGAATCTTTGCACTTGCATTTTCATAGATGTTATTAATAATATTAATGTATGCATCTTCAATACCGCAGGTTTTCAGAGCCATTGTAACTGCTGATGGTTTCACCGAATCAAAGGCTTTTTCATAATCGATAAAAGCCATGCACAATGGAAGTTCATATTCCCTCGCTCTTTCAATTAGTTCTCTCAGTACGTGGATATGATCTATTGTGCTGTAGCCACTCCTGAATCCAGCTTGTTCTCTCGGTTGAGCCATGTCCAGTGTTACCTTCAAGCGGTGTGAAAGAACTTTAGTGAGGATTTTATAAACTACTGATAGGAGGCTGATAGGTCTGTAGTTTCCGAGATCCTCAATGTCACCTTTCTTATGTAGCAGGATCATTGTAGCGGTGTTCCAATCCTCAGGAATCTTTCCTTCATTAAGGCATCGAGTGAAAATTTGGGCGAGTACTGTTTCGATTTCTCCACTTGCTTCTTGTATGATGTCTACAGTAATTCCATCTTCTCCTGGAGCTTTTCCCCGCTTCATGTTCTTGATTGCATGTGCAACTTCTGCTGGAAGGACTGGAGGAACTCGGGTACTGGTATCTTTCATGATGTCTGGAGTGCATGTATCATCCCTTTCATATAATTTGGAGTAGAAATCTTTCACTCTTGTCAAAATTTCGCCTCTATTTCTTGTTACAGAACCATCTTCTTTTCTCAGTGCCATAATCTGTTTTCTTCCCTTACTGAGATGTCCCTTTGCTATCTTTAGGCTTTGGTTGTTTTCAATTGCTTTCCTCACTAGTTCACAGTTGAATTTTCTTACGTCTTCAGTGATACTTTTTCTTACTGTCTTGCATAGCTCTATATATTCCACTTTGGAAGTCATATCTTCTTTAGTTGTCCTCATCTCTCTTCTTTTTTGCATCAACATTTTCGTTTTTCCTGATAATTTGTTTACATGCAACTTGTTCTTAGACCCAGCTAATTTTGTTGCTGTTTCCATAAGAGCTTTGGTTACTTTTCTGTTAACTTCAGAGATGTCCACTTCTTCCGATGTTAGGCCTTCTAAAGCAGAGAACCTGTTCTTCAGTTCCAACTTGAAGGTATTATGGTGTTTTTTAAGGTTGGTTATGTCAATAGATTTTGTTTGTCTTATGAGCTTGCCACGTTCAAGTTTAGTGTTGAGGTGCATCTTACATCTCACCAATCTATGGTCACTACCTGTGTTGAACTTGTTTAGCACACTGCAGTCTTCTATGACGAATTTTTTGTTACACATAATAAAATCAATTTCACTTGTCGTCCCATTTGAATGTCTCCATGTCCATTTCCTGTGTGGCTTTTTCTTGAAGAAGAAGTTCAAGATGAAGAAGATTTACGATGTACGGTGTACGTGAGGCGAACTGCCGAGCGTTTGTGGCCCAGTGGTTAAAGGCATGAACGAGTTGCATGTTGAGCCAGCTCAAACGTCAGGGGTTCCGATCGTAAAAGATTATCTGTTGTAAAAGCTGAAACGCACAGGGTCGTCGATTTTGCGGAATTTCAGTTTAAATACGGAAAAACCTGAAATGGACTTTTCCGAAATAAACGGAATTTCTGTCTCCGGTAAATCTGATGTGAAAATACGGAAGTTAAAATAAACGGGGCACTTTTTAAAACGGAAATTTCTGAAAAAGACGGATACCTATCGGCAACTTTGCTGCAAGTTATTTTCAGAAACTTTCCGTGAATTCACACCGCTTATTTTTTACAGTGTGCTATTAAAAAAATTCCACGAAAAGCAAACCGTTCTGCAAGATTCTGTTGAAGTTTTGAACATCTTTTCAGTTTTAGGAGCTATCTTATAAGAGAAAATTAACAACTTTATAGTACTATGATATAGCGAGCATGTGGAAAAGTTTAACAAGAAATCCGTATGGCCATGAGATTTGTAAATAATTCATAAAATCGGAAGGACTGCGTCCCGAAAATCTCTCGAAGTGTTTGTTACAGCGTGCTCATTAATTTTTGCGGAAATTAGCATTTTAATAACCTTATTTTAATATCCTTTCGTAAGTTAAAATCATTTCCCTTTTTGTTTTTGATTTTTGGGAAGGAATTGAGATTAGTTTACTTTCAGCCGTTGATGAGGAAAGGGAGATGAGCAGGGGCGGATTGGGACAACAAAACCAGAACCAGACCGGGAATTTCAATCTTGCGGTTCATTACAAAAATATACATACGTACAGGGGAATATTTCATAAATTCTCTTATGTAACAAATTTCTATTAGATCCTGGATGAAAGACAACTGTCGAAAAATGCTTTTTAAAACGAACTCAGTAATGAACGAATTTTAACAGCAATTTAACAGTAAAATAATTTTTTAAATCCGCTCATGATTGAATGGAGCATCAAACCACGCTCAAAACGGCTTGTTGTACCGGAAAACTTTTTTCTATGAAAAATTTGGTTTTGGCAAAACTACGAGTCTCTCGAAAACCCCAGTTCCGACTTAATCATCATGAAGGTTATTCGGAGAGCTGAAATGTGTGCACATGCCACATAACACTTTTCTTATGCAATTAATTTTTGGGATTTATTTGGTCACTGATCCCCTACTGCGTACAAAGTTACAAAATAAATACGTATTGGTATCTCTACTTTTAGTATTGGTACCTTCTCTTTCGGTAGACCCATAGTTTGATCAATATGAACCAGTTCTGTGGTAAATCATTGTTGCTTTTAAGATAAAAGTGGGAGGGATACGATTTTCTGAATATCTCTGCCATAGAATCGCTTTGTCTGTTTGTAAATAAGGGTATGCGGATGATGGATCATCACAATGGGTGCTTGCGTCACCGTTAAAATTAGAAAACGATGGTAAGGCCTACCAATTGCCCTGAGCTGCAAGTCCAACGACCTAAGTCTAACTGTAGTTAGCTTTTTATTAATTAATTTGTAACAGTGTACTTGGTCCGGCTGCACTTTTCTCGTATAAATGCAGATAATTTTGCTATGTTGTTTTAGAGCAAACACCCAAATTACAGATAGAAAGAAATGCTTTTCTTAGGGAAATAACTTTTCAGTCAGATATAAAGCACAGATGAAGTTACCCACTTTTATTCATAAGCTGTAAAATAATTATTCGTACGTTAAAAAAAAAAAAAAGGTAGGTTAAAAGATTACGAGAAAATGGGCCATTTCTCGAGTGGTTCACCGGGAAATGTCCCGATATCCCGTTGGACCAATCCGCCCCTGGAGATGAATGATGCTTTGAATGATCAGAGAAAGCACTATTACTGTCCGTTCATGAACGTCGGTTGAGTTAATAGCTTTATGGCATATTTGTCCGCGTAGGAACAGATTCGAGTACGTGGTTCGTTTGGAGTCATCAGAATTAATCCCATTTTTCACAAGGATATTCACCGAGAGGAGAGAAATCATAAGATTCTTGGTTTGAGAGAAACGTGACGCTGTAATCTCTCTCGCCAGTGGACGAATCCACCGATTGGCAGGTATCAATGTAGGGAGGAGAACATCACTGCATACACGTAGACGGCAATTCTATGTCAATGTAGACAAATATTGTGAGTTAACACTTTCAAAGAAAGATCCCAGGTAGCATAGCCTTACAATTTAACGTAAGCCCAGCACTGAGCCACCGTCTTGTATTCCTAAAAGACGGTGGCTCAGTGTTGGGCCTACGTTAAATTGCAAGGCTGTGCTATCTGGGATGATAGTGGGTGTCCGAAGCATGGGTCACTCTATTGCGGAGGTGGTACAGGAATTACAGTATTCCCATTCTACAGTATCAAGAGTTTATCGGGAATACGTCATTTCCGGAATAACATCGCATCGTGGACAGAACTGTGGAAGGAGAAAGATGGCGGATCAATGTGGCAGAGTCGACGTCTGTCTCGCATAGTTGAAACCAACCAATGAGCGACAGCGGCGTAAATCACTCCCGACTATAATGAGGAAAGTTCCCGAAACGTTTCCACCAAGACAATCAGGCGATCATCAGCCGTAATAGGTTATGGGAGCCGCCGACCCACCAGAGTCCCATTGCTAACGCCACATCCCCGTGCTGTACGCCCCCAATGGGGAAAAAGAACATTTGCGCTGGTCCGATGAGTCCCGCTTCAGTTATCTTCTGGTCCGATTAGTCCCGCTTCAGTTATCTTCTGGTCCGATTAGTCCCGCTTCCAGTTATTTCGTGCAGACGGTAGGGTTCGGAAGCCGCACAAAACAATCGACTCCGTATGTCAACAAGGAACTGATGAGGCTGGTGGAAGCTGAATTATGCTATGGGGCGTGTTCAACTAGCACACGTTGGGATCTCTTGTACGTCTACATTCATCTATGAACTTTCCACGCTACGTGTCCATCCTTTCAGGTCATCGGCATCCGTTCATGGCCATGATGCAATTAGAGGGCAATTGCCTCTTCCAGTTATAAAGAAGTAAATCTCTCCGTCATTTTTGTCCACGCCGGGCATCGAACCCGGGTCCCCTCATTCCGGAATAAGTCGCTCTCCCAAATGAGCTACGCGGACGCATGATCTCGCTGCTAACTGCCTTTATCTCACGCGCGTCTTGCAGTGCAGGCACGTCACATCTCCCCTCCCCCAAAGAGGGCCGGGGGCATAACTTTAATGGCCAGCTCATTCTTGAAGTTCGGGCGCCAATACAACGAAGTAAATTTCTTCGTCATTTTTGTCCACGCCGGGCATTGAACCCGGGTCCCCTCATTCCGGAATAAGTCGTTCTCCCAACTTAGCAACGCGAACCTATGTTCTCGCTGCTATCTGCCCTCTCCACATAGCTCTGGTAGCTAAAACATGGTTAAAACAGCATTTCGCAGAAGTTCCAACACTGAAATGGCCTCCCCGTTCACCGGACGTGAACCCTATGGGAGATCTTTGGGATGTCGTGCAGGACCATAGCAAGCTTTTCTTATCTGAGAGGGTGAGACTTCAAATTACGCCCCTTCGGGTTCAAAATTACGCCCCTTCGAGTTCAAAATTGCGTCCCTTCGTGTTCCACTCCAATAATACATGGTTTTTGTTTTGTCACACATCGCCGTTATAGGAAAGTATTAAGATCGTTCAAAAATTGCACTTGACTTTTGATGTAATTTTATTAAAGATGTAAAAACTAGGTAGACATCCAAGAAACACAGGCTGTAAATACTAAGTAACGCGTAAACGTTATAGGAAAGCCGACCACACAACACTCCACAGAAATGCAAAACGAAAGGCAAACCAGCGCAAAAGGAATGAGTATCGGATAGTAAACGTAACAATAGGAAAAGCTTTAGGGGTAGGGCTTGGAAAAATTCCTTTCAAGGTTAAACGCTCAAAGAACTTTCTGCGCTGAGCAGAAAATTAACTCTTCATCCCAACGACATCTTCGGAAAGGTGATAGAGGTTAGACATATCAGCTTATTGTTTTCTATGCCTTTTTTCACTGTTTTGAAGATTCGCTTCATGGGTATGAGATTATCACATCTCATATCTCTCTGTACCCTGGTTAACTGCATGGAATATTGTATGAGACCAACTAAAGTCTTTAAAAAGAAGATAGATAGCCTACCTCTGAAACGCTTTCGTGACCTAGTGGACTCAATACCTTGACGTCTGATTGCTCTCATCCTGGCAAAAGGTGAGCCTACCCGGTACTAGATAGGTATTTCAAGATTTTTGTCCATTCAGTGTAGAAGGAACAGTGGGTCACACATAAGAGGAAGGCTCAATGATGGTAATGCACACTTGCAAAGTAAGTTCCTAATGAAGGGGTGACGGAGGACACCAAGTTGACATAAGCATTCAACAATTGCGCAGATGGTCCGAGAGAGGGGCTGAGACAAATCAAGAAGCCTGCGTTTATGTTAAAAAAGGGGGTAAAACAAGGAATGTTTGATATGCTTTGCTCCCTGAGAGAGTAAAAGAGTTTTAATGTTGGAATGGAACATCGAGGTAGAAATTAAGTTGGAAAACGAGCTAGGGAACTTGGCAGCGACTTAATCGAGAAAAAACGTCTGATAGAATAAGCAGAAACATATTAATGTGTAAACGATAAATTGAGTAATTTAGATATTATATAGATATCAGGAAAAGAAAATCCGTGACTTCAGTGCATTTAGTAAAGATTGCAGAACAGTAAGCTAGTAAATTAATTTATTTCGTCATCGGGGAGAAATAGCTGAAATCCCGGAACTTAATTTCCTTAAAAGCGAAAGCCTAGCGGTCCCAAGCAACAGGGCACTAAAACAAATATAGTGAATAGCCCTGTAGCATTATCAGCGACGTGGTTACCAATGACGTAAAATCGCTGTACGGAAACTGCTGTGACTAAAAAAACCAGTTAGTAAAATCATGCAATGCATTGATTATGATACGCTTTCCAACATGCCGGAAATCATTACTCAAGGTATGAGGATAATGGCTGTGAAATAAATATCGCTCCTGTGTCCTGACCTTTGACCCTATTTCGATGATATTATACAGAACCGATTCTGTATACCTCCGAAAAAAACATGATAAAGTTTTTTCACAATCGAATAATTTTTACGTAAGTTATGACGCAATGGAACGGATCCCGCTCCTATGTCCTGATCTTTGAAACCATTTAGTCCATTTTTAATAAAATTTGTCCCCAGGTGGTCCCCTACTACATACTAAAATTTCATCGAAATCGAACCATTTTTACGCAAGTTATGACGCATAAGGACAATGGAATAGATTTCGCTCCTATGGCGTGACCTTTGACCCCATTTCGTCCATTTTCTATAGGGTTCGTTCCCAGGTGATCCCCTACCACATACTAAAATTTCATCGAAATCGAACAATTTTTAGGTGAGTTATCGTGCGGAAGGACAGACGGACAAAGCTGTAGCATATACGTTTTTTCAACCTACGGTTGGAAAGTGTTAAAAACTAGGTTTCGTCGGCGTATGAGATTTTTGCTCGGTATGGGGAATTTTTGTGAGAAACCTAGGCCATCAGTTTCTTGTGAATTTGTACAAAACTTTGTAAGTAGGGAGTTTCCTCAAAACATTCGTCAGATTTCACCTTGGATAATATTCCGGTGAACTTACTACTATCGGAGCAATATGGGGAGTGACCAGGAAAAAATTCAGCTAGTTTCATTAGTGATACCATCTCAGTGAGTTTGTAAATCGCTGTGCTATTATGGTAATGAGTTTCCCTGTGAAATTCATCAGGTTTATCGCCAAGTTATTCTCGGCGTATCGTCGACGGTGAAAATTGATACTTGTTCTGCTGAGAAACTTCCGCAAAAGAGTCGTGAAGTTTAATCGACTATGTGATTTTGGTGAGAGTTAAATAGCAGTTCTATTGAGAGACTTAATATGAGAAACACAAGATCAGCGGTGAGATTGTGATGACGTTAGTGTGCTATTTTAGCACCAGCTATTTATCATCTACCTTTGGGAAAGTCTTCAGCAGAAGAGTGTTTCTTTTACGTTTGATGAACATCCCCAAATTATCATGAAAACAAGCTTGAAGGTTGAGCAAATCTTTCACATAAAAACAACAACAAATATATCCTGTTTTCAGCTCCTTTAACTTTGACCCTTCAAGTGGATGATGTACCTTAACCAAATGATGTCCAAAATTTTCTGCGCTCCCAAACATGGGATGTTTACTTAGCGGGGCAGAATTTTACGGCAAAACAATTTCTTTCTTCCCTCTTACATCGGCAGCACAGACCGTAAAACTGTCAATGATCATAAACGCTTCCTTTTATGTCTTTATTCTCTGCTTCATTCATGAAAACCAAAATTTGCCGGGGGCGAACCCACATCCTTCTGCTCCGGAGCCGAACGCTTTCCCAATTAAGCTACACCGACAAGTGTTTATGGCTGCCGTTTACCGTCTTGACGTGTGCATCACATCTGTAGCACATCACATGCACTGAAGTGTCAAAAAAACAAACAAACTGGGAACCTCTCTAATTCCGCATTGGTCCTCCTCGGGTTCGGATAACAGCAACAACGCGAGGGGGTATGGACTTCACGAGCTCTCTGTAGAACTGTGGAGACAGTGCAAACCATGCCTCCTGAAGAGCGTCCCACAATTCCGTAATATTCCCCGGTGGAGGATTCCTGGCACGTTGAAGAGCATCCAAAATGGGTTTAAATTTGGCGAACGAGGAGGCCAAGTCACGATGCCAAACTCCGTGGAACGTTTCACCAGTCATAATCGGGCGACTGTGGATGTGGGCATTGCCGTGTTGAAATAGGTCGCGCTCGTCGGAGAAGTTGCATCACACGAACGTATGCAAATGATCGCCTAGGATGGTTGGGTAGCATCCACCGGTCCGAGCGGTCGGCGGGCGCATGAGGGATCCCAATACGTGCCAACTGAAAGCACCCCACTCCATAACAGAGCCTCCTCCGGGATGCACAGTCCCTTGTAGGCATGCGGTATCCCAATACGTGCCAGCTGAAAGCCCCCACACCATAACAGAGCCTCTTCCGGGCTGCACAGTCCCTTGTAGGCATGCGGGATCCCAATACGTGCCAGCTGAAAGCCCCCACACCCTAACAGAGCCTCCTCCGGGCTGCACAGTCCCTTGTAGGCATGCGGGATGCCAATACTTGCCAGCTGAAAGCACCCCACACCATAACAGAGCCTCCCGGGCTGCACTATATCTTGTAGGTATACGGGATCCATTGCTTCGTGGATTTGCCGCCACACCAGGAATCGGCCATCTGCCTGAAACGGTTGGTGCCGCAACGCGTCGGACCACGTTACACGTTTCCAGTCATCTTGTGTCCAGCAATGGTGGCGTTCTCGAGCCCAGGTAAGGCTCACAGCCTTGTGTCGTCGGGTCAGCAGTGGCACCCGGGTGGGTCGTTGGCTCCGGAACCCCACAGAACTCAGGGAACTTTGCATTATCCGAACACTGATGCTACTGCTGGCCCCAGCGTTGAATTGCGCTGTGATTTGAGGCAATGTTGCACGCAGAGCGGATGTTATGATAGTTCCAAACGCCACTGTCCACGTTTGTCCGGGGATTTTCTACGCCCACACCGGTCTCGCTCTTTGGATTTCTTCCATGAGTTTGTGTAGTCAAAGTACATCCTTGAAATAAGTGACGGTGTAAATCGAAAATTCGTGGTAATTTCCGAGATGCAATGGCCCATCTCCCTGGCACTGACTATCATACCACGTTCGAAATCGCTTAAATCGTGATAATCTGCCATCTGAACTGCAAATGCTACTACTTGAGCTTGCGGAGATATCTACTTCTATACATTATATTCACAAAAGTCACCGGACACCTAGGAGAGAGACACAACATAGCATTTATTGACAAACATTAGTACGGTGTTGGTCCACCTTTGGCCTTAATGCATGCACTGACAATTCGAGACATGCTTTCGACAAGGTTTTGGAATACAGCGATAGGTATGAGCTTCCATTCAGTACATAATGCTGCCGCTAACTGTTGCTTAGTAGTAGGCCTTGGTTCCAAACTTCTTATGCGGCGTTCTAATTCCTCCCATAGGTGCTCTATGGGATTAAGATCAGGGCTGTGTGCTGGCCAGTCCACACACGATACGGAATTATCGTCAGACCACGTTGTAACAGCAATTGCTTTATGGCTCGGTGCATTATCCTGCTGGTACCAACAAGACTCGTTTCCATAGCATTGCCACAGAGTTAGTAGGGCATAATTGTCCAGAATATTCAGGTAGACGTGCTGGTTGACAGTTTTGTCCACGATAACTAATTGGTCCGGAGCATACCACGAAAAACGCCCCCACACGAGTACACTGCCAGCACCAAATTTCACCGTAAGAACAGTACACTGTGGTAAATAGCGTTCCCCCGACTGCCGCCATACCCACACACGGCCATCAGACTGATGGATCGTGTATCTGGATTCATCAGTCCATAGGACCCGTTTCCATTGATCTACGGTCCACGATAAATGTTCTTTTCACCATGCTAAACGACAAGTAGCATTTCGAGTGGAGGTGAAAGGCTTATGAGCAGCCGCACGGCCAAGGTAACCTATGGAATGAAGTTCTCTGCGAATGGTACGTATACATACCGAGGTTCCAGCATTTTAACTCACCTGTACGTTGAGGTCTTGTGCAGTACTCCGTCGGTTAGCTGTAACGACTCTCCTGAGGCTTCGACGTCCTCTATCACTGATTTTCTTTGGTCTGCCGGTACGTTTGCTGCTTCAGTCACGCCACGTGTCTTCCACTTATTCAGTACATTCAAAACATTTGGGTATGTTTAAACGCCTCTTAGTTTCTCTTATGGATAACCCACTAATATAACACCCAACAATCTTTCATTTTTCAAAGTCAGTTCTCTCCCGCCGCGACATTTTCACTCAACCTCACAGTGCGATATAATCGCGGTCAGCTGCAGGCTTGCTTTTATACCGTTTGCAGCTGTACCGCGCATCGTAACAACGCAGCGGATTCGTTCATTTGCTTTTGAAGGGTGTCTGGTGACTTTTGTTAATACAGTGTATATACGTACGTCGTTTGCGGATGATATTAATATCATTTACTGCAAGAGTGTGATGGCATGTAATGGAAATGGTAGCGCTGCTCCCAGTTTTTCGGCGCCTCAGTGTATATCCCCTACCGCCTCTTGAGTTCCCGTCTAGGCATGAAAGAAATACCACGCATTTTTCGAAGCGTTGAAGGAGGATTTCGCATTTATTCCAGATGATGTGTGGAACAAACATCACACATCTTTCGAAGAACCTAACTGCCAGTAAATTTATTTTTACTTTCGAGCGCCAAGGTGAAAACCCAAATGTGCTAGTGGTGGGACTCGAACTCACATTCTTGTGCTCCGGAGTGGAATGTTTTCCCATTTAATATTAACCGACAAGTGCTTATCACTGCTACTTTGTCGTCTGAGCATGTGCATCACATCTTTAGTACGCCACAACATGACTCAAGGCATGATGGGGAACTGCTAGTCTCCCTGGCATGAATATCATGCCACTTGGCGACTCAAACATTTCTCTCCTTTCTTACGTTCATCGTTATAGCTGTTGTAGCAGCTAATCCGTCAGAAAGGATTACTGACAATCATACCTCTAAATTAATACTTCGAAGAACAAAACTAAGGGTAAAGCAAACGCTTTCTGATACCCACGTTCACTCGTTTCAATTGCTTTCAGCCCACTTCTTAGGCACCAAATACAGGGGAGGGATCCATAAAACATTTCCCACATTACCAAAATTAATATAAAAAATCTATGTAAATTAAAATAAAATGGTCGGCAACATATAATAGCAGCATTCATAAAGTTTTTTTTTTTTTTTTTTCTGTTCTTTAGATGAGCGCTACTGCTGAATAAGAGGAGCATTTCATCGATAATGGCTTTTATGCAAGAAAAAGCGGCATGCGTGTTGTGGTTCCATGAGTCTAAATCGGTGGTTACTGTCCAGCGTCATTTCAGAAAAGAGTACAGACGATCACCACCGGACCCAAAAATCATAAAAGCGTGATATGAAAAGTTTAAAGCGACGGGTAGTATTGGCGATCTCCCCCGAGCGGGCCGACACCGGTTACACAAGAGACAGCTGCAGCTGACATTTCTGCGAAGCCCCAGGAAATCCATTCGTCTTTCTTCACTAGAAACTAGGATTCCCCGTGCCACGGTTCACAAAGCTTTACAGAAAAGTCTACATCTGTATGCTTATAAGGTGCAGATCGTTGAAGCTCTTCAGCCTGATGACCGGTCTCGCTGTGTTACATTTGTAACGGAGATATTGCAGCGAATAATTCATGGTAGTGATTATCTGCACCGTGTCTGTTTCTCAGGTGATGCCACATTCCACGTCTCTGGTACAGTAAACAGGCACAATGTGTGAATTTGGTTATCAGAAAATCTCCATTATGTCATCGAACAACAGAGGGCTGGCCCGAAAGTGATCGGATGGTGCGGAGTGAAGCATGAAAGAATTATCGGACCCTTCTTCTCTTACAGAGCCCATGGTAACGTGTACCTGGACATGCTGGAACTTTTTCTAGCACATCAGTTACATCCATTTCAACCTTCGGTTATTTTCCAACAAGACGGTGCCCCACCACATGACTCAACAATGCTTCGTGAGTTCCTGAATGCCACATTTCCGGACAGATGGATTGACATCGACGGTCCCATGACATGGCCACCTCAATCGCCCGACATAACCCTTCTAGACTTTTTCCTGTGGGGTTAGCTGAAAGACCAAGCTTAGTCTGGCAACATTCCGGATATCGAGACGTTGAAGAGCAGAATAAAGGATGCCATTGGTTCTGTCTCGGTTGAGATGTTAAACAAAACATGGCGTGAAATCGAATATCGCTTAGATGTCCTCCGGGGCACAAGTGGCGCCCATATCGAGGTGCACTGATACTCGGAAAAAACTTTACTTGTGTATCATCATTGTCGTGCAATCCCTTTTTTGTACCTGTAATATATTTTTTTATGTTATTTTTTGTAATGTAGGAAAGACTTTATGGACACCCTGTATATCCATTCGAGCTGATGTTTTTGTTTGTTTTTGGTGTTTCTGTTCGTTTTTTTGGGAATTTAGCGACAACCATAAGGAACTCGATGGGCTATAAGCAGTCGTCCGTCCTTAATTTCGGGCCACTGCCCTCCAGGAAAGGGAGACAGACATTTCCTTAAGACAAACACAACATCTACGCCTCACGGTGATTCGAACCCGGACCGCTCTCGGACGAATGGTCAGAAGACAATGCTTAAACCATTGCGGCACCGGAGCATCCAGCCGATTTTGACAACCCCGATTTTATTCGTTCTAGCTGGTTAAAGGGTTAAAAGCGAAAATTAATGACACAAGTCCTCTTTAAATTTTGAGGTTCCAAAGAGGTCGAGTCTGCTTCTGGTGTTAGATTCTGAAGAACAGAGTTCTGGTAGTTTCCTTTTTCTCCGCATCCTCTATTGAAATTCTAAGTCCTGTACTTTTGCTTACGTCTAGCTTTGTGGCTGGCATCAGAAGTGCTATTTGACGATGTACTTGTAATGCAATTCCTGAGTGTGTTTATCCTACCTCGCAACGGAAGGGAGCCGAAACTTTGAATCATCTGTAACTATTCTCTGCCATAGCGCAAACATCTGCGCCAGTCACCTACACGCCGTAAGCTGCATCACCGTAAGCTTTCTGTAGCATGTTAAAGGTTTCTGTGGCACTTTTTCTAAGCAGATGCTCTGTTCCACCTCTAACTGATAACAAACTCTAAAATAAAACTGCTTCTGCTGCCACATCGAAGTGATTAGCAAGTCAAAACTTGCTCACACAAGGGTGAAAAGGCCGCTGCATGTGTACATAAAGGCATTTTTTGAATTGTAGTTTTTGTATAAGGGTTTAACGAGAACCACAAACAATTCATAGAGCTATAAGCCTTTCCTAATTTGACTACTAATTCCTTGGAAAGGATAGCTCCAGTGTCATTGGATAAATACACCACCACCCATGCTAGTACTTTATTGTGGCAACGTGATTTTTATTTTTTGTATGACTAAATATAAAACCGTAACACGAAGTTCTTAAGGCAAAGTGAATTTACCACTCTCAGGCGAACGCCGGAAGCGTGGCCAGCAACATTTTGCATGGCGAGTTGGTTTCGCCTGAGAAGACGCGCAGCTCTCTCAAGGAAGAAAAACTGGAATTGTGGCTGGAGGAGCTCGCTCGCAAAGCACCAGGTAGGAAGTCGGAGCATGAACCTCGTAGCAACAAAACGTGATGTGGATATATGTCTGCGGCCGATATCTATCAGAGGTGTAGGCAATTAATAAAGTTTTTGTTGTGTTGCCTAACATAGATATCGTGAAAGGATTTTGATCTTATATTCAGCATTGACTTGCTTGTTTCCCGATGCTGAATATAAGATCAAATTCCTTTCACAGTATCTATATCAGCTAAAGAAATACGTAGAGAAAACAAGAGAGCGAACACCGTAGGGAGCCTGGGCAGTCAGGTTCCTTACAATGCCTCATTTGGGACTCAAACCCGAGCACGAGTCTTACGAATGGACAGAGTGCAGCGTCTATAATCACACGGGCACAAGCGAGGCTTTTGTATTTTGGGACAAACCATGTACGAAGTACAAAAAGTGTGATTATTTTCAAAAAAGGGGGTTGAAAATTAATCTACAAAAGAACGAAATTCCTGTTCCGGCAACTTCTGCCACAAGGAAAGTCTCTAGATACATAATATTTACTCCAACCACGTGACCAAGAAAAGTTGATCGACTGTACCGTTAAAGGATGAAATCAACAGACATTCAAAATTTGCTTAGTGCGAAAGAAACAATGGCGTTTTTGTGCCATAGGAGTAGTCTTCATAAATGTAGCCTTCCAGTTTGCATTTAAGACCAATGACACGGATCGCGGCAAAACAGAAAATTCACCTTCTATGAGTTTTTGAAGTTTGAACTTCAAAATCTCAAAGAAGGTAGGGAGATTAATGCTTGAAGTACAAATGAAAAAAAATAATTTTTTAAAAGCCAACAAAAAAATACAAAAAAATAATAATGAAGTCCTCAGGAAAAATAATAAAAGAAACGTATGAATTAAGAAGGTGCATGTTCTGAGATATCATCACTAAGATGGAACATAAAAAAATGGACAGAAAAACTTAGCTGAATACTAAGGACCAACAAAAGATCCAGAAACGACCAACAGGAGAAGGATGGATGGGATTAGGAAGGACGCTGGAACCATGTGGAAATGCTTCTGATGACAGGGCGTTGTGGATTAGATTAAGTAAAACTTTTTATCCAGCTGGTTGATGCTACTCTCAGGATGATCACAGTATATCGTGAACCCTACCGATTTCTACGTGCGAGAATGTATGTTTGGTGCACACGGTTATACCGCTGGCGCTCTGATACGCGCCGATCTATAGCTTCCAACTTCTGATATTGAATCACGTTGCATTTGTCCCAACCCTTGCCAATCCAACACTTGTGATAATCATTCATGATTTGCTTCCGAGAAGGCACAGTAGTAGTAGTAGTAGTCGTAGTAGCTGCGCATGCAAATTTTGCATAACAGTAGTTTACAACGGAGGGATGAACCCGTGTAGTAGTATTTTTTTTCATTAACAGTATCATAAATTGAGACAAATGAAATGTGATTTATTAGGTGTACAAATAAGTTTTAAAGCGTTTTTTGTGTGACGTATACCGTTAATTTATATATCCGGCATCTTTCCGCGTTGTTGTCATGCGACCGTAACTGGTCCAGTGTATAAAATGTGACACAGAAGTTTGCCCAACAGTCAAACGCATTTGAATGTCGGTAGGTGAAAAATGGCAAGCGATACTGCATTTATTCGACACTGCATTCGTTACGAATTTCATCAAGGAAAAAGTGCTGCAAAAGCATGTGCATCGATCTGTTCTGTTCTGAGGGAGAATATTGTATCTAAAAGCACGTGTGAGTTTTGGTTTAGATGGTTTAAAGCAGGTGATTTTGATGTAAGCGATCGAGAAAGTAGCGGCGCCTGTATAAGGTTGCAGATGAGGAAGTGCAAGCATTACTGGACGAAGATTCTTCTCAAACGCAAAAAAAACTAGCTGAACAACTGGGGGTAACTCAACAACTATTTCCAATCGTTTACGCGAAATGGGAAAAATTCAGAAGGAAGGAAAATGGGTGCCACATGACATGAGCCAGAGGAGTAAGGATGAGCGTGTCATGAAGTTTTGAATCTGTTGAATAAACAACACCGAAAAAATTTCCTGTGGGAAATCGTTTAGGGTGATGAAAAGTGGATATGGTGCGACAATCCCAAACGGAAAAAACACTTGGTAAACCCCGATGAAGCAACGACTTCGACACCGAAACGCAATATTCACCACAAGAAAGTTCTGCTGTGCATCTGGTGGGATATGATGGGTGTGCTCTATTATGAACTATTGGAACAGGGTCAAACTTTTGCTGCTTATCGCTACAAGCAACAATTTCTGCGATTAAACCTGGAAATCTGTCGGAAACACCCATTCACAGGCAAAGGATTGCGTCCCGTGAAAATACTGCATGGCAACGCTAGGCCGCATGTCGCGAAATCGATCAAGGAAACATTATTGACGCTTGGCTGGGAAGTTTTGGAGCACCCGTCGTATAGTCCCGACGTAGCCCCTTCAGACTATCATTTGTTCCGATCGATGCAACATCGTTTGTCTGCTGTACGGTTCCGGACATGTGACGATGTGCAAAAATGGTTTGACGACTTCATCACGTCACACGACGGAGTATTCTTCATGGCTGGAATCCATCAGCTGCCCGACCGATGGCGGAAGGTGATAGATAATGACGGCGCATATTTTGATTCATAAAGGTATTGTTGTTTTCTCTAAATTACATGTTGCGTTGTCTTAAAACGCTTTAAAACTTATTTGTACACCTAATAATAATAGAAGGTTCCAAACAAGATAGCTAAGTATCAGAGTTCCTGCGGTGTAATACTGGTGTGGTGGTCAGTTCTCGTTGGAGCGGACGCCAGTCTGTTGGTGCGGTAGTTAATTTTGTTGGCGTGGTTAGCAGCTAGCTTTATTGATATGATTGTTTAAAACTGGATGCCGATTGCATGAACACCAAGAGATTTACTCATGATTGCAGGTTTTCTATCTCAGTGGAGAAAGGAAGAAAGCAAATGATTTAATTCACTCGTTAAATCTTTTTCTCCTTTTACTGATTTGGGAAAAGTATTTATATTTCATATTACTTCTTACTTCCAGTAGAGTATTCAGGACCTTTTTTGCCCATAATTTTTTCCATCTACACTGTAAAGAATAAGTGGTGTGAATTCACGAAAAATTTTTGAAAATAGCGTGCAGCAAAGCTGCCGGTAAGCATCCGCCTTTTAACGAAATTTTCGTTTTCGAAAGTTTCCCTTCCTTCTAACTTCATCAGTAATTCCGCTCATTTCAGAAAAGTCAGTTTCGGGGTTTTTCGTATAAATTTCACAGAATCTTCGAACTTAACTTTTTTAGCCCCTTTTACGAATCTTTTCCCCCTTTGAGCCTGGTGGGTTTCGAATCAGGAACCTTTTTACGGGAATCGCCCATGCTACTGTTCGACACGTAAGCAACAGTCATGTATAAGGTAAAACTCTAATCGTGCGATGACGAAATGTTCTTTGTAGTTAGAATGGGTGAATTAGTAATTTTATTTTCTGTTGGAGTTTATTATTTCTTGGAAATTTTCCGTCATATGGATACAGAAAAAGTGAGAACAGATATTTTCCGTTGACATATGAAAAGAATGGTTTCTGAAAATTCAAATTTTTCGTTACCACTTCTTAAAAGCGGAATTTTTCCGTAAAGGAATAGCGAAAGGCTTTTGAAAATTCAGGATTTTCTTTGCGTACGAAAAATCTATGAAAATCGCTAAATCTATGAAAAATATTAAAAATCTATGAAAAACCTATCACCACTCGTCATTTCACGGAACAGATTGTATCAGGAATACGCTTGCTTGATTTACGAAAGGAATAACGAAAAATGGCTCATGAATTTTAGAAATTTTTTTACAGTGTACTTACATTTCGGAGAAAATGCGCTCTTTTCCTATCAACGCTTAACTTCAACTGTCCATTCTTTCCTCCACACTTCGGCGAGAATGGTCCATTATGTGATTCTCAACGCAAGGAATTCGTTGATTGGTTGGCTTTGCGTGTAATGGGTATGATTTTTCGCACCCTGAAGAAAGATTTCCTCTCACGCGGCTGTCAGCAGATAAATCTTGTTCGTGACGTTGGTAATAACTTCTCCATACACTGTGTAAGGGGAATTCTTACCCTTTATTGTTGTAGGGGTAGAAGTTGGGAGCGTCTTTTCACCCTAATGATACGTAGGGTGGCCTGTGAGATGATAAATTTTCCCGATGCGGAAGATCGCTCTTAAGTGATATGACAAATTTTCCCCATGAGAAAAGTCGCTCTTAAGGTAGATGATAAATTTTCGCGATAAGAAAAGTCGCTCTTAAGTGAAACGATAAATTTTCCCGATAAGGAAGGTCGCTCTTAAGGGAGATGATAAATTTTTCCGATAAGGGAAGTCGTTCTTAAGTGAGATGATAAATTGTCCCGATAAGGAAAGTCCCTCTTAAGGTAGATGATAAATTTTCGCGATAAGAAAAGTCGCTCTTAAGGGAAACGATAAATTTTCTCGATAAAGAAGGTCGCTCTTAAGGGAGATGATAAATTTTTCCGATAAGGGAGGTCGTTCTTACGTGAGATGATAAATTTTCCCGATACGAAAGGTCGCTCTTAAGTGAGATGATAAGTTTTCTCTATAAGGAAAGTCGTTCTTAAGTGAGATAAAATTTTCCGATAAGGGAGGTCGTTCTTAAGTGAGATGATACATTTTCCCGATAAGGAGAGTCGCTCTTAAAAGTGAGACGACAATTTTTGCCTAAAAGGAAGGTCGCTCTTAAGTGAGATGATAAATTTTCCCGATGAGGAAGGCCGTTCTTATGTGAGATGATAAATATTTCCGATAAGGAAGGTAGTTCTTAAGTGAGATGATAAATTTTCCCGATAAGGAAGTGCGTTTCTAAGTTGCGTAACAAAAGTCACTGTTTCATAATATTAAGTAATGTTCAAATGCATCAAACAATAGCCACCGTTTACACCGAACCTAGCTTTCCACACGCAGTAATCGATAAGGATCAGATCGGGAGATCGTGATGGCCATCTCTTTTCTTGCAAATCCAAACTGGCTGTAGCTGGGTATCTGAAATGGTAGTAATACTGGCATAATGTTTCATCCCTAAACAAACTACCCGTCCCTCCTTGTGTGAAACGGTGGTATTAATGAGTAAACTTCTGAAGATGCACTTCACTTTCATCAAAACGACGGTACATTAAGTAGTTTATTTGTTCTCTTCTTAAGGATCACTGAACAAAGATAAAAATCAAATAAAAAAACAGTATCCGCGGGCGATAAAAAGTTGGCTTAAAAATGAGTGCAGCTTTTTTCTACGTTTCACGATGGGCATTCCACAATTTGAGTGCTTTTGTCCCGTCTTTCAAAGGGTGTGTGTCAAAAATGATATTTCATACTTCCTGGTCAGCATAACAAGAGACATGGAGATTTTTAAGTCTTTCCTATTTTGGTGCTGAAAAGAACCACAAGTAGGCAAGAAGAAAATGAACGATAATTGGCGAAGCCTTCGTGTAATCATGGCCTAATTTCCACGTGTTTTTTCCCGAGTTCCTCGCGAAATTCCGCAACTTCTCCCAATCTCCGCAGATCCAGGTCTAATTTATTCATTATCGTTATTTCTCAGTGATTCACGAGAGCTTTGGTGGACGTGGCCCCGAAGGGAGGATTCGGGCCAGTGGGTGATTTAATTTGCTCCTTCCGCTGTTCTTGGCTCGGCCTTGGTTGCTGCTACTCGACGGACTTGCAGACTCAAAAACTGAAAGAGCTCACTCACTGAACACTATTGCCGAAGACCTGGGATAGGGGCTACGTAAAAGGCAAATTGCTTCGACGGCACGCGTACCTGTGTCTCAAGAAGATAAACGCAGACATGTTCCCAAAGTCAGAGCTTACGACATATAACAAGCTCTAAAAATTACAGATGGTTACCAACTTGAAGGAAATCAAGTCTTCAGGAAACATTTTTTTGTTGTTGTTTCCTTTTCCCCAGTCTATCTCTTTCTCTCTCTATTTTTTTTTTTTCATATTATTTTTACTGTGTGGCCCTTGCGTAAAAATAGAAGTTTAGAACTTTTTGTTTGTTTGACATTTTTTAAGCAAGAAATTTTATAGAAATGGAAAATTTATATGAGATAAAGACACAACGTCGAAAAAGGAATTTAGCAATTTTACGGTTTAAAAAGTGTGCCTCCAAAATGTTAAAGTTTGCTGAGTTTTTCAGAGTTTGAACAGATTTTAGTTAAATCGATAAGCATTAAATTAAAAAACAAAACAAAAAAACTCTGGGATTTTGATGGATATAAAGATTGATTCTTCGACGAAAGGAGAGAATTTTTCAGGCAGCGTAAAGAGCGGCAGATATCTTTGTACTCTTCATTCATATTTGTAGCATAACATTAAAATACATTATACACCGACAAACGTCGAATTGAATTAAGAAAACGATTATTAGGGTTCACAAGTTCAGATAAAAAATCAGTAAAAGTGTAATTTAAAAATTCCTGGAAATTGACAAACGCATGTGGGGCTATTTTTCATAGCGATCAAAAGACAACATTAATTTTTCGTTTATTTGCTATTAATTCTTTGCTACCTTAGATATTTAAGAAATTTTCACTACTAAAAGTGGTAGCAGTATTTTTCGCCCCCGTTTATTTTAACAGTTTTTATGGCTTTCGGTCAACTTGAAATTAAACAAATAAATTGAATTGTACTGTTAAGTTTATCACTTTTTAGCACGTCGTTTATAAAAAAAGATCGTGCTCATGCTGTCACTTTGTCCGTCCGTCTGCCCGTGGACACCATATCTCTGAAACTGTTAGTCCGATTTGAAAAATTATTTTTACATTGGGAAGCTTGAAATGTGAGAATGATGATCCTTGCATTCCTTTTTTTTTAAAGCACAACTTCCTCGCTAGAGGGCGTAAATGCAGATGATATCGAATTCTAAATACATTTTGGTGAGTTATGGGCAAACCCCTCCAAAATGACTCCACAACTTAAATCTTGGCCTTCAGTCTCCGGCAGCTGGAATGTACCTGGCCAAGGCAGCGGCCAGTGCGACATGAAGGCAGAGGGTGCTAAGAATCACCGGAGGACAGGACTAGGCTGCCATCTGATGCTGACCTTGGCAACGTACAATGGACGCTCCCTATCTTCTGATTCAAGGCTTCTTGAATTGGAAGAGGAACTACAAAGGATCAAGTGGGACATCGTCGGGCTAAGTGAGGTAAGGAGAAAAGGAGAAGATCTCATTGAACTGAAAAGTGGACATCTCTTCTACTATCGTGGGACAGATACTGGTAGAACTAGTGGTGTTGGATTAATAATAAACAAGAAACTGAAGGATAAAGTTGTAGAAGTTGAAAGTTCCTCTGACAGAGCTGCACGACTCGTTATCCAACTCTCGAGAAGATACCAGGCTCAGATTATTCAAACTTATGCACCCACCACAAGTCATCCTGAAGAAGAAATTGAAGAATTTTATGAGGAACTTCGTGATCTAAATAATAAAGGTAAGCAGCACTTGAAGATAATTATGGGAGATTTCAATGCAAAAATAGGGCAACGGCAACAGAATGAAACTTCAGTAGGTAAATTCGGTCACGGCAACAGAAACCAGCGCGGAAATACTCTCGAAAGAGTTTGCAGAGGCAGAAGGGTTTTTCATCTTGAACTCCTTTTTCAAGAAAAAGCCACACAGGAAATGGACGTGGAGACATCCAAATGGGACGACAAGTGAAATTGATTTTATTATGTGTAACAAAAAATTCGTCATAGAAGACTGCAGTGTGCTAAACAAGTTCAACACAGGCAGTGACCATAGATTGGTGAGATGTAAGATGCACCTCAACACTAGACTCGAACGTAGCAAGCTCATAAGACAAACAAAATGTATTGACATAACCAACCTTAAAAAACACCATAACACCTTCAAATTGGAACTGAAGAACAGATTCTCTGCTTTAGAAGGCCTAACATTGGAAGAAGTGGATATTTCTGAAGTTAACGGAAAAGTAACCAAAGCTCTTATGGAAACAGCAACAAAATTAGCTGGTTCTAAGAACAAATTGTATGTGAACAAATTATCAGGAAAAACGAAAATGTTGATGCAAAAAAGAAGAGAGATGAGGACAACTAAACAAGATGTGACTTCCAAAGTGGAATATATAGAGCTATGCAAGACAGTACGAAAAAGTATCACTGAAGACGTAAGGAAATTCAACTGTGAACTAGTAAGGAAGGCAATTGAAAACAACCAAAGCCTAAAGATACCAAAGGGACATCTCAGTAAGGGAAAAAAACAGATTATGGCACTGAGAAAAGAAGATGGTTCTGTAACAAGAAATAGAGGCGAAATTTTGACAAGAGTGAAATATTTCTACTCCAAATTATATGAAAGGGATGATACATGTACTCCAGACATCATGAAAGGTACCAGTACCAGAGTTCTTCCAGTCCTTCCAGCAGAAGTTGCACATGCAATCAAGAACATGAAGCGGGGAAAAGCTCCAGGAGAAGATGGAATTACTGTAGACATCATACAAGAAGCAAGTGGAGAAATTGAAACAGTACTCGCCCAAATTTTCACTCGATGCCTTAATGAAGGGAAAATTCCTGAGGATTGGAACAACGCTACAATGATCTTGCTACATAAAAAAGGTGACATTGAGGATCTCAGGAACTACAGACCTATCAGCCTCCTATCAGTGGTTTATAAAATCTTCACTAAAGTTCTTTCACACCGCTTGAAGGTAACACTGGACATGGCTCAACCGAGAGAACAAGCTGGATTCAGGAGTGGCTACAGCACAATAGATCATATCCACGTACTGAGAGAACTAATTGAAAGAGCGAGGGAATATGAACTTCCATTGTGCATGGCTTTTATCGATTATGAAAAAGCCTTTGATTCGGTGAAACCATCAGCAGTTTCAATGGCTCTGAAATCCTGCGGTATTGAAGATGCATACATTAATATTATTAGTAACATCTATGAAAATGCAAGTGCAAAGATTCGGCTGTTTGAAAATACAACACACATAAAAATTGGAAAAAGGAGTGAGACAAGGTGACACCATATCTCCGAAGCTCTTTAATGCCATATTGGAAAATGTCTTTCAATCACTGAACTGGGAAAACAAAGGGATAAAGATTAATGGAGATTATCTAACCCACCTTCGTTTTGCTGATGACATAGTCATTTTTGCAACTACCCCATCAGAGCTGCAGAGTATGATCCAGGAACTTGCTGACAAGAGTAAAGAAGTGGGATTAAAAATGAACTTTCAGAAGACAAAAGTGATGTTCAATGCTTTTACAAGAAATGAAGATTTATCGATTGATGGAGAAAAGCTGGAGATAACAGACGCATACGTTTATCTTGGACAGCAGATATCAAGTGAGGGTCACATTGGTGAAGAAATTAATCGGCGTACAAAACTTGCCTGGAGAGCTTTTTGGAAGAAACAGCATAATTTTCAAGAGCAATATGCCATTATGTCTTAAAAGAAAAGTGTTTGATCAATGCATCCTTCCAGTGCTTACGTATGGTGCAGAGACGTGGACCTTAGCTAAAAGAGACATACAAAGGCTGCAGACAACTCAAAGGGGCATGGAGAGGTGCATGCTTGGTGTAACCAGGACAGATAAGAAGAGGAACACATGGATCCGAAAAATGACAAGAGTGAAAGACATCATGATCAGAGTTAAATCCCTGAAATGGCAATGGGCTGGACACACTGCCAGAAGAACAGACCATCGATGGACAGCCGAAATTTTAGATTGGATTCCAAGGGACAGGAAAAGACCCAGAAGAAGACCACATGGAAGATGGGTGGATGAAATTCGAAAGTATGCGGGAGTGACATGGAGGAGACTGGCACAAGACAGACCGTTGTGGAGGAAACTTGGGGAAACCTTTGTCCAGCAGTGGATTGATAATGGTTGACAATGATGATGATGATGATGATTTGCTTCTAAATATCCAATTGAAAACATTTTTTTCCTTTCGATGCCGTTCGTATTGAAGATTATTTTAAGTACATTTTCGGCTAGATGGCATAAAGGTAAATCGCGTTTTCCCCGATATCTCTTCTTCTAAAAGTCCGAATTGAAAAATATTTCCTGCATCTGATACGGCTTTTGTTGGGAAATGTTTTGTATATAATTTATAATTTTTGATCAAGAATGGTTTAGCCATTAGGGGCATAAGTGTTTAGTTTATTTCTGTTTATAATGTATTTGCAGCAAAATCACAGCTTCTGAAAATTCCATTGAAAACGTTTTTCGGTGCATCGATACCGTTCACCTCGGAAAATCTTTTCAGAATACCTCGGGCTTAAAATAATGCATAGTTTTTCTGCCAAGGGCGTAGATGTACATCTTATTTTTGTCGATATCTCTGCTTCTAAAGTCCGATTTGAAAAATTATTTCTTTGTTGGAGAGGCGCTTCTGGAATGAAATGTTTCTCATATAATTTAAAAATTTTCGTAACACACAAATGTGCCACTAAAGAGCGCCAGTTCACGGTCACGTTTTCAGCAATATCTACGGGGCAAAAAAAAAAAAAAAAAAAATCGGTTCAGGTACTTCTAACCATGAAAACTCTTTTTGTTTATTTTCTTCAAAAAATAAGGCCTTATTTCGCAGTTAGGAAGCGCAAAAGTTTAATCTGATTTTCTCAATATCTCTGCTCCTAAATCTGCGATTTAAAAAATTCTTTTAACACCGGGTGCCATTTACCTTGCGGGACACTTTAGGTTTGTATTTGAGGAGATTTGTAGTTCAGAGTTCTGTCGCCAGGTGGTATTTGTGTACTTCTGTCTGCAACTATATTTCCTCTTCTAAAAATTCTATTGAGAAATTCCTTAACCTACTGCATGCCATTCGCTACAATAAAGATGGGTTGCCTTATCTTCTTTAAATAATTCACAGCTTTCCCACTAGGGGTGTAAATGTCAAAACCCTTTTCTCACTACCTCTGCTTCCTGGAGATGTATTTGAAAAGTTCTTTTTCCTTGGCATAGCTTTTGCCATGAAGAATACTTTCGCATATTTTCAACTTCTCCATTATGCAAAATTTTTCTGCTAGAAGACGTAGAGTTACATCATGTTTCCATCTATATTTCTACTTTTAACTGTTCGATTTACAAATCTCTTTGCCTCACCGGTGGCGTAGCGGCCTAAGCGATGGCCTCTGATCATTCGTCCGAAAGGAGTCCGGGCTCGAATCCCGGTGGGTCATGAATGCTGTGTTTGTCTTACGGCACTAGCTCTCTCCCTTCCCTGGAACCAGTGATCCTAAATTAGGGACAGCGACTGCTTATAGCTCATTGAGTTGCTCATGGTGGCCGTTAAACCTCCAATCAAAAAAAAAAAAAAAAAGAAGTCTCTTTCTCTCTGATACCTTCTTCCATGAGAAACTTTTTGTGCACCATTTGTTAATTTTCGTAACATACCTTTTAGCCGCTCTTGGGAGTAAATAGCTGCATTTATTTCTGGATGCTTTATTGATTGTAGAAATACGGATAATTTTTTGTTTTTTAATCGGTTCCATTGACTTTGAATTTGATAAATTTTACTCACGTCGGAAAGGATTCAAAAACCGTCCTCATTACAACCGAAAATTCGGTGTCATCTTTCTTATTTAGCTCTTGACATAACAAAAAAAACCATTAAATGGGTTGATGCGCATTTTCTTTTCTTTGATGTTCGACCTATGAAAAAAACAAAAAAAAAAAACTATTTTAAACTGCGATTTGCCAGTTTAATGAAATAAAAAGGAAATGAAAAAGAAAGAAAGAAAATAAAAACTGAAATTAATTAAAGAAAATATTTGCATTGCTGTATCTTTTATCCAGTTGCATGTTTGTATAACGTAATTTGCTTTCCTTTGAAACTTAGTCCTTGCGTCAGTAACTACGTTATGTATGCTAAGTTAATGCAATATTATAAGGTGGCCATACACCTTACAGAAAAGAGGTCAAGTAGTACTTACAAATACTTTTATTTGCTTGCATGGGTTGACTCCACACTCACATTATTTATTGCCGTACTCAATACAGTATCAGTGATCTATCATCAATATCCAATCATAACATCCCTCGTCAATGACATCAATCAATCCCCCCCAAAGAGGGGGAATGCGACGTGTCTGCACTGCAGAACGCACATGAGATAAAGGCAGATAGCAATGAGAGCACATGACCGTGTAGCGTAGTTGGGAGAGCGACTTACTCCGGAATGAGGGGACCCGGGTTCGATGCCCGGCGCGGGCAAACCTGTACGTTATATTGGCGCCCGAACTTCCAGGAGGACCCGGCTGTTAAGTTTCTCGCAATGATGTGATGTTCTTTCCACACGGCGAGACAAGAAAAATGAGAAACTCTTCTTCAGTGCTTGGAAAAAATAAATCAGTGTGATCCACACACTGATTTATTTTCACACACCAAATTCTCTGGGGTTTCTCAAATGCACGTTCTTCATGGAATGACTGCCTACAGCAACACATGGTTCCGGCTGACCCGTAGAACATGCCCCAGCCCTCTTTCGGCAGGGGGGATGTGACGTGTCTGCACCGCAGGACGCACGTGAGATAAAGTAAGATAGCAGTGAGAGCACATGTCCGTGTAGCTTAGTTGGGAGAGCGACTTACTCCGGACTGAGGGGACCCGGCTACGACGTCCGCCGCTGACAAACTTGTACGCCGCCCCGGTGGCGCAGTGGTCTAAGGCGCTGGCCTCTGATCATTCGTCCGTAAGGGGTCTGGGTTCGAATCCCGGTCAGGCATGGATGTTGTGTTTGTCTTACGGCACTGGCTCTCTCCCTTCCCTGGAACCAGTGACCCTAAATTAGGGACGGGCGACTGCTTATAGCCCATTAAGTTGCTCACTGTGGTCGTTAAATTTCCAATAAAAAAAAACCAAACTTGTACGTTATATTTGTAAGAAAATTTTAAGTAATAAATCATTTGTTCTTGCTCAGAGTTAAAGATTCAATTTTTTTTTTTTTTTTTTTTTTTGATTGGAGATTTAACGATCACCGTGAGCAACTCAATGGGCTATAAGCAGTCGCCCGTCCCTAATTTAGGGTCACTGGTTCCAGGGAAGGGAGAGAGCCAGTGTCGTAAGACAAACACAACATCCATGCCTGACCGGGATTCGAACCCAGACCCCTTACGGACGAATGATCAGAGGCCAGCGCCTTAGACCACTGCGCCACCGGGGCGGCAAAGATTCAAATTGGCAATACCTTTTGTGGGGGGTTTAACGGCCACTGTGAGCAATTCGGTGGGTATAGGCAGTTGTCCGTCCCTAATTTAGGGCCACTGGTTCCAAGGAAGGGAGAGAACCAGTGCCGTAAGACACACAAAACATTCACGCCTCACCGAGATTGGAACCCGGGCACACACGGACGGGTGGTCAAAAGACAGAGCTCATTCCACTGCGACAAAAGTTTGCACTTCATTTAAAAGCTGTTTTGAAAATGATTCTATTCAGAATGTTTATAAAGTATTCATTTATTATTTGTTTCCCTTTGGGATATTGCAACTTATGTATTTTGGCACTATGTTCTTGAATATTTTATATTGTATCAAAATTTCAACTGGTTGGCATGATCGGAGAACAGAAATGCCATTACCAGAATATTTTTAACAACTGTATGCATGCAGGCGTTAAGACTTCAATTCATGAGTATAAAAATCGATACAAAAGATAACCTTAAGCACGCAGTCCTACAGTTCTGGCAGCACTCTGTCTGACCTGCATTCATATGAAGTAAACAAAAATGTCATTCAACTTCTTCCTATAGGAAAACAAATTCATCTTGAAGTAGAATGTAAACGCTCATGCACTGATAGAAGATATAGTCAATTTCTTTAAAGACAATTAACTTTCTAGTGCAACTTGTAGGCTCATATATACATAAACTGCAATCAACGTAGGGAAGAAAATGAATCAATGCTCAAGTGGAATTTTAAACAATATATAGTAGAATCGCTTACAACGAACTCGGATTTAGTGAGATATCGGATTTTAACGAACAAAACAGGAGCTTTTGTTTTGTATGAAGTTAAGTCAAAGCTAATTTGATTGCTTTTAACCTACAAAATTTAACGATATTCCCAGAATTTAGGAAGAGGAAAGTTAAGATGATCCCTTTTAACGAGTAAAGAAATAAATTTTAATAAAATTCCATATTTAAAGAGGCAGATGAAATCTACTGCGTACACTCCCGGAATAAAGGAATACAAATGGCGGCAATCAGGATGAAATTTCAACATCACAAAGGAATCCTTACGTGCTAGTGGAAGAATGTTGATAGAAAAACAATGGGGAATGCATCAAATGCTCAAGAGAGTTGTGCAAGGAAGTACTCTCTGCCACCCACTCCAATGGGCTATGCATTGGAAGTATTGCGTCAGCATAGTTGAAAACAGATGACTTACTCCCAAGAAAAAGAGGATGGGTGGATTTTTGGATACACACATGCAAGTGGATTTTTGGGCGGCAATTATAGAAAGGGATAGATGAGTAATGAAGTGGGAATATCGCCGGAGGGGAAATAGGAGATATCAATTCCTGGAATTGTGTCCATTGCTCCTTTCACCCTCCAAGTGAGCGTTGCATTGGTGAAGATCGGCACTGCTTCTGCTGCGTGTGTCTTGTGTTGCTAAACATGGTCAGCCTAACCGCCCCGCCAAATTGAGTATACTTTTAATATTTATCAATCAATTAAGTCTTTCCATTATATCCAGTTTTTATGAACATATATTCATCGTCAAAAATTAATAGTTGCAACTAGAAGAACGTGTCTGATTGCAGTGCTATTCGGGAGGAAGATACAGGCAACCAGGAACAATAAATGATTAAACACTGAGACTGATATAGGCAATATTTATTGAGCTACACGCCAATAAGTAGTGGCTCTCAGTATGGCGTCGGGCCACCATGTTTGCTCACACAGCATGCCAGACATCTCGGCATGGAGTTGTACAGGTTCCTAATGGTGTCCTGCGATAAGCCATCTCATGCAGCTTGAATCTTCTTACGCAGTTCCTGCTGATTGAGCGGTATGGGTGGAGTGCGGATAGCGAGTCCAATAGCATCGCACACATTTTCAATCGGCGATAGGTCTGGTGATGCAGCTGGCCATGGCAGGGTGTCAGTTCCTTGAAGGCAAGCTCTCGAGACAGTAGCGGTATGCAGACGAGCGTTGTCTTGTTGGAAAATCGCACCGGAGTGAGCGTTCAGAAAAGGTAGGGCCACTGGTTGCAGGATCTCATTAACGTAACTTTGGGCTGTCAAAGTGCCTGTAATGAATGCCAAAGGTGATATGGTATCGTAGGCAATTGCACCCTACACCATGACACCAGATCTTCTAGATATGTGACGCTCGACAACAAACCGTTCATCTTAGCGCTGACCACGGTGCCTCCACACACGGATTCGTTGGTTGTCTCCACCAAGACAAAAACGGGACTCGTCACTGAAGATCAGCCGCTGCCATTCTGAGTAGCTCCATGACAGTCAGATGCAATGGTGTTAAGGGCAGTCCTCGTAAGGGTCTGCGTGCGTGTACACGTACGTCGTGCAGCCGTCTGCCAATGGTTCTGGCACTAATCGGACGATGCATGGAGGGCACCACTGCTCGCTGAATATCCGCAATCTTGGCTGTTGGGTCAGTCCGCGCATGTCGGACAACCCGTTGGTCCTCTCTCTCTCTCTCTCTCTCTCTCTCTCTCTCTCTCTCTCTCTCTCTCTCTCTCTCTCTCTCTCTCTCTCTCTCTCTCTCTCTCTCTCTCTCTCTCTCTCTCTCTCTCTCTCTCTCTCTCTCTCTCCGTGTTTCGTCTAGGTCGCCCAGACCCTTTCTGTCGCTGTTGCGTACCATGATATCCGCACGACCAGGACGGCGCACAATACGGCCGATAAAAAACATCCCGCTCCCCGAAGCCCGACGATGCGGCCTCTCTCGAACTCCTCCAACTGTTCGAATTGCTGAGAACTTTCAGCATGTGAGACAAAAGTAAAAGATGAGATGGGCCACAGTACCATGATATCCGGACGTTGAGATGGGCCATAGTACCATGATATCCGCACGACCAGGATGGCGTGCAATACGGCCGATAAAACCATCCAGCTCCCCGGAGCCCAACGATGCGACCTCTCTCGAACTCCTCCAACTGCTCGAATTGCTGCCGAACTTTTCTCTGAGGCATACTTCACTTGCAAAGGATGCAACCAACACGACTCAGAATGGCAAGCACGCGCAACGAGACGACCTTATATAGCTGGTCAGGCACAGCACTACGGCCTCTCTTTGCTTGCGTCACATGCGTGGCCGAGCGTGATACTTGAATCATTTGCATGTCTCATGATGTCAAACTTACCCACCAAGTTTCATTCCTGTCGGTTGCTTTCTTCTGAGTGCAACTATTTTTTTTGTCGATTAGTGTATAATATAGACGTACATGGATGTTATCACGTCAATATTTTAACATTGTAGGAATTCCCCCCCCTTCATCCCCTCCCAAAAAAAAAAACAGATTCAAAAAACGGATTTAGCGATTGCCCCAATTTAACGTAGGTTTTCATCTGTCCCGAGCTCCTCGTTATAAGCTGGTTCCACTGTATGTACGTCATTTTCAATTAATTTCCTCAAAAAAAATGTAATCTCCAAGTGGCATTTTTCACAAATATACATCAATCAATTTCTCTGTATAAGAAAATATTTATTAGTATATGTAAAAGCTTAAGAAACAGAAGAAATAAACGGAGAAATGCCGATTTCAGTTTCTGATTTAGAGAAAAAAAAGTTTTGCTTCTAGCAGTTTTAAATATAGTTTACTTAAATATGCCTTTTTGCAGCACAACTACAAAGATAGTTCAATATATATCTTGTTAACTGCAGACAGCAAAGGTGTTCGAACATGCCTTCGGCTGCCATATCCCATCCGATGCAGTGTACGGCGAACAGTGCATTTGAGGGGATTCTTGATTAAGATGGTCTGTAATTTGCTGCACTGTTGCCCTTCTGTTGTCTGTTACCAGTCTGGACACTCTCCGTTCCGGCGAGCAGATACTAGTCGATGACGACCACACGTTGCACGTAGAGACCCAGTTTTTTGGCTGACAGTCCAGTTTTTAAACACTTTAACAACAGCTGCTCTGGAACATTTCACGAATGCGGCGGTTTCGGTGATACTCGCTCCATGGCTCCGAGCTCCTACAATCATCCCACGTTGAAAGTCCGTCAAATCGCATTTTTTACCCATCTCGTCACCTAAAAATCATTTTTACTACTGTCGCAAGCACTAAGCTTTCCCTTTTTATACTAGCCTCGCCCTCTGGCGGCAACACCGTGCAGCCATAGCTCATTTGCTTAAACCTGTCAGGTGGTCATAATAAAGTGGCCACTCAGTGTATATCTCCCAGTGCGTAAAGGATTCGTCACATCAATTCGTCGCTTACGAGTATAACAGCAAGGTACGAAACACTTCAAGCTACTATTTCGTAACAATATAAGTTTGCCAGTTATCGCTCGCCGTCAGCAAATTTAATTCACATAAAACTATCTTACATTACATATCGTACTCTTCTCATAGCATACTTTGAAAACACATATCTGTCTGTGACGGAGATCAAACCTGCGCCCCGTCACTCTGGAGCAAGTTGCTTTCCCAAATACGCTACGCGGACGGAACGTATCGTATATAAGTACGTGTCAGGACTTGTCGTCCTGACACGTACTTTGCCTCTGTAGTACGTCACAATACTCGTATCTTTCAGAGCACCAGCTCTCAGTCTCCGAACATAGCTATCTACATCAGTTTTTGCTCACCTTTTATTCACCTCTGACTGAATTTTCACTCACCATCAGGCTGGAAACTTTGAAAAGCTAGTCGGAAGAAATCACGTGGTGATAAATCAAAAGAAGAAAAAAAAATTAAAGACGAGGAGAAATCAAACGTTCACGAGAACGCAGAAACTCAAAAAGAAGGTTAAATTAAAAGTGTACGTCAGAGTATATATATATATATATTTCTTATCGTCTCAAAGGAAATTTAATGTCATCTTAATAGATTTCAATGAGACAAGGATATTTGTTATTCTTTCTTTCTCTCTTTGATACTGATTGCTTATCTTCATCAAAAATCTGATTGTTCTTTCAAAATCATCTTATCCAATCAAAGTTTTCTTAGCAGAGATATTCTAGAAAATATTTGTAAGACACTTCTGTGCAGTACTGTGATTTAAAATATATTAAAGGTATACAAATACCTTTAAATATAATTTATTCAACTTATCCAATTTATGAGGAAATAGAAAAAAATAATTAAGAATTACGAAAAGCAGGTAAACACTTGAAGCATCTCTGTGTTTTTAACCCGAAGTCTTCACAGTCAAAGCTTACTGTGCAAAACTCAATATTTATAACCCTCCCCTTCCCCAGTATTTCTTCTGTGAAGTCTTTACAGTCTTACCTCTTTACCGTGCAAAACTCTCCAAAGTTTATCTTTCTTTCTTTCTTTCTTTTTATCCTAATGATTCATTCCATGCCGAGACTCGGGCAGTTTAGAGACATCCCTTTTTGCACCATAAAACCGAATGTGACCAAAAATGGTATTTTGGTGAATTTGATGGATAAAAAACTCATCAGTAACTTTATTCTTCATGCATCGTTTTTCTTATAGAGTTGCTGATGGATTTTTGCGAAGTTTCTGGTTGGAAATTTGAGATTTCCTCTTTTTACTAAAACGAACATTTGTAGGCGCAGTTGACCACCATGAATTGAAGGAAACGTTTTGGACAAATCTTGTTTTCGTTTTTCATAATATTAAGACGGTTTGTCATAGCACACTCAGAGATATCTGCGAATGCTGACTGCTCTTGGATAACAAAAAATGTAAACTAATTTTTCTTCCGCCCGAGAATATCGAGATGGTTTATTTCAGCAAATGTAAAGATATCTGGGATATCAGACGTATTCTTAACTATCCTGGCATAGCATGTTCCGAGACATTTGTGGATGTTGACTGCTCTTTGATTAAAGAAAATATTTTTAACGAATTTTCCTTCTGTCCGAGAATATCGAGATAGTTTATTTTAACAAACACGTACAAAAAGATATCTGGAACATCAGATGTACTCAGAGCTATCCGTAGATAGCATGTTCAAACAAATTTGTGGATATTGACTGTTCGTAGATTACAGAAAACATTTTGGTGGAATCTGCATTCAATCCGAGAAGTTTAAGATGGTTCCTTTTAGCAATTTCCAAGACATCCGGGGATATCATACAGAGGTCTGCACGGGCCTAACTTGGTGAGCCCGGCCCGGCCCAAGCCCGTACGTTTAAGACCCTGCCCTGCCCATTTCAAATATCAGACAGTCGACTCGGCCCGGGTCCGTCAATTGCAGTTCTTATTTAGGCCCATGCCCGGTCCTGTCCGTGATGTGCCATTTGGTATTATTTTGTCTTTCTATTGTATTTTATTAAAATGTGAAAATGAAATAATGAAATGAGATATTATTGAAAATATTTACTTGAATGTATAAGCTAAAAATATTAGCTAAACTTTGTAAATCATCGAAAAATATAACCTTTAAAAAGTGTGAAAAAGAAAGACTAAGCGCGTTCAGAATCTCCCTTTCTCTGAACTAGTAATAGGTAACACTACAAAAGTCAATCCTTCTACAGATTAGAGAGAGAAGAAAAAAACCATGTCGTCCCAATCTCATACAAACACACACACACACACACACCCTCACCCCACTGAAGACATCTTCTGTCCCCACCACTGTACACAAGACACACACTCGTACGGGGTTGAATATTTTTTGTTGTCAACAAGCCCCAAAATGGTTTTACCATCTTAATACCTACAGATTGGTAAAAACACTGTGAGTGCTTCTATAGTTAGATAAACAGTCAATAGGAACAGTTAAACACACCAGGAAACCGGGGAACACGAATTTTTCTTTCTTTACCATTGCGATAAAAAGAATGGGTCAAATTGGTTCGGCCCGGCCCGGCTCGGACCATTGCTTTGTTCTCTAAACTAAAAAAAGGGGCCGGACCCGTCCCGTTAGCCGGGCCGAGTTCGGGCCTTGCCAAGCCAGCCCGGCCTGTGCAAACCTCTAATATCAGATGCCTTGGCGTTTTAATTATAACTTTGTCTGATATCTGTGATACTAAAGAAAAAATTCAAAGAGTTGAAATATCGACGCTAATTCTTGGTTTAAACCGATACCTTGTGACGTATATTATAATTTAACTTTCATTTTGAGTTTCCTTTTCCTATGAATATTTGAGTTTGTTCTCTTTTACACTTTCCAAACTTAACGCTATGTCTTTTCCCTCAAACGAGAATGATGTTGGCAACACACTGAGGTCGGAACGAGAGTGACGTATGTGTGGCGGGATAAGAACGATAGATAAAAAGGCAATGCAGCGGTTGTTTAAAGAGAGAGGCCGCGGGTGGCCTAGTGGGCAACGTTAGTGACTGCCGCGGAAAGGACCTCAGGTTCGATCCCAGGCAGGTACGAACGCTCGATCCACTAAATATCCGCCGTGCGTCGGATGGGCACGTTAAGCCGCCGAACAACGGGTACTGGCCCCTCCTGGTAATAAATAAGGGCGTCTTCCTCCCCCTTTCTACCTCGCTTCCGTGTCACTTTCCTATCGGGCACTCTAGCCCAAATCTCCTAGCTTCCTATTTCTAAGGGTTGTTTAAGACCTGGGGTCAGACACTCCCTTCCTAAAATCCTCTACATATGATCATCTGTTTAAAGAGAGATGTTGGATGGTGAACTTTAATGCTTCTTTTGGACACGCGTCTGCTTAATTGACGTTTAAGTATTTGTGAAGACTACGTGTTCTACTTTAATAACAGTGTTGTGTTCTTGTGGATATTAATTCAAGTTCCAGTGTTGTGTTTCATAGTTAATTGATTGTGGATATTAATCTAAGTTTTCGTGATCTCACCTTGTTGAAGTGCAAATGATCAAGTGCCTATTGACATCAATAAAGGATTAGCTGTAAGTAACAACTTCCTGACTTTATTTGAGTGACTCGTATTTCACTGTAGGTGAAGTTTTGATCTATGTAGTGTTTTAGTAAGTCAGCTATACACACAAACGCTACAACCTTAAGAATGGAGTGATGGCTCATTTCCAAAATTTACATTGCACGTTTGTGTGCGTAGAATAAAAAATATGTGGTATAAAATTCGCCTCCACTATTAATTTTCTTTCTGCTCCAATAAATGGCTTTTTTGGGGTGAATCATTTTTGAGTACTTGTCTTTTAGAAAATGACCAATTCTGTTTTATCGGTAAAGGTGCATAATTTTGTGCATCATGTTTCCCTGCCCTCTTTTCTCTGTGTTTCTTTGTCCCAGTCCCATCAGAATCGGGAGCAGAGTAAAACAACAGGAGAAGAAACTCAATTTATGCACGTTCCATATTTTCTCTTTCGCAAGACTGTGGGTGGCTGGCTGATTTTGATCAGCAAAGTCCTACTTGGGAGGCATCTGCTCGGGTCATCACACGTCGGTGAGCATGCTAATCTACTCACTCTCGATTTCTGAAGACATGGTTCCCCGAGAAAGATATGACTTCACTCCTTACGTACCCTCGCCCCTTTTTCCTATTTCCGTTTACTTTCTTGTCCATCGGGTGACAAATTTACTTGCATGTCCCATCTAACGACACAATCAGAAATCGCAAGAGTGCTTCAGTCACTACTTGCCAGCAAATGAGCACGAGGGGGCGGATTTTGTCGTGTGAATCTATTGCGTAACAAACGCGATAGGAAGTCTCGTCAAACAACCAGTTTCCTGTAAGGAATAAGGAAAGCGAAAAATTAAAGATTGAAGCGCCTTCGCTCTTCGTTGCACACGCAGTACTACTCTTAAGCGGGGAAAAATCCCCCTTTTCTTTTCACAAACTTTTGAGGTGGACCTATCTGTCGATCATCTTTTTAGAGAATAACGAATGATCTAGTAGTTGTTTCCGGAATATCAAATCGCTGTCATTAACCATTCTGAATCTATTGCTGGGTGAAGGTCTCTCCAAGACTCTTCTACAACTTTCTGTCTTGAAACAGTCTCCATATCACTCCGAGATGCTTTTGAATTTCATCCACCCATCTCCCACGTGGTCTGATTCTGAGTCTTTTCCTTCCCTCGGTATCCATTCTAGTATTTTATTATCCAGCAGTGAACTATTCTTCTAGCACCGCCTATTTATTGCCGTTTGAGAGTCTTTACTTTGAAAATACTAATCACTATATTTGTCTACTTTTTAAGTACGGACGGTTCTTCGTTTTTTTTTTTGGACGGCCTTTGATATGTTTACGTTTATGTGATAAGTGGCGTTATTCATTTTACTCATTTTTTCCTATTATGATTTTTTTTTCTGTCTGTATCTCTCTCTGCAAGCACGATATCGTCACTTCAAGAAGTAGATTCGTTTTATCTTTGTTCGTGTTTCGCCTAAGATGAATAAAAGCAATCTAAAATTATCTATATAACTCACATGTTCCCCCAGTTTTTCTACCTTGGTATGTATTCGTAAATTTTTAATATAATTCTTGGTTCAGGAGATTCATGAAAAACTGTTACGACGTAGCATAAATACAACTATGGAAAAATATTTCCATATATATGTTTTAAATTTTGTGATGCAGCTGTGTTTTCTCTCTACGTCGTTTAAATACATATTTGCGATTTATCATGACATTCTGTCTAAATTTTTAGAATTTATATTTAAGGAGCGCTATGAAAAATCCATTTGGATAAATAAATGAGCTTTAAAGTTGGTTCAGGCTGTGGATTAAAAAATCATTTGGGAACGAAGAAAAGGTTGACATAATAAAAATCAACCAATTTTTCTTGGTATGAAATTCCTGCTAAGCTATGGCATTCTACAACAAAGCTGGGAGGGGGGAGGAGGGGGTCGCGTGCAATATTTTATACACGTATATAAGACATTGCCGCTCCATAAGTTTCACGTGATATTGAAATACGATTTTTTATTTTTGCGGAAGAAAACATTTATTTGAAACAACTTTTTGATCGTTACATTTTAACGGTGTATCAACTTTATACGTTTTCTTAATGGTGTCATGGTTCAGGAGGACACTTACATCACGCCGGCATTAAAATTTTAGATAGGAGAGCAAATACATTAATTGCAATTGCCAATTATATGCCCGATGTTTTCTTTAATACCCCTTACCCCTCAGAAACACAAAAGAGAGTATACGCAGAAATAATTTTTAAGAACAGAAAGGATGTGCTTCTTTATTATATACATCAGAGATACGCCTCTCCGGTAGCCGAGTGGTCAGAGATGGTCCTGGTCCGAGTACCGGATGGGGCATGGGTGATGCCTTTTTCTTTTTACGGCTCTGGCTTTTTTTTTCTCATGTCCCTGGAAGCAATGACTTTAAATTAGTGACGAGAGACCATCTGAATACCTGAGAGTTCCCATATCGGTAATTTACCCCTTCACCCCCCCCCCCCCACAAAAAAAAAAAAAAAAAACAGTCATACCAACTGAGTCCCCCATTGCATGTGCCTCTGTTCTTCCTCTGTCCCTCATCGCAGTGCAGGAAATTTCGAGATGTGAAACTTCTCAAGAAAATAATGGCGAAAAATTCGTACTTCTTCGAAATTTTTGTGAAAAATAAATGACTACGTCATCAGCAAAACGAAGGTAAGTTATATATATATAACTTACCTTCGTTTTGCTGATGACGTAGTCATTTCTGCAATTATCCCATCAGAGCTGCAGAGTATGATCCAGGAGCTTGCTGATAAAAGTAAAGAAGCGGGATTACAAATGAACTTTCAGAAGACAAAAGGGATGTACAATGCTTTTACAACAAATGAAGATTTATTGATTGATGAGGAAAAGCTGGAGATAACCAATACCTACATTTATCTTGGACAGCAGATATCAAGTGAAGGTCACATTGATGAGAGAACTTTTGGAAGAAACAGTATAATTTTCAAGAGCAATATGCCATTATGTCTTAAAAGAAAAGCGTTTGATCAATGCATCCTTCCAGTGCTTACGTATGGTGCAGAGACGTGGACCTTAACTAAAAGAGACATACAAAGGCTGCAGGCAACTCAAAGCAGCATGGAGAGATGCATGCTTGGTGTAACCAGGAGAGATAAGAAGAGTAACTCGTGGATCAGAAAAATGACAAGAATGGAAGACATCATGATCAGAGTAAAATCCCCGAAATTGCAATGGCTGGACATATTGGCAGAAGGACAGACCATCGATGGACAACCGAAATTTTAGACTGGATTCCAAGGGACAGGAAAGGATCCAGAAGAAGACCACATGGGAGATGGGTGGATGAAATTCGAAAGTTTGCGGGAGTAACATGGAGAGGAGACTGGCACAAGACAGACCGATGTGGAAGAAACTTGGGGAAACCTTCGTCCAGCAGTGGATTGATAATGGTGTACAATGATGATGATAATGATGATGATATATATATATATATATATATATATATATATATATATATATATATATATATATATATATATATATATATATATTGATTGAGGAATAAGTAATGTCGTTTTTTTCAAACGTTGGAAAACTTTATTTCTCAACAATAAAAAATAACAATTCAATCAATTATGTATTCGCCACTAGTATTTACAACTGCTTCCCATCGTTCAACAAGTTGTTCGATGCCTCGGCGATCGAAATCTGCCGGTCGTGACCCGAAGAAGTAGCCCAACCACGTCCGCAATTCCACGTCTTTATTGAACGACACGCCGCGCAAATTGTTGGAATGCGATCGAAACAGATAAAAATCGTATGGAGCCAAGTCCGAAGAATAGGGTAGATGTGGCATTACTTCCTAATTGAGCGCTTTAATGGCGGTTTTGGTCCTATTAGCGATGTGGGGCCTAGCGTTGTCGTGTTACAGCAAAACACCGTACCGGGTCAATTTTGTTGCTATGCGTAGTGGAGTCTATGCAGTTGTTGAACATAGAGGTCCGCGTTGACCGTCTCATTGTTCCAAAGAAGTTCGTAGTGGATGATGCCCTGCCAACACCACAAGACACACAACATCGTTTTCCGAGGATGCAAATCTTGTTTTGCTCGCGGCGTTCCGTGTTTCGTGGGACTGAGACATTCTTTTTGCTGCTTCATGTTGACGTACAGGCACCATTTTTCGTCGCCGGTAACGATACGGTACAGAAATCTTTCCTTGTGACCACGAGTAGCCCTGTGACGAGCAAGCAAATCGGCAGCAATTGTGGAACGTTGATTTCTGTTGTTGTCGTTCAAAACGTGTGGAACCCAAGCGCCGAGCTTTTGAACTTTTCCCATCGCGTGAAGGTGATTCACGACTGTCTTCTGATCACAGTTCATTTGCGCAGCCAATTCTCGGGTCGATTGACGCGGGTTTTTGTGCAGCATCTGGTTCAATTGCTCTTCATCGAATTCAACAGGGCGACCGGGGCGATCCATGTCCTTAAGGTTGAAATTGCCAGATTTGAAGCGCGAAAACCACCGTTGAGCCATCCTTTCAATCACAGCATCTTCACCGTAGAGAGCACAAATCTCGTGAGCAGCTTTCGTGGCTTTGGTCCCTCGTATAAACCCGAAGAGCAGTAAATGTCGGCAATGCTCCTTTTCGCCCACTTGACATTCCATTTTAATGACCTGAAAACCAAATAAAGTTAAATCAAATCACACACACTGGCATGTAGAGCGACCACGTATCTATCGCATAGTATAAAATAGTTGCCACAATATTTTATTTTGGCACACAAATGGAATTGTGGAAAAAACCGACATTACTTATTTCTTAACCCAATATATATACACTGAAGAGCAATTAAATTAGAGATACCTGTCTAGTAACGTGTAGCACCACCTTTCACCCTGATGACGGCAGCGATTCATCTCGGCATGGACTCGACAAGACACCGGAAGCGTTGGGAAGCCATACGAATCCACGACCCCTGAACAAGCTCCCACAGTTCACGAAGATTTGATGGAGGGGGGGGGTCAGAGCCTCGAACATCTCTCTCAATGGCATCCCAGATGTGCTCGATGGGATTGAGGTCAGGTGACCTAGCTGGCAAAGGAAACGAGGTCATGTCGGTGGAGTGTTCATCCAACCATTCGGATACAATTCGGGAGCTGCATTGTCTTGTTGCAGGATGAGGTACCCAGTGGGATGTTGAAGACGCACAAACGGGAGCAAATGGTCGTCCAGGATATCTCGGTAACGTTGACCTGTGAGGGACGATATCACACGTACCAGGGGTCCCATTTCAGTCCATGTAAACAGTCCCCAGACGAGAATGCCACCCCCACCAGCTTGAAGAGTACCCTGCTGGCAAGAAGGATCCATCGCTTCATGTGGTTTGCGCCGTACTCGTATCCTGCCATCCGCTTGTACCAACGTGAATCTCAACTCATCAGTCCTGGCAACATTTTCCCACATGTCTGGGGTCCAGTGGCGATGTTCCCGCGCCCATGCTAATCTTTGCACCCTGTGATGTGCGGTCAGCAGCGGTACCCTCGTGGGACGATGGCTTCTGTACCCCATAGCGAGGACATGGTTCTGGATGGTGTGGCTCCTTACACGTTTTTGTGCACCAGCGTTAAATTGCCGAGTGATTTCTTTCACTGTGGGCCGTCTATCCGCTGTTGCAATGCAAGCCAGCCGACGATGACCCAGCTCATCCACACGCTGTTGTCCACGGCAGTTGGCTCTTGCAGGGATGGTTTTACCGGATTCGATGTACTCACGTTGCACCCGTGACACAGTGGCTCGTGAAAATCCCAGTGCCTGCATGACTTCCGAGATGGAGTGACCCATTCGACGGGCCCCGACAATTTGCCCACGATCAAATGCGTTTAGATCCTTCGTCTTACCCATACTGCGTCCGACTCTTACAGATTCCCGTCGCATCACTCCTTATATTGTCGGATCTCTGCATACGTCATGTCGTTTCCGTTTACAGGGCCGCCCACAGCGCCACATTTGCATAACGCCAGCTGTCTCTAATTCAATTGCTCTTCAGTGTATATTATAAAGTTTAAAAGTTATATGCAACACATTTCTCATCAAGAGCTGTATCTGATCCTGAAAGAATTTTTCAAATCAGAATTTCGGCAGCAGAGATGTCGGGGAAAACGCAGTTTACCATTACACTCCCCAGCGGAAATTCTGTGCATTACTTGAAAAAGGAATTGTACCTAAAATAGTCTTCGATATAAATGGCATCGAGAGCAAGAAAGGAAGAAGAGGTTTATCAAACGGTTATTTATGGAATAAAATGTATTTCGAATTCGATTTCATCTGCGTTTACGTCCTCTAGCGGCGAAATTGTGCATCGGAGGGGGGGGGGACCGAATGCAAGGATCATTATTCTCAGATTTCAAGCTTCTTAATGCAAAATTAATTTTTCAAATCGGACTAAGAGTTGCTGACAGAGGCGACTTCCGATCTTTCGGGGCCCTAGACGCTAAAAGATTCAGCCCCCCACTCCCCTTCTTATCGCCTCAGAAACTTTCATCCCTTAGATAAATAAATAAATAATAATAATAATAAAATTAAGAGAAAAGTTTTCACGCTTTTTAAAATGCCAATTCTTTCTATTATTAGAATGTTTTGTTTGAAAGAGTGTTATTGCAATCACTTTGTCTGTCTGTGCTCATCGACTTTTTTGTTCTTAAAGATATTTCCAAAATTATTTTTGTGGCAAATGGGAAATCTATGGGTATTAGGTTTGGCACTTTCAGTGGCGGATTTCCAAATAGGCATAAGGATTAAATGCAAAAGATGATGTTTGAAAACAGGAAAGTATAAACCACAGCTTTTCGAGTAAGAGTATCATTGGAACTTTCATTGCTTTTTCAAAAGTTTGTTGTATGTGGATTTAAGGAATAAAAAAAGTGAGAATACTTGATAATTATCAGGGTAGGAGAAAGTAATAAGAAAATGTTGTTGTAATACAATAGAAACTTCTTTTAACACTATTACATAAGAAAAAGATAAAGACTGAGACATTCTCGAAGTTCTTTATTTTTCAGCCTAAATATTAGCTCATTTGGTTTAGATTCGTTTATGGGGGAATTAGGGCTGAGGAAGAACTTGATTACCCTGCCCCAAAGGGAAAAGGCAATAAAACAGCAAACACCTCCGATCGTCAAGACAATTTCTACAAGCATTCTTCATTGTAATACAGGTTCGAACACAGACGTTTTCCTTTGGCTGGTAGTAGCATGATGAAAATCATTTATGTAACAGCAGTCCAGCTAAGTATTCGCCTTACACAATGAAAAGTTTCGGAAGCGGAAAATCTACCATCACCTACCACTAAATGGAAGGCTAAATTATTTTAACTGTTCCTTTCAAAACCAGGACAACGATAAGAACTCGAAAATTTGGTTTTGATTGATTGATTGATTGGAGGTTTAACGACCACCGTGAGCAACTCAATGGGCTATAAGCAGTCGCCCGTCCCTAATTTAGGGTCACTGGCTCCAGGGAAGGGAGAGAGCCAGTGCCGTAAGACAAACACAACATCCATGCCTGACCGGGATTCGAACCCGGACCCCTTGCGGACGAATGATCAGAGGCCAGCGCCTTAGACCACTGCGCCACCGGGGCGGCCGAAAATTTGGAGTATCTATTTTTTGATTGGGGGTTTAACGACCACCGTCAGCAACTCAATGGGCAATAAGCAGTCACCCAGCCCTAATTTAGGGCCACTGACTCCAGGGAAGGGAAATAGCCTGCGCCGTACGACAAACACAACATCCATGCCTCACCGGCATTCGAACCCGGTCCATCTCGGACGAATGACTAGAAGCCATTGCTTAGTGCACTGCGCCACCGGGACGGCAAATTTGGAGTATCAACAACAGCAAGAAAAATAAATATATGTTAGTAATATGAGCAAGTAAAATATCAGTTCACAATACAGTAAAGTGGTGGCATTAAGGATTTCTTTATTTCGGTCCCTGAAAACCAAAACATTACTAACTGTGACGTGCCTGCCCCGCAGGACGCACCTAAGATAAAGGCAGATGGCAGCACATGCCAGAGTAGTAAAGATGGATAGCATTCGGTGCTCCGGGGCCGAGAGTGTTGGGGGGTTCGAATCCCTCCGCTGGCATGCAAACGACGGAGAAATTTACTTCGTCATATGACAATGGAATTATACGTTTTCAAATTGTGGGCCCCCAGGCGCGCGCCTATTTTGAAATCTGCCACTGGTTGCTGAGATATGGTGTCTACAGATGAACGGACGGACAAAGTGATATAAAATAAGCGCGATCTCTTTTCACAAAAGACGTGCTAAAAATTCAACAATTCTCCATTTAAAAAAATTTTTCTCAATCAATAGTCCTTGGTGTAAAGCCTATAAATAATTTACTATGAAATTTTCAGCTTTCGAAAAATGTGCTTTCATCCCCAAGCATTTTTTTTTTATCTTCCTCGATTGAAATTTCTGGATAAAACTCTACCTGTTTCTTCGAAGATTCGACAACTGGAGGTGTTACATGTAGCTGAACATTCTTTCGAATTTCATTAAGCCATTGCCCACGTGACTGATTTTTCCGAGGCTGACTTTTCCAAAATTTTTCGGATTTGATTTGACATATGTGTCGTCTGTTTCTTTTCATCATCAGCATCATCATATTCTGTTAATTTATCAATAACATTTCCTGCGTTTTTAGTTACAGCATTCTGCACTTTTGCTGATTCAAGAGGGAAATATAATGTGGAAAAAAAATCAATTACTCCCAAACTTTTGAGTTCATCGTTTTTTTAGCAGCTGAATATGTTTCTTAGTTGAAGCACACGACACTTTGTCTGTTTAAGCCTACAGATCTCCGGTTCTTGTTAGTCCGTCCGGCGTTTTTGGTTCACGGTTGAAAAGAAAGCTAAGATGCGGCAGGAAGTCGCTCTCGTGAGGAATGACGTACATGCAAATGAGACATACGAGAGCACCTTATTCAAATGTGTGGGACCTTGAGGCGAAACTCTAGATCTTCTTCCCGGGACTTTCTTTGGAGCACACGCGAAGGAAAACTCACCCGAAGGAAGAACGTACTTTTTCTGAACTCAGTGAGACAGGATAAGCGTTACTGAAAAGGAAATTTGTAGTCTTTATTTTCCATAAACCAAATTATTAAGTACCCATTCTATATCGCACTGTAATGATTAAGGTGATAAATCGAAGTACGTTTGACTGGTCGAAATGGAAGTATCAAATTACGATAACAAAGCGAACGGTAAAAAAAAATAAAAAAAATACGCACTTATGAAGATATGTCTTTCCTTATGAAGATTTAAAATTGCTTGATGCAATTGTTACAGCGTGATACAGAGATGTTGATTCTAATTTTAATGGTGTGGTGCTAATTGAAAAGGTACAGAAACGTGCGATTCCTTTACTTCTTCAAACCTTTCTCTTCTTAGCCTCCCCCAGCCCCTGTTCCGCCTCTCCCCTTTCTACTTTCTTATGTAGGGTGTCCCACTCGCTACCGAACCCGGCATTTCTTTAATAATATTAACACCAATGAAAATATTGCATCGAAATTTGAAGTGGACTTACCACATTTCGTGCGAAATGTGATGACGTCACAACATTTGCCACCATTTGCGTCTAGACAGCATTGAACCCGGCGCTGTCCACCAGCGAGGTGGAGTACTCCTTAGTGGCAAAATTCCACTAAGGAGCACTCCAAAAAAAAAAAAAAAAAAATCCCGTATTGGAAACATTTCAAAAATTAAAAAAAATTCCCGTTTTTGAATTTTCTCTCAAAATTCCCGTATTTGGGCCAGTGAAAATCCCAACGCGATGCACGAACAACCACTTCATTCACTGAAAATTGGTGTTTGGTGTGGGATGACCTGGCGCCGCATAATTGGTCCCGTCTTCTTCACACAACCATCACAACAGCTGCATATATGGAAATCTTCAACACCTTTGTAAATCAGTTGTGACGAAGAACTCTCCCATTGGATATTACCAACATGACGGAGCAACATCACACACCAGTATGGCCGAAATCCAGTCCTTTTTCGGCGACCGCGTCATTTAGAAGGGTCTATGGCCACCGCGCTCTCCCGATCTGGCGCCTCCCGATTACTTTTTTATGGGGATATCTAATTGGGAGAGTTTACCAAAAGAAACCGCGAACCATAGATGCCTTGAAAGCAAACATCACCGAAGAAATTCAGGCAGTGACGGCGGACGTACTGGAAAGGACTTTCCACAATATGATGCGCCGAGTTCAATGCTGTCTGGACGCAAATGGTGGGCTTTTCCAGCACATGTTGATGATTTCATCACATTTCGCACGAAATGAGGTAAATCCACTTCAAATTCCGTTGCAATATCTTCATTGGTGTTAACTTTATTAAAAAAAAATGCCGGGTTCGGTTGCGAGTGGGACACACTGTATTTACAGAATAAGAAAGTATAGTGATCGGTCGATATCAGACTTCCGGATTTTCACGTTTTGGCATTCAAGGAACATGATTTCACCATTTTGGTAAGAAAATACTAAAATGTTGGGGCCCACATTGGGCCGTTTTGGGGTGCAAAACTGAATTCAGCACTCGAGTAAGATGTCGTAGGAAGCGGAATCTAATTTAGAGTGCAGTGGTGTGAAAGCCATTTATTCCTAGAGGGTTTTACTTTCCGAGATATTTAGATACGGGCAGTTTGGGTACAGCACAAAACAAATTCAAGTAAAACTTATCGAGCAAGATGTCGTTTTAAGCAACATCTTATGGACAGAGCAACGGTTTTTCCGCCTCTGTGAAACGGGCCTAAAGCTCCAGAGAGAAAAATAATAACCTCTGCTTCCATCGTAATTAACGGACACTCGTAACTGGACAAAATTCACTGAGACTCACAACTGGACTCCTTAATAATAACCAGATTAATTAAATTCCGAATTACAATAATTTCCCCACTGCATAATCCCCACCTCAATGTTCTTAGCAACAGTAGAAAAAGGAGTTTTAAGGGACTGGCAATCGAGAATGGGTTTAGAGAATAACTCTACCCTCAAACAAACATGGGACGTTAATTCCGGTAACTGTACAGTTTTTCTGTTGCATTTGTTTTATTGGAAAATAATTATAGGACACGAACATTTAAAACAAGTTAGCAAAATCACGCAATGCATTGATTATGATACTCTTTCCAACATACCAGAAATCATTACTCTTTATTATTCAAGTTATGAGGATAATGGCTGTAAAATAAATCTCGCTCCTACGACCTGACCTTTGTCCCCATCTCGATGATATTCAACAGAACCGGTAAAGTATACTTCCGGGTACAACATGATAAAGTTTTGTCTCAATCAAAGCATTTTTACCTAAGTTATAACGCATAAGGGTGGTGGAATGGATCCCGCTCCTATGTCCTGACCTTTGATCCCATTTCGCCCATTTTTAGTAGGATTCGTCCCCAGGTGGTCTCTTACCACATACTAAAATTTCATCTAACTCGTACCATTTTTACCTAAGTTATGATGCATAAGGGTGGCGGAATGGATCCCGCTCCTATGTCGTCACCTTTGACCCCATTTCGCCCATTTTCAATAGGATTCGTCCCCAGGGGGTCTCTTACCACATACTAAAATTTCATCGAAATCGAACCATTTTTACGCAAGTTATGACGCATAAGGGAAATGGAATGAATCCCGCTCTGATGTTCTGACCTTTGATCCCATTTCGCCCATTTTGAATAGGGTTCCTCCCCAGGTGGTCTCCTACTACATACTAATATTTTATCGAAATCGAATCATTTTTACGCCAGTTATGGCGCATAAGGGTAATGGAATGGATTCCGCTCCTATGCCATGATCTTTGACCCCATTTCGCCCATTTTCAATAGAGTTCGCCCCCAGGTGGTCCCGTACCACATACTAAAATTTCATCGACATCAAAACATTTTTACGCGAGTTACGTGCTGAAGGACAGACGGACAAAGCTGGCGCATATACGCTTCTTCAACCTACGGTTGGAATGCGTAAAAGAGAAAACAAATTATGCTGTATAGGGTTTACCGGAATGCGTGCCAGCTAGAAAAATGAGTACCGGAACGCGTGCCGGCTAGAAAAATGAGTACCGGAACGCGTGTTGGCTAGAAAAATGAGTACCGGAACGCGTGTTGGCTAGAAAAATGAATACCGGAACGCGTGCCGGCTAGAAAAATGAGTACCAGAACGCGTGCCGGCTAGAAAAGTAAGTACCGGAACGCGTGCCGGCTAGAAAAATGAGTACCAGAACGTCGATCTTAACTTGAGTTTAACGGATTCGTATTAGGTGTTTTTGCTGTAAGATTTCAACCTTAACTATGTCAACATTGAATTACGGTAAATCCACTGCAAAATAAGAAATTTTCTGAAATCCACGGGCCATTTCCCGTGATTCCTTTCGTGAATTAACCAAGCAAATTTCTGACAACCTTTTCTGTGAAATGACGGGAAAACCCCGTGAATTTCTCGGATTTTTCGTACGCAAGGAAAATTCTGAATTTTCAGAAATCATTCCACAATTCCTTCCGTATGTTGACCGTAAATTGCCGTTTTTAAGATGAACTGACAAAAAAAAATCTGAATTTTCAGAAGCCTTTTTGCAAATCCTTTTATATATTAATCGAAAAAATTCTGTTAAGAAAAACATATATTAACGGAAAATGACGTAACATTGAGCGACGCATGAGACAACACGACAAGTTGCAGCGATAAGCCTTTGCCGGGAGAAAAAATTAATATCGACAGTCAGCCTAAATAATATTAATCTTTTTCGTTTAAATAATAAGAAAAAAAATATGTCGACCAAGTCCGCCTTGAACGGTTTTCCAAGCCTTATTTTGAATTAACTGTAGCTCTGTTTAACATGAGCCACAGGACCAGTTGTCCTAAATTAAGAACAAGTAATTCCTTGTAGCTCAAGAATTATATATAATGTAGAGTGGGGTGTGATGTAACACTGAGTTGTGCATGAGTCAAAATAACAAGTTGCAGCGATAAACCTTGCTAGCGTAGTTCAGTCGGGAGAACATCCCGCTGCGGACTAAGAAGACGTAGGTTCGAATTCCACCAGCGGCAAAAAAGGGATTTTCTTCACATTGGCACCCAGACATAAAATGAATCTTCTGACAGTGAGGTTCGGAAACAATGTGAGATCGTCTGGAATTAATAAAAATTCCTTCTTCAGAGAGTTTCATCAAGCATGGTTTGTTGGCGGACCTGAGACCTGCGATTTCGTGCCCCGCCTTTTCTCGAGGGGAGGGGAGATACATGTGACGTACCAGCATGGCACCCCTTAGCTTAGTTTCCAGGAGAGGGCAAACAGAAATTGTAACTACGAATAATATATACAAATACGTACTATATGCAAAATTTCCCGTGCCTTCTTATGCTATCTAACCGTTTTCACCACTCTCAACATATAAATTTAGTGCGAAAGCAGAAGTCCCAAAACTACATAAACAAGTTAGTACAACCATGCAATGCATTGATTATGATACGCTTTCCAACATACCTGAAATCATTACTCAACTTATTACCTAAGTTATGAGGATAATGGCTGTGGAATAAATCTCGCTCCTGTGTCCTGACCTTTGACCCAATTTCGATGATATTCAACAGAACTGGTTCAGTATACCTCCGGAACAGCATGATAAAATTTCATCGAGATCGAAAATTTTTTACGCAAGTTATGATGCATAAGGGCAGTGGAATGGATCCCGCTCCTATGTCCTGACCTTTGACCCCATTTCGCCCATTTTTAATAGAGTTCGTCCGCAGGTGGTCCCCTACCACATACTAAAATTTCATCGACATCGAACGATTTTTACGCGAGTTATCGTGCGGACGGACAGACAGACGGACAAAGCTGGAGCATATACGCTTCTTCAACTTACGTTTGGAAAGCGTAAAAAATGGATAAATATAACGAAATAAAACGACAGTAAAACATTAGGACAATAAGGAAATTTATTGGTCTTCCTTTTGATCATTTTGGCGTCTTGAGTCACACGTTTCACGAAACCCCAGACACTACTGAATTGATCATCTAGAGTGAAAAAATACCCTCAAGACAAATTTCTGGGGAATATTTTGGGAGACCTTCGTCCAAGGGAGTAGCTGCTGTAGAGAATAAAATATTTTTCATTTCTTCGCCTTTCATGCTGTATTTTTCTAAGCTATTCGCCAACCCGCAATGGAAGATTTCATTACTACTTCCTACTGTAAATTTCCAAGTTTTTTCTAGTTTTTTTCTACATAAACGTGCATCCAGAAATTCTACAGAATAAATTAGCAATCAGAAAAAAGTGCTATCGTGAAAATCTCTATAGTACCTTCCAAAGAAATTGGGCATGGTCTAATTTCCAGAAGAGGGCAAACGTCCTCTCTTGCCCCCTACATGGGAGCCCATGCGTATCAGTAAAGTGACGTATCAGTCAAAACGCCAAGTTTGAGCGATAACCTAAAATGAATCTCCTTGCCGTGAGGTTCGAAAAAAAATGTGTGATGCTTCTTCCACACATCGTCTGGAATTAATGAGAATTCTTTCTTCTACGCTTCAAAAATGTATGATGCTTCTTCCACACATCTTCTGGAATTAATGAGCATTCCTTCTTCAACGCTTCAAAAATGTGTAATGCTCCTTCCGCACATCGTCTGGAATTAATGAGAATTCCTTCTTCAACGCTTCAAAAATGTGTGATGCTTCCTTCGCACATTGTCTGGAATTAATGAGAATTCCTTCTTCAACGCTTCAAAACGTGTGATGCTCCCTCCGCACATCGTCTGGAATCAATAAGAATTCCTTCTTCAACGCTTCAAAAATGTATGATGTTTCTGCCACACATCGTGTGGAATTAATGAGAATTCCCTTTTCAACGCTTCCAAAATGTATGATGCTTCTTCCACACATCTTCTGGAATTAATGAGAATTCCTTCTTCAACGCTTTAAAAAATGTGTGATGCTCCTTCCGCACATCGTCTGGAATGAATAAGAATTCCTTTTTCAACGCTTCAAAAATGTGTGAAGCTTCTTTCGCACATCGTCTGGAATTAATGAGAATTCCTTCTTCAACGCTTCAAAAATGTGTGATGCTCCTTCCGCACATCGTCTGAAATTAATAAGAATTCCTTTTCAACGCTTCAAAAATGTGTGATGCTTGTTTCGCACATTGTCTGGAATTAATGAGTATTCCTTCTTCGACGCTTCAAAAATGTGTGATGCTCCTTTCACATATCGTCTAGAAGGAAGGGAGTGAAATGAGAAATGCCTTAAATGCTTTCACTTTTACGAAAGTCATCAACGAAGTATGCGAAACTGAATAAAGAGGCCAGATTTCTTGAATCCATATCATAGCCGTCGAGATGGAGATCATTTTCAAACTTGAATCTGAATTTTCAAGTCCACCCACATGGCCTGTTCTGATTAGCATATTCGTTAGTTGGTTCTGTTGTTTCTCCCATAAACAATATGTCCATCTATGATAAGGAAGACAAGCTGAATTGAAAGACCAGACACAGAGATGAACAATGGAGAGGAATAAAACAATGCTCTGAAGGTACCTGATACTCTTTCTCCTTCTTCTTCTTTATCTGCCTCCTATCATCGTCATCATCACGCGCTTTGTCCCAGCCACAGCACAAATTCTGTCAAACTCTACGTGAATAAGAATTGTGCAAATAGCATGTGTTTTGAAATAACATAAGAAGAACCTTGCCATGACATTTCACCTGCAGAATCCTTTGTGAAATCAGTGTGACACACACACACACACACACACACACCCTTCGGAAGAAAATGAGATGAAATTCATAAGACTACGCGAAGGCTTTGTTGCGATAGCTGGCCATTGACAGCCAATTGAGGAGGACATTATTGCAAATTTGTACCCCAAGGTAACTCTTCACAAAGTCTTTGCTAAGAGGTGAAAGGGTTTTTAGCAGAAACTTGACCCACTGTGGAAAAGCTAAAGTAAAGAAAAAACAATTTAGCAAATCATGCAATGCATTGATTATGATACGCTTTCCAACATACCAGAAATCATTACTTAAATTATTACTCAAGTTATGAGGATAATGGCGGTAGACTAAATCTCGCTCCTATGACCTGACCTTTGACCACATTTCGATTATATTAAACAGAACCAGTAAAATATACTTCCGGAAAAACATGATAAAGTTTTGTCTCAATCGAAGCATTCTTACGTAAGTTATAACGCATGAGGGAGATGGAGTCGATCCCGCTCCTATGTCCTGACCTTTGACCCCATTTCGCTCATCTTCAATAGGGTTCGTTCCCAGGTGGTCCCCTACCACATACTATAATGTCATTGAAATCGAACCATATGTACGCAAGTTATGACGCATAAGGGCCGTGGAATGCATCCCGCTCCTATGTCCTGACCTTTGATCCCATTTTCAATAGGGTTCGTCCCCATGTGGTCCCCTACCACATACTAAAATGTCATTGAAATCGAACCGTATTTACGCAAATTAAGCCTCATAAGGGCAGTAAAATGCATCCCTCTCCTGTGTCCTGACCTTTGACCTCATTTAACCCATTTTCAATAGGTTTCGTCCATGGGTGTTTCCCTACTACATACTAAAATTTCAGCGAAATCGAACAGTTTTTACTCAAGTTATAACGCATAAAGGCAATGGAATGGATCCCACTCCTATGTCCTGACCTTTGACCCCACCCATTTTCAATAGGGTTCGTCCCCAGGTGATCCCCTATCATATAATAAAATTTCATCGAAATCGAACCATTTTTACGCGAGTTATAGTACGGACGGACAGACGGACAAAGTTGGAGCATATACGCTTCTTCAACCTACGGTTGGAAAGCGTAGAAAATACACGTATGCACTAACGTATATTGCCGCCTGGGGGCCCAGAGGTCTTCTGACCATACGTCCAAGATGGATCCAGATACATACTATACCAATGCTTCTAGATAGTTTAATTAAAAGAAAATCAATATGTTTATTCCATTTGAAGTCAAAATTTATTGTAGTTCCCAGGTAATTGAATGAAGGTACTATATCAATACTTTTATTATTAAGGGATATTTGTGCATTTGGTGTTAAAAGAGATAACGTATCAGAAAAAATAATTGCTTCAGTTTTATTTACTTTTATTATTAATTCCTTTGAATTTAACCCGTTGGAAATAGTTTGCAACTGTTTATTACATTGTGTGGGTATTTCATCTAGCTTTTTCCAAAAGTTTTTTCCTTTTATAAGAACAGTTGTATCATCAGCATAAAGAAAAAAAAATCCATACGAATTGGCAACGAAAATAAATCATTAATATTATATAAACAAAAAATGTGTACCCTCCCCTCGTGCAATATTTAGACCCTTCCCCCTAACATCCCCTAAAATTCTGAACTCCTGGCGTCCCCACTGTCTGCAATATGAAAATTCCGTTAATATGCGAGTACACTTGTACATAAAAACAGTATTCCTTATTTTTGCATAGCTGATCATTAAAAAAAAATTATCTTCTTGCAATCAAACTACGGAAGGTATTTTGGCTCCGCTAATGTGAGCTAAGACCTTTCTGCACAACTGGGTTTTAATGTAATTCCTACTGAAAATTAGCACTGCTCCCTATGTGTTGCCTTTTATTTTTCGTGGTTTGTCATAATTACTTTGATCATCGTCATCATCATCATCAGCAACAACCATTCTCAATCCTCTACTGAATGAAGGTCTCTTCCACAACTCTCGGTCTTGAGCAATTCATTCCCATGTCATTCCGGCACACTTTCGAATTTCTCGCACGTGGTCTTCTGGGTCTTCTGCTGTTCCTTCGTATCCAGTCTAGTGTTGCGTTGTAAAGAAAGTAATGTCCCATGACGAGGTACCCGAAGTCGAAGCCCTGGCCACGTCGCGCATTGACTACTGCGATTGCGCAGCAAACACGCATGACATCAGCAGGTAGGTGACCTAAGTCAGTGGCAAAAGGCGAAGAGTGTAAGCGCCAGCCAACATGGAAGTGGACAAGGAGCACATCCGCCATTGCATGCTGTACGAGTTTCGTCGCAGTAGCATCCCCGCATGTGCTGTAAGGAACATTATCAGTGTGTACCCCAACGCCATATCACACTGTCAGTGCTGTGATTGGTTTGAACGGTTTGGAGAGGAAAATTTTGACCTGCCAGATAGTCCCAAAGCCGGAAGACCTGCAACAGTGGATATAGACAGGCTGAAGACCTTAGTGGAGACCGACCCACGTGTGAACCACGCGGGAGTTGGCCGAACAACTGGGGACTACCCACACGAGCATTATCACGCACCTGCGTCAACTTGGAAAGCTGCACAAGAGGGGAGTTTGGGTACCCCATCAACTCGCAGTTGAGCAGAAAGCAAATCACATGAGTGCATGCGTTTTCCAGCTTGCACTTGACAAAGCTGAACCGTTTTTGAACAGTATTGTGACAGGTGACGAAAAATGGGTTCTGTATGACAATGTCAGCTCCCGGAAACAGTGGTTGAACCTAAAACAGAAGCCCATGCGGACCCTCAAAGCCGGCTTACACCCACGTGTGATCCGGATGTCCGATTGGTGGGATATGCGGGGTGTCGTGTTTTTTCAGCTGCTGCCGAACAACACCAGTATCACTGTCGATGCGTGCTATCGTCCACTCGACGAGCTGCACACATCGCTCACGTCGTAACGGCCAGCACTGCTGAACCGCAAGGGCGTCCTTTTAGAGCAGGATGGAGCGAGACCTCACACAGCACCCTTTTAGAGCAGGATGGAAGAAGACCTCACACAGCACGGGTCACCTGTCTCAAGATTAGAGACCTACGCTGGGAGCTGCTGCCGCGCCCAGCCCGTTTTCTAGGCACTGTGCCGAGCAACTACCAGCTTTTCCGGTCGTTGCAGCATTCCCTAGACGGACAGCAGTTCACCAACCAGGACGATGTCGAACGCGCACTTACTCACTTCTTTGCGTCCAAGCCGCAACAGTTCTACAGGGACGATATCCAGCAGCTACCTAGACAATGGGAGCAAGTCGTGGCAAACAATGGCGATTAGGTTTTAGATTAATTTGTACTTGTAGATATACACTGAAGAGCAATTGAATTAGAGACACCTGTCTAGTAACGTGTAGCACCAGCTTTCGTCCTGATGACGGCGGCAATTCGTCTCGGCATGGACTCGACAAGACACCGGAAGCGTTGGGAAGCCATGCGGATCCATGACCCCTGAACAAGCTCCCACAGTTCACGAAGATTTGTTGGAGAGGGGTCAGAGCCTCGAACATCTATCTCGATGGGATCCCAGATGTGCTCGATGGGATTAAGGTCAGGTGACCTAGCTGGCCAAGAAAGCGAGGTCACGTTGGTGGAGTGTTCATCCAACCATTCGGATATAATTCGGGAGCGATGGCACGGTGCATTGTCTTGTTGCAGGATGAGGTCCCCAGTGGGATGTTGAAGACGAACAAACGGGAGCAAATGGTCGTCCAGGATATCCCGGTAACGTTCACCTGTGAGGGACGATGGCACACGTACCAGGGGCCCCATTTCAGTTCACGTAAACAGTCCCCAGACGAGAATGTCACTCCCACCAGCTTGAAGAGTACCCTGATGGCAAGAAGGATCCATCTCTTCATGTGGTTTGCGCAGTACTCGTATCCTGCCATCCGCATGTACCAACGTGAATCTCGACTCATCAGTCCTGGCACCATTTTTCCACATGTCTAGGGTCCAGTGGTGATGTTCCCGCGCCCATGCTAATCTTTGCACCCTGTGATGTGCGGTCAGCAGCGGTACCCTCGTGGGACGATGGCTTCTGTACCCCATAGCGAGGAGATGGTTCTGGATGGTGTGGCTGCTTACACGTTTTTGTGCACCAGCGTTAAATTGCCGAGTGATGTCTTGCACTGTGGCCCGTCTATCCGCTGTTACAATGCGAGCTAGCCGACGATGACCCCGCTCACCCACACGCTGTTGTCCACGGCAGTTGGCTCTTGCAGCGATGGTTTTACCGGATTCGATGTACTCACGTTGCACCCGTGACACAGTGGCTCGTAAAAATCCCAGTGCTTGCACGACTTCCGAGATGGAGTGACCCATTCGTCGGGCCCCGACAATTTGCCCACGATGAAATGCGCTTAGATCCTTCGTCTTACTCATACTGCGTCCAACTCTTACTGATTCCCGTCACATCACTCCTTATATTGTCGGATCTCTGCATACGTCATGTCGTTTCCGTTTACAGGGCCGCCCACAGCGATACATTTGCATAACGCCAGCTGTCTCTAATTTAATTGCTCTCCAGTGTAAAATTGTTACCCGTATGTCCTCCGGAATATCGTGTAACATTGGAGGACCATGATTTCGTAGGTATGAATTTCGGAAAGGGGGCCTACAAATTAGTAAGTGTGGGAAAGCAATATATTCACCGAATAATTCCTACGGTATCGCATAGTACGAGGAAATAGTTAAACGAGGAAGAGTAGTTACCAAGTAGACCATTTAGAGAGCGCGGGAATTGGGAAAGAAAATCCGAGAAGCATAATGTGGACAGGCATTCTAAGAGGATAATTATAATACATATTTCATAATTTTTCTAAGACCTGGCTGAGCAGATTTCTTTCTTGAGGAGGAAATTCCTTATTTTTTTTTCATCATTCTTTTGAATTGCTGTTTTTTTTATTTTTATTTTGCGTTCCCCGAGCTCGCCGGAATTCAAGTAAGAATACGCTCGAAACACACCCCTAGGTTAGTACACACCCCTAGGTTAGTAAAGAGAAAAACTCGGAGGTTATAACAAGCAACGCTACGAGAGTGAAATGCTCGCAATCACAGGTGGGGGCCAATTTACTGGACCACCTTCTATTATCGAAGTCACGTTTTACGCACGCTAGCGGGGAACGAACAGGGCATATTTCTCGTAGTGGGCGTAACTGGTTGACACCAACAGAAAGAGTCACACAGGAAGCGTACGTGAAAATTCTAGGGCAGCGCGGACATCCCGCGGAGCAGTTGACAAGATAAAGGAATATTCATCTTCAAGAAAACTCCATGTTCTCAAGCCTTTGCCAACGAATCGGAGGGATTCCCATACAGGGATGTAAACCAATGCCGAAGCGAGGAAAAGCGGCCCAACCAATAAGGGGAGAGCCATTTGGGTAGGACAGGAACACCCCCGAACCCCTTAAACATAGACGAGAGAAAAACGTTTTGGAAGGGTTCTCAGCAGATATGATTTGGAGAGAACACGGAATGGAATGATGACTGGAGATTCGGGGTGAACGCATGCAAAAGGTTTGACAGTCTAATCGAGGATAAGATATCAGTTCTATATTCCGGGCGATCGAGAGGAGAGAGAGATGCGGTCCACTGGCATAGCTGAGAAGGACGTTTTCGCAGTTCGAGGATGTTGACACGATAGAACAATCTTTCAAGAGGCGTAAAGGGACTCACGATTATGGCAGCGAGGGCAAGATATACAATTTTATAGCTGAGCGAAAGAGAGACACGATAGAACTTGCTATCATAGAAGTTTTAGCGACAACAGAGGTACTCGTACAAAAAACCAAACGACAGGATGAGAGAAGAAGCAGTGTGCATCCAGCAGGATCGGATGAGGTCCCAACCATAGACTTTATACCTATAGGTAATACCGGACGACAACGAATGTGATGAAAAGAAAATAATTTGGTGAGAAAAATTTCATAATTCCCAATATCTCGTTAGCATGATCATGATTTTGTCTCCTATACATCCTCGGTAGAAAAGATATTTTTAATCTCTTGCAAGTGCTGAATTACATAATGTGTCTTATATTTTGCGAAAGGTGAACTTTAAAATATGATTGCGAATATCAAAAAGCATAATGAACTTAAAATATATTTTGGTTTAAATTAATAGAAATCTCCACCGATCAGTGTAATAGATTTTAAGGAAACACTAATGAAAATAAATTCTGTATTTTATAATGAAATTTACCCGAGTTGCTCAAATCTTTGAAAATTCAAAATAAGTGAATCTTTTTTTTTTAACCTGAATAATTAAGTAGAACAATCGTAAAGTTTGATAGAGTAGCAACTCCAAGATTTTAAGAAGAAAATAACTTTTAACATTTAGCAAGCCCAGTCGCAGATAAAAAGTCCAAATCTGACATCATGAGTTTTTTTAAATTTCAAGCGGCATATGGAGGAATATGGGTTTCCCATGTTCTCCCATATGAAACACAACGCAATGCACCCGTCAACCCTGAGCTTGGAGACCCTCAATTAGGGAACCCAACTTCACGGTAGACACTCATAGGCGGAAGATAATAGAAGATAAAGAGTTACGAAAATTAACGGTCTTTTTAATAATTAATCCCACTGCAGCGAATAGGACGCAGCAGATGGTTCGCCCTCACATCTAGTAGGGGGCGGTAATAAAATTAACACTTTTCTGTGGCCTTACATTTGCAGACATCACTTCCTTTCCAACACAATATTTCTGCCGTCAAACAGTAGTCAGTTCAAATTTTGAAGATGACAATTCGATTTTTGGTGTAAATATGACGAATTGTCATCTTCAAAATTTGTATTGTATGGTGTAATTCAGTATTCCATTCATGATTTATCTGCTCCTCCGGGCAATCACGGGATAGGATTGTTAACCTCTAGATTAGCTAAACATGAATGCTGGTTGCTTCGATTAGCGAATCCTGTGATGGTTATGTTCAAATTAATCGGAAACTTGAGACTTGGTCGTTCTGGGTGGTGGTGTGGTTAGCATTCCCGGGCGCTATCTGGGTGACGCGGGTTCGATTCGCGCTCCAGGACGACGAAATTCTCAATTTTCGGATATTATTTGACTTACCATCCTTGTTATATTTACACCAAAAAACTGATTGTCATCTTAAAAAATTGTATTGTATGGTGTAATCCCGTACTCCATTCATGAATAGTCAGTTCGTTTGCCTATTTGTCCAGCCCATTGCAATTTTTTAGTCATGATGTTATCCATTCTTGTCATTTTTCCTATCCATTGAGTTCCTTTTATATTATCTATCTTGACTATGCCAAGCATGTATATCTTGTGACGTATATTCTAATTTAACTTTCATTTTTAGTTCCTTTTCCTATGTAAATTTGAGTTTGTTCTCTTTTACACTTTCCAAACTTAACGTGATATCTTCTCTCTCACATGAATAAGGTTGGCAACACTCTTGAGGTCAGAGAGAGAGAGAGAGAGAGTGACGTATGAATGTAATAAGAACGATAGATAAAAAGGACGATACAGCAGTTGCTTAGCGTGTGTGTGTGTGTGTGTGTGTGTGTGTGTGTGTGGAGATGCTCGATCCGTGTTAAGAGATACGTGAATTGTAATAATAGCAGTGCTATACTGTGGATGTCATCATTCGTGATGGACCAATAACAGGTTATCGTAAGTCTGACTTCTTCATTCAGTTTAACATTTCCTTGTCATGGGTTTAGACATAGCGTAACACCAATCACGCACACGAAAAAGACTTACGTTATAATCTCCATGCTTCTTTGAATTGTGTGCAATCTTTCAGTATGTATATATATATTTTTAGTTAATTAGTGTTTACCTCCGATCCACAAGTAAGAGTTGGAAGGACACATTTTTATTAAACACTCTTTTAAAATGTAATGGTAAGTCGCTCTTGAAAACTCTGCTGTTTCTTCCAAATGCACCCCACCTAAGTTTTATTCGCTTATTAATTCCGTCTTCGGTGTGTCACTCTACTGATATCTGTTGTCCAAAGTAAATGTAGGCTTCAATTACTTCTAAATTTGTCTCAAAAACCTCTAAATCTTCAGTTCTTGTAAAAAGCATTGTACATCGACTTTATTTTTTGTAAGTTCATCTTTAATCTCCCATCTTTGCTCACAGTCCAGGAACTTGCTGACGAGGGTAAAGAAGTGGGACTAAAATAGACATACAGTAAATAAAATTGATGTACAATGTTTTTACGAGAACTGGAGGTTTAGAGGTTGATCGGACGAATCTATAAGTAACTGATGCTTATATCTATATACACTGCTGGCCACCCAAAATGCAACACCAAGAAGGACACGAGATAGCAAAGCCAGATTTACTGGACACATAACAACAGATACAAAGATGAAACGATTGAGCTTACAGGCCCGTGCGACTTGCGGAACACGCAGACATCAATAGTCCGTGTGGCCCCCATGCCTGGCAATAACGGCGGCTACATGCCGCGGCATCGAACGAAGGAGGCTTTGGATGTGGGCTTGGGGTATGTCGGTCCAGGCTGCTTCCACACGTTGCTATAGTTCATCAGGCGTAGCCGCGGGTGGTGCTTGCTGGGCCACTCAGTTGCCGATCAGCTACCAGACGTGTTCGATGGGAGACATATCGCAAGAACAGACGGGCCACGGCAGCAGTGACACCTGGTGGGCCGTGAAGAATTGTTGCACGGTGCGTGCCACGTACGGGCGCGCATTGTCATGTTGAAATGTGGTCGCTGGTAGGTTCTGCAAGTAAGGGAGGACTCCAGGCTCCAAGACGTTGGAGATGTAGCGGTGGCTGTTGAGTGTACAGGCGATGCGTACCAGAGGGGTGCGGGTGTCATATCCAATTGCGCCCCAAACCATAACGCCAGGCGACGGACCGGTATGGCGATGCATAATGCAGGTGTCATACAGTCTTTCGCCGCTGTGCAGCCACACGCGGATCCGACCATCATGGTGTTGCAGGCAAAAGCGGGATTCGTCAGGAGAAGAAAATGTCGTGCCATTCCGTAGTCCAGGTGCGGCGTTCAACGGCCCACTGCCGCCGCACTCGCCGGTGATGTAGCGTCAATGGTAATCGGAGCAATGGCGCTGTGCGACAAATCCCCGCTCCTGCAGACGACGTCAAACGGTACGTGCTGACACAGGTTGTTGCGCAACACACCCTAATTCCTACGCTAACGTTCGTGATGTTGCGGTGCCAGCCGTCAATGCCCGCCGCACAACATGCCAGTCCTCTCGTTAGGTGGTGTGCCGCGGCTGCGGCAATCACTCACGTCGGTCCGTCGGTCCCTCCTGCACCCACCGAACCCATACTCACCTCACTGTTGCTGGATGTCGTCCCACACGGGCGCCGATGTCTCGGTACGATAAAACGCTGCCGCGATAAGCCACTATTAGTCCTCTGTCGAACTCCGAAACGTGCTGAAATGGCTGCCGTACTCTGCGACGACGCATCAGTAAGCTTCCCACGCACAGGTCCGGCAGCACAACACACTTCCACTACTTACACCCCGCCTTCTGTGCACTCTTTTTATAGTTCTCCTCGGTGGCGTGCCGGGCACACATGATTTGCATATGCCCTGCAATGCCAATCGTTTGTATGTCTTCTCGCGGGCGACGCATGCTGCGAATTTCCGGCCAATCGGATGCTTCCTTATTGGTATTGCATTTTGAGTGGCCAGCAGTGTATATACTGTACCTCGTACAACAGATATCAAGCATCGAAGAAGAAACGAGTAAGCATATAAAACTTGGATGGAGAGCATTTGGAAGAAACAGTACAATTTTTAAGAGTGATTCACCTTTTGTCTTAAAAGTAAAGTGTACAACAAATCTTTCCAGTAATTACTAGTGAATCAGAGACATGGACCTTGACTAAAAATGACATACAGAGACTGTGGACAGCACCATGTAAATATTCGTGCTTCGTGTGACCAAAACAGGGAGGAAAAGGAACTCATGGATCAGGAAAATGACAAGAGCTGATGACATCATGATCAAGTTAAAATCTCTAGAATGGCAATGGGCTGGACATATTACTAGAATAACTGACATGTTCATAACTGAAATACTAGACTGGATTCCGAAAAAAGGTCCAGAAAAAGACTACGTGAGAGATGCGTGGATGAAATTCAAAATCATGTTGGAGCGACATGGGGAAGATTTCTCAAGACAGAGAAGAAACTTAGGGGAGACCTTCATCCAGCAGTAGATTGAGAATAGTTGATGTCTTGATGATGACTTACCAGTCCCCATTCGCTGTACACTCTTTTCGGTGACCTCTGACGTAATAATTGTGATAGAGTTGAAGATCTAACAAAATTAACTCAGAGCGGAACATTTTGTCTAAAAATGCTGTAACGTATACTCTAATGTATATACTGCATAACTTTCCTTTTCGGTTTCTGTCTCTACGTAAATTTGGTTCATTATCCTTAAGCATTTTCTACACTTAACGTTACATTTTCTGTCTCGTCTGAATGTTTTTTGGCAACGGCATTGAGGTCGAGGATTGAGTGACGTATATGAAAAAGCAGAGATAAGAACAAGGTTCGCGATGTATGTTCAGGATGACTTTCGTTAAGCTGATTTCCCTTCAGGCTGTCTTTAGTTGGATGTTCTGACTAACTCACGTTTGTTGATTTCGGCTAGAGCTTGTGAATATTTTGAAAAGATTTGATACGTGATCGTCAATATTATATATTCTGATGTTGTTCGAGCTTGATTGAAGAGCGAGTAATGACAGTTGTGTTTCGTTGGCACTGAAGTGCCTATTTTATCTATGCTGACCCTAATAAAATGTAAATACAGTAAGTACATCTCTTGAAGTGTTTTCGAAGTAAAATTTATTCTCTGTGCTTAACTACGGACATCAAAGGTTAAGCTATCCCGGATTTCAAATAGAACGAACCTGCTACGATTGTTTGTCAGTCTTCACGCAATATTAATGTTTTGGTTAAACTGACATTTTCCCACTTAAAATCTGAGAACATTACACAAATAAAAATCTAAGAACATTACACAAATAAAAATCTAAGAACATTACACAAATAAAAATCTAAGAACATTGTCCAATTGTAATGCGTAATATTAAATTCGAATAAAAGTGAAGTGCTTTCTTTGTTGATTCATTAGTTTTATCAACCCTTCACGCTGATGCTTTTTTCCCAGAGCCCGCAAATCATCCCGTGGGTCCTTCCTATACGTCGTGTCCAGATTTCCATGGGAGGTGAATTGTCCTCTCTCGTCCCTCTACCATATGGGGCATATTTGTATTACAAAAAAAAAAAAAAAAAAACAGTTGTTTACCATCTTTTCCCAATGAAAGGTTTAACAAAGACATTGTGCAAGTAAAATAAAAAAAAAAAGCATGCCAAATACTGCATATCTGTTCATCAGCCAGAATTAAAGCTGCCCTGGATTGTGAAAGATGACTTGACGTAAACTCTGGGAAAAGTTCGCTAGACACTCAAAACAACAAAAAATTTTAAAATCCTGCTCTCGGCACAAAAACCATTTTGTTTAAATCACGGACAGCACAAAGGTAAATTTATGTAACCCCGAAAGTTCTTTCCACGTAATTCAACAGAGTTTTGTATTGCAATGAATATTAATATAATACACGTATACTTATTCTTTCCTATTATCATTATTTCAAGCGATAGAAGATTTTCGGCAGTCTTATTGTTCCATTGCGTGGCCAATTCACCTCTGTTGTGTAATGAGGGAGAAGGTGACTGACTGTGCTGGAAACAAAAGGACAGAGAACTGAAATGTACAATTCTTAGTGTTGCTGGTCACGCATTGACATTTTCCTCCGTTGCGGACAGGAGAAAACAATGTTTTTTGACGAATAACGACCGGATACCGTTTTCCAAACTTTGTATGCTCCAGTAGCACACTTGCTAGATTTCACAACAGAGGGAGAAAGTCAACACACACACACACACACACACACACACACACACACATACATAAAGACATGACGCTCAATTCTTGACTTTTTTTGGATTATAAGCGTTCCTATTTAGCTCCCTATGCGAAACAGACCATCACAAGCCAAAGATACTAATTACCTATAAATGCTTTGAAAAGTATAATTTAAAAAACCGCTTGCTACCTTAAAACCTGCATCGTAAATCACCATTATTTCAAAGTTAAGAGTGAAAGGTATTACATAGATATATGGTTGTGGAATTTTACTCTACTGCTCTGGGTTCGATTAGTATTGAAACTTACTTATAATGCTAAAAAACAGTAAATACACGTGTGACTTTTCTTTAATATTTACAATTAGCTAATGTTGACCGGGGTTTCACGAAATTTTCAAAGACCAAATATTTACACTGGAGTAAATGTATATGTTGCTTATAAGACATAAGAATAATGGTAGTCAAATGTAAATATGTATTAATTTTATATGTGGAGGGAGTGCCGTCATAACGGAGTAATTTTTGCCTTGAGGCAAATTTCGTTGGTCAACTTGCTACTGCGTCAAGCCACGGTCAAGCGCAGGAACACGCGTGCTGTAACCCCCCCCCCCCACCTTCCCGTAGTGCTCTCTAGGGCACAGCACTTTCCTTTCCGAAAATAGGTTACCTGCCGGCACTTTCTGCCCGACTGCTATAAGGCGCCCATCCGTCCTAGAAAAATCCTTACTTTAGAAACACCCTGGCCACTTCTAAAGTTCCTCGAACATATCCTTACTTTAGAAAAATCCTTACTTTGGAAACACCCTGGACACTTCTAAAGTTCCTCGAACATCCTTACTTTAAAAACACCCTGGCCACTTCTAAAGTTCCTCGAACATATCCCTACTTTAGAAAAATCCTTACTTTAGAAACACCCTGGCCACTTCCAAAGTTCCTCGAACATATCCTTACTTTAGAAAAATCCTTACTTTAGAAACACCCTGGCCACTTCTAAAGTTCCTCGAACATATCCTTACTTTAGAAAAATCCTTACTTTGGAAACACCCTGGACACTTCTAAAGTTCCTCGAACATATCCTTACTTTAAAAACACCCTGGCCACTTCTAAAGTTCCTCGAACATATCCTTACTTTAGAAAAATCCTTACTTTAGAAACACCCTGGCCACTTCTAAAGTTCCTCGAACATATCCTTACTTTAGAAAAATCCTTACTTTGGAAACACCCTGGACACTTCTAAAGTTCCTCGAACATATCCTTACTTTAAAAACACCCTGGCCACTTCTAAAGTTCCTCGAACATATCCTTACTTTAGAAAAATCCTTACTTTAGAAACACCCTGGCCACTTCCAAAGTTCCTCGAACATATCCTTACTTTAGAAAAATCCTTACTTTAGAAACACCCTGGCCACTTCTAAAGTTCCTCGAACATATCCTTACTTTAGAAAAATCCTTACTTTGGAAACACCCTGGACACTTCTAAAGTTCCTCGAACATATCCTTACTTTAGAAAAATCCTTACTTTGGAAACACCCTGGACACTTCTAAAGTTCCTCGAACATATCCTTACTTTAGAAACACCCTGGCCACTTCCAAAGTTCCTCGAACATATCCTTACTTTAGAAAAATCCTTACTTTAGAAACACCCTGGCCACTTCTAAAGTTCCTCGAACATTCCAGAATTCCTTTATCGGCCCATGAGGCTTTAATAAGGGATATTATATTTAAGTTCTGTTGCTACCGTTAGCTGGAGGCACAAAAGATTATCGATAGTAGAAAACTCTTATCTGTAAGAGCTCTTGTAAAGGGCAGTGCTCATTGCTCTAAGAAAAGCTTTTGAACGGTCGCTAACGAATATTTGTGTTGCTGATATCTCCTTGATGGCCGTCGTAAACTTCTCACTTGCTGACTATAAGATAGTGACAAAGGGACCTGCTACTATATGCTTGGAAACAAGTATTTTCCGGTAGCACGATCAGTGGTGTAGTTCTAAGAAAAAAGTGCCTTAGCGGTTAGGTAAAAACAACTCGGAAAGAAGGCTCTCAAATTTTTAAAAGCAATTTAAAAGTTGAATTGTTTTGTTATCCCTCAGAATTTTCCATTCAATTTTTATTGCTAATTTTTTTTTTTGTCAGTTTTCATCAAAATTGCTCTGTTTGGGCAATTTTAAATAAAAGAATATATCGCGCGAGTCAAATGCTAATATTGGGATGGTGCGAATGAAATGTCTGGCAAAGGACCAGCACACGTGAACGGCGAGAACGGAAAAATAGGACAACTTACCTAGGCAAAATAATCCCCTTGGCATCGACACATAGGTGCCATCTGTCCGGAAAGGCCATGATCCCGGGACGAAAAATGTCTTGTGGCTGGGACCCGAAGAAGTCTTCAACTCCACGTTGAACCTCGTTGTCTGTCGTGAACTGTTTCCCTGACAGGAAGTGATTTAGGGTACGAAACAGATGATAGTCTGCCGGAGACAAGTCCAGGTAATAGGCAGGATGAGGCAGTGCTGCATAGCCCAAGGCACTTAGTGTCAGCATCGTTCATGAGGAGAGCGTTGTCCTGGAGCAGAAGAACACCATGTCTGTTGACCAAAGCCGGTTGTTTCTTCAGCAATTTCCGGTGCATCTGGCGTAATTCTGCACCATAACGTTCTGCAGTGATGGTTTGGCCTCTTGTCAAGAAGCTCCGATGAATCATCCTGGCTGTGGACTACCAGACAAAGAGCATCATCTTCTTGGTTGTTAGGGGTGGCTTAAGATGCCGTCCAGCAGGCTGTGCCTTGCTTAATAATTGTGCAGATCGTTTCCGATTATCATAAAGGACCCACTTCTCGTCGCAAGTGACGATTCGATGCAGTAGAGGCTCCTGTTTATTCCTGGCAAGCAGCGACGTACAGACTTCCAAACGCCTCCTAGTCTTGTTAGCAGTTGTCAACTCATGTGGCAGCCACATGTCCAGCTTTTTGACCTTATCCAGCGCAGCCAGACGCCGAACAACTGTCGTGTGGTGGACACCGACCTCTGCCGCTATCTCACGACACGTTTTTTGGGAGTCCTCTTCAGCCACACGAATGGTTCGTTCGTTGGCTGTATTCTCCCAAAACGCTTTATTAACGTTTCGAACGGCGATTCCTGCAGAATGGCCCAGTTTAAATTCACACAGGAAGATGACTCTCAAATCCGGCGTCTGCATGTTTCCTTTGCAAGCCACGTTACGTTTAAACAAACCACGCCTGAACCTTGTTATTCACACACTTTCTAGCTTTTTATAGTTACTCTGTGACGTAATACCCGCAACACCTGTGGGTGGTTCCATTCCGCTGTGGTGGGGGGCCTGTCTCCACTGTTCCTTCGCGCAGGACATTTCATTCGCACCAACCCAATAATGAGTCTTTCTTTTAAATATTGCTTTGTTATTCCACACGATTCCAAATATCCAGTGTGAATAATTTAAATTAGTTACACTGAATACATGTGGCTCATGCGCTACTTTTAACAAGGTTATGGGGGTGGGCGTAGAAGATATCGTCTGCGATATTTTTTTTTTGTTTTTTTTTTTTTTGTTACGTGGTTTTAAAGACCACCGTGAGGATGGTTTGTGACAACTAGCTCCAGGAGGGGGGATGACTCCTGTGACGGCCACACTATCCATGGCACCTCGGAGCTCTGGCCCAGTTCCAGAGATTAACCAGCAGACAACGCTTCTGACAACTCGGTCACAGGAGCGTCCTTTTATGTTACCCATAAGGAACCACAGAATTGTATTTACTTTTGTTGGAGCCGATGGAAAATTTATTAGAAGTGTTCTTAGCAACGATAAAGGGCTTGCAGACTACACTTGACTGTTTGAATTTTTCTGAGTTAATTTCTATTCTAGCGGTGCAGTAAAGGAGAACTATAACTTTATTTTAAGGACTGTCGTCTTAACAAAGGTATATGCATTTTCTTTACAATAGAACCTGCGTGTTCATGAGACGCCAAATCGCGCAATCCGACTGCTTAGCTTCCGTCTCAGAATACAAACATTCGGTTAAGATACTGTATGAATATGCTCTCATATAAAACACACTGCACCTTATTATTATTATCTTATTATTATTATACGTAATCATCTAAAAAAATCATTTGCCTTGTTTCTTCCAAGCAAGCCACAGAAAGGACTTTAGCTCCGTAAAGCCTCGAAAAAAAAGTGCCTTAGCGCCACTAAGCCTCTTCTACACCACTGCAGTGCCGCCCCGGTGGCGCAGCGGTCTAAGGCGTTGGCCTCTGATCATTCGTCCGTAAGGGGTCCGGGTTCGAATCCCGGTCAGGCATGGATGTTGTGTTTGTCTTACGGCACTGGCTCTCTCCCTTCCCTGGAACCAGTGACCCTAAATTAGGGACGGGCGACTGCTTATAGCCCATTGAGTTGCTCACGGTGGTCGCTAAACCTCCAATCAAAAAAAAAAAAAAAAAACACCACTACAGCATGATAACGTATAGCTGGAATGCAACGAATCATAAAATGGCATAGAGCTGAAGACACTGCATTGAAAAAAATATGCAGAATAACATTTCGTAGATTTCGGAATGCAGATGTTTTCACAGGTTTCTTTATTGCATCACATCCTAATAGGGGTTCTGTCGTATCCCCAGTTACACAAGACAAAAGCGAACCTTGTTACACAAGACAAAAGCGCCACTCACAGAAATTTTCTCTGTTGTTCTTGCCAAAATTCAGGTCTTCAACGTAAACACTTGCAGTTGCAGATACAAACAGATGAGTTCAGTGAAGAATTATGAACAAGGTTAACATAGTAACGAACTCTTCGCGACCACTAATAACTCAGCTACCATGAAATTGCAACCTGCTTACTAAACTCTCAAACTCGAGAGCTGAATTACACATACCATACCATTTTTGCTCTTGCAATGGGATTTTGGTCTACGTTTTACTGACTTGATTGTCGGCCAGGAGTTTACAAAACCATTAAGCTCTTGAAAGATAGGACGTCAAGCAAGAAAAGGTAACATAATTTAAATAGGAACAGACCAGTAAAATTGAAAGTTAAATTTGAGCATATACGACACAATTGATTGTATCTCAAAGAAATGGATCATTTTAGTGTTCGTTTTATTTTATAGTGACGTACGTACTTTCTATATTTTACGCAGATAGTTATCGTCCAGAATGCGTGCTGTTCACATAAGAGCTGAATTTTATAAGTGAAATTAATGATATGATTTTTTTTTCTGACAAAGACAAAAATTTTCAATTCAATCATCTGGTTCTAAAACCTATAGGCCATTGCTGAAATTCACAATGAGAAAATCTGCAAAAGGCTCAGCGCTGTAATTAACGTTTAGAGGACTCAAGAGCACTCACTTCTCAAATTCATGTTTAGAGGACTCAAGAGCGCTAACTTCTCAAATTCATGTTTAAAGGACTAAAGAGCGCTCACTTCATTGTTTTGCACTCACTTCTCAAATTCATGTTCAGAGGATTTCTCAAATACATGTTCAGAGGACTTCTCAAATTTATGTTCAGAGGACCTCAAATTCATGTTCAGAGGACTTTTCAAATTCATGTTTAGAAGACTTAAGAGCACTCACTTCTCAAATTCATGTTTAGAGGAATTCTCAAATTCATGTTTAGAAGACTTAAGAGCACTCACTTCTCAAATTCATGTTTAGGAGGTTAAAGAGCTCTAACTTTTCAAATTCATGTATAGTGGACTCAAGTGCACTCACTTCTAAAATTCATGTTTAGAGGACTCAACAGCACTCACTTCTCAAACTCATGTTTAGAGGACTCAACAGCACTCACTTCTCAAACTCATGTTTAGAGGACTCAACAGCACTCACTTCTCAAATTCATATTTAGAGGACTCAAGAGCGCTCACTTCTCAAATTCATGTTTAGAGGACTCAAGAGCGCTCACTTCTCAAATTCATGTTTAGAGGACTCGAGAGTGCTCACTTCCCAAATTCATGTTTAGAGACCTCAAGAGCACTCACTGCTCAAATTCATGTTTAGGGGACTCATGGCTGAAATTCAAATTCAGAGAACTTTCGGAGACACATTGTTGAAATGCACACTTTGGGAACTCTAGATAACTCACTGCACAAAAGCTGAGGACTAGGAGCTTTATAGCTCAGTTTGACGTCGTGACGTATACCTTTAGCTAACCTTAACGGACGCACTGTTCAAATTCACGTTCAGGTAATTCTAGATTACACACCCTTCAAATTCACATTTAAAGGTTATTAAACTCATAGCTGAGAGAAATCCACGTTTAGGGGACTTCATGATGATCACTGTTGATGATACCCGTGTCCTTTTTTTTTGGGGGGGATATTCACGAGAAATTAATGAGAATAATAAGTAAAATACAGTAGTAAATACAGAAAAGGGCCTGCTTTGTATAACAAACAAATTAATTTCTGAAGATAGTATAATTTAAAAAATATGGAAATAAATAAAATAAATTTAAGAATGTAAAGTTTCTAAAAATAACACGTTTCTAAAATTAATGCAAATGAATGAGTAAAATTTGAGAGTAGATCAATGCATAAATACCTAAAAATTTAGTTACTAAGTTATTAAATAAATTTCTGAAGAAAATTAAAATAGGCTCAATGAATGAATTTTCCAAGATGACTCAATAGAAAACACCTTCTTGAAGATTGCATGACATAATATACAATAGTAAAAATAAATAAGTGTATAAAAATATTCTAGAATTTTTTTAGGAAATCTGAAACAAAGCTTAAAATAACTTTCCTTGGAATTGTTTTCAGTGATCAAATGTTCACAGCTTTATTCGAGGGCGGTTATGTGCTCCTATCTTTCATACCCACATACACTCACCTCATTGCTTTTTTCTGCTGAATAAAAAATGAGTTTAAAAAAGTAGGTCCAGTTGTTTTACTGTGTTAGTTTTGCATCAGTTCACAGCACAAGTATGAAAGTAACGATTCATCAAAGCTTCCGCCGGTTGAATATCGACTATCGGCTGGCGGGGGTGGGGGGGGGGGTCGAAGGAGCGTGTCATTTGCTCCGATGAGTGAACTCCGAAAGTGTGTGTAAGGGGGATCAAGAGAAAGAAGGGGGAAGGAGTAGGAGACCACTGCCAGCGAAGTCCATCTGAAAGTGATCCAGCGCTCTCGCTCCATTGCTAACAATGGCTTCGATTTCACGGCCACTTTGACGCATTGATTCGGTATCGAATTCAGCTTTGACGGTCCGTCCCTCGCACACACATGCAAGCTGCCGTCTCAGCTATGCACTTTTACTAGAGACACACGGACAATAGTATCCAAACACACTCTCGCGCTTTAACGACATGAATTGTTCCGGTGATTTCGCATTGCGAGAAAGTAACCCTATTTGGCATCTTTAAATGAAATTAGATGAAAGAAATTATTAAATGATATAAGTTGCCACGAGAATTGATTTTTTTTTTTTTTTTTTTGGCTTCGGGGTTAAACGACCACCATGAGCAACTCGTTGAGCTATAAGCGTATAAGCGCTTCCTCGACCCTAACTTAGGGTTACTGGTTCCAGTGACCCTATATTAGAGACGAGGGACCATTTTCCAGGTTGAGTCCAAGTGGCACAGTTATTGACCAGGTGAATGAGCTTGTTTATTTGGGAAGCATATTTGACAGAGCCGCCCCCGGTGGCGCAGTGGTCTAAGCGATGGCCTCTGATCATTCGTCCGGGGTTCGAATCCCAGTGAGGCATTGATGTTGTGTTTGTCTTACGGCACTGGCTCTCTCCCCTCCCTGGAACCAGTGACCCGATATTAGAGACGGGCGACTGCTAGCCCATTGAGTTTCTCATGGTGGTCGTTGAACCTCCAATTAAAAACAACAACAAGAAAGATGACACCGAATTTTCGGGTGTAATAAGCACGTCTTTTGAATCCATTCTGACGCAAATTAAATTTATCAAAGCTATTCAAAGTCAATGAACCGGTATGGAAAACAATAGTATCTGACGAAGGGAAGAAGTTTTTTAATCCCTCAGATATTGCTGTAAACGGAATCGTGAGCTTTTTTTTTTTTTTTTTTTTTTTTTATTGGAGGTTTAACGACCACCGTGAGCAACTCAATGGGCTATAAGCAGTCGCCCGTTCCCAATTTAGGGTCACTGGTTCCAGAGAAGGGAGAGAGCCAGTGCCGTAAGACAAACACAACATCCATGCCTGACCGGGATTCGAACCCGGACCCCTTACGGACGAATGATCAGAGGCCAACGCCTTAGACCACTGCGCCACCGGGGCGGCAGAATCGTGAGCTTACGCCCTCTGGTTAAAGATTTGTGCGTTAAGAAAAACATGAATTTATATGAGAAACATTTCGCACCGGAAACGCTCTCCAACACACATAGAAATTTTCAAATCGGACTCTTAGAAACAGAGATATCGACAAAAATAAGATGTGACTTTACGTCCTCTGGTGGGAAAACCATGCGTTATTTTTGGAAGAAAGTATTCTCAAAAGGGTTTTCCAAATGAGCGGTATCGGTCCTAGAAAAAAAAAAAATTAATCGAGTTTTCAGGAGCCCAGATTTTGCTACAAATACATCAGAAGCAGGAATTAGCACTTATGCCCCTGGCGGCCAAACCATTCTTTACCAAACATTAGAAATTATGTGAAAAATATTTTCCATCAGGAGCTGTATCCGGTGCAGAAAGAATTTTTCAAATCGGAGATGTAGAAGCAGAGATATAGGGGTAAACGCAATTTACATCTGCGCTCCCTAGCGGAAAGTCTGTGAATTACCTGAAAATTTTGAAATTATATGAAAAACATGTCACACTGAAAACACTATCGAACAAAGAAGAAATTTTTCAAATCGGACTCCTAGAAGTAGAGATATTGACGAATATAAGATATACATCTACGCCCCCTGGCGGAGAAACTGTGGAGTATTTTAAGAAGAAAATATTCCAAAAAGGTTTATCGATGTGAGTGGCATTAGTCCACGAAATAATTTTTTCAATCGATATTTTAGAAGCTCAGATTTTATGGCAAATACATCAGAAGCAAAAAGTAACACTTACGCCCCCCCCCTGGTGGCCAAAGTATTCTTTACCAAAAATTTGAAATTATATGCAAAAGGTTTTCCATCAGGAGGTGTATCCGCTAAAGAAAAAAAAATTCAAATCGGAGTTTTAGAAGAACAATTATCGGGAAAAATGCAATTTACTTTTACGTCCCCTAGCAAAAAAATCTTTGCGTAATTTGAAAACGTAACTATATCTAAAATATTCTTCGACGTAAATGGAATCGAAAGATAAAAGAATTTTTTGAATAGGATGTTTAGAAGCAAATATGTGGAATAAAACGTATTTTTAAATTCGACATCATCTGCATTTACGCCCTCTAGCGGCGAAATTGTACAACGTAAAAAAAAAAGCTAAATGAAGGATCATCATTCGCATATTTTAAGTTTCCCAATGCAGAAATAATTTTTCAAATCGGCCTAATAGCTGCAGAGATATCGCGGGTACAGACGGACGGACGGACGGACAAACCGGTAACATAAGCACGGTCTTTTTTTTACAAAAGACGTGCTAAAAAGTATTTGACAGAGAGAACAAATTAGATGGCGAAATTGGTAGGCGAGTGAACTCTTCATTGAAAGTCATAGCTGCTTTGAGAGATTTTCATGGGAATGATGGGTTCTCAAGCAAGTCCCCAATGGATATATGAAAGTGTAATTGTTCCTACTCTGATGTACGGCAGTGAAACCTGGGTGCTAAAGAGCACTGAATATTTCGTATTCACAGCACTGAATATTTCGTATATGTTACAAGTACGTAGCACTGAAACATTGAGACTTTTCAGGTACGTTGCGCAATGTAACAGTAATGTTTCAGAAACCTTACGGTTACGTCGAAATGTCTTCAAACGTTACATAATTTTGAAACATAACCGATACGTTACAGTGAAAGGTCTTTGTAACTTCAACATACCAACTTCATGTTACTGTTACGTATTTGAAAGACATTTGTAACTTCGTCACATTACTGTTACGGATTTGAAAGTTATTGGTGACATCATCATATTACTGTTACGTATTTACTATGTTGAACATTACAGTGTTAATAAGCTTTGTAAAATCACAATAAAAAATATTACACTCGACAGCTGTTTCAAAAGCAACAACGGTCGTATTACGAGTTGTTTACGTTTTCACGGGTTCAACGCAGTCCGCTGTCCATTGGGAACAATGGCGGCGTTGATATATTGATAACAAAAGGAATAAAAATCGGTCCCAAATGAGGGTGTCGAATTTCTGTTATACATGTGGAATAGACTATATTTCAGCGAAAAAAAGAAAGGAAATAAAATTCGTAATTTCTCTAAATACCTACCAATATGAAATTTCTCAGCTTCAAGTAAAAAACACATCCTGGTATACTGTAGTATACTAATACAACAACACAGCCATCTACTTAGATTTTATAAAACGCCTTTTAGAATTTTAAAAATATAATAATCAAAACAATTACTTAATTTCAGATGATCTTGAATCACAAAAAAAGAAAAAAAAAGAATGAAATATTAAATCAGCTAACTCGAGTACGACAGTATCACCAAAGAATATCCCATTAGCACATGGAAATGCATCTACGAGAGTGCTTCGGTGAAATGACATAAATGCGCATGCGCATCCACGCCGTTGCCAAACCAAAAATCTTAAATGTAACATCAAGGTAGCAATTAGGTACAATGGAAACTATAAAACAGTTGAATGCTATTTTTAACATAACCGTAATGCACAAAGAGTTATGGAAGATATCTCTGAAAGTGTAACGAAAATGAGAGATTGTGACATTATTGATACGTATCTGAAACGTTTTGTGCTGTATGGGAGAAGTCGTGTGCTAGAGAGATGCGCTACTTTCGAGGGGAAGGGGGGCATTGGTAAGACACGCTCTGATCATGTGAGGAATGATGTGTTGCAGTTGTGTAATAAGGGGCAAAATGTTGTTTGTAAGGTGGCGATTAATATTCATAGGCGATTTAGTCATGCTGAAAGAATGAGATGCTTACTAAGATAATTTTTTCAAGTGGCAAGAAAGAAAGGTAGAGGAAGGCCGAGAAAATTATGGGAGGACCAGATTCACGAATGTCTGCATGAGAAAAAGATAATGAGTATGAAGTACAAAAGGTCTTGTGTGCGGCGTGTGATGGAAGTTAATGAGGCTCAAGCTGTGTGCCGAGATCGCTGTAAATGGAGACGTTTGATAGGGCAATAGTAAGTTCTTTCTATGAGGAGCTGGCCTTCGGATGTGTCATCCCGTACCTATGCCCGAACAACTAATTGTCTCGAGTCTCGTGAAGAGAGCTCCACTCGGCCTTCGGCCTCGCTTTGCTCAACAAAACGCTGTCCGAAACTTAAGCACGAGGTACATTTTGACCAGTCAAAATAAGAATAAGCTCTTTTGCATCTGTAAGTGGCACCGATGGAAATAGAAAAATGAAATGGAATGCACGACTTCAAAAAATCCGGATATATATGCAATAGAAATCGAAACAGAACAAAATGCTACGAAGAAGGTACTAGCTGACCTGCCGTACGGTAATACCATTCCACTAGCAATGCATTAAGAGACTATAGGAGGGAATCATTAGTAGGAGATATGTCCACCCAGTACCGCAATGCATATTTGGCACCAGAGTATCATGCTTTGCACCTTGCGGTAAATTATCCCACTCCTGCTGGAGAGCCGTAAAAAGTGCTAAGAATGGCTTTTGGATTCCTTTGCGCAACACATCTCACCAGAGCGTCTCATGCATGTTTGATTGGATTGAGATCAGGGGAGTGCGTTGGCCACTTCATCCAACGGATATCTTCCTTAGCCAATATTATCCACAGCAGATGTGCCGTAGGGACGCGCATTATTCTTCATAAAAATGAAACTTGCGCTCTCAGCACCACGGAAAAGATGAACGTGGTGAAGAATCACATCACTGCAGTTCCGCTGCACGGAGAATGCTCCTTTATACATCACCTGCAGTTTCGAACGTCCATTGACCATGAAACGGGCCCACACCATGACTCCGCGACTGCCATATATGACCCGTTTAACAGTGGCATCATACGCAGTTCCACTTTCCCTCCAGATCAGTTGTCGCATGGAATCCGACGAAAGACTATAGCGGCTTTCATCTGTGTACATTACCTTAGTTTAATGATCTGAAGGCCAGTCAACGTAGAACATAAACCACTGAGAGCGGGATGTGCGATGCGCCCTGGATAATAGTAGACAGCGTACGAGTTACCGGGGATTTAGTCCTATCCTGCATTTAGATCAAGGAGGTTATATTACTGGAGACACCACTCCTATCCACGCAGCATTGGCCGCTATAAGTCACCGTCTGTGCAGCAAATAACGTCATGAGCAGGCACGACGCAGCCATAGGAGAGAAGCTGCTTGGAAACCAATGGAACAAAAGCTTCTAAGCGTATAAACAGAAAAAATGAGTAATTCAGTAATCTTTATCAATGATACACAAGCTTACTGTTTCATCAACGGTATAATTTAGTTCATTTTTGCCTGCTTGTGACGTCACACCACAGATTAACTGTGACCTATGGCGGCAGAGCCAGTGGTGTCTCCAGTAATATAACCTCCTTGATTTAGGCGTCTTGGTACGGTATGGCGCAAAATTCGAAAGCCCGTGCTTGCTGGAAGACGATTTGGCAACTGCCCCGGAGTACTTTTTCGATTCAGTTTTGCCTTATGGCAAGGAAATGGCAATCTCGGACTTGGTTGTACATAGCCGACGACTTCCAGCAAAACATCTGGCAGCGGTTTTGTGCCTCCTGAACGCTGAACAAAGCTACTGTGCATTCTGCTACTCCAAACTCTCTGGAGACATCGGTTACAGTCCGGCCTTTTTCGAGCTTGCTGATAATTCGACCTCGGATAAAATCATACACATGATGCTTGGGAGACATCCTTTTGTTACCTCAGCCATGCAGTTTCTCGCTCCGTCGCTGAAGCACATGAAAAACAGAATGATTTGCATACTGGCTGCCCGTTATGGAAAATATATCGGTATCGAAATATTATGGAAAATATGTCATTATCGAAATATATCGGCTGGCTCATTTGGTGCCTGGCAGGGAAGATTTGGCGTCGTGAACGCTGTGTCGGTCACATTCTTGTATTGAACCACAATGACTGTGCGAGTTGAGCAGAGAATCTACATCAAATTTTGCCACAAACTCCGCCACACATCAGGTGAAACAATTCAAATGATTAGAAAGGCTTTTGGTGATAAAGCTATAGGTGCAATACAAATCAGGGATTCGTATCGGAGCTTCAAAGATGGACGAACGTCTCTTGAGAGTGACGGGAGTTCATGAAGTCCCTCCACGAGCAGGAATCCTGAAATTATTGAGAGAGTGCATTCTCTAAACAAGTGTGACGCACCGCTGGGGTGACGCATCAGCCAAAAAAATTTTCCGCGTTGTCATCAAACACGACAGGAATCTGTTCTATTAAGCTGAAAATAGATGGATATAACACTACAGCATAAGCACTGTCGGCGTAGTTCAGTCGGGAGAATATCTAGCTCCGAATAGAGAAGACGTGTGTTCGAATAATCACCGACAAGAAAGGGCTTTTCTTCACACTTCGGGAATAACCATAAGTCGCAAGGAGCAATGTCTGGAGAATATGAAGGTTCGCCTCTGTTGTGGAATTTGGTGTTTGGACGAAAAGGCATGAATGAGGTGAAACAAATGGGCGGGGCATAGCCATGGTACAAGGAGTTCTTTATCGCCTACGAGACGCCGCGTGACGTAAGAGACCTATGCTGTGGCAGCTGTACTACGGGGATTCTAATAAAAGTTCTGCACACTGTCCATTTTGAGAAAAGTGTGAAGTAACGGAGAAACTTGCCTTAGTGCCGTTCATTGTACTCCACTCCGCTGCTGATGACAACTTTCCAGCGGTGAGGTAAGCCCCGGATGCCCCGTAGTACGCCATCTTTGTTCAGCTGTCGTATTACTCGGGTCACGCCCAATGACAGCTCGTCCAGCGATTCGCAGCGGATGCCACGGAGACGATTTTTTAACTTTGGGAAAAAATCAAAGTTGGGTAGACTGAGATCAGGGCTGTATGGTGGGTGGGATAAAGTTTCCCAGCAATATTTCGGCAAAAGTCTCCGTACCGACGCTGTACCATGACACGATGCGTCGTCATGCAACAAAATCGCTCCGGCTTCGAACAAGTTGCGGGCGATTTTGATGAATTTTCGGTCTCAACTTTGTCCTCAGAAAGTCAAGATAATATTGTGCGTTTACATTTTGCCCTACCGGTACTCGATTAGAGACCACAACACCCTGGGCATCGTATGCAAAAATCATCACTTGCTTCATTTTGGATTGTTGCCGATGGCACTTTGAGAGGTGTGGGGAACTAGGATGCCTCCATTCCGCTAATTGTGACTTCAGTTCCGGCTCAAAATCACGGGTCAAGTCTCATCAAGTGCGACAATTCTATTCAGGAAGGTGTCGCTCTCCCTTTCGAACCTGTGGAGGTGATCTCTGTGCGATGCTCACTCTGGCTGCCCTCTGCTCGGGAGTGAGTTGATGGGGCACCCAGCGTGCGGCGATTTTTCTTTTTCCCAGTGAGTCGGTCAAAATCCGGTGAACAGACATGGTGGACAAATTTGCTTGACGAGCAATCTCCTCGACTATCAAACGGCGATTCTCTTTGAGAAGTGTTGCAACAATGGTGACAGATGTTTTGCCTATCACCGTTTGAGGTCGGTCTAAGCCGTGATCATCATCGATGCTGCTTCGGCCCTCCAGAACGCGCGATGCCCAGCGAGAAATTGTGCTTCGATTAAGAGTTCCTTCCCACAAACTTCTTGCAAGGCAGTGTAGATCTGCGTCGGGGTTTTCTCCCGCAGAGTTTCTATTTTCACGTACGAGCGCTGGTCTAACGCCGTGACTCAACCCTCCCACAAAGAATATTTAACGCTTAAAGAAAGTCAACTCTCATAGAGATAACGTAAAACAGGCGGCAACAGCGCCACCACATCTTAAGAGATAATATGCTATGCGGGAAAGTTAACATTTAGGAGCAAAACACGTTAGGGAGGACTACGGCAACGAAGCTTTTCTTTGATCCACAATAGTTTCCTTCGATCTGATGACTATTTGCTTATAGCAGTTTTTTGTTGTTGCTGTTGTCTGATATCCCGCCCATCCCTTAGTTTGATGAGAAAAATATGCGATAACAATAGTATTAATTACTATTTAAATTAAATTTCAGCAAATATTACAGTTAGGCCTAAGGATCCGTACAAAATGCAGACATTCCCTAGTATGTATTTGGCATTACTGAAAATATTTCTGAAAAACAAACAAAAGCCTTAACTAACCCAATTGGCGTAACAAAACTAACATATCCGATTTGCGAAGTGATTATGCTACCGAGAAGGTTACAATCACGTGTTATAAGTCTGAGTAGCTCGGCTGACGGTTCTTTACCCAAAGAATTGAAGTCAGCAGAAATACGCATGCGCAGTCTGCTCCGGCATCAGCCGATCAGCCTGTATGTTGGCATCTGTGCACTGCATGCTTTCCCTGAAGATCTGGCTGCGCTAGTTACTTCTCGCTGAGTCTTAACTTCTCGTTGCCTTCCATTTCCAAACCATCCCACGCCCAGGCAGCAAATGATAGCGCGTCGTTCTGACACCACTGCGTTGCTGAGAGTCTGACCTTGGCATGACGCAATCATTTTCCCGATTGCATCATCCGTGTGCACTACTTTTGTTATTTTTTTTTTTTTTTTTTTGTCCTAACACCGGCTCTCACAAGAGAGGCAAACCCCATATTCTCCAGATATGGCTCCTTGCGACTTCTGGCTGTTTCGAAAGTTGAGAATGCCTTTGAAGTGAGGAAGATTTAAAGACAAAGAGAAGATAAAGAAGACAGCAATGCAGCACCTGTTGGCTATTTCTTAAAGTAACCAAAAATGTTATGATCAGTGGACGGGCTGCTGGTAAAAGTGTGTAGTGTTAGAAAATCCCTACTTTGAAGGGAACTAGGACAGCAAGGAAACAGAATGGGTTGTTCAAGGGCTTTGTTTTGCCCTGACACTAAATCGGGCACGGTTTGATCGTAGTATATGCCTGTATCTGTCGTTTGCCATACTTATTCGTGCAGAAGTTTTCGTTTTAACTGAATCAGAGAAAAGAACATTACACTTGAAACATCACTGTCTGCTTTTGTGAAACAGCAAGATTTAATTGGAATTAGTTACGGTGTGATCAGTATTTTCCAGCGCATGCTCTCAACGTTAGGTCGGTGAGATCTGCTGACTACTCCCTGGAAAGTTTTCTCCCCTTTTGAGCAGAGAAAATAAAAGTACAAACGAGGTTCTTTCCCATTGGAAGATTTTGAAGGAATAGATTAAATTGTAGAAAGTGTGAACAACCGAAATAAACGAAAAAAAAAAAAAAAAGCTGTTAGACTTGAAACTTAGTGGCGATCCACTGAAACGGAACAGCCACAATAAGAGCAAGGGAAAGAAAAAGTGTTTCTCTTCCACCTAATTTTTTTTTTAAGTCTTAGCATACGCGTCAGCGGCTTTTATGATCGCGAACTTTAATTAAAGTTAAAACTCAAGTGACGAATGGAACAGTTTGATAAGTCAGTAATTAGAAGTTGTAATGGTTCGCTGAACCAAATGCCCTTCACGCCCACTTCGGAGGCAAAAGCAAATTCTGCAATTTTGGAAAAAGAACCGATAAGAGAAAAAATTACAAGAAAGAGAAAAAGAACGCGAGAAACAACAAATAAAAGTAAAATGGAAGCTCAGTAAAACCAGAAGACAGTAGGATCGTGATCATTTGGGGTTCATGACCTGAGTTACACAGCTGTGGCTCAGAAAGTCATGATATAAGTTCACTTCAAACAGATGTCGTTTTTTTGCCCCGTATCAGAAGCACAAAAGACATCTCATAGAAATTGGTACCTCATTAAACCGCTACAATTTATTCATCATGCTGAACTGGCGGTAAGCGAGGGTGGCAGTTTAAAGAAGTTCCTATAAGAATATGGAGAAAAATTAATTGAATAACAATATGAAGAAGACATAAAATAAACATTCGTACTTACGTATTGGATCTCTAAAACTCAGTGAGATACAGGGGAGGAACCAGAAGTTTACCTTTGGTGGGGGGAGGGAGGGGGCGTTTGTTCTGGTCTAAAAAAGAAGGATTGAAAGAGGGAATTTGGGGAAGAGTCTCTCTCTCTCTCTTTTTCTGTCTCTGTCTCTCTCTCCATACACACACACACGAAATAGCAGGGCTTCCCCTAACTGACATCACGCAGCTTTTAAAATGGTTTTGCAGAAAAAAATATGCTACATTTTTTAAATCACGAAAAAATCAGTAACTACAGATAATGTCCATTAATCTAAAAAAAGCAAAAAAAAAAAAAAAAAAAACACATAATGTTCACCGCATTTTGCCTAGTCATGTGGCTGAGCGCGGAACACGGTGTAGACTTCTTTATGAAAATCACTTAGCCGGAGACAGATGGAAATTTAATATGACCATTCGTGAAGCATGGATCTACCTAAATGTCTGTAACAGAAAATGGGTGGCCTAGTGGGCAACGTTCGTGCCTGCCACGGAAAGAACCTCATTTTTGATCCCAGGCAGGTACGAACGCTCGATCCACTAAATATCCGCCGTGCCTCGGATGGCCACGTTAAGCCGTCGGACACCGGGTACTGCCCCCCCCCCCGGTAATAAATAAGGGCGTCTTCCTCCCCCTTTCTACTTCGCTTTCGTGTCACGTTCCTATCGGGCACTCTAGCCCAAATCTCCTAGCTTCCTATTTCTAAGGGTTGTTTAAGACCTGGGGTCAGACACTCCCTTCTTAAAATCCTCTGCACATGATCATTGATCAAAAGTAAGTTTCAGTAAAGTTTCATGATACTGCTGGTTTCTCGTACAATGGGAAATTTAAGTTAAGAAAAGTTAAAGACAATGCTGAAATCAGTTTTACATATTACCAAAATATTGTTTTAACTCCTACATTTAAAGAGGAAATACCGTTCCTTTATCCCCAAAACCTTCAAAGAGTAGAACACCGCATGAGGATATGGCTACCAGTCATACTTCCAAATCTATCACTCTATTTCTTGAAAAAATGAAAAAGAGGGGGTTATCAAGTCTATGCCTTTCACTCATGTTCTTTCAAAGTTCCCTGATGTGTTACCAATGGATTACTGTGCCCTTTGGACTGCTAAAAGGAGCGCTTTCTAAACGCAGACCTAAAACAATGATTGAACTACGGAAAGCCAGAGGAGTGAAATCAAATACTACTACCAATTTTAAGAAATGCCCTGTTATCTTCGAAATCTAGATGTAGATTCATAATCCAGAAAAAGAGCTATCTGATAGAACATTTTAAAAAAGAAATAATTTTATTTTAAACATTAATTATATTCCGGGAAGATCGCTCTTAAAATGTATTAATATCCTCTGTACTTTCATAGCGTACAGCTGCCTGCTTTGCTAAGAAACGAGCTTCATGCTTTTTTACACTTTCCAACCGTAGTTTGAATAAGCGTATATGCTCCAGCTTTGTCCGTCTGTCCTTCCGCACGGTAACTCGCGTAAAAATTGTTCGATTTCGATGAAATTTTAGTATGTGATGGGGGACCACCTGAGGACGAACCCTATTGAAAATGGGCGAAATGAGGTCAAAGGTCAGGACATAGGAGCGAGATTTATTCTACAGCCATTATCCTCATAACTTGAGTAATGATTTTTAGCATGTTGGAAAGCGTGTCATAATCAATGCATTGCATGATTTTACTAACTTGTTAAATATCAAGTCTAGATAGAATACTTCAAAATAAATTTGATCCGTTTTATTCAGACGGCTTAATTTAACAGAAAAGTTTCCAACTTGAATCGTCAAATCATTCCCAAGTAATACGACGGTAATTCTTATTCAAACTATTCGCTTACTTTTTTTGCAAGGAATGATTCCGAGCTCTTTTGAAAGGAACTTCCATTTACTTCTCTTCATCAATTCATTCCTGCGCCATTCATTCTCTAACTAGCGATTCTCTCTCTGAAGTTGTAGAAATATTGCATTAAACAAAGCACACCCATTGCTCTTGATGATCAGTCAAAATCTTTATTCCCTTCCGCTCTGAATTTCCTCTGTTTCTGAAAATCAAGCTTTCTTTTTCTCTCATTTCACTCTTTCTCTGAAGCTAGAAAAAAACATTCATTCCCAAAATTTACAGTAAATTTCAACTGTTATAAAAGATTTTGCGAAAATTTGGGCATTTAATACTAAAATAACTGCATTAATTATTTACGATTTTGGCCAAGCCCGTTACTCGAACCCTGACCTATCTCGTAGCCGTCTCGGTGTCGTAGCCTGCGACACCGAGACGGCTACTTTTTTAAGCTTAGTTTAAAATTACCAGTGCCACCCGTGTTGCTCAGTAGTCTAAGCGCTGGCTGCTGATAATTGTTCCGGGTTCGAATCCTGGGGAGGCAATGATGCTGTGCTTGTTTTACGGCACTGGCTCCCTCTCCTTTCCCCAGAACCAGTGACCCTAAATTACGGAAGGCAGGCTGCGTACAACTCATCGAGTTGCTCACGGTGGTCATTTAACTTCCAACTAAAAAAATAAAACAGGTCTGTACATTATAAGCCTGTTGAATTTAAATTACATTTCATGGAAGCAAAAAGTACTGCACTTAGATGAGCAACAACGTCCAAATTATTTCTTTTCTTTACTCCTGATCAATTCCATAAAAAGTTTTATTGAAAAAAAAATGCCCTCAAATTCAGGGAGACGCATTGGAATTAATAAACAATGCAACATTGATACATACACTCATAAGAATAACTTCCGCGCTCTTATGAATTCTGGCAGCATCTTTATAAACAATTCGCATTGTGTTTCACGGCAAAACTAACACAGCCGATTTTTTTCTTTTGCAATTTATTAAAAGGCCTACTTTCACTAGGAGTACCTTTGTTACTCCCCTTGACAAAGAAAATTCCGTATTTCACAGACGCTTTTTTCCAATTACAGACATTAATCGAAAGATTGCTATTCATTCAATTTTCAGGATGCGTGTGATCGCCTTTCGCGAAAACCGTCGTTAGGAAACAATGGAGAGATCACAATGCCCATGTTCAAATATAGATCTCGTAACAAAACTGAGGTCGTACTGCTCATTCTCAAGTAGTTCAGTGAAGTTCACTGTTATATAAAGCGCTGTTTCCAAACGAACATGCACCTGTACTGTCAGCGTCTCAAGTAAACTGGTGGATCTACTTAAAACAAAGCATCTTATGGTGTTAAGCCTCAATTATAATGGTGTCGCATTATTACCGAAAATCAAGACGTGAAATAAGGAATATCCGAACTGGTGAAATATTAATTGAACTCTGCATTGAGAATAGTTTGTGTTTATCTAATACGTCTTTCAACCACCAGTATGTCTACACATATACTTGGGAAAATCGTACTCTTAGTCAAAAGAGTGTGATAGATTTTGTTGTCTATGATCAGCGTCTGAAACACTTAGTTGTTGACACTCGTGTGATGAGAGGTGCGGATGTTGACTCTGATCATTACTTGGTAGTGTCACGAGTGAAACTGAATGTTGGTTGGAGGAAACGGAATAGGATGAGGCCTAGGATGGAAAGAATAAAGGTTGAAAGGCTCCCTGAAGATCATCAGTGTCATTCTGACTTACTCAGAGAAGAAGGGGACTCCCCTCAACAAAAAGAAATAAGGGAAGAAAGTCGGATCCCGCCGGACACTGGTGAGGACCCCCTTCACGAGAGACGAAGTGGAGAATGCCCTCTCCAGTCTAAACACGGGCAAAGCACCAGGCAAGGATGGGTTCGACCTCAGCATAGTCAGAGAAATCTACTATGCAAATCCCGGGTATTTTGTGGCGCTCCTAAACGAATGCCTCGGGAGGAATCTTCCCAGACTTGTGGAAAACAGCGGTGCTAGTTCTTTTCAACAAGACCGGAAAGAACAAAAATGATCCCGCAGCCTATAGGCCCATCTGCCTCCTCTCGGCGTGGAGCAAGGTGCTGGATAAGCTCATAACGAACAGAGCGCTTGGCTTTCTCATGGAGCAGGGAAAGCTAAACAGGAACCAATTTGGTATCCTTCCGGGGCGTTGCGCAACGCAGGCAATTCGCAGCCTCCGAGAGAGGGCAGAGAGGAACAAAGCGGAGGGCTCCATACCTGCTTCATCTCACTAGACGTGAGGGGGGCATTCAACAGTGTCTGGTGGCCAATGGTTTTAACCAGACTTAAAGAACTTGGCTGTCCAAGAAACCTGTTCAAACTGATCAGCAGCTACCTGTCTGATAGAAGAGTCGAGTTCGAAGCGGGGAATGGGCAATCCTCGCGTTCGTACCATAGAGGGTGTCCGCAGGGATCCAACTCCGGGCCGCTCTGGTGGAATATAGTTGCTGATTCAGCCCTGAACCTAGACCTGGGGCCCGCAGTGGAGATTCAAGCCTATGCGGACGATTTCGTTCTCGTGGTCTCCGCCTCAGGGAGACACGTGATCGAAAGAGAAGCACATAGGGCCTTGGATGTGCTAGAAAATTGGAGCAGAGAAAGCAAACTGTGCTTCGCTCCTGAGAAAACCACTCTGCTAGCAATAGCTAAGAGAGGAGTAATGAAAACACCACCCCAGTGCAGATTCCAAGGGTGCACTATCAAGGCGGTGCGTGAAATGAAATACTTGGGTGTGGTCCTGGATCAGAGTCTATCAGGGCTGCCACACCTGAGGCACCTTAGAACAAGGTGCACGATGATTCTCAATAGATTGAATGGCATGAGGTTAACGGGCAAAACCAAGAAGGCCATCTATCAGAGAGGAATTGAAAGAATTCTGACGTATGCAAGTGGGGCATGGTGGAATCCCACAGTCAGAATGAAGAAGGGGATAAACCAAATCCAAAGGTTGGCCCTACTAGGGATAACCGGTTGTTTTCGCACAACGTCGACCCTAGCACTCCAAGTGCTGGCGGGGTGCGAGCCAGCAGACCTAGTAGTGGAAAGGGAGGCAGCAATGCACTGCCTAAGGTCAGGCGAGGACGCCTACCTTCTCGGTGCGCCGCATCGAGCCTCCGACATGGAGATGGAAAGCGTGGACTGGCAGATCCACCCTGCCGAGGAAATTTGCCCACCGTGGGACAAGGAGAAACCCACGGGAGTTGGGCATGAGCTGTTCACGGACGGCTCAAAGTTGAAGGGACAAGTGGGGGCAGGCTTCTGTGCGTTCTCGGACGGGAACGAAGCCACTGCAGGAAGCGTGAAATTATCGCAGAACGCTTCTGTCTTCCAGGCAGAACTTCTGGCGATAGAGATGGCACTCACCTGGGCACTCCCCAGGCGTAGTGAAGAAAGAATAAAACTCTACTCGGACAGTGAGGCAGCACTGCAGGCTCTGAGTAGATTCAGGGGAAGAAACCCCATCGTCCAGAGGATCAAAACCCTCTTGAGGGCAGAGGGAGATGGGGCAGTTAGTTTCCACTGGGTACGAAGCCATGTCGGAATCCTAGGAAACGAAAGGGCAGATCAGCTGGCGAAGGCAGCCACGCTGAAAGAGACGGTCGACGTGCAATGCAGAACGCCGCGAAGGTGTACTCGCGCAGCATTAGCACGTCGGACCATGACCGAATGGCAGGTCAGATGGGACACGGGAGAGACAGGGCGGAAGACACACAGAGTGTTTCCGAAGGTCTCGACCAAACGAGCACAGACAAATAAGTTCCTGAATCAAGTACTCAGTGGCCATGGCATCAGCCCTGAATACCTAGGCAGATTTGCCATCAGGAACTGCACTTGTCCCTGTGGAAAGAGAACGGCAAGCATAGAACACTGCGTACTTGAATGCAGTGACTTCGCCGAATGGAGAAACACACTGATCCCAGGTGTGCAAAGAACGCGAAGATTGGATCTGCTCATCCAATCTTCCGTTAACAGGAGGGGGATAATAGCCTTTGTAGAAAGGCTAACCCTCCAGCAACATACCATCTTCCCCAATCAAACGGGGACCGAAACGCAGGAGGTGAACGTGCACACCGAAAGCGATTCGGAAGATGAATGAGGGTAGAAGTCTGTGGGAAAGCAGACGAAGAGACCACCAATGTAAATATTCTGTAAATAAATTTTTTGCTATCTCTTGATGTTGTAAGTCCTAAGCATGAGGACAGTGTATACATGTGTGTAGATGTTTTGAAAAAGAAAATAAAGGGAAATTATTCCCCAAAAAAAGTTCGAGGGCAAGGAATCTTCCAGTCAACGATAAAGTAAGAAACGACCTATCCCGCCAGACAGAGCGGGAACCCAGACAAGGTATACTAGGTCGCTTGCCAGCACGTCACCACGGGCTGGTCTCTGGGCCATTGGGGTGGCCAGGGTCCGAACCGGCGTCTCAAGGCAGGATAATTGTCGCAACATGTCAAAATAACATCCAAGGTGCTCAATAAGTCCCCGTGGAGCCAAGACAGATTGGCGGAACGGGACAATGAAATCAGTATATTACTCAGAGAACGACTGAAGGAGCTTGTGACGTACCTGCCAGCAGGACGCACATGACATAAAGGCAGATAGGAATCAGAATACATGTCTGCGTAGCTCAGTTGGTAGAGCTGCTTGTTCCGGAATAAGCGTACTCGGGTTCGAATCCCGGCGTAGACCAAAAATGACGGAGAAAATTCACTTCGTTATAATGGCGCCCGAACTACCCGGATGACCCGACCGTTCAAAATCTCGCATTGGTGTGATGTTATTTCCACACCGCGAGATAGGAAAAAATCAGAGAATTCCTTCTCCAGTGCTTCGAAAAATAAATGTGTGTGACGTTGCATTCCACACACCAGTTTGACTGGGAGTTCTCAAGTGCACGTTCTTCAGTGGTTGTCTGCCTGCAACAATTCATGGTCACGGCTGATCCGTGGGCCATGCCCCCGGCCCTCTTTCGGGGGGAGGGAGATGTGACGTACCTGCCAGCAGGACGCACATGACATAAAGGCAGATAGGAATCAGAATACATGTCTGCGTAGCTCAGTTGGTAGAGCTGCTTGTTCCGGAATAAGCGTACTCGAGTTCGAATCCCGGCGTAGACCAAAAATGACGGAGAAAATTCACTTCGTTATAAGCTGAAGTCTTGTGAAAGGGATGCAGAAAAGAAGTGGGAATGTTTTAAGAACTGTGTTGCTACTGCTGCTGAAGAGGTCTGTGGTACCACAATAGTGGGTAGCAATAGAGGTGATGCTTGATGGAGTAGTGAGATTGAAGAGGCAGTAAAGAGAAAGAAGGAAGCCTATTTGGGGATGTTGCAAGGTAGAGTTTCTGTGGATGAATATCGCTGTAAGAAGTGTAAAGCAGCTAAGCTGGTTCACCAGAGTAAGGCAAAAGATAGGAAGGAGAAGGTGGAAAGGCATGAATTGGCTTTTTGGAAAGATAGGAAGACTTTCTGGAAGTACATGAGACTAAGGAAAAATAGGGGAAACGAAGTTGTAAGTTGTGTGAAGAATAAGATGGGGAAAATGATATTGGATCCCGATGAGTTAAGTGAAAGATGGGGTGAATACTTCTGTGAGTTATTAGATCGAGAAAACAAAGGTGATTCTGAGGCAAAAGCAGATGATGTCACAGTGAAGGATAGAAACACCGGAGGGATCTCAAAAGAAGAGATGTGTAAAGCTCTAAAATCCATTCAGAATAATAAGCCTCCGGGAGTTGATAGCATAACTACCGAGATGTTGAAATATGGTGGTGACTCTATAGTTGACTGGTTAACTAAAATTTTCCAGTTGTGCTGGGAGTTAGGAATGGTCCCTCGGGATTGAAAGGATGCTAACAGTGTTTCCTTGTACACGTTTAAGGGAAAATGTGATCAGTCTGACTGCAAGAACTATCGTGGTATTAGCTTATACTGAGTGAGACAGCGAAAGTGTTTGGTAAGGTCGTTTTTGAAAAAGTACGGGGTCTTACATCAAAGAAAGCGTGGGATGTTCAGAATGGTTTTATGCCTGCTGAAGGCTGCACTAATCAAAATTTTGCATTACGCACGATGATTGAAAAGTATCTGGCTCTTGGTAAGAAAGTTTTTGCTGCCGTCATAGATTTAGAGAAAGCTAACAACCGAGTAAATAGGACACTTTTGTGGAAGGTATTGAATGAATATGGCGTTAGTGGGAATCTACTTAGTAGTGTAAAAGCCATGTATGCTGGCAATACAGCTTGTGTACGAGTAAATAGTGTTTTACCAAAACGGTTTTCTATTGGTGCAGGAGTCAGGCAAGGTTGTGTAATGTCCCCATGGCTGTTTAATATATTTATGGATGCGAGCATGCGTGATGCCAAAATAGATAATACTAGTTTATGTTTTGGGGATATCCGTGTGTGCAGATTGCTGTATGCTGATGACACTGTCCTGTTGTCAGAGAGTAAAAGTGAGTTGCAGAGTATGTTGTCCCGGATGTACGAAGTTTGCATGAAATTCAAACTGAGTATAAATAAGGGAAAAACCAAAATTATGGTTCTTGAGAGAGGAACTGGTAGCACTGAATGGAATATAAGTCTAAATGGCCCAGTGATTGACCAGGTGAATGAGTTTGTGTATTTATGACGCATGTTTGACAGAGCGAACAAATTGGATGGTGAAATTAGTAGGCGAGTGAGTTCTTCATTGAAAGTCATGGCTGCTTTGGGAGGTTTTCACAGGAATGATGGCTTCTCAAGAGAGTCCCGCATGGTTGTGTATGAAAGTGTAATTGTTCCTAATGTGGTGTATTCCAGTGAAACCTGGGCACTGCAAAAGAAACACAGGAATCGTTTGTGTGCTGGGGAAATGCGTTGCTTACGGATGGTTTGTGGCAAGACACGTTCTGATTGTGTGAGGAATGAAGATGTGTTGCAGTTGTGTAATGTGAAGCAAAATGTTGTCAGCAAGGTGGAGACAAATATGCTTCTGTGGTTTGGCCATGTTGAAAGAATGGGTGATGAGATGCTTACTAAGAAAATCTTTTTAGCCCAAGTGGTAGGAAGGAAAGGCAGAGGAAGGCCAAGGAAGTCATGGGAGGATCAGATTCAGGAATGTCTGCATGAGAAAAAGATTATGAGCATGAAGTATAGACGATCTTGTGTACGGTGTGTGATGGATGTCTGAAAATGGAAAAGTTTGATACGGCAACAGTAAGTAAAAATTATCTGGTAGTTCGTATTTATTTGTGGAGCTAACCTCTAAATCTCACAGAACGGCTCAGTGATGATGATGATGATGATGATGGAACTTAAAAATTTTGAATTTTCTAATTGTTTTACTATGATTTCAAATGCGTTTATTTAAGGATGATGACAAAGAACTTCAGCGCAATGAATGCGATATTTTACCAAACAATTCAGTATGTGTGTCTTCTCGCAAAACGGTCCAACAGGGCAACCGTCAACAAACACGAAGGAATAGGCACCAAGATGACTCAAGTAGTGTGGACCGCCCCGGTGGCGCAGTGGTCTAAGCGATGGTCTCTGATCATTCGTCCGAAAGAGGTCCGGGTTAGAATCCCGGTGAGGCATGGATGTTGTGTCTGTCTTAAAGCACTAGCCCTCTCTTTTCCCTGGAGCCAGTGTCCCTAAATTGGGGATGGGCGACTGCTTATAGCCCATGAGTTGCTCGCGGTGGTCGTTAAAGCTCCAACAACAACAAAAAAATTGTGGTCTTTTAAATAATCGCTCGGTGAGTGTGTCCTATATCAAACATTGCTTTCCGATTGCCTCTCTTGGTGAAACCTTATCAAATGGCGCGTCCTTTGATAAACGCCCAAAATGACCTCCCCCAGTGAATACGTCTTTCCATAAAGACCGCGCAATGAGAACACCCTTTCGAATAAAACACACAAATTAAAAAAAAAAAAAAGAAATTATAATTAAACCATGGCTCTAAGAACTCATCCTGCGACAGAAACTACAGACTGCCTGCTTGCTTCCTTTAGTAAAAATGCTTCAGACGGTGCGTCCTTTGACAAAACGACCCAGTGAATATATCCTACCATTAAGGCTGTACAACGAGTATGTACACTTTCATGGTAGGACCAGAGGTGGAAACTGGTCGCGGGTCAGCGAGTCAACCGGTCGACAATTTCAACACTTGTTACAACACTGCAATGGTGCCCAGAACGTCGCGCATGGAGGAGCGAATCCCGCTTCAGTTTGCAGCACCATGATGAATTAGTCCGTGTCTGGCGGTGACCGGCTGAGTGAGTCCTGCATTATGCTGTGCCATGCAGGTCCGGCACCCAGCGTTATGGTATGGGGTGCCATTGGATTCCACTCTCGCACGCACCTCGTGCGCATCATCGGTACGTTGGCGAGCCATCGTTACATCACTGAGGTGTTAGAGCCCGTTTTTGTACCATATCTTCAGGGATTGTCTGATGCAATTTATCAACGGAATAATGCCCGCACCGTATGTGGCACGCAACTTCCAAGACTACCTGGATCGCCACCATGTGTCACATCTTCCGTGGCCTGCGTGGTCCCCGGATATGTCGCCTATTGAACACGTGTGGTCCATGATCGCCTGACGACTGGCACGCCAGCTACCATCCCCGGCTACAACAGAGGAACTATGACATCGTATCGAAGCTGCGTGGAAGGACATTCTCCAAACACACATCGAACATATCTTCCTCTCGATACCGGGCCATGATGCAGCTGTAATTGCCGCCCATGGTGACTACAATAGATACAAATTGTTAAGCGTTCCCCTCGTCTCACCGTGTTGTATTTGTAATCGATTCACCCTTGTATCATCTACTTTCTGTACAATAAATATGGCTTTGATATAGCTTGTCTTTCGTGGAGTTGCGCTTTTAATCGGCAGTAGTGAGTGTAAGTAAAATTGGCTTAGGTGAGGTAAGGATCCGTTGGACCTACACCTGGCTTGCCACTAATCCTGTTTTAAGTTGTACGTGTGCGGTTTATACTTTTTTGTTTCTTGAATTTGAAGTTTAACGACCACTGCAAGCTGCTCGATTGACTATATACAGGGTTGACTGACTTTCTGATCAGTGGCGTAATTACCCGCCCCCCACCCCGCAACTGCGGGGGTTGGGGGCATGTAACGAAGGGGCGTACTGCAACTGCCAGTTATAGTTTTATGAAAAAATTTGAACATGCACAATAATGAATCGAAAGATTTGCTTTACGATGCATTTAGCTCTGCCTAAATAAATAAAATGCCTAGTTTCACTTTTGAAACACTGAATGCCCTGCAGATTGAAAATGTTCAGCTCATTGACTTCGGGTTGTAATACGATCGCTCTCCAATCGCCCTCTCTCTGTGCTGCTGAGGAAAAGCGCGAGGCCACAGCGGGATTCCCCGTGGAGGATGTAGGAAAGCAGTCAATTACCTAGTATTACGTGGACGACAGGCGTCCACATTTATTCACAGCAGCTGCAGATCTGCCGTGTGTAAGAGGGTGATTTCAACAAGTGATTTATTTTAGTTTTGGTCAAAGCAATTACACGTATTGTCAAATCTATTACTTAAAAAGTTAAAACTACAGAGCTCGAGGTAAAACCATTACTTTTGCAGACACTCTCCCCCTGACTTCCCAACCCCCCTACCCAACCATCACACACACACACCACGAAAAGTGCATCCTCCGTAGTGTTCGAAATCCTGGGAAAATTACTGTGCTTAGGGGTGCTGAAGTGAATCTTGCGAGGGGGCACATCCGGTGCCAGTTACGCCACTGTTTCTGATACAAAAAATCCTGGGATAAGTTTAAGAATAAAGGATTTGCAGATTGTTTTTTCAGTATATAAAAATGGCTTTTTAAATATATTTTAAATAAAAGCCTCAGACACATTTTACATGAATAACATTTACTTGTATTGAATTAATTATGAAACTTCATATTTCTATTTAAGTTTGTTACATTGGAGAACAAACTGGAACAGTTCTAATGAAAATATAAATTTTTGTCATCATGAAATTGACTATGTATAGCTCCAATTGAAATTAAATTTTATGTTTAATTTACACTCAGTAACAGTTTCTTTGGATTTCCATGTTACGAAAATTATGGTATGTACCCAGCAAAAACACAAGTGCTGGGAAACTGCTGGCCACCAGTTGGCAGTGATGGGTCACTGCTGGATGAAATCTGCCGCTCACGGCCCGGTAATGATCCGTTGGTGGCAGTGCTATCATTTGGCGAGTCACTGATGGCCCTGCAGCATCGCCGTGAATTGTGGGCCTCTAAGCAGGTGCCACTAGTGGCCCGTTGCTGGCAATCAATGCAACCCGAACAGCAGGTGGAGGCATCGGGACTGCGCATGCGCAGAAGCAACACTTGCTGTGTCTTTCATGGTACCAGTTAGTGGAAGACGACACTATCACCATCGTGTTATTTTAGTGGATGTTAAGAAAAAAAAATCCATATAATAGAGAGGCCAATTAATTTCCTAATGAAATTTTACGTCGACGAAGATATCAGATTAAGCCGTGAAATACTAGATTACAGCCATGAATAACAAGAAAAAATTTGAAACCGCTTGAAACAAATGTCCTGGAAAACCATTATAACAACGTTTGTTGAAAAAAAAAAAAAAAAAGAATTTACGCGTACAAAATTTATTAATTATTTGAAAGAAAAAAAAAGCAACGCTATGTGGTGTACTCATCCATGGGTTGAATACACAAGACTGGGAGGAATTCGCTTCTAAAATAACGAGAAGTAAAATAAAGTATTTTTCCTCTTTAAAACAAATGTAGCTTCGAACAACGGAAAGGAAAGACACAACGTTAAAAATGTAACAGAATGTGACATGAACCCGGGTAAATATATATTTATTCAGCAATTTCTTTTCAAGACGACAAGGACAGTACAAAACTTTGGAAAGCGACTCTAAGTATGTACACTCCTTGAAAATAAGTGAAGTTTCCTTAAGGTATCGTTACGTTGAAAAATTAATTTCTGAATTATATAAAACTGACTTTTATGAAAAATACCTCGCAATATTGTAAAATGAAAGAGGGAAGCATTCGATTACACATTGCATACGAAACAGACAGCTTCAAGCATACACTCGATCGTGGCGAATTAGTCCGGTCGGTAGAAAGCTCAGCTACCACGCCAACGACCCTGGTTCACATGCAAGCGGGCGTTTTTACGGTCTGTTGAGAAAATTTCCCCAGCGCAGTGCCATAATTCACAAGTTTCGTAAAGGTAGAAAAAAAATGTAGCTTTGGGAAACTGCGGTTATCCTAGTTTTTTTTTTTTTTTTTATTATTATGGCTACTACTGGAAAATTGGCGGACAAGATTCGGCAAACCACCAGTTACGTCACGTGGTTGCCGGCTGCCACTACCGGCAAACTAGCGGACCACATTAGGCTAGCCATCATTTCTGGCACGTGCTGCAGGGCCACTGAAGGGCCACTTGTGGCAGCTACTGCCTGTGATGGACAACTGATGGCCCTGTTGTGGCATATGACAACTGATGGGGAGCCAACTGTTGGCCTGAACTGCTGGCCCTTCTGTTGGCCGCCCGGACATTTTATTGACGGTTCGGCAGCGGCAACATAGTGCTGGGCCAGCAAGACTGTTTTTGCTGGGTAGTAATAAGGCATTTTTTTCTTCACAGATTTGCTTATTTTCGCTCTTGGAAACGAAAACCCGCAATTACACTCTCCACTGCGAGTTCTGTCAGACAGCATGCATTCCAGCTGTTGCTGCCAATTCACCAATACTAAGAAAGCAAAAATGCTTCCGAAGAAAACAGGTAAAATTTATAAAATTTGCAAATGTCAAAATGCCAGGTAAATCTTTGCTTTAACTAAAGTCATAATAGTTCACTTCTACCTGTAAAGAAATGACTAGGCCTCTTTGTTTTTGTTTTTTTTTGTTTTTTGTTTTTTTAACAGAAATGGCCAAGCCTTTGTTAAGGGGATTTTGGAGATTTCAAAGCATTTTGATATTAATTCATTTTCATGTAAGAGCGAGTTGGAAGACTCTATATAAGGCGACCACAGTAATTAGACTTGTAATAATGTGTTTCTCCGGGAATCGTTCTTTGCGTGGAGGAGTCGTTTTAGAAAGCTTTAAGTGCCTAAATCGTTTTATTAGCCTACGCTAAGTAAGAAAAAGAGTAGGAAACAAAACTAAGTATCGAACTAAGAGATCCAAGTAGTAATTTTGTTAGATAATTTCACAAGACAATCCAAGTACTGAAATTAGATAGTAAAAAAGTTTCGTGAAGTACAATTCTTTCGTGGCACTTGTTCACAAATGGATCCGCTAAATCACCTTTGTAGAATTCACGTAGTTCTGTTGTGAATACTTCCCGTTCTGTTTGTTATTTTTTTTAAATTGTTTAAACCACTTCTGGTTTTCTTTTTTGCCGCCCCGAAATTATGCCACCTTGGGCTGTGTTGCTTTCCTAAGTCCATTAGCAAATACGGTTCTGGCTTGTGGCGTAGCGTGAATTTTAGGGGCTCCAACCCCGCAAAATATCTTCAAAGCCTTATGTAAAAAACCGAACCCAAAACGCGAAGGAAGAGTCCCGTTAAAGTTAACCTTTTGTCTAAAAAAAAAAACAAAAAAACCTGGTTGTTCAAAAAAAAGGCCTAATCTAGCAACCCCGACTATATACAGTCGGCCGTCCCTAGTTTGGGACCACTGGTTCCGGGGAAGGGAGATATTAAGGCCGTAAGACAATTGATACAGGGATTAATTGGCCAGGATTCGAACCCGGACCAATCTCGGACGAATTATCAGAAGCCACTGCCTAGAAACTGCGCCACCATTACAGCTTTTGTATTTTTCACGTTTCATTGTAAAAATTTTAAATTAATAATACAAATATTAAAAAAAAACGGGAATGGAAAGGCATAAATTGGTGATATAATATCAATGAAAGAACTGAGGCTGAAATTCAGATCTGCCGCCCCGGTGGCGCAGTGGTCTAAGAGCTGGCTTATGGTGAAGGGTTCGAATCCCGGTGAGGCATGGATGTTGTGTTTATCTTACGACACTGGCCCTCTCCCTTCCCTGGAACCAGTGGCTTTAAATTAGGGACGGACGACTGCTTATAGCTCATTGAGTTGCTCACGGTGGTCGTTAAACCCCAATAGAAAAAAGTTCAGATCTGTAAAATCAAGAAATTTCTCTGAATAAAAAAATAATCTCACTAAAAGATTAAGTGAGCCTCTAAAAAATGAGGATATGGAAGTTTATTCAAGAGACGGAAGGTCAACTATAAAGACCTCGTGCTTGCCTTTTTATGTAACTCAAGTATCTTTTGCTGTGCATGCATTCAACTCATGAAGCAATTACTCGATATTGACTTCGCTGGTTAAATCGAATGGCAATTCTTTTTATACCTAGGCTACTATTAAAACCATAGATCGGAGACCATTGGCATAAGGGAAACAATCAGCTGGGCACTTTGTCCGCAGTAAAAGTTCAAGGGTTCAAGGTAAGAATGGCAAAAGATAAAGTGCTGGTGTCCACCATCTGTTCTGTCGTCTACTCTGTTGCTGCGGCTGCAAAGGTACGTACGTTTGTGTGTGTGTGTGTGTGTGTGTGTGTGTAATTGGGGTCTTCCCGTTGTCTCTCAAAGGCACAGGATAGATTGGCATCAGGACGGGAAGTGGGGACGGTTTCCTGTAACAACCTTCATTCCCACCACACACACGCACTGCCATACACTGATGAGGAAAGGGGAGGGAGGGAAGGGACAGTGACTTACTTGAAGGTACTTTGTTGTTGTTGTTGTTGATGATGATGACGATGATGCATTGGTAATGACAAGAAAAGATCCGTAAGGTGGCGTGCTGCTTCTGGTTTGACGGATTAAAATGGCTTAGAGGCAGTTGACCAACAGCCATAAAAACTTAGTGAGCTTTGATGCGCTTCTGATTTCTTCTTTTAACCACGCTTCTTTCCGTTTGCCTTGAATTTATCCAGGTAACGAATTCAAAGAGCAGTTGTTTCCGACGGAACCATGGAGAACTTGCTAAAGTTCTGAATGAATTGCCGCTCTCGAAATCAAAGACAAACTTTCAGTTTTGAGTTGAATAAGAACTAGGATAGTAGCTTGGGGGACGTGTCCTTCTCTGAAAAAATTTTAGCTTCTCCTATGAAAAAATCAGCAAACATATAATTCGCACATACCATATTTTTAAAAAAATAATTAGCAAAAATAATTTAATATCACGCTTAAAGCGCTATATATCGGTTTGACTGAGAGAAAAAGCTCGTAAATCAACTGATAAAAATTATGTTCGCCGAGTTATCAACGACCGTTCCATAAAAACTGAGAGTAAAATCACATAAAATGAAGAAATATAGGTACAGCAAAATATATGTTAACCTTTCTCAAAGTATCTTCCCTCGAATGATATCCAACGGTCCCATCGTTCAGTGCACTTTTCAAAGCATGTGGTGAAGGCATTTTGTGGAAGCTGCTCTAGCGACCCCTGTACAGCTTGAATAATGTCAGCATCTGTGTTGAATGTTGCGCCGCGGAACTTCTCCTTCATTGTTGGAAACAACCAGAAATCGCAAGGAGCGAAGTCAGGACTGCAGGCAGGCTGTGGCATGATTTCAACACTGCATTTCGTAAGAAACTGTTGAACCAAAGCAGCCACATGCGGGCGGACGTTATCATGGAGTAGGATTCACTTGCCCACCAGTTCCGGTCGTTTAATCGATATGTATCGTCGCAGACGCTTCAAGACTGAAATGTAATACTCAGCATTGACAGTAATTTGCGAGGAACGGCATGCTGGCAGACTACATCTTTATGATCAAAGAAAATTATCATCATCACCTTCCCAGATGATTCGGTTTGGCGGATTTTTTCGGAGGAGGCGAGCCTGCGTGTTTTCAGACATTCGTTGTGCTCTTCGTGAGGGGGTCGAAATAGTGGACCCATGTTTCATCGCCAGTTATTAGTGTTATGGTGAAAAGGTTTGCTTTAATGTTTACGTAATTTCTCTAGCAACCCTTAAAGCAAACCTTCTCAGCATAACATTACTGCGTATAGAAAGTTTGGATCCTTTACAATTATTTGTTTCCACTCATGACGCACCTGAACTATGGCTAACAATTGTTCTCTCGTCAGGTGATGAGGTACCTATCTGGAACACACATGACGAAGCAGTAATTTGTCGCGTAGAATGCTGAATGACGACGTTTTTGAAATATTAGTTGACGCCGTTATGTCTTCAGAGATCATTCGTCGATGTTCTTGCAGGATTGCCCAAACAGTGTTAACAATGCGCTCCGTAACAGCACTTTTAGGTCGACCATACCTAGGAACGAGCTCTGCCGAGAAATGCCCACTTTTTGAAATCATGGTGCCATCTAAAAATTGTTGACACACCCAAACATTTATGCATCTTTGTAAGCTTTTTTCATTAAATCGACTGCTTCTGGAGCTATTTTACCCAAACGATAGCAAAATTTTATCCCACAACACATTTCACTTCTTAACTCTGAATCACTCACCTCCATAGCTGTATGGCGAAATGCAGACAGAACTGCGCAATAACAAAACCAGAGTCGTCTGCCACGGCAAATAACTGTTGCCATAGATACTTCCCTAATTCAGTTAGTCGCCTACGTGGTTATTTTTCGCCTTCGAACTGTTGCCAACTCAAAAAAAAAAAAAATATGTTCAGTTTTTATGGAACGGCCTTTGCAAAACAGCGAACTATTTTTACAGAAGCTTGTTTAAGAGACAAGAATGCAGTTCTCAGATCAATTTATCGCTCTGACTTACATGATAAACTGCTGCAATCGTACACCGTATACTCGTCCATTTTTCCCCCGCACACCTTATGATCACCCATTTTTTTTTTTTTTTTTTTTTTTTGATTGGAGGTTTAACGACCACCGTGAGCAACTCAAATGGGCTATAAGCAGTCGCCCGTCCCTAATTTTGGGTCACTGGTTCCAGAGAAGGGAGAGAGCCAGTGCCGTAAGACAAACACAACATCCATGCCTGACCGGGATTCGAACCCGGACCCTTACGGACGCACCCATTTTTGAAATGCTTTGCATTTAATGAGGTCCGCCGCAAACGTTTATGTACAAATAAATGTCGACACGAAAACGTAAAAATTCAAAGCAAAGGAACTCCAACATAGAAAAGCAAGTGAAATGTTTCAAGCTGTGTCGCACTACACAATGGGAAAGCGATATATGTAATGGATATAATTTCATGTAGTTATGGAGTGAAAGCAGTAGAATCTACATCAATGATGCATTCAGGCATCTTTTCGGGGATGCTTAGCCCCCCGAAAATCCTTGAATGCCCCCCCCCCGTAGGTTTTTGGGCGATCTCCCCTTATATTTAGTGTAATTGTCGTCGTTTGTAGTTGAATATTGGAGAAATCAATATGAAAAACTTAAGAAAATGAGGGAAAATATTGTAATAATAATAATAAAAAACATCCACGAGGACTTCATTCTGAAATTTCTATTATCCTTCGATAAAACATTATACAGTCTTTGCTGAAGGGGCAGTTTTTCAAGCACTGACAACTTGAATTACTTCCGCAATAAAAACCTAATTCCACAGAGTAGAGGTGTCTGTGCAGCAATACATCATCATATTTTGGAAGCTAGCATTCATCTTTATTTCAGTCTTATGGATGCCGACTTTTATAAACAACAAAATATTCAATACAACAAAGCTATTGGGTTGTCGGAAAAGTCATGACGTATTTTGGCACCCGATGGCGGTTGGGCGGTTTTCGAAGTACTGGAGGCATGCGCAGCTCTGTTATCGCTATGGCATTCGACAGGTGCCTGTTCTAGCTGCTGTCTTAAAGGAATATTGAGCGATTTGGTTGATTTGACATCAAGTTGAAGATGGAAGACCAAACTGTGCATTTTCGCCATATTTTACTGTTTTACTTCCGTAAAGGGATGAACGCGCGTCAAGCTTGTGAAACATTGCGTAAAGTGTACGGTGATAATGCTCTACAAGAACGTCAGTGCCAGTGGTGGTTCGCAAAATTCCGTGCTGGTGATTTTGACCTCAACAATGCTCCTTGGTCGGGGAGGCCCACCGAGGTTGATGACGACCAAATGAAGGCACTCATCGAGTCAAACCCACGTTACACGACACGAGAGATTGCAGACACATTGCACATCCATCATTCAAGCGTTCATGACCACCTGAAGAAGCTGGGATACGTAAGCAAGCTCGATGTGTGGGTTCTTCATGAACTCAAAGAAGCTCAATTGACGGCGCGTATAAACATCTCCGATATGCTCATTAAACGTGAGGAAAACGATCCTTTTTTGAAGCGACTGATAACTGGTGACGAAAAGTGGATTGTGTACAACAATGTACTGCGCAAACGGTCTTGGTCCCGATGTGCTGCTTCGCCTCAAACGACATTCAAAGCAGACATTCATCAGCGGAAGATTCTGGTCTCAGTGTGGTGCGATTTTAAAGGTGTCATGTTTTTCGAGCTCTTACCACGGAACCAAACAATCAATTTGAATGTGTACTGTCGGCAATTGGACAGTTTGAACGAATCCATCATTCAGAAACGTCCAGAGCTCGTTCATCGTAAAAGGTGTTGTGTTCCATCACTACAACGCGAGACCACACACAAGTTTGATCACCCGCCAAAAATTATTGGAGCTTGGGTGGGATGTGTTGCCACACCCAGCATACTCGTCTGACCTTGCGCCGTCAGAGTTCCACTTGTTTTTCTCTCTTCAACAGTCCTTGCGTGGTATAACGTTCAATTCAGATGAGGCTGTAAACCAGCACCTTGTACAGTTTTTCGCCACGAAAGACAGGTCCTTCTATGAACGAGGCATTCTGCAGCTCACTGAAAGATGGCAAAAGGCTATCCAACAAAACGGGCATTATATCATTGATTGATCTTTGTTCTTTCTATCAATAAATGACCTTTGCAAAACATGACTAAAATATGTCATGACTTTTCCGACAACCCAATATACTATATTTTCTACTCTATACTTTTCAATACAGCAAAATATTTTCTACCTAATTTTTAACAATAGGAATTTAGGAATTTATTAGAAATTGTTCCCATAATAAAAGGGCTTCTTTCTGGCGGTAAGTGGTTTACATTCTACGAAAAAAAAAAATCCAGGCACTTTGAACTAGCATTCAAACGTTTAGTTAGCTTTTGCTGTTTTTACTATTATGTGCTAATAATCTAAATAAACTAAAGGGGCTGAACCCAAATGGCAGGGAAATGGTTTACACCATACGTTTTCAGGTAACACTGTAATGACCCCACTCCGAAGAAACTGAAGAGACCGCTCGCTACTGGGTACTAGATGGCTGCGTCGTCCCAAGCGTATGAATCCTTTCAGCACTCACAATCAGAAATATCTGGTCCCACTTCGCAACCTTCCGCCCCCGTCACATACACCCTTCCTCTTTTTGCTCTTCATCTACATGATTCTCAAAGCAACACAAGTATCTGTGTGTAACGCCTCAGCTTAGCGATAGTAGTGAAGTCTATGCTATTTGTTAGAGTTTCAGGAAATATGCGACCCTAGTTTTGCCCAGCTGTGATAACAAATCCTATAGCTAAATCAGGGAAGCAATAAACTTGAATATTCTGCCATAGAGATTATCTCTATGAGTAGCCTCATAGCCTAGTTTCTAGTACAGAATTATTTTTTTTTTCATGCGATTTGTATTCAAGCAAAATTGTTATTTTCATGTTAAGACTGAAGGAAAATACTTAAAATTTTCGACGAAAAAAAAATAATGTACTCAAATGCCTCTAAAATGGACAGGCCTCCCGCAGTTGAATTCCCTGCAGGAGCAGTGCTACGCCACTGGCTATGGCTCCAGAAGATATTTCATGACGACGCTGTATGATTCTGAAACTGCGTAAATTGTGCATGCACACAATTTCAGACCCAGAGTTCGGTTTTTAAGAAAATAGAAAGTACTATCTACAGAGTGAAAGCCGTCGTTTTTCGCAGCCACACTGCCGCGAATGATCAGAATACCAAGATACGTGGAAAGTGGCGGACTACATTTGTGTATTTTGTAATGCTTTTAGAACAAAAGCGTGTCTGCCTTTTTTTTAATCATTTCCTTTTATTAATCATACTTTCTGGCAGAAAACTGTAACTTCATTAAGGTCGTAACCAAAAGAGAAAATTCAATCACGACACTAATATTCGAAGAGTTCGACGTAGATGCTGCACTTCTGTTCATCCTAACTGTGTAAAACACAGGTTAAAGATACAAATAAATAAAAACAATATGCTATGTGATACTAAACATAATGATACTAAACAAGTGCGGTAGGTAGCTCGTAAAAACAAAAAGAAACAAATAAATAAAAATAATCCGTTATGTGATACTAAACATAATGATACTAAACAAATGCGGTAGGTAGTTCGTAAAACAAACGCGAAAAGAACACTGAAATGAGATAGCTAGATAGAGAGAGAGAGAGAGAGAGAGAGAGAGAGAGAGAGAGAGAGAGAGAGAGAGAGAGAGAGAGAGAGAGAGAGAGAGAGAGAGAGAAAGAGACGGAGTCACAGAAAGAAAAAGAGACAGAGAAAGAGACGGAGTCACATAGGGGAAAAGAGATAGAGACACAAAGAGATAAAGAGACGGAGAAAGAGACGGAGTCACAGAGAGAAAAAGATACAGAGACACAAAGAGATAAAGAGACGGAGAAAGAGACGGAGTCACAGAGAGAAAAAGATACAGAGACACAAAGAGAAAAAGAGACAGAGAGAGGCCTAGACGGGGAAAGGGATAGAGGGAAACAGACAGAGATATATATATATATATAGAGAGAGAGAGGAAGAAATAGACAGGGAGAGAGAGAGAGAGAGAGAGAGAGAGAGAGAGAGACAGAGAAAGAAAGAGGCGGAGTCACAGAAAGAAAAAGAGACAGAGAAAGAGACGGAGTCACATAGGGGAAAAGAGATAGAGACACAAAGAGATAAAGAGACGGAGAAAGAGACGGAGTCACAGAGAGAAAAAGATACAGAGACACAAAGAGAAAAAGAGACAGAGAGAGGCCTAGACGGGGAAAGGGATAGAGGGAAACAGACAGAGATATATATATATATAGAGAGAGAGGAAGACATAGACAGGGAGAGAGAGAGAGAGAGAGAGAGAGAGAGAGAGAGAGAGAGAGAGAGAGAGAGAGAGAGAAAGAGACGGAGTCACAGAAAGAAAAAGAGACAGAGAAAGAGACGGAGTCACATAGGGGAAAAGAGATAGAGACACAAAGAGATAAAGAGACGGAGAAAGAGACGGAGTCACAGAGAGAAAAAGATACAGAGACACAAAGAGAAAAAGAGACAGAGAGAGGCCTAGACGGGGAAAGGGATAGAGGGAAACAGACAGAGATATATATATATAGAGAGAGAGAGGAAGACATAGACAGGGAGAGAGAGAGAGAGAGAGAGAGAGAGAGAGAGAGAGAGAGAGAGAGAGAGACAAACAAACAACCAGAGAGAGAGAGACAGACAGATATATAGATAGATAGATAGAGAGAGAGAGAGAGAGAGAGAGAGACAAACAAACAACAAGAGAGAGAGCCAGACAGATAGACAAACAAGGAGAAACAAAGAAAGAGAGAAAGAAACAGACTGACATACAACGAGAGGGAGAGAGACAGACAAACAGAAAGGGAGAAAGAAACAGACTGATAGACAACCATAGAGAGACAGACAAAGAGAGAGAGAGAGAGAGAGAGAGAGAGTGAGAGAGAGAGAGAGAGAGAGAGAGAGAATGATTCACATCCTAAAAATAAGCTGTGTACCCAAACTGACGATTAGTGACATCGAGAGCATGCAGCATGGGTTACAGCCGCTCGTGTTTACAGTTTTCTTTCTGCTTTGTGCGCAGGCGCAGTCCCCAAAACTCGCGGTGTTTTATCACCAGTACAAGAAATGGTAACATGTATTTTTCTACAGCCAATATAGAATGAACGACTTCATACGTAGCTTGCCTTTTTCCCTTTTTGAATAAATTAATTTATTTACCTATTTCTGTTTCCAGTAGATGCCAGCATGCTTCGGCCCTTCTGTGTGTGTGTGTGTGTGTGTGTGTGTGTGTGTGTGTGTGTGTGTGTGTGTGTGTGTGTGTGTGTATGAGTGGGGGTTGCATGAAATCCTTACTACACTGCAAAATGAATATGAAATGTAAAAATGAGAAAATACATAATTATTCAGAATGACATCGTCTGTGAACTTAGTCTTACTCCTGAGCAGAAGATCAATCTGAGAAAAAACTCACCTCACTATCTGTTTTGTTTTTTTTAGTTTTGTTTTTCGCGCCCTTGACACAGCTCAAAATAACTACGAAGGATTTTTGCTTATTTCAAGTATGGATATGAATGTAGTCCACAAAGGCACTGACCTCAATCGTCATGAAAACGGGAGTAAATGAAAGCAAAAGAAAAGAGAAGAAAGAAAGTGAGCAGAATAGCATGTTTTTCAATGTCATACAGGTTCATTCCCTAAAATGTTGACTTAGTCGGTCGTTGCGAACAACCCTACCGCCGGATATTCGTTAAAGGGCACACGTACAATTTTTCCCCTATATCATTATGTTCAAGAGCTCCACCGTTATTTTCTGCGAATTTGTTTTCATCTGTGTCTTCAGAAACGACCGTTAGAATTAAGAACGCTAAAAAAAAATGTAAAAATATTCTTGGGCAGGTGAAAATGAAAAGTAACACGGAATGTACGTTAAGAAGAGTAAAAAGGAAGTACAGAGAGAGAGAGAGAGAGAGAGAGAGGAATAGCACGTGCCTTCGGGGTTTATTTAGTACTAGCGGTATTCTAACGGTTTTAAAACATCTGCGAGTTCATGTCATTCGAAACTTAAAGGCCGCAGGTGCCCAGAGGCGCGCGCCAGCAGCCCTCCGACCTCCCCTTACACACACACACACACATGTTATACGGTCAACACACCTGACGCCTCCTTACCTACGTCGTAAAATACTATGTGCTTCTAGACGTAATTGCTTACTAATTTAACGTCTTCGCGGATGTTCTATTTGAAATTCTACGCGAAGGAGAATTTTTAAGTAGCAGAAGGCTTTATATTTCCCTCTAGCTCTTCATTTTTTTTTCTTTTTTTTCAAGGGAAAAGAAAACATATGTTCATTCACGACGGACGTATGCGTCGTTTTTCATCATTCACAAACTCACTTAAGATTATACATGCAGAAATGAGGTTTTGTTTTGAATGAACAGTGTTCCAATGATTAAAAATACTACATTTTTTTTAATTTAGTTTTTTTTTATTTCATTTCTTGAATTTTTTTTCGTTGCATTAATTGAAATTTATAGGCTAGTTGTTTGGTTTAAGAACTCATCGAAGTGGAGCTTAATAAAGGTTTTACTTATTTCTACAAGAGCTGAAAGCTTAGAGGTTGACGGAGCAAATTCAGAAGAAACTGATGCCTTTATCTATATCTATACTTAGATAAAACAAATCAAACGAGAGCTACAGCGAAGAAAAAATTAATAGGCTTATAAAACTTAACTGGAGTGAATTTGGAAGAAACAGTACAATTTGAAGTTGTTTTCTCTTCGCAGGGAACTACACTGGCGTGCAAAAATTAAGGACGAGACGGTTTTTTGAATGTAAAGTCGTGCAGAAGTGCTCCACATCGACTCAAATCATACCATAAGATCCCCAAGATGCAAGAATATGGGGCAAGTGAGCAAAACGGTCCAAACAAAGGAATCCAAAGGATACAAAGGCACTTTATTGAAAAGGTAGCTTCGATCACAACTGGACAGAAAACAGAAACGTCCATGTGACAGGCGGCTGCCAAGAAAAATCCAGTCTTTAGTAGGGGATATGATCACCCCTGACTGCTTTGTAGGATTTACAACATCTGTCCATGCTGAGGACGAGGTTGTCAAGAAGCTGTTTAGGCACCTCTGCCCATTCCTCTTGTAGCGCCAATCGCAGCTGTGGAATCGTTGCTGGCGGCTGGTGACGTGCTGCCAAGCGTCTCCCGAGAAGGTCCTATACGTGTTCGATTGGATTTAGGTCCGGAGGTGTAGCGTTGTCGTCCATGAAGAGGAACTCAGGACCCACAGCACCTCTAAACAGACGCACGTGAGGCAGGAGAACCTCGGTACAATAGCGGACACCAGTGACTGAACCTCCTTGGAAGATGCGCAGGTCAGTACGGCTACCAAGCATGGGTCTGGTACGATTCGTCCAACGACGACTGGTCCAAGGCCGATTCGTCCAAAGGGACGATTCGTCCAATGGGCAATTGGTCCAAAGGTACGATTCGTCCAATGGTACGATTGGTCCAATGCCGATTCGTCCAATGGACGATTGGTCCAATTCCGTCCTATCTGTCCGAAGTGCTACTCGTGCTATAAAAGTCTCATCTGTTCTGATTCTATCTCCGATGTTGTAAGAAAGTACCCGTAGTCCAAATGTAAAATAATGTAAAATAATGTTACATTTCATGCGTAATATTGTGGTTAGAGATTTTTTTTTTTTTTTTTTTTTTTTTTTGAAATCGCGTTTTCTTCTTATACTGTCCTTGCTGCTGTATGAAGTTACTGATGTACGAGCCGTTCTATCAAGTTCAATGTTTCTCTTTTGCATGAAATAATATAAAATACTGGTGTTCCGTTTCTGTTTGTAGAATGCAGTGAGGGTTTTCCGCCAACTGCCCAATGGAAATAACTGGTCGGGGTTTGGACAGAGGCCTTTTCAACAGTTTTTATTCCAGTGTTGTCATATTCATAACGTTTAAATATTAAATCAAGTTAATAATATCGCGCTTTTATTTAAACACGAAATATTAATTCATAAGGCTTTTTTAACAGTTTTAATTCTACCGATCTCAGATTCATAACGTTTACATATCAAATCAAGTTAATAATATTGAGCTTTTACTTAGGCACGAAATGTTAATTCATAGGCTCTAAGCCTAGGCCTTTTTAGGCCTTTTTATTCTACCGATGTCATATTCATAACTTTTACATATTAAATCAAGTTATTAATAGTGCGCTTTCACTTAAGCACGAAATATTAATTCATAGGCCCGCGGCCTAGGTGCCTAGCAAAGACCTCAGAAATGATACGATGAGTGCTTTTTATAAAGCTTTACAAAATGTTTACAAATACCAAATATCTAGGCTGTTACTTAAAATCTTCTAAAATGGCCCGCGGCCTAGGTGCCTTGCAAAGACCTCAGAAATGATACGATTAATGCTTTTTATAAGGTTTTATAAAATGTTTACAAATATCTGGGTTGTAACTTAAAATCTTTTAAAAAGGCCAGCGACCTAGGTGCCTGGTAGATAGCTGAGAAATGATTCGTTGAGTGCTTCTTATAAGGGTATATAAAATGTTTACAAATACCAAATATCTAGGTTGTGACTTAAAATCTTTTAAAAAGGCCCGAAGCCTAGGTGCCTTGTAAAGACCTGTGAAATGGTACGATGGGTGCCTTTTATTAAGTTTTATAAAATGTTTACAAATACCAAATATCTAGGTTGTAACTTAAAATCTTCTAAAAAGGCCCGAGGCCTAGGTGTCTCGTAAAGACCTGAGGAATGATACGATGAGTACCTTTTATAAGGTTTTATAGAACGTTTACAAATACCAAATATCTAGGTTGTAACTCAAAATCTTCTAAAAAGGCCCGGGGCCTAGGTGCCTCGTAAAGACCTGAGAAATGATATATAGGATGAGTGCCTTTTATTAGGTTTTATAACATATTTACAAATACCAAATATCTAGGTTGTAAATTAAAATCTTCAAAAATGCCCGCGGCCTAGATGCTTTGCAAACAGCTGAGAAATGCTCCATTGAGTGCCTTTTACCAGGTTTATGCAAAATGTTTACAATTACTAAATATACGGAAATTATCTTTTAAAAGGATATAAAGAGAATAATTTAAATTATTATTCCATTCTGGAAAATAAAAAAAGTTTACCGTTGGTAAGATGATAGCATTGGACGAATCGGCGTTGGACCAATCGTATCATTGGACGAATCGGCATTGGACCAATCGTACCATTGGACGAATCGGCATTGAACGAATCGGACATTGGACCAATTGGTATTGGACGAATCGGCATTGGACCAATTGGTATTGGACGAATCGGCATTGGACCAATTGTCCCTTTGGACGAATTGGCATTGGACGAATCGGCATTGGACCAATCGTCGTTGGACGAATCGTCCGGGACCGACCAAGCATGATACCGCCCCAAACGAGAACTCCGCCACCTCCAAACTGGTCACTTTCGATGATGTTGGAGGTGTGATTTCGTGTTCCCTGTTCTCTCCAGATATGTATACGCCCAGAATCGCTCGTCAGACTAAATCGGCTCTCATCCGTAAAGACAACTCGACCCCATTGCTGATGTGTCCAGTTCTTGTGTTCCAGGCACCACAGAAACCGCCGTCTCCGATGAGCAGGCGTTAATGGCACACACCGTACTTGTCGTCATGCAAACAGACCACCTTTTTTGCAGCCTCCTGGCCACGGTAAAACGCGATAACGGACGTCCAGTTGTCTGTTTCATGTTCCTTGCGATTTCTCCCGCTGTCTGCCGTCTGTCTCTTCTCGCCTTTAGGACAATATAGCGGTCGTCCGCCTCCGTGGTTGCTCGTGAACGATCACTGCCAAACTCTGACAGTTGTTCCTGTCGTTTGAAATGCTCTCCAAGCTCGTGAAAAGATGCTGTCAGCGATCCCGAACTCCTCGGCCACACTAGTCACACTTGGACCTTCTTCCAACTTCCCAATGACGCGACCTCGGGTAAAGTCATCCAGATGTCGTCTACTGGATTGCCTGTTGGACATATCACACGGTGGCAGCAACTTGACGTCGTTCAAACCGATGTACACCGTGCAATAGCTTTCACAGAATTGTTGAGCGTACACCACCCGTGTGCTTTATACCCTTCCAACTCTCTCCCCCTCCCCCTATGTCATGATGCATATATGCGCATGCCCTACCGTACCGGACCCTAGTCTATCTCCTGAGTGGTCTTTCGATCCGTTCTGCCTGCTCGTTCCGCTGTTATGCTAATTTCTCCTCTTCGTCCTTAATTTTTGCACACCAGTGTATATGATGGCACAATACCTGAATTTACACCTTTTCAGCCGTTACCATCCTGTAGGGAGAATTTTAGTGTGTTGGTTCTGATAAATGCAAAATTAAAGAGACGAAATTTATTCCTGCTATATAATCAGCATATTTTTTATTTCTACGTACTTTTGTTCACAAATATTTCACTTAGCGGGAATGCTCTTTACTAATTTCTTAACGTAAATGTTTTTCCTACCGTTTCCACTACACCCTTGTAATAGTTAAACCTCTCTATATGTCTTCGGCAGAGGAACTTTGACTAATCGAAATCGAGAAGAGATCCTAAAACCCTCATGTGGGAATTTCTCGAGTGCTGCTTGACCAGAATTTTTTTCATGGAGGGTAATGCTCGTACTCGTATGCCGAGGTTTGTTGTTTGATATCTGGAAACTGTGGGAGTTTAAAATATACAAATAATGTATTGGCCAGATAAGTCTCCCGATCTTAAACCCATAGAGAACGCTTGAGATGCCTTAGACGGCAAGTTGCAAGTCGTCAACCCTCTCCAAGAACAGCATGTGAGCTGATAACTGCTGTGGTAGAGGACCGGGAATGTCTTCCTTCTCAACTCTGATACGCTTAAATGAAATTTTGTTTTCACTCTATGATGCGTTCTGTTGGCCTTAGTTCTCTTTAACATTTATATCTGTATATCAGAGAGTGAAAAAGAAGATACACAAGGGCATATCACGAAACGTGCGCGTTCACTAATTTCAGCTGAAATCAACGAGATGCACTACAAGCTGAACGACTTTAACGGGCAGGGCAACAAATTCAAAGTCTTAAATGGACTGGACTACAAGTCGAAAGACTTATTTCTTAAACAGGCTGAATTACAATTTGAGCGGATTAAATGTATCGGGCAACAAGTTCAAAGTCTTAAAAAGACTGGAATACAAGTTCAAAGTCTTAAATGGGCCGGATAACACTTAGACGGTCTGAACTTAAAGTTGAAAGCCTTAAACAGCCCGGACAATAAGTTGAAAGTCTTGAACGGGCTGGACTACAAGTTGAAAGCCTTTTTGAACCGGAGTATAAGTCGAAATGAGCTGGACTATATGTTGTACTTCTTAAATGGACCGGACTAAAAATGACTATAATCTGACCGACTTAAAGGGGCACGGTTATATACACTAAGCAGACAAATATAGTAAAGATATGGGGTAATGGGCATTTGGCATAGGCATCCTCCACAGAGTGGAACAAACCCAAACCGAACGCAGGCAACAAATAGGTGGAGAGCAGGGATTTTCAACAGTGTATCACAATCGACCAACATGGGTAAACGTGCTGATCTGAGCGACTTTGTTCGTGGACGCATTGTCTACGCAAGACAAAGAGGCCATTCGATATCGTTCGAGACATAAGGACCCTAGGATTCCCGAGGGCAACCGTATCGAAGATATACCGCAAGTATACCATCGACGGACTTACCATTGCCCAAAGAGTAAGCGGTGGCCGACCACACGCCATTGATGACCGGGATCGACGACTATCCAGATTCGTGTAGACCGAGCGCTTGGCAGCGGCGGCACAAATCACGTTCAGGTAAAATGTCGGAGGCCCAAGCAGCGTTGAACTTTTTTTTAAAACTCTTTATTGAACTTTTTTCCTGGGCTACGGGAGTCGACACCCAACCAGTGTGGCATTGTTGACAGCTCCGCATAGGAAATTACGCCTTACCTGGTGCTGGGAACATCAAAACTGGACCTCTTGAGAGTAGTGCCGCGTTATGCGGTCAGATGAATTCCATTTTTAGCTGTATCGAGATAACGGGAGGGTGTGGGTGTGGCATCGACAGCATGAGGTCATGGTTCCAGTCGTACCAGATCGACTGTGTTCAAGACGTTGGTGGCTGTGTTCAAGTGTTGATGGCTGTGTTCAAGGAGTTGGTGGCTTTGTTCAACGCTTTGGTGGCTATGTTCAAGGCGTTGGGGGCTGTCTTCAAAGCGTTGGTGGCTGTGTTCAAGGCGTTGGTAACTGTGTTCAAGGCGTTGGTGGCTGTGTTCAAGGCGTTGGTGGCTGTGTTCAAGGCGTTGGTGGCTGTGTTCAAGGCGTTGGTGGCTGTGTTCAAGGCGTTCATGGATCTGTTCAAGGCGTTCATGGATCTGTTCAAGGCGTTCATGCATCTGTTCAAGGCGTTCGTGGCTCTGTTCAAGGCGTTCGTGGCTCTGTTCAAGGCGTTCATGGATCTGTTCAAGGCGTTGGTGGATCTGTTCAAGGCGTTGGTGGATCTGTTCAGGGCGTTGGTGGCTGTGTTCAAGGCATTGGTGGTGGTGTTCGAGGCATTGGTGGCTATGTTCAAGACGTTGGTGGCTATGTTCAAGACGTTGGTGGCTGTGTTGAAGGCGTTGGTGGCTGTGTTCAAGGTGTTGGTGGCTGTGTTCAAGGCAGTGGAAGCTGTGTTGAAAGCGTTGGTGGCTATGTTCAAGGCGTTGGTGGTTCTGTTCAAGGCGTTGGTGGATATGTTCAAGGCATTGGTGACTCTGTTAAAGGCATTGATGTCTGTGTTCAAGGCGTTGGAGGCTCTGTTCAAGGCGTTGGTGGGCCTGTTCAAGGCGTTCGTGGCTCTGTTCAAGGCGTTGGTGGGCCTGTTCAAGCGTTTGTGGATCTGTTCAAGGCGTTGGTGGATATGTTCAAGGCATTGGCGACTCTGTTGAAGGCATTGCTGTCTGTGTTCAAGGCGTTGGTGGGTGTGTTCAAGGCGTTGGCGGCTGTGTTCAAGGCGTTGGTGGCTGTGTTCAAGGCGTTGGTGGCTGTGTTCAAGGCGTTGGTGGCTGTGTTCAAGGTGTTGGTGGCTGTGTTCAAGGCAGTGGAAGCTGTGTTGAAGGCGTTGGTGGCTATGTTCAAGGCGTTGGTGGTTCTGTTCAAAGCGTTGGTGGATATGTTCAAGGCATTGGTGACTCTGTTAAAGGCATTGCTGTCTGTGTTCAAGGCGTTGGAGGCTCTGTTCAAGGCGCTCATGGATCTGTTCAAGGCGTTCGTGGCTCTGTTCAAGGTGTTGGTGGGCCTGTTCAAGCGTTTGTGTATCTGTTCAAGGCGTTGGTGGATATGTTCAAGGCATTGACGACTCTGTTGAAGGCATTGCTGTCTGTGTTCAAGGCGTTGTTGGGTGTGTTCAAGGCGTTGGTGGCTGTGTTCAAGGCGTTCATGGATCTGTTCAAGTAGTTCATGGATCTGTTCAAGGCGTTCGTGGCTCTGTTCAAGCGTTTGTGGATCTGTTCAGGGCGTTGGTGACTCTGTTCAGGGCATTGGTGACTCGGTTTTGGGCGTTGGTGGTTGTGTTCAAAGCGTTGGTGGCTGTGTTCAAGGCGTTGGTGGCTGTGTTCAAGGCGTTCATGGTACTGTTCAAGGCGTTCGTGGCTCTGTTGAAGGCGTTGGTGGATCTGTTGAAGGCGTTGGTGGACCTGTTCAAGCGTTTGTGACTCTGTTCAAGGCGTTGGTGACTCTGTTCAGGGCGTTGGTGACTCTGTTCAGGGCATTGGTGGCTATGTTCAAGGCGTTGGTGGTGGTGTTCAAGGCGTTGGTGGCTATGTTCAAGACGTTGGTGGCTCTGTTCAAGACGCTGGTGGCTGTGTTCAAGGCGTTACTGGCTCTGTTCAAGGCTGTGGTGGCTCTGTTCAAGGCGTTCGTGGTTCTGTTCAAGGCGTTGGTGTATATTCTCAAGGCATTGGTGACTCTGTTAAAGGCATTGCTGTCTGTGTTCAAGGCGTTGGTGGCTGTGTTCAAGGCTGTGGTGGCTCTGTTCAAGGCGTTCGTGGTTCTGTTCAAGGCGTTGGTGGATATGTTCAAGGCATTGGTGACTCTGTTAAAGGCATTACTGTCTGTGTTCAATGCGTTGGTGGCTGTGTTCAAGGCGTTGGTGGCTGTGTTCAAGGCGTTCATGGATCTGTTCAAGGCGTTCATGGATCTGTTCAAGGCGTTGGTGGATCTGTTCAAGGCGTTGGTGGATCTGTTCAAGCGTTTTGGATCTGTTCAAGGCGTTGGTGACTCTTTTCAGGGCGTTGGCGGCTGTGTTCAAACCGTTGGTGGCTGTGTTGAAGGCGTTGGTGGCTGTGTTGAAGGCGTTGGTGGCTCTGCTCAAGGCGTTGGTGGCTGTGTTCAAGGCGTTGGTGTCTGTGTTGGTGTCAACCATTGTTTTAGTTCTGCGTTTTGAAAACGCTCTTTTTAACATTCCGAAGGCACAATACTCCATTGGCAACACATCAGGGACTTTGGAGTAATATGAACAAAAGGTGTTGTCTTGATATCCGTCTCTTTTCCATTTTTTCAAGAAATAGAGTGGCACATTTGGAAGTATTACTGGTAGCTTTATCCAGACGGAATTTCTACACTTTGCAGACTTTATGGATAAAGGAATGGTATTTTTTTTTTTTTAAATAGGAGTTAAAGCATTATTTTGGTAATATGTAGAATTGATTTTAGCATACTTTTCAACTTTTCTTAACTTTTTCATTGTACGAGAAACCAGCAATAATTATGTAGCCTTTTCTGAAACTTTCTTTTGGTTTTTGGAACCAACACCGTGAACAATAAGTGGTGTGAATTCACGGAAAATTAATGAAAATAATGTGCAGCAAGGTTGTCGGTAGGTATCCGTGTTTTTCAGAAGTTTCCGTTTTTAGTGCTCATTTAGTTTAACTTCCGCATTTTCACCGATTTTCTGTAGTCAGAAATTTCGTTTGTTTCAGAAAAATTCATTCCAGGTTTTCCTATATTGAAATTGAAATTCCGCAAAAGAGATGACACTGCATTTTTCAGACTCTTTCCGACATGGCCCTTCCTCTCCAGTCAGGAGCGAACCGGGCCGCTTGAACAGGTAACGCACGCCTTTAGCCACTGAGCCACGGACACTCGGAAATTCACGTCACGTACATCGTAAAACAAATTGCGCGACAATGAGTTTTTTTTTTTTTTTGTCATTAATACGAGTGATTTAGTCATTTTATTTTCTGTTGGAGCTTATTTTTTTTTTTCTGAATAGGTTTGAAATATATATATATATATATATTTTTTTTTTTTTACTGTAAAACTTTTTACAAATTAAGCATTTTTGATCGTGATTTTTCGAAGCAACAAAACGCTTTGCAACTTTATTTTTTTAAACTGACAATGACTTTCACTTATCTTTAAATAAGGTGTGAAATGTACGTTTTTAGTATTTTTTCACTAGAAAAAAGAAAAAAGAAAAAGCTTCTAAATATAAAATTTATTCTCGACAGCTTTTGTCTCAAGTAGGCCAAACGCTGATACATAGACATCGTATAACCATCTGTTCAATAAGTTAAGCACCCGGTTTCTTAGAGTAACACAATATCTGACGTGCCAACCTTCAAAATCTAAAAATCAGGAGATTTTTTTACAGCTCATAAAATCACATGAGCGCTATTTTTTATCAACATTTTTCAGATGCAGGAGCAATTTTCCAGAAGTAGTATTATTATTGGTACATAGCATTTTTAATGTTTAAAAAGTTATTTTAAATGCAGACTGTATGTTTATATGCAAAATAAAAAGCATAGTGAAAATAGTTGTCAACCAGATACAATTAATAGCATTTCTTTTTTTTCGCCCTCGAATTTCCGTTTTCGGAAATTTTTCCTCCGTTTTCAGACTGAAATACAAATATTTACGGAATAAAATTATATATAACAACAATACTGGACAGAGGCAACATCAGAGGAAAAAGAAATAACGATTACGGAAAAAATCCTTATTTCATTTACTTCAGTCTTTGAAAGACGAAATACCTTCCCGATGCGTACTTTTACGAATTGGTAAAATTCTTCGATGAGCAGTTTTACGCGCAGAGAAAAATTCCCGATGCGTATTTTTTACTCCCCGAGAAAAATTCCCGACGCGTACTTTTACGCTCCGAGAAAAATTCCCGACATGCGTCACTTTTACGCCCCGAGAAAAATTCCCGATGCGTATTTTTTACGCCCCGAGAAAAATTCCCGACATAGGTCACTTTTACGCGCCGAGAAAAATTCCCGACGCGTACTTTTACGCCCCGAGAAAAATTCCCGATGCGTATTTTTACGCGTTGATAAAAGTTCAATGCGTACTAGACGCGTAATTAGATTACGCATTTTCGAGAACTCTGGTTGGCATGTCACTTGAGCACTCCCGAGAGAGAGAGAGAGCTACCGCATGACGCGGAGCCATCGTTACAGTTGATGGCTCCGCATGAAGCCGGCGAGTCAAAGATGACATCAACGCGTAACACGGCGCTCGTAAGGTCCGGTAGAAAATCTAAATGGATGGTTGCAGCCTGCAGGGGATTGAAATATTTCGATTGAGCAATCGAAATATTAAAAAATCCGTAAAAAAAAAAGACTTCTAATCGTAAATCAGTAAAATTAAGCAGAAATCCGTAAATTTTACGGATAATCCGCAAAAGTTAGCAAGTATGCAATATCCATGCCCTACTGCGATTCGAACCCGGACCCATCTCGGACAATTTCTCGAAAGCCGGCGCTCAGTTTTACAACTTTATTATGCAGCAAAGACAATAACAGCTCATATGTAAAGAATAACCAAATTGCCAAAGATATGACATAAAATAAAACATTAAAAACCGCAAAAGTAGCGTAATGCAAAAGGAAAATCTCCTGTAAAAAGTAAGAGGAGAAAAAAACAAAATAAATTCACAAACTAAGTGTACACAAAATGCTACAATAGAAGATAAAACAAAGCTGACAATAACAGATTCGCAAACATTAATGTTGTACAAAATGCGACGAAGAAGGGAAAAGAGACAAACATGGTGCAAAACAAGAAATAAAAATCTCCACAGTAAAGCAAAACCGAAAAGCACTCCTCAAAACTCTGAAGAAAACATAAACAGAGCTCACAGCTAAGAGCGGGGAGACGTGAAACGATAAGTAGGTCACAGCTGGCGCGCGAGTGTCTTTGTGACCAACATAAAATAGACCACTGCACCACCGGGGATGACTTTCTTTTTGCAGATATGAGGAGAGGAAAGGTACGATACTGTTCGACGCAGAAAGAAAAATATTTCACGAGCGGTTCGAAATCTTTTTCTTCTGCGTAGATCCAAAGCGGTGGTTGGTGGAATTTCGTTATTTCGACCATCGGAACGGCTAATTATCGGCGAAAATCGGGAGAATTTGACATTTATCCGGAGGGCAGGATGAATGGCAGAAAATCGGGAGTCTCCCGCTTAAATCCGGAGAGTTCGCACGTCTGCAATATATATACTGTATTAAATAGCTAGCGCACAAAATAGGGGAGAGGAAAAGAAATATCCTGTGCCACAATAAACAAAATTCATGAGATACGCTACCACAATATCTAATACCGCTACGGTACTTCAAGATTCGACTGACGGTTTAAATTCAAAAGTAATCAAACCTCAAGTATTCTCACCAATCGTTCCTATTACGGGTAATTTCTCGTCATACGGATACGTAAAAAGTGAGAACGGAGATTTTCCGTTAACGTACGAAAGGAATTGCGGTTTCTGAAAATTCCAAATTTTCCGTTAATACATCTCTAAAACGGTAATTTACCGTCAATATAAGAAAGAAACTTCTGAAAGGTTTCTGAAAATAAGAATTTTCCCGTGGTAGGAAACATCCGTGAAATTTAGGTTCCTTTCCGTCATTTCACGTAAAGAGTTGAAACAGAAATATGCTTTGTTAATTCACGAAAGAAATGGAAAGTGGCTCGTTAATTTCAGAAAATTGTTTACAGCGAAGTTTGTATAAGTCTTTTTTTTTTTCTCTCTTTTGTGAGAGTAAATCGATCTTTTTAACACGTCTTTTGTAAAAAAAGATAGTGCTTATGTTATCAGTTAGTCCGTCCGTCTGTCCGTTCCCATGCAGACACAATATCTCTGCAACTATTAGTCAGACTTGAAAACTGTTATTTTTTCATTGGGAAGTTTGAAATATGCGAATGATGATCTTCACTTCGTTCTTTTTACGATGAACAATTTCGCCGCTAGAGGGCGTAAATGCAGATGATGTCAAATTCAAAAATACTTGCTTCTAAACATCCGATTGAAAAAATTATTTTACCTTTCGATTCCGTTTATGTCGAAGAGTATTTCAGGTATAGTTACTTTTTCAAATAACTCATAGATTTTCCGCTAGGGGGCGTAAAAGTAAATTACGTTTTCCCCGATATCTCTTCTTCTAAAACTCAGATCTGAAAAATATTTTTTTTTTCCGGATACAGCTCCTGATGGAAAATCTTTTGCACATAATTTCTAATTTTTTGTAAAAAATGGTTTTGCCACCAGGGGCGTAAGTCTTAATTTCCGCTTCTGATGTATTTGCAGCAAAATATGAGATTATAAAATCTCGATTGACAAAAAAGTCGTTTGTAGATCGATACTACTCATGTCGAAAAACCTTTTAGAAACATTTTCTTCTTAAAATAATGCATGGTTTCTACGGCAGGAGTCGTAGATACATATATCGTTTTTGTTAATATCTCTACTTCTAGGAGTCCGATTTAAAAAATTCCTTCTTTGTTGAATAGTGTGTCTGATGTGACATGTTTTTCATATAATTTCAAAATTTTTAAGTAATTCATAGACTTTCCGCTAGTAATTCATAGACTTCTCCGATTTTCTGCCATTCCTCCTGCCCTCCGGATAAATGTCAAAGGTAAATTGCGTTTCCACTTATATCTCTGGTTCTAAACTTCCGATTTGGAAAATTCTTTCTGCACCGGATACAGATCCTGATGGAAAATCCTTTGCACAAATTTCTAATTTTAGTAAAAAATGGTTTGGCCACCAGGGGGCGTAAGTCTTAATTTCCGCTTCTGATGTATTTGCAGCAAAATATGAGCTTTTAAAATCTCGATTGAAAAAAAGGTCGTTTTTAGACCGATACTTCTCATATCGACAAACCTTTTAGGAACATTTTCTTCTTAGAATAATGCATGGTTTCTATGTCAGGTGGCGTAGATGTATATCTTATTTTTGCCAATATCACTACTACTTCTAGGAGTCCGATTTGAAAAATTCCTTCTTTGTTGGATAGTGTCTCTGATGTGAAATGTTTTTCATATAAATTCAAAATTTTCAAGTAAATCATAGACTTTCCGTTATAAGGCGCAGAGGTAAATTACGTTTTCTGCGTTATTTCTGCTCCTAGAACTCCGATTTGAAAAATTCTTCCTGTATCGCATACAACACCCGATGAAAAATATTTTTCTTATAATTTCTAGTGTTTGGTAAATAATGGTTTGGCCACCAAGGGGCATAAGTGTTAATTTCTGCTTCTGATGTATTTGCAGCAAAATCTGGGCTCTTGAAAACTCAACTAAATTTTTTTCTTTCTTAAACCGAGACCACTCATATTGAAAAACCATTTGAGAATACGTTCTTCCCATAATGCATGGCCTTCCCACCAGGGGGCGTAAAGTCACATCTTATTTTTTTCGATATCTCTGTTTCTAAGAGTCCGATTTAAAACATTCTTTCCGTGTTGGATAGAGTTTCCAGTGCAAAATGTTTCTCATATAAATTCATATTTTTCTTAACTCCCAAGTCTGCAACAAGGGCGTAAGCTCACGATTCCATTTACAGCAATATCTGAGTGATTAAAAACCCGATTGAAAAACTTCTTTCTTCCGTCAGATACTATTGTTTCCCATACCGGTTCCATTGACTTTGAATAGCTTTGACAAACTTAATTTGCATCAGAACGAATTCAAAAGGCGTGCTATTACACCCGAAAATTCGGTGTCATCGTTCTTGTTTTTGTTACAATCGTTTAGGTAAATCCATGCTTCATCAATAGTCACAATAAATTTGCATTTGTCTCCGGTTAAGGGATTTTCATAAAGAAGTCTACACCGTGTTCTGCGCTCATCCACGTGAATAGGCGAAAGGCGGTGAGCATTGTGCTTTTTTCTTTTTTCAGATTTAAATATTTGTTTATTACCTTGTTTAGAGTTTATACAGATATTTTTAACGACTTAGAGATTATTCTTTGGGTCGGTGGATTTTCTTTTAAGACCTGAGACCTTACTTTTGATATAGTGTAAAAGTTCCCACCTTCTTTGGATATTCATTTGCTGTTCTTTTTCTTGTTAAAAGAAATTCCTGACGATTTTGTTTCACCCATTAATAATATTGCTTACTTTACATTTAAAAATGCTAATTCCGCGATTTTCACAGTGTTTTTTTAATTACCGAATACGAATATTTATCTTCGTGAAGAGCAAAAACCACAACCTTCAATCCACAACTTGTTCGCGTGCGCCATTTTCTTAGCAGACGATTTATAACTAAAGCAGGTGTTTCTTTCGTGTTCATCTCATGTGACGTACCTGCCAGCAGGACGCACACGACATAAAGGCAGATAGTAGTCAGAACAAACGTCCGCGTAGCTCAATTGGTAGAATGACTTATTCCGGAACGAGGGGATCCGGGTTCGAATCCTGGAGTGGACAAAAAATGACGGAGAAATTTACTTCGTTATACTCACACGCTGTTGCTAGTTTCAATTCCTCGTACTTTTTTTATTTTCTGTAATTTCTAATCAAAAACGTTCTAAAAATGTGTGAACATCCTCTATATAAAGAGACTCGGGAAAGTGACGTGCCGTTCAGAAGGAAAATCTAAAGGAAACGGAACAAAATTACACATGAATAGAAACTTAAATAGAATGGTTAAGTTAAACATATAATTCACAAACACTACAGAGTGGCCGGCGAAAAATAAATAAAAGAAAAATGGAGGAAAGGAGTGCTCGAAATAAAGATGAAGATTTTTTTTTTAATAAAACACTGATAATAAGCAAATTGGGAATGCTAAACACTAACAGAGGCGAAAGTTTGTCCAGCGCCATTTTATTTATGAATAACCAACCTTTTGTGCGTCACAAAGTGAGGATAAACATAGAAATGACAGACAACCGGACAGCTCAACAATCGCTTATCAGTGCTGTAGAAAATTCCTCTCAAAAGTGCTTTCAGCTGAGTCTCAGTTCGATCGGCAGGTCAAGAGCAAAGTGGGAGGAGAAACCTTGCCATTAATTTGCACTACATTTCCATCAAAAAGCCGTGTTTTTACCATTATTTCTAACAGTTTAGCACCAGGGGGTCAACAGGAATACATCCATCACTTACCACACACGCATTCAGGAAAACAGGGAGAGAGAGAAAGAGATCAGGCTGTTGACAAACAGAGCAACAGGAAGGTCAGTAAGTGCCTTCAGTTCTTCACGGAAGAACGACCCTACAAGAAAGATTGGATACATAGTCACAAATAAGTTCACATTTGGCCTATACTTTCTCAGGCGTTGTCGTCTTGTTATGGACGGTCTCATTAAGCATTGGATGGACCCCATTTATCTCAATTCAAGATTCATTCGGACTGCTTCCTGCTCTGGCAAAGAGACTTACAGAAATTGTTTGTTTCTTCGGCTAATTTGAAACACACAGATATTTAAAGTATTTGTTCTCCGCTGAGTTCATTATAGACATACAGCTTTTGCTTCCGATCTCTACTCACCTGTTTTCATGGATTTTTTTCAGGTCTCTCATTAGCGATGAAAATGTGATAAATACTCCCACAGAACTTCAATTTTTTATAATGAGGAAAGCATGTTTGGCTCTTTTCAAGTAAAATCACAAAAAATGTCATGTTCTTGTGACAAAAATATACGGTAAAATGCTGATCAATGCGACAGGTATTGACTGACAGATTGTTGCTTTGTCTCGGAGCTAGAGGGGCTCAAGAGTCAGTTTTTTTTTTTTTATTGGAGGTTTAACGACCACCGTGAGTAACTCAATGGGCTATAAGCAGTCGCCCGTCCCTAATTTAGGGCCACTGACTCCAGGGAAGGAAGAGAGCCAGTGCCGTAAGACAAACACAACATCCATGCCTCACCGGGATTCGAACTCGAACCCATCTCAAACGCACGTGTCAGTTTGGGATGGGAGGGGAGTTTATGTAGAATTGTGATATTTTTTGTAAATAAAACGATTAATTTTTGTGTTAATTTTTTTTGGTAGTGTAATTTGTAATTTCGCGAACAATTTTTGTTTATGTTATCTATCTTTCCAGAAAGTAAATCCCAAGTAAAAAATTTCGATGTAACGAAAATGGGTAACAGTGCGTCATTTGTCAAAACCATTGTTGAAATATGATCTTAGCGAATACGATCCTACGAAGTGATGCAGTAACAGTTAAATTTCATTGCTTTTCAACATTTTTTGTTCAGCTATCGCCGAACATTATTTCATCACGTTCTACACCAACGTACCAATATCTCATTGCAATCTGCGTAAATTACGAGAACCTGATGCTAAATGTGATAAAAGCCATTACAAAAATGCATTTTGATGCTGTGCATCTTTCCCGACAGTTGTAAAATATACGTCGTAGCTAAATTTCGCTTCTTCTCGATCCCCTCCCCCAGCCCCCAAGGAGGCTACCTGCTATTGAAGAGAGCTTTAAACTGATGTATAACACAATGGGTTGTAACCTGTAAATATCCTAGACCAAAAGTTACCAATAACTTCCATAACGCACTTGCGATTCAGCTTTTTTTTCTATCTTGAGGTCAAATTTTAGCTTGGGCAAGCGCAAATGGACTTCCGTAGCTACAACAAATTTCATAGGTGTCAGGATCGTTTCTTAAGTTCGTCTAAATCTGAATAATATAAATATAATAATAAAAATAAAATATTATTTTTGAGAAACTTAAACAGTCGAAATACATACCATTTCCGCCGCCATAGTTTAGTAAATATTTACTTTTATGACTCACATATCTTTCATCGGTTTTATGAAAATAATATTCATTAATTCACCTACCTAAGTACCACTCAATGTCAGGAATTAATAAACCTTATCGTTTGCTGTTATGATTTAATTCCAGTACCCGACAGTTGCTCGGTGTGGTCGTTAATGTGATGCGAATAAATGTAATGTGTGGTACGTACATAAATGTATATACTCTCGAATCACCCGATTTATTTCACAGCCACAAAGATTTTGGCATGCAAAAGATGCATGGCATAAATTATCTACGAAGAGTACCAGGGTACTGTAACGGATTTTTTTTTATTCTTTCCTGTGAAAGGAACTTTCGGTTTTGTTATGTAGCTCTGACCGTAGGAAATGACGCATTTTTTACGAAAAATCAAAAGAGAAGCGACAAAAAAATTGAAATAAAGTTGTTCGTAAAACTCGTTATCTGACTGAGTTTGTGCGTGTACGTGTGTTTCATTAACTTTGAAAACTAGCTTCGCAAATGTATTTCTCCTGTGTAAACGAATGAAGACGTGCGGATAAATTCTTTTGTTTGTCATATTATTTTTTTTTTGTTCATCGCGAAAATGCGAACATATGCTGTTTTCTAAAAATTCACGAATTTTCGATTATCAGCTGATACTTCTTTTGGAAGAGTGTCACTTCCCCCAATTTTTTTTACTACAAATGTATAATGTCAGGGTCACTACTTACTCTCTGTTTCAGTTTTTAGCGTAACTCCGAATACACTTTTCATAATTTTCCTTTTTCTTGCTTTTTGTGTTTCCAAAATCCAAGATTCTTCGAATCCCCGTGAGGCATGAATGTTGTGTTGTCTTACGGCACTGGCTCTCTCCCTTTCCTGGAACAAGTGGTCCCGAATTAAAGCCGGGCGACTGCTTATAGTCCAATGAGCAGATCATTTTATTTTTGTTCATCACAAAAATGCGAACAAATACTATTTTCTAAAAATTCACGAATTTTCGAAAGTGGCCCCGAATTAAAGCCGGGCGACTGCTTGTAGTCCAATGAGCAAATCGTTGCTCACGGTGGTCGTTCAATCCCAAATCAAAAAAAAAGAAAAAAGAAAACACTTCGCTTCTTTAACTTTAGGACCAACGAATTCTGTTCGTCACAGAATTACTCTTATAACAAATAATACTTATTCATCTTGAGAAATCGAAAATGTCTACGAGTTATCCATCGTTTCATCTTAATTTTTTTGTTTGGTGTTTTCAAGACCACTGTGAGCAACTCGATAGGCCGTAAGCAGTCGCCCTTCCCTAATTCAGGGCCACTTTTTCCAGAGAAAACAGACAGCCGGTGCCGTAAGATAAACACAATATCAATGTCTTACCGGGATTTGAACCCTGACCTATCTCGGATTAATGGTCAGTAGCCAGCGTTTAGAACACTGCGCCAACGGGGAGGCTCTGAACTGTGCTTTAGAAAAAAGTTTAATACAAGAAGTTAATGAAATCATGCAATGCATTGATTATGATACGCTGTCCAAGATACCAGACATCGCGCGCAGACAAACCTTCCTCCCTATCCTGACCATTGATTCGTTTAGTATACCTCCGAAACAACATACTAAAGTTTTGTCGCAATAGAAGCTTTTTTACTCAAGTTGTTACTCAAGTTATGACGATAATAACTGTGGAATAAATCTCGCTCCTGTGCCCTGACCTTTGATTCTATTTCAATGATATTCAACAGAACCGGTTCAATGTACCTCCGGAACAACATAATAAAGTTTTGTCGCAATCGAAGCATTTTTACGTAAGTTATGACGCATAAGGACGATGGAATGGATCCCACTCCTATGTCCTGACCTTTGACCCCATTTCTTCCATTTTCAATAGTGTTCGTCCCCAGTTGTCCCCTACCCCATACTAAAATTTCATCGAAATCGAACCATTTTTACGCGAGTTATCGTGCGGACAGGCAGACATACGGACAAAGCTGGAGCATGTACGTTTCTTCAACCTACGGTTGGAAAGCGTAAAACATAAATGAGATAAAATATATTTGCTTATAATGTCTAAGCTAAACTGAATAGACAAAGTATAATATACACCTACCTAACAACTTTTTTTCCAAATTTTGCCCTCATGACGGAAGTCAGACTTCTTAAGGACTCACTGAAGTGTTGAAAGTACCGAGGTGGTATTCCTTACATGAAGCGACGATTGCCTACCATAGATCATTCCCAGTTGCCGGTAGCGATTGGCGAGCTCGAACATATCTTTCGAATTCCTTCCACAAATTCTCAATAGGGTTGAGGTCCGGCGATCGAGGGGATCATCTGAGTGTAGTAAACCAAGGTCGTGTTGAAAGCACAAGGTAATGACATTAGAAAGATGAGTTCCTTCCGTTTGTGACGTCACTCCCGTGTTACACGGCCTGATACGTTGTTGGCGTTTTTGACGTCATACACGACAGCGTTGGATATCAATCGGGAGCTTTGGTTTCCGGGTGACGTCACTTAAAGAGGGAACTCGTCTCTCTAATGTCATGTCCTTGTGTTTTCTAGACTGCCTTGGGTAAACCCACTTGAATGCAGCTGAATCCAATTGGTGACCACTCGGGAAGTATGCGCAGTGGTGTTGTCCAGTTGGAAGATAGCGTCATAGTGTGCCACTGTCCTTTTTACTGCAACTCTTGTGCCGAGCAATACCCTCTTGTAAGTAGTGCAATGACTTTGAGAGGCACTCGCATTATGTTTTTTTCTTGTTTTTTTTTTTTTTGTTTTTTTTTTATTGGAGGTTGAACGACCACCGTGTGCAACTCAATGGGTTATAAGCAATTGCCCGTCCCTAATTTAGGGCCACTGGTTTGAGGGAAGGGAGAGAGCCAATGCCGTAAGACAAAATCAACGTCCAAGCCTCGCTGGGATTCGAACCCGAGCCCCTTTCGAGAGAATGATCAGATGCCACCGGGGCGGCCGCAATATGTTATAAATCATGTAGTAGATATAATTATGAAATTACATTATAAGAAACAGAAACAAAACCTGCAAGATGTACTTTTTAATAACATAGAATAACCTTCAATCCTAATTAACTTTATTTGGCAAGTAAAAACAAAGTAAAAAGTAACAAAAGTAACAAGTAACAAAGAAATTAGAATTACAAAGGCTATAACACTGTTAAAAGCCATGGGTAAATTTTGGAAGAGCAGAGCTATTTGCCTCAAAACTAAGTTAAGCATTCTCGAGACATGCGTCTTCTTAGCACGCTATATGGATGCGAGACTTGGACATTGACAAAGGAATCGGAGAAAAGGATATTTGCTTTTCAAAGAAAACGCTATCGTAAAATTATACGAATCGGATGAACCCAGAGGATAAGAAATGAAAAAGTTTACAGAAGAATACAACTAAAAGAGACCCTGTTCAAAAAAATCATACAGAGGAAAGTAAGACTCTTTGGACACATCTGCAGAATGAAAAATCTCAAAAAGATAAAGACATTGGTGTTTAGCCTAATGAACAGAAGAAATGCAAGAGGACTTCAGGATGCCCTCACCGTGTGTGTGCTAACGATATTTAAGACTGGAGCGGTGGAACTCTTCAAGAACTGAGACACCCTGAAACGAACAGACTTTAATGGGACAATATACAAAGGGCATCAAGAAAGTAATGCCTCGTCCCTCATAAGATTTTTATTTTTAGCACCAAAAATGTGAAACTTGGTGGCAAAATACTTGGACATATTGTTGATAATGCTAGCCTATTCAAAGTACTGTTCATCACTTTATATACATTTTGAACCCATTGGTAAAATCCGTTCTGGAAAAATTCCTGAGGCTGTCGTTTCACTCATGAATTCACAGCCAGTACAACGTCTGTCACATTACCGAAACGTTCCCCACGAAGGGTGTTTTTCAAAGGGGTAAACAGGAAAAAGTCCGAGGGAGCCAAATCAAGACTGTAGGGGTTGTGGCATCATCACCGTCCACAACATTTTGACAGTGCCTGTGAAGTCACCATTGAGGTGCGAGGACGTGCGCTATCATGGTGTAAAGCAACACTATGAAGTGGAATAACACGTCTTTTTCTTCTGATAGCTTCCTTCAGCTTTATAGTGTCTGCACATAGTGAGCAATGCTTATTGTTGCAACTTCTGGACGGTGACACGATGATCAGCTGTGATGAAGTCGTTCACTCGTTGCCTATTGGCATCTGTCAGTGCAGTTGCTGGTCTTCCACTCCGTTGTTTGTCCGACACTGAACTTTCTCCCTCTCGAAACCTCTTCATCCATTTTCAGACGTTACTGATATCGGTTGTGGCAGCTCCATACATAGCCAGGAGTCTTCTGTGGATTTCTGGAGCATCACATCCCTATTTTTCCAGGAATTCAATTACAGTTTGCTGCTTTTCTCTGTCACTCATGATATTTATTTCCAATTCTGAAAAAAATGTGTTCCCACATCAGTAACATATCATAGTATATGTCAGTATAGTTCCATTAAAATCACTTCAAAATTTCAAAAGCTATTAAGGAGAAGGCATTACTTTCAGGATGCCCTTTGTAGTTAAAATGGCAACAGACACCAACGGTTATTGTACCCATGATTGTTGTTGATGATGATGATGAACAAAAAAAAAAAAAGAAGAAGAAGAGTGTACTTTAAGGAAGCTGACTAATTGTGAAAAGTGCTTACAACTTCCAATGTAAAAAGAATTTTCTCAGTTTGATTTCTGGAATAGCCGACGATATCGCACAAAATACGAATATACATTTACGCCATCAGTAGAATAATCACTGCACCAGGAAAACGCGTCAGTCACAATTTTAGCGGTTACATTTTTTTTTTTTGAATGATTGAAGGAATGTTTTTTATTACTCGTAGTTGTGGTAATATATTTACAGAACTGGAGAGGGAAATGATACTCTAAGTATGTCATTTTGTAATGCCAACAGCGTGCTGAAAATCATGACAACAGGATATATATTGGAAAAATATGTTTTTTTTCTTAAGAAGATCAGGAAAAACATCTAAAAAGCACAATGTACAATAGCAATTCATGGGCTTATGGCTGCGTGCGATTTGTCAGTTTATGGAGAGAAAAACGGTAAAAGGCGTTAGGAAATAAATCACCAAAGCGTAAGGAAAAAGAAAACAAAATGAAAACAGTGCATGCACATAGTGGGCGTCGAAAGTAGGGAGGGTGGAGGTATTTGTTCCGATCATGTTTACGAGAAGAGAAATGAAGCATGGTCAAAGTTAAGTCTTCATAATTAAGGTCTTAAGCTATGGATATTCATTGCGTGCCTTTGAAATGTGGTATGTTGTCTGAATTCGAGGAAAGAGAGGGTGCACGGTGTTTCTATTTAGCATATATCCTTATTTACTTGCTGATTAGTGATAAAAATTCCCTATTTGCGCTACTTGCCAGCTGCCAGTTGTTTAATTGACCCTAAACATTTTCCATGAATTTTGGAACATATTACACGATTTTGTTTTCAGTTACTCGCATTACTGTGACTTTTCTTAGTTCCATATTTCATTCTTTCCCCCCCTCCCCCAAAAAATAGATCTCTTCATAACACCGTAGGCGAAAGGCTGTTCCTGGAAAGTTAAAGGCACACCACAAAAAAAAAAAAACACATTTCAGAGTAACACTGCCAGCTTTTCTTTAGCGATCATGGACCACACCGAAACTTTTCCGCTTCGGTGTTTCTGTACTATCAGGCAGTATGCAAGTAACCAGCACTTTTTTTTTTTTTTGGTTGGACTTCTGACGACTACCGTGAGCAACTCAGTGGGCTATAAGCAATCGCCCGTCCCTAATTTAGGGCCGCTGGTTCCAGGGAAGGAGAGAGCCAGCGCCGTAAGAGAAGCACAACATCCATGCCTCAGCGGGATTCGAACCCGGACCCATCTCGGACGAATGATCAGAACCCGTCGCTTAGACAACTGCGCCACCGGGGCAGCAGTCAGGGCTTTAGTAAGTAGTACTGTATCTGTTCCTTTTCCGGAGAAGTTGGAGGAAATCGTCCTTATATATCAGGAGAATTATTCATTTTGATTAGTTTTATTGACCAGTCTCTTGTCGCAAGAATCCGTAATGAAGAGTTTTATGCTTTGATCATTACCCCGTATGGCCCAAAGAAAAAAAAAAAGAAAAGAAAAGAAAGAAAAAAGGACGAAGAACGAAAGTAAGAAAAAAAACCTTTATTTGAACGCAGGGAAACACAGGCTTCGGTATTTCAATATTGAGAACGCTTCGGTATTTGTATACTGAGAACGAAACCGAATACTGAGAACGCTTCGGTATTTGAATACTAAGAACGAAACCGCGAAACAGCATGTTAGCTGGTGCAGACTACAGATGAAAACGGGTCAGGGGTCAGCTGGTCAACGGGCCAACAATTTCTTCCGGGCCATACGGGTCGGGCCAAGGTGTTCGATACCCGAATTGTCCCTTTCGAGAATCCACTTTTGAAAGGGACTGTGGGGGACGGTAGTGAACAAAAGATTTCAAATTCAGAGCTTCTCGTGTTGTACCGTTGCTGACATTTCAAACCATTTATGTACTACCTGGCAGGTACTTACTTGCTTTTTTCTTTTCTTTTAAGGTTATATAGTGCATTTTATTAAGAAAAGACAAAATCGTAATTTATTAATTATCTAAAATTAAAGTTATTTAATTTATAATTTTGTAAAAAAATGTAATGCAAACTGTTTAATGGGAGGTTTTTCTTTCAAATTTTAAGGGCATTTTTCATCTGTTTAAGAGCAATTTTTAGGAATTTTTTGATCATCAACATCTTGGCCCTGATAGGGATCATTAACATCTGGGCCCTGATGTAGAGATCATCAACATCTGGGCCCTGATGTAGGGGGGTTGGGGCATCATCACCATCCACTCCATTTTGGCATAGAGTTTCGGGTATTTATTTTTTTGTTAAAGTCATAAATATGACTTTACCGTTGTACGCATCACATGTTTTCTAAATAAGGTGAGACAGTTAATTAACTTTGTCCGGCGATACTTTACAGTCCCTCCTAAATAGAGTCTGTTGTGTTCTTTCACGAGTGAAGAGAGAGAAACAAAAGACAACACACATAAAAAGTGTATAATTATCAGAGATATAACGTTGAAGATACATTAATCTAACACAATGTATCTTCAAATTCTGTTTTAGTAACTACAAATAGCCCGGTTAATCTTACTAAGGAGAAAAGCAATGCCGAAACTGTATGAACTGTATATACAAAGGGCATCCTGAAAGTAATGCCTCGTCTCTCATAAGATTTTTATTTGTAGTAGCAAAAATGTGAAACTTGGTGGCAAAATACTTGGACATATTGTTTATAATGCTAGCCTACTCAAAATATTATCCATCACTTTCTATACATTTCCACCATGTTTGAACCCATTGATTAATCCATTTTGCAAAAATTCCTGAGGCTGTCGTTTCACCCACGAGTTCACGGCCAGTTTAGCGTCGGTCACATCGTCGAAACGTTCCCCAACGAAGGGTGTTTTTCAAAGGGGCAAACAGGAAAAAGTCCGAGGGAGCCAAATCAGGATTGTAGGGGGTTGGGGCATCATCACCATCCACCCCATTTTGGCAGTAGCCTGTGAAGTCTCCATTGAGGTGTGGGAACGTGCGTTATCATGGTGTAAAACAACATTATGAAGTGGAATGTCGCGTCTTTTTCTTCTGATAGCTTCCTTTAGTTTCTTCAATGTCTGGATACAGTGATCACTGTTTATTGTTGCAACTTCTAGATGGTGGCACGACGATCAGCTGAGATGAAGTCTTTCACTCATTGCCTGTTGGCATCCGTCACTGCAGTTGTGGGTCTTCCACTCCGTTGTTTGTCCGACACTAAATTTTCTCCTTCTCGAAACCTCTTCATCCATCTTTGGACATTACTGATATTGATTGTGGCAGCTCTATACACCGTCAGGAGTCTTCTGTGGATTTCTGGAGCCTCACATCACTCTTTTTCCAGGAATTCAATTACGGCTCGCTGCTTTACTCTGTCATTCATGATATTTATTTCCGATTCTGAAAAAAATGTGTTCCCACATTGGTAACATATCGTAGTACATGTCAGTGCAGTTTCATTGAAATCACTTCAAAATTCCAAAAGTTATTCAGGAGGAGGCATTACTTTCAGGATGCTCCTTGTAATTATGTCGTATGTAAAAAGTACGTATTTTACAATGGCTGTATGAAAACAATAAAAAAAAAAAAATAATGCAGGTGAAAATTTTCGGGACGGGTCCGGACCTCTAGGATCGTTTCCTTGTGTATCGTTTACTTGATCGAAAGATCACTTGACCGAAAATCAGTTGATCGAAAGGTACATTTCATCGAAGGGTCACTTGACCGAAAAGTTCATTTCACCGAAAGGTCACTTCACCTAAAAGTTTATTTAATCGAAAGGACATTTCATCGAAAAGTTCACTTCACCGAAGGATTACTTCACCTAAAAGTTCATTATATCGAAAGATAATTTCACCTAATGGTCAGTTTATCGAAAACTTTAGAATTTTATTGTTAGAGATCTGTTAGAGTGTAGTGCGGGTTTTTGAAAAACTGGCCATTATGGGATTTTATAAAAAATGCACTTTTAATTTCTACGAAGCACTTCTCCATAAGAAGATTTTTCGAAATATAACATTAATTATAAGGCCTAGATCTGGGCCTCTTAATCAAATTTTAATCCTCCGAGCTCATATTCATAAGGGCTACATAGCAGATCAAGTAAATAATGTTCCACTTTTGCTCAACCACAAAGCATTAATTTTTTGACCGTAGGCGATTTTTACAGATTTTAACCCAACTCATATTCATAAGCATTACATAAAATTTGAAGTAAAATATGTTGCATTTTTGCTCAAGCATAAATCTGGAAATTTTTAGCAAATTTCAATCCTCCTTGTTCATATTCACAAGGTTTACACAGCAAGTCTAATTAATGTTGGATTTTTACCCAGACCCAACTCGTTAATTTTAGGTCCTTGAGCCTAGAATTGGACCCCTTCAGCAATTTTAAGCTACAGTGCTCATATTCATATCGGTTATATAACAAGCAAAGTTAATAATTTCATACATTTACTCAGACACAAAAATCAATTTTAGGTCCGTAGGCCTCAGCTTAGGCCTTTTTAGCAAATGCATGCTCATATTAATTACCCACACAGTCAAGTTAGTAACTTTGCACTTTTAGTCATGGGTGCTCATATTAGTTTACACACGAAGTCAAGTTAATAATTTTGCACTTTTACCCAGGCATAAAAAATGTAATTATAAGGCCACAGGCCTGGGCTCTTTTAATAAATTTTAAGCTACTGTGCTGATAGGTTTCTAAAAAAAATAATTCTTTTTGCCTGAAAAAATGTGCAACATTATTAATTTGGTTTTTTATGTGAACCTTATGAACATGAGCACGCACGATTAAAATTTGCTAAAAAGGCCTAAGCCCCTAAAATTGATTCGCCGCTCCGGTGGTGGCAGTGGTCTAAGCGATGGCCTCTGATAATTCGTCCGAAAGGGGTCAGGGTTTGAATACCGGTGAGACATGGATATTGTGTTTGTCTTACGGCACTGGAACCAGTGACCCTAAATTAGTGACGGGCGACTGCTTATAGCCCATTGAGTTGCTCACGGTGGTTGTTAACCCCCCACCAAAAAAAAATTGATTCTTTTTGTCTGTAAAAAATGTGCAACATTATTAACTTGACTTTTTATGTAAACCTTATGAACATGATTAAAATTTGCTAAAAAGGCCTAAGCCGAAGCCTAGAGACTTAAAATTAACCATTTTTGTCTTAAAACTTAATCTTTGGGTTCTCTGTGACATGGAGAAATCAAAAGTGCAATTTGAGTATGATCCCCTAACGTTTCGTTTGTTTGTCTGCCAAACTTGCACCATGCTTCAACAGATCCTGTTATGAAATCCCAAATTTTCGATAAACTGACCCTTCCATGAAATGAACTTTTAGGTAAAAAGACCTTTCGGAGAAATGAATTTTTCAATCAAGTGACCCTTCGGTGAAACGTACCTTTCGATCAAGTGACCTTTCGGTGAAGTGATCTTTTGGTGAAACCATCTTTTCGGTGAAGTGATTTTCGGTCAAGTGACCTTTCGGTGAAGTAAACGTCGGCAAATGAACCAGACCCCGTGTCCTTGGCTACTTCCCCGCAGTCAGTTACACAACGATTTTTCTACATGTCGATTTTGATGTCAGGAAAGCTAATTCAGATATTATTGTGCAGGAAAACACAAATCTGTTAACAGGAACTACAGAAGCGGACACAGGGGCAAACAAAGAAAAGTTATGAAAAGAAATACGGGGTTACGCCATATAATACAAATTTTGAAGATGACAATCCGATGTTTGGCGTAAATCTGACAAGGATGGTAAGTCAGATAATATCCGAAAACTTGAATATTTTCATCTTCCTGTAGCGGGATTCGAATCCGCGTCTCCCAGAAAGCGCCCGGGTTGCTTCGACTAGCGAATCACGTGATGGATATTATTCAAATTGATCGGAAACTTGAAACTTGGTCGTTCTGGGTGGTGTAGTGGTTACTATATCCGGGCGCTTTCTGGGAGACGCGGATTCGAGTCCCGCTCCAGGACAATGAAAATTTTCAAGTTTTCGGATATTATCTGACTTACCATCCTTGTCAGATTTACGCCAAAAATCGGATTGTCATCTTCAAAAGAAAAGTGAGTTCTTACGAAAAAAAAGAGGCTGATGGGAAAAGAACGAAATAAAAAAACATAGATGACTGTTGACATCTAAAACTAAACGACATCCGAAATTAAAAAAGCAGAAAGGTGAAACCAGACTTAATAAGAAACATGGTACTCTGATTACAAACAAACTGCATAATTAGTAGTTTCACGCCTTCTTTGAAACATACATCAAGAAAGTTAATTAAACTTCAGCGGTTGGTTACAACCGCCGGGTTCAACAACTTGCAGAAGGGAAGAGCTAAGTCTAGTGATTCTGCTGCCGTTGTTTCAAAGGGGGTCTAGTTGTAGTAAAGAGGAAAAAAAAAAAAAAATGAGAGAGAGATGACCCATTGTGATGAATGGGAAAGCTGTAATTAAACCCCAGCAGAGAAATCTTACTTATTAAGCCCCAGCGACAGGAAGCTACAGATACAGGTGAGACTGGAGCTTCCGGTGAGCGTTTAACCCACCCCTTCAAATGACCTACCCCTACCTGGGAATAAAACGTTGCAGCCGGAAACCGCAAGTAAACCACCGACAGCAGCCACCTCTTTGGATCTCTGGTTTCCACTCTCATCTCACGTCCATCCGTGCCCAGAGGGACTTACAATCACGGCATCTTCCTCTCTGGGTTATTTGCAATAACCATGTTATTTTAGAACTCCCTTCTTTGAAAAGGATTTATTATGTCAGTCGCGTACGACACTCAAGTAATGGGATTTCAGATACATCTTTATACCGGTGAAAAGAAGGATTAGTTGATGTTCGGGATGTAATTATATGCAGATCACCTTTTTAATCTAACTTTACTACGTAATTTGACCATCTGACTTGACCTAGAAAATAACCCTGGAGCGTTTCGAAATGCTATACTGAAATAATAATTATTATATTTTCTGTGGTGCGTAGAACCGTTTTAAGTTAAAATTACCAATTCTATAAAGAGTTATTTGATAAGATTCCCACATCATTCCTCTCATTTAGATAGTGTTCCTTTTTTTTTTTTTTTTCTCTCTCTGCTTCTTTTAGTTATTTAAAACTTCTCGTGGGCGTGATAGGAAATATGGAGTCGTCCGTCCGTAACTAAGAACGGAAAGAGATAAAAGCAGCCAGAAGAGTAGACACAATACCCTTGTTTTGCTCCTGGATTCGAACCCCGATTCAGCAGTAGGAGTACTCAGAAACTTGCGCACTTGATCCAGGGATGTACAGTAGTTCTAAATGAAAAAGTACCTTAGAGGTGAACGGATTTGGAAAAAAACAACCAGAGAAAAAATACACTCAAAATGTTCAGAAGCCCTTTAAAATCAGATTTGTTTTTATTACTGTAAAGATTTGCTTGCCCCGGGTCATAAGAAAATAATTGTAAATATGTATGTACATATTCATTCCCCACATTAAATTTCTTTGTTCGCGCCATTTTCGGGCAGAGCAAACCAAATCGGCAGGTTTAAAAGGCTATTGTTGTCAAATACACGCGATCAGGCGCATTACAATCGGCGAATCGCGTGTTTGACATCACAATCGGCGATATACTTAATATATAAGTACTTAAAGTATATTGTACTTGTCTTGTGTGGAAATGGGATGATGATCTCGAGAGCCCGTTAATGAGTGAAACCCAAGTTTAACGCATACGTTGAGACAATGTAAATAGACAAAGTCATCGCTCTTTCCACGTTTTTCTTTAATTAACACAGAGCAACCGAAAAATTGTATTTCGACACCGATGAGATCGGACGCCAGATCTCTCGATAACTACCCGAGTGCGTTCGCCTTACGCGTTCGCCATACATTTTTTCGGTTGCTGTGTGTTAATTAAAGAAAAACGTGGAAAGGGCGATGACTTTATCTATTAAGATTAAGGATATTTGCAGGTAGCCTCAGGTAGGCAAGATTAACTGGGAAATCCCATAGTGGAGCTTTACTGAAGTTTTAAGGTTTTAAGAAAAAACGGACACTTTTTACTTTCGAAGTGGAAGCCAGACAGACGGGACCTCAGTTTTCAGAGAGAGGTCGATTCTTGTTATTGACGAGGGAGACGATTTGTTTCCAGAGAGCGATTGGTATTACGTGGAGTAGCAGCGATGTGCGTCGGTGCGGACGGAAAACACGAAGTTCGGGTGTAGTGCCGATAGCACGAACGGAGACCAAGTAAGGTGAAACATTCCATTAACCTACCTTCGAAAGCTCCCAAAGACACAGTTTTAGCGAAATAAACTGTTTTTATTATTCCAGATTCTATAATTTTCTTTTAAGCAGTGATTCTCTTGGGAACGAACCAACAAAATTGTGGGACGACTGTAGCTGGATCGGGGTTATGTTGAGTAAGAGATAGACAGGAGTGAAGGTTGTTACAATTATTTAGTAGTTTTTAGTAAATTTTCATTGCTAATTACGTTTATTAATTTATATTATTTCTTAATTCGGGCTTCTTTTAATAAAAGAAAGAATGTTACGTAAGAGTCATACGACGCGAACACCATATTCTTATTTAAATATCTTTTACCCGTCTTACAGTATTCCTCAACTAAAAATAATATGAGGAGAATTCGAGGCCGCTGTAGTGCAGTGGTAGCATGTCCGGCACGTAGTTGGAAGACCTGGATTCGATTCCCGGAGGCGGCCGATGAGAATTTTTCCGCGACTCACTTATAAACACGGAAAGAGCGATGGCTTCTGTTTCATTTTCCTAATCCACGTCAATCGTGTGTATTAATTATTGAAGAAGATTGAAGATTGAAGGTTTAACGACCACCGTGAGCAACTCAATGGGCTATAAGAAGTCGCCCGTCCCTAATTTAGGGTCACTGGTTCCAGGGAAGGGAGAGAGCCAGTGCCGTAAGACAAACACAACATCCATGCCTCACCGGGATTCGAACCCGGACCCCGTTCGGACGAATGATCAGAGGCCATCGCCTTAGACCACTGCGCCACCGGGGCGGCTATTAATTATTCATTCGCCTCCTAGTTATTTGTTCAGTTGCTGCTTTCCATCTTTTGTGAATCTCCAGCATTGTGCTGGGCTCCAAGAAGCAACCTGCCATGTGGTTTGGCAGTTAGTGGTATGTGAGTCTGGAGAATTCGAGGCCGCTGTGGTGCAGTGGTAGCATGTCCGGCGCGTAACTGGAAGACCCTGGGTTCGATTCCCGATGGCGGCCGATGATAATTTTTATGTGACTCACTTATAAACACGGAAAGAGCGATGACTTCTGTTTGATGTTCCTAATCCACGTCAATTGTGTGTATTAATATGTATTAGATAAACTGAATAAACGCGCGCGCGCACACACAGACACATGCAACTCACATAGTTGCATCAGTCTAATGTAGCTAATACGCCATTTTCCCTGAAATTATAAGTTGCATGTAAGAGGTTTCTTTGTGTTACCCGTAAGGATGAGAAAGTCTCAGGGGATTACTTCATTAGAGCAGATAGCCATTGGCTAGCAGGTTAGTTGATATGGCCTTCAGACCGTAAAGCACTTGCAACCCAACGTTCACGATTGTTTAATTTTTCTGTACGACATCTCCTATAACTTTAGTTTGACTACCGTCAAGACAAAAAAAGTTCACATTCTATTTGTACTACAACCCTTAAGATTCGTAACAGAGATAGAAACGGGTCAGCGGGTCAACAATTTCTTGCAGGTCAATGGTCAATGCGTCGACCCGGTTTTATTTCCATTTTATTTTTGAAAGGAAAAAAAAACACATTTGAAAGTAAAATGCGTACTGTGGAATTTTGTTCTCGATGCTGGTACCAGCGGAATGAAAAATGATTTGTCATACAAAAATATTTTCGTCCCTTTCTTAACGCAAAAAGTATTTCCACCGATCGACGACACCATATCGTAAAACGGTACTTCCTTCGCGTTTTTAGCACGTCTTTTGTAAAAAAAGATCGTGCTTATGTTGTCGGTTTGTCCGTCCGTGCGTCAGTCTGTCCGTCCGTCTGTACCCACGATATCTCTGCAACTATTAGTCCGATTTGAAAAATTCTTTTTGCATTCGAAAGCTTGAAATATGCGAATGATGATCCTCTATTTCGTTTTTTTTTTTACGACGTACACTTTTGCCGCTAGAGAGCATAAATGCAGATCAAGTCGAATTCAAAAATACGTTTTATTCCACATATTTGCTTCTAAACATCCGATTGAAAAAAATATTTTATCTTTCGATTCCATTTATGTCGAAGACTATTTTGGATATAGTTTCTTTTTCAAATTACGCATAGATTTTCCGCTAGGGGGCGTAAAAGTAAATTGCATTTTCCCCGATAACTCTTCTTCTAAAACTCCGATTTGAAATTTTTTTTGCAGCGGATACATCTCCTAATGCACAATCTTTTGCATATAATTTCGAGTTTTGGTAAAGAATACTTTGGCCACCAAGGGGCGTAAGAGTTAATTTTCGCTTCTGATGTATTTGCCATAAAATCTGAGCTTCTAAAATAACGATTGAAAAAATTCTTTCGTGAACTGATGCCACTCACATTTGTAAACCTTTTCCCAATACTTTCTTCATAAAATATTCCAGTTTCTCCGCCAGGGGGCGTATATGTGTATCATATTTTTGTCAATATCTTGACTTCTCGGAGTCCGATTTGAAAAATTCCTTCTTTGTTGGATAGTGTTTTCCGTGTGACATGACTTTCATATAGTTTCAAAATTTTCAAGTAATTCATAGACTTTCCGCTAGAAGGCGTAAAGCTAAATAGCGTTTTCCCCTATATCTGTGCTTCTAAATCTCCGATCTGAAAAATTCTTTCTGCACCGGATACAGCTCCTGATGGAAAATCGTTTGCACAAAATTTCTAATTTTTGTAAAAAAAATAGTTTGGCCACCAGGGGACGTAAACCTTAATTTCCGCTTCTGATGTATTTGCAGCAAAATATGAGCTTTTAAATTCTCGATTGAAAATAACGTCGTTTGTAGACCGATACTACTGATGCCGACAAACGTTTTAGAAACATTTTCTTCTTATAATAGTGCACGGTTTTTACACCAGGGGCGTAGATGTATATCTTATTTTTGTCAATATCTCGACTTCTAGGAGTCCGATTTGAAAAAATTCCTTCTTTGTTGGATAGTAATTTCCGTGTGACATGACTTTCATATAGTTTCAAAATTTTCAAGTAATTCATAGACTTTCCGCTAGGGGGTGTAAAGGTAAATTGCGTTTTCCCCTATATCTGTGCTTCTAAATCTCCGATCTGAAAAATTCTTTCTGCACCGGATACAGCTCCTGATGGAAAATCGTTTGCACAAAATTTCTAATTTTTGTAAAAAAATAGTTTGGCCACCAGGGGGCGTAAACCTTAATTTCCGCTTCTGATGTATTTGCAGCAAAATATGAGCTTCTAAATTCTCGATTGAAAATAACGTCGTTTGTAGACCGATACTACTGATGCCAACAAACGTTTTAGAAACATTTTCTTCTTATAATAGTGCACGGTTTCTACACCAGGGGGCGTAGATATATATCTTATTTTTGTCAATATCTCGACTTCTAGGAGTCCGATTTGAAAAATTCCTTCTTTGTTGGATAGTGTTTTCCGTGTCGCATGTTTTTCATACAATATCAAAATTTTCACGTAATTCATAGATTTTCCGCAAGTGGCGTAAAACGTAAATTGCGTTTTCCCTTATACCTCTGCTCCTAAATCTCCTATTTGAAAAATTCTTTCTGCACCGCATACAGCTCCTGATGGGAAATCGTTTGCACATAATTTCTAATTTTTGTAAAAAAAATGGTTTGGCCACTAGGGGGCGTAATCCTTAATTTCCGCTTCTGGGGTATTTGCAGCAAAATATGATCTTCTAAATTCCCGATTGAAAATAACATCGTTTGTAGACCGATACTACTCATGTCGACAAACCTTTTACAAACATTTTCTTCTTGAAATAGTGCACGGTTTCTACGCCAGGGGTGTAGATGTATATCTTAATTTTGTTAATATTTCGACTTCTAAGAGTCCGATTTAAAAAATTCTTTCTTTGTTGGATAGTGTTTCTAGTGTGACATGTTTTTTCTATAAATTCAAAATTTTCAAGTAATTCATAAACTTTTCGCTAGGGGCGTAAAGGTAAATTGCGTTTCCCCCTATATCTCTGCTTCTAAATCTCCGATCTGAAAAAAAATTTCTGCACCGGATACAGCTCCTGATGGGAAATCGTTTGCACGTAATTTCAAATTTTTGTAAAACATTGTTTGGCCTCCAGGTGGCGTATGTCTTAATTTCTGCTTCTGATGTATTTGCAGCAAAATATGAGCTCTTAAAATCTCGATTGAAAAAAAGTCTTTTGTGGACCGATACTACTCATGTCGACAAATATTTTAGGAACATTTCCTTCTTGAAATAATGCATGGTTTCTACGCCAGGGCGTAGATGTATATCTTATTTTTGTCAATATTTCTACTTCTAAAAGTCTGATTTGAAAAATTCCTTCTTTGTTGGATAGTGCTTCCGATGCGAAATGTTTTTCCTTTAAATTCAAAATTTTCAAGTAAATCATAGACTTTCCGCTAGGGCGCACAATGGTAAATTGCGTTTTCTGCTCCTAAAACACCGATTTGAAAAATTCTTTCTGTATCGCATATAAGACCTATTGGAAAATATTTTTCACGTAATTTCTAATGTTTGGTAAAGAATGGTTTGGCCGCCAGGGGTCATAAGTGTTAATTTCTACTTCTGATGTATTTGTAGCAAAATCTGGGCTCCTGAAAACTCGACTAAAATTCTTTTTCATGGACCGATACCGCTCATATGGATAAACCTTTTGAGAATACTTTCTTCCTAAAATAATGCATGGTTTTCCCACCAAGGGACGTAAAGTCACATCTTATTTTTGTCGATATCTCTGTTTCTAAGAGTTCGTAAGCTCACGATTCGGTTTACAGCAATATCAAAGGGATTAAAGACCCGATTGAAAAACTTCTATTTTCCGTCAGATACTATTGTTTTCCATACCGGTTCCATTGACTTTGAATAGCTTTGATAAATTTAATTTGCGTCAGAACGGATTCAAAAGGCGTGCTTATTACACCCGAAAATTCAGTGTCATCTTTCTTGTTTTTTTTTTCTTTCAGTGAGTGCGACTGTCCGGAACAAGATACAGGCAAACGCCTGTCCCCAGCTTCTCATGGTGAATCATTCTCTCAAACCCCGCGTGTCACATTGTAAGCCTGAGAGTTACTTTTCGCATCGCATCTTTTGCATTAAGCATTCAGAGGTTTTCGTTTGACGTGCTGACATCCCGTTCCCATTGCATGTCGTGTCGCAATTAATGCCTTATTTGTTAATATGGATGAATTTAAAATCAAGGAGATTGAAAAAAGCGTCGAGACCAATAAACAGGTTCTTATTACATTCAATTCAGATAGCAACGTTTATGGATACAACTTTTACAAATTCAAAGTCTACTGTAGTTTCGCTGAAACTGTGGTTCAGCTTCGTCAGGATTGAGCTTTTTAGCACGTCTTTTGTAAAACAAGTTTGTAAAATCATGCAATGCATTGTTTATAATACGCTTTCCAACATACCAGAAATCATTACTCAAGTTATGAGAATAATGGCTGTGGAATAAATCTCGGTCCTGTGCCCTGACCCTTGATCCCATATCGATGATATTCAACAGAACCGGTTCGGCATACCTCCGAAACAATATGATAAAGTTTTGACGCAATCGAAGATTTTTTACGTAAGTTAAGATGCATAAAGGCTATGGAATAGATCCAGCACCTGTGTCCTAACCTTTGACCCCATTTCGCCCATTTTCAATAGAATTTGTCCCCAGCAGGCCCCTACAACATACTAACATTTCATCCAAATCGAAGCATTTTTACGTAAGTTAGACGCATAATGGCGATGGAAGTGATTTCGCTCCTATGTCCTGACCTTTGACCCCAGTTCGCCCATTTTCAAAAACGTTTGTGGCCAGGTGGTTTCCTACCACATACTAAAATTTCATCGAAATCGAACCTTTTTTACCATAGTTATGACACATAACAGCAGTGGAATGGATCCGGCTCCTATGTACTGACCTTTCACCCCATTTCGTTCACTTTAAATAAGGTTTCTTCCCAGGTGATACCCTACGAGATACTAATATTTCATCGAAATCGAACGATTGTTACGCGAGTTATCGTGCAGACGGACATACGCACACAACGCGTGACGCAATGAAGCAGATGGGAATCGCGACCATCTGCTTGCAAGAGTATGACGTCATAAAACTTTAATAGGTTCCACACACAACGCGTGACGTAATGAGACAGATGGCGTGACAGCACGCCAACATTCTCAAACGCGAGATTGTGACGTCATAAGACTTCTAAGCATTGGAAACATTAATGGAACGACGCCATGACACAAAAAACGTTATATAACTCAGGGTGGTTATTTAACCCACTAAACGAATTATCCTAAAGTCGAGATCAAGCTAAATCGATTTCTAGTACCAGAAAACGGTGGGCTAACGACTTTCATCAAAATTCTTAGAGCCGTTTTCAAAATAAAATGTACATACATACATACAAGAATTGCTACTTTAAGGTGGACGTCAAGTAATTTTGCTTTCTATACTTCCAATGGAAAAACTTCTGCACACATTTTCTTCACAATTAATGCGTTCCCAAGAATGAAAATTTGAACATCGTTTAAAATAGCTTCATTTCATAACTTGGAATACTTAATATTTTCTACACCATAACCGTAATTATGCAATCCAACCAACGAGATGTCTCTCGTTGAATCCAACATTTATTTGTCCACTGACGTCCTCAAAGTACAGGCCGCGCCATCTTTTTTCTGGTTTCAACACCACCAAAGGAAAGGTTATTGTTTTTTAATATAATTATGCTTATGTTTTAGAAAATGTTAAGTATTCCAAGTTATATAGTATGAAGTTATTTTAATCGATGTTCAAATTTCCATCCTTGGGAACACACTGATTGTGAAGGAAATGTGTACAAAAGGTTTCCCATTGGAAATATATGAAGCAAAATTACTTGACGTCCACCTTAATAGTGTGGGATACGGGCGATGGAATGGATCCCGATCCTATGTCCTGACCTTTGACTCCATTTGTACCATTTTCAGTAGTGTTCCTCTCCAGGTGGTCCCCTACCAAATACTAAAATTTCGTCGAAATCGAACCATTTTTACGCACCTTATGACGCATAAGGGCAACGGAATGCATCCCGCTCCTATTACCTTATATTTTGACTCCACTTCACCCATTTTCAATAGGGTTCGTCCTCATGTGGTCCCCTACCACATACTAAAATTTCATTGAAATCGAACCATATTTACGCAAGTTATGACGCATAAGGGCAATTGAATGGATCCCGCTCTTATGACGTGACCTTTGACCCCACTTCACCCAGTTTCAATAGGGTTCGTTCCTTGATGGTCCCCTACCACATACTAAAATTTCATTGAAATTGAACCATATTTACGGAAGTTATGACGCATAAGGGCAATTGAATGGATCCCGCTCTTATGACGTGACCTTTGACCCCACTTCACCCAGTTTCAATAGGGTTCGTTCCTTGATGGTCCCCTACCACATACTAAAATTTCATAGAAATCGAACCATATTTACGGAAGTTATCGTGCCGACAGACGGACGGAAAAAGCTGGAGCATATACGCTTCTTCAACCTACGGTTGGAAAGCGTAAAAAAGATCATGTTTATGTTAACGGTTTGTCCGTCCGTCCGTCTGTCTGTACCCAGGATATCTCTGCAACTATTAGTCCGATTTGAAAAATTCTTTTTGCATTGGGAAGCTTGAAATATGGGAATGATGATCCTTTATTTCGTTTTTTTCTACAATGTACAATTTCGCCGGTAGAGGGCGTAAATGCAGATGATGTCGAATTCAAATATACGTCCCCCTATATGTCTGCTTTTAAATCTCCGATTTGAAAAATTCTTTCTGCACCGAATACAGCTCCTGGTGGGAAATCGTTTGCTCATAATTTCTAATTATTGTAAAAAAATGGTTTGGCCACCAGGGGGCGTAGATCTTAATTTCCGCTTCTGATGTATTTGCAGCAAAATATGAGCTTCTAAAATCACGAATGAAAAAAAGTCGTTTGTTGCCCGATACTACTCATGTCGACAAACCTTTTTGGAACATTTTCTTCTTGAAATAAATGCATCGTTTCTACACCAGGGGGCGTAGATGTATATCTTCTTTTTGTCAATATCTCTACTTCTAAGAGTCCGATTTGAAATATTCCTTCTTTGTTGGATAGTGTTTCTGATGCGAAATGTTTTCCCTATAAATTCAAAATTTTCAAGTAAATCATAGACTTCCCGCTAGGGGGCGTAAAGGTAAATTGTTGTCCCCCTATTTCTCTATTTCTAAATCTCCGATTTGAAAAATTCTTTCTGCACCGGATACAGTTCTTGATGGTAAATCCTTTGCACACAGTTTCTAATTTTTGTAAAAAATGGTTTGGCCACCAGGTGGCGTAAGTCTTAATGTCCGCTTCTGATGAATTTTCAGCAAAATATGAGCTTCTAAAATCTAGATAGAAAAAGTCGTTTGTCGACCGATACTGCTCATGTCGACAAACCTTTTAGGAACATTTTCTTCTTGAAATAATGCATGGTTTCTACGCCAAGGGGCGTAGATATATATTTTATTTTTATCAATATCTCTACTTCTAAGAGTCCGATTTGAAAAATTCCTTCTTTGTTGGATAGTGTTTCCGATGCGAAATGTTTTTCCTACAAATTCAAAATTTTCAAGTAAATCATCGATTTTCCGCTAGGGAGCACAAAGGTAAATTGCGTTTTCTGCGTTATTTCTGCTCCTAGAACTCCGATTTGAAAAATTCTTCCTGTATCGCATACAAGACCTGATGGAAAATATTTTTCACATAATTTCAAATATTTGGTAAAGAATGGTTTGACCACCAGGGGCATAAGTGTTAATTTCTGCTTCTGATGTATTTGTAGCAAAATATGGGCTCCTGAAAACTCGACTAAATTTTTTTTTCTTGGACCGATACCGCTCATATGGAAAAACCTTTTGAGAATACTTTCTTCCTAAACTAATGCATGGTTTTCCCACTAGGGGACGTAAAGTCACATCTTATTTTTGTCGTTATCTCTGTTTCAAAGAGTCCGATTTGAAAAATTCTTTCTGTGTTGGAGAGCGTTTCTGGTTCGAAATGTTTCTCATATAAATTCATGTTTTTCTTAACGCACAAGTCTGCAACCAGAGGGCGTAAGCTCACGATTCCGTTTACAGCAATATCTGAGGGATTAAATACCCGATTGGAAAACTTCTTTCTTCCGTCAGATACCATTGTTTTCCATACCAGTTTCATTGACTTTGAATAGCTTTGATAAATTTAATTTGCGTCAGAACGGATTCAAAAGACGTGCTTATTTCACCCGAAAATTCAGTGTCATCTTTCTTGCTTATTTCTTGCTTCTGGCGAAGTTACAAATTCCACGCGTCAAACGTCTCGTGCGGTATCAGATGGCAGATTGATGAGAGTTTTCATGCGCTTGCTAAGTATGGAGATGAAGATAAATCATTTACCAGGTTATTACGATTTTGAAATACTGTACATGAAAGGCTTCTAAAAAGTCTAGGTCGATTTCTCAACGAAACTTGGCGGTTCTTTCATTTATCCCTAAAATGCGTTTCCAAATTTCAGAAATCCTTAAGCCATCAAATTTCAAAGTTATCTTCACTCCTGTGTCTAAGATGATTTACTCAGCAAAAAAAGAACTGATTCCTGACATAAATTCTTGGGGAATCTACCGCATTCAGTTTCAACGTGGTCTGTCATACATAGGTCAAACACGGAGATCGCTTAAATTTAGATTAAAAGAACACGAATCATATATTAGAAAATGAGAAATCAAAAAATCTTCTATTACCCAGCACTGTTGGGAAAATAACCACCAATTTCAGTTTAAGGACGTCAAATTGAAAGAAAAACCAAACTCAATATTTGGCCTAGACTTTTTAGAAGCCTTTCCTGTATTTCCAAACCGTAATAACCTGGTAAATGATTTATCTTCATCTCCATACCTATCAAGCGCAAGGAAATCCCTCATCAATCTGCTATCTCATACCGCACGAGACGTTTGATGCGTGGAATTTATAAATTCGTCAGAAGCAAGAAATAAAAACGCTTAATCCTGACGAAGCTGAACCACAGTTTCAGCGAAACTACAGTAGACTTTGAATTTGTAAAAATTGCATCCATAAACGTTGTTGTCTGAATTAAATGTATTATAATTATGCAATGCCTGTAGTTCAACTGTGTAATTAATAAAATAGATTATTCTTGAAAACAAAAAGAGGAATAGAATGCTGGAAGTTGTTTCCTCTCATTAAGAAACCACAATAGGTTTCCTTGCAACATCAATTTTACAAGCTTGTGATGAGTTGAAAGTTCCCGAAATGTGAATGTTGATTTCATGAGTGTTCCTTCCTTCTGAGAGGCAATGATGAAATGAATATCCACATTTTGGAAACTTTCAACTCATCAGAAGCTGGTAAAAATTGGTGTTGCTATAAAACATATTCTGATGCTTGATATGTTATCAAGAAAATAGCAATAACTGAAATTAAGCATATTAAATAAACAATTTTGACTGTAGCACCATCAAAATCAACTTTACTGAGAAGGGGCTTTTTGACTCTTGCAAATGTATTTGAAAACATGTATAAAAAAGTTAGGTTACGTGAAGAACGCAGTTGGAAACGTTTCTTTAAGTAAGTGAGAAAGTTATACGTTTCCGTAATGCAGTTATATAATTTTTATACAGGGTGATTCATAAAGAAGTACACAGTTTCAACGCACTATAAAACAAGAACAATGTAAGATATTTTATGTTACCTGTAACAGAATTGTAGGGGAATGTTTCAAGTTATTTTAGAGACAGTCACATATGTAGCTTCATCGGTGAAAACTAAGTGATCGGCAAAATCGTCATTTTCAAAATGGTGCTGCATTTCGTCACAATATTCAAAGCGCTTTGTCTTGTCAAGGTCAGTGAGATTTTGCAACATCTGCACTTTGTATGGAATCACTTTCAGCTTCTTTCTCAAAATTCTCCAGACAGTAGTGGGCTGTGAATTCTGCACTTCACGACTCACCCTCCGCGTTGATTTTCCCGGGCTTCACTGAATGGTGGTGCAAACACTATCGACGACTTCTTCCGATACACGCGATCATCCCGGACTATTAAGTTTGCACAAACAGCCCGTACTTTCAAATTTTTTATACCAATCGTAGATGGATTTTCTGGTTTGAGGTTCTTTTCCGAATCGTGATCGAAAATGCCGTTGCACAACAGTTACAGATTCCGTTTTGCTGAATTCGAGAATACAAAACGCCTTCTCCACTGCAGACGCTGTCATTTTGGCTGACTAGTCACATGACACGCGCGCTATCGCCCATGCCACTTCCCTCAGTAGCGGGACACAAACTTTATGAGTACATCTACCGAACGGTTCGCAGATGTGGTCCGTGTCTTCAACTGCTACTGTTTTACAGCATCTGGAAACTGCATACTTGTTTATGAATCAGGGTGTATAACCTACGATACCCACTGCAGAGAGACTTCTTGAACGCCCTGTGTGTGTGTGTGATTCTAAATTGAGTTTTAAATTTATAGTTCAAAGCAGATTCATCCGGGTCGGGTCCAAATATTTTGACCCGTTCCCAACTCTGATTCGTAAGATGCTCTACTGCGTGATCCAACTGTAACGTCTCATTTCTACGGATTTTTTTTTTCAGGTTTTAACGACCACCATGAGCAACTTGTAGGGCTATAAGCATGTGACATATATTCTCAGTTAACTTTCATTTGCAGTTCCTGATTTTATGTAAATTTAAGTTTGTTCTTCTTTATACTTTCCAAACTTAACGTTATGACTTTTCCCTCAAACGAGAATACTGTTGGCAACACCCTGAGGTCGGAATAAGAGTGACGTATGTGTGGCCGGATAAGAACGGTAGATAAAAAGGCAATGCAGTGATTGTTTTGAGAGAGATGCTGAATGGCGTGATTGTTTTGAGAGAGACGCTATTACTACATAGTATGTAGTAATAGTAGATAGTAAATGTAAACTACTTTTAAATCCTTTTTTCAGCATAAAACAGTTTACATTATTGAGAAACAAGGAAATTTTGTCACGAAAGAACAATGCATTCTCTGCATGTTCCATCTCTAGCAGCAAAAAAATTTTCAGTACTCACAAACGGTTCAGCAAGTTAATGAGATAGATGTCGTTGAATTCTTAAGCGTAGTAATCACATCTCTTTACAAAAGTTAACACTTGTCAAACTCAAGCTATTTTAAGGCGAGAATTCTCAGCAGTTTGTTCATTAAAAAAAAGAAAGAAAGAAAAAAAGAAAACTCATAATTTCCCAGATAGCATCTGGATATACTTGATCATGTTCTTTGATGTCCAATCCCGATCCAATTTTAAGCAGCAGTGACATCAGGTAAATGAAAGTGTAGCTCTATGCCAGCGAATGGGAAAAAATTGAGTCAGAAAAGGTTAATAATTGCATGAAAAGTTTTTATACAGGATGTCTGAAAAAAAAAAAAAAAACTGCACTGAAAGTAACACTTACCATGTTCAACTCGTTTCTACAGGATGTGTTGGAAATGAGCACCACCGACGTCCAGACATATCTGCACACGCTTCCGCATGTTGGTGAAGATTTTTCTCAGGGTATGTGGTGGGATTTGTTAGATGTGCGTCGTTATTGCAGTCTGTAGCTCACGAAGTGCAAGCGGATTACCTGTGTATACCTTCCGCTTCGAAATTTCCTAGGGAATGGTTTTTCCACGTCGTCCGTGTACTTGTCATGGAGAATGACATGCTCGATCAAAAACACTCTCTGTTCAATCGTCAACACCACTGACTTTGTGCCGAGACGAGTGATCAATCGACACGTCTCCCTCCGTCGACCAAGCATTCGGGAATGACCTTTGCTGGGAATAGGAGCTACGCGCGCCTCAGGGTGAAGAGACATGAAAGTTACCAGATACAGAGCATTTCACGTGGTGGGTCACTTCTATCTGTAAATCTGGGCCGCGGTTGGCCTAGTGGTCAGCGTTCGTGACTGCCATGGAAGAACCTCAGGTTCGACCCAGGCAGGTACGAATGCTCGAACCTCTAAATATCCGCCGTGCGTCGGATGGGCACGTTGAGCCGCCGGACCCAGGGTACTGCCCCCCCCGTAATAAATAAGGGCGTCTTCCTCCTCCTTTCTACCTCGCTTCCGTGTCACTTTCCTATCGGGCAGTCTAGCCCAAATCTCCTAGCTTCCTATTTCTAAGGGTTGTTTAAGACCTAGGGCCAGACACTCCCTTCCTAAAATCCTCTACGTATGTTCTGATCTGATCTACTGTAAATCAATGCAGAATTTCTTTATTATTACATTACTGCAATTCGTACATTCAGGGCACAGTCATTATTCGGACACCCTGTATATCACTGAACAGTAAAAGTTAGTAAGGAAAAGCTAAAGAATGGACGAGAACCAGAGACGCCGACTTCACCAAATCATGGGGCGGGGGAGGGGATTAGTCAGGCGACAAGAGATCATAGGTGGGAGGGGCACGACTCTTCCATTTTCGGGAGGAAAATAAGAAAAAAAGGTGCAAAAAGATAAACTACGAGAGTGTACATACATTTGTATATTTTCAAACTTAACTGCAATTGCTCATTAGTAAATGAACAAGGGAACAGAAATATTCTTTTGCTGAATATTAATATTTAAAAAAATAAAATTCGGCCTCTGCTTTTATAAAAATATCCAGACAGATTTTATTTTCAAACGTTTACGAGAAAAGAGCGCGATTACTCAAAAAAAGAAAGAGAAGCGCAAAAAAAAAAAAAAAATAGATAGATAAAGGCGCTTGAGATTATACGTTTCGGTATTTTATTTATTCATTTTATTTTTGATAATTGTTTTAAAAATTTACCATGTATTACGAGAACATCATGTCAAACATAATAATGGGCTGGCAATCAAGTTTCTTATCAAATGAGCAAATGCTGAATTGGGAGGGAGGCGGGAAGAGAATTTTTATTTATTTTGTTATTTATTAATTTTTTGGGAACAAATCGCTTCGCTCTCATAAGAGAGATCTTGGTCCATCTTATAAAGAATAATACATTTCTATAAAGGAAAGAGGTGATTTTTTTCAATTAGCACAGCACACTAGGTAGACTGAATAGCATGGGAAAACATTTTTTCTCTGTAGAAATATTTCAACTCACGCACTTCGAAAATGAAACACACCCACACAAAAAAAAACAACGTTATTTAATCAAACGGGACGAAAAATACTGAAGGGGTAACATTATTAAACGAAGCAAGAGTCACTTAAAAAAAAAAAAAAAGGGACAAGATTCACCTTAAAAAAAGGGGGGAGGGGTCAATAAAAGCTAAAGGACGCATGAAAAGCCTTTAAATCCTATTAAATGTTACCATCAGGTTTAAAAATAATTTTCCAATCCAACGTAAGGGAAGATATGTTGCCAAACACAAAACATACTGTCGTCCACTTAGTAAGAATATTGAAGAAATTCCCACAAAAAAAAAAAAAAAAAAAAAAAAGACGCAGATTCCTTGGTTGCAACCGACACGACACAACACGTCTTTTGAATCATTTTCGGCAAAAAAATAAATAAATAAAAGCTGATTTTTAGAAGAAAAATTCAGCAAAAAAGAGAATGCATTTTCGCTCAACTAGAGAACAAATCTTCGCGGAATTTAAAATGCACATTATAAGCATGTTCTTCATAGTGCATTGAACTGGTTCCTAAATTAATATAAGAAAGACCACCGAATCTTCGATTGTAATGAGCACGTCTTTTGAATCCTTTCTGATGCGAATTACATTTATTAAAGTTATTCAAAGTTAATCGAACCGGTTAGAAAAACTATCAACCGGGTTTCTACAATCGATAACTTTCTGTGTTGATAACTTGTGAACCACAACATATACATAAGTCCAATCTGATTGCAGTAATCAATTTCTGAGGAAATTCTGGTCTTGTTTGATATGCAACATGGCCCTCTTACCATTTAAAATTTTTGACCTTGATCCAATATGGCGGATTTCAAGATGGCGGCAATGTTCCGGAAATAGCCTAAAAGATAGGCTCCCTCACTGATTCTTTGCTGGGGTATTCAGATATTTCGTTTTTTTCTGAAATACGAGGGTGTCCTGCGACTTTTGACTCAGCCCGTGGATTCTTGCAAAAGGAGATTGAATTTTTAGGAATTGAAACGATTATTTGATTCGTTTAACACTCGGCAAACATCTGTAAAAGTACGAATCTTTCCTTCTAGCCAACAGTGCTGAGTTCGGACACATTTTATTAAGAGCCAGACAGTGGCGCCCATATGAGTACTTTTAGGGGGGGGGCTAAGAAAAATCCTTACCTCCTTCAAGACTGTCAAAAATTTTAGTAAATGTTCAAGATACCAAAATACAACGCAAATAATTCATACAATCATTCATTAATATTTTATTATTTTTGAAAATGCTTTAAAAAATAGGTTTCGTCTATTTTAGTGTTTTAAATTTATCAAAAATTTTGCTATATCAACGAAGGGGGGGGGGGTCGAGACCCCCTTATGGGCGCCCTTGGAGCCAGATCCTCAAGTATGTCAACCCGAGCCCGAAGTATTTCAGCCAGAGCCCGAAGCATGTCATCCCAAACTCAAATTTTAAATTGCAAGATTGTGGCCGGTCCCGAACGAGCCCGAAAAATACGACTAACCTGTTTAAGCATTAATAATAATAAAAAAAGGCTTCCTCTTCCAGATTTTCGCTCTCTCTCTCTTCCACCTGCAATAAACATATCTTTCTTAATTGGGGAATGAAGAAAGGAACTCCATGTATTTCTATAGTATACAGAATCACGATTTTCTTTGACCATTCGTTTCTTTCTGAAAAGTTTCCGGCGGGCGGGAAGGATATTCGGAAGGATCGGGTGGCACTGCAATTTACGTACGTTTTTCAATAGAATTAGCAGGAAGCTGCCACATGGATATACGGGGTAAAATGTCGTTGGCATACTGTCTAGTATCAGTAGTTCTGAAAGAACTTTTATTTTCTCCGTAGATATCCACTAAAGCGCGACCTTACCTATGGCATTTGCTACCCAAGTCCGGAGTAAACAGCCATCCCGAGTTCCTACTCCCTTTTTAGACCCAGTTGCCGAAGAATTCTCTTTACCAGCTAGAAAGTCCCGTATGCTAAATCACACAAAAACACATTAAAAAAGAAGAAAATTCTCTCTCACTCAGAGCCAGAGCACAAACCACAGTAAATAATATGCAGCCCGAGCCCGGTTTCGGCCATCTTCGCACTTCTAGCCAAGTGTAAGATTGTATATGCCCCCCCCCCCAGTTTTTTGAAGTGGCATTTTTTTTAATTTGGGGGTCTAACGATCACCGTGAGCAACTCAGTGGGCTATAAACAGTTGCCTGTCTCTAATTTAGGGTCAATGTTTCCAGGGAAAGGTGAGAGTCAGTGCCGTAAGACAAACACAACGTCCATGCCTCACTGGGATTCGAACTCGGACGCATCTCGGACGAATGGTCACAAACTACCGCTTAGACCACTGCGCAACCGGGGCGGCGTAGTGGTATTTTACTTGTACGAAAAATAGAGTGGTATAGGAAGTGAGAAAGCAAAAGGTGATGCATTTCAGATGCGACGATACCGAACACTGTTGCAGATTTCTTTTCTAAAAGGAAAACGAATAAGCATCGAAGGAAACTGCAAGTATAAAATTCTTCAGAACATCAATGAAAGTATAGTCTACTGTTTTGCATATTTTTTCCCGACGAGACCTTTTTTTTTTTTCAAAGTTAATATGGGAAAAATTAATGTAAAAATTAATCATGAGAGGTCATCAGCCACATATAAAGTGAAATTAATGACCTTTTGAATGAGCAAGTATGTAGAGAACAAAATTGCAGCAGTTCTAAGAATTTGCTATAACCACTGCAGCTCTTCCGAGAGCTGGACGGTTATGAATAAGAAGAAAAAGAAACATACTCTCGTGATGGTTATTCTGGTATTCTAGTTTATTTTTTCCTTATCTTTGTAAACTCTTCACTGGTAAAAGAACCGATACGATATTTTGGTTCTCGTAATTTATGCATGTAACCAAAACTTTTGACATATATTTCAATTGCAATCAAATTGAGACAATAAATGTCCTTTCTGTTCATTCGTGTGGTTTAAACAAATTTTTGGAATAATTTTCACGTGAACATAAATTCATGCAAAAAGTTTCCACTGCTCATTAGTCTTTCTTTAATTAAATTTCAAAAGCGCAGTGGTCTAAGCGCTGGCTTGTATGACCATTCGTCCGTGAAGTGCCAGGGTTCGAATTCCGGTCAGGCATGAATGTTGTGTGTGTGTGTGTGTGTGTTTTTCACGGCACTGGCTCTCTCTCTTCCCTGGAACCAGTGACCTTAAATTAGGGACGGGCGACTGTTGATAGCCCACTGAGTTGCTCACAATGGTCGTTAAACTTTCAATCAAAAAAAAAAAAAAAAAAGCCCTTCAAAAATACAGAAAACTCCCTTAAGGAAAAAAAACCGAAAGAATACAGACCAAAATTACGAAACTGCTTCACTGAAAAAATCAAGCTAACTATGTTCGACGATGTTCAAATTCAAACCACATTTGCATGTACACCATTAGAACATTCTGGAGGCAGTACTGGAATTCTATATTGCCTGTTATTCTCACCTTCACATTAACCTCGCGTGGAACAAATAGCCCTTGAGAAACATGTCTAAGATGAAATCATTTGTTCGAAATTAGAGAATTGATTTGTCTCCATTGAACATATGGTAATCAGTCAGTCGAGCAGAACGCCTGATTAAGAACAAGAAAATGCTGATAAAGGTATTTTGAAAAGGCATTGAATGATAATTTAGTTCTCTCATGTGTACTAATTCTCCAGTGCTGCAGCTGAGGAAGAGAGCAAATGTTTCCTGTGGATTTAAATTGCAATTTCAAGGGTTTATTGAAAATAATTCGCAGTTAGGGATATTTTCCATTCATCAGAAGAAATGGCTATCACATGCTTTTAATCCTTTCTGAATTATCTTGAAAGGAAAAGAAACGAAGAAGGAGAAAAATCGATATTTATTATTTTGCACCTAATATTTTTTTATTCTGAAAGCTATGTTTTCTTGGAGGGTGGGGCTTAACTGCCATTATGGGCAGACCGTTGTGCTACTGATTGCCTTCAGCTTCCGTACGTGCCATTTTAAGGACGGACGTCCTTTAACGAAATTTCCGTTTTTAAAAAAGCCAGTCTTTCTTTTCTTTTTTTTTTTTAACTTCTGTATCTTCACAATTTTCTGCAGTCAAAAATTCCGTTTATTTCAGAGAAGTTCATTTCGGATTTTCCCGTACTTATACAGAAATTTCGCAACATCGAAAACGCTGAATTTTTTTTTCCGCCCTTATCTCAGCCAATCTTTTCGCAGCGGTGGGATTCGAACAGATCTCGTTTGAGTTTGGTCAATAAATAGGCACGCCTTAACCACTGAGTCAGAAACACTCGGAAACCTGAATTACGTTCATGAGAAAACTAATTGCGTGATGATGAGTTTTTTTGTCATTAATGCGAGCGATTCAGTCATTTTATTTTCTGTTGGAGCTTATTAATTTTTTTGAATAAGTTCCTAACAATTTTATTTTTTCTGTAGAAGGACTTATTACAAATTAAGTATTTTATCATTGTGATTTTTTGAAGCAACAGATTATTTTGCAACTTGAGATCTTTTTAAACTCACAATGACTTTCAATTATCTTTAAGAAAAGGTGAAATGTACTATTTTATAGTATTATACGTAAAACTCCTAAATATAAAATTTTCTCTTGATTGTTATAATAGCTTTTGTCTTAAGGGGTCCAAAGACTGATGCATAGACATCGCACAATACGTTAAGTATCCGTTTTTTACGCTTTCCAACCGTAGGTTGAAGAAGCGTATATGCTCCAACTTTTTCCGTCCGTCTGTCGGCACGATAACTCAAGTAAAAATGGTTCGGTTTCGATGAAATTTTAGTATGTGGTAGGGGACCACCAGGGGGCGAACCCTATTGAAAATGGGTGACGTGGAGTCAAAGGACAGGGCATAGGAGCAGGATGTATTCCATTGCCCTTATGCGTCATAAGATGCGTAAAAATGATTCGATTGCAATGAAATTTTAGTATATGGTAGGGGACCACCTGGAGAGGAACCCTATTGAAAATGGGACAAATGGAGTCAAAAGTCAGGACATAGGATTGGGATCCATTCCATCGCCCTTATCCCACACTATTAAGGTGGACGTCAAGTAATTTTGCTTCCTATATTTCCAACGGAAAACCTTTGTACATATTTCCTTCACAATTAATTAGTGTGTTCCCAAGGATGGAAATTTGAACATCGATTACAATAACTTCATACTATATAACTTGGAATACTTAACATTTTCTAAAACATAACCATAATTATATTAAAAAACAATAACGTTTCCTTTGGTTGTGTTGAAACCAGAAAAAAAGATGGCGCGACCTGTACTTTGATGACTTCAGTGGACAAATAAATGTTGGATTACATAATTACGGTTATGGTTTAGAAAATATTAAGTATTCTAAGTTATGAAATGAAGCTATTTTAATCGATGTTCAAATTTTCATTCTTGGGAACGCATTAGTTGTGAAGAAAATGTGTACAGAAGTTTTTCCATTGGAAGTATAGGAAGCAAAATTACTTGACGTCCACCTTAAAGTAGCAATTCTTGTATGTATGTATGTACATTTTATTTTGAAAACGGCTCTAAGAATTTTGATGAAAGTCGTTAGCCCACCGTTTTCTGGTACTAGAAATCGATTTAGCTTGATCTCGACTTTAGGATAATTCGTTTAGTGGGTTAAATCAGCACCCCGAATTATAACGTTCTTAGTGTCATGGCGTCGTTCCATTAATGTTTCCAATGCTTAGAAATCTTATGACGTCACAATCTCGCGTTTGAGAATGTTGGCGCGCAGTCACGCCATCTGTCTCATTACGTCACGCGTTGTGTGTGGATCCTGTTAAAGTTTTATGACGTCATACTCTTGCCAGCAGATGGTCGCGATTCCCATCTGCTTCATTACGTCACGCGTTGTGTGCTCATGTCCGTCCGTACGATAACTCGCGTAACAATCGTTCGATTTCGATGAAATATTAGTATCTGGTAGGGTATCACCTGGGAAGGAACCTTATTTAAAGTGAACGAAATGGGGTGAAAAGTCAGTACATAGGAGCGGGATCCATTCCACTGCTGTTATGCGTCAAAACTAACGTAAAAAAGGTTCGATTTTGATGAAATTTTAGGATGTGGTAGGGTACCACTGGGCCACAAACCCTATTGAAAATGGGCGAAATTGGGTCAAAGGTCAGGACATAGGAGCGGAATCACTTCCAACGCCATTATGCGTCATAACTTACGTAAAAATGCTTCGATTTGAATGAAATGTTAGTATGTTGTATGGGGCCTGCCTGGAGATGAATTCTGTTGAAAATGGGCAACATGGGATCAAAGGTTAGGACACAGGAGCGGGATCTCTTCCATAGCCCTTATGCATCATAACTTACGTAAAAATGCTTCGATTTGGATGAAATGTTAGTATGTTGTAGGGGCCTGCCTGGGGACGAATTCTGTTGAAAATGTGCGACATGGGATCAAAGGTTAGGACACAGGAGCGGGATCTCTTCCATAGCCCTTATGCATCATAACTTACGTATAAAATTTTTCGATTTGGATGAAATGTTAGTATGTTGTAAGGGCTTGCCTGGGGACGAATTCTGTTGAAAATGGGCGACATGGGATCAAAGGTTAGGACACAGGAGCGGGATCTCTTCCATAGCCCTTATGCATCATAACTTACGTATAAAATTTTTCGATTTGGATGAAATGTTAGTATGTTGTAAGGGCCTGCCTGGGGACGAAATCTGTTGAAAATGGGCGACATGGGATCAAAGGTTAGGACACAGGAGCGGAATCTCTTCCATAGCCCTTATGCATCATAACTTACGTATAAAATTTTTCGATTTGGATGAAATGTTAGTATGTTGTAAGGGCCTGCCTGGGGACGAAATCTGTTGAAAATGGGCGACATGGGATCAAAGGTTAGGACACAGGAGCTGGATCTCTTCCATAGCCCTTATGCATCATAACTTACGTATAAAATTTTTCGATTTGGATGAAATGTTAGTATGTTGTAAGGGCCTGCCTGGGGACGAAATCTGTTGAAAATGGGCGACATGGGATCAAAGGTTAGGACACAGGAGCGGAATCTCTTCCATAGCCCTTATGCATCATAACTTACGTAAAAATGCTTCGATTTGAATGAAATGTTAGTATGTTGTAGGGGCCTGCCTGGGGACGAATTCTGTTGAAAATGGGCGACATGGGATCAAAGGTTAGGACACAGGAGCGGGATCTCTTCCATAGCCCTTATGCATCATAACTTACGTATAAAATGTTTCGATTTGGATGAAATGTTAGTATGTTGTAAGGGCCTGCCTGGGGACGAATTCTGTTGAAAATGGGCGACATGGGATCAAAGGTTAGGGCACAGGAGCGGGATCTCTTCCATAGCCCTTATGCATCATAACTTACGTAAAAATGCTTCGATTGCGACAAAACTTTATCATGTTATTTCGGAGGTATACCGAACCGGTTCTGTTGAATATCATCGATATGGGATCAAGGGTCAGGGCACAAGCCCTAGATTTATTCCACAGCCATTATTCTCATAACTTGAGTGATAACTTGAGTAATGATTTTTGGTATGTTGGAAAGCGTATTATAATCAATGCATTGCATGATTTTACTAACTTCTTTTATACTAACTAGGGGCTGCGCCTCTAGGCTTGCTACGCTCGTTTCGGGAGTAACGCTCGGGCCCTGCAGCCCGATCTCCAAGTATATCACATGCAATAAAAACTGGAAAATTCATATAAATTTCAATTTTTATTGCATGTTATTCCGAAATTTAAGAGGCTTGTTATTCAAAATTTAAGAGTGTTTTTTTTTTTGCTGTCGTTAATTTTTGGAAGGTCGGACTTTTGTCGTTTGAACTTATAGCACTTACTAAATTTACCACTGAGGAAAACAAAAGCGGTCCAGAAAACATTTGCGTAAACCGTAAACCGTTATGCTAAACAATTAAGGTGGACGTCAAGTAATTTTGCTTCCTATACTTCCAATGGAAAAACTTTTGTACACATTTCCTTCACAATTATTGTGTCCCAAGGACGAAAATTTGAACATCGATTAAAATAACTTCATATTATAACTTGGAATACTTAATATTTTATAAAACATAACCATAATTATATAAAAATCAATTACTTTTCCTTTGGTGGTGTTGGAACCAGAAAAAAGATAGCTCGACCTGTACTTTGATGACGTCATTAGACAAAAAATGTCGGATTACATAATTATGGTTATGTTTTAGAAAATATGAAGTATTCCAAGTTATAAAATGAAGCTATTTTAATCGATGTTCAAATTTTCATCCTTGGAAATGCATTAATTGTGAAGAAAATGTGTACAGAAGTCTTTCCGTTGGAAGTATAGGAAGCAAAATTACTTGACGTCCACCTTAAACAACTGAGATAGCTTTACAAACAAAACATATACATAACAAATTCTCTGCGTCCCCATGGCAGCAGGTCACGGGACCAGAACGTTCCTCTGTGGTTATCGTGAAGACCGACAAGCCGTTCGTTTCTTTCCTTTGCGTATGTAAAAAAAATGTTTTTTTTCCTGTGAATTTATCGTCTGCGTTAGTGGTTCGTGTTGACTGTGTTGTGTTTTCACCGTTTTGCCTCACTTGAAGTGAGTGTGTGTGCCTTCTGTTTCGTTATTTTGTGTTTCTTCTGTGTGACGCAGTTGCAGCACACAGTGTTGTGTTGTTCGGCTTAGCAGCCATGATGGCTGCTTCTCAAGTACAAATGCAAGTTCCGTCTGCTGATTTTATCTCCGCTGGATTTTCTTTGGCTACATCGACTGCCTGTGAGACAACTATGACCTCTTCAAATGTGGATTTGTCTACTTCTAATTGTGTTTCTGCTTCTAATATGCTTCGTCCTAATGTTTCTGCATCGAATGTTCTTCGTCCTAATTTGCATATCCTGGATGCCGAGTCACGTTCTGCTGCCACGGCTGCTACTCCTCCACGCTCGTATGCTGCGACTGCTCGTCCAAACCAATCTCATGCACCTCTTTCAATGCAACCAGAATTTTCTAGAGAAGATAAAGTTCTCAAGATTCGGATTTCTGACGACTCACCAGCAGGTAAAGAACTTTCCTCAGCTTTGTTATTAAGTGTGTATTTTCCGTCTCTTCGTGACACCCCCTCCCCCTCTATTTGGAGGCCTTGGTTAAAGTTGTTCCCAAGGAAAGGATCGTTTCAATTATTCGCATTGGTGGGGGTGTTGTCGTTCATTTTGTTCACCAAACAGCCACCGACACCGTTCTTGCCACAGGCATTGATATTGGCTCTTTTCACTTGCAACCTGTTGCTTCTGCACAGCGCCCGGTCACAGTGACATTATCTCCTGTGCCTACTGCTATTCCTGACAACTTACTTGTTGCTGCTCTCGGCACTCTTGGTCGAGTAGTGGGAGAGACTAAATTTCTCCCAGCTGCTGCCAGAGACTCTCCATTCAAATTTGTGCAAGGAGGACGTCGCCAATATCGTGTTATTTTCCCCACTGACCAAGCCATTTCTAACCGCCCCACATCTCTGCAACTTGTTACGGACACACGAACATACGTTTTCAACTTATTTGCTGGTGTCCAGTGTTTCCGGTGTAGAGCTGAGGGACACCTGGCTTATGAGTGCCCTCAGCGCACACTTGCGCAAGGTGCTGTCCCTTCGTTGAAGGTTCGTGACACACCTCCATCATACACTTCCTCCGCCCTTACTACTGAACAAACTGTTTCCCCAATGTCAACCACGTCCCCATCTCTGCTACTTGCTCCTTCAATGACTGCAGATATTTCGTTGTCTTCGCCTGTCTCAGTTCCGCCACTGCCATTCAACTCCGAGCAGCCGCTGTCTTTCAAAACTCCTACGCAGTTATTGCCAAGCACTAAACAGCCATTACCATACAACTCCGAGCAGGCGCTTTCTTTCAAAACAACTACGCAGTTATTGCCAAACACTGAACTGCCATTTCCATTCAACTCCGAGCAGCCGCTTTCTTCCGAAACTACTGCGTCATCATTGCCCAGTTCTCACGCGCCACCACCAAGCAACAAATTGCCTCCCGTTTCACAGCCTGTTTCGCAAGTGCAAACACCTGCTTCTCAACTGTTCAAATCTGCTCTCATTGTTGACATGTCATTTCCACCTCTTCCTACTTCGGTGGGCTCCTCTGGACCCAAAACTGCCGGGAAACGCCCAAATTCTGCCGAGTCTTCTCCTAGGCCTTCGCGTCGCACTAGGCGTTTTCGGACCAAATCTTCTGCCACTTCCTCTGGAACCTCACCTGGCGTAGAAAATTTTTCTTCTCAACTTCGTACAACAAACAGATTCGCTTGCCTCCCTACTGATGATGATTTGGATGTTGCTGCTAATTTTAGTGAATCAGCATCGATTGCTTCGGATGTTGTTGGAGATGATTCTTGTCTTCCCACCATTCCCAAACTTTCCGCTCTGTTCAAAGACTGTTCTGTTCCAATGCAACCGCTCACATTTACTGAACTTCTTGAACTAATTCAACGCCCTAGGATTGACAAATTTCTAACAATCCCGTGTATTCAATCTAAGTTAAATTGGTTACCTGAAATGCTTCAACAACTGCAATTGCTTGATGAATTTTTGATTAACGTTTCCGTTCCCCCTGAAGATGCCCAGCTTCAGCATCGTCTGTGGTACATGCTGAAGTTGCTCACAGCTGAACTCGAAAACAATCAACAGCCTGTTCATGATTTCCCAACTGACTGAGTTTTTTTTCTTCTGAATAAACGTTTTGTTTTGAAATTGTTTACCTTTGAACTTGTACTGCTTTACCGTCTGTTTTTGTTTAGTTTTCGGCGAACTCTTAGACACAGTTTAATACTATTGTTATCAACGGACTAATAGACTTTTATTTTTACTGCTGTTCAACTGGGCAGCCTCTCAGCGCCCTCTTTTTCACGCCCTTTACACTGTTGTTATTGTTTTCTTAAATGCTTGCGTATACCTTGTTCTCTCCCACATCTTGTTACTGTTTTGTATTCTGTACTTGTTCATATTTTGTAGAGGCGTTTTTTATACCTAACATTTTGAGCAATAAATACCTTATGAAGACAAGCCGTTCGTTTCTTTCCTTTGCGTCTGTAAAAAAAATGTTTTTTTTCCTGTGAATTTATCGTCTGCGTTAGTGGTTTGTGTTGACTGTGTTGTGTTTTCACCGTTTTGCCTCACTTGAAGTGAGTGTGTGTGCCTTCTGTTACGTTATTTTGTGTTTCTTCTGTGTGACGCAGTTGCAGCAGACAGTGTTGTGTTGTTCGGCTTAGCGGCCATGATGGCTGCTTCCCAAGTTTCGCCTGCTGATTTTATCTCTGCTGGATTTTCTTTAGCTACATCGACCGCTTGTGAGACAACTATGACCTCTTCAAGTGTGGATTTGTCTACTTCTAATTGTGTTTCTGCTTCTAATGTGCTTCGTCCTAATGTTTCTGCATCGAATGTTCTTCGTCCTAATTTGCATATCCTGGGTGCCGAGTCACGTTCTGCTGCCATGGCTGCTACTCCTCCACGTTCGTATGCTGCGACTGCTCGTCCAAACCAATCTCATGCACCTCTTTCTATGCAACCAGAATTTTCTAGAGAAGATAAAGTTCTCAAGATTCGGATTTCTGACGACTCACCAGCAGGTAAAGAACTTTCTTCAGCTTTGTTATTAAGTGTGTATTTTCCGTCTCTTCGTGACACCCCCTCCCCCTCTATTTGGAGGCCTTGGTTAAAGTTGTTCCCAAGGAAAGCATCGTTTCAATTATTCGCATTGGAGGGTGTTGTCGTTCATTTTGTTCACCAAAAAGCCACCGACACCGTTCTTGCTACAGGCATTGATATTGGCTCCTTTCACTTGCAACCTGTTGCTTCTGCACAGCGCCCGGTCACAGTGACATTATCTCCTGTGCCTACTGCTATTCCTGACAACTTACTTGTTGCTGCACTCGGCACTCTTGGTCGAGTAGTGGGAGAGACAAAATTTCTTCCAGCTGCTGCCAGAGACTCTCCTTTCAACTTTGTGCAAGGGGGTCGTCGCCAATATCGTGTTATTTTCCCCACTGACCAAGCCATTTCTTACCGCCCCACAACTCTGCAACTTGTTACGGACACACGAACATACGTTTTCAACTTATTTGCTGGTGTCCAGTGCTTCCGGTGCCGAGCTGAGGGACACCTGGTTTCTGAGTGCCCTCACCGCACACCTGCACCTGGTGCTGTCCCTTCGACGAAGGTTCCCGATGCACCTCCATCTTCCACTTCTTCCTCCCTCACTACTGAACAAACTGTTGCTCCTATGTCAACCACGTCACCATCTCTGCTGATTGCTCCTTCCATGACTGCAGATATTTCGTTGTCTTTGCCTGTTTCAGAACTGCCATTACCATACAACTCCGAGAAAGCGCTTTCTTTCAAACCAACTACGCAGTTATTGCCAAACACTGAACCGTCTTTACCATTCAATTCCGAACAGCTGCTTTCTTTCAAAACCTCTGCGTCTTCATTGCCCAGCACTCAAGCGCCACCACTGTGCAAAAAATTGGCACCCGTTTCGCAGCCTGTTTCGCAAATTCAAACGTCTGCTTCTGAACTGTTCAAATCTGCTGTCATTGATGACATCTCATTTCCACCTCTTCCTTCTTCTGAGGGCTCCTCTGGACCCAAAACTTCCGGGAAACGCCCAAATTCTGCGGAGTCTTCTCCAAAGCTATCGCGACGCTCAAGGCGTTCTCGGACCAAATCTTCTGCCACTTCCTCTGGAACCTCACCTGGCGTGGAGAATTTTTTCTTCTCCACTTCGTACAACAAACAGATTCGCATGCCTCCCTACTGAAGATGATATGGATGTCGCTGCTGATTTAGGTGAATCAGCATCGGCTGCTTCGGATGTTGAAGATGATTCTTCTTTTCCCACCATAACCAAACTTTCAACTCTTTTCAAAGATTGTTCTGTTCCAGTGCAACCGCTCACATACACCGAACTTCTTGAACTAATTCAACACCCTAAAAAACGTAAATTGCTAACAATCCCGTGTATTCAATCCAAGTTAAATAGGTTACCTGAAATGCTTCAACAACTTCAATTACTTGATGAATTTTGGAGAAATATAACTCTTCCTCCTAACGCTGCCCAGTTTCAGCGGCGTCTTTCATACCTGTTGAAGAAGCTCTCAGCTGAACTCGAAAACCATCTACAGCCTGTTCATGATATCCCAACTGATTTGTGTTAGTTTCAACTGCCGAAGCTTTGCTACGTCGGCAACTAATGCTCTTGTCTTCGAAGATATTCGTTATCTTAAAGCTAACATCATTCTCCTGCAGGAAACAAACTGTTCTCCTTTGACAGACATTTCCCGCTGGCGACGCTGGCCTTTTGTCTTTTTTCACAATTTACGTGCCCATTTGGGGTCCGGCACCGCAATTGGCATTCATAATCGTCTTCTTCCGTTTCTGTCTGACGTTGTTGAGTCACAGAGCCTGCTTGGGATTTTTCAATACCTTTCTTTTCGCTTCCTTTCTACCCGTTTTCATTTGTTAAATTTGCACGTTCCTCGAAGTGATTCAGAAGCTACATCCCTCTTTCTTCATGTTACTACAATTCTCGCTGAGATTCCGTCTTCTGAAATTGTGATCATGGCTGGTGACTTTAACTGTACGCTGCAACCTCTTTACGATCGTGATGGGTCTCAAGATTTCCGCTCTTCTCTGGTTTCGCAACTCACTCAACTGGTCTTTAATTTTGATCTCCAAGATGCATTTCGCCTTCTCCATCCTGTGACCCGTGATTTCACCTGGTTTTCTCCTGCAGGATCCTCCAACGCTGCTGCACGTTTGGACCGATTTTATGTTTCCAGTTTTTTGCGTTCTTCCCTTGTTTCTGTTTCACATGCTCCAGCTGTTTCCTCCGACCATCGTCCAGTCGTTCTACAATTTCATCTTCCCTCCACTGGTGTCCCTCACCCAATGGTTTGGACCCTTGATGATTTCTGCCTGCAAGATCCAACTTTTATTTCTCATGTCACTTCCATTATTGCGCAATCAGTCAATCAACTTTCCTCCACTGTTGACCCGGCAGCTCTGTGGCTCTCCACCAAGCATTCCATTACTGCGTTTGCTAAGCGCTTTTGTTTTTCTGTTCGCACCAATCGTCTTATGGACATAGATTCAATCCGCCGTTCTCTTCAGTCTACCTCGCACACCGATCCTAACTTTGAAATCCTGCAAGCCCGACTTCATCATCGCCTCCAATCATCGGCTAAATCTGCTCTGACTCGCTTGAAGTTCACCCTTCTTCACTTTCATGATGATCCCCTTCAGAGTCTTCGTCATCTTGAAGAACATCGAACTAAATACAATACCATAGCTTATCTTTCCCTTCCGGATGGATCTACCACGGCAGACCCCTCCCTCATCTGCCAACATACTCATTCATACTTTTCTGGTCGTTTTCAACCTACTCAGATGCTTCCAGCTGATTCCTCTCCACTTCTTCACGGTCTTCCTCAAGTCCCTCAATGTTTCTTTTCTTCGCTCAGTGCTCCAATCTCACCAGCCGAAATTCGTTCTTCTGTTTTCAGTCTTAATGATCGTTCCTCACCAGGTGAAGACGGTCTTCCTCTTTCCTTTTATAAGGCTTTTCTTCCAACTCTTCTTCCTCTTCTTGTTGCCTGCTTTAACTTCGTTTTTTCTTCTTCTTCCTTTTCTTCATCAGCTTTTTCCTTTGCTCTACTTCGCCTTATTCCAAAATCTGGCAACCTTGGACTCTTGACAAACTGGCGGCCTATTTCCATTCTAAATACCGATTACAAAATCTTTGCCAAAGTTCTTGCTCTTCGCCTTAATCCAGTTCTTTCGCACATCATCCATCCTGATCAGACCTACACTGTTCCTTCTCGCTCAATCGCTTCTAACATCACTCTCATTCGTAACTTATACGCTCTTGCTTCTCGACTCTCTGAACCTCTCGCAATTTTAAATATCGACCAGCGTCAAGCTTTTGATTCAATTAACCACTCATATCTCTTCACTGTTCTTCGCCAGTTTGGTTTTCCTTCCTCCTTCCGTTTGGCGCTTTCCAATCTTTACTCTCACTCCTTCTTTCGTGTTCGTACTTCAGCATTTCTCACCTCTGCTATTCCTTTCGCTAGTGGGATCCGGCAGGGCTGCCCCCTGTCGGGTCAACTCTTTGCTCTCTCTTTTGAGCCGCTTTTGATTTGTCTCCGTTCTCGTTTGTTCTCCTCAGTTCCGCGAGGAGTTGCGTGCACCCGTCACCACCACACAGTTCTTTCGGCATACGCAGATGACTTAACAGTCTTCATCCGTTCTGAGGGAGCATTCGGAACTCTTCGAAATACCTATCTTGAATATGCTGCGATTTCTGGTTCTTCACTCAACATGGATAAATGCTCTGGATTATGGGCTGGGTCGTGGACGATCCGCGCTGACCGCCCATGGGGTGCCCGCTGGTCTTCAAGTGTTGCCAAATTCCTCGGAGTCTACATTGGAGACCCCTCTGCGGTCGCCGCTGCTACCTGGACTCCCCTGGTTCAAAGGGTCAATCGCCGCCTAGCACCTTTTTACCGTCTCAAGCCTTTTCTGTCGTTCCTCAGCCGTGCCTACCTCCTCAACACCTTTCTCCAAACATCTTTTTTTCATGTTTGGATTGTGCACCTTCCTCCGCAGTTTTTGCTTCGCGAACTTCAACGTACCTTCACTAATTTCGTCTGGAATGTCATTCATTGGGTGCAGCACTCCACTCTCGTTCTTCCTATTTCTTTTGGTGGTCTCTCTCTCTCCGATATCTCTCTGAAGTTCAAAGCTTTCCACCTTCAAAATTTCCTTCGGAATTTCTTTCTCCAACCTTCTTCTTCTCAAACCATTGTCGACACGCTTCTCTTTCCCCGAAGTCCCCACCTCACTGTCTCAACTTTTCTCCGCATGGACCTCTTTCCTCTCGTTCCGAGCCATTTCCCTGAGTTTTACAGATCCGCTCTTACCCTCTGGCGTTCCTTATATCCTATTCGCCTTCCCCCTGCCTCTACTAACGATCTCCTAGCGGAACCTCTCTTCTTTTCTTCTGCTATCCGTTCCACTGCTTCTTCATATTTGCACTTCTCCACCTAGTTCACCAGTGGCGTGGTGCGAGTCTCTCAACTCGTGGATTCCAACCTTCGCTGGAAATCGCTCTCCCAGATCACTCCTCCTCTTTCGGATTCGCCCATTCATCGTTCTCAGCTTCGATTACTTCAAGTCAGTATTCGTCGACTCTATCCTCTCCTCGCAGATCAACATGGACTTATCTCGCAACCCTCAGCGCCTCATAGCCTTCCTTTTCTTGTGTATCTCAATGATATTCCTTTCCTTCCTCATCAGGTTACTGTCAAGCTTCTTTATCAGCATTTTTTAACACATTTTCTTGAACCAATGCCTATTCCCAATGTACCATCTTCAGATTTGCCAGCCACCTGGACAGACTCTCATACTTCTCTCGCCTCTCCAAAAGCTTGTGACATTCATTGGTTACATCTTCATCGCCGCCTACTGACTCCTCGAACTCTTCACCGTTTCCGTCATCTGACTTCACCTCTTTGTTTGTTTTGTTCAACCCTCGGAGATGTTCATCATGCATACTTTTTGTGTCTGATGTTACAGCCCTTGTTCTCACTGATGTTCTCTCTCCTTCAAAAAGTTTGTGCTCACCTTCACACCATGTCACATTATCTTGTGTTACGTCACCACTTTCCGTCGGCTCCCACGCATAATCATGTATGCTCCTTCCTAATTCTACAAGCGAAGTATACAATCTATCTATACTATCATCGCAGCGTCGATCAACCTTCCCTCCGCCGTTATCACACAGCTCGTCGTTTCCTCTGCCGCAGATATCGTCACTCCGTTACAGCCAGACTACAACTCGAATTTGACATTGCACAAGCCAATAACACTGTTCCAAACTTCATGTCTATATGGTCACCACATCAGCCTTGGTTCCAAATCGTCGAAAATGTCGTGGAACTGCTGGCTTAACTTTCGGCTCTCCACTACTGTGTTTTATTCCATCATCAGTGTTCTTCATTAGTGTTCTGTGTCTACTTTTCTGCCCAAGTGCGAGACTTACTTTTACTACTGAATTCGCGTTTTGTTTTGAAATTGTTTACCTTTGAACTCTTACTGCTTTACCGTCTGTTTTTTTTTTTTTTTCGGTGAACTCACAGACACATTTTATTTCTATTGTCACCAATGGACTCATTGACTTATATTTTTTACTACTGTTAAACTGGGCAGCCTGCGAGCGCCCGCTTTTTCACACCATTTATATTGTATTTATTTGTTTTTAATGCTGGCGATCACCTTGTTCTCTCCCATTTCTTGTTACTATATTTATTTTGTACTTGTATATATTTTGTTCGGGGTTCTTTTCCCAACATTTTGAGCAATAAAGACCTTATGAAGACAAGCCGTACGTTTCTTTCGTTGTGTCTTTAAAAAATGCTTTAAAATCAGAAAATGACTTTTTCTTAATTTTTTTTTTTGTAAAAAAGGGACGATAGTTGTAAGTTTATGCTGTAAAAATTGGAATAGGTTAGGATTTATAGTTTGCCATTTATCCGGTTTTTTTTAATAGTTCCCACCGCGAAATAGAGAATTTTGTGAAATTTAGAAAATTAATTTTTCGTAAACTGAATCGAAATTAAAAAAAAAGGGCGACGAGGTGCAAAAATTCGGTCATGACACTACATGCCTACAAAGTTTCGTGGTTCTGTTGCTGTTAGTGTGTCCGGAACGCGACCTGATAGCACGTTTTTGCTTACCTTAACTTTGAAATACAATAGCTCTTGAAGTATCGCTAGAATCGAGAAACTGTTTATTTCAGCGTATTTTCCAAACAATTCTCTACAAACTATGTAAATTTAATATTTTTGTGTTCAATACGTTTTGCGCTGCGAGCTAGAAAAGCAAGAGTGTCGCGAAATTTCTAAAACAGCGGCAGCAGCAGCGACGGCAGTTACTTTTTTTTAGAATAGAGAGATATAATATACAGTATAATAGTTGGTACACAAAATAGGGGAGAGGAGAAGAAATATCCTGTGCCACAATAACAAAAATTCATGCGATATGCTATCCATAATATCTGATCTCGCTGCAGAACTTGAAAAACAGATCCTTCGACAGACGATTGAAATATAACAGTTAATCAAACCTCAAGTATTCCCACGAATTGCTCGTATTACTGGAAGTTTCTCGTCATATGGATGTGAAAAAGTGAAAATGGAGTTATTTCGTTAACATACGAAAGGAATTGCGGAAAGGTTACTGAAATTTTAGAATTTTCTTGGCGTACGAAATATTCATGAAATTCAGATTCCTTTCCGTCATTTCACGGAAAAGTTTGCATCAAAAATATGTTTCGTTAATTCACGAAAGGAAGCACGGAAAACGGCACGTGAATTTCAGAATTTTTTTTTACAGTGAGAAAAAATGTTTTTATTAGGTCTTCCAAGAATAACAGTATTAAACTTCAAGGAGCTTTAGTTGTCTCAACAAACTGAACCTCGATCTATAACATGAGGCTCAAAGTATATCAACACAATTTCATCAAATGTATATCGATGAGCCATCACATTATGACCACCTACCTAATAAGCTGTAGGACCACTTTTACCCTCAAAACAGCTCGATGAGGCATCGATTCGATGAGGTGGCGATCAGGGCCGGCTGGATTATAGGGGCAACCAGAGCAGTCGCCCCGGGCCCCGCGCCTTTAGGGGCCCCACAGCTTAGAAAGCAAAATAATTTTCGGGAAAAAAAAACATTTAACTACATTTTTTTTTTGTAACTTTTGGGGCGCAAGGCCCTTAAAAATATATTTTTGAAGTTTTTTGTTTGTTTCCAATCTCCTCATTTTTGAATACGTTACCCCCCCCCGGTTCGTCGTACGGACACTGAGATTTGTAGATTCGAAATGATTTTTGTAACCACCTTAATCTTTTCCGCATTCATGAAATAGCAAATTAAATTTCATCATTTTGTGGTCCCCTACTTTTATATGTCCAACAATTTGTGTGAAAACTTGATACTTGAATTTAAGGAAATAAAAAGAACAATATCCAAGTTACTTTCGGACTACATATAGAGGCCACTTTTCCAACATTACAAGAAACTGAAAAAAAAAAAAAAAAAGAAAAAAAAAGCAACTTTCATATATGAACACGTATCAAAGTAAAGAATGTCACTAATTTGTCAGTTACTCCACTGTGCATTAAAAATCAATCACTAAACATGTAGCAGGGGAAAAAACAGTTTATACCAATTTATTTCAGAGGGATCCTTATTATATTTCCTATACAAAAATATTCGCAATGAGAAAATATTCGCTAAGCAGGTATCTTTTTATCACTTTGTGAATAAGCTGTTATAAGAGTCACAATGCAACCTAAACCTCTTCTACCGGGAAAGAAAATCGTAGCTTTTAACACTTTTTACTTTCTCTCTCTCTCTCTCTCGGTCTCTTTTTCTATCTCTCTCCCTATCTTCTTCTCTCTTTCTCTATCTCTCTTCCTCTCTCTCTTTTTTTCTCTCTCTCTGTCTCTCTTTCTCTCTCTCTCTCTCTCTCTCTCTCTCTGTCTCTCTCTCTCTCTCTCTCTCTCTCTCTCTCTCTCTGTCTCTCTATCTGAACTTTCAGTCCGTATTATGGTCTTTTCCTTAAGTTTAAAGCAAATACTTCTTTGAGATAATCGTTTTGTCTATACGTTAGTGTTCGTGTGTCTCTTCACGAATGATAATTCTCAGAAACGACTTAATTAAAATATGAGATTTATTTTTTAGTGCCCACAATGAAATTTTGCTCTGGGCCCCGCAATGAAATTTTGCCCAGGGCCCCGCAAGAGCTTCATCCGGCCCTGGTGGCGATAGTTATCCTGGGGTATCTGCTACCATGGTAAAGAAGAAAAAAGCCGTGTTCTCCGATTTCCTGGTGTGTTTAATTGTTTCCCTGACTTTACTTACCTCCATGGCATAGCCCAAGGCGTAATCAGAAAAGCAAGAAGAGGCACTCACAGTGTTTTTACCAATCTGTAGGTATTAAGATAGTAAAACCTTTTTGGGCTTGTTGACAGCAAAAGATTCGTCCCCAGCCAGTGTGTGTGTTGTGTAGAGTGGGGGACGGAGGATGTCTGCAGTGGGGTGAGGGCGTAGTTGTTTTTCTATGACAGAGTAAGACGACATAGATTTTTCTCCTATTCCTAATCTGTATAGGGATTGACTTTTGTAGTGTTACCTCTTACTACTTCAGAGAAAGGGAGATTCTGCTTAATCTTCCCTTTTCTCTCTTTTTAAAGGTTATATTTTTAGGTAGTTGTCAAAGTTTAGTTAATATTTTTAGGCTTACATTCAACTAAATATTTTCAATAATATCTCATTTCATTATTTAATTTTCACATTTTAATAAAATACAATAGAAAGACAAAATGATACCAAATGGCACATCACGGGCCGGGCCGGGCCGGGCCTAAATAAGAGCTGCAATTGACGGGGCAGGGCCGGGCTCACCAAAGTTGGCCCGTGCAGACCTCTATGTCATGTGCTTCATTCACCACATCATCTAATCAACTATTTAAGACTGCTGCTCATCAGAAGTGCTGATCACAATAGGAAAAACAAAGGATCTTTCAGAGTTCAATAAAGGGCTTACTGTGGATGCTTCTCTAGCTAGAGCAACGATTTTGAAAACAGACTGGTTTCTCAAATGGGGAGATACCCCGGATCTTTAATCAGTGGAAAAATAACCCACATTGCTTGTCTAAGAGACAATTTGTCAAGTACGAGATCGCCGTCGTCTGAGATGCCTTGTGCGAAGAAATAGGACTTCCTGTATGCGGCAGGCTGTTTCTGACCCACATCTCAGGGGACAATGGGCAGAAAATTGAAGAGGATCGCTACTGACATGCTTTTACAGAAAGCACTGATTTTTGCGAAGAACAAGAAAGTTCGACTACAGTGATGTCAGGAAAACCCAGACTGGGAACTGAATGACTGGAAAAAGGACACGTGGTCCGAGGAATCACGGAACATGTTGTTCTGTACCTACGGTAGACAGAGTGTTTGGCGGGAGCCATTTGAAGCAATGGACCCAACTTGCATTGTAAAAACAACTCGAGGTTCTGGATGGGAGTGTCATGGTGTACAGCACGTTCTGTTGGTATGGGACGGGTCCAATGTTCCCTCTAAGCCGCGCGTGCGCGAAGCTGCGCAGTGACTTATTTTCCTCCGCGCAGCTGAAATATCTTCCTCGAATTAAGCATTTTAGAATAAAATTCCTAAATCCTTAATTAATTTTCATAAATCGGAAATCAATTACCTGCAAAAATAGTAATAAATAAAGAAAATTTGGGCTCTCAAAAGTCAGAACAACACTTTTTTTAAATGCCGTTCACCTCCTTCTAAGCTCGTCTGATTGTCCTCTTCGTTCTCAAAGGCTGCTTGGAAAGTAGCCTCGTGCGAGCAGGTAGTGAACGCGAGAATGCATGACTAGCGATTTTCCCACTCCGAGAAAGAGGCAGATATTAAGTCTTTTCTCAAAACAACACATCAGCGTCCCAGCCAATTACAGCAAATCGTAACCAAGTTTACTGTATTAACTAATGCACCCACGCTAGTTGGCCGGCGAAAGGCATTCCGGCCAGTTAAATTGTAAGCCACTGGTAAAAAGGTTTTACTCAAAGCTTTGTAGATAATAAAGCAGATTTCTTCCAACACCAAAGACGCTCAAAGACGCCATGTGTTTGTGTTAAAGTTCGTTTTTGTGCCGTATTTGTTGTTAAATGTAGGACTGTCAGATCAGAATGATTTTGCACTTATTCTACACTGCTGGCCACCCAAAATGCAACACCAAGAAGGACAGGAGATAGCAAAGCCAGATTTACTGGACACATAACAACAGATACAAACATGAAACGATAGAGCTTACAGGCCCGTGCGACTTGCGGAACTCGCAGACATCAATAGTTCGTGTGGCCCCCATGGCTGGCAATAACGGCCGCTACACGCCGCGGCATCGAACGAAAGAGGCTTTGGTTGTAGGCTTGTCGTATGTCGGTCCAGGCTGCTTCCACACGTTGCCACATTTCATCAGGCGTAGCCGCGAGTGGAGCTTGCCGGGCCACTCGGTTGCCGATCAGCGTCCAGACGTGTTCGATGGGCGACATATCGGGAGAACAGGCGGGCCACGGCAGCAGTGACACCTGATGGGTCGTGAAGAATTGTTGCACGAGACACGTCTGGACGCTGATCGGCAACCGAGTGGCATGAGACTCCAAAAACGTTGGAGATGTAGCGGTGTTTGTTGAGTGTACCGGTGATGCGTACCAGAGGGGTGCGGGTGTCATATCCAATTGCGCCCCAAACCATAACGCTAGGCGACGGACCGGTATGGCGATGCATAATGCAGGCGCCATACAGTCTGTCGCTACGGTGCCGCCATACGCGGATCCTAACCATCGTGATGTTGTAGGCAGAAGCGGGATTCGTCGGAGAAGACACTGCCGTGCCATTCCGTAGTCCAGGTGAGGCGTTCAACGGCCCACTGCCACTGCACTCGCCGGTGGTGTATCGTCAATGGTAATCGGAGCAATGGGCGCCGTGCGACAAGTCCCTGCTCTTGCAGACAGCATCGAACGGTACGTGCTGACACAGATTGTTGCGCAACACACCCTAATTCCCGCGCTAAAGTTCGGGATGTGGCGGTGCGAGCCGTCAGTGCCCGCAGCGCAACATGCCGGTCCTCTCAGTCGGTGGTGTACCGCGGCTGCGGCTATCGCTCACGTCGGTCCGTCCGTCCCTCCTGCACCCACGGAATTCATACTCGCCTCACTGTGACTGGATGTCGTCCCACACGGGCGCCGATGTCTCGGTACGATAAACCGCTGCCGCGATAAGCCACTATTCGTCCGCTGTCGAACTCCGAAACGTGCTGGAATGACTGCCGTATTCTGCGACGAGGCACCGGGAAGATTCCCACGCACAGGTCCGGCAGCACAACACACTTCCCCTACTTACACCCAGCCTTCTGTGCACCCTTCTTTTAGTGCTTCTCGGTGGCGTACCGGGCGCACATGATTTGCATATGCCCAACAATGCTAATCGTTTGCATGTCCTCTTGCAAGCAACGCATGCTGCGAATTTCAGGCCAGTCGGATGCTTCTTTCTTGGCGTTACATTTTGGGTGGCCAGCAGTGTATATGAGAAACATTTCTCAACGCAAACGCTCTCCAACAAAGGAATAATTTTTCAAATCGGACTGTTCGATACAGAGATATGGACCAATATAAGATATGTATCTGCGCCCCAGGCGGGAAAACCATGTACTATTTTAGGAAGAAAGTATTCTCCAAAGGTTGTTCGATGTGAGCGGTATCGGTCCAAGGAAAAAATTTTAGTCGAATTTTCAGGAGCTCAGTTTTTTGCTGCAAATACATCAGAAGCAAAAAATGACACTTATGCCTCCTGGCGGCTAAACCATTCTTTACCAAATATTAGAAATTATATGAAAAACATTTTTCACTAGGAGTTGTATGCGATACAGGAAGAATTTTTCAAAGCGGAATTTTAGAAACAAAAATAACGCAGAAAACGCAATTTACCATTGCGCCCCCTTGCGGAAAGTCTATGATTTGCTTGAAAATTTTGAATTTATATGAAAAACTTTTCGCATCGGAAATACTATCCAACAAAGAAGGAATTTTTGAAATCGGATTCCTAGAAGTAGAGATATTGACAAAAATAAAATATACATTTATGTCCCCTGGCGTAGAAACAATGCAATATTTTACAAGAAGAAAATATTCCGAAATGGTTTTTCGACGTGAGTGGCATCGGTCCACGAAAGAATTCTTTCAAACGATACTTCAGAAGCTCAGGTTTTATGGCAAATACATCAGAAGCAAAAATTAACAATTACGACACCTGGTAGCCAAAGTATTTTTACCAAAAATTTAGAAATTAAATGCCAAACGATTTTCCATCAGGAGCTGTATCCGCTGAAGAAAAAAAAAATTCAAATCGGAATTTTAAAATAAGAGATATCGGGAAAAACGTAATTTACTTTTACGCCCCCTAGTGGAAAATCTATTAGTAACTTGAAAAAGTAACTATACCTAAAATACTTTTCGACATAAATGGAGTCAAAAGGTGAAAGAATTTTTTCAATCGGATGTTTAGAAGCAAATATATGGAATAAAATGTATTTTGAATTCAACATCATCTGCGTTTACGCCCTCTAGCGGCGAAATTGTATATCGTAAAAAAAACAAAAAAAAACGAAATAACAAAATAAAAGAGCATCATTCGCATTTTTCAAGCTTCCCAACGCAAAAAGAATTTTTCAAATCGGCCTAATAGTTGCAGAGATATGGTGTCTACAGACGGACGGACGGACAAACCGAAAACATGAGCACGATCTTTTTTTACAGAAGACATGCTAAAGAACTGTTTACGCAAACACAATGGGATCGAATGAAAATCTTTTTGATGAGCTAAGACCACTCTTCCGCCATTGTTTTTTCAAACCATTTGATTTTTCACATTCCTGTAATCGAACAACGGTGATTAAATTCGTCTCTGTTATTTAAATTTTTCTGAAATCTGTAGTTTCCTCTTTCTTTTCCTTTCCGTGAAATGTTTAAAAGATAGTAGAATCGATGGTATCGAAATGTAACTTTTTAATATTAAATTGAGGAAATATTTACGATTTCTCAAAGTGCCTTTTTCAATATGCAAGAAAATTTATTATTTGAAATCTGCAAAGAGAGATTCTACCGTTTTACCATCATTTAGAGCATCTGGAAAAAAAAAATGTTAAAGAAACTAGCAAATTGCTGCACTTCCTCTAGATTTTCATTAAAGCACGAGACCGTGTCAGGTATTTCTGTCTTTCTTTCTTTTTGTTTACTTTGCTTTGAAGCAGCGTTTCATGTTTCTCGACCTGATAAAAATCCAAGTAAAGCGGTATGTATGCTTTTATATGTACAAATTTCCGGCAACCTGGACCCAGTATGCATAATTTTCGTCTGAAAACAGATATATTTTCAAGGTCAAGGTGTAAATACAGCTCAAAGGTTCTAATGATTCGATGTTGACAGCGCAAACTGGCCCACGTGACCGACACGAACCATTGGCAGAGCGCGAAGGTCCCCCGGATATATTTGGGTACTATTGCCTGTGTCCACCTGCCGGGGCAAGGTAAAACGCAATTCACACTTGACACACTGATGTGATTCCTGATGCAAATCAGGAATAACTGTTTCGGTAAGTTGGCAGCTTTCATAGTAAAATAGTCGGTTCACTGGTATCTGGTAAAAAATAATAGAGGTCATATGTGTTTCTCTCCTCAGTTAAATCGACCCTATTTCATGTATAATTTACGGAGGACAAAAGGAGATCTCATTAAATCTTCAGACAACCCTTTTTTTTATCCATTAATCGTAATCTAGTTCCAAAGATAAACTGACAATCTAAAATAAGACCAGAGGTTAAAGACTGTCTCTTTCTCACCGCTTCCTCAACCAAACTTGGTTAAAATAGACAGGGCTCATGAAAGAAATACGGGATTACACCATATAATACATTTTTGAAGATGACAATCCGATTTTTGGTGTAAATGTGACAAGGATGGCAAGTCAGATAATATCCGAAAACTTTAAAATTCCATCGTCCTGGAGCGGGACTCAAACCCACGTCTCCCAGAGAGCGCCCAGGTATGCTAACCACTTCACCACCCAGAACGACCTAGTCTTAAGTTTCCGATTAATATCCGGGTGCTATCTGGGAGACGTGAGTTCGAGTCCCTCTCCAGGACGATGAAATTTTAAAAGTTTTCGGATGTTATCTGACTTACCATCCTTGTCACATTTACACCAAAAATCGGATTGTCATCTTCAAAATTTGTATTGACAGGGCTGTCTCTCGTTTTGGACAGCTCTGCGTTTCAGAGTTAGAATTCGGCAACTTCCACTTATCCATAAGCCGTAGACTAGTTCCAAAAAATATTCTTTAGAATATCTCCCCTTTATTGCTTTTCCAGCCACATGTGTTTTTAAATGGCATTTAAAAAATGCCTTTTTAAACACGTGCTTCTTAAAAGGCACAAATCTTCTAAAACACGTTTTTAAAAACAAGAAATTTAACACCCAATTCTCGGGCGTAATAAACATGTCTTCTGAATCCTTTTTCTGATTAATGGTTTAAAGACCCCCATGAGCAAGTGAATGGTGTATATGCAGTCACCCGTCCCTAATTTAGGGCCACTGGTTCCAGGGAAAGGAGACAAATACAACATCCATGCCTCACCGGGATTCGAACACGGATCCTTCTTGGACGAATGGTCATAAGCCAGTGCTTAGACAACTGCACAGCTGAGTCTTTTCCGCCACAAAAAGAGATCTTCAGAGCCCATGGTACGAAAAGAGGTATCAGGCGCCAGCTTTTAATCATTCGTCGGAGATAGGTCCGGGCTCCACACAGGTGCTGCCAAGAATAGACCCATCGGGACAGCCCCCCCCCTCCCCCTGAGGTAGCAGTTTATTGTACAGGTCTAAAAACACACATTACTTCCTCAGTTTTCGTAAACGCAAAATTTGTTTTCTCATTTAAAAGTGTCAGCTCCCCAGGAAAATAAAGAACCAGTAAGTACACTCAAAAAAATAAACTGTTATGCCGATTTCGTCTTAAAATGCTTCTCTACTTCCTGTTTCTGGCAGTATTATATATATTCAAACGGTGGTCAAATAGAAATAAAAATCGAGAGAGAGTATCCTGTTACTCTTTGTAGATAATTTATGCTATGCATCTTTCGTATGCCAAGATCTTTGTATGTATGAAACAAGAGTACACAGTTATGTACGTTCACAGTGGCGTAACTAGCACACCGTGCGTCACCCGCCACTTCGGCGCCCCTAAGCGCAGCAATTTTCGCAGGGTTTCAAGCACAAGGGAGGATGCGATTTTTGCGGGTGTGTTTGGTGGATGGGAGGGGGGGGGTCAGGAAGTCAGAGAGAATGCCTGGAAAAGTAATGCTGGTACCTACAGCTCTGTAGTTTTAACGTTTGAAGTAATAAATTTAGAAATACATGTAATTGTTTTGCACAAAACTAAAATAAATCGCTTGAAGAAATCACCCTCTTGTACATTGGCAGATCTGCGGCTGCTGTGAATAAACGTTGGCGCCTGTTGTGTACGTAATCCTTGGTGACTGACCGACTGTTTCCCCACACCCTCCACTGGGAATGCCACTGTAGCCTCGCGCTTTTCCTCAGCAGCGCAGAGAGAGAGGGCGATTGGAGAGCGATCGTATTACAATCCAGAGCCAAAAAGCTGAATAGCTTCAATCTGTAAGACATCCAGTGCTTTAAAAGTGAAACTTGACGTTTATTTAGGCAAATCGAAATGTACCTTGAAAGAAAGTATGAACCTTTGGGTTAATTATTTGTTTGTTTGTCTTTGTGCGTGTCCGAATTTTTTCAAAATAACTGTAACAGGAAGCTGCAGTACGCCCCTTGGTTATCTGCGCCCTCCCCGCAGCTGCGGGGGTGGTAGTTACGCCCCTGTACGTACATTGCATTCATTCGCCTCACTCAAGATTGACCACATCGCGCCACAGTCCGGTGCATACTAAGTGGAATTAAATCATAGCAAACAATAGGATTTACTAATTCCTGACGTTGAGATAGGTATTTATAAAGTAAGTGCTGGATTAATGAATGTTGTTGCGGTAAAACTAATGGAAGAAAAAGATAAATGAGTCATAAAAGTGAATCCACTCTTTACAAAAAAAAAAAAAAAAAAAAAAAAAAATGGAACGAAGCACCCATAATCAATTATTTATCCAATCGAGATGGAAATTGGTATGTGCAATGTGTTAATACATGTATAGGAAAGGAAATGTTTGCAATTCCAGAGCAGTTGGGCCATTTATTCGGATCAAACAGTTACACGAGTGGAACAAGTCAATCAATACGTTGAAGCGCCACCTCTGGCTCGGATACAAGCGGTTACCTGGCGTGGATACTGTTCTGAGGTATAACATGCCAGATGGTGTCCAACTTGAGTTCGCCAACATTCCGAGATGGTCGTAGGTGGAGTCTCATTATGACCCAAACATGTTCGATCGGTGAGAGATTGGGTGATCACATATCAAAACTTTTCAAAACATTCAAAAGCTCTAGCCGAAATAAATCAACAAACGTGAGTTAATCAGAACATCTAATTAAAGACAGCCTAACGAGAAATCAGTTTAATGAAAGTCATCCTGAACATACATCGTGAACCTCGTGTGACGTGCCTGCCCCGCAGGACGCACATGAGATAAAGGCAGATAGCAGTGAGATCACATGTCAGAGTCGTATAGTGGATAGTACTCGGAGCTCCGGAGCCGAGAGTTGGTATTTCGAATGCCTTCCCTGGCATAAAAATGATGAAGAAATTTACTTCGTCATTACCCTTACACCGATGAAATGTGATGTAGAAATGAAGGCCCATCTGTGCATGCGGAAGCTAAAACCTGACCTCAAGATAGGAAGAAGAACTGAATCTCAAGTTTTTTAGTGAGAGGAATTTTTAACTTTTGGTCAAGGATATCTGCACGTTGCTATACATCATTTTAAAGTTCTCCTCGATATCAGGTACCCCCTTGGTGCGTGCAGAGGAAGCCAAATTTTGCTACGATGCATACTTCACTACTATCAAGAAAGATGCATGGCATCAAAATACATTTTCGGTGGCGCAGTGGTCTAAGCGATGGCTTCTGATAATTCGTCCGATATGGGTCCGGGTTCAAATTCCGTTGAGGCATGGATGTTGTGTTTGTCTTACGGCACTGGCTGTCTCCCTTCCCTGGAACCAGTGGCCCTAAAGGAGGGACGGGCGACTGCTTATAGCCCACCGAGTTGCTCACGGTGGTCGTTAAACCTCCAATTAAAAAAATATATACATTTTGCAATGGCTTTTATCACATTTAGCATCAAGCTCTTGTAATTTAAACAAATTGCAATAAAACATCGCTGCGTTTATATAAAACGTGATGAAATAATGTTCGGAGATAGTTTAGTAAAATACAGGGGTTGGGCAAAATAATGTGAACTCCTGGGAAATAGGCGATACGTCTTCATTAATAGGATGTTAGATCATTTGCCTTTAATACAGCTTCCAATATTCTTGGGCCGCCCCGGTGGCGCAGTGGTGTAAGGCGCTGGCCTCTGATCATTCGTCCGTAAGGGGTCCGGGTTCGAATCCCGGTCGGGCATGGATGTTGTGTTTGTCTTACGGCACTGGCTCTCTCCCTTCCCTGGAACCAGTGACCCTAAATTAGGGACGGGCGACTGCTTATAGCCCATTGAGTTGCTCACGGTGGTCGTTAAACCTCCAATAAAAAAAATATATTCTTGGAATAGGTTCGTACAACTTTTGAATGGAGTCCAATGAAATGTTGTTTCTTTCGTCGATCAGAACATCAGCCAATTGCTTAAGATATGTAGGAGCAGGGGATCTGCTTCTCACTACTCTCCAAAGCTGCCCACAGTGGCTCGATTATATTCTAGTCAGGTGATTATGCTGGCCAGGGCAGATGTTGCAGTTCATCTTGGCGCTTCTGAATTTAAGACTGAACTGTTCTGGATGCATGTATGGAAGCATTATGATTTTGAAAAATGGCATCGTTTTGGGAAACAACATTTGAATCATAGTTGATTACCTAGAATGTCCAATTATTCGCTGGAAGTAACTCGACCATGTAAGGCAACGATTGGACCAGCAGAATGTCAAGCTATAGCCTCCCGAATCATCACAGATTCACCGCCATGTTTGACAGTTGGAACCAGACATTCTGTATTGTTGGTTTTCTAGGAGGTTCTTTATGCATAAATCCGACCTACTGTTGGAAATAATGTAAATGAGGACTCATCGGACCATATCATAAGTTTCCAATCAACAGCTGTCCAGGTTTTATGCTCGTAACACTATATTTTTCGCAATGTAGCCCTGATTTCTGCGGTTAAAGATTTAGTAATTGCAGCTCTTCCATGGATGTTGTCTTCGCGAAGTTCCCTGCGGACTGTTTTTATGGAAATAGTGCCTTCCAGGTTGATATCGAGTTGTGCTGTCACTTTGCGGCAGTAGTTCCGTGTTGTTTGGACAAAATCCTTTTTAGCATTCGAAAGTCCCTCTCATTCAATGTCGGTTTTGTCCCACTATTCTTCTTCGCCGATGAAATCTTGCCATGCTTTGTGTAAGCAGTCATAGCCGTAGAAAATGTTGCTCGTCAAGCATCAAACAATTTGGCTGTTATGGTTGCAGACGCTCCTGCTGAATGAGCTCCAACGATTTGTTTTCTTTGGGAGTCTTGACAGGAACCTTACCACTCAGCACTAACCACTTCCGAACACAACTTGTGCTACACTGACATACAACGTGGAGAGTACATAGAAGGAAAAGGTACACACAATATAATCACAATGTTAGTATTTTTCAGTGAAACCCCCCTCACACCAGGGACGTCCCTAGACTTCGAAATCAGGATGGGCGACGGGTGGGCGAGCATTATTTTTGATGGGGACAAGCTTAATAGCAACTTTTTTTTGTTTTACGAAACAATGAAAGAACGAATTTTTAATGCTTTTCTCTTTCCTTTTATTGAAGATCAAACGACCACCGTGAGCAACTAAATGGGCTGTAAGCAGTCGCCCGTCCCTAATTTAAGATCACTGGTTCCAGGGAAAGGAGAGAGAGGCCGTGCCGTAAGACAAACACATCATCCATGCCTCACCGGGATTCAAACCCAGCCTCTTCTCTGACGAATGATCACAAGCCAGCGCCACCGGGGTGGTTTCAATGCCGTTCACTATCGGCTACGAAAGAAATGGTGCACTTCCAACCCCATCAACTGGACACACATACATACATGGACCTGACAAGTTACGCCATGGGTGTAAGATACAAGTGTTGGTAGAATGTCGCCTTTAACTTTTTGCTTGCTCTGGATGCATTGTCTTAAATTGTTTTTCAAAATTTTCCATTTTTGCTTACGAAAATAGTACTGTACTTGAACAATTTATTTAAAAGAAAATGTTTTTGTTTATGTAAATCAAATTTTAACGTTGTGCCCCGCAGACACAATACCTCACCCCTCCTTAACTTCCTTCCTTCTAGCCAGTGACTTTGTCTTGCACTCCTCTCATACAAAGCAGTCGTCAGCCACTCTCTGTACTTTCACTGTTTCGGGGCAGTCCTAAGGATGCTAGTGTATCTTTGGATTTCACTTTTCTTGTTGGAATCCCCCATTTTGTAAAGAAAACCAACTGAGCAATTAGTAGTGACCCTCTCATTGAATTCCTATTCACCCACCTCATTAGCTCCCTGGCCATACAAACATGAAAAAAAGGCTTAAACTAAGGAATTGGAAGAGTGGAGAACAATTGTGTTTTCATGGTCTTACGGATGCTATTTTGTTAACCTTTTTTGGAGACGTAAAAAAGCACTTCCTAGGGGGAAATACGTAGGGTTACATGAAATAAATCACAAGACTGATTACTTGGTAAAGTGCAGACTATATTTTAAAGTTTAATATTTTGAAAACTGGTCCCACTGTGAACTGGGTGGGCAAGACAAACTTCAGGGTGGGCTCAAGTCCACCCTCGCACCCCCTTGGCGACGTCACTGCACCCCCCCCCGCCTCACCATTAACATTAACCCCTATAATTATGGTTTCCACGTTATTTTGTGCAACCATTGTATGTCAGCTTCTGTCCGTCTGAAGAGTCGATACCCACTTCCTATTTAATTTTTGTACAAGTTGTCACATCATTTGGATGCTTATACCTACATTGAATTATCTGCAGAAATGCAGTTTTTTATTCACCGGGGGTTTTCTTATCCTTGAGGTGTTGACGGACCGACGGAATTTATTTCCAGTACTGTCGTGCTGTTCCCAATACAATCCTCAATTATGAAGTGGCAATGCTTTAATTTTCTCGCGTCTTCCTTTCTTCTGCCTGCGCTCCTGTTGCAAGCCACATTCTGTTGCCTGATATTTGGACACATTTCAAATGCCGAAAATTGGCCTCCCAATGCTTAGCAACTAAAATGAATTTTCCATTTACACGCAACACACACAACAGATATAACGAAGTAAATTTCTCCGTCATTTTTATCCGCGCCAGGATTCGAACCCGGGTCCACTCATTCCGGAATAAGTTGCTCTACCAATTAAGCTACGCGGACGTTTTTTTTTATTCTGATTCCTATCTGCCTTTATGTCGTGTGCGTCCTTCTGGCAGGTACGTCACATCTCCTGGTACGTTACATCATCTCCCCCTTATTATTTTTTTTTTTTCGAAGTGCTGGAGAAAGGATTCTCTTATTTTTCCTATCTCGCGGTGTGGAAATAACACCACACCAATGCGAGATTTTGAACGGTCGGGTCATCCGGGTAGTTCGGGCGCCATTATACCGAAGTGAATTTCTCCGTCATTTTTGGTCTACGCCGGGGTTCGAACCCGGGTCCACTCATTCCGGAATAAGTTGCTCTACCAATTAAGCTACGCGGACATTTGTTCTGATTCCTATCTGCCTTTATGTCGTGTGCGTCCTTCTGTCAGGTACGTCACATCTCCTGGTACGTTACATCATCTCCCCCTTATTTTTCTTTTTTTCTTTCGAAGTGCTGCTCATATTTTTCCTATCTCGCGGTGTGGAAATAACATCACACCATTGCGAGATTTTGAACGGTCGGGTCATCCGGGTAGTTCGGGCGCCATTATAACGAAGTGAATTTCTCCGTCATTTTTATCCGCGCCGGGGTTCGAACCCGGGTCCACTCATTCCGGAATAAGTTGCTCTACCAATTAAGCTACGCGGACATTTTATTCTGATTGCTATCTGCCTTTATGTCGTGTGCGTCCTTCTGGGAGGTACGTCACATCTCCTGGTACGTTACACAGAAATCTCCCTTAAACCTTAAAATATGAGTGAAATTATATGAATACATTTCAAACTGACATATTTTATTCTAGCACAGAGGGAGGCTCGTCTTTGCCCGGGTTTATCCAAGAATATATTAATCAACATTTTTTTTTTTTATTGGAGGTTTAACGACTACCGTGAGCAACTCAATGTGCTATAAGCAGTCGCCCGTCCCTAATTTAGGGTCACTGGTTCCAAGGAAGGGAGAGAGACAGTACCGTAAGACAAACACAAGATCCATGCTTCACCGGGATTCGAAGCCCGACAGCTTTCGGACGAATGATCAGAGGCCATCGCTTAGACCATTGCACCACCGGAACGGCTGAATCAACTTCGAGGGCCAGCATTGTCCGAGTGTTGTTGAAATCTGAAGAGGATATATAGCTTTGCATTTGGAACCCCCCCCCCCCATTTTACATAACGGGAGCGATAACGAAGTATCACGTGATATCAACGTTACGTGTGGTTGTTATAAATTGTGTATGCCTATCCTCTGTACATAACCAGTAAACGCTTTGCTAGTAATTAGGAAAACGTGATGACCTAAGCAAATTGGACCGCAGTCAGATATTTGTGTGTCCGGAGGGTAGTGCCAGTGTCTCGGAAACAGCAGCACTAGTTGCCTGCTGCCGTACTGCTGTATAAAGTGACTGGATTAACAATGTACAGACATCAAGCAAAAGGGCTAACATTGGTCAGACATGTGTAGTTTATCCTCAAGGTGAGCGACGGGTGTCAGGACTGGTATCAACAACAATGTGCAAGAGTCACCCATCTCGCCCGCCAGTACAACAGCGGTGCAGTTCGTTCATATGCACCATGCGCTGTACCTTGCTTCGTTTGGGGTTCCACAGTCGGAGACCAACGAGGGTACTCCATGATGAAGCCCAGACGACGCATCGCATGGTCCAAGAAACGTCGACAATGGACCCTAAGCAAATGGAAGAATGTCGCCTGGTGTAATGAGTCCCATTTTCTGCTGCAATATGGCGATGGCCGGGTTTGTGTATGGCGTAAACAGCATGAAGTCCTATCCCCTGGTTGCACAATTGGGACTCAACAGGCCGGTGGAGGTGGTGTTCTGGTCTGGGAGCTCTTTCGTGGACAACCTTAATTCCGTTGGTTATCATTCCTCAAACACTAAATGGTGGACACTACAGGGATCTGTTAGCTGACCATCCCCATCCATATATGCCGGAGGTTTACTCGGACCTCAGTGCCATCTTACAACAAGGCAACGCACCGTGTCATCGGGATCGTATAACTACTGAGTGGTTGGAGGAACACGAAAACGAATTCGCCACATTACCTTGGCCCCCAAACTCCCCTGACTGTAACCCAATTGAACATCTGTGGGATACGCTACAACGGAGTGTGAGAACTGCTGATACTCCTCCACGGAATGAGTGTGAACCGACAGAGCGGCTGCAGCAGACATGGGTCAAGTTACTCATGGAGGATGTTCGACTCCTTATGGAATCTGTTCGTAGGCGTTTGCGAGCTGTGATTGTACAGAAAAGTGGACCAACGAGTTACTAGGTAAGTGTTCCTAATGCAGAGTTAACTCACAAGGGAAGCCTTTCAACTGTCACTCTCCAAAATTGAAGAAACGTGGCCAGGAGATAGTACTAAGGGCAAAAACCAATGGGTGTATTTCCGTTTAGGCCCAAATGAACTGACAAAGGTGAACGAGTGGTCTGAAAATGACCTTAGAGCACAAGTGGAGAAAATCATCGAATGTACCAATGAACAATCAATGGCAGTCAGAAAAATTCAACAACATGTTGTTATATCCGTGGATAGAAATTGGATATTGTGAAAGTGATGACGCTTCTTTTGGTAATGTTTGACGTATTTGTTTTTCAGATATCAATGAAAATTTTCAGTACTGTGGCAACTTTGGGATCTTGCGTTGTTCTCATTGTTCCAAATTACTTTGCTTCGGTCATGTGTTCAATGCCACAAATATTCATTTACACCTGTAATAAAGTTGTTTTTTTTTTTTTTTTTTTGCTTTTTGTATGACATGAGCGTATTTTGAATCATGGGGACATAGCTGATATTTGGGGTTACATATCACGCACCACAACACCTGTTAGATGATTTTTCCCACTTGTGCTCTAAGGCCATTTTCAGACCACTCGTTCACCTTTGTCAGATCATTTGGGCCAAAACAGAAATGTACCCATTGGTTTTTGCCCTTAGTACTATCTTCTGGTCACGTTTCTTCAATTTTGGAGAGTGACAGTTGAAAGGCTTCCTTTGTCAGTGTATATTGCTGGGAAACATTTAACTACAATATGTTCATGTGGTTCTTCAGCCTTTATACATGTGTCTGCTTGCTTTCTTTGTTCTCTGTGTTCAGGTGCTTCTGATTATGATGTTGGTTATGATACACTGTTTTTTGTGAGTTGGGATCTCGTTCAAAGGCGTATTTTTGGCAAGCCATGTTTTTTTTTTTTTCAGTGCATTATTTTTAATGGATTACATTACTCCATTTCGAACAGAAATTAGAGGTATATCGTGAAAGTGCTTTTGAAACGTGGTGGAACTAACTATTTATGTACTTACACTTGTACGTAGTAACACTTCAGCAAGACATGTTTCAAGTAAAATAATTGGAATAGTCAAGATAGGTGGAAGAATTCGCCAACGGGTACGAATAGTTATGTTAAGCTTTGAAGAAACAAAATGCGAGAAAATTTGCGTTTCTCTCACATTTAATTTCTTGAAGTCCATTTGAAATTCGTTGAAATATATTTCCTTTCAAAAAGTATCGTGGAACTATTTTTAGTGCTCAGTGAAACACATGGAGAACCACGGTGTACAGCGTAAATAAACTGCCAGCAACTTCGGCGGAGGGATACATTTAACACTTCGGAAGTGTAACACAGTAAACAGCAAGATCAAATTTAAATTTGCGTGTCGCGGGTGTAATGTCAGATTGGAGACGATAGTTAAAGAAACCAATGCATAATCTTCCCATAGAAACTGTTTCCGCAGTAGCACACGAAAGCGTAAGCAAACCCTACTGCGACTGCAGCGGAAGGTTACACGGAATACTTGGAAAGTACAGTCCAAAACGTTTGGCATGACCAATTAATATTGTTGTTTCTATTACGTCTGGGTGGAATACCAATGCTAATCTTTGAAGAAATGAAATGCGAGAATTATGCGTATCTTCGCATTTTTCTCTCATTTCATTCAATTATATTGTCTCACGAAAGTATAGTGGAACTGTTTGTTTAAATAGTGAAACCATAGTGGCTGGAAGAGATAGTGTGCCGTGCGCTTCTGCAGACGGGTTCTTGAAATCATGAAATCAGAGAGGACGCTGAACACAGCTTCCATGCTATCGCTGTAAACTATGCTCATAGATATATACGTGTTTCTCAGTTACTGCAGTATAGTAATTTCACTAAACTTTGTTTGTCCGTAGGTAGCCTAGTAGGCAACGTTCGTGCATGCCACGGAAAGGACCTCAGGTTCGATCCCAGGCAGGTACGAACGCTCGATCCACTAAATATCCGCCGTGCGTCGGATGGGCACGTTAAGCCGTCGGACCCCGGGTACTGCCCCCGGTAATAAATAAGGGCGTCTTCATCCCCCTTTCTACTTCGCTTCCGTGTCACTTTCCTGTCGGGCACTCCTAGCTTCCTATTTCTAAGGGTTGTTTAAGACCTGGGGTCAGACACTCCCTTCCTAAAATCCTCTATTAACTAAAATTTTACCAAAGAATATTTTTTAATCCTGCAGTTATACTAAAAGTGATTAGTGTCATTTATGGATAGATATAAGTGAATAAATATCCTTCCAAATCGTGTGTTTTGAAAAAGCTTCATCAGCTTATTCGGAAATGCATTATCTATAGCATTGAATCTACGCGTCACAAAGCTGGTTAGTACAAATACATTACTGGAGGCAAATTTTCTTTGTAATTATTGGGATTTTTGCCCAACCATCGTATTGATTCTGTTCTGATCCTGTTGTAACTCTTTTCCCTATCTCTACAGGACACAAAATGCTTAATTGCGTGTCACACGATACTGTACTTAGGCCTAATCTTCACATGATGAAGTTTACATAACTTTGGACAAAAACAACAGGAACAAAAATAACCCACCCGATTTCAATAATTTTAGACAAAATGCGATGTTACATAAAAAACGTGACATACTTAACTAAATAATTGCTGACTGGCTGACAACTTGATTTAGGACAAGTAAAAAAAAATCATTTGATCCGCTTTGCCTCATCTTTCGGCATGGGAGATAACTATTTTTTGTTTACAGGACTTGTAACCACTGTTGCATCGAGGTACGAAACACGTTCTCAACGTTACACTTATTATTACTACTTTTCATGGTCGATCTAACAAACAAATAGCCTTTCCAATCGCTATCCACCAAACGCGCCATAGAAAAGCATGCTAATGTTTAGAAATCACAGCATCGAAACTCGCAGGAGCGCCACCTCGCGGTTTCATGAAAAGAGGAAACTAAAATTTAAACAGTGAAGTATTAACGTTCGGCACACTATCTCTTCTAGCCACTATAGTGAAACTATTTAAAGTGCTTAGTAACACACCGAGAGGCGCGGTCCAAAATGTAAACAAACCCGCCCGCAACTGCAGCGGAATTGCATCATGTTTGACGTGACAGTTCACATAGTTTACCAAAAAGTGTAATGAAATGTTGTTCCACATTGTTCTGTGTGCTCATAACACAGTATACAGCTAGTTAAATTTTCAACAAAGGTTGAAGGTCTAAAAATTATTTAAAATCTTGCGCATTTGAATTTCCAAAAAAAGGGGGTTCCATATTGCAAACATTTATATGCCTGTGCCGGTTTATGCTAAATTTCAAACCTCTACATTCAGCTGTTTCTTCTGAAGGCGAAAGAAATACACACACGCGAATTTTATCGATATATACACTATACTGACAAAAGTCACCGGACACCCCTTGAAAAGAAAATGAACGGATCTGCTGCTTTGATAAGATGCGCGGTACAGCTGCAAACGGTATAAAAAACAAGCCTGCAGCTGACCGCTATCATATCGCACTGTGAGGTTCAGTGACAATAACGCGGCGGGAGAGAACTGACTTTGAGAAAGGAAAGATTGTTGGGTGTTATATTAGTGGGTTGTCCATAAGAGAAATCGAGAAGCATTTAAACATACCCAAGTCAACTGTTTTGAATGTACTGAATAAGAGGAAGACACATGGCGTGCCTGAAGTAGCAAAACGCACCGGCAGACCAAAGAAAATCAGTGATAGAGGAGGTCGAAGCCTTAGGAGAGTCGTTACAGCTAAACGACAGAGTACTGCACAAGACCTCAGTGCACAGGTGAGTAAAAATGCTGAAACCTCCGTATGTACACGTACCATTCGCAGAGAACTTCATTCCACGGGTTACCGTAGTCGTGCGGCTGCTCATAAGCCTTTCATCTCCACTCGGAATGCTACTTGTCGTTTAGAATGGTGTAAAGAACATTTATCGTGGATATTAGAACAATAGAAACGGGTCCTATGGACTGATGAATGCTGATACACGATCCATCAGTCTGATGGCCGTGTGGGTATGGCGGCAGCCAGGGGAACGCTATTTACCACAGTGTACTGTTCTTACGATCAAGTTTGGAGCTGGCAGTGTACTTGTGTGGGAGTGTTTTTCGTGGTATGGTACCGGCAATTGGTTATCGTTGACAAACTTGTTAACCAGCACGTCTACTTCGATATTCTGGACAATTATACCCTACCAACCCTGTGGCAATACTATGGAACCGAGGCTTGTTGGTATCAGCAGGATAATGCATTGAGCCATAAAGCAAGAACTGTTACGACGTGGTTTGACGATAATTCCGTATCGTATGTGGACTGGCCAGCACAAAGCCCTGATCTTAATCCCATAGCGCACCTATGGGATGAATTAGAGCGCCGCATAAAAAGTATGGAACCAAGGCCTACTACTTAGCAACAGTTAGCGGCAGCATTATGTACTGAATGGAAACGCATACCTATCGCTGTGTCCCAAAATCTTGTTGAAAGCATGTCTCGAAGGGCCAGTGCATAAGGCCAAAGTTAAACCGACACTGTACTAATGTATGTCAATAAATGCTATGTTGTGTTTCTAGGTGTCCGGTGACTTTTGTCAATTTAGTGTATATATCGTTACTATGACAATGACAAACAGTTTAGCTAAGTAATGCAACAATATCTAGTTGAGCAACTTAGTTTAGCCGGATGTGTCAAATGGGGGTATAATGCCCCTTTCTCGAATTTTACGCGTATCAAATTAAAACATCATTTTAAACTTACGTTCTATCAGTAAAAGAGCAACACAAGCTGATTAACCAATCTTGTTTTACATTTTTTACTCAGCTAATTTCGCTTGTGATGAATCTTGAAAACTGGTGATAAAGTTCGGAGGCTGTATTTTTCGTCTCAAGCCGTTCAAGTGTTTTATTCAAAATATTAGTGTAACTGCGTAATGTTCCTAGGTTTTAACGTGTATAATATAGAATATGTGCAAAGTCAATTCAGCCGCCCCGGTGGCGCAGTGGTCTAAGGCACTGGACTCTGATCATTCGTCCGTAAGGGGTCCGGGTTCGAATCCCGGTCAGGCATGGATGTTGTGTTTGTCTTACGGCACTGGCTCTCTCCCTTCCCTGGAACTAGTGACCCCAAATTAGGGACGGGCGACTGCTTATAGCGCATTGAGTTGCTCACGGTGGTCGTTAAACCTCCAATCAAAAAAAAAAAATTCAATTCAACATGAAAACACCACCTTAGGTGAAAGCTTGTTCTTGATAGCTTACTAAAACGTAAAAATGTCACTTCAAGAATCATCAAAGAATAAGTACATTACAATTACAGGAATTTTAGAATGCGTTCTTCACCGAAGCTCGTCGTTGGCACATGATATTTAATAATCAAGAATATCCACGCACAATTAAAGTAACCGCACAACCTTCACCCATAACAGTCCTGAAGAAGGTATAACGTACAAGACGAAAATGTTCTAATCTACACTATGTTTACAATGCTCGCTTCACACCAGGACCGTAGCAAGCTTTTCTTATCTGGGAGGGTAAGACTTGAAATCACGCCCCTTCGAGCTCAAAATCACGCCCCTTCGAGCATAAAAGCACACCCCTTCGAGCATAAAAGCACACCCCTTCGAGCTCAAAATCACGCCCATTCGAGCTCAAAATCAAGCCCATTCGAGCTCAAAATCTCGCCCATTCGAGCTCAAAATCACGCCCCTTCGAGCATAAAAGCACACCCCTTCGAGCTCAAGATCACACCCCATCAAGCTGAAAACCACGCCCCATTCGAGTTCAAAACCACGCCCCATTCGAGCTCAAAATCTCGCCCATTCGAGCTCAAAATCACGCCCCTTCGAGCATAAAAGCACACCCCTTCGAGCATAAAAGCACGCCCCTTCGAGCTCAAAATCACGCCTTTTCGAGTTCAAAATTACGCTCCTCAGTATTCCCCTCAATTATACGTGGGTTTTATTTTCTCACACACCGCCGTTATAGGAAATAAATTGTGTTCGTTCAAGAATCGCACTTCAGGTTTTTGACATAATTTTATTAAAAATGTAAGAACTAGGTAAATACCCAAGAATCACAGTTGGTAAATACCAAGCAAAGTGTAAGCACAACACTCCACAGAAACTCAGAACGAAAAACAAACCAGCGCAGAACGAAAACCAAATCAGGCCAAAACGAATGAGCATCGGATAGTGAACGTAACAATAGGAAGAATCTTTAGAGTTAGGGCTTGGAAAAATTCCGTTCAAGGTTAAACACTCGGAGAACTTTCTGTGACATAGCACACATGATTAAGTAGCTCTTCATCCCAACGAATGCTCGGAAAGGTCATGGAGGTCACGCATATCAGCATATTGTTTTCTATGCCTCCATTCACTGGTTTGGAAAATTCCCTTCACGGATACAAGATGTTCACACCTCATATTGTACGTTGCTGTGTACCCTGGTTATCTGCACGGAATACTGTATGAGACTAACAAACGTCTTTGAAAAGAAAACCCTGGAGGATGTAACTTTCTTTATTAGTTAATATTTCTATTTTTAAATCCTCCAGAGCACAAATTTACGCCTTGGAATGACCATTCTGGGATGGCAACCGCCCTCTCTGCCCTCTCAGTAGCAAACGCCCTGCTCCATACATCGCACACGTCATTCAAGCTGGCCTCAAGACTGTTTCCAGATAACATTCAGTTTGTGAGAAAGTATAACGTTAAGATTAAAACTCTTAAAGAGAACGAAATAAAAATTTACGTATCGAAAGAAACTAAATGTTAAGTGGGAATATACGTCATAATTGCAAAGGCCATGCACCTTGACGTTTCATCAAAATGCATTTCAGATGGAAAAACAGTAAACAAAGAAATTTTCACATATCTGTCACTGTGACAATCTGGGTTCATTTTAGCGTCATTTAAACACAGTCACGCTTTAAAACGACGTACGGATAAGTATGTACCGACGAACATGCAGATCACCCATGTTACATGCAACACGAAGAAAATAATGCGTTTTCCATTTGTCTGGATGCGTTACCACAGCCGTGATTTCAGACTTCGAATGCGTCAAATTGCACATTGTGATTTCTCATCATGAATGACAGAAGGAATTAATCAGTGACAGCACAATGCATCGTGCTGACAACAATGTGCTGAAAAGCTGATGATTATTTTTTGCACCTGAAACACTTATTGGTTGCACATATAAAACTGAAACAAAATGAAGATCACCCGCCCCCCCCCCATGCCCCCTCTGTATCAAAGCTTCCATCTCGTTTCCATGAATTGCTGACAGTCAGTGAAATTAAAAAATATAACAATCGTTTGGATTTTTTTTTTCAGTTCAACGGCACACCTTTCAGCCCTCAAGACAGACTGTATTTGCTTTTGTAAACTCAAAAATGCAGAATCTAGAAAGAAGCCGCAGTCAAAACAGAGCAATAAGCCCAACTGCTATGATCGATACTGATAGTGTTACGCCTGGTTCAGCCAATTCGCTACTTGATCGTTTAATTCTGATTTTTGTGTTTTATTTTTGCGCCAAGAAGGCGTTAGACGGTGAAAGCTATATATTTAGACTGTTTCTCTCAGAGATACGAAAAAGAACCGCACAGACTCAAGGATCATTATAAAGATTAGGGAAGAAATATTTTCTACAAATACATGACAAATTCACAAGTACATCATTTTAAGCAGTTAATTTTGCTTTTGGCTCGGTGTTCTGCATGTAACATCTCCCCGGAAAACAAAACTACATCGCCCTAGACGTGAACCTAACCCTTATTCCACAATTTCGTTTCGAGCATGCTACCTGTGCAGCACTAAGAGAAAAAGTTTCAAGAAACTGAAGCTAAGCTATTAAAGCCTAGGAACCCCGATTTCCGTTCGAGCACGCTACCGTTATACCACAAGGACCACGAAGTTCGAAGTAACTGAAGCTAAGCCACATTATAGCCTAAGAATCCTCGATTTCCGTTTGAGCACTCTACTGTTATACCACTAAGACCATGTAATTCGAAGTGAAGGAAGCTAAGCTACATTACAGCCTAGGAATCCCCAATTTCCGTTCGAGCACTCTACCGTTATACCACTAGGACCATGAAGTTCAAAGTAAAGGACGCTAAGCTACATTACAACCTAGGAATCTTCGATTTCCGTTCGAGCACTCTTTCGTTACACCACTAGGACCATGAACCTCGAAGTAACTGAAGCTAAGCTACATTACAGCCTAGGAATCCCCGATTTCCGTTCGAGCACTCTACCGTTATACCACTAGGACCATGAAGGTCAAAGTAACTGAAGCTAAGCTATATTATAGCCCAGGAATCTTCCATTTCCGTTCGAGCACTCTACCGTTACACACTAGACTATGAAGTTCGAAGTAACTGAAGCTAAGCTACATTACAGCCTAGGAATCCCCGATTTCCGTTCGAGCACTACCGTTATACCACTAGGACCATGAAGGTCAAAGTAACTGAAGCTAAGTTATAATATAGCCTAGGAATCTTCGATTGCCGTTCGAGCACTGTACCGTTACCCCACTAGGTCCATGAAGTTCGAAGTAACTGAAGCTTACAGCCTAGGAATCCCCGATTTCCGTTCGAGAACTCTACCTTTATACCACTAGGGCCATGAAGTTCAAAGTAACTGAAGCTGAACTACATTATAGCCTAGGAATCTTCCATTTCCGTTCGAGCACTCTACTGTTACACCACTAGGACCATGAAGTTCGAAGTAACTCAAGCTAAGCTACACTACAGCCTAGGAATCCCCGATTTCCGTTCGAGCACTACCGTTATACCACTAGGGCCATGAAGTTCAAAGTAACTGAAGCTAAGCTACATTATAGCCTAGGAATCTTCCATTTCCGTTCGAGCACTCCACCGTTGCACCACTAGGACCATGAAGTTCGAAGTAGCTCAAGCTAAGCTACATTATAGCCTAGGAATCACCGATTTCCGTTCGAGCACACCACTGGGACAATGAAGTTGCAACGGATAGCGCGTTCGAACGGAAATCGGGAGATGCGAATTCGATTCCCGCCCCACGGCGATGAAATTTTCAAGTGTTCTGATGTGATTTAATTCACGTGTGAAACAGTAATTATAGTCAATTCGGCGATGTCTGATTGCCGTGTTAATTATCATGACGTATTTATGAGAAGAATATTTCTTTAACTCTGAATGAAGTTGAAGTTCGAAGTAACTGAAGCTATGCTACATAAATTTCCGATTAGGAAATTAGGAATTCCCGATTCCGTTCGAGCATACTACTGGTACACCACTACGACAATGAAGTTCCGAGTAACTGAAGCTCTGTTATAGTCTGGGAATCTACTTCAGCATTGCGCTGGCCGAAGCAAACCTACGCTTTTTGGAGTTTTAAACCTCGTTTAATGCTGTACTTTAAGCTTCTGATAGTAGTAGCTTAACATGCTTAAATCAGTTTTTAGCGTTATTAGTTAAATACACTTTTTGCCGAAACAAAACAAATACAAAACGAAGCACCCAGAAGGAATCATCTAATCGAGATGAACATTGGTATGTTCAGTGTATATACACTGAAGTGCCAGAAAAACTGGTACAGACGAGCTTATGCAAAATACATAGCAGTGTCACGTATGCGCGTACTATATTGCGTCCGCCAGTGCATAATAAACATCCTTGCCAGCTGTCAGAGCTGTTTTCGACATGAGAATGACAAGTAATAACGATGGATGGGCCATAGTATTTCGGAGGTAGAAACGAAGTTCGGATTTTCACGGACGACCATTGCAAGGGTGTACCGTGACTACAAGAATTCCGGCAAAACCTCCAACCTACGATACCAGTGTGGCAGTAAAAAGACATTCGGTGAACGTGACCATCGTCGGCAGTCAAGAATCGTTTCACGCGATAGGCGTGCAACACTCTCGCAGGTATCATCGGAATTCAATGCTGGAGCCTCAACAAGCATCAGCGTCCGGACTGTGCAACGTACCCTGCACGATATGGGCTTTGGGAGCCGACGCCTAACTTGAGTCCACTTGATGGGTGCACGACACAGAGCTATGCGCCTCGCTTGGGCACGGCAACACCACCCCTGGACACTTGATGACTGGAAACAAGTAACCTGGTCTGACGAGTCGCGTTTCCAACTCTATCGGGCAGATGGAAGGATTCGTGTGTGGCGCAAACCCCATGAAGCCATGGATCCCGCCTGTCAACAGGGAACTGTACCGGCTGGGGGGTGGGGGTGGGGGTTCCGTTAATGGCATGGGGTGTGTTTAGCTGGACTTCACTGGGACCTCTGGTACGTCTACAGACGTCTGTGACCGACCAACGCTATGTGCGCATCCTTTCTGACGAGATACACCCGTTCATGTCCTGCATTCATGCTGATGTGTTGGGCCTGTTCCAACAGGACAATGCACCTCCACACAAGTGTCGGGACGCCACATTATGTTGCCATTCACACCCAAGTCCCCAGTTCTGAATGTGATAGAACACATTTGGGATGCCATGCAACGCGCTATCGAACACAGGAATCCGAGACCTCGTAATACACCCGAATTGTGGAACGCTCTGCGGGAAGTATGGTGTGCGTTGCCTACAGCATATTTCCAGAAGCTAATGGAGTCCATGCCCCGTCGTATTTCTGCAGTCCTGCGCTCCCGTGGGGAACCTACCAAGTATTAGATTGGTGTACAAGTTTTTCTGGCACTTCAGTGTATGTAGGAAAGGAAATTGATTGCAATTCCAGAGCAGTTGGACTATTTATTCAGATAAAATAGCTACACGAGTGGAACAAGTTAATACGTTGCGGTGCCGCCTCTGGCTAGGATACAAGCGATTACCCGGCGTGGTATAGATGCATACAGTTCGCGGATACTGTCCTGAGGCAGATGATGTCCAAATTGCGGGCTTGTTTATGGCAGATGGTGTCCAAATTGCGGGATGGTGTCGAAATTGCGGGCCTGCATGGCACATGGTGTCCAAATTGCTGGCCTGTTTGCCGACATTCAAGGATGGGCGTAGGTGGTGTTCCATCATGTCCCAAATATGTTGGATCGGTGAGCGATCGGACGATCGGGTGTCGACATTACGGAGGTTGGCCTGGAAGAGCCGTGCCGTGTGTGGCCGGGCATTGTTGAAAAACTGCTCCGTGGCGCTGCGACAGGAATTGCAACACAACAGGTCGTAGAATGTCGTCGACGTACCGTTGAGCCGTGAGGGTGGTACGGAAGACTACCAGGAATGGCCGGGCAGGCAAAATTAAAAAAAAAGACGTGCTAAAAATTAATACAAAAGCCAAAATAGACCTAGCGTAAGAGAACAAACGCGGTAACCGCGCGCGCGCGCGTGTGTGTCTTACACTGTAGCTTAGAGTAATTTAAGATGACAAGACCCCCCCCCCTGGTTTTTTTTTTTTTTTTTTTTTTTTGCTCTTTGGAGGCATTCATAGTTTTACATTAGCATGGAACATTTTGAAATTTCGTTTGCACGTTTGTCACATTTATACGCTTTTTAGTGCTATTCCCTGGAAAAACGTATGACCGAGATTCCATTGTATTTTAAAAAAATTCTATGTGCAATTACTCAAACTAGAAAGAAAACTGTGAAATATTCAAAGAAGGAACTGTACGCAAGGAGTGTCTTCATGGTAAATGATATCAGCGAAAAAATTTTTTTCGATCCAATATTTAGAAGCAGTGATATGGAAAAAAAATGCGTTCTGATTTTAACAGCATCTGCAGTTAATGAGGAAGTTATGCAACGGAAAAAGACCAACAGACATTATTTCCAATGGAAAAATAATTTTTCAGATCTGTTTAATAGGTGCAGAGATATGGTGCCCACGGGCAGACGAATCTGTGACTGATTTTTTTTCTTTAAAAAAAAAAGACGTGATAAAAAAGGATGAGATAATATTCACCACCCATGTTTATCTATTTTGAAGTATCTTTCCAAACACAGAAAGGGATTATGTTGAACGAGGTTATATAAATGTAGCGCTTGTACCCATCTATATAGTAATTGATCCCTTTATACATACAGTGACGTGCCTGCACCGCAGGATGCACATGAGATAAAGGCAGATAGCAGCGAAAGGCATACGTTTGCGTAGCTCAGTCGGGAGAGCGACTTATTCCGGAAGGAGAGTACCCGGGTTCGATGCCCGGTGTGGACAAAAATGACAGATAAATTTACTTCGTTATACTACCTACGTCTCCTATAATTATAATTCTGAACTTTCCTTCACAATTTATTCAAACTTAGGATATTTATACAAAATATAAGCGCATATAAAGTCAACCCCGTATATAACGAGTTTGAAAGGAAGTCAAAAATATTCGATATATGCAAATTTTGTTGTAACCGGACAGATACAAGAGGGATGTTTTTAGCATATTTCATTATCTCAGGTTAAAGGTGGTTTATCCTAAACTGTTTATCAATTAATCGAAGGTAAACAACATATGTTAAATGAAAATTATAGCTAGCAAAATAATACGAGTGAGTTCTGCGATAAGCAAAATATTTGACAAATATGAAAATTATAGTAATGGCCAAAAATTTGAAAATTTCACCTGTTATGCCCTACGTCGAATATATGAGCCAGTTTTTGCTGTTTTGTGTTTCTCGTGGTTACTGTTTTGAATGTTTTTTAACTTCCTCTGATGTGATGGTTAAGGTGTTTCTAAATGCAAAATAAACTCTAAGATTTCCTAAGCAGAGGTTAAATGATTGAAAGGTGGCCAGAGGAAGGGTTAAAACACAGCATTTGCCTTCGAAGTGTATATTTGGCAAGTTTGAAGTGGGGGTAGGGATGGGAGTAATAAAAATCAACTGAAACATTCTTGTCTTAAGGCGAACTGACCTATCTGTAAGCAAAACCACGGGTTTTGTCAATAGAAGTTATTCCTTGTTTTTCAGTGAAAAAACTGAGTGAACGCGGCTTATCTTATTTGCTGATAATCATGCTGAATTTCGATATATGCGATTTCTCCTAAAATTATGGTTGATAATATACGGTTAAAGTAACAAGGGAGAATATTACGAAGTTCATGGGATCTACAAAAGCTTCGATTTATAGGGAACTTCGTGTTATGCGAGCTCGTTATGCACTGAAAGGACAAATTGTTACTCACATTCCGGTGAAAATACTCAAAGCAGCAGGACAGCAGCAAATCGCGGTATGTAGGAAAACCGGTTGGGGCTGTAAATAGAGTGGGTCCGCGGGTGACCTAGGGGTCAACGTTCTTGACTGCCACGGAACAGACCTCTGGTTCGGTCCCATGCAGGTACAAACGCTCGAACCACTGAATATCCGCCGTGCGTCGGATGAATGCGTTAAGCCGTCGGGCTCCGGATACTGGCCCCCAGGTAATAAATAAGGGCGCCTTCCTCCCCCTTCCTACCTCGCTTCCGTGTGACTTTCCTATCGAGCACTCTAGCCCAAATCTCCTAACTTCCTATTTCTAAGGGTTGTTTAAGACCTCAGGCACTCCCAGACACTCCTTTCCTAAAATCCTGTACATATGATCTGAATCTGACCACCACAGGAAATCATTACGTCAAGTGCCAGCAGGAGTCGAGGACGAGACTTAAGTGACTTTGATCGAGGTGAAGTCGTGGGAGCCAGGAAGGCCGGATGTTCAATCAGCGCAATGGCGAAGCTGTTAGGAATTCAGCGACAAGCCGTAGCAAGTGTGTACCAGGAGTATCCGTGAAATCCGGCAGAACCGCTGACAGTCGGATGAAATATGGCCGAAAAACTGCATTGGATGATCGAAAGAGCCGACGATTGGCCCGCATTGTACAGACTAATCGGAAGGCTTGTTTGCAGCAAATCACTTCACAATTTAATGAAGTAGCATCCACAAGTCTATGCTTAAAGACAATCCGTCGATACATGGACAACACCTCATTCATGTTAACGGCACAGCAGCGCATGATTCAGTTGCATTTTGCGAAGACCCTTCAAAACTGGAGCATAGATGATTGGAAACGCGTCATATGGTCGGACGAATCCCGTTTCACACTGTATTGCGCCCATGGCAGGCAGCGTGTATGGCGAAAACCACACGAAGCTTTGAACCCCGCATGCCAAGTTGGGTACTACAGGCCCGTGGATGCGGTGTAACTGTTTGGGCAGCTTTCACGTGGTCCAGTCTGGGTACCTTGGTATCCCTTGAGTCTTCCGTCACTGGTTCCAGCTACGTGCAGCTCCTGGCCGACCATCACCCTTTCATTACATGCCTCTGTCCGAACTAAGTTCGCATCTTTCAACAGGACAACGCTCCACCCCATCGGTCTCGGTTAGCGACCGACTGGCTTCAGGAGCATAGCAGTGAGCTATGGCCCCTTGGTCACCGGACATGAGAACATGGAGAATTTATGGGACATGTTAGAACGAGCTGTTCGTAATCAACCATTCCCACCTACATCTCTGCCTGCTCTACGCCAAGCACTCTTAGATTGTTGGTCAGCGATACCTGAGTCTGTGTTACGAAACCACATTGCGTCCGTACCACGACGTTTGGATGATGTCCTGCGTGCAAAAGGTGGTGCCACACGCTATTAGGTGGGTATACGTAATAATTTGTCATTTCAGTGTGTGTGGGTTTGGCTGCATAAACATGATATATTTAAAAGTTGTAGAACTTATCTCTCAATATATTTTTCAAAATTATGTATAAGATATACTGAAACGATTTTTTTTTTGGAAGCTGAAATATTTCGTTTTTTTTTTGTTTGCCATTTTCTACCGTGGTGCTAAACATATAAATAAATAAATAGTTGGGTACAGCCTTAACTGACGATATTACGACTGTCATTTATGAACTGCGGAACAATTTAGGCCACATCGTCTAAAATATTTAAACAACTTACTCTAATTTTCCTGCTAATAAAGACTTCAAGTAGATATTTCCTCAAATCTAGCTGCTCATAATACTTCAAACAGAACTCATCGCTCTTTCCACGTTTATAAGTGAATCACCCAAAAATTATCATCGGCCGCCACCGGAAAGCGAACCCAGGGTCTTCCAGTTACGCGCCGGATATGCTGTATTAATTGCTCATATTACTAACGCGCCGGAGATCTTGTATTAATTGCTCATAATACTTTTCAAGAATAAGGTGAATACTTCTGTTAATCTCAATGTACACCTTCCTTCTCTTTTCGCCATTGAATATTCGCGAATATTCGCGTGTTATAAAATTGTAGATCTTACTTTTTGCAACTTTTTTTTTAAAAGCCTGCACTAGTGCTTTAAATTCCAAATAGTTCCTTTTTGAATATTGCATTTAACTACCTGGATGAGGCAAGCTGCGCTGCACCGCTGAAGAATGAAAACTGAGAAAAATTCAGACTAATGGTGACCGTAAATATTAAATAAAACAAAAGAGAGTGAAGAAACTTCGGAATCAGAATTTTAAATAAAAAAAAAAAATCTTCCATGTTGCATGAAAGCGAAAGCTTGAAGAATTATTCTAAGTTGGTAGCAATTGCTTACAGCTGTTAGCTCCTGCTCTGAGCAAGACACCACTTATTCTTGGATACAAATTTCATACATCGACAGTTTTCAGAGCTCTCAACAGATGTTTAGATGCATATACTTTCAAAATTCCCGCGGGCTCCCTTATTGTTTCATGCATGTTTCCACCGTAACGTATACTTAAAGAACGATGAATTCAATATGCAAAATATTTGACGTTTATGAATGGAAAACACGTGCATTTAATAGTGAATTTTAAGTGAACTTCCAAAAGGGAGAGAATTTATATGGAGGAGGGATTTACAACAAATGATACACTTTCGTAGCATTCACTCAGCTAACGACAAAAGTCAAGGTTCAGTACCTTCGTAAATTTGTAGCTTCTAAAATATGCATGTCGGCTGCAATATCTTCCAGATTTGTTTCAGGCAATTTAATGGGGAAGTCAGATGCATGCCTTCGTTTGCACCAAATGTAATCGATGTATTTTGGCGGAGCTACCAAGCATTCCCTTTTGAAGAAGAACTCGAGTGGTTACAAACACTATTAAAAGCTAAAATACGTATGTCCATACTTTGCGTGAATTCCTTTTTTTTTTTTAGCAAGTCTTTGGACACAAATAAGGAAAAATTCGGTGCCATTGGCATCGGTATATTTGTTCTTCATCTCTCTACGTGCATGTCTCTGCAGGTATTTATCTGATTTGAAAAATTACTATTGCTTTCGTTTAACCTGAAATATGAAAGTGGTGATGGACATATTATATCCTTGTTTCCATATCCACAATCTTACAGCTAAAAAGAGTAAAAATAAATGCCTCCCACATTGCTGCTTCTTCTTTTTCTTGGTTACTCAGTCCAAGAACTGGTCGTTCAGCAGATGTACTCTCTCTCTCCATTCCTATCTGTCTGTCGCCATTCTCTTCAAGTCTTAGTATATCCTAGCATTAGTGTCTTGGAGTAGCTGTGCCACAAAACTATTCCTTGGCCGTCTTCTTCTTCTCCTCTTGCCTTATAGTATGTCCTGGCATTAGTGTCTTGGAGTAGCTGTGCCACAAAACTATTCCTTGGCCGTCTTCTTCTTCTCTTGCCTTACAGCATGTCCTGGCATTAGTGTCTTGGAGTAGCTGTGCCACAAAACTATTCCTTGGCCGTCTTCTTCTTTTCTTGCCTTATAGTTTGTCCTGGTATTAGTGTCTTGGAGTAGCTGTGCCACAAAACTATTCCTTGGCCGTCTTCTTCTTTTCTTGCCTTATAGTATGTCCTGGTATTAGTGTCTTGGAGTAGCTGTGCCACAAAACTATTCCTTGGCCGTCTTCTTCTTCTCTTGCCTTATAGTTTGTCCTGGTATTAGTGTCTTGGAGTAGCTGTGCCACAAAACTATTCCTTGACCGTCTTCTTCTTCTCTTGTCTTATAGTATGTCCTGGTATTAGTGTCTTGGAGTAGCTGTGCCACAAAACTATTCCTTGGCCGTCTTCTTCTTCTCTTGCCTTATAGTATGTCCTGGTATTAGTGTCTTGGAGTAGCTGTGCCACAAAACTATTCCTTTGCCGTCCTCTTCCTCTCTTGCTTTGAATTTTCCCTTCCAAAACTTTCAGAATCGGGCCCCCATGGCGCAATATGTGTCTTATCCATAACATTCTTCTTCTCTTTAACATGGTGATCAGATTCCTGGGTTCTCCCACTCTCTCCAGGACCTCCTCATTAGTCCTTCTATCGAAGCCAACTTATTCTCTCCATTCTTCTGTAGCTCCACATCTCAAATGTTTCCAGCCTTTTCACTTCCCTTTTGGTCAATGTTCATGTCTCAGAACTGTAGAGAGCTACTGGCCAAACATATGCCTGCTTTTAAAAATGCAAAATTATTGTGCTTTCGGAAGCTTTTCACACTGACGAACATTTTCCACTTCAACAATCGCACAGTTTTCCCGTTAGGAGGCGTATAAAAATCAAAGGGTACAGTAGCAACTGGGCCGCAACCTACAACGTAGGATTGCTTAAACTGTCCTTTGCTGAATATTTTAAGGACGTAGAGCTACTGAGATAGTGCCATGAAATAGTGACAGTTGACGTAGTTCTACAAGTACGTCGTAGGTTGCGGAACATTTGCTACTGTGCTCCTCTGACCTTTTTGACTTCCCTTCAGATTCGTTATGTACAGTTAGGACAATGTTATCAAGAGCAACGGTCAGCAAATAGGTAGTTTCAAATGCCACTTGCGTTAAAATAATCTGTGAAAAAACTAATGAAATTTAACGGAAAGCTGGCTGAAGCAAAAAGAACAAATGTGAGTGCTTTAGATGTACGTAATTCGCTCAAGTGGGTACGTGAAGTTTAGAACTTGAACTGTGTGTTTTCGGTTATCCTTTTGCAAAAGTCAGCAACTGATGCCCACGTGATACTGATTGGGCTACCCGGTATAGTATGTAGATGGAAATCTGCTCCTTAGTAGCCGTAAGGTATTAATTCCGATGTTGTCTATAACTCCACCCCATTTTTTTCTTTTTTTTTTTTCGTTTTATTGTTTTCCAAAACATGGTTACTCCCAAATAATTTGAATTTGAAATACACAGCAGCTATTTTATTATTAATCAATTTTAACGAGTTGTGTAAAAAAAAATATAACAAAAATGGGAACTCTAATGTCCAGGGCCGGTTTAAATGTAAGTACGAATATAGGTATGTGTTAAATTTCGCGCCCTTCCTCTTCCTTTTTTTTTTTTTTTTTTTTTCAGTAAGAGCATCCAAACACAGTAAGAAATAGCTCTAACCTCAACTTAGTATACTCAGTAGATATGTCACTAACTCACTGTTATATGCTAGGATACAAATAAATAGTCCAATATAATAATAATAAGACTGCCTCCAATGCATGGCTAACAAACGAATCACTCTTCCCCGAGACCGAAGGGTTCTTGATGGCTATACAAGATCAAGTTGTAAACACCAGAAACTACCGGAAGTATATCCTGAAGGACACGTCAGTGAAAAGCGACACATGTCGGCAATGCCATCAAGCGCCAGAGACCATCCAACATATCACAGCAGGGTGCAGAGTCCTCACACAAACAGAGTACACGAACAGGCACAATCAAGTCGCCAAGATTGTCCATCAGAAATTGGCAAGAAAGCACCACCTCATTACAACTGAGCCTGTCCCCTACTACAAGTATGAGCCAACAACGCTTCTAGAGAACAACACCCACAAGTGTCGGTCTCTAGAAGCGTTGTTGGCTCATACTTGTAGTAGGGAAGTTCTTGGAGTACTGGGTCAGATCGTCCCCCACAATCGGGCCGACATCGTCCTGGTCGAAAAGGAGAAGAAGTCAACATTCCTCATTGATATAGCCGTGCCCAACACGTGCAGCATCCAGAAGACGCACAAAGAGAAGCTGTCAAAATATAACGACCTACGATATGAAGTCAAGGAAATGTGGCATATGGAGATCGTCACCACCCTCCCCGTAGTAATATCAGATCCAGGAGTTGTACCTAAGACCATTCACAGCTCTATACAGACACTAGATCTTCAACTTAACACCCACATGGAACTACAGAAGACAGCTATCCTAAACACTTGTAGGATAGTAAGGAAGTTCCTGGACAACTAAGAGAAATAAATACCACTTCCCAGGCTTGGTACGTCGTATCCGTTCCGGAAGGAAGAGAAAAAAACCTCAGGAAGAGGTGGAATCTTTAAAATTTCGTTATTTATTTTATCACAATATTTTTACTCACAAAATGATGGAATCATACATAGGTGTCTGCGTTATTTACACGAAACGTTCGTCTGGGGAGGAGAAGGAGTAAATGAAGAATAGCAAACAATTGGCTTTGCACATGGAGTTGCAGTAAACAAACCCAAAGTCCCTTCCAGGAAGTGGTTAAAATTCCCCTAGTGCTTTGTTAACCTTTTGCTGGGGGCTTGGGACAAATTTGCCACAGATGGGAAAGGAAAAGATGCAGCGGAGCGAGGAAATCTAAGACTTCTACTTGTCACTCAAGCCTTATTGCTATGTATATACACTGCCTGACAGAGAAAATGCCACACCATGAAAGAATGCTCAAAAACAGACCAAACTTCGCACACAGATAGCTAAGTAGGTCCCGAGCAAATGATTTAATTGTCACATACAGACAAGGCTCCTGTGGCCGAATATACACGATGATCAATAAGGAGCGTGGCCCCCATTTTGGAAGATACAGCGTTGAATCCGTCGTGGCATCGAGGCAATGAGGGTACGAATATAGTCCTGGGTTATCGTGGACCATGTGGTCTTGATCCGAGTCTACAGTTCATCTTCATTTTGTGGAGGTGGGAGGGTACTCAACTGACGTCCAATCGTGTCTCACAGATGCTCGATGGGCGACAGGTCGTGGGATCATGCTGGCCACGGAAGCATTCGCAAACCGTGTAAAGCATTCAGGCTGATCCTAGCGGCATGCGGCCGGGCGTTATCCTCTTGAAAAACGGCGTTTGAGATGCCGTGCGCATGCGGTAATGGCACCGGCCGCAGCACCTCGTCAACATAGCGGCGTGCCGTTAATGTGCCCGTAATGCGTACCAGCGGTGAACGGCTGTTGGCGCTGATAGCCACCCACACCCTGATTCCAAATTGCCGGGCCGTGTGGCGCTCAACAATGGCGGAGGGATCTGCCCGTTGTGCCACGCCGCCTCCAGACTCTCACACGGCGACCATCCGTGGTGAGGCAGAACCGCGATTCGTCGCTGAACACCACACTGTTCCATTTGGCACTCCCACACAGCTCTGGAGCTGTGTAGGAGTGCCAATAACACGCCAAGCGGTGACGATGATGGCTCTCTGTTAAGGGTAGTATTCGCAACGGACGGCTGGACAGCAAACATGACGCAGCCAATCGGCGTGACACTGTCAGCGTCGATATCGGAGCATCAAACCTTGCCTTCCCGTACACTCCGCAAAAAGTCACCCGTTGGGGCATGTGGGTTTGCTTATGGCATGACGCCGGATGCGACGATCGGTGCGCTCGGACGTCCGTCTCCGTGCTCCGGTCGCCCTACGACGTTGCACAGATCCTCCCAGGGGCCACTGACTCGAAATGCGACCGATGGTTACGGTACCACGTTGGGTTTCTTCCTGAACACGACGCAAGGACCATTCGGCGGTACAAAGGCCTACGATGACACTTCTCGTCAACTCATCCGTTTGACGAAATCGCGTACGACTGCATCTTAACGACATCGGCACCACATGTTCGTTCTCCAGATACGGTTACAGCAGAACACTAACTTTTCGCGGCCGTGACGACGTCTCAACTAATGGCCTCACGGGCTGATTGTCGGCTTATATCCCGCGCGCCGTTCGTGCTATTGGCCTGCAAATGCAATCATTTGCATAACTTGTACGCGTGCACCCGCCCTGCAATTTGGATGGCGCTCGTTCACGTCTTCGTGGTATGGCATTTTCTCTGTCAGGCAGTGTACCTAGGAACTCTGCACGCGCCAGAGTAACAACAAAGTAGTGTTCAGCTTTAATTTTTGTGGCAAGTATAGACCAGCTAATAAAAAATAAAAAGTTAGCGGATAATTTTACTATGGAAGAAAATTTGCAAATCCATGGGCTAATTTGGCGTCCCATGCCTTTGGTGGCGCCACAGGCAGCTGCCTACCTGGCCTACCCCTCGGACCGGCCCTGGCTTTGTGAATCTGCCTGCCTGACCCGCCTCGAACGTTTTTCGCGAATGTTTAAGACATAAAAACCCAAAAATAAAAAAATCATGCGTCAAAAATTTGTGACGCTCACTGAAATCTGCGGTCGTAAGCTCGAGACCAGTATTCCCGTGATTCAGTACATCTATGCAAGTGTAATTTGAGAGTTCTCTTTTTTTTTCGAGAGAGAGAACCCATAATCTCGCTCTCCCCCACCCCCGAAAAAAAAAAGTTATGAGTATCATACATAAGGAATTTCACTGCTTCCCTTTGTTTTCCACATATTTTGCTGGAATTACTAACAACAAACTGAACTCTGAACCCAATCTGTCAGCAATCGTTGATTTTCCTGATAATATTGATCTCATCTCCTCGTATATGTAACACACACACAAACACACGCGCCAGCATTCTGCGAGCCCGTAGTCAGTGGTCATGGGTGGTTGGTGTCTAAAGAGGAAGAAGAAAAGGCTTACACACGCACGCACACACACACACACACACAAACGCACAATGAGAAGATCATAATGCACGTTGCTGCGAATTTCCCCCCTCAAGGCTCGAAAAAGGAAATGAGTGAAAGAAGGTAACGCAAGGCAACTGGGGCAATCTTACAACTGAGTCATACCTGAAGAATGCGTGGTGGAATGCCGCGTGCTTTTACAGTAGCGCTTGTTGAAATTTTTCGCAATGCTCCCCGTCGTCCTTAACTCACTCACTCTATGTAGGAAAGAACAATTTCTTTCCCTAATTTGAGATACCTATCTACGTTAGAAACATCCGGTCGTAAGGCCTTTTAAAGACGAGTCTTTGTTGCTAATAAATATTCTCATTCCAATAACGACATCACTGAACAATCACGTACTATTTTGTTCTAGAGCGATCTCTAAGAATTGTTGCACGAAATATCCAGAGTTCTCAATAAACAGTTGACATTCCTTTGTTGTGCACCACGGGAAGTAAGGAAAAATAGAGATCTTTAATTTGATAATTAAGAGACCGGAAGATGTTCTATCCACACACAAAATACAGTAGAACAAGCCCTTACAGAGGATGTTTACACATTTTTAAAACGATTTCCCAGCAATGTAATTAACGTTTAAAGTAAAATTATTTCTTTCTTAACTGTTCTGTCTGATAGCCATTTCTCTGGACTATTAAATCCACATCTAGATATCTAAGATAACAGGGTATTTCTTGAAATGGTAGTGATATTTTGTTCCACTGCTTTTCGTAGTCCAATCATTGTTTTAGGTCTGCTTTAAGAAAGCGCTCTTTTTAGCAGTCCGAAGAAACAACAGTCCATTGATGACACATCGGGGGACTTTGCAGGAATACGAGCAAAAAGTATAGACTTGATATCCGTCTCTTTTTTCAGTTTTTCAAGAAATACGGAGGTAGATTTGGATGTGTGACTGGTAGCCCTATTCTAATGGTGTTCTACCCTTTGAAGGCAATGTAGATAGAGGAATGGTGCTTCCTCTTGAAAAATAGGAGTTAAAACATCTAGATATCTAAAATAACAGGGCATTTCTTAAAATTGGTAGTGATATTTTGTTCCACTGCTGTTCCACTGATTTCCATAGTCCAATCATTGTAAGGTCAGGTGATGCGTAACATCACAGCCTCTCCTTGACAAATATCAACCCCGCCTTCTCGTGCTGCATCCTGTTTCCACTAAAGGGGCTCTGACGACCGCCAATAGCGGTATAACTATACCATCGGGATTAGAGGAAATGCTATCCCACACTCACCAACCCGCTTGGCCAACGTGGTGAGTTATGGCCAAACCCTCCAAAATGACTCCACAACTTAAATCTTGGCCCTCAGTCTCCGGCAGCTGAAATGTACCTGGCCAAGGCAGCGGCCAGTGCGACATGAAGGCAGAGGGTGCTAAGAATCCCCGGAGGACCGGACTAGGCTGCCATCTGATGCTGACCTTGGCTACGTATAATGGACGCTCCCTATCTTCTGATTCAAGGCTTCTTGAGTTGGAAGAGGAACTACAAAGGATCAAGTGGGACATCGTCGGGCTAAGTGAGGTAAGGAGAAAAGGAGAAGATCTCATTGAACTGAAAAGTGGACATCTCTTCTACTATCGTGGGACAGATACTGGCAGAACTAGTGGTGTTGGATTTATAATAAACAAGAAACTGAAGGATAAAGTTGTAGAAGTTGAAAGTTCCTCTGAAAGAGCTGCACGACTCGTTATCCAACTCTCGAGAAGATATCAAGCTCAGATTATTCGAACTTATGCAACCACCAAAAGTCATCCTGAAGAAGAAATTGAAGAATTTTATGAGGAAATTCGTCATCTAAATAATAAAGGTAAGCAGCACTTGAAGATAATTATGGGAGCTTTCAATGCAAAAAATAGGGCAACGGCAACACAATGAAACTTCAGTAGGTAAATTCGGTCACGTCAACAGAAACCAGCGTGGAAATACTCTGGTTGAGTTTGCAGAGGCAGAAGGGTTTTTCATCTTGAACTCCTTTTTCAAGAAAAAGCCACACAGGAAATGGACATGGAGACATCCAAATGGGACGACAAGTGAAATTGATTTTATTATGTGTAACAAAAAATTCGTCATAGAAGACTGCAGTGTGCTAAAAAAGTTCAACACAGGTAGTGACCATAGATTGGTGAGATGTAAGATGCACCTCAACACTAAACTTGAACGTGGCAAGCTCATAAGACAAACAAAATCTATTGACATAACCAACCTTAAAAAACACCATAATACCTTCAAGTTAGAACTGAAGAATATATTCTCTGCTTTAGAAGACCTAGCATAGGAAGAAGTGGATATTTCTGAAGTTAACAGAAAAGTAACCAAAGCTCTTGTGGAAACAGCAACACAATTAACTGGGTCTGAGAACAAGTTGCATGTGAACAAATTATCAGGAAAAACCAAAATGTTGATGCAAAAAGGAAGAGAGATGAAGACAACTAAAGAAGATGTGACTTCCAAAGTGAAATATATAGAGCTATTCAAGACAGTACGAAAAAGTATCACTGAAGACGTAAGGAAATTCAACTGTGAACTAGTGAGGAAAGCAATTGAAAACAACCAAAACCTAAAGATAGCGAAGGGACATCCCAGTAAGGGAAGAAAACAGATTATGGCACTGAGAAAAGAAGATGGTTCTGTAACAAGAAATAAAGAAGTAGAGGCGAAATTTTGACAAGAGTGAAAGATTTCTACTCCAAATTATATGAAAAGGATGATACATGTACTCCATACATCATGAAAGGTACCAGTACCAGAGTTCTTCCAGTCCTCCCAGCAGAAGTTGCACATGCAATCAAGAACATGAAGCTGGGGAAATCTCCAGGAGAACATGGAATTACTGTAGACATCATAGAAGAAGCAAGTGGAGAAATCGAAACAGTACTCGCCCAAATTTTCACTCGATGCCTTAATGAAGGGAAGATTCCTGAGGATTGGAACAACGCTACAATGATCTTGCTACATAAAAAAGGTGACATCGAGGATCTCAGGAACTACAGACTTATCAGCCTCCTATCAGTGGTTTATAAAATCTTCACTAAAGTTCTTTCACACCGTTTGAAGGTAGCACTGGACATGGCTCAACCGAGAGAACAAGCTGGATTCAGGAGTAGCTACAGCACAATAGATCATATCCACGTACTGAGAGAACTAATTGAAAGAGCGAGGGAATATGAACTTCCATTGTGCATGGCTTTTATCGATTATGAAAAAGCCTTTGATTCGGTGAAACCATCAGCAGTTACAATGGCTCTGAAATCCTGCGGTATTGAAGATGCATACATTAATATTATTAATAACATCTATGTAAATGCAAGTGCAAAGATTCGGCTGTTTGAAAATACAACACACATAAAAATTGGAAAGGAAGTAAGACAAGGTGACACCATATCTCCGAAGCTCTTTAATGTCACATTGGAGGGTGTCTTTCAGTCGCTGAGCTGGGAAAACAAGGGAATAAAGATTAATGGAGATTATCTAACCCACCTTCGTTTTGCTGATGACATAGTCATTTTTGCAACTACCCCATCATAGCTGCAAAGTATGATCCAGGAACTTGCTGACAAGAGTAAAGAAGTGGGATTAAAAATGAACTTTCAGAAGACAAAAGTGATGTTCAATGCTTTTACAAGAAATGAAGATTTATCGATTGATGGAGAAAAGCTGGAGATAACAGACACGTACGTTTATCTTGGACAGCAGATATCAAGTGAGGGTCACATTGATGAAGAAATTAATTGGCGTACAAAGCTTGCCTGGAGAGCTTTTGGAAGAAACAGTAGAATTTTCAACAGCAATATGCCATTATGTCTTAAAAGAAAAGTGTTTGATCAATGCATCCTTCCAGTGGTTACGTATGGTGCAGAGACGTGGACCTTAACTAAAAGAGACATACAAAGACTGCAGACAACTCAAGGAAGCATGGAGAGGTGCATGCTTGGTGTAACCAGGAGAGATAAGAAGAGGAACTCGTGAATCCGAAAAACGACAAGAGTGGAAGACATCATGATCAGAGTAAAATCCCTGAAATGGCAATGGGCTGGACATACTGCCAGAAGGACAGACCATCGATGGACAGCCGAAATTTTAGATTGGATTCCAAGGGACAGGAAAAGACCCAGAAGAAGACCACATGCGAGATGGGTGGATGAAATTCGGAAGTATGCAGGAGTGACATGGAGGGGACTGGCACAAGACAGACCGTTCTGGAGGAAACTTGGGGAGACCTTCGTCCAGCAGTGGATTGATAATGGTTGATGATGATGATGATGATGATGAAAATGATCATTGTTTTAGGTCTGCTTTAAGAAAGCGCTCTTTTTAGCAGTCCGAAGGAACAACAGTCTATTGATGACACATCGGGGGATTTTGCAGGAATACGAGCAAAAAGTATAGACTTGATATCCGTCTCTTTTTTCAGTTTTTCAAGATATACGGAGGTAGATTTGGATGTGTGACTGGTAGCCCTATTCTAATGGTGTTCTACCCTTTGAAGGCAATGTAGATAGAGGAATGGTACGTCCTCTTGAAATATAGGACTTAAAACATTATTTTGGGAATATGTAGAATTGATTTTTTGATGTTTTTTTTTTAACTATTCCTAACTTTGATTTCCCATTGCAGGAGAAACCAGCAATGATCATGAAACTTTCTTCGGATTCTTGGAACCAAGTTTCTATCTTCTGAGATAGTGAATCGACTTTTTTTGTTATAGTCGTTTAGGTAGACCCATGATTCATTAATAGTCACAATAAATTTCGATTTGTCTCCGGTTAAGTGATTTTCATAAGAAGTCTACTCCGCATTCTGAGCTCAGCCACGTACTGTGACGTGCCTTCTCAGCAGGACGCCCACGAGATAAAGGCAGAAAGCAGTGAGTGCACATATCCGTGTAACTCAGTTGGGAGAGCGACTTACTGCGGAGATTGAGGGGACACAGATTAGATGGCCGGCGCGGACAAACTTGTATGTTATATTGGCTCCCGAACTTCCAGGATGACCCGGCTGTTAAGTTTGTGTGGGGTTTCTGAAATGCACGTTCTTCATGGGATGACTGCTTACAGCGAAATTACACCTCTACCTAGGCCATTGTCTCTTGTTTTTAATTATTCTTCCAAATTTCAGATTTCTGTTGAAAAAAAAAAAGGTATTTCCCCTTTTCTCTGACCCTTGAAACTAACAAGTCCTGCGCTCGTGTGGGAGAGAATTATTGGAACAATCGTTCCTACTGATTCATATCGAGAAGTAATTTCTTTTGAGTTATCCATCATTCGCCCTGTAACATCTCAGTTTTGTTTTGCCTTTTTAAACAAAGTGCAACAGGCGACTAAATAAAGTAAAGTATTTGTGCTTATAATGAAATACAAAGGTCGTTCTTATAGGCCATCGATCAGAGAATTTATAGTAATATCCATTGTCCAGGAGGTCTTGCTTGTCTTGCAGGGCGCCAGCTGAACACCCTCTTGCCCCTGCTATCTACAGTCCTGCATACATAGTTGTCTGAAAAGCATCCTTAGGTAAAACTTCTATACTCTAGGTTGGAAATCATACAGGAAAGTTCCATAAAAATTTTCAAGAGTTCATTTGAAAACAGAGCTATTCCGAAATATAGGAATTTATCGGCGTGTCCAAGGAAATGACGACCAAACGAAGCTAATACACTGACGGAAAAAAAAATCCCAACACCACGAAAAAATAGTTGTAGAGGAATGAAATGGCGGCAATACATTTGTATTGGTAACATATTTAATCGATTAAGGTTTCAAGATCACAGCTTATTGTAAGCGCGAGAAGAGCCATTTTAAATGTGAAATGCTGGTACATTAATAACCGGCGTAACCGCCAGAATGTTGAATGCAAGCACGCAAACGTTCATGCATTGTGTCGTACAGGTTCTGGATGTCAGTTTGTGGGATGGAGTTCCATGCCTGTTGCACTTGGTCGGTCAATACAGGGACGGTTAATGCTGGTTGCGGGTGACGCTGGAGTTGTCGTCCAATGATGTCCCATACGTGCTCGATTGGTGAAAGATCTGGTGATCTAGCAGGCCACGGCAACATGTCGACACTCTGTAGAGCATGTTGGGTTACAATAGCGGTATGCGGGCGAGCGTTATCCTGTTGGAAAACACCCCTGGAATGCTGTTCATGAATGGCAGCACAACAGGTTGAATCACCAGACCGACGTACAACTGTGCCGTCAGGGTGCGTGGGATAACCACGAGAGTGCTCCTGCTGTCATAGGAAATTGCTCCTCAGACCATAACTCCAGGTGTAGGTCCAGTGTGTCTCGGCCGCAGACAGGTTGGTTGCAGGCGCTCACCTGGCCTCCTTCTAACCAACACACGGCCGTCACTGGCACCCAGGTAAAACCGGCTTTCATCAGAAAACACAACAGATCTCCACTCCGTCCTCCAATGAGCTCTAGCTTGACACCACTGACGTCGCAAACGACAGTGGTTTGGAGTAAGTGGAATGCACGCTACAGGGCGTCTGGCTCGGAGCTGTACTTCAAGTAACCGATTTGTAACAGTTTGTTGTGTTACTGTGGTGGCAACTGCAGCTCGAATTGCTGCCGCAGACGCGGTACGATGCGCCACTGCCATACGCCGTACACGGCGGTCTTCCCTCTCAGTAGTGCCACGTGGCCGGCCGGAACCCGGTCTTCTTGAGGCAGTACCTTCCCTTGACCACCGCTGCCAACAATCATGCACAGTGGCTACATTCCTGCCAAGTCGTTCTGCAATATTGCGAAACGAAAATCCACCTTCTCGTAGCCCTATTACACGACCTCGTTCAAACTCCGTGAGCTGTTGATAATGGCTTCTTCGTCTTCTTAAAGGTATTCTTGACTAACATCAACACACTACGTCGAATCTCAACAATAACTAACGCTCACGAACGTTACAGCGCGTATTTACAGCAAACCTGCTGTGCATGTTCCGAGGGGCGCTACTAGCGCCACACGTATGCGCCGAGCGCGAAATTTGCATAGACGTCACATCTTACAGATGTACTCTCCCCGCCTATCAACTGTCGTTTATCTAACACAACCCCTTCTTGGTGTTAGGATTTTTTTCCGTCAGTGTAAATCGCCGCGATTGGGAAAAATGTCTGCAAGGCAAAAGATATGAATTGGAACACTTCTCTGAATTACGTCACTTGATGATTTGTTCCGAATTAGTTGCCTTTCTTACCGAAAAAGCGAACATTTGAAACTCGGAAGTTGAGAAAACATTCAATGTTTTATCATCGAAAGAAGAAACAAAGAAACAGCAGGCATTCCCAGTTTTATTTCACCCATTTTCCCAAAATTTCGCAACGCAAATATTGTCGGCACAAATTTGAATGCGACCGCAAGGAAAAAGGTGTAATGTTGTGAAAAGAAGCAGGGATAGAACAAATATTTTAAGGAAATTAAGATTTTACCACTCAGAAATGCAACTTTTACTTTGACCTTGAAATTCTCCGCAAAAATGTCTGTTTTTTTCCCCCTTCGATGTTCGGCTTTCGATAGATTCGAAATCCGCGATTATTAATTGTTCCGTACAAACTCAATGTTTTATATGCTTTGTTTTATTTCGGAACTCCGGGAAAACTGTATATCAGAAAAATTGAAACATACATAAAATTATCATGATCGTGTCAATAGCTGCCAGACACAAAAATAATTTTATCCATGGAAATTCTAGAGGACAAGATAAGGTGTTGCAAATTTAAAGTTATAACATAACACCCCACAAGATCGGAAACTGTGTCCCAGGAAAATTAGAAAATATCTGAATCATCTTAGACTTTTAAAATCATATTAAAAATGAGAGGTTTCGTTCCACAAGCGTATGGATTGATAAAACAAATATAATCACGGCGCTTTTTATTTCCATGCATATATGTCATAAGACGTGCGTTAATCTGTACAAATTTAGGAGCTGATTTTTTACAAATTTGCAATCTAGCGATGTTGCTTTTTCTCTCTTTTTTCTCGGCTCATTTTTTCGCATAGAACAGATGACAGTTCTATCTACTCTTGTTTTCTCGTTAATGCTCTACATCTTGCAACAAAAGCGAGATTCCAAAACATTGACCCCTGAAACGCAGTAGTTTTACCGGACAAAAGCCCTGCCTGTCAATGAAGCATCTACGCTTCCGTCAGAGTCTCGGATCTTTTATTATTTTCTGAAACTGCATTATTTTCCGAATTATATTTCTTTTTCTGCTTTAATTTAGATTTTCCCTCATCCACTGGCAAAATCGCGGCCCGCTGTTGTTGTTGTTGTTTTTAACGCGTAGTGAGTGTATTATATAACGTGATCAACGATGATGAATGGAGCTCTGTGGCCTTTGTTGTCGAGATGCTGATGTCTTCATCAACACGCTTATTCGCTTTCTAAAGGCGCCGATTTCTGCTCTTTAACACCTCCTCCGATCTCACGGGACGTTTTACACTTAGGCTCATTTCTTGTACCCATGTATAATCGTGAAACCACTTTGACAACGCTTCCGGTACTTTTCTTTTTTCCATGTTGCGGTTAACCTATCTGATTCGTTGAGCGAATTCCCAGGAAATCTAAATTTTTAGCAGAAAAGATGGATTACCTACCTTATTATCGATTAAAGTTCTATTGAATATCAACGCTCTCAAGCATGACTCTCATTTACCCGTCTCTTTGTCAACAACCTCCGAATATTTGTTGAAATTATCAAAAATATGTCTCTAACATCTGGTGACGTAGATTACCTCTTGCCTCGCCCCCCCTTCCCCTCGAAACTCGATAATCGAGAGCTCCTTATAATTAGTAGTGAAGCGAAGGAAGTCTTATACTTCATAGCAAGAATTCGGAAAAAATTACATCACGAAGTAGTCAACGGCGAGTAGCGTTTTACAGTCGTTTTTACAGTACATCCTTGGAATTTAAACGAAGCTAATAAATACGATATGCCAAAGTTTAATGGTATTTCATTGCCAAAATTCATGCTGGGATCATCGTGACAGAAAAGTTTTGTAAAAAATAGCCCTTATGTTATTTGTTACGTTTATTTTCAAAAACTTATTAAAAAACTCCGAATCTGCTATCTAAATAGTGTATAATAATAATAATAATAATAATAATAATATATTATTATTATACACTATTACAGATATTGTTATTTATTATATATACATTATTATGAATATTTTTATTTATTATCCGTCTTATGCATTATTAAAGACATTGCTCTTTAATATTTATGTTATATATTATTATAGCATCATGTTGCACAAGTTTTGTTCTCACGAAAGGGGCTTTGACGACATCCACGAAGCGTCATAACTATACCACCAAGATCAGAAAAAGTGTTATCCCACACTTACGAACCTGCTTGGCTAGTTTGGATAGTTATGCCAACCCCATACCCCATCCCCCAGGCACAGTGATTCCGCAACTTAAAATTTGGCCCTCAGTCTCCGGCAGCTGGAATGTACTTGGCCAAGGCAGCGAGAGAAGAGTGTGATAGCTCATAAAAAAGAACTCGTAGATCAGGAAAATGACCAGAGTGGAAAACATCAGGATAAAAGTAAAATCCCTGAAATGGCAATGGGCTGGACATATTATTGCTAAAACAAGGGACCACCAGTGGACAACTGAAATATTAGACAAGGGACAGAAAAATAAAACCCAGGAGAAGACCACGTGGGAGATGGGTGGATGAAGTTCGAAAGCATGCCAGAGTGACATGGAGGAGACTGACTGAAGACAAACTGTTGTGGAAGAAGCTTGGGGAGACCTTCATCCATCAGGTGATTGATAATAGTTGACAATGATGATGATATATACACATATAAGTAAAAAATGAGTTTCTGAGGTTGTTGATAAACAAATGATTATAAACATCATCATCAACCACAATCAACCCCCTGCTGAGCGGTCTTCCCTCATAAGTACGCATATTAAAAAATGATATTTTTAATAACGGAAGTAACTCAAGGATATAAATTTGTTTGAGCGAATATATCTACCATTTCACTGTAATATACAAAAGAGTCGCAAACTAAACGGAAGTCCGATAGACATAGCGAAAAGTATGTTTTCGAAAAAAAATGGATAATATCTCATAAAGGAACTTTTTAGAATTTTATAAAAAAGACAAAGCACTCAACCAATTTACTGCGTAACTCAAAACTTTGGATTGTTGTACAGGTAATTAAAATTTATTTAAAAAATGAAATTGATCATTTCAATAACATTCAAAAAAGTAACTTAGTTTTCCATGTTTTCCGTCTCTCTTAAATTTGTACCGATAAATATGCTTAACTGACAGCTGCGAAATGTCAAAAGGAAAAATCCAGTTAATGAAGTCTGAGAAAACAAAAGTGTTGCTCGTTACTCAGAAATATGTATATTATCTGAGCACTTTCGTACACTCATTGCTGAACAGTTGCATCCATTCTGCTCAGAGCCATGGCTATCAAGGTGAGATTTCTTTCCTTGATTTTTTTCATGAGCATTTCCTTATTGCACTTATACATTTAAAAAAATGTAAGATATGATCAAAGTAGGTTCACTACTGTTTGTGAAAATTGCAACACCGTGAGGCACTGTTGGTATTTGAAACTTACAGAAGTGCAACAGGTTGGGACATGCAAATGATTAAAATGTCAGTGAAATTGCTCATGCCGTTTCGGAGCAACCCCCATCTGGACTGTCCGGTCTTGGGTATAAATAGCTGTCTCAAACAAGATTATGCAATCGACATGGGTCGCGGGTGGCCTAGTGGGCAACGTTCGTGACTGCCGCGGAAAGGACCTCAGATTCGATCCCAGGCAGGTACGAACGCTCGATCCACTAAATATCCGCCGTGCGTCGGATGGGCACGTTAAGCCATCGGACCCCGGGTACTGGTCCCCCGGTAATAAATAAGGGCGTCTTCCTACTTCGCTTCCGTGTCACTTTCCTATCGGGCACTCTAGCCCAAATCTCCTAGCTTCCTATTTCTAAGGGTTGCTTAAAACCTGGGGTCAGACCTTCCCTTCCTAAAATCCTCTACATACGATAGGATAGGACAGGATTTTGCAATTGGGCCGCGGGTGGCCTAGTCGTCAACGTTCGTCCCTGCCACGGAGAAGACCTCGGGTTCGATCGCAGGCTGGCACGAACGCTCGAACCACTAAATATCCGCTGTGCGTCGGATGGGCACGTTGAGCCGTCGAACCCCGGGTACTGGCCCCCGGTAATAAATAAGGGCGTCTTTCTCCCCCTTTCTACCTCACTTCCGTGTTACTTTTCTATCGGGCACTCTAGCCCAAATCTCCTAGCTTCATGTTTCTAAGGGCTGTTTAAGACCTGGGGTCAGACACTCCCTTCCTAAAAATCCTCTACACATGATCTGATTTTGCAATCATTGAAGAGCCGACATTGAGTCGAAAGAGTGTTTCCTGTGTTTCAGTATGCGCAGTCGCTGAAGAAGATCGCGTTTTGAGCACTTGATGGACTTTAAGTGAGGAAGGATTGTTGGGATGAGAGAAGCTGAATTTTCATACTGTGAAATTACACTCGTATGGGAAGAAACGCCCAAAAAAAAAAAAAAAAAAAAAAAAAAGGTCGTACGGGTGGGACGAAACGCCAAAAAAAAAAAAAAAAAGGTCGTACGGGACGAAACGACAAAAAAAAAAAGTCTTACGGGGGACGAAACGCCTAAAAAAAATGTCGTACGGGACGAAACGCCAAAAAAAAAAAAAAGTCGTACTGGACAAAACGCCAAAAAAAAAAAAAGTCGTACGGGACGAAACGCCAAAAAAAAAAAAAAAAAAAAAAAAGGGCGTACGGGACGAAACGCCAAAAAAAAAAAAAAAGTCGTACGGGACGAAACGCCAAAAAAAAAAAAAAGTCGTACGGGACGAAACGCCAAAAAAAAAAAAAAGTCGTACGGGACAAAACGCAAAAAATAAAAAAAAAAAAGTCGTACGTGACGAAACGTAAAAAAAAAAAAAAAAAAGTCGTACGTGACGAAACGCCTGAAAACATTACCACTCGTGCGGGACGAAACGCCTGAAAACATTACCACTCGTGCGGGACGAAACACCAGAACAGTGGTGCAAAGGTGGTGTCGGTAGACAAATGAGGCTCGGACTGCCAGGTGTCATGGTTTCGGACGTCATTGATTTCAATTCGTGATCTCGCCTGATACGAATTGAGGGAACCCTCAACAGCCACAGGTATGTTTTAGAGGCAGGATGCTACCCATCAAACAGAGTTGTCTTGGCGCTATATTCCAGTAGAACAATGCTCAGCCACATGTGGGCCGAAATGTCTAAGACCTCTTCCATGCACGGAAGATACCGTTTCTTCCCTGGTCTGCACGTTCACCGGATATGTCGCCGATCGAACATGTCTGGGACAAGATAACAAAGCTACTGGCTCATCAGGCGCCTCAGCCAGTCACCACAAATGAACTCTGGTCTAGCACAGAAGCAGCCTGGCAGGCTGTTTACCAGGACGTATCAAAAACCTATTCCATTCAGTGCCACGCCGTGTGTAGGCTGTTGCTCTTTGCGTTAGGTGGTTTCACACGAGGACCATAGCGACCAAGGAAGCACGGAGAGCCCAAACCAAGGGCGAAAATTCTTGCTCTGAAGAGCGTTAAAAATAGAAACGAACAGCGTGTCAATAAATTTACTGAAAATTAATTATAACTAAAAAATATTATACACCACAGTGTTTTCTTTTTAAAAGACTATAGTTAGTCGTTCCTCGCAGTTAATCAGGTAACAGAGTAACCTATATTGTGAAGTGCCCCTCATATGAATGAGAGGAATTGGTTGAAGAAGCGGAGAGTAGAGGTCTGCACAGGCCTAATTTGATGAGCCCGGATCTGCTCAAGCCAGTGCGCTTAAGGCCCAGCCCGGGCCCGTCACTTGCAGCTCTTGTTTAGGCCCGGCCCGGCCGGTGATGTACTATTTGGTATTATTTTGTCTTTCTATTGTATTTTATTAAAATGTGAAAATTAAATAATGAAATGAGATAATATTGAAAATATTTACTTGAATGTATAAGCCTAAAAATATTAAGCTAAACTTTGTCAATTATCGAAAAATATAATCTTTAAGAAGAGAGAAAAAGGAAGATTAAGCGCGTTTAGAGTCTCCCTTTCTCTGAACTATAGTAAGCTGTAACACTACAAAAGTCAGTCCGTACAAAGATTAGGGATAGGAGAAACAATCGATGTCATTCCACTCTCTCATACCAACACACACACGCACATTCCACATCACTGCATACACCCCCGTTCCCCACTGTACGCAACACACACACACTCGCTCGGGGTCGAATCTTTTTGTTGTCAACACGCCCCAAAGTAGTTTTACCAACTTAATACCTACAGATGGTAAAAACACTGTTAATGCCTCTCCTTGCGTTTGTGATTACGACCTGGCTATGTCATGGAAGTAAGTAAAGCCAGCAAAACAGTTGAATACACCAGGAAATCGGGGAACACGACTTTTTTCCTTCTTTACCATTGCGATAAAAAGAATGGGTCGACTTGGCCCTGTCGTAAATGTCTGGAAAAAAGCCTGGCCCGTTGCTTTGTTCTCTAAATTTAAAAAAAGCTTGACCCGGCCCGTTGCTTTGTTCTCTAAATTAAAAAAGCTTAACCCGGCCCGTTGCTTTGTTCTCTAAATTAAAAAAGGTTGACCCGGCCCGAGTGCCGAGCCGGGCTTTGGCTTGGCGGAACAGCCGGCCTATGCAGGCCTCTAGCGAAGAGAGGCATATGAATCAATATGCTGATATATTTAACCTCCGTGACCTTTCCGAATACGTCATAGGAACGAAAAGCTAATTAGCTAACTACGCTGTATTGCAGAAAGCCCTTCTGTTCATTTAACCTTCAGTGAAAATTTTCCAAGCCCTACCTTGTAAGGATCTTCCTAGTGCTGCTATTATACATTCACTATCTGATATTCATTCGTTCTGTGCTGGTTCGTGTTCTTTTCTGCATTTCTGTTGATTGCTGTATTGTCGGCGTTCACGTAACTTTTACATTTTACTTGATATCTTTACCGCCATTGGCTCTTGGGTACTTATTCAGTTTTCTCATATTTAGTAAAATAACACCAAAAACGGGAAGTGTGACTTTTGAAGGATCATAACACTTTCCCATAATAGGTATGAGAAAGTAAAAATTGCGTACTCCTTGAGTGACGCAGCGCAACTTTCTAAATCGCAGGAGCCACTCCGGTGGAGTAGTGGCCAAAGCACCGGCATATGGCCATTTTTCTGCGATGAGTTGGGTTCCAATCCCGGTGAGGCATGGATGTTGTGGTTACCATTCGGCACTGGCTCTCATCTTTCCCTGGCGACAGAGGCTCAAAATTAAGGACGGGAAACTGTATATACAGATCACTGAGTTGCTCACGGTGGTCGTTAACCCCCCTTTAAAATAATTCGAAGGGGCGTAATTTTCAATATCGACCCTCCAGACAAGCAAAGCTTGTTGCGATCCTGCTTCACACGATACTAAGTTTTGAAGCAAAAAAATCTTATATAGCTCTACAAATATAACCAATTATTTCCTGTAACATGCGGAATCCCTGATATAAATTTCGTTTTAGCAGCACGATTCTTTCTTGGCTTTGCAATTTTCACACATACAGTAGTGTAAGTACAGTATATTAACTATAGTCCCTCACACATAGCAAAGGGCAGTGTTTCCCTAATCATGTAATTACAGGTAATTAGCATTTTTTTTAGAATTATTTTTTTTTTTTTTTTTTTTTTTTAGATTGGAGGTTTAACGACCACCGTGAGCAACTCAATGGGCTATAAGCAGTCGCCCGTCCCTAATTTAGGGTCACTAGTTCCAGGGAAGGGAAAGAACCAGTGCCGTAAGACAAACACAACATCCATGCCTCACCGGGATTCGAACCCGGACCCCGTTCGGACGAATGATCAGAGGCCATCGCTTAGACCACTGCGCCACCGGGGCGGCTTTTTAGAATTATAAGCAAGATTATAATATTTATGGAGAACTAAAAAATTAAAAAATTCGTCTCGGTTGGAGCTACAAATAATGTTGGGCCTCCATTCCGGTGAAAAGGTAGATTATACAAACGTAGACTTAGATTATTAACTATCCAGAACTTTGAATTCCAAAGACTCAAGATGCGGGTTAAACTTTCTTCGCTTGTCTATTATGGCCCTTGAGATGCTGCTCTTCTCGTTTACCCAGTGCACGAAAAAAAAAAGTTTCACGAAGTAACAGTTTTATTAAAACACAGTTGTCCTGAACTTCCTGTGTTCTATAAAAAAAAAGAGTAGCTAGCGTTTTCTATTTTATAAGTCTTTCTTTAAGAAAGAAAATGGAAGGAGGAGAGGGAAAAGGAATATGTTTTTATTTTAATTCTGTTTGAAAAATAACGTACGGGCTACGGTTCTTGGAGAATTCATATCAATGTGGACGCATTCAAGTTAACATGTTTTAATACCGCTTATAATATTAGTAAAGCGTTTTATATCAAAAACCATATAACAGATATAAAATTCAGGGTCTTAATGTAGATTTTATCGATATAATAGTTTTATCTGTAGCATGTTCAAATGACGTCACCATCCTGTTTTACAAAAGCGCAATAAGTTTTTGACCTTGCCAGAAAAAATGCATATCCTGATATCTTGCTCCCGTTGTCAAAAAATAGTTCCGATGTCACTATGAAGCGTTAGCGGATAATTAGTAACTATTAACTATGCTAATCAAAAAGTCACTACTTTCAAAAAGGTTGTATGGTTTGTGGCGTGCCGGAAACACTCGAGGAGCCCTCCGCAAAAAAAAAAAAAAAATTCCAGGTCCTTTTGCGAAATCTATTAACTTGTCATTTCTGAAAACTTTAAATTCTACATTATTTACTACGCTTACTGGGCATTTTAATAAATCCATTTCTTTGAAACCTGCAAGTATTTTTCGTAAAACCAAAATTACTACACTTCATTGCGTCAAACACAAATGTGCATATGGTAATTAAAACGATTTCCTTACTTTCGTACCGATACTCCAAAACATTTACATATCATGCAAATTTTACTCTTTTATAGAAATAAGGCTAGCCTCTTTGAAATACCCCACAATCACGCACATAAATATGTAACTGCCCTGTGACGGTGTCTAATGACGTTTTCCGGTTTATACAAAGAAACAGAACATAAATAAGCAAATAAATAAGCAACAATTAGGAATTGTGGCACAAAACACGTAAAACTGCTGAAATTATGTACCCTTGAATATAAAAAACACACACTTATGATATTGTCTCAATGTTTTGCATATAGTAAATTACCTTTCTTTTGACTCTCATGCAAAAAAAAAAAAAAAAAAAAAGACAGCTCTCTGATTCTTCGTTCCCGCGAAGAACACCTTTTAGGTCATTATGGCTTTTATCGATTATGAAAAGGCCATTGATTCAGTGAAACCATCAGCAGTTACAATGGCTTTGAAGTCCTGCGGTATTGAAGATGCATACATTAATACTGTTAATAACATCTATGAAAATGCTAGTGCAAAGATTCGGCTATTTGAGAATACAGCACCCATAAAAATTGGAAAGCGAGTGAGACAAGGTGACACTATATCTCCCAAACTCTTTAATGGCACACTGGAAAATGTCTTTCAATCACTGAACTGGGAAAACAAAGGGATAAAGATTAATGGAGATTATCTATAACTCACTTTCGTTTTGCTGATGACGTAGTCATTTTTGCAACTTCCCCATTAGAGCTGCAGAGTATGACCCTGGAACTTACTGACAAGAGTAAAGAAGTGGGATTAAAAATGAACTTTCAAAAGACAAAAGTGATGTACAATGCTTTTACAAAAAATGAAGATTTATCGATTGATGGGGAAAAGCTGGAGATAGTCAATACTTATATTTATCTTGGACAGCAGATATCAAGTGATGGTCACATTGATGAAGAAATTAATCGGAGAGCTTTTGGAAGAAACAGTAGAATTTTCATGAGCAACATGCCATTATGTCTTAAAAGAAAAGTGTTTGATCAATGCATCCTTCCATCAATGCTTACGTATGATGCAGAGACGTGGACCTTAACTAAACTAAAAGAGACATACAAAGACTACAGATAACTCAAAGAAGCATGGATGCGTGGTGTAACCAGGATAGATAAGAAAACTCGTGGATCAGAAAAATGACAAGAGTGGAAGACATCATGATCAGAGTAATATCCCTGAAATGGCAATGGTATTGGTATTGGTAACTGTGGGTACCATAGTGGTACCCAGTTTATTGCTATAACGAAATACAGACATAGGAGATTCATTAAAAGCTGCAGTACAGAAAACAACAGTGCGGAAAGTCAGTATATCCACGATGCAGCACAACGTTACACAGAAAGGAAATGAATATGCACACGAGCAATGAATGGCCTAACGGCATGTCAAACACTATAACACATGTGCACAAATGCATGAAATGTACTATGCTATCATAAATCAACCGAACGGAACTGAAATGTGGTTAGAGCGCAAAACAACATTGAGTACCTCAGCAACTGTATAAAAATAACAAAGGTAACAAACGTACCACTATAATAATCCGCGATAGAGGAAAGCACTAACACAGCAAACACTCACAATTATAGGTAATTAAAAAAACAGGCACAAATTCAGGAAACAACAGATAAGATAATGATACTGAGATAATGAGGAGATCACACAAGTAACGAGACCGATTAGTTGTGAAAACACAGCAAAAACACGCAATTATCGCAACTTTAAAATAAAGCAAATTTACAATACATTAAATAAAGCAAATAAAGCAAATTTACAATACATTAAATAAAGCAAATAAAGCAAATTTACAATACATTACTTGTGAATCACAGTAAAAACACACAATGAAAACATCAGAATCAACATGCACTAAGTCTGCAAAACCAGGGCATCTGCGAACGGGTTCGCAAATCCCCTAGCATTGAGAGAACAAAAAGTAATCGGTGTGAGGAAGAGAGCTAAAGGTAATCGGTAAAAGGATAGAAGGTGTCACATATATGCTTCTCAACGAGCTCCTTCAAGGAGGCGAGACGGCGTGTGTAACGTCTCAAAAAAGGCTGATACCGAGGATCGGTGGCACACAGAGATTTAAAAAGTGACACATAAGCTTCGAATTGCGTTACCGCTGCATACAGGTCCAGATCAGGTGAGTGAAGGAATTCTTCAGATCCAAAAATCGTACGTGCAGGTTGAAAAAGACGTAAAAGTTGCTGTCTGGACAGTGGTCCAGGAACTGGAGGAAACGTATCAACGGCCTGTAGAACCTCAGCATCAGAGAGAGGATTGACAGGACCTGAGCGGAGAAGCATACTGTTTGAAGAATCATCAGGTGGAGAAACACCGGAACCGGAAACCTCGGGAACACTAGATGTATCCTCAGAATGTGGCACAGAAAGTTGTTTTAACTTTTTCTGTTTTACAGCGCCTTTGGAAGATCCAATCCGCTTCGAAGAAGAAGCTGAGGCGGATGTATCCATTAGTGGATCAGGCTCACCTCCGAAGTCAGGAGACGAGGAAACGACCGTCGCCGAAGAAGCAGTACGTAGCTGAGCTGCCTTAGTGGAGACTGGTACAACAGCCGAGGCTTCAGGAAGATGTTGCAACAAGGGTATGGTAGACAAGGTTGTAAATGGAGATCCGATATCCGAGAGGCTAGGAGAAGAGCCGGACGGCCGATCTGCCAAACCACCACTCAACACACCCGGATCGGAACACTCCGCTGTAGACACATCTGTAGTCGAAGACAACTCTGTCAATCTTGAAGGTGGATTCCCAATCGTACGGGTCGGGAGAGGAGGAAAGGCAGCATTGTCCGTGACGGAAATGTTCGTCTGACGGAGAAACGAAGAATTCGCGTCACGAACACGGTCACAGGAGGCAGTGGTGTGATTCTGTGTTAAACAGTGTGTACAATAGTGAGCAGTGAAAATCTTGAAACTGTAAGTTCGTGCGCCAATTTCAACAGTAGCTTCTGTAGGGCAATCCGCCAAGGCTTTCTCGGTGGGAAAGACGACCAATAACTGACGGCGAGGTCCGGTAGCATGTGCAAATCGAGTTCCGCGGGGAGCGTCAGAGAGGCGCTGACCTTGCCAACAATTGTACAAACATGACTGACAAGGAGAGGAAGTGCAGTGTCAGGCACTTTCTGTGGAACAGGATAGAACGTGATGTTCACCGGTCGCTTGGAAAGAGGCGACGGGATGAGATGGTTTGTCCCAATCGAAAGTCCGCTTGCAATAAAAAAGTCAGCATCCTCCTTGTGATTGAACTGTACCGAAATACCCCGAGGAATACGGGAAATTCCTGCAATGGACGCAGACGACACATGTCCACAGAGGGCTTCCATGTAGCGTGGCAATGGAGTATTTGGTAAAGCATGAAAGAGCACACCTCTATCCAGGAGGTTATGGAACTCACGGCCAATCTGCGAATTGTCATCTATCGTTACCTTCACCTTGTGGTTCGATACCTGAATAATAGGTGTTGCTTGCAAAAGACCATCTGGTTGAGAGGAATCGGACGTAGAAGTAGCGCCTCGTTGCACTTTAGAGGCAAATTACATCCTCGGAAGAGAAGTCTGTTCGGATCCGGAAGAGAAGTCTGTTCGGAGGGAAGAGAAGCACATGCCGAAGGCAAGGCAGTAGAATCAGTAGTACCCAGGGAGGGCACCGAGGCAGATGCAGGAGCTGAAGAAGAAAGCGCAGTCAAGTCCAGTGAAGGCACCGGTGCAGGAGTACTAGAAAGCTGGGAAGGCATCTGAGCAGACACATCTGAGGACGAGAGTATGTTAACTTCCATGGACGTGGGAAGTGTGTCGTGACGTGCATCCGCCACGCCCATAGATGATAAGGAAATATCGGAAGCCGCCATGTTGGCAGCTTCCAAACGTAAACAAACGAGCAAACGATAAGAAAACGGATGAATATGAACTAATATGAGGATGAGAACGCTAGAAAAGTAGCTCAAAACGTACACAGTACCTTTAGACAGCCGGGCCACGCAACAGGTGAGTGAGGGACGAGGTATTCCACACTAAGATGTATAAAATATTGGAGCCACCAACACTACGTCTGTCACGAACGAGCAATGGGCTGGACATGTTGCCAGAAGGACAGACCATCAATGAAAAACCGAAATTTTTGACTGGATTCCAAGGGACAGGAAAAGACCCAGAAGAAGACCACATGTGAGATGGGTGGATGAAATTCGAAAGTATGCGGGAGTAACATGGAAGAGACTGGCACAAGACAGACCGTTGTGGAAGAAACTTGGGGAGACCTTCGTCCAGCAGTGGATTGAGAATGTTTGACAATGATGATGAATGATGATTCTGAAGAATGCGTAGTTATGTGTAAATATCTGTAATACGTAACACCGTATCTTCATTGGTACAAAAATTCCGTTCATTGGACTGTTATTTCTTTTACATTCTCTCATTAATATAGATGCATAGGAATTTTTACAATGGCCGTGAAAAGGGGACTCGCCGCCCCGGTGGCGCAGTGGTCTAAGGCGTTGGCCTCTGATCATTCGTCCGTAAGGGGTCCGGGTTCGAATCCCGGTGAGGCATGGCTGTTGTGTTTGTCTTACGGCACTGGCTCTCTCCCTTCCCTGGAACCAGTGACCCTAAATTAGGGACGGGCGACTGCTTATAGCCCATTGAGTTGCTCACGGTGGTCGTTAAACCTCCAATCAAAAAAAAAAAAAAAAAAAAAAAAAGGGGACTCAAGTTCTCTGCAGTATCTGCATTCCCGTCATCCAGTTTTTATGAATTAAAGCAACGAAAACGTTTTTTCTAAAGATTTTACTTATTTACAGAAGAAAAAAATAATAATCAAAACTTGCTTTCCTTTTTATTATTTCATTAAAAGTTGGCTGAATTCCAGACTATAAATTTCGTACCAAGTTTTCGCAAAATTTTTTATAAAATCTTTTTCTTGAGGCGATAGAGGTCCTCTTAGCCGTGAGGCCACCCCACAGTGCGGGGGTTGCGGGAGGCTATCAGTACACCCCTGTGTGTGGGGTTGTTGTTTCATATAAAGATTGGTTAGTTGGTTGGTTGATTTTTATGGCACAAGGGCCACGTTTGGCCAAAGAGCGCCAGACATTAGACCATCAGAGAAAGAGTTTTAAAAAAGTGGTGGGCTGGTAAAAGTTAAAAATAAAAATGTTGAAGAGCAGGCAGATTTGGTAAAAGTTAAAAATAAAAATGTTGAAAAAAAAAAAAAAAAAAAAAAAAAAGGGCTAGAAAAGTTTTTAAAAGTCAATTTCAAGGGTGACGGTATCGTTCGAAGAGGAAAACACAATATGGTCCGTCACAAGGTCAGCTCGGCCCGTGGGAGCTTTACTCCCCAAATAACTGGAAAACCAGTTATCCCCGTGCGGGGATTTTCATAAAGGAGTAAGTAATGATAGTTCATAACCATTAGCTCATGGACAATTAGTAAATTACTGAAACTTGGAAAAAGTTAAACGTGATTAAAACTAGTGCGAAATTTTTTGAGAGTGGGAAATATATACATAATTTTTTTCAACACTCTGTCTAGAAGACAGGTTGGCGTGCTTCATCGACCTTCACTTGAGTATCAATGAAAAGGTTGTGACCTTTCGTTTCAAAACATCTTCCTCACTTCTTCTGACCCATCCTGGGAGCTCGAGTTAATTGCAGGAAGATTGTCCCATCTTCGCTTAACACACAATGGGGATTTCATCTCAGTCGTTGCTTCACCACAGTCATTTCCATGTGCGTCGAACACGTCTTCCAATCTCATGGATAATTCCCAACAATAACGATTACGTCATCTCCGATCGTCTTAGCATATTGTTCCAATGCTTTCATTGTGTCCGACACCGGACTGCTTGCTTCTTAACCACAATGTAACAGAACCTCCAATGCTCAAGGCTAACGGCTCTTCCTGGGAATTATAACAGTGGCATTCGGGAAAACAAATATAAGACACTTAACTGTGCTCATTAGCAGATATGGATACTTTTTTCCTGAAAGTTATTCTCATTTTCGTCTCCTTTATTAGAAACATCAGTACGAGAAATAACACCAAACACCGACGTTAGTATTTATTTTTGTCTCTCTCAGAAGTTTATGTATTCCCAAATCCTGGTTGCGTGACACTGGGCCGAAATAAATGAAACCGAAACGAAATACATTCTTCAGCTTTTTATTGAAGCGCGAAATAGTTATTTGCACGCAAATGTGTTGATGAGAGTAACTAATAAAATTTCGTTTAAGTACCACTTACGACGCTGATATGGATTCATCTCTTAGATCAGTAGCTTTAAGCCAATGGTGACTGAAGGGGTTTAAGAGGCTTCAAAAAGCTGCTGGCATTTGTTAAAGAATTAGTTTTTTGACTATGGAGAAATGATTAACTCGAGGCATCATGCATTTTTTCATTCATAATTTACTATATGATTTTTAATAACGAGGAACTATACGTCAACTACGTAGATAGCAATCCGAATTTATTGGCGTAATATAAAAATCAATATTCCAAGCTTTCGCACATAAACCAGATGGATTTTTCAAGGAAGGTAGACAGAAACTGCAACCTGAATAATAATAGAACGCCTTAACAATTTGAACGGGGTGACTTGACTTCACAATAAATACGACGTAATATTCATTTAAAGTCAAGAGACATTTATAACGAAGTGAATTTCTCCGTCATTTTTATCCGCGCCGGGCGGGGTTCGAACCCGGGTCCACTCATTCCGGAATAAGTTGCTCTACCAATTAAGCTACGCGGACATTTATTCTGATTCCTATCTGCCTTTATGTCGTGTGCATCCTTCTGGCAGGTACGTCACATCTCCTGGTACGTTACATCATCTCCCCCTTATTTTTATTTTTTTTTCTTTCGAAGTGCTGCTCATATTTTTCCTATCTCGCGATGTGGAACTAACATCACACCAATGCGAGATTTTGAACGGTCGGGTCATCCGGATAGTTCGGGCGCCATTATAACGAAGTGAATTTCTCCGTCATTTTTATCCGCGCCTGGCGGGGTTCGAACCCGGGTCCACTCATTCCGGAATAAGTTGCTCTACCAATTAAGCTACGCGGACATTTATTCTGATTCCTATCTGCCTTTATGTCGTGTGCATCCTTCTGGCAGGTACGTCACATCTCCTGGTACGTTACACATTGGTTGTGCGCAGGGCATCCTGGTAGGAAGAAGGCTTTACTTGAAGAACTGGCTCCAAATTCGTGGCAACGCCAGAGAAACGGTATCATTGCAAATATCCCTGTTGGTAACGATTTCCAAGGTTTCTCGAATGGCTGTACATTTAGGAGTACAGTAGGTAGCTAATTTCTTTATACCATCTCATATAGGAGTAGCGGACTTGAATTTGACTTCTCTGGATAATGCCCTGGTTACTTTACCGTATTTTGTGTCCCTTTTATGCTCCTTGACTCTGATTCTCAAAGGACGCTTGGTCAGACCCATGTAGTATCGTCTCAAGCTGACCGGATATTGTAGGTGGATTGCATAAACACCAGCCTCGCTGGATAGCGAGGGTTTGTCAGTATTTTTCTTTAGCATAGTATATAAAGATGAAAGAGACTTTATTGATAAATCCCCCTTTTTCCAGTGAGGCAAGTGTTTATGCTATCCCTCTACAATATCCGGACGGCTCCAGATGATACTACACTGGAATGACTAAGCGTTCATTTAGAATCAGTGTCAACGAGCATCAAAAAGCACACAAAATGCGGGAAAGTAACCACGGTCTTATCCAGAGAAGTCAAATTCAAGTCCGCTACTCCTATATGGGATGGTATAAATAAATTAGCTACCTACTCTACTCCTAGATATACAGCCATTCGAAAAACCTTGGAGATCATTACCAACAGTGATACTTGCAATGATACCGCCTCTCTGGAGTTGCCACGAATTTGGAGCCAGTTCTTCAGGTACCTTGTTTTTACCAGGATGCCCTGCGCACAGCCAACGTGATGTTTCTTGCTTTTAAATGAATATTACGACGTATTTATTGTCAAGTCAAGTCACCACGTTCAAATTGTTAAAGCGTTCTATTATTCATGTTGAAGTTTCTGTCTACCTTCTTTGACAAAGCCATCTGGTTGATGCGCGGAAGCTTGGAAAACTGATTTTTATACTACCCCAATAAATTCGAATTACTAGTATTATCATCATTGGTGTTCTGTCTCTTGACAGGTCCAACGGTAACTCAACAAGTTCTCTTCCAGTTTCGTCTGTCCCTTGCTTTCTCCTTCAATACTTGATAGCTTCCTGTGCCCATGATATCATCAAGCATCATTAATCGTCTCTTTTCTCTTGGTCGTCGCTTTCCTTCATTTTTCTCTTCTATCATTCTTTTCAACAGGCTGTCTCGGGTCTGGTTCATTTTCCCGACGTTTACTTCACCGAAGGTTCACTTCACCGAAAAGATTGTTTCACCGAAAGATCACTTGATCGAAAACTTCATTTCACCGAAGGGTCACTTGATCGAAAGGTACATTTCACCGAAGGGTCACTTGATCGAAAAGTTCTTTTCACCGAAAGGTCTCTTTACCTAAAAGTTCATTTCATCGAAAACTTTGGATTTCATTACAGGATCTGTTGAAGTGTGGTGCAAGTTCGGCAGACAGACCACCGAAACGTGAGGGGATTATACTCAAAATGCACTTTTGATTTCTCCGTGTCACAAAGAGCGCATAGATTGAGTTTTCAGACAAATACTTTTCTTTAAGACAATAGGCCTCGGCTTAGGCCTTTTTAGCAAATTTTAATCATGTTCATAAGGCTTACGTAAAAGTCATGTTCAGTGCTCATGTTCATAGGGTTTACATAACAAGTAAAATTAATAATGTTGCACATTTTTCCAGGCAAAAAAAAACAAAAAAAAAAACAGTTTTAAGTCCATTAATAATAATCAAGTTTAGGGCTCTAGGCCTCGGCTTTGGCCTTGGCTTAGGCCTTTTTACCCAATTTTAATCGTGCGAACTCAAGTTCATAAGGTTTACCTAAAAAGTAAAATTAATGATGTTGCACATTTTTTCAGGTAAAAAGAATCAAGTTTAGGGCTCTAGGCCTCGGCTTTGGCCTTTACATTTTATGTAATGCTTATGAATATGAGTTACTTTACATTTATGTAATGCTTATGAATATGAGTAGGGTTAAAATCTATTAAAATGACCTGTATCTAGGCCTACTGTCAAAAAATTAATGTTTTGTGCTTGAGTAAAACAGGAACATTATTTACTTGATTCGCTATGAACCCTTATGAATATGAGCTCGGAGGATTAAAATTTGACAAAAAGGCACAGATCTAGGCCTTATAATTAATGTTATATTTCTAGAAACCTACTCAGGGGGAGGTGTTTCATAGAAATTAAAAGTACATTTTTTTATACAATCTGATAATATTTACGTGGCCAGTTTTTCAAAAGCCAGCACCACAGTCCAACAGATCTCTAACAACAAAATTCTAAGTTTTCGATAAATTGACCATTCGGTGAAATGATCTTTCGATATCATGAAATTTTAGGTAAAGTAATCCTTCGGTGAAATTAACTTTTCGATCAAATGTCCTTTTGATGAAATGAACTTTTAGGTGAAGTCACCTTTCGGTGAAATGAACTTTTCGGTCAAGTGACCCTTCGGTGAAATGTACCTTTCGATCAAGTGATTATCGGCGAAGTGATTTTTGGTCAAGTGACCTTTCGATCAAGTGATTATCGGCGAAGTCATTTTTGGTCAAGTGACCTTTCGATCAAGTGATTATCGGCGAAGTGATTTTTTGTCAAGTGACCTTTCGATCAAGTGAACGATTCCCGTCTGTCTCCTATTAAACTGTCCTATCCAGTTGTATTTTCTGTTTCTTATGGTCTTTAGAATATTCCTTTCTTCTTCAACCCCTTGCAACACTTCATCATTGGTAATTTTTCAATCCTCTTTACTTTTTCCATTCTTCTCCATAACCACATTTTAAATGCCTCCAACATTTTAGCTACTTTCTTCCCGGTTGTCCATGTTTCTGCCCGATATAAAGTTGTTCTCCAAATATAGCACTTAATAAGCTTTCTCTTTAAGTTTTTATTCATTTTATTAGTAAAAAATTTTTCTTTTTATAAAATGCATATTCTCCTTTATTAATTCTTTCTTTTATTTTAATGTCACATTTTCCATTTTCTTGAATTATGCTACCGAGGTATTTATAGTCTCACTTGCTCTACATTATCTCCATTCATCATCACCTCAAAGTTTCCTGGTCTCCTGGAGACTCTCATCGTTTCTGTTTTCTTTGTGTTAATTTTGATACCATATTTTATATATACACTTTCAAATTTTTGCATCAGATGCTATAGTTCATCTTCAGTATTAGCCAATATTGCTTGATCAACTGCAAATCTAATACTTTGTATTGTTGTTCCTCCAATAGTGATTCCTCTTTTCTCTTCATCAAATGCTTCTTTTGTCATTTCTTCTGCAAAAATATTGAAAAGCGTTGGCGACAGACAGCATGCTTGTCTTACACCCCTGCCAATCACACCTTTTTTAGTTTTTCCTACTTTTGTCTTTATCATAGCGGTCTGGTTCATGTATAATTCAGCTATTAACCTCCGGTCTTTCCAATCTAATTCTATTTTAAGTGTACTATTTTCTGCTATAATCTTTGCATTTTTTTTTCTGTTAGGACCTCTTTAAGAAACAATAATATATCTCTTTTTGTTTAGTTTAGGTAACATTAACGACATTTTTGTTTAACTACCGGTATTTTTGCTTTGAAGTTATATCAAATTAATCGTTATTCGTTTTGCTGTGTTATGAAATTAAAACGCCAAAATGGGATCGTACACGGGGTTTGAATACCCTCACGCAGATTCTTAAATTGAATTTCAACCATGAAAGAAGGAAAAAGTAATCGAGAGATATTCAGGAAAATCTGTATTTTTTTCTTGCCGATATGGATAATCTGAACAAAACAACTTCCGTTTTTGCACGCTATTCAATAAGACATTATTTAAAACCACTGACTTACTAAAATCTTTAATTTACAATTAAAAGACACAAAAATATCGTAGTTTAAAACCATATGACCTTTCAAGCTCGCTACGAGCTCATCCTCAGATGGGGGACTACAAACTAATGGAACAGGTGTCTAAATATCAAATTCTCCGTCACATGATTGAAGGATGCGCGACAAATATGCGTGTAAACAATCAATGAAAACTACAAAAATGTTCTAGTGTGAGTTGTCACTTAAGTTCAAATGGTCACTCCAGACAGCTGGTATCCAAGAGTCTGGGATATAGCAATACCAGCTGTCTGGAGTGACCATTTGAACTCAATTAACAACTCACATTTGAACTCCATTAACATTTTGTAGTTTTTTTTTTTTTTGATTGGAGGTTTAACGACCACCGTGAGCAACTCAAGGGGCTATAAGCAGTCGCCCGTCCCTAATTTAGGGTCACTGGTTCCAGGGAAGGGAGACAGCCAGTGCCGTAAGACAAAAACAACATCCATGCCTGACCGGGATTCGAACCCGGACCCCCTTACGGACGAATGATCATAGGCCAGCGCCTTAGACCACTTTGTAGTTTTCATTGATTGTTTACACGCATATTTGTCGCGCATCCTTCAATCATGTGACGGAGAATTTGATATTTAGACACCTGTTCCATTAGTTTGTAGTCCCCCATCTGAGGATGAGCTCGTAGCGAGCTTGAAAGGTCTAATGGTTTTAAACTACGATATTTTTATGTCATTCAATTGTAAATTAAAGATTTTAGTAAGTCAGTGGTTTTAAATAATGTCTTATTGAATATCGTGCAAAAACGGAAGTTGTTTTGTTCAGATCGCCAGATATTCATTGTTGAACGAATGAGCAGCAGGGACGGATTAAAGCCTTACTAGGCCCCTAGGCTGAGACATCTGAGTAGGCCTCCAAAGATCTTATAGCGGAGAATTTTTATGAAGTCCTTTAAAACACAAAATTGTAGCAATGTGTTTGTGATGATTAATACGTAGTGCATTTTTCAAACTAATAAATTTACCTGAGAGTTTTGCTAAATATATATAAGCTTTTAACTCCTGTTCTCACAAGAACAGGAGTTAAAAGCTTAAGATTTCTTGATTTTGTCTTGAAGCTTTTAATAATTTAGCATTGTATACTTTTCTTGGTGCATTTACTTTTATGCATTGTGAAGCCACAGTGGATTTTGCCCATTAGCGATTCCAAGTGCAAGCTGGGAGGTGTGGGTGGATGGTAGTGAGCAGCTGAAACTGTCCACAGATCCCGCTGTACATAGCGACATGAAACGTTTACCCTTAGTGAGTCTCTGTCTTGAAATCTGTTCTTCTTCTAGGCTCTATGATGAAGTGGAAATCATTTGATACAACACTAATACTATTTTACTTCTTCTCTGTAAGATTTGTATTAATTTACGGTGAGGAAGCATGACTCCTGTGGTCTTTGGTAATGGTGAGCAGCTACGCTAAAGTCCCAATAGAATCCCCTCCCCCTTAATCCGGCTGTAATGTTCGTGTATACACTATATTGACAAAAGTCACCGAACACCTAGTAGAAAAACACAACATAGCATTTATTGGCATACATTAGTACGGTGTCTATCCACCTATGTATGCACTGACCCTTCCAGACATGCTTTCGACAAGGTTTTGGAACACAGTGATAGGTATGCATTTCCATTCAGTACATAATGCTGTCGCTAACTGTTGCTTAGTAGTAGGCCTTGGTTCAAAACTTATGCTGCGCTCTAATTCATCCCATAGGTGCTCTATGAGATTTAGGTCAGGCTCTGTGCTGGCCAGTCCACACACGATACGGAATTATCGTCAAACCATGCCGTAACAGTCCTTGCTTTATGGGACGTAAGTCGTGTCTCTTTTGAGCTCCGTGTTTCGCCGTCTACTGAGTGTGTTTTGTGTGCTCTGTCGTTTAACTTTTGTGTGTGCCTTCAAGACGAAGGTTGTATCTTTCATTTAAGACATCTCCCGAATCGGTGAGTACTATTTATCAGTTAGCTATGAGCATTTTATTTTCTCGACCAGTTAGTCGTGTTTACTAATTTAGGCCTCGCCATCGGCGATGGCGACTACTGATAAGAGCAACGTTCCCGCTCTCGTCACAGCTTCTCCTACTACGTCGATTCTTATCTCTGACGGAGCAAACCAATCAGCGTCCGTCCTTAATGACAAGGAATATCGTCCTCCTCCTCCTGTTGCTTATTGCTCTTCTTCTTATACTCTTCGACTATCTGACTCCACCCCTCCTGGTGGTGATGCTACGTCGTTCGTTTCTGATGCTGCCGATGACGTAATGGATATATCTGAGAGCGTTGCTTCTCTGCCCTCGGTAACCTTGCCCAGCGTTGTGTCAGCTCCTTCATCCAGCGCTGCACCTCTGCCTTCCAGTGGAGGTTTAGCCTTCCCGCTCTTATTCTAGCGTTACCTCAGGTGCGTCCCTACCGACGCAAGCGACTCGCCTTCCTCTTGCAGATGCCCATGTCCAGATACATGGTGACTCACTTCAATTGGACGTTCCGCACTTCTCACCCGCTGCGCAGGAACTTCACTCCACCCGCGAGTTGGGAGTGTGCCTGGATGCTCTTCCGAATACACCGTTGAAGGTCTATTGTGATACGCTCCTTGCTTTTCTTCCAGCCGGAGCCATTACTCACCTCACCCGCCGGCCGCGGACGGTGATTGTTTATTTCAAATCCAAAGAGCATGCAGACACGCTTCTAAACTTTGGTCTTGACCTGGGAGACCACCACCTGGAAGCTGAACCGATCGCCAGGCGCCCTGTTCAGGTCTCCTTGCATCCGGTGCCCCCGAAATCTCGGATGCGATGATATGTACTGCACTTAGTAAGTGTGGTAAGATTGTTGGTCCTGTTATCACACATTCAGCTGCGCCCAAGTATCCTGCAAATAAGAATGTTCGTAGTTTTCGCCGGAGTGTCCGACTCAGATTTCCATCAGAGGAGCATCTCCGTAAGTTCCCACGGATCCCAAACGTCCGATGTGGGCAGCTCTCCTACAGAATTGACATGCTAACATCAGAACACTGTGCTAATTGCAAAGAACTTGGGCATCAGCGTGCCCGATGCCCCAACAACGAGTATCCAGCTCCCACGGCTTCTACAGTGCCTACCACCTCTAAGCAGCCTCCTGCTACAACTCGCTCTCGACCTGCACCGTCTTCAAATGTGCCAACTGTCCCTGGACCGAGTTACACAAAAAGTATATCTAAAGCCTCTTGTCAACGAGCGTCTTTTGATGCTGACCTCACATCCCACCTTCACTTTCCAGTGCTCGCCTCACCTATTACTCCTGATCACGTGGCAACATCAGGAGACCTCGCCGCTTGTTTCCCACCAGTCTTCACTGTTGGTGTCTCCGAGTGTGACGGCGGCGCCGATAACTCCTCTGACACTGCGTCTGTTTCCCGAGCATCGTCGCTCCCTGGAAAACGCATTTCTGGCACTCGTACCGGTACCCGACGTAAGAAGAAGAAGAAGAAATCTTCCTCTGCGGATGGGCAACCGTTCCGTGCTACCAAATCTTCAAGAGATTTTTCTCCCTCTCCTGCGCCAACAGAAATTGAAAGGGACACTGATGATGATGGGTCTCCGCCTTCGTTTGAGGTCTTTTTAAGTGTACTCTCCAAATGTGGTGCTCCTTCAGAACCTGTCAATCTTGGAGATTACTATCAGTTTTGCACCCACACCACGAACCTGGAGTCGACGTATGACTACCTCCGAGAGAGCGAAGACATTCTTCCCGCGCTGCTCCTGCAAGCCGGATGCATTGCTAAATACCTTCGTGAATTTGTACATGACCCCCTGCGCCACTCATGGACCCTTGGCTGCGTAAACCGATTACAACAACTCCTGAAAGTTGCTCCCCGACTCCTCCAATCAACGACTGACCAGTCCATTCAAGGTCACGACCCTTAATTGCAGAGGGTTCGCTAGCCCCCTAGCGAATGCTCTTGTAATGGAAGACCTCTCGCCCCTCGGGGCCGATCTGTTACTACTGCAAGAAACAAACTGCCATTCCTCCACTCTGTTTATTCGCTGGCGTGCTAGCGATTATGTATTCCATCATGCATTTCGCTATTCATCTCATGGTGGGCTTGCTATTGGAATACATCAGCAGTTCCGATCCACCCTCACTGCACTCTCAGTGCAGAACTTATGCCGGGATTTACTCCAGCAAGTCTACTTTACAGTTGGCGGAGCTCGATTTCACATCTTTAATGTGTATATTCCGTGCACCTCTATTCATTTATCCATCTTGTTCACCAAACTCCGTCAAGCTCTCTCGAAAGTCTTGCCTTCGGATCGTGTGCTCTTGGGTGGATACTTCAATTGCACCCTTGACCCGGCACTGGACCGCTCTCTTTCGTCTCGAGAGCGTCGGATGGATCTCGTCGCACTACTCCATGACCTTGTTGCTGATTTCTCCTTCACCGATGCTTATAGACGCCTACATCCACAAGAGACCTCACACACGTGGCGCTCGTCTGGGAGTCAGCTTCCATCGATTGCACGCTTGGATCGGGTTTACGTTTCCACACCGCTTCTTGCTTCTATTACCGAGTTGCGACATCAACCTACTGCTTCCTCAGACCACTGCACAGTCACCCTCACAGTGTTTGTTGCGGCGTCACTCCTCGGACTGTACGTCCGTAGACGTTTGACTCCAATCTCTTTACTGATCCTGAATTTTGTGCCTCTGTCCGTTCTTTCCTCGCTGCTCGTCGCGCAGGGTTGCATTCCGCACCCTGTACCCTGACGTATTGGCTTCATGTCAAGCATCAGCTCCTCTTACATATCAAGCAACTTTCCTTCACCATGACGACTTCTAGTCAGATGCGCCTCGATCACGCCAGGCAGATGCTCGCACTGATTGGGTTGTCAGATCCGCTGTTTCCAGCATATCAGGCGGAGCTCCAGGCTTTGCTGAGACCTCTTGCGCAGCAAGCACTTTTACGTCTGCGTATTAAACATCTCAATCCGGAGGAATGCACCGATGATTTTCTAACATCAATGGAATCTGCACGTAAGTCTTCTACCTCGCTTCGTCATCTTCGCCTCCCCTCTGGCGAAATCACATCCAATTCGGCAGCGATTTGCTCTCACGTTCGTCAGTTCTATACCACCAAGTTCAGTGGAACTCCTCCCCCTTCTCCCTCTGCTCTCCCCATCTTCTCAATAACCTGCCTCAAGTTCCGTCTCATCTTGCTCACACCCTGTCTCTCTCCCCCACATCCTGGGAGGTGTCCAACACCTTCTCTTCCCTTAACCCCCATGCCGCTCCGGGTCCGGACGGCCTCTCTTTTCCTTTTTATCGTGCGTTCTTGCCTCTTCTGTTGCCTTTTCTCCTCTCCGCTTTTTCTGCTGCATTTAACTGCTCCCCCTCTCGAGGAGTTTCACGGACGCACATGTGGTCCTATTTCCCAAGAAGGGTGACCCTCTTGACCTGGGAAATTGGCGCCCCATTTCTCTTCTCAATCAAGATTATAAACTCTATACTAAGCTTCTTTCCCGTCGACTAAACTCTGTCCTTCCTCACATCCTTGCTGACTCTCAAACCTATACTGTTCCTGTCCGTTCTCTTCCCCCCAACGTTCAACTTCTTCGCGATCTCATTCATCTTGCCAAGACTCATTCAGAACCTCTTGCTCTCCTTTCCTTAGACCTCCGCTCCGCTTTCGATAATATCTCACACGCCTATCACAAACCCTGCTACACTTTGGCTTTCCTCCACAATTTGCCTCTGTTCTTCTCTCCCTCTACCGGGACGCCGTTTTCCATGTCAAGACGGCATCTTTTCTCACAGCACATGTTCCCTTCAAGCGGGGAGTTTCGTCAGGGCTTCCCGCTTTCTGGTCAACTGTTTGCGATTGCCGTCGAGCTCTTTCCACGCTCTCTGCAAACATCTCTCCTAGCACAACTTCCACCACCAGTTGCCAGTTCACGGCATCACTCAGTCATTTACTCTGCCTATGCAGATGACATTACCGTCTGCATTCGTAGCGACTCACAGTTCCAACTGCTTCGTCGTTTGTTCTCCGCATATGCTTCATGTTCTGCAGCTGAACTGAATACGTCTAAGAGCACTGGATTGTGGTGCGGGTCGTGGTCCAATCGCATGGATGCTCCATGGGGGGCCACATGGTCATCCACTACCCAACGCTTCCTGGGTGTGCACTTAGGCGCACCACAAGCGACATCCAGTACAACTCGCACAGAACTCCATCTTTGCCTCCTCCGCACAGCTGCGTTCTTGTGTCGTGCGCAGTTCTGTACGTCCTACTACCAGCGTGCAAATCTCACCAGGACATACCTTCTGTCCATCTGCAAGCATTCTTGGATTGCATCTACGACCCCGCTTTTCTGTCTCCATGAGGTTGCACGCTGCCTTACTCGAGTAATGTGGGCGGGTCATCACTGGATTAACGTCCAAAAGCTCTGTGCTCCTCCCTCCTATGGTGGTGCTGGCCTACCTGATGTCCCGCTGTGCTACAAAGCAAGCCGAGTGATCAACTTCATTCACCTTTTCACGGCTCCAGTGGCTTCCGCAGTTCAGGTATGTGACGTTCTTGCCTCCTTGCGTAACCCACATTTTTCCTTTCTTTCTTTAGTTCTCATAGATTTCTGTCCTTTCCCCCTTCCAAACTCCCACCTGCATATTCTGAAGCCCTCACTCACCTTCGCTCTCTCGCCCTCATTCGCTCTCCTCCCTCTTCAAATCTAGAGCTTCTCTCTGAACCCCTCTTCTTCAACTCCCTTGTTCATCCCCCCATCTCCCCTGCTTTTCATTCCCCTCTTGGCTCCGAGCAGGTGCAGTAACCGTACAAGACCTCACTAACTCGGATCTGCCCCAGCGCTCTTTCTCTGGCCTTCCCCCTGCTATTCTCTCGTCCACATCCGCCCATTTGGTCTATGACTCTCTGCTAACTGCACTTCTTTCGCTTTTCCCTGATATTGTCTCCCCCACCGGTCTCGTCGCTGTCTTTTCTGCCCCTCTTCCGCTGCCGTTTTTCCTCCGACTCTCAGACTCGGTTGTTCCTCTCTCCTCTCTCTCCTCTAAATCTCTTTATCGTTTTCTAGTGCACCGTGGAACCCCTTCACCGCTTTATATTCTCGAGGTTCCCCCTGCTTCTCTTCCTCTTGTCTGGGCCGCTGCCCGCTCACCCTTATCCGCCCCTCTTGAAATTAATACCCACTGGCTCTTTTTGCATAATCGCCTCCCTGTTCCGTATTTTCTCTTTCGCATGTCCCTTCTCTCCTCCCCTCTCTGCTCCTTCAGTGCACATGAGGCAGACGTTTCTCACGTCCACCTTTACTGTCCCATCCTGATGCCTCTCCTCCACCAGGCTTTCCGGATTGCCAGTCGCTCTTGTTCTCAAGATCTTCCGTTCACTGCCTACAGACATCTTCTTCTGCGGGCTCATCCACCTACGCCTCTTCCGTCAGTATGTGCCTATCTCTTCATGCTGGTTAAACACGTTATTTACGTATACCTTCAACAACTCCGCAGCGTTTCCTCGCCGGTCTCTTTACACCAGGCCAGCGTAGCTCTTTTGTGCCATTTTCAAGATCGATTGCCTTCTCGACTCCGCCTGGAGTACCAGTGGGCTTCTTCCAGTCGTCGAGAAGCCACCTTCTATGCTACCTGGGCGCCGGTCGCTCCATGGTTTGCGGTTGATTCTGGACTGCTACACCTATCAGTAGCCTAGGACATTCTACACCTCCTTTGCTGAGGTCCGTGGCACCCTGGTGCCCCTCCTCCACTCTACGACTCGTCTCCATGTATATCATGTGATCGAGCTACAGCCTGTGCTGTAATACCCAAGTTTTTGTTTTCTCGTTTTCAGTGTGCATATCATTGCGATCTTGTCATTTGAATTGTTGTTTTTCGTGTCATACTATGCTTTACCATATTTACATTGTTATCAGTGTGCCCTCTGATTCCGTGACCTCCCGTCAATTTTATGTACTTGGGGCTTTACCCTGGTCACCTTAAGTGCTTTCTGTCTATGCACCTAGTGTATTACACCGTGTTCCTGTAGTGTGTTTTACTTTGAGATGTCATGTGGTGTACGTCTCTATCTCTCATTTGTTATATTTGCCGCACTCACACACCTTCTTAGTGTTTAGCCATTTCCTTGCACCTGTTTGATTTTTGTACAGTTCTATACTTCCACATTGTATACATACTATTTTCGTGCTTTCACATTGTGTTAATGCTTTGATCGTTCACGTACAAATTTATGATAAATTCTGTCATCTGTCAGAACCCATGGCTTATCCTGTGCTTTCACTTTATGCATATACTCATAACATCCCTGAGTGCACTCATGGTTTATCGTGTGCTTTTTACTGTACTTGTAACATTTCTTGCGCTGTATCGTGTCTTCACATTGTGTACTTTATTTGGTCATCCCTGTGTATAATATGGTTCATCATGTCTTGTTAATGTACCAGTTACATCTATTGCGTCGTACAGTGCTTTCATTTTGCGTTAATTCCTCTTGTCATCCCAGTGTGCATTCCTAGTTTTGCTCTGTGATCTTACTGTTCCTTCTGCATTTTTTTTTCATGCAATCCACGCTACCGTTGAATTGTGAATGCTAATGTCATCTCAGTATATTTTCATGCTTACTCGTGTACATTAATTACCTTCACCCCGCCTGTATTATGTTGCTTTGGTGCCCTCGGTAAATAGCTTGCACAATTGTGCACGCTGTGTTTTTATCTCATATATGTAATGTTTTACCTTCACGGCGGTGTTTGTGCTGTTCTTTTTCTAATTGTGTACTATTGTTTCGCCTGTGTTATCCTGTAAATCATGCCCAGCCAATGTCATGTGACACGATGTGTTTCTCTCTGTCACTTCTTCTGCAATTTTTATGCAATAAGCTTTGCTTGCAGCATTTGTTATTCATCCCCATTGTCATTGCAGTGTATATACCATCATGTTTTAACAGTTTGTATTATTTCCCAGTGAGACGCCCAACACTGTACGTCTCCCTCTTATGTTTTCTTATGATGAATAGTAATAAAGCGATTTTGAAACCTTGATTTATGGCACGGTGCATTATCTTGCTGGTACCAACAAGGCTGGGTTCCATATTATTGCCACAGAGTTGGTCCAGAATATGGAGGTAGACGTGCTGGTAAACGGGTTTATCCACGATAACCAATGGGCCGGGATCATACCACGAAAAACACCCCCACACGAGTATACTTCCAGCTCCAAACTTGACCGTAGGAACAATACACTGTGATAAATAGCGTTCCCCCGGCTGCCACAATACCCACACACGGCCATCAGACTGATGGATCGTGTATCTGAATTCATCAATCCATAGGACCCGTTTCCATTGATCTACAGTCCACGATAAATGTTCTTTACACCATGCTAAACGGCGAGTAGCATTCCGATTGGAGATGAATGGCTTATGAGCCGCCACACTACCACGATAACCCATGGAATGAAGTTCTCTGCGAATGGTACGTGTGCATACCGAGGTTCCAGCATTTTTACTCACCTGTTCATTGGGGTTTTGTGCAGTAAGTACTCCGTCGATTAGCTGTAACGACTCTGCTAAGTCTTCGACGTCCTCTATCACGGATTTTCTTTGGTCTGCCGGTACGTTTTGCTGCTTCAGGCACGCCATGTGTCTTCCACTTATTCAGTACATCCAAAACAGTTGACTTGGGTATGTTTAAACGCCTCTCGATTTCTCTTATCGACAACCCACTGATACAACACCCAACACTTTTTTCTTTCTCAAAGTCAGTTCTCGCCGCGACATTTTCACTCAACCTATATGTGTGATATGATCGCTGTCATCTGCAGGCTTGTTTTTTATGCCGTTTGCAGCTGTACTGCGCATCTTAACAAAGCAGCGGATCCGTTCATTTGCATTTGAAGGTGTGTCTGGTGACTTTTGTCAATATACTGTACATGGCTTACTGAACAGCACAAAGCAGGATCACTCGAATAAAAGTTCGACAGAAATAGTTACTCACAGATTGTTTACTTTATTCTCTCAACACTTTGTGATGTGCCTGCCCCGCAGGACGCACGCGACATAAAGGCAGATAGCAGCGAGAACGAACGTCTGCGTAGCTCAGTTGGTAGAGCGACTTGTTCCGGAATAAGTGGGTTCTGGTTCGATCCCCAGCGTCGACCAAAAATGACGGAGAAATTTACTTCGTTATAACTTCTTACGTAGGGTTCATGCCGAATGGTAATATTCCAACAGAACACTTTAAGCTCGATGTCAAATGTATATCGCGTTAGTAGTACTTCAGAACTAAATAACAACGTTAGTAGGCAGAACACTAAACTCTGAACGATAAATAGATAGAACAGCACAATACGATGCCATCAAATAGACACAACTTCAATTAACCGACGCCGCTTCCACTATCATATCATACCACCATCTCCACACTTTTTCCTACTGCTCCAACACTTCATCTCTTCCAGTTCTTATCGGTCACACGCATACGTCATACCGTCTGACCTCAAAGTGTTGCCAACCTCATTCCGCGAGAGAGAAGATCTAACGTTAAGGTTGAAAAACGCTAAAAGAGAATGAACTGAAATTTACATAGGGAAAACAACTAAAAATTAAAGTTAATTTGGAGTATACGTCGCACGGCCCTGATGAGCAGTTAATTTAATGAAACATTATTTAACTTTCTGTTGTTTTTTTTTTTTTTACGAAAGCGCGAATGTGGTTAAATGTTATCGATTCGTGCACGACGCGTCTGCTGAGAAAGAAAACACCAACTTAATAAAAGTTTCTAAAAAAAAGGCTCACAAAACGAATACCGCATAAAAAAAATGGCAACGGAATTGTAAAGAAACGTGAGGAGGGAGGGGGGAGGGACTTTTAGGCAGAAGGCAAAGATTTTTGATGTAACAAAGGAAGTAAACGAGGTAGCTTTCTCTGGTCCAAAGCAAAAGATGCAGCAGTTAAAAAATTGGAGAGGCTCGAGGACTGCAGCGCGCTGTCAAAATACTAATGAATGGTGGGATCGTGGATAAACACCCCTCAAAAGCCGCCATGTCGTAGTCGCACGCCACCCAATTAACTTTCCCACTGCAGCCACCGCTTTCCATCTGTTCGCGAACGTTAGTTGAAACGGCCGCGCGCAGTTGGAGAAAAAGCGACCCGAGCATTCTCGGTTTCAACTGCGGTAGAGACACATGAATGCAAACGTGACTTGTGCTGTATGTCTTACGGGGGGAGGGGGCATCAGCGTTGGCCGCTGTCAGAGGTATTTGACGACCGCTTCTTACCCTTACGCCTAAATGATATACCGGCTACAAAGGCACGTTAAACTTGGAAGAAAATTTCCCAGAACGAATAGTCGAAAGTTTTACCTGTTTAGAAGAGTTTTTGTTTTGGAGTTTCAGCTTAGGGAAAAGACGAATATTTTGGATGCCACTGTTTATATGGGGGATAACACATTTATTTCTCAAATTCGTGAACACCAACAAAACATTAGATTACAGATCATACCAACATCCTTCTATAAGAGCAAATGCTGCTGGTAATTTCAAAGAAAAAATAAATTTGGTGTAACTGAAGAATCCAAAAGAGAACAAAACGTTGAGTTATGACAAATCTTTCCAAAAAATCAAATCCAGAAGTTATGTAAAGTATTTTGAGAACAAAATTCTTGTCCAATAAAGGAGAAAAATTACCTACAATGTGGCCAAAAGTTCTGCATCAGTAGACCAAAAGTCTAATTTTTGATGTTTGAAGTCAACTTGTACAGTGTAATGTTAAAGTCAGGAATACATATCATACACCATTTTAAAGAAAATCTTATGCTGAATTCAAATATTTTTGCAGGATGTTATTACCAGTTATAGACGTGAAGTTACAAGCAAAAGTACAGCGTCTAGTCATAAAAAGCAACAAATAGTGGAATTTGTGAAATTAGCGTACAGTGCATTTTACGTAAAATTACTGTACAGTACATTATTCAAACTTGCAGGACACTTGAAATAACTGACCAACAAGCAAAATACGCTTTACTATTTAATTTGATAACCACGGTTTCTTAGTATCAAAGTGCACCTTCTTGGCATGGAACTAATGAGGTCCTCTAGTTGTTCATTGGTGATAACACGGTGCCATAGGGTCCTTACAGACTAAATTGAAGGTGAACTTTGTTACTTAGTAACCGTGGTCATCCAATTAACGCGTTTTTTTCTTGTTGGTCAGTTATTTCAAGTGACCTGCAAGTGTGAATAATGTACTGTACAGTAATTTTACGTTAAATGCATAGTACACTAATTTCACGTTAAATGCATTGTACACTAAAATCATAAATTCCACTATTTGTTGCTTTTTATGACTAGACGCTGTACTTTTGCTTGTAACTTCACTTCTATAACTGATGATAACATTCTGTAAAAATATTTGAATTCAGAATAAGACATCCTTTAAAATGATGTATAATATGTATTCCTGATTTTACCATTACGCTGTATAAGTTGATTTCAAACATCAAAAATTTGACTTTCGGTCTACTGGTGCAGGAATTTTGGCCACGATTGTACATCAAAGAAATTTTTAAATCACTCAAATAAGAAAAAAAATCACTATGCACGAACATAAGACTTACACAAGGTCTTAAAATGGAACTTATCTTTTCTTTCAAATTTAAAAATTTGGTAAAGATATCTTATTTTATGCAAATAGTTACACCGAAGAGCCAAAATATTACGACCACCTGCCTAATGTAATGTTGGTCCTCCATGTGCCCCCAAAACAGCTCTTACTCGGCGAGGCATTGGTGCCACCAAGGGTTCCAACTTTATAAAATTATTGAGGGGGCAGGCGTGATAACAACAGACGTGGGAGGAGCACGTCTGTTCCTTTGTCAGGAGGGAAATAAAAATTAAAGGGGGGAGGCAAAAAGATAAACTACGAGATTCGAAGTATCTTTCAAAACGCAGTTGTAATTGTTCATCAGCAAATGACCAAGAACAAGAAGCGCAAAAAAAAAAAAAAAAAAAAAACCACTGCTGGCCACCCAAAATGCAACACCAAGAAGGACGTGAGATAGCAAAGCCAGATTTACTTGACACATAACAACAGATACAAAGATGAAACGATTGGGCTTACAGGCCCGTGCGACTTACGGAACACGCAGGCATCAATAGTTCGTGTGGCCCCTATGGCTGGCAATAACTGCCGCTACACGCCGCGGCATCGAACGAAAGAGACTTTCGATGTGGGCTTGGGGTATGTCGGTCCAGTCTGCTTCCACACGTTGCCACAGTTCATCAGGCGTAACCGCGGGTGGCGCTTGCCGGGCCACTCGGTTGCCGATCAGCGACCAGACGTGTTCGATGGGTTACATATCGGGAGAACTGGCGGGCCACGGCAGCAGTGACACCAAGTGGGCCGTGAAGAATTGTTGCATGATGCGTGTCACGAGCGGGCGATCATTGTCCTGTTGAAACGTGGCCGCTGGATGGTCCTGCAGGTAAGGGAGGACTACAGGCTCCAAAACGTCGGAGATGTAGCGGTGGCTGTTGAGTATACCGGCGATGCGTACCAGAGGGGTGCGGGTGTCATATCCAATTGCGTCCCAAACCATAACGCCAGGCGACGGACCGGTATGGCGATGCATAATGCAGGCGTCACACTGTCTCTCGCCACGGTGCCGCTACACGCGGATCCGACCATCGTGGTATTGCAAGCAGAAGCGGTATTCGTCGAAGAAGACGATGTCGTGCCATTCCGTAGTCCAGGTGCGGCGTTCAATGGCCCACTGCCGCCGCACTCGCCGGTGGTGCAACGTCAGTGGTAATCGGAGCAATGGGCGCCGTGCGACAAGTCCCCGCTCCTGCAGACGACGTCGAACGGTACGTGCTGACACAGGTTGTTGCGCAACACATCCTAATTCCTGCACTAACGTTCGTGATGTGGTGGTGCGAGCCGTCAATGCCCGCCGCACAACATGTTGGTCCTCTCGTTCGGTGGTGTGCCGCGGCTGCGGCAATCGCTCACGTCGGTCCGCCGGTCCCTCCTGCACCCACCGAATCCATACTCGCCTCACTGTGGCTGGATATCGTCCCACACGGGAGCCGATATCTCGGTACGATAAACCGCTGTCGCGATAAGCCACTATTCGTCCTCTGTCGAACTCCAAAACGTGCTGAAATGACTGTCGTATTCTGCGACGAGGCATCAGGAAGCTTCTCACGCACAGGTCCCGCAGCACAACACACTTCTACTACTTACCCCCCGCCTTCTGTGCACCCTTCTTATAGTGCTTCTCGGTGGCGTGCCGGGCGCACATGATTTGCATATGCCCTGCAGTGCTAATCGTTTGCATGTTCTCTCGCGGGCGACGCATGCTGTGAATTTCAGGCCAATCGGATGCTTCCGTCTTGGTGTTGCATTTTGGGTGGCCAGCAGTGTAGATACATAAAGGCGCTAGAGATTATACGTTTCTGTATTTTTATTTTTCATAATTGTTTTAAACATCACGAGAACATGTCGAACAAAATGCGGGGCTGACAGTCAAGTTTCTTATCAAATAAGCAATGGGAAAAAAGTTTATATATTTTGTCATTTATAAATATTTCGGAAATAAATCGCTTTGACCTCATAAGGTGGAGCTTGGTCCATCTTATGTGGCTAAATCGATTATTTAATTAAACAGGACGAAAATATTGGGTGGGCACTGACCCCCTAATAAAATTATTAGGGGCAAGGTACCCCATATAGTCGGCGCCTATGGGTACTACCAGATTTCTAAAGGTGTCTTGTGGTCCCTTGTACCAACAAGTTGACCTTTTAACTGTTGTAAGCTACGTGGTTGAGGCGCCGAAGATCAGATTTGCTGTTCCAACACAAACCACAGATGCTCAATTGGATTGATATCTGGAGAATAGGGAGGCAGGATGATACCTAAAAGTCTTCCTCGTGTTCCGCTGACTATTTTGGAAAAATCCGGACAGCGTGGCATGACGCATTATTCTTCTGAAAGAAGGCACTACAAGAGGGTTACACCGTTACTATGAAAGGATGTTCCCAGTCTACAATGATGTTTAAGTAGGAGGTGGTACACGTCATAAATTCCTGCACATCAATGATTGGACCAAGGGCTTTCCAGCAGAATATTGCTCAAAGCATTACGGTTCCCTCACAGGCTTGTTTTCGTCCCACGGTGAATCTTGGTGCCGGTTCTTACCCAGGTGAACGACGTACACATTTAGCCGGTAGTCTACATGGCACAACAGATAACGAGATTCATCGAACAAGGCGACCTTCTTCCAATCATTTAAGGTCAACTTTTGACGCTCGCGTGCTCAATATAGGCACTTGCGACGGTGAATCGAGTTCAGCATGAGTACTCGGAGAGGTTTGCGCGTACACAGTCCCATTTTCAGTAAGGCTCGATGTACTCTGTGTTGCGACACATTACTCTCGTCACCAGCATTCAAATTGCTCGTGAGTTGCGCCACAGTAATGGCTTGTCCTGTGTTTTCACTTTATGCATATACTCATAACATCCCTGAGTGCACTCATGGTTTATCGTGTGCTTTTTACTGTACCTGTAACATTTCTTGCGCTGTATCGTGTCTTCACGTTGTGTACTTTATTTGGTCATCCCTGTGTATAGTATGGTTCATCATGTCTTGTTAATGTACCAGTTACATCTATTGCGTCGTACAGTGCTTTCATTTTGCGTTAATTCCTCTTGTCATCCTAGTGTGCATTCCTAGTTTTGCTCTGTGATCTTACTGTTCCTTCTGCATTTTTTTTTCGTGCAATCCACGCTAACGTTGAATTGTGAATGCTAATGACATCTCAGTATATTTTCATGCTTACTCGTGTACATTAATTACCTTCACCCCGCCTGTATTATGTTGCTTTGGTGCCCTCGGTAAATAACTTGCACAATTGTGCACGCTGTGTTTTTATCTCATGTGTGTAATGTTTTACCTTCACGGCGGTGTTTGTGCTGTTCTTTTTCTAATTGTGTATTATTGTTTCGCCTGTGTTATCCTGTAAATCATGCCCAGACAATGTCATGTGACACGATGTGTTTCTCTCTGTCACTTCTCCTGCAATTTTTATGCAATAAGCTTTGCTTGCAGCATTTGTTATTCATCCCCATTGTCATTGCAGTGTATATACCATCATGTTTTAACAGTTTGTATTATTTCCCAGTGAGACGCCCAACACTGTACGTCTCCCTCTTATGTTTTCTTATGATGAATAATAATAAAGCGATTTTGAAACCTTCGGATGAGCAAAGTCTATCCCGTATGACTCATACCACACGGAATGGCCTTCGCTCACCTCTAGCAAAGAATATTGATGCCGCCGCTGGCACCAAAATGTTACGACAGTGGATCAGTATCCCACCGCTGCCAATCAATTTAACAACCGTAGCCGAGCAATTAGTATATTTCTTCACTGATCTCCTTCGACGTAGTTCTTGGCGCGAAAACTGTATTATATGGGCATACACTTAAACAATTTGAACCAATCACATGCGTACACATAAATAATGTGTTCCATGACTGCGCTGACTGCCTAAACAAATATTTAATTGGCTATAAAAACATAACAATGGCACACATACGAATAAAATTTAGCTGTCTTCTGAACATAAGTATTGGGTCAACTTTGACCTAAATCAGTTCCCGCGAGATAGTTTTAATGAACTTAAATTCCACAGTTCAGTCTTACTATTTCTCAGTTCAGTTCTTGCAATATATTAGTTCAGTTCCTCAACTAACTGCGTAGCAGATGTAACAATAAAAACAAAATGTTTCTACTTACATGGATGCTGTCAAGAATAAATCCAAATTGTGATTGCACCAGTAAAGTAAAACACACCTTTCTTTTTACATTGAAGATTTCGTTGCAAGAGCTGCGTCCCCTAGCGCTACCGTACTCATACACACACACACACACACACACACACACACACACACACACACACACATCCAGGCGTTTGTTGAAAAGGCCTCGCTTCGCCTCGTAAGCGCGACTCTTCACTTTCTCCAATAGTAGGGGACGAATGGGGATGACGATTCCACATTGCAGTGGTTGGCATTCGAACCCGACTTTGCTTGGCTTCGCTTCTCATTGGAATGACCACTGTCCACTCGCAGACTTCTTAATTCCTCTGTAACTTTGCATTCATTGGGCCAATCAGTTGCTGATTTCCATTAGGCTCACAGCCTAGAAATTGCTGCTTTATCACGCGGATTTAGGCATTCCGCTGTCTTTATGGAAAACTAGCATATACAGCTGCCTCGAGTTGTCGTCTCCATTGTTTTACCAAATGCAGGGAGATTCGCTGCTTCATTGCCCAATTCATATAGCAGATCCAAGGCATCCAATCCAGCCTTTCACTTCGGAGAGCGTACAGACAACTGAACTTTCTTCCTTATTTTCACGCTAAGTGCGAAATCTTATTTTTCTGCACGGACCACACAGAGAACAATTGCTCTCGAAAATGCCCCAAACAATCAACGAATTTACGATTATTCGCTAAACCTTTTGTCCCCCATCTTTATTCATTTCTACTCAAGTGGTCCCTCTTCGAAATGTACTTCTTTCCCTTTCCGTGTTGCTTAGGCTGCCCGTCAGCTGCGCCCTGATATTTACGACCTAACAGAGCTATTCTGAGACCACCCAGTCAGTGAGAATGCTTCGCCTCCTTTCTGTCATATCCTCAGATAAAACTTTCTCTGCAGTTTACACTTTTAAACTCCAATCAAGCCTCGAACATAATTAATACTTAATTAATTTCATGCATCCACCACGCCCATTAATTACTAAATTAATGGCGGGGGTGGGTCGTAACAATATCTAACTAAGAAGAAGTTAAGACTCGGCGAGACGAAAGTAGCGCCGCCATATCCTAAGATAGAAGATGAAGTGCACCGAAACCAACATACAGGCTGATGCCGGAGCAGACTGCGCATGCGTATTTCTGTTGACTTCAGTTCTGGTAAGAAGAGTCAGCACCCACAGCACGTGATTGTTACCTTCTCGGTAGAATAATAACTTGGCAAATCGGATATGTTAGTTTTTTTACGCCAATCGGGTTAGTTAAGGCTTTTGTTTGTTCTTCAGTTTTTCAGAAACATTCTCAGTAATGCCAGATACTAGGGATTGTCTGTATTTTGTACGGATCTTTAGGCCTAACTATAATCTTGGCTAAAATTTAATTTAAATAGTAATACTGTACGCCGTCGGGCTAAGTGAGGTAAGGAGAAAAACAGATATCATTGAACTGAAAAGTGGACATATCTTCTACTATCGGGGGACAGATACTGGAAGAACTAGTGGTGTTGGATTTATAATAAACAAAAAAACTGAAGGATAAAGTTGTAGAAGCTGAACGTTCCTCTGACAGAGCTTCACGACTTGTTATCCAACTCTCGAGAAGATACCAATCTCAGATTAAGTATTTAAGCTTATGTACCCACCATAAGACATCCTGAAGAAGAGATTGAAGAGTTTTATGAGGAAATTCGTCATCTAAATAATAAAGGCAAGCAGCACTTGAAGATCATTATGGGAGATTTCAATGCGAAAATAGGGTAACGGCAGCAGAATGAAACTTCGGTAGGTAAATTCGGTCACGGTAACAGAAACCAGCGTGGAAATACCCTCGTATAGTTTGCAAAGGCAGAAGGATATTTCATCTTGAGCTCCTTTTTCAAGAAAAAGCCGCAAATAAAATGGACATGGAAGCATCCCAATGGATTGACAAGTGAAATTGATTTTATTATGTGTAACAAGAAATTTGTCATGGAAGACTGCAGTGTGTTAAATATGTTCAACACAGGTAGTGACCATAGAATGGTACAATGTAAGATGCGCCTCAATGCTAAATTTCAGCGTGACAAGCTAAATAAAACAAACAAAGGGTACTGACATGGCCAACCTCAAAATACACCATAATACCTTCAAATTGGAACTGAGGAACAGATTCTCCTCTCTAGAAGGTCCAACGTCGGAAGAAGTGGACATCTCTGAAGTTAACAAAAAAGGAACCAAAGCCCTTATGGAAACAGCATCAAAAATAGCTGGAACTAAGAACAAGTTGCATCTGAACAAAGTATCAGGAAAAACCAAATTTCTGATGCCAAAAAGAAGAGAGATGAGGATAACTAAAGGAGATGTGACTTCCAAAGTGAAATATATAAAGTTATGCAAGACAGTACGAAAAAGTATCATTGAAGACGTAAGGAAATTCAACTGTGAACTAGTGAGGAAAGCAATTGAAAACCAACCAAAGCCTGAAAAGAGCAAAGGGACATCTGAGTAAGGGAAGAAAACAGATTATGGCTCTGAGAAAAGATGATTCCGTAACAAGAAATAGAGGCGAAATTTGGACAAGAGTGAAAGATTTCTACTCAAAACTATATGAAAAGGATGATACATGTACTCCAGACATTACGAAAGGTACCAGTACCAGAGTTCTTCCAGTCCTCCCAGCAGAAGTTTCACAGCAAACAAGAACATTAAACGGGGAAAAGCTCCAGGAGAACATGGAATTACCGTAGACATCATACAAAAAGCAAGTGGAGAAATTGAAACAGTACTCGCCCAAGTCTTCACTCCGTGTCTTAATGAAGAGGAAAATTCCTGAGGATTGGAACAATGCTACAATGATCCTGCTACATAAAAAAGGTGACTGAGAATCTCAGGAACTACAGACCTATCAGCCTCCTATCAGTGGTTTATAAAATCTTCACTAAAGTTCTTTCACACCGCTTGAAGGTAACACTGGACATGGCTCAACCGAGAGAACAAGCTGGATTCAGGAGTGGCTACAGCACTATAGATCATATCCATGTACTGAGAGAAGTAATTGAAAAAGCGAGGGAATATGAACTTCCGTTAGGTATAGCTTTTATCGATTATGAAAAGGCCTTTTATTCGGTGAAAGCATCAGCAGTTACAATGGCTTTGAAATCCTGCGGTATTGAAGATGCATACATTAATATTATTAATAACATTTATGAAAATGCAATCGCAAAGATTCGGCTATTTGAATATATATCACCCATAAAATTGGAAAGGGAGTGAGACAAGGCGACACTGTATATCTCTCAAACTCTTTAATGACACTTTGGAAAATGTCTTTTAATCACTGAACTGGGAAAAGCAAGGGATAAAGATTAATGGAGATTATCTAACTCACCTTCGTTTTGCTCATGACGTATTCATTTTGGCACCTACCCCATCAGAGCTGCAGAGTATGATCCAGGAACTTACTGACAAGAGTAAAGAAGTGGGATTAAAAATGAACTTTCACAAGACAAAAGTGATGTATAAAGCTTTTACAAGAAATGAAGATTTATCGATTGATGGGGAAAAGCTGGAGATAACCAATACCTACATTTAACTTGGACAGCAGATATCAAGTGAAAGTCACATTGATGAAGAAATTAATCGGCGTATAAAACTTACCTGGAGAGCTTTTGGAAGAAACAGCATAATTTTCAAGAACAATATGCCATCATGTCTTAAAAGAAAAGTGTTTGATCAATGCCTCCTTCTAGTGCTTACGTATGGTGCAGAGACGTGGACCTTAACTAAAAGAGACCTACAAAGACTGCACACAATTCAAAGAAGCATGGAGAAGTGGATGCTTGGTGTAACCAGTAGAGATAAGAACAGGAACTCGTGGATCCGAAACATGACAAGTGTGGAAGACATCATGATCAGAGTAAAATCCCTTAAAATGGCAATGGGCTGGATATATTGCCAGAAGGACAGACCATCGGTGGACAACCGAAATTTTAGACTGGATTCCAAGGGACAGGAAAAGACCCAGAAGAAGACCATATGGGAGATGGGTGGATGAAATTCGAAAGGTATGCGGGAGTAACATGGAAGGAGACTGGTACAAGACAGACCGTTATGAAAAAAACTTGGGGAGACCTTCGTCCAGCAGTGGATTGATAATGGTTGACAATGATGATGATGATGATGACTAATATTATTGCAGATTTTTCTCACCAAAATAAGGGACGGGATATCAGAAAACAGCAACAATAACAACAACAAAAACTTCTCTAAGCAAATAGTCATCAGATCGAAGGAAACCATCGTGGATCAAAGAAAAGTTTCACTGTCGTAGTCCCCTAACTCTTACGTCTTTTGCTCCTGAATGTTTGCTTTCCGGCAGATCACATAATCTCTTAGCTTGTGGTGGCGCGGTTGTCGCCTGTTTTACATAATCTCCACGAGAGTTGAGGTTTATAATTCTTTATGTTCTTGGGCCACGGATGGCCTAGTGGTCAGCGTTCGTGACTGCCAGGGAGATAACCTCAAGTTCGATCCTGGGCAGGTACGAACGTTCGAAACACTAAATACCCGCCGTGCGTCGGATGGACACGTTAAGCCGTCGGACCACGGGTACTGTCCCCCCGGTAATAAATAAGGGCGTCTTCTTACCCCTTTCTACCTCGCTTCCGTGTGACTTTCCTATCGGGCACTCCAGCCCAAATCTCCTAGCTTCCTGTTTCTAAATGTTGTTTAAGGCCGGGGGTCAAGCAGTCCCTCCCTTCCTACAATCCTCTACTTATGATCTGATCTTTATATTCTTTGCCTCTAGCATCGATGAGAGGTGGTCAGCCGTACTTTGACGTCGGTTTGTGGTTTTTTCCTCCTTCGACCGCTTTTTGAAGGCACTGACCACGACTGACCGTGAGAACCTTACAAGCCTTGCCGTCTCTGAAATGCTCTGACCCAGTCGTCTGACCATTACAATTTGGCCTTTGTCAAACTCGCTTAAGTCCGCTGCCTTTCCCATGTGAAGAACAAGAACAACACTGCTTTACAGAGCTCAGTATAAGGTGTTCCTCTTATTTTTAATTACCTCACATGCGCCGTCGTTTACCTCATTATGACTAGCTGGTCTTCCTGCTTCGATTTCCATGAAGACGAAGTGGTCATACTTTTTGGCTCTTTGGACTATTTACAACGTAGGAAGTAATCATAAACTTTCTTACTTTGAAATGGCACGTCAACTAAAAACTCGTGTAACAAAAACTTAATTAGCATACTGCCTGATAAATTTGGATTAAAAAGGCCGTGATAGCTCCAGTTTAAACTGCGTTTTGAGTTTCTTAAGTACATTTCATTATTTATCGGTTAAAGAATTTCTTAGTAAACGACACATTATTTCTCTGGAGAGATTATACATTTTGGCAAAAATAAAAAATCTACGTGGAATGAGATATTAGTGGAGTAGTGGGGCCGCGGGAGATGAACAGCTTGTTATAGATTTATCCGGATAGGTATATAACGTGTTGCAACTATATCATCATCATCATCATTGTGAACCATTATCAATCCACTGCTGGACGAAGGTCTCCCCAAGTTTCCTCCACAACTGTCTGTCTTGTGCCAGTCTCCTCCATGTCACTCCCGCATATTTACGAATTTCATCCACCCATCTCCCATGTGGTCTTTTTCTGGGTCTTTTCCTGTCCCTTGGAATCCAATCTAAAATTTCGGCCGTCCATCTATGGTCTGTCCTTCTGGCAGTATGTCCAGCCCATTGCCATTTCAGGGATTTAACTCTGATCATGATGTCTTCCACTCTCGTCATTTTTCGGATCCACGAGTTCCCTCTTCTTATCTCTCCTGGTTATACCAAGCATGCACCTCTCCATGCTTCTTTGAGTTGTCTGCAGCCTTTGTATGTCTCTTTTAGTTAAGGTCCACGTCTCTGCACCATACGTAAGCACTGGAAGGATGCATTGATCAAACACTTTTCTTTTAAGACATAATGGCATATTGCTCTTGAAAATTATGCTGTTTCTTCCAAAAGCTCTCCAGGCAAGTTTTGTACGCCGATTAATTTCTTCATCAATGTGACCCTCACTTGATATCTGCTGTCCAAGATAAACATAGTTATCTGTTATCTCCAGTTTTTCTCCATCAATCGATAAATCTTCATTTCTTGTAAAAGCATTGAACATCACTTTTGTCTTCTGAAAGTTCATTTTTAATCCCACTTCTTTACTCTTGTCAGCAAGTTCCTGGATCATACTCTGCAGCTCTGGTGGGGTAGTTGCAAAAATGACTACGTCATCAGCAAAACGAAGGTGGGTTAGATAATCTCCATTAATCTTTATCCCTTTGTTTTCCCAGTTCAGTGATTGAAAGACGTTTTCCAATGTGGCATTAAAGAGCTTCGGAGATATGGTGTCACCTTGTCTCACTCCCTTTCCAATTTTTATGTGTGTTGTATTTTCAAACAGCCGAATCTTTGCACTTGCATTTTCATAGATGTTATTAATAATATTAATGTATGCATCTTCAATACCGCAGGATTTCAGAGCCGTGGTAACTGCTGATGGTTTTACCGAATCAAAGGCTTTTCATAATCGATAAAAGCCATGCACAATGGAAGTTCATATTCCCTCGCTCTTTCAATTAGTTCTCTCAGTACGTGGATATGATCTATTGTGCTGTAGCCACTCCTGAATCCAGCTTGTTCTCTCGGTTGAGCCATGTCCAGTGTTACCTTCAAGCGGTGTGAAAGAACTTTAGTGAAGATTTTATAAACCACTGATAGGAGGCTGATAGGTCTGTAGTTCCTGAGATCCTCAATGTCACCTTTTTTATGTAGCAGGATCATTGTAGCATTGTTCCAATCCTCAGGAATCTTCCCTTCATTAAGGCATCGAGTGAAAATTTGGGCGAGTACTGTTTCAATTTCTCCACTTGCTTCTTGTATGATGTCTATAGTAATTCCATCTTCTCCTGGGGCTTTCCCCCGCTTCATGTTCTTGATTGCATGAGCAACTTCTGCTGGGAGGACTGGAAGAACTCTGGTACCTTTCATGATGTCTGGAGTACATGTATCATCCCTTTCATATAATTTGGAGTAGAAATCTTTCACTCTTGTCAAAATTTCGCCTCTATTTCTTGTTATAGAACCATCTTCTTTTCTCAGAGCCATAATCTGTTTTCTTCCCTTACTGAGATGTCCCTTTGCTATCTTAAGGCTTTGGTTGTTTTCAATTGCTTTCCTCACTAGCTCACAGTTGAATTTCCTTACGTCTTCAGTGATACTTTTTCGTGTTATCTTGCATAGCTCTATATATTCCACTTTGGAAGTCACATCTTCTTTAGTTGTCCTCATCTCTCTTCTTTTTTGCATCAACATTTTGGTTTTTCCTGATAATTTGTTCACATGCAACTTGTTCTTAGACCCAGCTAATTTTGTTGCTGTTTCCATTAGAGCTTTGGTTACTTTTCTGTTAACTTCCGAAATATCCACTTCTTCCGATGTTAGGCCTTCTAAAGCAGAGAATCTGTTCTTCAGTTCCAACTTGAAAGTGTTATGGTGTTTTTTAAGGTTGGTTATGTCAATACATTTTGTTTGTCTTATGAGCTTGCCACGTTCCAGTTTAGTGTTGAGGTGCATCTTACATCTCACCAATCTATGGTCACTACCTGTGTTGAACTTGTTCAGCACACTGCAGTCTTCGATGACGAATTTTTTGTTACACATAATAAAATCAATTTCACTTGTCGTCCCAATTGGATGTCTCCATGTCCATTTCCTGTGTGGCTTTTTCTTGAAAAAGGAGTTCAAGATGAAAAATCCTTCTGCCTCTGCAAACTCAACGAGAGTATTTCCACGCTGGTTTCTGTTGCCGTGACCGAATTTACCTACTGAAGTTTCATTCTGTTGCCGTTGCCCTATTTTTGCATTGAAATCTCCCATAATTATCTTCAAGTGCTTCTTACCTTTATTATTTAGATGACGAATTTCCTCATAAAATTCTTCAATTTCTTCTTCAGGATGACTTGTGGTGGGTGCATAAGTTTGAATAATCTGAGCTTGGTATCTTCTTGAGAGTTGGATAACAAGTCGTGCAGCTCTGTCAGAGGAACTTTCAACTTCTACCACTTTATCCTTCAGTTTCTTGTTTATTATAAATCCAACACCACTAGTTCTGCCAGTATCTGTCCCACGATAATAGAAGAGATGTCCACTTTTCAGTTCAATGAGATCTTCTCCTTTTCTCCTTACCTCACTTAGCCCGACGATGTCCCACTTGATCCTTTGTAGTTCCTCTTCCAATTCAAGAAGCCTTGAATCAGAAGATAGGGAGCGTCCGTTATAGGTAGCCAAGGTCAGCATCAAATGGCAGCCTAGTCCGGTCCTCCGGGGATTCTTAGCACCCTCTGCTTTCATGTCGCACTGGCCGCTGCCTTGACCCAGGTACATTCCAGCTGCCGGAGACTGAGGGCCAAGATTTAAGTTGTAGAGTCATTTTGGAGGTGTTTGGCCATAACTCACCACGCTGGCCAAGCGGGTTGGTGAGTGTGGGATAACATTTCCTCTGATCCCGATGGTATAGTTATACCGCTATTGGCGGTCGTCAGAGCCCCTTTAGTGGGAACAGGATGCACCACGAGAAGGCGGGGTTGACATTTGTCAAGGAGAGGCTGTGATGTTACGCATCACCTATATATATATGGAAAATATATATGACGGAAATTTCTATGTTTATACATGCGACTGCTGTTAGGTGTTATCTGATCAATAAGAATTGATAGTTGTTAACTAAATTGTATTGGTGACTGAAACTTCCATTGCGTTACTGCTTCATGGAAAATGAACACCAGCTTCCAGTTTACGTACTGTATGTCCTTATTCTTTTCACCTTGGCCGTTTATTTCCAGTCGGTTAGCAAGAATGTTAAATGATCAACGAGTTAGCTAAAGACACTTATTCATCAATTAATCAACAATGCTAAACTACTAAAAATATTCGAACGCATATAAAAGAAACTTGTCACAAAGTGAACTGGTATTCACTTAAAATCATTGGGCACCAGAAAATAGATGGTAATTAAAAGAAGTACTGGAAATTGGCAAAAAAAGGCTCCATCGTCAATTACTATATGAAGGTTCTGCATGGTTTTATTTAAGCTTTCCAACCGTAGATTGAAGAAGCGTATATGCTCAAGCTTTGTCCGTCTGTCTGTCTGTCCGTCCGACCGCACGATAACTCGCTTGAAAATGGTTCGATTTCGATGAAATTTTGGTATGTGGTAGGGAACAACCTGGGGAGGAACTCTATTGAAAATGGACGATATGGATTCAAAGGTCAGAACATAGGAGCGGGATCCATTCCATCGTCCTTATGCGTGATAACTTACGTAAAAATGCTTCGATTGCAACAAAACTTTACCATGTTGTTCTGGAAGTATTCTGAACTGATTCTTTTGAATATCATTGAAATGGGGTGAAAGGTCAGCCAACAGGAGAGAGATTTATTCTACAGCCATTATTATCATGACTTGACTAAACATATTTCTATTGCGACAAAACGTCAGTGTGTTGTTTCGGAGATACACTGAACCAATTCTGTTTAATGTAATGGAAATGGGGTCAAAGGTCACGGCACAGGAGCGAGATTTGTTCCACAACCATTATCCTCATAACTTGAGTAATGATTTCTGGTATGTTGGAAAGCGTATCATAATCAATGCATTACATGATTTTACTAACTCGTTGCTTACTGATGGGAGAAGGGAGTTAACTAGCACTAAGTGCTACTCAATGGGCTATAAGCAGTCACCCGCCCCTAATATAAGGGCCACAGGTTCCTGGAAAGGGACAGACAGGGCACCATGGGACGAGTGCACCCCCATGGCTCACCCGGGACTGAAGTCTGGGCCCATCTCTGGAGAACGGTCAAAATCCAGCGCCTCAGACCACTCGGCCACCAAGGCAGATTAAATGTAATCGTTATTGGTACAGCATACAGTAATGATATGCAGAGGCGTAACTAGGCCCCACCTGCCCCGGGCGCAAAAATCTCTGCTGCGTACAATCTGATTAAGATCGGAATTGAAACTTTTGTACCAGTTTCTGTACAGAATTTCCCTATAATTTCTTTCGCCAGTTGCTGTAGCTTGGCGGCTAAAAATTCGCATTTCTTCCCCAAAATGTAGAGGGTATGAAAGTTGCTCACTATCAAAAATGATACCGCAGTTTTTCGTACTTTACGAGATAATAATGTCTTTCATAATCTTGAAGATTCTCTGTGGGCAATTCGATCATTACTGCCACTACTACATGCAGCATTCGGTTCGTTTAATGTGATACCAAAGATCGGAACAACAGAGCAGTTGGGAATCTCACCGCTCTCTTCACACTTTGTATTTTATAGCTCTAAATAGCGTTTCGCGTCCAGTTCAGCTTCGCCACTCAGAACATCCTTGATATACACCGATGAGCTATTACATTATGACCACCTACCTAATAAGATGTAGGACCCTCTTTAGCCCGCAAAACAGCGGCCACTCGACGAGGCATCGATTCGATGAAGTGGCGATAGGTATCCTGGAGTATCTGGTACCAGAATGTCAACAGCAGGTCTTCAAGTCCCCATACATTTCTGGGTTGTGGTGATTTAGCGCGAACCCGCTTTTCCAAGTCGAACCGCAAATGTTCGATTGGGTTAATATCAGGTGAACTTCGTGGCCAGTGCATTAACACAAAGTCATCAGCATGTTCCGCGAACCACTCCTTAACGACTCTGGCAGTGTGGCATGGCGCATTATCCTACTGGTAATGGCCATCACCAACAGGGAACACAGTTTCCATGAACGGGTGAACTTGGTACGCAACGATGTTCAGATACCTGACAGTGGTCAAGGATTGTGCTATTCGGATAACGGGGACTAAAGTGTCCCAAGGAAACATCACCCACAGCATAACACCCACGCCGCAGGCCTGTTTCCACCCAACAGTGCATCCAGGTGCCATAGCCTCCGTTGGTAATCGGCGTATCCGCGCTCGGCCGTCTACGTGATGCACTAGGAATCTTGATTCATCAGACCAGGCCACTTTCTTTCAATCATCCGCGTTCAAATCTCCATAATCTTGGACCCATTTCATGCGTTGCTGGCGATGACGTGCAGTGAGCAAAGGGAACACGGCTGAATCTTCGGCTGCGATGAACGCTGTGACACATTAACCTGATCACCACTGTTGTAACTGCGGGTGATTTGTCGTACTGTGGTCTCGGTCACTGTAAAAAATGCGCGACAGTCTCCGCTCCTCTTTGGTATCAATGAGCTGCGGACGACGGTTCGTCGTTTGGCCATCTTTGCACCACTTTTGATACGTACTCACTACAGCGGCACGTGAACAACCCTCAAGCCACGCCGTTTCCGAGATCGTAGTTCCGAGGCGCCGTCGTGCCATCACAAATTCGTCCTTTATCAAAACTCCGATAAATCGGCAGCTTTTCCCATTCTGACTCCGAACACTCTCCTAACCGAAAGCCGGTCCTCGGTTTGTATATGTACTGCTCTGTGAACTTTACCTGCGCCACCGTTCGGTCTCCAGGCGCGCTCATCGGCGTAAGTAAGGGTAAGAGAAATGCACGAAACTCTTCTGGTGAGCGATGTCCTCATTTCCTAATTTTTTCCGACTCAATTAATGAGGGTAAAATGCCATTCCTGCTTGGGATAAGAAAATGGCACCTGGTTCCATATAATCCTATTTGCAGAGTCATACCCCAATAAAAATATTTAAAAGTTAGGTTGTTGAACCACAATTAAAATGATAATAACTTTGCAAAGATCTTCCTCTGCTCTGCCGAAAACCTGGCCCGTTTTTAAAATCCATTGCACAACTGTTAGTGATTATTAGTTATCTATTAACTACAAGGGAATATGATAAAAAAAGTATAAAATTCAGGGTGAAGCGAAATATCCGGTGGGCAGTGTTAGTTCTTTTGAAAAAATGTAATTGCATATTCGTGTGGATACTAAATAATGCAGATTTGTCCGTTATTAACAGACAAGACCAATTTTGCTCTCCCCAAAACTCAAGCGATAAGCAGGATTAAATATTTCAGGCAATAAAGCTCTTTTGTCTTAACAACTTCGGTGGGGCGGCGAAGTATTTTGTGGTTTACTTCCGCCCCAGAACGGCCTAGTTACGCCTCTGGGGGTTAACGACCATTATGAGCAACTCGATGGGATATAAGCAAGCGCCCGTCCCTAATTTAGGGCTACTGGTTCCAGGGAAGGGACGGAGCCAGTTCCGTAAGGCAAACGCAATATCCATGCCGCACCGGGATTCGAACCCTAACCCAACACGGGCGAATAGTCAAAAGCCAGCGTTTAAACCACTGCGCTACAGAGGCCGCATCATACAGTAGTAAAATAAAATTGATGATGAAGTTGTATAGGCAGAGTCCTTAAGAGGGGGACTAGGGGCTGCAGCGCCGGGCCCGCGGTTTCACGGGGCCCCAGTTTATGCAAGGTGCTTGAAGAATTGAAAGTTCCCCAAGTCCATCCTCAAGTCTTTTGAAAGCATTTCAGATGTCTTTTTGGGCACATATGTAATTGGGTAAAATTTTCATACATTAAGAATACGTTTTAGTCATGATATTTGGATCATATTATTTTGCCCGCTACTTGGATATAATTTCGACAAGCTGAACCGTGCGGGGGGACGGGGGGGGGTAAAGCAGAGCGAAACTGGTATCCATTTTTTAAACATACATTTTTTTACATTTTCTTGTTACCGCTAATTCGTCCTTGGATCATGGGATTCACACTTCAACATGGCGATGATGTTTTTATGGCTTCCTCATCATTTTTAGGGATGTTTTCTCCTGGATATTTTTATTCATGCACCCATAGTGAAACCCTAGATGTTCCACTAATACTGGGGCCCCAAAAGCCGCCGGGTCCCCTGTTTCCTGTATATGGGGTTATGTCTCCAGTATATGGGGTTATCGAACACTAACAAGTTGAAAACTACAGTGTGTTAAAAAAATCCGTGTGAACTTTGGAAATTACTTTTAAAGAACCACTAGAAAAAACCGTAAGCTCTTTACTAGTAACAGAAACTTGCAAATTCGACTAACTAAGAGCACATATAACATAATGAAGAGCATTTTTACATTAAAAAAAACGTGAAATATTTTGGATGCCGATAAATACATATAATGCCTAAGAAACACAAGGCATCTTTTCAGCTGACTTAAGCAACCTACGAAATTAGACAAAACAGAAAATACCTCAAAATTTGTTCAGAAATTCTATGGAAAAAATGAAACGCGGAAAATAAAGTGTGGCATACGAAATTAGACAAACCAGAAAATAATTAAAAATTTGTTCGGGAATTCTGTGGAATAAATTAAACTCGAAAAATAAAGTGTGATCAATACTTGGAATTTTGTTCCGCGTATAAGCAGTTGGTTTGCAATTTATTTTTATTTTGTGAAATCACGTAGATAAGTAACTGGTTATTTGCTTTGATTCGGTTGGTTTATTATTGGTTGAATTATTAGCTCGCTCTCTGTTGTTTGTTTCGTTTAGATTAGCCCACGCATTTGCGTGGTGGATGATTTGGGGTTTGCCAAATTACTGAATTGTTTCGTTTTGGTTCCTTTCCATCGTTTCATTGGTTGTTTTTTTTTCCTGCTCAGATAAGTTGATTAATGGTTTAATTGTTCAATTCTTTCTCAGTTTAGTAGTGCTCGCTGCTTCACGGTCAGAGGTGGCTGATAACTTCACAAAACACTGTGTGTGTGTGTGTGTGGTGGTATATGACCACATCGGACATTCCCGCAATTAAATCATGTTACTCATTCGCTGGTTAGTTGACTGCGTTTGTCTGGTTGGTTGAATGAGAAAAGTGGCAGTTCTGGAAGTAGTCGTAGCAGATCTCACCCGTGATGACACCAAACAATTATCCTAGCCGTTTCACCAGTTACCAGAATGCTTTCCCTTTCGTGCTCGATTATTATTCTGCCGACATGATGTCTCTGGACTGTTTTCTATACGTTACAAAGGGATCACAAGGAAAAAGGATTCCAACTGAATAATAAATTTGCATCTCCGGGGATCCATAGATGTGAGGAGGAGACTTCGGGTCATTCGTCAAAGCTGGGCCTTGGTTTGAGATACATATAAGGTTTGGGTGGTGCCAAAGAATATCTAACCAGAAGAAGTTAAGGCTCAGCGAGACATAACTAGCGCCGCCATATCTTTAGAGAAAAAATGCAGTGCACAGAAGCCAACGTACAGGCTGATGCCGGAGCAGACAGAGCCGACTGCACATGCGTATATCTGTTGATTTCAATTCTTTGGGTAAAGAACAGTCAGCCGAGCTACTCACAGCACGTGATTGTTATCTTTTCGGTAGCATACTCATTTCGCAAATCGGATGTGTTAGTTTTGTTACGCCAATCGGGTTAGTTAAGGTTTTTGTTTGTTCTTCAGTTTTCAGAAACATTTTCAGTAATGCCAAACACTAGGGAATGTCTGCATTTTGTAGGGATCCTTAGGCCTAACTGTAATATTTGCTGAAATTTAATTTAAATAGTAATACTAATGTTATTGCATATTTTTCTCACCAAAATAAGGGATGGGCGGGAATATCAGAAAACAGCAACAACAACAAAAAACTGCTCTAAGCAAATAGTCATCAGATCGAAGGAAACCATCGTGGATCAAAGAAAAACTTCACTGCTGTAGTCCCCCTAACGAGCGTTGCTCCTGAATGTTAACCTTTCCCGCAGAGCATATTATCTCTTAAGATGTGGTGGCGCTGTTGCCGCCTGTTTTACGTTATCTCTATGAGAGTTGACCTTCTTTAAGCGTTAGATATTCTTTGGTGGTGCCCATAGTCTTTTTCGTAACCAGTGGTCCAAATTAGGGACAAGGGGCTACTTAACCTTAACAAATTGCCTATGGTGATTGCTAAATTTCGAAAAATATAACAATTTTATTTGAGTCGCATGGAATAATTAATGCGGGCCTATAATGCGGGCCTGTTCTTCCACGTAACGTAACCGCAAAAACTTGAAAATTTTATCATCCTGGGATGGAAACCGAACCCTCATCTCCCGACTTGCGCTCGAGTATGTTAACCATTACATCACCTAGGACAATGAAATCCAAACAACTGAGGCCCATCTGAGAAGGGCCGCGGGTGGCCTAGTGGTCAGTGTTCCTGACTACCATGGAGATCACCTCGGGTTCTATCCTGGGCAGGTACGAACGTTCGAACCACTAAATATCCGCCGTGCGTCGGATGGACACGTTAAGCCGTCGGACCCCGAATACCGGCCCCCGGAAATAAATAAAGGCATCTTCCTCCCCCTTTCTACCTCGCTTCCGTGTCATTTTCCTATCGGGCACTCTAGCCCAAATCTCCTAGCTTCCTAATTCTAAGGGTTGTTTAAAGACCTGGCTGGGGTCAGACATTCCCTTCCTAAAATCCTCTACATATGATCTGATCTGATCTATCTGAGACGTCAGACTGCACAAGTCGAAACATACGTGTCCCATCGTATAGCACCAAGTAATATCACCAGCAAATGAGTAAATATCAAATTTAAAACACATGGAATAATTAATACGGACATAAATCAAGCTGTTCTTCTGTGTAACGAAACTGCAGAAATTTGAAATGATATTTAGTTTATTAAATTTGCTGGTGATATTACTAAGCGCTACGATGGGACACATTTTTTTCGACTAGTGGAGTGAAAGTCTGACGTCTCAGATAAACCCCAGTTCCAACACAGCACAGAATATTTCGTATATGTTACACCAGTTACTAAAACATTGAGACTTTACAGATACGTTGCGCGATGTAACAGTTATGTTTCAGAAACTTTACGGTTACGTCAAAATGTTCTCAAATGTTACATAACTTTGAAACATAACCGATACATTACAGTGAAATGGCTTTGTAACTTCAACATACCAACTTCATGTTACTGTTACGTATTTGAAAGATATTTGTAACTTCGTTACATTGTTGTTACGTATTTGAAAGATATTTGTGACATCATCATACTGTATTACTGTTACGCATTTACTACGTTGAACATTATAGTTTTAATGAACTTTGTAAAATCACAATGAAAAATATTACACTGGGCAGCTGTTTCAAAAGCACCAACAGTCATAATGAAATTTGGTAAAGAGATTTATTATTACATTACGAGTTGTTTACGTTTTCACAGGTTCAACGCAGTCCGCTGTGCATTGTGAACATTGGCGGCGTTTATATATTGATAACAAAAGAAATAAAAATCGGTCCCAAATGTGGGTGTCCAATATTTGTTATACATGTAGAATAGACTATTTCAGCGAGAAAAAGAAATAAAATAAAATTCGTCATTTCTCTAAATACCTACCAATATGAAATTTCTCAGCTTCAAGTAAAAACATCCCGGCATAGTATACTAATACAACAACACAGCGATCTACTTAGATTTTATAAAATGCTTTTTAAAATTTAAAAAATATTATAATCAAAACAATTACTTACTTTCAGATGATCTTGAATCACACACAAAAAGGATGAAATATTAAATCAGCTAACTAGGTAACTCCATTACGACAGCATTACCAAAGAATATACCAGTAGCACGTGGAAATACGACTACGAGAGTGTTTCGGTGAAATGGCATAAATGCGCATGCGCATCCACGCCGTTGCCAAACCAAGAATCTTAAATGACGCCGGAATGTAACTGTCTGAAAGTGTACCGAAAATGAGAGATTGTCACATTATTGATACATATCTGAAACGTTTTGTATGGGTTGTTTAGATTTCATTGTCCTAGGTGGTATAATGGTTAGCATACTCGAGCGCAAATCAGGAGATGCGGGTTCTGGTTTGGTTCCAGGACAATAAAATTTTTAAATTTCTGCGGTTACGTTACATGGAAGAACAGCTTGATTTATGTCCCTATTATTTAAGTCCTTTGATTTAACGAACAAGTATAAAAATTATCCAAAGACAGCTAAAATGAACTTCCATGTGATAGTAAAACCCCCAAATAGAGGGGAAAAGATTATATCATGTGCTGCGTCACATTTTATTACTTTTCCCATAGTTATCCTATGTGTAAGACAAAATCGTGAATCGTAACATAGCGTAAATTTATATATCCTAACTTTAAAAAAACACCTTTCTTATAAGACATTGTAGCTACATTTGGGTAATTAATACAGACAAGGGACGTGGATTAGGAACATCAATCACTTGTCTGTATTAATTATTCATTCGCCTCCTAGTTATTTTTTCATTGCTGCTTACCATCTTTGGTGAATCCCCAGCATTGTGCGGGGCTCCAAGAATCAACCTGCCAAGTGGCTTGGCAGTTAGTCGCATGTGAGTCTGGAGCAATTCGAGGCCGCTGTGGTGCAGTGGTAGCATGTCCGGCGCGTAATTGGAAGATATGGGTTCGATTCTCGGTGGCGGCCGATGAGAATTTTTCCGTGACTCACTTATAAACGTGGAAAGAGCGATGACTTCTGTTTGATGAAGCTACATTTGGTTTAACGCTGTGCAAATACCGCATTTTTTGGGGGGGTATAAGTCGAGAGTTTTTTCTCCAGAAATCCAGGCCTCGACTTATACACTATATGTGTACACTCAATAGACAAAACGTTGGAGACAACTATCTCATAGCGTGTTGCTCTTCCTCTAGCGTGAATAACATCCCGTACACACCGAGGTATCGACTCCATCAGATGCCACGCCGGTTGTAACATTGTCCATGACTCCGCTGAAGACATCGATCCACTATGTGGTTTGCGCAGCCACCGTTGCTAAGCGGCCAGTCTGTACGAGCAAAGAATTTTTCGGTACGAGCCCGGTAGTCGACGTTGACCCCAGTCATTAATGGCGTGTGGTCAGCTACCTCTTGCTCTCTGGGCGCTGGCACGCTCGTCGATGGTATAATCGCGGTACACCCTTGATACGGTTTCCCTCGAGAACCCTAGGGTTCTTATCACTTGGATGATCGAATGACCCATCTGCCTTGCATCGACAATGAGTCGACGATCAAAGTCGCTCGGATCACCAAGTTTACCCATGTTCATCGATTGCGATACACTGCTGGGAAGCCTCTCTATCAGCCTATGTTCCGGCACTCCGCGCAGAGGGAAACATGGGCCGCAGATCGTCTAGCTGTCAACGTTCGTGACTGTCACCTGAGGTTTGATCCCAGGCAGGTACGAACGCTCGAACTACTAAATATCCGCTGTGCGTCGGATGGACACGTTAAGCCGTCGAACCCCTGGTACTGGCTCCCCGGTAATAAATAAGGGCGTCTTCCTTCCCCTTTCTACATCGCTTCCGTGTAACTTTCCTATCGGGCACTCTAGCCCAAATCTCCTGGCTTCCTATTTCTAAGGGTTGTTTAAGACCTGGGATCAGACACTCCCTTCCTATAAAATCCTCTACATATGATCTGATCTGGTCAGAGTGGAACATACACAAACCTGCAACTGTCGATCTCGATCTCGTTTTCCTGCAAGACAATAAAAAAAAAACACAGAAAAAGAATGGAGGTAAAATTTCAATCTGAACTTAAAATTTCTAAAATAAGAACTTATAGCATATAAAAGCTTAGTATCTGTTCCCATTTATTCCTCTCTACGAACTGGTTGCCGCAGTCTGCATTTCGTGAACAACAGAAATGAAGATAAGGAAGCAGCATTCTTGCGTAATGATGGAGAGGTGATACTGTGAAAGGTTGCTTAACAGATAACGTCAAAAGAAAAACCTGAGATTTATTTTCCTCTTTCCTGTTCGAGTGAAGGATTTTGGCTCTTCGGTTTAGAAAGCGCCGGCAATTCCTTATTTTTTTTTTTTTTTTTTTTGAGATTAAATGCCTCTTTGGACATGGCACAGAGGTCACATCTTTAATTAAGGACATTAGTTTTCTTAGGTTGGTTTCGCAATGTTAAAAAAAAAAAAAATATTGCAAAAAAAAAATACAAAAAAAAATTACCATTTCCTTAAAAATAAGGATCTGTGGATTGTACGTGTGCGATTTAATTGAAATAATAAATTTTGTTCATGGTGAATATAAAAATCAATGAAATAAATAACTGATGTTAGAAAGTAATAAGAAATAACAATATTTAGGGAATCTGGAGGCGAATTCATCAAAGTTGCTGTTGTTGTTTTCGAGTATTCTTCGTTTGTACAGTTCATAGACGTTTTTTGAGTAAATATTAATAAATAAGCATTTTGAATCTTTTAATCTTTACAAATGAACTAGATATCTACTCGGGAAATGAAGCAGATAGAATGAAAATACCAACGTTTACCGCAATCAAAGGTTTATTTTACATCGACTGTAGTTTCGCAGAGCGTTAGGCTCAGCATCATCAGGACGAATGGTTCTGAATGATTGATGCTGAGCCAAACGCTCTGAGAAACTGTAGTCAATGTATAATAAACCTTTCATTGTGGTAAACGTTGGTATTTTCATTCTATCTCAATACCACAAGTTTTGTAGTCATAACTGTATATAAATGAAGAAAAAACAGAGAAAATTGCTTACTTAATGCCATAGATGAATTTGGAAATTTGTGGATGGAATCTAAATATTTGGATTACGCTTTTATACTTATATGCCTAAATCAGACATGCTATCAAAGTTTTGGAAGCCAGCTGTTTATTACAATCAGCATGTCAGCATCACAGTACGAATTGGTATATAGTTAAATTAAAATTTTTAGAGAATAGATGGGAAGGCATATCTTTGAAATTTATAAAATTGCAATTCAAATTTCAATCCCCTATCGCAAGACAAAACATTTAATGATTGTTTTACTATAGGTTCATTAACTGGAATAAAATACTATGTGGACATGAATATGGGTTTCTATCCTACTAATTTAATTTTCATATTTTGATTTGGAAAAGCTCAACTAGTTTTGAACAACCAACAGACAATATTCTGTTACTCGCCGAATTATTTTCTTATATTAGTTTTATATTACAGTTATGAAGGTTTTGATTCCTCAGTAATTTGGGGAACAATTATAATCATACATGCGAGGGAAATATAATTTATTTTTATTATGTTTACATTAAGAGAAAGAACAATAATTCTAAGAGAGGCAGTATTTGCTATTATCACCACCATTGGTGCACACACTTATTACGTGGATTAGGAATAGGTGATTACAAAACAGACTAGGAGACTAATGTTAGCAGGCATTTTAGATATTTATTTTCACACTTTGTTTCACACTTGCGTGAACTAAGTGAGACAAGCCAGAAAGCGTCTTACCCAAGGAGGTTAGAAGTAAGAGGAGCTGGCAACAACCCCTCTCCCTGTGCTTCTGGCGTGACGCCACTTTTTATCAGCTGACTACGCCAATGCGCCCAATCTAAGAATCTCCTGTATATCTCTATGGGGAAATCGCGATTTTGAACTGGTTTTTCGGACACTTACTCTACCCATACAGGCAGGGGAAAAAAATTGAGGCTCAAATATTCATTCCCATAATAACAAAATTTCCAGAGAAAACAGGAAAATATATGTTGGTATTTCTTTGAAAAATTGAACAAAATAATGATTTTTTAGCGGAAGTGCATAGTGCGCATGGTTACTTACTGTCCATGTGCAAGTAATCATGTTTAAAATATAACCAAAAGCCTAATGTTAAGAAATAAGAAGTCCGAAATATTCCTTCTTTCCATCCTTGGTTTGCATGCGCTAAGCAAAACTGCTTAAGCCACAGGAAGTGACGTCACGTTCCCAAACTCTCGCAGCGCAGACTCCCACCAGCTCAGAGAGAGGACAGAAACAGCTGATCTGTTTTGGCTTCACTCAAAACGGGTCCCTTCACCTCCTCTTCTTCTAACCTCCTTGGTCTTACCTTACTTCGTGCATAAATAATACAGACTGTAGAAACAATGAGAACACTTCATAGCAGCTACATGAAAGCATTGTGGATAACTTGTGAAGCAATGTTAACACCGCAATGAAGGCAAACTTAAAGGACAGCGCTGCTTCGGCGGCCAAGTGGTCTGAGGACTGCCCATTCGTCCGAGATGGGCTTAGGTTCGAGTCCCGAATGAGGCATGCGTGAAACGATTGTCTTACGCACTGGCCCTTTTCCTTTTTTGCAACCTGCTGCCTAAAATTAATGACAGGCGATTGCTTATAGTCACACGTTGCTTTCGGTGGTCATTAAACACCTAAATTAAATTTAAAAAAGCTATTTAAAGCAGGCAGAACTGAAACAGTATGCATGAATACGATAGCTTAAAGTTAAAAGATTTGTTTTCTGTTTCATATTTTGTGCTTGTGATTCTAATGTGATAAAAAACGCACGGCAAAAGAAGCGTTCTTCGCCTAAACTCTAACATTCAAGAGAGCATAAAGAACGATTTTTATTGAATTCATTTATAGTCAGAAGACCTTTTATCGGAGAAATTAATTCTACACGCGCGCGAGCGCGCGCGCGTGTGTGTGTGTGTGTGTGTGTGCGTGTGTGTGTTTGTGTGTGCGGTTTCATGATCTGTTAGGATTGTAAGCAACTATTTCGAAATGTAGCTGCTTTAAATACACTGGCGGAAATTGAAAAAGGAACACCAAGAAGGAGACGTCTGATACCAACGAAATTTATACAGCATAATAACGGAATACAGAGGATAACGTGATCAAAACATTATGGCAAAATACAGCTGTATTTGCTGGTAAACTGAAAAATAACATTTCCATGTAACATGGTTAGTACGAGGTTGAACTGCCATGAACTGTGTCACACTGTGCAATTCTGGCATGGAGTCTGTCGTACAGATGTTGGATGTAAGTTTGGGGTATTGAGTTCCAAGCATCCTCAACCTGGACGCATAAATCGGGGATGGTAGTGGCTGGCCGTGGAGACCGGATAAGTCGTTGTCCCATAAAACCCCACACGTGCTCAATGGGAGACAAATCCAGTGGCCATGGAAGTTGTCTCACACCCTGAAGTGCATGTTGCGTTGCACGTGCCGTGTGTGGTCGTGCGTTATCTTGCTGGAAAACACCACGATGGACCGACCTTACAAATGGCACAACAACGGGCTAAATGATGTTGTTGATGTAGGAGGTGCTGTTTAACTTACCCGGTACAAACACTAGAAGTGTACGGGAGTGATAGTTGATTGCTCTCCACACCAGGAGACCAGGTGTAGGCCCTGTGTATCGCTGGAGGATGCAAGAAGGGTGGAGACGCTCCCCTGTGCGTCTCCGAACACGCATACGGCCATCGGAGGCTCCCAAGAAAAATCTGCTTTCATCGATGAACACGACAGATCGCCATTGCGTCCTCCAGTGCATACGTTGGCGACACCACTGCAGCCGTTCCTGACGGTGGGCTGGAGTCAGAGGTACACATGCCAGAGGCACACGTGCACGTAGTCCTGCATCCAGTAGACGGTTGCTGATTGTTCGCATAGTCACCTCAGGTGCAACGGCAGCTCGGATTTGCGTCGCAGTGGATGTTCTGCTTGACAACGCTGCTCTTCTTATGCGTCGATCGGTCCGCTCATCAGTCGGTCTGTGACTCCCGGTTCCACGTCTTCTCGTGTGGGAATGTTCCTCGGACCATCTACGCCACCATCGTACCACCACCGATACTTTCCGTCCAATTCGCTCCTCAATACAACGATACGACCACCCGGCCTCGCGGAGTCCGACTGGACGACCTCGCTCAAAGTCCGATAACTGCTGAAATCGTACACGTCTTCCATGTCCAGGCATTGCAGCTTCTTCAGGGTCTTTGCACGTGTCCCTACGCCGACGACTGATTACATTCACTTCGCCGTACTCCTTAAATACCACCGACGGTAATTTGCATATTATACCGTGCTGTGGCGTAAGCACTCACCGGTTGGTCCCGAAATTAACACCACACCTACGCAAACTCGACCCCATTAACGTATGTAAAATTCATGATCGTCCGCCAATTCCTTCTTGGTGTTCTTTTTTCACTTTCCGGCAGTGTATATTTCCTACAAATTAGATTTTATCTCCGTGAACTTTTCAGTAAAAAAAAAAAAAAAAAATGTTCTTTCGAATGCTGTCGATCTCTCTTGTCAAATAAGCAGTGAAGTACTTCTATGATTTTGTCTATAATGTTGAACAGTATGAAGCTCACTGCGCGATATCCAAAAATTAGTTGCTCATTATAAACATCATTAACCGCTGTCAATTCATTGCTGGATGAAAGTCCCCAAAATCTTTTCCACAACTTTCTATCTTGCCTCAGTCACTTTCAGGTCACTCGGGAATGCTTTCGTCCACCCATCTCCCGCGGGGACTTCTTCTGTGTCTTTTTCTGGCCCTTGGATTCCAGTGTAGCATTCCAATTGTCCAAAGGTCAGTTGTTCTAGCAATGTGTTCAGCACATTGGCACTTGAGGATCTTTACTTTGACAATGATGCCATCATATCTTGTCATTTCCCTAATCCATGTATTCCTCTTCCTATCTTTCAGGGTTATCCCAAACACGCACCTCTCTCTGCCTCTTTGAGTTTTTCTAACCTCTAAATGTCATTTTTAAATTAAGGCCCACGTCTCTGCTCCATTAGCAAGAACTGGAAGAATGCATTGATCAAACACTTTTCTTTTTGGACATAATGGTAAATTGCCCTTGAAAATTGTACTGTTTATTCCAATGCTCTCCAAACAAGTTTATACGCCTATTTATTTTTTAAAAAGCTCTCCAACCAAGTATGCATACACTGAGAGAAGAGCAGTCATGGGATGCATGGTTCGTGGAAAACGCGATGCTCTCGTTCCTCTCGCTAGTGAGCGCAAGGCCCGATTTACACAGAATCGAGACCTAGGCACAGCGCAAGATGAGGCTCTCCACCCATCTACATTCTTGAAAGAATAAGTACATTTGTCGCCACTAAATATTATCAATAAATTTAGAAGTTGATTTAATAAATGGGACGCTGTAGGGGGAAAAATAAGAAATAATATCTACTTTTATTAAATCTTAATATTATTCGCAATTAAAAATATAGGCGGGTAAGTAAAACATTATTTAATAGTTTTCAGTATTGCCATTTTCGCATTTAAATAAGTAATAATTCAAATCTCCACAGTTGTTAAGCTATTCATCCCCTTTTAATTTTATTTTTAATTGATGAACATTATTTAGACTTGGCACAGATTGATTTTTTTTTGGGGGGGGGGGGGGGAATGACTTCCATGTTGCTAACTAATGATCTGGCTGTGTTCAATATTATTGTAGAGTAATTCTATTAACAGAGGAATGATACTTAGATTTGAGCAAACATGCATGACTGGATAATTCTCACACTCATAAAGCTCATTATTCAACTCATGAATTCACTTAATTTAGACTCAAGCCATTTTAAAATATGATTTTTTACAATATGAAATACTCAGAGTTTCTACAAAGTGTCTTACCAATGCAAAACTTCTCTGCAGAGACATATAGTATGTATAGGAATATAGCACATATTGCATCTGTAAGTTTCAGATGAAAAGCACTGCAATTTTCCTGCCTTGTCCATTACTCACATTTGAAATTAACCTTTTCGATCCCAAAATATTATTTTTGAAATTGTTGCTTTTAATAAATGAAAACAACACTAAACACTTTTTATAACATTTTATTCCTCAAGTACAAAATGTTATTTGTAAACAACATTGGGATACAAAAGTTCAAATTTTCTTTTAAATTGACTTCCTTTTCCTCATTTTGTTTCTTTTATGAACATGAAACCATTTGGTCGTTGTTTTCAAAAGGAAATTCTGTTTTGATCTCCCATCTCTGAATATAGGAAAATGTTCAACAGAATTTTTTTCACTTCACATAGAAATCGACAAAACAGTTTCTTTTTTTTTTTTTTTTTTTTTTTGTGAAACACAAAATCCTATTACATTTTTGGCACACAACATAGGAAAATCCTGTCTTGAGGTTTTTACAATGTTGTTTTGAATAGTTGTCCAACAGCAACAACGGGTTTAACAAGAATTTGTTGTGTTAGAAGGACTACGAAAATTTAAAGAATATACACTATATTGACAAAAGTCACCGGACACCTAGAAGAGAAAAACAACATAGCATTTACTGACATACATTAGTACGGTGTCGGTCCACCTTTGGCTTTAATGCATGCACTGACCCTTTGAGACATGCTTTCGACAAGATTTTGGAACACAACAGTAGGTATATGCCCTTGCATTCAGTACATAATGCTGTCGCTAACTGCTGCTTAGTAGTAGGTTTTGGTTCCAAACTTCTTATCCGGCTCTTTAATTCATCCCGTAAATGCTCTATGGGATTAAGATCATGTCTCTGTGCTGGTCAGTCCACACACGATACGGAATTATCGTCAAACCCAGCCGTAACAGTCCGTGTTTTATGGTTCGGTGCATTATCCTGCTGGTACCAAGAAGGCTCGGTTCCATAGTATTGCCACAGAGTTGGCAGGGCACAATTGTCCAGAATATCGAGGTAGACGTGCTGGTTAACAGGTTTGTCTACGATAACCAATGGGCCGGGACCATACTACGAAAAACACCCCCACACGAGTACATTACCAGCTCCAAACTTGACCGTAGGAGCAGCACACTGTGGTAAATAGCATTCTTCCGGCTGCCGCCATACCCACACACGGGCATCAGACTGATGGATTGTGTATCTGGATTCATGAGTCCCTAAAACCCGTTTCCATTGATCTACGGTCCATGATAAACATTCTTAACACTATGCTAAACGACGAGTAGCATTCCGAGTAGAGATGAAAGGCTTATGAGCAGCCGCATGACCACGGTAACCCATGGAATGAAGTTCTCTGCGAATGGTAAGTGTACATACCGAGGTTCCAGCATTTTTACTCACCTGTACACTGAGGTCTTGTGCAGTACTCCGTCGATTAGCTGTAACGACTCTCCTGAGGCTTCGACATCCTCTATGATTTTTTTAGTCTACGTTTTGCTGTTTCAGGCACGCCATGTGTCTTTCACTTATTCAGTACATCCAAAACTGTTGACTTGGGTATGTTTAAACGCCTCTGGATTTCTCTTGGGGACAACCCACTAATATAACACCCAACAATCTTTCCTTTCCCAAAGCCAGTTCTCTCCCGCCGCGACATTTTCACTCAACCTCGCAGTGCGATATGATCGCAGTCAGCTGCAGGCTTGTTTTTGTACCGTTTGCAGCTGTACCACGCATCTTAACAATCCAACGGATCCGTTCATTTGCTTTTGAAGGGGTGTCTGGTGACTTTTGTCAATATAGTGTATGTTGTTTCTGAATAACAATGGTCTGGAAAAAGTTAATTGGACTCCATATTAATCAGTTTTTACAAGTTCCCTAAGTTTTGATTTCTCAAAGCAATCAATATTTTTGTGGTTTTGAGGAACTAAAGTAAGTTGTGTGATAGTTTGTGTGTGTGTATACATATACGCACGCACACACATTATGTAAAAAAATGAGCAATCATCAGAGTTGTGAGGTGGTAGTGAAAGAGCCTAGTAGAAACACCAGTGTTAATCTTCATTTCAGGAAAATAATTTTTTTTTATTCATAATAATTAATTAATAAAAAAAGCATATTTGTCGCATTGCTAATCTGGCGCTCTCTAAAATACGGGGGCCCTAGGCTGTGCCTTGCGAGCTTAGGCGTAAATGAGGCCCTGAGTGGGCGAACCCAGCGCTTGGCAGGTATATATTGGGGGTATGCAAAAATTTCCGCCGCCCCCACTAGAGAGCGCTGTAGGGGTCTAACAGGCAGACAACCCGTGCTGTCAGTTCGTACATGAAGCCAAGCATGGCGCTCGATAAAGTTCATTTGCTGTACTGTTTGTTATTCAAGTTTAATTTACAGAAAAGTGCGAGTGAAGCATACAGTTCAATATGTCAGTCGTATGTCGAAACGGTTATGGGCGAGCGGACGCGTCGGGAATGGTTTGCCAAGTTTAAGAAAGGTGATCTGAGATTGGAAGACGAGCCACGTGCAGGTAGCAAGGAGGTGGAAATAAGGGGAGTCGCCCTGCTCACAGATTTCTGAAGCCAATTTGTTGTGATATCCCTCCGCGTTCTTGGCTACCTACAGAGCACTGGTTACCCTTTTGATCATGTCTGTCGTAGAAAAGCATTGAAAATTTGTGATTTTTAGAAGCTTATAGTTTTTGTTAAATTGGCTTGCTAGCGTAATGTTTTTTTTTTTTTTTTTGTGTTTGACAGCATACTTCACCGTGTTCATATTTAGTTTCAACTGGATCCTACGTGGCACATAGCTGTGCAAATTAATTTAAAAAGAAAATATCGGATATCATTCTACCGGTTGTTTGTATCACTTTATTTTACGTTTAGTAGGTACAAATTCTTAAGTTCTCTGGAGATCAATCGTTCATTGCAATTTACTGTGAAGGCTACTGCATATTCTTCCGTGTTTTTCTTGCTTTTAGCTTACTCTGCAGTGTTTTGAATTTGTAGCAAAGTTAACGAAGGCGTTGTGTTTACGTAGGTTGTACAGTTGTTTACAAAAATTGTAGCGAATTTTTCTGGAATAGTGCAGGTTATGTAATCGGATGTGTGCTCATAACTGAAACACATTTAAAAGAATTAGTTTAATATAACTATATTATTAAAATAATCGTCTTTGAGTTGTTAATAACTCACCTAGAATTATGACTGTTCATTTCCAAAAACATCGCAACATGAACAACAACGATAGGTACATTTACCAAAAGTTCATCTTTTTTCTTCCTGTTTTAGTGCTTGTTCGATATACTGGATTGCAGATTTTACCATAACTAATAAATAATACGCATTATAAACTAACAGACAAGGTGTTCTGGATAGTGTGCTACAATATCAGTTAAGTAATAGCACTGGAGCTCTTTTAATTAAAACTGAACTTCACAGTACAAATACAGATTCCCTGGATTAGCAGAGTACATTAAAATAATGACTTTTGCATGTCAGTCTCTGCACTCACAGTTTCTTCGAATTACTATGACAGTGAAAAACATCACTGTTAATATCTGATTCACAACAAAACTACTGTATGTGAAATATAAAAAGATAGTGATACTGAACACAGTAGAAGAGAAAAGTGAATGTTGAAACACAAAGGGTGCACATATATTTAAAAGATTAAAAAAAGAACGGAAGTAAGAGATAACTGAACAAAGAAACATTTTTAAAGTGACTAAATATGAGCATTTTACAGTGAAGTTTTACGCTGCTGCCCCCTCTGGAGCTATGACCTATGCTCTCGTAAACACATTTTTGCGAATTATGATTTTGAAAAAATGTTCCTCATAATACACGGAAATACATTAGAGTTATTATCACAGCAATCATACGCCTCTGAATTTCCTGTATTTACTGTTCATTCCAAAAATAGATTTGATTCTCTCGGGTCATCCTCATCTAGGTATTGCAAATTTTGGTTTTCTAAAAGTTCATGTTCTCTTACTCATTTTGCAGAGCAATGAAGATTTCAGGATCATCAGTTACTTTGATATTTCATAACGAAGCTATCAGTCAAATATATTTCGCTTCTGGTACCAAATGTTTCCTTCACCTGATTTAGTTGTTTTCTGTAATGCATGTATATATTCTGAGACTAAAATTTTTTTCATGCAATTTAACTCCCTCATGAATAGTCTGCTTTTTTTTATTAATTAGAGCATTAATGGTCTACAGCATATATGCTCTAATTTAATTTTCTCCTTTTGGTTCTCTGTTGTTACTTCTAGTACTTCCTGTTACTTTTTCTTACTTTACATCATATCTCCCAGGTGCTTACTTTTTTGGTAAAATCAGTGAGATGTAGGTAAAAGGTCATTCCTTGAGCTATGGGTGTGTCATTTGTATTTTGGCTATTGAGCTTGTGACCTGTCACTGTTTTATCAACAGATTGTAATTTCTTCATAGCTGGGGTATTTGTGGTAGCTGAAATATTCAAATATTTACTGTGGTTTATTTGCTCACAGTTCGTGTTCTAATTAACAGTGTAATTTGCCTGTACTGTTTTGCACATCAATGTAAATCTCTTGTACCCAATACTTTGATAGTTGTTACAGATTTCCTCTATTGTATATTTTATTTTATATTCCCTGGTATTCTTGCTGTGTATCCATGCCCCTCCCCCTCCTTAATTTTTTGTCTTCCCATTAGGACTGGAGGACTAAGCCTTTTAAGAGAGAAAACACTCATACCTACTGTGGCACACATTGTACGTGAAGGAAAGCATTTTGCTGTGGCTAATGAAGGTCACTGAAGATGAGATTTCACTATTTGAGAGAAGTGTTTGGTAATGGATTTATATATAAGTTTCCATTACAAATATTTGTTTCTAATGGTCTGATGCAGCAGTAAGCTAAGTTCTAGCTACAAATACTATAGGTAAACTTATAATAATATTTCTTTATGTTCTAACTATCTCATTCTCTTTTGTCTCGTGTAACTAGCAGTATACTGAACCTCATTAAGAAATGATAGTACTGATGTATTTTCCTTAGCTTAAAATGTACGTAATTAGGGTGAAACATAACTCATTGCTAGGCTTTTTGATGACAAAAATTGGGGAAAATCTTGAATTCAGCTGAAATAAAAATATAACAGCATGCAATGTATTTATAAATATATTAATTGCAATATATGACAATGTATAGCTACGATAAACAAATATTTTACTTGAGTGAAAACTTTATTACTTAACTAATCAGATGAAATAGGCTACCGTAAGTAGTTCTTGCTTAAAATCAGCATTATTTTCGGGTCAGATTTTTGTACTGGAGAAGTTACATGGATAACAATGAACTAAAGATGATTCAGTACCATAATCTGAAGACAAAAAAATTGCACTTCTATATTTCCCATACAATTCTGATTAGTTCTCCATTAATTTTTGTGGCCATAAAATGTAAGTTAAATGGGCAGTAGCATATGGTCTGCTGTTAGCAATGTTCTCTGTCATTAGAGCTAAAATTAATTACCTTGATGTGTTGATTAACCACACCTTATGTGATAAGATTTTCTTATTCTTGAATATATGTTGTGTTAGCAACAAACTGCAGGATTTATCCTCAATGAATTCTTTATTAATAGACAAATATAACCTTGCTCATAAATGGTATTCAAATATTTCAGAAACCAAATTAAATATCCTTATTATATAAGCAAGTCTGTTTCATTTACTACTTAAAAGCTATTAACTTATAACATTATGAATGTGTCTCTGTTAATAGTGATGGGTATGAGAAGTATAATATTTTAAATTCAGTTGGATTTATTTTTAAAGAGATATTACAGTAGAAATTATTTCTGCAGCTTTTGTAAATCTGTTTTAGCCGCCCCGGTGGCGCAGTGGTCTAAGCGATGTTCTTTGATCATTCGTCCGAAAGGGGTCCGAGTTCGAATCCCGTGCGGATTGGATGTTGTGCTTGTCCTACGGCACTGGCTGTCTCCGTTCCCTGGAACAAGTGACCCTAAATTAGGGACTGGCGACTGCTTATAGCCCATTGAGTTGCTCACGGTGGTCGATAAACATCCAATCAAAAAGCCTAAAAAAATCTGCTTTTACCAGGATATTTTATCAACTCTGATTTTATTCACTATCAGCAGAACTTGTAAATCCTATTGTATTTCCACAAAATAATAAACAGACCGTTGTGGAAGAGGCTTGGAGAGACCTTCGTCCAGCAGTAGATTGATTATGGTTGACAATGATGATGATGATGATTATCAAACTGCACCCTCTAAAAATATACCTCCCCCAAAAAAAGTTCCCTTCCTATTAAGGCTATTGCAGTTTTTAAATTATTTGCGCTCATACCTTTGAAGCCCACTACAGTTCTAAATAGTTACCATTAGGAATGTCCTACCTAATTAGATGAAAATAAAATCAGTCAAGTGCTTAAAGCAATTATAAAAAAATAAATGAAAGTACAGTAACATCACATTATGCGTCTGATTTGTTTTAAAATTTCTTTCAACAAGCTCGCAGATTCCCTATTTTTTCTATCAAGGCTTAGAAATAAGATATAGATATTTCATGAACTTTTTCTTTTTTAATAATAATGTTCAGTGAGAATATTCTTTCCCCCCCCCTCTTGTTTATTTGCTTAAGAACAATCGTAATTGCTCTTCAAGTAAAACATACATGGAATGTCGTTGCTTATTTTAATTTCCCTCCTGACAATAGGGCAGAAGTGTTACCTCCCTTTAAAGCCCATCTTTTTAAGCCTGACTATACAATAAGCCGTCACAGCTGCTTGGAAATTCACTCATAATATAAATTCTCTATAATTCGACCTTTACTATTTCTATGATAAACAATATTTTACGATTACCCGCTAAGACGGAGAAAGATTTTAAACGCTTTATAAACTTACGTTTAATCTAAAAAACATTTTTAATCGTCAGCTCATATTCTCAGTCGTTACGAAGACGCTTTTTTTAGATCTTTTTTCCTCCATGAAAATTTAAGTTTTTGTGCTAAAATTCCTTTCACGTAAGCCTAAGAGTTTATTAAACCTATTCCACTGCTTTTCCATTTCGTTTATAATTTAAGACAATGTAAAATCTCTAAAATATGAACAGGGACCCACTGATGCTTTATTACGAAAAATCGTCTACTTTTGCATCTTGAGGGTCCCCACGCCAAAGCTGGCGGTACTACTTTCACCGCGGAAGCGTATAAACCCGGTTTCGCTTTGCTAGTATGGGAAGAGTTGGAAAAAGCGACTCATCTTATTCCTGCTTCCATGGCAGGTAGACAGCAGGAACTTGCAGACGAAGAGCAGGAATCGCTGTTGCTAGAGGATGCCACACAATCGACCACGCAACTGGCGAAACGTTTGAAAGTGGCTCAATAGACGGTGGTATGGCGTCTACAGGCCTTGGAAAAGATCCAGTAGACTGGTAAGTGGTTTCCGCATACTTTAACGAAGCATAATACTGTTCAACGATTGGGGATCTGCATGTCGTTGCTCAAGAGGTTTCAAGGGAAGAATTTCTTGTGGAAGGTTGTCACCGGGAATGGGAAATGGGTCTTTTTCCACAATTTCGTACGCAAACGATCCTGGGTCGACCCAGGCCAGCCATTAACATCCACTGCAAAACACAATAACCACGGGGAAAAGGCGCTGTTGTATGTGTAGTGGGATGTGCATGGAGTACTGTACTTCGAACTGTTGAAACCAGGCGAAACAAACACTACAGAGCGATATAGCGATCAGTTGATGAAACTGAACTCCGCAATCGAACAAATACGCCTATGGATAGGTAAAGGACGCCGCTCAGTCATCGTGTTACACGATAATGCCAGACCACATGTCGGTGCCACCACGAAATCAACCCTTGAACAGTTACCCTGGGAGGTTTTACCGCACCCGGCTTACTCCCCGGCTTACTCCCCGGACATTGCACCCTCAGACTTTCATCTGTTTCACTCTATGCAGCATGCTCTAGCCCAACAGCGGTTCACCACAGTTTCAGAGGTGGAAAATTTCGTCACTGCGTTCTTCAGGTCAAAACCCGAGTCCTTCTATCACAAAGGCATTCATTTGTTGCCTGAAAAATGGCAAAAAGTCATTGATGCTAACGGCCAATATTTTGTTGAATAAACGTGTACTGGTTTCTTGATTGTTCTCTCTCCTTTCTCCTTAAAACAGCGGAAACTTTTGCATAATCCTAATAGGTAAGAGGATATCACTACTTTCACCTAGATGAAAATTTGATGTCAGTATAGATAAATATCGTGAGTTAACAGAGTTAGAAAGAGGGATGACAGTGGGTGCCCGACATATGGGTGGGCCACTTCATCACGGGGGTAGTACAGGAATTGCAGTATGCCCGTTCGACAGTATCAAGAGTGTATCGGGAATGATATATGGAATAATATGTGTCGTAGACAGCGCTGTGGGTGGAGAAAGGTGGTGTTTGAAAGTGGCAGAGCCGACGTCTGTCCCGCGTAGTTGCAACTAACCGGAGAGCGACGGTGACGCAAATCACCACCGACTTCAATGACGGAGGTGCAAGAAAGGTCTCCACGAAGACCATCAGGCGATCTTTAGCCGCTAAAGATTATGGGAGCCGCTTAGCTTGCAGAGACTCATTGCTAGCTCCACATCACCGGACTGTTCTCCTCAGCTGGGAGGAAGAATATCGGCCCTGGGCATTGCATGATTGGAGACGGATTTCCTGGTTCGATGAGTCCCGTTTCCAGTTATTTCGCGTGGACGGGAAACAGGGACGGATTGGTCCACCGGAGCATTTCCAGATGGACCACTCGAGAAAAGGCCCATTTCCTCGTAAACTTTTAGTTTGAATTTCTTATTAACGAAAGAATATTTATTTTACTTCTTCTTCTTCTTAGACTGTCGGCATCTACTGCACAGTATAGGCCTCCCTCAGTCTTTTCCAACTTCCTGGATCCTTAGCCTCAGTCCATCATTTAGCACCTCTAAATTTCTGAAGGTCATATCTCCATCTTGTTCTCTGGCACCCCCTTCGTCTCTTTCCATTTCTTGGTTGCTATTCTGTTATTAATCGTGTCCGTCTTTCAGTCTTCTAACATGCCCATCCCATTTCCACTTTGATTCTTTTATTATGTTTATAATATTTATTATTCCTGTTTTTTCTCTCATAATTTCATTTCTACCTCTGTCTCTCCTTGTTATTCGCAACATTCTCCTCTCTAACTTTCTTACCGATACTCTTATTTTTCCACGTTGCCGTTCTGTGATACTCCACGTTTCACTGCCATAAGTAAATACTGGGTTAATACATGCATTGAAGATTTTTCTTTTTAAACACAATGGAAGATAACCGGTTAAACAGTCTTTAAGTATCCAAAAGGCTCTATTACCTTGGATAATTCTTCTATTGGTTTCTCTTTCTTGTCTTTCTTTAAAACTGATTACTTGACCTAAATAAATGTATTCATCTACTTCTTTGATTTCTTTTCCTTCTATGAAAATCTTTTCTGTATCCTTTTCTCTATTGCATATATTTAGTTTTTGCTGTGTTTATTGTCAGACCTTTTTTAAGACTTTTCATCCATAAGTCCTTTATCATACACTATTAGTACAAAAATCTCAAGTGGTGTAAGTACCTTCCATTGATGTTTAATCCTTTTTTCATCCCAGTTTTCATTTCACTTGTTGGGTAATTTCACTATATTTATCTTACTACTTATGAATAATAACCCACCAAAAACACAAGTGCTGGAAACTGCTGCCCACCAGCGGGCAGTGATGGGTCACTACTGGCTGAAATCTGCCGCTCACTGCCCGGTAGCGGTCCGTTGTTGGCGGCGCCATCAGTTGGCAGCCATTGATGGCCCTGCAGCATCGCAGTAAATTGCGGGCCACCAAGCAAGTGTTACTAGTGGCCCGTAGCTAGCAACCTATGGAACTCCAATACCAGGTGAAAGCAACGGAACTGCGCATGCGCAGAAACAACACGCCCTGGGTCTCTCGTAGTACCAGTTAGTTGAAGACGACGCTATCGCCATCGTGTTATTTTAGTGGATGTTAAGAAAAAAAAAGCATAAGTAGAAAGAGAATTAATTTCCTAATGAAATGCCACGTCGACGAAGATATTCGATTAAGCCATGAAATACTAGATTACAGCCATAAAATACACCCACTCCATTCCAATGAATAACAAGAGATAATTTCTGTGTAATCTTTCGTTTTAACATTCACTAAACTGCTTGAAACAAAATTCCTGGAAAAACATTAAAAAAGCGTTATGCTGAAAAAAAAATAGAGGAAGAATTATACGGTTACAAAATGTATCACTTATTTGTAGAAAAAAAGCAACGCTATGTGAGTATAATGTACCCATCCATGGGTTGAATACACAAGACTGGAGGAATTCACTTCTAAAAATAACGAGAAGTAAAATAAAATATATTTCCTTTTTAAAACAAATGTATCTTCGGACAGCGGAAAGGAAAGGTACAACGTTAAAAATGTAACAGAATGTGACATGAACGGGTAAATATATTAGTTCAACAATCGCCTTTCAAGACGACAAGGACAGCCCAAAACTTTGAAAATCGCCTTTAAGTTGGTACAGTCGTTGAAAAACTGCAATTCCATTAAGGGGAAAAAAAAAAAAAAAAAGAAAAGTCGTACGTTGAAAAAATAAATTAATGAATTATATGAAACTGATATTTATGAAAAATACCTCACAATATTGTAAAATTAAATAGAGCACCATTCGTTACACATTCCCCTGGAAAGAGGATGGGCTTCAAGCCATACTCGTCCGTGCCAAATCAGTAAAGTTGGTAGAGAGCTGACCTCCCACGCCGACAACCCTGGTTCGTTTCCACTCAAATTCAAACGGGCGTTTTTTCAGGACCTGTTGAGAAAATTTCGCTGTAATGTAGAAGTTTCGTAAGGCGAAAAAAGAAGTAGTTGTAGTTTTGGGAAACTGCGGTTTTCCTTTCTAATAATTTTTTTTTATGGCTACTGCTGGAGAATTGGCGGACAAGATTCGGCAAGCCATAAGTTACGTCACATGATTGCCGGCTGCCACTGCCGGGAAACTAGCGGACCACATTAGACTAGCCGTCATTTATGGCACGTGCTTGCAGGGCCGCTGAAGGGCCACTTTTGACAGCTACTGCCTGTGATGGATAACTGATGGCCCCGTTGTGGCATATGACAACTGATGGAGATGCCAACTGTTGTCCAGCTGCTGGCCTGAACTTCTAGCCCTTCTGTTGGCCACCCGGACATTTTATTGACGCTTCGGCAGCGGCAACATATTGCTGGCAGTGCTGGCCCAGCAAGACTGTTTTTGCTGGGAACCAGTAACTGTATTTGTGCCTATATATATGACTTAAAAGTTATTTCCATAAGAAAAAAAGCGTTTCGTTCTGTCTATACTTTTAGGTGTTCGCTCTGAAAAGACATAACAAAATTCTCTGCAATTATAGGAGGTGTATTCGGACCAAGTATACCGTTTTAAATTAATTAAGCAAAAGCTAACTACAGCTTGACATAGGTCGTTGGACTTAAAGCCCAGAGTAATTAGTAGGTCCTACCATCCTTTTCTAACCTTAACAGTGACACTAGTACCCAGTGTGATGGTCCATCATCCCCTCATCCTTCTCCACATACAGACAAAGCGATCCGTGTCCCTGCAATATTTATCTTAAAAGCAACAACGATTTACCACAGAACTGGTTCATATGGGTCAAACTAATGGGTCTACTGAAGGAGAAGGTACCAATGCTATAAGTACAGGTACCAATAAATATTTATTTTTTAACTGATCACACAGCAGGTGATCAGTGACCAAATAAATCCAAAACTTAATTGCGTAGGAAAACTGTTTTGCGACATGTGCCGCATTTCAACTCTCAGAATAACCTTCATGATGATTAAGTCGGAACTAGGGACTTGAAGGGATTCCTGATTTAGTCAACACTAAATTTTTCAAAGGAAATAAAATATTTCTTGCACAGCACCCGGTTTTGAGCGTAGTTTGATGCTACATTCAATAATGAGCGGATTTAGAAATTATTTTCCCGTTAAATTGTTGTTAAAATTTGTTCATGACTTAGTTCGTTTTAAAATGCATGTTCCGACAGTTCCCTTTCATCTAGTGTATTTAAACGAAGCATGAGAGATGCTTTTGGTTGTCACAAATAAAAAGCTGATCGTTTTGTCGCAAACTGTCATTTCGATATACATTTTTTCTAACGTACGTGCAAGATTCGGTAATACTTTACAGACTTCATTTATCACTTTGACCGATATAAATCCAAAGTAGCTTAGGAAAGGAAGACGGTGCTTTTTCGACGTTGTTTCATCTGTCGGTTTTTACTATGGAAGGCAAAGAGATGCGCGCCTGATATTTAAAGCCAGAGGATTTTTTGTTCTTCATAATGACGTGCAGGAGAGCATGACACAAAGGAAAATTGAAAAATGCCGAAAGGAGAAATGAAAGCTGTTCTTCGCACAGAAAAAAAATTAAAATCTCTATAGTCTCTAGCACATTTATTTAAAGAGAGAAGAAGTGTTACACGCAAAAGGAAGTTAAAGCAGCCGAAGTTATTTTTTTGTTTTTATTATAAAAGAGAAACCATGCTTCACGGAAAACAAAGTTAAAAGTTGCCCAAATTGTTTCCATCTATTAAGTTTCCAAAGAAATGAAACAATTGCTTCACGCGAAAGCAATTTAATGGAAGCCAGTGATATTACTTCGTGTTTGTTATTTTTTTTAAAATGTGAAATACTTCATTCATCAGAAAATTGAAGAAGCCAATTACATGTCTCATCTCTTTTAAAGGGAAATTTCTTAGAAAATGAAGTTGAAAATTGCTAGTCGTATTTCTTGTACTTCTTTAAGATGAAGAGGAAGGTAGGCTTCGGAAATATAAATATGGCGGAAATGATTTAAAAAACAAGTGTTTCTCATCTGAACTTATGTATTCCTTGGGGAGGTTATTAAGAACTTACTGTAACTTTACTGCACCTCTCTGCCGCTTTACATCTGGATTTACTTGGCACTGGGATCCAGCGAGTGTCATCAAATTTTACATATGTTCCTCCCTTCTGCGTCAGGATGCTTTTGTCCCTCTTTTACTTAAAGCATGAGGAAGTAAACTTTTTTTGTCAATCAGAACCATATATATAAAAAAAGAAGTGTTTGGACTTCTTTCGTAACAAAAACAAAGTTTATGAATTTTCCAAACACGTTTGATCTGACACAAGTTCTTACCGTTCTGTCCAGGGAATGAAGAAACTTTTGTGCGTCTCTAGGGCGCATTTCGCTATTTGATTAAGTTCGATGGTTGGTAACTTGAACTTTACCAACCATCAGACTTAATCTTTCTCCTCCTGCACTTCGCAGCGAATCGCCCATGATAAATGCCTTTCGGCTACATCTGCCCGAACGTTCCGATGTGGATTCAGGATTCCTCTCCCGTGTGTTCGACACCAATGACCTGAAACTCAGGGCTGTCACACAACCCGCCAAACAGTACTCTTGTACATATACACTGGCGTGCAAAAATTAAGGACGAGACGGTTTTTCGAATGTGACGTCGTGCAGAAGTGCTCCACATCGACTCAAATCATACCATAAGATCCCCAAGATGTAAGAATATGGGACAAGTGAGCAAAACCGTCCAAACAAGGGTTCCAAAGGATACAAAGGCACTTTATTGAAAAGGTAGCTTCGAGCACAACTGGACAGAAGACACAAACGTTCATGTGACAGGCGGCTGCCAAGAAAAATCCAGTCTTTAGTAGGGGATATGATCACCCCTGACTGCGTTGCAAGATTTACAACATCTGTCCATGCTGAGGACGAGGTTGTCAAGGAGCTGTTGAGGCATCGCTGCCCATTCCTCTTGTAGCGCCAATCGCAGCTGCGGAATCGTTGCTGGCTGCTGGTGACGTGCTGCCAAGCGTCTCCTGAGAAGGTCCGACACGTGTTCGATTGGATTTATGTCCGGAGACCTTGCAGACTAATCCATGCGTTGAATATATTCACTCTCCAACAGCTCTGCGACAGCCACTGAACGATGAGGCGTAGCGTTGTCGTCCATGAAGAGGAACTCAGGACCCACAGCACCTCTAAACAGATGCACGTGCGGCAGGAGAACCTCGGTACAATAGCGGACACCAGTGACTGAACCTCCTTGGAAGATGTGGAGGTCAGTACGGCTACTAAGCATGATACCGCCCCAAACGAGAACTCCGCCACCTCCAAACCGGTCCCTTTCGATGATGTTAGAGGTGTGATTGCGTGTTCCCTGCTCTCTCCAGATGTGTATACGTCCAGAATCGCTCGTCAGACTGAATCGGCTCTCATCTGTAAAGAGAACTCGACCCCATTGCTGATGTGTCCAGTTCTTGTGTTCCTGTCACCAGAGAAACCGCTGTCTCCGATGAGCAGGCCTTAATGGCACACACCGTACTGGTCGTCGTGCAAATAGACCACCTTTGTGCAGGCTCCTGGCCACGGTAAAACGGGATACCGGACGTCCAGTTATCTGTTGCATGTGCCTTGCGATTTCTCCCGCTGTCTTCCGTCTGTCTCTTCTCGCCTGTAGTACAATATACCGGACGTCCACCGCCGTGGTTGCTCGTGGACGACTACTGCTAAACTCTCGGACATCTATTCCTGTCATTTGAAATGCTCTCCAAGCTCGTAAAGCGATGCTGTGAGCGATCCCGAGCTCCTCGGCCACACTAATCACACTTCGACTTTCTTCCAACTTCCCAATGACGCGACCTCAGGCAAAGTCATCCAGATGTCGTGTACTGGATTGCCTGTTGGCCATATCGCACGGTGGCAGCAACTGGATGTCGTTCAAACCGATGTGCACCGTGCAATAGCTTTCACCGAATTGCTGAGCGTACACCAACCGTGTGCTTTATACACTTCCAACAACCCCCTCCCCTACGTCATGCTGCATACATGCACATGCCCTACTGTGTGCCGGACCCTAGTCTATCTCCTGAGTGGTCTTTTGGTCCGTTCTGCCTGCTCGTTCCGCTGTTATGCTAATTTCCAGCGAAACCCCCAGCGAAACCATGGTCGGCTTGAAAAAAATAAATATTTGTGACAAACTACGTTGTATTATCTTAATATATATATATAATTGTCATAAGATGGTAGTCTTTGAGATAAAGTACTCTTGTACTTCTGCAAACCCTCGGAGCCTCTGATCTACTTTGATTAACCATGTTAAGCCTTTGATCTTTCTGCTGGGTTTTCTTTGGAGGATCTCCGCTAATCCCTTTTTCTCCACTCACCGACACAGAAAAACAAATATCGGCCGCCACATTAGTACAATATATTAGAAAATATCAGTTAGCTTATATCGCTATTATTATCTTGAACACCTGTTCGCGAAGATTGTTAATCCTTGTCTGTTCGGCGCCATCGCTCAGGAGACCATGTTTGGGCCACGTATGCTGCTGGCGATGGCGCAAACAAAGAAAGTTCACGTGTGATCATAAATATTATAACATATTTACAATATTTAGTCCTGAACGGTGTTGGAGAATCCTACAGCGACGATTGCAAAACAGGACGTACACCAATGAGCCAAAGTGTTATGACCACCTGCCTAAAATGATGTTGGTTCTCCACGTGCCTCCAAGACAGTTCTTACCTGGCGAAAGTCTTCCTGATGTTCCGCGAACCGCTCTTAAACAATACGGGCAGTGTGGCATGTCACATTATCCTTCTGAAAGAAGGCACTATTAAAGGGAATACCGTTGCTATGAAAGAATGTACCTGGTTTGCAATGATGTTTAGGTAGACGTCTTAGTAACCTGCACGTGAATGACTAAACCTAGAGTTTCCCTGCAGAACATTGCCCAAAGCATTACACTTCCTCCACTGGCTTAGTTTCGTCAAACAGTGCATCCTGGTGCCAACACTCCCCCAAGTAAACAACCCGCACGTTCTCGGCCGTCCACATAGGGCAACAGAAAACGAGATTCATCTCCCTAGGGGACCTTCTTTCAATTATTCAAGGTCCAGTTTTGATGCTCACGTGCCCATTGTAGTCGTTTTTGACTGTGAACCAAGGTTAGCGTGGGCATTTGGAGCGGACTGCGACCACGTAGCACAAATATCAGCCGGGTTCCATGTGTTGTGTGTTGTGACACATTACACCGTCACCACCATTCAAATTACAGGCAAGTTGCGCCACAGTGACCCTTCTGTTTTTTTTTTCGTACTATGCGGGATGGCCTTCGCTCACCTCTAGCATCGATGAGTCGTAGCCAGTTCGTGGTTTTCCCTCCTCGGACCACTTTTTAAAGTACTAACCACCGCTGACAGTAAGCACCCCACATGCTTTCCCTTCTCGGAAAAGCTCTGATTCAGTCGTCATCATTGTCAAGCATTATCAAACCAATGCTGGATGAAGGTCTCCTCAAGCTTCTTCCACAACTGTCTGCCTTGAGCCAGTCTCCTCCATGTCACTCCGGCATGCTTTCGAATTTCACCCACCCATCTCAATCGTAGTATTCTTCTGGGCCTTTTTCTGTCCCTTGGTATCCAGTTCAATACTTCAGTTTCCCATCGTTGGTCTGTTCTTATGAACATAAAAATCTCCATCATATCGTTGCAACACGGTATTCATCTGTCCACATAAATTTACAAGTTCTTCATCTCTTCGCTAATGCACTACCCTATTCATATCACATTCGACGCAGAATTATTATTTTCATGAGACTCACTGTCAGTGCTGCTAAACGTGCACAATCTGTTCGGTGAAATAATGCGCAGTTCAGTAAGAAAATTTTGAGCATGGAAACTAAGAATATTGGGGGAGAGGGATTGAATAGAACTTCATTTTTTTCAGTACCTCGTACTCACCCCATCCCCCTCTTTCGTGATGAAAATAAAATAAAGCTGCAGAATTTTAAAAGTGGTGATTGCCACTTTTGATGCAGAGTAATTTCGTTTTGAATTTAAAATAATTTAATTTATTAATCTGATTTCACTTGCAGCCAAAAAAATTCCGAAGTCTTTTTTTTTTTTTTTTTTGATTGGGGGGTTTAATGACCACCATGAGCAACTCAATGGAATATAAGCAGTCGCCCGTTCCTAATTTAGAGTCACTGGTCCCAAGGAAGGGAGAGAGCCAGTGCCGTAAAACAAACACAGTATCCATGCCTTACCGGGATTCGAACCCGGACCCTTCACGGGGAATGGTCATAAGCCAGCGCTGAGTCCACTGCGCCACCGGGGGCGGTCCCGAAATACTCAGTTTCAGTATTAATTTAAGCGCAGCACCAATACAATGTAAATGTTGATCTTTCCCTCTTCTTCGGTGGGTTTTTGATCTTTCCCTCTTCTTCGGTGGGTTTTTGAGAACATTGAGATAGCAGCCGATTGCTTTGCTGCTGCGAGGAGTACCATTCTGTACTGCAGTTATAGCGTAATATCTTTTTGACGGGAGAGGGATTCAAACCCACCTCTCCTTGCTTCGAAACAAGTATATTCTCCTGACTGAACTGTACCGACTTTGCTTATCGTTGCAACTTGCAGGCTTCTTTTGCGATTGCCTCACCTCAGTGGTACGTTACACATTGTCCTCGCCTTCCTTCTGCTTAAGAAGATTTTTATTTGTGGCCTCTTCTAGGACGAGCAACAAGTTCCGTTTGCGGAATATTTAACCCTTTAACGACCATGACTCCGAAATCTAGTATCTCTCTAAGTACCATAACACCCAAAACTATCTGTTGTTTCACTTCTTTGTTTAGCAACGGCAATGATGACTGACGATGACTCCTACTGATCTCTCATAGGTCGAGCAAATTTAAAGAACAGATAAGGGTAAGAAATCTGACTCACTCTAGACAGGCGTATCGGACAGCTATGGTCGTTTGTATGTACGGGCGTTTTGGGCGTTATGGTCGTTAAAGGGTTAAGCGAGATATAGAGTGAATAGTGAAGCCTATGTGTTTTCTGCGTGCTGACTGAATGGTCTGGTTTATTGGTATGACGATGCTACGGAGTGGGCTTTCGGAGACAGAGCTTTGCTGATGTGAGGAGTACTGACCCGTGCTAAAGTGGGTTCGCTTTCAAGGGACCGAGTGAATAGTGGATCACTATAATTAGCACAGGAATCAGATATCTCTGAATTTCCCGTATTTTATGTTCCTCACGTAAGATCAGTCACATCAGAAAACTTGAAAATTCATCACCCCGGAAAGGAAATCGAACAAGCATCTCCCGATTTCCGTTCAAACATGCTATCCGTTACACCAACCAGGACGACTAAGCTGACCAGAAGTCTCGAATTCTTGAGGACAGTCATTGAATTTAGTTTACTGTCACAAAAAACGTCCGATGTCTTTGGGGACGCAAATTGTTCCCAAATTTTGACGTTTGTCCTCAAATGTCCTCGAATCTAAACTTCCTCATTAGCTCGTTAGATTTCTATTGAAAAATGTTCTTAAAACTAGTTTTTGTTGTACTAATTTTCCAACATGCTTCTTGTGAAAACAAATTTTTATTGGTTTTTTTTTTCTTTCAATGTGTTTAACGACCACCGCGAGCCACTCTAAAGACTATAAGCAGTCGTCTGTCCATAATTTGGGGACTTTCGTTCTAACGAAGGGAGAGAACAAGTGCTGTAAGATAAACACACCACCTATTCCTCATTCGGGACTCGAACCCGTACCAGCTTGTACGAATGGTCAGTGGCCAGCGGTAGGACGCTGCACAACTGGTGCAGTCAAATTTCGACTGTACTTGTTCTGAGTTCCTCCAAAAACTTTGGCAAAATGAAAAATTCACCATGCAATTCGTTCATTAGTGTGCAGCTTGATTTCAGTTCAGCACATGTAGCCTACCTAATTTAAAGCAGTCCACTTTTGCTAATATGTTCTCGCCAGCACAGCTCTGTTTAGTCAGTACAAATTATCAACATTTTACAAGATATATCCTTTTAAAACATAAATTCTCTTGAGTAACATTGCACTTATAGAAACAATAGTTTTGTTACGAAAAGATTTGCGTATTTATTTTGAGCATGTATGTGTCCCCAAATGATCTGCTGATTTGCGGAAACTACGCCATTTTCTTCTCAAATCAGTGTTCCAATATCTGGTTATCTTAAGGGCGACAAAATCCCAAGTACCTAAGTGTTGAGAGCATCGGAATATTCTCTGACCGCTAGCAAATCGAAGCGAATTCTGCTTCCTGCAGTGGCGTATTTTCCACGTATTGTGAGACAAGGTGACACTATTTCTCCCAAGCTCTTTAATGCCTCATTGGAAAATGTCTTTCAATCACAGAACTGGGAAAACAAAGGGATAAAGATTAATGGAGATTGTCTAACTCATCTTCGTTTTGCTGATGACGTAGTAATTTTTGCAACTACCCCATCAGAGCTGCAAAGTATGATACAGAAACTTGCTGACAAGAGTAAAGAAGTGGGATTAAAAATGAACTTTCAGAAGACAAAAGTGATGTTCCATGCCTTTACAAGAAATGAAGATTTACCGATTGATGGGGAAAAGCTGGACATAACCAATACCTACATTTAGCAGATATCAAGTGAGGGTGACATTGATGAAGAAATTAATCGGCGTATAAAACTTGCCTGGAGAGCTTTCGGAAGAAACAGCTAAATTTTCAAGAGCAACATGTCATTATGTCCTAAGAGAAAAGTGTTTGATCAATGCATCCTTCCAGTGCATACGTATGGTGCAGAAACGTGGACCTTAACTAAAAGAGACATACAAAGGCTGCAGACAACTCAAAGCAGCATGAAGAGGTGCATGCTTGGTGGTGTAACCAGGAGAGATAAGAAGAGGAACTCGTGGTCAGAAAAATGACAAGAGTGGAAGACTTCATGTTCAAAGTTAAATCCCTGAAATGGCAATGGGCTGGACATACTGCCAGAAGGACAGACCATCGATGGACAGCCGAAATTTTAGATTGGATTCTAAGGGACAGGAAAAGACCCAGAAGAAGACCACATGTGAGATGGGTGGATGAAATTCGAAAGTATGTGGGAGTAACATGGAGGAGACTGGCACAAGACAGACCATTGTGGAAGAGGCTTGGAGAGACCTTCGTCCAGCAGTGGAATGATAATGGTTGACAATGATGATGATGATGATGATGATGATGATGATGATGATGAGAAGAATATTCCTTCCACACGATATGAATAGTGATTCCTATGTGTTCGCTGCGTACTTGCTGGGTGGTCTGGTTTTTTGGTATGGCGAGGCCACGGTGTGCCAGGCTTTCGGAGACATAGCTTTGCTGGGGTGAGGAGCATTGAGCAGTTCTACAGTGGTTTCAAGGGACAGAGTGAATATTAGATTCTATGTGTTTTCTTCGTGGTGGCTGGGTGGTCTGGTTTATTGAGATGGCTGAAGCACGGAGTGTCAGGCTTTCAGAGACACAGCTTTGCTGAGGTGAGGAGGATTGAGCAGTTCTGCAGTGGAGTTAAGGGCAATTAAAAGCAATATAGAGAGCAGTGAGACACACAGAAAACTAGCCCTGTAACACCAAATGCAGGGTACGAGATACAAAATCTCTGAGCGTCTAATTGATCGCCACGTCCGCCAGGCGCATACAGCGTTGCCAACTCTTTAAAGAAACTATGGCTAAAAGCAGTGGCGGCTCGTGGCAACTGAAATAGGTGGGGCCAAAGTCAAACAATGAAATAAAAAAAACTGTCATTATTAGGCCAACTATTCAGACCCCACTCCCACCCCCCAGATTCCTTACTCTGCCTCTGTTTACCCCCTTGACTCACAATAATGCCGAAATAAGGTAGGAATGTGTCAACTATTGTATTGCACACGAAAAACATTTCCTCAGAATAGAAATCATAACTATTAACAGCAAAATGTTAAAACTCCTTAAATAAAATTTTTACCTTAAAACATATGAGCATTAATTTCTGTTAGTTGTGCTTTGTGTTTCTTCAGATTTCTCAATTGAGGAATAATCACAGGATAAAAAAATGTAGTGAAAAAATAATAACTCCAAATATATGCAGGGAGGGAACGTTTAATGAATTTCGCCCCATATAGAATGAATACCATACTACCATTTGCATTATTTGAAAGGTTTAACCTTTTTTTAAAGAACTTGTTGTGAAACCTAAAAACATATATGTACTCATGTGCAAATTATACTTACATATTTTCTCATTTATTTATTTATTTTTAACATAGAAAATCACCTTAGTTAAAACTGAAATTAGTTCTGCAAAGCGTTTGTAAACTTCATACTCTTGGAAACTCAAATTCTTGGGCTGATAAGCACAGAGTTTTTTTAAGTGAAGCTTTTTTGCTTTTTTTTTTTTTTTTTTTTTTTCGATTGGAGGTTTAACGACCACCGTGAGCAACTCAATGGGCTATAAGCAGTCGCCCGTCCCTAATTTAGGGTCACTGGTTCCAGGGAAGGGAGAGAGCCAGTGCCATAAGTCAAACACAACACCCATGCCTCACCGGGATCCGAACCCGGACCCCTTTCGGACGAATGATCAGAGGCCATCGCCTTAGACCACTGCACCACCGGGGCGGCATGAAGCTTTTCGACTCAAATTCTTAGGCTGGTGAGCACTGTGTATTTTTAAGTGAAGCTCAAACTAAACATTCTTGGGGTGATAAGCACTGAGTTTTTTTAAGTGAAGCTTTTCTTCCAGATTTAAAGCAAAGAACGGAGATTTTAACAAAATATCCACTCCATTCATTGCACTCGACAAGCAAAAAAATCACGACACGAAGGAACAACACATCACCGAGAGAGGCACACACAGAAAAAACAACTAACTGAACTTTGCTATGACATTTAAAACCCTCCCGCCACCTTTGAGCTTGGTCGGGGTAAGATTCTCTGTCAACCCACTGCGTTAAGGAAATGGATACACTCCCGGCCAATCAAATTAGCGCTGGGCCAGGTAGACCTGGCCCCACAGCTTTTTCGCACACGCGGTTAAGACAGTGTTGTATATAGGTCTTCATACTGAATGAGACGGGGAGGAAATCGTCACCTCTTCGCTTGCGTAGTGATGTTACTGAGGCCTGTTGGAGCTGGCCCCAATAACCCCACACTCTGAACGTGATCTCTTTCCTCAGGGAATGGTTTTTCGTTTTTGAAGGAAACTTTTCCCTTAGGTAATGGTTTTTGAAGGGAAAGGTTTATCACCATGTAGTTAAGAGAAACAATAAGAATCAGGGCAAAAAGAAAAACAATTTTTTTTCTAGAAATAGAAATTTTTAGGTGGGGCCCGGCCCCTCTGGCCCCTAATGACGAACCACCCCTGGCTAAAAGGTAAAAATATGTATGAACCACATTGCACACCCGACGATCCGCAGGCCGTGTCATTAAGCAAGAGACGGCTCTCTACGCGTTTTTTGGTAGATATAATGGTCAAATGTAAATTTTTCATTGACTTTTTTGTCCTCTTTATTTATTTTTTGATGACTGATCAATGTTTTAAAATAATAATACTTATATTCCGAATTCAGGTTTAGAACTCTATTTTTTAACATAAACAGGAAACTTATTTTGTAAGTTATGGGGGGGGCTTCAGATATGATGGTGCGGTTCCTTCCCCTTGAAATGATCTGGCGAATAGCCTCTGCCTTTAACCGGGAACTACAGAAATTTACATAAGGAAACAGAAGCTCAAAAGGAAGGATAAAGAGAGGTGTTCGTCACAGAATGTCAAACGACATATTTAAAATTCACCAAAGCGGGTTGCTGTGGCAGAAATTTTAAAGCGATTTTTATTAATAAGTAGAGATGAAAATTGGTTAAACAAATGGTAAAGAGCTTTTCTAATGTCTTTTCCAACAAATATTTTTTTAATTTTCAGATGATGTATTGATCACACATAAAAGATAAAACCGCTTGTGCGTAACACAGTAATGGATTTCGTTTTCATACTTTGCAGTATGGAATTTCTCACTCATATGTTGTGGTTTAGTAAATAAGTGAGGTGTAAAGAAGAATATGCTACTGATACATTTTTATCTACATACATAGTTCGTTAGTGCAAAAAGTAAGCTACCGATCAGTGCCTTATCTCCTTCAGGCAACTGGAAAGAAATTTTGTTGTGGCGTTCCAGTTCAATAATTATTCCACACTACTGAACAGCAAAGTTTCTGAGGCTTTGAAAAATACATGCTCTTGGCACACCTTTCTTTAAGCCTCGTTCTCTCTTTCTTTTCTTTCATAAACATGCTTTAAAGTTCTTTGTCGTACACTACATTGTACTGATATAACTCAATGATATTTAGTTCCAATTTTTAAGAGTTATTGTAACACATTTGCTGACGTGAGAAGAACATCAGCTGCTATAAATGACTTACAGCGCTCTACAAAAATAAGTAAATGAATAAATGAGAACTAAATTTACCAGTTTGTGTAATCCTCCGTAATCTCTCTATTCTAAAAAAAGTAACTGCCGCTGTTTTAGAAATTTCGCGACACTCTTGCTTTCCTAGCTTGCAACGCAAAACGTATTGAACACATAAATACGAAATTTACATCGTTTGTACAGAATTGTTTGGAGAACACGCTGAAATAAATCGTTTCTCGATTCTAGCGAAACTTCTAGAGCTATTGTATTTCAAAGTTAAGGTCAGCAAAAAAAGTGCTATCACGTCGCGTTCCGGACACACTAACAGCAACAGAACCACGAAACTTTGTAGGCATGTAGTGCCGTTACCGAAATTTTGCACCTCGTCGCCCTTTTTTAGCACGTCTTTTGTAAAAAAAGATCGTGCTTATGTTATCGGTTTGTCCGTCCGTCCGCCTGTACCCACGGTATCTCTGCAACTATTAGTCCGATTTGAAAAATTATTTTTGCATTCGGAAGCTTGAAATATGCGAATGATGATTCTTTATTTCGTTTTTTTTTTTACGGTGTACAATTTCACCGCTAGAGGGCGAAATGCAGATGATGTCGAATTCAAAATTACGTTTTATTCCACATATTTGCTTCTAAACATCCGATTAAAAAAATATTTTATCTTTCGATTTCATTTATGCCAAAGAGTATTTTAGATATAGTTTCTTTTTCAAATTCCGTATAGATTTTCCGCTAGGGAGCGTAAAAGTAAATTACACTTTTCCCGATAACTCTTCTTCTAAGACTCCGATTTGAAAAAAAAAAAATTCAGCGGATACACCTCCTGATGGAAAATCTTTTACATATAATTTCGAATATTTGGTAAAGAATATTTTGGCCACCAGGAGGCGTAAATGTTAATTTTTGTTTCTGATGTATTTGCCATAAAATCTGAGCTTCTAAAATATCGATTGAAAAAAATTCTTTCGTGGACTGATGCCACTTACATCGATAAACCTTTTCGGAATATTTTCTTCCTAAAATATTTAACAGTTTCTCCGCCAGGGGGCGTAGATGTATATCTTATTTTTGTCAATATCTCTACTTCTAAGAGTCCGATTTGAAAAATTCCTTCTTTGTTGGATGGTGTTTTTCGTGTGACATGTTTTTCATATAATTTTAAAGTTTTCAAGTAATTCATAGACTTTTCGCTAGGGGAGTAAAGGTAAATTGCGTTTCTCCCATATATCTGCTTCTAAATCTCCGATTTGAAAAATTCTTTCTGCACCGGATACAGCTCCTGATGGGAAATCGTACATAATTTTTAATTTTTGTAAAAAAATGATGTGGCCACCAGGGGGCGTAAATTTTTATTCCGCTCCTGATGTATTTGTAGCAAAATATGAGCTTCTAAATTCTCGATTGAAAAAAACGTCGTTTGTAGACCGATACTACTCATGTCCACAAACCTTTTAGAAACATTTTCTTCTTAAAAGAATGCTTGGTTCCTACGCCAGGGGCGTAGATGTATATCTTATTTTTGTCAATATCTCTACTTCTAGAAGTCCTATTTGAGAAATTCCTTCTTTGTTGGATAGTGTTCCCGATGCGAAATGTTTTTCCTATAAATTCAAAATTTTCAAGTAAATCATAGACTTTCCGCTAAGGCGCACAAAGGTAAATTGTGTTTTCTACTCCTAAAACTCCGTTTTGAAAATTTCTTGCTGTATCGCATACAAGACCTGATGGAAAATATTTTTCACATAATTTCTAATGTTTGGTAAAGAATGGTTTGGCCACCAGGGGTCATAAGTGTTAATTTCTGCTTCTGATGTATTTGTAGCAAAATCTGGGCTCCTGAAAACTCGACAAATTTTCTTTTTCTTGGACCGATACCGTAGCTCATATGGATAAACCTTTTGAGAATACTTTCTTCCTAAAATAATGCATGGTTTTCCCACCAGGGGACGTAAAGCCACATCTTATTTCTGTCGATAACTCTATTTCTACGAGTTCGTAAGCTCAAGATTACATTTACAGCAATATCTGAGGGATTAAAAACCCGAATGAAAAACTTCTTTCTTCCGTCAGATACTATTGTTTTCCATACCGGCTCCATTGACTTTGAATAGCTTTGATAAATTTAATTTGCGTCAGAACGGATTCAAAAGACGTGCTTATTACACCCGAAAATTCGGTGTCGTCTTTCTTGTTTGAATTTCGATTTAGTTTACGAGAAATTAAATTTCTAAATTTCACAATATTCTCTATTTCGTGATGGGATTCATTTAAAAAAACGAATATATGGCAAACTATAGATTATAACGCATTGCAATTTTTACAACATAAACTTACAACTATCGTTTTTTCTTTTTTTACAAAAAAACAAATTAAGAAAAAGTAATTTTCTGATTTTCAAGCATGTTTTAAAGACGCAAAGGAAAGAAGCGAACGGCTTGCCTGTCTTCACGATAACCACAGAGGAACGTTCTGGTCATGTGACCTGCTGCCATGGTGTCGCAGAGAATTTGTTATGCATATGTTTTGTTGGTAAAGCTATCTCAGTTGTTTAAGGTGGACGTCAAGTAATTTTGCTTCCTATTCTTCCAATGGAAGAAAACTTCTGTACACATTTTCTTCACAATTAATGCGTTCCCTAGGATGAAAATTTGAACATCGATTAAAATAGCTTCATTTTATAACTTGAAATACCTAATATTTTCTAAAACATAGCCATAATTATGCAATCCACCATTTGTTTGTCTACTGACGTCATCAAAGTACAGGTCGCGCCATCTTTTTTCTGGACAATTAATGCGTTCCCAATGATGAAAATTTGAACATCGATTAAAATAGCTTCATTTTATAACTTGGAATACTTAATATTTTCTAAAAGATAACCATATTTATGTACAAATGTTGAAGATGACAACCCGATTTTTGGCGTAAATGTGACAAGGATGGTAAGTCAGATAATATCCGAAAACTTGAAAATTTTCACCATCCTGGAGCGGAACTCAAATCCGTGTCTCCCAGAAAGCTCCCGGGTATGCTAACCACTACACCACCCAGAACGACCAAGTTCCAAGTTTGCGATCAATTTGAATATAACCATCACAGGATTCGCTAGTCGAAGAAACCGGCATTCATGTTTAGCGAATCTGGAGGTTAAGAATCTTATCCCGTGTCTGCCCGGAGAAGCAGATAAATCATGAAAGAAATACGGGAAAACGCCATATAATACAAATTTTGAAGATGACAATCCGATTTTTGGCGTAAATGTGACAACGATGGTAAGTCAGATAATAACCGAAAACTTGAAGTGAAAGATTTCTTCTCAAAACTATATGAAAGGGATGATACATGCTCTCCAGACATTACGAAAGGTACCAGTACCAGAGTTCTTCCAGTCCTCACAGCAGAAGTTGCACATGCAATCAACAACATGAAGCGGGGAAAAGCTCCAGGAGAAGATGGAATTACCGTAGACATCATACGAGGAGCAAGGGGAGAAATTGAAACAGTACTCGCCCAAATTTTCTCTCGGTGCCTTAATGAACGGAAGATTCCTGAGGATTGGAACAATGCTACAATGATCCTTTTACATAAAAAAGGTGACACTGAGGGTCTCAGGAAATACAGACCTTGCCGCCCCGGTGGCGCAGTGGTCTAAGCGATGGCCTCTGATCATTCGTCTGAACGGGGTCCGGGTTCGAATCCCGGTGAAGCATGGATGTTGTGTTTGTCTTACGGCACTGGTTCTCTCCCTTCCCTGGAACCAGTGACCCTGAATTAGGGACGGGAGACTGCTTATAGCCCATTGAGTTGCTCACGGTGGTGGTCGTTAAACCTCCAATAAAAAATAAATAAATAAAGAACTACAGACCTATCAGTGGTTTACAAAATCTTCACTAAAGTTCTTTCACACCGCTTGAAGGTGACACTGGACATTGCTCCACCGAGACAACAAGCTGGATTCAGGAGTGGCTACAGCACAATAGATCATATCCATGTACTGAGAGAAGTAATTGAAAAAGCGAGGGAATATGAACTTCAGTTAGGTATAGCTTTTATCGATTATGAAAAAGCCTTTGATTCGGTGAAACCATCAGCAGTTACAATGGGTTTTAAATCCTGCGGTATTGAAGATTCAGAAATTAATATTATTAATAGCATTTATGAAAATGCAAGTGCAAAGATTCGTCTATTTGAGAATACAGCACCTATAAAAATTGGAAAGGGAGTGAGACAAGGTGACACTATGTCTCCCAAACTCTTTAATGCCACTTTGTAAAATATCTTTCAATCACTGAACTGGAAAAACAAAATGATAAAGATTAATGGAGATTATCTAACTAACCTTCGTTTTGCTGATGACGTTGTCATTTTGACAGCTACCTCATCAGAACTGCAGAGTATGATCCAGGAACTTGCTGACAAAAGTAAAGGAGTGGGATTAAAAATGAACTTTCAGAAGACAAAAGTGATGTACAATGCTTTTACAAGAAATTAAGATTTATCGATTGATGGGGAAAAGCTGGGTATAACCAATACCTAAATTTATCTTCGACAGCAGATATCAAGCGAAGGTTACATTGATGAAGAAATTAATCGGCGTATAAAACTTGCCTGGAGTGCTTTTGGAAGAAACAGTATAATTTTCAAGAACAATATGCCATAATTTCTTAAAAGAAAAGTGTTTGATCAATGCATCTTTTCAGTGCTTACGTATGGGGCAGAGACGTGGACCTTAACTAAAAGAGACATACAAAGACTGCAGACAATTGAAAGAAGCATGGAGAGATGCATGCTTGGTGTAACCAGGAGAGATACGAAGAGGAACTCGTGGATCAGAAAAATGACAGGAGTGGAAGACATCATGATCAGAGTAAAATCCCTGAAATGGCAATGGGCTGGACATATTGCCAGAAGGACAGACTATCGATGGACAACCGAAATTTTAGACTGAATTCCAAGGGACAGGAAAAGACCCAGAAGAAGACCACATGTCAGATGGGTGGATGAAATTCGAAAGTATGCGGGAGTAACATGGAGGAGACTGGCACAAGACAGGCTGTTGTGGAAGAAACTTGAGGAGACCTTCCTCCAGCAGTGGAATGATAATGGTTGACAATGATGATGATGATTTGATTTGAACACATATTTAAAAAAATGGTTGTCGCCCTGGTCACCGAATTGTCAGAGGCCCAGAATTCCTGCCAATCGTCCGAACTGGGCACTGGATAGGGCATGGCTCATGTGTTCGTTCCGTGGCGTGTCTCTAAATTAGGGACGGGGGACTGCTTATGGCCTTAGAAGCTAGCGGTGTCTTTAAACCCTAAAAAATAGAAAACGGCTGCTCTTTTTTTCGGAAGTAGTCGCCTATCCCTGGCTTTGGGACAGCTGGTTCCTGAAAAGGGTATAACGAAGTAAATTTCTCCGTCATTTTTATCCGCGCCGGGATTCGAACGCGGATCCCCTTATTCCGGAATAAGTCACTCTACCAATTCAGCTACGCGGACGTTTTATTCTGATTCCTATCTGCCTCTATGTCGTGTGCGTCCTTCTGGCAGGTACGTCACATCTCCTGGTACGTTACAAGGGTTATTTGAAACCGGAACCGAGCCCCCAGATGGGGGATTTGTCAGAAGCCCGCATCTTTCATTACTCTGCTACATGAAAGGCAAATATTCTTTCTCTGCTCCGTAAGTAGTATTTAATACTGCAAGGCACTAAAGCAAAAGAATTCTGATCCATTTTTGACACATATTTTGAAAAAAAAAAAAAAAAAATGACTACTTGTACTATCACTATGTTCGTCCGTCCGTGGGCATCATATTTCTGCAAACTATTAGTCCGATTTGAAGAATTATTTTTTTACGCCACTCGCAGTAAAAAGCATTTTTGTGCACCCTTTTTCCTGAAAATAATGTATATTTTCCCCGCTAGAAGATCGTTAATGAAAATATCTGTAATGGTGATGTTCCCTCTTCTAAACGTCCGATTTAAAAACTTCTTTTTGCTACTTATAACGTTTGTATTCAGAAGTATTTTTTATGTATTTGACGATTTTTGTAATACGCAGTTTCGCCACTAGGGAAGTAAGTGTTCATTTCTATTTGTACCATACTTGGAAGCGTTTCTTTGCTTCTAAGGGCCTGATTTTGAAAAAAATCTCCTTTGTCTTGGATACCTTCTGGTGTGAGAAATGTTTTACGTTCAAATTGTGATTTTTCGTAGCACGCATTTCAGCCGCCAGGCATTGTTATTTATAGGTGGAAAAACTCGTTTGAAGAAGTTATCAGAGATGCGCCCACTTAAGGTTAATTGTCCGAGCCCCGAATCAAGCATGGAGAATACGCTTGACCTACGGTGTTACTATAACCTTAAGTACAGTATAAGACCGATGTTACTATAACCTCTATCCTTTTTCTGGAACCAATGACCTCAAAGTAGGGATGTGCAATTACTTACACCCTCATATATATTTCTGTTTTTAAATGTTCCGGTTTCTTTTTTATCTTTCGTATTTTGACAGATTTTTCGTAGTCAGTAATTCCGTTCATTTCAGAAAAGTCTGTTTCAGGTTTTTCCATATTTGCACAAAATTTTCGCAAAATCTTCAAACTTTATATGTTCTGATCTTGTCCGTTTTTGCCTGGTGGAGATCGAACCACCCTTGCCCGGCTCAGTCTTTCTCTGAAGACTTCCGTGCTACCGCTTGAGCCTGAAAGTCACGTACAGCATCGCCACGTATGAAATAGAACTCTAATAGTGCAATGATGATTTTCTTTTCTTTTTTTTTTTTTTTTTTTTTTTTTTTGGTAATAATGGGTGTGATTAAGAGATTTTATTTTTTGTCGGAGTTTGTTATTTTTGTGAATAGGTTTGTAATGATTATATTTTTTTCTGTAAAAGGACTTATTAGAAATTATATATTTTTTCATCGCGGCTTTGCAAAGCAACAAAATGCTTTGGAACTTGAGGCCTTTTCTACGCTTTCTAACAGTAGATTGAAGAAGCACATATGCTGCAGCTTTGTCTGTCTGTCTGTCTGTCCGCACGATAACTCGCGTAAAAATGGTTCGATTTCGATGAAATTTTAGTATGTTGTATGGAACAACCTGGAAACGAATCCTATCGAAAGTCGGAGAAATGGACAAAGGACATAGGAGCGGGATCCATTCCATCGTCCTCATGTGTCATAACTTACATAAAAATACTTCGATTGCGACAAAACTTTAGTATGTTATTCCGGAGATATACTGAACCAATTCTGTTTAATATCATCGAAATGGGGTCAAAGGATCAATTCCATCGCCCTTATGCGTCATAACTTACGTAAAAATGCTTCGATTGCGACAAAACGTTATCAACTTTATCATGTTGCTTCGGTGGTATATTGAACCGGTTGTGTTGAATATCATCGAAATGGGGTCAAAGGTCGGGGCACAAGAGCGAGATTTATTCCACAACCATTACCCTCATAACTTCATTTTAAAAATGCTTCTATTACGACAAAAATTTAGTATGTTATTCCGGAAGTATACTGAACCGGTTCTGTTTAATATCATCGAAATGGGGGTCAAAGGTAATGGCACAGGATCGAGATTTATTCCACAGTCATTATCCTCATAACTTGAGTATTAATGCTTCGATTGAGACAAAACTTTATCATACTGTTCCGAGATTATACTGAACCGTTTCTTTTGAATATCATTGAAATCGGGTCAAAGGTCAGGGCACAAGAGCGAGATTTATTCCGCAGCCATTATCCTCACAACTTTAGTAATAATGTTTGGTATGTTGTAAAGCGTATCATAATCAATGCATTGCATGATTTTACTAACTTATTGAACTGACAATGACTTTCATTTATCCTTAAGAAAAGGTGAAATGTATTACGTTGCAGCAATACTTAACAAAACTCCTAAATATAAATTTTACTCTTGATAGCTGTAATAGCTTTTGTCTTAAGGATTCCACAGACTGATTCATTGACTTTATACAATCACCTGTACAGTAATTTAAGTACCCGGTTTCTTACGGAAACACTATACAGTAGCTGGTGCACAATATGGGGCAGATGGGGAAGGGAAATCCGGTGCTAAAATGGCCAAATTTTAATGCGATATGCTATACACAACATCCGATCTCTCTACAGAACTTCAAAATCAGATCCTCCGACAGACGATTGAAATTTAGCAGTTAATCAAACCTCAAGCATTCCTGTGAATCGTTCCTATTGCCAGAAATTTTGGTCATACGGATGCGAAAAAATTAAGAAAATAATTTTTTTTCCGTCAATGTAGGAAAGGAATCGCCGCGAAAAGGTGTCTGAAAATTCAAAATTTTCCGTTAACACGTCTTAAAAACGGAAATTTACTGTCAATATACGAAAGGAATCGCCGCAAAAAGGTTTCTGAAAATTCAAAAATTTCCGTTAACACGTCTTAAAAACGGAAATCTACCGTCAATAGACGAAAGGAATCGCCGCGAAAAGGTTTCTGAAAATTCAAAATTTTCCGTTAACACATCTTAAAAACGGAAATTTACCGTCAATATACGAAAGGAATTTGCGGAGGAAGGTTCCTGAAAATTCAGAATTTTCTGTTAACACCTCTCTCCTATGTCCTGACCTTTGACCCCATTTCACCCATTTTCAATAGGGTTCGTCCCCAGGTGGTCCCCCACCACATACCAAAATTTTTATCGAAATCGAACCATTTTTACGCGAGTTATCGCGCGGACAGGTGGGCAGACAGACAGAAAGACGGACAAAGCTGGAGCATATACGCTTCTTCAACTTATGGTTGGAAAGCGTAAATAACGGCAATTTACCGTTAGTTTACGAAAGGAATTGCCGAAAGTTTTCTGAAAATTCAGAATTTTCAGTTAAAACATCTTAAAACTAGAAATTTAGCGTTAATATACGAAAGGAATTGCGGAAAGGTTTCTGAAAATTCAGAATTTTCCGTTAACACCTCTTAAAAGCGGCAATTTATCGTCAATAAATGAAAGGAATTGCCGAAAGTTTTCTGAAAATTCAGACTTTTCGTGTAGTGCAAAAACTCCATGAATTTCAGGAATCGTTTCGTCATTTCAAGGAACGGATTATGTCAGGAATATTCTTCGTTAACTCACAAAAGGACTCATAGAAAATGGCTAGTGAATTTAAAAAAATATTTTTACAGTGTAAGTCGAGAGCCTAATCAGAAAGCCATTCGTGGTTGCATTAATCCTCTCAGTATTCAGTACTGCTTTTTTTTTTAATACTTCTGCTCATTAATATTGTTTTCTAAATTGTTTTACGATGCAAGTCCAAATTTGTAATAAGCATGACGGAATGAATGTTGAAAACCGTTCACGCAACCAAAACGGTATTCAACTTTACTGTTAACAGAACATAAAATACTATTTTTTAAACCAAAATCAAATTACTCGTTTCATTTCACGCCCATAAAAGCCTTGACATGCGCAAGTCGCGTAACATAAATTTTCTACAAAGAGTACCACAGGTTACTGTCTCGTTTTTTTTTTTTTGTTTTTTTTTCTTTTTTTTTTACCAAGCCCTTTCGCTTTATGGGGAAGTGGGGATAGTACTTTGTTCAACCAAAATCTTATCTAAGTTTGCTATTAACCTTACTAAAAACTATTTCTAGTGAACTGAAAGATGTCCCATATCTTTGCACTTTCCTGTTTTCTTTTTTTATTTATCTTTCTTTTTTTTTTCTCTCCTTTATTTTTTTTCTGTTACTAAGCACTTTCGTTTCATGGCGAAGCGGTAATAGCATTCATGCAGCCAAAAACTTATTCAACTTAGCCGAACCAAAAACTGTCTTTATTAAACTGAAAGGAGCCACAAATCTTACGCTTTTCTATTTCTTTTTCAATCATCTTTTATTTTTAGCTTACTTATTTTTTAACCACGCACTTTCGTTTCATGAGGAAGCGGCACCAGCACCTTATGCAACCCAAATTTTATTTAAGTTTACTATTAACCGCACCAAAAATTATCTCTGCTAAACTAAGTGAAGCCACACATCGTATGCTTTCCTCTTTTCTTTTTTTAATTATCTTTTTTTTTTCACTAAGCACTTTCGTTTTATGGTGAAGCGGGAATAGTACACACTGAGAATGATTGCCCTCATTACTTATTTATTCGATTACGCAATCGGTTTAGGGCGCATCAAGTTCGGCAAAGAGCTCAGTGATGAGCTGCCTACTTTTTTGTTTTTTGTTTTTTTATGGCCACCGGGGAAACATTAAGCATTCCGATCACACTGAGCCAGTGTTCAGAATATTACTTTAATGCCCTGAAAGCAGGAACACCACAAGAAGGGGATTATCTCATCGTTATGCGCACAGTGTTGTCACAGCTTTGACTGCAATCATAGTGCGGAGGTAGAAATGGGAGAAGGGGGGGGAGGAGAAAAAGGTGAAAAACTCTGGAAAGTGAACTTACGCAAGCGAGAATCCGGTGCTTATAGGTGTTCAGTTCTGAATTCCGCTGGTTAGAAAGTTCAATCGATTCCGAATATACGAAGGAATCCTGGCCCACGAATTTAGCATCCCATCCAGGCAATCATTCGTGGAAATCAAAATTTTGAAAATGTAGCTTGTACTATGTACATGCGTGTGCCTAATAGTGCTATACAGTGCTGTTCCGCAAGCAACGGTTCAGCTGGCAGAGAGAAACCACTAAATTTGAGAGAAAAAATGTAAAAAAATATCGCTAGAAATATGAAATTAATCTCTGGAGGAACCGAAAAAAAATATTTGTTTAACTGTTACATTTGCTTTTTCAGGGTTTAATAACGACCATGCGCAACTGAAAGGGTAATAAACGGTCAGCCGTCCCTAATTTAGGGCCATTGGTTCCTGAAAATTGAGGGAGTCAGATCCGAAGGACAAACATGCCTTTTTCAGGATTCGAAATACATTGTTAAAAATTTTATGGTACGTTGCCCCAGAAAGTGGTACTACTCCAGCCAGCTGCGCCATCTTTTGAGGAAAGGTACACCAATATGTGGTGCATGGAAAACCCAACAATATGGTGCAATTATGCAATATGTTATGGGTCAACTTTGCACCAGCAATGTCCGAAAGTGGTGCAAAGGTACACCATATTACTGTGAGAAGTTTCACCATACTATACCAGATTATAGTGCAGGGCTGCACCACTTTTGAATATTTCTCGTGCAAAGTTGCACCATTATATGGCGCATAATTGCGCCATGTTGTATGAAAACACAAATTTGACCGTGACGGGATCGAAATCACGCCCCCTCACTTCGTAGTAAATTGTTCTCCCAACTAAGCTACACGGACAGAATGTATCTTTGTAGATTTGTCATCTTGACGCGTGCTTTAGACCCGTAGTACGTACGTCACAGTTTTTGGATTTTCCATGCGCAACATATAAGTGCGCCTTTCCTCAAAAGGTGATGCAGCTGGTGTAGCACCACTTTTTCGTGGAACATGTCGCCAAATTTAAGAGTAGTAGTAAGGGTCGCTGCAAATTAAATAGCTATTTAATTTTTTCGAACGTGAAGATGTACATAACGTGAATAATTAATGGATATAACGGGACAGTCGTGATGAACGTTTTATATTTGTAACTTATGTCTGATGGCCATTTCTGGTAAACGTTCGAAGGAAAATTCCTTCGTAAAGAAAGAGGGACTTGAGCCTCTAGATTAATCCAGGCAACTACAAGTCCGATTTGAAAAATTGCTTTTTGCATTGGAAGCTTGAAGCCACCAGGTAAATCCTGCCAACGAACAATGGAGGGAGAATCCTCTTAACACCTAATGACTTGGGGCATTGTGGAAATCACCCTTAAGGTGGCTTATAGACTGGCAGTAACGCAAGGGAATCGTCGATGTATAAAAGTGCAAAAAGAAATGCTGGCATTAAAGAGGCTGTATCGTATTACCGTTATGTCGAAGTGTATTTTAGGTTTAGTTATTTTATCAAGCTACGCATAGATTTTTCGCAACGGGCGTAAAAGTAAATTACATTTTCCCAGATATCTCTTCTTCTAAAACTCCGATTTGTGAATATGAAGATTTCGTACTTGATAGATGAAAATGAGGAACACAAGTTTGCTGTCTGTAGTACGATAAGTTAAAACAAATCCCTAAAACTGCTGAATAAAACTCAATTTATTTACAATTTCAAAAACCTATTTACAATAGCTAGCACTTTCGGGGCTCACATGGCCTCATTTTCAAGCCCAAAAGTCCCGGAACACAGAGGCAACGACTATATACTATAGTTATTCGTGACTAAGCTGATATACGTCATAAAAATAATACAGGTGATGCCATTTACATTAAGAAAAAAGAGGAAATTAAAGTCCAAAAACAAATACAGAACAAGTTCAAGTAAGAGTCTCACCTTCTAAGTGTGTCATGGGGAGAGCGAGCATCTGTCTCCAAGGTCTTGGGACTGAAGTCGGAAAGTCCGTATTACAGCAGACGTCGTGATATTTAAGAATAAACAGGCTTTCCGAGAGAAAAATGGTACTCTTGTTAACAGAGGAGTTTAAAACTTTAGCATTTTGCCAGTCCGGTTTGTAGCCTTCCTGTTTGACTGCAACGGTGAGGGCTGTGGTGATGTTTCCATTTCGTAGAGAATATTGGTGCTCCTTCAGTTTTATATGTAACGATCGAAGTGTCGAACCGATGTAAACCTTAGAGTCACGGTTTGGGTCTTCTGAGGTCAGGAGTATGGAGTAGACACCCGGTTTGTTAAACATATTGACTTTATCCCGGTCTCTACGGACTAGTGAGAAGATATTTCGGGTACAGATTCCAAAAGATAAATTATGTCGCTGACAGACTATAACGAAGCAAATTTCTCCGTCATTTCTGTCCACGCCAGGATTCGAACCCGGATCCCCTCATTCCGGAATAACTCACTCTACCAATTGAGCTACGCGGACGTTTTATTCTGATTCCTATCTGCCTTTATGTCGTGTGCGTCCTTCTGGCAGGTACGTCACATCTCCTAGTACGTTACATCATCTCCCCTTCATTTTTTTTTTTCTTTTCGAAGTGCTGGAGAAGGGATTCTCTTTTTTTTTTTTTTTTTTTTGATTGGAGGTTTAACGACCACCGTGAGCAACTCAATGGGCTATAAGCAGTCGCCCGTCCCTAATTTAGTGTCACTGGCTCCAGGGAAGGGAAAGAGCCAGTGCCGTAAGACAAACACAACATCCATGCCTCACCGGGATTCGAACCCGGACCCCTTTCGGACGAATGATCAGAGGCCATCGCTTAGACCACTGCGCCACCGGGGCGGCAGGGATTCTCTTATTTTTCCTATCTCGCGGTGTGGAAATAACATCACACCATTGCGAGATTTTGAACGGTCGGGTCATCCGGATAGTTCGGGCGCCATTATAACGAAGTAAATTTCTCCGTCATTTTTATCCGCGCCGGGGTTCAAACCCGGGTCCCCTCATTCCGGAATAAGTTGCTCTACCAATTGAGCTACGCGGACGTTTATTCTGATTGCTATGTGCCTTTACGTCGTGTGCGTCCTGCTGGCAGGTACGTCACATCTCCTGGTACGTTACAAGACTTTTTTCAAGTAAGAAACAATATGGGGAATAAAATCTAATTTACCAACAAATTTAGACAGAGGAGCTTCATTAACCAAAGTGGTAAATCGTAGTTTTGAAAACTTACTGAGTAACCTGTGAAAGAGAGAGGTCGGGAATCCGAACTCCTGGGTTAGAGCTTGAATGTTATTTAATTCGTCAATGCGAATCTTGCGGAATGAAGAATGGGTAAAGGCTCGTTTAATCAAAAATCGAAGAGCAGAAGATTTATGTTTCGGAGGGTGAGCAGAAGCAAAAGGAATAATACAGGGAATAAACGTTGGTTTTCTGTAAACTGAGTACTGAAGTTGATTCGAGGTTAAATGCCATGTTAATAAGATATCAAGGAAAGGGAGTTTTCCCTCAACTTCAAGTTCCTGGGTAAAGGAGATGAAAAACTCCGATTTGAAAACTTTTTCTTCCAAGGATACACAGCTCCTGACGGAAAATGTTTTGCTTATAATTTCTAGCATTTGGTAAAGAATACTTTGGCAACCAGGGGCGTAAGTGTTAATTTTTTATTCTGATGTATTTGCCATGAAATCGAGCTTCCAAAATGTTGATTGAAAAACTTCTTCTGTAAGCTTCTTTTTTTTTCTCACGTCGACAAACCTTTTCGGAATATTTTCTTCGTAAAATGTTTTGAAAACTTTTTTCTTCCAAGGATACAGCTCCTGATGGAAAATGTTTCGCTTATAATTTCTAACTTTTGGTAAAGAATATGTTGGCAACCAGGGGCGTAAGTGTTAATTTTTGATTCTGATGTGTTTGCCATGAAATTTGAGCTTCTAAAATCTCGATTGAAAAACTTCTTTTGTGAGCTTTTTTTTTTTCTCACGTCGATAAATCTTTTCGGAATATTTTCTTCGTAAAATATTGCATGGTTTCTCCGCCAGGGGGCATAGATGTATATCTTGTTTTCGTCAATATCTCTGCTTCTAACGATCCGATTTGAAAAAATTCTTTCTTCATTGGATAGAGTTTCCAGTGTGACATGGTTTACACACAATTTCAAAATTTTCAGATAATTCATAGACTTTCCGCTAGAGCACGGAAATGTAAATTGCGTTTCCCCCTATATCTGTGCTTCTAAAACTCCGATTTGAAAAATTCTTTCTGCACCGAATACAGCTCCTGATGGGAAATCCTTTGCACATATTTTCTAATTTTGGAAAAAAATGGTTTGGCTACCAGGGCGGTGGAGGGAGGGGGTATATATATAGTCTTAATTTCCGCATCTGATGTATTTGCATCAAAATTTGAGCTTCTAAAATCTCGATTTAAAAAAATTCGTTTGTGGACCGATACTACTCATGTCGACAAACCTTTTAGGAATATTTTCTTCTTAAAATAATGCATGGTTTTACGCCAGGGACGTAGATGTTTATCTTATTTTTGTCAATATCTCTACTTCTAGGACTCCGATTTTAAAAATTTCTTCTTTGTTGGATATTGTTTCCAATGCGAAATGTTTTTTTTTTATAAAAATTCAAAAATTTGAAGTAAATCATAGACTTTCCGCTAGGGGGCGCACTGGTAAATTGCGTTTTCTGCGTTATTTCTGCTTCTGAAACTCCGATTTGAAAAATTCTTCCTGTATCGCATACAGATCCTGATGAAAAATGTTTCTCATATAATTTCTTATATTTGGTAAAGAATGGTTTGGCCAACAGAGGGCAGAAGTGTTCATTTCTGTTCCTGATATACACTGCCGGACAACTGCTAAGGACGGATGACAATAGCAACGATAGCAACCATAAAATGGAAGGCAGGAAAATGTGGAGCTTAGCATAAGTGCGGGATACAGTAAGACGCGTTGTGCGTATGCAAATTTCGGATTGCCGAACTTGTTCGTGACGTCATAGCGCTGATAAGAGATATAATGGATTTGACGCGTATTGACCGTTGTTGTTCAAACGCAAAGTTGAAAGGGAAAGAATCAATTGACGAACTTGCAATTTTCAGTATGTCTTCCCGACATCACCTAGATGATTTTACGCGTGGCCGTATTATTGGCAAGATTGAAGAAGGGCGAAAAATAACAGATGTTGCCAGGGAGTTCGACGTCAGCCACAGTGTTGTTTCAAGGCTTTGGAAATCATTTCAAACAAATGGAGAGTGTAGCAAACGTTACGGGGGAGGTCGTGTTCGCAGTACGAAACCTGCAGAAGATCGGTACATAGTGCTATCAACAAAAAGACACCGGCGCTACACAGCTAGTGAGGTAGCAAATCAGTTTATGGCTGCTAATGGCAAGCGGATCTCCCGAAAAACTGTCGCCAGACGTTTGCATGAAGGAGGACTATACGCCCGCCGTCCTGTTGTGTGCATCCCATTGTCCAGACGTCACCGAACCGCCCGTTTGCAATGGTGCCATCAACATCGCAATTGGACTGATAACGACTGGTCTGCTGTCCTCTTCTCAGATGAGAGTAGATACAGTCTATCGTCTGATTGTCGATGACAACTGATCTGGCGTGATAGTGGTACTGCATATTGTCCAGCAAACATACAGGAAAGGGACCGATATCCGACATGTAGTGTCATGGTATGGGCTGGCATCATGATCAATGGCCGTACGTCCCTCTATGTGCTTCCAACTGGGACTATGACTGGCTAACGATAAATTAATGATGTTCTGCTACCTCATGTTTGTATGTTCCGTGGTGCTGTCGGTGATAGATTCATTTTCATGGACGACAACGCAACATGTCATCGAACAGTCGCTGTCCAGGAGTGTCTTGAGAGCGAGGATATTCAACGCCTCGTATGGCCAGCACGTTCTCCAGATCTGAATCCCATTGAAAATGTGTGGGATGCTTTATGGAGGAGTCTTGCTGGTCGCCAATGCCCTCCAATAAACAAGGACACCCTCATCCGTGCACTGACAGAGGAATGGGATAAATTACCCTAACAGCTGCTTGATAATGTTGTGCAAAGCATGACACGACGTGTAGAATCTTGCATCGCCCTCCATGGTGGCCATATCCCGTATTGACATCTTACGCCGGAACGCCTGCGGAGGGTAATTGCATTTTTTCACGTTTACGTATTCTGCACAAAATGGCCTGTTTGTCCCTTGAACACGTTCCAAAGCCTTCTGGATTTCAGAGCACAATAAATTGTCTTTCTTGTAATATCCTGACATTCTGACATTATTTTATTTCACTTGGCATCTAACCACACTTACCTTTTTATGCGCTATATAGCCGTTTATGATCCGTCCTTAGGAATTGTCCAGCAGTGTATTTGCAACAAAATCTGAAACCTGAAAACTGGACTAAAATTCTTTTTCTTGGGCCGATACCGTTCACATCGGAAAACCTTTTGAGAATACTTTCTTCCTAAAATATTGCATGTTTTTCCCGCCAGGCGGCGTAGATGCATATTTTATACTTGTCCATATCTCTGCTTCTAAGAGTTCGATTTGAAAATTTCTTTTTTTGTTGGAGAGCGTTTCCGCTGCGAAATGTTTCTCATATAAATTCAAATTTTTCTTAACGCACAAGTCTGCAAACAGAAGGCGTAATTCACAATTCCGTTTACAGCAATATCTGCGGGATTAAAACCCCGATTGAAAATCTTCTTTCTTCTGTTTTCCATACCAGTTCCATTGAATTTGAATATCTTTATTAAATTTTATTTGCGTCAGAATGGATTCAAAAGACATGCTCATTACACCCCAAAATTCGGTGTCATCTTTCTTGTTTTTGTTACAGTCGTTTAGGTAGATCCATGCTTCATCAATAGTCTCAACAAATCTATCTCGCGATAAGTGATTCCCATAAAGAAGTCCACTCCGTGTTCTGCGCTCAGCCACGTGCCTAGGCAAGAGACTGTAAACATTGTTTCTTGGGGTTTTTTTACGTTCAAATATTTGTTTGTTACCTTGTTTATAGCTGATACAGAGATTTTTAACGATTTAGCGATTGCTCTTTGTCTCGGTGGATTTTCTTTTAAGACCAGAGATAGTCGTAAAAGTACATACTTTCTTTGGATATTGGTTTGGTATTCTCTTTCCTGTTAAAAGCAATCCTTGGTGATTTTTCCCTTTAATATTAACAGTATTGCGTATTTTACATTTAGTAATCCTGAATCCACGATCATCACAGCGTTTTTTAATCATAGAATACGAATATTTCTCTTCGTAAATAGCAAAAAATATAGTCTTCAATTCACAGCTTGTTTACGTGCGCCATTTTCTTACCTGACGATTTTTAACTACATGTAGCAGATGTTTCTTTCGTGTTCATCTAACACGCTGTTGCCAATTCCAATTCTTTGAACTTCTTTTATTATCCGTACTTTTTTATAAAAAAAAAATTCTAAAAATGTGTTAACATCCTCTGTTTATGCATATTATCGCGTATGTATATTTCTACATGCCGGGGCGTACTGATAGCACCCGTAACCTCTGCATTGCGGAGGGGGCCTCGCGGCTTCGAGGGCCGCTTGCCTCAGTAAAAAGATTTTACAAAAATTTTCATATGAAAGTGGTTAGAAAAATAGCAAGTAATTCCAGACGGCTGGTTTCAAGGAAATATTAAAAAGAAAATCAATTTTTGGCATTTTTTCCCCTATAAATAAGATAAATATTTAGAAACATTTTCGCGGTTTTAGTTTATAAAAACTGGATAACAGGAAAGCATCCATTTTTTCCCAGAGGACTGCAGGCCCTTTTTCGAATCCATAGACAATGTGAAAGAAATATCAGTTCATGAGTTCATAAATGAAATTTTTGTACCAATGAGGATAAGGTGTTATGTTACAGTTGTTTGCACATAACTACGCATCCTTCAGAATTTAAACTAAATCATGTTCTTCTCGGGGCACGAAGAAACCAGACTTCTGGGATTTTTTTTTATAACAGAGGCAAGAGAAAAATTTTTACCATATGCAAATCATTGTGGAATTAAGTGTGGTTTTTATGTCCAAGAGTAAATAATTTAAGTAGTTATACTTTTGTTTTAATGCCACAATTCTTAATTGTTACTTACTTGCTAACTTGTTCTGTGTTTTCTTATAAATTGGAAATCATCAGACGCTATCATACGAGAGTTGTGTGTGTGTGTGTGGGATCGTAAATTTTCAACATATGCTTCGGAAGTGTTTTGTAATATTTTGTATTTGTATAAAACTAGAGCAATAATTTTAACTACACGGCGAACGTTTGTGTTACACGAAATAAAGTGCAACAATTTTGGTTTTAGGAAAATTACCTGTATAAGTTCCAAAGAACTTGCATTATTATAACGCTCGTAAAACATATTAAGAATATTGAAATTAAAATTTCAAATAATTGAAAAAATAATATGGAATTAAACATTTTCCAAATAAGTAATAACGTTAATAATATGGAATTTAAAATTTTCAATAATTGAAATCTAATCGATTTTCACAAAAAGGAATCGAAAACATTTTTTTTTGCTGGGAGCCCCGGCTTTCCAAGGTACGCCACTGTCTACATGGTTAGAATTTTCACCAAAATATGGATTTAACGAGCTCCTGCATTTAACGAGAGTTTCCGTCGGTCCGGAGCTCCACGTTATAAGCGGATTTTACTTTATGTTGAGCAAAATTCTTTAAAACACATTAGCAAAAAAAAAAAACGTATGTAATCACTTAAAATACAAGGTATTCAAAGCTACCCAGGCTACAAGAAAAGTCAGTGGAAGAGGTAATTATCAAAAATTAAAACAAACCACACTGTGGTCTAGATTTTCGATGACGACGGTGTTCATGCATACTACTGACAGACTTTACGTCAAACAGTTATTTTGAAAAAGATTTTTGAATTTTTCAGGGCTGATCGTTCAAAAAAGAACGCGATTTCAAAGTTTTAAGCAATAATTTCTTTCGCAGTATTCAGAGAAATATTTTTTATTTTAATGCTTCAGTTATTTGTATCACATTCTCAAAATTAATTTCTCTTTTTTCTTCTCTCTAAGGCTTGTTTTCCCCCAGAATTTCCTTAATAATGTTGAACAGGACGTTAATGGGTTTCGGAATTTTCTCACCGTAAGCTAACGGCCTTTCAGATTTTCTCACCATTAGTTGAGGAGATATCTATTTGTTTCACTATGAATTAATTATGTCCTGGTCTTTAATGGAAATTGGAACGTATTCTGAGGTACTGGAGGCAACTGACCGTGATGGAAATTGGTATGCATTATATTTCCGTTTCCTCTCGCTTTATTCAATGCTACACCTTAAAATACCTCGCTGTGAGGAAATGCAAATTTTCTCTGTACTTGAACCGAATGACTTTGTACTATCATTGGCAGTTAATAAAAATGAAAAAAAGAGACATGTTTTTATATTTATGAAAAAAAAAGTAACGAATTCGATAAACAACTTGAAATGAACAAGAAACAAATCAGAGAAAGAAAAATTGAAATAGTGTTGATATATATGCAGAAAACCACGATGCTTTTTTTACGGAGATTTAATTCAAGAATTTTAGGCAAAAATATTAAATCTCATCGCAACATTTCTTTCGCCTCTTGTTCCATTTTTTTTTTTTTTGAACTACAAGCATAGGAAAGTTACACCTTTTTCACGTTGTCAGGAAGTAGGGATTTTCAGAGAGCGCCAAGTTGTCGCATTTTAAAGCCACTTCAAGTCTTGGCTTTGTATTTCGTAGCCGCATTTGGTATTGTCATATGCGATTAGCATTTTCGGCATGTATGTTCAAAGGTAACCGAAGTGTTCGCGAGGAGAGACTGTTCTCAGCTTTGAGGCTTTTGTCTTCCGACGCCACCTTTTAATCCATAGGATTAGAGTATCGCTATGTGTGTGGGAAGGCTAGGTCACCTTTCGCCTGGGAGCAAGATGGTGAAAGGAAAGAGGCAGCCAACTCGAGTAGATAGGAGGGTCGGTCGAAGGAAGGCAACGGGCTTTGTTTGGGGCACAAGGTTTTTAACTAATGGGAGAGAAGGTCTTTTCGGTGCCCTTTCGTTTCCCAGAATATCATTTCCCCTTATCAGATGGTTCGTTGAGGCCGATTCTCCCTATGTATATATATTCCCAGTTCCCCTAATATTGTTACTGCAATTCCCGTTTCCTCTAATATAGTTGGGTCAGAAGTAACGATTCCCGGTTCCCCTAATAGTTCGGTCAAAGTTGCGATTAATTCCACAGTGTCACGTTCAGTTCTTATTTAAATTGTTATTCCTATTTGAATTTGCTAAGGAAGAGCGTCATGCCTTTCTTTACACACACAGATTACATACATATATTTTGCCCTAACTGGTAGACAGAAGCATAGCTACAATAACATTTATATACAGTTTGACATAGAACAAAACACTTAAAATTACTCATGGCATTGAAAATAAGATACATTGTAATAATTTGTTGAATAACTAATTAAATCTGCATTTATTAAGCATTGAATAGCTTTCAGCAACAGTATCTGCTAAGTTACCTCCTATCTGTTAAATTATTAAATCAAACAGATGACATAAAAAGAATTAAACTACATTCTTCGTTAATATATTCGTTTGTCAACTTCATTATTTTTTCATTGATTTTCTTGTATTTCAATTTGAGGTGTGGAGGCCGGTTTCCAACGTCAAGCAAAGCCATCTGATTTCTAAAATTGGCATGTTCGGTTTTTAATTGGTTGATGAATTCTTACAAATGTCCATTTATACACTGCTGGCCACCCAAAATGCAACACCAAGAAGGAAGCATCCGATTGGCTTGAAATTCGCAGCATGCGTCGCCCGCAAAAGGACATGCACACGATTACCATTGCAGGGCATATGCAAATCATGTGCGCCCGGCACACCAACGAGAAGCACTATAAGAAGGGTGCACAGAAGGCGAGGTGTAAGTAGTGGAAGTGTGTTGTGCTGCCCGACTTGTGCGTGGGAAGCTTCCTGATGCCTCGTCGCAGAATACGGCAGTCATTCCAGCACGTTTCGGAGTTCGACAGAGGACGAATAGTGGCTTATCGCGACAGCGGTTTATCGTACCGAGACATCGGCGCCCGTGTGGGACGACATCCAGCCACAGTGAGGCGAGTATGGATTCGGTGGGTGCAGGAGGGACGGACGGACCGACGTGAGCGATTGCCGCAGCCGCGGCACACCACCCAACGAGAGGACCGGCATGTTGTGCGGCGGGCATTGACGGCTCGCACCGCCACATCACGAACGTTAGCGCAGGAATTGGGGTGTGTTGCGCAATAACCTGTGTCAGCACGTACCGTTCGATGTCGTCTGCAGGAGCGGGGACTTGTCGCACAGCGCCCATTGCTCCGATTACCATTGACGTTACACCCCCAGCTAGTGCGGCGGCAGTGGGCCGTTGAACGCCGCACCTGGACTACGGAATGGCACGACATTGTCTTCTCCGATGAATCCCGCTTCTGCCTGCAACACCACGATAGTCGGATCCGCATGTGGCGTCACCGCGGCGAGAGACTGAATGACGCCTTCATTATGCATCGCCATACCGGTCCGTCGCCTGGCGTTATGGTTTGGGGCGCAATTGGATTGAGTGTACCCTCCGGTACGCATCGCCGGTACACTAAACAGCCACCGCTCCATCTCAGATGTTTTGGAGCCTGTAGTCCTCCCTTACCTGCAGGACCTGCCGGCGGCCACGTTTCATCAGCACAATACGCGCCCGCACGTGGCACGCATCGTGAAACAATTCTTCACGGCCCACCAGATGTCACCGCTGCCGTAGACCGCCTGTTCTCCCGATATGTCGCCCATCGAACACGTCTGGTCGCTGATCGGCAACCGAATGGGCCGGCAAGCACCACCCGCGGCTACGCCTGATGAACTGTGGCAACGTGTGGAAGCAGCCTGGACTGACATACCCCAAGCCCACATCCAAAGTCTCTTTCGATCGATGCCGCGGCGTGTAGCGGCCGTTATTGCCAGCCATGCGGGCCACACGAACTATTGATGTCTGCGTGTTCCGCAAATCGCACAGCCCTGTAAGCTCAATCGTTTCGTCTTTGTATCTGTTGTTATGTGTCCAGTAAATCTGGCTTTGCTATTTCGTAACCTTTTTGGTGTTGCATTTTGGGTTGCCAGCAGTGTAGCTAGCACGTGTGTGAAGAACAAGGTTCATGCGTGGTTTCTTTGGACGTAACGTGGCTTGCAAAGGAAACATGCAGACGCCAGATTTGAGAGTCATCTTCCTGTATGAATTTAAACTGGGCCATTCTGCAAGAATTGCCGCTGGAGACGTTGACAAAGCGTTTGGGGACAGTACAGCCAACGAACGATCCATTCGGGGATGATTTGTGAAGTTACGGATCTGCAAAACGAAGCACGTGTTCACCGACCTGTTGCTGTTTCTGACGATGTTCTGTTGCGTGTGATTGAAGAGGACCCCCGAAAAACGTGTCGTGATATAGCGGCAGAGGTCGGTGTCCACCACACGACAGTTGTTCGGCATCTGGCTATGCTGGGTGAGGTAAAAAAAGATGGACATGTGGCTGCCGCATGAGTTGACAACTGCCAACAAGACTAGGCGTTTGGAAGTCTGCACGTCGCTGCTTGCCAGGAATGAACAGGAACCTCTACTGCATCGAATCGTCACCTGCGACGAGAGGTGGGTTCTTTGTGATAATCGGAAACTATCTGCACAGTGGCCAAGCAAGGCACAGCCTGCTGGACGGCATCCTAAGCCACCCCTACACACCAAGAAGATGATACTTTTTGTCTGTCGGTCCACAGCCGGGATAATTCATCTGAGTTTCTTGGCAAAAGACCAAACCATCACTGCTGAACGTTATTGTGCTGAATTACACCAGATGCACGGGAAATATCTGCAGAAACAACCTTCTTTGGTCAACAGACATGGTGTTTTTCTGCTCCAGGACAACGCTCGCTCTCATGGCGCACAACGAACGATGCTGACACTAAGTGCCTTGGGCTATGAAGCACTGCCTAATCCTTCCTATTTCCCGGACATGTCTCCGACAGACTATCATCTGTTTCATCGCCTGGATCATTTCCTGTCCGGGAAACAGTTCACGACAGACAATGAGGTTCAACGTGCAGTTTATGACTTCGGCTCCCAGCCACAAGACTTTTTTCGTTCCGGGATCATAGCCTTGCCAGATAAATAGCAATTATGTGTCGATGCCAAGGGGGATTATTTTGCTTAGGTAAGTTGTCCAATTTTTCCGTTCTCGCAGTCCATGTGTACTGGTCCTTTGCCGGACATTCCATTCGCACCAACCCAATATTATTGTTAGTTCTTCTATTATTTTCTTTCACATTGGTGTTTCCGTGCTGAACTCTAACTACGAACCCCGAGATGAAAGAGTCTATTTTCATTATCATGAACCATGTAGTACTGTGATCGTTGTTTAGAACGTTCACCTGGAAGAAGAAACCAAGTTAACGCTTTCTCGTCGACACGATTTTTTAAACCAGTTTCTGAAGCCCAATTGAGAAAACAATAATGTTGTAAAGTGATAAAATTTCTTGTGTTTCTTTTCATGTGTTATTTATCGTGTGCACTTCTTGTCTGTCGTTACGATATGAAAATTTTTAATTGTGTTCTTTTTATTCCTTACTATGAGATTGCTGTTGTAAACAGTCTCACGTTCGCTTCTACACACACATCGAGCATTAAATTACAAACCCTTATGCAGATGTACGTAAACGTTACTTTAGCCATAATGATGGATTTTATACGTAAGCGTTACTTTAGCCATAATGATGGACTTTACGTAAACGTTACTTACGTAGATGTACGTAAACGTTACTTGCGTAGATGTACGTAAACGTTACTTTAGCCATAATGATGGATTTTACTTTAGCCATAATGATGGATTTTACTTTAGCCATAATCATGGATTTTATTTTAGCCATAATGATGGATTTCATGCAGATGTACGTAAACGTTACTTTAGCCATAATGATGGATTTTACTTTAGCCATAATGATGGATTTTACTTTAGCCATAATCATGGATTTTATTTTAGCCATAATGATGGATTTCATGCAGATGTACGTAAACGTTACTTTAGCCATAATGATGGATTTTATACGTAAACGTTACTTTAGCCATAATGATGGATTTTACGTAAACGTTACTTGCGTAGATGTACGTAAACGTTACTTTAGCCATAATAATGGATTTTTGGATTTAACTTTAGCCATAATAATGGAATTTTGGATTTAACTTTAGCCATAATCATGGATTTTATGCAGATGTACGTAAACGTTATTTTTGCAGCATATATCCAAAAGTTCGTGGTCATTTGCATCACCATATGATCTAGGCAACAATATATACTATCTACCAACAAGTAATTGGACACCCCTACAATCGACGATATCTGCGATCCTGATACACGTCACGGCCGCCGCCGTTAAATATCGTGTGGGAAACAACAACGCAACCAGTCGCATGCAAGATGCCATGCAGTTCCGAGCTCTCTGATTTCAAGAAAGGTGTAATCGTCGGGTATCAGAGAAATGGCCGATCCATACGTGACATATCCAGCGAGTTGAAGTACCCAAAATCGACAGTGGCCTACGTGATTGGAAAGTGGAAGATGAGAGGTGACTGTCGGAATGTGACCCGACCCGGCAGCCCCACAAAACTGGGAGTTAGAGACCGACGGGTGCTGGCTAGAGAAATTCAGAAGAACCGCACCAAATCGATGGACCACATCCGCGAGGAGTTTCAACAGGCATCCGGGAGTGTTCTTCCGATGAATACCATCCGTAAGGAATCCATCTGCTCGGTTATCATGGACGTGCTGCCGCCCACAAGCCTTTGATCATCAAGTCCAGTAGCGCTGCTCGGCTAACGTGGTGCAAAGAACGTCGACAGTGGACCGTTGAACAGTGAAAACAGGTTCTCTGGAGCGACGAATCAAGGTTCACCCTCTACCGTTCGGATGGCAGGGTCTAGGTTTGGCGTCTGCCTGGAGAACGCCTCCTGCCGGAATGTATTGTGCCAACTGTGAAGTTGGGCGGCGGTGGAATTATGCTATGGGGGTGTTTCTCCTGTTATTGCGCAGGACCCTTGGTTGCAATTCCTGGTAGACTCAACGCCGAGACCTACTGCACCATTTTGGATGACCATGCGCTTCCACGTTGTGGCAGTTTTATGGGGTGGACCCATGTTACTTTCAGGATGACAATGCCACCTCTCATGTTGCGAGGTCCACCATGGCTTGGTATGGTGACAATGGGGTTAATCGAATGGACTGGCCTGCGTAGAGCCCGGACCTTAACCCTATCGAGCACCTCTGGGACGAGTTGGAGCGTAGAATTAAGGGGTGCCCCCACCGTCTGAAATCGGTGAAGGAATTGACCTGTCTTCTCCAAGCCGAGTGGAAGAAATTACCTCTAGCCGTCGTACAACGCCTGGTTGAGAGTATGCCCCGGAGGGTCGCAGCTGTAATCGCCGGTCGTGGAGGCTCCACCAACTATTGAAGGTGAATAAACTTCGTTTTCCTTTGCTATCACAGGTGTCCAATTACTTGTTGGTAAATAATGTAAGACTACTGCCCACCAGTAATGGTCAGTAGTGTTGATCACAATGGGAAAACAAGGATCTTTTAGGCTTATTTTGGGTGCCCGTCTGGCTGGAGCGACAATTTTGAGAACAGTAGAGTTAACCGGTTTTTAAAAAGGTGAGATATCCAGATATCCCAGGTTTGATCAGTGGAAAAATAACCCACTTTGATTTTCTAAGAGGCGTATAACTGTGGTACGACGACATTTTGTCAGAAACGAGATCTTTGTCATCTGAGAAGGCTTGTACCGAGAAACAAGACTTCTTTTGTGCAGCAATTGACCGAAGCATTAAACGAAAGTTATTCCCGACCTATATCTTAACAAACCATGCGCAGGGAAATGAAGTGAATTGGAATTGGCAGTACCATGCCTATACAAAATCCACTGATTTCTGCTAGGAATCAGAAAGTTCGTCTGCATTGGTATCAGGAGCACCGTGACTGGACACTGGAAGACTGGGAAAAGTCATATGGTCCGACAAGTTGGGTAGACTTTGCTCTGTACCGAAAGTATAGGCAGACAGTTTGGCGGGAGCTCCATGCAGCAAAGGACCCAGTTTGTCTTGTAAAGACAACTCAAGGTTCAGGAGATGGTGTGGAGCACGTCCTATTGGTACGAAACGGGTCTCACTGATGTTGCTGGAACATCGGGGTGTCCACCAAGGATTACCTGAATGTTTTTACCGATCAAGTTCAACCTGCAATGATGACTTTTTATCCAGCATGTGACGGATGTTTCATGGACGACAATGCTGCTGCACATGGCGCAAGATGTGCTGAACAGTGATTCAGCGAGCATGACAGAGACTTCCAGCATCTTGACAGAGACTTCCAGCATCTTGACAGAGACTTCCAGCATCTTGACAGAGACTTCCAGCATCATGACAGAGACTTCCAGCATCTTGACAGAGACTTCCAGCATCATGACAGAGACTTCCAGCATCTTGACAGAGACTTCCAGCATCATGACAGAGACTTCCAGCATCATCACAGAGACTTCCAACATCTTGACAGAGACTTCCAGCATCTTGACAGAGACTTCCAGCATCTTGACAGAGACTTCCAGCATCATGACAGAGACTTCCAGCATCTTGACAGAGACTTCCAGCATCATGACAGAGACTTCCAGCATATTTCCCGGTCAACACAAAGCCTGGATGTGAACCTCACTGAGAATGCATGGGTCATGTTAGTAAAACAGATCCTGGAGCAAAGTCATCTGTCAAACCTGAGGCAGTTCAAGGACTTTCTGGTAAACGCCAAGTATTCTGTAGATGTAGATGCACTCCAACACGTTGTGGAATCTATGACAAACTACGTACGTTCTGTAATTCGGGATAAAGGTAGTCCTACCCATTATCGAATTAAGGTTTCGATTTCTGTGGCCGGTGTATATACATTGTGTTAATACAATGTCTGTTGCAGTATGAAAACATTTAGGTGCAGAGGCGATCCGTGACCTTGTCGATAGTGTCACCAGAATCCTACAACAGGAAGCATAAGAAGTAATACAGGATAATAAAGTGCTATTTAAATGATGCTTTTTTATCATGTTAAGTGTTTGTTTGATGATTAAAGCTGGGAGTTCCTTCAGTCTGCAGGGCATTTTTACGTTGCTTCTCTCGAAGGATTTTTTTTCGGCAATTTTTCTGTTTTTCTTTAGAAAAGTAGAATATATAACGCATAAGCACTTTAACTCACGACGTTAATATTCTAAGGGTCCCATGAAGATGAAACAGTACCGTTCATTCTAGTTATTCCAAATATAGCTTGCAGATAGAAACAAATAAAAATAACTTGCTAAATAAAGACAAAACATTTGCCCATATGCAGGGTAGCTCATAAAACAAACGTGAGAACAGCACTAAAACAAAAGAAAAAACAGTGATTCGCAACCTAAAAGACAACATGTAACCAAACCATATAATGTTGACAAAGAACTTATGTTCAGGGGGTTAGAGACAACCAGACAGCAGAGTTGCAGTCCATTTACTGAGCAGCAAGGATTTCTTTTCGTTTTTTTAAAGGCCTGGCATTTTTACCCTTTTAATTTGGCCTTTTCATTTACATGTGAAAGTGAACCTATAAATCTTTAAAGGGAACCATGTTGCTTAACTTAATTTTCATGTAAATCCGAAGAAATTATTACTTTGAGTACATTGCATAAACTGTAATTTTTTTATTGGATTTGTACATAGCAAATTGCAAAGCGTTTCCAGTTCGTTCCCTCTCGTAACCAAGATTAATGAGAAATATGAAGTTTCACTATTAATTCATTACAAGTGAATGATTCATGCAAATTGTGTTTAAAGCCTTATGTCACTTTATTAAAAATAACTCAGGTCCTTTTACGGCGAGAAAGTCGTTAATACTTCATTGAAGTTTTTTTTTTTCGGCCATTTTATACAGAAAAGTCTGGCAACCCTGCTTTAGAGCTCATGTATTCCCTCCGGTTTCATGCGCAAGCGCTGTCGACAGAACTCATAGAGTTGCGTAACCACTATCAGAATTGGAAACACACGTCTAACTTGCTCCACTACATGTTCATTCACAGCCACACCGATGCGGGATATCTTCTGGTGACAAATATAGAATAACGACTTCATAGGTAATTTGCATCTCATTACTGTTTGATATTTGAATAAACTAATTTTATTTATTTAAAACTGTTTCAGTGGAAACGTTGGATTCCAGCAAGCTTCGCCCCTGTTTAGGCGTCTTCTTCTTTTTGTAACAGTCGACAAGCTTCTTGATCCCATCGGAGAACAAGGTTTTTGGCTGCCCCGTAATGGATGTACGAACCACTTCTTTCACCTCCTCATGACTATCAAAGAGTCAACAATATGATGCTTATTTAAGAGTACCAAAAACATGAAACTCGCTTGGTGTGAAATCCGGACTACAAGGCAAACGTATATTGGGATCTCCAGTATACGTTTGCCTTGTAGTCGGATCTAAGTTTGAAGTGAAAAACTTCAAACTTGGAGTTTTGCATTGTCACCATGCTTGCATCCGGTGGGCGAGCATTGTCGGGGTGCAAAACCTTATTACTGCACGTTATTCAACAGAGGTATCATTAGAAAGTGGAGCTCTCATGATTACACACTCACACCCGGAGACAGACAGATGTGTAGCGTTGCGTGATGCAGGTGCCGCCTTTTTTAACTACCGCTACAGCTTGTCAACGTTGGTTGGCTGCTGTCACTTGTAATGTCAGTTAATTTAGAAATTATCTTCACTTTCTGATTTACCCTTGTAATTACCTCTTTTTCTCAGTGTATCTGTATGATTATAAGAGAATAATTTCATCTTTTCTTTATGTGCAAAGAAAAGATGAAATTATTCTCTTATAATCATACAGAGACACCCTCTTGTAATTCTTATATAATATTGTGTCCATAACAGTGTATAATTCAGTCGGTACGGCATATTATGATGCTTTTCACACTGAGTTGCGATTAATTTTTTGAGCATGATTTTTTCGATGTAAGGTTCAGGGCTGCGCTAAAGAGGTGCTTAGCACTTAAACAGCTGGAACAAATAAACTCCAAATTTTTGGCAACAATCTTCTCCTATTGTTGCGAACTGTATGCTCAATATGCTGCTTAGTTAACAGTTTGTCTGCGTGTTCCTCGCAATTCCCCAAAATAGGCCCATACATATCCCAGTATACGTTTGCCAATTGTTTTTTTTTTTTTTTTTTTTTTTGACAGAGGAGACGTTTTAAAACTTCTTTTTTGCTAGGAATGAAAAGTGTTTCCATTCCATACTTTGTTTCTTGCATTCGGGGTCAAAATGGTACTCCCAGGTCATCTTAGGCCCTAACTTATTCCTTGTTAACTTGCAGCCGGGTCTGCGCAGCCAATAATGTGTTCCCTGTTTAGATTAAACAGTGTTGCAAAGCGTAGTACCAGTGGAGCTTAAGCAGTAATACATGATGCAAATTGTCATAGCTTGACTCATCGTCAGTCTAAAAAGGAAAAACCAATAATTGTTCAAACGTAAATATGATCTGTACTAAAAACACGACGAACAGCAAACAAAATGTGCATTAGTGAAAAGTAAAAAAGAACGAAAGATTTGATAGGCAGCATAGTTGTATCTGCACTTCTAAAAATCTGGCTGAGAGAATCCTTTTCGTACTATGTGCCATTCGCCGCGATAAATATTGCAAAATTTTATCACTTTAAATAATACAGATTTCTCTTTGGGAGGCGTAGTTGTATAAATAATTTTCTTGCTATCTGTGCTTCAAAAAGTTGAACGATTCTTTTCCCCTTGCACAGTTCTTTCTACTGACAGCTTGACTATACAGGAACACATGAGCATGTGCTCTACTCACCATTCTTCAACAAAATTTTATTAGATTAACGAAAAAATTTACAATTAATAAAAAGTTCTGTAAGAATATTACATCGAAAAGATACTGAATGAGTATGTTATTATGTGTTCTGAAAAACACCAATATGGCAGTAAAAGCATCTTGCGTTTCCTTGCAGTTAAACATTCAAGGTTTTCCATCCACAGTTCATGTACAACGACCGTTCCATAAAAACTGAGAGTAAAATCACACAAAATGAAGAAATACAGGTACAGCAAAATATATGTTATTATTTCTCTAATTATATTCCCTCGGATGATATCCAACGGTCCCATTGTTCAGTCCACTTTCAAAGCATGTGGCGAAGGCATTTTAAGGAAGTTGCTTTAGCAACCCCTGTACAGCTTGAATAATGTCAGCATCTGTGTTGAATGTTGCACCACGGAACTTCTCCTTCATTGTTGGAAACGACCAGAAATCGCATGGGGCGAGGTCCGGACTGTAAGCAGGCTGTGGCATAATTCCAATACTGCAGTTCGTAAGAAACTTGAACACAAGCAGCGAGCATTATCACGGTGTAGGGTCCACTTGCACACCAGTTTCGGTCATTTAATCGATATGTGTCGTCGCAGACGCTTCAAGGCTGAAATGTAATAATACTCAGCATTGACAGTAATTCTTGGAGGAACGGCATGCTGGTAGACAACAACTTTATGATCAAAGAAGATTATCATCATCACCTTCCCAGTTGATTTGGTTTGGCGGACATTTTTCGGAGGAGGGTAGCCTGTGTGTTTCTAGACACTCGTTGCGCGCTTCGTGAGGGGTTCGAAATAGTGGACATGTTTCATCGGCAGTTATTACTGCGTTCAGAAAGTTTGGATTTTTAGCAATTATTTGTTTCCATTCATGACACACCTGAACTCTGGCTAACAATTGTTCTCTCGTCAGGTGAGGAGGTATCTATATGGAACACACACGGTGCAGCAGTAATTTGCCGCGTATATACAATGAGCAATACCGACATTTTTGAAATATTATTTGATGCCGCTATATCTTCATTCGTCGATCTTCTTGCAGGATTGCCCAAACAGTGTTAACAATACGCTCTGTAACAACACTTTCAGGTCGACCAGGCCTAGGAGCGAGTTCTGCCGAAAAACGCCCTTTTTTGAAATCATGGTGCCATCTAAAAATCTCTGACTCACGCAAACATTTATCTTTGTAACCTTTTTCATTAAATCAACTGTTTCTGGAACCGTTTTACCCAAACGATAGCAAAATTTTATCGCACAACACATTTCATTTCTTACGTCTGAATCCCCCACCTCCATAGTTGTATGGCGAAATGCAGACGTATTTTAAACAACTGGGCAATAACAAAACCAGAATCGTCTGCCACGGCAAATAACTGTTGCCATAGATACTTCCTTAATTCAGTTAGTCGTCTGTGTGGTTATTTTCCCCCTTCACACTGTTGCCAACTCAAAAAAAAAAAAATACTCTCAGTTTTCATTGAACGGCCTTTATGCAACCTTGAATTTTGCTTCCCGTGAGCACAATCTCCTACTGCTGCGGCTCAAAAGTATTTGAGCATGCGCAGTTAAGCATTCTGCTGGTAGCTAGCCGTCTCTTTACAGAAAAGCATTGGAGCACATTTCTACGCTGCTAATTCTCGTTTTGTTACAGGCGAAAAACCCAATCGCTCACTGCTGTTTTTTGCGTTAGTTACTGGATTATTTCAGTGCCATTCTTCTGTTTTCCCGGTGAAATGGTGTCAGCGATAGCTGAAGATCCTTACATAAATGATGAAATGCGAAAAGTTATTTTTTGTCTTCTTAATCATGAATATTGCTGGATATTTGCTGAAACATCCGTTCTCCTCGCGTTCGTTGGAACAGAAATTAGAAACTAAAGGAGACTAGATAGATTTTAAATCATTGCAAAACTTTAAAGACAAAAATACTGAGCGAATCAGGAAGTTCAGTACCGAAACATATAATGAGAACGAATGATATGCGATTATGACATAAAAAAATGCAGTACTTTGCTTTCAGTGCTTATTATTTACGAGCGAAATTTCATTGTCTACAACTGATAAAAGGTTTTCGGTATTTTGCTGAAAAAATTCAGCAACATGACGTGTCCTTTACACATAAAAATAATGCACTGCTTTTGGCTGTACTTTGTAGGACATATAAGAATAAAACGAAAAAGAGGAAAACAATCGACATACACTGTCGAGTCACATTATTGTGACCACCAGCTCATATTCAGAGTAACCGCCGTGTGCAGCGTGGATAGCACCTAGACGGGCTTGGAGAGACTCAATGAGGTGCTGGAAGGTGTTCACAGGTATGTGGAGCCATGCTGACTGCAGTGCATCCAACAGCTGCTGGAGGGTGCGTGGTGGAGGATCCATAGAGCGAACAACACGATCGAGGTGATCTCACAGATGCTCAATTCGGTTTAAATCTGTGGAAGTACTTTGAAGTCTTCATCGTGCTCTTCCAACCACTCTCGCACATTTTTAGCTGTGTGACACGTCGCATTGTCGTTCTGGAAAATCCCATCCGTCCCACAGAAGACAATCAGCATGTATGGGTGTACGTGGTGGGTAAGGAAGGATTCACAACGAATTCGGGCCATAGTGCCTTCCACAGTTACTAGTGGACTCAGAGAATGCCACGAAAACATTCCCCAGACTATAACGCTGCCCCCACCAGCTTGTGTTGTTCCAGCAGTAGTTGAAGAGTGTTTGTTCTCCGATGTTTCTCGCTTTATACGCCAACGTCCATCCGTTCGACGAAGTAGAAAGCGTGACTCATCGGAGAAGGCAATCGTTTGCCAATCAGTGGAGGTCCAATTGCGATACTGCCGTGCAAGTGTAAGCCTTTTCTGCCGATGCACCTTAGTTAGCATAGGTGCAGTGACCATCTGCCTGCATCGGTGTCCCCATACGCAGCAGGTTTCGCTGAACCGTTGTTTTAGACACACTTTAGGTATCCCCCTGGTTCATTCGGCCAGTGAGTTGCTCAGCTGTAGCTTGTCGATCGGCCCGCCGCACATTCGAAGCCGACCTTCACCCCTCACATCAATGGCACGCGGTGCTCCGCAGTTTCAACGTCGCTTATTCGTAACGGCGCCATTTCTCCAATCGCGATACACTTTAACCACAGCAGCACGCGAACAGTTCCCAAACTGCGTTGTTTCAGAAATACTGCCATCCTTGGCTCGAAAGCCAATAATCATCCACTTTTGCAAATCTGATAAATCGCTCCTTTTATCCGTGACAGCAACGAGTGGTGTGCTTTCAAAATGCCTACAGCACACCTTACATACCCTCCAAGCCAGCTCACGACACGTGCCTTCTTTCCTTTGCTATGCCCTGTTGACCTCAAAAGTAGGTGGTGGTGGTCACAATAATGTGACTCGACTGTGTATACTGTCACATCTGATTAACCGTATTAGTTTTCGCGGGATTTTACATCACCCCCTTACTCTGCAAGGGCATGGTGACTCGGACATGGCATCAATCTCGAAATTATTATTATTATCATTATTAGCGTACTGTTCCTTTATGTACCTTTAAAATCATTATGAAGCATATGAAAATATCAATACATCCACTGGACAAAATATTAGAGATTATAGTGTGTTGGCCCTCCTCTAGCGCGAATGTACACGCCGAGGCATGGACTCCACCAGACGCCGGAGGATTTCCGGAGGTAATGCAGCCATTACTGCTGCATCATTGTCCACAACTCCGCTCGATACGTCGGTGTAGGATCCATGGATCTGATGTTCCGCTCCTCGGCATTCCAGAGAGATTCAACAGGGTTTCAATTCGGGGACCTTGGGGACCACTTGATGGTTCCAAAATCAGATAAGCGTTCCTCGCGCAATACCTGAGTGGCTTAGACCCGGGTGGTGCGGAGCATTGTCTTTCTGTAACCGAGCATAGGCCGCCCGATGCGCGAAAGCCATGAAAGCGTGTAGGTGGTCAGCCAGCACATGCTGGCAGTGCCTAACGGTTACAAACCTCTCCAGACACACTAATGTGCCTACTGAGTCCCATGAGAAGGTTCCCCAAACTATCACAGAGTCACCACGGCCTTGAACAGAGCCAACATGGCACGACGGAGACATGGACTCATGCTGTCAACGTCATACTCTCACTCTACCATCAGCGCGGTGCACCTGGAAACGGGATTCATCTGACCACACGCGGCATTACTCTTCAGAGGTCCGGGCAAGGCGTAATGGCCGATGACGAGCAGTCAAATGTGGCACACGAGTAGGGTGTAGTCTCCCGTTGCCCAGGGTATGCAGCGTGAGCCATACCGTTCGCTCGCTGATGCTTCGTGGGCCTCCGAAATTTAACCTTGATGTGATTTGCGGCTCCGTTGCCAAGAGGTTGGCCTGTACGAGCCTGGAGTCTACTTTGACACCGGTTATTAACAGCGTGGTTTGCCAAGCGGTTGGTATGTACGAGCCTGGAGAGTCTACATCGACCCCGGTTATTAACAGCGTGGTTTGCCAAGCGGTTGGTCTGCACGAGCCTGGAGAGTTTACTTCGACCCCGGTTATTAACAGCGTCTGGCCGCCACTGTTTTCTCTCTGGATCTTGGTACGTCCGTCGATGGTATGCTCGCAGTACACCCTTGATATGTTTGCCCTCGGAAACCCTAGGGTTCTTACCATTTGGGTTATAGATCGAATTACCCAACTCTCTTGCGACGGCAGTGCTTATTCGATCAAAGTCGTTCAGATCACCACGTTTACTCATGTTCATCGATTGCGATACTCTACTGAGAAGCCCTGTTGTCCGTTGATTTATCTGCTGCGTTCGACGTGGATCTGTTCTCCTCTGCGGGGGGGTATGTCAACTGCTCATCACCCCCATCTCTGATGTTTTGCCTACTCAGTGTATATCAGTTCCCGTTATGTGCATCCTACCTGCTTGCAAAACCGCCAGCCAGCACTAACTCTTGCTATGAAGAATATTCTGCATATATTTCCTACTTTGTTTTATAATGCAGAGTTCTGCCACTAGGGGGCTTCTTCAGGTTATATTCTTATTTTCAAGAGCACCCGCGGTTCTGAAAGTTCGACTAAAATCTGTTTTTGGCAGTATAATCTTAACGACGAAGAACATTTTACTTTCATTTTCTTCTTCAAGAAACGGGATTTTTCCGTTAGGGGCATGTAGTTATACCACGATTTCCCCCATTTTTCAGCTTATAATTGTTCGATTTGAAAAATTCCCTTGCTTCGGACAACTTCTGCTGTGTGAAATATTTTGTGTACTTTTAGCAATTTTTGATATAGCGCATTTCGGTCTCTAATGGTCCCAGAAGGGTTTTCTGTGACATACTGCAGAAGTAAAGCGCGTATCAAGATGACAAATCTGCAGCGATATATTCCGTCCGTGTAGCTTACTTGGAAGAGCATCTTACTCCGGAGTGAGGGGGAACGACTTCAATCTCCGTCACTGACAAATTTGTGTTTTCACATTTCCTTTTAGGAATATTTTACAGATTTTTGAAGTCCAGTTAAAAATTTTCATTCTACAACTCGTTCCACTCATTACGAAGAACACTGTGTATATTATGTGTTTCATATAATGAGCAGTTTTTCATTTATGGGCATGAAATCATATTATTTCTCTCTGATTTTGTTCATTAAAAAAAAACTGCTTGGAAAATTATTTTTGTGTTGGCAAGGATTTAAAAGACGTATTGACTACACTCCACAATTTGATGTCATCTTTCTTGTTTTACAATTTTTGCGATTTTCTTATAATGTTCTAATTGGAAATTCTTGTGACGTTCTAATTGGAAATACAATGCTCTGCTCAGTCAGAACATTTTTCTTGTGTACTGAAATACTACCTTCGCTTTCGAATTTATCTAGTGCTTTCGTCGGTATTTTATTCGGCAAACTACATCTCCGTAATAGCAGAATTTTACCATGAGATCTTGCCTTCTATCTTCATGGACATACTGATAGACCCGCAACCCCCACAAGCGGGAGGGGGGGGTTCATGGTCTAGCATCAGCAGAAGTATTTTTCAAAATTTTTGCGGAAATTTCGTATGAAACTGGTTAAAGAAACAGTCAGGAATCTTTGACGGCAGTATTGAATAAAATATTTTAAAAAAAGCATTTTTTTTCAATAAATAAGTAAGATCTTCAAAAAATAATTTTTGCTTAAATTTATAAAAGTTGGGTGACAAGAAAGCAGTGATTCCAGAGGATTTGAGGCCTCTTTTCACAACCATAGTAACAGTTACATACAGGCACGTAAAGTATATTAACAAGAAAATGTGAATAAATATTAGTTACAGAATGTGAATAAATGTCAGAATATATGAAATTCTATATCATTGAGAAAAGGCGTGTTATATATTTCGCTTGTTTGCACATAACTACGAATCCTTGAGAATATAGTGAGCTAAAAGGTGGTCTTTGCTGGAACGAGAAGACGGAGATGTCATTTTTTTATAACAGAGTTGAAAAAAAAAGACTTTTACTATGTGCAAAATATTGTGACATTAAGTGGGGGTTTTTGTTATATTCAAGAGTAAATAATTCAAATATTTTTACTCTTTTTGTTCCACAATTCTTAGATGTTTTCTTTCTTTTTTGCTTACTTATGTTCTGTATTTTCGTGTAAATTGGAAGGTCATTAGAGGGAGTGAGAGAAAGAAAGATAGAGAGAGAGAAAGAGAAAGAAAATGAGAAAGAGAGAGAGAGAGAGAGAGAGAAAGAGAGAGAGTGAGAGAGAGAAAGAGAGAGAAAGAAAGAGTCAGAGTGCGAGAGAGAAAGAGAGAGAAAGAAAGAGAGAGATAGAGAGAGAGACTGTCACACGGCCGTTCGTATTTTCTGCGTGTGATCGTGAAGTATTTCAAAGAGTTTGGTCTTCGTTCTTTAAAAAATAGGATTTTCGTATGATTAACTTTTGCGTAAGTGTTTTGTAACACTTTGTATTGGTATAGAACTAGAGCAATCATTTTAATTACGACGTGTACATTTGTGTTACACGCAATAAAGTTTAACAATTTTCGTTTTACGAAAAATACCTATTGGTTCCAAAGAATTTGAATTATTTAAAACGCCCGTAAAACCTATTTAATAAAATGGAATTTAAAAAAATTTGTAATTGAAAGTAAATAGAGATTTTCACAAAAGGTCCTCGAAGATATTTTTTGCGAAGGGGCCGCGACTTTTTCACGTACACCACTGTCTATGTTGCTACGTTAAGAAACAACCAAGTAATGTTCTGTTAGTAGAGTGACCTCTTTCTGCTCTACTTTCACCGTTTTTCAGATGGAAGCTTGTAGTAAGTGTTCATGTATGAAATATACAAACATGAAGACATAATGAAATTCAGGAAGTGCCAACGACCCCGAAAAGAGAAAGAAAAAAAGAATGTTATGTATTACATGACAACAAACCGGAAGGCGGGAATTTTTGATGTCCACGAAATGACAAAGAGTCAAAATAGTGTCAGCAAAACTGAAAGGCTTAATTTTAGATAAACTTGGTGTTTATGTGTGTAATGATTGACGAAGACTGATTATCATCACCGGAAGTGTTAACGCAATCATTCATGAAAATAAATAAACACAAGATGGGTTTCGAAGATGCTGAAGTTCTGTTAAAAACACGATAGTATTTAGGTTTCATATAAGCATTTGGACTATCTTCCAGAGAGAGGAAGAAATACGTTTTATGTCCGGAATATGATATGTGTTGAAGCTTGGGTCAATCACAACATGCAATTTAATAGATATTGTATCGCATTTTACTATCCATTTCATGCTGAGTTACTACTGATTTTGTGATTTATGTGAAATTTTGCAATGCAAATCTGATTAAAAGAGAAACGCTGTGAAAACTCCAGCATAACATATAGGCAGAAGACCTCATGTGGAAAAGTAGGAAGAACTTTCTCGGCAAATGAAATGCGCAAAAACTGAATTTCTGAAAATGAATGGATTTTGTGGTTTTAGATAATATTAAGTTGGAAGGCGATGAACTCAAAATTTGTAGCTCACATTCAGCTTGCGATTTCGTTTTTAGCAAAAAATGAAAAACTGCCATTCTAATATAAAGCCATATCGCAGGAAAAGCAGCCTACTTAAACTTAGACTCTAAATTACACCACCTATCACCACGTGACCAACTGTTTTTTTCTTCTTCTTTAAAAAGCGCACGATTTCTATTTCATAAACCTCTGATAAAGTTATATATTCATTTTCAAGTGGAGCTCATTTGCTTTAAGGTGCTTTTGTCAGTTTTTTCTTGTGCTATGTAAAACTTTTGAGCGTTTTTTTAAAATACTTCCAGATAGAGGTATGAAAGATAATGGAGATCTGAAAGGCATTGTGGAATTTGGGTAGGATGGTAGGAAATACATTTCAAGGTTTAATATCTGTTCTTAGTGTTCCTAATACTTTTTTTAATCACCAAGGGCTAAGTTAACTTTATTTTAATGATAACGTTTCCAAACATTCTTTTTTTCATTATGGCCGGAAACAATGTGAACGTGAAATATGAAAAAGGAATAGGAAGTAAAAGAAAATATGTCAGGTAAAAGTAAGAAATTGCTATAAAAAATTTGTTTCATAGCAGATGTTCAACAAAAATTTTCTGAATGAACTTCATTTTGGTACATCACGTGGTACTTGGGAGGAAAGGGTCATATTATTTTTGAAAATTTTTGAGACCTTTCCACACAAAAATTGTCAGTTTGAGTTTTCTACTCATCTATATCGTCACATTCGAGGCCAGCGCTTTCCTCACAGATATGATGTTATATTCGATATCAGTTAGAGTTCTTTTTAACAGCTATGATATCGTTGTATTCGAAGTCAGTTTGAATTTCCCTCACAGCCATGGTATCCTGATATTCGAAGTCAGTTTGAGCTCCCTCACAGCTATGACATCCTGATATAGAAACCAGTTCGAGTTTCCCTTCACAGTGGTATCCTGATATAGAAACCAGTTCGAGTTTCCCTTCACAGTGGTATCCTGATGGTCGAAGTCAGTTCGAGTTCTCTCACAGCTATGCAATGCAAACGTGAAATATGAAAAAGAAATAGAAAGTAAAAGAAAATATGCCAGGTTTAGCTGTTGTATCCTGACATCGAAGTCAGTTCAAGTTTCCTTTCACAGCTATGATTTCCTGATGTTGAAGTCAGTTCGAGTTTTCCTCACAATTATGGTATCCTGATATCGAAGTGAATTCGAGTTTCTCCCACAGCTATGGTATCCTGATATCGAAGCCATTTTGAGTTTCCCTCACAGATACGGTATCCTGATATTCGAAATCACACTGGCTCATATACATCGACAAAGTGCTCAAAAAGCGCATTACTCTGTCGTGATTCATATGTTTGTTAATTTATTCTCTTTGTTTGAACCTGGTAAAACATCTTCTACATTTTGCAGAATTTTCCTGCACAGTCGAATAATTGCTAGCAGTTTTACATTGAACCGCGCCCGAGTCAATCTGTATTTGGCATCCAGTTCTGACATTTTGGTTATCGCAGGTGCGCAAGTAAATTTTATCTCCCCGAAAGGCCGTTGACTATCCGCGTGAGTCACACGTGGCAGAACTCGCTTTTATATTTATAGTTTTTAAGATTAAACTGTTCAAAGACACAGCACATACAAGGGGAGTCAAAAGTCCTTAGACAAACTTTAAGGTAAGTCAGGTATACAAACACAAGTCATTTTGACATAGGAACGTGTGGTCGCAAACGCAACGGACGGCCGATAGAGGGCTCTTTGACAGTGAATTAACCAAAAGAAAAGGATACCAGATAAAGTGTACAACGCACGTTTAATGCAATACAGGTTTACAATAACACAACAACACAGGTACAGCACAGGTTTACAGGTTCAAGTATTAATAACAACAGTGCAATGACAAGTAGTACGTAGTATTACAGTTACATGTATCAAAAACAAACCTTTTACAGCACCTTAATACTTAAAGTAAGTGTTCAAAGGACTTGCCGTCCGAAGTGATACACGCTTCGCGACGTCGACGCATGGACCGTCGTACACTTTTAAAAATGCCAGGCCTGTCACGGATCCGTGCACTTCAATGACTGTCGCGACGAGGTCTTCGTCGGTCGTCACAGGGGTTTCGTAAACAAGGTTCTTCATGTAGCCCCACAGGACGAAATCAAGGGGGGACAAGTCAGGGGATCGTGGAGGCCACATGACTGGGCCGCCCCGGCCGATCCATCTCGCTGGGTAAGTTTCATCGAGATAGTGCCGCACAATCTGACTGAAATGTGCGGGCCCCACGTCTTGCGGAAACTACATGTTACGGCGAGCGCCTGCCGGGACGTCATGGAGTAACTCTGGTAAGACATCCTCCAAAAATATCCGATACGTTCTCCCGTCGATCTGGGGGGGGAGGGGGTAGAAGGTATGGGCCCAGCAAACAGTTTCCCACAATGCCTGCCCAAATATTTATGGTGAATCGTTGTTGTACACCCCATATGGCCTTTGTTGCTCGTGGGTTTTCATACGCCCACACGTGCCAGTAATGCACATTCACAACACCGTCCCTTGAAAATGTAGCTTCGTCCGTGAAACAAACCCATGCTGGAAAATCGGCCTGCGCTGCAGCTTCTTGCAAAACCAAACTGCAAATGCGAGTCGCCGGAGGTAATCTCCTGCTCCGAGTGTCGGAACACGTTGAATGTGGTAAGGGTGTAAACACTCATCGTGCAGTACCCGCATCACACTGGATCGCGAAACGCCAAGATTACGAGAAATGGTTTGCGTACTTGTTCTTGGGTCGCGTTCCACTTCGCGAATGATCACTTTTTCCGTGACAGGTGAACGCGTCGTTTGGTCTCGACCACAATGTCTGCTTGCTTCGAATGACCCTGTTGTACACAATCGTTGGTGCAAACGCCCAAACGTCTGATAATGGGGTCACCCGCCGATTTGGGAAGCGTTGACGATACAAACGCTGTGCTGCACGGTCATTTCCTTTCGCTTCCCCATAAATTAAATGCATCTCTGCCATCTCCGTACGAGTGTACTCCTGCATCTCTGCCATCTCCGTACGAGCGTACTCTTGCATCTTATTCCGGCAACGTCCGCGCCGCCTCGAATTATACTGCCACGCACGTCCCAACTCACTCGCTTGCAAAGAGCCCCCTCTAGCGGTCGTCCGTTGCGTTTGAGACCACAAGTTCCTATGTAAAGAAGACTTGTGTTTGTATTCCTGACCTACCCTTAAAGTTTGTCTAAGGACATTTGACTCACCCTGTATAAAAACTGGAAAGGGAGAAATGACTCATATAGATAGCTTAAACCACCTTCATTTTGCTGACGAAATGACTATTTTTACAAATACCCAGAGTTGGAGAGTATGATCCCGGAACTTTGGTACTTAAACGGTATCAAAGATGAGCTTACAGAAAAAAAAACTGATATAGGCGATTTTTCAAGAAGAGAATATTTTGAGGTTAATAGATCACATTTAGAATTAACTGATGCCTGCATCTACCTTGGACAAGATATGTAGGACACATCGAAGAAGAAATTATTAGGTGAACAAAACTTTGCTGTAGTGGATTTGGAAGTTTTCAAGAGCAATTTACCAGTATGTCTTAAAAAATAGTGTTTAATCAGCGGATCCTTTTAGTTCTTACTTACAGAGACATAGATCTTAACTAAAAAAGACATACATAGACTGCAAAAAACTAAAATGTATGAAGAGATACATGATTCGTATGACCAACAAAGAATTGAAAAAGGGATCATAGGTCACATAAACGACGAGACCGGATGACGTCATGATCAAAGTGAAGAATCTCAAACGGCATTGGGCTGGACATATTGTTAGAAGAACTGACCACAGTTAAATAACCGAAATAATCTATTTTCAAATTGGAGAAGACCCAGACGAAGACCGCGTTGGAGATAGTTGATCGAAAGCATGCCAAAAATGACATGAAATAGAATTGCCCCAGACTTGAAGAACCTTCATTTAGCATTGGATTGAGATGGTCGAAATCCTTACGAATGGTACCAATTTAATTCTTCATTCTTACGAATTTAATTCTTTACGAATAGTCTATTATGAAAGAAATACGAGATCACACTTAATAATACAAATTTTGAAGATGACAATCCGATTTTTGGTGTAAATGTGACAAGGATGGAAAGTCAGATAATAATATCCAAAAACTTGAAAATTTTCATCGTCCTGGAGCGAAACTCGAACCCGCGTCTCCCAGATAGCGCCCGGAAACTTGAGACTTGGTCGTTCTGCGTGGTGTAGTGGTTTGCACACCCGGGCGCTATCTGGGAGACGCGGGTTCGAGTTCCGCTCCAGGACAATGAAAATTTTAAAGTTTTCGGATATTATCTGACTTTCCATCCTTGTCACATTTACACCAAAAATCGGATTGTCATCTTCAAAATTTGAATAGTCTATTGTTGAAAATGATATATTTACGGCGCTAAATTTTATGAGTCAATAAAAAAAATACACCAAAAGATGACCCAGACTCGGCTGAATGAGGATTTACCATACATGATTCACAGATCTGCAAAGCAATGCTTTCGAATAGCAAGACTGGTTGCCAATCGATGAGGTACTTCGAATTTGTGTGCACACGTAAAAGGAAAGTAATTCAACAAGATACCTAATGTGGAATGTGTAAAGCTCATTACTTAGCATGTTGTGATCGAAATTTCGGGTCGACATTTACTCGTACCTTTTGCATGATTTTTCATTTACAACGCACTTTAAGAAGATCAGTTAGCTCTAACATATTTGTGAACCAAAAAGAAAATGCTATCAATAATACTACTGTATTAACAATAATAATAGTAATCCTGGCCTATTCTAAGCAAAGTAAAACAATCCCAATTTATATGATGATCCACGAGTCTTTGGAGAAATAAACGAAGCAGCAGTTTTCATTTCAAAATAGCAGCTGATGCATTCATACATAGATCTCTGAGCGGTAGGTAGATGACAGGCCAGACTAATCAATTTCAGAACGGAGAGGAAGTAAAATCACATAACGGTCATCCGTTTTTATGGAGGCATCAGTTGCGTAATGTAAGTGAATGAAGCTCATTGTGCCGAGCCAATCCATCGATCCCCTTTTTCTGTCACGTTCTTGCCATTTTTAACCCTCCCTGCAGTCATCCCTCTCTCGCTCTCTTTCCATCTCTGCCTCTCTGGGGAAAAATCCATTTCATTAATCCCACTAATGCTCCGATCTGTTCACCACATGATAGCCTATTAATTTGGGGCCAAACTTTTGAATAATAGACGAGGGGTTTCAGGATATGTCGTTCAACCAATTGCTACTTGGCACTAGAAGTGCAGCAGTTGTTATTGGCTTTTTCCCCACCTTCACTTTTTTTTTTTTTTTTGCAGCTTTACTGGCAGGCTTTTGTATTCATCAAAGGTTTTACTTTTCATTCTGTTTTGTTACATTTCCTTTTTATTCCCCCTCCCCCGCTCTTTTTGGTTTTTAAGCCGTCATAATTCATGAGGAGGGTTGTGGAATTTTTATATGCTATTAAAAACTGGGGACACCATAAATGCATTTAGAGGATTGCGCTGCAAAATCGTTATTGTAGAATATTTTTAGATTGTTTTCATCGACGATATTATTTTGTTCAGCTTCTACATTGTGTGTGTGGAAAGTGCTTGATGACGGCAGTATTGGTCATAGCGCTTTTAACAGTGTACATGAGTGATTTTGGGTTTATACCTTGACTTAAATCGAAAGCAGAGTTCGTAAAATTTTCGGATCTTGCAAAGCTGAATTCTGGACTTCAGGAGCGTACTGATAGCCCTCGCAACCTCCGCGGTGCGGGGCGGGGCCCCTCATGGTTAAAAGGGCCTCTAACACGAACAAAAAGATTATACAATTTTTTTTTTTTTTTGCGGCAACTTCGTATGAAACTGCGTGGGTAAAGAAATAGCCAAGAATTAAGGCAACTTTAAATGACATATTAAGAAGAAAAGAATTTTTTTTTCTCAGTAAATACGTAAAGCATCAAACAAAGATATTCGCTCTTTCCACGTTTATAAGTGAGTCACGGAAAAATTCTCATTGGCCGCCACCGGGCGTCGAACCCAGGGTCTTCCAGTTACGCGCCGGATATGCTTCCGGTACACCACAGCGGCCTTGAATTCCTCCAGACTCACACATGCTAACTGCAAAGCCAATTTGGCAGGTTGCTTCTTGGAGCCCCGCACAATGCTGGGGATTCACCAAAGATGGTAAGCAGCAACTGAAGAAACAATTAGAAGGGGAATGAATAATTAATACAGACATTTAACGTGGACCAGAAACATCAAACAAAGATATTCGCTCTTTCCACGTTTATAAGTGAGTCACGGAAAAATTCTCATTGGCCGCCACCGGGAGTCGAACATAGGGTCTTCCAGTTACGCGCCGGATATGCTTCCGCTACAAAAGCTTGCTCGGCAGGTTGCTTCTTGCGCGGGGCTCCAAGAAGCAACCTGCCAACTTGGCTTGGCAGTTAGCATGTGTGAGTCTGGAGGGGTTCGAGGCCGCTGTGGTGTAGCGGAAGCATATCCGGCGCGTAAATGGAAGACCCTGGGTTCGACTCACGGTGACGGTCAATGAGAGTTTTTCCGTGACTCACTTCTAAACGTGAAAAGAGCGGAATATCTTTGTTTGATGTTTCTGGTCCACGTTAAATTTCTGTATTAAATACGTCAAATCTTTAGAAATCATTTTCGTTGCTTCAGTTCATAAAAACTGGATGACGGGAAAACAGCCATTCAAAAGAACTTGAGGCCCCTTGCAGTTACAAGGGGCCTCAAGTTCACAGCCCTTGCAATAGTTTCTATGCAGTTATGTTAACAAGAGAATGTGAAAAAAATATAAATTCAATGAGAGGAATTTTTATACCAATGAGAATAAGGTATTATGTATTACAGTTGTTTGCACATAACTATGCATCTTTCCCAATAAAAGGAGTTCTTCGAGGGAGTGAAAAGTCAGAGACCTGTGTCATTTTTTTTTACAACAGAGTCAAAAGATTTTTTTACTACGTGCAAAACATTGTGGCATTATGTTAAGCGTATTTTTCATATTCCGGAGTATAAATAATTTAAACAGTTTTACGTTTTTTTGTGCTACAGTTCATAATTGTTACTTAGTTCTTCGCTTACTTATGTTGTGACATTTCGTATAAATCGGAAAAATTATTAGACATGGTCAGACTGCAGCTACATGATTTGTGTGTGGAATCGTGAAGCATTTCAAAAAGCAGGCCTTAGTTCTTTAAAATAATAAATTTTGCATGATATACTTAACTTTGACATAAACATTTCGTAGTCATTTGTATCGGTAACCAGGGCAATCATTTTTATTATAACGTACACATTTGCGGTTCACGCAATAAAGTGAAATAATTTTTATCTTACGAAAAATACTCGTAGGTTCCGAAGAATTTGATTTATTAAAACACCCGTAAAGGCTATTTAATAATATGGAAATTAAAATTTTCATTAATTGAAAGCTAATGGATTTTCGTAAAAGGGCCTCGAAACCATTTTCTGCGGGTGGCCTCGAGTTTATCCGGTGCGCCACTGCTAGACTCCGATTATTATCATGACTTTTCTGAATTACTGAATGGAATAAATAATTGTGTACATTTGTTAAAGTACTGTGGTGTACTTCGAGTTCCTTAATGCACCTTGAAATCCAGCAAAATAGTGTATTTCGTCTTTTTTTAAATCAAGATATTCGATATTCCAAATACGAATGCGTAGATTGTATTTTCCACGTCTTCTGCAAAAAGAACGTGTTCCTCCCTCCCCCCCCTCTTGCAAAACGTCGAACTCAAAAGATTCCTTTTGCATGACACATCATTATCCATGAGGATGATTATCAGGACCGTAATTAGGTTATCACCAGTGTGGCCTCTGCAACAGGCGCCAACTAAACGCAGGCGCCGTACGGGGTTTCGGAGAGTTAAACAAATAGCGATTAGTAACTGCAAGATTTAAAACAGTAGCAGGGGCACAAATTTGAATACACCATGTGTAAAATAAAAACAAACCAAGTCAGTCAAATCATGCAATGCATTGATTATGATACGCTTTCCAACATACCAGAAATCATTACTCAACTTATTACTCAAGTTATGACGATAATGGCTGTGGAAAAAATCCCGATCCTGTCTCCTGACCTTTCACCTAATTTCGATGATATTCAACAGAATTCGTTCAGTATGCCTCCGGAACAACATGATAAAGTTTTGTTGCAATCGAAGCATTTTTTGGAATGAATCCCTCTCCTATGTCCTGACCTTTGACCTCATTTCGCCCATTCTCAGTTGTATTCGTCCCCTTACTACATACTAAAATTTCATCGAAATCGAACGACGTTTACGCAAGCTATGACGCATATGGGCAATGGAATGGATCCCGTTCCTATGTCCTGAACTTTGACCCCGTTTTACCCAGTTTCAATAGGGTTCGTCCCCTGGTGGTCCCCTACCACATACTAAAAGTTCATCGAAATCGAACTATTTTTACGCATGTTATTACGCATAATGGCAATGGAATGATCCTGGCCTTTGACCCCATTTCGTCCATTTTCAATAGGGTTCGTCCTCAGCTGATCCTCTACCACATACTAAAATTTTATCGATATCGAACCATTTTTAAGCGAGTTATCGTGCGGACGGACAGACAGACAGACGGACCAAGCTGGAGCATATACGCTTCTTTAACCTACAGTTGGAAAGCGTAAAAGACGAAGCACCCCGAGAAAGTCGTTCGATCCTAATGAAACTTCGCATGCAAGTATCTCAGGGAAACGATTAAAAAAATAACGACCAAGTATCTATATTCAAAAAGTATGCAAGTATCTATATGTAAACGATTAAAATAATAACGATCAATGACTAAATAGTAGTCCGCCACAGAGCATGGGAACCGCCCATCGAGGATTGTATATCAAGAGCAAAGCCCGCACGCAGGGACAGTTATGACAGTAGATTGCGGTTGATATAAGCTTCACGGACTCTGAGGATGCCTCGACGTCGTATCCGTGCACAGTACGAGCAGTTGAGCGAGTTTGAGAAAGGACGTATAATTGGGCTCACGAGCCAGTTAGCTTACGGATCCTGCCTTTACCGCGGAGCGGCACACGGGTCGCACACCAGGAGTTACTGACTGAGCCATTTTCTACGATAGCCGGGAACCCTTGGTAGTCCTCCGTACTACCCTCACGGTTCAATGGTACGTCGACTACATTCTATGACTTGTAGTGTTGTCATTCCTGTAGCAGCATCACCGAGTAATTTTTCAACAGAATTAAGATTCTTAGTTGTGTTGAAAATTACCTGCGCTGGAAATTGCGGCCACACACTGCACAGCTCTAGGCTTGCCTCCGTAATGTAAACACCCTTCCATGGCCAGCCTGATCGCCCAATCTCTCATCGATCAAACATGTTTGGGACATGATGGGACGCCACCTACGCCCATCCCGGAATGTCGGCAAACTGGCCAGCAATTTGGATACTATCTGGCATGCTATATCTCAGGACAGTATCCGTGAACTGTCGGCGTCTTGGCTACCCCGGGTAACCGCTTGTATCCGAGCCAGAGGTGGTGCTACAACGTTCTGGTTTGTTCCACTTGTGTAACTGTCTTATCCGAATATATGGCCCAACTGCTGTGGAATTGTCATTATTTCCTTTCCTGTACATGTACATTACACATACCAATTTTCATCTAGATTGGATGAATTTCTTCTGAGTGCTTCGCTTTGTTTTGTTTTTTTACGCTTTCCAACCGTAGATTGAAGAAGCGTATATGCTCCAGCTTTTTCCGTCCGTCTGTCTGTCGGCACGATAACTCACGTAAAAATGGTTCGATTTTGATGAAATTTTAGTATGTGGTAGGGGACTACCAGGGGACGAACCCTATTGAAAATGGGTGAAGTGGGGTCAAAGGTCACGCCATAAGAGCAGGATCCATTCAATTGCCCTTATGCGTCATAACTTGCGTGAATATGGTTCGATTTCGATGAAATTTTAGTATGTGGTAGGGGACCACCAGGGGACAAACCCTATTGAAAATAGGGGAAGTGGGGTCAAAGGTCACGCCATAAGAGCGGGATCCATTTCATTGCCTTTAGGCGTCATAACATGCGTAAATATGGTTCAATTTCGATAAAATTTCAGTATGTGTTAGGGAACTACTGGGCACGAATCCTATTGAAAATTGGCAAATTAGGGTCAAAGGTCAGGCAGAGCATAAGAGCGGGATTTATTCCATTGCCCTTATGCGTCATAACTTGCGTAAAAACGGTTCGATTTCGATGAAATCTTGTTATGTGGTAAGGAACCACCTGGGAACGAAACCTATTGAAAATTGGTGGAATGGGGTCAAAGGTCAGGACATAAAAGCGGGATCCATTTCATTGCCTTTATGCGTCATAACATGCGTAAATATGGTTCGATTTCGATGAAATTTTAGTATGTGGTAGGGAGCCACTGGGGACGAACCATATTAAAAATGGGCGAAATAGGGTCAAAGGTCAGGACACTGGAGTGGGATCCATTCCATTGCCCTTGTGCATCATAACTTACCAAATAATGTTTCAATTGCGACAAAACGTTATCATGTTGTTCCGGAGGTAAAGTGAACCAGTTCTGTTGAATATCAACGAAATGGGTTCAAAGGTCATTGCACAAAAGCAAGATTTATTCCACAGCCATTATTCTTATAACTTGCGTAAAACTGCTTCTATTGCGACAAAACTTTAGTATGTTATTCTTGAGGTGTACTGAACCGGTTCTGTTGAATATCATCGAAATGGGGTCAAAGGTCAGGACGCAGGAGTGAGATTTATTCCACAGCCCTTATTCTCATAACTTGAGTAATAATTTCTGGTATGTTGGAAAGCGTATCATAATCAATGCATTGCATGATTTTACTAACTTGTTTCTTTTGCAAAGACTGTGTCTTCACTGTATTTACATACACTCTAATAGCTCCATTAATAGATGTAAAAATCGGCTTTTGGCGTTGTAAAGAAAGCCGAGAAGAAAGGATTTCGTTAAACGTTAAGTACAAAAAAATCGACATGCTGGCACCTTATCAAACAAAGAATATTTTATACGTATCATCATTCGCAGAAAAATTCAAATTATTAAATATATTTTACAATTTAAAAACAACTCTCAAGTCACACTGGGACATGTGTGCCTCGTAGAAAATATATGGAATGAGGTTTGAGGAGCGAATAATTTAACCTTCAAATGTCGCACAACTGTGTTACGCTTCGGTTGCAGCATGGTACGCAATATCTCTCGGTGTGTTCAGTGACTTCATGCGATCCGTGCTACGACGAGTCCAGTCTATTGTGAGAACCCGGAGAAGCCAAGCTCGATATTGCGCACGTAGTTATATCTGAATGTTTTCCCAGTGCACGTACTTTATCAAAAGTTTCGATCATTTTGGCTAATTCCTTTGCGAAACATTTCATGATTGCAGAACAGCTGCTTAAAAATACTTACAAGTACTATAACGAAGTAAATTTCTCCGTCATTTCTATCCGCGCCGGGGTTCGAACCCGGATCCCCTCATTCCGGAATAAGTTGCTCTACCAATTAAGCTACGCGGACGTTTTACTCTGATTCCTATCTGCTTTTATGTCGTGTGCGTCCTTCTGGCAGGTACGTCACAGTACGCTTGTGCCATTAATAAGAAAATAAGCAAAGTAAAGGCCTTTTTGTTTCTTTGGTTTGCATAGAAGAGAGCAAGCCTAAAATGTTTCCGAATATTTCCGGGTTACCACCCATCCAATTATGATTTTCCAGACTTTTCCCCGACTGTAATGCAAACGCGTGCATGGGTATCCGAAAAGCTTAACGCCTGTGCATCTTCCGGTCGTTATCCCTGCTACTTGAATCCTTACGGTAACATCGGGCTGGTCACTCAATCTGGTACATTCACAACTGGGAATCTTAAAGGGAGTCACGAGTCCATTTGGCGGCCAGGAATCTTAACGATCTGTAATCTGTATGAAGAGTCCCTCGTCACTGGGCCGGGTGCCCAGTCTGGTGTACTGCCGGGTCAGAATTATAATAGAGGCTGCAACGACCCTCACCTCACCTTCGCTTTACGTAAGCATTCACTTATCATTGTGATCCAGCGAGAGCCATCACATTGTTTTATTTGATTCAATCAAATTCAGACAAGACGTTGTTAGTCCCTTTTTATTTTTTTAACGCTTCTAAGGAACCTAGCGTGGTTCGACTCAGAGAATCATACACGTAAATAGGAGTCTACAGTAATCGATACATTCTTTAATGCATATTACTTCGGCTTCGTGATTAGCGCTTTGGCAGTGAAAGTAAGAATTTTTGAAAATTTACGTCCCCGTCCGTTCGTACCTATAGACCCAGACTACCGTTACATGCGAGGCAGTAAAATGAACCTGCCTGACGGTTCTATAAGCGAGGACGCCTTTTTCGCACTTCAGACGACAAGGACATCTCAAACGCATAAAGCCACGTGTTCGTATGAACAATGAATTTATATACTCCTGCAGTCCCAGGAACATTTTAATCTCCTCTTTACTAAATGTGCTAAGGAGTTAATCCTTATTTTCCCTTCTTGTCTTGCTGCGTTGAAGATTGCCATTAACTTCGTTTCCACCATTCACACGCCTAAAGCAATAAATCTTTGCCATCAATATTAGTGCAATACATTCAAAAGATACATTGGTGTGCTTCTATTCTCATCGCGAATCTAATTATGTTTATCATGACGGCCATTCACTTATTGTTCAACGCCAACAGACTCGAGAGACTCTGATTAAGACTCTGAATGACTCTCAGTGACTGCCAAAAATGGAGCGAACAAAGAAATTCCACGTATGAACGAGTATATTAAACTTTATTTACAGAACAATTATTCCTGAGCGAGGTTGGATAATTTTACTGAAGCCACGCCACCGTTCGACGGCCAAGGATCTTAATGATCTATAAACGTCATATAAATTTCAGGGAAGGGCCAGAACCTGCACCGTAGAAAAAAACATACCAGTCGTGCTTCATATAGGATTTGAGCACCGTCCCAACTCTAATGATCAACTAGAAGCCCACGTTTCTGACTACTGGGTCACTAGATTATTAAAGATCCCAGTGCATCGCAACAGGGTGGTCGCGAGACTTTGGAATCAGTTGGGCGACGGGTGGGCGAGTATTATTTTTGCTGGGGCAGATTTATAGCAACTTGATAAAACAAACACTTAAAGGAAGAACTTTTAACATTTTTTACTAGAGGCTACAAAGGAATTAGGTGCAACCCCTTCCCCTTCTACGCACACACATGGATCTGACAAGTTATGCCACTGATGATAAACCAACAAGATAACATGACAATGATTAGTGGTTTAGTTGTGATAGCTATATAAGGTTTGGTCAAATGAAAAGGTGACGACGAAACGCAAAAGTTAACCGAAGAGGATATGGAACAACCAACCACTGACAAATGCAGCCGAGACCGTAGTCGACGTGATGGAAAAAGAAACGGTTTTGTGACGTCACGCAGCGACGAACGACCGCGGTGTGCAGCATTCGTTGGCGTCCAGTGGGATCAGCAGGTGGGTTACGTGAAAATGGCGTTTCAACTGCGAACTGCGTAGGCAAGTGAACAACGTGCGGTCATACGCTTTTTATCGGACGAAGGCAACAAGGCGATCGACATTTATAGGAGGATGTTCGCCGTGTAAGGGGAAAATTGCGTGTTACGAAAAACTGCCCATAAGTGGAACGCACGTTTCCGACAAGGTCGTGACAGCCTGTTGGATGACGCGCGACCCGGCCAGGCCAACGTTGTCGTCACACCCGAACTCGGGGAACAAGTGGATGAATGCGTTAAGGCTGATCGTAAGGTGACCATACGTTCCCTGGAACAGACATTCAATGTGAGCCATGGCACCATGTGGACAGTTGTACATGAGAAGTTGGGATACAGGAAAGTGTGTCAAAGTTGTTGTCCGATCCACAAAAATGTCTTCGAATGGGCCTTTCACTGGAGCATTTGGTTCGGTATCACAGTGATCCGGCCTTCCTTTCCAGATTAGTGACAGACGATGAAACTTTATGCTGTCTCTTCGAACCGGAAACAAAACGCAGCAGTATGAAGGGGATGTATCGCTACCACGCAAAAAGTTCAAAGCTGCGCCACGGACTAGGAAGGTTTTTTTTAACAGTGTTATTCAATGAAAGGGGTGAGCTACTCCTCAACTTCCTCCATCAACGGGGTACCATAAACAGTGCAGCGTACTGTCAGACACTGCAACGACTGCGTACCGCCATCAAAAACAAAAGGCGCGGAATGTTGAGCTCCGGTATCGTGTTGTTACACGATAACGCTCGGCCACACGTCTCCCGTGAAACCATCACTCTTCTGACGAAATTTCGATACGAGGTACTACAGCATCCACCATATAGTCCAGACATTTCACCCTGCGATTACCATTTGTTTGACTCACTGAAGAAATATCTCAAAGGTTGACGTTTCCCATCGGAGGTTGAACTGCGCGCCTGTGTGACGGATTGACTCTTCTCCCAGCCCAGATATTTCTTCAAGAAGGGGATATTCATTTCTTCAAGCCTAGATACTTCTTCAAGAAGGGGGTATTCACTTCTTCAAGGTACTTCTTCAAGAAGGTACTTCCCCAGATACTTCTTCTCCTGTAGCCTATAGTCTCAAAGAAGGTATTTTGATACTATTTTAGTCTCAAAGAAGTTGGCAGAGTCTCAAAGAAGGTAATTCATAGTCTCAAAGAAGGTATTTTGACAGTCTCAAAGTTGGCAGAGTCCCAAAGAAGGTATTTTATAGTCTCAAAGAAGGTATTTTGATACTATATAGTCTCAAAGAAGGTATTTTGATACTATATAGTCTCAAAGAAGGTATTTTGATACTATATAGTCTCAAAGAAGGTATTTTGATACTGTATAGTCTCAAAGAAGGTATTTTGATACTATATAGTCTCAAAGAAGGTATTTTGATACTATATAGTCTCAAAGAAGGTATTTTGATACTATATAGTCTCAAAGAAGGTATTTTGATACTATATAGTCTCAAAGAAGGTATTTTGATACTATATAGTCTCAAAGAAGGTATTTTGATACTATATAGTCTCAAAGAAGGTATTTTGATACTATATAGTCTCAAAGAAGGTATTTTGATACTATTTTTAGGTACTTCCCCAGATACTTCTTCAAGAAGGGGTATTCACTTCTTCACTTCTTGTATTCACTTCTTCAGATACTTCTTCAAGGAGGGGTATTCACTTCTTCTCCCAGCCCAGATACTTCTTCAAGAAGGGAGTATTCACTTCTTCAAGGGTATTCACTTCTTCAAGGGGGTATTCACTTCTTCAAGAAGGGGGTATTTACTTCTTCAAGAAGGGGGTAATCACCGGCTACCTCAACAGTGGGACTGCTGCATACAAGCCTACGTTAGCTACTTTTAACTGGTACGTATATGTGCCTCTCGTCACCTTTTCGTTTGACCAACCCTTATAAGTGTTAGTAGAATGGCACCAACTTTTTTCTTGCTGTGAATGCATTGTCTTAATTGCTTTTCAAAGTTTTGAATTTTTTCTTATGAAAGTAGTACTGTACTTGAACATTTTTTTAAAGAAAAATATTCTATTTATTTATCTAAATCAAATTTTAACGTCGTGATACGCAGATACAATACCTGCGCCCTCTTTAAGCCTTTAAGCGGTCGATGCACCTGAACAAAAGCTTGCTCAAATTTTCCTGCGCTTCTTACACAGAAGTATTCCTATAGTGACCGGGTTATACTAACAGCTACCGCAAAACAATTCCTTTACCTCTTTCATCTCAAGAGCACTGACTATAAATCTGTCGCTGTTGTAAGTGTTCCCTTACAATTAACAGTATGTAGTCCGATTCCCTCACAGTCTTTTGTTTCCTATTTCATTACCCAAGGAATGATTCGGAAGCAGTAGTCCCCCGGATACGGACATCATGCCACTGGGTAGAAACAAGTTACTCAAACATCGTTTCTCTTCTTCCTTAGGTTCGTCGCCCTTTTCTTAGCATTCGTAGCGGTAAAAGTAATCAGAGCAAAAGGATAAATGATAATCCCACAAATGACTACTTAGAATGACAAATGTAACGTAAAAGGAACTCTTTCTGGTGCGCATGTTCACTCGTTCCTGTCGCGTTCGACCCACTTCTCAGACAGCGAATATATTCGTTGGAGCTTATTTCAGCATATTTTTAACCCCGAGTTAATTCGTTCCAAACGGTTAAAGGATTGACTCCTTTCCTTCAAGTCAGCGACCTTGCTTTGCACTCCTCACCTCCAAAGCCACCCCGGCTCCCTCACTTCCCCAGTACACTGGTGTAGCTTTAGACTCCACTTTCTGTGTTGAAATCCCTTACTTAGTAAAACAAACAGCAGAGCAAATAGACCCCTCTCAGTGAATTCCCACTCACCCTCCTCATTCGCCCCTGGCCATACTAACATGAAACAAGAAAGATGACACTGAATTTTCGGGTGTACTGAGCACGTCTTTTGAATCCGTTCTGATGTGAAGTAAATTTACCAAAGCTATTCAAAATCAATGGAACCGGTATGGAAAACAGTAGTATCTGACCGAAGAAAAAAAAAAATTCAATCGGGTTTTTAATCCCGCGGATATTGCTGAAAACGGAAACGTCAACTTACGCACTCTGGTGGCAGACTTGTGCGTTAAGAAAAATGTGAATTTATATGAGAAACATTTCGCACCGGGAACGCTCTCCAACAAAGAAAGAATTTTTCAAATCGGGCTCTTATAAGCATGGATATTGACAAATATAAGATATGCATCTACGGCCCCCGCGGAAAAAACATGTCTTATTTTAAAAAAAAAGTATTTTTAAAAGGTTTTTCGATGTGAGCGGTATCGGCCCATTAAAGAATTTTTTCGATCGAATTTTCAGGAGCTCAGATTTTACTGCAAATACATCAGACGCAGAAATTAACTCTTACGCTCCCCTGGTGTCCAAACCATTCTTTATCGAATATTAGAAATTATATGCTGAGAATTTCCTATCAGGAGCTGTTTGCGGTGCAGAAAGAATTTTTCAAATCGGAGTTTTAGAAGCAGAGATATTGAGGAAAACTCAATTTACCTTTACGCCCCCTACCGGAAAGTCCATGCATTACTTGAAAATTTTGAACTTATATGAGAAACGTTTTACACCGGATACGCTATCTAACAAAGAAGGATTTTTCAAATCCGACTTTTAGAGGCAGAGATATTGACAGAAATAAGACAGAAATCTATGCCCTCTGATGGAGAAACCATGCATTATTTTAAGATGAAAATATTCTCAAGTGTTTATCGACAGGTGCGCTATTGGTCCACGAAAGATTTTTTTCAATCGGGCTTTTAGAAGCTGAGATTTTGCTGCAAATACCTACGAAGCAGAAATTTAACGCTTACGCTCCCTGGTGGCCAAATCCTATTTATAAGAAATTTGAAATTACAATAAAAAAAATTCTCACCAGGAGCTGTATCCGGTGCTGGAAGAATTTTTCAAATCGGAGTTTTAGAAGCAGAGATATCGGGGAAAGCGCAATTTACCATTACTCCCCCTAGCGGAAAGACAATGATTTTATTTGAAAATTTTGAAACTATATGTGAAGCATGTCTCACCAGAAACTCTGTCCAACAAAGAAGAAACTTTTCAAATCGGATCATTAGAAGCAGATATATTGAGAAAAACAAGATACATATCTACGCCCCCTGGCGGAGAAACCATGCATTATTTTAAGAAGAAAATATTCCGGAAACGTTTGTCTACGTGATTAGTATTGGTCTACGAAAGAATTTTTTCAATCGAGATTTTAGAAGCTCATATTTTGCTGCAAATACACTGCCGGACAATTGCTAAGGACGGATGACAATAGCAACGATAGCAACCATAAAATGGAAGGCAGGAAAATGTGGAAATTAGCATAAGTGCGGGAAACAGTAAGACGTGTTGTGCGTATGCAAATTTTGGATTGCCGAACTTGTTCGTGACGTCATAGCGCTGATAAGAGATATAAAGGATTTGACGCGTATTGACCGTTGTTGTTGAAACGCAAAGTTGAAAGGGAAAGAATCAATTGACGAACGTGCAATTTTCAGCATGTCTTCCCGACATCACCTAGATGATTTTACGCGTGGCCGTATTATTGGCAAAATTGAAGAAGGGCGAAAAATAACAGATGTTGCCAGGGAGTTCGACGTCAGCCACAATGTTGTTTCAAGGCTTTGGAAATCATTTCAAACAAATGGAGAGTGTAGCAAACGTCACGGGGGAGGTCGTGTTCGCAGTACGACACCTGCAGAAGATCCGCACATAGTGCTATCAACAAAAAGACACCGGCGCAGCACAGCTAGTGAGGTAGCAAATCAGTTTATGGCGGCTACTGGCAAGCGGATCTCCCGAAAAACTGTCGCCAGACGTTTGCATGAAGGAGGACTATACGTCCGCCGTCCTGTTGTGTGCATCCCATTGTCCAGACGTCACTGTACCGCCCGTTTGCAATGGTGCCATCAACATCGCAATTGGGCTGATAACGACTGGTCTGCTGTCCTCTTCTCAGATGAGAGTAGATACAGTCTATCGTCTGATTGTCGACGACAACTGATCTGGCGTGATAGTGGTACTGCATATTGTCCAGCAAACATACAGGAAAGGGACCGATATCCGACATGTAGTGTCATGGTATGGGCTGGCATGATGATCAATGGCCGTACGTCCCTCTATGGGCTTCCAACTGGGACTATGACTGGCCAACGATACATTAATGATGTTCTGCTACCTCATGTTCGCATGTTCCGTGGTGCTGTCGGTGATAGATTCATTTTCATGGACGACAAGGCAACATGTCATCAAACAGTCGCTGTCCAGGAGTGTCTTGAGAGCAAGGATATTCAACGCCTCGTATGGCCAGCACGTTCTCCAGATCTGAATCCCATTGAAAATGTGTGGGATGCTTTGGGGAGGAGTCTTGCTGGTCGCCAATGCCCTCCAATAAAAAAGGACACCCTCATCCGTGCACTGACAGAGGAATGGGATAAATTACCCCAACAGCTGCTTGATAATGTTGTGCAAAGCATGACACGACGTGTGGAATCTTGCATCGCCCTCCATGGTGGCCATATCCCGTATTGACATCTTACGCCGGAACGCCTGCGGACGGTAATTGCATTTTCTTCACGTTTACGTATTCTGCACAAAATGGCCCGTTTGTCCCTTGAACACGTTCCAAAGTCTTCTGGATTTCAGAGCACAATAAATTGTCTTTCTTGTAATGTCCTGGCATTCTGACATTATTTTATTTCACTTGGCATCCAACCACACTTACTTTTTTATGCGCTATATAGCCGTTTATGATCCGACCTTAGCAATTGTCCAGCAGTGTACATTAGAAGCAGAAATCAACGCTTACGCCCCTTGGTGGCCAAACCAGTTTATACCAAAAATTAGAAATTATATGCAAAAATATTTCCCATCACGAACTGTATCTGCTGAGGGAAAAATTTTTCAAATCGTAGTTTTACAATCAGAGATATCTGGGGAAAAGCAATTTACTTTTACGCCCCTAGCGGAGAATATATGCGTAACTTGGAAAAGTGACTATGCCTAAAATAATCTTCGACTTGAATGGAATCGAAAAGTAAAAGATTTTTTTGAATTGAATGTTTAGAAGCAAATATATGGATTAAAATGTGTTTTGAATTCAATATCATCTGCATTTACGCCCTCTAGCGGCAAAATTTGCATCGTAAAAAAAAAAAAAAAACGAAATAAAGGATCATCATTCGCACATTTCAAGCTTCCTTCATGCAAAAATAATTTTTCAAATCGGACTATTAGTTGCAGAGATATCGTATCTACAGACGGACGGACAGACAAACCGATAACATAAGCACGATTTTTTTTACAAAAGACGTGCTTTAAAAATGCTTAATCTAAGGATTTCGGAGAGTGGAGAACCCTGCCGATGCTATTTTGATAACTTTCCATGGAGAAGTAAAGAACGCACATCCTAGGGGAAATACGTAAGGCTACCCGACGAAAAATAGGAGCTTCATTATTACTTGGCAAAATCCAGATTCTATTTTAAAATTAAGAAAATTGAAAATAAGCAGATTTTGAACTGGGTGGGCAAGAAGAATTTCAGGGTGGTCTCCCGCGACTCTCGCATCCCTTTGGCGACGTCCCTGCCTCGCAAGTGTATATTAAATTAATATGTTGCACAATATATTTGTGGTAAATTACATTTGCTTCGCTGTTATTATTTCACGCAGTGACCAATAGTATTTTTTTTCTTATAGGGCATTCTTTATTTCAAAAGTCACCTTGGCTTGAAAAATATACTAGCTATGTCATAACGTGCGGATAAGCTTCCAGTCGGTAAATCATGGGCGGCAATAACCTTTTATTCATAACAAGAAAGATGATACCAAATTCTCGGGTGCAATGAGTACGTTTTTGAAATCAGAAAAGCCATGTGGTAATATAAAAAGTAATAGTGGTCGTATATTTATTGCCCTGTCAGTTATTTGAAGGAGAAAATGGGAACAGCATGTCCTTCACATTCAAAGATATCTGACCAAGAAAGGATTTTTTCAATGGGATTATAAGAAACGAAGACGCTGTTGTGAATAACGGCAGAACTGAGAATTATGAAAAAACAGAGTATGCGCAAATTATTTTTTAATGGGATCTATGCTATCCAGAAAGAGTTTTTCAAATGCAACTTTTAGAAGAAGTGAGAACAAGAAAACAGAGCATTCATATACACTCCCTAGCGGAAAAATGGTACGTTATTCAAGCTACACTGCTGGCCACCCAAAATGCAACACCAAGAAGGAAGCATCCGATTGGCTTGAAATTCGCAGCATGTGTCGCCCGCGAGAGTACATGCAAACGATTAGCATTGTAGGGCATATGCAAATCATGTGCGCCCGGCACGCCACCGAGAAGCACTACAAGAAGGGTGCCCAGAAGGCGGGGTGTAAGTAGTGGAAGTGTGTTGTGCTGCCGGACCTGTACGTGGGAAGCTTCCTGATGCCTCGTCGCAGAATACGGCAGTCATTCCAGCACGTTTCGGAGTTCAAAAGAGCACGAATAGTGGCTTATCGCGACAGCGGTTTATCGTACCGAGACATCGGCGCCCGTGTGGGACGACATCCAGCCACAGTGAGGCGAGTATGGATTCGGTGGGTGCAGGAGGGACGGATGGGCCGACTTGAGCGATTGCCGCAGCTTCGGCACGCCGCCGAACGAGAGGACCGACATGTTGTGCGGCGGGCATTGACGGCTCGCACCGCCACATCACGAACGTTAGCGGAGGAATTAGAGTGTGTTGCGCAACAACCTGTGTCAGCACGTACCGTTCGACGTCGTCTGCAGGAGCGGGGACTTGTCGCAGCACGGTGCTCATTGCTCCGATTACCATTGACGTTACACCATCGGCGAGTGCGGCGGCAGTGGGCAGTTGAACGCCGCACCTGGACTACGGAATGGCACGACATTGTCTTCTCCGACGAATCCCGCTTCTGCCTACAACACCACGATGGTCGGATCCGCGTGTGGTGACACCGCGGCGATAGACTGTATGACGCCTGCATTATGCATCGCCATACCGGTCCGTCGCCTGGCGTTATGGTTTGGGGCGCAATTGGATATGACACCCGAACCCCTCTGGTACGCATCGCCGGTACACTCAACAGCCACCGCTGCATCACCGACGTTTTTGAGCCTTTAGTCCTTCCTTACCTGCAGGACCTGCCAGCGGCCACATTTCAACAGGACAATGCGCGCCCGTACGTGGCACGCATCGTGCAACAATTCTTCATGGCCCACCAGGTGTCACTGCTGCCGTGGCCAGCCTGTTCTCCCGATATGTCGCCCATTGAACAGGTCTGGTCACTGATCGGCAACCGAGTGGCCCGGCAAGCACCACCCGGGGCTACGCCTGATGAACTATGGCAACGTGTGGAAACAGCCTGGATCGACAAACCGCAAGCCCACATCCAAAGCATCTTTCGTTCGATGTCGCGGCGTGTAGCGGCCGTTTTTGCCAGCCATGGGGGCCACATGAACTATTGATGTCTGCGTGTTCTGCAATTCGCACGGGCCTGTAAGCTCTAACGTTTCATTTTTGCATCTGTTGTTATGTGTCCAGTAAATCTGGCTTTGTTGTCTCGTGTTCTTCTTGTTGTTACATTTTGGGTGGCCAGCAGTGTAGATGATGTTCACAATCTTTAGCATAACGAAAAGCATACGGTCTAAAAATATTTTTTTTCGTCGGCTTTTTAGAATACGTTTGAAAGTAGAAATATACACTGACACTCCCTAAACTGTGAATTATGAAGTTGAAAATATGTCCTAAATATTTCTTATTGGGAAATGAACGATGCAAAAGAAATTTTTCAAATGCGTCTTCCAGAAGTCGAGATAACAAGAAGACAATTTAGTTGCCTTGTTTGTGCAGTGGTCTGCGCTCTTACAGTTCGTCCGAGTGGGCACGGGTTTTAGTCCTGGATTTGGCATGGGTGATGTGTTTTTGTCCTACGACACTGACTCCTTTCCCTTCCCCGGAATCAACGGCCCAAAATTTGGGACTGGCGACTGCTGTATAGCCCAACGAGTTGTTCACAGTGGTTGTTAAACCCCGCAATAAATAAGAAAAAGAAGACGGTATTATGCATACACAGTCGTATCAGAATCACATGAGCACCCACAAAATCACAGTCTGTCTTCCCAGGCGCGTCAGAGAGTGCACATGAAAAGGTCGGCCACATGGAGTTATAAGCGGCCGACAAGAACAGATGAGCCATAGTGCGTATCGTGAGCACAATGGAGAGAGGTAGTGATTTCATGGACATTCAAAAAGGAATGATCATCGGCTACAGCTTCAGGGGTGGAAGCATCTCAGAAACAGCAGATTTCGTGGGCAGTTTGTCAGAGCTGTTCGCTGTAGTAAGGGCGCACCAAGAATGGACAGCTGGTACACCGAGTACCTCCCGACGTCATAACTATGAAGGCCGAAAGGCCATTGACCTCAGAGGAGAGCGTCGCCTCCGTCGACTGGTAAAGGGCAACCGACGCCCAACAGTGCAGCAATTGATCGCGCAAATGAACGCTGGGGCACCAAAGTTCGTGTCTCCGATAACAGTAGAACAAACCCTGTTACGCATGGGTCTCCGGAGTCGACACTGCGTCAAGGCGCCCATGTTAACCCTGATCCATCAGCTACGACGCCTGCAGCTCGCATGGGATTACTGTTATTGGACAGTGAGTGGAAGAGTGGGAAAAGGTTGCCTTCTCCGACGAATTGAGGTTTCTACTCCACAGAAGTGATGGGTGGTGGTAGATTTGGCGTCGGACACACGAGAACCAACACCCGGGCACGCTTGTTGGTCGAGCACGGGCCGGCGGTGGCAGTGTGCATGTCGGGGAATGTTTTCCTGGTATGGCGTGGGACCGCTGGTACCAGTGGATGGGTCCCTGAACGCCAATGGCTACCTGTCCATCCTCGCTGACCACATGCATCCCTTCATGTTGGACGTTTACCCAGGTGGTGACGGTGTCTACCAATAGAACAATGCGCCATGCCACGTAACTAAGGGAGTGCGCGTGACTGGTTCCAGGAACACGACAGCGATGTCTCCGTTCTCCCTTGGTCGGCGAAATCGCCCGACCTCAATCCCGTAGATTACTTGTGGGACTATTTTGATCGACAGGTTCGATGTGCCGACCCACAACCACGTCATCTATTGGACCTCCGTGCTCTGCTGCAGTCCGAATGAGCACGTGTGCCTCGGGCTGCCTTCCAGGGCCTCATTGCGTTCATGACACGACGTGCCGCCGTTCTCATCCGGGCCAAGGGTAGTTGGTTATTTCCATTATTAGGTAGATGGTCATATTATTCTGATACGACCGTGTATTCATCCCTAGCTGGAAAATCATCAATTTTTCAAAGTGGGGGACGTTCGCAATCATCGGCATAACGAATAACATATATTTCAAAAGAAATATTTTCAACAGGATTTTTAGGAGCAGTGATACTGTTGCTAACTGAAATTTCTGATATATATATATATATATATATATATATACTAATAAAATTGATGCAAGCTGAATTTAGTTATGATGCAATGTACAGACGTAGAATTCGTACAGAAACGCTAAAGCAGCAACCCGGAACAAATCCCCTCATACTATCGATAAAAACATACCACTGTAAACCACAATTTTAAAAAACGAACAAACAAGAAAAAAACGACATTATTAATGGAAAGAGACTCAAAAAAACATTATAATCAAAAACAAACCTCTCAAGCATTTACAAACCTGTATATCCTTTACAGATAAAAAGTTTTTCAGTGAGATAAGTGGCATAGAACAAAAAGAAAATATATATTAAGTGTACAAATAAGTTTTAAAGGGTTTTAAGACAACGCAAAATGTAATTTGAGAGAAAACAACAATACCTTTACGAATCAAAATATGCGCCGTCATTATCTATCACCTTCCGCCATCGGTCGGGCAGCTGACGGATTCCAGTTATGAAGAATACTTCGTCGTGTGACGCGATGAAGTCGTCAACCCATTTTTGAACTTCGTCACATGTCCGGAACCGCCCAGCAGACAAACCAACATGCTGCATCGATCGGAACAAATGATAGTCTGAAGGGGCTATGTCGGGACTACACTCCGGGTGCTCCAAAACTTCCCATCCGAGCGTCAATAACGTTTCCTTGACCGATTTCGTGACATGCGGCCTAGCGTTGTCATGCAGTAATTTCACGGGACGCAATCCTTTGCTTGTGAATGGGCGTTTCTGACAGATTTCCTGGTTCAATCGCAGAAATTGTTGCTTGTAGCCGTCAGCAGTAACAGTTTGACCCTGTTCCAATAGTTCATAATAGAGCACACTCTTCATATCCCACCAGATGCACAGCGGGACTTTCTTGGCGTGAATATTGCGTTTCGGTGTCGAAGTCGTTGCTTCATCGGGGTCTACCCAGTGCTTCTTGCGTTTGAGATTGTCATACAATATCCACTTTTCATCACCCGTAACGATTTTCCAAAGGAAAGACTTTCTGTGTTGTTTATTCAACAGATTCAAATACTTCATGACACGCCCATCCTTGTTCCTCTGGCTCAGGTGATGTGGCACCCATTTTTCTTCCTTCTGAATCTTTCCCATTGCGCGTAAACGATTGGAAATGGTTTGTTGAATTACCCCCAATTGTTCAGCTAGTTCGTTTTGCGTTTGAGACGAATCTTCATCCAGCAATGCTTGCAGTTCCTCATGTGCAACCTTCTGCGGGGCGCCGCTACGTTCTCGATCGCTAACATCAAAATCACCTGCTTTAAACCGGCTAAACCAAAACTCTCAAGTGCTTTTCGATACAATATTCTCCCCCAGAACAGATCGTTGCACATGCTTTTGCAGCACTTTTTCCTTGATGAAATTCGTAATGAACGCAGTATCGCTTGCCATCTTTCACCTACGGATGTGCAAGTGCGTTTGACTGTTGGACAAACTTCTATGTCACTTTTTATACACTGGACCAGTCACGGTCACATGACAACAACGCGGGGGAATGTCAGATATGTAAATTAGCGATATAGGTCACACAAAAAACGCTTTAAAACTTACACTGAGGGAAAGTGAAAAAAGAACACCAAGAAGGAATTGGCGGACGATCATGAAATTTACATATGTTAATGGGGTCGAATTTGCGTAGGTGTGATGTTAATTTCGGGACCAACCGGCGAGCGCTTACGCCACAGCACGGCATAATATGGAAATTATCGTCAGTGGTATTTAAGGAGTATATACGGCGAGGAGATTGTAATCAGTCGTCGGCGTACGGACACGTGCGAAGACCCTGAAGAAGCTGCAATGCCTGGACATGGCAGACGTGTACGATTTCAGCAGTTATCGGACTTTCAGCGAGGTCGTCTAGTCGGACTCCGCGAGGCCGGGTGGTCCTATCGTCGTATTGCGGAGCGAATTGGACAAGAAGTATCGGTGGTGGTACGATGGTAGCGTAGATGGTTCGAGGAACATTCCCACACGAGAAGACGTGGAACCGGGAGTCACAGACACACTGATGAGCGGACCAATCGACGCATAAGAAGAGCGGCGTTGTCAAGCAGAACATCCACTGCGACGCAAATCCGAGCTGCCGTTGAACCTGAGGTGACTGTGCGAACAATCCGCAACCGTCTAATGGATGCAGGACTACGTGCACGTGTGTCTCTGGCATGTGTACCTCTGACTCCAGCCCACTATCAGGAACGGCTGCAGTGGTGTCGCCAACGTATGCACTGGAGAACGCAATGACGATATGTCGTGTTCAGCGATGAAAGCAGATTCTGCTTGGGAGTCTCCGATGGCCGTATGCGTGTTCACAGACGCACAGGGGAGCGTCTCCACCCTTCTTGCATCCGCCAGCGACACACAGGGCCTACACCTGGTCTCCTGGTGTGGGGAGCGATCAGCTATCACTCCCGTACACAACTAGTTTTTGTACCGGGTACGTTAAACAGCACCTCCTTCATCAACAACATCATTTAGCCCGTTGTTGTGCCATTTGTAAGGTCGGTCCATCGTGGTGTTTTCCAGCAAGATAACGCACGCCCACACACGGCACGTGCAACGCAACGTGCACTTCCGTGTGTGAGACAACATCCATGACCTGCACGTTCACCGGATTTGTCCCCCATTGAGCAGAGCACATGTGGTATTTTATGGGACAACGACTTATCCGGTCTCCACGGTAAGCCACGACCATCCCCGATTTACGCGTCCAGGTTGAGGATGCTTGGAACTCAATACCCCAATCTTACTTCCAACATCTGTACGACAGACTCCATGCCAGAATTGCACAGTGTGACGCAGTTCATGGCGGTTCAACCTCGTACTAACCATGTTACATGGAAATGTTATGTTCCAGTTTACCAGCAAATACAGCTGTATTTTGCCATGATGTTTTGATCACGTTATCCTCTGTATTCCGTTATTATGCTGTATAAATTTCGTTGGTATCAGACGTCTCTTTCTTGGTGTCCTTTTTTTACTTTAAGGCAGTGTATTTGTGCACCTAAGATATACGAACCTGCACTCCCCAGTGGCAAAATAGATTTATCAAAATTATCAATAATACAAGTATGAGATCCAAAAATAGTATTTCAGATCGGAGCTTTAGAAACAGCGGTATTGAGAAAGCTAAAATACATTTAGCCCCCCCCCCCCCCCTAGCAAGAAAACTTTGCATTGTTTGAAATAGAATCTCTACGAAAAATTGTCTGCGTGGTATAAGAAAATAAAATAATTTTTTCAGTCGGATTTTTGGAAGCAGTTGTATGGAGTAAAGCGCATTTCAAATTCAATCGCATTTCCATTTGCCCCTAGCGGCAAGGTTATGAACTCAGATAGTGTTAATTGTTCTTGTAGTTAAAGCTTCGCAATGCAAGACTATCCAAATCGGTTTAATCTGCGCACAGATATTCTGTCCAAAGACGGACGGACATAGTTAACGTGGTAAAAAAATATACTTTTTCAATCCGGAATTATTTTAACGAATGAAAATCTTTCTCCCCACAAAATTTAGTTTTCTTATTTTACCCAAATAATGGAAGCGTGTCTCTCACGGATGTCCACATTATCATTCTCAGCAAATGTTATTAGGATTCAGATGTTCTGATAACAGATGGCTACTGAGAATAAGCTGACGTGCTTGGAAATATAAAGTTACCACCGTTTTAGAGGATAATGACGAAAACACACCCAGCTGCCATATTAGTGGTTTAGTTTATACCTTGGGGGTTATTTACGGCAGAAACAGGAAGAGATGCGCAGTGGGAAGTGTTAGAAAAAGTGATTTCCAATTTGAATAAAATTTTTAGTCTCGGAAAAATTGTGCGCAGACACAGCTGGTATACCAGGTGTGTAAAGGAACGTTTTCACTGTCAACGTTGTCTCAAAAAACTAACAGATAAGAAACTGTCACTTGTTTCCGATCTGTCCGGAGCAGGGGCGTAACTAGACCAAGAACATTGGTGGAGGGGGGGGGGCAAACAGGGCTTAATTTTTCTCACTGCCTTTTAATCACCCGCATTCTCACCCCCTCCCTCCCTCTTCCATAATGAAAAAAGATAAAACCGCAGAAATTAAAAATTTACAGTTGCTATTTTTTTAATTTAACTGGATTTTAAATTTTAAATTATTAAAATAAAAACTTTAATTTCACTGACAGTCAACGTAACCCCGAGATCTTCAGTTTTGGGATTAATTTTAGCGCACCATCAGTGTCCTCCCCGACATAAAATGTCTTCGAGGCCCTTTTTCTAAAATCTATTAGCTTTCAGTTGCTCAAGTTCCTAAATTCCATATTATTAACTGGGTCCTATACGGGTGGTTTAATAATTCAAATTATTTGGAACCTGCGGGTATTTTCGGTAAAACAAAAGTTTTTGTGCTATGTCATTACAATTATTACAAAACCTTTACGCCAAAGCTGATAATATCATGCAAATTTTGTTCTTAGGCCAGTTTTTTTAAATGACTCACGATCGCACGCACAAAACATGTACTGCCATGTGGCAGTGTCTAATGACCGCATACGAAAACACAGAACGTAAGAAAGCAAATAAATAGGTAAACATTTAGTAAGCAATAGATAGGGCACTAAAAAGTAAAGCTACTCGAATTGTTTACTCTTGAATGTAAAAGACGTGCTTTGCATAATGCCACAATGTTTTGAACAAAGTATTTTTTCTCCTGTCTCTATTCCAAAAATAACTACACTAGTCTCTGTTTCTTCGTTCCCGTGAAAAAAACTTTTTAGTCCATTATATTCTGAAGCACGAGTTAGTTATGTGCGAACAACTCTGACACATAACACTTAATCCTCATTGGTACACAAAATACATTCACTGACCTGATATTTTTTTCAAATTCTCTTGTTAACAACATACATACAAGGAGTGTTCAAATGAAAAGGTACGAAACGACACTGTGGGTACAAATGAAGACTTTATTCAAAGTATACACCATAGGCCGTAGCACAACGATCCCATTGATTAACGAGCCGAAGTATTCCTTGTTCCCAGAATTCCTGTGGCCGTGACGAGACCCAGTCCTGCACAGCGTCCTTGAGTTCGTCGTCCGAGTGGAAACGCTTCCCTTTCAGATGTTTTTTCAGGGGACCAAACACATGGAAATCGCAGGGCGACATGTCCGTGCTGTAGGGCGGATGGTCAAGCTGCTCCCACTGGAACTTGGCCAGTTCCGCGTGTGTGACCCTGGAGACGTGTGAACGCGCGTTATCATGGAGCAGAACCACACCCTCCGCGATGAATAGCGGCCGGTTTAACACCTTCCGATGTCAGAAATCGGATAACGCCTCGCTGCTCCTCAATCGTCGAATTTTGCAATGTGAACGCCATCCTGTCCTCACACGCACTGCCGTGTCAATTGGACGGCGCTCTTTATAAGAGCCTCTGCTCTCTGCTACGCATGCGGGCGCCCGCGCATGCTCCGATCCACGCCGACGACTCCAATCGCATCCCTAGATGTGTCGCTACGTTCTCCCATAGCGGCATAGGCAAATATGTTAACGGTTACGTTCTTATGACGTTTCGTACCTTTTCATTTGAACACCTCTAGTATGTAGGAACTAAAAATCTGTTGTTAACATACATATGTGAAAAGGGACCTCAAGTCATCTGAAGTAGCTGCTTTCCCGTTATCCAGTTTTTATGAAATCTAAAACCGAGCAAATGATTTCTTAACATTTAATTTCTTTACTGAAGAGGGAAAAAGACTACCAGAAATAGCTTTTCATTTTAATACTTCATTCGAAGCTGTCGTACAAAAATTCTTGGATGATATTTCTTCAGCAAGTTTCATATGAAACTTCTGCAAAAAGAAAAAATTCAAAACCTTGTGAAAACACAAGTTTTTCCGCGACAGACATCTAAGCCATGTCCCCTCACTCCGGAGTAAGTCGCTCTCCCAACTGAGCTACGCTGAAAGAATGTCTCGCTGCAGATTTGTAGTCTAGACACAACCTTTTTACTTCGGTTACAGGCCCTATTAACCGTGAGCTCCTCCGCCCCCGCACTACGCATATCAGTACGCCATTGAGCATCATTAATATAATTTAAATGTTGATCTTTTCCCCATCTTCGGTAGGGTTTTGAGAATATAGAGAGAATCCCAGTTGCGTTGCTTCGGTGGAGAGTACTGAGAAGTGATGCAGTGGAGCTCAGGTCAATTAAGAGCAGTAAACTAAAGAGAGAGAGTCACCGCAGGCGAAGAAAAAGAAATCAAGCTGTTTAACACCAAATTCAAATTTAGCGTACGATCCGCAGAGTCTCTGAGTGTCCAATTGATCTCCACGTCCACCAGGCGCATACAGTGTTGCCGACTCTTGAAAAGAACCTATAGCGAAAAAGTTTAAAAAATACAAACCGCATTACACACTCGATGATCTTCAGAGCGTATCCCTGAGCAAGAGGAGATTTCTTACGTGTCATTCGGTAGCATAATGGTCAAATGTAAATTTGCCATTGAATTTTTTTCTTCTTTTTCTTTATGTTTCGATGATTGATCATCGAATCAAAATAAGTAATAATAACAATATTCCGAACATAGTAAAGGTGGACCAATTTATTTTTTAACTTAAACAAAGACTTATTTGGAGGTTATTGGGAGGGAGGTGGTCACCTCCCTCGAAATTATCTAGCGACGCCCCTAGTCCGGAGCAAGATATTGTACTTGCACGTGGCCTACTTCTAGCATTTATTTATTTATTTTTTGTTGATATGCATTTTCATCTGAAAAAATAATGTGCTTAGCGTTCTTCTCTCCGTTAGTCCATCCGTAGTTGCAATCAAAATCTCTACTTCTAAAACCGAACCGAAAGGGGTTTTTTATTTGTTGCGTTACTTATTTGTAACCAGGGAGTGGATTCGGCAGGCAGTAAAAAGTGAACAGCTAGCAAAAAAAAAAAAAAAAAAGGTGTAAACTTGGTAGTGGAAACAACATAGCATAGCAAGTACTACTGGTGCGTTTCTGAATGGCGTAGTTCTGCAGGGCTCTCCCAGGCCAGCATCCGTAATGTTGACACTCTTCCATGGCCAACCCGATCACCCGACCTCTCACCGATCGAACATGTTTGGGACATAATGGGACAGCACCCACGCCCAACCCAGAATGTCGGCAAACTGGCCCACAATTTGGTCACCTCAGGACAGTATATGTGAACTTTATGCGTCTATGTCGCGCCGGGTAACTTCTTGTATCCGAAACAGAAGTGGTGCTACAACGTACTGACTTGTTCCACTCGGGTAACTGTTTTATCCGAATAAATAGCCCAATCGCTCTGGACTTTTCTCTACATGTACATTGCATATAACAATTTTCATCTAAACTGGATGATTCGTTCTGAGTGCTTCGGTTTTTTTTTTTTTTTTTTTTTTTTCAAGAGTGTTTTAAGCTCTCCTAGTTTACAGCAGCAACTAAGGTACCTCTGTACTGCTTTGGATAGAATGATCACCATGTGTACATTGTTTCAGATAAATTTATAGCTGTAGGTTTAAATGTTTAAGTGCTTGATTGCTTAGTTATGTGTTCTTTTGCTACTGTTCGTAATGAACTTCGTTCCCATTAACACCATTCCTGTCAAAGTGGAAATCAAAACGATCAGGGAATGAACCGGCAAGTCAGTTTACGTTTATCCTCCAATATATTGACTCGAATTCAGGCAATATTGCCAGAATTGCCAGAATGTAAATTGGCTGGCTTCAATTCAAACAATAATTTCCACACACATAAATCGTTATAATTCAGTGTAATATTCGTTCACCAAATCAGCTAGACAACTTTGCCTAGCATGCTTTTACAACTCTGCCTCTAACTAGGAAGACTCATGTTTACCTTATATATTGCTCGAACTCGCTGTCAGTGATACCAAAAAAAAAAAAAAAACTCTCTTCGGAGAAGTAATGTGTCGTTCAGTCGGAAAACGTTTAACGAGAAGTAACTAAATTTGTATAAGAGAACAGAAACTAAAATATAAGATCGGATAGAGGTGTACGTCACACATTAAACAGCACACAGCCAATGAAATCTCCCAGTATCTAATGGTTTAAGATGCAAATTTCCAGTTCTTTGTCTTATTAGGCTGGATTCGAATTCCAAGTAAGGTATGTGGATATTCTGCTCCCTCTCTTCCTCCAATCTGTAACTCTTAATCAGAAACTGGCAGCTTTTCGTGGCTTTAGATGATCATCGGATGATGTTAAACTCTAAATAAACACATAAAGTAATGGCTTTTCAGGAGACTGATTGACTGTCAAAAGGTACGTATGAAAGTGTCCTTACTTCGATGTACGGTAGTGGTACAACGTTACTGCAGAAAGGCACAGGATACGCTTGTGAGTTGGAGAGATGCGTTACTTCACAGGGTTTGTGGCAAGATTCGTCATGTGCGAAAAAAGTGTTTCAGATATGAAATGTGGAGTGCCGTAACTACCATTAAGCGAAGTTGAGCTTTGCTTATGATCAAGTGACGTTGCACTGTAAAAAATATGTGTGAATTCACGGTTGAAAATCACGTGAAGCAAAGTTGCCGGTAGATCTCCGTCTTTTAACGAAATTTCCGCTTTGAAAACTTTCCGTGTCTAACTTTAGTAATTTGACAGATTTTCCATTTCTCTCTAACTTCAGTATTCGGACAGATTTTCTGTTTCTCTCTCTCTTTCTCTCTTTCTCTTTAACTTCAGTATTGCGACAGATTTTTCCGTTTCTCTAACTTCAGTATTCTGACACATTTTCCGTTTCTAATTTCAGTATTCTGACAGATTTTCCGTTTCTATCTTCAATATTTTGACAGATTTTCCGTTGTAATTTAGTTTTCTTTTTTCAGAAAAGTCAGTTGCGGGATTTCCCGTTTTCATGCAGAAATTTCGCAAAAACTTTTAACTTTACTTTTTTTCAGTAGAGTTTTTCCTGGCATACGACGTGAACGAATTCTTTCCATTTACCCTTGATTGGTATCGAACCGGGGACGTCTCCAACGGCAGCGAAGAGCGCTTCCGGCAGATATAGAAATACACTTAACATGGGGCCACGTATAAGATAGAAATAGAAGGGATTTCAATGCGAAGATGAAATGTTTTTCGCTATTAATGCGGGTTAATAAATCACTTTATCTGCTGCTTGAGCTTATTAGTTTTCTGAATAGGTTTGTAATAATTCAATTTTTTTCTATAGGTGGGCTTATTTCGAATTATGTATGGGTTTTTTTCATCGCGATTTTTCCAAGCAACATAATGCTTTGGAACATCAGATTTTTTAAAACTGATAACGACTTTCAGTTATGATTAAGAAAAAGGGAAATGTACTGCTTCATAGTGCTATTTCACATTTTTTGTACTTCTTCATGGTGTATTTTACAAAACCCCTAAATATAAAAAATTTAGTTTTATAGCTATAATAGCTTAAGAGGTCCACAACTGACACATATGGCCATCACGCAATTACCTGTACAATAATTTAAGTACCCGGTTCTTTACGGTAAACACAGTAACTGATGCAGCAAACGGGTGGAGAGGGGGAAGAATATTCGTTGCAACAATAACCTAAATATTCATGCGATATGCTATTCACAATACCAGTTCTCGCTACAGAACTTCAAAATCAGATCCTCCGGCAGAGTTGAACTTTAATAGTTAATTAAACCTCAAGTGTTCCGGCGAATTACTCAGGGGAAATACATTAGGGGAAATTTTCCATCGTATGGATACAGAAAAAGTGAGAATAGAATGTTTCCTTTAATATACGAAAGGAATTGCTAAAACGTTTCTGAAAATTTAGAATTTTTCTGGTGTACAAAAAAAAAATCAAATAAAATCCATGAAATTCTGGTTTTTCACGTCATTTCACTGAAAATGTTGTATCAGGTATCATCATCATCATTGTCAACCATTATCTATCCATTGCTGGGCGAAGTGCTCTTCAAGCCTCTTCCACAACGGTCTGTCTTGTGCCAGTCTCCTCCATGTTACTCCCGCATACTTTCGAATTTCATCCACCCATCTTCCATGTGGTCTTCTTCTGGGTCTTTTCCTGTCCCTTGGAATCCAATCTAAAATTTCGACTGTCCATCGATGGTCTGTTCTTCTGGCAGTATGTCCATATACTTCGATAATTCACGAAATGAATCACGAAAGATGGATCGTGAATTTCAAGTATTTTTTGCAGTGTAGGTTGAAAATTAAATTTTAACTCAGATTCACCCCATTTCCCTTTCCGCATCTTTCATCTGTTACAGGGCTTGGTGCTGAGTTCTATTACAGCTCTCTGTGTGGAGGGTTCGTTTGATGCTTCCTTTGCAGAAAGTTCGGTATCGGTGGTATAATTCGTAATTCTCCCAACTGGAGCAGATAAATACAATACAAAGTACAGAAGAGTGAATCGACTGAGGCTAAATTATTCAAATGTTACAGGGCTTAGTGATGAGTTCTATTACAGCGCCCTGTGTGGAGGGTTCGTTTGACGCTTCCTTTGCAGTAAGTTCGGTATCGGTGGTATAATCCGTAATTCTCCCAACTGGAGCAGATAAATACAATACAAAGTATAGAAGAGTGAATTGACTGAGCTTAAATTTTTCAGTGAGGAAGACTTTTATTCAGATGTTACGGGAAATGTCTTTAAGCCTTGTCCTGATCTCCGTTCATTCTACATATTTCACCCAATGATCTCTTTCCGTCTCCTCTATCATCGGCCTCATTCCTTCCTACTTCCCTTCGTCCCGAAGATACTGCACCCCCGCTAAAGATCTGCCGCTTTCTTCGATCTTTGGTTCGGGGGTCGGCTTCCCCGATAGCCGACCCCCGAACCAAAACTCTCCCCCGCGTCAAGTCCGACGAAAATTCCTCCTAAGCAAAGCCACACCCTAAAGATGCCTCCTCTCCGAAAACGCAAGATTCATTAATTGGCTCGCTGGCTCCTTCTGCTGCGACGCGTAGGGAAAAAGGTACTTTGCCTGTCGCTGCCCTTGCCATCAAAATAGCGGGGATTGAAAGAAAATGACTACAATACACTATCTCTAAAAATGGCTACAGAATCTCGCTTCTGAATAAATATGGAAGCCTCGGTTAAACATCATCAAAGATGGATGAAAGATGCAGGAGGGGAAATGGCCAGCAGTGTGCTAGAAGAAGAGCTCTTTTTAGTTAGTTCGTCTTCTATGGCGTCGGCAGTGAAAAATATGTAGTAGGCACGTTACCACAGATTTAAAAAAAGCTGAAGATGCATTCGGGGTAAATGTGTTTTATAGTATTTTAGAAATACGTATAATCAGTACTTTTTTTTTCTACAGAAAAAACTACAGAAATTTTATAAACAAATTGTCCAAAAAAGTGAGGTTGATCTAATAAAAAGCAGCTCAGTTTCTTGGGCATCGTTCTTTAAACTTTATCATTGTTGTGCAATACAAACTGTAAAAACAAATTTTATAATTTTATATGCTCATATTGAATTAATTTTTTTTTTCAAATTAGCTAGTAATCCGAAGCAGTTTTATAGTACTTAGCAAACATCACGTTATTATAATTAAACTAGGTGAGAGCCCGTCAATAATAACGGGAAAAAATAAGATATGTAGAGTAATTTTTTAAATAATTTGTTTATTGAGTATTTAACTGTCCAAAGTTGAGATGCATCTTTAATCTCCTGTGCACCCCATCAGTGCTCATTGCACTATCACATGCTGTTTTGCGTAAACATGCTTTGGGCTAATTCATGCCTGCGCCATTTTGTTTCACGGCGTGTTTACTTAACCGGGAAAAATTTACTGCGCCGAACCATTTACCTGGACATACCGCTTCATAATAAGTTCGTCTAAAGCTCACAACAAAGTAAAGAAAGATAAATGTTGACAGTTCTCAGGCTTAAATATAGGTAACACAACAAATTTGCATTTTCCCAGTGTTCATTTGCCGCACATCAGGTGCTTCCAAGGGTGTAGTGGGGCCGGAAAGGCCCGGCGTGGCGTTCCGGTACTTTTTTTTTTCTTGCCGGCACGGATTCCGGTACTTTTTTTTCTTGCCGGCACGCATTCCGGTACTTTTTTTTTCTTGCCGGCACGCATTCCGGTACTTTTTTTTTTTCTTGCCGGCACGCATTCCGGTACTTTTTTTTTTTTTGCCGGCACGCATTCCGGTACTTTTTTCTTGCCGGCACGCATTCCGGTAAACTGTACACAGAGTGATGATTTCGACTGATCACTATACTTCCTTATACTATAGATATAAGAAAGTGAAAAGGGGAAGAGGCGGAATGGGCGAAGGGGTAAGAAGGAAAAGGTATTGAAGTCTTAAAGGCACCGCGCGTTCCTGTACTTTTGTACTTAGCCCTACACCACCGGATGTTTCTATAGACAGCTGATGATATATCGAAAACAAATAACAGCAGTCAGTCGCAATATTTTTCGGCATTTTTTTTTTATTGAAATCGTTAGAAAGCAAGCCGTGTCAGTGGTTCTCATCCTTCAAAACTCCTCAAAAAATTCATAGTTGCCCTAAAGCGCATTGTTTCATTAATTGTAAAAAAAATCGTGCAGATAGCAAGCAACTACGTTCATTTGTTCCTGCTGTTGCGAGACAGCAGAAAAGTGTTGAAATAGTAAAAACATTTTCAGAAACTTAGAATTGCGCAGTTGCTAATGTTATGGTTGTTCAGCGCAGAAGAACAAATAGTATTTCTTTTTTCACTTTTTTTCTGTCTTCCTTTTTTCATTTCTTTTTTAACATGAATAAAATAATACTTGGTTAAATTGTGAGAAAAAAAATTAGTTGTATTCTGAGAATTTCGTGAGTTAAGGAAGAAGAAAGTTCCCAAATCCTATTTCTTCAGCACACGCATGATATAATAATAACACACTGTTAGTTACTATATCAGTACTCTCAACTTAGATTTAAATGAGAAAAGGAACTGGTTCGACAGTCTAAAATAATCATTTTGGGTTCACAAGGGAAATCTTAAAACTAAATTTCATACGATAGAATTCTAAATGAAAAATTCTTGAATGTTGTTTATGAACGGCAAAGTAGAACCGAAATTCCTGATGTAATGTTTTCCTATTTCTAAAGAGCTATTGTAACGATTTTAATAGTGTGACGTAACGGATCTCTGACGTCATGTCAGAATGATTTGGATGAGATGACATCTAACCAGCAGCTGTGAAAAACCGAGTTTCTTTATTTATTTATTTTTTTTTTTTTTTTTTTTTGCTATGCCAACAAAGCAAAGGGGTACATGCGTGTGCTGTGTCAGTTGGCTGTTTCCACTGTGCCAACAAAATGACACAAACATTCAAACTTTCAAACAAAGGAAATTTACATTGTTTTATATAATAATTCCAGAACTCAAAACCGAAAATCGTGTGTTACAAAAGGCCCCGGAATTGTGTTCTGCCAGTAAAATTGCCTTGTGTATAACACAAATTAGGGAAATACTTTATCGGCATGCAACACATTGTCAATCATTTTTGCTTGCTTACACAAAGCTTGCTAACACTAACGGAAATGATGCTTTAAAATATGTAAGCAATTTGCAAAAAATATATCAAAAAGATCTAAGTACAAAAAAATTTCATTCAACTTTTACAGTTTTAAATGGCTTTATAAAAGAAGAAATTAAGTCAATAAATTCAATAAAAAGAACTCGCCGAACTGTTAATAACGGAGTTTAACAATTTGTCGTTAGTTATAGACGTCTCTATAGCACTTATTTGTATATCTAACGCTATCTGTTGCAGTCGCTACATCTGGAAGATCATTCAGCAAGCTGAAAGTAGTCAAACATTATTTGCGAAATACGTGACTGAAATGTCTTTCCCTCATTACCACTGAAGTTCAAGTAGCAGATGAATTAAATACCAAAGATTAGAGGGTTCTGCCAATAGAAAATGTAAGCAGAAATATATTTTTACTTGAATATCTATAATCTACGTATCTATCTATAACAATATAAAAATTTCTTTCAATGAAATAAAGATTTTCGCAAGTTAAAATATGTTTTTTATTATTTTGGGTTTCTTTGTTAGTTTTGTGAGTAAAGCAGAAGCGCGGAAAGGGGGTATAAATTTTTTTTTGTGCTGAAAAGTTTTAGTTACGCCACCGATAACGCGAAGAAAAAATTGTTAGTACAGTGGAGACGGGTATTCTACCAGGCGCAACGCTATGGGGAGGGAGCTTTAGTCTACCCAACTTTCTTTAAGCCTACCCTTTAGAACTCCCCCCCCCCACACACACACACACTTTCCAAAAAAAATTATTAAGAAGTTAGAGCATATGGCATGTACCCGCTGTTAGAGCGTTAGAACATATAACCGTCGAAGATTTTGGGCAACTTTGATAAACGTACCTGCATTTTTCGAATTCACAGAAATATTGTTACATAAAATGAATTTTTGGCTAAATTCAGTGTTTGTACTTCTGAGGAATGCATGGAGTCGTCTCAGCGAATCTTTAAGAGAGTAGTAGAAACACACCATTTTTATAATTATGGTTTAAAAGATGAGAGAGAGAGAGAGAGAGAGAGAGAGAGAGAGAGAGAGAGAGAGAGAGAGAGAGAGAGGGAGAGAGAGAGAAAGAGAGAGGGAGAGGGAGAGAGAGAAATAGTGAGAGAGAGAGAGAGAGAGAGAGAGAGAGAGAGAGAGAGAGAGAGAGAGAAATAGTGAGAGAGAGCGATAAATTAAATTGCGAGGAAATAGTAATTTGCTATAAATCGTATCAATGGTTTCTATACTGCATACTTTGAATAAATAAGACGGACAGTATGCTCCAGAAGACTTTTTTCACTAAAGGATAACATTATCAGCTTCTGGTAAAATCTGCATGAACAGATTTTTTTTTTTTTTTTTTTTTTTGCCAAAATTTCTGCCTAGCACTTTAAAATGTATGCCCCTCTCCCCATCATACTTAGCCCCCTAATTGCCCACCCAATTCTGAGCAGCTGGAATCACCAGTGTATTCAACGATGGTTTCACCATGTTGAAAGGTGTAAGGAAACGTAAGATAATTTATTCAGCCTAAATGGCAAAACAGAAAGGTAGAGAAAGTCCAAGGAAATTATGGATGACCATATACTGGAATGTATAAAAGAGAAAAAGATAATTAGTATGAAATCCAAAAAGGCCTTGCATGAGACGCATGATGGATGTTAGTGAAGCTCGACTTGTATTCCAAGATCGGTGAAAATAGAGACATTACCGTAAGTAATGTCTAACCTCATCAGCAACTTTGATTTGACAGATGATCGAAAAGAAAAATCTCAAATCTCGGTTGCTTAGGACTTATTTGAAACCTAGACCCTAAACCAACCCCGAACGACATCTGCGTCGTGTATCAGGTGGAAATTAAAGTAAAAAGAGAAATAAAAATAATTGACACAAATTTGGATACAATCAGTATAATACAACCGAAAATTACCATATTCTACACTTCTATCATGGAAGTTAATCTTCATAAAATGGAAAAAATTAATAAATAATCTTCTCGAGGAAATGTGCTTTTCAAAAACGTGAGATGTGTTCCCAAAAAATGAAGAAAAGAAAAGAAAAGAGTAGATTTCCTGGCACAAAAGCTCGTTTGCACAGAAATACTCAAGTCTCTTTCCTTTCGTATAATCATTCTCTTAGCTTAAAAACGAATGACTTCCGTTCTTTTGTGCATCGTGACATGCTGCTTTGAAACTGTGATGAATTTCCCTCTCCTCCTTCGTTCGTAAAACACAAATCCTCGCGAATCTCCTTACAGGGCATAAGAACTCAACACGGACTGTTAGCTATGCGTGGAACGTATGCTACAGTTCCAAACAGAGTAAATGACCTCTGCACAAGACCTCGCTGTTGAATCTAAAAGCAACGTTTGCGTTAGTCCAATCAAGGGCACATTGCAGTTAAGCACCTTGGACTTCAACTTTAATTTCATCCAGATTAAGATTAATTAGCCTTAGTTTGCAGTGGAACTGAGACATGGCAGCATGTGAATATCATTGAGCTTAAACAGTTCTGCTTTTGTACGTTCAAAGCTTTTGAAATTTGAAAAATCGCAACTTTCTCCGTGTTTTATAATCACTCGCTCTAAATTTCGACTTCCAGATGGAAATTTTTGGTTAAAAAATTAAGTACATCAATTTTTTTTTACTTATGAGTTTTGATATAGTAACCATGAAAATTGTTGGAAATCCCTCTCAAAGAACAAGAAAACGATGATCTTTCAAAATCACTAATATCCAGTGATCACTGAATTATGATCACCCCTATCAAAAGTGGATGCGGTCCGTTGGCATCGTGATTTCCGAGAGGGCGCGATTAGTTGACCGATGTAGCGTATATAAGGTGTGATTGGAGCGGCAGGTCGTAAAATTCGGAGCGTGATGGGTAAATGGGAGGATTTATCCGACTTTGATAAAGGACAGATTGTGAGAGTTTGGACATTCGGTGCTTCGTTTCCCAAACGGCTGAACTGGTGGATTGCTCGCGAGTCGCCGTAATTAAAGTGTATCAGGGCTGGCGTGATTTTTAATAAGAACCGAGTGGCCATAATTAAAGTGTATCAGAGCTGGCGTGATTTTTAATAAGAACCGAGTGGCCGTAATTAAAGTGTATCGGGGCTGGCGTGATTTTTAATAAGAACCGAGTCGCCGTAATTAAAGTGTATCGGGGATGGCATGATTTTTAATAAGAACCGAGTCGCCGTAATTAAAATGTATCAGGGCTGGTGTGATAATTAATAAGAACCGAGTCGGCGTAATTAAAGTGTATCAGGGCTGGCGTAATTTTTAATAAGAACCGAGTCGCCGTAATTAAAGTGTATCAGGGCTGGCGTGAAAATGATCAAATAACGACCGGAGGAAAACTGCACAGGCCAGTAATTTAAGTGTATCAGGGCTGGCGTGATTTTCAATAAGAACCGAGTCACCGTAAATAAAGTGTATCAGGGCTGGCGTAATTTTTAATAATAACCAAGTCGCTGTAATTAAAGTTTATCAGGGCTGGCGTGAAAATGATCAAACAAAGACCGAAGGCAAAACTGCACATGCCAGTAATTTAAGTGTATCAGGGTTGGCGTGATTTTTAATAAGAACCGAGTCGCCGTAATTAAAGTGTATCAGGGCTGGTTTGATTTTTAATAAGAACCGAGTCGCCGTAATTAAAGTGCATCAGGGCTGGCGTGATTTTTAATAAGAACCGAGTCGCCATAATTAAAGTGTATCAGGGCTGGTGTGATTTTTAATAAGAACCGAGTCGCCGTAATTAAAGTGCATCAGGGCTGGCGTGATTTTTAATAAGAACCGAGTCGCCGTGATTAAAGTGTATCAGGGCTGGAGTGAAAACGATCAAACAACGACCGAAGGCAAAACTGCACACGCCAGTAATTTAAGTGTATCAGGGCTGGCGTGATTTTTAATAAGAACCGAGGCGCCGCAATTAAAGTGTATCAGGGCTGGCGTGAAAATGATCAAACAACGACCGGTGGCAAAACTGCGCTGGATAGTAAATATACTGTTGTATTTAAAATACAGTGTAAAAGGTTTATGTGAGAGGTGAGACCTGTGCCCGACAATTCCTACAGACCAACACACGCTGCATTGTTCAACAGTTGACAACGCAATACAACAGAGGTCAACCCGGAACAGCATCTGCCATGAACATGCGTCGCACGTATGGGCTATAACAGCAGGCGAACCCTACGACGCCCTCCCCCAACAACGTTTCATCGGAGCAAAAGACTCCCCTTGTACGAAGATCAGGCAAGTTTGACCACGCTCAGATCACATGTGTTGCCATTTCTGACCCTCAGTCGAATGCTAATTGATGATCAACGAGGTGGCCTGCCTGATGTACTAGATTACTAAAAATATTAAAAACTTCACACTGTATTTAAAATTTTACATTAAACTCATGTGCTGCCTTACGTGTTCGAGTGAGGTATATGACTAGTGCAAATGTACCTAATAAATTTGCAAATCCCATCTCATTTTATTCACTGCTTTTGTTTGTATCTCATCCTTTTCTTTCTCTAACCTCTCTCTTTGGCTATGTCTTCTACCTTTCTTTGCAATCGTGCTTTTTTCTTTTTCTCTGTTTCTTTATTTCTTTCAGATTCTCCTTTTGTCCCTTCTTTCCTACACCCCCGGTTTTTATTTCTGCTCATTTTCCCAACATTTTTCTTTTCTCTATGCTCGTTTCGATCTCTTCATTCCTTTACACTCTACTTGCACATCTACTCTATTTCCATTTAGCGTTTCCTCCTTGTAAATTGATTTCTGTAGTTTTATCACTCTGCTTACTACTTCGTTCTTTTCTTGCTTCTTCTTTGCTTATCTCCTCCATTTTCTCTTTTTTGTTCTCTCATCTATTTTTGCTATTTTCTTTCCTCCCTGCTACTGCTATTCTTCTTCTCTTCTTCCAATTCTTTGCTTGTTTGGTGGTTTAGCGACCACCGTGAGCAACTCGATGTGCTACAAATAGTCGCCCGTCTCTAATTTAGGGTATAAAGAAGTAAATTTCTCCGTCATTTTTGGTCTACGCCGGGATTCGAACCCGAGGCCGCTTATTCCGGAACAAGTCGCTCTACCAACTGAGCTACGCAGACGTTTTATTCTGATTCCTATCTGCCTTTATGTCGTGTGCGTCTTTCTGGCAGGTACGTTACATCATCTCCCCCTTATTTTTTTTTTTTTTTTTTTTCGAAGTGCTGGAGAAGGGATTCTCTTATTTTTCCTATCTCGCGGTGTGGAAATAACATTACACCAATGCGAGATTTTGAACGGACGGGTCATCCGGATAGTTCGGGCGCCATTATAACGGAGTAAATTTCTCCGTCATTTTTATCCGCGCCAGGATTCGAACCCGGGTCCCCTCACTCCGGAATAAGTTGCTCTACCAATTGAGCTACGCGGACGATTATTCTGATTCCTATCTGCCTTTATGTCGTGCGCGTCCTTCTGGCAGGTACGTCACATCTCCTGGTACGTTACAAGGGCCACTGGTTCCAAGGGAAGGAGACAGCCAGTGCCATATGACAAGCACAACATCCACGCCTTACTCGGAGGAGTGGTCAGAAGCCAGCTCTTGGATCACTGCGGCCTCAATTCTTTTCTTTCTGCTTTCTCTACCTATTAAATTCTTTTATTCTTATTTTTCCGCTCTCTTCCCATTTTTTCTCTGCTTGTTTATCTCCCGTTCTCCGCCTTACTGTTTTTTCCGAATCTCGCGTTCTTTCTCCTTTGTTCTTGTCTGTTCTCCTAGGTTTTCATCTCTTTAAAAACTTTTTTGTCTTCTCTGCCGGGCTATTTCAGCCTCTCCTGCTTTTTATCAATCCCTCTCTTCTGTCATCCACTCTCTCTCTCTCTCTCTCTCTCTCTCTCTCTCTCTCTCTCTCTCTCTCTCTTTCTCTGTCATTTTTCTTCCTTTCTTTTGCTCTGCCTACTTTTGTTCCGTCTAACGTTTTTACTTATTTTTATCTCTACCCGCATCTTCCATTGTCCGCTCCTCATGGTTTCATCTTTTTCTTATACATATGCCTCTCTCTCTCTCTCTCTCTCTCTCTCTCTCTCTCTCTCTCTCTCTCTCTCTCTCTCTCTCTCTCTCTCTCTCTCTCTCTCTCCCTCTCCTTCTCTTTCTTTCTCCCCTCTCTTTTTCTCTCTCCATCTCTCTCTCCCTCTCTTTCTTTCTCCCTCTCTTTCTTTCTCCCCTCTCTCTTTCTCTCTCCATCACTCTCTCTTTCTCTCTCTCTCTCTCTCTCTCTCTCTCTCTCTCTCTCACACACACACACACACACACACACACACACACACACACACACACACGCACACACACATATTTACTAATTTAATATATTTACTAATTTTTATCTCTACCTGCATCCTTCATTGCCCGCTCCTCATTCTTTCATCTTTTTCTTATACATACGCCTTCCTTTCTCTCTCTCTCTCTCTCACCACCTCTCCCTCCCTCTCACCATCTCTCCCTCTTCTTCATCCCCTTTCACACAGATACATTCCATCTCTCAATCTTCCTCACTCCCTCAAACCAAGTAAAAATCAATACGCTACGGTATCTAGACACCTGATATCTTCTTATTTGTTAAGAAACAAGCGTTAAAGAAAAAGAATTTGCAAAACATTTTAAAAAATTCTTCAGTGTCTGTTCAATGCTGGTTTTTTGCGAAAATATTTTATCAAACTGTTTTGACGTTTTGTTGGTTTTTAACGAACGAAGGAAACTTCAAAATAAGGAGTTCGACGTACATGTTGTTAAAAGAAACAATAAATGTACTTATCACGGAGCATATCGAAAATGGGCACAAAGAATCATTTCCCCATGTAAAATCAAAAGCGGAAATCTTAATCCTGTACAGCGATTAATAACAGAGATGGTCTTAATCATGAGAGCAAGACGGCATTCACGCTATATGGTTCATAAAGTTATTATTTTTATGTTCGTTGTCTGGTCAGTTGCCGACGCATCAATGAAGAGATCTTGTTACGGTTCTGACTTTTCATCCCTCATCGGTAAAAGAACACATTGAAGAAGTCCTTGCGCATCCCAGATATTAAAAAACCTTGTTTCCGACTGATTATCTCTAAATTAAATTCAGCGAAAAGTTCCCAGGATGATTTAAGGTAAAATAAAAGCACATTAATGAATAATTTTTCTTCATTCTTTATTGAAATGAGGGGAGAAGACTTTGAAATTATCTAACATCTTTTATAAATGTTTTCTTTCTTTTTGATTACAGTTTTCTAAACATTTGATAAACATCAGAAAAAAAAAGGAACTCCTTTGATTTAAAGATGAAGAATGTTTTAGACGCCAAAGAATTATCCAGATTGACACACCAGGGGTGGGTATTCATGTTAAGTGGAGGCCTTTACACAAAAAACTAGAGCGGCCAACAGAGGTAAGGATTGATGATAATGATGAGAGAACCACTTCACTGTATCCTGAAATAAATAAAGAATTGTGACGAATGCCCCAATTTAACTTTTTTTTTTTTTTTTTTTTTGGGGGTTTCTGTTTCCTTATGCAAATTTAGTTAAACATTTTCATCAAACATTTTCTCACTGAATGGCACATTACTTCCCCGAACAGCTTCTATACTTTGGCAACACTGACGGTGGGTCAAAGCAACATAAAATAACAATACTGAATGAATGCTATATAGAGTGTAGAGATTTTAGCGCCCCCCCCCGGTTTATTCATAAATGGCCTGTTGAACCCTCCCTCCCAAGTGACCTGAGAATTGGAGTTGTGGTTACAAAAACTGTACAGACCACAAAAACTTGATCTGTATCGATTTAAATTCCAAGCTTATATCCACATACTGTATGTCTGAGAGACCTCGGGTTCTTATTGAAGTTAGAAGTGTACGGAAAATTGTAAATTTAGCTACTTTGTTCTGGTCTGCAGTACGGTATTTTTACGATTCTAAGGTTCACATAATCCCGGGATTGCGACAATTCCACCTCCTTCGAATATTACAGTGATATACATGTATAAAGTGTATCACGTGATTCTACTGTACAGAGCTGTACAGACCAGAAAGGAAAACAGATAAAGAACTTAGATTTGTAGGATTATCCTGAATAAATTGGGTTAGAAGGGATATCATCTCTTTTCGTCATCTTCGGTAGCCTGACAAACTGCGCCCCTGTTAGTTCTTCACTTCAAGTAACTTTAGTTTATAGCTTTATTACTGTTGCCTTCAGTTGCCAACATGTGTTGAAGATTTTTATTTTACAGGTTAGCCCTCTAGTTTGGGCAAAGCGGTGAAAATGATATTTCCCTCCCCTCTTGTTTTACGCTTTACAAAGTGACTTTTCCCTTTTGATTTTATATATTTTCATTTTACTTTAACGAGAGGTTTAAACAGCAACAATTTGGTTGCACCTTTTGAATTCCTGACTTCTTTAGGACTGTTTTGGAAATATATTGGCACTAATTCTTTTTTTTCCCCTATCCGAGGGCTAAACAATAAGTAACTTCCGATAACAGTTTGCGGGATATTACGGATACGCCTCACAACGTCATAACACTATTTTGATTAGAGGGAGTTGTTTAGCACAGAAGTTTGATAAAAAAACAGGGAACTGGAGAACACATTCAGGTGAAAATGACGGCCCGCCTGGAAACATGGTCTCATTCGGAGGTAAGCGCGGTGATTAAGTTGAACAATGTGACCCGTGGTACCGAAAGAAGCATTTAGATTTGCAGCTGTCTGACACAAAAGTACCTTTCTGTCTTCTCACACCCCAGATACGCATGCGCTAGGTCATTGTCTATTGTAGATTATGAAATCCTCTTACTGCGTTTCTCATCTTCCAATGTAGGAATTTTGATTCCCGTTCTGACCAGCTCCAAGAGCTCATGACTTGAGCTCCAGAAATTTCGGTATATCTTCGTTGTCGGCGTTTCCCGTTCCCAGAGAATCTTAATCAACGTGATTACATCCAAATCACATCATCTTTGCAGGCGGGTCGTCATTTTCATTTCAATATGTTCTTCAGAACGTTGCCTTTTTTATTCAAACTCCTGTGCCGAACAACGCCCTCTACTCTGGAGAGTGCAATAGCCACGGGAGACACCGATTTACATATATCCAATCAGCCGCCAAAGGTCATCGAAAGTTATTTATAGATGCCACAAGAAGTTTCTTATTATCATTATTATTTTTTGATTAAAGGTTTAACGACAACCGTGAGCAACTCAACGGGCTATAAGCAGTCGCCTGTCCCTAATTTAGGGTCACTGGTTTCAGGGAAGGGAGAGAGCTAGTGCCGTAAGGCAAACACAACATGCATGCCTCACCGGGATTCGAACCCAGACCCATCACGGACGAATAGTGAGAAGCCATCGATCAGACCACTGCGCCACCGGAGCGACGAATCTCTGCAACTATTGTATTAGTCCGATTTGAAAAATTCTTTTTGCATTGGGAAGCTTGAAATGTGCAAATGATAATCCTTCAGTATACGTTTTTTTTTTTTTTTTGCGATGCACAATTTCACCGCTAGTGGGCGTAAATGCAGATGATATCAGATCAGATCAGATCATATGTAGAGAATTTTAGAAAGGGAGTGTCTGACCCCAGGTCTTAAACAACCCTTAGAAATAGGAAGCTAGGAGATTTGGCCTATAATGCTCGATGAGAAAGTGGCACGGAAGCGAAGTAGAAAGGGGGAGGAAGACGCCCTTATTTATTATCGGGGGGGGCAGTACCCGTAGTCCGACGGCTTAATGTGCCCATCCGACGCAAGGCGGATATTTCATGGTTCGAGCGTTCGTACCTGCTGGGCTCGAACCTGAGGTTTTCTCCGTGGCAGTCACGAACGTTGGCCACTAGGCCACCCACGGGCCTGCAGATGATATCCAATTCAAAATACATTTTATTTCATATATTTGCTTCTAAACATCCGATTGAAAAAATCTTTTACCTTTCGATTCCATTTATGTCGAAGACTAATTTAGTCACTTTTTCAAGGTACGCATAGATTTTCCGCTAGGAGGCGTAAAAGTAAATTGCGTTTTCCCCGATATCTCTGCTTCTATAACTCCGATTTGAAAACTTCTTTCCGCAGCGGATACAGCTCCTGATGAGAAATGCTTTGCATGTAATTTCTAATATTTGGTAAATAATGGTTTGTCTACCAGGGGGCATAAGTATCTATTTCTGCTTCTGATGTATTTGCAGTAAAATCAGAGCTTCTAAAATCTCGATTGAAAAAGTTCTGCCGTGGACCGCTCACATGATAAACCTTTTCAAAGTATTTTCTTCTAAAAATAATACATAGTTTCTCCGCCAGGGGCCGTAGATGTACATCTTATTTTTGTCAATATCGCTGCTTCTAAGAGTCCGATTTTGGAAAATTCCTTCTTTGTCGGATAGCGTTTCCGCTGCAAAATGTTTTCATATAATTTCAAAATTTTCAAGTAATTCATAGACTTTCCGCTAGGAGGCGTTAAAGTAAATTGTACTCCCTCCGATATCTCTGCTTCTAAAACACCGATTTGAAAAAAATATTCCTGTATCCCATACAGCTCCTGATGGGAAATGTTTTGCATATGATTTCTAATATTTGGTAAAGAATTTTGTGCCCACCAGGGGCCGTAAGTGTTTAATTTCTGCTTCTGACGTATTTGCAGCTAAATCTGAACTCCTGAAAACTCGATTGAAAATATTCTTTCGTGGATCGATACCGTTTAAATCGAAAAACCTTTTGAGAATACTTTCATTTTTAAATAGTGCATCACTTTTCCGCAACGGGGAGTAGATGCATGTATATCTGCTTCTAAGAGCCCAATTTGAAAAATTCTTTCTTTGTTGGAGAGCGTTTCCACTGCGAAATGTTTCTCATATATTTTCAAATTTTTCTTAACGCACAAGTCTGCCACCAGACAGCGTAAGCTCACGTTTCCATTTACAGCAATATCTGAGGGACTAAAAACCCGATTGAAAAACCACTTTCTTCGGTCAGATACTACCGACGATGCAAACTCTGTATGCATATTTTCTTCCCAAAATAATGCACTATTACGCCGCTAGGAGGCGCAAACGCTTAATCTGTTTTACTCAATATCTCTGCTGCTACAGATGATGCGATTTAAAAAAATTCTTTCAACACCGAATGCCATTTACCTTGTCGAACGTTTTAGGCTAGTATATGAGGAATTTTGTAGTTCACAGTTCTTTCGGTAGGTGGCGTTTGTGTAATTAAGTTTGCAGCTGTATCGCCGCTTCTAAATACATTATTGAAAAATTTCTCCTTTACTGTATGCCATTTGGTACAATAGAGATGTGGAGCATTATCCTCTTAAAATAATGCAAAGATTTCCTGCTGGAGGGCGTAAAGGCCGAATCCTTTTTTTTTCACTATCTCTGCTTCCAGAAGACGTACTTGACAAGTTTTTTTCCCCTCAGCATAGCTTTTTCCGTGAAGAAAATGTTTCGCCTATTTTCAACTTTTCCATTATGTAAAATTCTTCAGCTAGCAGATGTAGACTCATTTCATGTTTCCTTCTGCATTTCTTCTTTTACTGTTGCATTTGAAAATCTCTTTGTCTCTGATACCTTCCTTGTGCTATGAAAAACTTTTTGTGCGCCATTTGTTAATTTTCGTAACATGCTTTTTAGCCGCAGGTGGAACTAAGAAGCAGTTTCTACTTCTGGATGCTTTATCGATTATAGAAACCGGTTGATTACTTTCATCAAGATTTCTGGGTTACGATTTTCTGGGTTACGTGGGTAGACATGGCATGATCCGAGCTTCCACCAGCTGGCAATGTACCCTTCCTAATGCTATCCGTATATTTCAGTGCTTTACAGATGGCATATGTAAAATTACTGAGTTGGTTAATTTCCCTCAACTACGAAAGTGCAGTTTTTTAGCTGCTGTTTATTGTATTGTAATTGGCTTTAGATGATGATACTGAAGCTATGACACATCCTGATCGAATGGCCACATATACGAAATTCTGGGTATTGATGACTACTTTTTTGAAACATGTTTGGAATAGCCAGTTCTCTGATAGTTCAATTTATTACATTCACCTCACTCATCCACAAACCTGCCCTACCCCTCCACGATAATGAGATCAGCTGAAACCCTCCGCGAGCTACAAATAAGTAAGATACCTCTTTGCTATATTGAGTAACTCAGACTATGATGATGGGTTAACACGGCGATATGAGCGAGTTCGATTGTGGACAAATAGTCGGTGCAAGGAAGATAGAGTGTTTGATCTTTGCGACTGCAGAAAAACTGGGATTTCCACGTACTAGCGTTTCATGTGTCAAAACCGGCAGTCGCCGGAGAAAGTGTGGCTAGAGATTGGCCGTTGACGTCTGAGGTGAGCGTCGTCTCTTTCGTATCGCAACATCGAAAAGGTAGGCCATAGTAAAATGGATAAAGTCGGTATTCAGTGAAGGGGCACCTACGAAGATTTGTGCAAAGCCCATTCGACGTACGATGGTACAACTGGAATATCCAGCCGAAGCTCACATCTCTTGGTAGCAGCAGATTCATCTGGCTGTGAAGCTGCAGTAATTGAAGGAACATCGCCACCGAACAGTAAAAGACTAGAAATGGATTTATTTATTTAATGTAAGCACATCCTTACAGACGGTAAATCTAGTTACAGGAATTGCTATATTTATATTTACAGTGATAATTACCAAGCGATATTTACAATCTTGCAAAACATGCTTTATGAAAAAAATTATTACTTACACTAAAAATATCCGGACATTCTTCGAGTTGTGAAGCCTATACATTTTACATAACGGATAATTTTTTCAGCATCAGTTCTGCAAAATGGCACTGCAAATAGTTCACAGTTTGTCCTCGGTAAATATGGGACACGGAAAATTAATTGGTTTACAATTTGAGTATAATCTATATATCTCTCCATTGATGATGCCGTATAGGAACTTGAGTTGGAGAGCCTTCCTTCTTGATTGCAGAGAGGTCATCTTGAAGAAGGTCAGCAGACGGGATGTCCGCTATAAGTATAAACCCCGGTCGATTTATAAAAAAGGTGTCGAAGAAACGTTTTCTGAACTTTCTCAATTTCATTTGCTAAAGTTACTTGGCTAGGACTCCAAATGATCGCCGCATATTCCAGTGAGGATATAACCATAGTCTCAAAAATGCGAATAAGTGTCTGAGCATTCGAGTAATACTTGGAATGTCGCATGATAAATCCAAGTTTTCTGTACGCTGTACGTACAATTCTTTTGATATGACTTTTAAAGTCCAATTTCGAATCAAACGTGACTCCCTGGACTTCGTTTGTCCGGGTAAGAGTATAGTCGCCAGCTTTGTAGTAAAAGAATTGGTTTTCTTTTCGGCGAAAAAGAAACTACATGACACTTGGAGATGTTGAGATAGAAATGGTTTAATGCACACCACTGAAGCAGGTTATTGACATCAGTTTGAAGAGCTATCTTGGTCGGACGAATCGAGGATTCAACTATTGTTTAGGTAGAAATGAAATGTCCGAAATGAGAGTGCCATTTGCAAACCCTCATAAAAAAATAGAAGGCATGTACCAGCCTAGACAGCACTGTTCCCCTTTACACACTTCTGACAAGGTGTTACAAAGCCGGAACGTCTGGCTGCAGGTTTGAGGTGCCAACAATTGGCGTCAACGTCTCAAATATGAGTGGAGCTAAAGATTCTCACCAATTAGCGTGGTCCTCTCAAATACATATCGAGTGTGGTGTCAAGCAGCGTTAAGGTGCAGCACAGCCCATGGCATAACACAGAGGTTTGTAGAAATTAACGGGTTTTTTTTTTGTTTTTTGCATGTACTCTGACTTACTGCAATGCGTTTTTTGTTTAGAACACTGAACAGTTTTTCTTCAAAACTCATTCGTTTCCGAAGATTTGCTGTAGTCCGTTCTAGAGAATCGTATTTTTGATGGGGAATAGGGACGTCGCCATGGGAATGCGAGGATGGGCTTGATAATATATAATCTATTGTTTTATAAATAACGATGAGTCTCGTGTTTTTCGTTATGTCTCGTATTTTTCGTCGTGTTTTTCGTTATGTCTCGTGCTTTTCCTCCACGTTTTTCCCTAGGAAATGCCTTGTTTACTTTTCCGTAGAAAGAAGGTAAAAATAGCATTCTCAGGGCCATGAAAATTCATCTGGTCTCCATTCTTGCAAATTCTTAGTTTAAGCCTTTTTCTAATGTTAGGGGGCAATGAAGAGGATGAACAGGATTGCTTTGGAAGAGGTGAGTGAAAGACAAGATTATTGGCTTGAAGGCAAGGTGTTAAAGCTGGGAGATGGTCTTATTTTTCCTGAATCATAATTAACGAAAATATTTATTTTCAGATCCTTCTACCAGGCATAAATTTTTCGCAGCCCAGGTGGCGCAGTTATCTAACCACTGGTTTCTGACCATTTGTCTGAGATGGGTCCGAATTGGAATCCTAGCTTTCTTCTTTCCCAGGAGCCAATGGTCTCAAATTAGGAACGGGCGATTGCTTCTGTATATCCCAATGAGTTGCTCACGGTGGTCGTTAAACCACTCTCTCCCAAAGAACATCTTTTGCCTGTAATTTATTGAGATTTACTCACAAGCATAAGGATTGAATGAAAATGTGCACTTTTCAAACATGTTTGAAAGTTTACTACTGGATAACAATTAATAATAACGAATGTTTATTTATTCTCTTATTTACTTTAAAGAAAATTAGTGTATAAAGCCACTTTATTTTCCTTTAGTGAGCATGCCCTGAGATTTACCAAAATCTACGTCTACGGTGGAGAGTGTTTTGTGATTAATGTTTTATTGAAGCCAACAAATTCAGATTCTGTTTAGAGTTGATCTTTCTCTGCTATGAAGTGATTAGCTAATAAAGAGTAGACAAAGGTAAGTTGTTTCACTGTTTTATTATTCTGACCGTTTTGGATTTCTATGTTATTAAGGGATATGATGTTCAAGTTCAGTACTGCAGAGATGAAGTTCATAAACAAAGAAATCGCTCTTTCCTTTCGGTGGGCTGTGTGTTGCTAAAACGTGGAAAGAGCGATCTCTTTGTTTATTCACTGACACTGCGTATTTGGAAGATTTTCACTTTGGATCTCGCCCTTTGGATTTAACTGCTATAATTAATATATAGCCAGTGCCTATAATGCCTACCACATAGAGACGTCTCAATAGCTCAGCCCATCTTGCGGATTTATGATGTCAAATGCTGACAGAAAAACACACATAGCGCCGTGGATTGTTGGCCACCGTGGTGTGTAAGGTTAACGCGCTCGGCTAGATATCGAGAGATCTGGGTTCGATTCCTCAACAGTGGCCGAATAACAATTTTTCGGTCGCTGTGTGTTGCTAAAGCGTAGAAAGAGCGATGTCTTTGTTTATTCACTGACGCCACGTATTTGGAGGATTTTCACGATGAAGTTCATATTCGAGCAATATTCAAGCATCTGCTGTCAAACCTCGCTACTAAACTTTACAGCTGTAACTTTTAAATTTAACTAAAACTTTTCATTCTTTCTCGGAAATTGTAAAGGAAACAGAATAAAATGTTGTCATCTTGCTACTTTTGTATGAAAACAGGACGTGATCATAACTGAACTTTAGACATTCGGTGGCTTGAAACTGATGAATTAGTTGGGGGTTATTAAACCCATTTGGATTCGATATTTAAGCCTAATTACAGCTCGTTCTGAATGTTATGAGGAAAGCATATCCCGAAGAAAGTATTAAAGGCAGTTGCGGTATTAAAGCTATTTTTTATTACTATCTAATTATCGTAATTGGTTTCTCCTGAAGTTATCATGACTACTGAATTAATTATGGTTATTTTACTTTCCACTTGTCATTTTCACGTCTCACCTAATTTCTCTTCCATTTCATTTTCTTATCGCTCACGTTTCCCAGCTCTGAAGCCATTTCCCGCCTACCCAAGTAGCACACTGACATTGGCCAACGGTTGGCCTAATGATATTTTTGCGTCGGCAGCGTTGGGCGAAGGTTGCGTTGTTTATCGAAGATTGGCCAACGGTTTTTCCAACCACACATGACCAACCATTTATCAACAAATGACCACTTAACGGTTGTCCGATGGTTGTCCTATGGTTGTCCAACAACACATGACCAACCATGATTGTCCAAGAACACATGATCACATTGGAAAACTGTTGCAAACAGTTTTCCAATGTGGCCAACCGTCGAACCAAAACATATCCAATTGTTGGCCGCCGAGTCGCCTCGTCGCTGGGCCGTCCGTTGAAAGCCCTCGGTTGGTTCAACATAATATTGCTACCTGGGTAACAACTTCTATCGTCTCCAAAAATCCTCTCTTTATATCTTCCTGCGTGTCTTATTCCTTTCTTGGTGTGACCCCTCTCTGTCTTCGTCTTCCTCCGCCTGTAGCTTGACGACAATCTTCCTCGACTCAAAGAGCAATAAAATCATTTAGCCTTCTCGATGCGCATTGTACTAATCTCTGCGCACACTGTTAACATTTTTGTAGTAGGTTGCGACAAAAAGTGGTGCTATACCACTTCCACTGCTTTTGCGGCCAAAGTAAACCATTTTTTGATGCATGAAACATATGTACATAAGCTTGGTGCGATGGGTGCAACTTCGCACCAATCGGGTTGAATACCATACAGTGGTGCATAATTGCATCACATTTTTGGGTATTTCATGCTTTACACAATGGTTTACCTTTTCCCCATAAGTGGTGCAGATGCTGTAGCACCACTTTTTGGTACTACAACATTTTTAACAGCTTAGGCCAATAAAGCAACAAAAGCACTTATTCCGTGTATTAACACCTACTAATTGTTATTGTCATCCTGACAGATAACATCTTAAAGACGCGGAGACCTATTGCTGAATATTCCCTACTCTATTCCTGGAAATGAATTAAATCTGATACCAACGTAACACTATCAAGCAAATATGAATATGCGTTCAGAATCAAGAAGAAGCAAAAACAAACTCAGGACTGTTACTGTCATACGTTTGTCAGCAGTGCACACTTCTGGTTTTCCCATCATTTCCCACGGATTCATGAGTACGCGCCCAATTTCTCCGGAAGTTCGTCCTTGGAGGTAAGTCCACAGTGCGACATGCAATTGGCAAATCGGTTGCGTGTGTCCTTCGACAGAAATCGCGGTAACCCTGTGTTCTAATCCAAGGGGAAGACTAATCATGCTCATATTACAGACTGAACGCATCTCAGACACGACACACAGGAAAGAAGTTAAAAACAGGAGAAGAAAATGCCCGGATGCCGAGACTACCCACTTTTTTATTTCTGCGTTACGGGGGAGAGAAAAAGCAAAGAATTTGGCCACGGTGAAACTACATTATTCTGTCGTCCTCATTTTTACTGTCTGCTGCTTCAATGACGTGACTTGACACATGAGATAAGAGAGAAAAAGGCGGAGCTGAAGGGAGGATGCGCCTCGCTGCATCTTTCGTTCCACCCACTGTTTCCTCAGGAATCCCGTCTGGGCATCAATCTGTAACAGGGTCAAGAGAAGGTGGAGTTTAAGAACAGCGGGAGGACCTCCATCCCACGAATGAAGTCGATTTCAGTACTCGCAAAATAATGAGTAGTGAATGAAAATAAGCTCGGAAGTATTCACGAAGAGAAAGGAAAGGAGTGGGTGGTTGTTTTGAAAGAAAAGGGGTGAAAAAAATTAATCTGAGATAGAAAACTCCTCCTCGATACAAGCGATGTTTAAAAAGATGGCTGGAGACTTACTTCTTACCTTCGACTGCTAATTAATATGGCTTCCTTCCAGTCAATTGGCTTTGAAAGCGAATCCAACATGAAACATTTATTTAACTCGGAATTCATGCTACGTACGCAATTCTGGATTACGATATTTGGACGCCCTTTCCGATTAAAGTAGTCATATTATTGAAGTAATAAGATGTTGCTTCCTGTTCTGTTCAGGATTTGGCGTGACCATTTGAGTTCTTTTCTGAGAACAGAAATTTAACCCCTTCGCAAATCGTCGAAATTTGGTAAAACCCAGTCATCCCTTCCGTGTATATATCAGAAACAGGTGAAAGGTTCAAGACTTAGAAAAATGAAGATAATTTCCGAATCGTTGACAAATTTGGTAAAACCCAGACGTCTTCATTTTATATCAACGGAATTCTGAAATTGTTGAAAATTGGTAAAAACTAGTGATCCTCTCCGTATATCTAGAATTCCTGTATCGTTGAAATTTGGTAAAAAAACAGAAACAAAAAAACAACAACAGATATCTTTCTTGTTTATCTGTACGAAGTTGAGGGCGGTTCAAAATCGAATTTTATACAGAATTCTGAAATCGTTGAAATTTTCCAAAAAGTCAGACATCTTTTCTGTATATCCATATGAAGTCGATGTTGGTTCAAGATAAAGGTTTCTACAGAATTCACAAACCGCTAAAATTTGGTAAAAGCCAGTCATCCTTTTCGTATATATATATACTCGCATAAGAAACAGATCGATGTTCAAGACAGAAATATTTAGGGAATTCTCAAATCGTCGAGATTTGGTAAAAACCTATCAGCCTTTTCGTATGTCTGTAAGAAGCAGGACGATGATTCAAGACAGAATTGTGTAGAGATTTCTCAAATCGTTGATATTTGGTAAAGCATATGTAGATGTCTCCTTATATTTATGTAGAAAATTCTCAAATCGTTGAAAACTGATAAAAAAAAAGATATCTTTAGTGTTTATCTATACGAAGTTGACGGTGGTTCAAAATTGAATTTTGTAAACAATTCTCAAATCGTTGAAATTTGTCAAAATGCCAGACGTCTTTTCTGTGTATTTACACGAAGTTGATGTTGGTTCCAGATAAAAGTTTGTACAGAATCCTCAATTTCCTGCAATTTGGTAAAAAACTAGATATTTTTTCCGCATTTCTACACGAAGGTGAGTTTGGTTCAAAATAGAATTCTCAAACAGATGAAATTTGTTGACAATCCAGACATCTTTTCTGCATATCATTTTTTCCTTTTTTTGATCGGATGTTTGACGACCATTGTAAACAACTGAATGGGCTATAAGCAGTTGCCCGTCCCTAATCAAGGGCCACTGACACCAAGAAAGTGAGAGGGCCAGTGCGGTGAGACAAGCATGACATTCATGCCGCACCGGGATTCGAATTCAGACCCATCTCAAAGAAATGACCAGAAACCATCTCTTATACCAGTGCGCCACCTTGTCGACGTGCACCCTTACGAAGCTGACGATGGTTCACGACAGAATTTTGTGCAGCATTCTCAAATCGTTGAAACTTGATAAAAAGCAAAAACAAAAAACACTCATATTTTTTTATGTATTTATACGAAGCTGACAGTAGTTCAAAATTGATTTTATTACAGAATTCTTAAATCATTGAAATTTCGTAAAAAGCCACATATCTTTTCTGTACATTTATAGCATGAAGAGCGATGCATCAAGACAGAATTATTTATTTAAATCTCAACATGAAACTTTTATTTTCTTGTTAAAATAACTATTGTAATTCTGTTGCTCACTATCTTTCCTCTCACTGGCATTTTAAGCGCCACGACACTTCAAAACTGAGCTCGTTTCTAGGATGTCTCGCTCCCGTAATTCCCTTTTCTGAATTTAGATAATTTTTGTGCTTTAGTTTCAGTGGTATCCCATTCTTCATGTGACCTGTTCTAAAATTTTTCTTAAGCAATCATCAAGAAATTAAATATAATTCTTGATACCTAGCACTTGAAGCATCAATGCTTTCGATAACTTCATTTTGAATTTCGTTTTCATTTAGCCATTTCTTCAGTAGCTACTGCTTTTTTCCTCTCAGTTTTCATAAATAAGTTCTTAACGTTTGTGTGAATTCTGTGGTAATCTTCAGTGAAAACTTTTGAAAATTCCTTCTCGGCTCGTGGAAAATATTAGAAAGAAAAAGCAAAGGTGTTAAGGGAACATCTTTGTAAAGATTTATTTTAAAAGTTGTAATTTGGTCGACCTTACAAAAATTCACTACCTAAATTGATGGAGTTGTGCTTGTGTACAAAAAATTGAATGAGTTCTTAAAAGAGTAATTACGCCTCTTACTGCTTGTTGTGAAAGCGAAATATCTGCCAGTTAGAGGAAAATATATTCTGTGGAGGAAGTATTGTGTTAGAAGAAACGTAGTACATTGTGTTAGAGGAAATATTTGACTAGTGTCTTCTATAAATTTGTAAAATCGTATTACTTGAATAGCATCACTCAAAAATAATTTCTAGTGAGGTACATTAGGTGTCTAAAAAATTAGGTAAACATATAACCTGCATTGAAAGACGTTTGTTTGAAATGAAAAGTATAAAACAGAATTTTGGTGAAAATCTATACGAAGTTGACGGCGGTTATCTCCAGGAAAATGTAAGGCGCTTTCACTGCTTTTAAAATTTCCCTGTTATGCCTTTCGTATGAGACAATGATTGCACTTAACGCGATATATGAGCTCCACAAAATTCTTGAATCAGTTTTAAAACGGACGGAAATTTCCATTAGAAATAAAGTGAATTTATTGGGGAATCCATAAGAGGATAGCATCATAAAGAAAATGAAAACTAAACAAAAATTAAAAAAAAATCATTAAAATTAAAAATATTAATTAAAAATTAATTCATAAAAATTAAATGAATTTAAGGGGAAAAGTGGCTAAAGAAGCTTTTAATCTTTTCCAGCTGCTTTGTCCGTTCAGTAATTTATAATGACTATATTTTAAACGACTTCGCATTTGAATTATAATAATATTTTTTGTGTATGAGCCTGCAAATCTGCGTCAATAAAAGCAAGCAAAATGTAAGAAAAAACTATTACTTTAGATGAAATGAAACCGCAAGTCTCAGGAAAACTATGATCTCTCATGAATAAAAAATAATATATACACAGTCGAGTCACATTATTGTGACCATATAGTACTTTTGACGTCAGCAGCGCGTAGCCAATGAAAGAAGGCACGTGTCGTGAGCTGGCTTGGAGGGTATATAAGGTGTGTTGTAGAAATTCTGAAAAAAATATATCTCGCTGCTGTCATGAATAAAAGGAACGATTTATCAGATTTGTGAAAAGGGCTGATTATTTTCGGCTTTCGGGCCAAGGGTGGCAGTATTTCTGAAACAGCGCAGTTTGTGAACTATTCGCGTGCTGCTGTGGTTAAAGTGTATCGTGATGGAGAAATGGCACTATTGCAAATAAGCGATGTGGAAACTGCGAAGCAACTGGTGGCATTGATGTGGGAGGTGAACGTCGGCTCCGAAGGTGCGCGAGGGCCGATCGACACGCTACAGTGAAGCAACTCACTTGTCGAATGAACCAGGGAGCTACCGGAAGTGTGTCTAAAACGACAGTTCAGCGAACCCTGCTGCGTATGGGGCTCCGATGCAGACGGATGGTCACTGCACCTATGCTAACGAAGGTGTATCGGCAGAAAAAGATTACATTTGCACGGTAGTATCAGAATAGGACCTCCTCTGATTGGCAAAGGATTGCCTTCTCCGATGAGTCACGTTATCTGCTTCGTCGAACGGATGGACGTTGCGTATAAAGCGAGAAACATCGGAGAACAAACACTCTTCAACAATTGGTGGAAAAACACAAGCTTGTGGGGGCAGCGTTATGGTCTGGGGTATGTTTACTTGACATTCTCTGTGTCCACTCATACCTGCGGAAGGCATTACGGGCCGAAATCGTTATGAATCCATCCTTGCACACCACGTACTCCGATACATGCTGATTGTCTTCCCTGGGGCGGATGGGATCTTCCCGCGCGGCAATGTGACGGGTCACACAGCTAGAAACGTCCGAGATTGGTTGGAAGAGCACGATGAAGACTTCAAAATACTTCCCTGGCCCCCTAGTTCCCCAGACTTCAACCCAATTGAGCATTTGTGGGATCACCTCGCTCGTGTTGTTCACTCTTTGGATTCTCCACCACGCACCCTCCAGCAGCTGTCAGATGCACTGCAGGCAACATGGCTCCACATACCTGTGAACACCTTCCACCACCTTAATGAGTCACTCCCAGTCCGTCTAGCTGCTGCTGTCCGCGCTGCACACGGCGGTTGCTCTGGATATTAGCTGGTGGTCACAATAATGTGACTCGACCGTTTATATGTCTTTGCTGCGATAAGTATATATATATATATATATACTTTATCAGAACATTTTGTTTTTGTTTTTAGTTGTTTCGTGTTTGAACGAGCACGGGGAGCAACTGCAGTAAAAGGACTATAAGTGGTTTCCCGTGTCTTATATAGGCTACTAGTTCCAGGGAGGGGACGAAGCCAGCGCAGTTCAACTAACACCTCATCTGGGACTCGAACCTGGGCCCATCGAATGACCAAAAGCCACCTCCTGAATCTACTTGGGCACCGAGACGGCTATTTTCTTTGATTTAACCCCTCTTCCAGTTTTCTTGCTGTCACTAGCTGAGTAATATAATATTAACGCTTCTGGAATTTAATGCCGTTGATGAATTAACCAAAGTTGTACGGCCCAGCATCGTAACGGAAAAGGAATAATACAAATAGTGAGTGTGCAAACTAAAAAAATATTTAACAAGAAAGATGACACGAATTTTCAGTTGTAATGAGCCCAGCTTTTGCTTTCTGACCGGAATTAAATTTATCAAAGTTATTCAAAGTCAATGCAACCGGTTAAAAAAAATAAAAAAGCGGATTTCTATAATCCATAAAACATACAGATACAGAAACAGCTACTTACTTCAAATCGGCTAAAAAGTATGTTATGAGAAGTAAAAACGGCGCACAAAAATTTCTCATAGCAAAAGGAGTAACGGAGACAAAAAGGTTTTCCAATCGAACTGTTAAAAGAAACATATAGATCTACGCCTTCTAGCGGAACAATTTTGCATAATGAGAAAGCTGAAAACAGGCGAGAAATATTCTTCATGGAAAAAGCTATGCTAAGGTAAAAGAAAAAAACACTTTTCAAATAGTCTCTGGAAAGCAGAGATAGTGAGAAAAAGGCTTTGACCTTTACACCCTCATAGCGGAAAATCTGTAAATTATTTAAAGAGGATAATGCTTCACGTCTCTATTGCAGCGAATGACATACAATAAAAAAATATTTTTAGAAGCGGAGTTACAGCTGCAAACAGAAGTACACAAACACCACCTAACGACAAAACTGTCAACTACAAAACTCTTCAAATACTAACCTAAAGTGTTCCACAAGGTAAATGGCATCCGGTGCTGAAATAATTTTTTAAATCGCACATTTAGAATCAGAGATATTAAGAAAAACAGATTAAAGATTGGCGTTACCTAGCGGCGAAATTTCACATTATTTTGGGAAGATATTACACACAAAGAGCTTTCATACATTGATGTATATGGAAACGTGAACTTACGCGCCCTAGTGGCAAACTTGTGCATTAAGAAAAGTTTAGAAATTATATGAGAAATATTCCGCAGCAGAAACGCTCTCCAACAAAGAAACATTTTTTTCAAATCAGACTCTTACAGAGATATCGACAAAAAGAATATATACGTTTACGCCCCCTGGCGAAAAAAACTATGCATTATTAAGAAGAAAGTATTATGAAAAGATTTTCCAATATGAGCGGTACCGGTCCACGAAAAAAATATTTCCACCAGTTTTAGAAAACTTCAATTTTGCTGTAAATACATCAGAAGCAGAAATAAACGCTTGCGCCTGCGGGTGGCTAAGCAATTTTTTTTATCAAAAGTTAGAAATTATAATCAAAACATTTTGCATCAGGTGTTGTATACGATGCAAGAAGAATTTTTCAAATCGTAGTTCTAGGAGCAGAAATATCGGGGGAAACGCAATTTACCTTAACGCCGTCTAGCGGAAAATCTATGCGTTACTTGAAAATTTTGAAACTGTATGAGAAACATTTCGCAGCCGAATCGTTCTACAACAAAGAAATAATTTTTCAAATCGGATTCTTAGAAGCAGAGATTTCGACAAAAATAAGATATACATCTACGCCCCCTTGCGGAAAAACTATGCACATTTTTAAGCAGAAAGAATTCTCGAAACGTTTTCCAAGGTGAGAAGTATCGGTCATTAAAATAATTCGTTCGATCTATTTTCCAGAAGCTTACATTTTGCTGCAAATACATCAGAAGCAGAAGTAGATCTTACGCCCCCTGGTGGGCAAACATTTGTTACCAAAGAGGAGAAATTATATGCAAAACATTTTCCACGAGGAGCTGTTTCCAATGCAGGAAGAATTTTTCAAATCGGGGTTTTACAAGCAGAGATATCGGGAAGAAGGCAATTTACCTTTATGCCCCTAGCGGAAAATCTATGATTTACTTCAAAAAGAAACTATGCCTAAAATAGGATTCATTACAAATGGCATCAAGAGGAAGAAAAAAAATCAATCGGTTATTTAGAAGCAAATCATCATCATCATCATCATTGTCAACCATTATCAATCCACTGCTGGACGAAGGTCTCCCCAAGTTTCCTCCACAACGGTCTGTCTTGTGCCAGTCTCCTCCATGTCACTCCCGCATACTTTCGAATTTCATCCAAATATCTTCCTGGTCTTCTTCTGGGTCTTTTCCTGTCCCTTGGAATCCAATCTAAAATTTCGGCTGTCCATCGATGGTCTGTTCTTCTGGCATTGTGTCCAGCCCATTGCCATTTCAGGGATTTAACTCTGATCATGATGTCTTCCACTCTTGTCATTTTTCGGATCCACGTGTTCCTCTTCTTATCTCTCCTGGTTACACCAAGCATGCACCTCTCCATGCTGCTTTGAGTTGTCTGCAGCCTTTGTATGTCTCTTTTAGTTAAGGTCCACGTCTCTGCACCATACGTAAGCACTGGAAGGATGCATTGATCAAACACTTTTCTTTTAAGACATAATGGCATATTGCTCTTGAAAATAATGCTGTTTCTTCCAAAAGCTCTCCAGGCAAGTTTTGTACGCCGATTAATTTCTTCACCAATGTGACCCTCACTTGATATCTGCTGTCCAAGATAAACGTACGTGTCTGTTATCTCCAGCTTTTCTCCATCAATCGATAAATCTTCATTTCTTGTAAAAGCATTGTACATCACTTTTGGCTTCTGAAATTTCATTTTTAATCCCACTTCTTTACTCTTGTCAGCAAGTTCCAGGATCATACTCTGTAGCTCTGATGGGGTAGTTGTAAAAATGACTATGTCATCAGCAAAACGAAGGTGGGTTAGATAATCTCCATTAATCTTTATCCCTTTGTTTTCCCAGTTCAGTGATTGAAAGACATTTTTCCAATGTGGCATTAAAGAGCTTCGGAGATATGGTGTCACCTTGTCTCACTCCTTTTCCAATTTTTATGTGTGTTGTATTTTCAAACAGCCGAATCTTTGCACTTGCATTTTCATAGATGTTATTAATAATATTAATGTATGCATCTTCAATACCGCAGGATTTCAGAGCCATTGCAACTGCTGATGGTTTCACCGAATCAAAGGCTTTTTCATAATCGATAAAAGCCATGTACAATGGAAGTTCATATTCCCTCGCTCTTTCAATTAGTTCTCTCAGTACGTGGATATGATCTATTGTGCTGTAGCCACTCCTGAATCTAGCTTGTTCTCTCGGTTGAGCCATGTCCAGTGTCACCTTCAAGCGGTGTGAAAGAACTTTAATGAAGATTTTATAAACCACTGATAGGAGGCTGATAGGTCTGTAGTTCCTGAGATCCTCAATGTCACCTTTTTTATGTAGCAAGATCATTGTAGCGTTGTTCCAATCCTCAGGAATTTTCCCTTCATTAAGGCATCGAGTGAAAATTTGGGCGAGTACTGTTTCGATTTCTCCACTTGCTTCTTGTATGATGTCTACAGTAATTCCATCTTCTCCTGGAGCTTTCCCCCGCTTCATGTTCTTGATTGCATGTGCAACTTCTGCTGGAAGGACTGGAAGAACTCTGGTACTGGTACCTTTCGTGATGTCTGGAGTACATGTATCATCCCTTTCATATAATTTGAAGTAGAAATATTTCACTCTTGTCAAAATTTCGCCTCTATTTCTTGTTACAGAACCATTTTCTTTTCTCAGTGCCATAATCTGTTTTTTCCCCTTACTGAGATGTCCTTTGCTATCTTTAGGCTTTGGTTGTTTTCAATTGCTTTCCTTACCAGTTCACAGTTGAATTTCCTTACGTCTTCAGTGATACTTTTTCGTACTGTCTTGCATAGCTCTATATATTCCACTTTGGAAGTCACATATTCTTTAGTTGTCCTCATATATGGAATAAAATGTATTTTGTATTCGATATCATCTGCATTTGCGCCTTCCAGCGGTGAAGTTGTACATCAGAAAAAACCCGAATGCAAGGATCATCCTTCTCACATTTCTAGCTTCCTAATGCAAAAAGAATTTTTCAGATCAAACTAATATTTGCTGAGATATGGTGCGCACAGGGGGACGGACGGACAAACCGATGGCATAAGCACGATCACGATCTTTTTTTACAAAAGACATGCTAAAAAAGACTGAGGGAAGGAAAGAGCATCGCCGCTTCGTTCAGGATAACGCGAATAGCTTGATCGTCATATAACGAAGTAAATTTCTCCGTCATTTCTGTCCACGCCAGGATTCGAACCCGGATCCCCTCATTCCGGAATAAGTCACTCTACCAATTGAGCTACGCGGACGTTTGTTCTGACTACTATTTGCTTTTATGTCAGCAGGTACGTCACATCTCCACCACCCCCCCGAAAGAGGGCCGGGGGCATGGCCCACGGGGCAGCCGGTGACCATGAATCGTTGCAGGCAGCCATCCACTGTAGAACGTGCACTTGAGAACTCCCAGTCAATTTTTTTTTTTTTATATATATTTTTCGAAGCGCTGAAGAAGGGATTCTCTGATTTTTCCTATCTTGCGGTGTGGAAATAACATCACACCATTGCGAGATTTTGAACGGTCGGGTCATCCGGATAGTTCGGGCGCCATTATAACGAAGTAAATTTCTCCGTCATTTTTGGTCTACGCCGGGATTCGAACCCGAGTCCGCTTATTCCCGAACAAGTCGCTCTACCAACTGAGCTACGCAGACGTTTGCTCTGACTACTATCTGGCTTTATGTCGTGTGCGTCCTGCTGGCAGGTACGTCACAGTCATCAACATCCAGTGCGCAACCAAGCACGAAGATTAAATCATTTTCCTTTCAGAGATCGTTCTCGTTTTGTGCTCTATACACAAGAATTGGCACTATATATCCCAAGCTTTTCAATGCCACATTTCAGAATGTTTTTCAATCATTGCACTGGGAAGACAAGGGGATAAAGATTAATTGTGATTATTTAACCCGCCTTCGTTTTCACGACATATGAATTTTTGCAAGTACCCCTTTAAAGCCTCTGGTCCAGGAACTTGCTGACAAGAGTAAAGAAGTGGGCTTAAAAATTAATTTACAGAAAACAAAAGCGGTTTACAATGCATTTTTAAGAACTGAAGATTCAGAAATTGATGGAGCAGTTCTAGAAGCAACTGATGCATGCATTATGAACAACAGATATCAATCAAGGGCCACACCAAAGAAGAAATTAATAGGCGTGTAAACTTGGTAGGAGAGCATCTGGGAGGAACAGAACAATTTTCAAGAGCAATTTACCATTATGTCTTAAAAAATATATTAATCAATGTATTCTTCCATTCTTGCTTACGGAGCAGAGACATCGACTTTAACTACAGAAAGACAGCCAGAGGCTGAAAACTACCGAAAGATGTGTGGAGGGATACATGCTTGGTAAAAAATATAGGAAGAGGAACTTATGGATCTGGATAATGACGGAAGTTGATGACATCATGATCAAGGTAAAATACCTGAACTGGCAATGGGCTGGACGTATTGCTAAAATAAATCTCCACCGTTTGACAACTGAAATGCTAGAACTGGATTCCAAGAAATCCTGAAAGGAAGTCTTCTTCTAATATAGTCTTCTTCTAGGTGTTTCAAGGTAAAATCCCTGAAATGGCAATGGGCTGGATGTATTGCTAGAACAAGTCTCCACCGTTTGACAACTGAAATTCTTGACTGTATTCCACGGAATCCTGGAAAGAAGTCTTCTTCTAATATGGTCTTCTTCTAACATAGTCTTCTTCTAGGTGTTTTCCTGTTCCTAGATTCCAAGCAACAGGAAAACACCTAAAAGAAGACTATGTGGAAGGTATGTGGATGAAATTTGGAATCACATCGGAGCGACATGGTGGAATCTCGCGCGAGACAGAAAGTTGTAGAAGAAATTTGGGGAGACCTTCATGCTGCAGTGGATTGCTAACGGTTGATAATGATGATGATGACACAAGAATTACGCTCATGCGATTAATTTGCGCTGTAAAATAAAACCGTAAATGAAGCATGTTTCTTCATGAACGTAAATGCTGTTTCTGTTGTACGTATGAGGAATTGGGATTTTTTTCTTGTTCCTTAGCTTCGTTTTCTCAAATACCTTTTCATTTATGAATTCTTGTATTAAGTGTAATATTTAATTCAGAAGGATCCTTTTCTTTCTTTCTTTTGCTTATGAGGTTATTTCTGGATCGGGGTGGTGCCTTTTCGAAACATACGCGCAATTTGTTTTCCGAAAAACGCATTCTCAAATTTTATCCACAGTTACAGGTATGCACACTGAGTTCTCACTGAATTACGATTACCTTTATGTAAATGAGCTAAACCCTATAAGCTAAAGCAGTGGTTCCCAAACTTTTTTGTCCGCGGACCGTCAAAACGTTGGGGAAACTTTCGCTGACCGGCGATGCCGAAACAAAACCTTTGGGTTATTTTCGAGCATTTAATCTCGTAATATTCTATATTATAACGATCACTACGTGCAATCCATAATTTATATACCAGATTATTCTATGTCACGTGCTTACAGCAAACATAATTTAATCTGTTAATATTCTTTATTGATTAATAAGTACAATCCATAATCAATATACCACAATATTCTACTTACCCCTAATATAATTTTTTCTGGGGTCAAAGCGACGTCTGTTGCTGCTGTTTCGCAATAATCTTCTCGAGCCGTGGTTCCAGCATCGTTTCTGCAAGGCTCAATGTAGCATTAATGTCCATTATGTCCTGTGCTTTGTTCCGATTACTGAAACGGCTGAAAAGGTTTTATCGCATGCAATAAATACGTTGTCTTAAAAGTTCGCAATAATTTTAGAGTTTTGTCGCTGAGACTTGGATATTCTTTCTCTATTATACCCTCAAAGATTTGAATCCAAATGTTAATACCAGACTGACACTAGAAAGAAGTTCAACAAAGCTTTCCTTTCCTGGTGAGTTAGCCTGAAGGAGTTCAGATCTTCTGTGAAGAGATCCAAGCTTCCTTTAACCTTCCGCGACAGGTGTTCAAAAAAATTTAGATCTAGATTTCCTATTACTTTGAGCCCATTTTGATTCAAAAGAAAAACTCGTTTCTCGCGGACCGGCATGAGAAACCTCGCGGACCGGCAGGAGAAACCTCATGGACCGGCAGGAGAAACCTCGTGGACCGGCAGAAGAAACATCGTGGACCGGCAGGAGAAACCTCACGGACCGTCAGGAGGAACCTCGCAAACCGGCAGGAGAAACCCCGTGGACCGTCAGAAGAAACCTCGCGGACAGTCAGGAGAAACCTCACGGACCGGCAGGAGAAACCTTGCGGACCGGCAGGAGAAACCTTGCGGACCGGCAGGAGAAACCTCGCGGACCGGCAGGAGAAACCTCGTGGACCAGCGGTTGGAAAACACTGGGCTAAAGGAATGTATACAAGATATTGGTGGCTCATCTGAAAGCAAAGTTTCGGACGTGATGGATAAAACCAAGGATTATGGGAGTTTACAATAAGCCAAATTGTGGTCATGCGATGGGTTGGTGCGTCCATTTTGGAAACGGTGGCACTTGTATGTTGTTCGAGGGCCTACAAGGTTAAATAGTACCAGGAGTGATGCCAAAATGTGAAAACAACTAAATGGCGGCACAACTGTTAAGGTCTGAGAAAGGTGAATTCCAGAGGTAAATGTCGGGAGGGTCACCTTGTTCAGGGCAATCGGTGCAGCACATTTACGCGGTTGACGGCCCAATACAATATGGGTCAACCAAAAATAATATTCCGCACAACTATGCTATACATAACGGATGGGCTACAAGAGCAGACGCACTACACGCCACCATATCCTAACAACAGTTTATCGACGTAAACGACTCTCCTGGTGCCAATAGCATGCTGATTGGACGATAGGATATTGGAAGCAAATGTGCTGGTCCGATGAATCACGGCATACACTCCATTCTGTTTAAGTGGAGTTTCTTATTTGGCTTCAGCAGCATGAAGCTGTGGATTCCTGATGCATAGCATTGACTATCCAGGCCAGCAAGTGCTGTTGCATGATATGGAGCATGTGCATGTTTAGCTCGCATTAACTGAGACCTATGGTACATATGGACAAACATATGGGCGCCGGCTATCTCCAGGTCCAGCTTGCAGAATGTGTACAGCCCATAACGTTGTACCTCCATCCAGAGGGAGATGGGTTCTTTCAAAACGATAATGCCCAATTTCATCGGGCTCTCGTCGTGCAAAAATTGTTCGACGATCGCAGTGCTGATGTGAGACATCTCCAATCGCCTTCAAACTCGCTTGATCTCAACCCAATTGAAGATCTGTGTGGATGTTGTGAAATTGTTGTTACATACGGGGGCTGTCGACTGCAGTGCAAGCAGCTTGGTTGCCGATCCCTTTGCAGCTGAACAGGCACGCAGTGAAGTCGATATCACTCTGAATGATGGGCGTTCACTTGGCAAAAGAAGGGGGCACACTAAGTATTAGATAGGTGATCGTATTTCAGTGAGCGTATTCTGTCATTCAGGTGATATTACACATGAAGAAGAATCAAAAACAAAGAAAGAAAATTGTTTCCACAAAATCGTGCTATAAAACTAAGACGATTTTTTTAAAAAACTTATTTTTGGGGTAATAAAAATTACAACAAACGTACTTCCTTTAGATGAACATAGTATGCATTATACGGCTATTGGCGTTCTCATCTCCCACACAGAATCAGTTGATTCATCACTTGGCTGATGTTTGCTGTCTCTGCTGTTCAAACTTCCAGTATTCTTGGTTCATCTTTCCTGGAGCAAATTCTGAATCTTCCGCTATAAAACCTTAAGCCATTTAACTGACCATCAAGTACCACCGCTTTCGTACTGCATTTTGAAACAATTCTGTAAAGTATATGAGAAGAACGACTGTTCCTATTCTGAAATGAAACAAATTGCGTTGCCTTTTTTAAACGCACAACCTAGAAGAAATCCATTGATGTACAAAATTTAAGCAAAATCAACAAAAAGTGTTAAATAACAAAAACGGAAAGGCACCATGAAATAGGCTGTTTAATATACATAGATATTTTAGTGAGGAATTAAACGCGAATGCAAATCACAATTCAAAAAAATGATGAACCAGAAAACCATACCAATAGTCTAAAATGGGGAAAACAGTAGCAATTTTCCGAAGGCGTTTCTTACTTTGTACAATGGTATAGTAAGGCGTATGGTGACCTCTTACAGCGATAAGAGTGTCACACCGATGCCTCATGCTGTTGATAAGGGAAACAAAAAGACTGTGGCAGCAGATCCCACTCCTGAACAGATCAGAGTTCCTCGAGAGTTATGGCCGAAGGAAAACGACCTGTAATGGGCCTCACCAATGCCACCAGTTGGACATTATGCCACGCCAGACAAGCACACTACCCCTCTGTAATGTAAATGGACGATGTCTTCGCTCTTTCCACGTTATTTTTTAAACAACGCATAGCGACTGAAAAATTGTATTTCGGCACCGCTGAAATCGAACCCCAGAACTCTCGATAACTAGTCGAGTGCGTTCGAATTTACACTACGGCGCCAATAATTCTCAGCGCCATGCGTGGTTTTACAGTCAGCATCTGACTACACGAATACGTATTGATGGTCTCAGCAACCGAGATGTCGTCATCTGGTGGCATTTAATGGAACAGCTATTTAATTCTAGCTGATAAATTCAAAGGGCGATAGAAATGGTTAATATGTATCAAATACGTGGAGATAATGTAAATGGACGATGTCATCGCTCTTTCCACGTTATTTTTTTTTCAGTCGCTATGCGTTGTTTAAAAAATAACGTGGAAAGAGCGATGACATCGTCCATTTACGTTATCTCCACGTATTTGATACATATTAACCCCTCTGTAATGGTGCATTTCTTAGATGTGTGTAGGGGAATAACGGGCTCCAGGTTCTATCCAGATGAGAAAACGACGGCTGCCACTTTCGAGACCGAACCTGGATTCATCGGAGAAGAGGACATTGACCCATTAATTTTCATCCCAGTCTCAATATTGTCTGCACCACAGTACCCTGGCATTTCTTGCTGATGGAGTGAGTTTTATGCAAACTGAAGGTCTTCTCGCATATAAGCCTTATCCTTTAAGCCTTCTGTATACTGTTTGTCCTTTGAGCCTTCTGTATGCTGTTTGCCCTTTGAGTCTTCTGTATACTGTTTGCCCTTTGAGCCTTCTATATACTGTTTGTCCTTTGAGCCTTCTGTATACTGTTTGTCCTTTGAGCCTTCTGTATACTGTTTGTCCTTTGAGCCTTCTGTATACTGTTTATCCTTTGAGCCTTCTGTATACTGTTTGTCCTTTCAGCCTTGTGTGTACTGTTTGCCCTTTAAGCCTTCTGTATACTGTTTGTCCTTTGAGCCTTCTGCATACTGTTTGTCCTTTGAGCCTCCTGTATACTGTTTGCCCTTTGAGCCTTCTGTATGCTGTTTGTCCTTTGAGCCTTCTGTATACTGTTTGTCCTTTGAGCCTTCTGTATGCTGTTTGTCCTTTGAGCCTTCTGTATACTGTTTGTCCTTTGAGTCTTCTGTATACTGTTTGTCCTTTGAGCCTTGTGTGTACTGTTTGCCCTTTGAGCTTTCTGTATACTGTTTGTCCTTTGAGCCTTCTGTATACTGTTTGTCCTTTGAGCCTTCTGTATACTGTTTGTCCTTTGAGCCTTCTGTATACTGTTTGTACTTTGAGCCTTCTGTATAATGTTTGTCTTTTGAGCCTTCTGTATACTGTTTGTCTTTTGAGCCTTCTGTATACTGTTTGTCCTTTGAGCCTTCTGTATACTGTTTGTCCTTTGAGCCTTCTGCATACTGTTTGTCTTGAAACAACTGATCCCCCAGCTTCAGGCAGCTCTAAACCAATCGCTCTCGTGACGTTGACATGTTACGTCTCGCTACTAGTGTTAGTGCCACATACCCATCATTCTGAACCACTGTAATCCGTGGACGACCTGCCACAGGTTGAGAATTAACATCTCCGTTGTCCTGGTTCTTCTCCAAAGTCTAGATAAAATGGATTGATTCACGCTACTGGCTCTGGCAATACTGGTCTACATCTAGCCAGATTCCAATATTCCGATAAACCGCCACGTGAAAACATATCCACTTGTCGTCTTTCTGACATACAGTTTTAATAAAAAATAAATTATATTAACACGGCGCAAAGGCGACAAAAAAAATGTCACTTTTCGAACTTTTGCAGATCTTTTTCAACTCCACAAATGAGCTGCTTTGTCTTTTATGCCAGTTATCGTTGGTCATATGGTATTACGTTATGATTTCCACATTAGCATATTCCTACGTACTCTCTACTATACATTGCATTTTCCTTCTTTCCCGTTACGTTTGTTCTAAAAGTCTTCTTTCAAGTATGCTTAACCTTTTCACATGAATGTATAACATACACTATATTGACAATCACTGAAGACAAAAGGAAATTCAATTGTGAACTAGTGAGGAAGGCAATTGAAAACAATCAGAGCCTGAAGAGAGCAAAATGACATCTCAGTAAGGGAAGAAAATTGATTATGGCTCTGAGAAAAGAAGATTGTACTGTAACAAGAAATAGAAGCGAAATTTGGACAAGGGTGAAATATTTCTATTTAAAACTATATGAAAGGAATGATACCTCTTTTCCAGACATTACGACAGGTACCAGTGCCAAAGTCCCTCCAATCCTCCCTGCATAAGTTACATATGCAATTAAAAACATGAAACGGTGAAGAGCTCCAGGAGAAGATGGAATTACCGTGGACATTATACAAGCAGCAAGTGGAGAAATTGAAACTACACTCGTCCAAGTTTTCACCAGATATCTTAATGAAGGGAAGATTCCTGAAGATTGGAACAATGCTATAATGATCTTGCTCCATAAAAAGATGTAACATTGTGGATCTCAGGAACTACAGGCCCATCAGCCTCATTTCAGTGGTTCATAAAACCTTCATTAAGGTTCTTTCACGTCGCTTGAAGGTAACACTAGACATGGCCCAACCAAGAGAACAAGCTGGATTCAGGAATGGCTACAGCACTATAGATCATATCCATATACTGAGAGAACTAATTGAAAGAACAAGGAATATGAACTGCCATTATGCATGACTTTTATTGACTACGAAAAGGCCTTCGATTCCGTGAAACCATCAGCAGTAACAATGGCTTTGAAATCCAGCAGTATTAAAGATGCATACATTAGCATTATTAATAACATCTATGAAAATGCGAGTGCGAAGATTTGGATATTTGAGGATACAGCACAAATAAGAATTGGAAAGGCAGTGAGACAATGTGACACCACATCTCCCAAGCTCTTTAACGCCACATTGCAAATTGTCTTTCAATCATTGAACTGGGAAAATAAAGAGATAAAGATTAATGGAGATTACTTAACTCACCTTTGTTTTGCTGATGACGTAGTCATCTTTGCAACTATCCTTTCAGAGCTGCAGAGTATGATCCAAGAACTTGCTGACAAGAGTAAAGAAGTGGGATTAAAAATGAACTTTCAGAAGACAAAAGTGATGTTCAATGCTTTTACAAGAAACGAAGATTTATCGATTGATGGAGAAAAGCTTGAGACAACAGACACCTACGTTTATCTTGGACAGCAGATATCAAGTGAGGGTCACATTGATGAAGAAATTAATCGGCGTATAAAACTTGGATGGAGAGCTTTTGGAAGAAACAGTACAATTGTTAAGAGCAATATGCCATTTTGTCTCAAAAGAAAAGTGTTTAATCAATGCATCCTGCCTGGGCTTACGTATGGAGCAGAGACATGGACCTTAACTAAAAAAGACATACATACACAGACTGCAGACAACTCAAAGAGGCATGGTGAGATGCATGCTTGGTGTAACCAGAAAAGATAAGAAGAGGAACTTGTGGATAAGGAAAATGACAATAGTGCACGACATCATGACCAGAATGAAATCACTGAAATGGCAATGGGCCGGACATGTTGTCAGAAGAACGGACCACCGATGGACGACCGAAATTTTAGACTGGATTCCGAGGGACAGGAAAAGACCCAGAAGAAGACCCCATTGGAGATGGAAGAATGAAATTCGAAAGTATGCTGGAGTGACATGGAGTAGACAGGCCCAAGACAGGCAATTGTGGAAGAAATTTGGGGAGACCTTCATCCAGCAGTGGATTGACAATGGTTGTTGTTGTTGTTGATGATGATGATGATGATGATATTGACAAAAGTCACCCAACACCTCTTCAAATGCAAATGAACGGATACGCTGCGTTGGTAAGATACGCGGTACAGTTGCAAACGGTATAACAACAAGCCTGCAGCTGACCGCGATCATATCGCACTGTGAAGTTGAGTGAAAATAACGGAGTGGGAGAGAACTGAATTTGAGAAAGGAAATATTGTTGGGTGTTATATTAGTGGGTTGTCCATAAGAGAAACCGAGAATCGTTTAAACATACCCAAGTCAACTGTTTTGGATATACTGAATAAGTGGAAGGCACATAGCAGCAAAAAGGTACCAGCACCACCAAAGAAAAGCAGTGATAGACGACGTCGAAGCCTCAGGAGAGTCGTTACAGCTAATTGACGGAGTACTGCACGAAACCTCAGTGTACAGGTGAGTAAAAATGCTGGAACCTCGGTATGTACACGTACCATTCGCAGAGAACTTCATTCCATGGGTTACCGTGATCGTGCGGCTGTTCATAAGCCTTTCATCTCCACTCGGAATGCTACTCGTCGTTTAGCATGGTGTAAAGAACATTTATCGTGAACCGTAGTTCAATGGAAACGGGTCCTATGGACTGATGAATCCAGATACATTATCCATCAGTCTGATGGCCGTGTGTGGGTTTGGCGACAGCCGGAGGAGCGCTATTTACCACAGTGTACTGTTCAAACGGTCAAGTTTGGAGCTGGCAGTGTACTCGTGTGGGGGTGTTTTTCGTGGTAGGGTCCTGGCCCATTAGTTATCGTGGACAAACCTGTTAACCAGCACGTCTACCTCGATATTCTGGACAATTATGCCCTACCAATGCTGTGGCAATACTATGGAACTGAGCCTTGTTGATACCAGCAGGATAATGCACCGAGCCATAAAGCAAGGACTGTTACGGCGTGGTTTGACGATAATTCCGTATCGTATGTGGACTGGCCAGCACAGAGCCCTGATCTTAATCCCATAGAACATCTATGGGATGAATTAGAGCGCCGCATAAGAAATTTGGAAGCAAGGCCTACTAATAAGCAACACTTAGCGGCAGCATGTACTGAATGGAAGCGCATACCTATCGTTGTGTTCCGAAACCTTGTAGAAAGCATGTCTCGAAGGGTCAGTGCATGCATTAAGGCCAAAGGTGGACCGACATCGTACTAATGTATGTCAATAAATGCTATGTTGTGTTTCTCTTCTAGGTGTTCGGTGACTTTTGTGAATATAGTGTATATCCATACATGTGTGTGTGTGTACGTTTGTGTGAAACCAACTTCATTCTTCAAGAGTGGAAACTTTTAATTTGCTTTTTTATTTGTGATATTACTTTTTCTCTACATATGAACCTCAAACAAGAGAACAAATTACATTGCGAAATTCTGTTGAAATGCACTGTAGAAAATAAGCGATGCGAATTCGCGAAAAATTTCTGAAAATAACGTGCAGTAAAGTTGCGAGTAATGTCCGTCTATTAACAAAATTTCCGTTTTTAAAAGTTTCCGTTCCTTCCAATTTCAGTATTTTGGCAGAATTGTAGATAGTCGGTAACCCCGTTTATTTCAAAAAGTCTGCTTCAGGGTTTTCCGTATTTACGAAGAAATTTCGCAAACTCTACGATTATGATTTTTTCAGATGTATTAGCAGAGATTCTTCACTTCTGACATACGAAGTTTTTTCTCTTTGCTCCTGGTATGTTTCGAACTAATGACCTTACAAGGGTAGCTTTGTATTCTACGGTTGACCCAGAAATACATGTAGCATGCAGTCACGTATAGAGTAGAACTCTAGTCACACGATGATGAAATATGTTTTTAATGTAGGCGAATTAGTCATTTTATTTTCTGTTGGAGTTCATTATTTTTCTGAATAGGTTAGTAACAATTTAATTTTTTCTGTAGGATGACTTATTACAAATTTCGTATTTTTTTCATCGTGATTTTTCGAAGCAACATAATGTTCTAGAACTTGAGATCTTATTAAGCTGGCAATATATTTCAGTTATCTTCGAAAAAAGGTGAAATGGCCTGTTTTGTAATATTTCACAAAACTCCTAAATATAAAATTTACTTTTGATAGCTGTAATAACTTTTTCTTAAGGGGTCAACAGACTGATACACGGACATCATACACCCACCTTTGTAATAATTTATGTACCCTGTTTCATAACAGAATACTGTATACAGGGTGTTTCAGAAAATTTGATATCATTTGAGATGTAAATATCTGAGTAACTAAATAGTCTAAGCAAATGAAACTAAACAGGCTTAATGTTGAGCAAAATAAGATTTATTCATCAAAATTTGAATGAGAAATTCAAAGGTATGTCGATTTCATGAACGATTTCACAAGTTTTCAATATGTCTGTGCCACGGCACACGTCGAGTCGGTAGTCCAGCTCCTGCCAAACACGATGCAGCATGTCCCTCATGTGCTCAAATGCATCGACTGCAATGCAGATTTGGACATGGCACAAAAAGTTCAAAGGGGAAGGCTGTCTGTGCAGGGCAAAAGGATTTGGACGACCACCAGTAGAGAAAGAGATGGTCGAGCTGGTTCGGAAAACATTTCTGCGGAGCCCAAGGAAGTCCGTAAGAAGAGCAAGTCTGGAAACCCAGATTCCTCCAACGACAGTTTGTCGTGTCGCAAGGAAACGCTTACGAATGACACCCTACAAGCTACAGCTCGTTCAGGCCTTAAAGAGAGATGACAAGCAAAAGCGTAAGCAATTCTGTGTCGATATGCAAGAGAAACTTGAAGAAGACGAGTTTGAAAATATTCTTCTTTTCAGTGATGAGGCCACATTTCGTAAGAATGGAAAAGTCAACCAGCATAATATTCGCATTTGGGGCGAAGAAAATCCCCATGCCACATTTGAGCACATGAAGGACCTGCTGCATTGCGTTTGGCAGGAGCTGGACTACCGACTTGACGTGTGCCGTGTGCATATTGAAAACTTGTGAAATCGTTCATGAAGTCCACATACCTTGGAATTTCTCATTCAAATTTTGATGAATGAATCTTATTTTGCTCAACATTAAGCCTGTTTAGTTTCATTTACTTAGACTATTTAGTTACTCAGATATTTACATCTCAAACGATATCAAATTTTCTGAAACACCCTGTATAATAGCAGGTCCACAAAATGAGAGAGAGGGGACAAACTATTCTGTGCAAAAAGAAAAGAAAAAAAAAACTTCATGCCGTTGTTATCCGCAATATCCTATCTCGCTACAGAACTTCAAAATCAGATCTTCCGACAGACGATTGAAATGTAAAAGTCAATCAAACATCACGAATTTCAGCAAATCGCCCCTGTTGCCGGAAATTTTATGTCATATGAATACGGAAAAGCGAGAACAAAATTTTTTCGTTAATACAGGAAAGGAATTGTGGAAAGGTTTCTTAAAATTCAGAATTTTCCTGGTGTACGAAAAATCGGTGAAATTCATTTCATTTTCTCGTCATTTCTCGGAAAAGATTGGGTCAGGAATACGCTTCATTAATTTAAGAAAGGAATAATGGAAAATGGTTCATGAAATTTCAGAAAATTCTTTACAGTGTTTCGAACAGTTCGCATTTTTTTTTGCGTCTGTTAAAATTTCCGGAAATAGAGTGATAATATTGAAAAATGCTAAATACAGGAAGGCAAAGAGCGCATTTCTGCTAAATAGAAATCTTTGAGAACAATACGTGTCTTGAAGCGAAAACAATTATTTTGGGTAGGGTATGAAAAAAAAATCTGAATGTGTGTGTGTTTGAGGTCAGGGACCTTTCACAGCCTTTCCCTCACACGTATTTTATTTCTTCTGTACACACAAAAGAGCCTGATCTGGAATATCCCCTTGAAATTTATTTCGTTCCTGCTTCAACACACTATATACAACAAGGTATTCGCGATCTCCACCCAGTTCTGAAGAATGCACAAAGAGAATTACTTAAGCCTAACGAACGAAAGACCGACACAACTCGCTGCACAGCAGAACGCGATGAATGATCTCAAGCTGCACATGCACCAAACTACTCTTTTTTTATTTACTTTTTCTTTCTTACTTTATATTCTACATAAGAGCAGTGACCCCTCGTGATCGTTATGTGTATGGGTGGAGCCATTTCAGATATTTCGAGTCGAACCCTAACACCTGCGATCCTTAAACCTACTTTGCAAATTATTGTCATTGCGATATCCAAAAGCTTTATCTAAGAAAGGAATCAAAGCAAGGTTTCACTTTGAACTAAAAAAATACTATTGTTATATTTGTCTGTTAATTTTCCGTTACGGGGAGGAGACAATACCCTGATCTTAATAGAAATGTTAATCGTGCATTATGGGGAAAAATAACATTTCATGAAAGTAAAAACCTGTAATGATAATTTTTTTTATATTTTCAAAAGAGTCAACAAAATACAATTGCTATTTCATTGCACAAATATTACTTACATGCAGAAGCGTAACTAGGGCGGGGCAGGCGGGGCGTCCGCCCCGGACGCAGCTCAAGAGGGGGCGCAAAATCACTGCTTGCGAACTGATTTAAACTGAAATCGCAACTTTTGCACCAGTTTCTGATGAAGTTTTTTCGTGCCGTACTCTATCATTTGTCCATTTACAGAATTTGCTTACGTGTTTCGCCAGTTTCTGTAACCTCGATAGCTTAAAATTTGTATTTCTTCCTCAAAATGCTCAGGCTCACATTCAGAAATGAAGCCTCGGTTATACATACGTTGTAAGGTATTAGTTCACACTGTAGAAGACTCTCAGGGGTCTGTTTAACGATTATTGAGACCACCAGCCACGACTCCCGGATGCATTCAGTCCATTTGATTTGGTACCGAATGTACGAACTCCGAAGCATGCGGGAAAAGCTGAACAAACAGTCATAGTTTGATTGTACCTCCCACATAGAGATAACAAATAATATTGGAGAATGACGTCAACTTTGTTTTGTATATTTAAGTATATTATCATCTCCATCATCAACCGTTATACAACCACTACTGAATGAAAGCTCCCCCAAACCTCTTCCACAACTTTCTGTCTTGGGCCAGTCTCCTCTATGTCACTCCGGCATGCTTTCAAACTTCATCCGATCATTTCTCGGGTTGTATTCTTCTGGGTATTTTCTTGTCCCTTGGAATCCATTCAAGTATTTCTGTTATCCAACGGTGGTCAATCATTTTCAAGCCCATTGCCAATTCAGGTTTTTTACATGGTCCATGACGCCATCGACAATTGTCATTGTCCTGGCCTATATACAGTGTATACGAGTATATATATACATGTATATATACACTATATTGAGAAAGTCCCCGGACACCCCTTCAAAAGCTAATGAACGGATCCGCTGCGTTGTTAAGATGCGCGGTACAGCTATAAACGGTATAAAAACAACCCTTCAGCTGACCGCGATCATATCGCACTGTGAGGTTGAGTGAAAATGTTGGGGCTGGAGAGAACTGACTTTGAGAAAGGAAAGATTGTTGGATGTTATATTAGTGCGTTGTCCATAAGATAAACTGAGAGTCGTTTAAACATAACTAAATCAACTATTTTGGATGCACTGAATAAGTGGAAGACACATAGCAGCAAAACGTACCTGCAGACCAAAGAAAATCAATAATAGAGGACGTCGAAGCCTCAGGAAAGTCATTACAACTAATCGACGGAGTACTGCACAGGACCTCAGTGTACAGGTGAGTAAAAACGCTGGAATCTTGGTATGTACACGTAACATTCACAGAGAACTTCATTCCATGGGTTACCGTGGTCGTGCAGCTGATCATAAGCCTTTCATCTCCACTCGGAATACTACTCGTCGTTTAGCATGTTGTAAAGAACATTTATCGGGGACCGTACATCAATGGAAATGGGTCCTATGGACTGCTGAATCCAGATACACGATCCATCAGTCTGATGGCCGTGTGTGGGTATGGCTGCAGCCGGGGGAACGCTATTTACCACAGTGTACTGTTCCCACGGTCAAGTTTGGAGCTGTCAGAGTACTCGTGTGGAGGTTTTTGTTTTGTGGTGTGATCCCGGCCCATTTGTTATCATGGACAAACCTGTTAACCAGCACGTCTAACTCGATATTCTTGACAATTATACCCTACGAACTCTGTGGCAATACTATGTAACCGAGCTTTGTTGTACCTGCAGAATAATGCACTGAGCCGTAAAGCAAGAACTGTTACGGCGTGGTTTGACGATAATTCCGTATCGTGTGTGGACTGGCTAGCACAGAGCCCTGATCTTAATCCCATGGAACACCTATGAGATGAATTAGAGCGCCGCATAAGAAGTTTGGAACCAAGGCCTACTAATAAGCAACAGTTAGCGGCAGCATATACTGAATGGAAGCGCATACCTATTGCCGTGTTCCGAAACCTTGTCGAAAGCATGTCTCGAAGGGTCAGTGCATGCATTAAGGCTAAAGATGGACCGACACCGTACTAATGTATGTCAATAAATGCTATGTTGTGTTTCTCTTCTAGGTGTCAGATTACTTTTGTCAATATAGTGCATATATGATTGAAAAATAGATGGGGGCGCAATATTTTGTGGTTTGCCCCTGGCGCAGAAATACTTAGTTACGCATCTGCTTCCATTAGTCGCATCAATCCTTCGCTTAGTATATGATCAAAATCCTGTGTTACCTGACAATACTTATCCATTGTGGGTTTTAGTGGCGCGCCCTACACCATAGGCGTCCGTGTAGGGGGGAAAAGGGGGCATTTCCCTCTCCTGCATTTCGGGCCATGCCCTTCCTGTTCTTGGAATGCACTACAGAGATTTTCGCGATAACATTAATTCTAATTGCTAACTTTCTGTAGATCTTCTGGATGCGTGTGTATGCAGTAAAAATAGAGAAAACGTGGGAATTTAGAGTAGAAAGCAATAACGAAATTTCCTATTGCATGTTGGAGATCAATGTCCGTACGTACCGGATAGAAAAGTATTAAAGAGGAAGAAATTAAAAAATGATCATCCCTACAGCAGCTATATGCTGCTGGGCAAAGATCTCTTGAAAATTCTCTCAGAAATTCGCCTTGAGGGAATTTTTCTCATTTGTCGATGAACATTTGAGTGGTATCTGGGTTTTAGTGGCGCATGTGACATTAGCAGTCAAATGGATCAAAAGAAATTTCCTTCTTGTCCAATTTCATTTAGATTAATTTCCTAATTTTATTTATCCACCTTCTCAAAATTTTTCCAGAAATTTTCAACACATAAATTCAATTTCCAATATATGTTGAGAGTGTCATATAAAAAAAGGTTAGGTAAGAGAAGGCAAAATGGAAATTTACATATGGCGTTTGTAAATGTTATTCATATTGAAATTTCTTTTTGCCCCTTCTAGAAACAGAGCTATGGACGCCCATGTCTCTTACTCTTAACTCTTAAATTTTCCTGAATAAGAATTTACTGTATTGCTTAACTTCACTATTATTTAGTTTTAATTTATTAAAAATTAAAGAGTATGTTATTTTCTCTTCGTTTAAATATCGTTAGGGGGGGGGATTGCTACGTAGATTATCTAAAATATAAGATTTCTAGGCTTGCGTTTCTTTTGTTATCAGCTGTTTAATGCTTTAAATTCAGCGTAGAAGAAGTCTCTGGTACGTTATAGCAAAAAAAGGGGCAATTTACACTGTAAAAAATAAGTGGTGTGAATTCGCGGATGCCGCCCCGGTGGCGCAGAGGTCTAAGGCGTTGGCCTCTGATCATTCGTCCGTAAGGGGTCCGGGTTCGAATCCCGGTCAGGCATGGATGTTGTGTTTGTCTTACGGCACTGGCTCTCTCTCTTCCCTGGAACCAGTGACCCTAAATTAGGGACGGGCCACTGCTTATAGCCCATTGAGTTGCTCACGGTGGTCGTTAAACTTCCAATCAAAAAAAAAAAAAAAAAAAAAAAAAAAAAGAATTCGCGGATAATTTCTGAAGATTACGTGCCACGCCTGTGAAGCAGTGGTCTAAGCGATGGCTTCTGATCGTTTGTCCGAGATGGATCCAGGTTCGAATCCTGGTGAGGCATGGATGTTGAGTGTGTCTTACGGCGCTGGCTCTCTCCCTTCCCTGGTACCAGTGGCCCTAAATTAGAGACGGGCGGGCGACTGCTTATAGTCATCTGAGTTGCGCACAGTTGTCGTTAAACCTCCAATAATAATTAAAAAACAAGAAAGATCACACCGAATTTTCGGGTGTAATAAGCGCGTCATTTGAATCCGTTCTGACGCAAATTAAATTTATCGAAGCTATTCAAAGTCAATGGAATCAGTATGGAAAACAATAGTATCTGACGGAAGAAAGGAGTTTTTAATCGGGGTTTTAATCCCTCAGATATTGCTGTAAACGGAATCGCGAGCTTACGAACTCTTAAAAACAGAGATATCGATAAAAATAAAATGTGACTTTACGTCTCCTGGTGGGAAAACCATGCATTATTTTAGATAGAAAGTGTTCCCAAAAGGTTTATCCATTTGAGCGGTATCGGTCCAAGAAAAAAAATTTAGTCGAGTTTTCAGGAGCCCAGGTTATGCTACTAATACAACAGAAGCAGAAATTAACACTTATGACCCCTGGTGGCCAAACAATTCTTTACCAAACATTAGAAATTATGTGAAAAATTATTTCCGTTAGGTCTTGTATACGATAAAGGAAGAATTTTTCAAATCGGAGTTTTGGGAGCAGAAATAACGCAGAAAACGCAATTTATCTTTGTGCCCCCTAGCGGAAAGTCTTTGATTTACTTGAAAATTTTGAATTGATTGGAAAAACATTTCGCATCGGAAACGCTATCCAAGAAAGAAGGAATTTTTCAAATCGGACCCTTAGAAGTAGAGATATCGACAAAAATAAGATATACATCTACGCCCCCTGGCGTAGAAACCATGCATTATTTTAAGAATAAAGTGTTTCTAAAAGGTCTGTTGACATGAGTAGTACCGGTCTTCAAACAACGTTATTTTCAATCGAGAATTTAGAAGCTCATATTTTGCTGCTAATACATCAGAAGCGGAAATTAAGATTTATGCACCCGGGTGGCCAAATCATTTTTTTACAAAAATTAGAAATTATGTGCAAACGGTTTCCCATCAGGAGCTGTATCTGGTGCAGAAAGAATTTTTTAAATCGGAGATTTAGAAGCAGAGATATAGGGGAAACGCAATTTACCGCTACGCCCCATAGCGGAAAGTCTATGAGTTACTTGAAAATTTTGAAATTATATGAAAAACATGTCACACGGAAAACACTATCCAACAAAGAATGATTTTTTTCAAATCGGACTCCTAGAAGTAGAGATATTGACGAAAATAAGATATACAGCCCCTGGCGGAGAAACTGTGCAATATTTTAGGAAGAAAATATTCCGAAAAGGTTTATCGATGTGAGTGGCATCAGTCCACGAAAGAATTTTTTCAATCGATATTTTAGAAGCTCAGATTTTATGGCAAGTACATCAGAAGCAAAAATGAACCCTTACGCCCCCTGGTGGCGAAGGTATTCTTTACCAAAAATTGGAAATTACATGCAAAAGATTTTCCATCAGGAGATGTATCAGCTGAATAAAAAAAAAATTCAAATCGGAGTTTTAGAAAAAGTGTTATCGGGAAAAATATAATTTACTTTTACGCCCCCTAGCGGAAAATCTACACGTAATTTGAAAAATAAACTATATCTAAAATACTCTTCGACATAAATGAAATCGAAAGATAAAATAATTTTTTCAATCGGATGTTTAGAAGCAAATATGTAGAATAAAACGTATTTTTGAGTTCGACATCATCTGCATTTACGCCCTCTAGCTGGGAAATTGTACATTGTAAAAAATAAAACAAAAAAAAACGAAATAAAGGATCATCATTCACATATTTCAAGCTTCCCAATGCAAAAATAATTTTTCAAATTGGAATAATAGTTGCAGAGATATCGTGGGTACAGACGGACGGACGGACAAGCCGATAACATAAGCACGATCTTTTTTTTAAAAAGACGTGATAATAACGTGCAGCAAAGTTGCGGGTAGGTTTCCGTCTTTTCTCGAAATTTAGGTTTTTAAGAGTTCCTGTTTCTTCTAACTTCAGTATTTTGACAGAATTTCTATAGTAATTCCGTTTGTTTCATGCGTTTCGCACTTATTTTGGGTCGAAAAATAATTCTTCATTCAGTATACATCACAGCAGTCGCCAAACATTGTTTCTATGTGCGCAGAAAAAGCTCTTTATTATTTCTAACTGCATTAAGTGCTAATACCGTGTCACGTGATCAGTCCTGATAAACATCTGGCGTGAGAAATGCAACTCGCTTCTGTTCATAGACCTTCACACTCCTTGGTTTTTTTCTCTTTTGCCTCGATGTTTTTCATAAACGATACGTATGCTGTGTTCTCTGATACTCCTTGTTTATTTATTTATTTTTTGATTGGAGGTTTAACGACCACCGTGAGCAACTCAATGGGCTATAAGCAGTCGCCCGTCCCTAATTTAGGGCCACTGGTTCCAGGGATGGGAGACAGCCAGTGCCGTAAGATAAACGCAACATCCATGCCTCACTGGGATTCAAACCCGAACCCCTTTCGAACAAATGATCAGTAGCCAACGCTTAGACCACTGCGCCACCGAGGCGTGGCTGTTTATTTTTAAGTGTTCGAAACTCCATTTATTCCTTTAGTGCAATCGGATGTTTAGAAGCAAATATGTGGAATGTAATTGCATATACAAGTAAAACTGTAGTTTTGAGTGCTTCTTCATCCTTTATTGGATTACCTTTTATGTAAGGCGAATCTATTTGCATATAATAATTTTCGAACTATCAAGTCCGTCCATTGGAACATACTGCATAAGCATACCGAAGGAAAGTGTAGGAATATAAACTTCCTGCTTCTTCATATAACGCTAAAGCAACAATTTGCCGCCCTGGTGGCGCAGTTGTCTAAGCGCTGGCTTATGACCATTCGTCCGTGAAGGGTCCGGGTTCGAATCCCTGTGAGGCATGGATGTTGTTTTTGTCTTACGGCACTGGCTCCCTCCCTTCCCTGGAACCAGTGGCGTTACATTGGGGACGGGCGACTGCTTATAGCCAATTGAGTTGCTCACGGTAGTCGTTAAACCCCCAATCAAAAAATAAAGCAACAATTTTGCTCTAAGCTTGTTTCGCACGTAACTGCTTTTTACGTGTACCAGCACGTAAAAAGCAGTTGCGATGATGATTTTTCTTTATTATTAATATGAGTGAATTAGTCATTTTATTTTCTATTGGAGTTTATTCTTCTTCTGAATAGGTTTTTTACTTTTTCAGTGAGAGGGCTTGTCACAAATTACGTATTTTTTTCATGGTGATTGCTCGAAGCAGCAGAATGCTTTGGAACTTGAGATCTTTTTAAACTGACATTGACTTTCAGTTATCTTTGAGAAAAGATGAAATACACTGCTTTATATTGTCATTCCACAAAACTTCTGAATCTAAAATATAGCTACAATAAGCCTAGTCTTAAGGAGTCCACAGGCTGACACATATTGACATACAATCACCTTTACAATAATTTAAATGCCCAGTTAATTACCGTAAAACAATACACAGCAGCTGGTGCACAAAATGGAGGAATATTCCGTGACACAATAATTAAGCAAATTCATGCGATATGCTGTCCACAATATCCGATCTCGCCACAGAACTTCAAAATCAGGTTATCCGACAGACAACTGAAATTTAATAGTTAATCAAACTTCAAGTACATTGCCCCGAAATTCTCCTATTACGGGAAATTTTCCGTTATACGGATACGGAAAACGAAATTTTCCGTTTATATACGAACGGAATTCCCGAAAGGTTTCTGAAAATTTAGAATTTTCCGTTAGCACCTCTTTAAAATGGAAATTTACCATTAATATATGAAAGGAATTGCGGGAAGGATTCTGAAAATTCAGAATTTTCTGTTAACACCTCTTCAAAACGTTAATTTACCGTTAAAACATGAAAGGAATTGCGGAAAGGTTTCTGAAAATTCATAATTTTCTGTTAACACCTCTTCAAAATGGTAATTTACTGTCCACAATATCCGACCTCACAACAGAACTTCAAAATCAGATCCTTCGACACACGATTGAAATTTAATAGTTAATCAAACTTACAGTATATTCCCGCGAATCGCTCCTATTACCGGAAATGTTTCCGTCATATGGATACGGAAAAAGCGGGAGGAACAGAAGTTTTTCGAAAGGAACTGCGAAAAAGTTTCTGAAAATTCAGAATTTTCCAGGCAAACAAAAAATCCGTGAAATTCAGGTTTCCTCCGTAATTTTACGGAAAAAGTTATATTAGGAATATGCTTTGTTAATTTACAAAAGGAATCACAAAAAACGTCCAGTGAATTTCAGAATTTTTTTTACAGTTTAGCTTCATCGAAATTTTTGAAACCGGTATGCGAAAAATCCCAGCAAATGCTCCTTGTATTTTTGAAGTTTGAAACCTTGGGCCAGGCCGATTCGGTGGAAAGTTCTACTAAAAATACGGGAAATTTCGGAAAATTGGTAAGGAAAGAAGGGGTACATGAATCTGTTTTCAAATAAACTGACTTACAAGAATTCTGAAACTCTATGTGGAATTCCAAAACATTTCACAAACCTTGAGTAAACTTTCGCATGTTCCCCATGAAAGAAACTGATATGCCGAAATTCTTAAAAAAAACATAGTGAGCTGTGAATCATTTTACTAAAAGGCAGCCTTTCGTCAACCTGAAATTCTGTGAAAAGTCACTCACAACTCCGGAACATCACACAAATTCTGAAAAGAGCAGCTCATGCGTCTTACGCCAAACAAATCAATATAAACAAAATTCTGAAACACACAACGGACCTCAGTAACATTGAACAATTTGTAAGTAGATGCGCATGCTCTTTTCAAGCTCCTGTAATATGGCACGAAATTTCTAAACAAAATACAGTCAAACCCGCATAAAACGAAGTTGAAAGGAGATTTAAAAACATATTCGATATATTCGAACTTCATTTAACCCGACAGATCAAACAAGAAAGATGACACCGAATTTTCGGTTGTATAATGAGTAGATCTTTTCAATCCGTTCTGGCTGTAGCGAATTAAATTTATCTAACGCTATTCAAAATCAATGGAGCCGGTTGGGAAACCAATCAAACGGTTTGCACAATCGATAAAACATCCAGAAATAGATTCATCTACTTAGTTCCACAAGCGGCTAAAAAGCATGTTACTAAATTTAAAAAATGGCGCACAAAAAGGTTTCTCACAGCACAAGGAAGGTATCAGAGACAAAGAGATTTTCAAATCAAACTGTTAAAAGAAAAAATTCAGAAGGAAACATGATATAACTCTACGTCTGTTAGCAGAAGAATTTTGCATAATGGAGAACTTGAAAATAGGCGAAAAATATTCTTCATGGGAAAAGCTATGCTAAAGAAAAAGCACTTTTCGAATGCGTCTCCGGAAGTAGAGATAGCGAAACTAAAGGTTTCGAACTTTACTTCCCTAGGGGAGCTATTAGCATTATTTAAAGAGGATAATGCTCCACATATCTATTGTAGCGAATGGCATACAGCAAAAATGAAATTTCTCGATAGGGTTTTTAGAAGCAGAGATACAGCTGCAAACTGAAGTACACAAACACCACCTATCGTCAGAACTGTGAACTACAATATTCTTCATATACTAGCCTAAAGTTTTCTATAAGGTAAATGGTACCCGGTGCTGAAACAATTTTTTAAATCGCACATGTAGAAGGAGAGATATTGAGTAAAACAGATTAAGCATTTGCTCCCCATAGCGGCGAAATTGTGAATTACTTTGGTAAGAACATACCCACACGTAGTTTGCATAGACCGAAGAAAGAAGTTTTTCAATCATGATTTTAGTCCCTCAGATATTGCTGCAAACGGAAACGTGAACTTACGCCCTCTGGTAGCAGACTTGTGCGTTAAGAAAAATTTGAAATTAGACGAGAAACATTTCGCAGAGGGCATTGTCTCCAACAAAGAAAAAAAAATTCAAATCGGACTCTTAGAAGCAAAGATATCGACAAAAATAAGATATAAATCTACATACGGCGGAAAAACCATGTTTTATTTTAAGAAGAAAATATTTTCCAAAGGTTTTTAGATGTGAGAGGTATCGGTCCACGAAAGAATTTTTTTTCAATCGAGTTTTCAGGAGCTCAGATTTAGCTGCAAATACGTTAGAAGCAGCACGCCCCGTTGTGGTCAAACCATTCTTTACCAAATATTGGACATTATATGCAAAACATTTCCCATCAGGAGCTGTATGCGATACAGGAAGAATTTTTCAAATCGGAGTTTTGAAAGCAGAGATTTCGGGGGAAACGCAATTTACCTTTACGCCTCCTAGCGGAAATTCTACACTTGAAAATAAAAACACTTGGAAACATAAATTCTACACTTGGAAAATCTTACTTGAAAATTTTGAAATCATATGAAAAACATTACGCACCGGAAACTCTGTCCAAGAAAGAAGGAATTTTTCAAATCGGACTCTTAGAAGCAGATATATTAACAAAAATAAGATATATGTCCACGCCTCCTGGCGGAGAAACCCTTTCATAATGTTAAGACGAAAATATTCCGAAAACTTTTATCGACGTGAGTAGCATCGGTCCACGAACGAATTTTTTCAGTCGTGATTTTAGAAGCTCAGACTTTGCTGCCAATACATCAGAAGCGAAAATTAACACTTACGCGCCCTGACGGCCAAACCATTCTTTACCAAAATTTAGAAATTATATGCGAAAGATTTCCCATCAGGAGCTGTATCCGCTGAAGAAAGAATTTTTCAAATCGAAGTTTTAGAAGTAGATATATCGGGGAAAACGCAATTTTCTTTTAAGTCCCCTTGCAGAAAATCTATCCGTAACTTTAAAAAATGACTATACCTAAAATACTCTTCGACATAAATGGAATCGAAAGGTAAAATAATTTTTTCAATGAAATGTTTAGAAGCAAACACTGTACAAAATTGCTGTGAATAATCAGCGTTTTACCCGGATTGAGACGGTTTTCAGATCGTAAGTACGCCATCTGGTGGTCAACCATAAATTTTCGGTAGATAAACTACATGTTCACGGTGTTTAAACTGTTTGAACTATTACTGTATTTTAACCTTGACAATCTGGCAATGAAAGTGGTTATATACCTGTTTTTTCATGTACAATCAGTCGATTGGCAACACCTCTGTGGATAACACGTTTTTATTTCCCGGTCAGTAGACATATTATTTATTCTCAGTCATTGGACATATTAATGAACATTACGGCATTAGACGTTTTATTTCCCATTAAACGTGTTAATGAACATTACATGTGTTATTATTTTTTTTTGTCATTAGACATGTTAATGAATATCATGGTCATTAAACGTTTTTATTTCCCAGTCATTAGATATGTTAATGAACATTACGGTATGGTACTGTAAAATTCCGGTTTATTGACTGGCCACCCAGCTGCCGGTGTATCTACAGTAATTTGACCCTGCAATTTTTTACAGTGAATATATAGAATAAAATGTGTTTTGAATACGATATCATCTGCATTTACGTCCTCTAGCGGCAAAATTTTATATCTTGAAAAACAAAACAAAACAAAAAAACGAAATGAAGGATCATATTCGCACATTTCAAGCTTCCCAATGCAAAAAGAATGTTTCAAATCGGACTAATAGTTGCAGAGATATTGTGTCCACAGACGGACGGACCGACGGGTGGATAAACCGATAGCATAAGCACGATCTTTTTTTACAAAAGACGTGCTAAAAAAAGGGGTATATTTTTAACATATTGCATTATATCAGATTCAAACTAATCAATCACTGTTTTATTTTAGTCGAAGGTAAATAACAACAGAGGTAAAAAAGGGTATTGCAATCGGCAAACATGGGTAAACGTGGTGATCTCAGCGACTTTGATCGTGGGCGCATTGTAGGCGCAAGACATATGCGTCATTCTGTCGCCCAAGTCGTAAGAACCCCAGGGTTCACCATGGTAACCGTATCAAGGGTGTACCTCAAGTATACCATCGACTGACGTACCAGCCCCCAGAGAGCAAGCGGTAGCCTGCCACATGCTATTGATGACCGGAGTCGACGTAGACCATCCAGTCTCGTACAGATCGACCAACGGTGGTGCAAATCACATCCAAGGTAAATATCGTAGGCCCAAGCAGGGTCAGTGAGTGAACGGTATGGCTCACGGTGGGAATACAAAGCGCCCTACCCGTATGCCATTGTTGACTGCTCGACATCGGACATTAAGCTTCGTCTGGTGCCGGAACATCAAAACTGCATCTCAGCAGAGTAGCGCCGAGTTGTGTGGCCAGATGAATTCCGTTTGAAGCTGTTCTGAGCTGAAGGGTGCAGCGTGGCGTCGACAGCATGAGTCCATGGCCGGCGTCATGCCAGTTCGGCTCTGTGCAAGCCAGTGGTCGCTCTGTGATTGGCTGCTTAGTGTGTCTGGAGAGGTCCTTAACCGATGCGCGCTACCAGCATCTGCCTGACCACCTACAAGCTTTCATGGCCTTCGCGCATCCTGCGGCCATGGTCTGTTCCAGTAAGACGATGCGCCGCCCCACGCGGCCGCGACCACCATGGTTCGAGGAACACTCATCTAAGTTTGGAACCATCCAGTGAAATGGGCCCAAGGTCATCAGATTGGACCAAGGATGATTGGAAGAAAGTGGGCTCGTCTGATGATTCAAGATTCCTGGTGCATCACGTAGATCGCCGAGCGCGGATACGTGTTATGCTGTGGGCGATGTTTTCTTGGGGCACTTTAGGCCCCATTATCCCAATAGCACAACCCCTGGCAACTGTCAGGTATCTGAACATCGTTGCGGACCAAACTCACCTATTCATGGCAACTGCGTTTTTTTTTTGTTTTTTTTTTATTGGAGGCTTAACGACCACCGTGAGCAACTCAATGGGCTATAAGCAGTCGCCCATCCCTAATATAAGGTCACTGGTTCCAGGGGAGGGAAAGAGCCATTGCCGTAAGACAAATACAACATCCACGCCTCACCGGGATTCGAACTCGCATCCCTTTCGGACGAATGATCAGAGGCCATTGCTTAGACCACTGCGCCACCGGGGCGGCTAACTGTGTACCCTGCTGGTAATGGTCATCACCACCTCATCGAATTGACGCCTCGCCGAGTGGCCGCTGTTTTGAGGGCTAAAGTGGGTCATACAGTTTATTAGGCATGTACTCATAATTTAATGTCTTTGCACTTTAGCTTTAAGTGCAAAGACAGATCACTAAAAGAAACGGCAGCAAAACAAAAATACTTTGCATCCATCCTATTTACTCGAAGAAGCTGGAATGAGGCCGTTCCGGTGCAGCAGTAGTCTGAGTTCTGACCGTTTGTTAAAGTGGGCCCGGGTTCGAGTCCCAATGAGGTGCGGGTGGTGTGTTTGTTTTACGTCACCGCCTTTCCTGGAATCAGTTTCCCTAAAGTAGGGACCGGCGCCTGCCTATAGCCTTTAGAGATTTTTTTTTAATCTTTTTTTTTTTTTTTTTGTTCACGCCACTATTGAATATTCTGTCCGGAAAAGTTGGTCACGGTGGACGATAGCTTCCACCGCTCCCCCCCCCCCCCCCCCAAAAAAAAAGCAGGACACAAATGCATGTTCTTTCAGTCTCGTAAATCCATTCACATTTTCTTTTTCCGTGGCAACATGATTTATCACGATGACTTCTTTAATCTTCATTAAAAGGAAACCCCTGTCTTGACACATCCTGTTGTTCGTCTTGTTTCTCGGGTGCAAAACTTCAATAGTTTATTTTTCGGAAAGTAGGGGACTTGATCTCTGAAAACCCACAGATTAATACAGTTATCACAAATGATGCAATATAAAAATTCTCAGAATCCATTAGGAAGAAATAACAAGGAAAAAATGGTATCATTGAGAGAAATTCTAATTTATCATCATTAGAGGAAGAAGTTCAAGTTAGACCATTAAACGTCAACAAGATCCCTCTCTCCCTCTTTTTGTTCCCCCTTCTTTTCCTCCTTCTCTTTTTATTAAGTGGTTCGAGTGAAGTGAGTGCGTTCTGACGAGAGGGGGTGGGATGAAACGAAGTACCGTGGTTTTTGAACCTGTGAAAGATGTGTCTTATCTTCCTTAGATAGCAAGTACCTTGGTTGGAAAGAAGTTTTTCCCGAAGGAAATGGAATAAGACATTGAAGAGAGGTAGCGAAAAAATTGCTTAGGGAGGGAGGCTCCTGTCTGACTACCGGTAGTAATTGCCAGGAAGCGACCATCAATGCTGTAACGACTGACTCTCTCTCTCTCTCTTTCTCCCTTCTTTTTTATTTTTATTTGGCAGGTAACTGGCCTGATTCAGTGCAGTTCCTGCCTTGTTGTAGGCATCCTTTGCCTCGTGACAAGAATTAGCGTCCTCACACGCCAGCTTTCAGCGTGGCTTGCGTAATTGGTCAGGAAGTGAGCTTTCGTCACAGTCCGAAGGAGACGCAGATAGTCTAGCTACTCTTGCAGAGTTGCCATTCCTTTATATGGGCAGACAGGAATTTTTCAATGCCATCAGTATTCGCATTTCTTTAGACAAAAGATGGTCAAGTCCGAAGGCACAAGATTTTGGATTTTCTAAAATTACGAGGGTGTTCTCAGTTTTTTTTTTTTATTGGAGGTTTAACGACCACCGTGAGCAACTCAATGGACTATAAGCCCGTCCCTAATTTAGGGTCACTGTTTCCAGGGAAGGGAAAGAGCCAGTGCCGTAAGACAAACACAACATCCATGCCTCATCTGGATTCGAACCCGGACCCCTATCGGACAAACGATCAGTAGCCATCGCTTAGACCACTGCGTAACTCGTGTTTAGTTCTTCAATTAAGTCACTTTATTTCATTCGGTAACAGAAGGACAATCACCTGACTTAAATAAAGTACAGCTTCAAAGGAAGGACCATATGTACCACAGATTCCTAGTCAGCTGTTCCGAAGGAAATTAAATTTAAATTTGTTCGTAATTAATGTGATACGCAGTGCGGTAATTAAGTAACGAGACTGAATTTTTAAAAAAGAAATGTAAAAGCAGGGAAACTTGAGTGAATATATTTTATTCGAAGTACATTCCTCTCAGGGATATACACTATCTACCAACAAGTAATTTGACACCTGTGATAGCAAAGGAAAACGAAGTATATTCACCTTCAATAGTTGGTGGAGCATCCACGAGCGGCGATTACAGCTGCGACCCTCCGGGGCATACTCTCAACCAGGCGTTGTACGACGGCTAGCGATATTTTCTTCCACTCGGCATGGAGAAGACAGGTCAGTTCCTTCACCGATTTCGGACGGTGAGGGCACCCCTTAAGTCGACGCTTCAACTCGCCCCAGAGGTGCTCGATAGGGTTAAGGTCCGGGCTCTTCGCAGTCCAATCCATTCGATTAACCCCATTGTCACCATACCAAGCCATGGTGCACCTCGCAACATGAGAGGTGGCATTGTCATCCTGAAAGTAACATGGGTCCACCCCGTAAAACTGCCACAACGTAGGAAGCGCATGGTCATCCAAAATGGTTCAGTAGGTCTCGGCGTTGAGTCTACCAGGAATTGCGACCAAAGGTCCCGAGCCATACCAGGAGAAACACCCCCATAGCATAATTCCACCGCCGCCGAAATTCACAGTAGGCACAATACATTATGGCAGGAGGCGTTCTCCAGTAAGACGCCAAACCCAGACACTGCCATCCGAACGGTAGAGGGTGAACCTTGATTCGTCGCTCCAGAGAACCTGTTTCCACTGTTCAACGGTCCACTGTCGACGTTCTCTGCACCACGTTAGCCGAGCAGCGCTATTGGACTTGGTGATCAAAGGTTTTAGGGTGGCAGCACGTCCATGATAACCGAGCACATGGGTTTCCTTTCGGATGGTATTCATCGAAAGAACACTCCCGGATGCCTGTTGAAACTCCTCGAGAATGTGGCCCATCGATTTGGTGCGGTTCTTCCGAATTTCTCTGGCCAGCACCCGTCGGTCTCTAACTCCCAGTTTTGTCTGTCTGCCGGGTCGGGGCACATTCCGACAGTCACCTCTCATCTTCCACTTGCCAATCACGTAGGCCACTGTCGATTTCGGGTACTTCAACTCGCTGATTATGTCACGTATGGATCGACCATTTCTGTGATACCCGACGATTACACCTTTCTCGAAATCAGAGAGCTCCGAACTGCGTGGCATCTTGCATGCGACTGGTTGCGTTGTTGTTTACCACACGATATTTAACGGCGGCAGCCGTGACGTGTATCAGGACCGCAGATATCGTCGATTGCAGGGGTGTCCAATTACTTGTTGGTAGATAGTGTATAAGAGAGAAGGGCTGGTCCGTCGCTTTGTAAAACCGAATGGCGAAACGGTCCTCATGAGAGTGCTTGGGGGCCTGTTGTAACGTCACTGTGCTGCTTGGTCATCTCCAAGGCTGCTGGGATGTCATTGCGGGAAGAGTTTTCTGGCTTGCGCTTTAATATATTTTATCGTTAGCGATATATTTATTAGTGTACATGTAAAAATATTAATTGTGTGAATATTTAACAGTGCATCTACTGTATGCATCTATATGAATACATAGTTAGTTTAGCTGCGTAAATCGTGCGACTTTTTGTTTTTTTAACAAATGTGTTCGTGTCCCGCTGAAACGTGTCGGAATAAACACAGGTACCGGAAAGGACAAAATATTGTATTGCTTGCTTTTTCCCGAATTAAACCAGTGCTGGTAAAAGAATAAATAAAGATGTCTCGAAGACTGGACTATGTCAATGTTAAGTACGCCAGAATTTGTTGCGAACATTTCATCGTTGTGATTACGAAGATAATATGAACAATTGATTACTTGGATTGCCTTTGCGAAAGGTGCTAATATCTGACGCTGTGTCCAGCGGAAACGTACCTTCTTTAAATTCTGAAAAAATAACGCAGAGGACCCAAAGACACACGGAAAAAAAAATATGTTCGAAGTGCTTTGGAACAATTAAGTGAAATATGCCCGAAGAAAATTAATCTGGTAATTTTTTCAGCGTTTTTTTTTTCACCTTTAGTTAAGAAAATTAACTAAAAGTGAAACGAACGCTGGAGTACGAAATGCGGAATCAGTGGCAATGTATAGACGACAGAATGCCGTAGCTGCAATATTTTACAAAACGGTAATGATAATTTAATGGGGAGGGGGGGGATACAACACTTGAGAAAGATCTCCAAATCAAAAGGCAAAAAAAAAAAAAGGTACCGCAAATTTTCTATTCAACGATCGAAAAGATGGGTCACCTTTAGGAGATCTCTAATTTCTGAAATTCAGCAACTAAAAAGCAAAATTCAAATACGAAAAGATGTGCCACTTTTAGGTCTCTACTTTCTGAAATTCAGCAGTTAAAAAGCAGGATTCAAATACAAGTGCTTTAGAAAAGGCAAATTAAAAACTTTGAAGAAATGTGCCAACCGCGTTTTCACTATGACTCAGTTCGATATGCCCAATACTGTAATGTTGAAAACATATGTTTAAAGAATATTTTGTTTCTTTTAAATAATGACGATGACGGAGAGTTTAGTTCGTTCTCGTTTCCTTTATTCCAGGGCTTCAGGACATAATATTTCTTACCTTTTCCACTGATTATTTCGCAGTTTCCGTCATGCCACAGTGGCTTCAGAGAACCCACCGCCATGCTACTGCTGCAGAATGACAACGTCATCAACTCCAACTTCCGGCTTAAGAGGAGCTAGCTCTCTTCTATAGCCCTGCATTCCTCCTGCGTTAATGCAAGAAGTGCCTCGATCAGCCAATGAAACGAAGGACTTACAAGGGTCATCTTTTGGTATGGAGTGAAGAGCTGATGTTACAGTTCCTTGTATGTCTTCAATGTCTTGAAAAACTTTTCCTTCTAAAGGCAGCTTTAATTTAAGGAATAGAAAGTTGTCACCCGGTGACAAATCTGAAGAATAGAGGGGATGGTTGAGCACAAGCACACACTTGTTTTCTTGCCAGAATTGGCTATACACTGATAGCTGTGGGTGCGGGTGCGGGTGCGTTATCGTGAAGGAACCATTGTCCCAGTGGAGTGTCTTGGGTCCAAGACATAGGCTATCTGACCCGCCCATATTACTGGTTTTTTTTTTCTTTTTTAAATTGCGAAGTTCATTTTTTAGTTGTTAACTAATAGAAGTAACTTTTTTATTAATTTTCGGTACATGTTATTGCTATCATAATATCAAATTATTATGAGGATTAGGATTTTAGCACTTATTTGTGTATGAACTCCATTCTTCTTCTGTACACTTTATTTGTACATGCACTCCATTTTTCTTTGGTGAAGTTGAGTGTTACGTTTCCATAAAGTTTGTTCCAAGTACTTTATCACATTTAAAAAGAATGTTTTTCTCTATTGGCAAAACAGCCAATTTGCTCAAGTGTACATGCACTTGTGTTTCCCTAAAGTATAGTATGTCTAGATTCTTTTTAATGCTGAAAAACTTCTTTCGGCAGTTGCAGTTGTTGACGCAAATTTTAATATTAGTTCTCCTGATTTTTTCACCTCAATAAACACAATGTCCAGTTTATTCAATTTCATGTAACTAGTAATGTCTCTTATTAATTTATTTTTGTATTCATCAAACAGCTTCACACACACAAGCACACGCACCCGCCCGCGCGCATTTCATTTTTGAGTTGAACTGTGTCAAAATTTTAAGCATAGGGTTCTTTAAGTTCTGACAGTAGATGATCAGGAAAGTTTTCACAAATTTCTTTGAAAACAATTCGAATTCAACAAAAGCCCCGAATTTAAGATATAATATCACTAATTTTAATTCATTGACACTTCACACAGCTGAAACAACTCTCGCAAAACACGGGTATTTATGGGCGGGAGCCTGCAAGTGACGAAGGTAGTCAAAGTCTTCTCTTTGTTGAGCGAACCGTTGCCTAAAACAACGGCCCATTCACACTTCATCTGCTCCTTCATGTTGCCATGGAAACCATAGTCGGCGAACGTATCCAAAGTCTTCGAATCACACAGCGAAGACTGGTAGAGTGAGTGGTTACGTCACGATGACGTCATCCCTCCACTAGGAGGCCCGTTGGTCTTTGATCGCCGGACTGATTCTCTTAGTCAAAAGAAGTGAATCAGCACCGGTGTTTTTTTTTTTTTTTTTTTTTTTTTCGCAGCGGAACATCGACATAGCTAAATACCTTTGATAATTCACTTATTTGTGTATATCTAATTGACTTTTATTTGTGCATTCTCCGGGCTTCGCAGCTAGCCTCGAATATACGCAACTGCATTGTTCATTTTTGTATTCAGGCCTGACGCGAACAACCTCTTTCACAATCGTTCTAAAATGGATGGGTAAGCATTGCCAGTAACAACTGTACCTTCAGGAATGAGCTCGTGATACAGAATTCCATTTCTGTCGTAAAAGCGTACAAGCATTATCTTGATTTTGGACTTCTGTAACCTGATCTTCTTGCCTTTGAATGACTGTGACGACTTCCACTGAGCACTCTGACGCTTTGTTTCAGGATTATGACGAATCTCATCACCTGCCACAATGCTTCAGAGAAAATTTTGTATTGTTTCTGAAGTCTCTAGGATGTCTTTACGTACTCCACTCGAGCACGTTTCTATAGTCATTTGACAAAGCATGTAAAAACAAAACGAGCACAGACTTGTTTTCCCCCAGATCTTGCTCTAAAATCTGACGAATTGTCTCCTTATTAACACTGAGCTTACATTCTGGCATTCTCAAAGTCACGCAAGGATCACTTTTTATCCTTTCGCAAACTTTCTCAATGAGTTCAGACGTGAGCACTGAAATCGGGGCGTTCGGACTTTTTGTCATTTTCCAAATCTTCCCACCCATCCTTGAAACGTGCATGTCATCCGAATATTTGTGCACAAGAAAGGGAATCAGCCCCATGCACATCACGCAACAATTCAACCGTCTCAGATGCAATTTTACCGATTTTCAAACAGAACTTCTATCACCGAATGATGTCATATATAGAGTCAATAAGCGTGTGCGCAATTCTCACGCAAACGCTATTGCCACCGCATAGCTGATAAATGATTTATCAAAAACCATGCCTTTCTGACCCTTGTGTTTTACCGGAATTAAAAAAAAAATCATTCTTATTACTTAATTGCCGCAATGTGTAATTTTAACAGTTGTAACGTACAAGTTTGTCCGCGCCGGGCATCGAACACTCCGAAGTAAGTCGCTCTCCCAACTGAGCTACGCGGACATGTGCTCGCACTGCTATCTGCCTTTTTCTCATGTGCATTCTGTGGGGAAGGCACGTCACGTCTCCACCCCACCCCCGAAAGAGGGCCGTGGCATGGTCCATGGGTCAGCCGGGACCATGCGTCGCTGTAGGCAGTCATCCCATGAAGAACGTGCATTTGAGAAATCCCAGACAATTTGGTGTGTGGAACGCAACATCACATTGATTTATTTTTTCGAAGCACTGAAGAAGATTTACTTTTTCGAAGCACTGAAGGGGTTCTCATTTTTGCTGTCTCGCCGTGTAGAAAGAACATCACATTATTGCGAGAAACTTAACAGCCGGGTCATCCTGGAAGTTCGGGCGCCCATGTAACGTGCAAGTTTGTCCGTGTAGGGCATCGAGTCCATTCCCTTCACTCTGGAGTAAGTCGCTCTCCCAACTGAGCTACACGGACATGTGCTCTCACTGCTATCTGCCTTTATCTCATGTGCGTCCTGCGGTGCAGGCACGTCACACAGTGCATCATTCATCAAATTATATACATACACCGAAGTAGCAAATTATTTAGCGGACCTTACACGTTCAGTGGTACTGTCATTCTGCACTACATTACGGCGCCGTCATTACACCATCATTACTTTCGCACCTAACAGGGTCATTATTAAACGTCATTACTTTGCTTCAGTGCCAGTCGAGTCGTCACGGAGAATTCGCCGATTGTGTCTGCATTCGAGATTGGATCTGCAAAGAAGCGCGTGTTTAGTTATTATTTTAGCTTCAAGAACGAACGTCATGTTAAGCCCGGATATTGGATGAAGGAAATGGCTAAAACAACGTGAAAAGTATTCATATCTCGTCTTATTGAAGGAAGTAAATGCTATGGAAATGGGTGATTACAAGAACTACAGTATATTATACTGTATAATGCATTCTGAGGAATGGATATATAGATGTATGCAAATCAAACGCAGTTATGCTGCGCGGTGCGTTATTGTCTCGAAATTTAAGTGCTTTTCTTTTTTTTCTGAAATTGCCATCATATGGAAATGAAGCTTCCTCGAATAACTCTTCTTTCCGCTTTTCAGAAAATTTCTCTGCTATCTCGTTGACCGAATTTTCAGAGGCGTAGGCCTGTGGCTGGTAGTCTGGGTTGGGTGCGAGTCCCAGATGAGGGAAGAGTGTTTTTTACGCTTTCCAACCGCAGGTTGAAGAAGCGTTTATGCTCCAGCTTTGTCCGTCTGTCTGTCCATCCGTCCGCACGATAACTCTGGTAAAAATGGTTCGATTTCGATGAAATGTTAGTATGTGGTAGGGGACCACATGGGGACGAAGCCTATTGAAAATGGGCGAAATGGGGTCAAAGTATACTGAATCAATTCTGTTTAATATCATTGAAATGGGGTCAAAGGTCAGGGCCCAGAAGCAAAATTTATTCCACTGCCAATATCCTCATAACTGGACTAAAAATGCTCCTATTGCAACAAAACCTTAGTATGTAGTTCCGGAGGTATACTGCACCAATTCTCTTTAATATCATCGAAATGGGGTCAGGGCGCAGGAGCGATATTTATTCCACAGCCATTATCCTCATAACTTGAGTAATAACTTGAGTAATGATTCTGGTATGTTAGAAAGCGTTTCATCATCAATGCATTGCATGATTTTACTAACTTGTTTTTCTTCCGGCGAGAAGCTCTCTCTCTCTATTTTTTTTTCCTGTACCTAGTGGCCCAAAATTAGGGTCAGACGACTGTTTTTTTCTTTTTTTCAAGGGGGGGGGGGCGTTTAAACGACCAATGTGACCAACTCAATGGACTATATTGGTTTCACAGACGTGGGAGGGGGGGGGGCAGCCAGCTTCGTAAAACAAACACACCATCCATGTCCATCGGGGATTCGCGCCCAAATCCATCTCGGAGGAATATTTTGAAGTCAGCGTTTCGAACTATTCGGCAACCGAGGGAAGGAAAGAGGAGGCTAACGAGACTGCTTACAGCTCTTAGAGTTACTTATGATGGTCGTTAAACCATGAAATATAGAAACTAACAAAAACATGCTCACTAGCGTTTAAACAGACTGGGCTGTACAGATTTTGCTGAAAATTTATAACAGAGGAGGAACTGCATCAAGACATCACACCGGAAGAGAAAAGGCTGAGTGCGATCTCCTAGTGTCGCACTCAGCTGACTGTGTCGTTCAGATGAAGACACGACAAGTCCGACCTTCCATTGATGGCTTTCTAATCTGACAGTCTTTTCAGAAAAATCTCCTGCTACGACGGCTATAATGCGCGACAGGTGTTTCAATAATGACTATTTACAGGCAGCTTTGTCTGGTTCTCTAACATCTCTCCAAAATCGTTTTCTATAGCTAAAAGACGATTTCGTTATCATTCGCATTTCATCTCCTGAAATCTATTCTCCATTATGGTTGCAGTCACCTACGCATGCATCAGACTTCAGAATTGCAGCTAATCGTCTGCTCCTTACAGTGTTCTGGTTGTTCGGCTGATGTTGCACATATGAAAATTAACGTGAGGGTTATTGGATATTGGTATTCGCCGAAACAAAATTCTGCAACCTTCTACCTCATTAGCGACGACTACTACTGGGTGATAAATAATAATAATAATAATAAATAATAATAATAATAATATTAAATAATAACAATAAAATGATTGAAAATACGTAAAAAATAATAATTTCAAATTACTACGTAAGTATTTTCATGATTCCATCTACTATAATAGGTAAATACTTCTGTAATGAAATGATCGCTGGGTATTGCTGTTAGTTGACCAGAAACCTGCTGAACTATTTCGTGCCTCTGCCTTTCTCAAGTGGTGTGGGGATGTTCATGGCGTATGAGTCAAACGGATAGTGAGTCAGGAATTAGCGTGCTGGGGCGGAGAACAGCCACTCGGGACTGAAAAGATGTGAGTTTGAATCCCACTGCCGGCAAAAGTGGTTATAGAGTTTAATCGTCCCCGTTACTCTCATTAAATGTAAGTTTCATTTTTCGAAATTTAAATCTCACCTGTTCTGAAGTTAATTAAAAGAGCTTAAGGGTTTAACAAACTAAGCGGGGCATCTCAATATTTACGTCACATTACATATAAATCTAAAAAAAAAAAAAAAAATAAGATGTGTGGCCCGTTACCTAACTCTTTTAGAAATTCTAGCTCACCACCTGACTAACCGCACTGTTTGCTATCCCCCAACACGTGTCTTTCGAAGCAGTCTTGCCAACTTAACCTCACAGCACGAAATTCTGAAAAAAAAAATCAAGTTTCACATTTACAATCTGTTACGTAGAGCACCAGAAGCTTATGCGCCGCCCCGGCGGCGCAGTGGTCTAAGCGCTAGCTTTTTTTTTTTTTTTTTTTTTTTTTGGATTGGAGGTTTAACGACCACCGTGAGCAACTGAATGGGCTATAAGCAGTCGCCCGTCCCTAATTTTGGGTCACTGGTTCCAGGGAAAGGAGAGAGCGAGTGCAGTAACACAAACACAACATCCATGCCTCACCGGGATTCGAACCCGGACCCCTTTCGGACGAATGATCAGAGGCCATCGCTTAGACCAATGCGCCACCGGAGCGGCTCTAAGCGCTGGCTTATGACCATTCGTCCGAGAAGGGTTCAGGTTCGAATCCCGGTGATTCATGGGTGTTGTGTTTGTCTTACGGCGCTGGATTTCTCCCTTCCCTGGAACCAGTGGCCCTAAATTAGGGACGGGCGACTGCTTATAGCCCATTGAGTTACTCACGGTGGCCGTTAAAGCTTCAGTCAAAAAAGCTTATGCATAGACCTGAGCTTTATTTACATGAAATATTTGCAGTATTTAATTTCTATAGCTTGTAATTCACCAAAATTGCTGTTGCTGCATTGGTTAATTCCCCAGAATTTTGTTCGTCCGTGCAATATTTTTGCGAAAATATTACCGTGTGTAAAGTTAATGAGTTTTAAAATAATTTTTCCAAAGACACTAGATGAAAATGTTTTACGTGTGTGTTTAAGGAAGAACGTTATTTTTTTTATCATGTACTTTAAAGCTGCTCCTCTAAGAGTAAAAAAAAAGTTCTTTAAAAGAAAGTAGCTGAATGATCCTCTTTCCTCGTAATAATTTCTTTCTTCAGTGGACAAAAATGTATCGTTTTACCTAACAGTTTTCTCTAACATTTCCTGTGTTGAGGAGGTTTTCCTCTTTCCGATCGTACCATTTATAGGTTACTATTGTTCTTCTGAAGCTTTTCCCAACGCAAAAAGTGTTACCAAATGAAATTGTTTATTCTTATGCTGTTGCTTCCTTTAAATTTTTTCTATGAAGTAACGAGATTTCTTGGGAATTGTGTCACGCTGATGACCTCAGCACCGATGTTCTGCTTTATACAAAAAACAGAAAGGAAGAAAGGGGGGGGGAGGAACTACACAAAGGGAAAACTCACTGAGAATTCATAAAGAATATTACCTTCCTACAGCTTATTTTTCATTGGTATATTCACCACACATGTGAAATATAATAATATTTCATGCACTCTCCATGTTAACTTTGTTTGGGGCATTAGCAACCACCATGAGGAGCTCTAGACAGTCTCCCGTCTCTAATCTGGGGCCAGTCGTTCCAGGGAGGTGACAGAGCCAGCGCCGTTAAACAAGCATAACACACAATTGCCTCATCCGGGACTGGAATCCAACACCAGCTCTGACGAGAGCTCCGAACAGTTACACTCACCTTAATATCTTCTCCTTATCGGATTGGTCAATTGCACTCAGAAGGGAGGCAGCAATAGCGATCGGCTGCACTCACCCAGCTCTTGCTTACCAGAAGAGGAGTATGGAAGACCGGAGGGTAGAACAGATAAATTTTGCATAACAGCCTCTGTTCTGGACCAATGCTCGGCCGATTCCCAACAAATAATGGTATTAATGTATCATTCTTTAAAATGTGATTCTAGACGTAGCAAACAGCATAAATTCGCGCGAAAAATGGGAAAAAAACTATTGATACATTTAGAAAAAAAGCATTATTTTTTCATTCTAAACAGCATTCAGCGGTCTGACTATCACAGCAAACAGAGGTGAAGAAATGCTGCGAATACATGACAGAGCCCGAAATATACTGTAGTATGTTTTTCCACAAATTATAATTTCGACTAATATTTCGCGTAAGGAACCGTCTCTTGCTTAATGACACTCCAGAGGATCGTCGGGTGTGCAGTGTGGTTCATACGTTTTTTTTTTACCTTTTAGCCATAAATTATTTTCAAGAGTTGGCAACATTGTTAGCGCCTGGTGGACGTGGAGATCAACTGGATGCTCAGAGATTTTAGTTCTCGTACGCTGCATTTGGTGTTACAGAGCTAGATTTTACACCTAACTCCACTGCAGCACTGTTTAATACTACTCACCGCAGCAAAGCAAATGCTGACGATCTTTATATTCTCAAAAATCTACCGATGTTGGGGAAAAGATTAACATTTAAATAAATAATATTAACGCTGTTCTAAAATTAATTCTAAAACTTAAGATCTCGCGGGGTTACATTACATTGTATGTGGTAAATTAAATTAAATCAATTTAACTGTTTTAATTTAAAACGCAAGAAAATTAAAAGTGACAACTATCAATTTTAAAATTCTGCAGTCTTACTGTTTCTTCGTTACGAAAGAAGGGGTTGATTACGTGAGTGCAAGGGTGTGAAAAAAGCTCAGCTTTATTCATCCCCAATGTTAAAAATTTAAGCCCTGTTCAACCTTCCGAATGTTCTTAGTCTAGTGACGCCTCTGGATTTGAGACAACCGTGGAAGAATAAAGGGCCTAGGGGTTGTTACTGAGATCGATGATGCAGTGATTTCCGTGCATCCTTATCTAGAATTTGGGACAACTAGGAAAGAATAGCGGGCCCAGATTTTGACACTGAGATTCACGAAGCTGTGCTTTTCGTGATTCCTTACCTAGGATTTGGGACAACCAGGAAAGAATAGCGACCCCTGAGTTTGGCACTGAGATCGATGAAGCTATGCTATTCGTGATTCCATACCTGGGATCTGGGCCAAGCGGGCAAGAATAGCGGGCCCAGGTGTTGTCATTGAAATAGATGAAGCTGTGCTTTCCGTGATTCCTTACCTAGGATTTGGGACAACCAAGAAAGAATAGCGGGCCCTGATTTTGACACTGAGATCGATGAAGCTATGCTTTTCGTGATTCCATACCTGGGATCTGGGCCAAGCGGGCAAGAATAGCGGGTCCAGGTGCCACTGAAATAGCTGAAGCTGCACTTTCCGTGATTCCTTACCTAGGATTTGGGAAAACCAGGAAAGAATAGCGACCCCTGAGTTTGGCACTGAGATCGATGAAGCTATGCTATTCGTGATTCCATACCTGGGATCTGGGCCAAGCGGGCAAGAATAGCGGGCCCAGGTGTTGTCATTGAAATAGATGAAGCTGTGCTTTCCGTGATTCCTTACCTAGGATTTGGGACAACCAGGAAAGAATAGCGACCCCTGAGTTTGGCACTGAGATCGATGAAGCTATGCTATTCGTGATTCCATACCTGGGATCTGGGCCAAGCGGGCAAGAATAGCGCGCCCAGGTGTTGTCACTGAGACCGATGAAGCTGTGCTTTCCGTGATTCCCTACCTAAGATTTGGGATAACCAGGAAAGAATAGCGGGCCCTGATTTTGGCACTGAGATCGATGAAGCTGTGCTTCCATGATTCCTTACCTAGGTTTTGGGACAATGAAGAAAGAATAGCGGGCACTGTTATTGACACTGAGATCCATGAAGCTGTGCTTTCCGTGATTCCTTACCTAGGATTTGGGACAACCAAGAAAAAATAGCGGGCCCTGATTTTGACACTAAGATCGATTAAGCTATGCTTTTCGTAATTCCATACCTGGGATCTGGGCCAAGCGGGTAAAAATAGCTCGTCCAGGTGTTGTCATTGAAATAGGTGAAGCTGTGCTTTCCGTGATTCCTTAACTAGGATCTGGGACAACCAGGACAGAATAACGGGCCCTGATTTTGGCACTGAGATCGATGAAGCTGTGCTTTCCGTGATTGCTTACCTAGGATTTGGGACAATCAAGAAAGAATAGTGGGCCCTGGTGTCACTGAGATCGATGAAGCTGTGCTTTCCGTTATTCCTTACCTAGGATTTGGAACAGCCTGGAAAGAACAGCGGGCCCTGTTTTTGGCACTGAGTTCGATGAAGCTATGCTTTTCGTGATTCCATACCTGGGATCTAGGACAAGCGGGTAAGAATAGCGGGCCCAGGTGTTGTCATTGAAATAGGTGAAGCTGTGCTTTCCGTGATTCCTTACCTAGGATTGGGGACAACCGGGAAAGAATGGCAGGCCCAGGTGTTTCCAATGAGAACGTTGAAGTTGCGCTTTTTGTGATTCCTTACCTGAGATTTAGGGCAAATTGGGAAGAATAGTAGGCCCAGGTGTTGTCAATGAGGAACATTGCAATTTTCCGCCATCATAAATGATTGGCAATCTTCTGTGCAGTATGAGGAGGTGTTGTCAGGCTTATACTGCTGTCAGGAATGATTACACCCCTTTCTAAGCCCAGTTTCTTTATTAGTTCAATCTTCTTTACGGATGTTATCTGTGTTTTTAAGCTAACGTACTCATTTGTTTCATAAGCATTAACTGTGTAGTTTTGTTTCGGCATTGCAGATACAATGTTATGTAGACTATGTGTACTACGTTCCGGTAAAGTTCGTACAGTCCTTTAGAATCTTGTTCAAAATGTAATCGTTCGCTAAAGAACTTTTTACATATTTTAGAACCTTTTCGTTTTGAAGAATACCATCTCTCAGAAAGCCATTTTATCGCTGGACAACTATTGCGTTTATTACGTCGCAATAAAATGGATTTACGATTTTGTGTTGTGTTTTGTGTTACTCGTATTTCTGATGCATTAATTTTTTTAATAATACCTTATGGTAAAGATATGGGGACTATTATTTTCTTGCCAAATAGGAAGAAGAACCACTTTGTTTTCTTCTTTTGTTCATTTGCTTACCTTTTTGTTCTTGCCTTTTTATCTTGAGATAATTGACAAAGCTCCGGAAAGAGTTATTCTGTTTTTGCACATCACGTCCTCATTGCTTTAAACAAACGTGATCCTTTTCCCCGGAGTAACTAGCAATTACCTTTCTGTGAAGAAAAAGGCCAACAGGTGTTGACAAATTATATCTGGTTTTCTTCGTAATTAAATTATCAAGAAAAAGTTCTGCACCCAGGCTTACACATGGTAATGATGTGTTTACTTCTTACAGTGTTTCAGCCAAGACTTGCGTGTGCTATTCCGAGTAATCTCTCTCTCTCTCTATTTTCTTCTTTCTTATTCAAATCTACGGCAGTAATCGGCTTATTGTGAGAGTCTTGATTTAGTTCATTTCATGTATATAATTTTATTTCAGCTACGTATCTTGTTTTTTTAACTGATCGTGTTCTACAAGACGTCTGCAGTGCGATAAGATATTACGGGGTGTCACCCTTTTTTTCCACACAATAAACATGCCTCGTATTTACACAGAAGTCAAACATCGTATATAGTACAGTGACTTTTGCACAAGAAAATCTTTGTTCGGTAAAAAAACAAGCTTTTTTTTTTTTTTCAACAGTTAGGAGCACACATTTTTTTTCAGTAAGAGACAAGTTGCCCCTTTTTTAGCACGTCTTTTGTAAAAAAAGATCGTGCTTCTGTTATCGATTTGTCCGACCGTCCGTCCGTCCGTCCGTCCTCCTGTACCCACAATATCTCTGCAACTATTAGTCCGATTTGAAAAATTCTTTTTGCATTCGGAAGCTTGAATTATGCAAATGATGATCCTTTATTTCGTTTTCTTTTACGATGTACAATTTCGCCGGTAGAGGGCGTAAATGCAGATGATGTCGAATTCAAAAATACGTTTTATTCCACATATTTGCTTCTAGACATCCGATTGAAATTTTTTTTTTATCTTTCAATTCGATTTATGTCGAAGAGTATTTTAGATATAGTTACTTTTTCAAATTATGCATAGATTTTCCGCTAGGGGGCGTGAAAGTAAATTACGTTTTTCCCGATAACTCTTTTTCTAAAACTCCGATTTGAAAAATGTTTTCTTCGGAGGATGCATCTTCTGATGGAAAATCTTTTGCATATAATTTAAAAATTTTGGTAAAGAATACTTTGGCCACCAGGGGGCGTAAGTGTTAATTTTTGCTTCTGATGTCTTTGCCATAAAATCGGAACTTCTAAAATATAGATTGAAAAAATTATTTCGTGGACTGATGCCACTCACATCGGTAAACTTTTTCGGAATACTTTCTTCTTAAAATATTGCACAGTTTCTCCGCCAGGAGGCGTAGATGTACATCTTATTTTTGGAAATATCTCTACTTCTAGGAGTCCGATTAAAAAAATTCCTCCTTTGTTGCATAGTGTTTTCCGTGTGACATGTTTTTCATATAATTTCAAAATTTTCAAGTAATTCATAGACTTTCCGCTAGGGAGCGTAGCGGTAAATTGCGTTTCCCCCTATGTCTCTGCTTCTAAATATCCGATTTGAAACATTCTTTCTGCACCGGATACAGCTCCTGATGGGGAATCGTTTGCACATAATTTCTAATTTTTGTAAGAAAATAGTTTGGCCACCAGGGGGCGTAAATCTTAATTTCCGCTTCTGTTGTATTTGCAACAAAATATGAGCTTCTAAAATCTCGATTGATAAAAAAGTCGTTTGTTGACCGATACTAGTCATGTCGACAATCCTTTTAGAAACATTTTCTTCTTAAAATAGTGCATGGTTTCTACGCCAGGGGGCGTAGATGTACATTTTATTTTTTGTCAATATCTCTACTTCTAGGAGTCCGATTTGAAAAATTCCTTCTTTGTTGGATAGTGTTTCCTTTGCGAAATGTTTTCTTATAAATTCAAAATTTTCAAGTATATCATAGACTTTCCGCTAGGGGGCACAAAGGTAAATTGCGTTTTCTGCGTTATTTCTGCTCCTAAAGCTCTGATTTGAAAAAAAATTTCCTGTATCGCATACAAGACCTGATGGAAAATATTTTTCACATAATTTCTAATGTTTGGTAAAGAATGGTTTGGCCACCAGGTGTCATAAGTGTTAATTTCTGCTTCTGAAGTATTTGTTGCAAAATCTGGGCTCCTGAAAACTCGACAATTTTTTTTTTCTTGTACTGATACCGCTTATATGGATAAACCTTTTGAGAATACTTTCTTCCTAAAATAATGCATGGTTTTCCCACCAGGGGACGTAAAGTTGCATCTTATTTTAGTCGATATCTCTGTTTCTAAGAGTTCGTAAGCTCACGATTCCGTTTACAGCAATATCTGAGGGATTAAAAACCCGATTGAAAATCTTCTTTCTTTCGTCAGATCTATTGTATTCCATGCCGGTTCTATTGACTTTGAATAGCTTTGATAAATTTAATTTGCGTCAGAACGGATTCAAAAGACGTGCTTATTACACCCGAAAATTCGGTGACAACTTTCTTGTTTTCTTTTATCATGGATCTGAACTAAATTTTTTTATGTCTTTTTTTATTTTTCAGTTCTAAGAATGTGTGTGGGTTATCTGTCCCAAAAGCGGATGCAGAAAACTTATAAGCGGGTACCATAAGAATGTAATTTAGATTTACAGAAAAGAAATTAAGATGTAGTAAATAAATGAACGCGCATCCTTTGAATAAAAATATTATTTACAGATAATGAGTTTGTTTATAGCCTAAAAAACTGTCAAAATTGAAATCATTGCAACAAGTGTAGTACAGACTGCGCAAAGTCTGGTATATTAAAATTTAATTCAGTAAACTCTCAGGGAATAGGAAATAGCTTCTATGTCCTCCACCTTGTATATACGCGCCTGGCATATCCGTTGTCATATTTGCATAGGAATTAAAAGTAAAGATAGCAAAACTGAATAGTAGTATAAAGAATTTGTACCACAAAACAAAAGAAAAATCGTGTATTTTATATTCATCATTATCATGAATCTTTTCTCAGTACCCTGCTGGATGAAGGTTTCCCCAAGTCTCTTCCACAACTCTTTGTCGTGAGCAATTCCCTTCGATATCGCTCTAGCATGCTTTCAAATTTCTTCCACCTGTATCCCACGTGATCTACTTCTGGGTCATTTCCTTCCCCCGAAGATATCTGTTAATTATTTTAGCCATATGTTCAGTCCGTTGCCACTCACGGGTCTCTTTTGATCACGATGTCATCCACTCTTGTGATTCTCCTCATCCATGAGCTCCTCTTCCGTTCTTTCCGGGTTGCACCAAGTCTGCACCTTTCCATGATTCTTTGAGTTGTCCATATAGCCTCAGTATGTATTTTTTGGTTGAAGTCAATGTCTCTGTTCCATAGTTTAGGATTAGTAGGATGCTTGATTCAACACTTCTTTCAAGACATATTGTTTTGGAGGTTTAACGACCACCCTGAGTAACTCAGTGGACTACAAGCAGTCGCCCTTCGATAATTTAGGGTCACTGGCTCCAGGGAAGGGAGAGAGCCAATGTCGTAAGAGAAATACAAAATCCATGCCTCACCGGGATTGGAACCTGGACTCAACTCGGACGAATAGTCGGTAGTCTGAGTAATACAAAGAAACTGGATCTTGAAACCCTCAAGAATTGTGATACAAAGAAGCTGGATCTTAAAAACATCAAGAAGTAATACAAAGAAATTGGTTTTTGAGACCACCAAAAAGTAATACAAGGAAACTGGCTCTTGTAACCATCAAGAAGTAATACGAAGAAACTCGATCTTAAAACCATCAAGAAGTAACTGGTTATTGAAACCACAAGGAAGTAAAAACAAGGCAACTGGATCTTGAAATCACCAAGATGTAATACAAAGAAACCGTATCTTGAAACCATCAAGAAGTAAACAAAGAAACCGGATCTTGAAACCATCAAGAATTGCCATACAAAGAAACTGTTCTTGAAACCACAAAGGAGCAATACAAAGAAACTGGATCTTGAAACCACCAAGAAGTAATACAAAGAAACTGTTCTTGAAACCACAAAGAAGTAATACAAAGAAACTGGATCTTGAAACCCTCAAGAATTGCAATACAAAAAACTGGTTTATGAAACCACCAAGAAGTAATACAAAAAAACTTATTCTTGAAATCATCAAGAAATAATACAAAGAAGCTTTTATGAGGTTCGTGGCAACGTGTAGCGTTTAGAAGAAACCTTGACCAGGAAAGCCTAGTATTTCTGATGCACAGGTTAGATGTTCGCGTACATCTGACCTCGGAGCCTGAAGTTCACGAGACGCATGGCCTATCGATTTTCTTACACTCTAGTTGAATACTTGAGAGAGTAGATTCGTTATGAGAGAGGAGTTACTACCAATGGTGTAGTGGGGACGGAACGGGATTCCGGCACTTAGCCGGCACCCGTTACGGTAAACCCTATACAGCATAATTTGTTTTCTTTTTAAAATGCGAATGTCTTAAAATTCTTTGCCAATAAAAATGCAACAGAAAAACTGCAGAATTAGTGGAATTCGCATCTCATGTTTGTTTGAAGGTAGAGTTAGTCTCTAAATCCATTCTCACTTGGCAATCCCTTCAAACTCCTTTCTCTACGTTGAGGTGAAGATATTATAGTGGAGAAATTATTGATTGGGAATTTAATTAATCTGGTTATTATAAAGGAGTCCAGTGATGAGTCTCAGTAAATTCAGTCCAGTTGCGAGTGCCCTCAATTACGCTGGAAGCAGAGGAGATTATTTGTTTTCAATCTGGAGCTTTAGGCACGTTTCACTCAGCTGGAAAAATTCCATCGAAGCAATAAATCTCTAGGCTGTTCAATTGCTCGTTTTCAGGCGTACTATAGAACTGTGCGTGCTGTACCTTAACTGACCCTATCCAAATATCTGGAGAACTAAGATTCCCAGAAATAAATGGTTTCCCCGATTGTACTCTTAGTTTCCGCTTTCATCGATATCTTACTCAATAATATAGGACTATTTTAGTCCCCCCTCCCACCCGCCCTTCCAAACGGGCCAGAACATTTCAGTGTTTTCCAACAGGACAATGCGCTCTCCATGTTGCTAAGGTAATGGGTGACTTATTCCAGGAACACGACAGCGATGTCTCCGTTGTCCCTTTGCCGGCGAAATCGCCCGACCTCAATCCCATAGAGCGCTTGTGGGACTATTTGGATCGATAGGTTCGAGGTGCCGACCCACAACCACGTCATCTCCGGGACCTCCGTTCTCTGCTGCAGTCCGAATGGGCACGTGTGCCTGGGACAACCTTCCAGGGACCTATTGCGTTCATGCCACGCCGTCTAGCAGCTGTCATCCGCGCCAAGGGTAGTTATTTCCATTATTAGGTAGGTAGTCATATTATTCTGATACGACCGTGTGTGGGGAACACCTGGTATGCTGCAGGCTTAGATGTACTCCAGCACATTTTGGGGTGTATTTCAAAGGGCACACGCGCTGAAATTCGAGCCAATGGAGATCCAACCCGGTATTGAATAAAAGTTTCTAATTCACTGGCCGGTATGTGTAGAATAAATCTTTGATACCAAAAAAGTTCAATGATGCGCTAAAAAAGTGGCTGGGGAAAATTAAGGGACGTTGTGTTACCATGTGTTTTTTTTTATTTTCAGTTTTCAACGGACGCCCTAGAAAAAAGCATTCGATCTGCTGACAGCAATTAAGTCCTCAAAAAAAAAAAAAAAAAAAAAAGGAAAGAAAGAAAAGATAAGAGGAAGAAAGACGTGGTTCTTGTCAATATGATACCAAGTCTTTCGAATTTACTACGAAATTTATCGTGCTAGTAATTAAGTAATATTTCAAATTACTGTGACTATTATTATAAGTGAAATGGAAAAGTCTAGTAACTTCGAAGTAGTGTTCCAAATAAAACCTTAAAATATCAGATTTTTTACTCGATTATGCCAAAACTTCCTCCTATATATAGAGGAAATGACCTCCTTACCTCTCAGCAGGGCTCCGCGTAAGCCTTGTCTTTGAAGAGATTTTGATGGATGATAAGAAAAGAGAAAAACACACATTTTCCCCGAAGTGACAGAAGGAGATTGCGCTGCTTGTGATTCGCTCTGCTCATCGGCATTTGTCTTTCCCACATTCCGCAAAAGCGAAGTTCCTCTTTGACGTGCTGAAATTGATTTTTCCTAATTGCAGTGCTACTTGAAGTTTCGCAGAACCTGCCAGTCAGTTCCAGCGTGTGCAGAAATAGAAGGTGGTATAGGGGGACACGCATCCCATTCGATGTTACCGCTTATGTAGATATGTGCCCATTTCCCCTCTCTCTACACTTGTCATGATTTTCCCACAAGCCGGAACTCACTTTCTCATGTCAACATGCATGACACTTAATTATGGCTCTTAGCTCTGAAGCAAACTGGATTCCTCAGAAATAGGACATTTTCCGCTATTTTCGATAATTCTCAGCAAAAATGGTACAAGCATGCGATTTAACCTACTTTCTAACTTCTCCTCTATGTCAGAATGCGACAGTTCACTGCTAGGCGAAAGCCTCCTAATTGCCTACCATGTGTCGGCCATCTCACTTTTTACATACATATCACCAAGCTGTTCTTTGAGATTCTGAGGTTAGCTTCTCAAAGGGAGCTCATCTGCCACATTAAAGTTTTAAATTGATGGAACTAGAATTTTACTCACTGTTGATGTTGTTGTTTGAAGGGCGCAGTAGCTTTTAGCAATAAAAGAATACTAACTAAGTAAATTTCGACACAAGCTGCTAAATATGACGACACATTAATGAGAACAAAAATTAGCTTTATCTGAAGAGTAAATGAGTACAAGATATATACACTGAAGTGACAGAAAAACTGGTACACCAGTCTAATACATGGTAGGTCCCCCACGGGAGCGCAGGACTGAAGAAATACGACTGGGTGGGGACTCCACTAGCTTCTGGAAATACGCTGTAGGCAATGCACACCATACTTCCTGCAGAGCGTTCCACAATTCGGGTGTATTCCGAGGTCTCGGATTCCTGTGTTCGATAGCGCGTTGCATGGCATCCCAAATGTGTTCTATCACGTTCAGATCTGGAGACTTGGGTGGGAATGGCAATACCTCAAACTCAGATGAATGCTCCTCTAACCATAATGTGGCGTCTCGACACTTGTGTAGAGGTGCATTGTTTCTGTTGGAACAGGCCCAACCCATCAGCATAAATGCAGGAAATGAACGGGTGTACTTCGTCAGTAAGGATGCGCACATAGCGTTGGCCGGTCACAGACGTTTGTAGACGTACCAGGGGTCTCAGTGAAGTCCAGCTGAATACACCCCATACCATTACGGGCCCCCACTAGCCGGTACAGTTCCCTGTTGACAGGCGGGATCCATGGCTTCATGGGGTTTGCGCCACACACGAATCCTTCCATCTGCCGGATACAGTTGGAAACGCGACTCGTCAGACCAGGCTACTTGTTTCCAGTCATCAAGTGTCCAGTGGCGGTGTTGCCGTGCCCAAGCGAGGCGCATAGCTCTGTGTCGTGCACCCATCAAGGGGATTCGAGTTGGGCGTCGGCTTCCAAAGCTCATATCGTGCAGGGTACGTTGCTGAGTCTGGATGCTGATGCTTGTTGAGGCTCCAGCTTTGAATTCCGATTATACCTGCGAGAGTGTTGCACGCCTTTCGCGTGAAACGATTCTTGACAGCCGACGATGGTCACGTTCACCCAATGTCTTTTTACGGCCACACTGGTATCGTAGGTTGGAAGTTTTGCCGGAATTCTTGTAGTCACGGTACACCCTTGCAATGGACGTCCGTGAAAATCAGAACTTCATTTCTACCTCCGAAATACTATGGCCCATCTCACGAGCGCCACTATGACAGCGCATTGAAAATCGCTTAAATCGTTATTTCTTGTCAATGTCGAAAACAGCTCTGACAGCTGGCAAAGATGTCTATCGCTTTATATACGCACTGGCGGATGCAACGCAGTACGCGCATAGGTGACGTTGCTATGTATTTTGCATGAGCTCGTCTGTACCAGTTTTTCCGGCACTTCAGTGTACAGTTGACCTAAGCTATAGACTGCTGTTACCATTTCGTAACTATCAAAATAAGAATGACGTTCAGTTGAACTGACTGATAAAACATATTATACAACACACTATTGAGAAGAGTTCGAATTCAACTTTATTGATAAAATATTTTAGGCTTAATGTTCCTAGAGACACCGGGAAGACAGTCACTTGTTACCTTGATCAGAAAAAAACTCCACTAGGCTCTGTATTCATTCTTTAGGCTTATTCATAGCAGGTCCTCGTAGTAGAGTCATTAAGTCCTTCATTCTCCGAAGACATCCGACTTTGTCGACATCTGACTCGGGTTCTCCAGGTCGTACTCCACAGGTCATACTCCGAAGACATCTGACTCGGGTTCTCCACGTCGTACTCCATTGGTCATACTCCGAAGACATCCGACTTTGTAGACATCTGACTCGGGTTCTCCACGTCGTACTCCATTGGTCATACTCCGAAGACATCCGACTTTGTCGACATCTGACTCGGGTTCTCCGGGTTGTACTCCACAGTTCTTACTCCGAAGACATCCGACTTTGTCGACATCTGACTCGTGTTCTCCAGGTCGTACTCCACAGGTCATACTCCGATGACATCCGACTTCGTCGACATCTGACTCAGGTTCTCCAGGTTGTACTCCACAGGTCATACTCCGAAGACATCCGACTTTGTCGACATCTGACTCGGGTTCTCCAGGTTGTACTCCACAGTTCATACTCCGAAGACATCAGACTTTGTCGACATCTGACTCGGGTTCTCCAGGTCGTACTCCACAGGTCATACTCCGAAGACATCCGACTTTGTCAGCATCTGACTCGGGTTCTCCAGGTTGTACTCCACATTTCATACTCCGAAGACATCCGACTTTGTCGACATCTGACTCGGGTTCTCCAGGTCGTACTCCACAGGTCATACTCCGAAGACATCCGACTTTGTTGACATCTGACTCGGGTTCTCCAGGTTATACTCCACAGGTCATATTCCGAAGACATCGGACTTTGTCGACATCTGACTCGGGTTCTCCAGGTTGTACTCCACATTTCATACTCCGAAGACATCCGACTTTGTCGACATCTGACTCGAGTTCTCCAGGTCGTACTCCACAGGTCATACTCCGAAGACATCCGACTTTGTCGACATCTGACTCGGGTTCTCCAGGTTGTACTCCACAGGTCATACTCCGAAGACATCCGACTTTGTCGACATCTGACTCGGGTTCTCCAGGTCGTACTCCACAGGTCATACTCCGAAGACATCCGACTTTGTCGACATCTGACTCGGGTTCTCCAGGTTGTACTAAACAGGTCATACTCCGAAGACATCCGACTTTGTCGACATCTGACTCGGGTTCTCCAGGTTGTACTCCACAGTTCATACTCCGAAGACATCCGACTTTGTCGGCATCTGACTTGGGTTCTCCAGGTCGTACTCCACATGTCATACTCCGAGATATACTCCTGTCTGTACTCCGCGGTACACTGCACCTCTATCCGAAGACGGCTCGTCGTTATAGCAGCTTGGTGATGGTTTGTGGTGTGATACGACAAAGTCGCTGCTTTGCATGATTGTGAATGTTTTTTTTTTTGTTTTTTTTTGTTTTTTGTTTTGAGCGGACTGCAAAGCAGTGGGGAAATTCACTATTTCAAACAGTTGATGTACGCTGTAAAAAATTGCAGGGTCAAATTACGGTAGATACACTGGCAGCTGAGTGGCCAGTCAATAAACTGTAATTTTACAGTACCATACCGTAATGTTCATTAACATTCTAATGACCGGTAAATAAAAACGTCTAATGAGCATATGTTCATTACCATGCCTAATGCCAAATAAATAATAATACATGTTATGTTCATTAACATGTCTAATGGGAAATAAAAACGTCTAATGCCGTAATGTTCATTAACATGCCTAATGCCAAATAAATAATAATACATATTATGTTCATTAACATGTCTATTGACCGGGAATAAATAATATGTCTACTGACCTGGGAAAAAAATGTGTTGCCCACAGAAATGTTGCCAGTCGACTGATTGCACGTGGAAAAGGAGGCATATAAGCACTTTAAGAAGAATGTCGCCAGATTGTCAAGGTTTAAATAAAGTAAGAGTTTAAACACCGTGACCATGTAGTTTATCTACCAAAAATGTATGGTTGACCGCCAGGTGGCGCGCTTACGATCTGTAAACCGTCTTAATCCGGGTGAAACACTTACTATGCAAGGCAATATTTTACAGTGTATCAAAAATCTCCATTTACTACGATCTTGACACACAACTCGAGCTTCAATGACATCCATCACACAAGAATTTTTGAATATCACACGCCTTATCTTTTTCTCATACAGACATTCCTGAATTTGGTCCTTCCATGATTTCCTTGGCCTTCCTCAATCTTTCTTTTCTGCCACTTGGGCTGAAAAAATTGTGCTAAGCATCTCACCATTCATTCTTTCAACATGGCCAAACCATCTAAGAATATTTCTTTCCACCTTAGTAACAACATTTTGCTTCACATTACACATCTACAACACATCTTCATTCCTCACATAATCATAGCGTGTCGTGCTACAAATCCCAGTACGTAATGCATGTCTCCAGCACACAAACGACTCCTATCTGTTTCTTCTTCAGTACCCACTGACATACATCAGAGTAGGTACAAGAACACTTTCGTATATAGCCATTTGGGACTTTTACCAGAACCCATCACTCCTGTGAAATCCTCCTAAAGAAGCTACGTATGACTTTCAGAGATGAATTCACTCGCCTACTAATTTAATCATCTAAATTTCCCCTATCAAACATGCTTCCTAAATATGACAATTCATTCACCTAATCTTCTCTGCGCCATTTAGTCTTAGTCTTATCTCGCATTCAATACTAATTGTTCTGTCTAATTTTTCTCTCGTTATTTACATTACCATACGCCTTTCGTTTAATTTCCATGTGATCCCAAGCCTTATAATGAATAAAGCTTCTTCTAATGCTTCTTCTAATGGTTGTTGTTTTGTTAATTATAACATGAATAAACTTTCCTGCTAGTAGTGTAGTAATAATAATGAACAAGCTTTTAACTGCTAGTAATGTTGTAGTAGTAATTAAGATGAATAAAGTCTTAATGTTGGTTGTTAATAATAACAACTAATGAAATAAACCTAACAGCCAGACAGAGATCTGACAAAACTATGAACTGAGAAAAACGTATTTACTAGAACAACTTTTTATTAGAGAAACTCTTGATATGATCCAACATACACTTCACCGGACACACAGCTACTCAATAAAACGTAGTTCCTTGCACATGAACGAAGCTCTACTCACATAAACGAAGCTCTACTCACGTAAACGAAGCTCTCCTTACGCATATAACGAAGATCTCTTTACACATGAAACAAAGCTCTCCTTACGCATATAACGAAGATCTCTTCACACATGAAACAAAGCTCTCCCTACGCACATCAACAAAAAGCTCTCTCACGTAACACAAACAAAAGCTCTCTCTCTCTCTACGCACATAAACAAACGCTCTCTCCATATAAACAAAAGCTCTCCTAGGTATCGTTGAACGCGCCTATTTATACTGGCTACCACCACGTCATGACTTACACTCAATGCCAGATCTCATTCAGCGGGAGAAATAACATCTCGTTCAGTAAGAAGATAATTTACATAGTAAAATAAAATAACCAGAGATAGTAAAAATCAAAAGGAAAGTGAATCTAGAGTATACGTTACAGCCTATTCGTGCCACAGTTGGAAACGGGTCAAACACTTTGGACACGGGCCCGACCCGGAAAATTCTGAACTACAAATTCAAATATATCATCATCATCATTGTCAACCATTATCAATCCACTGCTGGATGAAGGTCTCACCAAGTTTCTTCCACAGCAGTCTGTCTTGCGCCGGTCTCCTCCGTATCACTCCCGCATGCTTACGAATTTCATTCACTCATCTCCTATGTGGTCTTTTCCTGGGTCTTTTCCTGTCCCTTGGAATACAGTCTAGAATTTCGGTTGTCCATCGTGGGTCCGTTCTCCTGGCAAATGTCCAACACATTGCCATTCCAGGGATTTTGCCCTGATCATGATGCCTTCAACTCTTGTCAGTTTCCTTATCCACGTGTTCCTCTTTTTATCTTTCTTATTTCGCCAAGCATGTATCTCTCTATACTTTTTTCAGTTGCCTGCATGCAGCCTTTGTGTCTTTTTTAGTTAAAGTCCACGTCTCTGCTCGGTACGCAAGCACTAAAAGGATGCATTGATTATACACTTCTCTTTTGAGACATAGTGGCACGTTGCTCTTAAAATTTGTGCTATTTCTTCTGAAAATACCAATTAATTTCTTCATTAATGTGACCCTCCCTTGATATCTGCTGCCCAAAGTAAATGTAGGAATTGGTTATCTCCCACTTTCCTCCATCAATTGATAAATCTCCATTCCTTGTAAAAGCATTGTACTTCTGAAAGTACATTTTTTAATCCCATTTCTTCACCCTTCTCAGCAAGTTCCTGGATCATACTCTGCAGCTCTGAAGTACTATTTCAAAGACCTCGGAAGGGTTCTTTGAAATATTTTATTTTTTTCTTTTCAAAAATTAAACGGAAATAAAACCGGGTTGAAATCGAGTCAGGCATGCCTTGACCCGACACGTTGTACCTGCAAGAAATCGTCGTATAGCCAACAATGAAATTGGAACCCACATGTTGGTGTTTTCGTACTCCGGAGCGGCTGTTCTCCCAAACGAACTGCGTAGGCAGGCTTTTCGCTGTTTCACTATCTATTTGACTCATACGTCACATCACACACACACACACACACCCTCCGCCTCCCCGGTGGCGCAGTGGTCTGAGCGATGGCTTCTGATTACTCGTCCGAAAGGGGTCGGGGTTCGAATCTCGGTGAGGCATGGATGTTGTGTTTGTCTTAGGGCACTGGCTCTCTCCCTTCCTTGGAACCAGTGACCCTAAATTATGGACGGGCGACTGGTTATAGCCCACTGAGTTGCTCGCTGTAGTCGTTAAACCTTCAATCCAAAATAAAAATAAAAAAATAAAAATCAACCCCCCCAACTTCATGTACTGAATCATTTCGACCCAAGCACGAAATTATTCAGTACATGGTCAGTCGACAGCAACACTCGACGACTATGTCATTGCAGAAGTATTTATTTATTATTTACATATGTTGTGCGGAAGAACCATCCCACAATTATTTCAATCCTCACAGCCAAGAAATCCTTCTTCGTTCGGACGCCAACATCACCTTCTTTGCCAACAATGGGACTCAAACCTACATCATCTATTCCGGAGCGGCTGTTCTCCCATTTGAACTGCGCTGGCAAGCTTTTCGCTACTTCATTTTCCATCATTCGACTCATACGTCACAATATTAGGTACATTCCTTACTTCACGTAGGTTTAACCACGACTAAGATAATTCATACGAGGGCTGATCAATAAGGAACTTCCGAGCATCTTTGCCTGCAGCTGCAGATTAGAGATATGTAAATCGCTGTCTTCCAAAGACATCTAACTCTCCTGAGTACAGGGCGTTGCTCGGCCCTGGAGTTTGAATTAAAAGGCAACGTGATTGAGAACAGATTCGCAAGTGAAAATGACGACCCGCCTGGAAACATAGTCTCACTTGGAAGTACGCGCGATGATTCGGCTGAAAGATGGGACGCGACAAGGGGCGGATTTATAGGGAAGTCCACGAAGCCCAGTCGCGGAGCACCGCCGTACTAGAGGGCGCCAAAAATAACGATTCATAGAGATATTTTTTTCATTTTGCTCCTTAAAAAAAAAAAAAAAAAAAAAGATATACAGTTAGGGACAACTTCGCTATTTTGGGTTTTGAGGACATGATTTTCCACGAACTCAAAGTATGGCATCTGCAAGTATTAATTTCCTATCTTAAATGCAGGCTCTTAATGCTAAACATCTTGAGAGTAATACACTGCCGGACAATTGCTAAGGACGGATGACAATAGCAACGATAGCTACCATAAAATGGAAGGCAGGAAAATGTGGAAATTAGCATAAGTGCGGGATACAGTAAGACGTGTTGTGCGTATACAAATTTTGGATTGCCGAACTTGTTCGTGACGTCATAGCGCTGATAAGAGATATAATGGATTTGACGCGTATTGACCGTTGTTGTTCAAACGCAAAGTTGAAAGGGAAAGAATCAATTGACGAACTTGCAATTTTCAGTATGTCTTCCCGACATCACCTAGATGATTTTACGCGTGGCCGTATTATTGGCAAGATTGAAGAAGGGCGAAACATAACAGATGTTGCCAGGGAGTTCGACGTCAGCCACAGTGTTGTTTCAAGGCTTTGGAAATCATTTCAAACAAATGGAGAGTGTAGCAAACGTCACGGGGGAGGTCGTGTTTGCAGTACGACACCTGCAGAAGATCGGTACATAGTGCTATCAACAAAAAGACACCGTCGCAGCACAGCTAGTGAGGTAGCAAATCAGTTTATGGCTGCTAATGGCAAGCGGATCTCCCGAAAAACTGTCGCCAGACGTTTGCATGAAGAAGGACTATACGCCCGCCGTCCTGTTGTGTGCATCCCATTGTCCAAACGTCACCGTACCGCCAGTTTACAATGATGCCATCAACATCGCAATTGGACTGATAACGACTGGTCTGCTGTCCTCTTCTCAGATGAGAGTAGATACAGTCTATCGTCTGATTGTCGACGACAACTGATCTGGCGTGATAGTGGTACTGCAAACATATAGGAAAGGGACCGATATCCGTCATTTAGTGTCATGGTATGGGCTGGCATCATGATCAATGGCCGTACGTCCCTCTATGTGCTTCCAACTGGGACTATGACTGGCCAACGATACATTAATGATGTTCTGCTACCTCATGTTCGCATGTTCCGTCGTGCTGTCGGTGATAGATTCATTTTCATGGACGACAACGCAACATGTCATCGAACAGTCGCTGTCCAGGAGTGTCTTGAGAGCGAGGATATTCAACGCCTCGTATGGCCAGCACGTTCTCCAGATCTGAATCCCATTGAAAATGTGTGGGATGCTTTGGGGAGGAGTCTTGCTGGTCGCCAATGCCCTCCAATAAACAAGGACACCCTCATCCGTGCACTGACAGAGGAATAGGATAAATTACCCCAACAGCTGTTTGATAATGTTGTGCAAAGCATGACACGACGTGTGGAATCTTGCATCGCCCTCCATGGTGGCCATATCCCGTATTGACATCTTACGCCGGAACGCCTGCGGACGGTAATTGCATTTTTTTCACTTTTACGTATTCTGCACAAAATGGCCTGTTTGTCCCTTGAACACGTTCCAAAGCCTTCTGGATTTCAGAGCACAATAAATTGTCTTTCTTGTAATGTCCTGGCATTCTGACATTATTTTATTTCACTTGGCATCCAACCACACTTACTTTTTTATGCGCTATATAGCCGTTTATGATCCGTCCTTAGCCATTGTCCAGCAGTGTATGAATTAATACTGCATTACAGCTGAGCTCAAATTCGTGTTATTTCTGGTAGATTTGCTTAGAAGGCAACAAACATTTTAACTTTTAATATGATGGTCAGCACATGTTTTTCTTGAAATTTCTCTTTCCTCATTCAGTCCAGTTTAAGAGGGCACAAGACAGTTACCGTACAAGTAAAACGTCATTGGAAAAGCTGGATTTTTAAGATGCGATGTATATAATTATATGTATATATTACAGATATATAACATATCATCATTAGCATTATCGTCAACCATTATCAATCCACTGCTGGACGAAGGTTTCCCCAAGTTTCCTCCACAACGGTCTGTCTTGTGCCAGTCTTCTCCATGTCACTCCTGCATACTTTCGAATTTCATCCACACATCTCCCATGTGGTCTTGTAGGTCTTTTCCTGTCACTTGGAATACAATCTAAAATTTCGGCTGTCCATCGATGGTCTGTCCTTCTGGCAGTATGTCCACCCATTGCCATTTCAAGGATTTAACTCTGATCATGATGCCTTCCACTCTTGTCATTTTTCGGATCCACGAGTTCCTCTTCTTATCTCTCCTGGTTACACCAAGCATGCACCTCTCCATGCTACTTTGAGTTGTCTGCAGCCTCTATGTGTCTCTTTTAGTTAAGGTCCACGGCTCTGCACCATACGAAGTACTGGAAGGATGCATTGATCAAACACTTTTCTTTTAAGACATAATGGCATATTGCTCTTGAAAATTATGCTGTTTCTTCCAAAAACTCTGCAGGCAAGTTTTGTACGCCGATTAATTTCTTCATCAATGGGACCCTCACTTGATATCTGTTGTCCAAGATAAACGTACGTGTCTGTTATCTCCAGCTTTTCTCCATCAATCGATAAATCTTCATTCCTTGAAAAAGCATTGAACATCACTTTTGTCTTCTGAAAGTTCATTTTTCATCCCACTTCTTTACTCTTGTCAGCAAGTTCCTGGATCGCACTCTGCAGCTCTGATGCGGTAGTTGCAAAAATGACTACGTCATCAGCAAAACGAAGGTGGGTTAGATAATCTCCATTAAACTTTATCTCCTTGTTTTCCCAGCTCAGCGACTGAAAGACATTCTCCAATGGGCATTAAAGAGCTTCGAAGATATGGTGTCACCTTGTCTCACTCCCTTTCCAACTTTTATGTGTGCTGTATTCTCAAACAGCCTAATCTTTGCACTTGCATTTTCATAGATGTTATTAATAATATTAATGTATGCATCTTCAATACCGCAGGATTTCAGAGCCATTGTAACTGCTGATGGTTTCACCGAATCAAAGGCTTTTTCATAATCGATAAAAGCCATGCACAATGGAAGTTCATATTCCCTCGCTCTTTCAATTAGTTCTCTCAGTACGTGGATATGATCTATTGTGCTGTAGCCACTCCTGAATCCAGTTTGTTCTCTCGGTTGAGCCATGTCCAGTGTTACCTTCAAGCGGTGTGAAAGAACTTTGGTGAAGATTTCATAAACCACTGATAGGAGGCTGATAAGTCTGTAGTTCCTGAGATCCTCAATGTCACCTTTTTTATGTAGCAGAATCATTGTAGCATTGTTTCAACCCCCAGGAATCTTCCCTTCATTAAGCCATACAGTGAAAATTTGGGCGAGTATTGTTTCGATTTCTCCACTTGCTTCTTGTATGATGTCTACAGTAATTCCATCTTCTCCTGGAGCTTTTCCCCGCTTAACGTTCTTGATTGCATGTGCAACTTCTGCTGGGAGGACTGGAAGAACTCTGGTACTGGTACCTTTCATGATGTCTGGAGTACATGTATCATCCCTTTCATATAATTTGGAGTAGAAATCTTTCACTCTTGTCAAAATTTCGCCTCTATTTCTTGTGACAGAGCCGTCTTTTTTTCTCAGTGCCATTATCTGTTTTCTTTCCTTACTGAGATGTCCCTTTGCTATCTTTAGGCTTTGGTTGTTTTCAATTGCTTTCCTCACTAGTTCACAGTTGAATTTCCTTACGTCTTCAGTAATACTTTTTCGTACTGTTTTGCATAGCTCTATATATTCCACTTTGGAAGTCACATCTTCTTTAGTTGTCCTCATCTCTCTTCTTTTTGCATCAACATTTTGGTTTTTCCTGATAATTTGTTCACATGCAACTTGTTCTTAGACCCAGCTAATTTTGTTGCTGTTTCCATAAGAGCTTTGGTTACTTTTCTGTTAACTTCAGAAATATTCACTTCTTCCGATGTTAGGCCTTCTAAAGCAGAGAATCTGTTCTTCAGTTCCAACTTGAAGTTATTATGGTGTTTTTTAAGGTTGGTTATGTCAATACATTTTGTTTGTCTTATGAGCTTGCCACGTTCGAGTTTAGTGTTGAAGTGCATCTTACATCTCACCAATCTATGGTCACTACCTGTGTTGAACTTGTTTAGCACATTGCAGTCTTCTATGACGAATTTTTTGTTACACATAATAAAATCAATTTCACTTGTCGTCCCATTTGGATGTCTCCATGTCCATTTCCTGTGTGGCTTTTTCTTGAAAAAAAGAGTTCAAGATGAAAAAATCTTCTGCCTCTGCAAACTCAACGAGAGTATTTCCACTCTGGTTTCTGTTGCCGTGACCGAATTTACCTTCTGAAGTTTCATTCTGTTGCCGTTGCCCTATTTTTGCATTGAAATCTCCCATAATTATCTTCAAGTGCTGCTTACCTTTATTATTTAGATCACGAATTTCCTCATAAAATTCTTCAATTTCTTCTTCAGCATGACTTGTGGTGGGTGCATAAGTTTGAATGAACTGAGCCTGGTATCTTCTCGAGAGTTGGATAACGAGTCGTGCAGCTCTGTCAGGGGAACTTTCAACTTCTACAACTTTATCCTTCAGTTTCTTGTTTATTATAAATCCAACACCACTAGTTCTGCCAGTATATGTCCCACAATAGTAGAAGAGATGTCCACTTTTCAGTTCAATGAGATCTCCTTTTGTCCTTACCTCACTTAGCCCGACGATGTCCCACTTGATCCTTTGTAGTTTTTCTTCCAATTCAAGAAGCCTTGAATCAGAAGATAGGGAGCGTCCATTATACGTAGCCAAGGTCAGCATCAGATGGCAGCCTAGTCAGGTCCTCCGGGGATTCTTAGCACCCTCTGCCTTCATGTCGCACTGACCGCTGCCTTGGCCAGGTACATTCCGGCTGCCGGAGACTGAGGGCCAAGATTTAAGTTGTGGAGTCATTTTGGAGGGGTTTTGCCATAACTCATCGCGCTGGCCAAGCGGGTTAGTGAGTGTGGGATAGCATTTCCTCTAATCCCGATGGTATAGTTATACCGCCATTGGCGGTCGTCAGAGCCCCTTTAGTGGGAACAGGATGCACCACGAGAAGGCGGGGTTGACATTTGTCAAGAAGAGGCTGTGATGTTACGCATCACCTGACCTTACATCCCATATAACATATAAAACTATATATATTATACAAATTAATAAACTATTTCATGTACTGTGAAATCGTGGTTCTCATCAGGGGAACTGTCAATCTATTAAATTGGTGGTATCACCGCACAATTAAAAAAAGAGAAAAATTAATAAAAATCCTAAGTAAAACGTCCATTTTCGATTCTTCAGTTTTAGTGGAAATGTAATTAGCCTGTCTTCTCTTGAAAAAAAAAAACAACAACTAGAAATTATTGAATTTCATTTCAGCAGGTGTTACAGATTTTGAATTACGTCAAGAAATTGAAAATGAAAGAAAAAATTCTGTGGTGAAATCCCACGTCCGGTTTTCTGATTTTAACCGATACCTAATCAGCTCATGAATTTTTGTTGAACCTTGCTAGTATTAAATTTCATGCAGGTAGGTGTCAGAGATTTTGATTATATAAAAGAAATGTTCCCCAATTTCAACCAAAATCTATATACAAACAGCATATCAGGGTATAACAAACCCCGTAAATGTTAAATTTCGTTTTCGTAGATATAATACTCGTAGCTTCTTTTAACAAACTAACTACAAACTCACATACACACCATCGTGAAAATAGTCAAATCCAATTCGGGTGAACCTAAAACGTATATTTCTGTTGAAACTTTGAGCTGATTTTTTTTTGCGATTACAATACTAATGTATCAAAAAGTTAAAACTGTGAATAGGAGGGAGGAGAAAAACGTAATTTTTCAAGAATGTCGCTTAAAGTGAAGTGCCCTTCAAACTAGTGAGGTCCTCGGTAACTCTAAATCCGCCACTGGACTCGAAGTCACCCGTCTGTCTTCTTGCAGGACAAGGTTATGCTCATCTTGCACTTCCGGTAATTGCTTTGTGACGTCACTGTCCAAATCGCCATCGTAAGATTACTTAATCGCCACGTTTCTTTGTATCTGCCCCATAGCAATGTGTCGGAATTATTACTCGTTAACCAGCTGGAATAATCTTCAAAAATCCTACCAGATTTTTTAATGTGTAAATGTTTTCAATTTTTAATTTAAAAAATTTTGGGAATATTGCCGAGGTGCTTTTTTAATTCCTCATAAAGAAATTATTTATTATATGACAATAATATGTCCTGCTGTGCGTTTTTTCTTCTAAATTTATGTAAAAACTTTACGTAACAAAAATGTGCGGGAGGTATTTTTGAAATCTCCGTTACTGAAATATCCACATGACTACGAATTTCTTCTGTATTTAATGTGAATGTGCTTTTGCATATGCTTCTGTTCTGTTTTTGAGTTATAAATATTGTTGACAAGACATCTTCCTCCAACAGTTCGGATCTACGATTCACATGTTAGGACGGTGATGTCACTCAGCGACGTCACGATTATACGTCTGCGAGGAAGGCGGGATGAGCAATTATTGTCTATTAACCTTGCTTGCAGCAGAGCCTCCACACACGCCAATTTGCTTTCTGTTATTGATGTTGAACATCTGTCACTTTCTCATAAGTCAACGCACTGCGCACGCGTGCTCGTTTTTAGCACCATTCTGATACTCTCATGAAATGATGACCATAAACGTGAATGTGCTTTTGCAAAAGCTTTTGTTCTGCGTTTGAGTTATAAATATTGTTGGCAAGACGTCTTATGCTGGCGTTTTCCGTGCCGAGAGAGATACCCAGTCATCGTGAATACCTCAAAGTGAGACCATGCGTCCAGCCGAGTCATCGCTTGAATGTTTTCTACAGCAAGTTGCCTATCTAACTTCTATAAAAGAACAAAAAATAAATAAATAAATAAAACTCTCTCGTGTAAGGAGAGTGTAAAGACCAGTTGGGAAGACCCTGATTAATGTATCCCTAATCCTTCTCCAAAGTCATCTATCGGAAGTTACTTATTGATTTCCTACGCGCCTTTCCCTACTTTTCAAATACCAAATTTATTCGGCTTAAAATAATTCACAGCTTTTCTGCTAGAGGGCGTAAAGGTCAAAAACTTTTTCTGGCTACCTCTGCTTCCAGGAGACATATTTGAAAAATTCCTTCTCCTTAGCATAGCTTTTGCTATGAAGAATACTTTTCGCATATTTTCAACATTTCCATTTTGTTAAATTCTTCCTCTAGTGGGCCCAGAATTATATCACGTTTCATTCTATATTTTTTTCTTTAAGCTGTTCGATTTCAAAATAGCTTTGTCTCTGATACCTTTCTTCTGCTAAGAGAAACTTTCTGTGCTTAATTTGTTAATTTTCGCAGCATACGTTTTTAGCTACTGGTGAAAGTAAGTAGCTGTTTCTATTTCTGGATCTTTTTTCTTTTGCAGAAATCTGATTTATTTATTTTTTCTAACTGGTTCCATTGACTTTCAAAATAAATAATTTTTTTCGCGTCGGAAAGGATTCAAAAGACGTTCTCATTGCAACCAAAAATTCGGGGTCATCTTTCCAGTTCTATTTGGTGCGATGTATGTGCTTCCAGCAAATGAATTGAAAAAATTCGTTTGCTAACCTGTGTGGGGTCAAGACTTTCTGATCAAGATTTTTCCATGCAGTTTCCACTTTGCCTGAAAGATATGTTTCGTGCTTGACTGCGTAAATATACATTTGTACACAGCGTTTCTCGTGCAAAATGGATTGAACTTTCTTATGTCATATATGGATGAATATTTTTTTACAGTTTTTCTTTGCATAGATTTTTTTAACTACTAGTATGATACAGCTTGCCTGCCATCCGGATCACAGTTCCTGGATAATTATGGCTGTAGTAACTTGTTCTACGGTTTTTAAGGGCCGCGGTTGGCCTAGTGGCCAACGTACGTGACTGCCACTGAGTTCGATCCACTAAATATCCGGCGTTCGTCGGATGGGCACGTTAAGCCTTCGGGCCCCGGTAATAAATAAGGGCGTCTTCTTTTTTTTTTTTTTTTTTTTTGATTGTGGTTTAACGACCACCGTGAGCTACTCAATGGGCTATAAGTAGTCGCCCGTCCCTAATTTAGGACCGCTGGTTCCAGGGAAGGGAGAGAGCCAGTGCCGTAAGACAAACACAACATCCATGCCTCACTGGGATTCGAATCCCGATCCCTTCCGGACGAATGATCAGAAGCCATCGCTTAGACCACTGCGCCACCGGGGCGGGAGCGTCTTCTGACCCCTTTCTATCTCGCTTCCGTGTCACTTTCCTATCGGGCACTCAAGCCCAAATCTCCTAGCTTCCTATTACTAATGGTTGTGTAAGACCTGGGGTCAGACACTCCCTTCCTAAAATCCTCTACATATGATCTGATCTATTTTACGGTTTTTGGGTATAATTCCCCTGCCCCTGTACCGATAGGACTAAATGATGCTACTTCTTCTAGAATTCTGTATTCTGGATATTTTGTTTTGAAATCCGGACACCAATATCCAAACTATTTGGATACTGCAACCTCGGATATTCGAATTATTCAGTGGATAAGGAAATATCCTGATTTCGAAAAATCCGAAAGCCATGAACAGCACTAGTTTGGACATGTGTGCTACGAAAGTCATGGGAGATTGTGTAGAGAGTTGTTCAATTCTGTAGCCCCAAGAGGTTGATCTAAAGAAAGGTCATTTAGCGGTGTAGTATCAACCATTAATAACTAATGAAGAAGTACAATAAATTCAGAAAATATTAAAAGAACAGAAACGTATGTGAAAAGTTTTATTACAAGCAACACTGTAAAAAATAAGTGGTGTGAATTAACGGAAATTTGTTTCAAAAATAACGTGCAGAAAGTTACCGGTAGGGGTCCGTCTTTTAACGAAATTTCCGTTTTTCCTGAGTTCAGTATTATTACAGAGAAAATCGCTTCGTGTTTTTTCGTATCTATACCGACATTTTGCAAAATATTCAGTTTTGACTTTTCAGGCGTACTAAGATTACAAGCCCTTCCTATGCGTTCCTAGTGGAATTTGAGCCGGAGACCGTAAGAACAGGAAGTGCGTGTCTTACCACTGAGCAAGAAAGTCCCCGTAAGTCTGTTTACGTATAATGTAGAACTCTAACTGCTCGATGATTAAATGTTCTTTGTCATTAATACGGGTGAATAAAATTTTTTTTGTGTTGGAGCTTATTATTTTAATGAATACGTTTGTATTATTTTATTTTTTATGTAGGAGAACTTATTACAAATTACGCATTTTTTTTCATCGTGATTTTTCGTAGCAGCAGAATGCTTTGGAACTCGACATCTTTGTAAACTGACAATGACTTTCCATTATCTTTTAAGAAAAGGTCAAATGTGTATTGCTTTATAGTATTATTTCACAACACTCCTAAATATAAAATTTATTCTTGATAGCTAAAATAGCTTTGTCTTAAGGGTCTACAGACCGATACTTAGACATCATACAATATATTAAATAGTCAATCAAACCTCAAATTTTCCCGCGAAACGTTCCTATAATCGGAAATTTTCCGTCATATGGATACGGCAAAAGTGAAAACAGAAAATTTCCGGTAATATACGAACGAAATTACGTCAAAGTTTCAGAATTTTCCGTTAATACCTCTTAAAAAGGGCAATATAACAAATTCTGTTTATATCAATATAAGAAAGAAATTGCGGAAAGGGTTCTGAAAATTCAGAATTTTCCGTTAACACCTCTTAAAAAGGGCTATTCACTGTCAATATAAGAAAGAAATTGCGGAAAGGTTTCTGAATATTCAGAATTTTCCGTTAACACCTCTTAAAAGGACAATTCACCGTCAGTATATGAAAGGAATTGCGGAAAAATTTCTGAAAATTCAAAATTATCCGTAAACACCTCCTAAATAGGGCAATTCACCGTCAATATAAGACAGAAATTGCGGAAAGTGTTCTGAAAATTCAGAATTTTCCGTTAACACCTCTTAAAAAGTTCAATTCACTGTCAATATAAGAAACGAATCGCGGAAATGCTTCTGAAAATTCAAAATTCTCCGCTGACACCACTTAAAAGGGTAATTCACCATGAATATAAGAAAGGAATTGCGGAAAGGTTTCTGAAAACTCCGAATTTTCCTGGCTTACGAAATATCCGTGAAATTCAGGTTTTGCCCCTCTGTGAGACAGGGAAAATTAGCGATGCACGACACATAATTAATGGAACATTACGCCGTGTTATCAGGAAATCACACATTAAATGAATTTGTAACAAGGACATTAGGTTTTATAATGTAATACAAAAATTAATGTATGTAGTATATGCGTACGACGAAAAACCTCCATATAAGTATTTTTCTAATGGAACCTAGAATGTATTCCACGAAGACAAATAACTTTCGAAAGTTCCAGAACATTTTGCAAAATCTTTGGAGGCTACAAAGAAAGCCAAAAGTTCAACGCTCAGGAAAAGAAACACCTTTATCGGGTACGATAAAGATCGACCCATTAAGATAATGGCATCCGGCAAACATTGTTTAACGAAGGACAGACGCCAAGAAGTCTGGCTGTCTGCTCATCAGCCTTGTATGTGGGCAGGAAAATATATTGTTTTCATATATGCTTGTATCTTTTGCGGTAGGTTAAGCCAGTCTAAGAAACACAGCCGATGCGGTACATCAAACGGTCCGGCTATATATCCAGTGGAAAGAACAAACGCCCGCCGAACGGATAGGCATGTCGACGCCGTCGAAGGAGGGCAAAGGAGCAAACGCGCTGGCCACGATGACGTCGCTTGCCCACAGAGAGAGGAGTAGTAGGTCCTCGGGCCAAGGAAGCGGTAGTGACGTACGTACAGTGAGCAGGCGAAAGAGGGAGAGCGCCAAGCGAAAAAGGTAGTCTATGGGTTGTTTGCGGAACGGAAAAGATCAGGGAAGCTCCAGCTGACGTGACTCGAAGGTTTTTCGGGTGCGTGTGTACACAGAGTAGGAGATGGTCCAGTCATACCATATACGGTGACGGAACTATTATTTTCTAGGTTAAGGAAAATCGGCGACACAGGTCTCAGGAAGAGCGACTCTCGCGATTTCTTCCGTTAGCCGGAGAGTGTAACTTAGAAATCTGTGAAACAGGTCCCCAAGACGGGGACTCTCACAGATTGCATTGATCGTCGGATATATAGGAAACCACGGAGAGATAGGTCTTAGGCGTTATCGAGAAAGACTCTCTATACTTCAAGAGTATCGAGTAAACTTTTCTCTTTCCACTGAGTACAGTAAACTTTTCTCTTTCCACTGGATGAAAGACATTCGATTTTTCACTACGGAAAGCGTTTTTTTTTCTACGGACAAGCTTACCTGCGAAAGCCTCCTATATTAGTCATTAAATGTTGTTACGTTTCAATCAAGTCTTTCAGCAATTACTTTGTAGTCATTGACAGTTTTTATCTGTTGTTCTTCGGCAGTCTCAATTCATCCTTTTGGTTCACAGATATTATTTATAGTAAAGTGGGGAGGAGCGTTCGTTCACTCAATATTAATATTGGAATAAGTTCTTAGGAACGAACTTAGTGCTTCTATTGGCTGTGAGGGGGTCCTATAACGTGGACGACTGCGAAACATAATGTATGGCGTGCCCACATAATTAGCTACGTACGTTCGAACCTACACTCTCATTTCACGAAAAAGGTTGTATCAGAAATATGTTTTGTTAATTAACGAAAGGAAGCACGGAAAATGGCTCGTAAATTTCAGAAAAAATTCTTACAGTGAATAATTATTCTTGAATTTTGCTGAACAAATGCCTCTTCACACCGTACTGATGATGATTTGCGAATACCTTGCGTTGAATGAAAGTATTAGCTAGCGCATGTAACATTCGGAGATATAAAACACGCCAAATTAACGAGTTTCTTAATAAAAACAATGTAAACTCTAGACCTTGTTGTGAAATATTTTTTCTTTCTCTCTCGCTTTCGTTGCTTGTCGGCTAGTGCAATGAATTAACCGGATAAAGAGGAAAGGTAAATCTGTCTTTTTCTACTTTCAGGAAGGAAGGTCAAACATATTGCGTCAACATCTGCGAGAATGTCTGTTGGTGAGTGAGTGCGCGTGTCTGGTTAATTAGCATTACAACGCCTGCTCTCTTCGCGTGCTGAAAGGGTTGCCCTTTTGCTGACAGAGAGCAGCACACCTCTCACAGCCTTTCCCTATTCTCCCCTCCCCCTTCCCGACACCCAACTTCTTTTTTGTTCATTTTTAATTTGAGTCTCGTGGTATAAGGGAAGGAAAGGGGGAAGAGACTGGGGAATAGATAACAAAGCCAGGCCTGCCACCTGTTGGAACATTCGTCTTACATTCTAGCGTGAATTTGCCAAAGGTGAACATAAATGTGTTTTTGATTGCCTTAACACGGTCACACAAAGATTAAGTAAGATCCTTTACACGAACCGCTCAGCCAAATGCCAAGACGTCAAATGAAAAATTCAACCAATGATTTTTTTTTTTTTTTTGTTAGAATGCTTTCAGTAAAGAAATAAGGAATATTACTAAAGATGCTAGCAGTTTGTTAACGAAATGTGTCTCCACATACTTAGTACAATCAAACCTCTCTATATAACGAACCTCGGTACAGGATGTGAACTTTGGATCGTTATTACCAACTTATTTTTGTTTTAATATACAGGGTGATTCATAAAGAAGTATACAGTTTCCAGATGCTGTAAAACAGTAAAAGTTGAAAACACGGACCACAACTGCGAACCGTTAGGTAGATGTACTCATAAAGTTTGTGTCCCGCTACTGAGGGAAGTGACGTAGGCGATAGCGCACGTCACGTGACTAGTTAGTCAAAATGGCAGCGTCTGCAGTGGAGAAGGCGTTTTGTGTTCTTGAATTGAGCATAACGGAATCTGTAACTGTTGTGAAACGTCATTTTTCGATCACGATTTGGAAAAAAACCTCCAACTAGAAAATCTATCTACGATTGGCATAAAACAAATTTGAAACTACGGTCTGTTTGTGCACTGTTAAAAGTCCTGGACAACCGCGTGTATCGCGTTTGGGCGGAAATAGATTACCGGCTCGATTTGTGTCGTGTGACTAAGGGTGCATACATAGAACATCTGTGACTGTCGGTATAAAAACTTGAAACATTCCCCTACAATTCTGTTACAAGTAACATAAAGTATCTTACATTGTTCTTGTTTTATAGTGCATTGAAACGCATGAATGTTGTGTTTGTCTTCGGCACTGGCTCTCTCCCTTCCCTAGAACCAGTGGCCCTAAATTAGGCGCATAATCCTATACGTGACCCAACATATATATATATATTTTTTTTTTGAGTTAAAGTTTAACGACTACCGTGATCAACTCAATGGGCTATAAGCAGTCGTCCGTCCCTAATTTAGGGTCACTGGTTCCATGGAAGGGAGAGAGCCAGTGCCGTAAGACAAACACAACATCCATGCCTCACCGGGATTCGAACCCGGACCCTTCTCGGGCTAATGGCCATAAGCCACCGCTTAGACCACTGCGCCACCGGGGCGGCCCCAACATTTTCAAATGTTTCCCACCAAAAAATTTGGAATAGGATTTAACGGCAACCGTGAACAACTCAGTGGGCTAATAACAGTACCCCATCTCTAATTTGGGGTCGCTGCCCCATGTGGCGCAGTGGTGTAAGCGATGGCCTCTGATCATTCGTCCGAAAGGGATCCGGGTTCGAATCCCGGTGAGGCATGGATGTTGTGTTTGTCTTATGGCACTGACTCTCTCCCTTCCCTGGAACCAGTGACCCTAAATTAGGGACAGGCGACTGCTTATGGCCCATTGAGTTGCTCACGGTGGTCGTTAAACCTCCAATCAAAAAAAAAAAAAAACTTCCAATAAAAAAAAAATTCCAGGGAAGGGAAAGAGCCAGTGCGGTAAGACAAATACACCATCCATGCCTCTCCCTGAGCTTCAAATCTAGCAAGTCTGAGACGAATGATTAGATTCGAGGTTGAATGACCACTGTGAGCAACTCAGTCGGCTATAAGAAGTCTCCCGACCCTGATTTGGAGCCACTGATTCCAGGGAAGGGAGGAGAGAGAACCAGTGACGTAAGACATACAGACCATCGACGTCTCTTCCCGGGATTCAAACCCAGCCCGTCTCAGATGAATGATTAGATTCGATGTTTAATGAGCACTGTGAGCAGCTCAGTGGGCTACAAGCAGTACCCCGTCCCTAATTTGGGGCCATTTATTCCAGGGAAGGAAGAGAGACAGTTCCTTAAGACTAGCACATCATCCATGCCTCTCCCCGGGATTCAAACCCAGCTCGTCTCGTTCTTCTTTTAAATAAAATAAACATTGTTTCTTCTTATTGACCAAATTACTAATAATGCTTGCTCCCTGTGTGTCAAAATCATATGCATTCTCAATATTTTTTTCAACACTCAAATCATTAATATGTGAGATAAAGATGACTCACTATCGCAAAATGTCAAAAATCCAATATAATTTGTTGTCTTTTTCGTTCAACATTTTCTGACTTAACGACGCATGCACCCCACCCCCCCGGCGAGCTTTCTAAGTTTGGAAGTTTGGTAGCAGTGACAGCAGTTCAGTGGTCAATAAAATGTAATTACTGAATGTAGCAGTGAGCAGAGCAGTTTATGATAACGATTTGTCAGGTATGCGTTGTGTGATAGCGACTGGTTAATGTAATGATAAGATCAATAATGAGATAGATTTCTGTTTGCGATAAGTGTGTTTAGATATTGCGAAGTGTTATTAAGATATATTAAGAAGCATTGTGACAAAAAAAATGATTTCAAGCCAGCACGTGTATATTCTGGGAAGAGTTGTGTTGCTGTGTTCAATTGCACGTGAAGTACGAATAAACGTTGGACTCATGTAAGTGGCATTATGTTGTGTTGATTCTTTACTTGTTTTTCTTTTACTTTTTCTTTTTTTAAAATTTTGGTTGAGGGTTTAACGACCACCGTGGGCAACTCTATGGGATATAAGCAGTCGCCCGTCCCTAATTTAGGGCTACTGTTTCCAAGGAAGGCAAAGAACGAGGGCCGTAAGGCAAACGCAACATCCATGCCGCATCGGGATTCGAACCCGGACCCACTTGGACAAACGGTCATAAACCAGCGCACAGACCACTTCGCCATTGGGGCGGGTGGCCAGCCAGTATGTCTCAGTCGAAGGAGCAACTCAGTGGGCTATAAGAAGTCACCCGTCCCTTATTTGGGTCCAATGATTCCAGGGAAGGGAGAGAGAGAGAGAGAGAGGGAGAGAGAGAGACAGCCAGTGCCGTATGACAAACACACCATCCATGCCTTCATCTCGGAATTCGAATCCAAGACCGTCTTGGACGAACGATTAGAAGCCAACATTTCGAACCACTGGGTTACTGGGGCGCCATCCGAAGGCCTTAATAAACACTTGACGAAAAGTAAGTACGACCCATATTGTTGTAAATGGGATAAAATTACATTGCTTTCATTGATACTGGTTTCTGTTGGCACCAGTCTCTGTTCTGTCTGTTTGTCCGTCTGTATGTACCATACTCTACTTCTAACAGACAGAAAAAAATATTCTCGACTGAGCACTTTATTCTTTAAATCCTTATATTTTGCAACTCTTTCATGGTAATAAAATTCCCGTTACATGGTATAAGTGTATCCTCACGAATCAGTAACGCTATCTCCGATTCCAGGAATCGAGAAAAAAAATTCATATTGGACAGACATAATAAATCTCTTCATATATTTTTCTCTCAATCCAGGCACTACTTTACCTTAAGATTGCGCAAATTTATGTTTGCTATTTTTTTAAATACTTCTTTTTTTTTTTTCTGGTAGAAGGATCGGAATTTTTTTTCCAATGTGCCTAAAATAACAAACATAACCAGTACGAATGAATAATTAATACAGACATTTGACGTGGACTAAGAACATCAAACAGAAGTCATCGCTGTTTCCACGTTTATAAGTGAGTCACGGAAAAATTCTCAATGGCTGCCACCGGGGATCGAACCCAGGTGTTCCAGTTACGCACCGGATATGCTTCCACTGCACCATAAACGTGGAAAAAGCGATGACTTCTGTTTGATGTTCCTTGTCTTTCAGGATAACGCGTGTCCTCACACCGCGAAAACGACTTTAAACACGATCACCAACCTGCGATGTGGAGAATTTGTCCCACCCGGCGTATTCTCTAGACTTCGCCCAGTCGGATTATCACTTCTTTCTCTCCCTGCAACATCACCTGAGTGATACGCACTTCACTTCTGTCGAGGAGGTCCACGCAAGTATTGATGACTTTATCAACTCGAAACAACCCTCTTTTTTCCGCAGTGGCATTGGGCAGCTCCGTGACCGATGGCTCAAATGTATCCAACACGACGGGGATTATTTCCCTGATTAGGTACGTATTCGATTTGCTATAATTTGCGGTTAACGTGTCGTGCCTGTGGCCGAGAATTAAGTTCCACACCTAATAGAAACAGAGTATCTGACCCCAGGTCTTAAACAACTCTTAGAAATAGGAATATAGGAGATTTGTGCTAGAGTGCCCGACAGGAAAGGGACACGGAAGCGAGGTAGAAAGGGGAGGAAGATGCCCTTATTTATTTCCGGGGGGGGGGCCAGTACCCGGGGTCCTACAGCTTAACGTGTCCATCCGAAGCACGGCAAATATTTAGTGGTTCGAGGGTTCGTACCTGCCCGGGAAAGAACCTGAGGTTCCCCCGTGGCAGTCATGAACGCTGACCACTAGGCCAGCCGCGCCTCCTCGGACCACGTTTTGACGGTAGTAACCACGGCTGACCTCACTGAGCGCACCTCACAAGCCTTGCCGTCTCAGAAATGCTTTGGTGGAGTCAGTCGTCTGGCCATTACAATTTGGTCTTTGTCAAAGTCGCGCTGCCTTTCCCATTTGAAGAATAAGAATAACACTGATTGACAGAGCTCAGTATCAGGTGTTACTTCTATCGTTTCGACCCTCACAGGCGCCGTCGTTTGCCTGCAGTTGCTTCGATTTGCATAAAGACGCGCTGGTCTTAATGTTTTGGCTCTTCAGTGTATATGCATATATATTGCGTGGGTCACGTGACTTGCAGCATTATACACTGATGAAAGATTTTGTTTTGATGGGGACCTGCTACTTTCCTGGCCTAGAGCCCCCGAATTTCTTACTTGGGCCCTGTTCACAACTAGCGACATCATGGATTGCTTTACTCCCATTCATTCTACTCGTACGACACGATGGCGCAGTCATAAACAAAGAACGGCAACTGACACGTGTCCGGTGCTTTCTTTTGACTCGTGGACGTCACAGCTCCAGCCCTTTCCCACTATCGCTACTGGCGCGACCGGTATGCGTGATGGGGTCAACACGCTGGTTAGTTAGTTAGTTAGTTAGTTAATTGATTTTAGTGGCGCAAGGGCCAGGTTTGGCCAAAGAGCGCCAGACACAGAACAATCAGTTAAAGATATTTAAAAGCGGGGTGAAATGACTAAGAGCAGACAGGCCTGGCAAAAGTTATAATAGAGAATGATAAAAGCTGTGAAGACCAGTCAGTCAATTAGGTTCATAAACAAATACACAAATTCACCAATTCACCGCTACAATCATTATAAATTAGTATTATTATTACTATTATTATTATTATCTTTTTTTTTTTTTTTTTAAATAAGTTTTAAAAAGTCAATCCGCCCCAAGAACGAAAACACTGCGAAAGCGTCGCAGTGGTCGCCCAAAAGCCTCCGCAGTGCAGCTGCGCCGCCATCCAGCAGATGAGACCGAAAACAGTGAAACCGATGACTACAAAAACGAACACAACTACATAAAACATGAGAGATGGTGAGTAAACAGTCGCACGCCTCACACATTGGGGCAACGTCGCCACACAGCAAACAGCCATGCGTGAAGCGACAATGCCCAATGCGGAGACGCGCAAGAACAACTTCTTCCCTACGGCCCCGGCGACACGACGATTTCCAGATTCCAAGGCCAAGCCCTATACGGCGCAGTTCATCCTCCACCTGCTGGTCCCACAGACTCCGCCACGCCCGTCCGACACGATCGTGAACAAGAAAGCGAAAATCGCGGCGAAACAGTGGCAAAGGGTGCGACGACCAAAGAAGAGGCAGATCCAGCAGCAGCACCGGCAGACCCGCCCCCGGGACCCCGACACGCCCAGGAATCCAGCAGAACCGAATCCGGGACACCAGCCTTGAGCAAAGAACGAAGAAGTCTCCGAACGGCAAAAAGAAGTGGGTGGCCAGTGAAATCCAAAGATGACAATGATTGCACAACACTCAACGAATCAGTGCACACAACAGCACGCCGATGAGAGCTCGACTGCACGTGAACAAGTGCAAGACACACAGCACGCATCTCCGCCGAAAAAACCGTGGCCTCAGGAGGAATGCGGGCAACAGAAACCTCGTCAACGCAGACGGCGGCGGATCCAACAACACCAGCCGCCCCAGATCCATCGGTGAAAACAGGAACAGAGTCCGCATTGACGCAACGGTGCTCAGCGAAGAGCCGCCGGCACACCGACGCAGGGGTTGAGGACCCGTCAAAAGATGCAAAGCTGGCATCAACCATGACACCAAGAGGATGCCACGGAGAATCCTCAAAGCCCCCGGTCTCTCCAACGAGTGACAAGTCGAGCCCTGCATCACGAGCCACGGCCGCCACACGAAGACCGAATGCTCGAACGCACGAGGGACGGATCTCGAACAAACGAGCATGCTGGGGATGAAAAACTGCATCGTACAAAGGATGGTCCGTGAGTGATTTAAGTTTCAGGCAAAATTGAAGAGACAGCCGCAGACGGCGCAAATGAAGCGACGGCTCGCTCGCGTCGGCATAAAGGCTGGGAATGGGCGACGCGCGAAATGCTCCCGTACAAAGACGCAGCGCCTGATGGTGGACGGCATCCAACGGCCGGAGAACGGTAGGACGCGCAGAGCCACACACCAAACAGCCACAATCCAGCCTAGACCGAAGGAGAGAATGGCAAACACGGAACAAGGAAGTCCCGTCCGCACCCCAGGAGACTGAGGCAAGGATCTTAAGGATTGACAAGGCTCTCAGACAGGAAAGTCCCCAGCCGTCGAACGTGCGAGCGAAAGGTGAGAGCACGGTCAACGGTCAAACCAAGGAACCCGGTCTCCGGCAAAACTGGAATGGCTGCACGGTCCAAACAGAGCTCGGGATCAGGATGGAGGCCACGCCTCCGGCAGAAATGGACACATGCTGTCCTGTCGGGAGAAAGAACGAACCTACCATCGTTAGCCGCTCCAACAATCTGGGCAATTGCAGACCGCAGCCGCCCTTCAACGAAATGCACGCCGGATGACGAACAGAAGATGTGAAGGTCGTCAACACAAATGGCAGCCGAAACCGCAGGAGGAAGATCCCTGAGCAAACAACCAATGAGGAGGATGAACAGAGTCACCGAAAGAACGCTGCCTTGAGGAACGCCCTGCTCCCGATGGAAAAAGGCGGACAGCGCCGCACCCAGGCGCACCCAGAACACACAGCCACGAAGAAAGTTGGCAATGAAGGCCGGCAGGCCCCCCGCAACCCACTCTCGTGGAGGTCACGGAGGACACCGCGACGCCACGCTCCATCGCAAGCCCTTTCGATGTCAAAAAACACAGACACCAGGCGCCGCCCACGCACGAACGCCTCACGAACAGACGCCTCAAGGAGCAGGAGATGGTCAGGAGCCGAACGATGACGACGGAAGCCGCCCCGTGATGGAGACAGCATTCGATGTTCTTCAAGAAAATAAACCAGCCGGGAATCAACCATTCGTTCAAGGATCCTGCACAGACAGCCAGTGAGGGCAATTGGCCGACAACCAGAGGGAGACCCGGGGTCCCTGCCAGGCCTGGGAAAAGGCAAAACAAAAGCTCTTCGCCAAGAGTCCGGGAAACCCTGCTCCAACCAAACGCGGCTGAAAAGCACCAACAGACTCCCGAGAGACGACTGCGAGAGATGACGAATCATGTCACAGTGGATGCCGTCGGGACCGACAGATGTTGCGCCGGACCGATGCAGAGCCACCCGTAGCTCAACCATGCTGAAGGAGGAGCCACACTGAGTGCTATAAAAAGGCGCAAAGGAGATCCTCTGGCGCTCCGCGGCTGCTTCAATCCTCCGAAAGGGCGGGACACACGCCTGAGAACCAGAAACCGAGGCAAACGCCTCGCCCAAGCAATCCACAATCTCCCCAACCCCAGCACACGCGCAGCCGCCACTCTCAAGAATTGAAATTCGGCGGGAACTACAGTTTCCCCGGATCCCACGAATTCCCTCCCAAACAGTCCCTGAACCGGCACGTGAATTGACAGATGAAACGTACCTCATCCAAGACCCCCTCTCGCTTCGTCGACGCACCAACCGAGCGCAAGACCCTGCTCCTTCAAATTCAACAAGACTAGCATCGGTCGGACAACGCCGAAAAGCGCACCAGGCCCCATGCTGAACCCCCCAGCCGCCGCGCAATCAGGGCCCCACCAAGGCCCCGGACGTCCTGGGAGCGTCGTTGATGTTTTGGGGATAGAGAGATCTGCTGCCTGAACGATACACGCCGTGACATCAGCAACAGCTGCGTCAACCGACCCCCGGGCCACCACGGCAAAAGACACCACTGCGGACGGCGTGAAGACCTCCCACCCGGCACGATCCATCCCCAACGAGGAGGGCGGGAGGCAGAAGATGGCACGCCCACACTACACCCAAGTACAATTGGGAAGTGGTCGCTTCCATGGAGGTCGCCACAAACCGTCCACGACCAGCCGGCCACAATCGATGGCCGACCCAAAGACAAATCGATTGCACCGAAACCCCGTGCAGGCTCGTGGAAACAAGTGTCAGTACCGGTGCCAAACAGGCACAAAGAGGTCGAGGAAAGAAGAGACTCGATCCCACGGCCCCGCGTGTCCGCTCCGACACTACCCCACAACGGACCACGAGCACTGAAGTCACCCAGAAGAAGAGCAGGTGACGGCAGCCGCCCAACCAAGCTCTCAAGAACGGACACGCTCACGTCCCCATCCGGCGGCAGATAGACGCCGCAAACAGTCAGAGGCACAGGCATGGAGACACGCACCGCAACGGCCTGCAAAGATGTTGAGACCGCAACGGGAGAAACTGGAACACTGTGGGGGACAAGGATGGCAACTCCCCCGCAAGCCACATCTCCCGAAACACCATCCTTCCGAAACGCACTGCAGCCTCGAACCGAAAGGAGGTCCGATGGTTAAAATTCCGTCTCCCGGAGGCAAAGGCACACCGGAGAGCACGACGAAAGCAGATGCCCCACGTCGTCATGTCCCGTCCGAAAGCCTCGACAGCTCCACTGAACGACTCGACCCATGGTTTGAATTGTTGTGAATGAGAAAAAGAAAAAAAAAAAAAAAAACGAAAAACAAAACCCGAGAAAAACTGGGACAACCAAAAGCTGTCCAACTCCATCATCCCGTCCGCAATGTCCATTTGCGCTTGGGACCGTTTTGTCCGACGCCCTGCAGTCTCTGGTGGCAAAACGGGGCGGCATTTTGGTTCCTGTGTCGCAGACGATCCCGCCCGATCCCGGCTCCCATGATGGGAGCTTGGAGACCTCTTCTCCTCCTCCTCCCCCTCCCCTCTCCCTCCTCCCGGGGCCGTTGAAGTCCCGGTGGTGCTGGTGCTAGCCGCAGCAGGCCCAGGCACAGTGGTTGCTGGAGCCTTCGCGTCCCCAGCTCGGGACCGCAGCGCTGCCAGACCAGCAGCCATGATGTCGTCCAGCTTGCAGGGACAATCCACTGGGATTCGGCTATCAGTCCGGGCACCGACTGCAGTCCCCGCAACAACCGCCGATGCATAGGATCGCCGATTTGACTGGTTTGGAGCGACCCTTCTTCCGGCCCCTGGGCAGGAGATTCCCTCAACGGTCTTAATGCGTTGGATCTCTTTTTCCTCTTTCCACTTTGGACAGTCTCTCGATGATGCTGCATGAGATCCCTTGCAGTTGAAGCACAGCTCGGCTTCGGCATGGCAATCTTGCAAAGTATGGTCTGTTGCAGTACAACGCCCACACCGAGCAGTGCTCCTGCAAGACTGCTGGGAGTGACCATATGCTTGGCATTTGAAGCATCGTAGAGGACTTGGTATGAAGGGGCGCACTTCAAGGTGTAGATACCCTGCCTTGATTGATGTTGGCAGGGATGGGGTGTTAAAGGTCAGTATGATGTTTCGAGATGGGACAGATTGGCCATTTCGCCTAAATAGGATGCGCCGGACTCCACTCACTTGTTGGTCTTTCAGTTCCTCCTGAAGTTCTTGGTCACCGCACTCCAGAAGGTCTTGAGAAGAGATAACACCTCGTGAGGAATTGAGGCAGCCGTGAGGGGTAACTTTTACTGGACAATCTAAAAAAGAGGCGGTGTTTAAAAGCACTGTAGCACATCTGGGACTCGACATCTCGACAAGAAGATCTCCAGATTGGAGCCTCTTAACGCTCTTAGGAGAATTGGCAATCGATTGCAATGCTTTATTTATCCAGAAGGGGCTTCTGGTGTTTAATGGGTTTGAAGCGTCCAAGGAGTGGATGCAAAAGAACCGAACATTGGCAGAATCAGGTGTAGGTTTCTTGTTGGGAGGGGGTGACCCTTCCTCAATGGGCCGCTTTGTTTGAACTTCTTGGGAAATTTTTTGGTTAGCCATGAATAGAAGTGAAAAGTTCGTCCGCCGATTTCCCCGCCCACAACCGAGCCCAACAGGGGAGAGCCGGAGGTTCGCAAGCCCAATTGGACGCAGGACACGACTCTAGGGTTAAGCAACGGATATAGCATGTTGACAGTGCAGACATGCGCTCAGCGAGTACCGAGACTTTCCCAGGTCTCGGTAACACCCCTTTGGCATGCCCGCACTATCCCCAAACTCACCCTGTTGTACGAAACAACAAGCCGATTGACTAGGAGTGGGTTAGTTCCTAGCCGCCCGTTTAGGGTGAAGCAGGGGGCAAAGAGGAGTGTTGGCGACTGGCAACAACAACAACCTGGCCAACAGAAACCTCAGCCTCCAGCATCCCCTTTTCCACCTTACGGTCACCGCACACGGCAAACGTGCAGGTAGGTTCAGCAAACCAGCCCGGAAAAGCAAGAGAGGAACAGAAAATGGAGAAGCAAATCGAGTAGAAAATGGAGTAGAAAAGAAGAACAGGTAGTGGAGAAGAAAGTAAAAACAGGAAAGGGAGAGAAAGCGAGAAGAAAGGAAAGGGCTGGCGCATAATCACAACCTCAGCAACCAACAACTGAGGCGGGTGCTGTCAAGGTGGTGGCAACACAAAGTTCTAATGGGAAGAATCAAACAGAAAAGTCGGCTGGGGCCGTGGGGTCGCTACTCCCCATCAGCTGGATGAACAGCTGTCCCTGCGGTACCTGAAAAGTTTTGCAACGACCAAGTAATATTACTAGCACAAAAATTCTTTTATTTGCAGCCAATAGAAACTTAGTTTCTGGAGGCGTCTCGTATATACGTTGTCAGAGTCATTACTTTTTTTAATACCTCTTGTAACTTCGCAAAAATTTATTTGAACATTTCTATAAATGTGGACTGACTATCTGTTAATAAATGAACATCTTTTTTTGTGTTTAGATTTGTCAACGCGAAGCGTAGACTTTTGCCTAAAGCAAAAAGTTATGGATGTGGGGGGAAATGGAAGGTTGGTTGCAAGGAGACGGTGAGCCAATATAAGGTTGAAAAAGGATTATCGAAATGCGACTATCGACATCAGCAATGTCAAAAGATGGATGTAAAGGTTTCAAGCAGCAGAAACCCCAGAAGTTTTCGTCGACGACTTTCTTCAACTGCAGTCATCGACGAAAACCGACGACAAATTGATGAATTCATTTGGAGTGATCGTCGTGTGAGCATTTGGTATATCTGTAACGCACTGCATTATGGTTATAGTGCTGTGAAAACAATGATTCATAACCTGGGATATCGGAAATTATTCAAAGTGTGTTCTACCTCAATTAACTTTAAGCCAAAGTGTCGAAGCGTGCAGAGAGATCTGTTGGGGTTGTTTGAGGTAACACACTCCTTTCCAACGTGGTTACCGATAATAAAACCTAGGAATTATTTTATGATCCAGAGACAAAAGTGCTGTTATGGAAAGTAGGCTTAATGAGTAAAACGTCTGCCTGCACAGCTCCAAATCTTTGTCTCTAGTCCCACAAGCAGCCTTCCAATGCAACATAAAACAGCCTTCCTATACATTCGCTGTCATCCAACCAAGGCATAAAGCTCTTACATACAGAAGAGATCTTAAATGTCCTTGAAGCAACAGCATGCTTCAAGGACATTTTTCATTGGCGCTAACAGTCCAGCTGCCTACTTTCTTTCTTTCTTTCTTTCTTTGTTTTTGTTTTCTTGTTTCTCAGGTCGGTTTAACCACAACTGTGAGCAACTCGATGGACTATAAGCAGTTACCCGTCCCTAATTTAGGGTCACTGGTTTCAGGGAAGAGAGACAGCTGGAGCCGTAAGACAAACACAACATTCATGCCTTACCGGGATTCGAAACCAGACTTATCTTGGAGGAATGGTCAGAAGACAGCACTAAGTCCACTGTATCGCCAGGGTCGCCTTCCCCCTTTCTCATGGAAGTTCGCACAAAGCATTCGGACGAACAATGGTAAAGGAAAGAGTCCAAAATAAAACATTAACACTGGAATATGTACTTTACATAAGATGAATTTTTACATTTTTACATTCACGACACCTGCAGTGCTGATCAATCGTGATGTTTAAGCGTTATATCAAAATACTAGTATCTTTAGACTGCTCGTGCAAATCTTAAAAGCCGCCCCGGTGGCGCAGTGTTCTCTGATCATTCGTCCGAACGGGGTCCGGGTTCGAATCCAGTGAGGCATGGATGTTGTGTTTGTCTTACTGCCTGGCTCATTCCCTGGAACCAGTGACCCTGAATTAGGGACAGACGACTGCTTATAGCCCATTGAGTTGGTCACGGTGGTCGTTAAAAATCCAATCAAAAAAAAAAAATCTTAAAAGTTTTTCGGTTGTTATCTTCTTTCTTAATATCCAGCCTTGCCGCCCCGGTGGCGCAGTGGTCTAAGGCGCTGGCCTCTGATCATTCGTCCGTAAGGGGTCCGGGTTCGAATCGCGGTCAGGCATGGATGTTGTGATTGTCTTACGGCACTGGCTCTCTCCCTTCCCTGGAACCAGTGACCCTAAATTAGGGACGGGCGACTGCTCATAGCCCATTGAGATGCTCACGGTGGTCGTTAAACCTCCAATAAAAAAAAAAAATATCCAGCCCAAGATGATATGACTTTACGTTATTCTCAATCATCAAATGTTTTTTCCTTTTTTTTTTGTTTTTTTGTTTGAGGATTTAACGACCACTGTGAGCAACTCAATGTGCTATAAGTTGTCGCCCGTTCCTAATTTAGGGCCACTGCCTCCAGCGAAGGGAGAGAGCCAGTGCCGTAAGACAAATACAACATCCATGCCTCACCAGGATTCGAACCCGTACCCCTCTCGGACGAATGATCAGAAGCCATCGCTCAGATCATTCGTCCCCACAGCATACACCGGGGCGGCCCAATCAAATGTTTAGCCTCCCACGTGGCGCAGTGGTCTTAGCGCTGGCTTCTGACCATTCATACGAGGGTCCGGGTTCGAATGCTGGAGAGGCATGAATGTTGTGTTCGTTTTACGGCACTGGATCTCTCCCTTTCCTAGAACCAGTGACCCTAAATAAGGGACTGCCCATAGCCCATCGACGAGTTGCTCACTGTGGTCCTTAGCCTCTTAGCACCACCGCTCTCTCTCTCGAAAAAAAAACATATTTTCTGGAGATATAGAAATACACTGCAGAATCCCGTCCTCGAAAAAAAATCATGTTTTCTGTAGATATAGAAATACACTGCTGCAGATTTTTTTTTCTTACCTGAATACATTCAATGCCACTTTCTCACTATATACGAAGACTGCATGCGTGGTCATTCTAATCTCCATAAAATCAATCTGAAATTAAAGCAAAACACATTTTTTGTTTTAATAAGTTCTTTTCACTTAAAAGATTATACAGCTTCTATCAGTAGGAAATCTGAAATATTTAGTTACTTGAAGCGAAACGAAATTTTTATTTCGTTCTTTCTTTTTCTGCATTTAATCTTTGTGTTTAACCTTAAGATGAGAGGATACGAAATGAAGAATAAATAAAGAAGTATGAGAAGAACAAGAGAATGATACGGATTGTAATTAACTTTTGATTTTAACTTCATTTTGAATAGTACTTAAAAGGTTGATGTAAATATTTAGGTGATTAGACTGTAAATCGATGGGAAATTTCAAATGAAGTCACGCCCAATTTTGTATTCGTCTCGCCTGTTTTCTTAATTTTTCCCGAGGCTTCTGGAAAGTCGTCTAGAGCTCATCAAGTAAAACTTCTTTTTTTTTTTTTTTTTTTTTTTTTTTTCGGAGAGACGTAAGGTCATTACCTTCAATTCCGACAAAAACCGTTCATCCGCCAGAACACTTTTTATAACATTAAATTAGCCCAAAAAGTATTTTTTTTTTTTCGGGTACAGCATGCATCATTTTTACCTTAACAAATTAACTTGTTACACGAAGTTTTTCTCTTTGTGGGATTTTTATAGATATAACAACAAATCCATCAACTTACGTTTCCCCTTGTTTTCCGATATTCCCTTTCCACTATGTTGCTTTGTAATTTCCGAAAAATTCTTCTCTCTTTTGTTTCATATTCGTCTTTCACTGGTGACAGGTTAAGGTCAGTTTCATTAGCATTTTAACATTTCGAAAATGAAAAGAGGAATTGCAAAAACGCATTATGTTCAGAATTCTTGTGTTTCCATTTCTATCGATCTGCTGCGGAATAAAGATATTATTTCGAACTAAAAAAGGAATTTGTTGACGACCCGGATGCTTTGGATGATGACATTGTATAATGCTTTTAATAGACCGCCAAACTGATTGTTTGTCAAGAAAAGATTAAGAAGAAAATTAAATGATGGTAACTACGAAAACACTTTTTTTAGTGAATGATTCCTTAATTGTATCTTCATTCTTACTTTATCTTTCATCCGCTTTTATTTATTCACTGGTAAAGGTACAAGGCGTTCTCCCCTGGTTAAACAAAAAATTCATGAATCAGATTCTCGTCCAGCTTTTACCGATTTTTCCTAAAATTATGAACACAATATATTCCACGGAAACATTTTATCGAAGTATGTCCCAGTAAACAAAAGGAAGGAATTCAGAAATAAAATGAATGATACTTTTGCTGGCACAATTTTCTGAAAGTTATTGACTGTGAAAATTAAAAAAATTGACATATTTATGCCATTTACATTTTTCTATCGTGTTCTGATCACCGTAGTGTGCAGTTCTTCCTAACCGCAAGTAAATTTATCCTTGAAGGGCCTCTGGGTCAATGACATTGAGTGTTCTTTCATTCAGGGCCAAGATGAAGAGGTTTTCTTTTTTACCAATTCTGGAGTAATCAACATACGGTATAGGATCCAAAAGTTCCCGGACTGCATCTGTACGGCCAAGTACGTGTATCTCATACCCACGGTGACATTAGATTACGTTATGACATTATTCCCCCTCACAGGGAAATTGATTTCGTCCATCTATGTCACGCGCTCGCTGTGGTGCATCCGGGTATTGGGAGCAGCTTGCACAGTGTTCGGCGACTGATGAAAAATGGTGCTTTTTGAGCAGCACGTTTACATTAAGTTTTACGTTCGTTCGGGTAAAAGTCCAACAGAAACTTACCAGATGTTGAAGCAAGTAAATGAGAAAAACACCCTGTCGCGGTCACAAACATACAATTGGAATCGCTCTTCAGAAAAGGCAGACAGGAGCTCGAAGACGACGAAGGAAGTGGGTGCTCTGTGACAGCTCGCAAGGGTGAAACATTTCGAAGGTTGCGGCCATCATACGCGCCAACAGACGACTGAGCAAATAGCAGAGGCTGCTGGGATATCGGAGACTACGTGTCAATGGATACCAACAGATGATCTGAAGATGCACTGAGTGCGTCAACACATCGTCCCACGCATGTTAACTGAAGATTAGTTGTCCATACGGATGAAAATGGCGGGGCAATCTTCTAACCGCAGCCGACCAAGACCCACAATTTCTTAGAAAAATCATAACAAGGGATGAAAAATGGTGCTTCCACTTCGACCCACAGACTAAGCGGGCATTAGGTACGTGGAAATCTCCATCGTCTCCATGCAAGCAGAAATTGGAAATCGCCATCGTCTCCATGCAAGCAGCAAAGGCAAGATCATGCTAGAGGTCTTCTTCTACATCCAGGGTATTGTTCATCTTGAATTTACCCTTGAAGGACGCACTGTCAACAAAGAGCTCTATCTGGACAACATGCAACGTCTGCGTGAGTCGATCCGCAAGAACAGGCCTCATCTGTTGGCTGATCAATCGTGTGTGCTGTTGCACTACAATACACTAACACACGGGTCGCTCTTCGTTCGTGAGTTTCTCGCTTAAACAAGAGCACACACCCACTCACCGTACTCATCCGATCTCGCCCCCTCCCCCACGACTTCAGCCTCTTCCTAGGAGCTGGCTCGTCGACTTCAGGGTCGTCGGTTATCGAGCGCAGAAGAAATGAAAAGCGTATCGCTGGTTGCAGTGAAAGACATTGCAAACAATGAGTCCCAGAAGTGTTTCGACGAACTCTACAGCCGTTGGCAGAAGTGTGTTGTTGCAAGAGGGTCTCATTTTGATGGAGTATGTTCTTCAGCTTTGTAATTCTAACTATCTATGAACTTATGGATCTAGTCCGGGAACTTTTGGATCTTACCTCGCACAATTAGCATGGGAAAGATGCATAGGTTTTGCAGGCTGAGTCTAGCAACTTTTAACGATTTACTATCTGCCTTGTTGATATTGATGGTGAAACTGGGATGAAGAGGAAACTTACTGTAATGAAAGGTCAGATGGGGCGCCTGGAAAGCGTGAAAAAAAAAGACATGGTCTTCTGCACATGCCAGTCATGATGTAACTACACTGGCCGAAAGTGAAAAAGAACACCAAGAAGGAGACGTCTGATACCAACGAAATTTATACAGCATAATAACGGAACACAGAGGATAACGTGATCAAAATATTATGGCAAAATACAGCTGTATTTGCTGGTAAACTGAAAAATAACATTTCCATGTAACATGGCTAGTACGGGGTTGAACCGCCATGAACTGCGTCACACTGTGCAATTCTGGCATGGAGTCTGTCGTACAGATGTTGGATGCAAGTTTGGGGTATTGAGTTGCAAGCATCCTCAACCTGAACGCGTAAATCGGGGATGGTCGTGGCTGGCCGTGGAGACCGGATAAGTCGTTGTCCCATAAAATCCCACACGTCCTCAATGGCAGACAAATCTGGTGAACGTGCAGGCCATGGAAGTTGTCTCACACCCTGAAGTGCATGTTGCGTTGCACGTGCCGTGTGTGGGCGTGCGTTATCTTGCTGGAAAACACCACGATGGACCGACCTTACAAATGGCACAACAACGAGCTGAATGATGTTGTTGATGTAGGAGGTGCTGTTTAACGTACCCGGTACAAACACTAGTTGTGTACGGGAGTGATAGCTGATTGCTCCCCACACCAGGAGACCAGGTGTAGGCCCTGTGTGTCTCTGGCGGATGCAAGAAGGGTGGAGACGCTCCCCTGTGCGTCTGCGAACACGCATACGGCCATCGGAGGCTCCCAAGCAGAATCTGCTTTCATCGCTGAACACGACAGGTCGCCATTGCGTTCTCCAGTGCAGACGTTGGCGACACCACTGCAGCCGTTCCTGACGATGGGCTGGAGTCAGAGATACACATGCCAGAGACACACGTGCACGTAGTCCTGCATCCACCAGACGGTTGCGGATTGTTCGCACAGTCACCTCAGGTGCAACGGCAGCTCGGATTTGCGTCGCAGTGGCTGTTCTGCTTGACAACGCCGCTCTTCTTATGCGTCGATCGGTCCGCTCATCAGTCCGTCTGTGACTCCCGGTTCCACGTCTTCTCGTGTGGGAATGTTCCTCGGACCATCTACGCCACCATCGTACCAACACCGATACTTCCCGTCCAATTCGCTCCGCAATACGACGATACGACCACCCTGGCCTCGCGGAGTCCGACTAGACGACCTCGCTCAAAGTCCGATAACTGCTGAAATCGTACACGTCTTCCATGTCCAGGCATTGCAGCTTCTTCAGGGTCTTCGCACGTGTCCGTACGCCGACGACTGATTACATTCGTTTCGCCGTACTCCTTAAATACCACCGACGGTAATTTGCATATTACGCCGTGCTGTGGCGCAAGCGCTCACCGGTTGGTCCCGAAACTCGACCCCATTAACATATGATTCCTTCTTGGTGTTCTTTTTTCACTTTCCGCCAGTGTATTTGTGATTCCACTGGGTTAAGCTATTTCTGATTTCGCTAGCTTAGGTTTATAATTGCATTATGTTAGATACTTGTGATCATCATATCATCATATGTAGAGGATTTTTAGGAAGGAAGTGTCTGACCCCAGGTCTTGAACAACCCTTAGAAATAGGAAGCTAGGAGAATTGGGCTAGAGTGCCCGATAGGAAAGTGACACGGAAGCGAAGTCGAAAGGGGGAGGAAGACGCCCTTATTTATTACAGGGGGGCCAGTACCCGGGGTCCGACTGCTTAACGTGCCCATCCGACGCACGGTGGATATTTAGTGGATCGAGCGTTCGTACCTGCCTGGGATCGAACCCGAGGTCCTTTCCGTGGCAGGCACGAACGTTGCCCACTAGGCCACCCGCGGCCCAAAGATACTTGTGATTCCACTAAGTTAGACTATATTGTGATCCTATTAGGTTATATTACTTGTGATTTCATCAGGTTTACCGTAAAAAATGTCATGTTCTCAATGAAAATATGAGCCATAATAAAAATTCCTAAAACCATGTCAAGGATCATAGTAAATGGGTCATACTTTCGGAAGTATATTTAATTTCTTCAACATAGTATTATTCACATCAGTATGCGATAGGATGCCGTGATCCGTGATGAAATGTCACTTGTTCTTGCTCAGTTGCAAAAGAAGCTTTTTGTTGCTTTGGTGGCGCCGAAGAAAGTTTTTCCTGATTGAGACAATTGTTATCTATGGGGGTTAAGCAGGAAGTAACCATGACTGATTTAATTTTCACTGTTATAAGCTCAAGAAAACTGGAAATGTTTCCTGCTGTGGATGAAAATCGTTCGTTTTTCCTGCTTCATTAGAGTTTATAAATGTATTTGAGCTACAACTATCCACCTGCAACCTTCTACTGAAATTAAGAAAAACAAAAAGGAATTTCTGTTTCACATGTGATTCTCAAATAATGCAATTAAATAAGATAAAACCACATTTTCCTGATAAATCCGTTTAACGTCAAAGGAAAAGGAATGGAATTCATGTCACGGTGTAAAGTGCATGTTTTTTGGAGGAGAAACACTCGAATTTAAAGCCTTCCACGCTGTTTCAGAATCATGTGAAACAACCTCGAAAATTCCAAAACGATGAAGATATGGAGTCAGGCCCTGATTACCGACTAGGCCCGTAAGGCACGGGCCTAGGGCCCCCAATTTTCAGGGGGGCCCAAAATCCCAGTACCCCCCCCCAGCTTTTGATTTTTTTTTTGTTTTATTTTTTACTTTTTAAGTTTTTTGAGAATGTATATCACAAAATAAGGAACGACAATATGCTGCAACTACAGCAAAGATTTCTCCGATCCGAAGCTACATTAATCAATACCAGCTGTAAAGCTGGTAATTTGCAAAAAATCGGAAACACACTGGCTACAAACAATAGCACATATCAAACATATGAAATGACGTCATCAGTTGATCACATGTAAATATAAGGCAACGCAACTGACTGCCGCAGTGGTTTAACCGCAACCCCAGTTTACTAAAAACTAACATGGTCGACATTTATAAAAGTAAAATCATGTTTGTTCAACTGTATGACTGTATCATCGCCTTTTTGGTATTCAACCTCATCAACTTTTTGATATCTGGTATCTGGATTTGTTTTTTTAATTTGATACCTTTAGTTATTTGAACAGTAATTCGTTGTCTCTAGTCTGAGCTGCTGTTTAGTAATTATGATGAGAAAGTACTTGTCAGGTGCTTCTAAGAGAAAGAAGAAGACTAGAGATCTTATTGAGGCAAAAAAAAAGCAAATTTGGCCAATGAGAAATTTTTAGTTTACAAAAACGTGAATCACAGAGAGCCTTTGCCTCCCGCTCTTCAGAGTGTTCAATCTGCATTATGGAGTTCCAGTCCCAGTGAAGACCACTCTAAAATATCTGGATTTTCTGGCTCTGTGGTTGTGGAAAATGACCATGTCCATGCTACATTTCGAGGATCTCTTATTCTTCCTAGTATGCCCCCCCCAGTTCATGTGCTAACGCTGCCAGTTCGTTTGATTTGCACAAAAGGATTGCAGCAATCTCCCAACTACTCAATGATCTACCAACAACCTAGTAAGTTATGATGATCCAGCATTGTGGCCTCCCATAAATGAGAACCTTCGTCAATATTTTTTTGTTCACATGAGCAAAATATTGAACAAATTGAAAGTTCAAGGCGGCTCATTGGGAAAAAGGCGATTATGCTCCAAGAGCAATTTCTTTCGAGTTAAGAAAAATGCCGAATCTGTACGAAGGGACTGGCTAATTTATTCGCCAAGTGCTGCCTCTGTGTTTTGTTTCGTGAGCAAACCGTAAAACGCTTGGGAAAACCACACGCGGGATAGAAAAACTTCTCAGCCGGTGTCCATAATCCCCGTTTGAAAACAAAATAGGAATAGCGGGGGTATTGCTCGATACAATGATAGTCCATGTAAAATGCGTATATACGTAGGTTTAGCAGAGAGAGAACACTGTAAAGAGTAAACAAAAAAGACATCGGAAAGTGTAGTGCCAAGCCGCCATACATTCGTAGAAGCAGGGTCGGAACAGGACGAAGTTCCAACTTCAAAAATTCTTTAAAAAAAAACAAGAACCAGCCCAACATAAGACCAACAGATATGTCCATGGATGAAGTAGATAGTAATTGTGGACCAAAAAAAAAAAAAAAATAAACATAAAAATAAAAACAGGTAAGCGTACGAAGTCGTCGTATCACGGAACCTAAGGTAGAAGTGTAGGGTAATTAAATTTATCAGCATATAGAACATTATATAATAACAAAAGTGTAGGCAGAAAACTGTTCTGAAAAAATATAGAGAGGTGCTATTGAGAATGGGATTATCATTTTGCTGTAGGGGCCCCGCAACGCTTACTGTGCCTAGGGCCCATAAAACCTTAAACGGGCCCTGCATGGAGTTTACCAGTAGAAGACATTGTGTGCTTGTCATACACTAGCTTTACTTTCTAACCTCCCTTCTTCCCCAACTTCGTCTGTTCCCTTTTTGCTTTCTTATATTTACAATATGAGAAAGTGTAATGGTCGGTCGAAACCAGACTTCCAGATTTACACGTTTTGGCATTTAAGAAACAGGATTACACCATTTTGTTTAGAAAACACTGAAAAGTTGGAGCCCAAATTGGGGCCGTTTTGGGGGCAAAAACTAAAATCAACCACATATTATCGAGTAAAATGTCGTTGGAAGCAAAAACTAATTTAGAGAGCAATGGCGAAAGCCATTTGTAACTGGAAGTCTTCGTTCTCGAGATATTTGGGTAGGGGAAGTTTTGGAACAGCACGTATAGTACGCCAGAAAGAGAGCCGTAGAACAGCAACGAGATTTATTGCTTTGACGGATTTGTTCTAACTGTGTGAAACGGACCTGAAGCTCCGGAGAAAAAAATAATCTCCTTTGCCTCCAGTGTAACTAAGGGACACTCGTAACTGGATTAAATTCACTGAGACTCATAGCTAGACTTGTAACGTATACTCTATATTCACTTTTCTTTTGATTTTACTATCTCTGGTTATTTTATTTTACTATGTAAATTATCTTCTTACTGAACGAAACATTATTTCACCCGATGAATGAGATCTGACAATGAGTGTAAGTCATGACGTGGTGGTAGCCAGTATATATAGGCGCGTTCATCGATAGCGAAGGAGAGATTTTGTTGTTATAAAGGAGCGTTTGGTGTTGTACGGAGAGATTTTGTTGTTATAAGGAGATCGTTTGTTGTTATACTAGAGGAGAGAGTTTCGTTCTATGCCATTAGTTGGATTCTTCATTATTGTGAAACAAGTTGTGTGTGTGTGCTTTGGACGACCAAGAGTCGCATAATAAAAAAAGATTTGAGTAAGTACGTCTTTCTCAATTAATAGTTTTTGTCAGCCCTCTGTCTGGCTGTTAGGTTTATATCGTTAGTTTATTACCATTAACAACCAGCGTTAAGACTTTATACATTCTAATTACTACACTACTAGCAGGAGACTTTATTCATGTTCTTAATTAACTAGTAACAACAACCATTTGAATTCACTATTTGAAGCTCAGTAGGAAAGCTTCATTATTATCATTAGCTAGCTGGTAGAAAGAGCTTATTCATTATAATTAGCTTAGCGGAAAGCAAAATAAAGCTAATTCATTATAGACTCCTTAATAATACACAGTCGAGTCACATTACTGTGACCACCTCCTACATTTGACGTCAACAGCGCTTAGCCAATTAAAGAAGGCACGTGTCGTGAGCTTGCTTGGAGGGAACATAAGGTTTGCTGTAGGCATTCTGAAAACATATCACTCCTTGCTGTCATGGATAAAAGGAGCGATTTATCAGATTTGAAAAAAGGGATGATTATCAGCTTTCGGGCCAAAGCTGGCAATATTTCTGAAACAGCGCAGTTTGTGAACTCTTCGCGTGCTGATGTGGTTAAAGTGTATCGTGATTGGAGAAATGGCACCACTGCGAATAAGCCACGTGGAAACTGCGGAGCACCACGTGCCATTGATGTGAGAGGTGAAACGTCGGCTTCGAAGGTGCGTGAGGGCCGATAGGCCAGCTGCAGTGGAGCAACTTACTGGCCGAATGAATTAGGGGGCTACCTGAAGTGTGTCTAAAACGACAGTTCAGCAAACCCTGCTACGTATGGGGTTCCGATGCAGACGGATGGTCACTGCACCTATGCTAACGAAGGTGCATCGGCAGAAAAGGCTCACATTTGTACGGCAGAATCGGAATTGGACCTCCACTGATTGACAAAGGATTTCCTTCTTCGATGAGTCACGTTTTCTGCTTCATCGAACGGATGGACGTTGGCGTATTAGGCGAGAAACATTGGGGAACAAACACTCCTTAACCATTGCTGGCAGAACACAAGCTATTGGGGGTCTGGGGAATGTTTTCGTAGCATTTTCTGTGTCCACTCACACCTGGGGAAGGCACTATTGACCGAATTCGTTATGAATTCATCCTTGCCGAGCCCGTAAACCCATACTATACTGTGCAAATTAATTGGGACAAAGTAAAAAATCACTCTTTTTTTCCAAAACTGTGACTTTATGATAAATACCTGTATTAGTATGAAGTACGTCCTCCTTTAGCAGAAATGACCTCTTGAATTCGTTTTGGCATTGACTCCACTAATTGAGTGCACATATTTTTGACTTAATAATCGTGGAACCAAACTTTTATAGCATTCGTTATCATGCGTTCTGTGGTTGTGCAGTCCATTTTACCTAAACATCTCTTCAAAATATTCCACAAATTTTCTATGGGATTTAAGTCTGGTGAATTTCCAGGCCAATCAAGCAAATAAACTTGATTTTTCCAGCATGAAATTATTGACCAATTTCGAATTGTGACATGGAGCCAAGTCATGTTGAAATGTCCCGTCAAAAGTTTGCAAGAATGGAACAATCCTACGTTGTAATATTTGTACGCACTTGGCTGAATTCATCATATCTTGAACAGGAACTAAGCTTACAGTGCCATTTGATGTGTAAAAACCTCAAAACATCTGTTTCAGAGGGTGTTTTACAGTTTGTTTCAGCTATCTGGAAAATATCAAAAAGTTTTCCTTGACTCTGCGAAATTATATTGTAAATCACCCTGATCTCCATAACGAATCTCAACCCTATCATTAAATTGTAGTTCCAAGCATGCTTCTAACAGTAGTGCTTCTGTTATAACCACCTTCCTTGCTTTCATATATGCCATATGTTTTATTCCTTTTCTTACATCTGATAGGGGGAATCGCCTTACAACCAATGTGTTCAGATTCCTCCTGGTGTATTGCATTTTCATATAACTGTAAGTTTTAAATGTGTGCAATAAATCATTGTATTGTATTGTATTGTATTGTATTGCTCAGGTCTTATGGGTTCACAGTTGCTTCGTCTAACGACATTTGCTGGTAACCCTGCACAAATAAATGAGTTTCATCACTGAAAATTACCTTTTTCCAGTCGTCAGCAGTCCATGATTTATGATTTATATTTTTTTGACCCATGCTAAACGTTTTATCTTCATTTTCGCATTCACATATTGTTTTTTCGTTGGTCTTCTTGCCTTCCGGCCAACTTCCAGAAGCCAACGGCGTACAGTTGAATCACTAACATCACAACCACTAGCCAATAAATCTCTTTGAAAGTCGGTGCTTGTTTTTTTTTATTCATTTTACTATTTCTGATTAGATATTTATCGGTTCGTGGAGTTGTTTTCCGTTTTCTTCCACATTTACCTCTCCTTTTTGGAGACGATGATCCAGATGCATTGTATCGCGGAAGCAGTCTTGATACACTTGATTTGCCTACACCAACTGCAGAAGCGATATCTCTCATTGTCATAGAAGTGTGATCCTTCAGAGCAAATATTTGTGCACGCATCCTTGGAGAAATATCCATTTTTTAATACACGAAAGCAGCACGTACTCACAGAGAGCAAAAACTAACATCCACCTGTCACACACGAAAGCTCACAACTGAAGCTTAAGTGCCTATTTCCTGTTTAAAACCGGTCAAACCGCATTCTTACCATCAAGTATTAACAGTCACGCCACCTCATAGCTGATAAAACCGGTTTACGTGGGTTTCCGACATCAACTGGCGATCACATTACAATTCTGAGAATAAAATAGCTTGTCCCAATTAATTTGCACGGCATAGTACATGCTGATAGTCTTCCCTGGGGCGGATGGGATATTCCAGCATGAAAATGCGACTTGTCACACAGCTAAAAATGTCTGAGAGTGGTTAGAAGAGCACGAAGAAGACTTCAAAGTACTTCCCTGTCCCCCTGATTCACCAGACTTAAACCCAATTGAGCATTTGTGAGTCTACCTCGATCGGGTTTTTCGCTCTATGGATCCTCCACCACGCACCCACCGACAGCTGTCAGATGCGCTGCAGTCAGCATGGCTCCACATACCTGTGAACACCTTCCAGCACCTTATTGAGTCACTCCCAGCCCGTCTAGCTGCTGTCAGCGGTGCACACGGCTGTTACTCTGGGTATTAGCTGGTGGTCACAATAATGTGACTCGATCGTGTAACTAGATTAATTAAATTCCCAATTGCAATAATTTTCCCACTGCAATATCCCCACCTCAGCGTTCTTAAGAACAGTAGAAAAAGGAGTTTCAAGGGACTGCCAAGTGGAAATGGATTTAGAGACAAAACTCTAACTTCAAACAAACATGGGACGTGAATTCCACTAATTGTGTAGTTTTTCTGTTACATATTTTTATTGGAAAAAAATATATGACATTCACATTTTAAGAAGAAAGCAAAAGTATGCTGTATAATAGGGTTTACCGGAACGAGTGCCGGCAAGAGAGAGCACCGGAACGCAGTTCCGGCTCCACTACACCACTGCCTATCACTGATAATGAGCGCTCCCTTCTCATACTTCATTCTCACCTCCATGAATCAAGGCCTGATGCTGAAGGGCTAGTCCCTCTAACTAGGACATCAGCCACTGCATGCAAACAAGTGACTCAAACATGTCTCTTCTTTCTCAGCTCGTGCGCAATTGTAATACCCCGTTTATCTGGTAATCAGTCAGAAAGCTTTAGTGTCAATCAGGGGCGGATAGGGACGACAAAATCAGGCCGGAAATTTTAGACTTGCGGCCCATTACAAAAAACACACGCACCTGCAGGGGAACATCTCTTCCCTCATAAAATAAATAAATAAATTCTATTAGATCACGGATGAAAGAAAACCGTCAAAACGTGCATTTTAAAACGAATTCAATCGTGAAAAAATTTTAGCAACAATTTAATGGTAAAATAATTTTCTGAATCCGATCAGGAATGAATTTAGCATCAAACCACACTCAAAATGGGATATTGTAACCGGACAACTTTTTCCTTTGAAAATTTGGTTTTGACAAAATCAGGAGACTCCGGTTGCAACTTAATCACCACGAAGTTTATTCTAAGAGTTGAAATGTGCGCATTACACATAACAATTTTCCTACGCAATTAATTTTTGGATTTATTTGGTCATTGGTCTCCTTCTGCGTGATCAATAGTCAAATGAATAGGTATTGGTACTTATATTTATAGCTTTGGTACCTCCTCCATCAGTAGACCCATCAGTTTGACCCATATGAATCAGTTCAGTGGTATAAATCGTTGTTACTTCTAAGACAAATGCGAGAAGGACAATGATTTCGGAATATCTGTTTCGGAGAATCGCTTTGCCTGTATGTGGAGAAGGGTGTGGGGATGATGGGCCATCACAATGGGTACTAGTGTCTCCGTCAAATTTACAAAAGGATGGTAGGGCCTATCAATTACGCTGAGATCCAAGTCCAACGACCTCAGGCCAACTGTACTTAGCGTTCGCTTGATTAATTTAAAACAGTGTACTTGGTCCGGCTGCACTTTTCTTGCATAAGTGCAGAGAATTTTGCTATGATTTTCAGAGCAAACTCCCAAATTATAGATAGAAGGAAACGCTTCTTTTCTTAAGGAAATAACTTTTCAGATAGATATGAAGCACAAATAAAGTTACCTATTGTTATTCATAAGTAGTAAAATAATTATTCGTTCGTTAAAAAAAATCCACAATAAAAGATTATGGGAAAATAGTTCAATTTTTGAGTGGTCCACCGGGAAATGTCCCGGTGTCCCAGTGGGACAATCCGCCCCTGGTGTCAATCACAGGTGCCTACTACTGCATTGCTCTGATGCTTAAGCATGCCCTGATTTCTACTGGGGCAACCAAAATTATCTTTTGTAACAAATTATATTTCGCAATTTCAACTTATTGAATAAGATTTTTCTACCTGTTAACATCAGCCATAGATTACTAAATATCACAGTTGATATAATATACAGGGGCTAGACAGAATAATGTGAACACCATGCTCAGACACGTGACTTTTAATGCAGCTGCGTACGTTGCAATACGCAATACGCAAAGGTATCCACCACTTTTTGGTTGTAATAGCTTTGTTTAGAACTTCAAGGTCCATGCATTTCAAGTGTCTTGTTGCAAAATTCCTTTAGGTGGCGCAGTGGTCTAAGCGATGGCCTCTGATGATTCGTCCGAAAGGGTTCCGGGTTCGAACCCCGGTGAGGCATGGATGTTGTGTTTGTCTTACTGCACTGGCTCTCTCCCTTCCCTGGAACCAGTGACCCTAAATCAGGGACGGGCAACTGCTTATAGCCCATTGAGTTGCTCACGATGGTCGTTTAACCTCCAATCAAAAAAAAAATCCCTTTCAGGGTAACGACGAAATGAGGGATTTAATAGCAGGGATAATTGTTGGTGGCCGTCTAGTTGGTGCCTCCCTTACAACAGACCCCGGGGTAGTGGGGGTATCGATAGCTAATGTGCTAGCGTCATGACAGCATACCGTGTTCGTGGCATAAACCTCGTCTGCAAAACACAGGGGCAGCCGAGAAACGACCCTGACTGACAGAGACAGGAGAGCATTAAAGAGGATTGTTGCCCGTAATAAGAAGACCATGGCGCCCGTAAATTAGTGCGGATTTCAATCTGCATCTCCAGGCCCCAGTATTAACGAAAAAAGTGCGCAGGGAACTGCATAAACAAGATATTCATGGCAGAGCTGCTATTGCTAAACCTCTGCTGACCCGGGTGAATGCACAACGGCGACGGCAGTGGAACCAGGAGCATACAACGTGGATTGCCGATGCATGGGAGCGTGTAATGTGGTCGGATGAATCCACATTCACACTATTCCCCACTGCAGGATGTGTCACGTGGAGAACATCGTCAGAAGCGTACAACCCAGTCTGTCTGCTCCCAACAGTGCAGCATGAAGGTGATTCTGACATGCTCTGGGTGGTCATATCGCGGTTTTCAGCAGGTCCCTTGATCATCTTGAAAGGAAGGATGACTGGCAGGGCGTATGAAACCAATTTGCCCGACCATGTCCATCCATAGGCTCAAGCATTGTTTCCTGTAGGGGATGCCATCTATTAAGATGATAACGCCCTAATTCATAAAGCTCGGAATGTCCAGTCATGGTTTGAGGATCATGAGGACGAACCTTCACATTTTCCTTGGCCTCCCCGATTACCAGACTTAAACATCTTTTTTATCTTTTTTTTTTTTTTTTTTTGATTGGGGTTTAACGACCATCGTGAGCAACTCAATGGGCTATAAGCAGTCGCCCGTCCCTAATCTAGGGTCACGGGTTCCAAGGATGAGAGAGAGCCAGTTCCGTTAGACAAACACAACATCCATACCTCGTCGGGATTCGAACTGGAACCCATTTTAACGAATGGTCAGAAGCCATCGCTTAGACCACTATGCCACCGGGGCTGCGACTTGAACACCATCGAGCTACTGTGGTCTGTGTTGGAAAACAGAGTCAGATGCCGTTACCCTCCTCCCGTACCTCTCAAGGACCTGGAGAAGTTTCTCAATGAAGAATGGTGTAACACCCTATTAACCACCATCCAAAATTTGTGTGTGTCCATTCCAAAGAGGATTCAGGCGGTTTTGAATGCCAAAGGTGGTCCTACTAGGAACGTAAAACCTTCTTTTCCTAGGTGTTCTCATTTTCCTGTCCAATCCCTGTATATTTAACACACTTTTGAAATAGTGTATGTTGAATACATTATTTTTTGTATAAAGAAATTTTATAATAATTTTATGCTGAATACAATTAACATTTTTGAGATCTATTGAGAAGCGAAACAGTTGAGGAAAATATGAAGGAAAACAAGAAGTCGTCCCGGTGGTCGAGTGGTACGTGGCGTTGGCTACCGATCGTTCACCAGAGATGGCTCCGGGCTCGAATCAGGGGTGAAACAAGGCTTGTACGCTTGTCTTTCGACGCTGGCTCCCTCCCTTCCCTGGCCTCAAATTATGGACGGAAGACTGCTTTTGTTTCCCAACGAGTTGCTCACGATGATGGGCCCAAATGAAAACATCTTTTGCTAGTATTTTATTCAGATTACAGCGTAGTGGCTGAATGCGAAACGGGCACTATTTCAAAAAATGTTCAAAAGTTTACTACTTGATAACGACTAATGATAACACATTTTTATTAATTTCCATATTAAATTTTAAGACATAAACTTTTTTTTTCCGGCATGCCCTGAGATTTACGAAACTTTACGCCTATGGAGTCAATCAGTTTCCTAAATGACCAATTTGTGTAACACAGCAAGGCTTTCTGATAAGCAGGCTCCCTCGTTCTTGCATTGTTCGGGCCACTTCTTAGACACTGAATATACTCGTTCGAGCTGATTTCCGCCTATTTTGCTAACTCCGAGTTAATTTGTTCCAGCCGCTGCTCCCATCTAAGCTCGGCCTTATGACCATTCGTCCGGGTTCGAATCCTGGTGAGGCACGGACGTTTTGTTTGTCTTACGGTACTGGTTCTCTCCCTTCGCTTTAACCAATGGCCCTAAATTAGGGATGGGTGACTGCTTATATCCCATTGAGTTGCTTACCATTCGTCCGAGAAGGGTCCGGGTTCAATTCCCGTGAGACATGGGCGTTGTGTTTGTCTTACGGCACTGGTTCTCTCCCTTCCCTGGAACCAGTGGCCCTGAATTAGGGACGGGTGACTGCTTATAGCTCATTGAGTTTGCTTATGGTGGTCATTAAACCTTCAATCAAGCAAAATAATTAGTTCCAGCCAGTTAAAGGGGTTAAAAGTACTGTGAAAACACCAAGATACACTGATTCTCTCCTTTCCCTGGAACCAGTGGCCCTAAATTAGGGATGGGTGACTGCTTATAGTCCATTGAGTTGCATACCATTCGTCCGAGAAGGGTCTGGGTTCGATTCCCGTGAGACATGGACGTTGTGTTTGTCTTACGGCACTGGTTCTCTCCCTTCCCTAGAACCAGTGGCCCTGAATTAGGGACGGGTGAGTGCTTATAGCCCATTGAGTTTGCTTATGGTGATCATTAAACCTTCAATCAAACAAAAGAATTAGTTCCAGCCAGTTAAAGGGGTTAAAAGCACTATGTAAACACCAAGATGGACACTTTTGCATTGTGCGCCAAGGAATCCAGTAAGTGTATGATAAATTTAAAATAAATAGGCATTTCAATTAGATCCAGAAGAAATTTTTCTCGGAAGCATTACCCTGAGCAAGGCCTCTCAAACTCTAAATGCGGCGGAGCGGTACTTTTTTCCTATTATGTGTCAACTCTGAAGGGTCAATATAAGGCTGTGGGAATGCGTTCTGCAAACATATTAGGTACTGAAGGAAGTAAGTAATACCCTCACTGGCGTGCATTTCGGAATGAAAAGGCAACACAGGCGATGTCTGGCCGTTGCGCATTACGTACCTCGGACTCACTTCATACCTACCTATCGAGTAATGAATCGATGGAACAACTGAGATGATCAGTGAAAGCGCATAAACACTGTTTTTATTTATTTATTTATTTTGAAGTTTCGTGTCTTATTATATAGTATTTAAAGGGTGTGGTGCTGTCTTCTGCTGGCAAAATTTTCTCAAGAAAATTGCGATGCACAGTTACACAGAAAGCATGACATAAGAGCTACTTTACCGGTGCCAATATCGAATCCGAATACTTTCCCAATGAAGCTACGCCAACGAAGTTTGTCGCTGCAACTTTGCCGTCTTGACATGTGCGTCACCTCTGAGGTAGGTACGTCACAAAGGAAGGCTAGAATTCTCCCGAAGATTTTCCAAGATGCGGTAGACTGATTTAGGTTTTCACACAAGAAGCCAAACGACACGTCCGAAAGGTCTTTGAACAGCCTTCTCGGGTGGGTGTCAATAACATTTCCACACAACTGAGTATTTCTCACACAACGGTATATTCCGTGCTGAGGGAAGATTTATAGGGTTAATAAGCAAACAACGACATGGGTATCGCATACGCTAACCGCCACACGGAAGGAATTCCGCTACGAAATTGCACCGAGTAACGTCGTTTGGTATCGTCGCAGTGCTAGGATACTCACAAGGTTCCTCTGATTCAAGTTGAGTGGAATTTTACGCACCCAAGAAACGACATCAATCTGGGTCCTGTGGTGAACCCGGTACTTCCTTGGTGTTTTAATACCGTGCGAATTAGCATGCGCGTAAAATCCTACTGGTCGCACTCAAGCAATGACATCAATCTCGGTCCTGGGGTGGATCCGGCACTTCCTTGGAATCTTTATAGCATGCGGATTAGTATGCACGTGAAATCCTACTGGTCGCACCCAGGCAACGACATCAATCTCGGTCCTAGGGTGAGCCCGGTGCTTCCTTGGCGTCTCTATACCGTGCGGATTGAAATGCACGTGAAATCCTACTGGGCGCATCAAAGCAACGACATTAATCTCGGTCCTGGGATGAGCCTGGTACTCCCTTGGCATTTTTATACCGTGAGGATTAGCATGCGTGTAAAATACTACTGGTCGTTGGCACGGATGTTAGCGGTGCAGCATTTTGGAAGACGTATGATGAGGACATCACCATGGAAATGGTACAAAAAAGGCGTAGAACACGAAGAGAATGTTCTGGATGTCGTGCATAGGCAACCCCAAGGGACAACGCATGAGGATGTCTTTGAGTGACCGTTCTACATAATCAATGGCGAACTGCGGCGCATTCTCTCATATCAGTTGTAACAGTACATGGCCGGTTATTACAGTTCGTATTGCAGGTTCGTCGGCCCGTCCTCAGGGTACCTTCGACACCGCAGCAACGGACTGCCAGCTTGCAGTCCAAGTTGATAGTGCATCGAACGAAAGGAGTGGCGTGATAAATGGCAAAATATCGTGTTCTTAGACGAAACGTGCTTCTGTTTAGGCGAAAATGACGACAACACCTGTGTCTTCCATCAACAGGGGAGAAGCGTCGGGAAGAGTGCATTCGCACCAGACATAGCGCACCAACAAGAGGCATTATGGTCTGGGGTGCTATCGAGTATGAAAGATGATAACCTCTCGTAAGAGTCCGGACCACCATAACGAGTTCCCGTTACGTCAATGACATTCTACGGTCGGTCTCTCTTCCATTCCTTGCAGACGTTCCCGAGGCTATTTTTCAGCAGACTAAGCCACACTGTGTTGCAGGGACAACACATGCCTTCTTCAGGGACAACAAAGTTTCAATTCGACCATAGCAGGTTAGTTAGATCGTCGGATTTATCACCCACAGAAAATCTCTGGGACATGCTCAAACGACAGATGCAGCGGAGCGATCGTCTGCCAGCAACTCTTGATGAACTTTGGCCGCGGGTCAATACAGCACGGATGGATATTCCATTCATAGATTATTTGATTCGATGCCTCAGCACGTTTAACAGGGGATACAAGTCAGAGGTGACCCCACCGATTATTAGCCGCATCTACACACCTGGTATGACTCCGAGATGTTAATCATTTGTTCTGTATTGTTTAATGAACATGTCCTGTAAAAATCTCAAAGTCGTAGCTCGATTCCTTTTAGGTTTTTTGTTTGTATTTTTAATGAACATGAGTGTGCAGTATACAGGGTGTCCCACGATTCATTGGACAGTGGAATATCTCGTGATCGGACGAAGCTATTGAGGTGAAACCAAAAGCAATGTAAATGAGTGAAGATCAGCTACCACGGAATGCAAAAGTTGATCCCCTTCCCCGGGGTTTGGGGGAATGGGAGGAAAATGAAAACGAAAATCTGCGATAAAAAAGTTTCGTTAATGTACAACGTATGTCCAAAGACTGCTCATTTGAAAGCCATGCTTATGAACAGATCATTAGCGAAAACACAATTGAATTTCACCGAAAGCGCGCGAAATGGCGGGGGTGCGAAATGTGATGTTCCATGTCTCCAAAACCCCAGAAATAACCCAGAAAGGAAACTGTTCGCTGCAAATGTAGAAAAATGTAGGCGTGAAACAAACGTGCTATTGGATATTGACACCTCCCCGATCCTAACATCGGGTCATAAGGACGAGGCGGGGCACCATCTGGCTGAAACCATGGGTTTTCCGATTCACTTAGTGTAGGTCCTCCAACAAACTACGCAGAATATCGCAAAATACCATTGTGGTGGTAACGCATGCTGCGCCATAAGTGTAATCCCCATACTCATTGAAACAGATTACGGCTCATCGAGGGTGAATGTACGACATTCCGCGAATAAATGCAATTGTGCCGTTGGCCGATTCCATTGGTCTGTGTTATGCGATGTAAAAAACCCACATGGAATACCGAACAGTAGACACAACAGCTTGTGCAATTAACTGTTCTCCCGTGTTGGAGGGGAAGGGGGTGTAAGGTAGAAGTGGACGAAAAACATCGCGAAAATGAATTTGCGGTGTAAAAGATATCTACGAAGAGATAGCTGCTTTCGATGTCGTCATAGGGAATATCGCCATTTTAGCGTTCACGGGATTATGCAGATTTTGTACGAAGTTACATACCAAAAGGTGTGAGGTCATACGTTCCTTGTTCGGCAACACCTAAACCAACTGAATGCATGTCGCAGTGCGAGGGATTATGCAAATATCGTATGAGACTACGTTTCCTGAAGTGAGATGTCAGACGACGTATGAACGGTGTTCCAGTACTCTTACTGAATGCTGGCATTTCCTGCTGTAATCGTGTTGTAGACAGTAGTGTCGTTCAGTGGTATTCCGTAATTACTGCACAGCGTTGTCGACCAAGTTTTTCAGGTCAGTTTGTTTTCTTTAATTTCTTTAACCTGCGGAGACCACAAGGTACGATGGTGTTCTCCAATGATGAATATGTATATATGCTACTGATTTACGGAGAGTGTAAACGAAATTGTCGTTCAGTAGCCCAAATGTACAGAGAGAAATATCCAGACCGTCATCCGCCTAGTAAAAACTTATTTCGACATGTGGAACACAAACTGCGCAGTAGTGGCACATTGCCATCCAGGAAAAAGGCGTACCATCCAAAAACTGCAACTGATGAGGCACATGCTACTGCAGTACTGGGTACATTTCATTTGAATCCATGTACCCAGTGCGACAAGTATCCAGTGAAGTAGGTATTTCGAAAACATCTGTGCACCGTATTTTGCGCAATAACAAATATCATCTTTACAAGCTGCACTTAACACAAGGATTGGACGCCAATGATCCGGAAAGGAGGTTAGAATTCCTGGCCTGTTTCTCTGTCCTCATGAACAATGTCAAAGTTAAGGCGAAAATTCTATGGAGCGACGAAGCACGGTTCCACAACAATGGAGTTGTAAATCGGCACAACTGCCATTATTGAAATGACATAAATCCTCGCTGGATGAGGCAAACACGGTTTCAACGTGTTTGGGGTATAAACGTACGGTGTGGCATGCTGAATAACCACATCGTAGGTCCTTATTTTTACGAAGTTATTTTGACAGACAATCGCTACCTTCATTTCCTGAGGAATATTTTACCTGGGTTCCTAGAGGACATACCACTAAGTGAAAGGCAGGACATGTGGTTTCAGCACGATGGTGCACCACCACATACTTTTCACCCTGTGACAGAATAGTTGAATATTCACTTTCCTAACCGATGGATTGGTACCCATGGACCAATCAAGTGGCCTCCGAGATCTCCTGATTTGACACCACTAGATTATTTCCTATGGGGTCATTTGAAAACAGTTGTTTATTCAAATGAAGTGAATACACTGGACGAACTGCAACAAAGATTACGTTTAGAATGTGGAAGAATATCGCCCAGAACTGTGCAATCAGCAACACAGAAAGCACTTATGACCAGATTCGAAATGTGTCTCCAGAACAATGGTGGTCACTTTGAACACGTCATGTGATGTGGTCGTAGTTTGCTTCCTTTTATGTTTTATTATCCAGTTGAACAGCTAATCTACAAGCATGATATGTTTTCTGGGCTGAGAACTGCTCTGACATCCAACAAAGTTCCACACTCTGGAATTAACGCTGACCCGAACTTGAGCATGCAGGCACCAACACATTTGGTCACTTTATTTTAGGTCATAAGTCATGAGACCTGCTCTTTCCAATATGGAAATAAAAATTGGTTTTTCTCTCTCGAAACAGTGACTCTTCGGTGTTGTGTCCATTTTGTTGTTTAGTTAGCATGCGTAATGTCATCGGTGCATCCAAACAACAAACAGTACTGGCTCGTCACGGCACACACATTACGTGGATGTGTACGACTACAAGGGGCTGGTAGAACGTTGTTTCATGCCTCCATGCATCTACATTTGCAACAAACAGTTTCCTTTCTGGGTTATTTCTGGGGTTTTGGAGACATGGAACATCACATTTCGCACCCCCGCCATTTCGCGCGCTTTCGGTGAAATTCAATTGTGTGTTCGCTAATGATCTGTTCATAAGCATGGCTTTCAAATGAGTAGGCTTTGGACATACGTTGTACATTGACAAAAAAATTTTAACGCAGATTTTCGTTTTCATTTTCCTCCCATTCCCCCAAACCCTGGGGAGGGGGTCAACTTTTGCATTCCGTAGTAGCTGATCTTCACTAATTTACATTGCTTTTGGTTTCACATCAATAGCTTCGTCCGATCAGAAGATATTCTACTGTCCAACGAATCGTGTGACACACTAAATATAACTTTTCTTAAAATCCAATAACAAATATCTGGAACTTCTTTATTTGTTTATTCATATGATTTACATGTTCAAAAGAAGCACAATTTTGACCATTTACACCTAAAACAACGGCGTAGAGCAGTCTGACAGCAATAAAAATTCCATATAAGTTGTTGTAACTATAGGATGATTTGACATTAGTCAGGACCGAGAAATGTTCATATAAATAGAACTAGCGACTACAGCAAGTTACATTTAGCATGCTTTACATCTCTTATTTCAATTTGGAAAACCCTTTTTTTACGTTGAATTATTAGAACTACATGGACGATAATGTACTATAAATTTTGGTCTCTTTTTTTCCGATGCACAGTTTTACTGTAAAGAGCGTAAATGTTCATGGCTATTTTTCTCGATATTTATCTTATTCTATGTCACTGCTCCTAAAAGTCTGATTTAAAACATCTTTTTTCGTCGAACATCTTTTATCATGACGTCACCTCCTTACGAACTCCGGGACCTTGATATGAAGTCCGCTTTAGGACTAAGTATCCTCTTATTCCCTCTCAAATTTTATGTTCTAAATACAGACAACCGAAATGGAAGTAGATAACTTCTCTTTGCAGTAGATAACTTTTCTTGAGCTTCCTAGGTTATTATCACAGTGGAAACAAGTTTAAGAAAACGCTCAAGATTATTTTTTATGACGTTCTCCTACAGCTCTAGTAGTAGATTGTAAAAAATGTTCGTAACGTAGGTTAGGTGAAATTGAAAGACACTGTTGACATACCTGTACATACATTTATTAAACGACATATAGGCTATTTTGTTCCACAACCTGTCGCTATCTGTGGAGCAGCTGAAGGATTTTATCCTCCCAGAATTTGGCAATTTGTTGGGCGATGAAATGTCCCAGGTGGTTTTCACAGGCTTCCAAGGAATTGAAGTTTTCCCCAGCAAAAGAATTCTGTAGGAACAGGAATGGGTGGTAATCTGAAGGTGCGAGATCCGGGGAATATGACGAGTGAGGTAGGACATCCCAGCCAAGCTGCGCGAATTTCTGCTGGCTCTGCAAAGAGACGTGTGGTCTGGCGTTGTCCATATGGAAGACAACACCCTTCCGATTGGCCAATTCCGGACGCTTTTTATCGATTGCTGCCCGCCATCTGTCCAATTGGAAACAGTACATGTTGGAATTCACTGTCTGGTTGGGTGGCAGGAAGTCGTAATGCACGAAGCCCTTCCAATCCCACCAGATACACAGCATCACCTTTTTCGGATGCACTCAGGCATTTGGAGTGGTTAACGGTGGCTTCTTTTGTCTTCCCCAGGACGGTTTTCGCACCATATTGTTGTACACGATCCATGTTTCATCGGCCGTAACTTTCCGTTTCAGAAATGGGTCTTTGGCGTTGTGTTTGAGTAGAAAATCACAGACAGAAACGGGGTCTATGAAATTTTGATCCGTTAAAGCGTGCGGCACCAATACATCGTAGCGATTCACGTATCCGAATGTCTCCAAATGCCTTGCAACGCTCACATGATATACACTATATTGACAAAAGTCACCGAACACCCCTTTAAAAGCAAATGAACGGATCTGCTGCGTTGTTATGACGCGCGGTACAGCAACAAACGGTATAAAAACAAGCCTGCAGCTGACCGCGATCATATCCCACTGTGAGTTTGAGTGAAAATGTCGCGGCGGGAGAGAACTGTCTTTGAGAAAGGAAAGATTGTTGGGTGTTTTATTAGTGGGTTGTCCTTAAGAGAAACCGAGATGCGTTTAAACATATTCACGTCAGCTGTTTCGGATGTATTGAATAAGTGGAAGACACATGGCGTGCTTGAAGCAGCAAAACGTACCGGCAGACTGAAGAAAATCAGTGATAGAAGATGTCAAAGCCTCAGGAGAGTCGTTACAGCTATTCGACGGAGTACTGCACAAGACCTCAGTGTACAGGTGAGTGAAAATGCTGGAACGTCGGTATGTACACGTACCATTCGCAGAGAATTTCATTTTATGGGTTACCGTGGTCGTGCTGCTGCTCATAAGCCTTCCATTTCCACTCGGAATGCTACTCGTCGTTCAGCATGGTATAAAAACATTTATTGTGGACCGTAGATCAACAGAAACGGGTCCTGAGGACTGATGAATCCAGACACACGATCCATCAGTCTGATAGCTGTATGTGGGTATGGAGGCAGCGGGGGAAAGCTATTTACCACAGTGTACTGTTCCTACGGTACAGTTTGGAGCTGGCAGTGTTTATGGTGATATGGTCCCGGCCCGTTGGTTATTGTGGACAAACCTGTAAACCAGTACGTCTACCTCGATATTCTGGACAATTATGCCATGCCAGCTCTGTGGCAATACTATGGAACCGAGCCTTGTTGGTACCAGAAGGATAATGAACCGAGCCATAAAGCAAGGACTGTTACGGTGTGGTTTGACGATAATTTGTATCGTGTGTGAACTGGCCAGCACAGAGTCCTGATATTAATCCCATAGAGCTCCTATGGGACGAATAATAGCTGCGCATAAGAAGTTTCGAACCAAGGCCTACTACTAAGTAACAATTAGCTGCAGCATTATGTACTGAATGGAAGCGCATACCTATCGCTGTGTTCCAAAACCTTGTCGAAAGCATTTCTCGAAGGATCATTGCATGCATTAAGGCTAACGGTGCACCGAAACCGTACTAATGGATGTCAATAGATGCTATGTTGGGTTTCTCTTCTAGGTGTCCGGTGACATTTGTCACTATAGTGTATGTTGAGTATCTCTGGAATGTCCCGTGTCGTGTGACGTAGATTATGTTCAATGAGCGGTACGATTTGGACATCATCAAGAACTACAGAACAAAACTACAACGTTCTCAGTCTAAAAGACCGACAACTACAACGTTCTCAGTCTAAAAGACCGACAACTACAACGTTCTCAGTCTAAAAGGCCGACAACTACAACGTTCTCAGTCGTTCAGATGAAAATTGCCGCTTCTGAACCGAACGAACTGTAACGTATACTCTATATTCACTTTCCTTTTGATTTTACTATCTCTAGTTATTTTATTTTACTATGTAAATTATCTTCCTACTGAACGGAATATTATTTCACCCGCTGAATGAGATCTGGCAATGAGTGTAAGTCATGACGTGGTGGTAGCTCGTATATAGGCGCGTTCATCGAGAAGAGGGTGTGGAGTGGTGTTGTGTTGTAGTTGTTGTAGCGAGAGCGTTGGTTGATGTGTTGGAGTTGTGTTGGTTGTGTGCGTACTATAAGAGGAAAGTTTATTCATTATTATGTACAAGATATATGAGTGCCTTAGTTGACCCAGAGTCTCGGAAATAAACAGTTGTTCAGTAAGTTCAGTCTTTCTCAATTCTTAGTAGTTGTCAGACCTCTGTCTGGCTGTTAGGTTTATGACTTTGATTACTTAATATAAATAACCAGCGTTGAGACTTTGTTTGAGTTCATAATTAACGAGTAACAACACCCTTTTGGGAATTCATTATTTTGAAGCTTAGAGCATTATTCATTTATAATAATTAGCTTAGCGAAAAGATAAACAAAGCTAATTCATTATAGAACCACTTACGAACAGTATTTGCAGCTACGACACCATCTCCATAAACGGCACATATCTTTTGTGCTGTTTGTGTTCAGCATTTTTTTTTCGGAAAACAAAAGAGCATCACATGACGAAAATGCACTTTATTGTCCTCCATTTTCAAATTTCACTTTAACCCGCTTAAACTGCACAAAACCACGTACAACTCGCAGCGAATGAATCGTCCCACTGTGACTTTTCAAGGTCTGTTATCTCTGTTCCATGTGCTTCCGCTACACGTGCAACGCGTTCAAGTCACAACACAACATACTGCCTAACGCTACGAACTTTTGTTACAATCCAATACCTTCCTTTAGTGTTTAAAAACATTATTCAGTATGTACATGCAGCTACCCTTAAATGTTGTCCTTTATGAAATTCTTTGGTAGAATCATTTCATGGGGGAAACAAGGTGCAACACTTCCTTGAAAGTTTCGTGGCATGGCAATAACCGAGGATAAGATAATTATGTGATGCATGAGTTCGATTGTCGGCGGTCGTGACGACTTCAGCCCCGGCGCTGCATTTAGAAGACCTGCCACTGGATTGCTCTTGCGTTCATAGATTCTGAAAGCCCCACTGGAGACTTCTCTGCTCTAAGCACGGCGGTTAAAAGTATTTCAAGAAATACTGATGTACAATTTCCTCCCTAAATTATAAACACAATATATTTTTTTTTCAATTCGACCAATGAAGCAGCTGCAGTGTCAAAATATTTGACTCAGCTCTTTCAGAATCTTTGTCACTGAACGGATTGCAATAAATGTATATGCTACTTTTTAGCTATCAAATTAGCTACTATGGTTTTCATTTTTGCACACTTGCCGATGGAATATTGGTTTAAAATTTCTGCATATTCGCAAAAGAAGGCAAAAAGAAAGAAATTGACCAACATGATGGACTGTCTTTTGCACTCAGTTATATGATATGGTAAAACATGATTTAAAAAATAAAAAGCCGCGACGTAATTATGCAATCTCGCGTCTTTGACGATCCAAACAATTAAGATAGCATACATACATACATATCACCAAGCTGTTCTCTGAGATTCAGAGGTTAGCTCCAAAAAGAAATACAAACTACCAGATATTTTTACTTACTGTTGTCGTATCAAAATTCTCCATTTACAGCGATCTTGACATACAACTCGGGCTTCACTGATATCCATTACACCGAGAGAGATATTTCCTATCTGAGGTTGAGAGACCCGAACCCTCAGCGCTCTGCGCCTTTTGTCAGGTGAAAAAGAGAAATATTAGATGTTTGGGAACAGATTTCCCTGATAGAATAGTACGAAAGAAAAGTATGGAAATATTAGAGGAGAGGGAGTAGACGGTTACCCGTTAAGAAGTGAAGTTTTAAGCTGCCCTACATACTTACCTGTAACAACAAGCCATTTCAAGTGCTATTTCTCTCCGCAGAAAAATGCCCGGTACATCTGTGCCACAGAAGAACACAGGGGGAAAGGAAGGAAAGGACACGGGAGAGGGGAACCTGGAAAAAAAAAAAATCATCACACACAGAACATCTTTCACAGAGAAGAATCGTCTTTGAACTCCGGGTAAGACAAAACTGGCCATTTGCTCAGTGTTGCTCGCCAGCCAATGAGAGAGAAAAGATTTTTCCCCATTGGTTTACAGAATTTTTTCACTGGTTTACTTTTGTTGATTCTTGACAGGCATGTCAGATTAACCATAGCTGAGGTGGTGTGATCACAAAGTTACACCGATCGAGGTTACAGATGCAACATTTTGCTCGGCTCTTAAAAGGGCCTTTTTTTTTTTTTTTTGTTTTGTTTTGTTTTTTTAAATAAGGAAAAACAACAACAAATTTTAACATAAAAGGCAAGACCAACAATACCTTGTTTTTTTTTAAGGGCAGAGATATTTAGTACAAAAAAGATAAATCTTTTATGCAACATTTTGCTCGGCCCTTAAAAAAGCCCTTTTTTTTTTTTTTTTTTTCTCATTTTAATTTAACTAGGTTTCTTCACATGGGTGAAGTATGTTTTCAAAACAGAGTACGGCTCTTAGAGGATCCCACCCCCTTTTTTTTTTTTTATTTAACAAGATTAATTCACATGTGTGAAGTAAATTTGCAATCAGAGTAAGGCCCTTAAAAGAGCCTTTTTTTTTTTTTTTTTTTTTTATCAGAAATTCTTCATAGGTGAGAAATAACCTCTAAACCTAGTCCCAGTTATTGTTATTTTTTTGCTAGGGTAGCTGTGAATTGGGTTAAAAAATTCTGTGAATTGGTTTACAGAATTTTTCACAGGTTTACTTTTGTTGCTTCTTGACAGGCATGTCAGAGTAACCATAGCTTGGGGTGGTGTGATCACAAACAGAGTAACCATAGCTTGGGGTGGTGTGATCACAAAATTACACCGATCGAGGTTTAAGATACTCGTTTAGAGTATGCAACATTTTGTCGGCCCTTAAAAGAGCCTTTTTTTTTTTTTTTTTTTTTTTTAACAGAAATTCTTCATAGGTGAGAAATAACCTCTAAACCTAGTCCCAATTATTGTTATTTTTTTTGCTAGGGTAGCTGTGAATTGGGTTCATTTCTGGAACTTTATTTAAGATAGTTTTGGCCTTTTATAACTGTCAGTTTCATTGACAGTATAGTTAATGGCCGCTCTGACCAGAGGATTAGGATGAATCTTAGCTTTTTCATAGTATCTGTAAGCTAAGTCATACATCGTGTAATGGATGGAATTAATATTTAGCATGCTTCGGATAGCATGGTTTGAAGTTCTTCCATCAAGTCCAACCATATATCGTAGGGTTTTATTTTGAAATGAGGTAATCTTATTTTTCTGCTGTTTGTTGCAGTTACCCCAGATAGGACAGGCATAAGTAATAACAGGGCTGATACAGGCTTTCCATATCAAAGTTTTGTTTTTCCTGCTAAGCCTTTTTATTTTGTATTATTGGCTGGAGACGTCCTCTGATCTTAAGGGATTTGGACACAGTTTCTTTAATATGCTTGTTCCAGTTTAGGTTGTGGTCCATAAAAAGTCCTAAATATTTAACATCATTTACCCAAGGTATTTTTTTTTATACATTTCTATTTCAAAGTCTGGATTGTGATTGCATTTAATCCTAGAAAATAGAATTGCTTGAGTTTTTTCGGTATTGATTTTAATTTTCCAATCTAAGAAATATTTCTCAAGTTTTTCAACATAATGTTGCAACATGAAAGTTGCTTGATTTTTATTTTTGGAAGTATAAGCGAGTGCAGTGTCATCAGCATAGAGAGCTGTAGTCAGATTCCTGTTATTATAGTTGGGAAAGTCTGACGTAAAGATGGAATACAGCGTTGGTGCGAGTACACTGCCCTGAGGTACACCAGCTTCGATTTTTTTTTTTTAACGATTTTTTCCCATTGATTTTTACACAGAATGTTCTGTTAGTGAGGTATGATTTGATTATGTGTATAATCCAGGGTGGGAAATCATGTGCTATTAGCTTGTAGATAATTGCCTCATGTGGGCATTTATCGAATGCTTTTGCCACATCCAGAAATATGGCTGCTGTGTGTTCCTTTTTTATAATTCCTTCAGCACATTTTTCAGTTATTCTAGAGAGTTGGTGCACCGTGGAGTGTTTATCTCTAAAACCTCCTTGAGTAAATGGAATTACTGGGAATTCCTCACAGAATTGTTGCATTCTAATAAGAATTATTTTTTCAAAGATTTTTCCCATGGTTGGGAGCAACGAAATCGGTCTGTGATTTTCAGGAATTGCCGGGTTTTTGCCTGGCTTGGGTAAAAGTATTACCTCTGCTGTCTTCCAAATATCAGGGAAGTAGTTTATTTTAATGGCACAATTGTATATTTTAGTAAGGGTTTGCACATATTCTTCCGGTAATGTTTTCATAATTTTATTATTTATGCCATCATTGCCTGGTGCCTTTTTATTTTTAAGATTATTAATATGAAACCTAACTTCCCTTTCACTGATGGGTAGTGGTTTTTCAAAGTCAGGAGGAACAAAAAATTTTTTTGGCCCTTAAAAGGCCTTTTTTATTTCTCATCTTTTCAGTTTCTGGCGTTCCGGACCCGCGAGAGGTCGTAGCACCTTTAACTTGTCTATCGGACGTAAAAGAGGCCGTAGCATTTTGTACTTTTGGCTGTTGTTTTCTTTGCCTTGTGCTTCTATTTTTTTTAAAAGAGACTTTCTGTTTGCTTTTAATTGGGGATGTTAATACAGGTTTTTTTTTACTAGTAAATTCTTCATAGAGTTGTGCACTTTGGGCGATGACTCTAGAATTTTCTACATCCTCCGCGTGTCTAAAATAAGTATTCAGGGCCTTTTTCATTTTAATGGCTACATCAGTGTCAGGGATGTCATTTATTTTAAACTGTTTTTCTAGTGAGTTTGCAAAAATTTCTGCTTTTTCTTCGTCAGTTCTAACTACCGTCCCATCTTCTTTTTGAAGGGGTGGGAGTAATTTGACATTTTTATTTTGCAAGCTTGACGTAAGATTCCATAGAGTCATTTTGTTTTTTTTATCCGAATTTTCAGAGTAGTCAATATGAGCCTCCTCTAATACTTGACCCCATGACCCATTCTCGAATTTTCTGATTTCTCTTTTAATTTGTCTATTTATGCAGCAATAAAGGTCATAGAACGTTTTATTTCTTGTTCTTTGCCACTTGCTTCGGTACCTATTTTTTTCTTTTATAAGTTCCAAAATTTCTTTGGGTAAATAGTACGGATTTTTTTTCTCTTTAGCAGGAGTTTGACATTCTTCCATAATTTTTTTAATGGAGAGGTTAAAGAGTTTAATAGCTGTGTCAGTTTCTTCTTTGCTATTACAGTCTCCAATTACTGGGGGTGGCACTAGTTTAATTTTCCTTCAAATTGCTTGAAGTTAGTGACCATTTTGGGTGCTACCTTCACAGTTTTGTCAGTATAAAGCTGGAGGTGAACTGGATTGTGGTCAGAGGAGAGTGCCGCCTCAGTATGAATTTCAAAGTAATATTTATTATTCTTCAGGAGTGCAAAATCTAGTATATTGCTAGTTCCTCTGAGCGCCGTTCGTGTGGGTTCAGAAGGCGCCCCCAAGTCAATGTTTTGGTTTAAAAGATATCTGAAAATATTGTTCCCACTTTTATTAGCTCTTGGGCAGTGCCAATAGCGGTGTTTACTATTAAAATCTCCCGCAATGACCGTAGGAATATTTTCCTCGAAAAGCTTATCTAGAGCTTCCCTGGTAATAGTGTGTTTGGGATGATTGTATAGTGCCGTAAATTTAATCGGGTTATTTTTTGTTTGAATAATAACCGAGTGCGCTTCCATGCCATCCTCAGTGTTGCATATCGCTTCACTTTGCTCTAGTTTATCTTTCACTGCGATCAAAATTCCCCCACTTTGGGAGGTTTTGTCTTTTCTGTGAACCTTGTAGTTGGGAATTTTGAATTTAATTCTGTCCGTTAGCCAGGATTCATTAATTAGCGCAATATCAATTTTTTTGTATTTTAGGTAGGCTAAGAATTCTCTATGCTGCCTTTTGATGCCTTGCGCATTCCAAATTAATATGTTAAGTCCATTTGTTTCAGAGGAAAGAAATTCATCCTCGGTTTTTTTTTTCATCATTTTTTACTGTATCAATTTTATTTATATTGCTGTTAATTTCGATAACTTGGTCAGAATTACAATTGATTGCTTCCTTGCTTTTGACCAGTTTGGCAGCTAATTCTGCTATTTGATTGATGGTCCATTCACCATTTTTTTGTTTTTCATCGGTTTCTCCATTTATTTTTTTTCCCGTAAGTTTCTCACTCGTGGACATTCCTTTAACTTTTTTAATTAATAGGTCAAATTTGCTTTCTTCCTCAGAGAATGAGGGAAAGGTTTCACTAAGAGGGCGTTTTTTCTTCCTCAGAGAAGGAGGGAAAATGAACGGCCCTTAAAAATGCCGTTGTTTTTTTTCCCCCTTCCTCAGAGAAGGAGGAAAATGAACGGCCCTTAAAAATGCCGTTGTTTTTTTCCCCCCTTCCTCAGAGAAAAAGGGAAAATGAACGGCCCCTAAATATGCCGTTGTTTTTTTCTTCATCGTTATTATTAGCATACTGCAATTGAGCCTCTTCATTACAGTTATTTTTTTCTGCATCTTTAATTTCTTTGCTAAGCCTGCCAGCGAAATATTTTGGTTTTTCCACGGTTGGAGTAACCAGTTTTTTTTGCTTATGCGTAGCATCTTCATCTATATTTTTATCAACATCAACAATTAATTTCTCTATCACTTTTGTGTTTTGGAATTTTTTTTGCGATATTTTTTTATTTCTTCTTGGGGCACAGAATTCTGTATCCGGCCCTTAAAAGGGCCTTTTTTTTTTCTCGCCTAGATATTTGTCAACATCGGCAATCAATTTCTCTGTCACATTAGTGTTGTGGAAATTTTTGCGATGTTTTTCAATCCTTTCTTTTAGCACAGAGTTCTGTACATTGCTTTTAGGGACAACTCTTTTTTTTTCTCTGTGTAATAAATTAATATTACGCAGGTATTTGTTTGTGTCATTTTTCATTAATTCTGTGTCATTTACAGCATTCTTTATTTTTGAGCTTAACTTATGCTCGTAAGATGACTGAGGTTGTTCTTTTATTTCAACCCTTTTTGTGTTTTGTATTTGCACAGTAACTTTATTGAAAAAAGTACTCGGCCCCAAAAAGGGCCTTTTTTTTTTTTTTTTTTTCATTGCAAAAGCCTGACGCCGAAGCTGTCTCAGGTCTGTTTTCTATAAAACCTTCCTCTTGGGTAAGGTTGTCCGGAATTTTCTCGGACTTTTCATAAATCATATCTGGTATTTTCTCAGATATTCCATCGCCCGGGCATCCCACCGGTGTTTTATTGAAATCTGAAAATTTTACAAATATCCCATCGCCCGGGCATCTCTCCGGTGTTTTAATGATATCTGAGATTTTATCAGATATCCCATCGCCCGAGCATCTCTTCGGTGTTTTAATGATATTTGTAATTTTTTCAGAAATCCCATCGCCCGGGCATCTCACCGGTGTTTTTTTTCATATCTGATATTTTCTCAGATATTATGTCTGGAATTGGCACAGACATACAAGAGTCATCGACAACTTTTTTGTCAGATGACGTGCCTAGAATTTTCTGAGGCACAGAATAAGAAAGTTTTTTACCTACCAATCTTCTTCTTGTTCTTTTTTGGATACTATTACAAAGTTCCGGCGGAAGGTTCTTAATTCTTCTAGATCTTCTTGGATCTGGCTTTTCAGTTGACTCCGGATTTCCCGTGAAAGTAGATGTGGAACGGGAAACGGCATCGCTTTTCTTGGCGTCAGGCTTTTGCTCTACAACATCAGAACTTGAAATTCTCTTAATTTTTTTGGATGGGCTTGAAGCTGAAACGAAGAGAAGTGGATTCGAGAAAATTTTAATTGAGCTTTGAAAAAAGCTTAACAACTAAAAGATCCCCTAACCGGACTGATTCGGATAGACTGGTAACCCAGAAACTATCTAATCGCAGAACAAGACGAACGGCCGACGACGACGAAAAGCTTGCACTAAAGTTCACTCGCAGGAGCTCACACGATGTGCGACCTTCCTGCACTGAATCCAAAGGGCAACTGTATAATGATATCCATTACACGCCGTACACAAGATCTTTTATATTTCATACTCATAATCTTTTTCTCATGCAGACACTCCTGAATCTGATTCACCCATGTCTTCCTTGGCCTTCCTCTGTCTTTCATTCCTGGCACTTGAGCTAAAAAGATTTTCTTAGTAAGCATCTCATCACTCATTTTTTTCAACATGGCCAAACCACCGAAGCATATTGGTCTCCACCTTGCTAACAACATTTTTCTTCACATCACACAACGGCAACACATCTTCATTCCTCACACAATCAGACCGTGTCTTATCACAAATTCTCAGTAAAAGATGGACAGTAAGCAACGCATTTCTCCAGCACACAAGCGATTTCTATGTTTCTTATGTAGCACCCAGGTTAGGATAGCTCTCTGCAAATTAAATTTGGTTTGTTTTTAAAACAACAGAGAGCAAAGCTTCTTCGCCTCTACTGTAGCGGAGTGGTCTGAGATGCCTGACTTTAATCATTAGTCCAAAATGGGCCCCGGACTCGTGTCTCGGATGACGCATGTTTGTTTGATTGCGTTAGCTGTGTTCCTTTCCTGGAACCAGTGGCCCTAAATTAGGGACAAGAAACTACTTTTAACCTTACGAGTTGCTCATGGCAGTCTTTTTACCCCGATAAAAACATATCTTTCACGATAACACTTCTCATAATTTTGAAAAAAAATAGTAATCCAGATATTTATAGTAAAATACTCGAACAGATAATCTTGCACTGAGAACGAATCGACATAGAGATGGGAAAATCCCGTGAGGAAAAGAACTACCTGAGATATACAAAGGATCAAAGTTTCGCAGGGACTGGTCACGCTGAAGACGGCTGAGCAGAGTTTAAGCACTTGCTGGCTCACCTCGTAATAATACACACGTTTAAGGTAGCGTGTGTTCGTAAAAAAAAACCGAATATCCCGTTGATACGCCGATGCGCCTCTGTATTCAATTGATTGTCACAGAGTGACAGAGAATCGTCCCTTATGCGACAGCTATGACAGTTTCCTCATTTGTACCGTGCGGGTCCAGCACAGTGAAAGGTTGAATGTCACCGTGTGTCACAGCACACCTAAAAATGCAACAGGAAGGAAGTGAATCAAGATCCAGGCCACAGAACATGAAGATCGTTTACTCTGTAGACAGTCTACACGCGAGCCTCTCAACATAGAAACCGTGCATGAGCAGGACCTAAGAGCTCATACAGGACCTAATAGCTTGTACATGTACAGAGGGGCAACCACGACCGTACGAGAAGATTTGTATGATATGGGAAAATGGAAAAGACACCCCACCCCGTCTGGGACTTTCCGTTCTTGTTGTATCACTGGACTATTAAAGTGGAGAAAATGAATGCTATTCACGGACGAGTCCAGGTTGTGTTTCAGAAAGCAGATGGCCGCACATACGTATAGCTCCATCATTTTCAGCGACATGCGGAGGCATTTAAATCAGCCGCCATATAGCACCGCGACGGTGCACACTAGTGTGAGTTGGTATCCCATACAACAGCAGGACATCTCTTGTTCATATTCTTGGCAATACAACAGCGAAATGCTATGTCTACGTGATCGTCAATATCGTCATATGAGTTCTCCGTATCGCCATGGAACGGATGATCTCAAAGCAAGACAATATCAGTACGCACACTATTTATTACACAAATGGCAGTCTTCAGGAGTGAACATCCTTTTTGGCCCAAAAACTCACCGGATTTGTTTCCCATCAAGCATATGTGGGACCTTATGGGTCTTCATCTCCGCCGGCTCCTTCCGGTAACATAACTGCCAGAGCTGCATGTACATTTGGCTTCTACTTGGAATGCGTTACCCCAACGCTCCGTTGATGATCACTTGGACGACATATCCCTTCCTTGGAGGATTCCATTGTCCTCTGCAGACTTCGCGTACAATAAATTGTGACCGTACATCTGCATACTGAACAATCCTAAATAAAAGCAGGTATGGTAATCATTTCAAATTTCGATCGTTTACATTTCTTTGCCAGCTTCTTGCGTTCTATGATTTACGCGAGAAAACGTCAAAAGCTTCTTGGTGTTGCTATTAAGCTATTAACTGTTTACATAAACATTTTCCTCTATAGTATATACTGGTGTTAAGAGGTTCATCTGAGAAATAATAATAATAAATAAACGTTCATTTGCACCCTTACAAAAAAAACTATTGCATGAATACACCTGTTAACACAAAAGAGTTTCTAATGGAATTATCATCTACAAACGAAAATGTTTTGAGAAACTGCACTGGACTGGCGCATAGGGTAGATTTGAACTGTTCGTTTACATAGGGCATGTTAATCTTACGAGAAGAATTTCACGTTTAATGTGGCGAGAAAAAAAGAGAAGTGGAAGTAATCCACTCATGTGGCTGAGTGGTGTGATGCGCTGGCCTCTGACCACTTCTCCAAGTTGGGTCCGAACTCGAGCTGCGGATGAAGTACAAATGGGCCGCCCCGGTGGCGCAGTGGTTTAAGGCGCTGGCTTCTGATCATTCGTCCGTAAGGGGTCCGGGTTCAAATCCCGGTCAGGCATGGATGTTGTGTTTGTCTTACGGCACTGGCTCTCTCCCTTCCCTGGAACCAGTGACCCAAAATTAGGGACGGGCGACTGCTTATAGCCCATTGAGTTGCTCACGGTGGTCGTTAAACCTCCAATCAAAAAAAAAAAAAAAAAAAAAAAAAAAAAGAAGTACAAATGGTATTAAAATCATGCAATGCATTGATTTTGATACGCTTTCCAACATACCAGAAATCATTAATTACTCAATTTATTTGGTTCAGTATACCTCCGGAACAAAAAACTAAAGTTTTGTCGCAATAGAAGCATTTTTAGTCAAGTTATGAGAATAATGGCTGTGGAATAAATCTCGCTCCTGTGCCCTGACCTTTGACCCCATTTTGTTTGTATAAAACAGAACCGGTTTAATGCATCTCCGGAACAACATGATGAAGTTTTGCCGCATTTTTACGTACGTTTTGACGCATAAGAGCGATGGAATGGATACCCTCCTATGTCGTGACCTTTGACCCCATTTCGTCCATTTTCAGTAGGGTTCCTTCTCAGGCTGTCTCCTACCACATACTAAAATTTCATCGAAATCGAATCATTTTTACGCGAGTTATCGTGCTGACAGACGGACGAAGCTGGGGCATATACGTTCCTTCAACTTACGGTTGGAAAGCGTAAAAAAAGGTGGTGGTAATTGTGACGTTTTAAATTATTTGCACTTCACATTTGAAGAAATGAAGACGCTTATTAAAAAAAGAAAATACGCCAAAGAAAGCTTAAGAGATAATTAAGATAATCAGACCATCCCATGCTAAGAAAGTTGGTGGCATTCTGAACATTACTGTCCGAGGCGTGAATCAACCAAATTTCATCCTGGAAACATGTAATGTATTCTCAGTAAAAGATCGACAGTTTATACACTGCAAAATAAGTTAGTAAAATCATGCAATGCATTGATTAAGATACGCTATCCAACATAATAGAAATCATAGGAAAATGCCTTGGTTTAGAGGGGACTAAGCTATGGTACAATGTTTGAGGTTCACATATATCAAAATTAAATCTCTTTGTGCCCGAGTTACCTATTTCTGTTATCAAGAGCTACCACACATAAGCCGTTTTATAATTAAAAATCCCATCTAAATCGGGCACTTTTCACGGAAGTTATCGTGCGAAAATAGTGGCTATACCGAATCTCACGCATTCGAACTGCCCGCAATTGCTGAACAAAAAACATTTTTTTGTGGAACTGTTTCCAAAGTCGTCACGGAACAACGTATAGTATTTCGTCGCAATAGATGCATTTTTACTCAAGTTATGAGGATAATGGCTGTGGAATAAATCTCGCTCCTGTGCTCTGACCTTTGACCCCATTTCGATGATATTAAATAGGATTGGTTCAATATACTTCCGAAATAATATACTAAAGTGTTGCCACAATCGAAGCATCTTTAGTCAAGTTATGAGGGCAATGACTGTGTAATGTCTCGCTCCTGTGGGTTCAAAGGTCAGCTTTGAACCCATTTCGATGATATTCTAGAGAACCGGTTCAGTATGCCACCGGAACAACATGATAAAGTTTTGTCGCAATCGAAGCATTTTTTACGTAAGTTATGACGTATAAGGGAGATGGAATGGATCCCGCTCCTATGTCCTGAACTTAAACCCCATTCTGCCCATTTTCAAAAGGGGTCGTCCCCAGGTTGTCTCCTACCACATACTAAAATTTCATCGAAATGGAACCATTTTATGCGAGTTATCGTGCGGACAGACAGACGGACAAAGTTGGCGCGTATACGCTTCCTCAAATTACGGTTGGAAAGCGCAAAAAAAGGGGTGTGAATGCAAGGACATTTTTTGAAAATAAAGTGCAGCAAAGTTACCGGTAGTTGTCCGTCTTTTAACGAAATTTCCGTTTTTAAAAGTACCTGTTTTTTTTTTTTTTTTTAATTCCGTATTTTCACAGATTTTTCGTAGTCAGCAATTCCGTTAATTTCAGAAGTCCTTTTCAGGTTTTTCCGTATTTATACAGAAATTTCGCAAAATCGATGACACTGAATCATCCAGCCCTTTCGAACGAGAATCCTTTCACGCCGGTGGGTGGAATCGAATTCAGGTCAGTTGGGTGAGGTCTGCACAAGCACCGCGTCTTAACCACTGAGCCAGGAAGTCTTAAAAAGTGCACTCACGTACGTTTGAGGTAAAACTAATCTCGCGATTATATATATATATATATATATATATATATCATCATCATCATCATTGTCAACCATTATCAATCCACTGCTGGACGAAGGTCTTCCCAAGTTTCCTCCACAACGGTCTGTCTTGTGCCAGTCTCCTCCATGTCACTCCCGCATACTTTCGCATTTCATCCACATATCTTCCATGTGGTCTTCTTCTGGGTCTTTTCCTGTCCCTTGGAATCCAATCTAAAATTTCGGCTGTCCATCGATGGTCTGTTCTTCTGGCAGTATGTCCAGCCCATTGCCATTTCAGGGATTTAACTCTGATCATGATGTCTTCCACTCTTGTCATTTTTCGGATCCACGTGTTCCTCCTCTTATCTCTCCTGGTTACACCAAGCATGCACCTCTCCATGCTGCTTTGAGTTGTCTGCAGCCTTTGTATGTCTCTTTTAGCTAAGGTCCACGTCTCTGCACCACACGTAAGCACTGGAAGGATGCATTGATCAAACACTTTTCTTTTAAGACATAATGGCATATTGCTCTTGAAAATTATGCTGTTTCTTCCAAAAGCTCTCCAGGCAAGTTTCGTACGCCGATTAATTTCTTCACCAATGTGACCCTCACTTGATATCTGCTGTCCAAGATAAACGTACGTGTCTTTTATCTCCAGCTTTCCTCCATCAATCGATAAATCTTCATTTTTTGTGAAAGCATTGAACATCACTTTTGTCTTCTGAAAGTTCATTTTTAATCCCACTTCTTTACTCTTGTCAGCAAGTTCCTGGATCATACTCTGCAGCTCTGATGGGGTAGTTGCAAAAATGACTATGTCATCAGCAAAACGAAGGTGGGTTAGATAATCTCCATTAATCTTTATCCCTTTGTTTTCCCAGTTCAGTGATTGAAAGACATTTTCCAATGTGGCATTAAAGACCTTCGGAGATATGGTGTCACCTTGTCTCACTCCTTTTCCAATTTTTATGTGTGTTGTATTTTCAAACAGCCGAATCTTTGCACTTGCATTTTCATAGATGTTATTAATAATATTAATGTATGCATCTTCAATACCGCAGGATTTCAGAGCCATTGCAACTGCTGATGGTTTCACCGAATCAAAGGCTTTTTCATAATCGATAAAAGCCATGCACAATGGAAGTTCATATTCCCTCGCTCTTTCAATTAGTTCTCTCAGTACGTGGATATGATCTATTGTGCTGTAGCCACTCCTGAATCCAGCTTGTTCTCTCGGTTGAGCCATGTCCAGTGTCACCTTCAAGCGGTGTGAAAGAACTTTAGTGAAGATTTTATAAACCACTGATAGGAGGCTGATAGGTCTGTAGTTCCTGAGATCCTCAATGTCACCTTTTTTATGTATCAAGATCATTGTAGCGTTGTTCCAATCCTCAGGAATTTTCCCTTCATTAAGGCATAGAGTGAAAATTTGGGCGAGTACTGTTTCGATTTCTCCACTTGCTTCTTGTATGATGTCTACAGTAATTCCATCTTCTCCTGGAGCTTTTCCCCGCTTCATGTTCTTGATTGCATGTGCAACTTCTGCTGGAAGGACTGGAAGAACTCTGGTACCTTTCATGATGTCTGGAGTACATGTATCATCCCTTTCATATAATTTGGAGTAGAAATCTTTCACTCTTGTCAAAATTTCGCCTCTATTTCTTGTTACAGAACCATCTTCTTTTCTCAGTGCCATAATCTGTTTTCTTCCCTTACTGAGATGTCCCTTTGCTATCTTTAGGCTTTGGTTGTTTTCAATTGCTTTCCTTACTAGTTCACAGTTGAATTTCCTTACGTCTTCAGTGATACTTTTTCGTACTGTCTTACATAGCTCTATATATTCCACTTTGGAAGTCACATCTTCTTTAGTTGTCCTCATCACTCTTCTTTTTGCATCAGCATTTTGGTTTTTCCTGATAATTTGTTCACATGCAATTTGTTCTTAGATCCAGCTAATTTTGTTGCTGTTTCCATAAGAGCTTTGGTTACTTTTCTGTTAACTTCAGAAATATCCACTTCTTCCGATGTTAGGCCTTCTAAAGCAGAGAATCTGTTCTTCAGTTCCAATTTGAAGGTATTATGGTGTTTTTTAAGGTTGGTTATGTCAATACATTTTGTTTGTGTTATAAGCTTGCTACGTTCGAGTTTAGAGTTGAGGTGCATCTTACATCTCACCAATCTATGTTCACTGCCTGTGTTGAACTTGTTTAGCACACTGCAGTCTTCTATGACGAATTTTTTGTTACACATAATAAAATCAATTTCACTTGTCGTCCCATTTGGATGTCTCCATGTCCATTTCCTGTGTGGTTTTTTCTTGAAAAAGGAGTTCAAGAAGAAAAACCTTTCTGCCTCTGCAAACTCTACGAGAGTATTTCCACGCTGGTTTCTGTTGCCGTGACCGAATTTACCTACTGAAGTTTCATTCTGTTGCCGTTGCCCTATTTTTGCATTGAAATCTCCCATAATTATCTTCAAGTGCTGCTTACCTTTATTATTTAGATCACGAATTTCCTCATAAAATTCTTCAATTTCTTCTTCAGCATGACTTGTGGTGGGTGCATAAGTTTGAATAATCTGAGCCTGGTATCTTCTCGAGAGTTGGATAACGAGTCGTGCAGCTCTGTCAGAGGAACTTTCAACTTCTACAACTTTATCCTTTAGTTTCTTGTTTATTATAAATCCAACACCACTAGTTCTGCCAGTATCTGTCCCACGATAGTAGAAGAGATGTCCACTTTTCAGTTCAATGAGATCTTCTCCTTTTCTCCTTAACTCACTTAGCCCGACGATGTCCCACTTGATCCTTTGTAGTTCCTCTTCCAATTCAAGAAGCCTTGAATCAGAAGATAGGGAGCGTCCGTTATACGTAGCCAAGGTCAGCATCAGATGGCAGCCTAGTCTGGTCCTCCGGGGATTCTTAGCACCCTCTGCCTTCATGTCGCACTGGCCGCTGCCTTGCCAGGTACATTCCAGCTGCCGGATACTGAGGGCCAAGATTTAAGTTGTGGAGTCATTTTGGAGGGGTTTGGCCATAACTCACCACGCTGGCCAAGCGGGTTGGTGAGTGTGGGATAGCATTTCCTCTAATCCCGATGGTATAGTTATACCGCTATTGGCGGTCGTCAGAGCCCCTTTAGTGGGAACAGGATGTACCACGAGAAGGCGGGGTTGACATTTGTCAAGGAGAGGCTGTGATGTTACGCATCACCTGACCTTACATCCCATATGTATATATATATATATATATATATATATTCATTAGGGCGAATGATTTAGACATTTTGTTTTCTATTGAAGCTTATTTTTTTAATACTTTTTTAATAATTTTATTTTTCTTTAGGAGGACTTATCCCAAATTAAGTATTTTTTTCAACGTGATATTTCGAAGCAACAAAGTTCTTTGAAACTTGAGATTTTTTTAAGCACAGCGACAGGTTTTGCTACCTACTAGAATTTACGTTTTGGTTGGAGTGTTTCTACCTGTTATTATTATTATTATTTTGTTGCTGAACTACACAAGAACTACAGGATGAGCAAAGATTCCCGAAATCTATATGCAGGGTTTTGTTCTACCTTATACACTTGCATCCATTGTAAATGTGAAAAGCCTTGGGAAGACTTGATTCATCTGGTATTCAACTGCAGAATACTTTCAGATAAAAGAAAGAAGCACGGGGAATCTCAGCATTCAGCAGATCTCAAGAAAGTATTGACATTTCCAAGGTGAAAACAAGGAGTGATAGAGATGTTTAAATACATCTCAGGAAATGAACTCAAACTATTCAACTTCTGAGAGCGAAGACAGCTCGTCCTACCGGGACAAAACTATTCAACAGTCTGAGAGTGAAGACAACACATTAGTGTAAATCTGTCTTGAGACTGTAATTGTCTAAGTGAAGAATTCCTTATTGCAGTTAATGAATATTTCTTCAGCTTAAGTGTGCTTAGCACATAGTTATCTCGTAGAAGTTTCTGCAAGTTTGTAAAACTCTTTTGTGATTTTGTACATATCAATTTAAAGTAATTTTGATGAACTGGACTTTTTTGCTTATTGTTAGACATTTTATTGAAATATTTGTGTAAAGTTTGATTTGCTTTGTAATTTTTCTCTTTATTTCCATTAAAGGACATATGTTGCCGATCCCATAAGAAGAAGATTGTCCGAGTGACGACAAGTCTACCAGTTTTTAATGGATCTCCTACCCTTTGCCGTATTTTCCGTTCCCGAGGAAAAGTTTTTTCCCCTGGGATGGTGGTTCGCTTTTTTGCCGATGTATAACCGGGTGTCCGGGTTTGGAGTTCCTGTTGAGGGGAATTGATATCGCAATTTCCTCTCTTCTTTCTTAAGTGAGTTCCATTAATCCTTGATATGCCGTTTGGTGGTGCAGGATGATGTCATCAGGCTTACTAGTTAGAGGGCTTCTATGGGCTTCTCAGAATATATATTTTTCTCATATAATGGATCACTACCTTGCTCGATGCATATGTTCACACGTCGGAACATGTTCAGAAACACACGCTTTAGCACTGAAGAGGAGATTCCTATTATGCAGTGACTAATATTTAATTTTATTCCAAGTCAGATGTATTAATCATCTGCATACATTCTTTCTTTCAATTGCCCTACAGAAAAAAGTTTGAAGGCGATAAATCAGGTGATTGTGGAGGCCAGAGTACCTCTGAAATTATGCGGTTGCAGGAGAAACTCCGCAGAAGTTTCATTTGTGGAACTGTCTGGTGACATGTCACTCCATCTTGTTGAAACCATGAGAAACGTTCCTGTTCTTCCAGAAAACTCACAAACGGAAAGAGTATGTCCTGGTAAACATTAAAGTTGCAAGTGGTGTCGAAAAAGTATGGCCCCACTGTTTTCCGTCAGGATATGACACGCCACACACTGGTCTTTCTGAGGATGCAATGGAATTTTGTGAGTTCACACAAGCACTCAAATTAAACCAGGATTCATCTGTGAAAGAAACACTGTCAAGAATTGTCTTTCTTCATGTAGAATTCCGAAACCAGCTACAGTAACGCACCCCCTTATTCTCTCTTATCAAATGATTTCATCTCATTCACCACTTTTACTTGACACGCAATGACCCAAAATTTTCGTAGCTGTCTGATGGGAACCATATTAAAGTTTAACCTGTTTTAACAGCCGTCGAAGGGAATTTCTTTTGTGACTGTTGAAGTCGCAGCTGAATGTAATTAAGAACTTCAGGTGTTATTCTTTCCTCTGCCAGCCACTTCTGACTCCATCGCAGACACTGACATTTTTGTGCAATCAACGGATTAAAATGCTTATTGTATATTTGCAAGGTGCACTCTGCTGAAGAAATCTTTGAGGTAAATGCGGTAACGCATTATCTGTAAGACTGCCATGTAGAATAAACTTCTAAAAATGAACTTTTTCCTCGCAGCTGAGTCCCATCCTCTATCTCTTTAGCGACAGCAGGCACGACGCAGTTCCCAAACTTGCACAAAATCGCATATGAGTTTCTGTTACACTTTCGGCCTTGTTATGACGTTGTTTGGTTTTGGTATAACGTCGTTCGGTTTTGATATGATTGCGCGTTGCTCTACACTCGGACCACGCGCAATATGTCACTTTGAAAACTTCTGACATGGAGCTATCGCAAAGACTTGCTTCTTAGGCGTTTAGATAATGCCGGAAAACTTTTTAAAGTTAGAGTTTGGGAATTTTTCCTCGCCACATACTGTATTACCATCTGCCATTGCTTGCCTGTCCTCTATGCGTTGTCCGAATAAAACTTTGCCATATTAGTACATACCAACTTTGAGGAATGTTTCATTTTTAATTAATATGTTAAACTATTAATTTTTACTTCGAATTTAATAATAAATAAAAACGTAAACGGTTACGTAACAAAGTTCATTTGAAAAATGAATTGTTAGAATGGAAATAAGTGTGATGGCCTCAAGCCAAATTAAAAAAATTCGATTAAGAAATGGAAGATTCAGGAAGCTTTTTATCGTATTAAAAAACTGAAAGGCGCTTATATTGAGAACAAATTTAGCAATATTTTTCTCTTTTTTCCTATGCTCAGCCCGTCCTTTCTTGTTCGCGCAGGCATTAAGCAAATTCTAAAACCGAAGAAGATGCACTAGCATGGAATTAATTACATCAGTAATAATTTTTGTCAGTATTACGTCATATTTTAGCATGTACTGAATATCAGTTTTTGGAGTTCAGCAAGATGATTTGTAACGAAGCAAACATTGTAAAGTGCACGAGGGAAAGAATTTCCCCAACTAAAATGTTCGCGAGTATACTGTTACTGCCCATAGAAAGAAGCTTCATCATATTATGCTATCCTAGAGCTCTATATTCTTCCTGAAACTGTTAAACGATGGATATTTCTAGGGAACAAGAAAAGAAAGCATGGCTTGTAGGATATGATGAGGAGTTTTGTTACGAAAGACTAACGTTATGAAACAAAAATGTGCAGTGGAGTTACTCGGAAGTAGCTAAGCAAGAAGCGGGACAATACAGTGCCATTATAATGTAACTGAGCAGTTTAAAACTTTAATAACATCCGTTTTATAAAAAGTAATTTTGTAAAATAAATCTGCAAAATATTTCACTAAAGTAATTTATTCAAGCTTTACTATACGGATACAAAGCAAGATATATAGGATGGTTCAAAAGTCTTGCCCTATTTTTTTAATTATAAGTGCGCCATTTACAAAAACAGATTTTGCAACGTCATTTAAAAGGTAAACATCTAAACTTTTTTAATAATTATCTAATACACTTCTATATGTGCCACCTTAGTTTCACGAAGGAAATTTTTGTCATTATCAAGGCGATCCATTAAGTTTCAGGCAAATTCGGAACAGCAACAGCAAAGCTTATTCTTCTAAAAATGTTGAACAATCTGGACTTTGTACAAGTATAACCACAGTCTTTTATGCAAAATTCGCATCACTTTTGCCCATAGCAATCCCAATTTTGCAGCAGCTTATCAGGCTGACTTTTTCGGGCTCCGAGAAATGTTTCCCGTACTCGCTCCACGTCGTCTTCCGAAACATTTTCCACTTCTTGACATGTCCAACACACTCCCAGTTTCTAGAAATTTATCTTTTCAGTGCTTAATTTTTTTAGCATTGGGAAGATTCTTTCCGAAACCCGTAAGAAAATTTCTTTGCAATTAAAGCACTGAGTTCGTTTCAAAAAACTACGCCACCAAACTTTTTCCGGCATATTCCTCATGTAACTTGTAGTAATGAAATGGAAAAACAACTAATACCATCTCCACGTAATGGTAGACACCGAAACTTTAGTCATTTACCTTTCAAACGCAGTAAGTGGTGTAGTTACTTTTTATTAATTTTCTAAAAATAGGGAATATGATTTATGATTTTTTGAAGTTCCACAAACACGTTGTGCATTTTGTTACAATTAGGATTTAATTAAATCATTTATTCTTGTACGAAGATCGTCGAAGGAGCATGATTTCGATGAGTAAACCACAGTTTTAACATGTGCCTTTGAAAAAATGTCCAGTGGGCACAAATCAGGTGGGCGTGCTGCAGAAGGGATTCGCTGACCTCTTCAAACTCACCTGTTTGGAAAAACTTCTCCCAGAAATTGTCTGGCACTACAAACAAAGAGGCAAGGTGCGCCATCTTGCTGATAAACTGTATTGTCTAGCATTCTTAGTGTTCCAAATAAAGCCCGCTTCATTGATTCTCTGGAATTCTAGAAAACGCTTGCTCAACACATGTCACAGTCTTCTCACTCGCAACAGATCTTCCAGTTCGTAGTTGTTCCTTAACGAAACTTATTTCTTTGAACTTCATCCAGTTTATAACTGACTTCCTGTGCTGTTCGTCATTATTGCATTGACAATTCAATTTTCTTCTAACTTCGGTTATAGACTTTAACTCAGCTGGACAGTGTGTACAATTCATTTTCTTTTTTACTGAAGACGTTTAGTGCAGTACAGGATGGATTATCTGGAAAAACAGAAAGGAAAAATTAAGCAAATCTCTTTATTCAATAAAGCAAAGCATGAATGAATTGCTTTACTGAAACATTTTATAGATCACTTTTATCTCCCATACGAGTGGTGCCCCCAAATTTCTCGGCCGGACCAAGAAGAAATGGTCGTGGGAAAATACAATAAGACTACTTTCTTATATAGCCTCCCCCCCAATATCCACGCCCTTTTTCCAGTGGTGTTCCAAGGCTATCAAAATAAACTTTCACAGCATCAATAACGTCTTCATCGGTTCCAAAATGCCCAACATACAAGTTATTCTCTGAGATTCAGGAAGGGTTGGTAGATCGAGGAGTAAGATCAGGTGAATGAGGAGAGTGGTAGCAATTCAAACTCACATTCATGGATGGCAGCCATGGCATCTGTTGATTTGTGGCTTAGAGTATTATTATGATAAAACAAAACCCCTTTCGGTAGCTTTCTTCGGTGTTTGTCCTTAAAATGCTATCAAAATTTCCTTGATAAGTTAGCACAGTATCCTCCGGTGATGGTTTATTTCTTCGCATGGTTATTCTGCATAACAACCCACTCCACATCCTAAAATACTGTTCACAACATTTTTCTAGCAGAAGTGACAGACTTCGCCTTCTTTGAAGTAGGTGAGCCACCATACTTCCATTGTTTTGACTCTGGAATAGAGTGGTGTTCTCATGTTTCATCCACGGATACAAGTCTTTACAGAAATTATTCTAAACAAGCTTCACACTATGTAAGATTGTCTCGTAACATGTTCTGTCTGATCAGCTTTTACTTAGGTGTCCTGAGTTTTGGAACCCAACGGGCAGTAATCTTTGCCATTGGCAGAAGTTCTTTTAGAATGCGATCAACTGCTGTTTTGGCTTGTGTAATACCCCCACTAAACTGCCTGACGTTAAAAATCTACATACGTTGCAGTACTGTTTCGTGCGCTCCCCCCTCCATTATCTTCAGTGATGGCCTCAGAAAGTATGCCTCAGTGAGTGTCATCTTTTATATTCGTTCCCCCAATCTTGAATTCTGCTGCTCACTTCTTTATGTTATTGTACAAAGAAAAATCCTCACCTACATTTGTCGTCATAATATTATTGATGTTCTTTGTCTCCAACTCGTTTTAATGAAGATATTTTATCACAGCACTGACTCTTGCTTGTTTGGTCCACCTAATTACCTTCTAAGAATTACAAAAATATATAATAATAGTAATAATAATAATAATAAGGAACATAACTTCGAAGCTGAAAGCTGGTCTTCAGGCATGTAAATACTAGTGCTGTCAAAAACCAGATATTTTGAAATCCGGTTTTCGGATTTCAAAATATCCGAAATATCATAAATCCGAAATCCGGATATGAAATCTGAATTTCAAAATCCGGATATCCGGCTAGTGCTATCAAAATATCCGAAATATCATAAATCCGAAATCCGGATTGCCGCATGAGTTTGTTACAGGATAAAACACCGAAATTTTATTTATTATTCCTTCACTTAGTACAATATCAATGTCACGAAAGATCACTTTGTCTAATGAAACGGACATCGTACAGCAAAACAACGCACGTTCACAAACTGCTGCGTTAAGGTTTCAACAACCTGAGGCTGTGGCATGCGGTCTAACATGGCCAAATAGATCTGTGCTGTTGAGATGCCTGAATAATCGGTATTCTAAGTCCGGATATCCGCAGTTCATAATCCTGATATCTGGAGTTCTAACTATTCGAATGCTAAAAATCCGGTTTTCGGATAGTAAAATATTCGGAAATCCGAAATCCGTGAACAGCACTTCCGAAGTTCGAAATCCGGTTAACCGCAGTTCAAAATCTGGTTATCCGGAGTTCGAACTATTCGAATGCTATAACTCCGGTTTTAGGATATCTAAAAATCCGAAATCCGTGAACAGCACTAGTAAATACTTGTATTACTGTATTACTTCCAAAAAAAAACCAGGAACATACGACTATGGTCTGGCCGAGAACTTTTAAGACACCTAACGTAGGACAGAAGTTATTAATAAAGACAACACTCGATTTACAGCCAGTTGATTTACCACCACCATTGTATAACACCACCCTGTAATGCTTGTTCTTAGTACATTTGGCTGCAGATACACTATATTATCAAAAGTATTTGGACATCACAGTCTTTTGGGACAAATGGCTTTATTATTACAATTAAACGATCCACATTTTGCTTATATAACAGCGCCAACACGTCGAGGAATATTATCACTCGATTTCCTGTAGGTCTCGACAGGAATGACTCACCATTCGTCCTGCAAAGTTGCTGCCAGAGTGGAGCACGAAGACGGGCGTTGTGGTCGATTTTGTATAACTCGCTTCAGTTTATCGCAGAAGTGTTCTATGGGATTAATATTTGGATTGTGAGCAGGCCTGTCTAACAATTCCACCTCATTTCAATATACCAGTCCTGCACACGCCGTTCAATGTAGCAGGGAGCTCGGTCGTGTTGGAAGAGACAACCGTCATTTCCATAATACAGCCACATTGTTGGTAGGGCAGAATCATCCAGAGCATCGAGGTACATACACTTCGGAGCTAATGGTCTGTGGTATTATAACCAATCGAGCGAGTCTCATGCACGAAAAATTACTCCATACCATGGTGGAGACTCCGCCGAACTTAACAGTTGGAAGAACACAGTCCGACGAAAATCTTTCACTGGGCTGTCTCCAAATCCAAATACGCCCATCAGATTGGGAGAGCAAAAAGCTTGACTTATCACTCCACAGAACAGCTTTCCAGTAGCCCACAATCCAGAAACGACGGGAGTCACACGACTCCGAGCGGCGCTCTGCATTCGCGGTAGTGATGTGTGACTTGTGTGACTACCATAATAACCCGCATTGTGCAACTTTCTGCGGATAGTTATGGTACTAACCGAGCCATTACAAATATTTCCTACTTCAGCAGCAATGGAAACGGCAGAGGAAGAACGGGATTTCTGCACATTTGTTACCATGGCTCCTCTGTCACGTTCCATCAGTTTGCGCGGCTTTCCTGAACGTTTGCAGTTGCACTGCCCTGCTTCCATTTCTTCAAGACAAAACTTACAGTCGTTTTTGGTATGTTCAGTTTATCTGCAATGCTCCTTGTGGAAACGTTACTCAAATGACATCCTATGATCATCCCCCGCTGGAACTCGGAAAGTTCACGTCCACGCAGCGTATCCGCTTCAAAGTTACTGATATCACGACAGAACATCTCAGCTTTATATACGTACCTCCCCATTCACAGCTCACCTTCCTGCGCAACCGTTATTTCCTCTTATACAAACATTTGGTAGTGTCCAAATACTTTTAACTTTTCGCGTCTAGAGCCTGCAAATCAAGAAGTTTCCATAAAAGAAGAAATAGCAAACGGTTCCATAAAAATCCTTCGCAAAACAATCACACAAATGAAGCGGAAAAACCGCCCTTTCCAAACCGGTAAAAAAAGATACTATAAATATGTTTCAGCATTGCTAGTCATATAAAGGGAATATCAATTAACACTGCTCCACACTTACGGCAAAATCGAGGATGTAGAAGAGCGTTAGCGCGGCTTAGCGGCCCTAAGGTACTTTTCGTAGCTAGGTGGTTGCAGCAGATAGGTAAAGAAATTTTTTAGATAATCATGCATTCAAAAACAGCGAATACTATGTTTTATATGCTCATAACTGAAATTATTGCAAGGATGAAATTATGCAGTCGGATCACACAGCAGGATATCTCACGGATCATAAGGGCTTCTGTCTGGTATAACGAAGTAAATTTCTCCGTCATTTTTGGTCCACGCCGGGGATCGAACCCGAGTCCACTTTTTCCGGAACAAGTCGCTCTACCAACGTTCGTTCTCGCTGCTATCTGCCTTTATGTCGTTTGCGTCCTGCGGGGCAGGCACGTCACATCTCCCCCCGAAAAAGGGCCGTGTCATGGCCCACGGGTCAGCCGTGACCATGAATCTTTGCAGGCAGCCATCCTCTGTAGAACGTGCACTTGAGAACTCCCAGTCAATTTGGTGTGTGGAATGCAACGTCACACACATTTTATTTTTCGAAGCGCTGAAGAAGGGATTTTCTTACTTTTCCTATCTCGCGGTGTGGAAAGAACATCCCACTATTGCGAGATCTTGAACGGCAGGTTCATCCGGGAAGTTCGGGCGCCATTATAACGAAGAAAATTTCTCTGTCATTTTTGGTCCACGCCGGAATCGAACCCGAGTCCACTTATTCCGGAAGAAGTCGCTCTACCAACTGAGCTACGCAGACATTCGTTCTCGCTGCTATCTGCCTTTTTCTCGTGTGCGTCCTGCGGGGCAGGCACGTCACACTGGTTATAACTTTCACCGTGAGCTACTATCAGGGCTACGTACCGTTGGCAATCCCTGATTTGAGGTGGGTGAGAGCACCATCCAGGCTTCATGCGAAGCCCAGACCACTAACTAAAAACCTACACCTCTCACTACTTAGGCAGCGGGACGGCGTAAAGTTAATATAAAATCCATTGTCTTTACCGGTATCGTTCATTTCGTCGACACTATATAGGCAAACAGTCGATTGCTAAAAAAACGAAAGAAAGTTCAAAACCACCAAATTTGGTATACCATCTCATGGTACTCTCTTAGACCGTACACGGTTTTTGGAAGGTGTCGGGGCCCGGGGTCAAGGAGGCCCATTAAAATGTTTCGTAAAATCTACAGTTTTCAATTTAGAACCACCAAATTCGGTATACTATCGCATGGTACTCTAGCTTTGACCGTACACGGTTTTGGAAGCGGTCGGGGCCCGGGGTAAAGGGACCCCCATACAAAATTTTCTCCAAATTTTCCATTTTTTACTTAAGAACTGCAACACAATTCTGCACTCCAATACCCTCCCTATCTGCGGTCTAAGTTAGAGTACCATGAGATAGTATACTAAATTTGGTGGTTCTGAATTGAAAACTGCAGATTTTACGAAAATTTTGTGAGGGAGGTGGCTTGACCCCGGGGCCCGACCGCTTCCGTCTATGGTCTAAGTTGGTGTAAGAGTACAATGAGATAGCATATCAAATTTGGTGGTTCTAAATTGAAAACTGTAGATTTTACGAAAATTTTGTATGGGGCCACTTGATCCCGGCCCCGACCCCTTCCAAAACCATTTACGGTGTAAGTTAGAGTAGCATGAGATAGCATACGAAATTTGGTGTTTCTAAATTGAAAACTGTAGATTTTACGAAAATGTTATATGAGGCCCCCTTGACCCCGGGCCCCAACCCCTTCGAAAAACCGTGTACGGTCCAAGTTAGATTACCATGAGATAGTATACCAAATTTGGTGGTCCTGAATTGAAAACTGTAGATTTTACTGAAATTTTGTGAGACGGAAGGGGTCGGGGCCCCTTGACCCCGGACCTCGACCCCTTCCGTCTATGGTCTAAGATGGTGTAAGAGTACAATGAGATAGTATATCAAATTTGGTGGTTCTAAATTGAAAACTGTAGATTTTACGAAAATTTTGTATGGGGTCCCCGACCCCTTCCAAAAACCGTGTACGGTCTAAGAGAGTACCATGAGGTAGTATACCAAATTTGGTGGTTCTGAACTTTCTTTCTGGTTTATAGGAATCGACAGTTTGTATACATATATAGTGTCGACGAAGTGAACCAGACCCGTCTGGACGGCAGTCCTCAAAATTATTTCATTACTCGGAGAAGAAACTGTAAAGAGAAGTTATGTAGCCATGTGATAAGGGTTTTATGAGTGCGAAAATAATTTTACTGAGCCGCCCTTTCTCTGATTCCTTAAGGATAACGCAACATATATCTCCTTCATTTACCTCATAATCTTAGGAAAAAGGCGTATGAGTCTTACTATATTAGTTACATTTATTCAGTGTGACTATATTACGCGGTTACATCTATTCAGTGTGATTAAAATAATCATACTGAACATTTGAAATCTTGTGAAATGACAGAGCGTTACTTAAAAAACTCTGCATATCTTTAGGATGTGACTAACTAACAACGTTTCTTTCCTTTATTAAAAACTTCTCAAATCAAGCAATATAAATAAAAGTAATTAGTAACAACCATTTTACAAAATATACTGGACAAGAAAAGTAGCGAATAAAAATTCACAATGTTTTTAAAACCTTTGTGAGTCTTCTTTCTAAATCTTTTTTACCTGATCAGTTTACCGCTAAGGCACTTTTTTAATTAAAACTACATCACTGAGCAAAACCAAAACACAATGGGTTTCGACAACAGTTGCAAAGAGTCAATAAAGTAATCAAATATATGTTAGCATTTTTGACAGATTTCTTTTTATTTTAAAAACCGAATTACGCGTACTAAAGCTGAGTATTATAACATTCTTGTTGGCACAGGTAAACCAGGTATAGCTAGTACCATACTTATTGAAATGTTGAGATGCATAAAAGGCATCTCAACATTTTAAAAAAGTTGTGTGCTATCAGTTATCACATTTTCGCTTAAAAAAATTTCTGACAGGGTCTTTGCGTTGGGTTGGAAATAAAGATAACTGTATCATTTTTACCACCCATTAAAAAGCTTTAGCATGTATAATTCGGCCTTCACTTTCTTCTAAATAAAACCGTCAAAAATGCTAAAATATATTTGATTGCTTTGTTAAACCCAGGTAGCTATTGTTGGGACCCAATGTATTTTGGTTTTGCCGTAAGTGTGAAGCAGTAGTCACTAACATTCCGCCGATAAGACCAGCAACGCTGAGCCATATTTATAAAAGAAATTTACAAATGTTGAAGATGACAATCCGTTTTTTGGTGTAAATATGACAAGGATGGTGAGTCAGATAATATCTAAAACTTGAAAATTTCCTCCTCCTGGAGCGGGAATCGAACCAAGCGTCTCCGAGATGGCGCCCGGGTATGCTAGCCACTACACCACCTAAAACGACCAAGGTTCAAGTTTCCGCTTAATTTGAATATAACCATCACAGGATTCGCTAGTCGAAGCAACCGGCATTCATGTGTAGCGAATCAGGAGGTTAAGAATCCATCACGTGATTGCCTGAAGGAGCAGATTATATTATGATGGTTATATTCAAATTAATCGGAAACTTGGGACTTAGTCGTTCTGGGTGGTGTAGTGGTTAGCATACCCGCGCGCTGTCTGGCGGGTTCGATTCCCGTTGCAAGACGATGAAATTTTCGGATATTATCTGACTTACCATCATTGTTATATTTACACCGAAAAACGAATTGTCATCTTCAAAATTTACATTATACATTATATGGTGTAATCCCGCATTTCATCCATGAACATTTTTTTCTTTTTTTGTTTGTTTGCCAGTTTTGAATGTTTCTTTTCGCTTCACTTGTATGATGGTTTTGCAAGGATTTTTATGAAACCGTTACGAAGAATACCTTTTTTTTTCTTATATATAAGTGTAACTAAATGTAACCGCGGATGAAACATTTTCGCTTTTCGCTTAAAATTAAAAAAGGATTTTACACAATGAAATAATATATATAAAATTTTTTATCTGCTTGTTGTGCTCTCATACGAGTAGTTAATATAGAGTTTACATGAATATTTCCGATCTATAGCATAAAATCCAATTTCTCCTGGGGAGACAAAACTTTCTCTTTTACTTAATATTTATCCAGCTCTGAATGAAGTTCTGAAATTTAAAAAAGCAACATTTTCTGGAGGGGTTTGATTCACTCCTTTCTCCCCACTCCCTTAAATACGGCCTTGCTCAATAGCAATTGCATGTTTGCTTCCAAGAATAGCATTTGAATTTATGCACCCCCAGGAGACCAAAATGTGTGGATTTTCATTCCAACCATACATACTTTGCACTGCAAAAGAATTTTTCAAATCGAACTAATAGTTGCAGAGATAGGGTATCCAATGTCAGACAGACAGATAGAGTGATACCATAAGCACGTACTTTTTTCAAAGGATGTGCTCGAAAGATATCAGAGGGATCTTCTTCTGAAGGCCACGAATGCTTCTCTTATCTTAAAATTTTGAAAAATGTTTTTAAATTTCTGTGACGTACCGCTGAGGTGACGCGGGAGTCGAAACGGTAAGTTGTAATGATAAGGCAAGGTCGGTGCAGTTCAGTCGGGAGAATAACTAGCTCCGAAGCGGCAAGAAGAGTTTAATTATCCCATCAGAGGCAAGAAGAGTTTAATTATCCCATCAGAGGCAAGAAGAGTTTAATTATCCCATCAGAGGCAAGAAGAGTTTAATTCCCCATTGGGGTCAGAAAGTAAAAATGAATCATCTAGCCGTGAGGTTCAGAATTACTGTGTGATGCTTCTTTCATACATCGTCTGGAATTAATCAGAATTCCTTCTTGTACAGCTCTCCCTCTTTGTGGTTTGTCGGCTGACCCGGAAACCTACGATTCTGTCTCAACCCTTTCTAAAGTGGAGGATATATGTGATTTACCACTGAAATGATGGCACTAGAATCAAAACGACAAATTGCAGCAATTTGCCACGGTCGGTGTAGTTCAGTCGGGAGAATAACTGCTCCAGAGCAAGGAGACTGGGTTCGAAATCACCACCGGCAAAAATGAGCTTATTTTCATATTTTGTGAAACATTCAAATTAAATCCTTTTTGTTAAAAGACAAGCCAGCTCACTATAGCTGAAGCTTCGATGGCATCAAGCTTTCTTTAGACCAGTTCTGAGAAATTATTACCTTTTTTATTCGCTTCATACAAAAAAAGATTTTCCGCGATATGATTTGTGTCTTGGGCCTCGTAATGTTTTAATCCGGCTTTCGTATTGCGTAAACAATTATTCTTTGTTTACGTTGCTGAATTTCAAAAGCACCGCTTTTTGGTAAAGTAGCGCGGGTACTTAAGTGAGCAAGGTGCATTCATTAATCAAGAAAATACTCCACGAACGAAAACGCAAGTTAATTAATTCATCATTGTGAGAGTTGAATTTCTCAAACAAAAAAGGTGAAAAAAATAGCTTGCGTGAAAAAGTAAAGCAGAAAAAACACTTTTCAAGCACTATTTCATCATTAAAGGCGGATAGAGAAGTTTCAACAGCATCTGAAAAGAACGTGATCCAGTGGTAGTCCTGGGTGGTAATTAAGGTTGCTCAAAAATCTCCCAACACGAAAAGGCTTCTTTATGTTTATACGAGAACATCAGACGTCGATTTCGAAAGGAGAGAATAATGAACGCGAAGGAGTCACGATGCTGCAACCTCAGAACATTGTATTCACTAACTCTGCTCAAAATCATCTCAGAAAATTAGTCTCTAGACACTAGAGAAAAGAGTGCCTGGACCGGATGTTTCCTTGTAATAACTGAGAAGAGGAAGTTAAGGAAAATAAGTTCATCCACTCCTGCTACAATTCTTGAAAAAAAATGGGGGTCAATTATTGTTTAAAGAGCAGGGACGTAGCCAAGGGAAGGATCGTAGGGTTCGGATCTCTGTGACGTACTACAGAAGGTAAAGCACGTGTCAAGACGACAAATCTGCAGCGATACATTCCATCCGTGTAGCTTAGTTGGGAGAATAACTTACTCCGGAGTGAGGGGCGCGAGTTCGATCCCCGTCACAGACAAATTTGTGTTTTCACTAGAAATGGGACATTCGAATTCTGAAAAAGATTCGAAACCTTGAATCTTCGCTCCTTTTTCGTCATTCGAATCTTTCCAATCTTAACCCTGCGACGTACCTGCCAGCAGGACGCACACGACATAAAGGCAGATAGCAGTCAGATCGAACGTCCGCGTAGCTCAATTGGTAGAGTGACTTATTCCGGAATGACGGGACCCGGGTTCGAGCCCCGACGTGGACAAAAAATGACGGAGAAATTAACTTCGTTATAACCTGAAGAACTTGGCGTTTGGTGCTTCTTCTAGAGCGATAGTTGTTCGAATTTTTGTCAGCATGACGAGTTCTGACATTAGAAAACAATCGAAGAAGATCGTCTACAGTGTGTACACAGCTATTTGAAACAGCTCGTTACTTCCAAAATTTGAGGAAACTCTCTAAAAAGTTCTTAATCACACCACCATCGACTGTAATGTCAGAAAGACAATTCAGCACATCAGGTGTCATAGCTGATAAAAAGCGAAGTAGTCTAGACCCAGAGCGAGTTCGAATGCTAGTGTTTTTAAATAAAAATATCCATTAAACGTTTCTGATTTTTTTACATTGCCCTGAAACAGTTCAGTGTTTAGTGTTTTTTATTAACTCTTAAAACAAACATGTTTTTGATTGTTCTTAATTTCCTGGAAAGAATTTACTCAATTTAGTGTTACATTTTTAGTGTTTATCTACATTAACTCCTGAAATAATCCTCCCCACCTCTACATTTGCTTTGATTTAAAAAAGTTTTGGAACTTTTGTCATTAAAGAAAAATGTCAAAAGTGTAAATTTTTACTCAAATATTTTTTTGTCAAATTATGTTCAAAAAATGGAAATGAACCTCAAGACTCAAGTACTTCATTTAGTAAATGTAAATTATGATTTTTATTTTTATCTTCTTAATAATTATGGGTATATTTTTAGAAAACTGCATTACTTAATTTGTTTTTCTTTAAACACAAATTTCAAATTTTGCTTCAATTAAAAACCTTTAATTTTAAGTCTTCTCTTTCCCTTTTTTTATAACTATTTTTATATGAAGGATTCGAGAACCTTTTAGGATTCGGATACGGATTCGGATTCGAGAAAATTTAGGATTCGTCCTACCTCTAGTTTTCACATCTCTTCCGAAAGTTTTCGCCAGTAGTATAAAATTGTATTGATTGTTTTCATACAGACATTTCAAAACACATACTATTTACGTCAAAATTCTATAAATCTTGCGCATTCCTTAAGTTTGTGACATTAATCAGGTTAGTTGTAGTAATTACAGCGGAATTTGATTATAAACTGGAGCCCAAAAGTTAAGCATAATCAACACAAGTTAAGCATTGAATTAGAACAACGAGAAGGCACAATGAAATAGGTCGTATATTATACATAGATTTCTTAGTGAGGAACTATACGCAGTACAAATCACATAACAAACTGATGAACCAGGAAAACGTACCAATACTCCAAAATGGTGAAAAATAGCAAGAATTTTCTGGAGGCGTTTATCATTTTGTACAACGGTCTAATGAGGCGTGTGGTGACTTCTTACAGCGAAACAAGTATCACATCGATGTCTCATCCTGTTGACAAGGAAATAAGAAAACTCTGTAGCAGCAAATCTCACTTATGAACAAGAGCAGATCCGAGTTCCTCGAGAGTTATGGCAGCAGGTTAACAACCTGTAATGTGTCTCCTCAATTCATCCCACACATGCTCTATTTGGGTTGAGGTCTAGGGAATGTGCGGGCCATGGCATGAAGAAAATAACTTTACTTTCCAGATAATCATCGACAGTAGCAGATCTCTGAAGTCTCACTTTAGCGGGCTAAACCCGATGCTGAATAACATTTTCTAATTCAGTAGCCAATATGTGTAGGTCCGTTCATGTTGTAGGTCGGCAGGAAATATAGAGCAGCAGTGTTAGATATTGATAATCCCCCATATCATCCGGCTTGGAGGATGTTTCAAGACAGCAATGGTGTATTTTTCATCAAATCCCTTTCCTTTTGGATGTCACACGTGTGGTGTATGCAATACAAACTACTGAAAGGTTGATTCTTCTGAAAAAATGTCCCTCTGCTTTTCAGCAGACAACGATTGATGTCTCTTTTCGAAATATAACACTCATGCTGACTTCTTCAGGATGGAGCGTCTTAATCACGAATGCTGCCTTTTCCAGGCTGGGTGGTATAAATTTCAGTGCTGTATTCTTCAGGCTGGGGTAAGTGTCCTAACTCCGATGCTGATTTCTTCAGGATAGGGCAAGTGTCATAAATCCGACGCTGCTTTCTTCAGGCTATGGCAAGTGTCGTAACTATGCTGACTTCTTCAGGCTGACGCAAGTGTCATAACTCCGATGCTGACTTCTTCAGGATGGGACAAGTGTCATAAATCCGACTCTGCTTTCTTCAGGCTATGGCAAGTGTCGTAACTATGCTGACTTCTTCAGGCTGAGGCAAGTGTCATAACTCCGATGCTGACTTCTTCAGGATGGGACAAGTGTCATAAATCCGACTCTGCTTTCTTCAGGCTATGGCAAGTGTCGTAACTATGCTGACTTCTTCAGGCTGAGGCAAGTGTCATAACTCCGATAATGACTTCTTCAGGATGGGACAAGTGTCATAAATCCGACTCTGCTTTCTTCAGGCTATGGCAAGTGTCGTAACTATGCTGACTTCTTCAGGCTGAGGCAAGTGTCATAACTCCGATGCTGATTTCTTCAGGATAGGGCAAGTGTCATAAATCCGACTCTGCTTTCTTCAGGCTATGGCAAGTGTCGTAACTATGCTGACTTCTTCAGGCTGAGGCAAGTGTCATAACTCCGATGCTGACTTCTTCAGGATGGGACAAGTGTCATAAATCCGACTCTGCTTTCTTCAGGCTATGGCAAGTGTCGTAACTATGCTGACTTCTTCAGGCTGAGGCAAGTGTCATAACTCCGATGCTGACTTCTTCAGGATGGGACAAGTGTCATAAATCCGACTCTGCTTTCTTCAGGCTATGGCAAGTGTCGTAACTATGCTGACTTTTTCAGGCTGAGGCAAGTGTCATAACTCCGATGCTGACTTCTTCAGGATGGGACAAGTGTCATAAATCCGACGCTGCCTTCTTCAGGCTATGCGAAGTGTCGTTACTCCGATGCTGACTTCTTAAGACTTTGGGAAATGTTTTGACTCCGTTGCTGACTTTTTTAGGCTGGGGCGTCTAAAATGTCTTAAACACTATGACGATAAAAAATGTCTTAAACACTATGACGATTGCATGGGAAAGTCTGAATTGCAATCACATGTATTCAATGTTAGTGTGCATATGTACAATATGTAGTTATAATAAATAATTTGCAATTTGGTATGGTGTGAAAACATCAATTTGTCCGTGACAGAGATCGCAACCGCGCCCCTCATTCCGGAGTAAGTTGCTCTCCCAACTAACCTACGCGAACGGAATGTATGGCTGCAGTTTTGCCGACTTGACACGTGCTTTACCTCTGTAGTACGTCACATCATCTCCCTCTTAATTTTTTTTTTTTTTTTTTTTTTTTTTTTGGAACGAAGAACAACTTTTTAATTCTAAACGGTGTGTGGAACAAACATCACACATTTTTCGAAGAGCCCGATGGCCAATAGATTCATTTTTACGTTCGGGCGCCAATGTGAAAACACCAATTTGTCCATGACAGAGATCGAAGTAGCTCCACATCACTCCGGGGTAAGTTGCTGTCCCAACTAACCTACGCAAACGGAATGAATCGCTGCAGTTTTGCCGACTTGACACGTGCTTTACCTCTGTAGTACGTTACATCATCTCCCTCTTAATTTCTTTTTTTTTTTTTTTTTTTTTTTTTTGGAACGAAGAACAACTTTTTAATTCTAAACGGTGTGTGGAACAAACATCACACATTTTTCGAAGAGCCCGATGGCCAATAGATTCATTTTTACGTTCGGGCGCCAATGTGAAAACACCAATTTATCAGTGACAGAGATCGAAGTAGCGCCCCCTCACTCCGGAGTAAGCTGCTCTCCCAACTAACCTACGCAAACGGAATGAATCGCTGCAGTTTTGCCGACTTGACACGTGCTTTACCTCTGTAGTACGTCACATCATCTCCCTCTTAATTTTTTTTTTTTTTTTTTTTTTGGAACGAAGAACAACTCTTTATTAATTCTAGACGATGTGGGGAACAAACATCGCACATTTTTCGAAGAGCCCGATGGCCAATAGATTCATTTTTACGTTCGGGCGCCAATGTGAAAACACCAATTTGTCCATGACAGAGATCGAAGTAGCTCCACATCACTCAGGAGTAAGTTGCTCTCCCAACTAACCTACGCAAACGGAATGAATCGCTGCAGTTTTGCCGACTTGACACGTGCTTTACCTCTGTAGTACGTTACATCATCTCCCTCTTAATTTCTTTTTTTTTTTTTTTTTTTTTTTTTTTTTTTGGAACGAGGAACAACTTTTTAATTCTAAACGGTGTGTGGAACAAACATCACACATTTTTCGAAGAGCCCGATGGCCAATAGATTCATTTTTACGTTCGGGCGCCAATGTGAAAACACCAATTTGTCAGTGACGGAGATCGAAGTAGCGCCCCCTGACTCCGGAGTAAGCTGCTCTCCCAACTAACCTACGCAAACGGAATGAATCGCTGCAGTTTTGCCGACTTGACACGTGCTTTACCTCTGTAGTACGTCACATCATCTCCCTCTTAATTTTTTTTTTTTTTTTTTTTTTTTTTGGAACGAAGAACAACTTTTTATTAATTCTAGACGATGTGGGGAACAAACATCGCACATTTTTCGAAGAGCCCGATGGCCAATAGATTCATTTTTACGTTCGGGCGCCAATGTGAAAACACCAATTTGTCCATGACAGAGATCGAAGTAGCTCCACATCACTCCGGAGTAAGTTGCTCTCCCAACTAACCTACGCAAACGGAATGAATCGCTGCAGTTTTGCCGACTTGACACGTGCTTTACCTCTGTAGTACGTTACATCATCTCCCTCTTAATTTCTTTTTTTTTTTTTTTTTTTTTTTTTTTTTGGAACGAAGAACAACTTTTTAATTCTAAACGGTGTGTGGAACAAACATCACACATTTTTCGAAGAGCCCGATGGCCAATAGATTCATTTTTACGTTCGGGCGCCAATGTGAAAACACCAATTTGTCAGTGACAGAGATCGAAGTAGCGCCCCCTCACTCCGGAGTAAGCTGCTCTCCCAACTAACCTACGCAAACGGAATGAATCGCTGCAGTTTTGCCGACTTGACACGTGCTTTACCTCTGTAGTACGTCACATCATCTCCCTCTTAATTTTTTTTTTTTTTTTTTTGGAACGAAGAACAACTTTTTATTAATTCTAGACGATGTGGGGAACAAACATCGCACATTTTTCGAAGAGCCCGATGGCCAATAGATTCATTTTTACGTTCGGGCGCCAATGTGAAAACACCAATTTGTCCATGACAGAGATCGAAGTAGCTCCACATCACTCCGGAGTAAGTTGCTGTCCCAACTAACCTACGCAAACGGAATGAATCGCTGCAGTTTTGCCGACTTGACACGTGCTTTACCTCTGTAGTACGTTACATTATCTCTCTCTTAATTTCTTTTTTTTTTTTTTTTTTTTTTTGAACGAAGAACAACTTTTTAATTCTAAACGGTGTGTGGAACAAACATCACACATTTTTCGAAGAGCCCGATGGCCAATAGATTCATTTTTACGTTCGGGCGCCAATGTGAAAACACCAATTTGTCAGTGACAGAGATCGAAGTAGCGCCCCCTCACTCCGGAGTAAGCTGCTCTCCCAACTAACTTACGCAAACGGAATGAATCGCTGCAGTTTTGCCGACTTGACACGTGCTTTACCTCTGTAGTACGTCACATCATCTCCCTCTTAATTTTTTTTTTTTTTTTTTTTTTGGAACGAAGAACAACTTTTTATTAATTCTAGACGATGTGGGGAACAAACATCGCACATTTTTCGAAGAGCCCGATGGCCAATAGATTCATTTTTACGTTCGGGCGCCAATGTGAAAACACCAATTTGTCCATGACAGAGATCGAAGTAGCTCCACATCACTCCGGAGTAAGTTGCTCTCCCAACTAACCTACGCAAACGGAATGAATCGCTGCAGTTTTGCCGACTTGACACGTGCTTTACCTCTGTAGTACGTTACATCATTTTCCTCTTAATTTCTTTTTTTTTTTTTTTTTTTTTTTTTTTTGGAACGAAGAACAACTTTTTTAATTCTAAACGGTGTGTGGAACAAACATCACACATTTTTCGAAGAGCCCGATGGCCAATAGATTCATTTTTACGTTCGGGCGCCAATGTGAAAACACCAATTTGTCAGTGACAGAGATCGAAGTAGCGCCCCCTCACTCCGGAGTAAGCTGCTCTCCCAACTAACCTATGCAAACGGAATGAATCGCTGCAGTTTTGCCGACTTGACACGTGCTTTACCTCTGTAGTACGTCACATCATCTCCCTCTTAATTTTTTTTTTTTTTTTTTTTTTGGAACGAAGAACAACTTTTTATTAATTCTAGACGATGTGGGGAACAAACATCGCACATTTTTCGAAGAGCCCGATGGCCAATAGATTCATTTTTACGTTCGGGCGCCAATGTGAAAACACCAATTTGTCCATGACAGAGATCGAAGTAGCTCCACATCACTCCGGAGTAAGTTGCTCTCCCAACTAACCTACGCTGATGGAATGTATAGCTGCAGTTTCGTCTTTCCGATACGTGCTTTAACTCTGTAGTACATAACAATGGGTTGATACTTTTTTGATCGTTCAAAGGAATGATTTACCAATTTAACTTAGTCTTATGAATCCAGAATTCCAGTTTGTGAAGTCTATTCAAAATCATGGTAATCTAAAACGGTTTTATTGTGAATATTCTCTTTTAAAATAAAGTAATTGTGCATTTTGTAGTTCAAAAAACAGGATAATGATATTCTGTAGAAATGAAAAACGTGTTCGAATAGAAAATAGGTCTGGGTTACATGTTACAAGTCCATCTGCCTATTCATATTAATCTGGAGGAGATGTGCGTTTATTTAAATGTTTGTTGAGGAACAGGATTTTAAAAGTGCTGAAATTTGCGTAGCTCAGTGAACTTATTTTTGATGATTCTTTTGATGTAAGTTATAACTTTTGCTGCGTGGAGTCCTAAGATTTTATTACCTGTGAAACGAGATTCCTCATTTATAATAAATCTGGATGCATGCAGATAATTAGAAAATCCTTTATTTGTAGTGACAAAACCTATGGCGAATCATATTTTGTGTTGTTTTTTTATGCAATGATTTAACAAATGCTTTCAAAGATTCGGTAAAGCACTTTAGAATAACAGCATTTTTTAGTTGCAAACTGACCTTTGACACATTCACTGTTTTGTGGAGACGTTACGTGTAAAACATTCCTGAAAAATAACAAAACGATGTAAAAGGAAAACAAAATGTGTCTGGTATGCCGTTTCTGAGGGAAATACCTTACGGCTCATTGGGTCCTACTGTGGATACACGTACACCGCAGCTTTTGTTGTGGTTTATCCTGCCATTAAACGGTGATGATTTTTTTTTTTTTTTTTTTTTTTTTTTTTTTTTTGTCTGGTAGACAAGTGAGCCTGAATTCCGTCACTGAGACTGAAAAGTAATTTCTCACGCTCCCAGCACTAAATATTTGAAATGATTTGAAAATGCGAACTGTGTTTTGATTTTTACAAACACAAGGTACCACGCCAACGAAACATGAAAAATCCAAGAAATGGTGAGTTCATTTCACATTCTAAGTAAAATTTATCCTTTAGTACAAGAGTAATTCCTATTGTTTTCTTATAGTTCACAAGTAGCATAGAAATAAAAAAAGAAACCCCTAGATCGCTTTATTTATCGAAGAAATCTTTCCTGAATAATCAGAACCAGAAACATAAATTATTATTACTTTTGAAAAAAATATTCACAAATGATTTACTAAGAGAAATATCATTATTCTTCAAAATGCATGTTAAAACATGTATGAGTCTTTTGACTGTGCTCTTGGGTATATAAATATATATTTATACTATAAATATCACCCACAACACCCCTCCCCCCACACACAAGCACACAATAACAGGTAGAACCAACATCACATCAGAACCTACACATGCAATTGTTCCCCGGAAAAATACTAGTGTAAAGAACAAGAAAACAAATAAAAAACAAAAATACAAATAAAAAACGAAAAAAATAAAAAACGAAAAAAAAAAAAAAAAAAACGAAACAACACATAAAATACAAAAATAAAGAAATACAAGAAATGATCCCGACCCCCGAACCACTCTTCAGGGGGAAACGCCCGGGAGCCAGGAACCAATGTGTTCGGGTTTCATAAGATGGCAACTATTTTTTTAAAAAATTCCAGGTAACAACCAAATTTCAACATAAAAATTTGTTTCAAAACAATATTTTTGAGAGCCATCTGTTTTCCACTACCCGAACATTTTATACCAACATTTAATACAATTAAAATAACAATATGTATAAAATCTTTTAACTCAACTGAAAACAAGATAACCAATACTTTACCCTATTATCTGTAACCTCTTGAATTATACATTCAAATGAAAGTAAACTAAAACTCTAAGTTAAACTAAAACAAACTTTCAGCACCGTGAAGACAAGCCGAATATATGAGTTAAGGTTAACACTTTGTAGGTATCATGGCTTTTTTACTCACATAAGTAATTATGTGGATTTGCTCAACAGAGGTGTGTTCGTAATATATCGACAGCTCCACAGGTCACGCCATCTACCCAATGTATGTATAAAATGTATATTGCTTTTAGAGCAAATTATCCTTAATGTATAGAAAGTAGAGCCCTATATTAAATTTCTCCGTGCGATTCGGAGGAAAAAGTGTATTTTTTGGTGGCCCGAAGAAAATTCTTAATTAAGAAAGTTTTTATTAATAATGTTACAAACTCTAATATTGTATAATGTTACTTTATTGATAATATTTATTAATCTCTTATATTGTGTATAACAAAAGCTTTGAGGATAACCATTCTTTTTTAGTGTTATAAAAGAATTTTTAACCGTTTAATAATACCATTTGTGTTGTTGTATATTCTGGTAATCCTCAAGAATTGTGATGTTAAGATATTTTTAAGTATGGATCTGGTAATTCTTGAAGGCCAGCAACTCAGTAGATTAGGTTGAAAGGCAAAATGAGTCTTTTATCATATACATCTGTTGATATTCTTCCTCGTTGTATTTTGATTTCTATATCCAAAAAAACGATCACAGAGCCTCTACGAGTTTCTGTTAATATCAGTCCCTCAGGATAACAAGATTGGATATCAAAGCTGTAATTCCCATATCTATAATATATTATGTCAGTAGCTATGACATCTTTTTCATAGAAATGAAGGTATAGATTGGCAAGTATACTTGAATAAGACGTACCCATTAGGATTCCTTGTTTCTGAATTAGTAATCTGTTGCCGTCAGAAATGTAGTTGTGGAAGATACAAAAATTGCATAATAAATTTCAATATTTAATAACCATTGATATTCATATATGTTTCATATCTCTCAAAGTACCAGTCCATAGATATTTTGAAGTCTTTGAGACTAATGGAAGTAAACAAATTATTGAAGTCATAGGTGGTTATATCTCCACTGAATTTTGGATTCATTTTAATGAATTCGACGACCTTTCTGTTGTCATTAATAATTAATCCATGTTGAAGACTGGACCACATCAGAAAAGTTCTGCAATAATTTCAAAAATCGTTTTCCAACCTTATTGTTATATGAATTAGTCCCACAAGTAATAAATCTAAAACCGATTACCTCTTTATGGAACTTTGGTATGGCAAATATATATGGTAACTCCAATTTATATTCCTTAATATTTAAAAGCTTGAAGTAGCTTAGAATTCTTTTTTGAATAATCTTGACATCAAAAACCTTCTCAACTTGATATACACTTTCATTGTTTATTTCATTAGTAAGTATATCATAGTATAATCTTTTACAAATAAAAGAACAATTGCCACCACATTTATCAATTGATACAATAATAAACAAATTCTGTAGTTCTTTAATTTTTAGTTTAATATTTTTCCAGTTTTTTTTAAGTTTTTTCTAACATAGTGTTTATCTATGAAACTGTATATTTTCCTCAATGCTCCTGAAACCCATTGAAAAATTCCTGAACTGGAATTCCAAATCTATCAGACTCTGTGAATATAACAATGCAAATCCCGAGAGACATTATTTTTAAGATTTCCCTTGTTGATGTAGATCTCAGGTCTATACTTCACACCATATTTCATAATGCTTTCCAAATCCGAACATCCCACTACACTCAAATCACCCGTTAGCATGTGTTTATGATTTTTATTTCTAAATCCAGCATATTTAATTTCTTCACCATAACAAGGCAAGTCTTCTATGTTAATATTTCCAACATTCTTGCAAAAGGAGTTATAGTTGAAAATTCTTTTCCCTATAGTTCTATCAAATTTATAGGAGGTAAACACTTTATATTTATCTCTAAGTGGGAAGAAACTTCTAATTCCCCAAACTATTTTTTTAAAGGTTATTTTTCAAAAAATATTAGCTTGGTATCTGATGACACAGTAGGATGGTAATAGTTGCTTCTTTACCTTAATGTTCCTTTTATTCTTAAAGAAGCAAAAATCCAGAATGATTTCCTTAATGTAAACAGCCTTAAAAGCATATTCCTTGACATTTTTGATTAAGGCCCCAGCTTTGGTACTGTTAAGATATCTCAGAGTGGTAACTATTTTTTTAACACAATATGAACCACCTGCCATTTCATCAAGCTCTTTAAGAAAGCCATCAAATTCAAATGCAGCTGGTTTGTTCTTACCTGTGCCTCTACTTCCTCTACCCATAGAAAAACCTTTATGATCTGTATTTTTGAATACAGACACAAATATTTCCTGTATGTTCCTTTTCTCCCCATAGGGAAACATTCTGTTATTATTAAATATATTATTTATTTATTTATTTATTTTTTTTGATTGGAGGTTTAACGACCACCGTGAGCAACTCAATGGGCTATAAGCAGTCGCCCGTCCCTAATTTAGGGTCACTGGTTCCAGGGAAGGGAGAGAGCCAGTGCCGTAAGACAAACACAACATCCATGCCTCACCGGGATTCGAACCCGGACCCCTTTCGGACGAATGATCAGAGGCCAACGCCTTAGACCACTGCGCCACCGGAGCGGCATATATATATATATATATTATTTAAACCATATGGATAGATAGATACTCTCTTGTAATAACATTTCTTGATTTTCTAAGGCATTTCTCATATCCTCACTATTTTCTATACCCAGAATAGTAACAGTGGTTTCTGCAAAGCTATGTTCCTGAAAATGCAAAAATTCTATATCAAATGGATTCTTGAGTAACTTTATGTCAGATCTGTGTCCGTTTATTCGCAGATGTAATGGACCTGTAGTTGGTCCAACATATTTAATATGACATGTGTTACAAGTTATGCAATATACACAGTTACACCTTACAGAATTTACCTGCCAGACCAGCTGGATCTTTCTGTTTTGGATCCATAACTCTACAAGTTTGATATCTCCCATCTCCATAGTCACTGAATAAAAAGTCCACAGGTGGGAACATGAGCGAAGGAACCATAACTCTTTTTGTGATTTTCATTTTCTAATTTTTTCTCTATTTTTTTTATTTTATCAAAAAACCTAAATGGAGGCAGTATTCCACTTATCGTGCTCAAACCTGCTGCCTTATTTGAACACGCAGCCCCTTTTTAGACAGCGCGACGGCTGATGCTGCATATCATTTTCATTATTTGTACTAGACATGAGAGGTAAGGGTTTGAAGATCAATAAAAATTGGCACATCACCAATAGGTTATATTCAACAGGATACAGCGCAATGCAGCATGTAAACATGGTAAACGTGAATATAAAAGCATAAATAGTTTTTTCCTTTAGTATGGCAACAGATTACTAATTCAGAAACAAGGAATCCCAATGGGTACGTCTTATTCAAGTATACTTGCTAATCTATACCTTCATTTCTATGAAAAAGATGTAATAGCTACTGACATAATATTGTTACGACCCATATCCGCGATTAATTTAGTAATTAATGGGCGTGGTGGATGTATGAAATTAATTAAGTATTAATTATGTTCGAGGCTTGATACGAGTGATATGTTTTCAGATCAAGTGATCATATGTAGAGGATTTTAGGAAGGGAGTGTCTGACCCCAGGTCTTAAACAACCCTTAGAAATAGGAAGCTAGGAGATTTGAGCAAGAGTGCCAGATAGGAAAGTGACACGGAAGCGAAGTAGAAAGGGGGAGGAAGACGCCTTTATTTATTACTGGGAGGCCAGTACCCGGGGTCCGACGGCTTAACGTGCACATCCGACGCACGGCGGGTATTTAGTGGATCGAGCGTTCGTATCTTCCTGGGATCGAACTTGAGGTCCTTTCCGTGGCAGTCACGAATGTTGCGCCCTAAGCTGCCAGCGGCCCGGAAATCAAAAGGCATTATATGTATTTGAGAAATCAAAGGACATTAAGTTTGGCACTTTAAACATCCATATTCTTCATGAATTTACTGCTAAGGGTTGTAAAAGTTGAAAATTCAAAAAATTAAACTTCTATTGTGAAGAAACTATTCAACTTAGAGGGAAAAAAATATTTCTGTGCCTCTCAGATTAGGCTTAACATTACATTTGCGAATGGTAGGTCACTGGTATTCATTAAATTTTGCCCATTTAAAATTTCCCTACTAGTTCATAAATTTCTCGCTAGGAGTTCTCAAAGTGGAAATTTAGTAAATTTTAATTTCACACTACGAAGAAACCATTTCATTTACAGCAAAAGTTCTTTTTGAATTTAATACGTTAAGCAAAACTGATTACTTTAGCAGCCGTCAGTTACTTGGCAAATTTAACGCTTAACGCGCTCAAAATGGAATTTCTGTTAATTTATCAGTACTTTGCGTATTTGTCATAAAATTGGAATGCGTTTCATTTACAAAACGTGCTTTTCCTGTTACTTCAGCTTTTGAAAATCATCTTGTTTTTACCTTATGAGTAAATTAGTAGGCAACGAACATGGTATCAAACAAAAATAAAATACTTGAAAACATTGGCAACGGGAAAAGTCCTCCACATTAGAAAATTCGTGTAAAATGCAATTTGTGCCCGATACTTCACTTGAAAAGGGTGGATGACTTTCCGTGGAGGAGTTTTCCTGTGGCGAACAATTCCCTAAATTCGAAGAGATTCAGTCGTCAGACTAATGCCATGGACCAAGAAAGTTGGACAGTAAAAATTTCATCAGTCGGTGCAGGAAAGCAAGAATGGGAAGAGTTTCTTGAAAGCATTTTTCTTATTATTTTCATAGGAAAATTGAGAAGGTCTGCATTTTTTTTATTCTGTCAAAAAGATGCGTGAGATTTTTTGATACCTACACTGCAGCTATCAGAAACAGAAGCATAAGAATTAAGATAGTGTGATATTCTCCAATTTCTTTACTTTTTCAGTCTGAATATTAACTCTTTTGGTTTAGGTAGGCTGGTTTAGATGGATTAGAGCTGAAAAATAGCTTGATTATCCTACCACAAAGATTAAGTGATAATTTTATCGCTTAACAATTGAAAGCAAACACCACCGACCACCAGGAAAGTTTTTACAAGTAATCATTGCAACTCAAGGCGGGAGAGGGGAAGGTTTCAACACAGATGTGTTCCCTTGGCTGGAAGAAGCACAAAAGCAATTTAAAGCACAGCTGGCCAGTTAAGAATTTACCTTAAACAATAAAAAGTGAGGGAAGTGTGAATACTTCTTTCACCTACCACTAGAAGGAAGGCAAAATTATTTTAACCATTCCTTTCAAAATAAGTACATCGATAACAACTCGAAAATCCGGGGTAACAGCAAGAGCAAGAAAAAATATATGTTACTAATATAAGAAAGTGAAACATCAATTGACAATAAAAAGTAGTCGCTTTAAGGACTAATTTGTTTCGTTTCGTGAAAACCAAAACAAAACTGGAAATCCAATTGTACGTTTTCAGGGCACTTCAAGCTGTGGGGCCCTAGGCGTGCGCCTTGTGCGCCTAGTCGGAAATCCGCCCCTGGCAACAAATTCAGTTATCACAACGCAACGTTGTTACAGAACGCAGTATGGCAGAGCTCCCCTTTCGGTAATGCTACCCGACGTTAGTTAAAGCAGTTTCAAAAGACTGGTACTGCAGCATCAAAAAGGAGAGGGAAGACCGAGCACTTCGCAGGACGATGTTGATCGTGTCCAGGAAGCCTTTTCTCGAAGCCCTCAGAAGTCAACGAGACGAGCTGCGTCGCAGTTAGGTATGTCACAAACGACTGTTTGGAGGGTTCTGCATAACCGCCTACAACTCCGTGCGTACAACTGCAGATTGTGTAGACTTTACAGCGGGACGATAAACCACGCCGTTTCCAACTTGCCCAAGACATTTTGTCCAAAATCGAAGCTGATGAACATTACCTGCGGACATGGATATTTAGTTATGAAGCAACGTTTTTAGTCTCAGGAAGAGTACATCGGCATAACTACAAAATATGGGGCTCCGAACACCCTCGCGCCATTCGAGGAGTCGAACGAGATAATCAAAAGGTGAACGTCTGGTGCGCTTTATGTTCGGAAGTGTTGGGGGCCCTTTTTCTTTTTGGAGAAATCAGTGACGGCGGTGATCTATCTGGACATGCTACAGCTGTACCTGTTGCCTCAGTTGGAAAATCAGCAGCCCAATGAGGTGTTCGAGCACTATGGCGCACCGCCGCATTGGGGTGTTATTGTCCGAGAATTTCTTGACCTGCATTTTCCTGGGCGCTGGGTTGGGTGTGGTGAACCCATTCCGTGGCCTCCGCGCTCACCCGATATTACGCCACTGGATTTCTTCCTGTGGGGATACGTGACCCCTGTGACCTCCCTCGATGACCTGAAGACCAGAATTGGTGCTGCGATAGCAACAGTAACGCCTCAACTGCTGGCGAACACTTGGCGGGAAATAGATTATCGTTTGGATATCTTACGTGCAACGAGAGGCGCGCATATCAATGTGGTTTAGCAATCTGATGTATCGATTCTACATGTAATAAAACTTTTAGGTGTCATTTGTCCTATTCTGTTTGCGGTTTTAATTTGTTGTTTCCCGTTTTCCGTTTATATGCCACTGAAACCACGACACTAATTATGAATCACCATGTATTTTACCAAATACATATAGCGATTTGTGCAGCGTTTTGTAGTTTACAAGTAATAATGGGTGTCAAATGACATCCCAAGAACCTCATCCTCAGTGCTCTGGACCATTCCAAGGGGATAAGTATTCATTGATATTACGACAATACTTAAATAAACATAAAAATTGCTAATACGACGTTTATTTAGTTCCATGAAATATAAAATTAAATGGAAAAACATTCAGTTGTTTCCAAAAAAAAAAAAAAAAAAAAAAATAGGCCGAGATCCCTTAAGGCGTAGCGTTAATCGGACGCTTGCTTTTTGCGCAAGTAAAAGAGCAAAAAAAAAATTTATGACACTTACTTGATACGTTAGTAGAATTGGGTCAGTTTTCTGAAGCATTCATTTCATGCACTGCGTTTGCTTCCAAAAAGCCTGTTATGGGTGAATCATTTCGAGCACATTTTTATCCCAATTATTTATTACTGTGCTCAGGTAAATAAACGAAGTTTAAGTAAATATTTTTTTCTTTTAAATGGAATAAACACCGTTTCTTTCTTGTTGAGCAAGTCATTAGTCCTGCTTGCTCCCTTTGTGTTAAAATCATATGTACTCCCCCCCCCTCCACAAGCTTTCTATATTTGGCACTGACGAGATCAGAGCAGAGGTCAATAAAACGTAATTACTGGATGTAGCAAGTGAGTAGAGCAGTTTGTGATAATGGTTTGTCAATTGCGCATTTTGTGAACAGCATTGTTGCGATAGCTTCCTGTTAGCGATAATTGTGTTTAGATGTAGCAAAGTGTTATTAAAGCATGCTACGGAGTGTTGTGACAAATCAATGATTTGAAGACAGAAAGTATATTTTCTGGCAAGAGTTGTTCTACTGTGTTGAAGTGCATGTGAAGAACAAGGAAACGTTAACTCTTGTAAGTGGCATTATGCGGATTCCTCACTTTTTTAAAAAAATTGGGGGTTTAACGACTACCCTGAGCAACTCTATAAGCAGTCACTCGTCCCTAATTTAGGACCACTGGACCCACGAAAGGGAGTGAGCCAGTGCCGTAAGACAAACGCAACATCCATACTTCATCGGGATTCGAACCCGGACCCATTTTGGAAGAATGGTCACAAGCCAGCGTTTAGACCACCGCGCCACTGGGTCGGCCTTTTCCTTTGGACCGCTAGTGTTTTCTATACTCGCAAGTAATATTGCGTTCACAAGTTCATAGCTTAAACAATTAGCATTTAATCACATAAACATTATACAGCACCGGACAAAAACGTATTCATCTCCAGATATTTACTTTTAATACTTTAGTTACGCGTGCAGAAATGGCAGCATTAATGCTTACTGGAAGATATTCAACAAGATGATTTAAATAGTTTGAATCAATTTTTGACAGTTCTAAGAACAGTTCATAAAGATTCCTGGAATGAAGTTGGGTTTTTACACTTCGTTCAAGGTGGTCCTATAAATTCTTTATAGGATTTAAATCTGTTGATTTAGCTGGCCAAACCATGTGTCCCAAAGTTGTATCATGCTCTTCACACCATTCCAAAATGGTTTTAGCTCTATGAAACTTACAGTTGTCATCCTGGTAAATCCGATAAGTTATTTGATGAGAATCCTGGAAATGTGCAAAAAGGAAACACATGATTGTCTAAAATTTCTCTGTAAGCATGCTGTTTCATCGAATTCTTTACCTCTACTAGTGGGCCTAATTCACAACCATTAACAAAACCCCACAGCATAATAGATCCACCTCCTTGGGAAAGAACTCTTTGAATACACTGAGGATTGAATGTTTCTTTAGACTTCCTGTTGACCCTACGCCTTGCATCATTTGAGTATAGGAAAAGTTAGGTTTGATCAGACCATATGACAGCCTCCTACTGATAAACAGTCCGCGTACTGTGAGCTTTTGCCCAAGCTAATCGAGATTTTTGGCAAGCTGAAATTAACATTGGTTTCAGTCTTGCAGCTCTACTCCAGATATCCATTCGATGAAGTTCCTTACACAATGTTCGCTCAGATGTAGAGGTGTGAGGTCCATTAACAACAGACTGGAGGAGTTCCTGCTTTTTGAAATCTGTTGTCGTAGTCCAGGTGAGAAATTCTACGCCGATCATGACTTGTCAAACTCGTGTTTCGTACACTATTTTTCCTTTTATTTTCAGTCGAGTTTGATTTTCACAAATCTTTATAAACACGTAGAACCATTCTTTTGATGGCACCTGTAAATTCAGCAACTTCCTTGATGCTGTGTCGTTTTGACCGGCCAAAAGCTATGACACCTTTTTGTCGGTCACATCTGTCTTTCGATTCACTGATTTTAATTTTTCAAACGCTTGAACTTAAAATTTGGCCTGTAGAAACAACTAGCACATATTTTATTATTATTATTATATATCAGGTTATTGTGGCAATGTATCCCTCCGCCGATTCACACACACAGATTTGGTGCATCAGCTATTATATATTGTGTTGCCATAAAAATCCAGCGACTTAAAGTATCTTACGAGAGATTTTTTTCTGTTGATGAATCAGTCTGTAGACATCACGTAACACATAGCAATTATACACGGTAAAGTCACATTATTGTCACCAACGGCTAATATCCAGAGTAACCGCTGCGTGCAGCGCGTACAGCAGCTGGATGGGCTGGGAGTGACTCAATAAGGTGCTGGTAGAGATTCACAAGTTTGTGGAGCCATGCTGATTGCAGTACATCTGACAGCTGTTGGAGGGTGCGTGGTGGAGGATCCATAGAACAAACAACATAATCGAAGTAGTCCCACAAATGCTCAATTGGGTTTAAGTCTGGGGAAATAGGGGGCCAGAGAAGTACTTTGAAGTTTTCATCGTGTTCTTCCAACCACTCTCGGGCATTTCTAGGTGTGTGACACGTCGCATTGTCATGCTGGAAGATCCGATCCGCGCCAAGGGAAGACAATCAGCATGTATGGGTGTACGTGGTCTACAAGGATGAATTCATAACGAAATCGGTTCATAGTGTGTGACGTACCTGCCAGCAGGACGCGCACACGACATGAAGGCAGATAGCAATCAGAATGAACGTCCGCGTAGCTCAATTGGTAGAATGGCTTATTCCGGAGTGAGGGGATCCGGATTCGAATCCTGGGGTGGACAGAAATGACGGAGAAATTTACTTCGTTATAATGGCGCCCGAACTATCCGGATGACCCGACCGTTCAAAATCTCGCATTGGTGTGATGTTATTTCCACACCGCGAGATAGGAAAAATCAGAGAATCTCTTCTCCAGCGCTTCGAAAAGTAAAAATGTGTGTGACGTTGCATTCCACACACCGGATTGACTGGGAGTTCTCAAGTGCACGTTCTACAGTGGATGGCTGCCTGCAACGATTCATGGTCACGGCTGACCCGTGGGCCATGCCCCCGGCCCTCTTTCGGGGGGGGGTGGAGATGTGACGTACCTGCCAGCAGGACGCACACGACATAAAGGCAGATAGCAGTCAGAACAAACGTCCGCGTAGCTCAATTGGTAGAGTGACTTATTCCGGAATGAGGGGATCCGGGTTCGAATCATGGCGTGGACAGAAATGACGGAGAAATTTACTTCGTTATAAGTGCCTTCCACAGCTATAAGTGAACCTAGAGAATGCCACGAAAACCTTCTCCAGACCATAACGCTGACCTCACGAGCTTGTGTTCTTCCAGCAATGGTTTAATAGTGTTTATTATTCGATATTTCTTGCTTTATACACCAACGTCCATCCGTTCAATGAGGCAGAAAACGTGACTCATCGGAGAAGGCAATCCTTTGCCAATCAGCGAAGGTCCAAGCCCGATATTGCAGGGCAGATGCAAGACTTTTCTGCCGATGCACCTTCGTTAGCATAGGTGAGGTGACCATCCGTCTGCATCGGAGCCCCGTACGCAGCACGGTTCGCTGAACTGTCGTTTTAGACAAACTTCCGGTAGCCCCCTGCTTCATTCTGTAAGTGAGTTGCTCAATTGTAGCATGTCGAGCGGCCTTCACACACCTTCGAAGCCAACGCTCACCTCTCACATCAATGGCACGCGGTGCTCCGCAGTTTGCACGTCGCTTATTCCCAATGGTGCCATTTCTCCAATCACGATATACTTTAACCCCAGTCACACACGAACGATTCACAAACTTTACTGTTTCAAAAATACTGCCACCCTTGTACCCAAAGCCGATAATCATCCCTTTTTCCAAATCTGATAAAACGCTCCTTTTTTCCATGGAAGCAACGAGGGATATGTTTTCAGATCAAGTGATCATGTGTAGAGGATCTTAGGAAGGGAGTGTCTGACCCCAAGTCTTAAACAACCCTTCGAAATAGGAAGCTAGGAGATTTGGGATAGAGTGCCCGATAGGAAAGTGACACGGAAGCGAAGTAGAAAGGGGAGGAAGACGCCCTTATTTATTACCGGGGAGCCAGTACCCGGGGTCTGACGGCTTAACGTGCCCATCCGACGCACGGCGGGTATTTAGTGGATCGAGCGTTCGTACCTGGCTGGGATCGAACCTGAGGCCCCTCTCATGGCGTTCACGAACGTTGCCCACTAGGCCACCCGCGGCCCGTTATGTTTTCAGAATGCTTAAGCACGCCTTATATACCCTCCAAGCCAGCTCACGACACGTGCTTTCTTTCATTGGCTATGCGCTGTTGACGTCAAAAGTAAGAAGTGTTCACAATAATGTGACTCGTATATTGTGTTACGATAAAAATCCAGCGACTTAAATTATCGTACGAATGATTGTATTTTGTCGATGTATCAGTCTGTGGGCATCACTTAACACATTGCAATTATACATGTCAAGAGTAACATGTTCAAGAGTGGTTCCACCTAAAATCTCCGCCATTGGAAACATATGGCAGAGATTTTAGGTGGAACCACCTTAATTAGGGTCGGCTCCGGCGCAGAAGAATGGTGTGACGTGCTACAGAGGTGACGCACATGTCAAGACGGCAAGTAGAAATGATAAGCCCTTGCCGGCGTTGCTTAATTGGGAAAGCATTCGGCTCCGGAGCAGAAGGATATTAGTTCGATTTGGGTTTCACAATGGCGCCTGAACGTAGAAACCAATCTGCTGGACATGGATTCTTCAAAAAATGGGTGATTTTCCTTCCACACATTGTCTGGAATTAATGAGAATTCTTCGCTTCGAAACAATCTGTGATGCTCCTTCCACACATCATCCGGAATTAGTATGAATTCCTCTTCTACGGAGAGTTACTTCAAGCTTGGTTTGCGGTGGTGCCGAAACCTGCGCTTTCGTAGCCCTTCCTTTCTCAAAGAGGGGGGGGGTATATGTGACGCACTACAGGGGAGACGCACAGGTCAAGACGGCAAGTAGCCGTGATAAGCACTCGTCGGTTTAGCTTAATTGGGAAGGCATCTGACTCCGGAGCAGGAGGATGTGCGTTCTAATCTGGCCATTAGCAAATTTGCGTTTCACAAGATAGATGATATGGTTCGAAATTTTTTAAGACGTTGCTCTGTTAATTATCTATACGATTGTTAGTCTAAACGTTTTTATACTGAGAGCATTCAAAGTGTTGTTAAGGATTGTTCTATGAGTGTTATACTTTTGTTCAATGACTGTGTTTATCCTTCAAATACGGAACTGATGTTTAGTTGAAGTGACATGTCGCCCAATTTTGACTACGTTTGAAATTGTGTATCATTCGTCCATTTTAAGAATTCTGATTTTGCATGAAAATATATTTTAAAGAAGTCTGCTAAGAGTCCTTTATTTATGATTTAGTCATGACATGTATTAATAATTCTTATAAAATATTTATGAGCAGTCTTATTACGTATAAAGAACTTTAAATCACCGAAGCAGTCTTTTCCGCGGAAACTCTGTTTCTATGAAACGAAATCTCTACGCACACCCAAGTCACGTACCATAGATATTTATCATGTGTGTAACATAAAACAGACGTTATCTGAATATCAAACGTGGTATCTGCATAACTAGTTGCTTGTGCATTGCCCGCTGTCAGAGGAAAGAGGAACAGTGTGTGGCAGAAACCTACTCACGGCAGTTTTCTTTGATTTAAAAATTATAGCGTGATTCAATCCTATGGAAACGTTCTCTGTGTGGCGGTGCATCTCAATATAGCATCGGCTGAATCCTTTAATCGAAGAATTTGTTTTTTCTAGGGAAACATAAACTTCAAACATGTTGGCTTCACAGCGGATCTTTTGAGTACTTTCTTGAGAATTCATCTCGTTCATTTTTGTTTTTATTCTTTTATTTGACGTAGAACTACGTCTTTCTCCGCGTTGGGTAGGGGGTAACATAGGGAGAACGAATGCAAAGAAAACATGTCACATTTTGAACGCTTATATCTTCGAGACTAGTAATCATACAGTAATAAACAATACATCATTAGATAGTTTATAGAGTCGCATTTATAACAAAATAAGTTTCAACCCTCCACATCTTAACCCTCCGGGACAGTAGCGTTAGAAACTTAAGCTAAATTTTGCGTGATTTTGTTTCGCCGCATGCCGTTTTAAGGTTGATAACTTGTGAATAGATAATGATGGCGATGACCTCGGCCCCGCATTCTTTAGTTGACGGTGAGAGCTAACAAACGTATGTGATAAACCTAAATAAAGTGGATTATTAATTTTTTTAGATAAAACAAATCAAAGGCGGCACAGTAGCAACTATATGCCGCAACCTACAGCGTAGGGCTACGCCAACTGTCCTTCGTTGAATACTTTAAGGACGTAGAGCTAGTGAGATAGTGCCATGAAATTGTGACAGTTAACGTAGTTATACGTTGTAGCTGGCGGCCAAGGAGGCTAGAACAAGATATCTGGAGATGCCCGTGTTAATGGAGAAGTACCACTTTGCGTGAAGCCTATAACCGCAAGCGACGGCCGTCAAAGTGTGGGAAAGCTGACGGGATTCAAGCCTATTGCAATGCCTTTTGTGTTGGTCGAATCGCATTCTTTCGTCGCAAATGTTTCCAATTTTGCATCGTAACTTGCTGCCGATGAGTGAGAAAATGCTGAATTTATAAAATTCTCAATTATTTTGAAGCTTCTTCGCATTTTTATTTTAAATTGAAATACACGAACGTTAGTGCGAATTCTAAACAAAATATAGCGTTAAAATTGAAATCTTCACTCTTGAATGAAGTGCAATTCATTCCAGTTTGATAATAACACGATTTTTGAAACCAAAAACCACGCAATTCCAAGATACACACAGTTGAAATTACACAGGTATCATGTAAACAAAGTCAACCTTGTGGCTTCACGGTTAAGAGACTCAGGGAATCTCCAAAAGTATTATTGCAGCCTTCTTTTGTTACTACTGTGCCCCTTTGATTGTTTTATTCGGATAGAAGGTGAAAGAGGTTGATACAGGAACTCCACACATAACACAAATGTTTCTTTCCTCTTATCTATACTCGGAGCAAACCTAACCTGACTACATGTACGCTGAGAGAGCCTTTTCACCGAAAAGATCTCACGATTTTTCGGTATTTCTCCTCACTAATTGGGTGCAAAGTGTCGAAAACCATCCTACAAATCTTTAAGGACGTGCCACTGCGACGGGGGCCGAACAAAAGGAAACTTCCAGCTAATCCTTCCATCAGGGATATCTCCCCCAGGAAGAAAGGACAAACGCTTAGTGTCCCCCAAATTACTGTCCATTTACGCTTCTCCTAGCAGTGTATAGTTTCTCTAACACACATGGCGACAGGCAGAAATGACAATGACGTCACCAAAACACGAATATCTGTATTCTTTAGAAATGTGATCGAAATTGAGATCTTCATATTCTAAATGTACTTACGCACAACATTTTAAAACAATTGTGCTCTTCTAAGTCCCAGTGCAAGCTTGAATACGAGCTTTTAGACTGGAACTATATTTTGCAGCGGAAGTATGCATTCAGTACCTTCTATTCCACAGTTAGGTTAGCCTTGCCGCGAGTTTATTCAGTGCATGTTTGACTTTATATCCTTTTTTGGGGAACATTAGGCACTTTTTTTTAATGCAGTTTCTCTATTAGAAAACCTTCTATTTTTTAAAATCAAATTCGACGCAATGTTCATAAAATGCAAATGCACTACACAGCATAGGAATCTGACAGAAATAAAATAATTATGTATTGTACAAACATGTAAGTCATAAATGAATCCAGTCAGTTTTCCCAGGAAGTCAGAGAGTGCAGCCATGATTTAAATAATGCTTATTCCAAGGTTTGTGAAAATACCTATTCATTTTTTAAAAATTATTAACAGCCATTTTAGGTGTGAAAGCCATTCTGCCGTATTTTCTATTTCATGAATAAAATTTCGCCAAAAATTTTGAAAATTTTTATTTCCCTTCCAATGACTGGGATCAAGGAATCACGAAAGCGGGAGAATGATAATTAATCAAGTCATATGTGAAATATCGCCTTACATCCCTAGGAACGAAATAGTCAGTACTTTTGAACATGAAATCTTTCGACTAATCAGTTCTATCAAACTGAACAAAAGAAAGTTTAAAAAACGTAATAATCTTATCGGAAGCACATCGAAAACATTATAATTTCTCCATGAAATTACGATTAGTGTCTTTCAAATGTCGAATTAATCAGTTCTGGCTTATTGAATAAAAGAATGATTCCAAAATGTGTTAATCTGTTGGAAGATATGAAATTTTGGTATGTGGTAAGGAACCACCTGGGAACGAAACCTATTGAAAATGGGTGGAATGGGGTCAAAGGTCAGGACATAAAAGCGGGATCCATTTCATTGCCTTTATGCGTCATAACATGCATAAATATGGTTCGATTTCGATGAAATTTTAGTATGTGGTAGGGAACCACTGGGCACGAACCCTATTGAAAATGGGCGAATGGGGTCAAAGGTCAGGCAGGGCATAAAAGCGGTATTTATTCCATTGCCCTTATGCGTCATAACTTGCGTAAAAATGGTTCGATTTCGATGAAATTTTAGTATGTGGTAGGGAGCCACTGGGGACGAACCCTATTGAAAATGGGCGAAATGGGGTCAAAGGTCAGAACACTAGAGTGGGATCCATTCCATTGCCCTTGTACATCATAACTTACCAAAAAATGTTTCGATTGCGACAAAACGTTATCATGTTGTTCCGGAGGTATAGTGAACCGGTTCTGTTGAATATCAACAAAATGGGGTCAAAGGTCATTGCACAAAAGCAAGATTTATTCCACAGCCATTATTCTCATAACTTGCGTAAAACTGCTTCTATTGCGGCAAAACTTTAGTATGTTATTCTTGAGGTGTACTGAACCGGTTCTGTTGAATATCATCGAAATGGGGTCAAAGGTCAGGACACAGGAGCGAGATTTATTCCACAGTCATTATCCTCATAACTTGAGTAATAATTTCTGTTATGTTGGAAAGCGTATCATAATCAATGCATTGCATGATTTTACTAACTTGTTGAGAATATAGGGATGACCACTTACATTGCAGAGAAGTATTGAGAAATTCCACAGTGTACTCGGCTTTCTTCTGTTTTGGAGGATTTTTATTTATGGCCTTTATTAGGACGAGCAACAGATTCTGCACGCGGACAGTATGCAGGCCAAAGTTTCAATTTTATAGTCCCCGCAGTTAAACAAGAGACAGAGTGAATAATGGATATTTTGTGTTCTCAGCGTGCTGGCTGGATGGTCTGGTTTATTGAGGTAGCAATGCCACGAAGAGCCAGGCTTTCGGAGACCGAGCTTTTCTAGGTGAGGAGTATTGGGCAGTGCGGCAGTGGAGTTAAAAGCAATTAAAAGCAACAAAGGGAGAACGAGAGAGAAAAAGAGAACAACCGGAAGGAAAGAAAGCCAGCCCCGTAACACCAAATGCAGCGTACGATACCCAAACCCTCAGAGCGTCCAATTAAACTCCACTTTCACCGGGCGCGTAAAGTGTTAACTCTTGAAAAGAAACTATGGCTAAGAAGTAAAATATATATATATACGAACTACATTACACACCCACGATGCGCGAGACGTGTCCTTAAGCAAGTGGCTGCTCCTTACTCCTCCTTCAGTAGCATATAGTGTTGAAATGTAAACGTGCCAATGACTTTTTGTCTTCTTTCTTTCTTTAGTTTTGATAATTAACCGATTTAAAATAATTAAAATAACTATATCCCAAACTTAGAAAAAGTTTAGAGATTTTTTTATAACCCCCAAAATAAATTTCTTTGTAGCTTATTGTTGGAGAGGGGTCCCAATCATGTCTTCAGATATGATTGGTGGGGTTTCCACCCTCCTGAAATGGTGTAACGACGCCCCTGGAATCAACACGGTAGGTTAAATATATCCATGCTTTATCTGGGACTCGAGCCTGGACCCCAACTCAGACGATTAGGCGAAAGCCGGGGTCTCTGGCCACCTGAACAATGGCAGGAGAAACAAATAATTTAGCAGCTTCGAAATTTCGTTGTAAAATTACTCGGTACTGATAAATTCATAAAATTCCGAAACTTTAACATTTTTAAACTGTTTTTTTTTTTTTCCTGGTTGGGTGTTTAAACCGACCACCGTGAGCCAGTGCTGAGACGGGCCGAGCCCGAGCCCGAAAGCCCAAGATCGAGCCCGGGCCCGAATCGGGCTCGGGCTGCATAATATTTACTGGAATTTGGTCTCGGGCTGCAGATTACTTACTGGAATTCGGTCTCGGGCTGCATAATACTTACTGGAATTCGGGCTCGGGCTATGAGAGAGTGAGAGAATTTTCTTTCTTTTTCTTTTAATGTGATTCTGTATGATTTAGCACACGAGACTTTTTTACACTTTCTAGTTGTTAAAGGGAATTCTTCGGCAACTGGGTCGAGATAGGGAGTAGGAATTCGGCAGGGTTATTCATTCCGTGCTTGGGTAGCAAATACCATAGGCCATGGATTACAAGGTTTCTGCGAAGGAAAAGTTTCATTTTTATTTATTTTTTTATTGAAGGTGTAACGACCGCCGTGAGCAACTCAATGGGCTATAAGCAGTCGCCCGTCCCTAATTTAGGGTCACTGACTCCAGGGAAGGGAGAGAGAGACAGTGCCGTAAAACAAACACAGCATCCGTGCGTCACCGGGATTCGAACCCGGACCCTTCACGGACGAATAGTCACAAGCCAGCGCTTAGAACACTGCGCCACCGGAGCAGCGAAACGTCTTTTTAAGAACTATATAGATAGTAGGCAGCAGGTTGACGAAACTTTACTCCCTACCTCAAAGGGGCAGCTCCCTGTTAATTCTATTGAGCAACGTACGACGTAGATTGTTGCGCCTCCGGATTTTTCATTATTCCCGGCAGCCAGAAACATTTCAGGAAGAAATTAATGGTCAAACTATATAGAAATAAAAAAACTAGAAAATGGTCAAACTATAAAAATAGATAGATACCCGTTCCCCACTCAGCAGTTGAGAAAGACAACGGTTTACTGCACAGGGAAGAAAGAGTGGAATTCTGGAAGAGGAGACTTTTTTCTAAAGCCTAAACAGGGGCTAGTCATAGTTTTCGGGCTCGTTCGGGCCCGGGCTCTATCTTGCAATATAAAATTTGGTTTCGGGCTGACATACGTCGGACTCGGGCGCTTAAAATTGAGCCCTAACTCAGCTCTGCCGTGAGCAACTCTATGGGCTATAAGTAATCGCCTGTCTCTAATTTAGAGCCACTGTCTCCAGGGAAGGGGGAGAGCCGGTTTTGTAAGACAAACACAACATCCATGCCTCATCGGGATTCGAGCGCATCTTGGACGAATGGTCAGAAGCCATTTGTTAGACCACTGCGCCACCGGTGAAGCAAACTTCATTCTGTCAGACGCAAAAGAAGTAGCCGTCCCAGTGGCCCGGTGGTCTAAGCGATGGCTTCTGATCATTCGTCCGTTAGGGATCCGGTTTCGAATCCCGGTGAGGCATGGATGGTTTGTTTGTCTTACGGCACTGGCTCTCTCCTTCCCTGGAACCAGTGACCCTAAATTAAGGACGGGCGACTGCTTATAACCCATTGAGTTGCTCACGGTGGTCGTTAAACCTCCATTCAAAGAAGAAAAAGTGAAAAGCCATGATTAACTAAATAGAATTAGTAAACGATTCTTTCTTTATTTTTTTAAGAGAATGTGTGAAGTAGAATCTTACCGATAATAGCAGAGTTTTTACAAGAGCGAGAGGGCGTTAAATAGATATAAAATGAACGACGAAAAAAAGAAAAGAAAAAAAAAAGGATCTTTACATGAGTGACCGCCAGGAACATGCACACGCAAAACACCAAAATAGAATATATTATTTTGAGACGGGCGTCGGATCACTCGCAGATGCTTGTAGATTACGTGAGTGTGTCACAGTTAAAAGCACGCAGGGGTCACCGTGGGAAAATGGGGATCATTATACTGATAAACCTGGGGATCATAGGGCCAGGGGGTGACCACAAATGCGTACAACTTCCGGGGACGGCAACGCGTCGCGTGCGTAGTGCATAAATTCGTGACATATAGTATACCTCAATCACAGTTTATGTAGAGAAATGCGATTTTAGGAAGGAGGTGGGAGGTGTCCTTCCTTTTCTAGCCCCTCTAGTGATTCCCCTGAAAAGCATGTTCATTGGACAGCGCATATAAAGAAATAGCTGTAGTTTATTGTGGTAGATCCCACCAGGAAAAGCCTTTTCCTGTGGTACGTCTTAATGGTTGTTCTTGATACTTCAGTCGCACGGATTCAAGAAGGAATCGACAGATAGATATATAGATAGATACTCGTAGATGGATAGATAGATAGAAAGAGAGGTATACAGGCATTTGGGATTTGTGTTGGAGCAACAATTTCAAGCAAAGATTTAATCTTCCCTTAACAGAATTTCGTGAACCAGCAACTGTAACGCTCAAGGGCGTAGAATCGCTTGGGGACGGAAAATACGTGCCTTCCTCAACTTTTACTTAAGTAGGAACCATCTTTTCAACTTTCAGCTTTAGTTTGTCGTCATCCGACATACTATCCAGGGCGTCGCCAAGGGGGTGCGTGTTGTTTTGCCCACCTTGCCGCTCACCCAGTTCAAAATGGGCCATTTTTCAAAATATTTAACTTTAAAATATAATCTGCACTTTTCCAAGTAATAGATCTTGTATTTTATTTTATTTTCGCTTTCCAGCCGTGGGTTGAAGGAGCGTATATGCTCCAGCTTTGTCCGTCCGTCTGTCCGTTAGTTCGTCCGCACGATAACTCACGTGAAAATGGTTCGATTTCGACGAAATTTTAGTATGTGGTAGGGGATTATCTGCGGACAAACCCTATCAAAAATGGGCGAAACAGGGTCAAAGGTCAGGACATAGGAGCGGGATACATTTCATTGCTCTTATGCGTCATAACTTGTGTAAAAATTGTTCGATTTCGATGAAATTCTAGTATGTGGTAGAGAACTACATGGGGACAAACCCTATTGAAAATGGGTGAAATAGGGTCAAAGGTCAGGACATAGGAGCTGGATCCATTCCATTGCCTTTATGCGTCATAACGTGCATAAAAATTGTTCGATTTCGATGAAATTCTAATATGTGGTAAGGAACCACCTGCGGACAAACCCTATTGAAAATGGGCGAAATGGGGTCAAAAGTCAGGACACTGGAGTGGGATCCATTCCATGGTCCTTGTGCATCATAACTTATCTAAAAATGCTTCGATTGCGACAAAACTTTATCATGTTGTTCCGGAGGTATAGTGAACCGGTTCTGTTGAATATCAACGAAATGCTGTCAAAGTTCATTGCACAAAAGCAAGATTTATTCCACAGCCATTATTCTCATAACTTGCGTAAAACGGTTTCTATTGCGACAAACCTTCATCATGTTGTTCCGGAGGTATAGTGAACCGGTTCTGTTGAATGTCAACGAAATGGGGTCAAAGGTCATTGCACAAAAGCAAGATTTATTCCACAGCCATTATTCTCATAACTTGAGTAAAACTGCTCCTATTGCGACAAAATTTTAGTATGCCGCCTCGGTGGCGCAGTGGTCTAAGGCGTTGGCCTCTGATCATTCGTCCGTAAGGGGTCCGGGTTCGAATCCCGGTGAGGCATGGATGTTGTGTTTGTCTTACGGCACTGGTTCTCTCCCTTCCCTGGAACCAGTGACTCTAAATTAGGGACGGGCGACTGCTTATAGCCCATTGAGTTGCTCACGGTGGTCGTTAAACCTCCAATCAAAAAAAAAAAAAAAAAAATTTTAGTATGTTATTCCTGAGGAATACTGAACCGGTTCTGTTGAATATCATAGAAATAGGGTCAAAGGTCAGGACACAGGAGCGAGATTTATTCGACAGCCATTATCCACATAACTTGAGTAATAATTTCTGGTATGTTGGAAAGCGTATCATAATCAATGCATTGCATGATTTTACTAACTCGTTCGTTTATCCCTACGTATTTTTCTCTAGGAAGTGCGTTGTTTACGTCTTCGAAAAAGGTTATCAAAATAGCAACCGCTGGGCCATGAGAATTCAATTGTTCTCCCCTCTTCCAATTTCTTAGTTTAAGCCTCTTTTTCATGTTTGTATGGACAGGGGGGCTAATGAGGTGGGGGAGAGGAATTTACTGAGGTGGTCACTTCTAAATGCTCTGTTTGTTTTCTTTACAAATAGGGGATTCCAACACGGAAAGTGGAGTCTACAGCGGCGCTAACGCTCTTAAGACTGACTGCCCCGGGGCAGTGAAAATGCAGATATTGGCTGACGACTGCTTTGTAGGAGAGGAATGCAAGGCAAAGTCGCTGGCTGGGAAGAGGGAAGTTAAGGAGGTGAGGCGGAAGGTATTGTGTCTTGGTGGCACAACGTTAACATTTGATTTAGATAAACAAAAACGGCATTTTCTTTTTAAATAAATTGTTTAAGTACAGTACTATTTTCGTAAACAAAATATAAAATTTTTGAAAAACAATTTAAGACAATGAATTCAGAACAAGCAAAAAACAAGGCGACATTCTACCAACCCTTGTACTAGTGTCTCACACCAGTAGCGTAACTAGTCGGATCCGTGTAAGTATGTGTGTCCAGGTGGAGGGAGTCGGGATTACACGAATTCCTCTGTAGCCAGTAGTGAAAAGCATTAAAGCCGTCCCTGTGGCGCAGTGGGCTAAGTGCTGGCTGCGGCCTTATGACCATTCGTCGGAGAAGAGTCTCGGTTCGAATCACGGTGAGGCATGGATGTTGTGTTTGTTTTACGGCACGGGCTCTCTGCCTTCCCTGGGATCAGTGACCTTAAATTGGTGATGGGCGACTGCTTGTAGCCCATTGAGTTGCTCGCGGTGGTCGTTAAACCTTCAATCAAAAGGCAAAAAAAGAAATGCATTGAAAATTCATTCTTTCGGTGTTTCGTAAAAAAAAAAAAATTGCTATAAAACTTGCCCCTCCATAAATAGTGCTCTCCCACCCGTCGCACATCCTGATCTCGAATTCTACCAACGTCCCTGCATACTATGCTTTCGTAAATTCTTTGATTTCAAGAGCTCATCATTTCTAGAATTTAAATTCAAATTACATTTTTCTAATAACGAAGGTATCGGTGTGAGGTTATTTTCGTTTTCACACCGATGTGTGCTATATATTCACATGGAAACGGAATTCGTTTGATGATGTGTGTGGCGAATGTCTAAGCTCTGAGCCTCCATCATTGTATCCTTCGTAATCCTCCTTGATTGCTCTGGATGTCTTATACATTCTATAGACCCAAGATGAGCCTCATATTTTATGGTATATAATTCAATTAGCCCTTACGTTTGATGGTCTTCTCACTGTAGACTATAATGAGAATGACGGCAGGCCGTAGAAGGTCATTATCACTCTCTCTTTTGGCGTGGTAAAATTTGAAGCATTGGCTTATCGTTTTCGCCGTGTCTTTTACTTTATGGCATATGTGAAACATTGGTGCACCCACGGAGGTGGCTTTGGGGGCTAAAGCCCCATCCAAAGAGATTAAGAGCGGCGTAGGTCACAAATTAAACATTCAAAAATATTATTTTACATGTTCAAAAAATTACATAGTGTCAGACATAATGTCTTCTATTACATGTTGTCTTCTTCCCAAAGCCTCAAAGAGATTAAGAACGACGTTCGTCACAAATTAAACATTATTTTGCATGTTTAAAAAATTGCATAGTGTCTGATGTAGTGTCTTTTACGTACTCGTATTACATGGTGTCTTCTTCCCAAAGCCCCAAAGAGATTAAGAGCGACGTACGTCACAAATTAAACGATCAAAAATATTATTTTACATGTTAAAAAAATGACATAGTGTCTGACATAATATCTTTTATTACATAGTGGCTTCTTTTCCAAAACCCCAAGGAGATTAAGAGCGACGTACGTCACAAATTAAACATTATTTTACATGTTGAAAAAATTACATAGTGCCTCTACTACATGTCTTCTTCCCAAAGCCCCAAAGAGATTAAAAGCGACGTACGTCACAACCGTGTATAAACTATGGGCGTGCAATATATATGTATACACTTGTACACACATTGTGTACGTATAATATATATATATATATATCCTCCCCCCCCCCCCCCAACAAGAATTCCTGGGTGCGCCACATGTGTGAAAACACAAGTTTGTCCGCCACGGGCATCGACACTGTGTCCCCTCATTCAGGAGTAAGTAGCTCGTCCAACTGAGCTACGCGGACAGAATGTCTCGCTGCAGATTTGTCGTCTTGACACATGTTTTTACCTCTGTAGTGCGTCACACATGTCAGTCATTCGATAGTCTCTCCTTTCTTTGATCAAATCGTAAAAGAATAATTGCACATAACTATTCAAGTTCCATCGGATTTTGTTGAAGCATCTGTCACTCTCCCTGAATTCCTCCTTTTATTTATTTGTTGCCACTGTTCATTGTCTAAATGCATGTAATCCTACCAAGCTGAACTGCAATCTTTTTTTTTTTTTTTTTAATTAAAGGAGACCGTTAACATTTGAAAATGCTTCGTAGGAAAATGCATGCATATTATTTTTAGAGATGTTTTGAATTATTAGCTTTATTTTACAGTTCCGGCATTTATGCTCATTTGTTGTTTGAATGAAACAAAATATCGCACTAATTTCTCATTAAGATCATTATAATTATATATACATATCATCATCATCATCATCATCATTGTCAACCATTATCAATCCACTGCTGGACGAAGGTCTCCCCAAGTTTCCTACACAACGGTCTGTCTTGTGCCAGCCAGTCTCCTCCATGTCACTCCTGCATACTTTCGAATTTCATCCACCCATCTTCCATGTGGTCTTCTTCTGGGTCTTTTCCTGTCCCTTGGAATCCAATCTAAAATTTCGGCTGTCCTTCTGGCAGTATGTCCAGCCCATTGCCATTTCAGGGATTTAACTCTGATCATGATGTCTTCCACTCTTGTCATTTTTCGGATCCACGAGTTCCTCTTCTTATCTATCCTGGTTATACCAAGCATGCACCTCTCCATGCTACTTTGAGTTGTCTGCAGCCTTTGTATGTCTCTTTTAGCTAAGGTCCACGTCTCTGCACCATACGTAAGCACTGGAAGGATGCATTGATCAAACACTTTTCTTTTAAGACATAATGGCATATTGCTCTTGAAAATTATGCTGTTTCTTCCAAAAGCTCTCCAGGCAAGTTTTGTACGCCGATTAATTTCTTCATCAATGTGACCCTCACTTGATATCTGCTGTCCAAGGTAAACGTACGTATCTGTTATCTCCAGCTTTTCTCCATCAATCGATAAATCTTCATTTCTTGTAAAAGCATTGAACATCACTTTTGTCTTCTGTAAGTTCATTTTTTATCCCACTTCTTTACTCTTGTCAGCAAGTTCCTGGATCATACTCTGCAGCTCTGATGGGGTAGTTGCAAAAATAATTATGTCATCTGATGGGGTAGTTGCAAAAATAACTATGTCATCTGATGGGGTAGTTGCAAAAATAACTATGTCATCTGATGGGATAGTTGCAAAAATAACTATGTCATCAGCAAAACGAAGGTGGCTTAGATAATCTCCATTAATCTTTATCCCTTTTTTTTCCCAGTTCAGTGATTGAAAGACATTTTCCAATGTGGCATTAAAGAGCTTCGGAGATAGGGTGTCACCTTGTCTCACTCCCTTTCCAATTTTTATGTGTGTTGTATTTTCAAACAGCCGAATCTTTGCACTTGCATTTTCATAGATGTTATTAATAATATTAATGTACGCATCTTCAATACCACAGGATTTCAGGGCCATTGTAACTGCTGATGGTTTCACCGAATCAAAGGCTTTTTCATAATCGATAAAAGCCATGCACAATGGAAGTTCATATTCCCTCGCTCTTTCAATTAGTTCTCTCAGTTTGTGGATATGATCTATTGTACTGTAGCCACTCCTGAATCCAGCTTGTTCTCTCGGTTGAGCCATGTCCAATGTCACTTTTAAGCGGTGTGGAAGAACTTTAGTGAAGATTTTATAAACTACTGATAGGAGGCTGATAGGTCTGTAGTTTCTGAGATCCTCAATGTCACCTTTTTTATGTAGCAGGATCATTGTAGCGTTGTTCCAATCCTCAGGAATCTTCCCTTCATTAAGGCATCGAGTGAAAATTTGGGCGAGTACTGTTTCGATTTCTCCAATTGCTTCTTGTATAATTTCTACAGTAATTCCATCTTCGCCTGGAGCTTTTCCTCGCTTCATGTTCTTGATTGCATGTGCAACTTCTGCTGAGAGGACTGGAAGAACTCTGGTACTGGTTCCTTTCATGATGTCTGGAGTACATGTATCATCCCTTTCATATAACTTGGAGTAGAAATCTTTCACTCTTGTCAAAAAAAACCTTTGGCTTCGATACATGCTTTCGACAAGGTTTTACAACACAGCGATAGGTATGCGCTTCCATTCAGTACATAATGCTGCCGCTAACTGCTGCTTAGTAGTAGGCCTTGGTTCCAAACTTCTTATGCGGCGTTCTAATTCGTCCCATAGGTGTTCTGTGGGATTAAAGTCAGGGATCTGTGCTCGCCAGTCCACGAACGATACGGAACTACCGTCAAACCATGCCGTAACAATCCTTGCTTTATGGCTCCGTGAATTATCCTGTTGGTATCAACAAGGCTCGGTTCCATAGTATTGCCACAGAATTTGTAGGATATAATTGTCCAGAATATCAAGGTGGACGTGCTGGACTGCTGGTTAACAGGTTTGTCTACAATAACCAATGGGCCGGGACCATATCACGAAAAACACCCCCACACGAGTACAGTGCCAGCTCCAAACTTGACCGTAGGAACAGTACACTGTGGTAAATAGCGTTCGCTCGGCTGCTGCCATACCCACATACGGCCATCAGACTGATGGATCATGTATCTGGATTCATCAGTCCATAGGACCTACTCTGGCGTGCAAAAATTATGGACGAGACGGTTTTTCGAATGTAACGTCGTGCAGAAGTGCTCCACATCGACTCAAATCCTACCATAAGATCCCCAAGATGTACGAATATGGGACAAGTGAGCAAAACCGTCCAAACAAGGAATCCAAAGCATACATAGGCATTTTATTGAAAAGATAGCTTCGAGCACAACTGGACAGAAGACAGAAACGTCCATGTAACAGGCAACTGCCAAGAAAAATCCAGTCATTAGTAGGGGATATGATCACCCATGACTGCGTTGCAGGATTTAGAACGTCTGTCCATGCTGAGGACGAGGTTGTCAAGGAGCTGTTCAGGCATCGCGGCCCATTACTGTTGTAGCGCCAATCGTAGCTGCGGAATCGTTGCTGGCAGCTAGTGACGTGCTGCCAAGCGTCTCCCGAGAAGGTCCCACACGTGTTCAATTGGATTTAGGTCCGGGGACCTTGCGGGCTAATCCATCCGTTGAATATCTTCACTCTCCAACAGCTCTGCAACAGCCACTGTACGATGAGGTGTAGCGTTGTCGTCCATGAAGAGGAACTCAGGCCCCACAGCACCTCTAAACAGACGCACATGAGGCAGGAGAACCTCGGTACAATAGCGGACACGAGTGACTGAACCACCTTGGAAGATGTGTAGGTCAGTACGGCTACCAAGCATGATACCGCCCCAAACGAGAACTCCACCACCTCCAAACCGGTCCGTTTCGATGTTGTTGGAGGTGTGATTGCGTGTTCCCTGCTCTCTCCAGACGTGTATACGTCCAGAATCGCTCGTCAGACTAAATCGGCTCTCATCCGTTAAAAGAACTCGAACCTATTGCTGATGTGTCCAGTTCTTGTGTTCCTGGCACCACAGAAACCGCTGCCTCCGATGAGCAGGCGTTTTTGGCGCACACTGTACTGGTCGTCGTGCAAATAGACCACCTTTGTGCAGCCTCCTGGCCACGGTTAGACGCGATAACGGACGTCCAGTTGTCTGTTGTATGTGCCTTGCGATTTCTCCCGCTATCTGCCGTCTGTCTCTTCTCGCCTGTAGGACAATATACTGGTCTTCCGCCGTCGTGGTTGCTCGTGGACGACCACTGCTAAACTCTCGGATAGCTGTTCCTATCGTTTGAAATGCTCTCCAAGCTCGTGAAACGATGCTGTGAGCGATCCCGAACTCCTCGGCCACACTAGTCACACTTGGACCTTCTTCCAACTTCCCAATGACGCGACCTAGGGTAAAGTCATCCAGATGTCGTCTACTGGATAGCTTGTTGGCCATATCACACCGTGGCAGCAACTCGACGTAGTTCAAACCAATGTACACCGTGCAATAGCTTTCACCGAATTGCTGAGCGTACACCGCCCGTGTGCTTTATACCCTTCCGACACTCTCCCCGCCTCCCTACATCATGCTGCATATATGCGCATGCCCTACCGTACTGGACCCTAGTCTATCTCCTGATTGGTCTTTCGGTCCGTTCTGCCTGCTCGTTCCGCTGTTATGCGAATTTCTCCTCTTCGTCCTTAATTTTTGCACACCAGTGTATTTCCATTGATCTGCGGACCACGATAAATGTTCTTTACACCATGATAAACCAAGAGTAGCATTCCGAGTGGAGATGAATGGATTATGAGCAACCGCACGACCACGGCAACCCATGGAATGAAGTTCTCTGCGAATGGTACGTGTACATACCGAGGTTCCAGCATTTTTATTCACCTGTACACTGAGGTCTTGTGCATTATTCCGTCGAATAGCTGTAACGACTCTCCTGAGACTTTGACGTCCTCTATCACTAATTTTCTTTGGTCTGCCGGTACGTTCTGCTGCTTTAGGCACGCCATGTATCTTCCACTTATTCAGCACATGCAAAACAGTTGACGTGGGTATTTTTGAACGCCTCTCGGTTTCTCTTATGGACAACCCACTATATAACACGCAACAATCTTTCCTTTCTCAAAGTCAGTTCTTTCCCGCCGCGACATTTTCTCTCAACCACACAGTGCAATATGATCGCGGTCAGCTGCAGGCTTGTTTTTATACCGTTTGCAGCTGCCACGCATCTTAACAACGCAACTGATCCGTTCATTTGTTTTTGAAGAAGTGTCCGGTGACTTTTTTCAATGTACACTGTTAAAAATTGTGTGGTAGGTTGCACCAAAAAGTGGTGCTACATCAGCTGCACCATTTTTTAAGAAAAGATACACAACTGTGTGGTGCGAATAGAACCCAAAAATATGCTGCAACTTTGAACCACGATATTGTACAAGTCCGCACTACATTATGATGCAAGGATGCACCACATTGTTGGGTTCTGTTTGCACCAAACAGTGGTGTATCTTTTCTCAGAAAGTGGTGCAGCTGGAGTTGCACCCCTTTTTGGTGCAACCTACGACAAATTTTTAACAGTGTATACTATACCTGAAATATTTCGTTTAATCATAACACTGTCTCCCCCACCCCTTGTTTATTTTTATTTGGAGGGGGGCAAACTACGCTAATGGTGACCCCATTAGTTGCGCATTTTCCTTCAAATTCCCTGTTAGCGGTGCTGGCAGAAATGCGAACTCCGCGCTGTGGCTCCCACATCTTTAATAATAATATGTTTGTGAACAGAAAGGAAGAAGTCTGATGAAACCACACCAATGGCAGATCCAGAAACTTTTGACCGGGGAGGATTTTCATAAGTTTATTTGCATATGCTGAACAGAGTTTTAAACGTGTCACAAATTTTGGATCAGGGCCTGACTCGGACAAATCTGCTTTGAGCTATGAATTTGAATACATCATCATCATTGTCAATTATTATCAGTCCATTGTTGGATGAAGGTCTCCCCTTGTTTATTCAACAACGGGCTGTCTTGAACCAGTCTTCTCCGCATATGTCCCACGTGGTCTCCTTCTGGGTCTTTTCCTGTCCCTTGGAATCCAGTGTAAAATTTCGGTTGTTCATCGGTGGTTCTTTCTCCTGGCAATATGACCAGCCCGTTGCCATTTCAGGGATTTTACTCTGATCGTGATGTCTTCCACTCTTGTCATTTTCCGTAACCACGAGTTCCTCTTGTGACGTACCTGCCAGCAGACGCACACGACATAAAGGCAGATAGTAGTCAGAACAAACGTCCACGCAGCTCAATTGGTAGAGTGACTTATTCCGGAGTGAGGGGATCCGGGTTCGAATCCCAGCGTGGACAGAAATGACGGAGAAATTTACTTCGTTATACTCTTTTTATCTTTCTTGGTTGCATCATGAATGCATCTCTCCATGCCACTTTCAGTTGTCTGCAGTCTTGTTTGTCTTTATTAGTTAAGGTCCACGTCTATGCTTCGTACGCAAGCACTATAAGCATGCATTGATCAAAGACTTTTCATTTAAGACATATGGCACGTTGCTCTTAAATGTTTCTTCTAAAGCTATCCAACCAAGTTTACTGTTTACTGTTTCTTCTAAAAGCTATCCAACCAAGTTTTTACACCAATTAATTTCTTCATCAGTGTGACCTTCACTTGATATCTGCTGCCCAAGGTAAATGTAGGTATTGGTGATCTCCAACTGTTTCCTATATCAACTGATAAATCTTCATTCTTTGTAAACGCATTGTACTTCAATTTTGTCTCCTGAAAGTTCATTTTTAATCCCATTTCTTTACTCTTCTCAGCAATTTCCTGGATCATACTCAGCAGCTCTGAAGTGTTTTTTCACAGACCTTTTCATATGTAGAGGATTTTAGGAAGGACCCCAGGTCTTAAACAACCCTTAGAAATAGGAAGCTAGGAGATTTGGGCTAGAGTGCCCGATAGGAAAGTGACACGGAAGCGAAGTAGAAAGGGGGGAGGAAGACGCCCTTATTTATTACCGGGGGGCCAGTACTCGGGGTCCGGCGGCTTAACGTGCCCATCCGACGCACGACGGATATTTAGTGGATCGAGCGTTCGTACCTTCCTGGGATCGAACCTGAGATCCTTTCCGCGGCATTCACGAACGTTGCCCACTAGGCCACCCGCGGCCCTATTTCCCCGACCTCTGAAGAGTTTTTTGAAAGATTTTTTTTTTTTCCAAAAATAAAACGGAAATAAAACCGGGTTGAAAACGAGTCAGGAACACCTTGACCCGACCCGTTTGACCCGCAAGAAATTGTTGACCCTTGACCCATTTCCATGTATGATGCTGGCACAGAGAGAGAGAGAGAGAGAAAACCATTCCTCTTTTTCTTTCTTTATATGTTTTTATTCTGTGCTAATGCAACTGTATAGAGTAAAGTCGATTCATAAATGGCAATTTTCGGAAACATTGCCTGAATTTCTTTCTTATATTAACGGTAAATTGACATTTTTAAGATGTGTTAGCGGAAAATCTTGAATTTTCAAAAACCTTTCCCCATGTCCTTTCGTATATTAACGAAAAAACTTCGTTTTAACTTTTTCCGTATCCATATGACGAGAAATATCCGGTAATAGGATATATTCCCGGAAATACTTGAGGTTTGATTAACTGTTAAATTTCAATCGTCTGTCGAAGGATCTTATTTTTAAATTCTGCAGCGATGTTGGATATTGTGGATAGTATATCTCACGAACTTTGGTTATTGTGGCGCAGAATATTTCTTCTCCGCTCCCCCATTTTGTTCACCAGCTATTTATTATGCATTGTGTTACTGTAAGACACCGGTTACTTAACTTATCGTACAAATGATCACATAATGTCTATGTATCAGCCTTTGAACCCCTTAAGACAAAAGCTATTATGGCCACTAGGAGTTCTTTTAAATAATACTAAAAATAGTTGATTATACCTTTTTTTAAAGATAATTGAAAGTCATTGTCAGCTTAAAAAAATCTCAAGTTTAAAAGCATTCTGTTGCATCGAAACATTACAGTGAAAAAAATACTTAATATGTGATAAGCCCTCCTACAGAAGAAATAAAATTATTACAATCCTACTAAAAATAATAAGCTCCAATAGAAAATAAAATGACTAAATCACTTGTATTAATGACACAAAAAAATCATCGTCCCACAATTAGTTTTACCATGAACGTGATCTAGGTTTCCTGAGGCTTCCTGGCTCAGTAGTTAAGACGCGCGTTATGTGTTGAGCCAAACCAACCGATGTCGGTTTGATCCCCAATGCTGCGAAAGGTTTAGCTGGTTTGGGATAAAAAATTCAGCGTCTTCGATTTCGCGAAATTTCTGTATAAATACGGAAAAACTGCAAACAGACTTTTCTGATATAAACTGAATTTCTGACTATGGGAAATCTGTGAAACTACGGAAGTTAAAAAAGAAAGGGCACTTTTAAAAACAGAAATTTCGGCAAAAAAAAATGGACACCTGCCGGCAACTTTGTTGCACTTTATTTTCAGAAATTTTCCGTGAATTCACACCACTTATTTTTTGCAATGTACCTACTCCTGTTTCAAATCTAAACGCATATTTAAGTATGAACGAGGTAGACTCAATCTTCAAACACGCAAAAAATTACTTTGAACTTCCTCATCTCCATTGTAGCAACGAATCGCGCCCTAAGTTCTGTCATTTGGTTTCGTGAAGCTGAATACTTTGCTTTTGTAAACATTTCTTGAAAAAAAAAAAAAGCAAACAATAGCACTTGTTTTAGTCGCTAACTCGGCGTATATCAATATCGCTAGAAAGTAACAGTCAGATGTTGTGTGATATCCAAAGACCCTGACCAATGTTAAAACCCCAGAAATTATCGCATTTAACATGAAATTTTGATAGTAGTCAAACTGACCGCTGCCGCAGTTCTACGTATGAGTGGTCATAATTGAGTTTCCTTTCAAAATACGAATTTAAGAAAAAAAAATCCCACAAAATCCTGAAGTAACTGTATCGTGTGTTAAAACCGTGCATATTGGATTGTTGCTCAGTACCCGACAGCTGACAGAAGAACCCTATTTAAAAGGAAAGGGGCTGTGGGATTGTAGCCCCGGGACCCACATTTTCAAGGAGCCCCAGAATTATGCAGGGTGCTTGAAGAATTGAAAAAATTCTACATTTTTTTTATTCTGATAGCGCAGCAAAAACTATAAGAAACTGCCCTGTGAACAAAAATATTTCTATTTCTTTCCGCTTTTGTAGTAGGAGTCGGCAAAAATATATAGTCACCCCCAGTCCATCGTCAAAATTTTCGGAAAGCGTTACACATGTTTTTTTTTTCTTGGGGGGGGTTGTGCACGTTTTAATTGAGCGAAATTTTCATATATTAAGAAATCATTTTATTTGGATGATATTATTTTGCCCACTACTTCAATATAATTTCAACAAGCTGAACTCTGGGGTGGGGAGATTAAAGCAGAATTCAACTGGTACTCATTTTTCTACAGTGCAATTTTACATTTTCTTGCTACTACTGATTCGTCATGAATCATGTGATACGCTCTTCAATACAGGGGAGACGATGGTATTTTTTACGGCTGCCTCATCATATGTTGGGAATGTTTTCTCTTGGGTATTTTTATTCATCCACCCATAGTGAAATCTTAGATGTGACACTATTACTGGGGCCCCATATCCAGCCCCCAGGCCCGATGTCTGCTTAAATGTGCTCTGGCTGCCGGTGTAGAAAGATATTAAGGCGAACGAAGTGAAAAAGGAATTTGATTTCAATCTTTAAAGAAATAAATCCGCCCATTTCAGTCCTTCATCTTACAGTTCATCTGATAGATTTAGGCCGCAGTTTTTTTGTCTTTTTTTTATTCGTATTTCGGTTGTTACAAATATGCAGTAGATATATAAATGTCAAACAAATCAGTACAGCAACAACCAGCAAATAAGAGAGAAAAGGCCTCCACGAGGCCTGACGAGCCCTCTCATCCTGATGACTGAACACATAAAAAATAAAAATCATCCTGATGACTGAACACATAAAAAATAAAAATCATCCTGATGACTGAACACATAAAAAATAAAAAAATCATCCTGATGACTGAACACATAAAAAATAAAAAAATCATCCTGATGACTGAACACATAAAAAATAAAATATCATCCTGATGACTGAACACATAAAAAATAAAATAATCATCCTGATGACTGAACATATAAAAAATAAAAAATCATCCTGATGACTGAACACATAAAAAATAAAAATCATCCTGATGACTGAACACATAAAAAATAAAAAAATAATCCTGATGACTGAACACATAAAAAATAAAAATCATCCTGATGACTGAACACATAAAAAATAAAAAAATCATCCTGATGACTGAACATATAAAAAATAAAAATCATCCTGATGACTGAACACATCAAAAATAAAAATCATCCTGATGACTGAACACATAAAAAATAAAAATCATCCTCATGACTGAACACATAAAAAATAAAAAAATCATCCTGATGACTGAACACATAAAAATAAAAATCATCCTGATGACTGAACACATAAAAAATAAAAAATCATCCTGATGACTGAACACATAAAAAATAAAAATCATCCTGATGACTGACCACATAAAACATGTCTAAAAACAAAGCAAGCCAAGGTTGTACGGTGTGTACAACCCGTTCAGGAGATGAAAATGATAATAATGATTAGGGCATCACGAAACTGATTTCAGGATAATAAGTATTGTTTAAGTTTTCTTTTAAACAAATTATAATTATTAATACCCAACAATTGTGGTGGGAGCGAATTCCAAATCTGCGGACCATGCATCGATGTAGGGTGCACTTCCATGTCCTTCGTTGATTCAGTGATCTTCGCCATCTCATTATTAACGAGTTCAGTCTCCGTCTTGCGAATCGAAACGTTTTTCTTTAATCCAGGAAGCAAAACAACAAATTGCTAACTTTCACAATAGTCCCGGTCCCAGCCCGTAATTACTCACTAAGCCGATAAAAAAAACTGCCCGGCCATGTTCTAAGGTCGGGTCAGGCTCCGGCTTCACTGGCTGGGCCTGGTACGTGCTGACCTCTGATTTCTGTTACCCCTCTTTTCAGCGTTCACTGTACTTATCTCAAACTCAGTTTTTGAAACACTGACCAGCTTCTCGATTGAATATCGTTTGTCTTCAAGAAGCTTTCATTTAAGATTTTCATGTACAGGAAGTCTCATTTGTGGCGTATCCTCAGTAAGGATACACCACAAATGAGACTTCATTTCACATGCTGTTCAGGAAGGATGCACCACAAATGGGACATATTTCACATGATGTTCTTTAAGTTCTATTTGAACCTGCTCTGAATAAAAATTACAAACTGTTTCACAAAATTTGGAAAAGGTTTCTTTTGTTTTTCTCAGAAAAAGGTTCATTTACAATATTTGAGAAATACAAAACCAATTCATCATCATCATCATCATCATTGTCAACCATTATCAATCCACTGCTGGACGAAGGTCTCCCAAAGTTTCCTCCACAACGGTCTGTCTTGTGCCAGTCTCCTCCATGTCACTCCTGCATACTTTCGAATTTCATCCACCCATCTCCCATGTGGTCTTCTTCTGGGTCTTTTCCTGTCCCTTGGAATCCAATCTAAAATTTCGGCTGTCCATCGATGATCTGTCCTTCTGGCAGTATGTCCAGCCCATTGCCATTTCAGGGATTTAACTCTGATCATGATGTCTTCCACTCTTGTCATTTTTCGGATCCACGAGTTCCTCTTCTTATCTCTCCGGGTTACACCAAGCATACACCTCTCCATGCTGTTTTGAGTTGTCTGCAGCCTTTGTATGTCTCTTTTAGTTAAGGTCCACGTCTCTGCACCATACGTAAGCACTGGAAGGATGCATTGATCAAACACTTTTCTTTTAAGACATAATGGCATATTGCTCTTGAAAATTATGCTGTTTCTTTCAAAAGCTCTCCAGGCAAGTTTTGTACGCCGATTAATTTCTTCATCAATGTGACCCTCACTTGATATCTGCTGTCCAAGATAAACGTACGTGTCTGTTATCTCCAGCTTTTCTCCATCAATCGATAAATCTTCATTTCTTGTAAAAGCATTGAACATCACTTTTGTCTTCTGAAAGTTCATTTTTAATCCCACTTCTTTACTCTTGTCAGCAAGTTCCTGGATCATACTCTGCAGTTCTGATGGGGTAGTTGCAAAAATGACTACGTCATCAGCAAAACGAAGGTGGGTTAGATAATCTCCATTAATCTTTATCCCTTTGTTTTCCCAGCTCAGCGACTGAAAAACACCCTCCAATGTGGCATTAAAGAGCTTCGGAGATATGGTGTCACCTTGTCTCACTCCCTTTCCAATTTTTATGTGTGTTGTATTTTCAAACAGCCGAATCTTTGCACTTGCATTTTCATAGATGTTATTAATAATATTAATGTATGCATCTTCAATACCGCAGGTTTTCAGAGCCATTGTAACTGCTGATGGTTTCACCGAATCAAAGGCTTTTTCATAATCGATAAAAGCCATGCACAATGGAAGTTCATATTCCCTCGCTCTTTCAATTAGTTCTCTCAGTACGTGGATATGATCTATTGTGCTGTAGTCACTCCTGAATCCAGCTTGTTCTCTCGGTTGAGCCATGTCCAGTGTTACCTTCAAGCGGTGTGAAAGAATTTTAGTGAAGATTTTATAAATTACTGATAGGAGGCTGATAGGTCTGTAGTTTCCGAGATCCTCAATGTCACCTTTTTTATGTAGCAAGATCATTGTAGCGGTGTTCCAATCCTCAGGAATCTTTCCTTCATTAAGGCATCGAGTGAAAATTTGGGCGAGTACTGTTTCGATTTCTCCACTTGCTTCTTGTATGATGTCTACAGTAATTCCATCTTCTCCTGGAGCTTTTCCCCGCTTCATGTTCTTGATTGCATGTGCAACTTCTTCTGGAAGGACTGGAGGAACTCTGGTACTGGTATCTTTCATGATGTCTGGAGTGCATGTATCATCCCTTTCATATAATTTGGAGTAGAAATCTTTCACTCTTGTCAGAATTTCGCCTTTATTTCTTGTTACAGAACCATCTTCTTTTCTCAGTGCCATAATCTGTTTTCTTCCCTTACTGAGATGTCCCTTTGCTATCTTTAGGCTTTGGTTGTTTTCAATTGCTTTCCTCACTAGTTCACAGTTGAATTTTCTTACGTCTTCAGTGATACTTTTTCTTACTGTCTTGCATAGCTCTATATATTCCACTTTGGAAGTCACATCTTCTTTAGTTGTCCTCATCTCTCTTCTTTTTGCATCAACATTTTCGTTTTTCCTGATAATTTGTTTACATGCAACTTGTTCTTAGACCCAGCTAATTTTGTTGCTGTTTCCATAAGAGCTTTGGTTACTTTTCTGTTAACTTCAGAGATGTCCACTTCTTCCGATGTTAGGCCTTCTAAAGCAGAGAACCTGTTCTTCAGTTCCAACTTGAAGGTATTATGGTGTTTTTTAAGGTTGGTTATGTCAATACATTTTGTTTGTCTTATGAGCTTGCCACGTTCAAGTTTAGTGTTGAGGTGCATCTTACATCTCACCAATCTATGGTCACTACCTGTGTTGAACTTGTTTAGCACACTGCAGTCTTCTATGACGAATTTTTTGTTACACATAATAAAATCAATTTCACTTGTCGTCCCATTTGGATGTCTCCATGTCCATTTCCTGTGTGGCTTTTTCTTGAAGAAGGAGTTCAAGATGAAAAACCCTTCTGCCTCTGCAAACTCAACGAGAGTATTTCCACGCTGGTTTCTGTTGCCGTGACCGAATTTACCTACTGAAGTTTCATTCTGTTGCCGTTGCCCTATTTTTGCATTGAAATCTCCCATAATTATCTTCAAGTGCTGCTTACCTTTATTATTTAGAAAACGAATTTCCTCATAAAATTCTTCAATTTCTTCTTCAGGATGACTTGTGGTGGGTGCATAAGTTTGAATAATTTGAGCCTGGTATCTTTTCGAGAGTTGGATAACGAGTCGTGCAGCTCTGTCAGAGGAACTTTCAACTTCTACAACTTTATCCTTCAGTTTCTTGTTTATTATAAATCCAACACCACTAGTTCTGCCAGTATCTGTCCCACGATAGTAGAAAAGATGTCCACTTTTCAGTTCGATGAGATCTTCTCCTTTTCTCCTTACCACACTTAGCCCCACGATGTCCCACTTGATCCTTTGTAGTTCCTCTTCCAATTCAAGAAGCCTTGAATCAGAAGATAGGGAGCGTCCATTTGTAACGTACCAGGAGATGTGACGTATCTGCCAGAAGGACGCACACGACATAAAGGCAGATAGGAATCAGAGTAATCGTCCGCGTAGCTTAATTGGTAGAGCAACTTATTCCGGAATGAGGGGACCCGGGTTCGAATCCCGGCGCAGACCAAAAATGACGGAGAAATTTACTTCGTTATAATGGCGTCCGAACTATCCGGATGACCCGACCGTTCAAAAACTCGCAATGGTGTGATGTTATTTCCACACCGCGAGATAGGAAAAATAAGAGAATCCCTTCTCCAGCACTTCGAGTAAAAAAAAAAAAAAAAATAAGGGGGAGATGATGTAACGTACCAGGAGATGTGACGTACCTGCCAGAAGGACGCACACGACATAAAGGCAGATAGGAATCAGAATAAAACGTCCGCGTAGCTCAATTGGTAGAGCAACTTATTCCGGAATGAGGGGACCCGCGTTCGAATCCTGGCGCGGATAAAATTGACGGAGAAATTCACTTCGTTATACATTATACGTAGCCAAGGTCAGCATCAAATGGCAGCCTAGTCCGGTCGTCCGGGGATTCTTAGCACCCTCTGCCTTCATGTCGCACTGGCCGCTGCCTTGGCCAGGTACATTCCAGCTGCCGGAGACTGAGGGCCAAGATTTAAGTTGTGGAATCATTTTGGAGGGGTTTGGCCATAACTCACCACGCTGGCCCAGCGGGTTGGTGAGTGTGGGATAGAATTTCCTCTAATCCCGATGGTATAGTTATACCGCTATTGGCGGTCGTCAGAGCCCCTTTAGTGGGAACAGGATGCACCACGAGAAGGCGGGGTTGACATTTGTCAAGGAGAGGCTGTGATGTTACGCATCACCTGACCTTACATCCTCAAAAGCAATTACAATAGAATATATACAGAAATCCCATAAAGAACTGAGAAAGACATAGCCTCCTGTGATAAAAATAGAGATGCGGAAGTGACAATTCTGAAAAGAGATGCAAAAGTGGAACGAAAGAGAAAATCACATAAAGAACTCAGGAGCATGCAGCCTCCTATTCTAAAAGTAAAGAGAGGCATTTGAGTGACGTTACGGAAACCAGATTAAAAATTCATACAAAAAGGAAAATAATATAAAGAACACAGGAAGACACAGCCTTCTGTGATAAAAACAAAGAGAGACACGGAAGTGACAGTGCGGAAAAGAGATGCAACAGTGGAACAAAAAAAGTCCCATAAAGAACTCAGGAGACACAGTCTCCTGTGCTAAAAGAAAAGGAGATTCAAAATTGATGCAAAAAATGCGCATACAAACTCAAGAGAACACAACTTCCGGTGCGAAAAGTAAATAGAGACATAGGAGTGACAATGCGGAAACTAAATTCTAAAATGATATAAAAAAGCACATAAAGAGCTCAAGAGACGCAGTCTGCTATGCTAAAAGTAAAGAAAGACACAGGAGTGACAATACGAAAAAGAAAATATTGTTACAAAAAATTGCATTTAAAGAACTCAGGTGAACACCTCCCGTGCTAAAAGATAAAAAATATAGAGCGAACAGAAGTGACAACCTGAAAAGAGATTCAAAACTGGAACCAAAAAAAAAAAAAAAAAAATGCATAGATAACTCAGCAGGACGGTTACCGGAAAAAGAATCCAAGGGAAAAAGAAAGATCCACGGAAAAAAAAGCCAGGAAAAAAATCCAACGGAAAAATGATACAGGGAAAATAAAGCCAAAGGGAAAAAAGCCAAGGAAAAAAAGTCCATGGAAATAAAATCCAACGTCTTCTTTCATGTAGGTTAACCAGTAAGAAACTTAGGGGGTCATATAAAAATTTACATAAAAAAAAAAGTTCTCACTTCTCAAAAATTACAAGGACACCATAATTTGTTTCCATGGACGTTTGAGCGATTGGGGGGGGCGTATCCACTTCCACGTTTTGTGACCTTGTAGGAAATTTAGAGGTCATGTAAAAATTGCATTTCTGATTTCTTTGTGTCACTTCTATATAGGAAGCTTAAGGGATCGTATAAAAATTTCTTTTCTGATTTCTTTGCGTCACTTCTGTGTAAGAGGTCCAGAGGGTCATATAAAAATTGTCATTGGATTTTTTCCCTGGCTCTGTTTTTTTCCTGTGGATTTTTTTCCTAGATTGACGCCACTGGGGCAGCAGAGTTTGATTAATTAATAACCTAGGAATTAATAATAATAAATATTTATAATCTTACAATTGGTAAAGCAAAACTGATTGCGATTTTGTTCCCGTTGGCTTTTTTTCCGTGGATTTTTTTCCATGGCTTTTTTTTCAGTGGATTTTTTTTCCATGACTTTTTTTTCCGGTGGCTTTTTTTTCCTGGATTTTTTTCCGTGGATCTTTTTTTCCTTGGATTTTTTCCTAGATTCCAGCAGGACACAGCCTCCTGTGATAAAAATAAAGAGCGACACGGAAGTGACAATGCGGAAAAAGAGATTCAAAATTGATACGAAAAGAAAACCACATAAAGAACTCAGAAAAACAGCCTCCTATGATAAAAATAAAGAGAGACACGAAAGTGACAATCGGAAACGAGATTCAAAATTAATACAAAAAAGGAAATCGCATAAAGAATTCAGGAGGGCATAGTCTCCTGTGATGAAAATAAAGAGAGACACTGAAGTGTCAATGCGGAAAAAAATTTCCAAAATGGCACAAAAAAATCTCATGAAGAGCTCAAAAGACAGTCTTCTGAGCTAAAGGTAAAGAAAGACACAGGAATCACAATACGGAAACGAGATTCAAAATTAATGCCAAAAGCTGCACATAAAGCACTGAAGAGAACACACAGCCTCCTGTGCTAAAAATAAAGAGAGACACGGGAATGCGGAAACGCAATTCGAAAATGACACAAATAAAAAAAAAGGCACATAAGGAACGCAGGAGAGCACAACCTCCTTTTCTAAAAGTACAGACAAGCACTGCATTGAAAACTCATGAACAGGATTCAAAAGTGATACAAAAAACATCACGCAAAAATCTCAGAAGGACCAGCCTGCTGTGATAAAAATGAATAGAGACACGGAAGTGACAATGCGGAAACGAGATTCAAAATTGATGCAAAAAAAGGAAATCATATAAAGAACTCAGGAGGACACAGCCTCCTGTGCCAAAAGTAAATAGAGACATGGAAGTGACAATGCAGGGACAAAATTCAAAAGAGATACGAAACACACACACACACTTTTTCTGGGAATGATGCAGTCTACAGAAATGTATAAGTAAACTCATGCTTATTGCTTAAATATGGAAATAACAACAGAGAATTTGTCGCACTACGAAATATGCGAATTAAAAAATAAAAATAAAAGAAGTTTTTCTCAAGGTTTAACACAGTCTCGAAAATTTCTACGTGTTTAACTGTTAAACACTAAGGGAATTTTTCGTCATTCGCAGCATGAGTTCTTCTGACATCTGTCTTCATAACAGCCCATAAAAGCAGAGTGACATTTCCCCTACCTTCCGCAAATTTTTTGACGTTTCCTTCCTTCCTGCAAATTGAATCAAATTTTTAGCCCGATTTAAAATCGATACTCATTTCCTTAAGTTACTGCATTGCATATTACAACAAACTAATGTGCTTTATACGTTGATATTTGTTTTTCAAATTTCCATAAATTTTCAAATCAGTTTTTCCTCTTTCGAAATTGTCCCTGAATTACTTGACATGACATGTGCTTTCCGATATGCGCATAACGACACTTAATTTTATTCTGTATTTATTTCTTTATATTTTATTTTTTTATTTATTTTTCGTTTAATTGCTGCCAGAGAAAAAAAAAGGAAAATATATAGTGCTGTGCCTTGATTTGAATATAAATTCTAGCATGCATTTTATCACTTTATTAATCAAATGATTTTCTTAAAAAAATAGAAGTGACTGATTATTGTAAAGCATTCCACACTTAAACTACCCATGTGGGATCGATTTTCTTAAATATAGATATCGATTTATTTGCAAGGAAAAAACTTTTATTTATGGTGCTTAAATTCCTCTTTTGAGCTCCATTGCCTCTTATTGCTTAGTTGTTATTCGTTTGCTCTTTGAAAGAGGTAGAGATTTCCTTCGTTCACTATTTCCAACAGTATTCTTTAAGGCTGGTTTTGTGTAGGATATCACTAACTGCAGCATCAGCCATATAAAAGAGAAAAAAATGCGATCCAGCACACATCATTAATGTGAATGTAAGCAGCCAGTTGTCTGTGTGTGCGTGTGTGTGCGTGCGTGTGTGCAATATATGAAACCTGGGAAATTTAAGTTCTTCCTAAAGATTGAAATTTTTATTATTCGCATCATACGTATTTCTTCATTCCGAGAACCGTATTACTGGCGTAAAGCGTGGCACAATTACTGAGCTATTCCCATTGACGTCGGCATTTCAAGCAATGCGAGATGTGACGTGGCATACTGCGGAGTCATGTCTCAAAGAGAATAAATCATCCGGAAAATTTAAGTGCTACTTAAAATCATGAAGGTCTAAATGCACAAATCCTTCTTGGAATGGCTTCTGTTATTCCCTAATCGACCATGGCGAAGGTTGACTGCTGAAATATTGACTTTCTCTATATTTCAGCATTATCTCTGTTTAGTTCCGTTTTCTGTTTTCCCTTTGCTCTATCTGTCCTCTGTTATCGTTTTTGTTCTCCTCTGCTATTCTTTTTTTTTCTTTTTCCGTTTTCGTGGTTTATTTATGATCATGTAAGTCTGTAAGTATTATCCCATCTCTAATTTAGTGACCCTGGTTACACATAGAAAAGAAAAAGAACAAAAGGCAGGAGGGAAAATACAACGTTTATGTCTTGTGTAGCTGGATTCGAACACCAACCCAAAACTCAAGACCACTGCACCATAGTCTCAGCCCTTCTCTATCTCTTCTTTCTTCTATACTACTTTCGTTCATTTCCTCTTCTTTCTTCTTAACTCTCTCTATTTTCTCTGGCCAAGTCTCCCTTTTCTCTTCTCTTCCCTGCTTTCCTTCCTTTTTTTTTTTTTTTTTTAATCTCTCCCGTATTTCTTTATCTACTTGTTCCTGCTTTTTATTTTCTAACGTATCCTTTCCCCAGTCTTTCGCTTCTCTCTCTTTTTATCTCTGAATACTTGTCTTTGACTTATATTCCCTCCTTCACCATCTACCTTTTCCTTTCCTTCCTTCATTGCTCTTATTTTACTCTTTGTTCATTCCTCTCCTGTTTCGCCTTTCCTTTCTCTCTTTGTTCTTCCTTTTTGTTATGCTCTTTTCCTTCTTTCCTTCTTTCTTTGTTCCTCTCGCTTTTCAAAGCCGGTCCTGATTATGGGTTTGTACCGTCAAACCGGTAAAACTGGGCTGGAAAAAAAAATAAAAAAATATGTACAAAAAAAAAATTAGTTATGTACACCAATGAGCAATTACATTATGACCTTCCCAGCCTAGAGAAATGAGCGCGCCCGGAGACCGAACGGTGGCGCAAGTGAAGTTCACAGAGCAATATATGTATGCAACCCAAGGACCGTCTTTCGGTTAGTAGAGTGTTCGGAGTCAGAATGCAGAAAGCTGCTGATTCATCGGAAATTGATAGACAAATCGTGATGGCATGGCGCCTCGGAACTAAGATCTCGGAAACGGTGCGGTTTCTTTGTTGTTTGCGTGCCGCTGTAGTGAGTACGTATCAAAAGTGGTGCACAGATGGCCAAACGACGAACAGTCGTCCAGCCGTCTGTCGTCCGCAGCTCATTGATGCCAGAGGGGAGCGGAGACTGTCGCGCGTTGTTCACAGCGACCGCAGGGCCACAGTGCGACAAATAACCCGCAGCTACAACAGTAGTGATCAGGGCAATGTGTCGCAGCACACAGTTCATTGCAGCCTTCTGCGCATGTGCCTGCGTAGCCGAAGACCCAGTCGGATTCCCAAGCTCACTGCACGTCATCGCCAACAACGCATCAAATGGGCCCAAGATCATCGAGATTGGACCATGGATGATTGGAAGAAAGTGGCCTGATCTGACAAAAAAACTATTCGTGGTTCATCAGGTAGACGTCCGCGCGCGAATACGACGATTGCCAACGGAGGCTATGGCACTTGGATGCACTGTTGGGTGGAAACAGGCCGGCGGCGGCGGCGGCGGCGGCGGTGTTATGCTGTGGGCGATGTTTTCTTGGTACACTTCAAGCCCCACTATCCCAATAGCACAATCCCTGGAAGCTGTCAGTTATCTGAACATCTTTGCGGACCGATTTCACCCATTCATAGCAACTGTGTTATCTGCTGGTGATGGCCATTACTAACAGGATAATGCGCAATGCCAGAATCGTCACGAAGTGGTTCGAGGAACATGTTGGTGACTTTCTGCTAACGCCCTGTCCTCCAAATTCACCTGACATGAACCCAATCGAAGATTTGTGGTTCAACTTCGAAAAGCGGATTCGCGCTATATCACCACCACCCCAAAATGTATGGGAAGTGGAGAACCTGCTGTTGACTTCCTGGTACCAGATACCCCAGGATACCTATTGCCACCTCATCGAATCGATGCCTCGCCGAATGACCGTTGTTTTGCGGGCTAAATGGGGTCCTACAGCGTATTAGATAGGTGGTCATAATGTAATGGCTTATCAGTGTATATCCGAAACAAAAAAAAAATTTCAGATAGTTTCCAAAAACAAGAAAAAATGCAAAAAGCAAAACAGACTTTTGTGTATATGTAATTTTAAAACCACCTAGAAACAAAGAAATATACTCTTACATTTTTGTACCAAAAAAAATGGAGGAGTACGGAGATGTAGAATTCCTCAGAAATTCACAATGAAAACTTGTGAAGCAATGACTTTGGTCAGGGATCATTAAAAGCTTGAAACCATTAGTGCATTCGAACTTCTATTATTTTAGCATATTATCCCTAGTGCGCTTTTAAAATATAATAAAAGTCACTCTGCACTGAAAAATTTAAATTTTATGAGCATATGTTTCATGTGTCTAAATAAATGTCTCTTACTTTATAAGTGTGTATGTGCATAGATTTATTCGGCTCATTGGATGCATTCAAACTCCATTTATGATCGTCGGGCGTTCGCCATTTTTATGAATGGACCTTTCAAGCTGGTGAGTAAAACGTGTGTGTGTGTGTGTGTGTGTGTGTGACTGAAGACAAGTTTATTCATTTGCTTTCGAACAACCGGTGGACAAATCGCCGGAAGTTTAAAGTTTATTACCAAGCGATTTAAACGAACTGGCTGATTGTATCTGTTCATGAGTGATGTCTGTCAAGTTGTAGCTGCCGTTAATTAGCGACCTTGAAGTGTGGTGCTTGTGAGAAAATGTACATTTGTATGTCGGTTTCAGTTCTGAACCGATATGCATTGACGTATGATAACACTTTCCTCCCCACTCCCCACCCCACCTCCAGTTTTGTGAACGATACGAACTTTTAAGTCAAGGGGAGTCATCTATTATTAATTTAACGGTGACAGAGGCAATACAACAACGGAAGATAATTGCAAAGCCCATTACTCCCTCTCACGCACACACCCAAAAAAAAAAAAAAAAAAAAAAACTGGAAAAAACTAGTCCCTTGCCGAGATAATTCCGCCATCCGGGCCCCTTGGTTGAGCCGATAATCCAGTCATCCACACAGTATTCCGCAAAAGCAATAGGTTTGGTTAACGAAACTGATAACTATGTATATCTCAGAGGAAGAGCTGAAAGAATGTCGAAAGATAATATTAACAGGAAACAAGTTAGTAAAATCATGCAATGCATTGATTATGATATGTTTTCCAACATACTAGAAATCATTACTCAAGTTATTACTCAAGTTATGAGGAAAATGGCTGTGGAATGAATCTCACTCCTGTGCCCTGACCTTTGATCCCATTTCGATGATATTCAACAGAACCGGTTCAGTATACCTCCGAAATAACATGATAAAGTTTTGTCGCAATCAAAACAATTTTACGTAAGTTATGATGCATGAATGCTAAGGAATAGATCCTGCTGCTGTGTCCTAACCTTTGACCCATTTCGCCCATTTTCAACAGGATTCGTCCCCAGGCAGGTCCCTACAACATACTAATATTTCATCCAAATCGAAATATTTTTACGTAAGTTATGACGAATAATGGCGATGGAAGTGATTCCGCTCCTATGTCCTGACCTTTGACCCCCATTTCGCGAATTTTCGATAGTATTTGTCCCCAGGTGGTCCCCTACCACATACTAAAATTTAATCGAAATCGAACCTTTTTTTCGTTAGTTATGATGCATAAGAGCAGTGGAATGGATCCCGCTCCTATGTCTTGACCTTTGACCTCATTTCGTTCACTTTCAATAGGGTTCCTTCCCAGGTGCTCCCGTACCACATAGTAAAATTTAATCGAAATCGAACGATTTTTACGCGAGTTATCGTGCGGACGAAAATACGCACACAACGCGTGACGCAATGAGGCAGATGGGAATCGCGAACATCTGCTCGCAAGAGTGCGACGTCATAAAACTTTAATAGGATCCACACACAACGCGTGACGTAATGATACATCTAATGGGACGACGCAATGACACTACACTAAAAACATGGTAAATCGGGGTGGTTATTTAACCCACTAAACGAATTTTCCTAAAGTCGAGATCAAGCTAAATCAATTTCTAGTACCAGAAAACGGTAGGTTAACGACTTTCATCAAAATCCTTAGAGCCGTTTTCAAAATAAAATTTACATACATACAAGAATTGCTCCTTTAAGGTGAACGTCAAGTAATTTTGCTTCCTGTACTTCGAATGGAAAAAATTCTGTACACATTTTCTTCCCAATTAATGCGTTCCCAAGGATGAAAATTTAAACATCGATTAAAATATCTTCATTTCATAACTTGCAATACTTAATATTTTCTAAAACATAACCATAACTATGCAATCCAACATTTGTTTGTCTACTGACGTCATGAAAATACAGGTCGCGCCATCTTTTTTCTGGACAATTAATGCGTTCACAAGGATGAAAATTTGAACATCGATTAAAATAGCTTCATTTCATAACTTGGAATACTTAATATTTTCTAAAACATAACCGTAATTATGCAATCCAACATTTGTTTGTCTACTGACGTCTTCAAAGCACACGTCGCGCCATCATTTTTCTGGTTTCAACACCACCAAAGGAAAAGTTATTGATTTTTAATATAATTATGATTATGTTTTAGAAAATATTAAGTATTCCAAGTTATAATATGAAGCTATTTTAATGGATGTTCAAATTTTCATCCTTGGGAACACATTAATTGTGAAGGAAATGTGTACAATAGTTTTTCCATTGGAAGTATAGGAAGCAAAATTACTTGACGTCCACCTTAATAATATGGGATAAGGGCGATGGAACGGATCGCAATCCTATGTCCTGACCTTTGACCCCATTTCGTCCATTTTCAATAGGGTTCGTCCCCAGGTGGTCCCCTACCACATACTGAAATTTCATCGAAATCGAACCATTTTTACGCACGTTATGACGCATAAAGGCAATGGAATGCATCCCGCTCTTTTTGTCCTGATCTTTGACCCCAATTCACCCATTTTGAGTAGGGTTGGTCCCCTACCACATAGTAAAATTTCATTGAAATCGAACCATATTTACGCAAGTTATGAAGCATAAGTGCAATGGAATGGATCCCGCTCCTACGTCGTGACCTTTGACCCCGTTTGTCCCATTTTCAATAGGGTTCGTCCCCAGGTGGTCCCCTACGACATACTAAAATTTCATCGAAACCGAACCATTTTTTATGCCAGTTATTGTGCGGACAGACGGGCGGACGGACGAAGCTGCAGCATATACGCTTCTTCAACTTACGGTTGGAAAGCGTAAAAAAAGGGGGAATTTATGAGGGAGGCTTTCATCCAGCCGTGAACCGACACGAGTTGAAAATTTTGATGATGCTCTTCAAAGCGAATCACCCATCGCCATGCCTGGGCGGAAGAAAGAAATAAGCTGTATAATGTATTCCCAGACATTTGTCTCTGATATTACGAAAATAACGTGAGTAAATTTTTATGCGTCCTTTACTTCTCAACCGGTTCAGCAAAGAAAATACCTTATGGCCAAGTACGTCTATACATTTTCATACGTCTACAGTTTTTCTGATCTATCAAAAACTCTGCTTCGTAATAGACATTTTTATTTCGTTTTGAACCCATCCTTTGAAAAGGAAAGGAAAGAAAAGGGATGCTCTTATTCATCACTTTATCAATCCTTATGCCATTTTGTCTTTAGATTCGATTGCTGCATATTAGTCGGATTCCAAAAATGCTACGGTGTGACTTGATATGTTTGATTTTGATTTTCTAATTTTTGTAATTTTTACATTTGGCAGTCGAAGATATGAGCAGGATAACCTTTTTTTTTTTTTTTTTTTTGGAACTATTAGCACTAAATTAAGGACGGGCGACTTCTTTATAGATCATCATGGTGTTTGTTAAACCTAGAGTGCCGCCCCCGGTGGCGCAGTGGTCTAAGTGATGGCCTCTGATCATTCGACCGTAAGGGGTCAGGGTTCGAATCCCGGTGAGGCATGGATGTTGTGTTTGTCTTACGGCACTGGCTCTCTCCCTTCCCTGGAACCAGTGACCCTAAATTAGGGAGGGGCGACTGCTTATAGCCCATTGAGTTGCTCACGGTGGTTGTTAAACCTCCAATCGAAAAAAAATAAAAAAAACCTAGAGTCGCCGACTCGGTGAGGCAGTGGTCTAAGCGGTAGCTTCCGGCTGTTCGCTCGAGTTGGATCCGGGTTTAAATCCCACTGAGGCATGAATGTTGTGTTTGTCTTATGGCACTGGCTCTCTCCCTTCCCGGGAGCCAGTCGCCTTAAATTAGGTACGGGTGATTGCGTATAGCCCACTGAATTGCTCACGGTGACCGTTAAACCCACAGTCACGAAAAGAAATACTGATGCCTACCGAAGTTATAATTACATGGCCATCACTACCGAAGTTATAATTACAGAAACTTTTTATTTGGAAAAATTCAGCATCGAAATAATAGCTTCCCAAATTTCAATTTCAGAATGCTGAAATACACTGAAAAAATTCACTCCGTACTTATTTTAGCATTCTAAAAAGCATTCGTATACGTAATATATTGTGTAGTCTTTAAGAAGGTTTTCAATGCAGATTGTTTTCTGTCTCTGTTGAAAGCCTTTGTTGATCGTGAGGATTATTTCAGTGTTTACATACTGCGACGACTTATCAATTAGAAGGAAATCACAAATTTTTAAAGTGCTCTATTTCGAGAGCTCCAAGTTTTGTGAGCACTTGTAAAAAAGCTGAAAACAGTAAAAATGAAATATCCATATTTTGAAGATAAAAGAACAAGAAAAAAAAAAAACGAAAAGTTACGATGTTCTCCATTGCGAGATTCTGGGTCTTTTTGATTATGCTCATAACTTTCGATAAGAAACTAATATTTTTAGACTACTGAAAGTCTCTCTCTCCGATTCAAAATGCCAGACTGTCGGATAAAGGAACACGTGTACAAGATTTCAGGCATATTTTGGTGTGTCTGAACAACGAAAGCTACTGCACAAAATCTTAGACACATAAGTCTTTTCGTTTTGTTCATCAGTCATGTGGAAGGACAATTTGGGGCAAATGTTTTATTAGAAACGGGAGGAATGTTTTCAGTGGACTTTTAGAAGAAGATGTATCATTTTTGTGCAGACAGAAAAACAGACACTCAAAGACGAATGAGCAATAGGACAAATCTATCTATCTCATAATAGTAGAAAACGCGAAGAATTTTCCTCGACGAACAGACGGGATAGCATCATGCGGATTGACATAGGCGACGAATTTTCACACAGCATTGTTAAAATTGAGTATGTCTTAATAGCTTTGATTTTTTTATTTTATTTTACATTTGAAATATAAGATCGTTTTTTGCACCCGAGATGAAGCAGTAGTATAAAAGTTGCCTTCTAAATGTTCACCCGAGGACAGCCGGGCTTGAGTTCCGACTGAGGCATGGGGGAAGAAGGGATGCGATTGTCTTACGGTACTGGTTCCCTACCTTTGATCATGTGCAGAAGATTTTAGGAAGGAAGTGTCTGACTTCAGGTCTTAAACAACCCTTAGAAATAGGAAGCTAGGAGATTTGGGCTAGAGTGCCCGATAGGAAAGTGACACGGAAGCGAGGTAGAAAGGAGGAGGAAGACGCCCTTATGTATTACCGGGGGGCCAGTACCCGGGGTCCGACGGCTTAACGTGCCCATCCGACGCACGGCGGATATTTAGTGGATCGAACCTGAGGTCTTCTCCATAGCAGTCACGAACGTTGCCCACTAGGCAACCCGCGGCCCTCCCTACTTTTTTTGGAGACTGTTGCGCTAAATATGGGACAGGAGACTTCTTAAACCAGCACACTAACAAAAAATGGACGTCTTCTTACTGATGAAAAGCAGGTGAATCAGTCACTTTGAAGATTTAAATCGGCTATGTCACTAAAAAATGTCATATATAAATGGATTAAACAGAAGGGGAAGACCAATTGCAATATGCTTTCCAAATTACACCAATGAAAAACTGTCACCGTTTCAATTTTTTACTTTTGAAAAAAACACTTGTCACTTAAAATAGTAAAAATGAACAGTATAAAGCGTCAATTATCCGTGATATTTGTGGCATAATTGAAAAACACGGTTAATAACATTTATTGAGTAAAATATATAAAAAGAAAACTGTAAAACTGTGGCGTATGTTTGAGGCTAGCTAGACTAACCGTGAAGCCCAGAGAATGCACAAATAAGAGTCAATTAAATATGCACAAATAAAACTCAATTATCAACGGTATTAAGATATGTCGATGCTTTCGCTGCGAAAAAAACGCGTGCGGAATCATTTTTTTGACTCAGTCTGGCGAGAGAAGACCAACGGCGTAACCCAACCAGCTCCTCCAGAGTCTTCGTTGTTCTGATTCGAAGACCTTCCATACGATCATCTGCTAGCGTTTCCATGACAACATGAATGAGCGGGTGGAGGGGAATAGGCCATTGCTTTGGGCAACAGTTCGCTCAGAAAAGAGAAGACTTAGACTACCGCAGTCACTCGCATGCTCCCGCCCATAATAGCACGTGTTTTGCGAGAGTTGTTTCAGTTTGTGTGAATTGTCAATGAATTAATATCAATTATATTATATCTTAAATTCGTGGCTTTGTTGGATTCGAACTGTTTTGATAAATTTTGTGAAAGCTTCCCTGAACATCTATTGTCAGAACTTATGCTTCAATTTTTGACACAGCTCGACTAAAAGATGAACTGAAGTTGTTTTATTCCCTTGATGAATACAAAAACAAATCAGTAAGAGACATTACTTGTTACATAAAGTTGAATAAATTGGAGATAGTGTTTAGTGAGGTGTACAAATTAGCAGACTTAATATTAAAGTTTACATCAACAATTGCAACTGCCAGAATAAGTTTTTCTGCATTAAAAAGAATCAAGATATATCTTAAAGCAACGCAAGGATATGTACATTCGAGCAACTTGGCTGTTTCATCAATAAAGAAGCTCAACACCGGTCGTATTTTTAATGTCGCTATCTTTATCGTTTTGATCTGACACATCTACCTTTGGAGATCGGGGGCTCGTCAAGCTTAAATTTAAGCATTTTCCCCTGGGTCCATGCTACAATTCCATAGTACATTATGGTTTTTTTTTTTTAATAAATTACAGTATATCGATTTTTTTTTTTTTTTTTGGTCAATTGTAAACGGGATTAGTGCTTGTATGTTTGTGATTATTATACTAGATATATTTGAGGTGGTTAAGCTCTTGGATTAAATAATTAGTACTAAATGCTCTTAATTTATATTGAATTTTGTGATTTACTGTGACTTCATGTTTTTATTCCATTGTGTTATTATTTAAATTTAGTTTAGTGCATATGCCAATTTTTGATGTTTGTGTTTTGTTAGATATAAATGTACTGTGTTGTGTGGCAGAATTTTCATTAATCTCAATTCAATTCAATTCAAACATGAAAAAGTACTGGGAAGAAACATTTTATGAAAACGTAACACAAGTTCACAAAAAGGGAAAGAAGAATGGAGTTCATGTACAAATAAAGTATTCAGAAGAAGAATGAAGTTCATGTACAAATAAGTGTTCAAATCCTAATCCTCATAATTATTTGGTATCATGTTAGCAATAGCATGTACGTAAAATTTAGAAAAAAGTTACTTATATTACTTAACAATTAAAAATTAAACCGCAATTTAAAAAAAAAACAATACTGTGGGGTAGGGAAGGGGGATGAGTGAGATAGCATAGGTCTCGGACCCAAGATACGCCACTGTAAAAACATAAGATAAACATTGTAGTATGTAAATAGAAAATTAAACATTTTTAAACTTATTTAGATAGAAAGTCCGGGATTTCTGTTTGTTTTCTTCATAGCCTTATTTTTTGTTTTATTTTTCTAATACCTACGCAAATTTGATGGAATCAACATCATCTTGTCTTTCCATGAATTTAAGTAATGTTTCTGCAGTTTTTAGGGCTTCATTACAACTCACTTTGTAAGCTGATTGTAGTTCCCCATCATTGTCCTCTTCAAGAGGAACATTCATAATAAATAAGTAATGATAAATACACAGTTGACGTGGACCAGGAAAGTCAAATAGAAGTCATTGCTCTTTCCACGTTTATAAATGAGTCACGGAAAAATTCTCATCGGCAGCCACCGGGAATCGAACTCAGTATTTTCTAGTTACGCGGCGGATATGCTTCCACTGCACAACAGCGATCTTGAAATTCACCAGACTCACAAACGACAAACTTCCAAACCACACGGCAGGGTTGCTTCTTTGGAGCCCCGCACAATGCTTGGGTTTCACCACAGCAACTGAACAAATAACAATGGTGAATGAATGATTATCATTCTTTGATGGTTTGTCAGCTGTTTACTGTGGTGAATCCCCAGCATTGTGCGGGGCTTTAAAGAAGCAACCCTGCCATGTGATTTGGAAGTTTTGTCGTTTGTGAGCCTGGAGAACTTCGAGACCGCTGTGGTGCAGTGGAAGCATATCTGGCGCGTAACTGGGAGACCCTGGGTTCGATTCCCGATGGCGGCCGATGAGTATTTTTCCGTGACTCACTTATCAACGTGGAAAGAGCGATTACTTACGTTTGATTTAAGGAACAGACTATTTGTTTTTTTCTGATTGCGGGAGAAATTCAATGGGCTATAAGCAGTCGCTCTTCCCTAATTTAGGGGCATTGGTTTCAGGGAAGGGAGAGAGCCAGTGCCTTAAGACAAACACAACATCCATGCCTCACCGGAATTTGAACCCGATCCCAGCTCGGACGAATGGTTATAAGCCAGCTGGTAGGCCACTGTGCCACCAGGAAGGCACCAAAGGGACTAGATTAATTTCGTAGTAAACACATGACGCTGCACTCTGGAGCAGAACGGAAAACCGTAATATTGATAACAAATAAGTTCTTCTAGAAGCATGATGCAATGTTGTTTAATTATGATGCGATGTCGTTTAAAATATACAGTACTGATTTCTGTTATCTTACGAATCCACTTCCATAGAAATTTTTTCTTAAATGATGTGTACTACAGAGAATCACGGTTAGTCCAACCTCACGGATAATTGAACCCAGATAATCAGCGTTTTACCGTACTAGTTATTCGAATTTATTGGTGTAAAATAGAAATCAAGGTCTACTAGGTCTCCAAGCTTTCGCACATTAACCAGGTGGCTTTCTCAAGGAAGGTAAAGAGACTTCCTTGGAGACTTTTAATTTTTATTTTACGCCAATAAATTCGGATTGCTATTACAGTTTTACTATTTTAAGTACAGTTGGTGTACAATTCGTCCTTACTAATTAGCAATTGTTACTTCCCAAACCATCAAAGAATGTTAAAAAAAACACAGCAAAAAAAATGTATTATTCAATGTATGAACTCAGTAGTGTATGATCTTTCATACAATGTATGATCTTTCTTCGAATTACTTGGAACTCAGTGAGAAGTTCCAAGTTATTCGAAGAAAGATTTCAGACGTTTATAGTACTTTTTTCATGAACGAAAAAAGTACTACAAACATTTAGCAATTCCTTCGATTTAATATACAAAAACAGTAAGCTTGATTTCCCTGTCTGAACTGATTAATGGATCTTTGCCATAGTGACGAACTGAAACTGAAAATGAAGTTCAGAGACTTCTTGAATTTGTTGTAAGCGCCTTCATTGGGTAAAACATCGCAATCTACTCCAAAAATACTTGTTTATGCGAGTTTGTTCGGAAGAACATGCTTTTATGAATTTCATTCAGTTTTATCAGACTGAACAGATTAGTTCAGGGAGAATGATCACAGATGCCAGTGATAATTCTTCCTGTATATATGGATAAATTGAGTATACGCGTGAAACGTGGAGTTTCGTCAGTTCGTCGGAGACAAGTTCATCTTTTATATCAATTCTTTGTGTTTCCAACTTTTACCAGTCAAAATATTTTAATTAGGCATTTTCTTCAGCTCATTCATTAGTCTGTCTCTCTGTTTGCTGAAACGTTATTTAGGTAACTAAAAATCGTACTGTAGAAATTATTTCTGCTTCCTGTGTCAGAGAAAGCACATGCAGTGCATAAAAAAATCTAAAATTCACGAGCCACTTTCTGTGATTCTTTTCATGAATTAACGAATTTTTTATACAGGTTTTTTACGAAAAAAAAACCCCTGAATTTCACGAATTTTTCGTACGCCAGGAAATTTCTGAATTTTCAAAAACCTTTCTCCTATTCCTTTCTTATATTGATGGTGAATTGCCGTTTCTAAGATCTGTTAATGGGAAATTTTGAATTTTCTGAAACCTTTCCGCAATTTTTTTCGTATAATAACGGAAAAACTATGTTCTCATTTTTCCGCATCCGTATAACGGAAAATTTCCGGCAATAGAAGTTATTCCCAGGAATATCTGAGGTTTGCTTAACTTTTGAATTTCAATCATCTGTCGTAGGATCTGATTTTGAAATTCTGTAGCAAAATCGGATATTGTGGAAATAGCATATTGCTTGAAACTTTAGTTACTGTGGTTCCGGGCAATCTTTTCCCTCTCCCCCATTTTGTGCACCAGCTATAGTATATTGGGTTAACATAAGAAACCGGGTACTTAAATTATTGTACAGATGATTGTATGATGTCTATGAATCAGTTTGTGGACCCTTTAAGACAAAGATATTAGAGCTATTAAAAGTAAATTTTATATTTAGAAATTTTGTGTAATTATACTTCGAAATAGCGCATTTCACCTTTTCTTAAAGACAATTGAAAGCCATTATCAGTTTAAAAAGATCTCAAGTTCCAAAGCGTTCTGTTGCTTCAAAAAATTACAATGAAAAAAGTACTTAATTTATGATGACCTCCTATACAAAAGAAAACTAAATTATTACAAATCTTAAAAAAAATAATAAGCTCCTACAGAAAATAAAATGACAAATTTACTTGCATTAGTGACGGAAAACATTTCATCATCGTGAAGTTACAATTCTGCCTTGAACATGAGCGCGATCACTGAGTCTTTCTAGCTCACAGATAAGACGCGCGTTTTCTGTTGAGCCATTCCAAACCACCTCGGTTCGATGATGTAGCGAAATCAGGGAAAGGGCTATGTGGTTCAAGGGTTGAAAAATTCAGTCTTCGAGTTTGCAAACTTTTTGTATAAATACGGAAAAAACCCTAAGCGGTCTTTTCTGAAATAAACAGAATTACTAACTACACAAAATCTGTGAAAATACGGAAGTTGAAAGAATGTGGAACTTTTAAAAACGGAAATTTCGTAAAAAAAAAACAAGAGCGGACACCTACCGGCAACTTTTCTGCACGTTGGTGTTCAGGAAATTTCCGTGAATTCACACTATTTATTTTCTACAGTGTTTAAAAGTTTTTACAGCTATCCGTTCTTCTGCTCATCTCTCAGCCAGGATATTTAAATAAGCGGATGAATAGATGGCTCATATCTTGCGTACATATGACTTCTATCAGACACAAAAAAAAGAAAAAAGAAAAATTCAATCCGACTTTTAAAAGTAGAGGAGATATCATTTGTGTAGAGAGGCAGATATACAGCTAACTCACGGAACGGATGATGAATTCACGTGTTCTTCTCTATCATAAATCGAGAGAATGTTTTCACTTTCATCTTTAAAAGCGAAGACCATACATATTTCCAGTCTTCAGCACATTTTTCACCATCCCACACAGTAAGAATTTCTGCTGTTAACATTTTCAAGAATTTTTGCAGGCAGCAATGTAAAAACAGCAGACGTAGATAAAATATGATAGTTCTCTAGCGCCATTTTGCATGAAAATACGAGTAGAAAATGCAGTAAACTGACGTGGATTACGAATTTGAGAGAGAGAAGAATACTTTCTCCAAAAACTGATCCATGATTGAGATGGTGTGCAACTTTATCTGAAATATTCGTCTTCCTGATTCACCAGGCAAATTTACTTCCAATTAGTAAGCAATTTTTATTACTTTATTAAAAAAAATTGTTTTGCTGCATCAATAAAGAAAATGGGACATAAAATTCTAAAAATTTTATAAATAGATATAAGTCCGAAATCTAATCATTTCCCTATTCTAAAATTTTGCCAAGTCGGTTCTGTTTCAAATGCAGTGATCATATCATCTAGGCTGCGCTGTTAGCAGTATACTAAAGGGATTAGCAGAATAGTAAGAAATGCAGATAACTGAAAAATGAAAAAACAGAAGTTTCGATAAATTACTTAAGATGCAAATACATGAAGTATAAACTAATTAGAAAAAGCATGTTGTTGTTATTTTCTTTTTATCACAACCGCTTCTTAATTTTAAACATGCATCTTTCTAATTCGTCTATACTTCGTGTATTTGCATCTTAAATATTTTATCGAAACTTCTGTGTTTTCATTTTTCAGTTATCTGCACTTCATTCTATTATATACACTGACGGAAAGTGAAAAAAGAACACCAAGAAGGAGACGTCTGATACCAACGAAATTTATACAGCATAATAACGGAATACAGAGGATAACGTGATCAAAACATCATGGCAAAATACAGCTGTATTTCCTGGTAAACTGAAAAATAACATTTCCATGTAACATGGTTAGTACGAGGTTGAACCGCCATGAACTGCGTCACACTATGCAATTCTGGCATGGAGTCTGTCGTACAGATGTTGGATGTAAGTTTGGGGTATTGAGTTCCAAGCATCCTCAACCTGGACGCGTAAATCGGGGATGGTCGTGGCTGGCCGTGGAGACCGGATAAGTCGTTCTCCCATAAAATCCCACACGTGCTCAATGGGGGACAAATCCGGTGAACGTGCAGGCCATGGAAGTTGTCTCACACCCTGAAAAGCATGTTGCGTTGCACGTGTCGTATGTGGGCGTGCGTTATCTTGCTAGAATACACCACGATGGACCGACCTTACAAATGGCACAACAACGGGCTGAATGATGTTGTTGATGTAGGAGGTGCTGTTTAACGTACCCGGTACAAACACTAGTTGTGTACGGGAGTGATAGCTGATCGCTCCCCACACCAATAGCCCATGTGTAGGCCCTGTGTGTCGCTGGCGAATGCAAGAAGGGTGGAGACGCTCCTTTGTGCGTCTGCGAACACGCATACGGCCATCGGAGACACCCAAGCAGAATCTGCTTTCTTCGCTGAACACGACAGATCGCCATTGCGTCCTCCAGTGCAGACGTTGGCGACACCACTGCAGCCGTTCCTGACGGTGAGCTGGAGTCAGAGGTACACATGCCAGAGGCACACGTGCACGTAGTCCTGCATCCAGTAGACGGTTGCGGATTGTTCGCACAGTCATCTCAGGTGCAACGGCAGCTCGGATTTGCGTCGCAGTGGATTTTCTGCTTGACAACGCCGCTCTTCTTATGCGTCGATTGGTCCGCTCATCAGTCCGTCTGTGACTCCCGGTTCCACATCTTCTCGTGTGGGAATGTTCCTTGGACCATCTACGCCACCATCATACCACCACCGATACTTCCCGTCCAATTCGCTCCGCAATACGACGATACGACCACCCGGCTTCTCGGAGTCCGACTAGGCGACCTCGCTCAAAGTCCGATAACTGCTGAAATCGTACACGTCTTCCATGTCCAGGCATTGCAGCGTCTTCAGGGTCTTCGCACGTGTCCGTACGCCGACGACTGATTACATTCACTTTGCCGTACTCCTTAAATACCACCGACGATAATTTGCATATTACGCCGTGCTGTGGCGTAAGCGCTCACCGGTTGGTCCCGAAATTAACATCACACCTACGTAAACTCGACCCCATTAACATATGTAAATTTCATGACTGTCCGCTAATTCCTTCTTGGTGTTCTTTTTTCACTTTCCGGCAGTGTATATACATACACAGTTGAGTCATATTATTGTGACCACCTCTTACTTTTGATGTCAACAGCGCGTAGCCAATGAAGGAAGGGACGCGTCGTGAGCTGCCTTGGAGGGTATATAAGGTGAGCTGTAGGCATTCTGAAAACATGGGGCCGCGCGTGGCTTAGTAAGCAACGTTCGTGACTGCCACGAAAAGGACCTCAGGTTCGATCCCAGGCAGGTACGAACGCTCCATCCACCAAATATACGTCGTGCGTCGGATGGACACGTTAAGTCGTCAGACCCCGGGTACTGGCCCCCCGGTAATAAATAAGGGCGTCTTCCTCCTCCTTTCTACTTCGCTTCCGTGTCACTTTCCTATCAGGCACTCTAACCCAAATCTCCTAGCTTCCTATTTCTAAGGTTTGTTTAAGACCTGGGGTCAGACACTCCCTTCCTAAAATCCTCAACATATGATCATGATCTGAAAACATATCACTCGTTGCTGTCAGAGATAAAAAGGAGCGATTTATCAGATTTGCAAAAAGGGATGATTATTGTCTATCGGGCCAAGGGTGGCAGCATTTCTCAAACAGCGCAGTTTGTGAACTGTTCGCGTGCTGCTGTGGTTAAAGTGTATCGTGAGTGGAGAAATGGCACCATTGCGAATAAGTGACGTGGAAACTGTGGAGCATCACGACCGTTGGCTGCGAAGGTGCGTGAGGGCCGAGCGACACGCTACAGTGGAGCAGGTCACTGGTCGAATGAACCACGGGGCTACCAGATGTGAGTCTAAAACGACAGTTCAGCAAACCCTGCTGCGCATGGGGCTCCTATGCTAACGGATGGTCACTGCACCTATGCTAAAGAAGGTGCACCGGCGGAAAAGGCTTACGTTTGAACGGCAGTATCGGAATTGGACCTCTGCTGATTGGCAAAGGATCGCTTTCTCTGATGAGTCACGCTTTCTGCTTCATCGAACGGATGGACGTTAGTGCATAAGGCAAGAAACATCGGAGAACAAACACTGCATTCCCTTGGTCCACTCATACCTGTGGAAGGCACTATGGACCGAATTCGTTATGAATCCGTCCTTGCAGACCACGTACACCCACACATGCTGATTGTCGTCCCTGGGGCGGAAGGGAACTTCCAGTACGACAAATCGACGTGTCAGACAGCTGGAAGAAGAGCACGATAAAGACTTCAAAGTACTTCCTTGGCCCCCTAATTCCCCAGATTTAACCCAATCGAGCAGCTGTGGGAAACTATCGAGTATCTCCGACGTGGAAACTGTGGAGCATCACGTGCCATTGATGTGAGAGGTGAACGTCGGCTTCGAAGGTGCGTGAGGGTCGATCGACACGCTACAGTGGAGCACCTCACTGGCCGAATGAAAAGCTAACGGAAGTGTGTCTAAAACGACAGTTCAGCGAACCCTGCAGCGTTTGGGGCTTCGATGCAGACGGATGGTCACTGCACCTATGCTAACGAATGTGCGTCGGCAGAAAAGGCTCACGTTTGCACGGCAGTATCGGAATTGGACCTCCGTCGATTGGCAAAGAATTGTCTTCTCCGATGAGTCACGTTTTCTGCTTTATCGAACGGATGGACGTTGGCGTATAAGGCGAGAAACATCGGAGAACAAACACTTCTCAACCATTGCTGGAAGAATACAAGCTGGTGGGAGCAGCATTATGGTCTGGGGAATGTTCTCGTGGCATTCTCTGGGTCCACTCATACCTGTGCAAGGCACTATGGACCGAATTCGTTATGAATCCATCCTTGCAGACCACGTACACCCATACATGCTGATTGTCGTCCCTGGGGCGGATGGGATCTTCCAGTACGACAGTCCGACGTATCACACAGCTAGAAATGTCCTAGAGTAGTTGGAAGAGCACGATAAAGACTTCAAAGTACTTCCCTGGCCCCCTAATTACCCAGACGTAAACCCAATTGAGCATTTCTGGGAACATTTCGATTGTGTTGTGCGCTCTATAGATCCTCCACCACGCACCCTCCAGCAGCTGTCAGATGCACTGCAGTCAGCATAGCTCAACATAGCTGTGAAAACCTTCCAGCATCTTATTGAGTCACTCCCAGCTAGTCTAGTTGCTGTCCGCGCTGCACACGGCGGTTTCTCTGGATATTAATTAACTGGTGGTCACAATAATGTGACTCGACCGTGTATAAATACAGTATAATGATCATTATCATCATCGTCAACCAGCATCAATCCACTGCTGGATTAAGGCACCCCGAGTTTCTTCCACAACTGTCTGTCTTGAGCCAATCTCCTCTATGTCACTTTGGCATGCTTCAGAATTTCATCTACCCATCCCCATTCGTGGTCTTTTTGTGGGTCTTTTTGTGGGTCTTTTTGTGTCCCTTTGTATCCAGTCAAACATTTCTGTTGTCCATCGGTGGTCCGTTCTTCTGACAACAAGTCCAACTCATTGCCATTTCAGGGTTGTTACTCTTATCACGATGTCTCCCACTCTTGTCATTTTCCTTGTCCATCAGTTTCTCTTCTTATATTTCCTTTTCATATACACTGGCGTGCAAAAATTAAGAACGAGACGGTTTTTCGAATGTAACGTCGTGCAGAAGTGCTCCACATCGACTCAAATCATACCGTAAGATCCCCAAGATGTAAGAATATGGGACAAGTGAGCAAAACCGTCCAAACAAGGAATCCAAAGGATACAAGGGCACTTTATTGAAAAGGTAGCTTCGAGAACAACTGGACAGAAGACAGAAACGTCCATGTGACAGGCGGCTGCCAAGAAAAATCCAGTCTTTAGTAGGGGATATGATCACCCCTGACTGCGTTGCAGGATTTAAAACATCTGTCCATGCTGAGGACGAGGTTGTTAAGAAGCTGTTGAGGCATCGCGGCCCATTCCTCTTGTAGCGCAAATTGCAGCTGCGGAATCGTTGCTGGCGGCTGGTGACGTACTGCAGAGCGTCTCTCGAGAAGGTACCACACGTGTTCGATTGGATTTAGGTCCGGGGACTTTGCGGGCCAATCCATTCGTTGAATATCTTCATTCCCCAACAGCTCTGCGACAGCCACTGTACGATGAGGTGTAGCGTTGTCTTCCATGAAGAGGAACTCAGGACCCACAGCACCTCTAAACAGGCGCACGTGAGACAGGAGAACCTCTCTACAATAGCGGAGACCAGTGACTAAACCTCCTTGGAAGATGTGGAGGTCAGTACGGCTACCAAGCGTGATACCGCCCCAAACAAGAACTCCGCCACCTCCAAATCGGTCCCTTTCGATGATGTTGGAGGTGTGATTGCGTGTTTCACGTCCAGAATCGCTCGTCAGACTAAATCGGCTCTCATCCGTAAAGAGAACTTGACCCCATTGCTGATGTGTCCAATTCTTGTGTTCCTGGCACCACAGGAACCGCCGTCTCCGATGAGCAGGCGTTAATGGCACACACCGTACTGGTCGTTGTGCAAACAGACCACCTTTGTGCAGCCTCCAGGCCACGGTAAAACGCGATAACGGACGTCCAGTTGTCTGTTGCATGTGCCTTGCGATTTCTCCCGCTGTCTGCCGTCTGTCTCTTTTCGCCTGTAGGACAATATACCGGTCGTTCGCCGCCGTGGTTGCTCGTGGACGACCACTGCTAAACTCTCGGACAGCTGTTCCTGTCGTTTGAAATGCTCTCCAAGCTCGTGAAACGATGCTGTGAGTGATCCCGAACTCCTCGGCCACACTAGTCACACTTCGACCTTCTTCCAACTTCCCAATGACGCGACCTCGGATAAAGTCATCCAGATGTCTTCTACTGGATTTCCTGTTGGCCATATCACACGGTGGAAGCAACTCGACGTCGTTCAAACCCAAGGCTAATAGACAGGAGTCTACTAACCTTGGTTCAAACCGACGTACACCGTGCAATAGCTTTCACCAGAATTGCTGAGCGTACACCGCCCGTGTGCTTTATTCCCTTCCTACAATCTCCCCCCCCACCCCTACGTAATGCTGCGTACATGCTCATGCCCTACCGTACCGGACCCTAAACTATCACCTGAGTGGTCTTTCGGTCCGTTCTTTCTGCTCGTTCCGCTGTTACGCTAATTTCTCCTCTTCGTCCTTAATTTTTGCACACCAGTGTATGTAACTACTTCGCTATTTCTGTTGATTAGGGGTGGATATATACAGGGTGTCTCACGATGTTCAGGCGTGCGGCCCCACAATGCTGGAAGGTCTTAAAAATAATTATCTTTCATTTTGCTTCTCCAAAAAATACGAAAAATAAAGAGATAGGGATAAATGAGCTGTTCGGGGTTTGGGGAACATGATTCCGTCCGAACTCGATCTCATCTACAAATAGGAATTTACTCGCTTAAATGCAGGTTTATGCTAAAAATGACTTTGAGTGCAATATTACTTGATACTACACTACAACTGAGGTAAGAAATTCGGGTATTATTTGGAGTGTTATTTCTGGCCTATTTTCATAGAACGTAAAGAATATTTTGTTCTTTAATTCGATGCTTAATACGACCGCACATCTTTCCGTTAGCATTTCGTTTTTCTCATTGAGTTTAGTTTAGGAGGCAATCACAAGGCTATTACTGTACGATTATGCAAGTAAAATGGCATTGGAAAAGTTAGTTTTGCGAGACACAGAAATAGATTTCATTCATATTCAGACTCTATTTAGGGGAACTATCAGTGGACTAGAATCTAACAACAGATCCGACACCGTATGCAGCATAAATTTCTATCAAGCAATTAATGCAAATTATTGACATGGATTTTGAACATCAAATAGAAGTCATCGCTCTTTTCACGTTTATACGTGAGTCTCGGAAAAATTCTCATCGGCTGCCACTGGGAAACGAACCCAGGGTCTTCCAGTAACGCGCCAGACATGCTACTACTGCACCACAGCGACCTCGAATTCTCCAGACTCACATACGAAACGTGGAAAGAGCGATGACTTCTGTTTGATGTTCCTAATCCACGTCAACAGTGTGTATTAATTATTCATTCGCCTCCTAGTTAATTGTTCAGTTGCTGCTTTCTGTCTTTGGTGATTCCCCAGCATTGTGCGGGGCTCCAAGAAGCAACCAGGCATGTGGTTTTGCAGTTAGTCGTATGTGAGTCTGGAGAATTCGAGGCCGCTGTGGTGCAGTGGCAGCATGTCCGGCGCGTAACTGGAAGACCCTAAGTTCGACTCACCCCGTGACTCACTTATAAACGTGGAAAGAGCGATGATTTCTGTTTGATGTTCAATCAAGCAGTATTACAAACTAACCGTATATGTTAAAAGCGCTTCAGTGACCATTGTTATAAATTGTTTCGACTTTTCTTCCTTAACAAAGGCTTTCCATTTGTATGTACCCCTATTTCTTCCCCATCAGGATATCACAAAACCCCTTAATATTAAGTTTCGTCTTGATATTTCTATAATAGATTTTGAGTTATGACTGCAGCAAACCACACACAGACAACACAGTAAAAATAAATAGATGATGTTCGAGGAAACCCAAAATGTATATTTCTTTCCCGAAGTAGAATTTTTGTTCTATTACAATAGTTTGCAGATTATTGTAATAGAACAAAAATAACATAAAAATAAATATAACTGAATTGCCCGGCGTCACTCGGGAGAATTTGGTGAGATAACTCACTATCTAAATTTTGTACAAATCAAATGAAAACGATTAATTTTTTATGGCATAAACCATACTGTATTTCATTTCTTTATTGCATTTGAATTTTATTTTCTGTAGATTCTTTAGGCATACAGTATTTTTAGTTTTACCGTTTTATTTTTGTTGTTTACTAACCTTCAGTTCCGATGCTGAATTGTGTTGCATTTCTTCACTGGAAAGCACTTGTCACAAAAAAATTAATTCTTGCACTTATCACAACAAAAAGTATTAAATTTGTATTCAAAATAAAAAAGTAAAAAACGGAATTTTTTACGAAAATTTTTTATCAGGGCCCCTTGACCACGGGTTCCGACCCCTTCCAAAAACCATCTACGGTCTAAGTTAGAGTACCATGAGATAGTATACTAAACTGTAGATCTCCATAGCAGACAATCATACATTCAACTTTATGCATATATTAGATACGTTCTCATACAGCGAATAAAAATGTAGAGGGGAAGTATGCTGCAAAAGAAAGCGTTGTTTTTCACGGATGGCGGCAAAGTAATGAGGGCCCCAAGCCGGCGCTATGCGAAGGGCACCAGAAGGTGTGACTCGGCCAATGCTGTTCGTCACTATCTTTGAGGTATAAGTAATTCACTATCTCTCTTGGTTTCTGTTTTTGAAAAATAACTACTTTACTATCTTTCTCGGTCACTATTTTGAGTTATACCTGTACCTTTGAGGGGTGTCACTATCTTTGAGGTATAACTAATTCACTGTCAATCTTGGTCACTGTTTTGAGTTATAACTCTACCTTTGAGGGGTGTCACTACCTTTGAGGTACAACTAATTCACTGTCTCTCTTGGTCACTATCGTTGAGGTAAAACTAATTAGACATTGAGCAAAACTTGACCCAAAATAAATTATCTGTAGAAATTCCGTTTTCGAATTGATAGAAGAGAGAATGATAGCAATCGATTTTGAAAGTTTAACAAGGTTAAAGATCCCCTATTTAATACACATGTACATATTTATGTTCCTCAAAGTTATAGTTTATAAAGAGGATACAGGTAAGTAGTTTAGAATACGAAATAAAGGAAATGGCTCATGTCGCTTTCTGTTTTTCGTTTTTTACTGATACTCCCCCCCCCCCCCCTGAACAGTGTGAACGAACGGCGAAAAAAAGAATCTGAAAGCGACATCAGCGTAATCCACTTATCCAGCTTGGATCTTTCGGTAACTTCCCTGGAATTCGTCCACCCGTAGCTCCGGTCCTTCCGAAAAATGTCGGCTGGCCCTCGAGGGGGAGTGGGAGGCGGAGGAGGAGGAGGAAGGACTCCTCAGTATACAGACACTGGCTGGGGAGGGTCTATGACCTGTGTGACGCATTCACAAATTACTCCCTCATTAGTCCTGCAAATAGACCCCCCGCAACTATATATCCTCTCATCTTGGGAGTGTTTTCCACTCTGTTATTTTTTTATTTACTCTTACTTCTGTTAAAACAAATGATTTTCGAACACATTTTTTTCCACTTTGCTTCTGTAGGCTTTTAGCCACTACTTCAGTTTCTCGCCAATTATAGTTAAGTTACCGAGTTTTCGCTACGCTTGATTCACCCATTAAACCGATCCATGTTTTTCTCTAATACACTTTTTTTTCTTTTTCTCTTTTTCTCAGCCTTTTCTTCCTTAAACTGAGAAATCGTACCACCCAAGGAGGTCTAGTAGTTGGCAATCATGCTGTTTTTTTTTATCACTCTGGTATGTCAGTGATAATTATATGTTGACAGTTTGCGTTCAGTCGATAGCCTCAGATTGGAAATAAAATCACTGTTGGAAATACCTGGTTTAATTTCTTTAAGCGATTGTAAGATTGTGCTTAAAATCTCATTTTGTGCTTTTGCGGAAACTTGAACTAGTGGGTATCTTCTCCGTGTTCAAACCTTATTAACGTGTGAGGCTTTTTTTTTTTTCAGAAAGTAATTATAAGTCAAGAGACATTAAAGAAGTTCCATAATGATTTCATCTTAAGTACTTTTTGAAATGAAATGCATTCGTATAAGTTCTGCACATGTGTATAGTGCCTCAAAATTCGGGACAGTGCATCCTTACTAAGTTTTATTCCATTGCATTAATGCTTCAGCCGCAAATTAAGCAATAGATGATCAATAAAGAACTTCCGATAACCTTTGGCGGGGGATTAGAGATATATAAATCAATGTCTCCCAAAGTCCTTACCAGAGGGCGTTGTTCGGCACAGGAGTTTGAATAAAAAGGCAATATGCTGGAAAACAAATCCGACTAGAAACATGGTACACTCACAGCTACGCGCGGTGATCAGGTTGAACGGTGTAACGCCCTGTATGGTAAAAATAAATATTTGCAGCAAAATGGCTGCAAGTTTCTCCAAAGCGGTTCAAATATATTCGTTGTAAATATCGTGAAATATTCACCCGTGGAGTTTCTTTGCTCTCGCCATTTTGGGAAAATCGTCAAGATAATTGCTGACGTCCAATAAGAGATTAGCCGCATTGGAGAGATTTATGAAGAGGATGATTTCATTTCGAAGGGTTGTTTGGCCCCAGGTCTTAAACAACCCTTAGAAGTAGAAATCTAGGACATTTGCGCAGGAGTGCCCGACAAAAAAATCACACGGAAGCGACGTAGAAAGGAGGAAGAAGACGCCTTTATTTACAACAGGGGGTCCAATACCTGGGGTCCAACCGCTTAACGTGCCCATCCGACGCACGGGTATATTTAGCAGTTCGCACCTGCGTGGGATCGATCCTGAGACTTTTCCGTGGCAGTCACGGAAGTTGTTCACTAGGTCATCTGCGGCCCTTCGCCGCATTAGATTTGCGATAAGGATATAAGTATGCCAATGTATTGTACTGTACTGATGTTGATGGCAAGGGATTGATGCTTAAGGTATGTTAATGCCAGAAGCGCGCTTAAGGGTAAGCAGCAAGGCAGGTAAGGATTGACTACTTAACACAATTAGTAAGGAGGAGTTAGAAAAGTTTCTGGGATTTGAGGGGAGTGTATAAATCTTTTGTTAGAAAGAATACTCTTGCGAGAGAGACGTCTTTGGCGTCGGAGGCGAACGGGAGGCTTTAAGAGAGTCTCAAGTTTGGTGTTGATGGAGCCGTTAGGGTGAAATGCGAACAAAACATCTTTGGTGTTGGAGGCGAACAGGAGGTTCTTGGAGACAGAAGCCTTGAGCTTGGCGTCGACGGAGCCGTTAGGATGTAATAAGAAAAAACGTCTTTGGCGTCGAAGGCGAACAGAAGTTATGTGGAGAGCCTCGAGTTTGGCGTTGACGGAGCCGTTAGGATGAAATACGAAAAATCATATACAATTGGGAAACGAATTTCCCCGAAGAAATAAAATTTTCAAAAATACATGGTAGGCATTGTAATGCTGTAATGTTTTTGGCATATTTTCACGGTATTCCATTTAACCACTTATGACGAAGTAAATTTCTCCATCATTTTGATACCAGGGGCGGAATACGAACCCACAACTCTCGGCTCCGGAGCTCCGAGTGCTATCCACTATACCACACGGACATGTGCTCTCACTGCTATCTGCCTTTATCTCATGTGCGTCCTGTGGTGCAGGCACGCACATGAGATAAAGGCAACATCCTCGGGTCAGCCCGGACCATGTGTCGCTGTAGGCAGTCATCCCATGAAGAACGTGCATTTGAGAAATCCCAGACACTTTGGTGTGTGGAACGTAACATCACACTGATCTATTTTTTCGAAGCACTGAAGAAGAGATTATCATTTTTCCTATCTCGCCGTGTGGAAAGAATATCACACCATTGCGAGAAACGTATCAGCCAGGTCATCCTTGAAGTTCGGGCGCCAATATGACGAAGTAAATTTCTCCATCATTCTTTTGCCAGAGGCGGGATTCGAACCCACAACTCTCGGCTCCGGAGCTCCAAGTGCTATCCACTATACTACACTGGCATGTGCTCTCACTGCTATCTGCCTTTATCTTATGTGCGTCGTGAGGGGCAGGCACGTCACACACTTCCCTCAGAAAATTTGAAAATTTTCATTTTCCTGTGGCGGGAAGAGAGTGTTCTTTCGGGGTAGTGTGTAAATAACTAGCATGTTCGACCGGAAATCGGGAGGTGCGAATTCGTTTCCCGCTACAGATCGATGAAAATTTTCAAGCTTTCTGAAGGAAGTGGTTACATCGAATACAGTTAAAATATGCCAATAATAGCAATACGAAAATTCACGCTGAAAGGCAACGGAGTCTGGGCCCGTTAACTATACGATCGGACGGATACTGATATCTACGACGTTTCACGCATGCGCACCCAGAGCGATGTACATTAGCTGATGAAGCAATGTGTATTAAGCGTTTTTGTTTGTTACAGTTTTTTAAAAAAGTCTGGATTCTGTTTACGCCTATGATTGTGTGTCGAAGCACATCAGTTTCCTCAGAGTCGTTAACAGAATAAGAAGGAACTGACAGGATCTCGTCAGAGTTGGATAAGAACCAAAATAAAATGAAGTGTGATGACTCTCGCGAGATTGCAAGTATAATAGTAAAGAGACGAAGACTGTGCGAGAGCCGCGTATTACACTGTCCAAACCAAACTCACCCATCTTCTTGTACCCCAGCATCCACATGCACTACGTTTCTGTCTATTGCTGATGTTGGTTAGGTACTTCTGCGTTTCTCATTCGTCAACGCATGCGCCTCTGTGTGAATTCTGAACACCATTATGAAACGCTCGGAGTGCTTATGACTTGCACCTCGCATAAGGCGATGTATACAAATTGCGATTTGTTCGGAGATCTTGTCAAAGTGTGGGAGTTTTCCTAGTGGAACAAAACGAAGTCAACGAGTTTTCCTAGTAATATAAATGCCTATATGTTAAGAACACAGTGAGAAAAGGTTTATGTAGAAGTTTTACGATTCAGTAAATCTTGAGTCATGATTTTAATATTTAGCATGTGATAACATGAAATAAAAGCTAATTAAATGAGACTCATCGAATCGGTCTTCAGGTACTGGCAAGGCAGCTTGGCCACGGGATTTTTAGATCTTAATTTACAACCTAAATATTTTGTATTTGTAAACATTTTATAAAATCTAATAAAACGCACTTAACGGATCATTTCTCAGCTGTTTATAAGGCACCTAGGCCGCTGGCCTTTTAAGATTTGCGAATACCAATATCTTCTTCCGCTAGGTCCTTTTTGTTTAATTATCTTCACTTCTTCAAATCCGATATAAAAAATTCATTTTGAGTCGAAAAGCGTCTATTATTGGAAACGTTTCGTATTCATTTTTTTTAACATTTCATAAAGCGCAATTCTTTGCTGAAAGACAGAAATCCACTTTTGCATTTGAAATCATAGCTTCGTCCCAAAAAATGACTATTGAAAAAATTTCTTTTGCGTAGGATATCAATCACTATCACAAACACTATTATGTATTCCTACTTCTAATGTCGAACAGTTCCTATTTTACTAAGGGACGCAAGTTTTTTTGTTTTCTTTGTTTACCGTATCTGGAATTCCGACCGAAAAAAGTTCTTTTGCTTCGGCTGAAATTTTTGATGAATAACCTTCAATGTGAATTTTCTTCTGCCGTATTTGTTCTTTGGTAGGCGCGCAAATGGGTAAATTTCTATTAGTAACCGTTTCTCTGCTTCTCTAAACGATCGATTTAAAAAATCTTTTTTCTTCGTCTGACTGCATTCTTCTTAAAGAACAGTTATTAGTTATCATTAAACCTTAGATTTAAAATTTCTTATGCAGATAAATATTCGACGATTTAGATCCTTGTGATTCAAAAGACATGCTCGTTACTCCCGATAATTCGCTTTAATCTTTATTAGTTCTGCTTGATTAGATCATAAAAGAAAGGGTAAGATTTCAGTTCGTGAGTTTGTTTAGATAAAACCCAAACCCGCCATAATAATTTGAGAGGGCTATCAAAAATGTTAAATGTTACTAAATAACTGATGGACCCAAAATTTCTTTTCCGGTTTTGTTGTCACACTATCAAAAATCAGCGAATCAAGGGAAGTTTTCAATACTGAGTTCGAAAAAAAAAAACCTATTATCCACATGTTTTCAGTGATCGGAATTTAATTTATGGTTCGCATCAATACAGCAAAGTTAATAATGTGAAAATAAATCACCTAAAGTGAGGCTGTTGTTTATTAGCGCTGTTATTTTGCTTTAGCTAATATTTAGTAAAAGTCTAGCAGCGGAAAACTTGACACTATTGGAATAACTATTAGTCGTTGGAATTGTTCCCCATGTCCATCACATAAAGCTTCCAGGCAAAGATGAGGATGTGAGCCTAAAAATTATACGAGGACTACGTCTAATGTATTTATCTTAAATGCGGCATCTCATGACCGCGCACGGACATTAGAAAAAATTTAACCGAAATTGATTCGTAACTGTGTCTTGAAGTTTTAACCCATTTTAACACATGGGAGCTTCAAGTTGCACTTTCAAAATCATTAAAATATAACCGTGTGAAGCTTTAAATTGCCGCCTCAGCAGGCTTATAGCCATTTGTACGTGAAGGGTCCGGGTTCGAATCCCGTGAGGCTTGGGTGTTGTGTTTGTTTTGCAGCACTGGCTCGCACCCTTCCCTGGAATGAGTGAATAAGAGATGGGTGACTGCTTATATCCCCTGAGCTGCTCACGGTGGTCGTTAAACCTTAAATCGTTTTAAGGTTATGTGTATGGTCTGTACGTTGTAAGTTTAAGCAGTACAGCATGTGTACGAGTGAATGGTGTTGTTTCGAAATGGTTTTGTGACGTGCCTGCCCAGCAGGACGCCCACGACATAAAGGCAGATAGCAGCGACAACGAACGTCCGCGTAGCTCAGTTGGTAGAGTGACTTATTCCGGAATGAGGGGACCCGGGTTCGAACCCCGGCGTGGACAAAAATGACGGAGAAATTTACTTCGTTATAATGGCGCCCGAACTTTCCGGATGACCCGGCCGTTCAAGATCTCGCAATGGTGTGACGTTCTTTCCACACCGCGAGATAGGAAAAACTAGAGAATCCCTTCTTCAGCGCTTCGAAAAATAAAAAGTGATGTGATGTTGCATTCCACCCGCTAGATTGATTGGGGGTTCTCAAGTGCACCTTCCACAGCGGATGGCTGCCTACGACGATTAATGGTCACGGCTGACCCGTGGGCCATGTCCCCGGCCCTCTATCGGGAGGGGGATGTGGCGTGCCTGCCCAGAAGGACGCACACGACATAAAGGCAGATAGCAGCGACAACGAACTACCGCGTAGCTCAATTGGTAGAGTGACTTATTCTGGAATGAGGGGACCCGGGTTCGAGCCCGGCGTGGACAAAAATGACGGAGAAATTTACTTCGTTATAGTTTCTAATGGTGCAGGAAATCAGACAAGGTTGCGTAATGCCACCTGGCTGTTTAATAAATGTATGGATGCGTGCATGCGTGCTGCGAAAATGTACAATACTGGTTTTATGTCTTGATAATATCCGTGTGTGCAGATTACTGTATGCTGATAAGACACAGAGCAAAAGTTCCCCATGTCCATGCATCGCTTACTTTTTCCTGTCGACACAGAGTAAAACTGAGTTGCAGAGTATATTGTCCCGGATGTACGAAGTTTGTATGAAATTCAAACTGACTGTAAATAAGGGAAAAACCAAAGTAATTGTTTTTGAGCGAGGAACTGTTAGCGCTGAATGAAAGATAAATCTAAATGGCAGTGATTGACCAGGGGAACGAGTTTGTAAATTTGGGAAGCATGTTTGCGACAAAGTGAACAAATTAGATGGTGAAATTAATAGGCGAGTGAATTCTTCATTGAAAGTCGTAGCTGCTTTACGAGGATTTCACACGAATGATGAATTCCCAAGGAAGTCCCGAATGACTGTGCACGAAAGTGTAACCGTTCCTACTCTGATGTACGGCAGTGAAACCTGGGTCTGCAGAAGAGACATAGGAGCCGTTTGTGTGCTGTTCATGTGAGGAATGAAGATGTGTTGCAGTTGTGTAATGTGAGCAAAATGTTGTTAGCAAGGGGAGACTAATATTCTTAGGTAGTTTGGCCATGTTGAAAGAATGAGTGATGAGATGCTTACTAAGAGAATATTTTCAGCTCAAGTGGCAAGAAAGGAAGGTAGAGAAAGGCCCAGGAAATCTTGAGAGGACCAGATTTAGGAATGTCCGCATGAGAAAAAGATTACGAGCGTGAAATACAAAATGCCTTGTGTGCGTCGTGTGATGGATGTCAATGAAGCTCGATCTGTGTGCCAAGATCGCTGTAAAAGGAGACGTTTGATACGACAACAGTAGGTAATTATGCTAGTCCTATCAGTTAAACATTTATCTGGCGGTTTGTCTTTCTTTGAGGAGCTAACCTCTGAATCTCAGAGAGCAGCTTAGTGATATGTATATAACGTTGTAAGTTTAACCTGTAAGGTTGTAAAGTTTAAATGCTTAGCAATACACTTTGCCGCTGAATTTGTAAATACAATTAAAATGTGAATACTTGTAAATACACTTGTAGATACAGAAAATTACGAAAGGCCGCTATAAGGAATGAGACAACACAATTCACTTACAAGAAGCCGCATTTATTTTTTAGCACGTCTTTTGTAAAAAAAGATCGTGCTTCTGTTATCGGTTTGTCCGACCGTCCGTCTGTACCCACGATATCTTTGCAACTATTAGTCCGATTTGAAAAATTCTTTTTGCATTCGGAAGCTTGAAATATGCAAATGATGATCCTTCATTTCGTTTTTTTTTTTTTTTTTTTTTACGATGTACAATTTTGCTGGTAGAGGGCGTAAATGCAGATGATGTCAAATTCAAAAATACGTTTTATTCCACATATTTGCTTCTAAACATCCGATTGAATTTTTTTATCTTTCGATTCCATTTATGTCGAAGAGTATTTTAGATATAGTTACTTTTTCAAATTACGCATAGATTTTCCGCTAGGGGACGTAAAAGTTAATTACATTTTTCCCGATAACTCTTTTTCTAAAACTCCGATTTGAATAAAAATTTCTTCAGCGGATACATCTTCTGATGGAAAATCTTTTGCATATAATTTCCAATTTTTGGTAAAGAATACTTTGGCCACCAGGGGGCGTAAGTGTTAATTTTTGCTTCTGATGTCTTTGCCATAAAATCGGAGCTTATAAATTATCGATTGAAAAAATTCTTTCGTGGATTGATGCCACTTACATCGATAAACCTTTTCGGAATACTTTCTTCTTAAAATATTGCACAGTTTCTCCGCCAGGGGGCGTAGATGTACATCTTATTTTTGTCAATATCTCTACTTCTAGGAGTCCGATTTGAAAAATTCCTTCTTTGTTGGATAGTCTTTCTAGTGTGACATGTGGTTCATATAATTTCAAAATTTTCAAGTAATTCATAGACTTTCCGCTAGGGGGCAATGTAAATTGCGTTTCCCCCTATATCTCTGCTTCTAAATCTCCGATTTGAAAAATTCTTTCTGCACCGCATACAGCTCCTGATGGAAAATCGTTTGCACATAATTTCTAATTTTTGTAAGAAATGGTTTGGCCACCAGGTGGCGTAAGTCTTAATTTTCGCTTCTGTTGTATTTGCAGCAAAAATCTCGATTGAAAAAAAAGTCGTTTGTTGACCGATACTACTCATGTTGACAAACCTTTTAGGAAAATTTTCTTCTTTAAAAAATGCATGGTTTCTACGCCAGGAGGCGTAGATGTATATCTTATTTTTGTCAATATCTCTACTTCTAAGAGTACGATTTGAAAAATTCCTTCTTTGTTGGATAGTGTTTCCGATGCGAAATGTTTTTCCTATAAATTCAAAATGTTCAACTATATCACAGACTTTCCGCTAGGGGACACAAAGGTAAATTGCGTTTTCTGCGTTATTTCTTCTCCTAAAGCTCTGATTTGAAAAATTCTTCCTGCATCGCATACAAGACCTGATGGAAGATATTTTTCACATAATTTCTAATGTTTGGTAAAGAATGGTTTAGCCACCAGGGGTCATAAGTGTTAATTTCTGCTTCTGAAGTATTTGTTGCAGAATCTGGGCTCCTGAAAACTCGACAATTTTTTTTTTTTTTTTCTTGAGCTGATACCGCTTATATGGATAAACCTTTTGAGTATACTTTCTTCCTAAAATAATGCATGGTTTTTCAACCAGGGGACGTAAAGTCACATCTTATTTTTGTCGATATCTCTGTTTCTAAGAGTTCGTAAGCTCACGATTCCGTTTGCAGCAATATCTGAGGGATTTAAAACCCGATTGAAAATCTTCTTTCTTTCGTCAGATCTATTGTTTTCCATACCGGTTCCATTGACTTTGAATAGCTTTGATAAATTCAATTTGCGTCAGAACAGATTCAAAAGACGTGCTTATTATACCCGAAAATTCGGTGTCATCTTTCTTGTTCTTCACTGTACTTCATCACAGCCGAACACGCCAGCCAGAATGTGAACATGTTGGCTAAAACATAAATCAATTACGACAACAAATTTCCTGTATCAAAAAGCACCTCTATCTAACAAGTCGTTATCCCAAATACACACTGTCAAGACCAGAAACGTGAATTCCAACCCTCTACGCCGATCGGGGAGGGCGGGGAGGAGGGGGACTCGCGGTGGCACACGAATCCCCTCCCCTAATCTGAAACTATTTTATTACCTGAAATTATTGCTTGGTATATCTTATCCTTTTAATCTCAAGAAAATCCGATAAAAATTTGTTGTAGCGTTTTTAGGTAATACATTTCCAAATGCAAAGGATGTGTCGTAGTGTGTGAAAAGTTTACCACAAGAAAAGAAAAAATAAAGAATTGCAAGCCTGTTGCTGTTGGCGGGATTTCTACTTCCCGTTCGGGTTCGATATTTATGCCTAATTGCAGCTCGTTATGTAGAAAAATGTAGTATGAAGGAACTGATGAGATAAATTATAGATTCAAACTTTTTATCATTTGCTTAAATTTACTACGTTGACTGTCCAAGCATTATCTTAGTCCCGTGTTTTATTGATGATTGTCTTAACTTCTACTTTCAGCTTCAACTATATCATTACATGCTTATACTAAAGAGCTGGCGTTACGCAAATGTGGCGCTGTGGGCGGCCCTGTAAACGGAAACGACATGACGTAAGCAGCGATCCGACAATATAAGGAGTGATGCGACGGGAATCAGTAAGAGTCGGACGCAGTATGGGTAAGACGAAGGATCTAAGCGCATTGGATCGTGGGCAAATTGTCGGGGTCCGACGAACGGGTCAATCCATCGCGGAAGTCGTGCAGGCACTGGGATTTTCACGAGCCACTGTGTCACGGGTACACCGTGAGTGCCACGAATCCGGTAAAACCATCCCTGTAAGGGCCAACTGCCGTGGACAACAGCGTGTGGATGAGCGGGGTAATCGTCGGCTAGCCCGCATTGTAACAGCGGATAGACAGGCCACAATGCAAAAAATCACTCGGCAATTTAACGCTGGTGCACAAAAACGTATAAGCAGCCACACTATCCAGAATCATCTATACTCGCTATGGGGTACAGAAGCCATCGTCCCACGAGGGTACCGCTGCTGACCGCACATCACAGGGTGCAAAGGTTAGCATGGGCGCGGGAACATCGCCACTGGACCCTAGACATGTGGAAAAATATTGCCTGGACTGATGGGTCGAGATTCACGTTGGTACAAGCGGAGGGCAGGATACGAGTACGGCGCAAACCTCATGAAGCGATGGATCCTTCTTGCCAGTAGGGTACTCTTCAAGCTGGTGGGGGTGGCATTCTCAACTGGGGACTGTTTACGTGGACTGAAATGGGACCCCTGGTACGTGTGACATCGTCCCTCACAGGTCAACGTTACCGGGATATCCTGGACGACCATTTGCCCGTTTGTGCGTCTTCAACATCCCACTCGGGACTTCATCCTGCAGCAAGACAATGCAGCTCCCGAATTGTATCCGAATGGTTGGATGAACACTCCACCGACGTGACCTCGCTTCCTTGGCCAGCTAGGTCACCTGACCTCAATCCCATCGAGCACATATGGGATGCTATCGAGAGAGATGTTCGAGGCTCTGACCCTCTCCATCAAATCTCCGTGAATTGTGGGAGCTTATTCAGGGGTCGTGGATCCGTATGGCTTCCTAACGCTTCCGGTGTCTTGTCGAGTCCATGCCGAGACGAATCGCCGCTGTCATCAGGGCGAAAGGTGGTGCTCCACGTTACTAAACAGCTATCTCTAATTCAATTGCTCTTCAGTGTATTTTCCGTTCCTCATTTTACTCATAACGCCTGCATCACTTCGTTTTCTTTCGCTAACGCTTCCCATGTCTTGGAAGACGTCCATTCTCTTCCTAACCTCCATCCTCGCCCGCTGTCCGAATCCATCTCTCTCCAAATTCTGTCCTCCTTGTATAACCGCTCCAAACGTTCCCCATCAGGTACACTTTTTTCCGCTTTTTTTTTTTTTTTTTTTTTACGTAGGATTACGTCTAACTCCGCGGATAATATGGGGCGATTTAAGGCCCACCGCCTGTGACGAAAATAGGTTCCAATTGAAATCATTATAGCGTTAAAAATGGGTGCCGCCCACTAATCGTGTTAGCATATTCGTAAACAGCATGGAGTCCAATTCGCGCACTGTGCAATACGTTGTGCGCGCGACGCTCCCTTCCCTCCCTCCCTGTGCGCGAGGGAGATGATGCAATATTTCTGGGGGTGCCGCCGCATTTGACTCAGTCTATCTCGGAAACCGTGAGCGCAACACGACTGTGCGTGGTATCGTTTTAAAGCTCTTGACGAGATCTATTCAAATATAGAAAGAACATATCGCAGTGGTTTCAACGAAAACTTTAAAAAATTGTTTTCGTGTGAACGGGTTAACATTTTTGCCAATGCTGCGGAACGCAAGCAGAAATGGAGAAAAACAAAACGAGAGGCAAGAGCAAGTGAACAGGAATGTTAGAAGCCGAAGAAGAAAGAGCACAGCGTTGGATAATTCGTGTATCGATCTGCTTTGTGTTCGCAATGTATCCAGCATTACTTGTAAAAATTATGTAAGCTGCTTTTCATATCATAGACTTGTGTTGGCTATAGCAAATTATATAAACGCTTTGAAACCATACGCGACTAGCTCATTTCAACTCTCCGATCTACAAGTCGTAATCCTATACGTTCCATACTGACGGCTCAATCAGAGCTAATCCTACCAGTATTTTTTTTTTATGCCGTCTGGATTCACTAATCATCTAATCTGTTAAAATGAACTAATCGTTGCGCACTTAAGAGTCCACGTGCTGAGTTTTTACAACACTTACTAATTCTTATTGCCGTCCTGACAGATAACATCTTAAAGAGGCCGTAAAAATGTGCACATGCTGACTGGGAAAGAAATCTTCTGCTGAAATTTCATGCTATTCCTGGAAGCCTGTGATTTCTTAAAATCTCCGTATTTTATGGTATTTAAAATCTCCGTAACAGAATTATGCAATGCTAATCCAGGTCCTTGAAATACTGGAACGTAAGTAGTTGGCATCAAAGTCAAGTGAAAATCAAGGAAAGAATGTATTTTTTTGATAGTCAAATAGATATAAATAGTTGTTGTAAATAAATAAATAAATAAAATAATTTCTAAAATTGTCTAGATTTTTTTTTGATTCGTGGTTTAACGACGACCATGAGCAAGTCATAGATCTACAGGAAGTCTCTCGTCTCTAGCTTAGGGTCACTAGTAGTCCCATCGAGTTGACCGCGACCTCATGTATTGACTAGCACCAAGGGGCAACTGCTCCTTGGCACCAGTAAATACTGTACATGACGTCGCCGTAAGCCAGCACTTAGACCACGCTTGCACCGCAGCCCTGGTGGCGCAGTGCATTCGCTCGGGAAAGGTCCGGGTTCGAATCTCAGTGAGGCATGGATGTTGTGTTTGTCTTACGGCACTGGCTCTCTCCCTTCCCTGGAACCATGAGTGACCGTAAATAAGGGACGGGCGACAGCTTATAGCCCATCGAGTTGCTCACTGTTGTCGTTAAACCTTTAGTCGAAAGAAAGAAATGGTTGAAATAATGCTGCTGCTATAAAATTAGAAATACGCCATGGCAAACGATTTTATAATACGGAGACCTATATATACTTTCTGCATAAAGAAAATTTCTATGCAAGCAAATGGTCACCTTTTTTTTTACTTTTTTCACGCTATGCATCTTTCCTGACAGCAGTAAAGTAAATTCCATGTAACGAAAATGGGTAACGGAAGAAGTCAAAACCGTTGTTGACATGCTGCATGCTGTACCATAAAGTGGCGCAATAATAGTAAGTTTCATTGTTACTCAATAATATATTTTACTAAACTACCGCCGAACATTATTTCATCATCTTTTAAATAAACGTAACAATATCTCATTACCGTCTGCGTAAATTACGAGAACCTGTTGCTAAATGTGATAAAAGCGTTCATAAAAGTGCACTATAACGTTGCCTTCAATAACATTACACGAAGATTGCCTCAAGATCATTGAATACATCAGCTCTTATCTCTTGATTCTGACTAAGTAGTTCGCACTTTGACCAGTTGTCACCAAACTCAAATTCGTCGAGCAGAGATCTGTGACGTTAAGTTTAGAAAATCTTTGACGAGAAGAAACCAAATTTGCGTAAGAATTCATGAAGTAAAAAGGACTGCTGAATTAAAGTACACGCCACAGTGAGTGTTTACCGATGTTCAAGTCACTACATGAAACCACTTTCTCAATTGTCTGTCATGATGTTTCCCAAGGGATTCAGTTTAAACACATCTTGCTCTTCGGTCCAGCCGCTTTCGCTGCGCCACAGCACTTGCTCTTTTTTTGACTGTATTACAAATTTGTTTGCCTTTTTTTATTTTTTTGGATTGAAGGTTTAACGACCACCGTGAGCAACTCAATGGGCTATAAGCAGTCACCCGTCCCTAATTTAGGATCACTGGTTCCAGGGAAGGGAGAGAGCCAGTGCGGTAAGACAAACACAACATCCATGCCTCACCGGGATTCGAACATGGACCCTTCACGAACGAATTATCATAAGCAAGCGCTTAGAACACTACGCCACCTTGTTTGACTTTATGAAACCAGTTGCAACCATGGAATAAATGCCGCACATCTTGTCGGAGTATAAATGATTTTCAAAAACATATGTGATTAAAGCATCTCTGTTTTTCATCAGCACGCTTGTAGGCAATATACCTTTGCATCTATAGATTGCATTCTTAAAAAAGTTATTTTTGTGTTCAATAGCTATGGCAAGGTTCTGTGCCGTTATAGCGGACGTGTCGTTTGCGGATAGGTATGAAATCGTGGCATTAGCGGACGGTTATGCGATAAGTGAGAAACGCCCCCCCTTCCCAGGATTTCTTTAAATGAAGAAATCCGAACTATATGTAAGATGTGCGCAGACCTGGCTTACCTACCTGTGGAAGTATAGAAGATGCGTGGTTACATATTAAATCTTCAGGAAATGAAAATTTATCCCAATTTCTTGACCATTTCGTTGAGCAGTGCATGGCTGGACAACACAAATATATCCATCAAAATGTGGAATGTAGACAGCGACACAAGACGAATAATGGCCTAGAGGGTTGGAATTCAAATTAAATAAGATTGTAAGCCAAAAACAGCCAAATGTGCAGTTGCTAGTGAACATTTTAAAGCAACGAGTGTTTCACAGAGTTTGAAAAGTAAAGAATTGGGACAAGTAGGAGAAAAAAGAAAAAAAAAATACACTCCGCTGGACAAGCTAATCAAATATATTACAGAGTTCGAGAGCTCAAATGACCTGGAAAAATGCATGATAGCCTTAAGCTACGTTACCAAAATGCATTAGAAATATATTTCTTTATTTATTTTTAAGGGGTGGGTGTTTGTTACTCATGGTATAATAGTACCATCCGCTAATGCCACGATTTCCTACCCGTCCGTAAACGTCACGGCACCTATGGCAATGAACTTTTTAAATTTTTTTCTTTATTTCTTTTCTTCTTTCTTCTTTTTTTTTTTTTTTTTTGTTTTCATGAATTCATATTAAGCTGAGTTATATTATTCATAGTGTTTCTAAAGACACGTTAGATATTAAAATACCGACTTTTTCGGTTTATAAGTCGACATGGAATATATGTCGAATGGGTCAAATTTTTCAATTTCCTCATCTTCATTCACAGATGAGTCCATCCTAAGACGAGGGTAGGGACGTCCCCAAGGCGGTGCGATGATGTGCTGAAGCCTACCCCGAATTTTTTTTTTTTTTTTTTTTTCTCCCAAACTGCAGCTCACCCAGTTTAAGATTTGTCATTTTTAAATTTTTTTTTCAACTTTAAAATATTATCTGGATTTTGCCAAGAAATACTTTGTCTAGTGTTTTTGCCGTCTACGGACCATGAAATTTCAACTGCCTTCCACTTTCCAAATTCCTAGTTTAAGTTTTTTTTTTTTTTTTTTCATGTTAGTATGACCTGGGACGAATGAGATGGGTCGATAGGAATTTTTTAAGGGAGATCATTACTAATTGCTCTGCTGTTTGTTTGTGTAGGGGATTCCAACACAGAAAGTGGAGTTAAAGCTATTCCAGCTCTCTTAAGACTGCCAAGGGCAATGAGGTAGCAAGAGGTGGCTGACGGCTGCTTTGGATGAGATAGTGTAAGACAAGGTGCTGGACTGAAGAAAGGGAGTCAAGGAGGGGCCAGGTATTGTGTCTGCATGGGCTCATTTCTTCTCAACTGAAATCTACCCAAATATTTGATTTCAAACCCTTCTCCTAGGAATAACATTTTCCTTTAATCAATACGTGCTGCTGGTGCTGATGGCAGTAAGTCATATTTGTCATCATCATCATCATCATCACCACCATAATCAACCATTATCAATCCACTGCTAGACGGAGGCCTCCCCAAATTTCTTCCACAACGGTCTGCTTTGCGCCAGTCTCCTCTATGTCACTCCTGCAATGTTTTCGAATTTCATCCACCCATCTCCCACGTGGTCTACTTCTGGGTCTTTTCCTGTCCCTTGGTATCCAGTCTAGAGTTTCAGTTGCCATCAGTGGTCCGTTCTTCCGGCAACATGTCCATCCCATTGCCATTTCAGGATTTTACTCTGATCATAATGTCTTCCACTCTTGTCATTTTCCTTATTCATGAGTTCTTGTTCTTATCTCTCCTGGTTACACCAAGCATGCATCTCTCCATGCTACTTTCAGTTATGAGCAGTCTTCATGTTTGTTATACGGGTATGTAAATGTTCAGGTTTTACTCATTGTATTAGAAATAGATGGTCGTAAACATTAAGGAAAACCTACCCCAAACTTTGGTTTCTTTCGTATCCCAAAAAGGGAAAAAACTTCTAGACAGTTCGAAAATTAGTGAGTATGCGTGTAGCGGTGGAGGGGAAGATCGAAATAATATATTTGCAGTCTGTAGTAAAGAGCATTATAATACCAACAAATATCCCAATTTAATAAATGTATGCTATCCTGCACATAGTTATCAAACTCGTGCGTATGATAACGTTTTAGTTCCAAGAGCTCGTGCTAATGCGCTTTATTTCAATATTAATGCTCATTGCATCCGGCTCTGGAACGGATTGCCGATTCATATAAAATCACTTGCTAGTTTTGTATAGTTTGAAAAAGCGCTAAAGGAATATTATGTTAATAGTTAAATTTAATTAATTTTAGTTATATCGTATTGAAAATGTGTGTATACAAGGTTTGTCCGGAAAGTAATGAGACCACTTTTCCTGGGCCAATCAGAAGGGCCGGAGGGTGGAGTCTCACGGGAGTGACGGGTGGCGGGGTATGTTAAGTAAACGATCGATGTCTCATCAGTTGGCTCTGAGCTTTCACAGAGTGAGTATCGCTTGCAAATTGGACAGCTGTTTGAGCGTCGCGTAACGGTCAAAATACAGAAGAGTGTCGAACAGCGATATGCGGTAAAGTTTTGTGTTAAACTTGAAAAATACGCGACCGAGACGCTTGCTGGGATACAGAAATTTGACGGGAAGGATGCTTTATCGAAAGCACAAGTGTTTTGGTGGCACAAAACGTTCACAGAGGGAAGAGAGAGCGTCGAGGATGAGCCACGTCTAGGGCGCCCTTCAACGTCTCTCACTTCGGACAATGTGGAAAAGGTGAAAGCGGTTTTGGACTCTGACCGACGTCTGAGTGTTAGAGCGGTAGCAGAGCACGTGGAACTCGCGAGATCTATTGTGCATGAAATCATCACGCAAGAATTGGTTCCTAAGGTTTTGACCGATGAACAGAGAAACAACCGTGTGTCGATTTCTCGTAAGCTTGTGGACCGTGTGAGGAGTGAACCTGTCTTTTTTTTTTTTGGAGAAAGTGATAACAGGTGATGAAACATGGGTCTTTGAGGACGATCCGGAGACGAAAAGACAGAGCTCAGAGTGGCACACTCCCGAGTCTCCTCGACCAAAGAAGGCTCGAATGTGCCAATCGAAGATGAAATCGATGCTGATTATCTTCTTTGAGTGTAAAGGTGTTGTCCATAACGAGTTCGTACCACCCGCACAAACGGTCAGCCCTGCATTTTACGCGGAAGTGCTTCAACGGCAGAAGAACAGAGTTGCGCGCGTCCGCCCGGAGATCACCAACACTTGGGTTCTTCACCACGACAATGCGCCGAGCCATGCGTCGCGGAGAGTGAGATAGTTTCTGGCGAAACACAGCGTGGCAACGCTGCCCCAACCTTTCTACAGCCCGGACTTGGCCCCGGATGACTTCTTTTTGTTTCCCCGGCTCAAATTCAGCCTGAAAGGACACCATTTTGGGACTGTTACAAACGTGCAAACGTACCACGACGAGTCCCTGTTCCCGACTTCTAGGCAAGCTACGCGGCGTGGCAGAACCGGTGGCAGCGTTATATTGATGTTCAAGGATGTTATTTCGAGGAATTTTAATGTTATGTAAGTATAACTTTAATTAAACGTCTGTTATTGAATGAGTCTCGTTACTTTCCGGACAGACCTTGTATAAGTTGAAAAATATGTAATTACTTGATTTGACATTTTTCTTCTTTTAGAGGCCAGGGGCTAGTCAGGCAAATATTAGCCTTTTTGCCCATGGTTCCCTGCTATGTTGCTACGGAATTAACTGCGTGTAACATGGCAAATAAATAAATAAATAAATAAATATTTTTTTCCGTGCTTCCTAAATAAAATTGCTATCAAATTTGCCCCAGCGAAAAATAAAATATATATATATATATTCTTCCACCCTGATTTTGAAGTCTAGCGACGTCTGTGGAGGAGGACAGAGCAAATACAGTTAATGTTTCGAATTTATGTAATTATATTTTTGGTGTTTCGGTTAGTATTAGAAAGAAGAGGAAGGTAACCTACCGGATTTTTCTTTTCTGCAAAAAGTTTAATTTCGCAAGCTTATTTGTTCTTCTCACGAACTAGCTCCACCGTATTCCATTCCTATAGTCAATCAGTTGGAGAAGTCGCCGCACAAAGATGAAAGAAGAAAACAAAAAAAAAAAAAAAAAAGAAAGAAACAGGAAGTGTGTCAAATCATATAGTGCTGCATGCTTACAGCGTAGGTTGTCGTTTCTGCTTTCTCACAGAGTCCAACTGAAATCAGAAGCCAAAAGAGATTTTGTTTTCAATCAGAAACACGAAATAAATTAAGATAAGCATAATAAATGGAAGCAATCGTTGGTTTCAATCCAATTGAAAGATGCAATTCAGAAATACAAAGCAGAGATTGGCAAAGCGAAAAAAGACTGTCTTCGTTACCCACTGGTCATAGCTGTTCTTACAGCGAATGCGCTGCCGGCTGTCGACACGACTGTTACCAGCCATTCAACTGCAAACAGAAATATACGTAAATAAATAAATACATCGCTTTTTCCACGTTCCAGAAACACATAGCAACCTAAAAATTGCTTTCAGCCGCCGCCGTGGAATTGAACCACGGAACTCTCGATATCTAGCCGAGAGCGTTAACATTACAACACGGTGGCCAACAATCCACAGTGCTATGTGTATTTTTAAGTCAGCTTCTGACATCATAAATCCCTAAGATGGGCTCAGCTACTGAGACGTCTCCATCTGGTGGGCATTAACGGCACTGGCTATATCATCATCATCATCATTGTCAACCATTATCAATCCACTACTGGACGAAGGTCTCCCCAATTTTCCTCCACAACGGTCTGTCTTGTGCCAGTCTCCTCCATGTCACCCCTGCATACTTTCGAATTTCATCCACCCATCTCCCATGTGGTCTTCTTCTGGGTCTTTTCCTGTCCCTTGGAATCCAATCTAAAATTTCGGCTGTCCATCGATGATCTGTCCTTCTGGTAGTATGTCCAGCCCATTGCCATTTCAGGGATTTAACTCTGATCATGATGTCTTCCACTCTTGTCATTTTTCGGATCCACGAGTTCCTCTTCTTATCTCTCCTGGTTACACCAAGTATGCACCTCTCCATGCTGCTTTGAGTTGTCTGCAGCCTTTGTATGTCTCTTTTAGTTAAGGTCCACGTCTCTGCACCATACGTAAGCACTGGAAGGATGCATTGATCAAATACTTTTCTTTTAAGGCATAATGGCATATTGCTGTTGAAAATTATGCTGTTTCTTCCAAAAGCTCTCCAGGCAAGTTTTGTACGCCGATTAATTTCTTCATCAATGTGACCCTCACTTGATATCTGCTGTCCAAGATAAACGTACGTGTCTGTTATCTCCAGCTTTTCTCCATCAATCGATAAATCTTCATTTCTTGTAAAAGCATTGAACATCACTTTTGTCTTCTGAAAGTTCATTTTTAATCCCACTTCTTTACTCTTGTCAGCAAGTTCCTGGATCATACTCTGCAGCTCTGATGGGGTAGTTGCAAAAATGACTACGTCATCAGCAAAACGAAGGTGGGTTAGATAATCTCCATTAATCTTTATCCCCTTGTTTTCCCAGCTCAGAGACTGAAAAACACCCTCCAATGTGGCATTAAAGAGCTTCGGAGATATGGTGTCACCTTGTCTCACTCCCTTTCCAATTTTTATGTGTGTTGTATTTTCAAACAGCCTAATCTTTGCACTTGCATTTTCATAGATGTTATTAATAATATTAATGTATGCATCTTCAATACCGCAGGTTTTCAGAGCCATTGTAACTGCTGATGGTTTCACCGAATCAAAGGCTTTTTCATAATCGATAAAAGCCATGCACAATGGAAGTTCATATTCCCTCGCTCTTTCAATTAGTTCTCTCAGCACATGGATATGATCTATTGTGCTGTAGCCACTCCTGAATCCAGCTTGTTCTCTCGGTTGAGCCATGTCCAGTGTTACCTTCAAGCGGTGTGAAAGAACTTTAGTGAAGATTTTATACACTACTGATAGGAGGCTGATAGGTCTGTAGTTTCCGAGATCCTCAATGTCACCTTTCTTATGTAGCAGGATCATTGTAGCGGTGTTCCAATCCTCAGGAATCTTTCCTTCATTAAGGCATCGAGTGAAAATTTGGGCGAGTACTGTTTCGATTTCTCCACTTGCTTCTTGTATGATGTCTACAGTAATTCCATCTTCTCCTGGAGCTTTTCCCCGCTTCATGTTCTTGATTGCATGTGCAACTTCTGCTGGAAGGACTGGAGGAACTCTGGTACTGGTATCTTTCATGATGTCTGGAGTGCATGTATCATCCCTTTCATATAATTTGGAGTAGAAATCTTTCACTCTTGTCAAAATTTCGCCTCTATTTCTTGTTACAGTACCATCTTCTTTTCTCAGTGCCATAATCTGTTTTCTTCCCTTACTGAGATGCCCCTTTGCTATCTTTAGATACTGTATATTATAGCGTTTCAGTAGCTTTTAAACAGGTTCTTAATGAACGGAATATTAAATTTCGTACGCTTTCGGAATGGCTTCTTACTAACGTAACATTGTGCTTCGGGTGCTCAAATAACGATCGAATTTAAGGCACAATGCCTTTTGTTTTTCTCTTTGGGAAATTTCGATGACCAATTAATAGATAAGTCGACGTTGCGTATATGTCGAGGTTCGGACTTCTGGAAGAAATAGTTTCGTCTTATACAGTCATATGCCAAAGTTTAAGACCACTTGTTGGTATTAGGAGATTTCTGCCGATTGCGTCGGCCACTGTCTGTATTGCTCAACTTCCTGTCGGCGCTGCGTCATCCTACAGCGGCAGCTGTTGACAGAGTTGAGGGAAGCGTGCAAGCGTCCGTTTTCTTCAGATTTTCATGCTGAGAGGTTTTGTACGTATTTTCTATACAGCGAAAAATGGACAAAACAGAGTCATTAAGTGTTACTCAGAAGGCACAAATAGTGACTTTATATTATGAAGGATACTCCGAACGTGACATAAGCAGAAAGGTGAATGTGAGCAAGACTGCTATTCCTAATACGATCATGAAATATCGAGATACGGGTGAATTTAGTGATCGAAAGAGAAATGGACGTAGCAAGGAAAACAACCCCGCGTGATGACAATAGTTATGCACCATCCGAGGGGTTCGTGCAAGAAAATCAAAGCCTTTCTACATTTAAAAGGATCTTATATTAATATCGGCACTGTTTCCCGACGTCTTAGCAAAGAATTTGGATTAAAATCTTATAAACCTACACAAAAACCTAGACTAGCCTCTGTCATAAAAAAGAAGAGACTCCAGTTTGCGAAACGACATAAACCGTGGACTGCTGAAAATTGGAGCCAAGTTCTTTTTCCTATGACTCAACTGTGCGTGTTCGTTTGAATTACGTGAACCTCATGTTTGACGACCAAAAAACGAAAGGTTTGATTAAAAATACACCGTTAGCACCGTGAGAGACACTAGTCAGATAATAATGGGTGCTATGTCAACGTCCAGTACTGCTTCATTATACTTTTTGCAGACAAGCACTATCACGACTGGTTCTTTTTACGTGAAAATGTTACGTGAGAAGCTGTTAACTCGTATGCAAGTGCACAGATGCACAATCTCTATGCATGATGGTGTTCCATGCCACAGATCAAAGCCAGTAAAGGACTACCTACAGAGGAAAAACATAACTGTGCTTGACTGGCCGGGTAATAGTCCCGACCTTAACCCGATCGAAATGTTTGGACCATTTTAAAAGAAAAGGTAGCAGAAAAACAGCCATCCGATTCCCAAGCTTTGATTGACGCGATAAAGTACGTCTGGTGCAAAGACATTTCAAGTGACCACCACAAATCCCTTATTGAGAGTATGCCACTTCGTGTTCTGTTCGTTATAAAAAACAAAGGTGGTCACATATAGTACTGATTTCGGTCTTTTTGTGTTCTAAATAATGTAAGTATGCATGTGTGGTGCTATTTTTTTATATATCTCTGACTAATAATTAGTTATTTCTTTGAAAATCTTAATTTTCAATAAGCCCGGTGGTGCAGTGGCCTAAGCGATGGCTTCTGATTATTTGTCCGAAAGGGGTCCGGGTTCGAATCCCGGTGGGACATGGATGTTATATTTGTCTTACGGCACTGGTTCTCTCCCTTCCGTGGAACCAGCGGCCCTAAATTAGGGACGGGCGACTGCTTATAGCCCATTGAGTTGCTCACGGTGGTCGTTAAACCTCCAATCAAAAAAAAAAAAAATTCAATAAATTGGCAGATGGTCTTAAACTTTTACAAATGGCTGTATGCCGATAAATAAATTACGTAAATATCTCAATATTCATTTGTATCGAGATGTAACAGCATCGTTATGGCATTAATAACTCAAGAAGTTATTGTTCGCACACGACAAAGGAAACGTTCGAAGAAATATCCTAAGGTAGAATCGTATAAGAAGTTACTTCGCCGTCCATCTCTACTGAAATTAAATTCGTATGAAACGTAAAACATTGGGAAAAAATGGATTGGAATCGGGTCACCATGATCTTGACCCAAACTGTTCAACCGAAGAGAAAATAAGGTCTTCGCTATTTATTTCTAAATATACTCGTTTGATGGCATCTGCTGCTGCGTAACAACTCGTTTGATTTTTTTCTCACAACTAATACTATTTTCTCTACCGAGGAGTTTTTCATATTTCCTCATTCCTATTAAAAAAGCTTTTTTTGCTTTCGTATAAAAGAAATGGCTTCTCTGTGTTTATTTCTGAAAGTAAGTATAAACTTCGTTGCTCATTCCTGCCAGAACATTCGATTTGTAAGATGGTCTTATTATAGAAGACACAGCCAGGACAAATCTCTTCGAAAAAAATATTCTTAAAAGCGTTATGCGAGTTTTATGTATTCTGTTATTATTTTTTTGCAAAAACAACTTTTATTCTTTTTCTTGTAATATGTTACAAAAGAGATATCTTTATCCTTCCTACAATAAAAATAGTTCTGTTCTCTGAGGGAAAATGTAAGTAGGTGACGTCGGTAATAAGATATTTGGAACATGCGCAAGTTGGGAAAGTGATATTTAAAAAAATATATCCTCACGTACAAATGGATAGCTAATCCTGGATAATTACTCTTAAGCGGAGCTAATCACGCCAACGCGAATGTGGGAAACGGGATGTTTTGAAATAGATTATTTTCGATAATTGCATTTCATAAAGGAAACTTGCAAAACTTAATACTGCTACTATTACTCCATTTAAATGTAATCATCCAGGAAACACCGTGCTTTGCATATATGTAGATTTTTAAAAATATCGCGGTAAAAATATTTCATAAGATGTTTAACGAGATTTAGTTCTAATTATAGTTTGCTGCAATGGACATGCAATATCCTAAATTTCCACGTTACTTGAGAAGTGAGTAAAATGTACTTGCACCACCAAATGCAAAACGCATGACGAGATAGAAATCGGGAAAGCATTTTGGAGTTCAAACGCCTAGCAAATTGAAAGCGAGATGATGTCCGTATGTAAAAAGCGTGAGGGCGGAAGAAATTTTAAACAAACGCAAGCAGGAACGCAGCAGCTGTCATGAGTAAATGATAATTGCTACTTTTCTGAATCCTGTAGAACATTCAAAATAAATAGAGACGATACAATTGAATGGTCATCTCGTTTTATTTTATTTTATTTTTTTTTAATTGAAAGTATACCGACCACCGTGAGCAACTCAAAGGGCTATGTAAGCAATCGGCCGCCCCTAATTTAGGGTCACTGGCTCCAGGGAAGAGAGAGAGCTAGTGCCGTAAGACAAACACAACATCCATGCCTCACCGGAATTCGAACCCGGACCCTTCACGGGCGAATGATCATAAGCCAGCGCTTAGACCACTGCGCCACTGTGGCGGCATCTCGTTTTAAAATGAACAACGACGGGGAACTCATAGTTATGGTGGGAGAAGCAATTCCTCCCTACCTTACTTCCAACTGAATTACAAGATATTGATGTTTAGGTGAAATGACTTGTGACATACTACAGAGGTGAAAACATGTGTCAAGACGACAAATCTGCTGCGAGACCTTCTGTCCGCGTAGCTCAGTTGGGAGAGCGACTTACTCCGGAGTGAGGGCACACGATTTCGATGCCCGGTGCGGGCATACTTGTGTTTTCCCATTGACGCCCTGATTGTGAAAATGGATCCACTGGCAGTTGGGTTCTCTGAAAAATGCGCGGTGTTTAATCAGCACATTGTTTGGAATTAATGAAAAATTCTTTTCCAAAGAAAAAGATTTTAAAAAATTAAGAGGGAGATGATGTGACGTATTACAGAGGTGAAAACATGTGTCAAGACGACAAATCTGCTGCGAGACCTTCTGTCCGCGTAGCTCAGTTGGGAGAGCAACTTACTCCGTGAGGGGACCCGGGTTCGATGCCCGTCGCGGGCAAACTTGTGTATTCACAGACTTTTAAATTACCCAAAACATCAATAGACTTGTGAAGTATACCTCTAATGTAACTTCCTTTCAAGTTTCTGCGTTCTTATGTAAATTTGATTTCTTCTCCTTAAGTATTTTCTCACTTAACGACACATTATTTCCATCGACGACTATTGCTGCCTGTGGCGTGTACCTCTAATTTTACCTTCCTTTTGAGCTTCTGCGCTTTTGTGCAAATTTGGTTTCTCCTTGTTAAATATTTTCTGACTCAACTCCACAAAATTTCTTCCGACGAGCTGGTAAAAGTTGGCATCCTGACAGTGGGTCAGAGGGCAATCGAGGTAAATAAAGTGTTCTGAGATAAGAGCTGAGTGTGCAATATTCGATACGGAATGTTGAGAGGAGCATATTGTATTCGATGAGAGAGCTGTATTCATGATGTAAGAGGGATTCATGTATGAGCAATGATCATCCAACAGATTGTATTCGAAGTACAACATCAATATGAGGAAGCATGTACACTATAAAAAAAAAATTCTGAAATTCACGAGCACGATTCCTTTCGTAAACTAACGAAGCATATTCCTGATACAACTTTTTCCGTGAAATGACTGGGGAAAAAAATTAATTTTACGAATGTTTCGTACACCAAGTAAAATTATGAATTTTCAGAAAACTTTCCCGCAATTCCTTATTTTCTTTTTTTTTTTTTTTTTTTTTTTTTTGTCAAATGTTCCTAGTTTTTCCAAGTACATTAAAATACGGTGTGAAAACGCAAAAGCCGTCTTGACATGTTCTTCACATCTGTAGTACGTCACATATACCCCCCCCCATGCGCACGAAATCGCAGGTTCGCGGGCGCGAACCATGCTTAAAGTAACTCTCTGTAGAAGAAGGAATGCTCACTAATTCAAGACGGTGTGTGGAAGAATCATCACACATTTTTCGAAGCGAAAAAGGAATTTCCATTAATTTGAGACAATGTGTGGAAGAAACATCGCACATTTTTCGAAGCGAAAAAGGAATGTTCATTAATTTGAAACAATGCGTGGAAGGAACATAACACATTTTTTTTAAAAAATCCAACGGTCAATAGATTCATAGAATAGGGAACGAATAAACACAGACCTATATCATGTTTTTATAACAGAGTTGAAAGAAAAAAAAATTACGATGAACAAATTACTGTAGTATTTTTTACATACATAAAAGTTTTTTTTTTTCATATATTCAAGAGTTTTTCGTGTGCGTTCCACAATTCTTACTCATTTATTTTCTGTATCTTTGTATTGTGTTGATGCATAAGTTCATGCCGTTTTATTTCACGAGTGTTTCTCAGGACAGTAGAGACGGTGCAGATGGCCAGTTGTGTATCAAAATGTAGCCAGTAATACCGTGTATCTAAATCATATTGCGTTGTGTGATTGTGGCTAATTGTTTTTTATTTTGGTTTTCAGGTCCGGAAATCTGGAGTGTCAAGTAGAGAGCAATGAACATTTCCGACATCTGCTCCTCTTCGAATTTAACAAGGGATCCTTGACCGCCGAGGCTACTCGACAAATTTGTGCTGTATGTGATGAGGATGCTATTGATCCGAGGGGAATGGTTTGAGCGCTTTCGAGGTGGCAATTTTGACCTCAACGACTCTCCACGCTCAGGTCGTCCATCTCACTTTGTCATTTGAACCATCTCATCCACTTGGACACGCGTCAAACCACATGCAAATTGGCCACTGACATGGACTGTGATTAGGCGACAGTGGTGCGACACTCGGAACGTATGGGAAAGGTCTAGAAATTGGGGTCTTGGGTGTCTCACACTCTCACCGAGGACAACAAGCATCAGCGTGTTGCCATATGTAGTTCCTTGCTCGCCCGTTATCGCGAATGTTCTCAGCAACACAAACCCTTTCTGTCATGTTTTTTTCCTAGTGGTGCTTGTACGTAAATTTTAGGCATCGGAGGGAATGGTTAAGCCCAAACAAAACGCCCACACCACGTCTAAAACATGACCATCATCCTGCGAAGGTCATGTTGTGTGTCTAGTTGGACATGGAAGGCATTATTCAGTGGGAAATGCTGCCGAGGAATCGGGCTACCAACACTGCACTCTATTGTGAGCAACACCGCCGTGTGGAGGGAGCCATTCAGCAGAAACAGCCACATCGGCGCCATGGTGTCCTTCTCCAACATGATAACGCACACCCTGACAGTGCAAATATGACCAAAATGGCCATTCAGGTTATAAAATGCGAGTTCCTTCCACATCCGGTCTATTCCTCAGATGGCTCACCTTCCGATTATCACATGTTCCGATATCTGTCGAACGCACTCCGTGGTAGAACGTTCAACAATGACGTTGATCTCCAGAATTTCCTTGATGATTTTATCCCAGCAAAACCTACACGTTTTTTTTACAAAAATGGCATTGCAGACCTATCCAGACGTTGGGACACCATCGTAAACGATGGGGGGTACATAGTTGATTGATTCCGTTTTCCCTTCTGATGTAACACATTCCTGTAGTGCGGTGAAAAAAACGGCGTGAACTTATTCATCAACCCAATATATGAATCGGAAAGGCCATTATTAGTATGATACTGTCCCAATGTTTAGTACTGGTATAATGTGGGCAATTTCGATATTAAGAACGTTGCTTTTACTTTATTTCGAGGTTTAACGACCACAATAAGCAACTTTAAGGGAAACAATCAGTCGCCGGTCCCTAGAAAAGGGAGAAAGCGAGTGACGTGAGAAGTGTGTGTGTGTGTGTGTGTGTGTGTGTGTGAGTGTGATCGTGGGGAATTTCCAAGAAACTGCTCTTATTTCAATAAAGAATAAAATTTGCATGACATGATTAACTTTGGCGTAAGCATTTTACAGTAATTTCTGTTGGGAGAAAACTAGGGCAATCATTTTAATTACAGCATTCGTGTGCGTGTTGTACGCAGCAGTGTCGTCGAAACCGCGGGGCGGAGGGGGTAACTGCCCCGGCACTCATTTGCATGCAGGGACGAAACATCACATTTGCTCCCTCACTTTTCTTCCTTTATGTCCGTAAACAGAAATCGGATTAATACTTGACATTTTTTTTTATGTCTTGCCATATCTTGTTAACGAAATAAAATATTATTTCCTACTTTACATATTAACCATCTAGAACACTGAATTCCTGAGACGCGGGTTAAACTCAACTCGCTTGTCCAGTTTGAGAACACAAAAGTTTCACCAAGTACCAGCTTTATTAAAAAAAAAACAGTTTTTCTGAAAATTTTAGTTGTATTTCCACATATCATTTAAGTATAATAAAATCAGTCCTTCTTTAAGAAAAGAAATGGAAGAGAGAGAAAGGAATGTGTTTTTATTCTTACATTGTTTGATATATGTATAACGTCAGGGTTCTTTTCAAATTCATACCAGTATGGAGGTTTTCAAATCAACTCAGTTTAACATCATTTATAATATAATTAAAACGTTTTATATCGAAAAACCATATAACATAAAATTCTAGGTTCATATTAATTTTGATTTTATCGATATTAATCGTTTAAATTGTAGCATGTTCAGATGACGTCATCACGTCTTGTTTTACAAAATCAAGAAGTTTTGTGATCTGACCAAAAAATGCATGTTCTCGCCATTGTTGTTAAAAACTAGTTCCAACGCGCCTGGGGCCAAGTGATGTGCAGTAATTTCAGTTTTACGGAAAATATCTGTAAGTTTGAATAGGCACGACGCTAAGTGTGGGCTTTACTCTCGATCCAAACCCCTCCAAAGTACTTAAACAAAGTACTTTTGGTAAAATTTCCTTCAAGCACTTAAACATTACCCTCCCTCCACCCACCCAGTTTTTAACTGATGCTTGCGTCGCCACTGGGTCAGAAGGAATTTGAATTATCAAAAAGCCCAGAAAGCAAAAAATTTCATTAACTGAAAGCTGATGCATTTTCGCAAAAGGACCTCAAAGTTATTTTTTTAAAGGAGGCCACGGGGTTTTCTGGTACGACACTGTCCTCACCAGTGACGCATCCAGAATTTCTTTATAGGTGTGGCCCAAAATATTGAAGATGCGAATAAAAACACCCTGGAGAAAAATATCTTCCAAATATTGGGAAACAATAAAAAATACCTCCGCCATATTAAATTGCGTCTCCAATGATTCGTAAAATGTGTAATTAAAAAATATGTACAAATATATTTATAAATAAGCAGCCAAGAACAAAGAACGAAGGACCAAGTGATATTCCATATGAAAAGCCCGAGCCCGTTGGCCACCCTCGCTGAGTGCGCCACTCAGGGTCGGATTTAGGCTTCATGCCGCCACAGGCACTTGCAGTTTTAACGCCCCTTCCATCCCCATCATATACGACCCTTTTCTTAGCTGCAAAATAAAAGTATTGAAACCATAAATGCTACATGTGATAATATTTTTCAGTCGAGTAGCGTTAAAGACTACAAAATAAATTCATGAAACGCATGATTTTTCCCTACATTTTTAAATACCCCGTTAAATTTAAATACGCAACTTACATCAGAGACGATAGCCTTTAGGTAACTGGATGATTCAGCATTTATGTTCGGACTGTACCGGTGTTACGTTCCTGCTCTCTTGGGTGCGGAACTGAAAGCGCTACCCACTATTTTGGCCCATGGGGAAGAGATATTACACGCCCTTCGCTGCCTACTAATACTCCAACGTGCAAGCCCCCCTCGCTCGACGTTTCTGGAAGATGTGTCAGTGAGAACTTTATTGTCTTTTCAAGCGGAAAACTTGCGTATGTATATAAGGGGTGTTGGGCATTGTTTAGGCTCCCTAGGCCGCGGGTGGTCTAGTGGGCAACGTTCGTGACTGCTGCGGAATAGGCCTAAGGTTCGATCCCAGGCAGGAACGAACGATCGATCCACTAAATACCCGCCGTGCGTCGGATGGGCACGTTAAGCCGTCGGACCCAGGGCACTGGCCCCCGGTAATAAGTAAGGGCGTCTTCCTCCACTTTTCTACCTCGCTTCCGTGTCACTTTTCTATAGGGCACTCCAGCCCAAATCTCCTAGCTTCCTATTTCTAAGGGTTGTTTAAGACCTGGGGTCAGACACTCCCTTCCTAAAATCCTCTACATATGTTCATGATCATGTTTAGGCTCCCTCTCTTATTAGAGTGATCTGGACCATAGGGGCAGTCGCCATGGGCTCCGCTCCTTCACCGTAGTTTAGGAAAAAATTCATTTACGGTAGAATTTTTTACAATCAATATTTTTTGTGTGCAAGTTTTCGGGTGCAAGGCCCTTAAAAAGATGTTTTTTTTTTGTTTTTGTTTTTTTAATTTTATTGTTTCCAATCCCCTCATTTTCGAATAGAATATCGCCCTTCGCCGTACAAATACTGAGATTTGCAGATTTCAAGTGATTATTGTAACTACCTTAATATTTTCCGCATTCACAAATTAGCAAATTAAATTTTATCATTTTGTGGCCCTTACTTTTATATATTTCACAATTTGCGTGCAAACTAGATACTTAAATTTAGAGAAATAAAAAGAACAATATCAAAGTTGGTTTCGGGCTACACATGGAGGCCATTTATTCAGTGACTTTAAAAACATTACTAGAAATTAAAAAAAAAATTCATGTATGAGCGCGTATAAAAGTTTCAAAAAAGTTTTAAAAGTCAATCAAGATTTCTGATTGATTTTTATGCCAATTTGCATTAAAAATCAATCACAAAAACATGTATCAGGGGAAAAAACTATTTATATGAATTTATTTTAGAGGGATCCTGATTATTTCTTACACTGAAGTATTCACAATACAAAAATTTTTGCTACGCAGGGATCTTTTTATCATTTTGTGAAGAAGTTTTTATAAGAGTCTTAATACAACCTCAACCCCATCTTCCCGGAAAGAAAATCGTAGATTTTAACAGTTTTTATTCTCTCTCTCTCGGAACTTTCAATCCATATTATGGTCTTTTTTTTAAGCTTAAAGCAAATTTTTTTTTTTTTGAGATAAACATTTTGTTTTTATGATAGTTTTCGTTATGACGTACTACAGAGTTGAAGCACATGGCAAGACGGAAAAGTTGCAGTGATAAATTCCGCCGGCTCGCTTAATTGCTAAAGCATTCGGCTCCGGAGTAGAGGGCTGAGGGTTCGTTGTTGTCCCAGTGAAATTTGTGAATTTCACATCGTGTGTGTTCTTTACGGACATTTTTCACGCAACAACTTTATTAAAATATGAGATTTATTTCCTGGTGAGAGAAATGACATTTTGCTCCGGGGCCCCGCAATGAAATTTCGCCCCGGGCCCCACAAAAGCTCCATCCGGCTCTGAGAATGATCCCAAAGAAAGACACCATACGAAGGGGGAAAGAAAAGGGACGACGGATACAGTGGAAACCGTTCACAGTATTCTAAGTATTTTATCATTGCTACAAAAAAAAAAAAAAAAATACACTTGAATGCCTCTTGAAAAATAATTTTTAGCGAAATTTTCCGGCTCTATTTGAGTCACAATGCTTATAACATTTTATTCATATGAAAAAAAAATTTATAATTTGAGGGAAATAGCCTGCCCCCTTGTTACCTGCCGCCCCAAGCAGCCTGGGGATACGAACTTCAGCAAGAATGCCGGCGGGAGCAAACCTTTAAAATCAAATACATACAGTATACCGATATACTGTAAACACTGCCTGGTATCCACTTCACTGGTTATTTCTGAGTTGGTTTCAGTAAACAAAAGATCTACGGCTTTGTGCATAGCCACGATGGAAAAGAAGAAGAAAGAAAAAAAATTGGTTAAAGTTATTTTTGTTTAAAAAAAATGTCGACTTTAATGAGCGACGATTCAATAAATAAATTAAAAAAAATCTGACTCAGTTAGGTAAAAAGTAGCCAGGCCCCGAATGCACCCCTAGTGTCACTGGTGGATGCAATGCTACCGTATTTCCTAGCAAAAACAAAGGTTTTTTATATACTGTATATGTCCTTGAAAAATGTCACGGTGAATTTTTCAAAACAATTAATTTTTCCAGTCATGCTCCCCCAAGAATTTTGCGCTTCAGCCTCTTTCAGGTTGAACCAAAAAACTCTGCAGGTCTGAACTCTGAACAGCACCATCAAGCTGATGCGTATAAAAGTACCGCGATGTACGGTTTTACGAAGCTAACGACAACAAATCTTACACAAATTGGTATATTACTCGCGTCCTGTTGATGTGCTGCCATCTATCGTCCTATTAGGTTAGCACAGCAAAATTCATAGCAGAGAGATTTTTCATGCATTGATGAAATCACAGAATTTGCAAAAGACAACTGCGCCCTTTCGTTGGGGGATAAAGACTCCAAAGGCCAATGCCATGGATGAGATAAAAATTATTTCATTTAGTTAATCGGTCTTCGATCGCAGAGAAAACAAGTTAAACATAAATACATAAAAATGTTGTAACACGTCGTTCATGAAATGACGATAACGCATTTGAGATACGCAACCGAGAAAATGTTTTCTTACCATCATTTCGTCGCGGAACAAAGATTCAGAATATTTTCAGGAGTACTTGAACTCATAACCAATCTCTGATTCAAATGTACTTTCAAAAACTAGCTTTTAACGCATCATGTCGACGTGTACATACAGTTCGTATGTCGCATTCCAAAAAAAAAAAAAAAAGAAAATCGCGTTCAAAAAACTTTTTTTTTAAGGTATGCATCAAAAATTAAGAAAAATTTGATCAGCATGTCTCATCCATTATACATTTGTGTATCTTCCCTTCTCTCTCTCACGTGTGTGAATCAGTGTCTTTCGTGACACTTCTTTGTACTACGCCAAATCTTGTTCCTGTATTAATTTCTCCTTTCACGCAGCGCTTACGGCCGTTTTTTGGCCAAGATGGTTCAAATAATAAACTACTTTCAGCTTCACTCAATCAACCTGTGATACTTCATTTCTTGCAAAAGTGATATGTATGATTTTGTCATCTTTTTTCTGGCTATCAGAGCAGAGGTTTTCTGTTTCAGTACGGTATAATAATAATTCCACTTTTTTTTCTGTTGGTAGTTAGACCACTATCCCCAAGCGCTGTTTGCAAAAATAACCATGACATCGCCGAAACGCAAATGAGATAAACTCTCAAATGTTTCTCAAATAATTGCTCTGCCCATGTATACATTATGTAGACAAAAGTATTCGAACACCTACGTCAAACGTAAACAAGGACATCTCTTACCTGAAAATGGTACGCAGTTGGCAGACCTTTTGCCGTTGACTGAAGAGACCCTTTTAGGCATGCTGGGAAGCATATCTAATTCATTGCCAGCAGGTCTGAATTGGAATTTTCCTCTATTCCTCCAGCAAAACTTTCGCCAGAGTTACCGTAATCGAATGTCTTACGTGCCAAGATCGGATTCAGCACACATCCCACAAATGTTCGATTGAATTTTGATCGGGACTTTGGGACGGCCAATCCAACATTTCAACGTCCTGCTCCTCAAACCAAGCCAGGTACAGACCTTGCAGTGTGGGAAGGTTCCCTATAAGTGTTGCTGTTCTGCTGATTTATCAGTATATGTACTGAATATGATTCCTATCTACTGATTTTTCTCTGTTTCGAGACAGCCACTTGAATTTCCTACTATTAGGCCTAATTTTTTTTGTTTCAGACGTACGTAAGTTTTTGATCATTTGATAGATCCCCTCCCCTTCCCCTCCCTCTATAAACTGTAAAATGATTTGTATGATGCACTTCTGATTGTAATGCTATGCAATACTTCAAGCAGCTGGTTATGGTTTCTTCCAAGTCCTACAGTTGTTTCAGCTGAATTATATTTTTTGTGAAAGATGAATGAATGCCGTTGGAGAGGAATTTAGGAAGGGAGTGTCTGACCCTAGATCTTAAACAGCCCTTAAACATAAGTATCTAGGAGATTTGGGCTAGGGTACCCGATAGAAATCATACGTGAAAGTGAAGTAAGTATAGAAAGTTAGTCTTTCTCACTCAGTTCTGATTCACACCCAGATTCCACGGGGTGTAAGAGTCTTGCTTACTAATCGCTAGACGACCAGGCAAGGAAACTCTGTAGGAAATGGAACTCTCAAAGAGTCATCAAAGCATGTGTGCTTTATCGAACAGACCGAAGGATATGCTGTCTAAGAATATTTGCATCTTTTCAGTACTCACTATCTATTTGACAAGACTCACCTCAGAACTGATCTGAAGAGAAAAAGCTGACGACCTTAAAAGATCAGATCATATGTAGAGGATTTTAGGAAGGGAGTGTCTGACCTCAGGTCTTAAACAACCCTTAGAAATGGGAAGCTAGGAGATTTGGGGTAGGGTGCCTGATAGGAAAGTGACACGGAAGTGAGGTAGAAAGGGGGAGGAAGGCGCGCTGATTACTACCGAGGGGTCAGTACCCGTGGCCCGACGGCTTAACGTGCCCATCCGACGCACGGCTGATATTTAGTGGTTCGAGCGTTCGTACCTGTCTGGAATCGAACCCGAGGTCTTCTCCGTGGCAGAACGAACACTAAAAATTATCCGACACGTACTACCAATTTTTTTTTTAAGTTCATATTGGTTGTCATGGCATATATTTTTGATCTAGACAACTAATCAGTCTATTATACAAAGAGCCTCCCTTGTATTTTGTTAAAACCCAGAATATTAAGAAACTGTCTGCAGTAAGATATTCGTGTTAGTGATACTCTTTTTTTATTCAGCATAGCACACATTTCACGTACTTTGGGAACATCTGGATACCTTTTGGTAACAAGTGTAAGTATATAATTGTTTGTTTTTAGGAAGACAACAGGGGAGGGAGGGGGCGAACCGGTGTACATCTGTTACCACATCAAAAGGCAAAATCTATCAGTATTAACATTAACATTAGTTATAACGGTGAGCATTATTTTATAAAGCTGACTATTAGTAATATCTTGTAAAATAATCCCTAATGATTGTATTGATTTGAATGTTCATTCCGGTGTTTAATAGTGCTAGGACAAGCCGCCAACACTAACCGATAACTCGGGTACAGTTGGTAAATTTTGAGCGAAGCTATTGCAAAATCTAAGCTCATTAAGGCGTCTATTATAACAAATTCTAAAAAAGGAACGCGTAAAATTTATGGACTTCCAGAACAAAAGTACGAAACATTCTAAAATTGAAATGCCTAAAATTTATCATGAACTACTTTGCTTCACGCATTTACGTTGTTTGTAATTAGGTTGAATGTAAACAAAGCAGAAAGACACACTTAGATCGGGAACCATGTTTTTCATCAAGATTCACCGAACCGACAAGTGACGTCATTGATGCCATATTGCTGGCCTCGACCGCGACTTCAGAAGTTACAGTTAGAAAAAAAACAAAAGCAAAACAAAAACAAAAAAAAAAAAGCTTACCGGTGCCAATTGTAACGTTTTTCTTGTGTCCACAATGTGCTCCGCTCCTTTTTTATCAGTTTGAACGAAAATAATTTCAAATTGACGGCAAAAGAACTAAAAACCTCGAGCAAATTGCGTCATGAAAAATTGGGACTATGGAATGTAAACAAATATAATGGAATGTTAGCGCGTGTTTTTTTAATTGAAAAAATCAATTATTAGTGACATGAAGTTCGTATCATAGTGATTGGTTGTGTCCTACAGGAATCACCATGTCCCTTCCTTTCTCTGTGGCAAGTGTCACCGCGATCGGTTGAAGATCTTTGGAAGAGATAGGTAACAAACGACCCCTTCTCAAAACCCGGAAAAAACCCTGAAAATACAAGTTTTTAAACGATTATTCCCCAATGAAACAGAATTTTGGGAGTCGGAAACCGTCAAAACCTGACCATGGACGATGTCCAATCTCATGCAAAAAAGTACCTATGCCTGAACAACTAATTGTCTCGAGTCTCGTAAAGAGAGCTCCGGTAGGCCTTCGGCCTCGCTTCGCTCAATAATAGTTTGTGGAATACTGGTTTTATTTAAAATACCAGTAGATTTAAGAGTATCTTCTTATTGAGATTACAGATTGCATCCGATGCTACTTCGCATTTGACAGGTGGCGCGTATTTCAAGAAATAGAAAGAAAAAAACCAAAAAAAAAAACGTGATTTACTGATTTTGAGCTCCGGTGTACCAATTTCAGGTAAAAGACTCTGTCAACACTTCTCCAGATCTTGCCGAAACATGTAGGAAGCTATTGGAAGAAATAGGACAATTCTTAAGAGCCATACACCATTGTCTCTTAAAAGAAAGGCAATATCAGTGCATCCTTCCAGTACTTGCGTACGAAGCAGAGACATACCTTAACTAAAAAGAAAAAAACATAAAAAGCTGCAGACCACTGAAAGAAACATGGAGATGATGCTCCGTGTAACCAGGAAAGATAGGAAGAGGAACCCGTGGATTAAGAAAATGACAAGAGTGGAAGATCATAATCAGAACAAAATCCCTGAAATAGCAATAGGATGGACATATTGCTGGAAGAGCGAACCGCCGATAGACAACTGAAATATTACATTGGATACCAAGGGACAGAAAAAGACTCAGAAGAAGGCCACGTGGGAGATGGGTGCATGAAATTCGAGAGCATGCCAGAGTGGCATGGAGGAGACTGGCTGAAGACAGGTAATTGTGGAAGAAGCTCAGGGAGACCTTTATGTATGTGTGTGAGTTATCTCATCTACCTGGAAAGGTTCTCAGTGCAATTGACCCATTTCGGGAATTTTTTTATTGCAGTTGATCAACACCCCTTTTTTTTTTTTTTTTTTTTTTTTGTTATTGTTGTTGTAGCTATGAGAATACAGCATGCAAAATGCTCTCTGCAGGTAAAACTGGCCTCACGATATTGATCTTAGCGCAAACAGCGAAATATAGGAGGCATTCGAAAGGAAAACTACTACTAATAATAGTAGTAGTAGTCTAGTAATAATAGTAATTATAACAAAAGACAGCCAAATAAAATCAAAAATCTGTTTAAAATCTCAAATCGATGCGATTTTAATGTCAATAAAAATGAGACTATGGTGATCACTTATAGCTATACAGAATAAATCAGAATTCATCCCTTTAACCGTCTGGAATGAATTAACTCAGGGTTAGCAAGACGGGCAGAAATCAGTTTTAAATAATATATTCGCAACCTGAGAAGTGGCTCGAACGCAACTGAAACGAGTGAACCTATGCATCAAGAAGCGTTGCTTTCTACATTAGCTTTGTTATTCAAGTTGGTCATTTAGCAGAATCATTGACACTAAACCACTAAACCTTTCTGACAAATTTTCTGATAAAATAACTTTATCAATGGCGTAAACCCTACGAAAAGAGTGGGAAGACGTTTGCTTCATTTGTTTGACTAAGTGACATGATTATCGGGGGAATTGCTTTTCTCCATCACGGCTTAGGTCATGGAGCTGACAAGGGACCTTTACGCTGTTGTGAATTTGATCACTGAAAATGCTTATCATCATTGGTTTAAGCACCCAAAGAAACTCAGAAAACAAATAACGCAAAAAACAAGTATTTTTATCGGCGGACCGTAAATAGGGATGGAGATAAATCAGTTCAAACTTCGACGAAATTTTTCTTTTGATTTGTCGTTTTTAGCCACTAGAGGCGCTGAAGTCAACACAAACTGCGCTACAGTTCTTCAAATGTGCTCACTGTTCCTACCAGTTTTGTCTGAACCACACAGTCATCCTTACGGTGCACAATAGTTGCAATTAAGCATGTGTATGTCCGTTGAAAATGCAATAATACCAGTTATTCTGTGAACTTTGAACATTTGTAGCTTTCAATTAATACAGACATTTGACGTGGACCAGGAACATCAAACAGAAATATTCTCATTGGCCGCCACCGGGAATCGAATATTCTCATTGGCCGCCACCGGGAATCGAATATTCTCATTGGCCGCCACCGGGAATCGAGCCCAGGGTCTTCCAGTTACGCGCCGGATATGTTTCCACTGCACCACAGCGGCCTCGAATTCCTCTAGACTCACACACACTAACCGCCAAGTCAATTTGGTGGCCAATGAGAATTTTTCCGTGACTCACTTATAAACGTGGAAAGAGCGATGACCTCTGTTTGATGTTCGTGGTCCGCGTCAAATGTCTGCATTAATTATTCATTCGCCTTCTAATTATTTGCTCAGTTGCTGCTTACCATCTTTGGTGAATCCCCAGCATTGTGCGGGGCTCCAAGAAGCAACCTGCCAGATTGGCTTGGCAGTTAGTGTGTGTGAGTCTGGAGGAATTCGAGGCCGCTGTGGTGCAGTGGAAGCATATCCGGCGCGTAACTGGAAGACCCTGGGTTCGATTCCCGGTGAGAATACAGGACCGGAAGCGAGTGCTTTTCACCAGTGACAGCTTTGTGGTTGATGATGCTGATCTACATAATTAAAGGACTAATGCATAACAAAACGACTAATAAATACATTGTAGTGGACTAATACGTAATAATAGGACTAGTATATTATAAAAGGACTATATAATCAGTGCTCGAAAGTGAGCCGGTATACACCGGTATGGCATACAGACACTTCTTTTTTACTAATACCGGCACTTTTTTTACCCGAAATTTGCATACCGGCACTAATTTTAGTTGTGAGAACTGCAGAAATGAATTTTTCTTTTGTCCCTGACTTACGAGCTGGCTTTTTTAAACATAGAAACCTCATGTGCCTTTTGCCCTTGAGAAAAAGTTGTGTGGGAACCGTAAAGGGGTAAGGGAGTGATAGCTGATGAGCTATAAGTTCAATCCTTCAAAGGATGGAAATAAAGCGCATGATCGCATCTTGCCCAAGCGTCTGATCATCTCACTAAAGATGTCTGTAATTTTTTGTTATATTGATTTAATATAATCAATTTGAAGAGCTTCTTCTGTGACGTACTACAGAGGTGAAAACATGTGTCAAGATAACAAATCTGCAGCAAGATATTCTGTTCGCGTAGCTCAGTTGGGAGAGCGACTTACTCCGGAGCGAGGGGACACGATGCCCGTCGCGGACAAACTTGTGTTTTCACACTTCATAGAATGAAAAATTCGAAGTAATAGAATACACCCAAATTTTAGTTTTACAGCAATGAGTATAAACTTTTTTCAACTTCGGACTTTGAGGGGGGGGTAGAAACCGCTTTTAATTTAAGACTGAATATTCATTCTGATTGGGGAGATTTTAACTGCCTAACTTTCCACTTCATGAATGTCCCTATTGGAAGGAGGCCGCCCTCTCGGCTCGAGACCTTAAAGTTCTGGGTTCAAGTCCAACTGAATCACTAATGATTAGTCAAGGTTCGGAAGTCTCGTTAATCCGTTCGTCCCGGAGTAGAGACTCCTCGTTCTAAACAAATCTAATCCCATTCCTCGGTGTAGTATAAGTAGTGCCTGCTGGATTCACAAACCAACGAACTGAAATCCCCCCCCCCCCATCATTTCTGACTTATGGTGCAATGGTATTTCACGGAATTGTCAGTTTACAATTTCAAACAAAGGAGTTTTTCTTCCAGGGACTTTTTATACTTTTTCTGTTTTGGAAATTTTCGGGAGAAAATATTTTTTCCGCATGATTTTAAGCTAAATATGAGCATACTGGCACTTTAAAATTTTCATTTGGAGCACTGGGTAAGAAACAGCGAAATAGAACGTCAATCACATAAGAGGAAGAAATTTTGAGATAAACGTGGCATCAGAGAAACAAATAAGTTGTCAACGTCATTGGATGAGAGGAGAAGAAACGAAGAGTTGTGCTTCTTTGTATATCATTCTACAGAGGAACGCTGAAAGAGATAAGGGAAAATTAGAATGAAAGAGAGAAGGTGAAAAAATATTCAGCAGAAAATTATAGAGAGATCTCGCATTTTTTTTACTTAGACTTGATTCGTTTGAAAAATAAAATGATCGTTGAACGATGACAAATTTCCATCAGGAAATTCTGTCACAAAAGGTATTATTTTCTCAGTGGCTTGCTGTTCACAATTGCTTATGCTGGAGGGTAAAATACAAAACCTACTCAAAATCCAACGACACACTCCTTGTATTTTAACATCTTGGAATGCTCACTGTATTCCTCCGATATCACCGGTCAACATTAAAAATGTTATGTACTCAAAAAATACCCAATCTTAGCTAATTTTAGGGTACTGAATATGAAAACGACATTTAAAATTGCCGGTTGACTCTCATTTTTTATTTACGCCCATGGTATCAAATTATGGGTGCTCCACATTATTGGTTACACCTTTCCATAAAAGTAAAGCAAATCTGCAGCTTTAATGGCACCAAGGTTTTATCATATAATTTGACTTTCCAACAGGCTCCCTCTGCACCATGTGTTCAGTCAGTGTGGCGCATCGTGCTGATCACGTGATCATTTCTATTAGTCACTTTCCTCTGGATCAGGTCAGTGGTAGGTGTCACATGACACATGCTTTCAGTTGTTATGTAGTAATCCAAATTTCAGTTCTTCAGTTGCTTCCGTCTTGAATAGTTTAAGGTAACTTCTTTTCATCCAGCAGACTCCCTGTGTTTGGGGACGCAAATGCGTAGATGGTTTCCTGTGAAGTCGGCTCCGGACGCACTTTGTCCCTTGCCCCGATATGCAGCAGAGGAAGGGCAAGCCAGCTGCATTAATTTGCCAAATATCCTCATGCATGGAATATTCGTCTTTGAGATACTCAACCCACCCTGAGCTGAAGAGGGAGAAGAACTTTTGTTTCTTTTCTGCCGTGAAACATTGAAAATGTCACGTAAAAATGTGAACGATCCAGATAACTTCTGTTAGGTATGTGGAGAAGTGACATTTGCCTCGAGGAAGTGTGCGTTAAATGCAACTACATATATGTATAAAAAAAACATATTTCTGGTATTTGCGTTGAAAAATCGGTAACCTCACAAGAAATGGACCCTACTTACCTCTGCTTCAAAACTGAATAGTGGGTGAACGGTAAGGGACGTTCTATGTCCTTTGCAGCGCCAACTGCAAAAGTCATAGAACGTCCTTTGCAAAGGGTATGAACGAACTGCAAAGAGCATAGAACACCCTTTTTGTGCCAACTGCAAAGGGTATGAACGTCGTGTGAGAGCCAAGAAACCACACCATAGGCTGTTATTCCTGTATGGTGCCTCCTATAAAAAAAGTATGACTATGAAAAACAGAAAGACAGTTTCATGGCAAAATTTACCTATAGTGATTCGTACGTGATTCGTGGCGAAATCCTGCCTATTCCTGAACCTCCTGAACTTTTTTCCCGTTGACTCTTATGAAGAAGACGACATTGATGAACACGTTTACATAAGGAATCACAGCAGCCATAAACTTCAGGAGATTCAGAATTTTATCCAAATCCAGATTCCTTAGGGCCACATCTGATCACACAATTTGAATTTAACGACCTCGTCAGAGATCTGGATTTGCCGAAGAATTTCCAGGTTACAGCAATGGAGTCTCCTGGATCATCCCGTAAAAGTAACAACATATCGTACCAGAAATAAAGATTTGGAAAAATTCTATGAAACAAAAGGTGACTTCACATGCAGTCCACGTGGAAGAAACATATGCAAATATGATAAATATCCTATTAGGTGTACACTATCAAGAAGCATGAGTGGCAAATATGTGGTGATTGCCATTCTATTCGGATTGCAAAAGGATTACACCAAGCATTGTTGCATTTTCTGTTAGTGAGATAGCTATGCAAAAGATACCCATTACAAAACGAGGAACTGGCCTAAGCGAAAATCATTATCGCCCGGAATTAAGAATGTAGCATCTGAATCCTTGATTGGACCAAGTAAAGTTTTGCTGCCCACACTACACATAAAACTGGGGCTAATGAAAAACTTCCAAGACTTAGTGCAGAGAAGATTAACGCAAGCATTTTCATTGGCGCACAAAAAAAGGCAACTTTTCAAAGATGATTATTTTGAATAATGGTATGCTCAGTGAAAGGGAGCAAACATCATGGAAATCATTTCAATGTGGTTTAGCTGACCTTCTGGGAAATGCTAAAGCAGCAAATTTCAGGGAGCTTGTAGAAGATCTAAATTCTTATTAAGAAATGAAGTGCAACATGTCCTTAAAAATGCCCTTCTTGCATTCACCCCTCAATTTCTTCCCACCAAACTATGGCGCAGTTAGGGACGAGCATGGCGAGAGCTTCCATCAGGACATATCGGCTATGAAGTAGAGGTATAATTGTAAATGCCGCCATTTTAGATGATTATTGTTGGATGTTAAAAAGAGAATCATCACAAACTGAATACACGCGAAAGTCAAAACGAAGCCGTATTCAAGACAGGTTGACCCAGGTGGCGCAGTGGTCTAAACGCTGGCTTATGACCATTCATCCGTGAAGGGTCCGGGTTCAAATCCCGTTGAGGTATGGTTGTTGTGTTTGTGTTGCGGCACGGGTTCTCTCCTTTCCCTGGAACTAGTGACCCTAAATTAGGGACGGGTTACTGCTTATAAGAGCAGAAAGGGTGTGTTCCGATATCCAGGGCAGGATATGTATCTTAATTTCATATCTTATTTGAATATAGGAAAGTGCTTTTTTTTTTCAAGAATAAGGGTCAAATATGTCAATTTAATCATCATTGATCAGCTGCCGAAAATACATAAAGAAATAATAATTTAATATCCATAACAAAAAATGTCAAAATCTAACCAGTGTATTCTAAGGTTCTGTTTACGAGTATATTGAAAAAAGTTTATTGAGCGATAGCCTTTTTATTATGCTTTGTAATAATTAATCTATCACGCGCAATAGGACATTACTGACATCCTGCATGGCAAAACAATCAAATGGAAAAATTTAAGGGTGATGACAGGGAATCATTAACAGCTAGTACATTTTGCTTATCACGGAAAAGTAATCATAAATCAGCAATTCGGCTGTGTTTACTAGCTTTCTGTTAAGGTCAATATTGATGTCTCGGAAGATTTGATATCGAAAGTGAAGACCTTGAAGGACGTTCACCCGGTGAACTATGGTCAGAAAATGTCATCGCTTCCCAGACATTTTAAATAAACCAACAGGACACAAGCTATTTCCTAAATAAACGGCCTTTGTTGTTATCCATTTACGAACTATGCCCCTTAAGCTCCAAAACAGATGCTGCTACAATGACGAAATTTTAAGTGCTTTTCGCGTGGCATGAGAAACTGTCGTATTCAAGAGGTCACTGATTCCATCCTCCCAAGTTTCGCATTCAGTTCTATTCATTTTAGAAACAATGATTCATATGTCTCCTTAATTAACTTCTAAAACACCAATTTTGCGTCTTCCAATACAGAATAATTTTGGGGTAATTCATGTTTTTTTAATATTTGCTTATTTGTTTTCCATTCCTTATAAGAAAATCTGAAGCATTTCACTTATCTACCGAGGGAGATTTCAAATCTAATGACTGGTTTGGGTCGTTTGTTTTAAACACCATTATTTACAAACATCAAATAGAAAAATAAATAAATCTTTCATTACCACTTTTGTCTTCATTTCGTTTGCTCACATAGCTTAGTTTTCAGAATCGAGCAAACAGAAATAGTAACTAAAGATAACATATGTACCAACGCCATATTCAAATTTGCACCGTACCTCCTTGTTGTCTAACAGATTTTGCCACACTCTCAAAACACAAATTTAATTAGAAACCACAAGACTCAAAAACTGCATAAAAATGGTGGGAAAGTGGTATTAGACATGTTAGAACGAAAAGGAAATTCCTTTGTTGTTCTCTAGATCCCTTTGGTCACTTGGGTAGCATGCGCCAAGAAACGCCAGAAATCACTCAATTAGTCATCAAGAATGAAAAAATACCCTCAAGAAAAATTTCTCTGAGAAAATTTCGAAAGACCTTTGTCCATAGCTGTTACAGAGGATGACATATTTTTCAATTCTTCGCCTTTCCTACTTTTCGATACTGTACGTATGTACTCTGTTCTCAAACATGCAATAGGAAATTGCGTTATTACTTTCTGCTGTAAATTTCCCCCTTTTCTATTAGAAGTTTCAAACGTTTTTCTTGTTTTTATGCCATACATACGCATCCGGAAGTTCTACAGAAAAACTAGTCATCGATTTTTTTAGTTTCTGTAGTACCTTCCAAGAACAGAAAGGTTCGATATCCAGGGAAGGGCAAATGCCCCCTATTGCACCTCTATATGCCGCCCGTGTAAGATTTTATCTTTCCGTAAAGTAACTAAATCTGTAGAAAATACTTGAAAAATAGCTCGTGTTTTGCAAAATCAGCAGACACAAATTGCGTCGATACTTTTGATCCTAAACTGTAAAATTGGTTCAGTTTCTTATCTGTTCATCACAATTTTACGAAAACCTAAAATCTCATTCGTTACGCCATCCCATGTGTCAGCTCGGAATAGTAAAATTCGTGGAATTTTCGTTTCGTTGCAGACAAATTCCCGGAATACTCGTTTCTTTGTGTGGGAATTCGTGGAATACTCGTTTCGTTGAGGACAAATTCGTAGAAATCTCGTTCAGTTTGCGCTTCCACCTGTTAGTTATACATATAAAACGCATAGAAGAAATCACGTTTCCGTTTTTTGTTGTTGTTGTTGTCTATTTGTATTTTGGTTTATTTGTTTCGTGTTTTAACTAGATTTATTCCCAGCAATCAGAATTGTGTACTGAAATGCCTGTAGTTTACTTTACTGTTAGTTTACTTAACTACTGTAACATCTCAGAAAACTTGAAAATTGCATCGTCCTGGAACAAGTTTTCTAAGGAGATGTTACATGGTAATAAACTACCGGCAACTCAGTAAACAATTCTGATTTCTGTGAATAATCTAGTGAATTCTCCACGTATATTTATGAGGAATTCTTGTATATCGTGTTTTAACGACTGCCATAAACAATTCTAAGAGAGGTATGAAATCGCCTGTACCAAATTTGGGGCTACTGATTCCAGGAAAGGGAGATAGCCAGTGTCGCAAGACAAGCACATGACAGACCGGAAACCTTTAGACGCGCATGGTCTGAGGCTCGAACCTCAGACCTCTTGGTTACCGGAACATAAACATAATGTTTGGCGTCACTTTTATTCTTCCGCCTGTGTCTTCCAAAACGATGTATTCATTTCAAAATATTGCTGTGAAAGTAGTTCTGCGCCTCCCTGGTGGGGTAGTGGTCTAAGCGCTGGCTTCGGATCATTCGGCCGAAATGGGTCCGGGTTTGAATACCGGTGATGCTTGGATGTCGTTTTTTTTTTTTTTTTACGGCACTGGTTCTCTCCCTTTTCCGGAACCAATGCTCTAAATTAAGGAGGCGGGACTACTTATAGCCCATCGAGTTGCCCACGGTGATCCGCGATACTTCGCTGCATCTCCCGGTGGATTTCAAAATTTATTTTATTAGGACTTCACCCCTACCTTATATGCAGTGACGTTAATTCTCGCCGCCCCGGTGGCGCAGTGGTCGTTGAACAGACAAGTCGCATTTTTTTCGGCTCCTGCGTAGAAGTCAACGTTCGTTTGTTTACTTGTTCTTTTTGTGGTATTTCGTCGTTTTGTGTTTTGATTGCAGTGTTTCGTACCTTCGCTTCACGAGCAGTGAGGCTGAGTGCCGAGTGGGTGCTCATTTTTTGTTTTTTTTAATTTTCGTGTGTCGTCAGTTACGACGCATGAGTTTTGGTGGGCCAGTGGTCGAGAATGTCCACTACCACTGTGAATAAGTCACTGTCGTCTACAGCTGCTTCGTCGATTGCTGATATGTCTTCGCTTCATAGTTCTGTGTCTTCTTCGGGGAATGTTGCGTCGACTAGTGCTTCTGGACTTCCAGAGACTGTGCTTCTGGCCACCCGTGTGCCGGCTGCGTCTAATATTCCTGGTTCTGCTAGTTCTACTTCAACGTCGTTCTCACAACCTGTGGGAAGTACCTCATATATTTCTAGTGATTCTGCACCACATTTCAAACGTGTAGCTTCGGCGTTGAAAATTATTCTTCCAAGTGATTCACCGCAAGGTAAGCAATTGTCGTCTGCCTTATTATTAAGTGTTTTCATTCCTGCTTTGCGTGACACCCCCCTCCCCCAGTATCTGCATGCTGTGTCGAAGGTCGTTCCAGCTGAAAGCATTGTGTCCATTATTCGCTTGGGTGGAGGGGTGGTTGTTCACTTCACCCACCAGCAAGCAGTAGATTTAATTATAGTTCATGGGGTTGATATTAGGTCCTTTCATCTACAACCTGTCGCTGCAGCCCAAAGACCAGTTACAGTGACCCTCTCTCCTGTACCAACGGCTGTTCCTGATTCTCTGTTGATTGATGCCCTCAACACGATGGGTCGTGTTGTGGGAGTGACCAAGATTCTTCCAGCTACAGCCCGTGATTCCCCCCTGAAACATGTGCAGGGTGGGCGCCGCCAGTATCGGGTTATTTTTCCAACTCAGTCAATTGCGGAACGCCCTGCAACTCTGGAATTAGTCACTGATACCCGGACGTACATTTTTTATCTTTTTGCAGGGGTTCAGTGCTTCCGCTGTAAAGGGGAAGGTCATCTTGCTTCTGCTTGTCCTCATGCTACTCCTTGTGCTAGATCTGATTCTTCATTAGCTACTACAGTTCCGGTGGCCGCTGCCCCTGCGGATGTTGTGCAGGCCGCTGAGGCACCTGCTCACATTCTACCTTCATCAATTTTGCCTGCTATTTCTCCAGTCGTTCCTTCCCTCCCGGTTCCTGTCGTCGTACTGGATGGTTTGGAGCCCTCCAATGAGGATTTTCCATCGCTGGAAGTGTCTGCACCTAAATCACAGCGTAAACGCCCCAGCTCACCTGGTGTTTCTACTCGCTCTTCCCGTTCGTCTCAACGTCTACGGTCCAAGAAACCAGCCCATTCTACCTCGTGTTCACCTAGCCATCATGAGCCAAATTCTGAATTACTAGTTTCGAACCGATTCGCATGTCTCCAGGATGATGATGTTATGGACACGGTCGCCCCTGATCCTGATGACACTGCAATGGTTGACTCTGACGATGATTCTCCTTCTCCTACACTTCTTGACATTTCTACTATGTTTGAAGAACTTGCGGTGCCTTTGCACCCTCTTACCTTATCTGATCTGTATGCATTGACCACTCGCCCACGCAAGGCGAAGTTGATCACACTACCTTGCATTAAGAGTAAGCTTCACTTGCTGCCTGAAATGATTGCACAGCTAAACCAGTTCCATGCATTTATAACTAATGTTACTTTGCCTGGCGGGACTGAGTAATATGCTCGCCGTCTGGGCTACTACTCAAGATTTTGAGGGCTGAACTGGAAGGCTGGATGCAACCTACCAGTGATGTCCTTGTTAACACTACTTAGCTTTAATTGCAGAGGGCTTGCGTCTTCTGCGGCGAATGCTTTGGTTTTCGAGGACGTTCGTTACCTGGGGGCTAATATCCTCCTTCTCCAGGAGACGAACTGTTCCTTGGATGCCGGGTGTTCCCGCTGGAGACGCTGGCCGTACATTTTTTATCATAATTACCGGACTCATCTCAGGTCTGGTACCGCTATAGCATTTCACGTGCGTTTTCATTCTTCCCTTTCTGATCTTGTTGAGTCACAGAATCTGCTGGGTTCTTTTCAACATATTTCTTTTTGTTTTTGTTATAAACGTATTCATGTTTTCAATATCCATATTCCGCAATCTGCTACGGATGCAGAAACTCTCCTCCAACATCTTTCTTCTATCCTTTCGACCCTCCATCCAAATGACAGTCATTGTTGCAGGCGATTTCAATTGCACTTTGCAACCCGGTTTTGACCGAGATGGTTAAACCGAAAGCCGTTCCGACCTTGTTTCCAATCTCACTCAACTCGTTGTTAATTTTGATTTGATTGATGCATTCCGTTCCCTCCATCCCCGGTCCAAGGAATTTTCCTGGTTCCCCCCGGCTGCTTCACGCTGTGTCGCAGCACGATTAGATAGATTCTATGTTTCCAGTTTTCTCCATTCCTCTCTAGTTGAAGTTACTCATCATCCTTCCGTTTCGTCAGATCATCGCCCCGTTCTTTTAAAACTTTTTTTGCATTCTTCCTCTGTTCCCCCTTTCCCAGTCTGGTCGCTCGACGATTCAGTTTTAACTGATCCTGTTTTCTGTGCTGAAATTCGCTCTCTGATCTCGTCTTCTGTGCAGCAACTTTCTTCGTCTGACGACCCAGTGGCTCTGTGGCTTTCCACGAAAATTTCGATTATTTCTTTCGCACGTCAGTTTTCTTTCTCTTCCCGTACTTCTCGCTTTCAAGATATTGATGTTCTCCGTCGTAAATTGCAGACTATTTTTCCTTCTGATCCTTCTTTTCCCGTGTTTCAAGCTCAACTTCGTCGTATTCTGTTTACTTTTGCTTCATCAGCCCTTACTCGTCTGAAATTCACTCACTTACGGTTTCACGACGACCCCTTTTCTAGTTTGAAGTCCCTTGAGGAGTATCATGTTAAAAGCAACACAATTTCCTTTCTTTCACCACCTGACGGATCTACAGTTACCGACCCTTATCGTATCTGTGAACTTACTTTTTCCCATTATTCTGATCGTTTTCAACACCGACTCCTTTCTCCTGCAGATACCTCCCCTTTTCTTCATGTCCTCCCGCAGGTTCCACATTGTTTTTTTTTATTCTCTTGTTTCTCCTATCTCTCCTTCTGAAGTCCACTCTGCAATTTCCAGTCTGAATGACCGTTCTTCCCCTGGCGCGGACGGTCTTCAGCTCTCATTTTATAAGAAGTTTCTTCCTTCTCTCCTCCCGCTTCTGGTTGCTTGTTTTAATGCCGTTTTTACTTCTTCAAATTTTCAGTCTTCTGATTTCACTTTTGCTCTTCTCCGTCTCATCCCCAAAACCGGAAACCTTGGTCTTTTTTCTAACTAGCGTCCTATCTCTATTCTTAATACTGACTACAAAACCTTTGCTAAAATTCTCGCTTTTCGCCTCAATCCCGTCTTGCAGCATTTAATCCACCCCGATCAAACTTACACTATTCCCTCCCGTTCGATTACTACCAACATTTCCACTATTCGCAACTTATATTTTCTTGCTTCCCATCTTTCCGAACCTCTCGCAATTTTTAATATTGATCAGAAATAAGCTTTTGACTCCATTAATCACTCTTATCTCTTCGCTGTTCTTCGTCATTTTGGCTTTCCTACTCTTTTCTGTCAAGCTCTTATTAATCTTTACTCTCACTCTTCTTTCCGTATTCGCACTTCCATATTCATGACAGCTACCATCCCCTTTGACAACGGGATCCGGCAGGGTTGTCCCCTTTCGGGTCAACTTTTTACGCTTGCATTTGAACCTCTCTTAATTTGTCTGCGTTCTCGTTTGTTTTCTGTGATTCCTCGCAGTATTGCTCCTACTCGTCACCACCGCATAGTGTTGTCTGCATATGCTGATGACCTCACTCTCTTTCTTCGCACTGAACGTTCTTTCGGTGTTGTCCTTTCTGCTTATCGTGAGTATGCTTCAATTTCCGGTTCCGAACTTAATCTGTCTAAATCTGTCGGTCTGTGGGCCGGATCGTGGCTGGCACACGGTGATCGCCCTTGGGGTGCTCGTTGGTCATCCTCGGTAATTAAACTTCTTGGTGTGTACGTTGGAAATCCCGTGGCGGTTGTTGATGCCACATGGATTCCTTTGGTTCAGCAGCTCAATCGCCGTCTTGCTCCTTTTCGCCGGTTCAAACCTTTTTTGTTCTTTTTTAGCAGAGCACATCTGGTTTCTTCCTTTTTTCTTCCCATTCTGACACATTCGTGTTTCGCTTATTTTCCCTCACCCATTTTTCTTCAATCCGCTCAACGTTTGATTACTGATTTCATCTGGAATAAAGTTCACTGGGTTCATCGTTCTACTCTCGTCCTTCCTCTGTCCTTTGGAGGTCTTGCCCTCCCAGATCTTTTTCAAAAATCTAATGCTATTCATCTTCAGACCTTTCTCCGTTCTTTTTCTCATCCTCAGATTTCATCGATTACTATTGTTGATACTTTACTTTTCCCTCGCAGTCCGTTTCTCACTCTCGCTACTTTCCTCCGTATGGATCTGTTCCCCCTCATTCCAGATCACTTTCCCGATACTTATCGCACCGTCTTTTCCCTCTGGCATTCCTTATGCCCCGTCCGTTTCCCACCTACCTCAACTAATGATCTGCTTGCGGAACCTCTCTTTTACTCTTCTGCACTCCGTTCTCCCTCTTCACCGTACTTGTGCTTCTCCACCTGGTTCGCCAGTGGCGTGGTACAGGTATCCCAACTTGTAGATGCTTCTCTCCGCTGGAAGTCTCTTTCCCAAATCGACCCCTCTCTTGCTGACACTCCCTTACATCGCGCCCAGCTCCGGTTGCTTCTTATTCAGCTTCAACGCCTTTACCCGTCCCTCGTGAATTCTTATAAGTTAATTGTTTCTTCTTCGGCGTCCCCTTGCTTTCCTTTTCTGGTTTATTTGAATGATGTTCCCTTTCTGGTGCATCAAGTTACTGCAAAACTCTTGTACCGCCACTTTCTTACTTATTTTAGAACACCTCTCGCTATTCCTTTTGTGTCACCTGATGAAACCTCTCAGACATGGATCGATTCACACACTTCTCTGGCTTCCCCAGAAGCTACTGATATTCATTGGCTCCACCTTCATTGTCGCTTGCTCACACCACGGACTCTTCATCGTTTTGGTCGCCTGTCTTCTCCCTTGTGTTTTTTCTGTTCAACGCTCGGTGATGTTCATCACGCATATGACTCCTGTTTAGTTTTACAGCCTCTTTTTTCATTGATGTTTGCTCTTCTCTCCAAGGTCTGTCCTTCCTTTCACTCTGTTTCACATTGCTATTTTCTTCGCCGTCATCATCCTTCCGCTGCTGTTCACAATCCAGTTTGCGCGTTTTTAATTTTGCAGGCCAAACTGACTATTTATTTATACTATCATACCAGTGTTGATCGGCCTGCTCTTCGTTGATATCATCCTGCGAGAGTTTTTCTGTGCAGTAGGTTTCGTTCCTCGATCAAGTCCGTCATCCAACTTGAGTACGAGGTAGCTCTGGCCCGGCAGGCAGTTCCTGCTTTCTTCTCGATCTGGTCCCCCACCTCCCATGGTTTCGGGTTGAGCATGGGTTGATTCAATTCGTTTGATCAGGTTTTTTTTCTTGTTTTTGTTTTGGTGTACTGGTTTCTTCACTTTGTTTCTTTTTGCTTTACCGAGTTGTTGTCTTGTTCTGTTTTTGATTGAACTGCAGGTTTTTTTCCCTTGTATTCATTCTTTTCCTCTGATCCTGTTGTTTTTCCTTTTAATTTTTTACCGTTTTCCTTTTCTTGTTTTTATGATGGCCCTTTGGTAATGTTGTACTGTTTTGCTTCCTTGAGATTCCGGTCTTTTTGCTGTTTTTTCCTATGTGCTTTGTTAGCTCATTCTACTGGTCGGTATATTCTTTCTTGGATAGTGCTTTTCTATACTTTTCCTCTTACTAGCGGCCTCGGCCTCTTTGTCTGAATTTTCTTGCCGTTTTGCGCTGTGATTGGATGTTTTACAGCTAGTTGCTTTGACTTTTTTTCTGTCCGGAGTCCGTGGGCATTTGTGTTCCTGTGTTCTGTGTGTATTTTTTTTTTCTGGTTCTTGGTGGTGCTGTGCAATCGGTTATTGTTTTTTTTGTGTCGGTATTTTTGTTGAGTTGTTTGTCTATGTATTATTGTGTGCTTGCTTTCTATGTTTTCGTCGGCCACAGTTGTTGGTCGTCGCATTTCTTATTGTGGTGTTTTGTTGTACTGGTTGGCCACCAATTGTTTGTGATCACTGTTATTGTTTGGTATAGTGTGATGCTTGTTGGGTGTTGTTGTTTTCCGTTGGGCTAGTCTGTGTTGTCTAGTTTTGCAAAATTTTTTTGGCGTGTTGTGTTTCTTTTGTGATTGTTTGTTTGTTGTTGTTCCTGATCTTTTTTGTACTGTGTTTCCTGTGTGTGGTATTCCCGTGTTTTTGTAATTGCTCTTGCTTTTTGCACGTGTTTTGTTTAGTTGTTCGGATGGCGGCTGTCCTACTTGCTGTGCTCCTGTGTGAGTTTTTTAATACTGTGATTGTATTTTCCCTATACTGCTAATGTGATAATCTTGTTTTTTACTTGTTTGTGTATGTTCCACTTTCGTGTTTCAGTTGGCTCCGCAGTTTAGGGAGCCTTTTTTTTTTCTCATGCCCTGTGTTTCATGTTCACCTGTTTTGCTTTTTTTTATGAACTTTGAATTACTTAGTGTGGCCCTGCTGGTCTCGTTGTGTTTTTTCATTGAGTGCTCAGCCTTATCTCTCGTTTTCTATACAGTGTGCTTCTCGTGCGTATCTTGTCTATTGGGTTACGTTGACCCAAGGAGTTGGTCAACGCACTATTTGCCTTGTGCTCATTTTTTTTTTTTTTTTTTTTTTTACTGTGCCTCTTGTGTTTTTTTCTTGACTGTATGCGACTACATATGTAGTGAAGTAGTCAGTTGAGGCAGTTTTGTCTTTGATTATGTTTTCAGTGCACTTTTTGTGTTTTCGTTTTTGTGTTTCTTTGCACTCAAGCTAGGGTTCTACGTCTTGCTTCGTGTTTCTCCTGTCCGGGTTTTTCCTGTATTATTGCATTTTTTCTCGGCCCAGCCTTCTGTTGCCGTGCACGACTGGGCGTACATTGTGTTGTTTTCAATGTGTTATGGTGCTATGCGATCTTGTTTCCGCGTGATTCTCTCTATAGCGCCACGTCGGCTTTCGGGGTTTATCAACGCGCGACTTCTTGTTTTGAGTACGCAATTTGAATTGAGTGCGATTTTTTTTTTTTGTGAACCTCGTGTGCCTTTTTGGCTACATTTATTTTGTGTGATGCAGCGGTTTTTCCCCTTATTATCATGTATTCTTCTGTACAGTGTTCCTTCTGACATACATGCGTCACTTCGTATTTCGTTTTTAGTTATAGCGGTTGGTTTACACCCCTCTTTATGTGCACGGTTTTTTGTTTTTTATGTTCTTCTTGTACTAATGTTTTGGCCGCTGCTGCATGTTTTCAGAAGTACAGTTTTATTTCTCCTGTCACTGTCTTGCAGTGTCAGTCAATTTGTGTTGTGTTGGATTGTTATTGTGCTTTTTACCTGTCACTTTTGTGTTAGCGCTGCTATGTACTAGTCTTTGGAATGTGTTTTCTTCCCTCCCTCTGGGGTTTGGGTTTTGTGATGTGTGTGTTTTTTTGTTTTTGTTTTCTGTGTTCCTTTTTTATCTGTATATATTTTAATCTTGTTCTGTTGTTACCAGTTTTCTTTCCATCTTTCTTTTGTGTTGAGACTTCTTGGCCTCGTCTCTGTTAATACAGTCTCATGTGACTGAAGCGTATCACATGTACCTTGCTTTTACACTAATAAAGGTTTATTTTGAAGGCAGTGGTCTAAGCTCTGGCTTATGATCTGTCATCCGTGAAGGGTCGGGGTTCGAATCCCGGTGAGGATGGATGCTGTGTTTGTCTTACGGCACTGGCTCTCTCCCTTTCCTAGAACCAGTTACCCTAAGTTAGGGACGGGCGACTGCTTATAGCCTATTGAGGTGCTCACGGTGGTCGTTAAATCTTCAATCACAAAGGAAGTTAATTTTCAAAGTACGACTGATTAGTTCTGAGTACAAAAATGACGCTCTTTGATGTTAAAAGTGCATTATTTTTAAATTAAGAGAGTATTATTTTCTGGCAACATGAGAACGACCGGCAGAGACTGGATATCACGTGTTTGAGTTCAACAAGTTGATTTATTATGCCATTCAGTAAACGGCAGAGAAAATTGTAGGGGGCGAACTCCTAGAGCAATGACTGAATGTTAGGTGCAAGAATTCGTCAAAAGAGAAAATGTTGCCAATTTTTATGGGGTTAAACATAAATCTATATTATGTTGAAATCCTTCGTTGTTTATTCTGAAATATATGGTTGTCACAGACGTGGTTTCCAGAACATAATACAGTCTTTTATTGCCAAGGGATAAATAATACTGTTGAAATAAAGATGCCCGGAAGTTACTTGAATGTTGAAAAGTAATGATTGATAAATAACAAAGTATAGGTACGCTATGGTTAGAATTTACTGAAATGACCCATATATTAGAGGTCTGCACGGACCTTATATGGTGAGTCCGATCCGGCCCGGCCCAAGCCCGTGCGTTTAAGGACCAGCCCATGACATAGTAAATCAACTTGTTGAACTCAAAAAGGCCGGGCCGAGATGTACCATTTGGTATTATTTTGTCTTTCTATTGTATTTTATTAAATTGTGAAAATTAAATAATCAAATGAGATATTATTGAAAATATTTAATTGAGTGTATAGTCTAAAAATATTAATTAAACTTTAACAATTATATCGAAGAATATAACCTTTAAAAAGAGACAAAAAAGAAGACTAACCGCGCTCAAAATCTCCTATTCTTTGAACTAGCAAGTGGTAACAGTACAAAAGTTCAATCCCTATACAAATTAGGGATAGGAGAAACAATTAATGTTCCCCTCTCTCATACCAACACAATACGGACACCCCACATCACTGCAGACATCCCAGTCCCCACTCCACACGGATATCAAATCTTTTTGTTTTCAACAAGCCCCAAAGAGGTTTTATAATCTTAACACCTGCAGATGGAAAAAACACTGTGAGTGCCTCTTCTTGCTTTTGTGATTACGCCCTGGGCTATGCCATGGAAGTAAGTAAAGCCAGCAAAACAATTAAGCAGACCAGGAAATCGGGGAACACTTTTTCTTTCTGTATCATCGCGATAAACAGAATGAGTCGATTTGGGCCTGCCCGGCCCGTTACTTTGTTCTCTAAACTAAAAACAGCCCGACCCGGCCTGCGGGAAGGGTAGTTTCTGTAGTAGTTGTTTCTCGCCCGCCAGCCTTTTTTTGGTTTCTCTAAACTGAAACCAGTTAGTAAAATCATGCAGTGCATTGATTATAATACGCTTTCCAACATACCAGAAATCATTACTCAAGTTATGAGGATAATGGCTGTGGAATAAATCTTGGTCCTGTGCCCTGACCTTTGATCCCATTTCGATGATATTCAACAGAACCGGTTCAGTCTACCTACGAAATAACATGATGAAGTTTTGTCGTAATGGAAGCATTTTTACTTAAGTTATGATGCATAAGGGCTATGGAATAGATTCCGCTCCTGTATCCTAACCTTTGACCCCATTTCGCCCATTTTATAGGCAGGCCCCTACAACATACTAACATTTCATCCAAATCGAAGCATTTTTACGTAAGTTATGACGCATAATGGCGATGGAAGTGATTCCGCTCATATGTCCTGACCTTTAACCCCATTTCGCCCATTTTCTATATGGTTTGTCCCCAGGTGGTCCCCTACCACATATTAAAATTTAATCGAAATCGAACTTTTTTTACGTTAGTTATGACGCATAAGAGAAGTGGAATGGATCCTGCTCCTATGTCCAAACCTTTGATCCCATTTCGTTCACGTTCACTAGCGTTCCTTCCCAGGTGATCCCCTTCCACATACTAAAAGTTCATCGAAATCGAATGATTTTTACGCGAGTTATCGTGCGGACGGACATACGCACACAACGCGTGAATAATGAAGCAGATGGGAACCGCGACCATTTGCTCGAAAGAGTGTGACGTCATAAAACTTTAAAAGGATCCACACACAACACGTGACGTAATGAGACAGATGGTGTGACCGCGCGCCAACATCTCAAGCGCGAGATTGTGACGTCATAAGATTTCTAAGCATGGGAAACACTAATGGGACAACGCCATGACAGTAAAAACGTGGTAATTCGGGGTGGTTATTTAATGCACTACACGAATTTTCCTAAAGTCGAGATCAAGCTAAATCGATTTCTAGTACCAGATAACGGTAGGTTAACGGCTTTCATCAAAATCCTTAATGCCGGTTTCAAAATAAAATTTACATACATACAAGAATTGCTCCTTTAATAGTGAGGGAGGGCGATGGAATGGATCCAGATCCTATGTCCTGACCTTTGACCCCATTTCGTCCATTTTTAATAGGGTTCGTCCCCAGTTTGTCCCCTACCACATAATAAAATTTCATCGAAATCGAACCATTTTTACGCACGTTATGATGCATAAGGGCAATAGAATGCATTCCGCTCCTATGTCCTGTCCTTTGACCCCACTTCACCCATTTTCAATGAGGTTCATTCCAGGGTGGTCTCTTACAATATGCTAAAATTTCATCGACATCGAACCATATTTACGCAAGTTATGACGCATAAGGGCAATGGAATGGATCCCGCTCCTACGCCGTGACCTTTGACCTCATTTCAACCATTTTCAATACGGTTCGTCACCGGGTGGTCCCCTACCACATACTAAAATTTCATCGAAATCGAACCATTTTTACGCGAGTTATCGTCCGACAGACGGACGGACAAAGCTGGAGCATAAACGCTTCTTGTTACAATACATGATGTTATCAATTCAAACACTCGACGTGGATTAGGAACACCAAACAGAAATCATCGCTCTTTCCACGGTAATAAGTGAGTCTCAGAAAAATTCTCAGCGGCCGCCACCGGGAATAGAACCCACGGTCTTTCAGTTACGCCCCGGACATGCTACCACTGCACCAGAGCGGCCTCGAATTCTCCAGACTCACGTGAGATTAACTGCCAAACTACCTGGCATGGAGCCCCGCACAATGCTGAGGATTCACCAAAGATGGAAAGCAGCAACTGGACAAATAACCAGGAAGCGAATGGATATCCGAGACTCACTTATTGACGTGGAAAGAGCGATGATTTCTGTTTGGTGCATGGTGTTATCATTCTTTCATTCTCAAGAGGTCATTTTCGTGACTTTCGTTTATTCGAGTGTGCATAGACGCAACTAGGTATTTCTGCGACCGGGGCAAACCGCAAAATATTGCGCCCCACTCACCGAAATCGTTAAAACAAAAAAGCTTTACTTCCTGAAATTTCATAATCATTCTTTTTGCATGAGTTTTTGGGACAGTAAAGCTTCGCGTTATTTAATACCCACAAACATACGCAATTACAATTTTTTTAAATCGCTAAATTTAAAAAAATTACTTCCGACATTTCGGTTCGCACTTCTTCCATCTAAAGTTCTTTCTAAAGTTGAATTTAAAAAAGAAATCCTTCTAAAGTACCTTCTGACATTTGGGTTCGCACTGAATTTTATACTTTCTGTTGTTCTCGCATTCTTTTGTATTTAGCTAATAACTAATAACCAGAAACAGTTGTGCAATAAATCTTATGAACCGGCTAGGTTTTTGGCTGGTTGGAGAAAGACCTTTGTGAAGTTACCGTTGCTTTTACTGTCTATTTTCATTGTAGTTTAACAACCTAACTTTTAAATGTTTTTATTTTGGTATGGTACTCTAAATAGTGTATTACGAAACTAGGTGGCATTCCTTATATTAAACGGGAACTGCATTTTACCATCGCTAACTGCGTCGGAAGAAATTAGGAAATGGGGTACAGCACTCACCAGAAGGGTTTCTTGCATTTCTCTTACCCTTACTTACACAAGGATGTTCTGTGTAGTGAAATTAAAGTTACAAAAGATAAGAGAGCAGTGAGATATATAACTGCTTCGGAGTTCCGATCTATGAAACCACATAAAACGGACGGAATGTAGCTTGCAATAGTGGCAGTTATGATCAAATTGCCCCGGAGAACATTAAAAAATACTGTATGCGCGACATCCTTATCTTCTAATGTACGAACAACCACGCGTTCATTTCTAATTGTGGGGAACTTACACCACCAGCACATTTTGAGAAAGAAATGCGTATTTTAAGCCTCCAAACTACTGTTACAGGGCTTGGTGCTGAATTATATTACAGCGCCCTGTGTGAAGGGTTCGTTCGATGCTTTGCTTCCAGAGTTTTGTTTCTGGACCTTAACCGGTATTTTACGCAACTTGAGCAAATAAATAAAATATAAACAAAATGTCAATCAAAGTATTAGCTCGCTCTTGCAGTGAGGAAGGTGTCTATTCAGATGTCATGGGGAATGTCTCAAAGCATTGTCCTTAATTCTATTCCTTCATTATCTTATTAACACGACGAATCCCCTTATCTCGCGCAGTCAGCAGTCCCACTTCGTAAATATCAGCCTCATTGCCTTTTTGCTTATCTTCCTTCACACCTAGCAGAGGGAAAACACCACCTCCTCTCTCGGTTGCCTTTCAGTCCAAAAACGCCTTGCAGAAGAGAGGCACGCACCATCCTCGGCAGAAGAGTGAAAAACCCTCTGCTTCTGAAAAATTGCCCCTCAAAAAAGCGTCCCCTGCAGAACAGTGAAGTCCACGCTTTCCAAGAAAGCGCGGACACTCCTTAAAAATGCATTCTCTCTGAAGACGCAGAAGTACCTTAATTGGCTCCTCAGTCACCTCTCGCATATGCGTGAGAAAGAGAGTACTTTAACCGTCATCAAAATGGCGGGAAAAGTGCTTATAATTCGCTATCCTAAAACGGTTACTTAGCTTCACTTTTGATAAATATGGACGCCCATGTTTACACTATCGCAACTGGCGAAATATAAGTAAATTCTGAAAATGGACAAACGATAAAGCATGGTGCGAAAACGCTGTACCAGAAACAGGTGCAAAAGTTTCCATTCCGATTTTAATCAGAATGTATGCAATGATTTTTGCGCCCTCTCTTAATTACGCCTGGTGCAATCGGCCCCGCCTGTCCCGCCCTGCGAGTGTCGTTCAGTGAGATATGAAATATTATTGTCCAAAGTCATCACAATGATCAAGGCTTGCAGAACCTAAATCAAGTCTGAAACAATTCTTTTTTGAAAAATCCATTTTTCAAACATTTATTCATTGCACTGCACACTATGCTTTCAAAATCAGCTCTCCATTAAAAGATAAAAGGAGGAAGAATAAGAACAAAATTCAGTTTCTTAGTTTTTCGAATAACGATAAACATTAAGCGAAGGAAGTTGCAGTTCTTTCGCTTAATTCTTAGGAGATAATATAATATTTTGCCCTCAACAATTTTTTATGATTGAAAAAGCATTCCTGTATGTTCTTCAGGTCTGTGTCCTGCTACAAAGTGCATGACTAAATGCTTACATGGATGAAAATGATCTAACTCGATTATTTAAATAGGGAATTGTTCATTTTACCTTTTCATATTGAGCAGATAATCACATTATGAACTGTATTATTCTTATTACATTTTATACGATAACAAGACTTTTTCTTATTTGCAAGTAGGGTTATCCCCCTCCGTTTCTCACGAGTTTTGCTATTTAGCGATCCACTCTTTTTTTTTTTTTTTCTTTTTTTTTTTTTTTTCGCTATGGAACCTTTTAAATTCAAGGGGCTTCCTCCTGATCGTTTCACGTAAAAAATAAAAAAAGGTTTCCACAAGAGAATGTGAATGCCAATTGTATCAGCAGGGAAAAAAGTGGGACACACGGAGTCCGTGGAGGGGGAGTAAGAGGAGGGTGGGATAAAATTGAGGAAGATGAAGAAAAATTGCTGTTTGGACTTCCTGTACTTTAGTCTCTTTGCTGACATGCTGACATGATCTACTCTGCAATTTCGTCCCAACCCACCCTCCTCTCATGCCCGTTCATTGTCATTTCTTACTCCTTTTTTATTTTAGGTTTTTTTGTTTTTCAACTTTTCTCTTCTCACTCTCTTTTTTTACTTTCGATGAAGGCGACAGATAAACAAGAAATAAATAAAAAGCAAAAAATCTCCCTATACACACGAGAATAACAGCGTGAGGGCGTTGGGGGGTGTAGACAAAGAAAAGTAGCTGAGATAAAAGTGCGTGGGGGGATTGAAAAAGGGGGAGAGTATCAGTCGGACTGGTCTCATAGGTGAAAGGAGTAAAGAGGTACTAGCTAGACATAGGCGGGTGTAATCGCCGGTTTCCTGTGTTCTATTGGCGGCGCGTCGATCCAACGACGACGGCGTCCGGTCGTTAAAAAATGAGAGGAATAAAAAAATTGTGATCTGACCTTGAGTGGGTGGTATTAAGGAGTCGCGTGTTTGGCTTCCAATCACCGTTTCAATATCATCTTAGAATTGGGAGTGAAGAAAAAGGACGACCGAAGACTTAAAAAAAGAAAAAGAAGGTACTTGTCTAAGGTGCAAAAAAAAAAAAAAAAAAAAAAAAAAAAAGGAAGCTTTGCTTCTCATCTCCAGCATACCTCCGACACGATCTCCCTTATTTACCTAACCCTGCTGATGCAATTAAGTCAATTGAGTGTCGGACGATTTTCTTTCTTCCACTGTGATTTTCGCGACTGTGGGATAATGTAAAAAAAAAATGGCGGTGGATAATTACGTCATGGGAAATCCACTTTCATGTCATCATCATAATGCGAGCGGCATAAATGCAAAACTGAGAGAATACTCCGAATATATAAATATTGCATAATTATAAACACCACTGCGCGAAATTATGTTCTTTTGCTACAGAGCTTTGGTCCTCACTTCTGTGTGAAAGAAATACATAAACATTTAAGATTTCAATTGGAAATTTAACTTTGTGCGCATGTAGTTATTGGAGAATTCAGTGCCGTGCCCGGGTGGAGGGTGGGGGGTGGGGGGGGGGGGTAAACCGCTCCCAAATTTGGAACCTTTCGATTTTTCCAAAACGCGAGTTTAAAAGATAAAATTTTTTTAGTACTTAAAATTGTTTTTTACGTCTCATGGCAACAATCGAACGTGTTTTCCCCATGAAGACGTGGAAGCGGCAAGGAGTCAAGGACCAGGATGTGCTATTGCAATGAAAAGTCAATAAATGGGTATACTGAAAGTTTCTGTGGCGACGAAGCAATAATAAATTTGAGTTCCATGACTTATTTCAGATTACTCTGAAGCACGCTGAAAAAAAGCAAGCAGTTTTGATTAAAATACCAAGAATCACATCAAAACAAAACCAACGCTGTAACATAAGCACAGAAAACCCATACGACTATTGCAGGATTTTAATTTATGTACCGTTTCTAGACATGTTTATCAGTGCTTTGGAAAATAGATTTCTCGCACACAAATCGGTCTTATCATGACTCCAGTCACTTTTCCCAAAACATCCGAATGTGCCACAATCTTCTCAAGATATTGATGGTTTTATAACTTTAAGTGAATTTTATAAAGTGTACTTGGATGGCTCGCAAGAAGAACTAATCGCAGAATTGAAACTGTGGTGCCATAGGATTGCGCGCAGAGAAAAGGAGCACTGGCCAAAAGATGCATTAAGTGCTTTAAAACTGTGCTACAGTGACGTATTACCCAATATAAAAACACTGCTTCACACACTAGGAACAGTGTTGCATTCAGAGAGTTTTTACCGGGGGTGGGGGGCAATTACACATTTTGAGGGGGATGAAACTTGTTGACTGATTACATACATATAATCACAATTTTGTCATTTATATATACATTTATATCATCATCATCATCATCATTGTCAACCATTATCAATCCACTGCTGGACGAAGGTCTCCCCAAGTTTCCTCCACAACGGTCTGTCTTGTGCCAGTCTCCTCCATGTCACTCCTGCATATTTACGAATTTCATCCACCCATCTCCCATGTGGTCTTTTTCTGGGTCTTTTCCTGTCCCTTGGAATCCAATCTAAAATCTCGGCTGTCCATCTATGGTCTGTCCTTCTGGCAGTATGTCCAGCCCATTGCCATTTCAGGGATTTAACTCTGATCATGATGTCTTCCACTCTTGTCATTTTTCGGATCCACGAGTTCCTCTTCTTATCTCTCCTGGTTACACCAAGCATGCACCTCTCCATGCTTCTTTGAGTTGTCTGCAGCCTTTGTATGTCTCTTTTAGTTAAGGTCCACGTCTCCGCACCATACGTAAGCACTGGAAGGATGCATTGATCAAACACTTTTCTTTTAAGACATAATGGCATATTGCTCTTGAAAATTATGCTGTTTCTTCCAAAAGCTCTCCAGGCAAGTTTTGTACGCCGATTAATTTCTTCATCAATGTGACCCTCACTTGATATCTGCTGTCCAAGATAAACGTACGTGTCTGTTATCTCCAGCTTTTCTCCATCAATCGATAAATCTTCATTTCTTGTAAAAGCATTGAACATCACTTTTGTCTTCTGAAAGTTCATTTTTAATCCCACTTCTTTACTCTTGTCAGCAAGTTCCTGGATCATACTCTGCAGCTCTGATGGGGTAGTTGCAAAAATGACTACGTCATCAGCAAAACGAAGGTGGGTTAGATAATCTCCATTAATCTTTATCCCCTTGTTTTCCCAGCTCAGTGACTGAAAAACACCCTCCAATGTGGCATTAAAGAGCTTCGGAGATATGGTGTCACCTTGTCTCACTCCCTTTCCAATTTTTACGTGTGTTGTATTTTCAAACAGCCTAATCTTTGCACTTGCATTTTCATAGATGTTATTAATAATATTAATGTATGCATCTTCAATACCGCAGGTTTTCAGAGCCATTGTAACTGCTGATGGTTTCACCGAATCAAAGGCTTTTTCATAATCGATAAAAGCCATGCACAATGGAAGTTCATATTCCCTCGCTCTTTCAATTAGTTCTCTCAGCACGTGGATATGATCTATTGTGCTGTAGCCACTCCTGAATCCAGCTTGTTCTCTCGGTTGAGCCATGTCCAGTGTTACCTTCAAGCGGTGTGAAAGAACTTTAGTGAAGATTTTATAAACTACTGATAGGAGGCTGATAGGTCTGTAGTTTCCGAGATCCTCAATGTCACCTTTCTTATGTAGCAGGATCATTGTAGCGGTGTTCCAATCCTCAGGAATCTTTCTTTCATTAAGGCATCGAGTGAAAATTTGGGCGAGTACTGTTTCGATTTCTCCACTTGCTTCTTGTATGATGTCTACAGTAATTCCATCTTCTCCTGGAGCTTTTCCTCGCTTCATGTTCTTGATTGCATGTGCAACTTCTGCTGGAAGGACTGGAGGAACTCTGGTACTGGTATCTTTCATGATGTCTGGAGTGCATATATCATCCCTTTCATATAATTTGGAGTAGAAATCTTTCACTCTTGTCAAAATTTCGCCTCTATTTCTTGTTACAGAACCATCTTCTTTTCTCAGTGCCATAATCTGTTTTCTTCCCTTACTGAGATGTCCCTTTGCTATCTTTAGGCTTTGGTTGTTTTCAATTGCTTTCCTCACTAGTTCACAGTTGAATTTCCTTACGTCTTCAGTGATACTTTTTCTTACTGTCTTGCATAGCTCTATATATTCCACTTTGGAAGTCACATCTTCTTTAGTTGTCCTCATCTCTCTTCTTTTTTGCATCAACATTTTGGTTTTTCCTGATAATTTGTTCACATGCAACTTGTTCTTAGACCCAGCTAATTTTGTTGCTGTTTCCATAAGAGCTTTGGTTACTTTTCTGTTAACTTCAGAGATGTCCACTTCTTCCGATGTTAGGCCTTCTAAAGCAGAGAACCTGTTCTTCAGTTCCAACTTGAAGGTATTATGGTGTTTTTTAAGGTTGGTTATGTCAATACATTTTGTTTGTCCTATGAGCTTGCCACGTTCAAGTTTAGTGTTGAGGTGCATCTTACATCTCACCAATCTATGGTCACTACCTGTGTTGAACTTGTTTAGCACACTGCAGTCTTCTATGACGAATTTTTTGTTACACATAATAAAATCAATTTCACTTGTCGTCCCATTTGGATGTCTCCATGTCCATTTCCTGTGTGGCTTTTTCTTGAAGAAGGAGTTCAAGATGAAAAACCCTTCTGCCTCTGCAAACTCAACGAGAGTATTTCCACGCTGGTTTCTGTTGCCATGACCGAATTTACCTACCGAAGTTTCATTCTGTTGCCGTTGCCCTATTTTTGCATTGAAATCTCCCATAATTATTTTCAAGTGCTGCTTACCTTTATTATTTAGATGACAAATTTCCTCATAAAATTCTTCAATTTCTTCTTCAGGATGACTTGTGGTGGGTGCATAAGTTTGAATAATCTGAGCCTGGTATCTTTTCGAGAGTTGGATAACAAGTCGTGCAGCTCTGTCAGAGGAACTTTCAACTTCTACAACTTTATCCTTCAGTTTCTTGTTTATTATAAATCCAACACCACTAGTTCTGCCAGTATCTGTCCCACGATAGTAGAAGAGATGTCCACTTTTCAGTTCGATGAGATCTTCTCCTTTTCTCCTTACCTCACTTAGCCCCACGATGTCCCACTTGATCCTTTGTAGTTCCTCTTCCAATTCAAGAAGCCTTGAATCAGAAGATAGGGAGCGTCCATTGTAAGTAGCCAAGGTCAGCATCAGATGGCAGCCTAGTCCGGTCCTCCGGGGATTCTTAGCACCCTCTGCCTTCATGTCGCACTGGCCGCTGCCTTGGCCAGGTACATTCCAGCTGCCGGAGACTGAGGGCCAAGATTTAAGTTGTGGAATCATTTTGGAGGGGTTTGGCCATAACTCACCACGCTGGCCAAGCGGGTTGGTGAGTGTGGGATAGCATTTCCTCTGATCCCGATGGTATAGTTATACCGCTATGGGCGGTCGTCAGAGCCCCTTTAGTGGGAACAGGATGCACCACGAGAAGGCGGGGTTGACATTTGTCAAGGAGAGGCTGTGATGTTACGCATCACCTGACCTTACATCCCTGTCATTTATATATACATTTATATATACATTAATATATATAAAAATTCTAAATAGAGTATACACATTTTCTTACGTTCGTATATCGCAAATGCAAATGCCAAGTAATATACATATCATCATCATTGTCAACTATTATCAATCCACTGCTGGACGAGGGCCTCCCGAAGTTTCTTCCACAACGGTCCGACAGTCTTCTCTATGTTACTCCCGCATACTTTCGAATTTTATCCACCCATCTCCCCTGTGGTTTTCTTCTATGTCTTTTCCTGTCCCTTGGAATCCAGTCTAAAATTTCGGCTGTCCATCGATGGTCTCTCCTTCTGGAAATATGTCCAGCTCATTGCCATTTCAGGGATTTTACTCTGATCATGATGTCTTCCACTCTTGTCATTTTTCTGATCCACGAGTTCCTCTTCTTATCTCTCCTGGTTACACCAAGCATGCATCTCTCCATGCTACTTTGAGTTGACTGTAGTCTTTGTATGTCTCTTTTAGTTAAGGTCACAAATGATTAAATATGTAAAAATGTTACACCTTTGCCTTAATTCAGTAATGCACCACGAATTTCACCATGGAGTTGCTAAGGACGGATGACAATAGCAACGATAGCAACCATAAAATGGAAGGCAGGAAAATGTGGAAATTAGCATAAGTGCGGGATACAATAAGACGTGTTGTGCGTATGCAAATTTTGGATTGCCGAACTTGTTCGTGACGTCATAGCGCTGATAAGAGATATAAAGGATTTGACGCGTATTGACCGTTGTTGTTCAAACGCAAAGTTGAAAGGGAAAAAATCAATTGACGAACTTGCAATTTCCAGAATGTCTTCCCGACATCACCTAGATGATTTTACGCGGGGCTGTATTATTGGCAAGATTGCAGAAGGACGAAAAATAACAGATGTTGCCTGGGAGTTCGACGTCAGCCACAGTGTTGTTTCAAGGCTTTGGAAATCATTTTAAACAAATGGAGAGTGTAGCAAACGTCATGGGGGAGGTCGTGTTCGCAGTACGACACCTGCAGAAGATCGGTACATAGTGCTATCAACAAAAAGACACCGGCACAGCACAGCTAGTGAGGTAGCAAATCAGTTTATGGCTGCTACTGGCAAGCGGATCTCCCGAAAAAACTGTCGCCAGACGTTTGCATGAAGGAGGACTATACGCCCACCGTCCTGTTGTGTGCATCTCATTGTCCAGACGTCACCGTACCGCCCGTTTGCAATGGTGCTATCAACATCGCAATTGGACTGATAACGACTGGTCTGCTGTCCTCTTCTCAGATGAGAATAGATACAGTCTATCGTCTGATTGTCGACGACAACTGATCTGGCGTGATAGTGGTACTGCATATTGTCCAGCAAACATACAAGAAAGGGACTGATATCCGACATGTAGTGTCATGGTATGGGCTGGCATCATGATCAATGGCCGTACGTCCCTCTATGTGCTTCCAACTGGGACTATGGCTGGCCAACGATGCATTAATGATGTTCTGCTACCTCATGTTCGCATGTTCCGTGGTGCTGTCGGTGATAGATTCATTTTCATGGACGACAACGCTACATGTCATCAAACAGTCGCTGTCCAGGAGTGTCTTGAGAGCGAGGATATTCAACACCTCGTATGGCCAGCACGTTCTCCAGATCTGAATCCCATTGAAAATGTGTGGGATGCTTTGGGGAGGAGTCTTGCTGGTCGCCAATGCCCTCCAATAAACAAGGACACCCTCATCCGTGCATTGACAGAGGAATGGGATAAATTACCCCAACAGCTGCTTGATAATGTTGTGCAAAGCATGACACGACGTGTGGAATCTTGCATCGCCCTCCATGGTGGCCATATCCCGTATTGACATCTTACGCCGGAACGCCTGCGGACGGTAATTGCATTTTTTTCACGTTTACGTATTCTGCACAAAATGGCCTGTTTGTCCCTTGAACACGTTCCAAAGCCTTCTGGATTTCAGAGCACAATAAATTGTCTTTCTTGTAATGTCCTGGCATTATGACATTATTTTATTTTACTTGGCATCCAATCATACTTACTTTTTTATGCGCTATATAGCCGTTTATGATCCGTCCTTAGCAATTGTCCAGCAGTTTACCATATCAGAAATAAGACTCAATGAGTTAGCATTACTCCACATTCATCGAAGATGTCCACCGAAAGCTGAAGAAGTTTTAGATGAATTAGCAAAAAAACAAAAGGCTGGAAATACGACTTAAGTAATAATAGTAAGTAAAAGTAACATAAGAGTTGAATAAAATCAAAAAATATGTGTCGAAAGAGTGTCGTCAGCTTCAAGGATGGTTAGCCTTACTGTACAATTAAAAAAAAAGGCGCCTTTATGCAAATGAAGAATGTTTCTCTAGAAGAAGGAAAACTTTTATTTCTTCTTAGAATTACTTGTATCCTTTAACCATTTAACAGTAATTAGAGCAGTATTCTTGTTTTCTGCACAGATAAGTAGCAAAATACATATAAGTGGTCAACCGTTAGGTGGTAATAAAAATATACACTATATTGACAAAAGTCACAGGACACCTAAAAGAAAAACACAACATAGCATTTATTGACATACGTTAGTACGGCGTCGGACCACCTTTTACAATAATACATGCACTGACCCTTCACGACATGCTTTCGACAAGGTTTTGGAACACAGCGATAGGTATGCGCTTACATTCAGTACATAATGCTACCCGCTAACTGTTGCTTAGTAGTTGGCCTTGGTTCCGAACTTCTTATGCGGCGCGCTAATTCATCTCATAGGTTATTATCGGGCGGGTTCCGAATTGGGTTCACCCCGCGTAATATTGGGAACCAAGGGGTGTCGAGTGGATTGTGATTCTGCGATTCCCTGATTTAGGGCTGAAGCAGCTTCAGGATCCATTGACGGGGCTTTGTGATTCACACAGCAGATTTTCCTTTGGGAGTCAAAGGGTCCGCTGTGTGCCGCAATGTTTTCGTGAACGTCTAGAATTTAAAAAAAGCGTAAGTGAACGGATTTTCTAAGTCCTTGCCGTAAAATATACATATTCTCCAAAAATCCAGGGTTGAGCACACAATTTGCAACTAAAGAAACACTCATGATTATAGGTATACAAATTAACAAAGAAAACAATTTATTAGTTATGTTTTGGCATAATAATAAAGATACACTCATGATACTAGCAAAAATGATTCCGACTTTCAGACAGGAACCTGTACTCAATTAACTACTCGCTTATAAAAACATTAACTCTAACGGACGACTTTCGTATGCACTGATCCGACAAACATATTATGAGGGGACACCAAAAGAAAGAATAGGATGGATTTCCTACTTTAAATTCCCAATCTTTCTAGACGTCGCGCTGCTACTCTCATATCACCCGGAAGAAATGGAACCACATGAAAGTCCAGTTTTCTTGTCATCACTTATTGTCCGTAAAACACTACTATCGCTGTTCCTCCACCAAGGGTACTGGTCTCCGCTGGATGTCCCGGTCCGTCAAAATTGGTGTGGGCCCTCATCATCCTTAGCAGGGTTCCTTTCCTTAGCACCTCGGTTTAGATCATTCATCCATGTCGGGAAACGGTACGGATGTCCTGCCGTAATATTTGGCAGCGATTAAGTTGCCAGCCTCAGATAAATCATGGCGGTGACCAAGTTTTGGGCAACCAAAACTAACCCAAGTGACAAGTCACAAGGAATAAAAACGTGAAAGTAATGCACGCCGTGAAAAAAGTAAAAGTGCAAGTGCGCCGTGAAAAAGTAAAAGTGAAGTGACCCAGTTCTTCTCTTCCCTTGGAAAAGTTTCGACAACCCCCAAGAAGACCCACAATACCTCAAAATATCCCATCATCCAATTACTAGTTAGCAAACGCAAGCCTCCCTGAATTAAATTCCCAAGTCTAAATCCTACTGGTCAGAGAATTAACATTTTGTATTCATCCATTCGTTAGGGGGTCAAAATTGCTACCCGTTCCCGTGAAAATTCTGAGAAATGCTCGAGTTACGTTAGCCGCGTGATATAACCACCGGGCCATAAATCCTAACCCAATAAAACTCTTAGTTCCGGTTCCAAAAAAGTCTACGGTCTACCCAACACGCAATGTGGATGCTCGACAAGGAGGACACTTCTATTGCCCCATAAAACACTCCATACAATGTCTGTCCGTCCATGGTGACGCCAACGCTGTCTATCTAGTCTTACGCTATGCGACGCCTTGTGCTGGGAAAGGGGGACGGAGAGGAAAAAAAAGGAAGAATCACCCGAAAGTATATGGCAAAATAAATAAAAAGTAAATAAAATGTACTCTTTCGTCAAAAATTACACGAATTAATAAAAATTAATAAATAAAGAAAGAAAGAAATAATTAAGTAAATAAATAAACTCGGGAATGGATTTTCCACCTAAATGTGCAGCCTCGAATTACGAGCGCTGTCACAAGGCGCTCTATGGGATTAAGATCAGGACTCTGTGCTGGCCAGTCCAGACACGATACGGAATTGTCGTCAAACCATGGCGTAACAGCCCTTGTCCTGCTGGTACCAAAAAGGCTCGGTTCCGTAGTATTGCCACAGAGTTGGTAGGGCATAATTTTCCATATTGAGGTAGACGTCCTGGTTAACAGGTTTGTCCACGATAACCAATGGGCCGGGACCATACCACGAAAAACACCCCTACACGAGTACACTGCCAGCTCCAAACTTGACCGTAGGAACAGTACACTGCGGTAAATATCTTCCCCCGGCTGCCTCCATACCCACAAATAGCCATCAGACTGATGGATCGTGTATCTGGATTCACCAGTCCATAGGGCCCGTTTCCATTGATCTACGGTCCACGATAAATGTTCTTTATACCATGCTAAATGACGAGTAGCATTCCGAGTGGAGATGAAAGGCTTATGAGCAGCCGCACGACCACGGTAACCTATGGAATGAAGTTATCTGCGACTGGTAAGTGTACATACTGAGGTTCCAGCATTTTTACTCACCTGAACACTGAGGTCTTGTGCAGTACTGCGTCGATTAGCTGTAACGACTATCCTGAGGCTTCGACGTCCTGTATCACTAATTTTCTTTAGTCTGCCGGTACATTTTGTTGCTTCCGGCACGCCATGTGTCTTCCACGTATTCAGTACATTCAAAACAGTTGACTTGGGTATGTTTAAACGTCTCTCGGTTTCTCTTATGGACAACCAACTAACATAACCCCCAACAATCCTTCCTTTCTCAAAGTCAGTTCTCTCCCGCAGCGACATTTTCACTCAACCTCACAGTGCGATATGATCGCGGTCAGCTGCAGGCTTTTTTTATACCGTTTGCACTGTACCGCGCATCTTAACAACGCAACGGATCCGTTCATTTGCTTTTGAAGGGGTGTCCGGTGACTTTTGTCAATATAGTGTAGGTAATAAGAAAATTAATGATAATCTCCAGCAATATTTATTTGAATACTTTTGCGCTGATGTTGCGTACATTTCAAAAATGCACTCGTAACATATTTAGTTGTACAGAAAAAATAAATTTCTTAACACCCCTCCCAGAAAAAATTCTGGGCACGCCACTGGAAGCATTTATGCCCGATACCAAAAGCTGGGTCGATCAAATAATTTTTTTAATAGTAATGACCACTGCAGGGCTCGGAATTGTAGCTTGATCTCTGAATCCGTGGGGTTGGCGAGTAACTTGGGAGGGAGTTCTAAAACTATAACGTTGGTAAACACAGTTTCTGTCTCTTGGAACATTGGTTGTGTCTCCGACGTAACTTTTTACGCTGAATTCGAAGATGTAATCAGAAATTTTCTATCACACACAAATTTTCTGTGACATTTCTATCAGTATTGGTTATTGAATTTTTAGGTATTACATCAACAGAAATGTACGTAAAAACTGTTTTTAAATTATTGTTTGTTGTATTTTATTTTTAATACAGTGTGAAAAAAAATGCCATTCTAAAGGCACTAGTGAATGTGTTCAGCCGCAGTCAGAGATGATTCATGCAACGGCGCCTCACGAAAACATCTCAGAGGACTTTGTTTTGCCACTGGTTAGCTAGCCTTCACGGTGTAAGTAAGCATTGCGAGTGTTTTGTCTATTCAAAGTGAATAATGACTTGTGCAATAGTGCTGTGTTTAAAATTGGGGTTTTATGCCAAGGGAGCACTGGCGTACCGGAAAAACTCCCCCTCCCCCTATTAGCTTTCACTTACTGAAAATGTTAACTTCCATGTTATTTACTAGGCTTAATGAGCGTTCCAATAAATCAAATTCTTTGGAACCTACAAGTCTTTTTCTTAAAACTAAAATTATTACACTTTATTGCGTGAAACACAAATGTGCACACGGTGATTAAAAAGATTGCCCTAGTTTCACACCGATACAAAGTACTGCAAAACACTTACGCCAATGTTGGTCATCCAAATTTTATTCTTTTGGAGAACTAAGACCCAGTCCCTTTGAAATGCCTCACGATCACACACAAAAAACATACAACTGCCATGTGACGGGATCTAATGACCTTTTCGGGTTTATACGAAAATGCAGAACATAAGTATGCAAATAAATAAATAACAATTGAAAACTGTGGCCCCAAAACGTAGAACTACTTAAATTATTTATTCTTAAATATAGAAACCACTTAAAATAATGACACAATGTTTTCCACATAGAAAATCACTCCGTTATTAAAAAAAATGACATAGGTCTCTGTTTCTTCATTTCCGGAAAGAATACCTTTTACTTCATTGCTTTCTGAAGGATGTGTAGTTAGTTACATGCAAACACCTGTAATACATAAGATCTTATCCTCATCGGCATAAAAATTTCATTTACTGAACTGATGTTTCCTTCACTTTCTCATGTTAATAAACGCGTATAGGAACTATTGCTAAGGCAGTGAAAAGAGGCCTCAAGTTCTTAGGAGTTGCTGCTTTCCGGTCATCCAGTTTTTGATGAACTAAAGCAACGAAAATAATTTCTACACACTTTACTTATGTATTTACTAAGAAAAAAAAGAAGCAGAAATTGCTTTTCTTTTTAATACTTCATTCAAAGCTGCCTTAATTACTGGCTATTTCTTTAATCAGTTTTATATGAAGTTTCAGAAAAAAAAATCAAATTTTTTTACAGAGGCCCTCTTACCCGCGAGGCTCTCCCGGAAAGCGGGGGTTGCGGGGGCGATCGGTATGCCCCTGCGTGGGCGGGCCCTCTAGATCTCTGCCAACTACGGCTCTTCTGCAATACAGTTTTAGTTTTCTTCTCAAAGCATATTGTGACCATTTTAAGCCAACAACTGGTAAGCCAATTTTGTACAACTTGGGGGTTGACCCCAGTGATACAAAATTAGAGTAAAAGTATTTTCATTGCTTTCGATGCTTATTATGCTTATAAGATGGAGCCCGGTTTTTTTATACAATTTGGCAAAGGACACACACAGCATTGCCTGATATGCGAATTATTTCATTTTCAGGTAACTTGGGCGGAAAGGATCAGTGTTATAAAGGAAGAGAAAGTAAACGCCTTGTGGGATGGCGGCGAGTATAACTTAAGCGATCACAAATAGCGATTGCCGTAAAAAGGCTCATCCCGTTTGGCGTGGGTTGGCAAACGGTTGTACAATCTACATAATCGTTTGTTGCAATCATCGCACCGGAATGACTGAGAACCGTTGCAGGGATATCTATATAAGATCGTGCTTATATAGATATCCCTGCAACTAATGGTCCGATTTGAATTTTTTTTTTTTTTTTTTTTGCATTAAAAAGCCTGAAATGTGCGAATGATGACCTTTCATTTCGTTTCTTTTTTACGATGCACAATTTTGCCGCTAGAGGGCGTAAATGCAGATGATATCGAATTCGAAATACATTTTATTCTATATAGTTGCTTCTAAGCATCCAATTCAAAAAATTCTTTTGCCTTTCGATTCCGCTCATGACTAAGATTATATTAGGTATAGTCACTTTTTCAAGTTAAGCAAAGATTCCCCTCTAGGGGGCGTTAAAGTAAATTGCGTTTCCCCCGATATCTCTGCTTCTAAAACTCCGTTTGAAAAATTATTTCTGCAAAGGATACAGCTCCTGGTGGGGAATATTTTGCGTATAATTTCTGATTTTTAGTATAAAGCACTTTGGCCACCAGGGGACGTAAGTGTTAATTTCCGCTTCTGATGTATTTGCAGCAAAATATGAGCTTCTAAAATCTCGACTGAAACAATTATTTCCTGTGCCGATACTACTCACGTCGACAAACCTTTTCGGAATACTTTCTTCTTAAAATAAGGCATGGTTTCTCCGCCAGGGTGCGTACATGTATATTTTATTTTTGCCAATATCTCTGCTTTTAAGAGTCGGATTTGAAAAAATTCTTCTTTGTTGGATAGAGTTTCCGGTGCAACATGTTTTTCATGTAATCTCAAAATTTTCAAGTCATTCATTAACTTTCCGCTGGGAAAAGTAAATGTAAATTGCGCTTTCCCCGATATCTCTGCTTCTAAAACTCCGATTTGAAAAATTCTTCCTGCGCCGGATACAGCTCCCAATGGGAAATGTTTTGATTGTAATTTCTATTTTTTTATAATATATGGTTTGGCCACTAGTCTGAGACGTAAGCCTTAATAAATGCTTCGTAGGTATTTCCGGCAAAATCTAAGCTTCTAAAAGCTCGATTGAAAAAATCTTTCGTGGACCGATACCACTCATGTCGATAAAAATTTGAGAATATTTTCTTTCTTAAAATAATGTATGGTTTCTCCGCCAGGGGGCGTAAATGTATATCCTTTTTCTGTCAATATCTCTACTCCTAAGAGTCGGACTTGAAAAATTCTTTCTTTGTTAGATAGCGTTTTTGGTGTAAAACGCTCTCATGCAATTTCGAAATTTTCAAGTAACACCTAGACTTTCCGCTAGGGGCCGTTAAGGTGAATTGGGTTTTTCCCGATATCTCTGCTTCTAAAATTCCGATTAGAAAAATTCTTTTTGAACCGGATACACTGCTGATAGGAAGAATTTATATTATATGATAACAAATGGTTTGGCCACCAGGGGCGTAACTGTTAATTCCTGCGTCTCATACATTGCAGCAAAATCTGAGCTCCTGAAAACTCGATTGAAAAAATTCTTCCGTTGACCGATACCGCTCACATCGAAAAACCTTTTGAAAATATTTTCTTCTTAAAATAATGCATGTTTTTTGCGCCAGGTGGCGTAAACGCATATCTTATTTTTGTCGATATCTCTGCTTTTAAGAGTGCGATCGGAAAAATTCTTTCTTTGTTGGAGAGCGTTTCCATGGGGAAATGTTTCTCATATTATTTCAAATTTTTCTTAGCTCACAAGTCTGCCACCAGCGGGCGTAAGTTCACGTTTCTCTTTACAGTAATATCTGAGGGACTGAAAACCCGATTGAAAAACTTTTTCTTCGGTCAGATACTATTAACTATGCAAACTGTGTGGTTATTTTCTTTCTAAATTAGTGCATAATTTCGTCACTAGAGGCGCATATGCTTATTTTGTTTTACTCAATATCACTGCTTTTACATGTGCGAGTTAAAAAATTACTTCAACACCGGATGCCATTTACCTTGTAGAACACTTAAAGCTAATACATGAAGAATTTTGTAGTTCACAGTTCTGTCGGTAGGTGGTGTTTGTGTACTTCAGTTTGCAGCTGTATCGCCGCTTCTGAAAACGCTTCTGAGAAATTTCTTCTTCACTGTATGCCATTCGCTACAACAGAGATGTGGAGGAGTATCCTCTTTAAGTAACAGAAAGATTTCCCACTAGCTGCGTAAAGGTCGAACGCTTTTTCCATGAAGAATAATTTTCACCTATTTTCAACTTTTCCGTTATGGAATTTTTTTCCGCTAGCAGGGGTAGACTTATATCATATTTTCTTCTATATTTCTCCTTTTAACTGTTTGATTTGAGAATCTCTTTGTCTCTGGTACCTTCCTTGTAGTATGAGAAACATTTTGTTCGCCATTTGTTAATTTTCGTAACATGCTTTTTAGCCGCTAGTGGAACTAAGTAGATGTTTCTATTTCTGGATGTTTTATCGATTGTTGGAACCAGTTGATTGTTTTCCAAAGAGGATCCATTAACTTTGAATAGCTTTGATAAATTTAATTTGTGTCAGAACGGATTCAAAGGACGTGCTTATTACATCAGAAAATTCGGTGTCATCTTTCTTGTTTTTTAAGTAAAATTAAATTGGCAATCATATATTGTTCGGGATGTCGAATAAATTTTTTTATAAGAGTTGGCTATTGAAATGCAAGCCACAGCTACCATTGACAGGTATTGTAACCTATAAAAAGATCCATGTCAACATTATAAAATTGTTTATGGTCGGCTTCCACATCTCAGCACATCGCATTGTTCCGAGTATCAATCTGCTTTGTTTACATGAACCCCCACCATCACGGGGCAAAGAAATTAGTTCCGCAGCTGCATTTCCCAGGGGGTAATATTTGTCAGAAATATAAAAATTTAGATGTTTTAACGGGTTTTTTTATATGAAGAAAAGCAGCTGATTTTGTGGTAAGGAAATCTAAAATAATAATAGACCACTCCCATAGCATCGAGCCGATTTGTAGAGTTCTAAACAGAAAGTTGCGCAGCCGCACTTTTACAGTCATTTGCAACAGTTAAGACCACCTGTCAATTTATTGAAAATTAAGATTTTCAAAGAAATAACTAATTACTAGTCAGAGATATTTGAAAAAATGACACCACAAATGAATACTTACATTCTTTAGAACACAAAAAGACCGAAATCAGTGCTTTGTGTGACCACCTTTGTTTTTTATAACGAACAGAACACGAAGTGGCATACTCTCGATAAGGGATTTGCAGTGGTCACTTGAAATGTCTTTGCACCACACGTACTTTATCGCGTCAATCAAAGCTTGGGAATTGGATGGCTGTTTTTCTGCTACCTTGTCTTTTAAAATGGTCCAAACATTTTCGATGAGGTTAAGGTCGGAACTATTACCAGGCCAGTCAAGCACAGTTATGTTTTTCCACTGCAGGTAGTCCTTTACTGTCTTTTGATCTGTGACATGGAGCACCATCATGCATAAAAATTGTGCATCTGTGCACTTGCATGTGAGTTAACAGCTTCTCACGTAACATTTCCACATAAAAAGTACCAGACCTTGTAGTTCCTGTCGGCAAAAAAGGATAATGAGACAGTACCGAATGCTGACATAGTACCCCATATCATCTGACTAGCTTGTTGTCTTACCGTACTAACGGTGTATTTTTCATCAAACCTTTTGTTTTTCGGTCGTCGAACATGTTCTTCACGTGATTCAGATTGACGCACAGTTGATTCATCGGAAAAAAGAACTTGGCTCCAATTTTCAGCAGACCAAGATTGATGACACTTCGCAAACTGGAGTCTCTTCTTTTTTGTGACAGAGGTTAATCTAAGTTTATGTGCAGGTTTATAAGACTTTATTCCCAAATCTTTGCTAAGACATCGGGAAACAATGCTGATATTAATATCAGACCCTTCTCAATGTAGAAAGACTTTTATTTTCTGCACGAACTCCTCGGAGAACGCATAACTATTCGCCTTATGGTATTGTCACCCCGTGGGGTTGTTTTCCTCGGACGTCCATTTCTCTTTCGGTTGCTAAATTCACCTATATCTCGATATTTCTTGATCGTATTATGAATAGCAGTCTTGCTCACATTCACCTTTCTGCTTATGTCGCATTCGGAGCATCCTTCATTATGTAAAGTCACTATTTGTGCCCTCTGAGTGACACGCTTTTTTGCCTATTTTTCGCTATATAGAAAGTAAGTACAAACTCCTCAGCATGAAAACCAGAAGCAAACTGACGCTCGCACGCACCCCTCCCCCTAGTTGGCTCATTCTTCTTCATTTCTTGACTTTTTTCTGTATTTCATGCATTTAATACATTTAATATTTTAAATATGTTTTACTCGAAAACAAAACAGCCCCAAATCCTTTTTGGTCCTATGTTGCTGTTGTTCGAGGTGGCCGTTTGCTCCGTGATAGCTTTCCTACCTTCTGTCAGTTATATCTTCAGCTGTAACGGGAGGAAGGCAGCTATGAATAACAACTGATCCGTATGATTTGTACTCGAAATAAAATTATGGGCGTACCGCACAGTTCAATTATAATTTTTTGAAATGTGTTCGTTTTCTTACGGCGAAAGATAGGAGTGTGCTGGCTGACATGTAAAGTTTAAAAGGAAAAAAAAAGGAAAAAAAAAAAAAACTCACGTTCTGCTCTCATTCTGTATTGTACATATTGCAGCCTCCCATTGTAATGTATTACAGCATTTATGTCAATGCTTTAACAGTGATGTTCAATGCTTTTACAAGAAATAAAGATTTATCGATTGATAGAGAAAAGCTGGAGATAACAGACACGTACGTTTATCTTGGACAGCAGATATCAAGTGAGGGTCACATTGATGAAGAAATTAATAGGCGTACAAAACTTGCCTGGAGGGCTTTTGGAAGAAACAGCATAATTCTCAAGAGCAATATGCCATTATGTCTTAAAAGAAAAGTTTTTGATCAATGCATCCTTCCAGTGCTTACGTATGGTGCAGAGACGTGGACCTTAACTAAAAGAGACATACAAAGGCTGCAGACAACTCAAAGTAGCATGGAGAGGTGCATGCTTGGTGTAACCAGGAGAGATAAGAAGAGGAACTCGTGGATCCGAAAAATGACAAGAGTGGAAGACATCATGATCAGAGTTAAATCCTTGAAATTGCAATGGGCTGGACTATTTCTTTTGCCAGAAGGACAGACCATCGATGGACAGCCGAAATTTTAGATTGGATTCCAAGGTATAATGAATTAGCTTTGTTTATCTTTTTGCTAAGCTAATTATTATGAATGAATAATGCTCTAAGCTTCAAAATGATGAATTCCCAAAAGGGTGTTGTTACTCGTTAATTATGAACTTAAACAAAGTCTCAACGCTGGTTATTTATATTAAGTAATCAAAGTCATAAACCTAACAGCCAGACAGAGGTCTGACAAAACTAAGAATTGAGAAAGACTGAACTTACAGAACAACTTGTTTATTATGATGACTCCTGGTCAACTAAGGCACTCATATATCACTACTACATAACAACACACTGCAACGCAACGCAACACACCACCAACAACACCAACTACAACGCAACTCCAACGCAACAACACAACTCAACCCACACTTCTCGATGAACGCGCCTATATACGAGCTACCACCACGTCATGACTTACACTCATTGCCAGATCTCATTCAGCGGGTGAAATAATATTCCGTTCAGTAGGAAGATAATTTACATAGTAAAATAAAATAACCAGAGATAGTAAAATCAAAAGGAAAGTGAATATAGAGTATACGTTACAAAGGGACAGGAAAAGACCCAGAAGAAGACCGCATGGGAGATGGGTGGATGAAATTCGAAAGTATGCGGGAGTGACATGGAGGAGACTGGCACAAGACAGACCGTTGCGGAGGAAACATGGGGAGACCTCCGTCCAACAGTGGATTGATAATGGTTGAAAATGATGAATGATGATGATGTGTCTTGTTAGCTACAGTATAGTGTTACAAAGTATAAATACAATATTCATATATCACTGCATATGAGACAGCAAAAGAAATAGTGTAAACAATATTAACAGAAATGTAAATGTATACACACATACTCGTATACCCATACAAGTAGTTCATTTTTTTCTCTTATGTGTCGTGTTGTCCTTCTTCTGCAAAAACCAGCAGTAATTACTCATCATTGAGGGATCACACCGGCCTTGATACCTCTCCTGCATCGTTCGGATATCTTGGTGGAACCTTTCTCCTTGTTCATCACTGACTGCTTCTAGGTTGTCAGAAAAGAAGTCCAGATGCAAATTGAGGAAATGTACTTTTAAGGACATCCGGCACCTAAGGTTTTTATAATTCTTGAGAAGGTTGTAAATCAGCTGTTTGTAGTTGCCCTATTTGTGTTTATCCAGAAATCCCTTAACCACAGATGTGAAAGATTGCCATGCGGCAAACTCCGTGCTGTTTAGCTTTTCGGTAAAAACAAAATCACGCGGTAATTTTTCAGTATCTGCAGAGGACCAACAAAAATACCGTTTTTGAGTTTTGCATCACTTAACTGCGGAAATGTTTGCTTTAAGTGCAAGAAACCTGGGCCAGATTTGTCCATAGCCTTTAAAAAGTTTTCATCAGCCCCAGTTTGATATGAAGTGGTGGAAGCAGCACATCAGAGGGATTAACTAGAGACTTGTGACGGACGTTGCTCTCTTCAGGAATGAAAACATCGCTTTTAGGCCAGTCTTTCCGTTCGTAGTGTTCTGCTGTGGCCCTATACTGTCCCACATACAAAGAAAACAACAAAATTTGGTGAAGCCGCTTTGAAGCCCGAGCAGGAGTGATATCACTTTCAGATCACTGCATACTGACCACCTAAACTGGTCATATTGTATTGCAGCGAGAATTTTGTCTTTGCTTTCTTTCACATGTCTCATTCATTCGTACAGCATATGTTACTGGAATTGAAGGCTTCTGGTTTCCGTTGGAAAAAAGGACAGCTTTTAAACTAACTTTGGATGAGTCGCTAAATAGACGTCATTCCGTAGGATTGTGAGATATTCCTCATTCTGTCATTAGCCCCGAAATATCTGAACAAAAACACATACCATCCTGCATTTCGTAGAAAGAACATAGACCCAAAGTTCTATTTCTGAACACAGACACGCGTGCACTCTTTGCTAGCAAGATCCACTCTAGCAGTCGGGAACCTAAAAGTTCAGCTTGTTGTTTGGAAAGATGTAGGTCTCGAACGAGATCATTCAGTTCATTTTGCTCAATCAAGTGGGGCCTCCCATTGTAAAAAAAGGTTGTAAGAATGTATGTAGGATCCGGATCTTCATGTGCGTCCATATCTCCATTGGATGAATTTTAATCTATCTCTTCCCTTAATTTTTAATAAATTGACAGGTGGTCTTTAACTTTTGCAAATTACTGTAAAAATGAATTGCGGAAAGGTTTCTGAAAATTCAGAATTTTCCTGGTGTACGAAAAATCTGTGAAATTCAGTTTCTTTCCGTCATTTCACGGAAAAGGGTGTATCAGAAGTATGCTTCGTTAATTCACGGAAAATGTTGTAACAGAAATATGCTTCGTTAATTCACGGAAAAGGTTGTATCAGAAATATGCTTCATTAATTCACGAAAGGAATCACGAAAAGTGGCTCTTGAATTTCAGAAAAGGTTTTACAGTGTAATCAAACGAATCTACTTCCAATCAAAAGAGTAATGTGCAAATCCCGAAGATGACAATCCGATTTCTTGGTGCAAATGTGACAAGGATGGCAAGTCAGATAACATCGAAAACTTGAAAACTTCATCGTCCTGGAGCGAGACTCGAACCCGTGTCTCCCAGATAGCGCCCGAGAATGCTAACCACTGCACCACCCACAACGACCAAGTCTCAAGTTTCCGATTAATTTGAATACAACCATCACAGTATTCGCTAGTCGAAGCAACCGGCATTCGTGTTTAGCGAATCTGCAGTTTAAGAATCCCATCCCGTGACCGCTCGGAGGAGTAGATAATTCATGAAAGAAATACGGGCCCACACCATACAATACAAATCCCGAAGATAACAATCCTATTTCTTGCTTCGACTAGCGAATCCTGTGATGGTTGTATTCAAATTAATCGGAAACTTGAGACTTGGTCGTTCGGGGTGGTGTAGTGGTTAGCATAATCGGGCGCTATCTGAGAGACGCGGATTCGAGTCCCGCTCCAGGACGATGAAGTTTTCAAGGTTTCGGATGTTATCTGCTTTGCCATCCTTGTCACATTTGCACCAAGAAATCGGATTGTCATCTTTGGGATTTGTATTGTATGGTGTGGTCCCGTATTTCTTTCATGAGTAATGTTTAGCTTATTCTCCACTAAGCAACTGCAACAGCAATGTAAATGTTTCTTTATGTAGGAAGACCTATAACGAAGTAAATTTCTCCGTCATTTTTGGTCTATGCCGGGATTCGAACCCGAGGCCGCTTATTCCGGAACAAGTCGCTCTACCAACTGAGCTACGCAGACGTTTATTCTGATTCCTATTTGCCTTTATGTCGTGTGCGTCCTGCTGGCAGGTACGTCACATCTCCCCCCCCGAAAGAGGGCCGGGGGCATGGCCCACGGGTCAGCCGTGACCATGAATCGTTGCAGGCGGCCATCCACTGTAGAACGTGCACTTGAGAACTCCCAGTCAATCTGCTGTGTGGAATGCAACATCACACATTTTTATTTTTCGAAGCGCTGGAGAAGGAATTCTCTGATTTTTCCTGTCTCGCGGTGTGGAAATAACATCACACCAATGCGAGATTTTGAACTGCCGGGTCATCCGGATAGTTCGGGCGCCATTATAACGAAGTAAATTTCTCATTTTTGGTCTACGCCGGGATTCGAACCCGAGGCCGCTTATTCCGGAACAAGTCGCTCTACCAACTGAGCTACGCAGACGTTTATTCTGATTCCTACCTGCCTTTATGTCGTGTGCGTCCTGCTGGCAGGTACGTCACAGACCATGTTTACTGAAATCTTAGCTTTCTACTCATAAGTGTGTGGGTGTTTGTAAGGTTTAACGCGGAACTTTTTCTTTGCATCAAAATCCATGAGCCCGACAAATTCTTTATCGAAAGTGGCACCGAACTCTTAGCAAGAGAGAAGGCAAGCAGTGTATGGCAAGGTTACTAGAAATAAGGTATAAGGTTGGGTTCGCAACGAAATTAGCCTGTCACTGGCTGTTAAAATGAGGCCACGAACGATGCGGAAGTGTTGGCTGCCTTTTGTTTATACTCTATAGGCGAGCCACCCCTGCGTGCATAAGTGTATGATCGGAGCACTCGGAGAAAGTCATGTAACTAATTTTTCTTTGGGCATTTCTTGAACAAGTACTTGAAATATGTGTAATCGAGCTTAAGATTCTCACTGATCCATCAAATTCATATGAAACAGTTTTTCTACAGCGATAATAGGAATATGAAAATGATACTGTACCAGTTTGTGTAGTTTACAAACGTGAACAAGACTGCATAGTTAAATCCGGAATACCTGTTTTAGTTTTGGAGTTGATGGCGATGGTGTCTTTTTGGCATCGTTTTAGCATTTTGAGCTGCGAAAAGACTTCAAAAACATACCGTCTCAATTCCCTCCGAAACTAATAGGAATAGGAAACCGATACTCTACCACTTTGTGTAGTTTATAAACGTGAACAAGACTGTGTAGTTAAGCGGTTACGGACACTTTTGTTATTTTGACTGGTAACTGCATAATAACCACCGGCATAGAGCATTTGGTTAAGTTGCTATGCGCTGTGTGGAAGGCGGACGTTTCTGATGGGTGTTCGAATTCCAGTCCTTCCGACCATCTATTCTGCGGTTTTCCCGCAGACTCCCTGTGTTTGGGAACGCGAATGCTTAGATGGTTCCCCGTGAAGTCGGCTTCGGATGCACTTTGTCCCTTACCCGTATGCAGAAGAGGAATGGCAAGCCGGCTGCATTAATTTTCCAGTAATCCTCAAGGGCGCATTGCCGTCTTTGCGGAACTGAACCAGCCATGGACGGCCGAGATAGAGAGAGGGTGGGTGGGGGCTGCACAATATTGTTTGGTACACCGAAAGTAAAAGCACTCCGCAGTACAAGACTGAAACGGTTTGTAACGAATTTTGGTTTGGATGTATTGTCGACGGATGGAACGATATTGTTTTGCGAAGTGTGTGAAAATCTTGTTTCCGGTGAAAACAAGAAAGATGACACCGAATTTTCGGGTGTAAGGAGCACCTCTTTTGAATCCATTCTGACGCAAAATAAACTTATCAAAGCTATTCAAGGTCACTGGAACCAGTATGGAAAAGAGTAGTAACTGAACAAAGAAAGAAGTTTTTCAATCGGGTTTTTAATCCTGTAGATTATGCTGTAAATGGAATCGTGAACTTACGCTCTCTGGTGGCAGACTTGTGCGTTAAGAAACATTTGAAATTATAGGAGTTAAAAGTTCCTTTAAGTTAAGAAGTTCCTCCTTAAAGCATTTTTCGAAAAAGTACACAAAAGAAATAGTTCCAAACGAAACGAATTTGAGAAAGCATCACTTAGAGAAATATTACGCAAACACCATCAGAGGAGTTCTGACCAAAAAATCTGGAACTCTATTGATGAAACCACAGATGCTGTAGGTAGATATGTAGGAAATGTCATTATCGGAATTATGGACCCAGATAAACCATCTGAAGCATTTTTGTTACGTGTCATATTTAGTTATATTCAATCGTGAAAATGCACAAGAGTAAAATGTACGCACATCTACATCATGTAAATATAATGATCCTGTAGTAAAACTTTCAGGTATGTTTAATGCATTTTCTTCCGTTATAGCGCATGTTTCTTTATTTTCTTAGTGCATAAACGCTTGCTTATTTTGGAGGATTTTAATGCTTATACATCCGGGCTTTAATAATAACCAATCATTGTTATCCAATTACGACTGTCCTATTTAATTGCCGAGTTCATTAAATAGCAGTTGAAACGTGAAGCCTGCGAATACTTCCTTTCAAAGCAGCTTTTGCTGATCACATTTCTAACTTTTTAGATGTATTTGAATGCTGCTTTGTATACCAGACCCTTAGGTAAGAAAAAAGTCAAAAATATCATTCCTAAATAGGGGGTGAATACGCAAAAAGCATTTGAAACTAGAAAATGACAGTAAAATTTAGTTTGAAAGACTGTCTCAGAAGAAAGACTTACGCTTCGAGCGTAATTCTTTCTTCAAAGACAGTCTTCAACTGGCTTCTTTTTCTTCTTTAATACTGTCTTGTTTAATTCTTTAAAGACAGAATTACCCTATGAGGGTAATTCTGCCTTTTTTTCTGTTCTGTTTTCTTAGAAAATTCATCCTTTATGTTACGTCCTTAAATACTAAAGCAAAAATACTTCCCCATCAAGTTTTTTTAAATGTAAACGGCTACGATAGAGCTTTGTGTTCAAGTACTACATTTTGTGAATGTGGGTCTTCTGATTCTCAATGCTTAACAACAGTTATGCCATTCAAAAATGAAGGAATTATAACGGAAATGAGAGTCCATTCTCTCAGGCGGTGCAGTTCACCTTTGAAATTCAATAATAATTTTGTATGTCTTTCCCTTTTTTGATTGATATTCTGGCACAGTAATATTTGTCAAAAGTTATCATCGGTTTTCCTCCATTGAAATTTCATACAAAACGAAGATGCGTGAAACCAAAATCTTATGGAAATCATGATGCGCAAAATCCAGTTTTCACTAGAGTCGAAACAAAATTAAAACTTTCACTGAGCAGCTATTACCAGATAAAAGCTGTCAGAATAAATTAAAAATGCTGTGCTGCAGTTCATCAAAAAAAAAAAAGTGCATTTGCATAAGTGGTTGATCGAGGGCCCACAAAATTTATTATGTTGGCAAGAGAAAGCGTCACACGTTTTTGTGGGGATTCTTGGATTACATGAAAAAAATTTCTGAAATTAACGAACCATTTTCCGTTATTCCTTTCGTAAAATAACGAACCATATTAATGATACAACTTTCCCACGAAATGACGGAAGAAACCCTGAATTCACGGACTTTTCATACGCCAGGAAAATTCCCAATTTTCAAAAACCTTTCCGCAATTTCTTTCGAATACTAACGGTTAACTGCCTTCTTTAAAATGTGTTATAAGAAAATTCTACATTTTCAGAAACCTTTCCGCAATTTCTTTCGTATACTGACGATAAACTATCCGTTTTTAAGAGGTGCGAAAGGAAAATTATGAATTTTCAGAAACCTTTCCGCAATTTTGTATCATCATCATTCATCATTGTCAACCATTATCAATCCACTGCTGGACGAAGGTCTCCCCAAGTTTCCTCCACAACAGTCTGTCTTGTGCCAGTCTCCTCCATGTCACTCCCGCATACTTTGGAATTTCATCCACCCATCTCCCATGTGGTCTTCTTCTGGGTCTTTTCCTGTCCCTTGGAATCCAATCTAAAATTTCGGCTGTCCATCGATGATCTGTCCTTCTGGCAGTATGTCCAGCCCATTGCCATTTCAGGGATTTAACTCTGATCATGATGTCTTCCACTCTTGTCATTTTTCGGATCCACGAGTTCCTCTTCTTATCTCTCCTGGTTACACCAAGTATGCACCTCTCCATGCTACTTTGAGTTGTCTGCAGCCTTTGTATGTCTCTTTTAGTTAAGGTCCACGTCTCTGCACCATACGTAAGCACTGGAAGGATGCATTGATCAAACACTTTTCTTTTAAGACATAATGGCATATTGCTCTTGAAAATTATGCTGTTTCTTCCAAAAGCTGTCCAGGCAAGTTTTGTACGCCGATTAATTTCTTCATCAATGTGACCCTCACTTGATATCTGCTGTCCAAGATAAACGTACGTATCTGTTATCTCCAGCTTTTCTCCATCAATCGATAAATCTTCATTTCTTGTAAAAGCATTGAACATCACTTTTGTCTTCTGAAAGTTCATTTTTAATCCCACTTCTTTACTCTTGTCAGCAAGTTCCTGGATCATACTCTGCAGCTCTGATGGGCTAGTTGCAAAAATGACTACGTCATCAGCAAAACGAAGGTGGGTTAGATAATCTCCATTAATCTTTATCCCCTTGTTTTCCCAGCTCAGTGACTGAAAAACACCCTCCAATGTGGCATTAAAGAGCTTCGGAGATATGGTGTCACCTTGCCTCACTCCCTTTCCAATTTTTATGTGTGTTGTATTTTCAAACAGCCTAATCTTTGCACTTGCATTTTCATAGATGTTATTAATAATATTAATGTATGCATCTTCAATACCGCAGGTTTTCAGAGCCATTGTAACTGCTGATGGTTTCACCGAATCAAAGGCTTTTTCATAATCGATAAAAGCCATGCACAATGGAAGTTCATATTCCCTCGCTCTTTCAATTAGTTCTCTCAGCACATGGATATGATCTATTGTGCTGTAGCCACTCCTGAATCCAGCTTGTTCTCTCGGTTGAGCCATGTCCAGTGTTACCTTCAAGCGGTGTGAAAGAACTTTAGTGAAGATTTTATAAACTACTGATAGGAGGCTGATAGGTCTGTAGTTTCCGAGATCCTCAATGTCACCTTTCTTATGTAGCAGGATCATTGTAGCGGTGTTCCAATCCTCAGGAATCTTTCCTTCATTAAGGCATCGAGTGAAAATTTGGGCGAGTACTGTTTCGATTTCTCCACTTGCTTCTTGTATGATGTCTACAGTAATTCCATCTTCTCCTGGAGCTTTTCCCCGCTTCATGTTCTTGATTGCATGTGCAACTTCTGCTGGAAGGACTGGAGGAACTCTGGTACTGGTATCTTTCATGATGTCTGGAGTGCATGTATCATCCCTTTCATATAATTTGGAGTAGAAATCTTTCACTCTTGTCAAAATTTCGCCTCTATTTCTTGTTACAGAACCATCTTCTTTTCTCAGTGCCATAATCTGTTTTCTTCCCTTACTGAGATGTCCCTTTGCTATCTTTAGGCTTTGGCTGTTTTCAATTGCTTTCCTCACTAGTTCACAGTTGAATTTTCTTACGTCTTCAGTGATACTTTTTCGTACTGTCTTGCATAGCTCTATATATTCCACTTTGGAAGTCACATCTTCTTTAGTTGTCCTTATCTCTCTTCTTTTTTGCATCAACATTTTCGGTTTTCCTGATAATTTATTTACATGCAACTTGTTCTTAGACCCAGCTAATTTTGTTGCTGTTTCCATAAGAGCTTTGGTTACTTTTCTGTTAACTTCAGAGATGTCCACTTCTTCCGATGTTAGGCCTTCTAAAGCAGAGAACCTGTTCTTCAGTTCCAACTTGAAGGTATTATGGTGTTTTTTAAGGTTGGTTATGTCAATAGATTTTGTTTGTCTTATGAGCTTGCCACGTTCAAGTTTAGTGTTGAGGTGCATCTTACATCTCACCAATCTATGGTCACTACCTGTGTTGAACTTGTTTAGCACACTGCAGTCTTCTATGACGAATTTTTTGTTACACATAATAAAATCAATTTCACTTGTCGTCCCATTTGGATGTCTCCATGTCCATTTCCTGTGTGGCTTTTTCTTGAAGAAGGAGTTCAAGATGAAAAACCCTTTTGCCTCTGCAAACTCAACGAGAGTATTTCCACGCTGGTTTCTGTTGCCGTGACCGAATTTACCTACTGAAGTTTCATTCTGTTGCCGTTGCCCTATTTTTGCATTGAAATCTCCCATAATTATTTTCAAGTGCTGCTTACCTTTATTATTTAGATGACAAATTTCCTCATAAAATTCTTCAATTTCTTCTTCAGGATGACTTGTGGTGGGTGCATAAGTTTGAATAATCTGAGCCTGGTACCTTTTTGAGAGTTGGATAACAAGTCGTGCAGCTCTGTCAGAGGAACTTTCAACTTCTACCACTTTATCCTTCAGTTTCTTGTTTATTATAAATCCAACACCACTAGTTCTGCCAGTATCTGTCCCACGATAGTAGAAGAGATGTCCACTTTTCAGTTCGATGAGATCTTCTCCTTTTCTCCTAACCTCACTTAGCCCCACGATGTCCCACTTGATCTTTTGTAGTTCCTCTTCCAATTCAAGAAGCCTTGAATCAGAAGATAGTTAGCGTCCATTGTACGTTGCCAAGGTCAGCATCAGATGGCAGCCTAGTCCGGTCCTCCGGGGATTCTTAGCACCCTCTGCCTTCATGTCGCACTGGCCGCTGCCTTGGCCAGGTACATTCCAGCTGCCGGAGACTGAGGGCCAAGATTTAAGTTGTGGAGTCATTTTGGAGGGGTTCGGCCATAACTCACCACGCTGGCCAAGCGGGTTGGTGAGTGTGGGATAGAATTTCCTCTGATCCCGATGGTATAGTTATACCGCTATTGGCGGTCGTCAGAGCCCCTTTAGTGGGAACAGGATGCACCACGAGAAGGCGGGGTTGACATTTGTCAAGGAGAGGCTGTGATGTTACGCATCACCTGACCTTACATCCCGCAATTTTGTATACTAACAGTAAACTGCCGTTTTTAAGAGGTGTCAAAGAAAAATTCTGAAATTTCGGAACCTTTCCGCAATTTCTTTTGTATACGACGGTAAACTGCCGTTTTTAAGAGGCATTAAAGGAAAATTCTGAATTTTAAGAAACCTTTCCGCAATTTCGTATACTAACGGTAAATTGACGTTTTTAAGAGGTGTGAAAGGAAAAATTTTCAGAAACGTTTCAGCAATTTCTTTTGAATACTGATGTTAAACTGCCATTTTTAAGAGGTGTTAAAGGGAAATTCTGAATTTTAAGAAACCTTTCCGCAATTTCTTTCGTATACTGACAGTAAACCGCCGTTTTTAAGAGGTGTTAAAGAAAAATTCTGGATTTTATTATAAACCTTTCATCTGTTCCTTTCGTATTTTAACGGGAAAATTCTGGTCTCACTTTTTCCGTATCCACATGGCGGAAAATTTACGGTCGTAGGATCGATCGCGAGAATGTACTTGAGGTTTTATTAAATATTAAATTTCAATCGTCTGTCGGAGGACCTGATTCTGATGTTCTGTAACGAGATCGGATATTATGGATTAGAGATGAGCTCGGGACCGGACGGGCTCAGAATTCATTAACTACCAAAACACCCGGGCCCAAGCTAGGCCCGGGCTCGGAATTACACGTCTTGAATTTCATTTCTGTAATTAATTCAACAAGTGTAATTCCGAGCCAGGTTGAATTACACGTGTTGAATTTCATTGTGGATTTGTTACCATGGTGGAAGGATTTTCGATTTCCTAAGCTAGCTGCCATTGCAAGAAAATTTTGCTTAGCAAGACTTGCATTATGCATTGTCCAAAACTATGGCCCAAACAAGGATTAGTTTAAGGAGGTCTGGTATCGAAAACCTGGGAAAAAATCACTGTGAGGATCTCTGCGAACGAGAGGCCCCTTTAAATACTGATATATGATTTTTGTGTCTTTTTCGTGTGTATATGTATGTGTTCAAGTGACAGCCGTGTAAGATATCTTGTACGAAAACGAACAATTTATCTTTGCAAACTCACTGCTGGACATTTTGGGGACATTGGTCCTCAACGACGCCATTTTGCTCGAACTCGTAAGATAGTCGTTGGTTGTCAAATACATGGTGATATTCGGCACGCCTTCTTACATGCTCGGAGGCGGAACTTAAAGAACATTCGTTACGAGGTGTCAACAATGCAACCCCGAAAACGTTGGGGGGTTCGCGGAGGAAGGGATACGAGGAGGACATTAGAGATTGGAAGGCGAGGAGAATGAGATGTCACGGGGATACACCATAATGTTTTTTTCGTAGTATGGGATAGAACCCATAAAGCATGTAAATAATGTACAGTTATATATATATACCTTGAATAAATATTCAGATTTCTTGGCAAATGGATTCCGGAACTGAAGGTATTTTCCTTAAGGCCGTACTTTGTAAAGGACGAAACGAACCAAACGGGCCTGGGAACCACAGGCTCGCTAAAACATGTCACACTGGCGTAGTCGGTAGGATCCGTCCCGAACAAAGGACGAATAGGAACGGTATTCGCCCATCGCCCGGAATAAAAAATTGAATGAATCGGAACAACTTTTCTTCACACTGGAATTAAAGGAATTGGCATGGTCGCTGAAAAAACCTGACGGGTTTTAGATGTACTAACAATTACCGCCAGAGTTAGGGCTATAAAAGAAAGCTCAAATCCAAGCATGGACCGAAAGAAGGAACTGATGGACGCATGTAAGGAACCAATTATTTATGGATGAGGTGTCACCCTGTTGCTGGACTAAATATAAAGTGGGAGCCAGAGACTGTGATTCCGTTTATTTGATGAGACAAGAACTGGATTGTGTGATGACTGTGGAAATGCTTACGTTGGATAATGGGGTAAGTTGCTTTTAGTCCCAATTTAAATAGAGCCATTTAGAAAAAAAAAAAGAACATACAAGGGGGAACATACATGGTTAGGAATAGGAAAAAGTAGGGAGATTGTAGATATTGCTTAGTGGTTAGGAGTAAACATTTAGAATGAGTAAAAAAGTGTTTCGGATGAATTATTTTCCTTGTATAAGCAGCGGTATTCTTTAATATGTTTATATGTTCTTTGTGGCAGAATATCGATTTATTCTGTGGTATTAATTTAAGTGAAGTGTAAGCTAGAGATGAAAGATTTTTATGTGGTATTTGTGAAAAGGAAAAATAAGTGTAGCCTGGATATACCAGTATTTTGGATGAATTGATCTTATTTAAATCAGTATCAGTGCTCTTTAAGATGTTTTATGGTTTATGTGGTAGTAAATGAAGTTGTGTGGGGGTATTAATGAAAATGTTGTAAAGAAAATGGTATAAACAAAAATGGTATAAACAGAAAGGTATAAAGGAAAAAGTTGTAAAGAGAAATGATCTAAAGAAAAATGGTGTAAAGAAAAGTGGTGTAAAGGAAAATGATGTAATGAGAATGGTATAAAGAAAATGGTTTAAAGAAAAAGGTATTGAAGTAATGTACGTAATTGCATATTATGTTATTTAAGGTTGTTTGATGCAACTGATAAATGTTACGATAAGTGTAACGTGTAATCACAAGTGATTTTATGTTCATTTGCTAATACTGGTGATCGATAATTTTATTTAGTTACCTGTTAACAGAGGGTATAACAGTAAATATTGTAATCATGCCTCCGAAGACTAGGAGAGCAATAGATTCAGAGATACAGGAGGAGGTATCTGATCGTGAAAGTGGTAGTGAGGAAGAGATTATGTCAGGTGGTGCTGAAACGATGGTAGCAAGAGCTAGGTTGCTAAAAATGGAATTGGAGAAGGAAAGGTTTTTATGGGAAAGGTCTCAGAAGGAAGCTGAAATGGCTATATAGAAACAGGAACTGGAATTAAGATCAAAGCAAATGGATATGGATCATGAGGTAAGGTTAAAGGAGTTAGAGTTAGCATCGCAATCGGGTAACATGAGAATTGGGAATATGGTAAGTAATTCAGAAGCCATGGTATCACAGAATAATGAATTTCTGAAATATGTAAATTTGTTGAAAGGTGTTTTGTTGAAACCTCCTTCTAGAGCAGAGGAGTGGCCATTTTTCTTTTACCATGCCGAAACTATGTTCAAGTTATATGAAGTGCCCGATGAGTATCAAGGGAAGGTGATATTGCAAAATTTGCAGGGGTATGTACGTCATTTAGCTGCAACATTGGGAGCGGAAAAATTGGAAAATTATGTTGACATTAAAGAAATCTTGTTAAAGGAATTTAAAATCACTCCTCTACAACATAAAAGAAATTTAGAAAAATGTGTAAAGAAGCCAGAAGAATCTTATACACAGCATATAATGAAAGTCAAAGCTGCACTAGAATTTTACTTGGATCAAGGGAAATAACGACCTTGGTAGAATTGAAAGATTTGTTAGTAGCAGACCAAGTAAAGGATGCTTTGCCAAGCCACATTAAATCACATGTGTTGCTAAAGGAGACCGAGAAATGGTTAAAAACGACCGAGTTAGCTAGTGAAATTGATAATTTTGTTGCTGCTATGCCACAGGGAGGAGCTCAGAAATTTGATAACTGGAATAAGCCGAGTACGAAAGAGCAAGAAATTGGAAGATTTGGGAAGCCTGATTATAACAGAAATAGAAATGATTTTCAAAGGAATAAGACGGTAGGAAATGCAAGCGGAGGTCGAGTGCAGACACATGCATCTTTTGATAACAGGAATTTAAATAAAAGATGGGAAACGAGAGCTTCGAATAGCATGGAGAAAGTTCAGTGCTTTCGATGTGGATCAAGGGGTCTGAATGGATATCGGAAGGAATTCCATCGGGTAAAACAGAGTCAGAATTACCTAAAGTAAATTTAAGCATAGAAGGAAATTGCTTTAAAGGAGTTATTGATTCAGGAGCACAAATTTGTGTTTTAAGTCGAGAGTTTGTCCCGGACAGATATTTGGAGACCGGAGGAAAAATATTTGTGCGTCCGGCTATTGGATCGTCAGTGGAAGCGAAGCTGGTATCACTTCCGTTGAGCTTGTTAACGTCACCGAATGATATTCAACCTCATGTTCAAGTTTATGCTGCAGTGGTGGATGATTTAAACGAAGAAGCTTTAATTACACCACACGTATATAAAACTCTATGTGAACAGAGAAAGACATACTTAGGAGTGTTTGAAGACCCTAGCGCATTAGTGAGGCAGGCAAATGTGTTAGACGCCGGAGGGGAGAAAGGTTCCATTCTACCAGCGTCAAGGAGCAAGGAGGACCCGGCCACCACTCTAAGGGGGAAGAAACTAGCGCATCCCCAAGCAGAGCACAGCAAGGGAGTGATTCTCTAGCCCTGGACCAGAGAGGGAAGAAAGTGAAGGCCATGGATGATAACAATCCCGAACGAAGTGAAGATTCATTGTCTGGAGACTGTGAAAATTTACACCCGGAATCTTCGAGCCAGAAGTTTAAGAAGCAGCAAACACAGTGCGAGGCTCTGAAAGGGAATTTTACTGACGCACGCCGGAATAAAAATAACTACTGGATTGAGTCAGGAATGTTGTATAATACGGGAAATTTAAATGGGCAGAAATTTAACCAGTTAGTTATTCCTGAGTCTCGAAGGTTAGAAATAATGAAATTGGCTCACCAAACGTTACCTGGGGGTCATTTAGCAGTGAAAAAGACGGCGGATAGAATAAAGATGTCGTTTTGGTGGGATGGATTGAACAAAGATGTGAAAAATTTTTGTGAAGCTTGGGAGGATTGTCAATTACGCAGACGTGTAAGGGTATGTGATAGAGCCCCGATCGAACCTATAGGTAGGCCAGAGTTTCCGTTTCAATGCGTAAATGCGGATATTGTTGGACCTATAGAACCCATGTCTTCACAAGGACATAAGTACTTGTTATGTTTGATGGACCAGCATAGTAGATGGCCAGAAGTGGTACCTTTAAAATCATTATCAGCAAAAGCTACTTGTGAAGCATTTTTAGAAGTGTTCATGCGTACCGGTGTACCAAGTGCAATTATGATGGATAACGGCACTAATTTCAAGTCACAATTAACCCAGGAATTTTTGAAACATTTAGGAGCATCTCCAAGGTTTATAACGCCAGGTTATGCCCAGGCTAATGGGTTAGCAGAACGATTTAATCAAGTGATGAAACACATGCTGCATCATGCGATTCGAGCCCAAGGCCGTGCTTAGCATCGTCAGTTGCCCTTTCTTTTATGGGCGTATCGTGAGGTACCAAATAGCGCGACAGGAGTATCACCGTTCATGCTCATGTACGGACGCATGCCAACCGGGCCTCTGACAATTTTAAAATCCTGTTGGGAGGATGGCTTAATTTTACCACAAGGAGTAGGAGAGTCGATAAGTGAATACCTAGAGCGACTGAAGGAAAATTTAAATAATGCAGAGAAATATGCTAAAGACCAATCAGAGGAACAACAGAGGAAGTATGCATACTATCACAATTTGCGGTCCACAGAAAGAAATTTTGAAGTAGGGGATGAGGTGATTGTACTGATCCCTGATTCTACAAACAAATTATGTTCAAGATGGATGGGACCTGGAGAAATTGTAGATAGAAAATCACAACATTCATACTTAGTGAAACTGCCACATGGAAGCAAAAGGCATCTCCATCAAAACAAACTGAGGAAGTATATTCAACCAATAAATGCAGTTGGAATTATTTATGAAAATGATGAGGAGTTTGGCGAAATACGACCGGTTCCTGTAGGAGAAAGGCCAAAGGCAAAGGAAACTTTGATTTCTGTTAAGGACAAGTAGACACATTTAGACGCATCACAACGAGAGGAATTGATGCAGGTACTTTTAAAATATCATGAAGTGTTTGACGGAGAGATAAAACGTGCTAAGGTTGGAAGTCATGTAATTCGGCTAAAGCCAGGAGTAGAAAGGAAGTAGCCAAAAATCTATAAAGTGCCAGAAGCTTTGAAATCCGTAGTAGAAAAACAAATAGAGGATTTGTTAAAAAGGGGACTAATTGAACCTTCAAATGCAGAAGTGGCATATCCATTAGTTTTTGTGTCTAAGGCAGATTCATCGATTACATTATGTGTGGATTTCAGAGGGCTGAACGCCGAGAGTAAAATAGTTCCATTTCCAATGCAGAATGCAAGAGAATTGCGCTATAAAGCTGGAGCTGCTGGATATCTGACAACCTTAGATATTTTGAAAGGTTACTGGGAAATTCCCATGGAAAAAGAGAGTAAGGAGTTAACTTCTTTTGTATCACCGAAAGGCCAGTATCAGTTTACTGTCATGCCTTATGGATTATCAGGAGCAGCAGGAACGTTCCAGAAAGCTATTAATATTGCCCTTAGACCTCACCAAGAATATGCTGAGAGTTATATAGATGACATAATAATTTTCTCAGAAACATGGAAACAGCACTTGGATCATATAGCTGCAGTACTCAATACTTTGCGACAGCTAAATTTTGCAGGAAATTTAAAGAAGTGCTCTTTTGCAAAATCAGAAGTTAAGTACCTTGGTCATGTGGTCGGCTCAGGGAAACATGCACCTGATCCTGATAAGATATCAGTGATTAAAAATTTGCAGCGACCAAAGACGAAAAGAGATTTGAGATCCGCTTTAGGATTGTTTAATTATTACAGGGAATATATTCCAAATTATTCTATATTGGCTAAACCACTCACAGATTTAACAAAGAAATATGTGGCAAATAATATTCCATGGTCAGTAGAAGCTGACAAGTGCTTTATAGAATTGAAAGACGCTTTATGTAAGGTTACATATTTGAGTACTCCTGATTTGAGTAAGCCCTTCGAGATAAGCTGTGACGCGTCTTCAGTAGGAATCGCAGCTTGCCTCGGACAAAGGGATGACAAGGGAAATGTTCGCCCAATAACTTTCATTAGTCGAAAGTTAACAGAAGCACAGAGTAAGTGGAGCACCATAGAAAGAGAAGCTTACGCAGCTATTTATGCTCTAGAGAAATTTGAGATGTGGACCTATGGAGGACAGATTACTCTCTATAGTGATCACAATCCTTTGAAGTACTTGACAGAAGGCATTCCTAAAAATGCAAGATTGCAAAGATGGGCATTAGCAATAGCTCGTTTCAATTTAACAGTTCGTCATAAGTCTGGGAAGGCTAATCTTGATGCGGATGCTCTCTCTAGACTCGGACATGAGAATGCGTAGAGGTTACTGAAAAAATAAATAGAGAATGTTCCATTGTAAATGATATTTCAGTAAACGTTCAGTGTGAATTAGTATTGTGCGCAATTAATGTAGGTGATAAAAGTTTATCAAGAGATAATCATATTTTCTTGTGTATTATTATTTTCGTGACAATGTTATATTTAATAGGTGCAATGTTTGATGTTATATGTATGTTACGTTGGTAATGTAAAGTTACCACGTCTAATGCTAAGAGTAACGCCTCAATGAATGGAGAACGGGAAAATTAGTTATTATTGGTAATGTCAGATTCTTGAAAGGATTAACTCCTGCCCAAGTGAATTGAAAATGTCGTCTGAGTGGAATTTAATGTTATTTGAGTATAACTATGTTTTAAAAATGAAGAAGTTAGACCATGGGACATAAACAGAAATACACACAGCACAGTAAGGTGCATTGAATATTTTAAATTGCTTTGGCTCTTAGTTCTAAAATTGTACTGGGACTAAAGCAACACCCTTTAGGTTTAAGTGGTTTCAATTTCACGACCTTGGTCGAGTAATGTTAAACCGGAAGGGGGCGTGAGGATCTCTGCGAACGAGAGGCTCCTTTAAATACTGATATATGATTTTTGTGTCTTTTTCGTGTGTATATGTATGTGTTCAAGTGACAGCCGTGTAAGATATCTTGTACGAGAACGAACAATTTATCCTTGCAAACTCACTGCTGGACATTTTGGGGACATTGGTCCTCAACGACGCCATTTTGCTCGAACTCGTAAGATAGTCGTTGGTTGTCAAATACATGGTGATATTCGGTACGCCTTCTTACATGCTCGGAGGCGGAACTTAAAGAACATTCGTTACGAGGTGTCAACAATGCAACCCCCGAAAACGTTGGGGGGTTCGCGGAGGAAGGGATAAGAGGAGGACATTAGAAATTGGAAGGCGAGGAGAATGAGATGTCACGGGGATACACCATAATGTTTTTTTCGTTGTATGGGATAGAACCCATAAAGCATGTAAATAATGTACAGTTATACATATATACCTTGAATAAATATTCAGATTTCTTGGCAAATGGATTCCTGAACTGAAGGTATTTTCCTTAAGACCGTACTTTGTAAAGGACGAAACGAACTAAACGGGCCTGGGAACCACAGGCTCGCTAAAACATGTCACAATCACATTCCCATTTTTTGTATTTTATTAAAAATCAAGAATCTTATCTTTAAAATGATGTATTAATTTCCAAAATTGTGCTGTTAGAAGTCTTGTTATTTATTTTTTAAATTTCCTCACCCGCAATTTTTGGGGTGATGTTGGTTTTTAGTGCAGCAGGTCGAGTTTTAGAGAAAAGAAGATCAAGTTGAAGTGCTGAGGAATTAGATGCAATTCTCTCTCTCTCTCTCTCTCTCTCTTTTTTCATGATAAACTTGATCTGGAAACTGCACACACATATGACAATATTGTGATTATCATACTATTAAGCGCAAAGCTTTGTTAATGTTACAAAATGCAGAATAATCTGGTCGGGAATACTTTTACGTTCATTTTATTTTTAATTTTGGAAATTTCCCTACATGCTTTTTTTTTTTTTTTTTTGTATTCTACTACATCACTCTAAACTACCTTTACCAATTAGCATTTATGCAAATTATATTGCAAAGATTAGTTTTCAAGAGTCAAAATTTCAAACACTTGTAACTGTCTGTACGGCGTTGTACGTTTTATAATGCAATTTATTCAAAATAAAAGTAAATTTAGAAATCAAAAAGAAATAACGAATGGAATTTTTGTTTCTAAACGATTTTCTTTTCTTTAGCTTTTACCAAAATTACTGATTCCCCTGATACGGTCGAAGGGCAAATTGATTATTTATTTATGTTCATATCCACATTTTAGAACATTTGGATTTATGCGTAGTATTTCTAAAAACATATTAATATTTTGAAGTGGATTAACTGAACTAAACTTTTTAAACTAATGATTTTTAAACAAATCCTTGCTTGGGCCATATCTTTGGCCAGTGTATAATGCATAAATGCAAGCCTTGATAAGCAAATTTTTCAAGAATCCGGTCCCGGGATCCTAAAATTGAGCCCGAACTCATCTCTATTGTGGATAGCTGATCGTATGATATTTAAGTTATTGTGGCAGCGCATATTACTTCCCCTCTTTGCCCATTTGGTGCACCAGCTATTATATGTTGTGTTACCGTAAGAAACCAAGTACTTAAATTATCGTACTGGTGATTGCATGATGTCTACGTATCAGTCTGTCAATCCTCTAACATAAAAGCTATTATAGATATCAAGAACAAATTTTATATTCAGGGGTTTCATGAAATAACACTATGAAGCAGTATATTTCACCTTTTCTTTAAGAGAATTGAAAGTCATTGCCAGTTTAAAAAAACTTCGAGTTCCAAAGCATTTTGTGGCTTCGAAACATCGCGATGAAAAAATGCGTAATTTGTAATAAGTCTTCGTGTAGAAAACATAAGATTATAACAAACCTATTTAGGGAAATAATAAGCTTTAAAATAAAATAAAATGACTAACTCGCCCGCATTAATAGCGAAAAACATTTAATCACCGTGTTATTCAAGTTCTATTCATTTCTTCCTCAAATGTGCTCAAGTGGTAAGTGTCTTTCTAGGTTAGTCAGTAGCTACAGTCCAATCGATACCGGTATCGATCCCCACCAGAAGGATCGTTCCCTTCACATGCAAAGAAAGAATCTCTTCTAAAAGGACTGAAAAAGCCAAAGTCGGAGTTTTGAAGAAATTTCTGTATAAAAACGAAAAACCCGAAACTGACATTTGTGAAATAAACGAAATAAATTAAAATGGAAAATCTGTCAAAATACTGAAATTAGGAACAGAAACTTTTCAACTGGAAATTTCGTTAAAAACTCGGAGACCTACCGGCAACTTTGCTGCACGTTGATGCCAGGAATTTTCCGTAAATCCACGCCGCTTATTTTTTACAGTGCATCTCGGAGTTTACGTTTTCGGCAATTCCTGGCAGACTGTCGCGTCAGGATGACGTAGATTACTTGCCATTACTTGAGAAATGGGTGTGGAATCTGCGATCCAGCTATCGAGCTTGTGACTGGTTGCTGTTTTGTCAACATGATGTAATTTTTTCAAAGCTGAATCATTGGTGTTAGCAAAGTGTTACGAGTTACCTGTTTGGTTCTTCAGCTTAGAGTGTACAAGCTTGGATTGGGCAAGGACATTAAAGAAAAGTGTAAGTGATCATTATCTCATTCATTTTTTCTTGTCTTACGTAAATAGAAGATACGGCCGAACTTCCGGTAGGACATTGTAGCGTATTATGTAACCTTTCAGTTTTTATTTATGAATCAGAGACATGGACCTTAACTAAAAAGGGCAATTAGATGCGGCAAACAACTCAAAAAAGCATGGTGACGTGCATGCTTGGTTTAGCAAGGATAGATAGGAACAGCATGGATCAAGAAAATGGCAAGAGTGGAAAACATCATAATCAAAGTGAAGACTCTCAAGTGGCAAAGGTGCTGGATATACTGAGAGAAGAACTGACCAAATTTGGACAACTGAACTACTAGAGTACATACCAAGGGACAAGAGAAGACCCACAGAAGAAGACCACCTGAAGGATGTATGGCTGAAATTCGAAAGCGTGCCGGAGTGACGTGGAAGAGTTAGAGAGTTGCGGTGGAAGGATGTATGGGTGAAATTCGAAAGCGTGCCGGAGTGATGTGGAAGAGTTAGAGAGTTGCGGTGGAAGGATGTATGGGTGAAATTCGAAAGCGTGCCGGAGTGACGTGGAAGAGTCAGAGAGTTGTGGTTAAAGATGTTTGAAGATGATCCTAGCGTTTCACCACCCAGGATATACTGAGAGAAGAACTGACCAAATTTGGACAACTGAACAACTAGAGTGCATACCAAGGGACAAGAGAAGACCCACAGAAGAAGACCACCTGAAGGATGTATGGGTGAAATTCAAAAGCGTGCCGGAGTGACGTGGAAGAGTTAGAGAGTTGCGGTGGAAGGATGTATGGGTGAAATTCGAAAGCGTGCCGGAGTGACGTGGAAGAGTCAGAGAGTTGTGGTTAAAGATGTTTGATAATGATCCTAGCGTTTCACCACCCAGGATATACTGAGAGAAGAACTGACCAAATTTGGACAACTGAACAACTAGAGTGCATACCAAGGGACAAGAGAAGACCCACAGAAGAAGACCACCTGAAGGATGTATGGCTGAAATTCGAAAGCGTGCCGGAGTGACGTGGAAGAGTTAGAGAGTTGTGGTTGAAGATGTTTGATGATGATCTTAGCGTTTTACCACCCAGGATAACGAACTTCCAAAGAACTCAAGACAAGCAAATCTAACTTGGAAATCCAAACAACTTTCAGATTTTAACCAGTCAAAGCAATACAATGCTTCCTCGTTTTGTTGAGGACACATTCCCATCAGTAGCGACGGCAGCCGCTCAGAACTGTGTGAGTTATTAGGAAGGCTCAGCATGTTCGGAGGGGTACAAATTTTAAAGTATTTGGCTAAAAAATTCCATTCATGTGCATTTTACTCGGCTGAGGATGTCATCCCTAGTAAAAAAAAAATTCAGGTGAATATTGTACGTATTATTTATTCAATGTACATAATATGGGAAAACCATGGATACGAATCTCTATGGCAATTTACTATTTCTTCACAATTCTAGCTTACTTAGGTCGTATTTTCTTTTGCGAAAGGTTTTATCTTTTTCTTTTTTCTTTTGCAAACGCTTACGTCCTCTAGCTAGAAAACAGGCTGTTTATGAATTTTAATTGGTAACCTGACAAGGAATCTCTCTGCCTCTCTCTGTCTCTGTCACTCTAATCTTTTAAGCTATAATTACAAAAATGATGTGTTTCTACTATACTTTCTTGGAAATTCATTCAGAGGACTCCCTCCTTTCCCATAAGTACAAACACTAAATTTAACAAAGAATTCATTTTATATAATAAAATTTCAGCGAATTCGAGACATTCCAAGTTCCATAGAATCTTACATGGCTGCACTCGCCATATGTTCCAACTGCTTAAATATTTTGGGGGGCCTAAAGGGGAGGCTCAAAAAAAGTTGTAGAAGCTACGGGTAGCGTCGTGGCTGATTCCCATCAAAGAATGGATGTATGGCATTAAACTCGAGTGCTTTACAGATATCACCATAGAAATTGTTGAGAAATGAATCTTCGTGAAGACGTGATTCTTCACATATGTCAGGCGCATGTGAATGTCGTTTCTTAATGAGAAACGCCGTACTTTCACTGTTTCCCCTGCCGTCATTTCAGCAGAAAGCTTTATAACCCTAGAGCGGAATTCAAACCAGCATCTTCTGGTTTCGTTTCGAACATACTACCATTACACTGTCCAGGACCACGAACAACTTCCGAAAATGGCATTGATATGTGCCTGCACATACAGAAAACGTCTAGAATCATTTCTTCGTAAGGATTCATTTCTCAATAATTTCTGTAATTTTTCTGGTGAAATACTTAAGTATATTTATACCACCTGGCAGAAAATTTCTTTACCATGAAAAGAGACAGCGCTCTCTCTCTCTCTCTGTGTACCATACGATCGAAAAAGAATATTTTCCAAACGCACTTCACATATGTTGTAAATATCGTCTCCCTTTAGTGGAAGAACTATACATAACGAGAATTAAGAAACTGTACTCAAAATGTTCCACTCAGTGTGGATGTTATCCAAAAGCGAGATAAATTTTCCAACCAAATTTTGACAAAGAAGGACAAACGCTTACGATATCCAGAAAACTGCACTGTTAGAACTACGAAACGAACCAAAGATGTTCAACGTAGGGAATAAAGTCTGACGCAAAAATAATTTTTGTCAGTCGGTGTCGGAAATGGAGGTATCGTAGCAGGTGGGAATAAACATTTGTGATTTCTAGCGCAAAGCTGTGCTGTGCAGGAAGTGGGAAACACAAGCAGAATGTTTGCCGTAGTGGCAGCTATATCCGACGCAGAAAGAATTTTACAGTTAACTTTTCCCAAACTCTTTTTTCCCCCACCTTCCATCGTTATTATCCTTAGATATAAATACACGCATTTATTTAATATGGATAATTAATTATATCTACGCAAAGTAATAGCAAAAGAAAAAATAATATAATCAAGTCACTTTACTTTTCTGTTAATTTCCTGAAAATAAAACTTCAGCAGTTATTGTTTCGATATTAGTGTACGAAAACTTTGGAAAACAAAGTAGCATGAAAATCTAATGTGAAGGACGAACTTGCAAATTTTTGCATAGTTTTTTTCATTTCTGGTTCAGTGATTGAAGGTTTTAATCTGGTTCAAAGTTTAACTTAGTTCTATATTTATTCTTAATCGACAGCACAGCTAAAAAATCTGTTTCACAGGAGTAGGTGTTGGAAAATGTAATAAAAACTTCAAAACTTTGCTCAAAGAGGAGGAATATTTCTTTATATTCCAAGACAACTTAAGAGTGTACTGTTCTGGAAGGTAGGGTAGCTGACTCACAGCGTCTCAGGGGGAACGAAAGAACGGTGTCAGCCCGCGCCACACTCCACTCCTGCTGTGTTCTTGCTGTCGAGATTTATTCCCTCACTGGCCTTCCCCCGTTTACGTCCGTACTTCAGAGAAATGTTTCCCCTTCCACTGCTTAAGTACACCTCCCTCACATTTCCCCAAGCATCAATTTATTCTCTTTGCGTTGCGAATGTTTGACAAAGACTTCCTTCCTTTCCATCCTGTCTCCTCCTACTTAAGGTTAAATTTTCCAGTTGCACAATCAGCGGCCGAAAGTGAGTCCCTTAATTAAGTAATTTTTCATGTCAAATCCATTTTTGAAACGCTCTGCCATTTTGAAAAATTTGTCTAAAATAGCAATTTTGCCAGATAAACTGCTGAGCAAACGAACATGATGATTCTGAGCGATAGTTCTCTTGGTTTTTGCTCTAAACGCTAGGGACTAGTTTTCGTTGCGGAGGTAGCTCTTCCATACCTTCCACAACAGTACACTCTTAAACTGCCTTAGAGTATAGTCTCTTCGACTAAAATTCTACAGGGTCACTCGTTGGGAATTCCATTTGCAGTCCTACATCACAGGTCAATCATTCTTTATCTCTTGATCAGCTGCTTTGAAACTGTCAGATCAGATTAGATCATATGTAGAGGATTTTAGGAAGGGAGTGTCTGACCCCCAGGACTTCAACAGCCCTTAGAAAATAGCAAGCTAGGAGATTTGGGCTAGAGTGCCCGATAGGAAAGTGACACGGAAGGGGAAGGAAGACGCCCTTATTTAGTACCGGGGGCCAGTACTACACGGTGCCCGACATCTTAACGTGCCCATCCGCCGTACGACGGATATTTAGTAGTTCGAGTGTTCGTACCTGCCGGGATCGAATCTGATGTTTCTCTTTGGCAGTCATGAACGTTGACCACTAGGCCACCCGTGGCCCTTTGAAACTGTCAGGAACATGGGCACCCATAAAGAGGAGCAAGAGAGGGCATTCCCCCCCCCCCTGGAGATCAGACCTTTTGTCTTCTTGGAAAGTACTACATAGATTTCGCAATGAGAATAATTCTGATTGCTAATTTTTTCCTCAAAATTTCTGGATGCTCGTGTGTGCAGTAAAAATAGGAAAAAGTTAGGAATTTCCAATAGAAAGGGGAAAATTTACTGTGTATAAAGTAATGATGAAGTTTCCAATTGCATATTGAATAACAGCGTATATACGTACAGTATGGAAAAGTATGAAAGACGGAGAAATGGAAAATATATCTTCCTCTACAGAGCAGCTATTCACTGCCGAACAAAGATAACTCGAATAATTTTGCCAGAATTATTTCTTGTGGGTATTTTTTCATTCTTGACGACCAACTGAGTGATTTCTAAGATTTTGTGGCGCATGTGACGCAAGCGACTAAAAGGATCAAAAGAACGGCAAGAAAATTTCATTTACATTCATCTCTTATGTGTAGTTTTTGCAGGTTTCCAATTAAATATATGTGTTGAGAGTGTGGTAAAAACGGTTAGATAACAAAAAGCACAGTGCAAATATGAACGTGGTGTCAGCCTAATTTCCATTCGTGCACCGGGCCTCAGAACTTAATCGAGGGGCCCCCCAGACGTAGGTCCCCCCAAATTTTAATCGAGGGGGCCCCCAGACACAGGATGTGCACCGAACCTTGGCTGACATAAGTCGGGTCCTGCGTAGAAACTAAGCTGTGGGCGCCCATGGTAAGGAACTAGGCCGCGGGTAGCCTAGTGGGCAACGTTCGTGACTGCCTCCGAAAGGACCTCAGGTTCGATCCACTAAATATCCGCCGTGCGTCGGATGGGCACGTTAAGCCGTCGGACCCCGGGTACTGGCCCCTCGGTAATAAATAAGGGCGTCTTCCTCCCTCTTTCTACTTCGCTTCCGTGTCTCTTTCCTATCGGACGCTCTAGCCCAAATATCCTAGCATCCTATTTCTAAGGGTTGTTTAAGACCTGGAGTCAGACACTCCCTTCCTAAAATCCTTTACATATGATCATTTGGTCAGGAATTAATGCAGCTCCTGACGATGTGAAGGCTACACAGCATTCAAACAGCACAGCTGGATTCCGCTCTCTGTAGCTGGATCTCAGCTGCAGAGAAAGGGATCCAGCTGAAAGCTGTGTAACCTTCACTGAAGCAGTCTTCAAATTTTTTGATGAGGTCCTGGAAAATTTTTCGTTACCTGCATAAACTTTCACTTCATAGGAGTTGATAGTGGAGCACTAATATGCTTTCAATAAATTTCTACATTTCCTATTTTTTATCTTTCTTTTCCTTCAAGCAATAAACACCACAATTTATTACTTTTCCCTTTCGGCTTAAAATAAATTTTTAATGCTATGCATCTTTCCCGACAGAAGAAAATCCCAAGTAAAAAATTTCGATGTAACGGATATGGGGTAACGGAGCGTCATTATCAAAATCATTGTTGAAATCTGATCGTGCCACAAGCTGTCCCATGACGTGACGAAACAATGGTTAATTTCGTTTTTTATTTAATAAATAATATATTTTGCTAAACTATCGCCGAACATTATTTCATCACATTTTATATAAAAGTAACAATATGTCATTGCAATCTCTGTAAATTACGAGAACCTGACGCTAAACGCGTCATTACAAGAAGGCATTTCTATGCTGTGCATCTTTCTCGAGAATAGTGAAGTTTGCGTTGTTGCGAAGTTTGGCTTCCTGGGTTACTTGCTGCTCACGAGAGCTTTAAAATGAAGTATAACACAATGCGGTGTGACTTGTAGACGCCCTAGAGCAAAAGTTAACAATCTCCCTCATTAACACACTTGAGATTCAGTTTTTCTTTCGATCTTGAAGTAAGATTTTAGCATGTGCATGCGCAGATGGAATTTCTAGCTACATCAAATTTCGTCAGTGTCATTCATTATATTCGTCTAAATTTGAATAACATATAATAATAAATATTATTTTTGAAAAACTAACTGGCGAAATACTTACTATTGCCGCAGCCACGCTTTAGTAAATATTTTCTTTTATGACTCGCATATCTTGTTTCATTGGTTTTGCGAAAATTACATTCATTAATCTACCTATCTAAGTACTACTCAGGGTCAGGAATTAGTAAACCTTATTGTTTACGCTTTCCAACCATAGGTTGAAGAAGCGTATATGCTCCAGCTTTGTCCGTCTGTCTGTCTGTCCGCACGATAACTCGCGTAAAATGGTTCGATTTCGATGAAATTTTAGTATGTGGTAGGGGACCACCTGGGGACGACCCTGGTTAAAAATGGACGAAATGGGGTCAAAGGTCAGGACATAGGAGCGTCATAACTTACGTAAAAATGCTTCTATTGAGACAAAACTTCAGTATGTTGTTCCGGAGGTACACTGAACCGGTTCTGTTGAATATCATCGAAATGGGGTCAAAGGTCAGTGCACAGGAGCGATATTTATTCCACAGCCATTATCCTCATAACTTGAGTAATGGTTTCTGGTATGTTGGAAAGCGTATCATAATCAATGCATTGCATGATTTGACTAACTTGTTTGTTGTTATGATTTAATTCCACTTAGTATGTACCTGACTGTGGCTCGGCATGATTGTGAGTGACGAGAATAAATGCAATGTGTTGTATGTAAATAAATGTATACTCTCGAATCACACTTTTAATTTCACATCCATAAAGAACTCGGTATGCCAAACATGCATAACATATCTACAAAGAGTACTAAGATACTCTCGATTTTTTGAAGTCCTTTTCTATTCATGCCCTCCCGTTCCTCCTCAAAAGCTCCAGAACATGGCTCGATTTAGTAAATGCGAGGCCAATGGCATGTACAGTTTCGAAGCCCTCCCTATACCTCCCTATACATCACATATCTGTTTTAAACACATGTCGACATCGAAAACACATAGTGACTTGATTTGTATTAGTTCTCAAAATTACATAGCAGCTAAAAAAGACCATTAAAGAAAAATAGACTTTGGGTTCACTGACAATCAGTAATACATATATTCCTATGATCTTCTCTTAGCTTATTATTGATGAATGATAAATTCGGGTGTTAAGAAATGACCATATTTTGTTTAGGCATCTTTTTTTTTTTTTGCCAGATAGTGAACCAAACTGTGTATTTGGTAATGTTTTTAGGTCAGAGATAGACTTTTACCAAAGTGACTGTCTTTTAAAGTATAGTGAAACCTTCGAATAACGGTCACTGCTCGGACAAGAAAAGAGTGACGATTGTTTGGAGGCTAGGCTTAAGTTCACATTGCTAGTCCCTTTAGTTTGCACAAAAGCAGAATAAGTGTATGGAGCTGATGCACAAAAAAACGGATGCAGTGCTTTCTCCAAATGCTGGTTGCTGAATGAAACTCAGTACACTAATTAAATAGATAAATCATGATGCAGAGAACTTTAGGAAAGCAGTGCCTGACGTCTTGTACTAAACATCCCTTAGAAATAGCAAAATAGAAGATTAAGTCTAGGGTACGCTATAGGAAAGAAACAAAAGAAAATGTTTCTTTCCTCTAGAGTAGTGTAACTGCACAGTAAGCTCACCGCGTTCCTGCGAAAGTAGAAACGAAAACCACACGGATCAAACCTAGAGATACAGCTGCCGACGGAAAATATTATAGACATCAGCAACTACTTCCGCAGTCCCTGGAAGGCCACTGAAACATAAATGGAAGCTCTCCTTACGTAGACCCAAACTTTAACACCTTTGCTTTTACTTAACCAAACCTCTGTTCTTGCCGAAATCCAGCTCATATTTATCGAGACACGGTTCTCTGAGCAATATTCTATGCTAATGTCTTACAAGTTTCGCCGAAATACCCAAGGAAATACGGAAAACCGTAAAGGACAAGGTGTTCGTTCGAACTTCTCCAGGGCTGGTTGAGATGTCCGTTGGCCTCTGTTAAGATATTACGTTTTTCGGAATTTAGCTTAATGTCAGCTGTTCTGTATTAACCAAAACTTGCCGTTGTTAGGAGGTGTCCATCAATGGAGTTTTCATAGTGTCTTTTATGAAAACAAATTCCTCCATTTAAATAAACTAATGGTCTTAATAAACATATATCATTTAGTGTACTAGAAACGCGACTTAGAAACACTCTCCATATTTATGCTCTAGAGAAAAAATATTCATCCGATAAGTAGTATGAAAAACTAAAACGTCGTTGGAGCTGCTGTTCAAAACATGTGCTGAAGATTTTTGAAAAAGCAGTTATGGCAATAAACTTTGGTGTTTAATTGTAGTTACTTTACTTGTAGCTTATGTTTAATATCATTGCAGTGCTTTACTTGCTTTTTGTTAGGTTGCTGACGTGAATTATGATATTGGGGTTGAAAGACAGTTATGTCCGATGACGAGGTACCCGAAGTTGAAGCCCTGGCCACGGCGCACATTGGCCACTGAGATCGCGCAGCACACCGGCATGACATCATCAGGTAGTGGCAGTTAGCCATCAGAAGGCGAAAAGTGTAAGTGCCAGCCAACATGGAAGTGGACAAGGAGCACATCCGTCGTTGCATGTTGCATGAGTTTCGTCGAGGTAGCACCCCCACAAATGCTGCAAGGAACATTACCAGTGCGTACCCCAGTGCCATGTCTCATCGTGAGTGCTGTCGTGGTTCGAACGGTTTTGAGAGAGGAAAATTTGCCCTGTCAGACTGTCCGAAATCCGGAAGACCCGCAACAGTGGATATGGGCATACTGAAGACCTTAGTGGAGACCGACCCACGAAGGAGTTGGCCGAACAGCTGGGGACTGCCCACACTATAATTATCACGCATCTGCGTCAAACTGGGAAGGATCACAAGATAGGAGTTTGAGTACCCCATCAACATACAGTTGAGAAGAAAGCTAATCGCATGAGTGCAGGCGTTTCCCTGCTTGCACGTGACCAAGTTGAACCGTTCTTGGACTGCATTGTGGCAGGTGACAAGAAATGGGCCTTCATTACAATGTCAGCTCCCGGAAACAGTGGTTGTACCTAAAAAATATGGTCATGCCGTCCTCTAGAGCCGGATTACACCCACGTAAGGTCCTGCTGTCTGTTTGGTGGGATGCGCGGTGTGTCATGTTTTTTCAGCTGCTGCCGGACAATAATACTATCATCGCCGATGTGTAGTGCCCTCAGCTTGATAATCTGCACGTATTGCTCACGTCGGAACGATCAGCACTGCTGAACCGCAAGGGCGTCCTCCTACCGCTAGATGGAGCGACACCTCACACAGCAAGGGTGACCTGTTATAAGATCAGGTCCCTGGGCTGGGAGCTACTGCTGCACCCAGCTTATTTCCCGGATATTACCTCAAGCGACTACTACTTCTTCCAGTCTTTGCAGAATTTCCTGAACGGACACGGTTCACCAAGTGGAACGATGTCGAATGTGCACTGACTCACTTCTTTGCGTCCAAGCCGTTACAATTCTACAGGGACAGTATCCAACTCTAAACGACGGCGACTATAGTTCGTACTTGTATATACGGTAATTAGCGCTTTTCTGTTGCCTTGCATTTGCAGACATTGCTTTCTTTTCAACCCAATATTTAAAGACAACCTAATATTCAAACCACAAAAATAAAAAATAAATAAAAAAAAGCATCCAAATGGAAAAATAATTGCTTTCGACATTTACATTGAAAAGTTGATCAAGTCCTTCTTTGGGGGTTTTCATATTTATGTGGTTCAGGTCACGTGCCCTGTGTAGACCTCAGTGCTGAGACGGGCCGAGCCCGAACCGGGCTCGGGCTGCATATTGCTTACTGGAGTTCGGGCTCGGGCTCTGACCTCTGAAAGAAAGGGAGAATTTTTTGCCTCTTTTTTAATGTGATTTTGTATGATTTAGCTCCTGAGATTTTTTTCACACTTTCTAGTTGTTAAATAGAATTCTTCGGCAATTGGGTCTACATGGGGAGTGCGGCAGAGCTATTCATTTCGGGCTTGGGTAACAAATGCCATAGGCCATGAATTACTGAATTTCTGCGAAGGAAACGTTTCTTTAAGAACTATTGATAGAAGATAGCAAGCTGACATAATTTTGCTCTTTACCTCAACGGGACAGCTCCCTGCTAATTCTATTGAGCAACGTACGACGTAGATTGTTGTGCCTCCCGATTTTTACTGATGCCCGGCCCCCGAAACACTTCAGGAAGAAATGAATGGTCAAAGAAACTATAGAAATCGATTGAAATGAATGATCAAAGAAACTATAGAAATAGATTGAAATGAATGGTCAAAGAAACTATAGAAATAGATTGAAATGAATGGTCAAAGAAACTATAGAAATAGATTACCACCCTTTCCCCACTCGGCAGCTGAGAAGGACATCGATTAACTGCGCGGTGAGGAAAGAGTGGAAGTCTGAACGGGGAGATTTTTTTTCAATGCCTAAACAGATTAATCATAGTTTTCTGGCTTGTGCGGGCCCGGGCTATATCTTGCAATAAAAAAATTCGGGCGGACTCGATTACCAGAAGTTGGAAATCACTGATTTACGTCCTGCTGAAGATACGAGCGTAGTTTAAAAGACTCAAAGGAAAAATTGTTTTTCAAATTCGGAAAATAGATTCAGAATTATGATAACCACAGACGGACGGACATTTTCATACAAATTGCATAAATATTTCCTCACTTCAGTTGCCAGAAAACGTGATAAAAATGGAAATAGTGCCAGATCTACAGTATCCAAAGAAACAGCTGTTCCCAACCACATCAACTGAAACGACCCAAAACTGATGTTTAAACGTTCCTACTTTCCACATGTCAGAATATTAGAGAATCCTTGGAACATTTTAACGAAGAAATCTGTCTTAAATCACTATTCACGTCAAGCGCTGTGAAATTTTATGTGCCCTTTATTTATTTACTTTTTTTTACCGGAAGAATGCACCATTGCCTTGTTTAATTTACTTTCAATGTTTTATTATGTTATCTGGTGATAGCTATCCATTTCCCACACCGATACGATTTGCCTTGCGTTTTGGTAGACTGAACTTAATTCTCGTGACTCACATCGAACTTGTTTGTTAAATTTAATGTGATATTGCAAGCAAAAGGAAAATCGTTAAAAGTTTCTTGCAATTATTTCGCATAGTTGTTTAAGATGAGAATTGATATTTTACATTTCGATTGCCTGAGTTTCTGAAGTTCTGAAATTCGAGGACATGATTTTTGAGATGATGTTCATAAACTGGGTCACCTGTTGACGCGAAGGCCTTAAAGACCTAAACAATTTACAATTTCTTTTTCCTAGCATCCTGACAAAGCTTATAGTTTCTTCGTGTGTTTATTTGTGATTGCGAAAAATGCCCATGATCCCGAAAACAACCGAACTTGATCATGACCAGGGGTCAAAGATCATAGTAAATCGCGGGAAAGGCGAATAATGCGTGATAACGGCATATAAACATTTTTTTCTATAAGGCAAAAGATAATGATAAACAGACTGAATAGAATGTCCCGATTGAAAGAAATGAGTACTATACATCACACGATTTCCGTTAAAGCGGTTCAAACCACTTTCGAAATGACTAAATTCCCTCCAAAATGTGTGAATTAATCAATGTTTCCGTACGACTCAGATAATATTTGAACTTTTCTTTATATGAGTGACGGACAAGGAAATTACAGAGGGTGTTCAAAAAGTAATGCCTCCATATTTACACTCATCGTAAAAAAAAAAAAAATAGTTGCACCCAAAAGGAAGCAACCGGCAGGAATGAAATTTGGTGGGTATGTTTGACATCGTGAGACATGCAAATTATTCAAGTATCGCGCTCGGCCGTGCATGTGACTCAAGCAATGAGGGGTTGTAGCTCTGTGCCTGACAGGCTATATAAGGTCGTACCGTTGCGCGTGCATGCCGTTCATGCTGTTGTGTTGTTTGCATCCTTTGCAAGTGAAGCATGCCTCGGAAAAAAGTTCGGAAGCAATTCGAGAAGGTGGAGGATTTAGAGAGGGGCCGCATCCTCGGGCTCCGGGAAGCGGGATGGTCTTATCGCCTTATTACGCCTCATACCGGTCGTGCGGATATCACCATAGCACGCTGTTGACGGTAGTGGATAGAACAAGGCACGCAGCAGCGACAGGAAGGGTCTGAGAGACCTAGACGAACCACGGAGAGAGAGGACCGACGGGTTGTCCGATATGCGCGGAGTGACCCAACAGCCACGATTGCGGATATTCAGCGAGTAGTGGTGCCCTCCATGCATCGTCCGATTAGTTGGCAGACTGCTGTACGATGTAAGACTGCACGCACACAGACCGTTACGACGACTGCCCTTAACACCATTGCATCGTCGCCTAAGACTGCAATGGTGTCGTGCCAGACTGTCAAGGAGCCACGGCAGCATGTGATCTTCAGTGACGAGTCCCGCTTTTGTCTTGGAGGAGACGACCACCGAATCCGTGTGTGGAGGCACCGTGGTCAGCGCCAAGATGAACGGTTTGTTGTCGAGCGTCGTACATCCAGAAGATTTGGTGTCATGGTGTGGGGTGCAATTGCAAACGATGCCAGGTAATCTTTGGTGTTCATTACAGGCAGTTTGACGGCCCAAAGTTACGTTAATCAGGTCCTACAACCAGTAGCCCTACCTTTTCTGAACGCTCACTCCCGTGCAATTTTCCAACAGGACAACGCTCGTCCCCATACTGCTGCTGTCTCGAGAGCTTGCCTTTAAGGCCAGACCTATCGCCGATTGAAAATGTGTGGGTTGCTGTTGGACACGCTATCCACACACAACCCATACCGCACAATCTGCAGGAACTGCGTGAGAAGGTTCAAGCTGCATGGGATGGCTTATCGCAGGATACCATTAGGAACCTGTAAAACTCTATGTCGAGACGTCTGGCATGCAGTGGGAACAAACATGGCGGCCTGACGCCATACTGAGAGACACTACTTATTGGCGCGTAGCTCAGTAAATATTGCCTGTATCAGTCTCAATGTTTAATCATTTATTGTACTTGGTAACCTTCCTTCCGAATAACATTGCAATCCGATACGTTCTTCTAGGTACAACTATTTTTTCTTTTTTTGACGATGAGTGCATATACAAGCCCAGTGGCAAAGTATTAAATTGAAACAAAAGAAGGACAAAACTTAGAATTTCTTCTTTAATTCACATATTTTATTTTTCTAAATATTCCCCCTCGCACTCGATGCAGATACGCCGACGTTTAACAAGTTTTTTAAACCCGTCTCTGTAAAAATCTTCAGGTTGTTCTCGGAACCATTTCATCGTAGCGGCTTGAACATCTTCTTCGCAGCTGCACTTAATTTCTTTCAGGTGTCTCTTAAGTGCAGACAACAACCAGAAGTCGGCCGGACTGGACATCTTCGTTACAAGTGAACTGAATTCCTTTCAGATGTCTCTTGAGAGCAGAAAACAACCAGAAGTCGGACGGACTGGACATCTTCGTCACAAGTGAATTGAATTCCTTTCAGATGTCTCTTAAGAGCAGAAAACAACCAGAAGTCGGACGGACTGGACATCGTCGTCACAGGTGAACTGAATTCCTTTCAGATGTCTATTAAGAGCAGAAAACAACCAGAAGTCGGACGGACTGGACATCGTCGTCACAGGTGAACTGAATTCCTTTCAGATGTCTATTAAGAGCAGAAAACAACCAGAAGTCGGACGGACTGGACATCGTCGTCACAAGTTAACTGAATTCTTTTCAGATGTCTCTTGAGAGCAGAAAACAACCAGAAGTCAGACAGCGCCAAATCTCGGCTGTAGGTATGATGTTCAAGAAGTTCAAACCAGATTTTCTGTATGGCCTCTGAAGTGAAAGAACTGGCGTGGGGTTTGACGTTGTCGTGTTGCGAAATCATTGGCCTTTTCCCCCACGCATGCGGTTTATTCTTTGCTTTAACTTTTTAATGGTATACACGTAGTTCTTAGAGTTGATAGCGGCACCTTTGACCATGTGCTCCTGATGAATAATGCTTCTCTAGTCCCAGAACACAGTGAGCGTGCCCTTACCGGCAGAAGTTTGGGTTTTGAATTTTTTCGCTTGAAGAGAAGATGGGTGTGTGTATTCCAGCAATTGGTTTTTCATTTCTGGGTATTGACCGTGAACCCAACTCCCATCACCAGTCACAATGCTTTGGAGAAAATCACTTCCGGATTTTTCATAGCGAGCAAGCAATCTTTAGTATGTTTTAAGTCTTGATTTCTTCACTTTAGTGGTTAGGTGACGCGGTACCCAACGAGCACACACTTTGTAATAACCTAAAAGGTTAACAATGTCATTGGCACTACTAAAGTTAATGTTCAGCTTACCTGCTGTGATTGACAGTTATTCTTTGATTTCCTCTGATGAGCTCATCGACTTTTTTGCCTGTTCAAACTATTACAAGTTGCGATTACGCTCCTCCTACTCCGTTGCTGTTCTTTTGCGGCCAACATTCTTCAGCTGTTCTTTGATTTTTTTTTTTTTTACCCACGACGAAGTGTGCTTATGTCCAAAATTTTAGAACTGCCACTAATCTAGCGTGAATTTCTTTGGGAAGTACATTTTCATGATTAAAAACTCTATAACTGATTGTTGTTGGACACCCATCGACACAGTTGAATCACCCATTTTAAACACAATTAAATACGACAAATACATAGATGCGGAGTTCCGTTACGCAGTAAAATGAAGCTAATAGCCCAAGAATCGTTTGTTGGTTGCTAGGCAACAAGTCATGCGCGAGACACTTGCGCGGAGGCATTACTTATTGAATAGTCCTCATAAAGTGCGTCGCATGAATATATAGACAGAACAAATTCTCGAATAAAAAAGAAACAACAACGAGCTGAAATGTACACCTTATATTTATAGCAAGAATAGCATAGGACACGCAGCTGCACAATAGTTTGACGGAAATATAACAATTTCAACACCAAGTACAAGAAAAAAACAGAAATATGCTGTCTCGAAAATATAAAGACTTACTAGTTATGAGCATCTCTGGTACGAATAGTGGAGCCGTTGTTCTGAATAACACTGAAAACCAGATTGGGTATACTGTCCGCCAAGTGATGTGAGTGTTCTGGACGGAGTGCGTACCAGCTTCTTTCAATGCCGCCACACTTGAGAACTACCGTCCATTCACTACACATCACGTGCTAAGATACACCAGATGTTCTCGATAGGGTTCAGATCTGGACTGAGTGCTGGCCAATCCATTGCGGTCACATGATTAGTGTTAAACCAGCTTTTCGTTGGTGTTGACCGATGAATAGAGGCGTTGTCTTGCTGGAACACATAATCAACCCTCCTGGCAAACGGTAGAAGGTGGCTGCTGTGTATGTCTTGATACGTTTCGGAGTTTGGCCTGCCTTGCAGGAAAGCAATATCCGTTGTCTCATTGAACGCAAAAGCTCCACAGACCATCACAGATCCCCCTCCTTTCTGTCTGCTAAAAAAGGTGCATGGTTGGCGTCTTAAATCATGCCAATTGCAGTTCCAACCGTCAGGGCCGTCCAGTTTGAACTTCTTCTCATCGGAGAAAATAGTTGTGATCCACTCGTCCTTCCAGTGCATGTGACAGCTAACCCATAACAATCTAGCTTCCTTGTGCCGCCCGTGAGGTATGGCAGACGGCGCACTTTACGGAGCACAATGCTGCGATTTTCCTCGATTCGTCGATGAACTGTGTCCTTTGATACGGTGACACCAACAGTCCGAGAAACTTGACGTAGTGATGACCTTTGGGATGAAACTAAATGCATGATGGCACGATCATCTCGTTTGGTTGTTATTCGAGGCCTTCCAGGCCGTTTTCTGGTAGTGGACGTACCGCTTTTCGATAAAGTCTTATAAATGACTGCCCTACTCCTCCCCATGTTTTTACAAATTTTCGCTACAGGCAATCCGTTTGCGCTCAGTCTCCAAAGCTTTTGCACCTCTTCAACAGAAAGTTGACTGTTGCGTGGCATTTCGGCAAGCGAATGACTGACGGCAGGTCCGCTGTCTTTTGTAGGCTGGACCGAAGTACGGCACATGCGCATGCGTACAACATGCTAACTTGTACATCTCATTTGCATGTGGCTACTTCACATAGTTATCTTTATATTTATGAGACACATAAAATTACACTATGTCACTTTGTGGTGTTCTTTTCACACTCTCTGGTGATCTCGACGGACCGAAACGTTTTGTTGTAGGGTTATGTCTGTTCAGGTACCACTTCAGCACCTACCTACATTCGTATTGCGTTGACGGCGCAAATTGGACCGTCTATATTTATGCGACGCACTTTAGTAACCCACATTAACATAAGCTACTAATTTTGTTCCTGGATTTTCAGATGCTTTTAAAATGTATTGTATTTTTCATAAAATTTTAGTGATTACAATGGAATTACCACCTTTACAGAAACAATGCATGCAATGGCGGATCCAGAAATTTTTGACGGGTGGTGGTGGGGGGAGGGAGGTGTCGAATTTTGGCAAGTTGTTTTGCAGACGCCGATACACAAGGGGACCCGAGGACTATCCTCGGTCGTATTTATACATGGTTTTGTTTTGTGCCAAAACAATTTTTCTAAGCAAAGAGAAAACGTCTCCCATCCACAACGACAAACTAAAAAAATTGAATGTTTTGTAGTATACAATATATACACCGATGTGCCATTACATTATGATCACCTACTTAATAAGCTGTAGGACCTCCTTTAGCCCACAATACAGCGGCCACTCGTCGAGGCATCGATTCGATGAGGTGGCGATAGGTATCCTGAGGTATCTGGTACCATACTGTCAACAGCAGGTCCTCCAGTTCCCGTACATTTCGGGGTGGTGGTGATTTAAAGCGAACCCGTTTTTCCAAGTCGAACCACAAATGTTCGATTGGGTTCATGTCGGGTGAATTTGGAGGCCAGAGCATTAACAGAAAGTCACCAGCATATTCCTCGAACCACTCCTTGACGATTCTGGCAGTGTGGAATGGCGCATTATCCTGTTGGTAATGGCCATCACCAGCAGGGGGCAGAGTTGCCATTAATGAGTGAACTTGGTCCACAACGATGATCAGGTACCTGACAGCTATATCAGGGAATGTGCTATTGGGATAATGGGACCTAAAGTGTCTCAAGAAAACATCGCCCACAGCATGACACCGCCGCCGCCGGCCTCTTTCCACCCAACAGTGCATCTAGGTGCCATAGCCTCCGTTGTTAATCGGCGTATCCGCCCTTGGCCGTCTACGTGATGTACCAGGAATCCTGATTCGTCAGACCAGGCCAGTTTTTTTCCAATCATCAACGGTTCAATGTCGATGATCTTGGGCACATTTAATGCGTTGTTGGCGATGACATGCAGTGAGTATCGGAACATGGCTGGCTCTTCGGCTACGCAAGCCCATGTGCAGAAAGCTGCGATGAAATGTGTGCTGTGACACATTACCCTGATCACAACTGTTGTAGCTGCTGGTGATTTTCCGCACTGTGGCCCTGCAATTGCTGTGAACTACGCGCGACAGTCTCCGCTCCCCTCTGGCATCAATAAGATGCGGGCGACACACGACTGGACGACGGTTCGTCGTTTGGCCATATTTGCACCACTTTTGATACGTACTCACTACAGCGTCACGTGAACAACCCACAAGCCGTAGTTCCGAGGTGCCGTGCCATTCCCATTCTGACTCCGAACACTCAACTAACCGAAATTTTTTCTCGGGTTGTGAACTTCACCTGCGCCACCGTTCAGTCCCCAGGCGCGTTCCTTTCTCTAGCCTGGGGGAGTTCATGATGTAATGACTCATTGGTGTATATAATATCTATTCAATTTCAAAGTTTGATCTGTATTGTACCCTCTAGCCTACCATGTCAAAGGTTGTACAAATATGTACATCCTACAAATACGAAAATTACACAATGTTGAAAATATTTGTACAAGTGCTTCATAGGCTACTGCTCTTTATGTTCAGCAACATTTTTGGCTTACGTTTGTAATGGAATACGAGCAGAAAGAACAGTGAGACTTACGTAGATCAAAATAACATTTTCCTTTTTCCTTCTTATTTTAATCGAATCATTATTATCGCTTCAATAAAAGTACATCTGATTCCTTAAGTTTTGATTGGAGTGAAAGAGAACATTAGAAACATCTTACAGTTGTTAAATGAGCCCTGCAATTTATAAGGAATACTCCCTATTTGTGCTCTAGTTTTTAAAAATACCATCCTCCTCCAATTTTGCCTTTATGATTGATAAGCTGGCTTCGATGTTTTTTTTTTCTATTGCTTTTTTTCCTGTTATGAAATGTCTACCATAGAAATCTAGCTGAGACAGCAGCAGCTGAACTTGTTTAAATTAAAGGAATTTTTCCTGGGTGCCTGTTGTATGTGTACATGTCTGTACAACCTTCGTGATAGCACGCTAGAGGGCACAGTACATAACTTTTCAAAGGCAATAAATATTGCGTCTCTAAATGATGTAGTTATTTTTACTAATTCTATAAAAATTGGGCAAGACTTCTGGACCATTCTGTATATTTTGGTCCAAAAATTATAAATATACATAAACGATACGCTAAAAATTGGATATAGTTATGCAAAAGCTGGGCAGAAACGTAGCTTTTTTTTCCACATTTCCTTAAAATGATTTTGTCAAAAACTTGAAATCTTCTCGAGAGCATATGGTAGAATCTCGATAAACCGATCCCTTCAAACCGCCATCCCCATCTCTCGCCCGTGCTAACGGATTACAAATCTTATCGTATTCTAGTAAATCGGAAATTTCGCCTTTGAACCGCTACGTCGTTGACCGCCATCCCCCAGAACATTCCAGCAACGTTTTGATGTTTTCCTTTGGAGATTCCCTGTTGAACCGCCCCAAAATATTATCTTGCAAAGCATAAAGTAAGTATATATATAGAGAGGACACAAGATGTAGTAAGCTGAAACTCATGACGCCATGAAGTCTACTGCAGCGCACCATCGACCTACAACAGAACTACCATTGATTGGCAGCTAGGCTTCCCAGGAATCACCACGAACCACGTGATTTTGTGCATTTGAGTTTTGACCTCCCAGCAAAGTTGAAGACGACGTATATGACATAAACCTATCATTTTCCGGATTTTTTTTTGTTTGCATCTTTCAGTTTCCTATAGCATTCTAATAAGTGGCATTATTCTTGCTTATCTCTTACTGATCGTTAACTTTTCCTTTGCAAATTCCTTAACTTAGGTTTCTACGTGTCTTTGTTGTAAATTTCATTCACACATATTTTGTCATTGTTTTCTTCACAATATAAGCTGTGACTCGGCTTTTACTTTCAATTCTAATTTGTATTCTATTGTCATCTGTTTCGATATCTACGTTTTTGGCTTCGATATCTATATTACGTTGTTGTCATCTTTCCGATGCCTCACTTAGTTTTGATTGTGACAGGAGTTCAGGACAAAGATCGTGGGGAGAACAAGGGGAGGGTGGCGCAGAGCAGCTGGTCCTCATCTTACTTTATGTTGCAATGGACACTCCGAATCGCCCACGTTATCTTCTTAAGTGTTAGATGGATCCTCCACGAACACGTTTTGCGGAATTAGCGAGGAAACAGCCACTTTCGCGCCCATTTCCCTGAAAAAAGAATGATGCCGTTAGCGAAGTATGATCAACTGCCGAAAAGTCAGGGTCTTTTGTGATTTATTGCCTCTGACTGAAATGGGATAGCTGGTTTGAGTGCGCATGCGCGCGCTCGGTTAAATATCGAAGTTTACTAAATGGAGAGATAGACTAAATACCCTGCTTATATGGTTTCCTCCATGATTTAACCAAATGACAATAGCTTAACTGTTGCGTACTGCATTTCCATGGAGGTAGGGGCTTCGCTAGACTTTGATATCATGGTGGGCGACGCATGGGCGAATATTAGGTTTTCTGCGGCAGATTTAATAGCAACTTTGTTTACAAAAACTGAAAGAAAGAATTTTTAATGCTTTTTATTACCGGCTACAAAGGAATTCCGCACATCTAGATGACACAAGTTGGTAAACCAAAAAGGAAACATCACAGTAACTGGTAGGCTGGTGGTTTAGGAAATACACTGAAGAGCAGTTGAATTAGAGACAGCTAGCGTTACGCAAATGTGGCGCTGTGGGCGGCCCTGTAAACGGAAACGACATGACGTATGCAGCGATCCGACAATATAAGGAGTCATGCGACAGGAATCAGTAAAAGTCGGACGCAGTATGGGTAAGACGAAGGATCTAAGCGCATTTGTTCTTGGGCAAATTGTTGGAGCCCGACGAATGGGTCACTCCATCTCGGAAGTCGTGCAGGCACTGGGATTTTCACGAGTCACTGTGTCACGGGTGCATCGTGTGTACATCAAATCCGATAAAACCATCCCTGCAAGGGCCAACTGCCGTTGACAATAGCGTGTGGATCGTCTCTAGCTCGCATTGTAACAGCGTATAGACGGGCCACAGTGCAAGAAATCACTCGGCAATTTAACGCTGGTGCACAAAAACGTGTAAGCAACCACTCCATCCAGAACCATCTCCTCGCTATGGGGTACAGAAGCCATCGTCTCACGAGGGTACCGCTGCTGACCGCATATCATAGGGTGCAAAGATTAGCATGGGCGCGGGAACATCGTCACTGGACCCTAGACATGTGGAAAAATGTTGCCTGGACTGATGAGTCGAGATTCACGTTGGTACATGCGGATTGCAGGATACGAGTACGGCCCAAACCACATGAAGCGATGGATCTTTCTTGCCAGCAGGGTACTGTTCAAGCTGGTGGGGGTGACATTCTCGTCTGGGGACGGTTTACGTGGACTGAAATGGGATCCCTGGTACGTGTGACATTGTCCCTCACAGGTCAACGTTACCGGAATACTCTGGGAGATCATTTGCTCCCGTTTGTGCGTCTTCAACATCCCACTGGGGACCTAATCCTGCAACAAGACAATGCACCGTGCCATCGATCCCGAATTGTATCCGAATGGTTGGATGAACACTCCACCAATGTGACCTTGCTTCCTTGGCCAGCTAGGTCACCTGACTTTAATCCCATCGAGCACATCTGGGATGCCATCGAGACAGATGTTTGAGGCTCTGACCCCTCCATCAAATCTTCGTGAACTGTGGGAGCTTGTTCAGGGGTCGTGGATCCCCCAACTTTTCCGGTGTCTTGTCGAGTCCATGCCGAGACAAATCACCGCCGTCATCAGGCCGAAAGGAGGTGCTATACGTTACTAGACAGGTATCTCTAATTCAATTGCTCTTCAGTGTAGACTCAATAAGACACCGGAAGCGTTGGGAAGCCATACGGATCCACGACCTCTGAACAAGCTCCCACAGTTCACGAAGATTTGATGGAGGGGGTCAGAGCCTCGAACATCTCTCTCGATGGCATACCAGATGTGCTCGATGGGATTGAGGTCAGGTGACCTAGCTGGCCAAGGAAGCGAGGTCACGTCGGTGGAATGTTCATCCTACCATTCGAATACAATTCGGGAGCGATGGCACGGTGCATTGTCTTGTTGCAGGGTGAGGTCCCCAGTGAGATATTGAAAACGCACAAACGGGAGCAAATGGTCGTCCTGGATATCCCGGTAACTTTGACCTGTGAGGGACGATGTCACACGTACCAAGGGTCCCATTTCAGTCCACGTAAACAGTCCCCAGACGAGAATGCCACCCCCATCAGCTTGAAGAGTACCTTGCGGCAAGAAGGATCCATCGCTTCATATGGCTTGCGCCGTACTCGTATCTTGCCATCCGCATGTACCAACGTGAATCTCGACTCATCAGTCCAGGCAACGTTTCCACATGTCTAGGGTCCAGTGGCGATGTTCCCGCGCTCATGCTAATCTTTGCACCCTGTTATGTGCGGTCAGCAGCGGTACCCTCGTAGGACGATGGCTTCTGTACCCCATAGCGAGGAGATGGTTCTGGATGGTGTGGCTGCTTACACGTTTTTGTGCACCAGCGTTAAATTGCCGAATGATTTCTTGCACTGTGGCCCGTCTATCCGCTGTTACAATGCGAGCTAGCAGACGATGACCCCGCTCATCCACACACTTTTGTCCACGGCAGTTGGCCTTTGCAGGGATGGTTTTACTGTATTCGATGTACTCACGGTGCACCCGTGACACAGTGGCTCGTGGAAATCCCAGTGCCTGCACGACTTCCGAGATGGAGTGACCCATTCGTCGGGCCCCGACAATTTGCCCACGATCAAATGCGCTTAGATCCTTCGTCTTAACCATGCTGCGTCCGACTCTTACTGATTCCCGTCGCATGACTCCTTATATTGTCGGATCGCTGCATACGTCATGTCGTTTCCGTTTACAGGGCCGCCCACAGCGCCACATTTTCATAACGCCAGCTGTCTCTAATTCAATTGCTCTTCAGTGTAAATGTTAGTAGAATGCCGCCTTCAACTTTTTTCTTGCTGCGAATACGTTGTCTTAATCGCTTTTCAAAAGTTTGCATTTTTCCTATGAAGATAGTACCGTACTTGAACAATTTCTTTAAAGAAAAATGTTCTATTTATTTACCTAAATAAAATTTTGACGTTGTGATACGCAGACACAATGCCTCCCTATCCTTAACTCCCCTACTTCAAGTCTCTCACACACAGCGACCTTGCTTTGCACTTCTCACCTTCGAAGAATCCCTCAGCCACACCCCGTTTCTTCACTGCCCCGGTACAAGCTTAAGAGCGCTAGTACAGGTTAAGTATTGACTAAGTGTTTAAATCCTCTTCTTGGAAGAACAGACAGCAGAGCAGCTATCCTGGGCAGCGGATGGCCTCGTGGTCAACGTTCGTGACTGCTACAGAGATCTCAGGTTCGATCCCAGAAGGTGCGAACGCTCGAACCACTAAATATCCGCCGTGCGTCAGATGGGCACGTTAAACCGTCGGACCCCGGGTACTGGCCCGCCGGTTATAAATAAGGGTGTCTTCCTCCTAACTGCACTCAATTGAAAAAAAATTTAAAGCGCCAGCACAAAATTTAGAGACAGGTCTTGTTCAATGAATTGTTCAGGAATGGAATTATTACCGATGAAATTGTTCTTGAAAAAGCAAAATAGTTTGGGGAAAATACCAAATTCAGGAATTCAGCGATAGTAATAGCAAGCGTCAAAGAACCAAATATCGACACGGATTATCATTGAGAATACGGCACGGGGAAACAGCCGAAACCTCCGGAAGTTCAATGGATGAAGTAAGAAAAGAAATGTGAGAAACTATATTTGGTATGTGAATGAATTTTCTATGTGCATGAATCTTGTTTGTTAGTTTTTTGGTATGATACACCACGGTAAATCGATTTCAAACAAAATAAGACAAGTTGCGAAAAAATAAAAGGTAGAATAGCAACAGTTCATTGTTTAAATGCTGATGGTAGTGATAAAAGAAGAATTGAGGTTATAGAAAAATGTAGAAAACCACGCTGTTTCAGGAAATTTCGTCTTGAACTTTACTTAATTGCCGAATTTCCCTTCCCTACGTTCTCATAATTAGAGATCCGATACATAAGAACGTATATTTGTTTTATTTCTTCCATATGCTCTCATTAAATTAATTTTACCCGTTTTCTGAAATGAACCTCTTTAAACTGCACACCCTCGCTTGCCGCCAGTTTAGCACGATGAACATTAATTTTAACGAGTTTCAAGTGAACTGTGGACCGAAAAATTCCTGGGAAAGAATCAGAGTGATGTGTTATAGAAAATCTGTTCAGGAACATTAAAAACATTTTTTGTCCAGCTTTATCATAAATAAAAAAAAAGCAGCAAGCTATTTTCACTGACTCATATTCAAAATGCGTGCAGATTATGTTGTCTGGCCTAAGGGAATCTACGTGCTTTCATAATGAGAAGGTTTCATGAAACAGTATTTGTTCAAAAAAGAACGAAAACGAAAATGCTGCTACTCTGTAAAACTATCTAATGTTCCCAATTTAATAATACTTGATTATTAAAATACAAGCAAGGTGAAGCAAGTGAGACTATTTTCTCCAATTCTAACTGCTTTCTTAAGAATTTGATTTCAACTCGCAAACTGATCGTACACGCATGCTTGAACATCGGAAGAATTCACCAGGGCAATTATTGTGTTTTTGCTTCGCATTTTAACGAAATTTAAATAACCTTTGGGACTGTAAACTGATATCATATCTTTAAACTTCCACGTTTTTTTCTTCTTAATTTGTAACGATCAAATGCTCACACTGAATACTTAAAACAGCGTTTTATTCAAGTTTTCTTAACTGTTGAATACTTTTTTATTTTATTTTAAAACAAATTCTGCTTTCCGTGGACAAATGAATCGTACAAAATTTAATTTTTTTTTCTTCCGGTAGGCCTGCAAATCAACTGGTACTTTCGGAAGAGCTACTGAGCGTCAAAATAAAGTTTTAAATGTTATTAACTTTTGGACCACAATTAATGAAATCCCTCGAAGATTTCTTTTATTTTTACACACTCTAAACAATTTCCTTAAATTCAAGAGCCATTTTCCATTATTCCTTTTTGATTTCTTTTGCGAATTAATGAAAGATGTTCTTGATTTAACCTTTTCCGTGAACAAATTTTTCAGCATAGAATTGAGTTTTCCCCCTCCAGTATAGACCTATAAATCAGTTTACACTTTTCGAAGAGCTGCTGAGAGCCAGAATAAAGTTTTGAATATTCTTAACTTTTAGACCACAATTAATGAAATTTTCCGTGATTCCTTTCGTGAATTAACGAAGCAAATTCTTGGTTCAACTTTTTCCGTGAAACAAATGTTTCCGAATGGAATTGAATTTTTCTCCTCCAGTGGGACTGCGAATTAATTGATACTTTTCGAAGAGCTTCTGCGTTTTAAAATAAATTTTAAAATGCCATTGACATTTAATAAAATCTTACGAAGGTTTCTTTTATTTTACACACTGTAAAACATTCCTGAAATTCTCGAGCCCATTTCCCGTGATTCCTTTTGTGAATTAGAAAAGTATATTCCCGATTCATTTCGGTGAAACGACGAACGAAACCTGAATTTTCCAGATTTTTCATGCATGAATTGACATAATGGCCAAGTTGATCTTTCTCCGGATAATAGCACGCAATATATTTTTAAGTGGTGTCATCGGAAAATCCTGAGTTCTCGGGGAACCCTTCTGTGATTCCATTATTTTACCTTTCTGTGATTCATTTACTTCAACGGGAAAATTCTGTTCTCACCTTTTCTTTATCGATATAACGGGAATTTAAAAGTAATAAGAGCGATTCGCGAGAGTACTTGAGGTTTGATTGGCTATTAAATTTCAATCGTCTGTTGGCGACCAGACATAATGAATTTCATATTGTATCGCACAATATGAAATCCATTATGGCGCGGATATTTCTCCTAAGTTGGTAATTCTGCTGTTGTATATTATGTTACCATAATAAACCGGATACTTACAATGTCATGCGGGCATTTGTGTGATGTCTAAGTATTAGTCTGTGCACTCATTAATAAAAAATCGTTTATAGATATGAAAAGAAAATTTCATATTTAGGGGTTTTGTGAAATGATACTATGAAGTAGTACATTTCATCTTTTCTTAAAGATAAGTGAAAGTCACAATGTCAGTTTAAACACTCTCGAGTTCCAAAATATTCCGTTGTTTTGAAAAATCATGATGTAAAAAAAAATGTCATTTGTGATAAGTCCTCCTATCGAAAAAAAAAACTATTACATAAATTATTACAAATATATTCAGATAAATGATGAGCTGTTACCAAAAATAAAATGACTAACTAACACGCATTCACAGCGAGAAACATTTCGTCATTAAGCTAATTCAGGCCTATTCGTTTCTGCTTTAAACGGTGAGTGACTTACTAGTTTAGTCAACATCGCTTCTTACTTCTGTGCAAACCATCGCTGGTTGGAGGTCTACCGGGATCATGTAAGATTCCTTCTCATCATAAGTCAGCAAAAAGAGCATATAATGAGAATGGTGCAAGGGGAAAGAAGCAAACAAACAGTGGGAACGGAAGTTTCTTCTGTATAGAGACTGAAAATGTCAAAAGCGAAGTTCTGGAAAGGGGGACATTTCTGCATAAAAACGAAAAAACCCAAAACTGCCATTTTAGGGTTTTTTCGTGGTCTAAGCGATGGCTTCTGATCACTCGTCCGAGGTGGACCCGGGTTCGAATCCCGGTAAGGCATGAATGTTTTGTTTGTCTTACGTCACTGGCTCTCTCCCTTCCCTGGAGTCAAAACGGGCGACTGCTTATCGCCCATTGAGTTGCTCACGGTGGTCGTTAAACCTCCAATTAAACAAAAATTTAAAAAAATCTGCCAAATTACTGAAGTTTTTGCTATTAGAATCGGGACTTTCCAAAGCGAAAGTTACGTTAAGAACCGGAGATGGAAAATATGGGTAATGTGCTGCTCGTTTTTTCCGTGACTTCCCACCCCTTAATGTTTTACAATGCTGTCCTAGACTAAATGCACCTTTAAATCATAAAAAGGTTCAGTAAATGATATCCGCTTATATATTTAAGTATTTCTTAAAAATTTATATTTATATATATTTATTCTAGCGCTGATATAACGAAAAATGTTTTCATGCTCGTGAAAGAACTAATGATGGAAATTTATACGCTTTTTTGGTGTATGAATATTAGAAGTTTCGTCGCCGATTCAGTTTGTCACTTGGAAGTTCAATATGTTTCCAGCTCTTTCTTACATATAAATTGAATAGAGGACAACAGTTGATTTTTGTTATATCCCATTGATTATATCTTGTCTGTCTTCTTGAAAAAAAAATGTCCGCTTTGAAATATCGAACTACAAAAACTGCTTTTCAAGTATGTACACACAATTTCTTATATATTTGCCTCTCTGTTCATCCATCAGCCTTTGCAACAGAAAACCTATCTGCGCTTCTAAAAGTGATATCGAAGAAATTCTTTCTGTAAATACAGGAGTTAAAAAATGGTCACACAAAATTTCTGCAGAGGTACAGGCGGAAAAACTTAATTAAAAGAAATACAGGCACGAAAGATATATGTTTCCTCTCTGTATGACTGAGAAAGAATTCCTCCAGTCAGGCGAGGAAATATTATCGGTACAAAGGTTCCCATAATTTTACTGTTTCCTTCAGAAAACCAAACAATTACGTCGTACAATTACTAGATATATGCTGTCTCACGTACGATATCAACACAAACTGCGTCTCCAATTGCAAATTAAAACACATTTTTTTTACAATTAAAAACACTATTTTAAAATGACTTTGTTTAAATGCCTTTGTATTTTATAATAGTGTTTTTAATTGTAAATAAATGTGTTTTAATTTGCAGTTGGAGACGCGGTTTCTGTTGATCGTACGTGAGACAGCATATATCTAGTAATTGTACAGTTATCGTGCGAAATTTATCATTGGTAATTACGTCGTTCTGAAGCGAGAACCGAACCCGCATCTCCTGATTTCCATACGAGTATGCTAAGTTTCCTGAAGAAGTGATCACGTGGAACACAATGAAAACACGGTACTTTTATGCGAATAAAGACATTTGCATTGCCCTCTATGTATTTGTAAACATTTATTTTTTTCAGGGGGATTCGTTTCCCCCTGATATCTAAGAAATATTGGTTTTTGCCTTTGAACGGAAAAACTGGAGGATGAATGGAAGAAGAGAAATCTAAAATATCATGCGCACGTTTTCCGTTATTCGATTTATATATTAAAGTTCTTTTTTTACCATTTGAAGCTGTGTGACGTACTACGGAAGTGAAACACGTGTCAAGACGACAAATCTGCAGCGAATGTGGAAAAAATTGTTCATTGATATTTAAAGTTCTGCGAAATCCGTAACAAATAGGACCCACAGACTGATAGAACAGCAAGAAAAAAGTCTTGAGTCGACTGGTGCAAGAAGATACTGACAATATTTGAATCTAGTGGTTTCAAACGGTATACGTCACAGAGCATATACGTGATTTTATTACTATACAGCTCCCAGTAAGAGCGATAACCATGTTCAAGTTGCGGAAGGTAAGCTGCGCCTCCATATTCTCCGACAAGACTTTTTACTCAATGATTAGCAGTTTTTGCAATTGTTTGTCAATCCTTAAGAAATGGTAGCCTTGGGCACTTTACCTGAAAATGGCAAACACTTCACTAGCACTTTGAAGGATAGTAAAAGTTTCATTTCGGTAAGCGCAGTGGATTTTGTTCCGCAGATGCTTGTCAAAAAATTTTCATATATGCTGGAGTGGAGTACTTCTGAAGGACAGTAAAAGTTTCATTTCGGTAAGTGCAGTGGATTTTGTTCTGCAGATGCATATCAAGAATTTCGCATATATGCGGGAGGGGAGTACTTTGAAGGAGAGTAAAAGTTTCGCTCATGTAAGTGCAGTGAATGCTATTCTGCAGATGCATGTCAATAATTTTGCATATATTCGGGAGGGGAATACTTTGAAGGACAGTAAAAGTTTCGTTGAGGTAAGTACAGTGGATTTCGTTCTGAAGATGCATATCAAGAATTTTGCATAGATGCTGGAGTAGAGTACTTTGAAGGACAGTAAAAGTTTCGTTTAGGTAAGTGCAGTTTATTTTGTTCTGCAGATGCTTGTCAAAATTCTTGCATAGATGCTGGAGTGGAGTACTTCTGAAGGACAGTAAAAGTTTCATTTCGGTAAGCGCAGTGGATTTTGTTCTGCAGATGCATATCAAGAATTTTGCATATATGTGGGAGGGGAGTACTTTGAAGAACAGTTAAAAGTTTCGTTGAGGTAAGTATAGTGGATTTCGTTCTGCAGATGCATATCAAGAATTTTGCATAGATGCTGGAGTGGAGAACTTTGAAGGACAGTAAAAGTTTCGTAGAGGCAAGTGCAACGATTTTCGTTCTGCAGATGCACGTCGAGAACTTTATGAACCGTAAAATATAAATTACCGAAAAAGAGATGAAGAGTGTAAATTAGAGGGAAAAAAGCTATGTAAAAATTTCTAGAATAACTTAGCACACGTAGAAAAATTTCATGATACTGAAAAAAATACTTTAAATTATTTTTGGAGTTGTTTATACATTGCTTTAAAATTTTCCAGAAACACGGGAAAAATTTGCCTCAGGAGTTGCGAAATATTCCAACATAATAAAAACCATTGCTGAAAATTAATAAACTGCGCAGAATTAAAAAAAATCACGTTTCATTTTCTGTCAAATTTGAAAATAACCGAGGTATCTTGCCTCCAGAAAGAGAAGATTGATATTTTGTTTTTCAGTTACATTTAAAATCATAATTCACTTAAAGCGAGTAATTTTGTGTGTCCAGTAATGGAATGAAACTTGAATCAACGAAAAAAAATCGAGAGAGTACCGTGGTAATCTTTGTAGATAATTTATGCTATGCGTCTTTCGCATGCTAAGATCTTTGTGGCTGTGAAACAAAACAAATGATTGGAGAGTACATATTTATTTACGTAGAACACATTGCATTTATTTGCGTCACTCACGACTACACCGAGCCACAGTTCGGTACATACTAAGTGGTATTAAATCATAACAACAAACAATAAGGTTTACTAATTCCTGACATTGAGAGGTATTTAGGTAAATAGATTAATGAATGTCATTGTCGTAAAATTAATGAAAGAAGATATGTGACCCATAAAATTAAATATTTACCAAACTATGACAGCGACAACATTAAGTATTTCAGCAGTTTAGTTTTTGAAAAATAATATTTATTATTATTATTTATGTTTAGATTTAGACGAACGTATAAGAAGAGGGACTGACACCGATGAAATGTGATATAGATACGAAAACTGCGCATGCGCAAGCTAAAATCTGATGTCAAGATGGAAAAAATTGTTGACTTTTGTTGTAGGATATCATTAGGCTACACCCGATCGTGTTATACAACATTTTCAAGCTCTCGTCAATAACAGGTAACTGGGTAGAGAGGAAGCCAGATTTTGCTGCGCCGCCTACTTTACTACTGTCGTAAAAGATGCATTGCATCAAAATGCATTTTTGTAATGGCTTTTAACACATTTAGCCTGAGGTTCTCGTACTTTACGTAGATTGCAATGAGATGCTGTTGCGTTTATGTAAAACGTGACGAAATAATGTTCAGCGACAGTTTAGTAAAAAATATTGTTGAGTAACCATGAAATTAACTGTTGTTGCGTTACTTCCTGAGACGGCATTCGAAATTCAGATTTCAAGAATGGTTTTGACTACTTCCGTTACCCATTTCCGTTACATCGAAATATTATGCGTGGGATTTACTTCACTTCTGTCGGGAGAGATGCATTGCATCAAAAGGTATTTTGATAAGTAAAGCAATGTAAAGGCCATGAGAACTTATAACGTACAAGTTTGTCCGCGCCGGGAATCGAATCTGGGTCCCCTCAATCCGGAGTAAGTCGCTCTCCCAACTGAGCTACGCGGACATGTGCTATCGCTGCTATCTGACTTTATCTCGTGTGCGTTCTGTCACGTCACATCTTCCCCTCTCCCCCGAAAGAGAGCCGGGGGCTAGGCCCACGGGTCTACCGGAACCATGTGTCGCTGTAGGCAGTCATCCCATGAAGAACGTGCATTTAAGAAATCTCAGACAATTTTGGTGTGTGGAACGTAACATCATACTGATTTATTGGGAAAAGAACAGCACATCATTGCGAGGAATTAAACAGCCGGGTCATCCTGGAAGTTCGGGCGCCAATATAACGTACAAATTTGTCCGCGCCGGAAATCGAGTCCTGGTCCCCTCACTCCAGAGTAAGTCGTTCTCCCAACTGAGCTACGCGGACACATACTCCCGCTGCTATCTGCCTTTATCTCGTGTGCTTCCTGCGGGGCAGGCACGTCACAAACTTTCGGAAACGGTTATATGAATTAATAACGAATATTTACATTACAACACACGGCCGTTCGTGTCCGATACTAGATTACATTAAACACAAAGTGCATTAGTTTGACTCGGATTTGTTACATCAAGCTGAAGCAGGGTTCTTAGTACTTTTCCGTAGGACTTGAGGGAGCACGAATAATCTGGCATTACCTAACCAACCTATTGGTCCTAACAAAAATGCGAATACCTATTCCGATATTTTTTTTGTCTTGCCGATCTGTGATAAAAGCTCATTAAGAAATCACAAATAACAACTTAAGACACAATATCATTATCCTATAATGAAAGCGTGCAGCCAAATATTATGGCTTATTCTTCGTAATATTGGAATTTTAATACGCAGTGACTATAGCACGATATCATTAGATCAGTACGGTCAAGAATATCACGCGGCGCAAAACGTCGTAAGAACATTCCGCGCATTTTGCGCAGCTACTAGAGCATATCCTGGTCTATCAGTAGATCAAGAAATTTCAAAAGAAGTTTCTTTTCGATGCTAAGATTTTAGATAACTGCCAACGTAAAACCATTTTAATACACTCTGTATGTTTTGGATGAAAAAGAAATCGTGCTGGTAAATGTAAATCACGCATCAGAGACGTTTCCCTTCATTCCATCCCCCGGAAAAAATGACCGCAAACACAGGTTTCTCGCAAAGTGAGTCAGACAACATTGCTTTTGGCGTAGCTTTGTCATATTCAAGAATTCATTTTTAACTCGCTACTTTCTGAGCTTTCAGATGAGTACGAAAATAATTATTCCTAGGAATGACAACCTTTACGGAATTTGAAAGGCTATCATGATTGATGTTCAAAGGCAGAACTAGATGACTTTGAAATAAGACTAGAAGAATTTTATACAAACAAAATTCCAAATCACATATCTCTTATTGGAGCTGAGATTACCTAATTTCTTTCGAGATTTTTGAGACGTAACAGTAGAAAGATGCTTTCGGGATAGGGGTTGAAAAATTTCCATTAAAGATTAAACACTGAGAAGAGTTTCCTGCGACTGCCCACATATGACTAATTAGCTATTCGTCCCTTTAGCGTATTCGGAAAGGACACTAACCCTAGTCATATCCACATATGAAATAATAAAATAAAATAATATAAAAAATAATATTAATAAATAAAATAATATTAAATCTGTCTCTCCGCTGCTTCAGACAATTCCTTTAGTGCATGTGTTGGGTCCATACCTCACAGACAGGGACGTCGCCAACACCCTGAAATTTGTCTTGTCCACCCTGCAGCCCACCCAGTTCAAAATGGGCCATTTTTCAGTATTTTTAACTTTAAAATATAATATGGACTTCGCCAAGTAATAAGCCTTGTGTTTTATTGACACTGAAACGATGACAGTTTTCCGTCTTTAGCACGATTTAATGATTAAAAGATGAGAAATATATACAATTAAAACCATGAGCATTTCGAGGCAGCGCCTGCCTCTTCTTCAGATGTAATAAATAGAGACACATTTAATCTATATATAATATAGATCATTGCATTGTGGGAAGCATGGTAAGTTATTTGCCAATAGTAATCTACATGCGCCAAAATGTTGCGTATACTGTTGGCCCAATGGTCTGTGAAGAAATCATGGAAATATATTATAGAAATAAGAAATAGTGTAGGGTGAGATGAACATTCAATTTTAAGCTTATATTACAAGTGTTTTATTTCATGTAGCCCTACGTATTTTCCCATAGGAAGTGCGTTGTTTACTTTTCAGTAGAAAGGTTATCAAAATAGCATCCGTAGGCCCATGAAAATTCAATTGCTCTCCACTCTTTCAATTCCTTACTTTGAGCCTCTTTTTTCATATTTGTATGGCCAGGGCGGCTAATGAGAAGGGTGGATAGGAATTAATTAAGTCACTACTAATTGCTCTGCTGTTTGTTTTCTTTACAAAATAGGGGATTCCAACACAGAAAGTGGAGTCTAAAGCTACGCTAGCGCTGTTGACTGTCCAGGGACAGTGAAACTGCAGGAAGTGGTTAACGACTGCTTTGTATGAGAGGAGTGCAAGGCAAAGTTGCTGGCTTGAAGGAAGGAAGTGTTAAGAAGTGGGAAGGCGAGATATTGTGTCTGCTTGGCACGGCTTAAAATTTGATTTAGATAAACAAAACCGACGTTTTCCTTTAAGTTGTTCAAGTGATTTTCGTAAGCAAAAAATGCAAAATCTTGAAAAGCAATTTAAGACAATACATTCAGAGCAAGCAAAAAGACGAAGGCGACATTCTAGCAACACTTGTATCTTATACCAGTGGCGTAACTAGTCAGGCCCGTGTATATGTATCCAGGTGGAGGGAGGGGGGGGGAGATTGCACGAATCCCTTTGTAGCCGGTAGTGAAAAATATTAAAAATTAGTTCTTTTAGTGTTTCGTAAAAAAACAAAAAACAAAAAATAAAAAATTTCTCAAGCTTGCCCCAGCAAAAATAATGCTCGCCCTTCCTGATTTCGAAGTCTAGTGACGCCCCTGCTCACAGAGTAGGTTATTCCTACTCTGTATAAGCGTATACCTAGATATACCCCGGAAACTGCGCGGAATAGTTTGTGCTGCTAAGTCTTTAAAAAAGGAAATGCTGAAGTGCATAACTTTCTTTTACAGTTAGAATTTTCAATATTTTTATTCACACGCTGTGCATTTCAATTTTTTTTTTAGGCCTCTTAGGGCATGAATTGACTCCCCTAGTATTTTCTGGGAAAGCACTCCCCCTCACCCCGGGCGACACAATTCCTTTCCTTTTCCTCAAGTAATTCTCATTTCTAAAATTCCTGAAGTTCAGGCATACAGGTTTTTCACAAGAGAAACATGAGTGTTTTCTAATATTTTTGTTGATGCGTGTGACGTACTACAGAGGGGAAGCACGTGTCAAGACGACAAATATGCAGCGATACATTCCATCGGTGTAGTTTAGTGGGTTAGAACAACTGGCTCCGGAGCGAGGAGGCGCGAATTTGATCCGCGTCACCGACAAATTTGTATTCACATGCGAAAAAAAAAACTTTTTTTTTTTTTTAACTAGCTAACAGTTATGAAGCACCTTTCAGGGTTTACATGGATTTTTTTTTTTTTTTTTTTAATTCGAAAGTAACATTGTGAAATCAGAGCTCTTACCTCTTTTCGGTACATCCATTGAAATCGAAAATTTTATCATAAGAGAGCTTCATTCTTGATCTCGATAATTCCGCCGTAAGTAAAATTAACAGGGAAACTTAAACGAAACGATTTTTAAGACCTCGGAATCGTTCTAATGTTGCTTTTGGAATAATGTCTGGAAGACTACCGGCAGCCTTCGAATGTCAGTTAAGACAAAGATTTGCAGAAGATCGAGGCCGCCGCTGATGCGGATGAACTGCCGGTTTCTTCCCAGAGAAGTCGGCCACTCGGAACGAAAAGAACACCGTCGGAGGACATCGACGAGACTGGCTCCGCTCTTATTTCGATTGAAGAAGTGACGGAAATAAAAACACAGTATCAGCTTTTCAAATGAAGAGTTCTGAGCACCAAGCCAGTTAAAGAAAATCCTTTATAATCGAAGCCAGTTAGATTTGTTTGCCACGTATTTCTCACACAAGAGAAACCGAAATGCTTTTGAGATCCTCATATGTGCATTTTTGCACCCGTATCTTTCAATAAAAGCAACAGATACACCGTGGTATAAAACATTCTGGAAAGATAATCTCAAATTTAAAACATTTTACGAACTGGGAAAACGTTTTACAGAATTTGGAGGTAAGGAAGATACAGTAAAAATTCGGTTATACGGATGACCTGAAAAAACGTATCAATGTAAAAAAACAACAACGTATAAACGAAATTTCAAAATGTTAAATAGTATTGTAAAAAGCTATGTTTTAAAAGAATATATGAGGTTCCCCGATAATGATTTATTTAGAGTCTTGTGAAATATATTCTAATTTAACTTTCACTTTTAGTTACTTTTTCTATGTAAATTTGAGTTCATTCTCCTTCGCGTTTCCCAAACTTAACATTATATCTTCTCTCTCGCAAGAGTATGGTTGGCAACACCTTAAGGTCGGAAAGTATGACGTGTGCATAGTTCGATGAGAACTGGAAAATATGCACTGTAAAAAATTAGTGGTGTGAATTCACGGAAAATTTCTGAAAATAACGTGCGGCAAAATTTCCGGTATTTATCCGTGTTTTTCAGAAATTTCGGTTTTTAAAAGTGACCGTTTATTTTAACTTTCGTATTTTTCACAGATTTTCCGTAGTCAGAAATTCTGTTTATTTCAGATAAACCCATTTCAGGTTTTTCCGTATTTAAGCTGAAATTCGGCAAAACCGACAAACTGGCATTTTTCAACCCCTTTCCCCACGTAATCCTTCCCTCGAGCCAGAATTGAACCCGCGCAGCTTGAACAAGTAACACACGCCTTTACCCACTGAGCCACAGACACTCGGGAGTTCCGCTTTCGTACATCGCAAAACAAACTAAGCGATCATGATTTTTTTTTTTGTCATTAATACGAGGGATTTAGTCATTTTATTTTCTGTTGCAGCTTATTTTTTTTTCTAAATAGGTCTGTAATAATTTCTTTTTCTGTTGGAGGACTTTTCACAAATTAAGCATTTTTCATTCAATTTCCGTTTTTTTCGAAGCAACAAAATGCGTTGCAACTTTATATTTTTTAAACTAACAATGACTTGCAGTTATCTTTAAAAAAGGTGAGATGTACTTTTTTTATAGTATCATTTCATCGAAAAAAAAAAAAAACATAGCTCCTAAATATAAAATTTACTCTCGATAGCTACAATAGCTTTTGTCTTAAATTGCCCAAAGACTGATATAGAGACATCGTATAACCATCTGTACAGCAAGTTAATTATCTGGTTTCTTACACTAATACAATGTACTATAATAAATAGTTGGTGCACAAAATAAGGGATAGGAGAAGAAATATCCTGTGCCACAATAAACAATATGCATGCGATATGCTGTCCACAATATCCGATCTCGCTAAGGAACTTCAAAATTCGACAGATGATTGAAATTTAAAAGTTGATCAAACCTCAAGTATTCTCACCAATCGCTCATATTACCGGTTATTTATCGTCCTACTGGTACGGAAAAAGTGAGAACAGAGTTTTCCCGTTAATATACGAAAGGACTTGCGGAAAGGTTTCTGAAAATTCAGAATTTTCTGTTAACACATCTCTAAAAGGGTAATTTACTGTCAATATAAAAAAGAAACTGCGGAAAGGTTTCTGAAAATTCAGAATTTTCCCGTGGTACGAAAAATCCCGTGAAATTCCTGTTTCTTTCCGTCATTTCACGGAAAAGGTTGTATCAGAAATATGTTTCGTTAATTCACGAAGGAAATGACGGAAGGTGGCTGGTGAATTTCAGAAATTTTTTTACAGTGTATACAATGTTTGAGCAGCAGCCGTAAGGGGGAGATGGTGGAAGTTATAATGTTAATTGTGGTCGAGACATTATCTAATTGAAGTTTCAGCTATTTGAAGGCTGCGTGTTATATTCTAGTGTTGTTGTTGTTTTCTTAACCAAGTGTCAATATTATTAACTCACGTTCGTTTGATTAAGATAGTAATATTAAAAAACAGTTGTAGTTACGTCTTGTTGAGTGCCAAAAGATTAGTGGCTGAATAAAAACTAATCGTATAAGTAACTTTTTCTCGACGTTCTCTTGAATGACTCCTGTTTCATTGTAGGTGAAGTTTTTGAGAACTGATTTATGTAGTGTTCAGTCAGCTATACTTACACGAAAATTACTGTCGGATTGGTGGCGAAAGAAAGAAGAAAACGTTGCAAATTATAATATATTTTATCGCTCAACAAAAGACCCGTAGTTAGGTGTAAATAATTATTTATTTATTTACTAGCCGAGCTTTCGCACCTCAACGGAGGGCTTTTTCAAGGCTTCATACAACTGTTAAGAATTAGTTACATGATTTGAAATATAAACAAAAGGATAAACATAGCAAACATTAAGACAATAGTCACGAATCTACTTCCGCGTGCATTAAATGCTATTGCATATTAAGCATTATTTTTGCGACGTCGCATATTTGATTTTAAACTGATTAATACAATCGATAAATGTTAATAAATGTTATGGCAATAAGAGAATCTACTGAAATTATGTCTACGGCGAATATATGCAATGAGAATGCATCTTACGAAATTCCAAATTTATGGAAAAAAAATTTTTTTAGTGTGTAGAATGTTATTTATTAACATTTTATTCAATGTATTAATCAGTTTAAAATCAAATATGTGACATCGCAAAACTAATGCTTAAAATGCAATAGCATTTAATGCACGCGGAAGTAGATTCGTGACTATTGACTTAATGTTTGCTATTTTTATCCTTTGTTTATATTTCAAATCATGTAACTTATTCTTAACAGTTGTATGAAACCTTGAAAAAGCCCTCCGTTGAGGTGCGAAAGCTCGGCTGGTAAATAAATAAATAATTATTTACACCTAACTACGGAAGTCTTTTATTGATAGATGTGGGTATATAATATTTTATTACATATTTTATCGCATTGCAAAAATCATAAATCCTGTATAACGTAACCCTTTTCGTTTGCGAGATTAGTGTTACGCTATGTCTAAAACCATAACTAAGGAAATGTTTAACTAAATGAGAATACGATGCAATAGATGTACGAAATAGCTCTAATTTAAGGTTTTACGGCCAGACGAAACATATACAGAAGTCAAACTTACGACAACCTTTTATTGTTCCAGCAACGATTAATGAAATATACAATACAGCACTATGAGTTTTTTACTTCGCATAATACCTTAATTATCTATCGTATAATCTAGCTTAACAACGATCGAACATCTCCACACACACACATACATACACTAAGCAACTGCTGTATCATCCTTTTCATCTATCGTTCTTATCACATTCATACGTCACTCTCTCTGACCTATAGTCCAAGTCAACCTAAGAGTGAACCACTATGAAAGGTACGAAACAGCTACTTACGCTACGAAAAATAGTCCCTAGCGTGTAGAGCGAAAAGCATCAGAATTATTGCTTAGAAACCATTTTTGTTTGCTCAACAGTTTATCAGACAAAATTGCTATCTAAAAAAATCTAGAAGTTAGAGCGCTTTTAGAAATAAATTTGTTATGAGAAGTTGCTGAATCATGAGCTTCGCACTGTCGGCTATTTCTGCCCACTTGGGATGCAATTCGGACAGGGGGAAGGGGTGGAAGACATCTCCCAACATTAACAACACAGAGGCAAAAAATTGACAATCGGGGAAATTCGAAGGGTGTGTTACTTAAACAGGCAGTAGGAGAAGCAGTTCGGCCTCCACCAGACTCCCACTCACAATCCCCACTACTTGTGAGATGTGTGGGTGGCTGGGGGGGGGGATCAGAAAGGAAACAGTAGAAGAGCACATTAACGCGGATGGATACCGTTCTTGCGTTCCACGACGAGATGTGATAAGGTTCTCCCGCCTTTCCCAGTAGTACACTTTTAGAGTGAATTGGAGTATAGTGGTGTTAGCAGTGCCTTAGCGCGGCTTAGCCACGCTTAGGCACTTTTTCTTTAGGCTTAGCGGGGCTAAGGTACTTTTCGTGGTTACTTGGGAAGAAAAGCAGGGCAAAAAGAAATTGTGTTAGATTATCATGTAAAAAAACATTGTTTTATATGAAAACATACTCATACCTTAACAGAATGTTCGTTTTGCAAGGAAGAGACTAAACTGTAAGATCACGCAGTTAGGTATGAGAATGGCGTAAATTCGTCTCAAAAAAAGGGGGGATCCGATCACACATTGTATGTATACATATTATCATCATCATCATCTTGTCAACCATTATCAATCCACTGCTGGACGAAGGTCTCCCCAAGTTTCCTCCACAACGGTCTGTCTTGTGCCATGTCACTCCGGCATGCTTTCAAATTTCATCCATCCATCTCTCATGGGGTCTTCTTCTGGGTCTTTTTCTGCCCCTCGGAATCCAGTCTAAAATTTCGGTTTTCCATCGGTGGTCCGTTCTTCTGGCAATGTGTTCATACATACTGTACACTGAAGACCATTTGAATTAGAGATATCTGTCTAGTAACGTCTAGCACCACCTTTCGCCCTGCTGACGGCGGCGATTCGCCTCGGCATGGACTCGACAAGACACCGGAAGCGTTGAGAAGCCATACGGATCCACGACCCCTGAACAAGCTCCCACATTTCACGAAGATTTGATGGAGGGGGTCAGAGCCTCGAACATCTGCCTCGATAGCATCCCAGATGTGCTCGATGGGATTGAGGTCAGGTAACCTAGCTGGCCAAGGAAGCGAGGTCACGTCGGAGGAGTGTTCATTCAACCATTCGGATACAATTCGGGAGCGATGGCACGCTGCATTGTCTTATTGCAGGAGGAGGTCTCCAGTGTGATGTTGAAGACGCACAAACGGGAGCAAATGGTCGTCCAGGATATCCCAGTAACGTTGACCTGTGAGGGACGCTGCCACACGTACCAGGGATCCCATTTCAGTTCACGTAAACAGTCCCCAGACGATAATGCCACCCCTACCAGCTTGAAGAGTACCCTGCTGGCAAGAAAGATCCATCGCTTCATGTGGTTTGCGCCGTACTTGTGTCCTGCCATCCGCATGTCATCATCATCATCATCATTGTCAACCATTATCAATCCACTGCTGGACGAAGGTCTGCCCAAGTTTCCTCCACAACGGTCTGTATTGTGCCAGTCTCTTCCATGTCGCTCCCGCATACTTTCGAATTGCATCCACCCATCTCACATGTGGTCTTCTTCTGGGTCTTTTCCTGTCCCTTGGAATCCAATCTAAAATTTCGGTTGTCCATCGATGGTCTGTCCTTCTGGCAGTATGCCCAGCTCATTGCCATTTCAGGGATTTAACTCTGATCATGATGTCTTCTACTCTTGTCATTTTTCGGATCCACGAGTTCCTCTTCTTATCTCTCTTGGTTACACGAAGCATGCACCTCTCCATGCTGCTTTGAGTTATCTGCGGCCTTTGTATGTCTCTTTTTGTTGAGGTCCACGTCTCTGCACCATACGTAAGCACTGGAAGGATGCATTGATCAAACACTCTTCTTTTAAGACATAATGGCATATTGCTCTTGAAAATTATGCTGTTTCTTCCAAAAGCTCTCCAGGCAAGTTTTATACGCCAATTAATTTCTTCATCAATGTGACCCTCACTTGATACCTGCTGTCCAAGATAAACGTACGTGTCTGTTATCTCCAGCTTTCCTCCATCAATCGATAAATCTTCATTTCTTGTAAAAGCATTGAACATCACTTTTGTCTTCTGAAAGTTCATTTTTCATCTCACTTCTTTACTCTTGTCAGCAAGTTCCTGGATCATACTCTTCAGCTCTGATGGGGATCAGCAAAACGAAGGTGGGTTAGATAATCTCCATTAATCTTTATCCCTTTGTTTTCCCAGTTCAGTGATTGAAAGACATTTTCCAATGTGGCTTTAAAGAGCTTCGGAGATATGGTGTCACCTTGTCTCACTCCCTTTCCAACTTTTATGTGTGTTGTATTTTCAAACAGCCGAATCTTTGCACTTGCATTTTCATAGATGTTATTAATAATATTAATGTACGCATCTTCAATACCACAGGATTTCAGGGCTATTGTAACTGCTGATGGTTTCACCGAATCAAAGGCTTTTTCATAATCGATAAAAGCCATGCACAATGGAAGTTCATATTCCCTCGCTCTTTCAATTAGTTCTCTCAGTACGTGGATATGATCTATTGTGCTGTAGCAACTCCTGAATCCAGCTTGTTCTCTTGGTTGAGCCATGTTCAGTGTTACCTTCAAATGGTGTGAAAGAACTTTAGTGAAGATTTTATAAACCACTGATAGGAGGCCGATAGTTCTGTAGTTCCTGAGATCCTCAATGTCACCTTTTTTATGTAACAGGATCATTGTAACACTGTTCCGATTCTCAGGAATCTTCCCTTCATTAAGGCATCGAGTAAAAATTTGGGCGAGTATTGTTTCGATTTCTCCACTTGCTTCTTGTATGATGTCTACAGTAATTCCATCTTCTCCTGGAGCTTTTCCCCGCTTCATGTTCTTGATTGCATGTGCAACTTCTGCTGGGAGGACTGGAAGAACTCTGGCACTGGTACCTTTCATGATGTCTGGAGTACATGTATCATCCCTTTCATATAATTTGGAGTAGAAATCTTTCACTCTTGTCAAAATTTCGCCTCTATTTCTTGTTACAGAACCATCTTCTTTTCTCAGTGCCATAATCTGTTTTCTTCCCTTACTGAGATGTCCCTTTGCTATCTTTAGGCTTTGGTTGTTTTCAATTGCTTTCCTCACTAGTTCACAGTTGAATTTCCTTACGTCTTCAGTGATACTTTTTCGTACTGTCTTGCATAGCTCTATATGCATGTACCAACGTGAATCCCGACTCATCAGTCCAGGGAACATTTTTCCACATGTCTAGGGTCCAGTGGCGTTGTCCCCGCGTTCATGATAATCTTTGCACAATGTGATGTGCGGTCAGCAGCGGTACCCTCTTGGGACGATGGCTTCTGTAACCCATAGCGAGGAGATGGTTCTGGATGGAGTGGTTGCTTACACGTTTTAGTGCACCAGCGTTAAATTGCCGAGTGATTTCTTGCACTGTGGCCCGTCTATCCGCTGTTACAATGAGAGCTAGCTGACGATGACCCCGCTCATCCACACGCTGTTGTCCACGGCAGTTGGCCTTTGCAGGGATGGTTTTACAGGATTTGATGTACTCACGGTGCACCCGTGACACAGTGGCTCGTAAAAATCCCAGTGCCTGCATGACTTCCGAGATGAAGTGACCCATTCGTCGAGCCTCGACAATTTGCCCACGATCAAATGCGCTTAGATCCTTCGTCTTACCCATACTGCGTCCGACTCATACTGAATCCCGTCGCATCACTCCTTACATTGTCGGATCGCTGCATACGTCACGTCGTTTCCGTTTACAAGGCCGCCCACAGCGCCACATTTGCAAAACGCCAGCTGTCTCTAATTCCATTGTTCTTCAGTGTATAAGAGAGGAAAACCTAAATCATATTGGGTAGGTGGTTTAATGTTTTGGATGATCTGTGTATATGCAAAATACATGGCCACGTGCGTCATCATGTGATCTGGGCAACTATTTAAAATTGTTTCTCATTAGTAATCGCCAGTAGTGTTGATCACAATGGAAAAAACAAAGGATTTTTCTGAGTTTGATACAGGGCTTACTATGAGTGCCCGTATGGTTCGAGCCACGATTTTGAAAACAGCAAAACTGTCTGGTTTCTCAAAAGGTGAGATACGCCTGGGTTTTTTAATCACAGGAAAAATAACCCACATTGTTTGTCTAAAAGGCGTTAACTGTGGCACGACGACAATCTGTCAGGAACGAAATCGCCGTCGTGTGAGAAGGCTTCTACGGAGAAATGGGACTTTCTGTGCAGCAAATGACCGAAGCGTTCGATTAAGGATATTTCCGACCTATATCTCAGCGAACTATGTGCAGGGAATTGTAGAGGATCGGTACCTGCAGTCTCAAGTCTATACGGAAACCACCGATTTCTGCGAAGAACCTGAAATTTCATGTGCAGTGGTGTCCGAAAGACTGTGACTGGGCACTGGAAGACTGAAAAACGTCATGTGGTCTGACGAGTCGCGATACACCTTGTTCTGTACCGACGGTAGGCAGAGAGTTTGGCGAGTGCCTCATGTAGCAATGGGCCCAGGATCTCTTGCAAACACAACTTAAGGTTCTGGAGTGGTGTTGTGGTGTGAGGCACATTCTGTTGGCACGGAACGAGTACCCAAATGTTGCTGGAAGATCGGGTGTCCGCCAAGGATAATCTGAACATTATTGCCGATCAAGACCATCCTGAAATGTTGACTTTTTATTCAGCAGGTGACGGCTGTTTCAAGGATATCAATGCTACTGTGCATCGCGCAAGATGTGTTCAGCATTGGTTAAACGGGTATGACAGCAACTTCCACCAGCTTTACTGGCCACCACAAAACCCGGATCTGAACCCCATTGAGAATGTATGAGACATGCTATAAAAGCAAATGGGGAGCAAAGTCCTCTTCCGTCAAATCTGAGACAGTTAAAATACTGTCTGGTGAACGCCTGGCATGCGGTAGACGTAGATTAACTCCAGTTCCTTGTGGAATACAAGCCAAACTTCATACGTGCCATATATGTAGATACATACATATACTGTATATGTGATACTTATGTTTGCCACTTGCAAAACTCGTGCTTCCGTGATGACGACCGTTTGTGCAACTGCATTGTTTGCGGGTTATTTTATGTTTTTCTTTTCGTTCGTGTGTCTTGTCTTTTTGTGTACATTTGTTGAGATTCTGATCTTGGGTTTGTGCAGCACAATAGATCATATCCATGTACTGAGATAACTAATTGAAAGAGCGAGGGAATATGAACTTCCATTGTGCATGGCTTTTATCGATTATGAAAACGCCTTTGATTCGGTGAAACCATCAGCATTTACAATGGCTCTGAAATCCTGCGGTATTGAAGATGCATACATTAATATTATTAATAACATCTATGAAAATGCAAGTGCAACGATTCGGCTGTTTGAAAATACAACACACGTAAAAATTGGAAAGGGAGTGAGACAAGGTGACACCATATCTCCGAAGCTCTTTAATGCCACATTGGAGGGTGTTTTTCAGTCGCTGAGCTGGGAAAACAAGGGGATAAAGATTAATGGAGATTATCTAACCCACCTTCGTTTTGCTGATGACGTAGTCATTTTTGCAACTACCCCATCAGAGCTGCAGAGTATAATCCAGGAACTTGCTGACAAGAGTAAGGAAGAGGGATTAAAAATGAACTTTCAGAAGACAAAAGTGATGTTCCATGCTTTTACAAGAAATGAAGATTTATCGATTGATGGAGAAAAGCTGGAGATAACAGACACGTACGTTTATCTTGGACAGCAGATATCAAGTGAGGGTCACATTGATGAAGAAATTAATCGGCGTACAAAACTTGCTTGGAGAGCTTTTGGAAGAAACAGCATAATTTTCAAGAGCAATATGCCATTATGCCTTAAAAGAAAAGTGTTTGATCAACGCATCCTTCCAGTGCTTACGTATGGTGCAGAGACGTGGACCTTAACTAAAAGAGACATACAAAGGCTGCAGACAACTCAAAGCAGCAGGGAGAGGTGCATGCTTCGTGTAACAAGGAGAGATAAGAAGAGGAACTCGTGGATCCGAAAAATGACAAGAGTGGAAGGCATGATGATCAGAGTTAAATCCCTGAAATGGCAATGGGCTGGACATACTGCCAGAAGGACAGATCATCGATGGACAGCCGAAATTTTAGATTGGATTCCAAGGGACAGGAAAAGACCCAGAAGAAGACCACATGGGAGATGGGTGGATGAAATTCGAAAATATGCAGGGGTGACATGGAAGAGACTGGCACAAAACAGACCGTTGTGGAGGAAACTTGGGGAGACCTTCGTCCAGCAGTGGATTGATAATGGTTGACAATGATGATGATGATGATATATATATATATATATATACGACACTCCCATTGATTCCAATGAGAATATATATATATATATTAGGGAGTAGGGCTTTGTCGTTTTTGTTTTTTCTTTCTGAGTTTTGTTCTCGGTTTTTGGTTAAAAAATTTTTTTTTTTTCGTTTTTTCGGATCAGTTTTCTTCTTTTTTTTTTTTAAATTACGTTTTTTTCTCGCTGGTTGGTTGCTTTCTTACAGGATATTTCAAAACTAATGGAACAAACTTTAAAGGGGGATAGAACACACCAAAACAAGCATTTTTCGTCATAGAATGCATGATTGCAAGTTACGTGGTTAGGCGCTGGAGGGCGCTTTGCGTTTCCCCCACACGCAGTCTTTCGCAACGCAAAGACCCATATATTTTATCGGAAAGGACGTACCTTATTTTCTTTCAACAAGTCTTGCCTGAATTAATCCAGCCTGTACCAGCAGCCGTCCGCGGTAAAATGTGATTCCAGCATGATGGAGAACCAGCTCATTTGAGCACTCAGGTGCGTGATTACTTGAACGCCACATTTTTAGGCCAATGGATTGGCCGAGGTGTACCTGTCGTTTGGTCCCCACGATCACCAGATCCGTTTCCTCTGGATTTCTTTTTATGGGGACATCTTAAGTCCGTAATGTACGACACTCCCATTAATTCCAATGAGAAATTAGTCGTCAGACTTTCAGTCGCTGCTGCAGCTGTCCGGAAAATGCCTGGTATTTTCCACAACGTACTGGAATGTTTACGTCGACGATGTGAAGCGTGTATCAGGAGTGGCTGTCACCCTTTTGAGCAGCGTTGTAAATGTAATTAATTTTAGTATTTACTGATTAATGTTTGCAAATTTGATGTAATTTTGGGATGTCACGTTTTGTTTTTCATTTTGTCTGCAATAAAGCGTTGTTTTGATTTGTTGTGTCATTCCTCTCTTTGCGTTGCGAAAGACGGCGTGTGTAGGGAAACGGAAAGCGCCCTCTAGCGCTTAACCGCGTAACTTGTGACCATACAATCTCTGACGAAAAGTGCTTGTTTCGGTGTGTTCTGTCACCCCTTAAAGTTTGTTCCATAAGTTTTGAAGCACCCTGTATAGCAAGTCAAGACCAACCTTGACTTGTTAGCGTGATGAATAAAAAGCGTGAAAAAAAAATATATATATATAATTACATATGTATAGTAAGTCAAGGTTAAGCTTGACTATTTTAGCATGATGAATGAAAAAAGTGTAGAAAATATATATATAGTAAGTCAAGGTTAACCATGACTACTTTAGCGTGATGAATGAAAAAATTAAAAAGTATATATGTATTGTTATATGCAGGAGTGACATGGAGGAGACTGGCACAAGACAGACCGTTGTGGAGGAAACTTGGGGAGACCTTCGTCCAGCAGTGGATTGATAATAGTTGACAATGATGATGATGATGATACATATATATACTTTATACATATACATATACAGTATATGTGTGTATGTATAAGTCAAGGCTAACCTTGATTACTTTAGCGTGATGAATAGAAAAAAACACTCTTAGAGTATGATGATGAATGGCAAAGAAACAAAATTTTTGTATGGTAAATGTAAAAAATGATGAATACACAAAAAAGTACTGATTTAGCATGGTGAACAGAATAACACTTAATTTGGAATACCGAATGAAAAAAAAAGCTATTTTATCTTGACAAATTGGGAGAAACACCACTTTCGCGTGACAAATGTTAAAAAAACACTATCACAGCGAATGTAAAAAAATAACAAAATATTATCAAACAGAAGTCGTCGCTCTTACCACATTTATAAGTGAGTCACAGAAAAATTCTCATCGACCGCCACCGAGAATCTAACACAGGGTCTTGCAGTTTCGCGCCGGACATGCTACCACTGCACCACAGCAGCCTCGAATTCTCCAGCCTCACATACGGGTAACTGGCAAACCACACCGCAGGTTGCTTCTTGGAGCCCCGCACAATGCCGGGGATTCACCAAAGATGGAAAGCAAAAACTGAACAAATAACTAAGAGGCGAATTAATAATTAATACACACAATTGACGTGGACTAGGAACATCAAACAGAGATGTTCCTAGTCCACGTCAATTGGAAAGAGCGATGACTTCTGTTTGATGTTCCTAGTCCATTGTGTGTATTAACAAAATACTACTTCAGCATGACGAATAAGAAAAAACACTTCTGTAACTTAATGAATGGAAAATGCACCACTTTTGTACAGTGAATCGGAAAAACACTAGTTTAGCTTGATGAAGGAAAAACACGTTGGAACGATGAATAGAACGAAAGGGTTCCACAGTAAAAACAGAATAATCTGTTTTCAATTCTCTAAATTTAATACAAAATGAATTTACTGGTTTAGTGTGCATTTTGGATTGAAAAAAAAGTTCATTATTTCTTCTTCACAATTTTAGCACCACATTCGTCTTTCAAGAGAAAACTTCGCAATTCCCATCACTGTGGAAAATTTTGCTCTACCTTTCATCACGCAGAATCATTTTCCCTCTTACGTGCTGAGCTACAAAGTAGACCCGCCGTTAGTCGGGTTTTCAGAGTAATTGTCGCTGGTAAGGTAAATGTTTTGTCGATTTTAAACGTACAAAACTTGAATATGAAACATAAGATCAGAAGCAAAAACGCTGAATTGGTTTTTCCGCTTTCAGACAGGAGATGAAAACATAAGGGCATGCATCAACTTCTTTAGAATTATTACATGAGCATCGGCACGAACAAAGAAGAAGAGAATTCCAGAATTTCGTCTCGCCATAGATATCTGCTCCTCCCTCCCCACCGCAAGTGTATAATATTTGTGCTTTAAGACAAAGGAGTTATGTTTTCCTTTTCTGAATTTCTTGCAAAAGAATGCAGGGAGAAAAAAACAGGCAAAAAGAAGTGCAACAACATGAGAAATTTATTTTAAAATAAAGCTCGAAAAAGCAATCAGCGCAGAGGACCCAACATAAGTTTGTCGGAAGAAATAGAAAAATTGCTGGTTATCAAAATATTATTCCCCTTTTTCCCCCAAAACGGGGAAAAAAAGAGAAAAGGTAGCTAATGGCCCGTGAAATAAGAATAGAAAAAAAAAACGAAATGCACTCGAAAATGGGAAAAATTTCTTTCAAGGTCGAATAAATGAAGTCGTGTAGCAAGCAAAGCCAGAAGGGAGTTTTCTCTGAAGAATTCGTTTACAAAAAATCGTTTTTTAGCAAAGATTTTTGTGGTTATCAATACGTTTGGGTATCTTAAGAGTGCGGCTGAGATGTAGAAACAGGGTCAACAAATGTTTGTGTTGGATTTTTCTCCGGAGCTCTACCGTTAAAACAAGACTCCATGAAGAAGAAACGGTTCATTTAAAAATCGTATGTTTTTTGTCTCATCCCTCTCATGTGAACCACAACACTTGTGCATTCGTCTTTTTTAAGTCATTAACAAAGGAATTAAGATTGATTAAATACTTCTGTAGAAAACTGGCTGACGTAAGGACACTTTTTTTTCGTTGTTTAAAATACAGTTTCTATTTCGTCTAAACGGGAAAGCGCAGTCGAAGGTGCAGCATGTATTTTACGAGCCAAATGCACACTTTCCAACAAAGAAAACAAAAAGACTAATTCAAGCTTTTCTAATTTTCACTGTAATTCCAAAAAAAAACCCAAAAAAACCGAAAAGATTAAATGTTTACAAATCCAGCTAAACCTCGATGTAGGGCATTCTAAATGATACATAAATAAAGCGCTATTCAAAATGATTGTCAGGTTTTAAAAAATCGCCGCATGTACTGCACTCGAGATAGGAACATTAAATTTTGCAAATTGTGCAAGTGAACTCACCAATTTTTATTATTTACCTTAAATATTCTCAATACGAGTGCCTTTTCTCGATTTCTTCCCATACACAGCGCAGCTTCTCAGCGTTGATGGTTTGAATTTGAATGACGTTGGTAATACGCATTTTGAATTCCGGGATAGTCGCTAGTAGGGGAGGGAAAAAAACCTGATTCTTCATGTAGCCCCACAGAAAAAAATCACATGGCGTTAAGTCTGTGGCACGAGGTGGTCAGGACAGGAACTTCTGATCAACGTTGGTCTCATATCCGATCCATCGCTGCGGTAAGTGCTGGTTTAAAAATGCCCTGACTTCCTGTTTGAAATTCCACCTCCTAATGAATTGTCGGAGGGCGGATCCTTCTCAAAATTCGTGCGGAAGTGCCGCTGGACAATGGAAACGGACTGAAATTCGAGAACACAAGAGCTTTCTACTTTTCGTCAGACTGCATCTCTCCAATACGTAAGCTACTGGCTGGCGAGAAGCTCTCCTGACCGTCAGACGCCATCTGGCGGGTGCACCCGTAAACTGCTGAACGGAAAAACAAAACTTAATCAGTTTCGCTATCCACCAGTATGGTATGTTAAACATACTACCCACAAACAAGTACTGAAACCCCAACAATCATTCTGAATAACGTGTATCTTTTCTTTAAACTGAAAGTACGACATACTAATAATATGTTGTCGAGTGGTCAGAGGCGCAGGCTTCTTGCTAAACATCGAAGTTAGGCTCGAGTTAGAGTCCCGTAAGACGCATGGATGGTGTGTTTTTCCTATGGCTCTGGCTCTGTTAATTGCCTGGAACTTGTGGCCCTAAATACTGGCCAGTGACTGCTTATAGGCTTAGATGAGAACACGCCTGGCCTTTAAAAGGCCATAACACAACAAGTTAGTAAAATCATGCAATGCATTGATTATGATACGATTTCCAACATACTAGAAATGATTACTGAAGTTATTACTCAAGTTATGAGGATAATGGTGGTAGAATAAATCTCGCTCCTATGACCTGACCTTTGACCCCATTTCGATGATATTCAACAGAACTGGTAAAGTATGATACAACATGATAAAGTTTTGTTTCAATGGAAGCAATTTTACGTAAGTTATAACGCATAACGGCGATGGAATAGATCCCGCTTCTATGTCCTGACCTTTGATTCCATTTCGCCCATTTTCAATAGGGTTCGTCCCCAGTGGTCCCTTACCACATACTAAAATTTCATCGAAATCCAACCAATTTTACGCAAGTTATGACGCATAAGGGCAATGGAATGGATCGCGCTCCTATGCCCTGACCTTTGACCCCTATTTCACCCATTTTCAATAAGGTTCGTCCCCAATTTTACGCAAGTTATGACGCATAAGGGCAATGGAATGGATCGCGCTCCTATGCCCTGACCTTTGACCCCTATTTCACCCATTTTCAATAAGGTTCGTCCCCAATTTTACGCAAGTTATGACGCATAAGGGCAATGGAATGGATCGCGCTCCTATGCCCTGACCTTTGACCCCTATTTCACCCATTTTCAATAAGGTTCGTCCCCAGGTAGTTCCCTACCACAAACTAAAATTTCATCGAAATCGAACCATTTTTATGCAAGCCATGACGCATAAGGGCAATGGAATGTACCCCGCTCCTATCTCCAGATCTTTGACCTCATTTCGCCCATTTTCAATAGAGTTTGTCTCCAGGTAGTTCCCTGCGACATACTAAAATTTCATCGAAATCGAACCATTTTGACGCAAGTCATGATGCATAAGGGCAATGGAATGTACCCCGCTCCTATGTCCTGACCTTTGACCTCATTTCGCCCATTTTCAATAGAGTTCGTCCCCAGTGGTCCCCTACCGCATACTAAAATTCCATCGCAATCGAATCAATTTTACGCGAGTTATCGTGCGGACGGGCAGACAGACGGACAGAGCTTGAGCATATACACTTCTTCAACCTACGGTTGGAAAGCGAAATAGAAAAGAGGGCTAATAATTAGAACAAGCATTACAGCTAAAAGAAAACGATTTTTCGGAATATAACACACACTCGCATCCATTGTAGGACACAGTCATGTTGTTGCTCTTATGTGGTGAATTTCTTTCTCGTGGACGCTCCTTAAGTGTGACGAACAGGTGGAAATCCCTTGAAGCCAAGTCAAGACTCTAAGGGCGATGGCAGAGTATCTCCTAGCTCATTGAATACACAGCTGTCTTCATCGTCTCAGCCGGGTGTGATATGGCATTGTTGTGCAACACGGTGATTTGCTTCGACAAATTTTATCTTCTTTTCTTGCAAATAGAGAGTCGAATTTTCTCTTTTACGAGGGTAGCGCAATGCTGTGAATTCATTGCTGCTCTCCTGTGCAAAAATCCACTACGAGTATTTGCATCCCAGAATACAGTAGCCATTAGCTTCCTACATATGGCACTCCCTTGAATTAATTTTTTCGGCCGCGATGAGCCCTTGTGGGGCGATTCATGGCTAATTCGCTTTGTTTCTGGAGTAAAATAATTTATCCAATTCTCATCAGTTGTCACGATCTGCTGTAGAAATGCATACTTCTCAAAAGTTCTTTGCAGATGGCTGCACGAAACGATTTCTAAACAAATGTCAACGCCTTTGGCGCCGAACGTGTACGCACTTTTCTGAAGAGCAGGTCCTCATGGTTGGTTTTTCTACACTGCTGATTCTGACTATTGCGTCTGTGCCCCGTGCCCTTAAAATCCTTCTTTTCCCAAAATAACCTATTACACAAGATCAATGTACACTTTGGTCACAGTCGCAGCCCCAAAATGCCCATGCGGTTCATTGCTATTCCTTCTTGTCTCTCGGAAAACTTGTTACACCAACGGCAGACACTTGCCTTTGACAGTGTTAAATCCCCGTACTCTGCTTGCAATTTGCTAAACATTCCAGCGGATGTCATCTACTCCTTCAGAAGAAATTTAATAATACAACGCTGTTCCACTCTTACCGACACCTCTACAGACTCCATGCTTCCCCACCCACAGTGAATCTCTCATGCACCGAATGAACGACCATTACTGACGTGAAGGTTAGGCTCACACCTACTTGCAGTACGGATTTTGTCGCAATCGGTAAAGTACACGGAGAGTTGAAATAAAGAAATCCAGTCACCCTCGTAACTTATACACACTGGCGTCCAAAATTAATGTGACACACAAAATACACACACGACAGAGTTTAATGACAGTTGGTACGGACGTACATACACAGTGCGTCTAAGAATTTTCAAGACTGGGTCTGTAAAATGAAATAGAAACAAGAAATTATAATTTGTTTCGGTTTGTTATTCAAAATAAGTCCCTCCGGCTTCAATACACTTGTTACAGCGATTTAATAATGATTCGAATGCCTGTTCCAGTTCACTTTGCGGAACTGCCTCCAAAGCACGCGTCGAAGCTGTTTGTATGGTCGAAATATCATTAAAATAACACCCTTTTAACGTCATTTTAAGTTTTGGGAACAAAGAAAAGTCGCAGGGTGCTAAATCAGGTGAATACGAAGGATGATTCAACCCACAGACGCTATTTTTCGCCAAAAAACTACGAACAAGAAATGAAGTGTGACTGGGTGCATTATCGTGCAACAAACACCAACTGTTTTCATCTCAATATTCTGGACGAATGCGACGAATTCTGCCCATCAAACGCCTCAAAACATTTAAATAAAACTCACCAGTAATTGTTTGTCCCTTGGAACAAATTCTTTGTGGATAATACCCTTATTATCGAAGAATGTAATGAGCATTGTTTTGATTTTCGATGGAACTTTTCTTGTTTTTTTTTTTTCTTTTTTTTTGTTTTTTTTTTGGCTTGTGGCGAGTTTTTTTACTTCCATTCCGCACTTTGTCGCTTTGTTTTAGGATCATATTGAAAACACCATGTTTCATCACCAGTAACAATCGATTTTAAGAAGTTTGGATCATTTTCAGCGGCTGAAATGATGTCTCTGCAATGTGCACGTCTCCTTGATTTTTGTTCATTGGTTAACGTGTGTGGAACAAATTTAGCACAGACTTTTGTTTTGCCCAAATCTTCATGCAGGATGGTTTGAATCATTTCTTTGTTGATGATCTTCCATCATTCTTAGTGACGCACATCAATTGTTTGCCACGAAATCACGCACGTTTTCAATAATCTCAGGTGTCCTAGATGAACTTGGTCTTCCGGTATGCTTATCATCTTCAAGCGTATCTCTTCCGCCCAAAAAACGTTTGTGCCACAGGAAAACATTTGATCAACTTAAACAAAATTCACCGTAAACTTCTTTCATCATTTGGTACGTTTCCATAGGCACTTTTACCAAGTTTTGCGTTAAATTTAATAACAGCCCTTTGTTCCATCTTAATAATTCAACATGAAAAAAATTTTACTTCTCTAATGAACGCCCGTTTAGTTTGAAATACTTTAACAACTGCGCAGTACTTTTGGCAGAAAGCAAGCAGAAGGTCACGGTTTATAACGCATTCGCGATTACACTGGTGGCGCCACCATAGGCTGAAATCTAGCGCCAGTCTTAAAAATTCTTTGACGCACTGTGTATATCGATACCGCAGCAATACATAGAAACGGAATGTCATCACCGTATAAGGAGGAAGCATGCGCATGATAGCATGGCAATCTAAAAGTGATGCAGCAAGGGGTGCAGATTTCGAGGGGCTAATAGAGAGTGTGATTATCCCGAAGTGTGATGCATCTCGCACAAGAAGCCCTCATACTATTCGCAAAGCTGTGAACGAGAGTTTGGAGCAACAAGTGCCACCCTTCCACCAAGGCACGTCGGGATACCGGGAGGGTTCTGGGTGGAGCTGGCGGCTTGCAGTTGCTCTTCTCAGGGCATCCCGTACAGGCTCTACCGGGTTCAGGTCCGAGCCACTCCACATCCTGTCAATATCCTCACTCTCCAGGTATTCGTCGACTAGCCGAGTCATGTTATCGCCCATAAAAAAGAACAGGAGGCTAATATCTCCCATAAAAAGCCGTACATAGGTTTCTAAGATGCAATATCTGTACCATATAGCTGTCGGGATGCTTCCTGGAAACACATGCAGTGGCGTTCGTCGATCTAACATGATGCCAGCCCGAATTAAGAGTCTTCAAACATCGTAGTTCAAGGGAAGATTTCGGTTTCTCGCCTCCCTCAAAATTTACACGCGGCGAGATCCGTGTTTAGGATGTACCGCGACCCCTCACTGAAGAGAACATAGGCCAATTGATCAGAGGTCGAGTGGTGATGTTGTCGGGCGCAATTCAGATGGACAATTCTGTGTGATGCGGCGACTGGGATAAAGACTATTTGCCTTCTTGCATACAGACCTCTCTCGTGGAGTCTCCTGTGAACTGCCTCAATATCGCGGTTCACGTAGCAGAGGAGCGCTCTTGCGGAAGTTTCCTGACCGTCGACTTCCTGTGGTGGCGAGCTGTCTAGCTCTAAACCCCCATAAGAGTGTATTGTTGTTAAAGGCAGATAACCTTATCAACATCGGATAGCACCGTTCTTCCGTTGAACGAAAGAGCTGTGTCAATCCGTGCTACAGTGCACTTCTCCTGTTTCCTTTCTGTAAAGCAATTAGACTCGTATGGGCTCCTCCCCCACTCACCCACAGAAGCAGGGAGAATATTGAATGGGGTTGTGGTGTGGTCCGAACTTCTTTCCCTACTGCCTGTTTAAGTAACCTTCTCCGCCCCGGTGGCGCAGTGGTCTAACCGCTGGCTTATGACCATTTGTCCGAGTAGGGTCCGGGTTCGAATCCTGGTAAGGCATGGATGCTGTATTTGTCTTAAAGCACTAGCTCCCTTCCTTCCCTGGAACCAGTGGACCTAAATTAGGGACGGGAGACTGCTTCTAGCTCATCGAGTTGCTCACGGTGGTGGTTAAACCTTCAATATAAATAAATAAATAAATAAATAATCTTTCCCTCCAGTTTCCCCAATTGTCAATCTATTGCCTCTGTGTTGTGAATGTTGCCAGAGGTCTTCCACCCCTTCCCCCCTCTCCAAGTTATTTCCAGCTGGACAGAAGCAGCCTAAATTTCGAAGCTCTTGATTGAGTAACTTCTCATATCAAACTTATTTCTGAAAAAAGCTGTGACATTTTGAAAATTTGTTTAGCTAGCAATTTTGTCCGATAAACTGATGAGAAAAGAAAAATCGATTCCGAGCAATAGTTCTGCTGCTTTTCCCTCTAAACCCTAGGGATTATTTTTCGAAGCGGAAGTAGCTGTTCTGTACCTTAAATAGTGGTACACTCTTACGTGAACTCGGAATATTAGGGGCAATACAAGTCGCCTTCACTTCTTGTGGCTCGTGTGCATCGTATAATGTTTTTCGTTTAATATGTCGCTCCTTAAACTTTGCCTTCATGCCATCAGTTGTATCACTGGAACTTCGTACTGCTGAGCCTCAGATAGATATTACATATACAAATCTGAATTACACACTGAGCTAAATTAAGCCACCTAACCGGCAAAAGAGCGTTCTGATATGTCGTATGCTCTAATTTAACTTCCATTTTAGTTGTCTTTTTCTATGTAAACTCTGAGTTCTTCCTCTTTCAGTGTTTCAACCTTAACGCTATATTTTCTCACTCACTGTATATTATGTTGGTAGCAGTCTTGAGGTCAGGAAGCGTGACGCGTGTTTGTGTGTGTGTGGAAATGACAAGAACGAGCTGTAATGTTGGAGCAAGCAGCAAAAAGTGTGGCATGGTGTGGGCTATTGATAGCGTACTGTAGCCACGAGCGTCGGAAGGTAAGGGACACTGGGGGCGGACCCCTTTGCAATTTCATGGACCTTCTTCACTAGAGGTCTTCCTACAAAATGTCTTAAAAATTTGTGGTTCACAAATGATTTAACGTTTTCTTTTTTCCTTTGTTTTTTAAAAGAAACAGTAAACTGATTCGCAGTTTTCTGGAAAGTGGTTTTCAGTAAAATGATTCGCAGTTTTCCTTAAGTACAACTTTGAAAATCGATTTCGCGCAAAGTGAAAAAATTAGCCCAACGTTGTATTTCTCACTTTGAAAAAGATCATTAAAGAATTCTCAAGTGGCAATGCTTGATATATTGCTAGAAGCTAGAACTTTTTTTTTTTTTTTTTTTGATTGGAGGTTTAACGACCACCGTGAGCAACTCAATGGGCTATAAGCAGTCGCCCGTCCCTAATTTAGGGTCACTGGTTCCAGGGAAGGGAGAGAGCTAGTGCCGTAAGACAAACACAACATCCATGCCTCACCGGGATTCGAACCCGGACCCCTTTCAGACGAATGATCAGAGGCCATCGCTTAGACCACTGCGCCACCGGGGCGGCGAAGCTAGAACTGGCTACCGTTGAACAACCGAAATATTAGATTGGATACCAAATGGCATAAGACCCAGAATAAGACAACTTGGGAAATGGATGGATGAAGTTCGAAAGCATGCGGAAGTGATATGGATGAGATATGCTCAAGACAGAAAGTTGTGGAAGATAATTGGGAAGATGTTCATCCAGCGGTGGATTGATAATGGTTGATGAGGATGATTATCATATATAGCTATTTGGACGAGGGGAGCGCAGTTGTGATGAATCATTATATGTACACAACAAATATCTTATATGCAGCAGAAGTAAGGGACGTAATTGCTTTTAAGGATTAATTACTTTAACCCTCGGAGAAGTTTGACCCCCTTGAAATTATTAGTTTCCGGCCCCCATGACAGTAGTAACTTGCTGTAATTGGTAGATCAGCTTGTTGAACCTAAATTAATAGAAATTCAGTATTTTCAATTGTGTTGATGAGATTGTTTGTGCATACGTTATGAATCTGAAGTGCCGTGAAGTTTCGACAATAAAGACCATTTGCCCGTAAGTGTTTTCATGACTTCACTTTTCTGGCCGTTAGGTCGTCTAATTTAGCTCAGTTGTGACGTACGACAAAGCACGTGTCAAGACGACAAATCTGCAACGATACCTTCCGTCCGTATAGCTTAGTTGGGAGCGCAACTTATTCCGGAGTGAGTGGGTGCGAGTTCAATCCCCGTCACGGACAAACTTGTGTTTTCACACAGTGTGTAAATAAGAAATTTTATTTTCTAATTTAGCTCAGTGTCTAATTAAGTTTCAGTGATACAACCGATTGTTGTATACGTAGTAGCTATCTCAGGTTTAGCAGTACTAAGTGTCAGTGATACAACTGCTGATATGAAGGTAATGTTTTAGGAATGACATATTAAACGAAAACCATCATATCTGGCGCCCGAACTTTTTTTTTTGTTGTCGAACCCCCGTTTTAGTGATGCAGCATTATACAGTTTCAAGATGTTCAACATCCCGACTCTTTCCAGCGGTCTTGCAATACATACATCTTTGCCCGACTCTCTCGATAGTAGCTGATGACGCCAACTTCATGAGGCATGTGATTCCGACTTCTCGGATCCAGAGTTTAATGATTTTGTTAGTAACGTCCCCGGGAGATCGACCACAGTTCCTCATGTAAATCTTTCTTCCACACTGAGCTATATTAGGCGACCTAACGGCCAGAAGAGAGAAATTGTGAAAACACTTACGAGTAAATGGTCTTTATAGTCAAAACTTCACGGCACTTCAGGAACACAACGTATGCACAAACGATATCATTAACACAATTCAGAATACTGAATTTCTATCAACTTAGATTCAGCGGGTTTACATCTGGTCTACCAATCACAAGTTGCTACAGATCAACAGCACGACACAACATCACACCACTCCACACTTTTTGCTGCTTGCTCCAACAATATATAGTTCGTTGTTATCATGTCCACACCCACACGCACGTCATGCACTCTGACCTCAAGACTGCTGCCAACATAACGTTCAGTGAGTGAGAAAATTTCACATTAAGGTTGAAACACTGAAAGAGGACGAACTCAAAATTTTCATTGAAAAAGACAACTAAAAGTTAAATTAGAGTATACGTCATTTTTCTTGTCGAGGCTTTCTGGTTATTGTTCTGGTTTCCTAGAACTGAGATTCGAGACCACTTGACTCGACACATTGAATCATCTTGGTCTCTCAGCTTGCGATCGCTCTGCTTCCAATCTGCCCTTCTAAGCGTTGGTGTGGAGTCTTTCTTCCCCTAACAGTCGAACTCAAGCTTCAGTTGCTGCACCTGCTCAGAACAATGTTTATCAAGATCGCGTGCCTATCAGCTCGATAACATAAGTTCGTCATTTTCATATTTCCACAGAATCCATCCCAATTCCGGTTGGGTATGGGTATGTGGACTGAGGGTTTCCCCTTTCACGTGTCTCTAAAAACCCTTTACAATCAGTTGCCTTATTTGCACCTATTCTCGAATTTGTATTTGTCACGTTAATTTTGGACACCAGTGTGCTAACCCCCCCCTTTTTTTTTTGTAAATCCGACAATGGTGCAATGGTATAGAAGCCGATTAAATTGTTAGATGTGACGTACCTGCCAGCAGGACGCACACGACATAAAGGCAGATAGTAGTCAGAACGAACGTCCGCCTAGCTCAATTGGTAGAGTGACTTATTCTGGAATGAGGGGACCGGATTCGAGCCCCGGCGTGGATAAAAATGACGGAGAAATTTACTTCGTTATAAAAGACCAAATTGTAATGTCCAGACGATTGACTCCACCAGTGCATTTCCGAGACGGCAAACCTTGTGGGGTGCTCACGGACGCCCGTGGTTAGTAACTTCAAAAAGTGGTCCTAGGAAGGAAAACCACGAACCGCCGGCAATGTGTGGGTCGAGCGCGGCTTATGAATGCAAGAGGTGGGAGAACATTATCCCGTACGGTATGAGCAAATAGTAGGAATACTGTGACGCAACTCGTCGGTAATTTGAATGCTGGTGACGGGAGTAATGTGTCACAACACACAAAACATCGAGTCCTGCTGAAACGGATGCTACGTAGCAGAGGCCTTTCCGAGTGCCCATGGTACACTGTCGAAAATCGCCTACAATGGGAGCGCGAGAATCAGAACTAGACCTTGGATGATGGGAAGAAGGTCGTCTGGTACGATGAATCACATTTCTTGTTGCACCATGCGGACGGCAGGGTACGTTTGCGTCGTTTACCTGGGAAAGTGTTGACACCAGAATGCACCGTGAGACGAAAACGAGTTTGCGAAGGAAATGTAATGCTTTGGGCAATGTTCTGCTGGAAAACCCTGGGTCCAGTCATTCATGTGCAGAAAAATATGACGTCTACCACGTACCAAAACATCATTGAAGACCAGGTGCATCCTTTCATGGCAACGGTATTCCGATCTAGTAGGGCCTTCTTTAACAGGATAATGCGCCATGTCACACTTATCGGATTGTTCGAGAACGTGTCGTGAAGCATGAGCAAGACTTTTAGGTATTTCCCTGGGCTCCAAATTCCCCGGGCATCAATCCAATTGAGCACCTGTAGTTTGTGTTGGAACAGCAAATCCGATCTGCGACGTCTCAACCACGTGACTTGCAGCAGCTAAAGGATCTGTTGGTAGCATGTTGGTACTTGATACCAAAAGACACCTTTAGAAATGTTGTAGCGTCCAAGCCTCGCCGGGTAAGAGCTGTTTTGGCTGCACGTAGAGGACCAACATCGTATTAGCCAGGTAGTCATAATGTTTTGACTCTTCGGTATGTCATCATCATCATCATCATCATTGTCAACCCTCATCAATCCACTGCTGGATGAACGTCTCCCCAAGTTTCTTCCACAACGATCTGTCTTGTGCCAGTCTCCTCCATGTTACTCCCGCATACTTTCGAATTGCATCCACCCATCTCACATGTGGTCTTCTTCTGGGTCTTTTCCTGTCCCTTGGAATCCAATCTAAAATTTCGGCTGTCCATCGATGGTCTGTCCTGCTGGTAGTATGTCCAGCCCATTGCCATTTCAGGGATTTTACTCTGATCATGATGTCTTCCACTCTTGTCAATTTTTGAATCCACTAGTTCTTCTTCTTATCTCTCCTGGTTACACCAAGCATGCACCTCTCCCTGTTGCTTTGAGTTGTCTGCAGCCTTTGCATGTCTCTTTGTAGTTAAGGTCCACGTCTCTGTACCACACGTAAGCACTGGAAGGATACATTGATCAAACGCTTTTCTTTTAAGACATAATGGCATATTGCTCTTGAAAATTATGCTGTTTCTTCCAAAAGCTCCCCAGGCAATGTTTTATACGCCGATTAATTTCTTCATCAATGTGACCTTCACTTGATATCTGCTGTCCAAGATAAACGTACGCATCTGTTATCTCCAGCTTTTCTCCACCAATCGATAAATCTTCATTTTTTGTGAAAGCATTGAACATCACTTTTGTCTTCTGAAAGTTCATTTTTAATTCCACTTCTTTACTCTTGTCAGCAAGTTCCTGGATCATACTCTGCAGCTCTGATGTGGTAGTTCCAAAAATGACTACGTCATCAGCAAAACCGAAGGTGAGTTAGATAATCTCTATTAATCTTCATCCCTTTGTTTTCGCAGTTCAGTGATTGAAAGGCATTTTCCAATGTGGCATTAAAGAGCTTTGGAGATACAGTGTCACCTTGTCTCACGGCCTTTCCAATTTTTATGTATGTTGTATTCTCAAACAGCCGAATCTTTGCACTTACATTTTCATAGATGTTATTAATAATATTAATGTATGCATCTTCAATACCGCAGGATTTCAAAGCCATTGTAACTGCTGATGGTTTCGCCGAATCAAAGGCTTTTTCATAATCGATAAAAGCCATGCACAATGGAAGTTCATATTCCCTCGCTCTTTCAATTAGTTCTCTCAGTACGTGGATATGATCTATAGTGCTGTAGCCACTCCTGAATCCAGCTTGTTCTCTCGGTTGAGTCATGTCCAGTGTTACCTCCAATCGGTGTGAAAGAACTTTAGTGAAGATTTTATAAACCACTGATAGGAGGCTGATAGGTCTGGATCTCATGAACTACAGATCTATCAGCCTCCTATCAGTGGTTTATAAAATCTTCACTAAAGTTCTTTCACACCGCTTGAAGGTAACACTGGACATGACTCAACCGAGAGAACAAGCTGGATTCAGGAATGGCTACAGCACTATAGATCATATCCACGTACTGAGAGAACTAATTGAAAGAGCGAGGGAATATGAACTTCCATTGTGCATGGCTTTTATCGATTATGAAAAGGTCTTTGACTCAGTGAAACCATCAGCATTTAAAATGGCTTTGAAATCCTGAGGTGTTGAAGATGCATACATTAATATTATTAATAACATCTATGAAAATGCAAGTGCAAATATTCGGCTGTTTGAAAAAAAAAACACATAAGAATTGGAAAGGGAGTGAGTACTTTCTAATCTTCCGTTTCTGAAGACTTTTCGCTAATGTAAATTTTTATTGTTTCTCCTTATCATTTCTGCACTGAACGTCATGTCTGAACTCCCGTGAGTTTTTCTTCTCTGGGCTGTGACTGAGAGTCCGTTAAATCATGATACGTAATTGGTATAAATACAGAGACCACCCAATCTCAAGGACTGTATTGTGTAGTGTTTTTAGCATTTTGCAAGTGTTTTAATCTTTAAAAAAACACATGTTGAACATAAAATACAAACACTCAAGTCTGACTAAATGAATAACTGCCGCCCCGGTGGCGCAGTGGTCTAAGCGATGGCATATGACTATTCATCCGAAAGGGGTCCGGGTTCAAATCCCGGTGAGGCATGGATGTTGTGTTCTTCTTATGGCACTGGCTCTCTCCCTTCCCTGGAACCAGTGACCCTAAATTAGGGACGGTCGACTGCTTATAGCCCATTGAGTTGCTCACGGTGGTCGTTAAACCTCCAATGAAAAAAAAAATGAATAACGGCCGGGGGCAGTAAGGAAACTTACGTAACAATTCCAATGTTTTCATTTCCCTAAATTGGGGCAGCCATATGAACATGAAGTAGTAATCACAAAACACGCTTCATGTTTGAATAACTTCTAGTTGACAATCATAATACATAATCCTATGGCAATAATAATAATAATAATAATAATAATAATAATAAGCTCAAAAAGTAGGAACTGTACACCAAATTAAACTCAAAATAGTATAAATATATACTAAAAATCCGAAAATTTATTGGAGTAGAATAAATAATCAAAATTTCCAAGCTTTCGCACATCAACCAGATGGCTTTCTCAAGGAAGGTAGACAGCTAACTGCAAACAGGATAATAGAACGTTTCAACACTTTAAACGAGGTGACTTGACTAGACAATAAATGATTAGGAGCAAGCGTGATATTTCGAAGAAACGAGGTCACGTTGGTTGGGCACTCGGTACTATGGTAGAAATCTCAGCATTATTTGAAGAATTGATTCCAAATACGTGGTAACTCCCAAGAGACGCTATCGTTGCAAGCCTCGCAGCTGGTCAAGATTTCCAATGTTTCGCGAATGGCAGTAGATTTGGGTGTGGAGTAGGAAGCTAATTTCTTTACATCACTCCATATAGGATCGGCGGACTTGAACTTGACTTCTCTTGATAGGGCAGTGGTTATTTTCCCGTCTCTTGTATCCCTTTTATGTTCGCTGATTCTAATTCCAAACGAACGTTTGGTCATTCCGATAGTATCGCCTGGAGCCGTCCGGATATTTTAGTGGGATGGCATAAATACCTGCCTCATTGAGAAGAGGGGGCCTGTCAATATTTCTCTTAAGCATCGTGTATAAAGATGCCGGAGACCTTATGCCGACTTGGTCTCAAATTCCAGCTACTTCAGTTTCCGAGGGCAAATTTATAAGCAAGTAAATGGCACTCCGGATCTTCGCTCTCAGCCGTCCTTGCGGAAGCAATACTTCGCCCCATTGAGCAACATATATATTCACCAACATCACCCCAAGACCTACCACCTGGCTACGATACGCAGACGACGTATTTTTCGTATGGCCACATGGAAAGGAGACTCTCCCGTTTTCCTCGATAAAATAAATTGTATACACCCTACAATCAATTTCACCATGGAGCTTGAACACAATGGTACCTTACCTTATCTCGACGTCTCAGTGAGCAAATCGCATGACCACCGCCTTCATACGAAATTCTATTATAAACCCACCTCCGTTCCCAACCTGATGCTCAGCAGTTCATTCTGCCCTGATGATTACAAGACCGCCTTATTCCGTTCACGAATTAGAAGAGCTTCGCTGTCTCATCCGATGCCCGTTCTAGACAATCCGAACTAAGAAACATCGTCGAATTGGCCACTGAGGCAGGATATACTTCGAACCAGATGCATAACTTTATCGAGAAAGCCAGAAGCAGCAGTGCTAATAATATTTCTATGCCGCAACTTCGCTACCTGGGCTCTATTCCCTACATACCAAATATTTTCTATCAACTCAAAAACGCGCTCAGTAGGATGAACTTCGGTGTCGGCATAAGGTCTCCGGCATCTTTATACACGATGCTTAAGAGAAATATTGACAGGCCCCTCTTCTCAATGAGGCAGGTATTTATGCCATCCCACTAAAATATCCGGACGGCTCCAGGCGATACTATCGGAATGACCAAACGTTCGTTTGGAATTAGAATCAGCGAACATAAAAGGGATACAAGAGACGGGAAAATAACCACTGCCCTATCAAGAGAAGTCAAGTTCAAGTCCGCCGATCCTATATGGAGTGATGTAAAGAAATTAGCTTCCTACTCCACACCCAAATCTACTGCCATTCGCGAAACCTTGAAAATCTTGACCAGCTGGGAGGCTTGCAATGATAGCGTCTCTCTGGAGTTACCACGTATTTGGAATCAATTCTTCAAATAATGCTGAGATTTCTACCATAGTACCGCGTGCCCAACCAACGTGGCCTCGTTTCTTCGAATTATCACGTTTGCTCCTAATCATTTATTGTCTAGTCAAGTCACCGCGTTTAAAGTGTTGAAACGTTCTATTATCCTGTTTGCAGTTAGCTGTCTACCTTCCTTGAGAAAGTCATCTGGTTGATGTGCGAAAGCTTGGAAATTTTGATCATTTATTCTACGCCAATAAATTTTCGGATTTTTAGTATATAGTTATACTATTTTGAGAATAATAAGCTCTTACAATCTTAAGAGTCTCTATTCTCTTCTTATACCGCACTCTTTCCTTTTCCGCTCTTTCCACACTCAATATAGTGTTTTTATTTACATTTTGACTCACTATCAGTGTTGCTAAACGTACAAAGAAATTCCGGTAGGTAATGTGCCGGTCAATAGAAAAAAACAACAACTGAAAAATTAAGAAATTTACATGAAAAATAGAAACCAAAAATTAAGGTTAAATTAGAGATTTTCGTCGCAACTGATTATGGACTTCGCTGATGCTAAATCTCAATCCATCGATGAATGTGTACTACGTATTGTATGGTATATGTTCGGTGATTCAGTCTTCTACTTTACTCAAGAAATAAATCTATGTCTTTGAAGATCTGGCTCTATGCCAAATTATTTACTGACTTTTTCTTTCAGGGTACTTTCGAACTCTGTGTCATTATAGTGCACTGTAAAAAATAAGTGGTGTGAATTCACGGAAAATTTCTGAAAATAACCTGTAGCAAAGTTGCCGGTAGGTATCCGTCTTTTCCAGAAATTTCCGTTTTTTAAAGAGCCCGTTTATTTTAACTTCCGTATTTTCACAGATTTTCCGTAGACAGAAATTACGTTTATTTCAGAAAACTCCATTTCAAGTTTTTCCGTATTTAAACTGAAATACCGCAAAAATCGACGTTCCCCCTTTTCTCAGCCCTTACCCAGATAATCCTTCCGCTGAGACAGGATCGAACACCGGACGATGGAGCCGGCTCAACGAGCGCCTTTAACAACGGAGCTACAAACGCTCGGCGATCAGTTTCACGTACGTCGTTAAACGAATTCCGCGATTATAAAATTTTGTTTTTTGTCATTAATGCGAGTGATTTAGTCATTTTATTTTCTGTTGGAGCTTATTATTTTTCTGAATGGGTTTGTAATATTTTTTTTTTCTTTAAGAGGACTTTTCACAAATTAAGCATTTGTCATCCTGATTTTTGAAGCAACAAAATGCTTTGCAGCTTGATTTTGCGATGGCCATATTCCTGCAAGAACCAACCCAACGGTGGTTAGTTCTTGCAGGAATATGGCCATCGCATTGCCAGTTGAAGGTTTTTGACCATGATGTCATCAATTATTTTCATTATCCTGACCCATGAATTAATTTTCCGATTTTTCTTGGCTACACCAAGCATGTCGGTGATTCTTAACACCCACTACCTTTGTTTTGCACTGTCCTCTGCCTTAGCTAGGTACATTCCAGCCGCCTTTGACTGGAAGCCAAGTTTTGAGTTGTGAAGTCCTTTGGGGGAAGGGTAAAGGATTTGTCTATTATTCACCACGCTGACTATTCTGGCTGGTGAGTGTGAGGTAGAAAATGCTGTAATACCGGTAGTACACTCATATCGTTTTCTGTCGGTCATTAGAGCCTCTTCAGCAAGAACAAGGTACGGCACAAGAAGGCTGGGTTGGCATTTGTCCAGCAGAGGCTTTGTGTTGCGAATCATTAGATCTGATATTCCACGATGCTTATACTATTATGCAGTTTTTATCACTGATTTTCTGATATATAATATTTTAATTGGCTAAAGCAAATGCCTCTGTACTATTATTTTAACGCTAACTTCAACTACACTTAGCTTCAATGTAGACTTAAATTGTTATGTTAACCAACGGTTGTTGTCCCGGAGGAGTCTTAGTCGTAGTAGGTGAAAATTTAATTGCGCACATTCAAAACACTTCTGTAACAAACGACTGGGGGTCGCCCCTGTGGCACAGTGGTCTAAGCGATGGCCTCTGATCATTCGTCTGAAAGGGGTCCGGGTTCGAATCCCGTGAGGCATGGGTGTTGTGTTTGTCTTACGGCACTGGCTCTCTCCCTTACCAGTGACCCTAAATTAGGGGCAGGCGACAGCTTTATAGCCCATTGAGTTGCTCACTGTATTCGTTAAACCTCCAATAAAAAAAAACAAAAAAAAAACGATTGGGGTTCGTACAGTGCCGTTGGCATCCCAGAATGTCCATTCTAGAGACGTAATTTCATGCTCTGGGGGAAGTAAAAAAATATAAATTGAAACTAAAAAAAGAAAGTTACGCCGTTCAGTGTTTCCTTTTTAAATTCTTTAGTTAGTCTCATATAGTATTCCATGCAGTTAACCAGGGTACAGAGCAACGTACACTATGAGGTGTGAACTAGAGATGAGCTCGGGCCCGGCCAGGGCTCAGACTTCATTAACTACCGAAAGCCCGGGATGCGCCCCGGCTCGGAATTACACGTCTTGAATTTCATTACTGTAATTAATTCAACACGTGTAATTCCGAGCCCGGTTGAATAACACGTGTTGAATTTCATTGTGGATTTGTTACCATGGTGGAAGGATTTTCAATTTCCTAAGCTAGCTGCCATTGCAAGACAAATTTTGCTTAGCGAGACTTGCATTATGCATTGTCCAAAACAATGGCGCAAGCAAGGATTAGTTTAAGGAGGTCTGGTATCGAAAAACTGGGAAAAAATGACATTCCCATTTTGTGTGTTTTATTAAAAATCAAGAATCTTATCTTTAAAATGATGTTTTAATTTCCAAAATTGTGCAGTTAGAAGTACTGTTATTTATTTCTTTAAATTTCCTCACTCCCGCAATTTTTGGGGTGACGTTGGTTTTTAGTACAGGAGGTCGAGTTTTAGAGAAAAGAAGATCAAGTTGAAGCGCTGAGGCATTAGATGCAATTCTCTCTCTCTCTTTTCTCATGATGAACTTGATCTGGAAACTGCACACACATATGTTAATATTGTGATTATTATACTATTAAGCGCAAAGCTTTGTTAATGTTACGAAATGCAGAATAATCTGGTCTGGAATGCTTTTACGTTCTTTTTTTTTATTTTGGAAATTTCCCTACATGCTTTTTTTTATATTCTACTATATCACTCTAAACTACCTTTACCAATTAGCATATATGTAAATTATATTGCAAAGATTAGTTTTCTAGAGTCAAAATTTCAAACTCTTGTAACTGTCTGTACGGCGTTGTACGTTTTATAATGCATTTTTTTCAAAATAAAAGTAAATTTAGAAGTCAAAAAGAAATAACGAATGGAATTTTTTGTTTCTAAACGATTTTCTTTTCTTCAGCTTTTACCAAAATTACTGATTCCCCTGATACGGTCGGAGGGCACGTTGATTATTTATTTATTTTCATATCCACATTTTAGAATATTTGGCTTTATGCGTAGTATTTCTAAAATCATATTAATATTGTGAAGTGGATTAACTGAACTAAAATTTTTAAACTAATGATTTTTAAACTAATCCTTGCTTGGGCCATATCTTCGGCCAGTGTATAATGCATAAATGCAAGCCTTGATAAGCAAAATTTTCTAAGAATCCGGGCCCGGGAGCCCGGGCTCAGCAAACGCATGTAATCAAAGAAAGCGGGCCGCTCCTAAACTTGAGCCCGAACTCATCTGTAGTGTGAACGTCTCATATTCATGAAGGGAATTTTCCAAAACAGTGAATGGTGGTATGGAAAATAATATGCTGATATGCCTGACCTCTATTACCTTTCCGAACATGTCTTTGGGATGAAGAGTTAATTTTCTGTTCTGCTCAGAAAGTTCTTTGGGCGTTTAACGTTGAACAAAATTTTTCCAAGCCTTACCCCTAAAGCTTCTTTTATTGCTATGCTCCCTATCCGATATTCATTCGTTCTGCGCTGGTTTGTTTTTTCTTCTGTATTTCTGCGGAGTACTGTGTTGTCGGCATTCCCATAACGTTTAGTCTTTACTTGGTATTTACAACCTGTGGTTCTTGGGTATTTATTTTATTTTGGGGTATTTACAGGTATTTTTACATTTTTAATAAAATTACGTCAATAACCTGAAGTGCAATTTTTGAACGATCATAATACTTTCCTATAACGGCCGTGTGTGAGCATGTAAAAACCACGTGTTACTTGAGTGGAACTCGAAGGGGCGTAATTTGGAACTCGAAGGGGCGTAATTTTAAGTCTCGCCCACCCAGATAAGAAAAGCTTGCAACGGTCCTGGGTTCATAAATAACTGATATGACTTACAGTTCAATCTCGTTTGTTCCGTAGTACTTTAGCACGTCAGAAAATCCAGTAGTCACCGTCAACTTTTACACTGATGAAATAACAATATTTCGCTTCACATAAATATCAGTCATTATTTCCACCAACAAATACAGCTCTCATATGATTCAAAGGCCGCGGGTGGCCAAGTGGGCAACGTTCGTGACTGCCATAGAAAGGGCCTCAGGTTCGATCCCAGGCAGGTACGAACGCTCGATCCACTAAATATCCGCCGTGCGTCGGATGGGCACGTTAAGCCGTCGGACCCCGGGTACTAGTCCCCCGGTAATAAATAAGGGCGTCTTCCTCCCCTTTTCTACTTCGCCTCCGTGTCACTTTCCTATGGGGCGCTCTAGCCCAAATCTCCTAGTTTCCTATTTCTAAGAGTTGTTTAAGACCTGGGGTCAGACACTCCCTTCCTAAAATCATCTACATATGATCATGATCTCATGTGATTCAATGAACATAGCTCAGTCGAAAACAAGACAGCAATCGGAGCTATTCTACAGTGCATTGTAAAAAAATTCTGAAATGCACGAGCAATTTCCCGTGATTCTTTTCGTGAATTAACGAATCATATCCCTGATACAAACTTTTCCCTGAAATGACGTAAAAAAAAAATTAAATTTCACGGATTTTTCGCACGCTAGAAAATTTTTAATTTTCAGAAACCTTTCCTCAGTTCCTTTTGTACATTTACGGAAGGATTCTTTTCTAGCTTTTTGTTCTTATCGATATGACTAACGGTAATCGGAGCGATTCGTAGGAATACTTGACGTTTGATTAAATATTAAATTTCAATCACCTGTCGGAAAATCTGATTTTGAAGTTCTATAGCGAGACCGATATTGTGGATAGCATTGACCTCTCTGACTTTTTTTTTTTTTTTTTTTTAAGTTTTCGCCAACCCAATCGCCAATTGTTTTTCTGCAAAGTGTTATAATAATACAAAAAAGGTAATCGCCAATATTTTCTCCAAAACTTGTTTTCCATCGCAAATTGCGGAGAATGCAATCGGCAACGCGACCCCTGGTGCATAACATATTGCACGAAATTTTTATAACAGTGGCACCGGGTAATATTTATTTTCTCCCCGTTTTGTGCACCAACTATTGCATATTATATGTTAATGAAAGAGCAGAGGTACTTTAATTATTGTACAGGAAATTGTATGATGTTTATCTATCAGTCTGTGGAACCCTTAGAAAAAAGAGATATTATGGCTATCAAGAGTAAATTTTATATTTAGAAGTTTTGTGAAATAGCACTATAAAGCATTACATTTCATCTTTTCTTAAAGATAAATGAAAGTCATTGTCAATTTAAAAAGATTTTAAGTTCCAAAGCATTCTGTTGAAAAACCACGATGAAAAAAGCATAACTTTTAATATGTCCTCCTACAGAAAAAAAAAATACTCCAAACCTATTAAGAAAAAAATAATAAGCCCTACAGAAATCAAAATCAGTATTCCACCTGAATTAACATAAAAAATATTTCAATATCGCACAATTAGAGTTCTACCTTATACGTTACTGCAAGTTAAGGGTCTTTCTGCCGCGAAGGCAGCACGCACCGCTCCCGTTAAAAACCCAGACGAACTCGATTCGAATCTCTATCAGGGGAAAAAGGAAAAGATTGGTAAATCAGGAAACAAGAATCTCTGGTAATAGATTTGAAAATGTTAAAATTGAGAGTATATATTTAATGTGATTCAGTCATACGTGAGCCATATGAATTCCCAGTAAACGTTTCTCAACCGAAATGCTGCTTTTCTTCACAGGTAATAAAAAAAACAAGTGTTTCCGACTTTCTTGAAGATGCGACATGACTGCTTTTTAATTCGTTTCCGAACTCATACGTTTGCTCTGATATGAGGAAAATCAACACAGAAAATTAGATTGACAAGTGTTGTACGTTTGAGAAGGGCGATTCTACTAATTTCGCCACCGGTTTTAACCAGAGTTGGAAACAGGTCAAAAATGTTGGAACAGGTTCCTGCCCCGGACCCCGACGTCACATAATTAGAACCGACCCGGACCCGATCTGGACAAATCTGCTTTGTGCTACAATATATACGAGGGTTATACCGAAAGTAATGCGAAAGTATGCACAAATTTTTAGTGTCACCGGATAATGCAAAACTGGGAATAACTCTTTAGTGGCACCGGATAATGCAAAAGTGGGCATAACTCTTTAGTGGCACCGGATAATGCAAAACTGGACATAACTTTTTTAGTGGAATCGGATAATGCAAAACTGGGCATAACTTTTCAGTGGCACCGGATAATGCAAAACTGAGCATAAATTACCCTCGTATATATATCGTTCAAATTGCACATATTGGTAGAGTAACCCTTTCTTTATACAAAGGTACTGCTCAACATAGTCTCCATCACAAGTGACACATTTGCACCATTGTTGAACCCAACTCTCGAATCTTCATTGAAAAAATTCAGGTGTGGACTGTTGTGCCCACTTCTTCACAGCCACTTTCACCTCGTCTGTGTCATCAAATCTTTATCCCCGGAGATTGTGCTTCATTGCACCGAACATGTGAAAGTCAGAGGGCGCCAGATCTGGGCTGTATGGTGGATGGGAGACCACCGACTAGCCTAATTTGCTGATCGCCTGATTTGTTGCCAAAGATGTGGGTGGTCTCGCATTGTCATAGGAAATGTGGATCCCTTTCACATTCTTGTTCGGTCTCTTCCACCTTATGGCTTCTCTAAGCTTTTTGAGTGTCTCAATGTACCGCTCGCTGGCCACGGTACGGCCATGTTCCAAGAAATCGAAGAGAATGACACCCTTGTCATCCCAAGAAACAATCACCATGACTTTCTGTGCTGGCCGCTTCCTCTTGAACTTCTTAGGCCTTGTTGAAGAAGTGTGACGCCATTCCATGGATTGATTCTTCGTTTTCGGATCGTAAAGATACGCCCACGTTTCATCCCCTGTCACCAGATCGGAAAAATGTGTCTTGATTGGCTTCAAACGCTTCCAGCAGATCAGAGCAGACTTCCACCCTTCTCTCCTTCAAATCTGCAATTTAAGAAGAAGGGTTACTATAGCGCAAGAGTTGTTTTACCAACATGTGCAATTTGAACTACCTCTGTGAGTTAATGAAAAGTTATTCCCACTTTTGCATTACTTTCTGTACTACCCTCGTATTTAGCTGGTACTGACTGTTGCTGATACATGAATATACTCGTACATATACAGAGCGTTCAGAAAGTCTCTACTACACTATCTACCAACAAATAATTGGACACCCCTGGAATCGACGATATCTGCGGTCCTGACACACGTCACGGCCGCCGCCGTTAAATATCGTGTGGGAAACAACAACGCAACCAGTCGCATGCAAGATGGCACGCAGCTCGGAGCTCTCTGATTTGAACAAAGGTGTAATCGTCGGGTATCACAGAAATGGCCGATCCATACGTGGCATATCCAGCGAGTTGAAGTACCCAAACTTGACAGTGGCCTACGTGATTGGCAAGTGGAAGATGAGAGGTGACTGTCGGAATGTGCCCCGACCCGGCAGACAGACAAAACTGGGAGTTAGAGACCGACGGGTGCTGGCCAGAGAAATTCGGAAGAACCGCACCAAATCGATGGCCCACATCCGCGAGGAGTTTCAACAGGCATCCGGGAGTGTTCTTTCGATGAATACCATCCGTAAGGAAACCCATCTGCTCGGTTATCATGGACGTGCTGCCACCCACAAGCCTTTGATCACCAAGTCTAATAGCGCTGCTCAGCTAACGTGGTGCAAAGAACGTCGACAGTGGACCGTTGAACAGTGGAAAGAGGTTCTCTGGAGCGACGAATCAAGGTTCACCCTCTACCGTTCGGATAGCAGGATCTGGGTTTGGCGTCTGCCTGGAGAACGCCTCCTGCCGGAATGTATTGTGCCAACTGTGAAGTTCGGAGGCGGTGGAATTATGCTATGGGGGTGCTTCTCCTGGTATGGGACCCTTGGTCGCAATTCCTGGTAGACTCAACGCCGAGACCTACTGCACCATTTTGGATGACCATGCGCTTCCTACGTTGTGGCAGTTTTACGGGGTGGACCCATGTTACTTTCAGGATGACAATGCCACCTGTCATGTTGCGAGGTCCACCATGACTTGGTATGGTGACAATGGGGTTAATCGAATGGACTGGCCTGCGCAGAGCCCGGACCTTCACCCTATCGAGCACCTCTGGGACGAGTTGGAGCGTCGACTTAAGGGGTACCCTCACCGTCCGAAATCGGTGAAGGAACTGACCTGCCTTCTCCAAGCCGAGTGGAAGAAAATACCGCTAGCCGTCGTACAACGCCTGGTTAAGAGTATGACCCGGAGGGTCGCAGCTGTAATCGCCGCTCGCGGAGGCTCCACCAACTATTGAAGGTGAATAAACTTCGTTTTCCTTTGCTATCACAGGTATCCAATTACTTGTTGGTAGATAGTGTATAATATATACGAAAATATATATAGAGACTATAATATATATAATAAAAAGTCTCTCCGCAATATGTATGTTAGGCTATAGGGAAGTATTGAAACTGTCGTAATTCATTTGCAAGACATAACCTAAATATGTTGCACATTTTTTCAAACACCTCTGCAAGAGTCAAAAAGTCCCCCGCAGTAATGTTGAAGCTGTTCGACCTAATTTTGATGGCGCTACAGTCAAAATTTTTGAATGTAGTAACTTGTTGCATGTTTAATTTCAGTTTTTTTATTTTTTTATAATATATCAAGCTTCAGAATATATTTCACAACAACACCAATTTTTACAAGCTTATGTTGAGTTAAAAGTTTCCAAAATTTGGATGCTGTTTTCATCATTGACCCTAAGAAGGAAAGGATACTTTTCTTTCTGAGTACACTCTTCCTTCATATCGCAGGACAAATCTTTTTTGAGTCTGCGGGCACCATTATCGGGCACAAAATTCCACAGCACGCAATTTTCTTCGATTTTTTTTATTTGCTTTTCAAAAACGAAACGGTAATAAAATAAGTCGAAATCGGATCAGGAGCACTTGATCCGACCCGTTTGCCCCGCTAGAAATTGTCGACCCGTTGACCCATGACCCGTTTCCACCTCTGTTAGTGATTTGCCTGAGTGCGTCAAAAACGACGAAAGCTTTTAAAGAACTGTCATACTTGGTGATGAATCTTGAATTTAAGGATATGACCCCAAAACTAAGGTCCAGTTTTCACAGTGGAGAACCCCAAACTCTTCCAGACCCGAAAAAGCACGACAGAGCCGTAGAAATGTCAAAATGATACTGACTGATTTTTAGCACGTCTTTTGTAAAAAAAGATCGTGCTTATGTTATCGGTCTGTCCGTCCGTCCGTCCGCTTGTACCCACGATATCTCTGCAACTATTAGTCCGATTTGAAAAATTCTTTTTGCATTGGGAAGCTTGAAATATGCGAATGATGATCCTTTATTTCGTTTTTTTTTTTACGATGTACAATTTCGCCGCTAGAGGGCGTAAATGCAGATGATGTCGAATTCAAAAATACGTTTTATTCCGCATATTTGCTTCTAAACATCCGATTGAAAAAATTATTTTATCTTTCGATTCCATTTATGTCGAAGAGTATTTTATATATAGTTACTTTTTTCAAATTACGCATAGATTTTCCGCTAGGGTGCGTAAATATAAATTACATTTTTACAGATAACTCTTCTCCTAAAGCTCCGATCTGAAACATTTTTTCTTCAGCGGATACACCTCTTGATAGAAAATATTTTGCTTATAATTTCTAATTTTTGGTAAAGAATACTTTGGCCACCAAGGGGCGTAAGCGTTAATGTTTGCTTCTGATGAATTTGCCATAAAATCTGATGTTCTAAAATATTGATTGAAAAAATTCTTTCGTGGACTGATGCCACACACATCGATAAACCTTTTCGAATTATTTTCTTCTTTAAATGTTCTACAGTTTCTCCGCCAGGGGGCGTAGATATATATCTTATTTTTGTCAATATCTCTACTTCTAGGAGTCCGATTTGATAAGTTCCTTCTTTGTTGGATAGCGTTTTCAGTGTGACATGTTTTTCATATAATTTCAAAATTTTCAAGTAATTCATAGACTTTCCGCTAAGGGGCGTAGAGGTAATTTGCGTTTCCCCCTACATCTTTGCTTCTAAATCTCCAATTTGAAAAATTCTTTCTGCATCGGATACAGCTCCGGATGGGAAATCGTTTGCACATAATTTCTAATTTTTGTAAAAAAATGGTTTGGCCACCAGGGGGCGTAAATCTTAATTTCCGCTTCTGATGTATTTGCAGCAAAATATGAACTTTTAAAATATCGATTGCAAAAAAAGTCGTTTGTTGACCGATACTACTCATGTCGACAAACCTTTTAGGAACATTTTCTTCTTGAAATAATGCATGGTTTCTACGCCAGGGGGCGCAGATGTATATTTTATTTTTGTCAATATCTCTACTTCTACGAGTCCGATTTGAAAAATTCCTTCTTTGTTGTAGTGTTTCCGTTGCGAAATGTTTTTCTTATAAATTCAAATTTTTCAGGTAAATCATAGACTTTCAGCTAGGGAGCACAAAGGTAAATTGCGTTTTCTGCGGTATTTCTGCTTCTAAAACTCCGATTTGAAAAATTCTTCCTGTATCGCATACAAGACCTGATGGAAAATATTTTTCACATAATTTCTAATGTTTGATAAAGAATGGTTCGGACACCAGGGAGCATAAGTGTTAATTTCTGCTTCTGATGTATTTGTAGCAAAATCTGGGCTCCTGAAAACTGGACTAAATTTTATTTTTTCTTGGACCGATACCGCTCATATGGATAAACCTTTTGAGAAGACTTTTTTTCATAATATTAATCATGGTTTTCCCACTAGGGGACGTAAACTCACATATTATTTTTGTCGGATATCTCTGTCTCTAAGAGTTCAATTTGAAAAATTCTTTTTGTGCTGGACAGCGTTTCCGGTGCGAAATGTTTCTCATAAAAATTCATGTTTTTCTTAACGCACAAGTCTGCAACCAGAGGGCGTAAGCTCACGATTCCGTTTACATCAATATCTGAGGGATTAAAAACCCGATTGAAAAACTTCTTTCTTCCGTCAGATACTATTGTTTTCCATACCGGTTCCATTGTCTTTGAATAGCTTTGATAAATTTAATTTGCGTCAGAATGGATTCAAAAGACGTGCTTATTACACCCGAAAATTCGGTGTCATCTTTCTTGTTTTTTTGTTTTTTTCAATCATGACGAAATTGCACATCATGAATACGCTCCATTAGGTCAGATAATCAATAAGAAGTGCAATTATCAAGCTCTGAGATATTTGAGGGACGCAGTTCGTCGCAAAAGACCGGCATTCCATAAGAGTGGCGCGTGGTAACTTCATCGTGACAACGCGCCTTCCCCTGGATCGCAAATAGAGCATCAATTTCTTGCTAGCAAAGCACGGCATTCCGCAGATCCATAAGCCACCCGCAGATCACGCTCCCTGCGACTTTTTTCTCTTCCCAAAAATCAAATACCACTTGAAAGGAAAAAGATTTCAAGATACTGAGGAGATACAATAGAATGCGACGAAGCAGCTGTTCGCTGTTTCAGAAGATGCTCCGAGCAATGGGAGCAGCGCTGGGCTAAGTGTGTGACTTCAGAAGGGGACTACTTCGAAAGCGATTTAGTTTCAAATCTGTAATTAGTCTTGTACGTACTTTTTTTAAACAAATCTAAGCTGGATACTTTTTGTTCACACTTTGTGTTCACATTTTTGTTGTGATTTAAGATCTGGCGTAGGCTTACTCAGTCTTTGAATTTCTAATTTCTGTTCCAAAGAATGCGATGAGAGCGGATATTTCAGCAAATAAGCATTCATGATTAAGAACAAAAACATTCAACTTCTCATATTTCATTATTTATATAAGGACATTAAGTTATTACTGGCACTGTTCCACCGATGCATCAGAAGAATGACACTAAAATAGTTCAGTAACTAACGCAAGACACAGCAGCGCGCGATTGCTCTTTTCCGTGGTTACAAAACAAAAATGGCAACATGGAAATGTGCACCAATGCTTTTCTACAAAGCGCCCGCCAGCTTCCAGCAGAGTGATTAACTGCGCATTCTCAAATATTCCTGAATCTGAGTAGCAAATGATTGTGCTCACGGGAGGCAGAATTCAAGGTTGCACATGAGCTGTGGATGGAAAATATTGAATATTTAACTGCAAGTAAACGCAAGAAGTTATCACTGCCGTAGTGGTGCTTTTCAGAACATATAATAACATATTAATTCAAAATGTTCAACGTAATTTTTTAATCGTAATTTTCTTCGTTTATCTGATAAAATTCCCGGAAAAGTGGTGGGAAGAGTACATGTTCATGTACTTCTATAGAAGAACTGCCATTGCTGAAAATTTGGGATCCTACAAAATGGTACAATAACATTTAAAAAATAATAATCTCAGCATTTTACTGTCACATATATCAATGACATTTTTTCTTTCATTTAAAATTGTTATAATTAAGAAACTTTGGGGAAAATTGACATGAGATAATTTGTAATAAAAAATACGAAACGGTAACAGCCAGAAGCGGCGGAAAGTGAAGTTCGTTGACCGGGCCTGAAATTTCGAATCGTGGTGCACCCTCCTTCAGTGGCGTAAGTACAGCACAACGTGCACCCTCCAGCCAGTTTTACTTCAGCGCCCCTAAGCGCAGTAATTTTCCCAGGATTTCAAGCGCACGAGGGAGGATGCGGGTTTCGCGGGTGTGTTTGGTGGATGCGAGGGGGCGGGGTGGGGGGGATCAGGAACTCAGGGAAAGTATCTGGAAAAGTAATGCTGGTACCTATAGTTGTGTAGTTTTTACCTTGAAGTAATAGATTTAACAATAAATGTAATTGTTTTGTACAAAACTAAAATAAATAACTTGGAGAAATCAACCTCTTGTACATGGCAGATCCGCGGCTGCTGTGAATAAACGTTGGCACCTGTCGTGCACGTAATCCTAGGTGACTGACTGAATATTTCCCCACATCCTCCATGGTGGGGAATTCCCATGTGGCCTCACGTTTTTTTCTCAGCAGCGCAGAGAGAGGGCGATTGGAAAACGATCCAATAGCTTCAATCTGTGGGACATCCAGTGCTTTAAAAGTGAAACTTGACATTTATTTAGGCAAAGCTAAATGTACCTTAAAAGAAAATATGAACCTTTGGGTTAATTATTTGTTTGTTTGTCTTTGTGAGTGTTCCAAGTTTTTCAAAATTCTATAACTGGAAGCTGCAGTACGCCCTTTGGTTACCTCTCCCCCCCCTCCCCGCGGCTGCGGGGCTAGTAGTTATGCCACTGCCCTCCTTCCTTCCCGTATCCTTGAACAAATAGAAGAAAAACAATGCCTAAGGAGATTTGTTAGGGATTAGGACTACCTGACCACTTACTTAGAGCAACTTTCTAAGGCACATCACAACAAAAAATCACACGTGCGATTTTTTGTTGTGGATGTGCCAAATAAAAATCTTGGCTAAAAATTAGTGCCCGGGCCCTAGTGGTCCGGGCGGTTCCGCCGCCACTGGTAACAGCAAATGAAATGTTAAACTACTTTTGAAAATTTTGTGGTATCTTCTTTTCGAGTTGTTCTTATATATCGCTAAGGTGCTTGTTTTTTTAGAACAACGACACTGACTGCTATGCAAATTACATTTTTAAACGGTCATGTGGTTTCAGAAGTCCAAGAAATTTCTAAATTAAACTATCCGCAAATTAAAGTTTCCTTGTTGCGTTTTTCTCTTTCTACTTCAAAAGTTTGCTGATTTTTTGCTTCATCCAAATTTTGGACGGTTTATTTCATGCTGTTCTCAATAGGTGGCGCTGCTTGTTTCTTTCATGATTTTCTATGAACACATTTTAAAGTATCTTGGTAACTCCAAATTTGACAACTCAGTGAAGCATTTGTTTTCAGCTATTCCCGTCAACTGAGATGTATGTATATGGTAGATTGATAAGCTATGAAAAAAGAAGGCGTTAAGAGCTGGATGAATAAAGATCTTTTCCGGATTGATCTGAGATCGTGTTTTGCTTTATGAAACGGAAGAAACACTGGTACCGTCTTCCCTTGCTTTGCATGCAGTGCAGTAAAACTCGAACGTTACTGCGTGAATCCTTTAAACCAAAAAGCACTGTCTGAATTTTTTCAAAGTCGTCAAAAATTATGATAGAAAAGATTATTGTGGGAGGGACGAAATTTCAGCAATGAACCTACTGTGCATAGGCGCAATGGCGCACCGGGATCCCCCTCCCCCCGGCTCTCCCCTTGCAAAAATATCTTGGAGGCCCTTTTGCGAAAATCCATTCGATTACAATTACTGAATTTTTTTAATTCCATATTATAAAGTAGGTTCATGGACATTTTACTAATTCAAATGCTTCGGAACCTAGAGGTATTCTTCACAATTACGTGAAACACAAAAACGCACGTTGTAATTAAAATGAATGCCTTACTTTTGTACGATACAAAGTACTGCATAACACTTACTACAAAGTTAATCATATGCAAATTTTATTCTTTTAGGGAACAAAGGCCATCCTCTTCGAAATGTCTCATGGTCACATTCATGAAACACGTAACTGCCGTTTGACAGTGTCTATGGACCTTTTCCGATTTATACGAGAATACGGAACGTAAGGTAGCAAATAAGAAAGTAACAATTAAGAATAGTTTTTGACATCGGAGATTACAGTCTTGTGATGATTATATATATTAAGAAAATACAACGTTTGTCACAAATATTTTATTTTTTCAAGTCGACCAAGGTTTCGCTGGGCTCCGGCCTAGCTGGACCAGGAAGAAAGTTTTACGTCCTTATGAAGCTAGGCCGGAGCCCAGAGAAACCTTGCTCGACTTGAAAAAAAAATTGTGACAAAAGTTGTATTTTCCTAATAAATTAAGAATTGTGGCACACACAAAAAAAAGCCGGACTTCTTAAATTACTTAATCTTGAATATAAAAAACACACTTCATATCATGCCACGATATTTTGCACGTAGCAAAAGTCCCAGCGAAGAACACCTTTTATTTCATTAGATGCTGAAGGTTGCATATTTATGTTCAAAAGACTGTAATACATAACTCCTTATAGGAGCGTAGTTAGAGGGGAGCCCCTAACTACGCGGGTGGCCTGGTGGTCAACGTTCGTGACTGCCACGGAGAAGACCTCTGGTTCGATCCCAGGCTGGTACGAAAGCTCGATCCACTAAATATCCGCCGTGCGTCGCATGGTCACGTTAAGCCGTCGGACACCGGGTACTGCCCCCCGGTAATAAATAAGGGCGTCTTCCTCCCCCTTTCTACCTCGCTTCCCTGTCACTTTCCTATCGGGCACTCTAGCCAAAATCTCCTAGCTTCCTATTTCTAAGGGTAGTTTAAGACCTGGGGTCAGACACTCCCTTATTAAAATCCTGTACATATGATCATATTTGATTAACCAAGGGGTTCTTGGACCCCCGAAAGTGTTTCATTTGTGAAAATGAGACTTACATTAGAAAAAAAATGCTTTAATTTAATAAAAATGCATCAACTTACAATAGAAAAGTAATGCTTTAATTTCTTCTATTTTTCATTAACTTTTATTTTGTCCTGATATATTTCAAAAGTTCCATTTTCAGTCGGCCCCACCCTGAAATTCTATAGTCACACGTCTTCTAAAGTCACACTGCTCTGCCGATCACCAATTCTTGGCTGCAAAATCCTTTTCCGGTCTCCCTTACTCCCCTTATTCCCCGGATTTAGCACCGAGTGATTTTTGTTTGTTTCCGAAACTTAAGGCAGGTATGAAAAGTAAGCGTTTTTGACTCTATGGAAGACATCAAAGCAGTAGCGTAACTCGGGTCCGAGACCTGGGCTCTCCCCCCCAGTACTGTTTTTTTAATTGCAAAGTTTAATTTCTAATTGTTAAGTAATAGAAGTAACTTTTTTCTAAATTTTAGGTACATGCTATTGCTAACATGATACCAAATAATTATGAGGATTAGGATTTGAACACTTATTTGTACATGAACTCCATTCTTCTTCTGAATACTTTATTTGTACATGAACTCCATTCTTCTTTCCTTTTGTGTGAACTTGAGTGTTACGTTTTCATAAAATGTTTCTTCCGAGTACTTTTTCATATTTAAAAATAATGTTTTTCTCTATTAACAAAACAGCCAAGTTTTTCGAATGTGCATGTCCTTGTGTGGCTCTAAGACATATCTTGATTCTTTTTAATGCTGAAAAACTTCTTTCGGTAGGTGCAGCTGTTGATGGAAAGTTGAACATTAGGTCCGCTAATTTGTACACCTCAATAAACACTACATATGTCCAATTTATTCAACTTTATGTAACACGTAATGTCTTACGAATTTGTTTTGTATTCATCAAGGGAATAAAACACCTTCAGTTCATTTTTCAGTCGAGCTGCATCAAAATTTGAAGCATAGTTTTTCAAGTTCTGACAGCAGATGTTCAGGGGAGCTTTCACAAAATTTATCAAAACATCCAACAAAGCCACGAATTTAAGATATGATATCACTGATTTTAATTCATTGACACTTCACACAAACTGAAACAACTCTCGCGAACCACGCGCTGTTACACGCAGAAGCATGCGAGTGACTGAGATAGTCCAAGGCTTCTCTTTTTCTGAGCGAACCGTTGCGCAAAGCAATGTTCCATTCACCTCCATATGCACATTCATGTTGTCATGGAAACGCTAGCAGGCGATTGCATTGAAGCTCTTCACATCAGAACAGCGAAGACTCTAAGGCATGCTTCCGTTATGCAGTTGGCCATCGCTCGCCAGACTGATTCTCATAGTCGAAAGAAGCGAATCTGCTCGTATTTTTTTCGCTCCGAAAGCATCGACGTATCTTAATACCGTTGATAATTGACTTTTATTTGTGCATTATCTGGGCTTCGCAGCTAGCATAGAATATACGCCACTGGTAATGTAGCGAGGGCCTTAAAGGGGATTCTGAAGCAGAATTTTTATGGGTATTTCCAACATTTGCAGAACCAGCTGGAATAAGTGTGTGTGTGTGTGTGTGTGTGTGTGTGTGTGCGTCGAGTGGTATTATTTTGAAAAGAATTAATTTGTGTAACTCTACAATTAAATTTCTGTCTTCGGTAAAAACGTTCACCATAATTTTTGAACACACCTTGTATGCATCTTCCCATGCTGCTTTGATTTCTCTGCAGCCTCTGTATGTCTTTTTTACGCTTTCCAACCGTAGGTTGAATAAGCGCATATGCTCCAGCTTTGTCCGTCTGTCCGCACGATAACTTGCGTAAAAATGGTTCGATTTCGATGAAATTTTAGTATGTGGTAGGGGACCACCTGGGGACGAACCCTATTGAAAATGGGCGAAATGTTGTCAAAGGTCACGACATAGGAGCGGGATCCATGCCATTGCCCTTATGCGTCATAACTTGCGTAAATATGGTTCGATTTCGATGAAATTTTAATATGTCGTAAGGGACCACCTGGGGACAAACCCTGTTGAAAATTAGTGAAGTGGGGTCAATAGTCAGGACATAGGAGCGTGATGCGTTCCATTGCCCTTATGCGTCTAACTTACGTAAAAATGGTTCGATTTCGATGAAATTTTATTATGTGGTAGGGGACCACTGGGGACGAACCCTATTGAAAATGGATGAAATTGGGTCAAAGGTCTGGACATAGGATCGGGATCCATTCCATCGCCCTTATGCGTTATAACTTACGTAAAAATGCTTCGATTGCGACAAAACTTTATCATGTTGTTCCGGAAGTACATTTTACCGGTTCTGTTGAATATCATCGAAATGGGGTCAAAGGTCAGGTCATAGGAGCGAGATTTATTCTACAGCCATTATCCTCATAACTTGAGTAATAATTGGAGTAATGATTTCTGGTATGTTGGAAAGCGTATCATAATCAATGCATTGCATGATTTTACTAACTTGTTAAGATAATAACATAACTGGAAGTTCAAAATTGATAAAAAAAATAATTCCTTAGACATGTTTTATACTGTCAAAATGATCTTTAAGAAACAACAGCTTTTTTTTCTGGAATGATGATTTATACTTCAAACAATTATTGTATGTGTTTTTGTGAGCAAAAGAAATAAAAACTCCTTGTCCTGAGGATAAGCAGTTTTCAGTTTAAAACTTTCTTCCGACGGAGAACATTTCCAGCGTCTTTAGAGAAGAGCAATTTTTTGGCTAAAACATAAGAAATTAAAAGGAAAAGAACTACACCCTGCGTTCCGGTTTTTTGGACGCGTATAATTTAGCACTTTTCACTAGATATGGGGTATTTCGTTTTTATGCTTTCCAACCATAAGTTGAAGAAGCGTATATGCTCCAGCTTTGTCCGTCTGTCCGTCCGTCCGTCCGTATGATAACTCGCGTAAAAATCGTTCGATTTCGATGAAATTTTAATATATGATAGGGGATTACTCGGGACGAACCCTATTGAAAATGGACGAAATTGGATCAAATGTCAGGGCATAGGAGCGGGATGCATTCCATTGCCCTTATGCGTCTACGACATACTGTGGTTCTCTGCGACATACTATGGTTCGATTTCGATGAAATTCTAGTATGTGATAGAAGACCATCTGGGGACGAACTCTATTGAAAATGGGTGAAATGGGGTCATAGATCAGGACATAGGATCGGGATCCATTCTATTGCCTTTATGCGTTATAACTTACGTAAAAATGCTTCGATTGAGACAAAACTTTTCATGTTCTTCCGGAAGTATACTTTGCCGGTTCTGTTGAATATCATCGAAATGGGGTCAAAGGTCAGGTCATAGGAGCGAGATTTATTCTACAGCCATTATCCTCATAACTTGAGTAATAATTGGAGTAATGATTTCTGGTATGTTGGAAAGCGTATCATAATCAATGCATTGCATGATTTTACTAACTTGTTAAGATAATAACATAACTGGAAGTTCAAAATTGATAAAAAAAATAATTCCTTAGACATGTTTTATACTGTCAAAATGATCTTTAAGAAACAACAGCTTTTTTTTTCTGGAATGATGATTTATACTTCAAACAACTATTGTATGTGTTTTTGTGAGCAAAGGAAATAAAAACTTCTTGTCCTGAGGATAAGCAGTTTTCAGTTTAAAACTTTCTTCCGACGGAGAACATTTCCAGCGTCTTTAGAGAAGAGCAATTTTTTGGCTAAAACATAAGAAATTAAAAGGAAAAGAACTACACCCTGCGTTCCGGTTTTTTGGGCGCGTATAATTTAGCACTTTTCACTAGATATGGGGTATTTCGTTTTTATGCTTTCCAACCATAAGTTGAAGAAGCGTATATGCTCCAGCTTTGTCCGTCTATCCGTCCGTCCGTATGATAACTCGCGTAAAAATCTTTCGATTTCGATGAAATTTTAATATATGATAGGGGATTACTGGGGACGAACCCTATTGAAAATGGACGAAATTGGATCAAATGTCAGGGCATAGGAGCGGGATGCATTCCATTGCCCTTATGCGTCTACGACATACTGTGGTTCTCTGCGACATACTATGGTTCGATTTCGATGAAATTCTAGTATGTGATAGAAGACCATCTGGGGACGAACTCTATTGAAAATGGGTGAAATGGGGTCATAGATCAGGACATAGGATCGGGATCCATTCCATTGCCCTTATGCGTTATAACTTACGTAAAAATGCTTCGATTGAGACAAAACTTTTCATGTTCTTCCGGAAGTATACTTTGCCGGTTCTGTTGAATATCATCGAAATGGGGTCAAAGGTCGGGTCATAGGAGCGAGATTTATTCTACAGCCATTATCCTCATAACTTGAGTAATGATTTCTGGTATGTTGGAAAGCGTATCATAATTAATGCATTGCATGATTTTACTAACTTGTTTGCGCTTTCCAACCGTAGGCTGAAAAAGTTGTATGCTCCAGTTCTGTCCGTCTATCTGTTTTTCCGCACGATAGCTCGGGTGAAAATGGTTCGATTTCGATGAAATTTTAGTATGTCGTAGGAAACGACCCGGGAACGAACCCTATTGAAAATGGACGTGATGGGGTCAAAGGACAGGACATAGGAGCGGGATCTATCCCATCGCACTCATGCGTCATAACTTACGTAAAAATGCTTCGATTGCGACAAAACTTTATCATGCTGTTCCGGAAGTACACTGAACCGGTTCTGTTGAATATCATCGAAATGGGCTCAAAGGTCAGGGCACAGGAGCGAGATTTGTTCCACAGCCTTTATCCTCATAACTTGAGTAATGCCTTGAGTAATGATTTCTGGTATGTTGGAAAGCGTATCATAATCAACGCATTGCATGATTTTACTAACTTGTTTTAGTTAAGGTCCATGTCTTTGCTCCATAAAGGATGCACTGATTAAACATTTTTCTCTAAAGGCATAATAATAAATTACTCTTGAAAACTGTATTGTTTCAAAGGCACTTCTGCCAAGTTTTATACGTCCTTCAATTTCTTCTTTGATGTGGCCCTCTCTTGATATCTATTGCCCAAGGTAGATGTAGACATCAGATGCCTGTATAAATTTGCACTACCAATCTCTCAATCTCTAGCTATTGTAAAAGCATTGTGCATCAACTTTATTTTCCCAGTTCATCTCTACTCCCACGTCTTCACTCTCCTCAGCAAGTTCCTGGATCATACTCTGCAGCTTTGCGTGGATACTTGCAAAAACGACTTTGTTGTCAGGAAAACAAAACTGGGCTAAAAAATCTCCATTAATCTCTGTCCCTTTCTGTTCCCAGTTCAGTTACTGGATGACATTCCGCAACGTAGCGTTTGGGAAATATGTAGTGTCACCTTGCTTCACTTCGTTTCCAGTTTATGTAAGTGCTGTGTCCTCGAACAGGCGAACCTTTGCACTTATAATTTAATAGATGTTATTAATAATATTAACATTTGCATCTTCAGTGTTGCAGGACATCAAAAATATAAATGCTGATGGTTTCACGGAATCAAAAGCCTTTTCTTAATCAATAAAATTCACACATATATTAGGAGTTCATATTTATTCCTCTTTCAATTAGTTCTTTCAGTACATTATAAGATCTGTAATGTTTTAGATGCTTCTAAATCTAACTTGTTCTCGTAGTTGAGTCGAACCCATTGTTTCCTTCAAGCGATGGGACATTACCTTAGTGAATATTTTGTGAACAATTGATAGGAAGCTAATGGATCTGTCGTTTCTGAGGTCTTCAAGTTATCCTCTGTTATTTAGTAGCATTACTATGGCATTATTCCAGTCATTAAGGCTTCAACGCAGGCCACGATTTTTATCAGTTGCAAGGTGTAATCTCGTGATTCAGGATGAACAACCGCCAGTAGGATGATGGCAAGCCAACGTGAATTATAGGTGTGTGTAGGAAGTACGGTAGTGGAAGCCAGACGGATGGAACATTCAATTTCCAAAGTTGTGAGAACATTCAACATTCCTTGATCCACGGTTTCGCTTATGCACTGAGAACTACTTCATGGTAGGCATTAACAACACGGTAGACAGCGCGGCGGCTGACCACGGGTGCTGAATGACCATGGCCAGCGGCGTCTGACCAGGATTATTAATGCTAACAGACAAGCGACGCTGGCTCAAATAACATCCACATTCAATGCAGGAGGTACAAGAGACATATCCATCACGTCAGTGCAGCGTAATTTAGCGTCGATGCGGCATTGGGAGCAGAAGACCCACCAGAGTGCCTTTGTTAACACCACGACATCGAGCACAGCGCCTCACCTGGGCTCGTGAACTCTGTAATTGAACCCTGGAAGATTGGTAACATGTGGCGTGATCCGATGAGTCACGTTACCGGTTGTTACGAGCTGATGGTAGTATTCGGGTGTGGCGCAGACCCCATGAGGCCACGAACCCAAGCTGTCAACAAGACACTGTGCAAGCTGGTGGTAGTTTCATACATGTGTGGGGCGTCTTTTCGGGACACGGTTTGGATCCTCCGGTCCTCGTAAACACGTCATTAACCTGCAATCCCTTTGTTGCTCTGCCGGGTGACTATTTACAGCCCTTCATGGACTTCACGTATCCCAACAACGATGGGATTTTCCAGGCTGACAATGCGCCATGTCATCGGGCCCAAGTTGTCCAAAATTAGTTTTAGAAGCATTCTGGATAGTTCCGACAGATGGTATGGACACCACGTCCGCCCGACATGAACCCAATAGGGCACTTATGAGACGTGATGTAAAGGTCCATTCGCACCCAAGATCCTGCACCTAAATTATTAGCTAAAAATATCGGCTATTCAGACGGCATGGCTCAACATCTCTCCAGAAGTCTTCCGGCCACTTATGGAATCGATGCCACGTCAAGTTGCTGCACTTCGCAGGGCTAGAGGAGGTCCAACACGATTCTATATATACACGTCAGTGTATATACCGTGTTACCATGTGAAAACAGGAATTTGTCGGTGACGTTCATCGAAACCGAATCTCTTCTCTCTGCACTGAGTTGCTCTAACCTACTAAGCTACACCGTCAGAATGTATGGCTGCTGATTTGTCGTCTTGACACGTGTTCACCTCTGTAGTACGTCACAACCAAGAAAGCACATATTGAACACGCCTAAAAAAATCATTAAGTACAAAAGTCGATCATAAAAAAATTCAGTCACAGGAAAGAAATGTGTTGGAGATAACAACCCATTCCTTATCTATGTACAGGTGTCATTCAATATATCCATCTATGCATTCCACACAGTTTGTCCTGCGTTTACGCCAGTCCACAAAAGAACGTTGGTAAAATGCAGGTTGTTGCTCTTGATACCATCGCTTGAACTCCTTTATCAAGTGTTCATCCGAGTCAAAGATTTACCCATGTAAAATATATTTCATTTCAAAAAAAAAAAAAAGACAAATTCGAGGGCGCCAATTCGAGACTATACTCAGGGTGAGAGATTAAAATCCAAATGATTTTTGCAATTGTACAGTCAGGTGAGTCTTATTGGGTTTTGTTTCATCGTGTTGAAACAATTTGTACGTCTTTTATGTGTGACCATTGGGTTTATGATGGCTCTTTGAAGTTTCCTTAAAAATGTGCAATATCTTTCCTTAATAATATTGGCATTTTTTTTTTCAAGTGAGTCAAGGAAGAAAGTGTCAACTTGGTTCCAAAAGGCCATGAACGTGATTTTGCTCTTTGATAGAGAAAGCCTGGATATTTTCTTAACTGGGAATGCCTTGCCGGCCCTTTGCATTGACTGACGTCAATAAGAGCAAGGGTCATAATGATAAACCCAGGTCTTGTTGCATGTTATGACCCCCTTAAAATCCTCAGATGGTGGGCTAGAGAAATTTTCCTGAAGATCAGCGCAGATTCCACATCTTGATTGCTCAATCTTAAGTGTAAAAAGCTTTGGCACTTAGCTTGAGCAAATTTTCGGTATCAAAGGGTTGAAAACAACTGCATAACACTTCCTTTAGACATATGGGCGCATATAGCTTAGTTTTCAGGAGAGCGCAAACATAAATTGTAACTTCAAACAACATACATAAATTTCCACGCGCCTTTTTGTTATCTAATCGTTGTCACCAAGCACACAAAACATAAATTTAATTGAAAACCCCACAAGACCTCAAAAACTACACAAAAGGGATGGATAAATGAAACTCGACAGCAGGTTAGGAAGACAAGGGGATTCCTTTGTCGTTCTTTTGACCATTTTCGTTACTTGTGCCACATGCGCCACGAAACCCCAGAGATCACTTAATTGGTCAGCCAGAATGAAAAATTACCCTCAAGACAAATTTCTGGGAAAAACTTCGACAGATCTTTGTCCAACAATGAACAGTTTCTGCAGAGGAAGATACAGTCTTCATTTCTTCTCCTTTCATACGTTCCATACTGTACGTATGTCAGCTGTTCAACAACATGCACTGAAAATTTTCATTATAACTTAATACTGTAAATTTTTGCTTTCCCTACTGGAAATTTCCAACGTTTTTTCCAATTTTCACGGCAAACACATACACACACACACACACACACACACACACACACACACACGTTCTACAGAAAAATTAGCTGTAAGAATTAGTTTTATCACGAAAATCTGTAAGGTACCACCAAAGAACAGAAAGGGCATGGTTCAATTTCTAGTAGGGTGCAAGTGCCCCTTCTTTCCAGGGCGCCAGCGGCGGATTTACCACTAGGCTAACTAAGCCCCGGCCTAAGGGCTACAGGCTCTAGAAGGCCGCAGGTGTATAATACAGAGGAACGGAGAGACTAGAACAGAAAAACTTTGAAAAGGGAGGTACTGTTATTTTAATTTACTTGAATAAAATAAATAGTGGCAATTTTTTTTATTTTATCTAGAATGATAACTAAAGAAATAAGAACGTAATGCTATCTCTATTGCGAGCAAGTCCGTGTTGTACGAGTGCGATAGACAGCGCATGCGACGTCTGACAGGTGCAGGAGAGGAATGTCAGTTTATATCATTTCCCAAAACACCTGACAACTAATTTTTATTTGCTTTATTAATTTTTGTTGTTGTAATACAATTTTAAGGAATCAAAACAAATACTATTGCTTATTTTCGTGTTATAAGAATGCATCGTGTGTCGGTGTCAAATGTAGGTCTAAGGTTTCAGAATGTAAAGTGTTGTTCCTGGATAAATATGAACCTCTTTGTGTATGTTAATAAATATTTTTTTATAACCTTTAATTTAATAACAAGTTAAATCAAAATAATTTTTATTTAAATAATACTTATTTAACAATGAAATAATACTACCAATTATTATATTCTTAACTTAAAGATAAGTTTATTAGAAAATTTTATAGGAGCAAATTCAAATATTGGTGGCCGGGTGAAGGGGGGGGGGGCGTAGAAAATTTGGCCTAGGGCCTCAAACGCCTTAAATCCGACACTGCAGGGCACTCATGTTTTGGTATTTAAAGTTTGAACAAAATGGGCAAAAAATATTTTTCTTAGTTAAGGCTATTCTACCAAGAAAGCATTTTTCCAAGAGGTGTTCAAAATTGGAAATACTCTTTCAAATTAAAACATAAATTTACGTCTCCAGGGAGGAAAGCTGTTAATTAAGATATGAAAAAGTAGACATTATGAGCAAAACATTCGTATGAAAAGATACACGATGAAAAAGTAATCTTTTAAATACTGCTTCTAAAAGTGTTTTTACATATAAAATATTTACGTACAAATATTCAGCGTACTCAAAATATTTCCTCAAAAAGAATAGTATCCGGTATTAAAAGAATTTTTGAAATTGAGCTTTTGACATCAGATATCGAGAAAAACGATTATACATTTGCATCCCCTTACTAGGTAAATGGTATGTTATTTTTAGCAAGAAGAAATGTTTTCGTAGTGAAAGGTAGGTAACTGAAGAGGAAATTTTATAGTTGGGTTTTTAAACGTAGAGATACCGCGGAAAATATATCGAACAGAAATATGAGCTTGCGCATTAAAGTGGCAAAATAGCACCGTAAGAAGAATTTGGAATTACTTGAAACACATCCCTCACAGGAACGCTATCCGTCAAAGAAAGTATTTTTCGAATCGGTCTGTTAGAAGCAAAGATATAGAGAAAAAACAGGTCATATATTAAAGAAGCTGGCAAAACCACTGTGCATTATTATGAGCAGAAAAAAATGGACGAAACATTTTCCGTCGTAAGCTGTTTTTGACCGAAAACGATTTTTTTCAGTGTATTTTTAGGGCACAAATGCTGTAGAAAATAGACAGGAAGCAGAAAAAATATGAGTTTAAGCCCCCCCCCCCTAGTGGTAAAAGTTTGCCTTCCAAAAAATTAGAAAATATATGCAAAACATTTTGCATTAGTAACTGTATCCGATGTAAAAAAGAAGTTTCCAAATCGTATTTTTAGAAGAAGATATATCGGGGGAAATGTAACACATATCAACGCTTCTGAGAAGAATTGTTGAACATTATTTGGGAAAAAAAGCTACACGTAAAATGATCTTCGTTCTGCACGGTATCGAAGGAGAAAAGAAGTGTTTCAATCTGTATTTTGGAACCAATTATATGGAATAAATTTGCATATCAATGAATTTTGCAAAATCTAATTTTATCTATGGTTCCGACAAGAATTAGACTTTCCAATATCATCACTAATCGTGTAAGGAAGCAATATTCCAGGTTTCTTTCCCAGTTGTAGATACAGTGTACCGATTCTCCCTCTATATTTGTTGGCAAATATCTTGGCTATTAACTATCGACTCAAAATTACAAATTAAAGAGTTTTTCTATATGAAGAATAAGACGCGCTCAAAAAATAATACATATTCTGTGCAAAGTTTGGAGATAGAGTGCTAATTAGCATGTTAATTAGCACGTTTCTTTGCATCACATGATAGTTCTCTTTAAGAACTTTCCAACTGTACCGTACTTGTTATATGAGGCCAATTGTTTAAAAATTAGGGGGAGTGGCTCGATATTTTTTTATGAGTATACTTTCAGTTCCATACTAACGTTCAAGTAAATGCCAACGTTCGTACTACAATCAGATGTCCCGAAAACTTATAGCGGAAACATTCCCTCGGACACAGTTTTTCACGAAAATTTTGTAGGCTCGCTAGTTAAAGTGGTCAGTGGTGCACGTTTGTTATCCCGATAGTTTTTATCGCTAATGTAAGTGATAAACGAAATGAAATAAATTGTAAAAATAAGGGGGAGGAAATTTCTTTTAACTTAAAGTAATATGAGGACAAACAAATTTGTTCAGCTATTGAACAAATAAATATTTATTGAAACGAATGAATATTTACATCAAAATGTACATTACTGAGCAACATACTTAGTGCTCTTCTTCCAACGGTTTAATAATGATAATTAATATATTGCACAGTACAGGTCATGATGGCAAATTTGGCATTATTAATGACATGCTGAGTTTCAGTATATGGCTTAGTCGCACTTGACCTGAGAACAGCATTTAGGATACCTTCCTTTACCTTTCACCACTCTACAGTTAGGATCGTCGACGACGAAAGACACAGAACCGCACCTAGACACAGAAAAATACAAGCAGATTAAGACATTGATTTGCAAGAACTTTAAAGACAGATACAAAGAAATGCATGCAGAATCATATACCAGATGTTTCATAAACATTATAACCGTGTTATATTTCGTCAGCATTTAGCCGTTGACATATACACTGAAGTGCCAGAAAAACTGCTACACCAGTTAAATAATTGGACGGAACGCAGGACTGCAGAAATAGAAATAATTGGACGGAGTGCAGGACCCCACGGGAGCGCAGGACTGCAGAAATTCGACGGGGCATGGACTCCACTAGCTTCTGGAAATATGCTGTAGGCAATGCACACCATACTTCCTGCAGAGCGTTCCACAATTCGGGTGTATTCCGAGGTCTCGGATTCCTGTGTTCGATAGCGCGTTGCATGGCATCCCAAATGTGTTCTATCACGTTCTAATCTGGGGACTTGGTTGGGAATGGCTACACCCCAAACTCAGATGAATGCTCCTCTAACCATAATGTGGCATCCCGACACTTGTGTGGAGGTGCATTGTCCTGTTGGAACAAGCCCAACCCATCAGCATGAATGCAGGACATGAACGGGGGTACCTCGTCGGAAAGTATGCGCACATAGCGTTGAACGGTCACAGACGTTTGTAGACGTACCAGGGGTCCCAAGGAAGTCCAGCTAAACACACTCCATACCATTACGGACCCCCCACACCCACCCACCAGCCGGTACAGTTTCCTGTTGACACGCGGGATCCATGGCTTCATGGGGTTTGCACCACACACGAATCCTTCCATCCGCCCGATACAGTTTGAAACGCTACTCGTCAGACCAGGCTACTGGTTTCCAGTCATCAAGTGTCCAGTGGCGGTGTTGCCGTGCCCAAGCGAGGCGCATAGCTCTGTGTCGTGCACCCATCAAGGGGACTCGAGTTGGGCGTCGGTTCCCAAAGCCCATATTGTGCAGGGTACGTTGCACAGTCCAGACGGTGATGCTTGTTGAGGCTCCAGCATTGAATTCCGATGATACCTGCTAGGGTGTTGCACGCCTATCGCGTGAAACGATTCTTGACAGCCGACGATATTCACGCTCACCCAATGTCTTTTTACGGCCACACTGGTATCGTAGGTTAGAGGTTTTGCCGAAATTCCTGTAGTCACGCCACCCTTGCAGTGGTCGTCCGTAAAAATCCGAACTTCGTTTCTACCTCCAAAATACTATGGCCCATCTCACGAGCGCCAACTACGACACCGCGTTGAAAATCGCCTAAATCATTATTACTTGTCATTTTCATGCCGAAAACAGCTTTGACAGCTGGCAAGGGTGTCAATCGCTTTACATACGCTCTGGCGGACGCAACCGAGTACGCACATCGGTGACGTTGCTATGTATTTTGCATAAGCTCTTCTGTACCAGTTTTTCTGGCGCTTCAGTGTATACATACACTCAATGGACAAAACATTAGAGATAGCAACTTAATAGCGTGCTGGTCATCCTCTAGCCCGAATAACAGTCTGTACACGCCAAGGCTTCGACTCCACCAGATGCCAAAGTGTTTCCGGAGGTAATATCGGCCATGCATGTTTGAGCATTGTCCAGAACTCCGCACGAGACGTCGGTCCAGGATCCATGGATGTGATGTTCAGCTCCACGACATCCCAAAGACAGGGTTTAAATCGGGGACATGGCCCACCAGATGGTTCCAAACTCAGATTAGTGTTTCTCGAGCCATGCCTGGGTGGTTGTGGCCCGGTGAAGCGACACATTGACCTTCTGAAACAGATCATCGGCCTCAGGAAGCGTGAACGCTGTGAAAGCGTGTAGGTGATCAGCCAGCACATGCTGGTAGCGTGCAATGGTTAAGAACCTCTCCAGATACACTAAGAGACCTAATGTGTCCCATGAGAAGACTCCACAAACCATCACAGATACACCACCGCCTTGAACAGAGCGGACATAGCACGACGGGGCTATGGCCTCATGCTGTCGTCGTCACATCCGCACCCTCCCGTCAGCTCGGTACAACTGAAAACCAGATTCATCTGACCATACCACGCAGCGCCACTCTGCAGAGGTCCAAATTTGATGTTCCCACCAGGCGAGGCGCAATGTTCGATGACGATCAATCAACAGTGCAACACGCGTAGGGCATCTGCTCTCGTAACACAGAGTTTGCAGCGTGCGCTACCGTTCGCTCGCTGACGCTACTTGGGCTATCGATATTTAACCTGGATATGATTTGCGCCGATGTTACCAAGCGGTCGTTCTGTACGAGCCTGGATAATCTACGTCGACTCCGGTCATCAATAGCATGTGGTCGGCCACCGCTTGCTCTGTGGGCGTGGCTACGTCCGTCGATGGTATATTCACGGTACATCCTTGATACGGTTGCCCTCGGGAACCCTAGTGTTCTTTCCACTTGGGTGATATAATGACCCATCTGTCTTGCGCCAACAATGCGTTCACGATCAAAGTCGCTCAGATCATAACGTTTACCCATGTTCGTCGATTGTGATATACTGTTGGGAAGCCCTGCTGTCAGCATATTTAGCGTCTGCGTTCGGTTTGAGTTTGTTCCACTCTGCGCGGGGGATGCCCGTATCGACTGCCCATCACCCCTATATGCAGTATTTTGTCTACTGAGGGTAGTTCCCCTTTACATTGACACATCTGCCAATGGGTTACAAGGCTGTGGATCCTAAAGCGATAAAACTCCGAAGTCTGTGAGGCAAAAGAAGGTGATACCGGCTTGACACAGAAACAGCTTGCTAGTTCCTGACACAGAAACAGCTTGATAGTTTGGGAAGGTCTTCTCTGGCAGGAAATAGTTCAGACGACATAAGATGAAAAAATCCGTTAGAGTAAGGTTTGAGAAATATGTAGGTTGCAGTAGAGTTTTGTAGTCCAATTATTAGATTTGTTGGACTTGTAACAGGACCCCATACCTATTGACCAAAACTGCATGTTTGGTATGGAACTGTTCGTGCATCTGCTACATTTCATTATTGTTCACGACAAGGATTCATTGAGTTGGAGCAGATGAAATATCCAGAATGAGATTGCCACCTGCAAACCTTCAGAAAAATAGGAAGCACCGATTCACCTAGTCAAATTAGTACCCTCTGCATCGGCACACTTTTGTCAACGCTTTAGGAGGCTGTTGATCCAACGCGGCGATAAAAGTCCAGAATCTCTGAGACAAAGAAGATGGCAACAGCATGGCACACATCTTGGTTATTTGGGAGGTTTTTCTCTTCCAGGAAGTGTTCCAGATGCAGGAAGAAGTGATAATCCGGTGGGAGCAAGGTCTTGGGAATATTTAGAGTGTACACAGTTTCGTAGCCCAACTGGTGGATTTGTTGGATGGTACTTTAAGAGACACGTGGACGAGTGATATCGTGCAACAGAAGGATCCCAAACCAGTTGACCAAAACTCACTGCTTGGTACGAAGCTTTTTCTGCATTGGCTGCATTTCGTCACAATGGTGATCCAAACTGATAGTTTCATCTCGCCGGAGAAATGAATGATGGATTAAGCAGGCAGTAAACCACCGTACAACAACAAGCACTTTCCGCAGGTATAGCAGTTGCTTTGGGCAGCTTTAAGGTGGCTCCGTTGTATCCAACCACTGAACTGATCGTTCAAGATTTTTTTATAGGACACACTTCTCACCGCAAGTTAGAATACGATGTAGGAATCCTTCCCATCTGTGCCTGGCAAAAAAGGGAAATGAAAATCTCCAGAAAACTTATCGCATTGGCTGCTGGAAATTCGTGTAGCACCCAGATATTCAGCTTTTTCACCTTCCCCCAGGGCTGCCAGGCACCAAACAACCTTCGAATGATGAGCGCAGAACTTCGTTGCCATCTCATGGACACTTTGCCATGGTTCAGTTTTCACGATATTCCTCAGCTCCTCATGCGTTACAGCTACTGGTGGACGACCAGGAGGTGCATTTGCAAAATACGTCTCTCCTGCCTGGAATTTTGTGAACTATCTGTGCATGAAGCGTTCATTCGTAGAACCAGCCCAAACGCTGCTTAATGTTTCCAGCTGTCATACCTGCGGAATGTCCGAGTTTGAACTCATTACACGCAACTGACTTCTCTCCATAGTCCAAGATGAGAGAAGCCGGTGCACCGCGGTTGAACCTTGTCACGAAATGAGGTACAGAGATTTAGAAATATTTATGTACAGGATTTTAGGAACTCAGTGTGTGACTCCAGGTCTTAAACAGCTCTTAAAAAAAGAAAGCCAGGAGATTTAGGCTAGAGTGCCCGACAGGAAAGTCACACTGAAGCGAGGTAGAAAAGAGGGAGGAAGATGCCCTTATTTATAACCGGGGGCCAATGCCCGGTAACCGGCGGCTTAACGTGCCCATCCGACGCGCGGCGGATAGTTAGTGGTTCAAGCGTTCGTACCTGCCTGGGACATATCCTGAGACCTTTCCGTTGCAGTCACGAGCGTTGACTACTAGGCCATCCCCTGCTCCAGAAATGAGGCACCGGTCAGATCAGATCATATGTAGAGGAGTTTTAGGATCGGGAGTGTCTGACCCCAGGTCTTAAACAACCGTTAGAAGTAGGAAGCTAAGAGATTTAGGCTGGAATGCCCGACAGGAAAGTCACACGGAAGAGAGGAAGAAAAGGAAGAGGAAGACGCCCTTATTTATAACCGGAGAGTCAGTACCCGGTGTCCGACGGCTTAACGTGCCCATCCGACACAGCGAAAAGGTTCGAGCGTTCAAACTTAACTGGGACCGAGTTTGAAACCTTCCCGTAGCAGTCACGAGCGTTTACCACTAGGCCATCCGCGGTCCCAGAAATGAGGCACACGATGCGATATACACTGAAGAGTAATTGAATTAGAGATACCTGTCTACTAACGTGTAGCACCATCTTTCGCCCTGATGACAGCGGCGATTCGTCTCGGCATGGACTCGACAAGACACCAGAAGCGTTGGAAAGCCATACGGATCCACGACCCCTGAACAAGCTCCCACAGTTCACGAAGATTTGATGGAGGGGGTCAGAGCCTCGAACATCTCTCTCGATGGCATCCCAGATGTGCTATATGGGATTGAGGTCAGGTGACCTAGCTGGCCAAGGAAGCTAGGTCACGTCGGTGGAGTGTTCATCCAACCATTCGGATACAATTCGGGAGGGATGGCACAGTGCATTGTCTTATTGCAGGATGAAGTCCCCAATAGGATGTTGAAGACGCCCAAACGGGAGCAAATGGTTGTCCAGGATATCCCGGTAACGTTGACCTGTGAGGGACGAAGTCACACGTACCAAGGGTCCCATTTCAGTCCGCGTAAACAGACCCCAGACGAGAATGCCACCCCCCAACAGCTTGAAGAGTACCCTGCTGGCAAGATAGGTCCATCGCTTCATGTGGTTTGCGCCGTACTCGTATCCTGCCATCCGCACGTACTAACGTGAATCTGGACTCATCAGTCCAGGCAACATTTTCCTACATGTCTTGGGTCCAGTGGCGATGTTCCCGCCCCCATGCTAATCTTTGCACCCTGTGATGTGCGGCCAGCAGCGGTACCCTCGTGGGACGATGGCTTCTGTACCCCATAGCGAGGAGATGGTTCTGGATGATACGGCTGCTTACACATTTTTGTGCACCAGCGTTAACTTGCCGAGTGATTTCTTGCACTGTGGCCCGTCTATCCGCTGTTATAATGAGAGCTAGCCGACGATGACCCCGCTCATCCACACGCTGTTGTCCACGGCAGTTGGCCCTTGCAGGGATGGTCTTACCGGATTCGATGTACTCACGGTGCACCCGTGACACAGTGGCTCGTGAAAATCCCAGTGCCTGCATGACTTCCGAGATGGAGTGACCCATTCGTCGAGCCCCGACAATTTGCCCACGATCAAATGCGCTTAGATCCTTCGTCTTACCCATACTGCGTCCGACTCTTACTGATTCCCGTCGCATCACTCCTTATATTGTCGGATCGCTGCATACGTCATGTCGTTTCCGCTTACAGGGCCACCCTCAGCGCCACATTTGCATAACGCCAGCTGTCTCTAATTCAATTGCTCTTCAGTGTATATACCGATCTTGTGATGTTTGCCATGTGACTTTTTTGCTACATTCCACTGGAGGGATGGAGCATGACAACCCGCTGAAATCGGATTTTTCACCTCCACGAACCCAGTGAAAAAATCCTGAGCGTACGTTAGTTTGTTGAAGGTGACAAATAGGAACTTACGGAATGGCATCCTGTTACGCAAAGTATTATTTTCTTGAAAGAGCCCTTTGAGCGGCTGATGTATCTGAACAAATGATGCCCAAAATTTTGTGCGATCTCTAAACAGAAATGTTCACACAGTTGCCTATTTTAGAAAAACACGGAAACCAACTCTTTTGCCCATCTCATCTCAGTAGTACAGACCGTAAACCTGTCAGTCGTGATAAGAGCTCGCTTCAAATCCTTTATTATCTGCTTCAAGACTCAAGGAAGTGTGAAAACACACGTTTGTCCGCGACGGACATCGAGCCCGTGTCCTCTCATTCCGGAGTAAGTCGCTCTCCCAACTGATCTAGATACGCGGACAGAATGTCTCGCTGCAGATTTGTCGTCTTGACACATGTTTTCACCTCTGTATTACGTCACAGAAGGATGGGGGAAAGCTTGTTCCCCTGACATGTACATCATGCCACTCACTAGAAATAAGTTACTCGAAATATCTTCGCTTTCTCCTTTCCTTGGTTCGCTGCTATTGTTATAGTACGTTCAGCAGGTAATGAATCGGAAAGGATTAGTGTAAATCATCCTACTAAGTGACCTGTTTGAATAACAAAGCTAAGGGGGAAGCAACGCTTTCTAATGTGCAGGTTCACTGGTTTAAGCTGCATTCGGCCCACTTCTTAGACAGCGAACATATTCGTTCGAGCTGATTTATGTCCACTTTGCCAACCCCGAGTAAATTTGTTCCTGCATGTTAAAGGGTTATATGATCAATGTAGGAAATCACACTAACAGTGTGAGAACTGACTGCTCCGGTACACACAGATCCGAAGAAATTATTTTTTCTTTCATGTCCTCCTACTCAATGGGCAAATGCATGCCCTACTTTCTAATTTACTACGCACTGGACAGTGAAATAGCTTTAGACAAGACTGTTTATCTCATTTTGACAGATTTTAGTTTGACTTTAATGGTGTGTTACACATCATCACGTTCCATTAATCTGTTAACAGGTTTTTGATACCAGATAGAAAAACTAAATGTTTGTATCATAGTAGATAACACGTCGTGGCTGAATGTTTATTGAAGAACGGAACAGTTTATTCCTACTCTTTGTGAAATACGTTCAGTTGTGTAAACATTGAAAAGAAAATGCATTTTTCTTCCTTTTTTGTACGCAGAACTTCCGTTGTGCGGACTTGTATCGTCGAGTTTATTTGATATCCTGTATCTCAACCCTACAGATTTTCCAGACAAAATGCGCTTCAGATAAATTCGTTTTCTTTTTCATTCAGACCACACATTCAGTTTCCTTATTTTTTTTTTTTTTTCCAGGAGTGTTATTCTCGGCCCAAAGGGCAACATTATATTATATTTTTGTGCAATATCAAATTTTGGAATATTCTTAAAGCTGCTACTTCAAATATTTAGACAAAGAAAAGCTCAAATTTTAGTCTATACGTTTTCTGCATTATACTGTCTAGCAAATAATTCTTCCGATCAGGTGTCAACAATCTCCTGGCTCATGCAGGTCGTTATTCACTTTTACGTTAAAATAAGCGAGCCACACGCGTTGGTTATAAAGACGAAATTCTGAGACAAAATAAGTTCATTTATATGACAGAAAAAGTTACTTTAAACTTAGAAAATTCGAAAAACTCGTGTGCATGAATCAGAGATATACACTGAAGTGCCAGAAAAACTGGTACACACGAGCTTATGCAAAATACATAGCAACGCGTGCTGCGTCCGCCAGTGAGTATATAAAGCGATAGACATTCTTGCCAGCTGTCAGAGCTGTCTTCGGCGTGAGAATGATAAGTAGTAACGATTAAAGCGATTTTCAAAGCGGTGTTATAGTTGGCACTCGTGAGATGGGCCATAGTATTTCGGAGGTAGAAATGAAGTTCGGATTTTCACGGAGGACCATTGCAAGGGTGTACCGTGACTACAAGAATTCCGGCAAAACCTCCAACCTACGATAGCAATGTGGCCGTAAAAAGACATTGGGTGAGCGTGAATATCTTCTGCTGTCAAGAATCGTTTCACGCTAAGGCGTGAAACACTCTCGCATGTATAATCGGAATTCAATGCTGGAGCCTCAACAAGCATCAACGACCGGACTGTGCAACGTACCCTGCAGGATATAGGCTTTGCGAACCGACACCCAACTCGAGTCCCCTTCATGGGTGCACGGCACAGAGCTATGCGCCTCGCTTGGGCACGGCAACACCGCCACTGGACACTTGATGACTGGAAACAAGTAGCCTGGTCTGACGAGTCGCGTTTCCAACTGTATCGGTCAGCTGGAAGTATTCGCGTGTTGCGCAAGCCCCATGAAGCCATGGATCCCGCCTGTCAACAGGGAACTGTACCGACTGGGGGGGGGTCGTAATGGTATGGAGTGTGTTTAGCTGGACTTCACTGGGACCCATGGTACGTCTACAAACATCTGTGACCGGATAACGCTATGTGTGTATCCTTTCTGACGAGGTACACCCGTTCATTTCCTGCATTCATGCTGATGGGTTGGTCCTGTTCCAAAAGGACAATGCACCTAAACACAAGTGTCGGGACGCCACATTATGGTTAGAGGAGCATTCGTCTGAGTTTGGGGTGCTGCCATTCCCACCCAAATCCCCAGATCTGAACGTGATAGAACACATTTTGGATGTCATGCAACGCGCTATCGAACACAGGAATCCGAAACCTCGGAATACACGCGAATTGTGGAACGCTCTGCAGGAAGTATGGTGTGCATTGCCTACAGCATATTTCCAAAAGCTAGTGGAGTCCGTGCCCTGTCGTATGTCTGCAGCACTGCGACCCCGTGAGGGACCTACCAAGTAGTAGACTGGTGTACCAGATTTTCTGGCACTTCAGTGTAATGCATATGTACATTCGTAATTGCAATTTTATTAAAGAGCATAGTTTTTATATAAGGTCATTCATCACTTTGATTGATAGCAAAATTTAAACGATGGCGTCAGTGTAACGTATTATAATACGCCGATTAATGTAAAACGTCCTTCATATTGAACTACAGCGGGACAACGTCATTTTCCGGTTTATAAAAAATTTCTGTCTTTTTATTAAATTTTTCTCGATCTTTTTCTTTAAATGTGTGGACTGTATTCATAAGCTTGTGATGTACTACAGATGTGACGCGCATGTCAAGACGGCAAGTAACAGTAATAAGCACATGTGGGTGTACCTTAATTGGGAAAGCGTTCGGCTCCGTAACTGAAGGATGCGGGGGTCCTCCACCGCCCAAATTTGTGTTTTCACATGCTACTTTATAATGCTAATGTACACCGATGGCCCATTACATCATGACCACCCGTAGCCTAAAGAAATGAGGGCGCCTGGAGACAGAACGGTGGCGAAAGATGGAGTTCACAGGGCAGTATATATACAACGCGAGGACCGGCTTTCGGTTGGTAGAGTGTTTGGAGTCAGAATGGGAAAAGCTGCCGATTTATCGGAGTTTGATAAAGGACACATTGTGATGGCACGACGCCTCGGAACTGTGATCTCGGAAACGGCGCGGCTTGTGGTTTTTTCATGTGCTTCTGTAGTGAGTACGTATCAAAGGTGGTGCACAGATGGCCAAACGACGACAATTGACCAGCCGTGTGTCGTCCGCAGCTCATTGATGCCAGAGGGGAGCAGAGACCATCGCGTATTGTTCACAGCGACCGGAGTGACAAATCGCCCGCAGCTGCAACAGGGATGATCAGGACAATGTGTCACAGCACACACTTCATCGCAGCCTTCTGCGCATGGGCTTGCGTAGCCGAAGACCCAGTCGGGTTCCCACGCTCACTGCACGTTATCTCCAACAACGCATGAAATGGGCACAAGATCATCGAGATTGGACGGTAGATGATTGAAAGAAAATGTCCTGGTCGGACAAATCAAGATTCCTGGTGCATCACGTAGACGGTCGAGCGCGGGCACGCCGATTACCAACGGAGGCTATGGCACCTGGATGCACTGTTGGGCGGAAACAGGTCGGCGGCGGCGGTGTTATGCTGTGGGCGAGGTTTTCTTTGGGACGCTTTAGGCCCCATTATCCCAACAGCACAATCCCTGACAATTGTCAGGTATCTGAACATCGTTGCGGACCAATTTCCCCCATTCATGACAACTGTGTTCCCTGCTGGTGGTGGTCATTACCAACAGGACAAAGCGCCATGCCACACTGCCAGAATTGTGAACGAGTTGTTCGAGGAACATTCTGGTGGCTCTCTGTTAATGCTCTGGCCTCCAAATTCACCTGATATGAACCCAATCGCACATTTGTGGTTCGACTTGGAAAAGAGGGCCCGCACTAAATCACCACCACCCCGAAATGTACGGGAACTAGAGGACCTGCTGTGACATTGTGGTACCAGTATCTGGTACCATAATGTATGTACCCCAGGATACCTATACCTATCGCCACCTCACCGTGTGGCCACTGTTTTACGGGATAAACTGGGTCCTACAGCTTATTAGGAAGGTGGTCATGATATAATAGCTCATCAGTGTATTTTTTAGTGATTTATTTGTAAAACGCTATTTTTAAGTTAAAAATAAAAGAAGTTAAAATGTGCTTTTAGCATGCGTACGATTGAAGACAAAATCTATCGCTATAAAACAGTTAGTACGGGGGATCAAGCAACTAAGTAACTAAATAAAATATTATATTATTCGAACCAGCGTTTTCTTGATCACGATTTGATAGATAAAAGGTTTTTAATGAAGTGCGTGAACATTAGTTGGCTTTTATTAAACCCCTGATTTTTTGGATGTTAAAATTAAAAATGTTTTCAGGGTGTTCACAAAATTATTTCATTGATCTTACCCTATAGCAGAGAGTGTTCCTGAATCGCAAGAATACTTTTCGCAGATTGCGTCATCGTAGAAGGTCTGACCGAGGGGAATTCTCATGTCTTTGAAGTCTTCACAGAAACCTACATGAAAAGACAAAGAGAGAAAAAGAATCACAAATGAGCAACAAGAATGAAGGAAGTGCAGTACAAAATCTATTAATATGGATCGCAAAGTTATATCTACTATGACGAAGTACCCACGAAAAAAAAGTTGTTTCACACACACATACATGAAAACGTATTCTAGTAAGAAAATGCAAATACCAGTATGTGTTATTGCGCGAAGGAATGAAATGATGTGAAACAATATACGAGGGTTATTTAAAAATTAGGTAACAAACCTTTTCAGAAGCATTTACGAGTTGAACGGTGTATACAGTGCTTAAGGGTAAAAGTCTTGCGCCGCTCCGGTGATGCAGACTTCTGACCATTCTTTCGAGATGGGCCCGGGTTCGAGTCCTGGATGAGGCATGACTGGTGTGCTTGTCTTACGACACTGGTTCTCTCCCCTCACTGGAACCAATGGTCTTTAATTAGGAATGGGTGACTGCTTATATCCCATTACTGCTTATATCATGGTGGTCATCAAACCCCGAGTTAATAAAAAAAACAAAAAACTCCTCGTTCTTCTTATCTTTCCACACAAAGCGATTTAAACAAAAATTCCATATTGAAGGTAAGACGTATATGCCAGCAAAGAAGAAACCAAGCTTCTGTTGGTTCAGCCACACTGCTATGGCCTATCTCACGTCTACGTATGTTGTAAAATGCTTGCAGGAAGTTTTTCTTAAGAGGTACAACCAGATGCAAAAATCACATGATGAGAGATCCTTTCTGCAAACGGGAAGCACTAGAAACTTTCCAAACATATCGCCAAAAGCACTCAGTTGTGCATTGGGCAGCATGTAGTCTGTCATTATTGTGCAGCAGTACACCTCTCTGTTTAGCAACCAAAATATTTTGCGTCCAATGGCATGGCTAAACTTGTCAAGCGTTTCACAGTACCCCTCGGCTGTTACATTTACATAAGCCGGGAAATCAATCAGAAGTACAGCCTGCCAGTCCCAAAAGACAGTTGCCATTATTTTTCAGCTGGGTAGCGATGTTATGACTTTTTTAAAAGGTAGAAATGACAAGTTTCACACATGGATATTCGTCTGCTTTCTGGTGTCGAATGATGCACACAGGATTCGTCTCTCATGACAATGCGTTGCAAGAAGTCCTCACCTGGTTGATGATATCATATCAAATGTTTGAGGAAAAGACCCATTCGCTTGCCTCATGTTCTTCTGTGAGATACTTAGTCACCCATCTAGCGTAAACTTTCCGACAACACAGCTTATGATGCATAAAACATTGGACACTACCCACTAAAGTTTTCAGTTAGCTGCTGAGTTCCCTCATTATAATCCGTCTGTTGTGACGAATGAGAGCATCTGCATGTAGCACAATGTCCTCTCGAATGGCAGTCATTGGGATCCCATGTCCAGGGTCCAGGTTTCCTTTATTTTGTTTGTTTGTTTAATGACCACCGTGAGCAACTCAATGTATTATAAGCAGTCTCCAGTCCCTAATTTAGGGCCACTGATTCCACGGAAGAGAGAGCCAGCGCCGTAAGACAAACACAACATCCATGCCGCACCGGGATTCGAACGCAGACCCTTCTCGGACGAATGATCATAATCCAGCGCTTGGACCACTGCGCCACCGGAACGGCTGTCCAGGTTTCTCTCACTGTAATGCGTCTGTTAACACGAATGAGAGCAACCGCCTGTAGCACAATGTTCTCTCAAATGACGGTCATTGAGTTCAAGGAAGAGTTCAAGAGCACACGCTTGAACTCTTTATTGGTGCATTGAGATTTTGATGCAGAACATCTTTTTACTTTATTTATTGAACGATCCTTCTATTTTTAATACTTTCAAGCGCAAACGAGTTACCGCAGTTTCTCTGAGCAACGGTCCAACTTCATGAGTGCAACTATTGCAGTTGACAATAATCATCCCGATGAAGATGGGACATTAATCGGCGAAACTTCTATAAACATTTATTTATCTGGATTTTTCTGAAAAGCATTTACGACGATTAAATTTAAATTGCTGCGAGTTAAATTCTTATGTGCTTAAATACATGTGTGCTAATGCTCGTAGTGAACTCGCTGCCCATAAATCACACTTTGTCAAGATTATAACCAAGCGGCCAGGGAAAGAATCAAAATGACAACTTACGAACATCTCAACGTCTTTTATTCGTCCACCACAGGAAAGTGATATTACTCAGACACTATAGTCATCAATGATTATATTCGCTCGTCGATCACGTCGATTTGAATGGCTTTTACAATAGCATTTAACAATCTTCTTTCCCATAAGCTGCGAAACCCGATAATTTCAGCGGGTGGGGACCAACTTCTCCGAGAGTTAAAATAATAACAATAAAAAGAGAGAGACACCCCCCCCCCCGTAGGTTGTATACATTGTATAAAAGTACTCTAGAAACCAATGTCAACTGTTAGGGCCGCGCGTGGTCTAGTGGTCAAAGTTCGTGACTGCCACGGAGCAGGCCTCGGGTTCGATCCACTAAATATGCGTCGGAGCCGTAGGGGTACTGGCACCCCGATATTAAGTAAGGGCTTCTACCTCGCTTCCATGTCACTTTCCTATCGGACACTCTAGCCTAAATCTCCTAGCTTCCTATTTCTAAGGGTTGTTTAAGACCTAGGGTCAGACACTCCCTTCCTAAAATCCTCTACATCTGATCTGATGTCAACTATTATCAGTCAGCTGCTGGATGAAGTTCTCTTCCTTTTTGTCTTGAGCATATCTTTTCGAAGTCACTCCAGCATGCTTTCGAGTTTCATTCACCCAGGTGGTCTGCTTCAAGGTCTTGTCCTGCCCCTTGGTCAAATCCAATCTAATATATCAGTTGCTTAACCGCAGCCAGTTCTGCTAGAAATATATTCAGGCCATTGCCATTTGAGAATTCTTTAACGAATTTTTTAAAGTGAAAAACGCAACAACGGTGAGTTAATTTTTCAAATTATTTGTACAAAATCAATTTTCAAAGTTGTGCTTGAAGCGTTTTCCAGAGAACTGTCTCGAGGGAATTTTCATTTTTTTCTTTTTTAAAAGAAGTTATATCATATGTGAACCACAAATTTTTAAGAGTTTCATACGAAGGCCCTACTCCAGTGAGGGGGACCGTGAAATTCCAGGGGGCGGGGTCCGGACCCCCGGTGTCACCTACCTTCCGCCGCCTATGTTCTTTCCAATTACTCTCGTACATAAATTTCTACACGTATAAATCGATATGCCTCTATCGTATATAAATCTCTCAACAACTTCGCATCAACTGTATCGAATCAACTCTTTCTCTCTCTCTCTCTCTCTCTCTCTCTCTCTCTCTCTCTCAACTTTCTACTACCCCTATATTAAATGTTGACATTACATTCTGCTTAGACTCACTGTCAGTGTTACCAAATTGTCAAAGCCATTCTGGAAAACAATGTGTCGTTCAGGAGAAAACGTTCCAAATTTACGTAAGAAAACCGAAACTCAAAAGGAAAGTTATTTAGAGGTATACTGTACGTCACACATTAAAAAACGTATATACCGTAATTTTAACGGTAAATGCCAAACTGAACCAACTTTATCAATGCAGTGACCTTTTCACATGTTTCGTTACAAAAGATTAGCAAATGATCCTCTTCACACCCACACACGCAGGCAGGAGGATCATGAATAACTTTTATATGTTCATATATATCCCTTAGCTGTTTTCTATTATGTTTCAGAGATTAGTTCTTTAAAGCACGATCATCTGTGAAATCAAAGTTATTGCTGGTGATAGATTTTACTTAGTGTTCATCATCCAACATCTCCATTTACAGCGATCTTGATACACAAATCGAGATTTCACTGAAAAGTTTTTTATTTACTAAATAATTGTTACAGGTCTTAATTTTGTTTCCCTGTAGTTTATTATGGAGTCGTTCAACATTTTTCAAGAAAATCATCAGATTTTCCTGAAAAACGCTTTTTTTTTTAAAGATGAATTTTGGAAAAGGAAATAGAGTTACAAACATACAAACGCCGCGTAGCGTCAGAACTGCGCATAATGGAAATTCGAAGAGTATATTAAAATGTACCGCGAAGTGAATGGTATCCGATATTATCAAAACATTTTCGATCACGAAATACGTCTCATTGTTGTGTAGTGTGCTAACGAGTTTCATCGTGAGCTGTGTTATTATAAAGTTTAATACGGCAGCACGTTTCCTTCCCAAGCATTTTTTTGTAATTTAGTTGGAATAAATTTCCCGAAGCAGCTTATTTCGCAAAAAAATAAAAAAATAAGAATAAAAAAAATAAAAATAAAAAAAATAAAAATAAAACTGCCTATCCGCCCTGAGAAAAATAACTTCCGCGCAAAACCTGAAATTAAACGTTTAACGGAGATTGGTAATCTCTGTTTTGTCCTTGTAAGTGTCTTAAGATAATAACTGATTTCCAGATTTCTAGAAAAAAAAAAAAAAAGACGAATGCATCGCTGTGGACACCTGTGTGTAGGCGTCCTCGCAATCACCAATGTTAATTTCATCTCCGACTTAACAGGTTGTTATTCATCGACAAGAAATCAGAAGAAACACTTCCAAACTTCTGAATACACTGAAAAGTGGGGGGGGGGGGGCGGATTCTGTGAAATGGATTAAATAGAGCCGATGTTTACTTAAGCGTGGAGGAATACTTCCGTGAGCTGTTTAAACGCAGTAATTCGAAAATACGTAAATTGTAGAACAGAAAAGTTGGGTTTATGACGCTGCGTTAATTACAGTCAGCATATGTGTCTACGTAATGAGTTTGCTCTTAATTTGAAGGACTACGCTACGGGTCACATCACGTAATGATAAGACTTAAAATCATAGCTCCTCAAGGAAACTGCGTTTAAATAAGTAACAAAGCGCAGAAGAAGTAAAATAATTCTAAATTATCTTTATTCATGCATGACGTCCGAAATCTAATAACTACCCAGTGCTGTGATATTTTTGAAAAACATATTGTTGCTATTCAAAAATAATAATCTGCGGGGGGAAAAATCTGAGGCAAAATATATCTTTAAAGTTTAAATTTAGCAGCAGTTATTTTCCAGATCACGAAATTTTTCAATGTTCATTTTTGGCTGTTTTCGACATCCGTTAAAAAACGGTGTTTTGTCCGTAAGTTCATATATGGACCAGAGATGGAAACGGGTCACGGGTCACCGTGTCGACAATTTCTTGCGGGTCAAACGGGTCGGGTCAAGGTTTTCCTGACCCGATTTCGACCCGGTTTTACTTCAGTTTTATTTTTGAATAGAAAAAAAAAATATTTCAAAGATCCCTTCAGAGGTCTTTGAAATAATACTTCAGAGCTGCAGAGTGTGATCCAGGAACTTTCTGAAAAAAGTAAAAAAGTGGGATTAAAAATAAACTTTCAGAATACAAAACTGAAGTACAATGCTTTTACAAGTCATGAAGATTTATCGTTTGATGGGGGAAAGCTGGAGGTAACCAATTCTGTCATTTACTTTGGACAGCAGATATCAAGTGTGAGGGCCACATTGATGAAGAAATTAATCGGCTTATAAATCTTGCCTTGAGAGTTTCTGGAAGAAACAGTATAAAGAACAATATGTCATTATGTCTTAAAAGAAAAGTTTTTGATCAATTCATCCTTCCAGTGCTTACGTGGACCTTAACTAAAAGAGACATACAAAAACATGCAGACAACTCAAAGAATCATGGAGAGGTGCATGCTTGGTGTAACCAGGAGAGATAAGAAGAGGAACTCGTAGATCAGAAAAATGGCAACAGTGGAAGACATCATGATCAGAGTAAAATTCCTGAAATGACAATGAGCTGGACATATTGCCAGGAGAACGGATCACCGATGAACAACCGGAATTTTAGACTGGATTCCAAGGGATAGGAAAATACCCAGAAGAAGACCACGTGGGAGATGTGTGGATGGAGAAGGCTATCCCAAGACAGACCGTTGTGGAAGAAACTTGGGGAAACTTCATCCAGCAGTGGACTGATAATGACTAGCGATGATGATGATGATATATTCGACTTTATAGCTTAAAGTAGATTTGTCCGGGTCAGGTCCGGGTCGAGTCCAATTAAGTGAAGGCCGGGTCCGGGTCCAAAATGTTTGACCCGTTTCTAACTCTGAAATGGACACAATATTCTAGCTCCTAGAAGTCCGAAAGAAAACTTCGTTTTTTGATCGGATGCAGAGTTTTTCATAAATAAATTTTCCATATCTCTCTCAGCTTCTCTTTGAAACTAGTTTGCGCGTTGTATTCGAAATCGCGAAGAACCATTGTTTCTTTAAAATGGCATGCAAGAGACGTTCTTTTATCTGACAAGTGCAAGTGTGGTCAAGTGTGGTCATTTCTTCTTACATGTTTTGGAACTTTGCTGCCGGATTCTCCTTCTATGTGAATATCTCTTAGGGTTTACACCTACATAGAAGGTTTAGACGCAACTACCTGTGTCCCATGGAACTTGTGTGCTGCGCATCAGACATGAAGTTACGTTACTTTGAATCTAGATACTCAGATACGCAGGTACGAGAAGTAAGATGGAAAGTCCGAGTCGTCATAGTTCAGAGTGCCAGAGTATGACCACGCAAACGATGACCTTCTCTGTAATGAAGAGTCCGATATCCCGGAGCCGACGGCTTAACATACCCATCCGACGGGCCATGAATATTCAGTAACTCAGAGCAATTCAATCTATCTGGGGTCGGTCCCGCAAAAAAAGAGATGTCTGTGAGTGGCCTAATGGTTAGAGCTACAGCTAGACCACCGGCGGTCATAGGCTTCTGTTGTATCTATTTTTGTATTTTCAATCCTTTAAGTGGTCGATGTGCCTGAACCAAGTAGTGCCTAAAATTCTAAAATTTTCTGCGCAACCCAAAGAGAGGCCGGATTTTACAAAAGCTGAGGTAAAACAATTTCTTTGCTCCTCCCATCTCACCAAACGACCATAAGAATTTCATTGGTGACAAACGATCCCTTCAATATCTTTATTTTCTGCTCCATAACCCAAGGCATGGTGCTGAAGGGATTGTCTCCCTGACACGGACATCATGCCACTACCTAGAAACAAGTTACTCAAACATTTTCTTTATTAGGTTCTACGCCACTGTTATAGCTCTTCTAGCAGGCAATAAGTCAGAAAGGGTTAGTACCAGGATGATTCCAAAGCCACTGCCGTTTTCTGATAGTTGATGAAAGCGTGTATAAATGCATAAACGTAAAAGTTTGATCAGGATGTAAGAAACACCTGGTTAAACTGTAATCGTTCTGGTATTTCAGTTTGTTTTACGCTATTAGCCTTGAAAAAGCCATCCGTTGATGAGAAGAAACTTGGCAAATTGTAATTTTGATTTCTTAGGCCAATTAAACGGATTATCACTTCAATCTGAAAATGTTCTCTCTTCCATCGGATCCTTTTTTTTTTTTCATGAAAATTTTACGTTCGATTAATAACTCCAGTAAAGCCCAGTTCTTTTTAGATGTGTTCTTCTATTTGCGATCATATATCCTATTCTAAAGGTCCGACAAAACAAGTTCGTTCTGCATCGGAAGTAGTCCGTATGGCAAACATTTTGCTCACAAAATGTTTGCCATTTATAATAATTTTTTTATTATAAATTTCATATGGTAATAAATGTTTGGTCATTAATACATTACAAGAAAAATAGTTTCCTTTTGTTTTAAAAGGCATTTTAATAAAACCAAAAATTCAGTAGCCCCTTATTATTTCTGGTCACCAGAACATTTTAGTAAATGAGCAAACGTCAGCAAAATTCGGCTTCTACTATTTAAAGAAACTGCTTAAATTTTGGACCACCATGTGACGTACTACAGAGGTAAAGCACATGTCAAGACGGCAAAATTGCAGCTATAAATTCAGTCGGTGTAGCTTAATTGGGAAAGCATTTGGTTCCGGAGCCGAAGAATGCCGGTTCGAGAGTCACCACAAGCAAATTTGCTTTTCACATTGGCGCCCGATTGCGGAAATGGATCTCCTGGCCTTTGGGTTCTTCGAAAACTGTGTGATGTTCGTTCCACACATGGTCTGGAATTAATGAAAATTCCTTCTTCGCTTGAAAAATGTGTGATGCTTCTTCCACACATCGCATGGAATTTATGAGAATTCTTTCTTCGAAAGAGAGTCACTTCAAGCATAGTTTGCGGCAGACCTGAAACCTACGATTTCGTGCCCAGCCTTTCTCAAGGGAGGTGGGGATATACACTGAAGAGTAATTGAATTAGAGATGCCTGTCTAGTAACGTGTAGCACCAGATTTCGCCCTGATGACGGCGGCGATTCGTCTCGGCATGGACTCGACAAGACACCGGAAGCGTTGGGAAGCCATACGGATCCACGACCCCTGAACAAACTCCCACAGTTCACGAAGATTTGATGGAGGGGGAGTCAGAGCCTCGAACATCTCTCTCGTCGGTGGCATCCCAGATGTGCTCAATGGGATTGAGGTCAGGTGACCTAGCTGGCCAAGGAAGCGTGTTCACGTTGGTAGAGTGGTCATCCAACCATTCGGATACAATTCGGGAGCTGTACTGTCTTGCTGCAGGATGAGGTCCCCAGTGGGATGTTGAAGACGCACAAACGGGAGCAAATGGCCGTCCAGGATATACTGGCAGCATTGACCTGTGAGGGACGATGTCACACGTACCGTTTCAGTCCACGTAAACAGTCCCCAGACGAGAACGCCACCCCCACCAGCTTGAAGAGTACCCTGCTGGCAAGAAGGATCCATCGCTTCATGTGGTTTGCGCCGTACACGTATCCTGCCATCCGCATGTACCAACGTGAATCTGGACTCATCAGTCCAGGCAACATTTTTGCACATGTCTAGGGTCCAGTGGCGATGTTCCGCGCCCATGCTAATCTTTGCACCCTGTGATGTGCGGTCAGCAGCGGTACCCTCGTGGGACGATGGCTTCTGTACCCCATAGCGAGGAGATGGTTCTGGATGGTGTGGCTGCTTACACGTTTTTGTACACCAGCATTAAATTGCCGAGTGATTTCTTGCACTGTGGCCCGTCTATCCGCTGTTACAATGCGAGCTAACCAACGATGACTTCGCTCATCCACAGGCTGTTGTCCACGGCAGTTGGCCCTTGCAGGGATGGTTTTACCGGATTCGATGTACTCACGGTGCACACGTGACACAGTGGCTCGTGAAAATCCCAGTGCCTGCACGACTTCTGAGATGGAGTGACCCATTCGTCGGGCCCCGACAATTTGCCTACGATCAAATGCGCTTAGATCCTTCGTCTTACCCATACTGCGTCCGACTCTTACTGATTCCCGTCGCATCACTCCTTATATTGTCCGATCGCTGCATACGTCATGTCATTTGCTTTTACAGGGCCGCCCACAGCGCCACATTTGCATAACGCCAACTGTCTCTAATTCAATTGCTCTTCAGTGTATATATGGTGTTCATACTCGTAGTTCACAATTTCTGTTTGCACCCTCCTGGAAATTATGGGCACCCATGATCTCAAGGGTCTTACTCTTGCAGGCATTAACCCAAGAATGTAACTACATGTATTCCACAAGCGTCATAAACACGAAAAAACTGCAAGTATTCATACATTAATTTCAAAGAAATTCGTTCTGACGAAGATATGGAACATATTCAAGACGTTTGAGGACATAATGTGCGAAGGACATCTCTTTTTTTTTTTTTTAACTTTTTCTCTTAAGTATGTAGTTGCAGTTGCCTCTGTTATACAAAAGATCATTCATCAGCAGAGAATTTCATACTTTCACTCTGCTTCCTCGAAAAACGTCCAGCACAAAATATTGCAACTTGTGTTATTTCCTGAGTTACAAGATTTTTAATGCTCCCTCCAATGTGGATTTTTTTATGTGCTGTTGCTGAATAGAGTTCGTTAAGACAGAAAATCTGCATTCTAACCAAACTCCTCTTACACAAAAATATATTGAATTGCAACCATCTAATTTATTTTCAAACTAGTTTGCTCACAGAAAAAAGCTACTACACAAGTTTCTTTTCCTGGTTTTGTTCATAAAGTTAGCAGGTGTCTCGATAATCACGGTTTCCCCAGAACTAGTTTTAGAGTAAGTTCACAATGTAGAACAAATTGCTTTCAAGGTAAGATTGCGTAAGAGAAACTAATTCAAACTAAAGAGATTAAAGCTCCAAGTCCTTTAAAACTGTGTTATAGAATTCGCTGAACTGACGTTTTTTCGAAAATACAAAAGATGTCAGAATCTATGAATGAGGAACCATAATCTTTCTTCGTTCTGTCAGAAACAGAATGTTGCAGGAAATTTTAACATTCGAATTTTTTCTTTGAAGACCAGATTATTTACCATATCCTAGTTATGCATTCCGAAACGGATAAGGTTCCTGTAGGGGCAATACCAAATCACTAAATTTTCAAATGTTAGTATTAAAATGCTGCTGATGAAAGTAAAATGTCATGCAAAGGTTAAGTATACGGCTTTTTCCTTTCAGAAAATAATAACCAGTTTGGAAAGAACACATTTCTTCTGAGACTTCTACACAGATATCTACTTACGTTGTTAAATTACAAAAAAGTAAATGAAACGACAATCATGAATATGTGCTTAAAGTTTAGTGATGTGACCAAGCGTTTATGATGTTAGCTTCTCGCCTCGCGAGCCCTGTTTTCAGTCTGAGATGAAATAAATTTCTACTTTTAACTGAAGTCTAAATGTAAGCTCAGGTGTTGTCTTTTCCATGGAATTCAACCTTAAATTTATTTAAATGATTTCATAATGTGAGAGCGTCATGAATTTTACAATGGAATCTTTCAAGCAAAGCGCTGATTGAAAGATTTCATGTTCAGGTTAGGGAATTTCCTCCCCATATAATATCATAGATATATCCAGTGATTAGAAAACTACTTTTTAAAAGTAGTTAGCTTCGGCTATAATTACATTCTTGAAAAAGTAGCACGCTACAGCTACAACTACTTTTTCAGAAATGTAGCGAGCTACAATACTTTTTCTGATTTTTAAATACTCTTTCTACATTTAGTCTTTAGTTAAAAGTGGAAATTCTGAAGATGATCTTTATATGTACATTCTTACATAGGGAATTTCGAGCCAAATACCAAGGTTAATTGTGCAAGTAATTTATCATATGTAATAATACATTTTATCACATTCAGTGGCTTATGTTCTAGATTAGCTGGATTTCAAATAAAACCACTATGAACAAATATCTGCGAATTCATTTGCTTTACCAAGAGAATCGATTCTCGCTATGAAATGTCATCAATAAAATCGCTAGCTCGACCATCTCGTGCATGCTCTCTTTTCAGGATGACTGAGAAGACTTTCCGGTAAATAGCATAAAGTAAGGAAGATAATACTTTATAGTTAACAGTTTGGCTAAATTTCACAATGCAAGTCAACTCAAGAGGTACATGATTGTTGGCAGGGCACACTCAGCCTCCCTGTTCCAGCCAATAATGTTTCAGGAAATCTAGAAATGTCACGTGATTTGAAGAATTTCATTTTTGTTACTTCTTTTTGTAGCATGTTACTTTTTTAAGTAGCACGATTTGTAGCGTAACTTTCTGCTACAAGCTTCATTTTAGCGTGTTACCGCTACAATATACATTTTAGTATGCTACCACTACAGCTACATTTCTCTATTTGTAGCGATCTACACGCCACGCTGCAGTGTGTTACAGTATCAGCGCTACATGTAACGCGCTTCTTCCAATCACTGGTTATATCACATTAAATGATAAGTTAATTATGCTACTCGTAGACTTCAAACACCACAAATTCGTTTCCTGTCTCCACTTTCTGCCCAAGATGCTCTTTCCTTCTTTCTCTCTCTCTCTCTATCTCTTTCTCACTCTCTGTTTCAGTTAGGTTTAAGCCTTCATCACGGCAGCTGCTTTTTACTACTTATTCGGGTCAAGATCCTTTCCGTGTTCAATAGCGCCTGACGGCCTTGAAGAGGGGATTTCCTGAAACCCAGCCAGGCCTACCCAGATCACAAGACACCTAATCATTGTGGAATGTATTACAGCTTTAATCGTGAGTCGGGTGATCAGGGAAGCCAAGTTACAATGATGAATTGCATTTATGATTACGCAACCAACGTTTCTAACAACAGCAGACTAGTATTTTGTGAGAAAAAGAATACTGAAATGTTGTTCCTTTTTTTCATTGTTAAAGCTACAGCATCGGTATGTAAAAGCATTTCTCAAAAATAATATACCCGAGAAAGGTTTCAGTATGGCATTATGATACTTCAGGGCCAAATAATAAAGAACTCGCTTTCGAAGAAAAATTATAGACTCAGTAGTAATAAGAATAAATCAAAGTAAACGAATCGGTCAAGAAAACAACCCAATGGTTGCTGTGTCTCAAAAAAGGGAAAACTCAGGAAATGAAAGAGTTCCAAATTTTAAGTTCTTGGAGATAGTTTTCGACTGCAAAAATGTAATAATTACGGAAAGTAATTCCAGATTACATAACAAAAATTCAAGTAATTTTTCTTTAGAGGGAACTTTTTCATCCCTACAAATATCCAGAAATTTGTCTGAAACAAAGAGTGAGAAAGAGATAGAGAGAGAGAGAAGGAAAGACCATCTTGGGCGGAAAGTGGAGACAGGAAACAAATCTGTGGCGTTTGAAGTCTACGAGTAGCATAATTAACTTTCATTTAATGTGATATAACCACTGATTGGAAGCAGCGCGTTACATGTAGCACTGATACTGTAACACACTGTAGAGTCGCGAGTAGCATCGCTAGAAATAGAGAAATGTAGCAGTAGCACGCTAAAATGTAGCTTGTAGCGGAAAGTTACGCTACAAATCATGCTATTTAAAAAAGGAACGTGCTACAAAAAAAGTAGCAAAAACGAAATTCTTCAAATCACGTGAAATTTCTAGATTTCCTGAAACATTACTGGCTGGAGCAGGGAGGCTGAGTGTGCCCTACCAACAATCATGTACCTCTTGAGTTGACTTGCATTGTGAAATTTAGCCAAACTGTTAGCCATAAAATATTATCTTCCTTACTTGACGTTCAGGTTAACTTCGTACGCAGTTCAGTAAATCAACAAGAAACAGTAATCTTTTATTGTGAGACCTGGCTTTTTCTAAGTAGGAAAAAAACCTGGAGATTTTGGAAACGTATTTGATGCTCAAAAGAACATTTGGTACTAAGAATGTTAAAGAGTGCGGTGAGTTTAAGATATTGCATGACAAAGAAATTTCAAGAAAGGTAGAGAAAATGAAAGGTATTATCCAGATTGGCTGGACATATTGCTATATAGGAGGAGGAAAGGTTTGGCTGGACATATTGCAAGAGAAGAGGAGGTACGGTATTTCTGGACATATTGCAAGAGAAGAGGAGGGAAGGTATGACTGGGCATATTGCAAGAGAAGAGGAGGGAAGGTATGGCTGGACATATTGCAAGAGAAGAGGAGGGAAGGTATGGCTGGACATATTGCAAGAGAAGAGGAGGAAAGGTATGGCTGGACATATTGCAAGAGAGGAGGAAGGGAGATATGGCTAGACATATTGCAAGAGAGGAGGAGGAAAGGTATGGCTGGACATATTGCAAGAGAGGAGGAGGGAAGGTATGGCTGGACATACTGCAAGAGAGGAGGAGGGAAAGTATCTGAGCAAGATCTTTTGGGAAATTTTCTGTGGTAGGGGATCTTCCCTTCGACGAAATGATAGCGAAATATAAAGATGGGGAGCTGATATCCTGACTCGGAACAGAACATGTCGGTGTTCAGTTGGAAAAAAGTGGTCAAAAGACCACGAGGAAAAACTTCCTGTAAAAACAATAGGTAGGGGGAACGTTTAGGTTAAACTTCGTACACAGTTCAATAAATTGTAAAAGTGAATTCGCATTAAAACAATAGGACTGTTTTGATGTGTCATTATAGTTCGTCGCTTTATAGGCTAGTCAATAGAACGAAAAGTAAATAGAAGAAAATAAACATAGTCAACGGCCAATTCAGATTTTAAAATTAAGATCCAAAAGAACAGTAAAAACTTAGGTATTAATTAAATAGCTAAAACCATTCTGAGGAGGGTCCGTTTGAGAAAATTGCTTTTTGCCAGTCTCTGTAAATAATACGATCATTCCATTTTCAATTATAAAACAAAGAAATGCATTTTTATTCCTTGACACAATAAATTTGGAATACATCTAGAGCGTATCACCTACGCTTATTCCACTATAATATCAAAGTTGACAGATTAAATTAGGTATTCTGAAAGCAGTAATTATTCATGTTAGAGCATATTTGATAGGTGCATCGTTCGATTATGTGATACATCCTTACGTGCAATCTCCCTACAAGTCGAATATCGTGCAGTTTTCTTACAAGTGGATTAAAAATTTCTACCACAGTGCAGGTTCTGTTCAGGACTTGTTTAAGAAGAAATGTTCTAAAAGGAATGCACCTACAGGGGCAGAAGATAACCCCCAAGTAGGAAAACCGTCTCTCTCTGTGCAACTTACCTGAAACACCAAACGCGTTGATTTTGTAAATATTGGAAATCATGTTAGCTGCTCTTTCCAAAATCAGAAACGCATTTATTTACGCACAATATAGTTTACAGTAATATATGTACATTGAATTGGGAGCCTTAGAGAAAAAGACGGTGCCTTGAATAACACAATACTCCATGTATCTTATTTATATATATATATATATATATATATATATATATATGGGATGTAAGGTCAGGTGATGCGTAACATCACAGCCTCTCCTTGACAAATGTCAACCCCGCCTTCTCGTGGTGCATCCTGTTCCCACTAAAGGGGCTCTGACGACCGCCCATAGCGGTATAACTATACCATCGGGATCAGAGGAAATGCTATCCCACACTCACCAACCCGCTTGGCCAGCGTGGTGAGTTATGGCCAAACCCCTCCAAAATGATTCCACAACTTAAATCTTGGCCCTCAGTCTCCGGCAGCTGGAATGTACCTGGCCAAGGCAGCGGCCAGTGCGACATGAAGGCAGAGGGTGCTAAGAATCCCCGGAGGACCGGACTAGGCTGCCATCTGATGCTGACCTTGGCTACTTACAATGGACGCTCCCTATCTTCTGATTCAAGGCTTCTTGAATTGGAAGAGGAACTACAAAGGATCAAGTGGGACATCGTGGGGCTAAGTGAGGTAAGGAGAAAAGGAGAAGATCTCATCGAACTGAAAAGTGGACATCTCTTCTATTATCGTGGGACAGATACTGGCAGAACTAGTGGTGTTGGATTTATAATAAACAAGAAACTGAAGGATAAAGTTGTAGAAGTTGAAAGTTCCTCTGACAGAGCTGCACGACTTGTTATCCAACTCTCGAAAAGATACCAGGCTCAGATTATTCAAACTTATGCACCCACCACAAGTCATCCTGAAGAAGAAATTGAAGAATTTTATGAGGAAATTTGTCATCTAAATAATAAAGGTAAGCAGCACTTGAAAATAATTATGGGAGATTTCAATGCAAAAATAGGGCAACGGCAACAGAATGAAACTTCGGTAGGTAAATTCGGTCATGGCAACAGAAACCAGCGTGGAAATACTCTCGTTGAGTTTGCAGAGGCAGAAGGGTTTTCATCTTGAACTCCTTCTTCAAGAAAAAGCCACACAGGAAATGGACATGGAGACATCCAAATGGGACGACAAGTGAAATTGATTTTATTATGTGTAACAAAAAATTCGTCATAGAAGACTGCAGTGTGCTAAACAAGTTCAACACAGGTAGTGACCATAGATTGGTGAGATGTAAGATGCACCTCAACACTAAACTTGAACGTGGCAAGCTCATAGGACAAACAAAATCTATTGACATAACCAACCTTAAAAAACACCATAATACCTTCAAGTTAGAACTGAAGAACAGGTTCTCTGCTTTAGAAGGCCTAACATCGGAAGAAGTGGACATCTCTGAAGTTAACAGAAAAGTAACCAAAGCTCTTATGGAAACAGCAACAAAATTAGCTGGGTCTAAGAACAAGTTGCATGTGAACAAATTATCAGGAAAAACCAAAATGTTGATGCAAAAAGAAAGAGAGATGAGGACAACTAAAGAAGATGTGACTTCCAAAGTGGAATATATAGAGCTATGCAAGACAGTAAGAAAAAGTATCACTGAAGACGTAAGGAAATTCAACTGTGAACTAGTGAGGAAAGCAATTGAAAACAACCAAAGCCTAAAGATAGCAAAGGGACATCTCTGTAAGGGAAGAAAACAGATTATGGCACTGAGAAAAGAAGATAGTTCTGTAACAAGAAATAGAGGCGAAATTTTGACAAGAGTGAAAGATTTCTACTCCAAATTATATGAAAGGGATGATATATGCACTCCAGACATCATAAAAGATACCAGTACCAGAGTTCCTCCAGTCCTTCCAGCAGAAGTTGCACATGCAATCAAGAACATGAAGCGAGGAAAAGCTCCAGGAGAAGATGGAATTACTGTAGACATCATACAAGAAGCAAGTGGAGAAATCAGAAACAGTACTCGCCCAAATTTTCACTCGATGCCTTAATGAAGGAAAGATTCCTGAGGATTGGAACACCGCTACAATGATCCTGCTACATAAGAAAGGTGACATTGAGGATCTCGGAAACTACAGACCTATCAGCCTCCTATCAGTAGTTTATAAAATCTTCACTAAAGTTCTTTCACACCGCTTGAAGGTAACACTGGACATGGCTCAACCGAGAGAACAAGCTGGATTCAGGAGCGGCTACAGCACAATAGATCATATCCACGTGCTGAGAGAACTAATTGAAAGAGCGAGGGAATATGAACTTCCATTGTGCATGGCTTTTATCGATTATGAAAAAGCCTTTGATTCGGTGAAACCATCAGCAGTTACAATGGCTCTGAAAACCTGCGGTATTGAAGATGCATACATTAATATTATTAATAACATCTATGAAAATGCAAGTGCAAAGATTAGGCTGTTTGAAAATACAACACACGTAAAAATTGGAAAGGGAGTGAGACAAGGTGACACCATATCTCCGAAGCTCTTTAATGCCACATTGGAGGGTGTTTTCAGTCACTGAGCTGGGAAAACAAGGGGATAAAGATTAATGGAGATTATCTAACCCACCTTCGTTTTGCTGATGACGTAGTCATTTTTGCAACTACCCCATCAGAGCTGCAGAGTATGATCCAGGAACTTGCTGACAAGAGTAAAGAAGTGGGATTAAAAATGAACTTTCAGAAGACAAAAGTGATGTTCAATGCTTTTACAAGAAATGAAGATTTATCGATTGATGGAGAAAAGCTGGAGATAACAGACACGTACGTTTATCTTGGACAGCAGATATCAAGTGAGGGTCACATTGATGAAGAAATTAATCGGCGTACAAAACTTGCCTGGAGAGCTTTTGGAAGAAACAGCATAATTTTCAAGAGCAATATGCCATTATGTCTTAAAAGAAAAGTGTTTGATCAATGCATCCTTCCAGTGCTTACGTATGGTGCGGAGACGTGGACCTTAACTAAAAGAGACATACAAAGGCTGCAGACAACTCAAAGCAGCATGGAGAGGTGCATGCTTGGTGTAACCAGGAGAGATAAGAAGAGGAACTCGTGGATCCGAAAAATGACAAGAGTGGAAGACATCATGATCAGAGTTAAATCCCTGAAATGGCAATGGGCTGGACATACTGCCAGAAGGACAGATCATCGATGGACAGCTGAAATTTTAGATTGGATTCCAAGGGACAGGAAAAGACCCAGAAGAAGACCACATGGGAGATGGGTGGATGAAATTCGAAAGTATGCAGGGGTGACATGGAGGAGACTGGCACAAGACAGACCGTTGTGGAGGAAACTTGGAGACCTTCGTCCAGCAGTGGATTGATAATGGTTGACAATGATGATGATATATATATATCAAAACTACAGCAACAATTTGGGATTCGGGGCACCAACCATTAAAGAAAACAAACGCCAATTTGTAGAGTTATCTTTTAAAGATCGTGAAATTGTTAACCGTTTTTACAATCGCTGGACATTTATTTCGTAGAGTGAGGGTACAACAGAACAAAGAATTTTTATATTTTTCAGTTCTGGCATCTTATTTCCTAAAATCTAATATTATATTATGTGTGTGTCTATTAGTATCAATCAGATCTACATTATTATTCTTATATGAATTAATATTGTATATCTGCTAATACGAGAAATACAACATTACCTCTCTTCCTAAATCACCTCGTTAAAAACCTGTGTGGAATATGCGCTTTGTTAGAAATTTTTAATCCACTTATATGGAAATTGCACAATACGGAAATCACACGCACGTGTCTTGGACAACAATCATGCTAATTAAAAACAATAATCCTAGGAAGTATCGTTATCCCTAATCCAAAGTTGCCATTTCCAGAGCAGAGGAAAACTATCACAACGAAGAATAAACAAAACACTTATATCTGATCCGGAACTGAAACCTGGGGCTTCAACCTGAAAACCGCGCAGCATCCAAACCATTCAGCAACAAGGAAACTCCTACGGAGCTTTCATTCATTTTTCTATGTGTTGCTGCGACTTGGCATGGGCTTACCCATGTGAGTTTTCTTCCTCGTGGGACCAGCTGTTTGATTGGGAAGTACCGTTCCTACGGCTAAGATGTGTGTTTTCTGAATTCGGCAAGTTCTTGGTGCTCTGTATCAAGGTTTGAGTTTTGCGCCACAAAACTCCAACCAACCAACAACCCATCCTTTGCTTTGCTGTTTTGAATCGAACGACCGGAAAAAATATTTGGGTTAAATAATACTTCGTGTGAATAGATTTCTAATTTCCTAAGATGGCGATTAATTTTTCCTTTCGTTTTCAGTATAACTAGATTATTATGGGTTTAAATGCTTTTGCTTCTACTAAGTACAATGATATTTATCAGAGGCAATTTCTGTACATATTTCGTTTGCTTTCTTCTTTGATGCAATTATTACGTGGATTGTGAGGAACGTGTAACATTTGCTTGAGTTGTTCTCTGTTTCATCTTTTCTTGACGCCATCATAGTTGTTTCTCTCGTATCACTCTTAAAAATCTGTCAAAACTTCAGATGTACTATTTGAATTTCTCAATAATAATAAGAGGAGAAAGAAGAAAACAATTCAGATCCACTGAAATATTGGAAAGTCAAAATTTTGCACGGTAAATATCCAAATTCCTTAGATTTGGAGAATATTGAAAAAAAAAACTCCTCACTGCAAATGCTAAAAAATGTCTGCTTTATCCTGAAACCGAGGGATTCTTCATTGGGATTCAACGTAAAGTTGCAGATGATGGCATCTGTAGAATATGTGGAAAATCTAATGAAACTATAAAATATATTTTAGCCAGTCCATCACTCATTGGATCAAAACAACACTTAAACAGACACGTATAAGTAGTTTAGGTCTTTCACCAAGGGCTTAGTGTTAAATTCATCCTTTCTTATAAAGCATAGCCTTATAAAAGGCTATGCTCCACTTTCCTACAAATACCAATCAGAACCTATTCCCCAAAAATCAGAATTACATCATGAACTGGAACAGACCTATCAAACAGATAAGACCATTGACCACAACCGACCTTTTTTTTTTTTTTTTTTTTTTTTTATTGGAGGTTTAACGACCACCGTGAGCAACTCAATGGGCTATAAGCAGTCGCCCGTCCCTAATTTAGGGTCACTGGTTCCAGGGAAGGGAGAGAGCCAGTGCCGTAAGACAAACACAACATCCATGCCTCACCAGGATTCGAACCCGGACCCCGTTCGGACGAATGATCAGAGGCCATCGCTTAGACCACTGCGCCACCGGGGCGGCCAACCGACCTGTCATTGTAATTGTAGAAAAAAAACCTGAAGAAGACGCAACTAATAGATTTAGTGGTTCCACTTACAGAAAACATCCAAAAACAGTATCTGAAAAAATCTAAAAAAATGAGAACTTACGAATGGAAATCCGAAGAATCTGGAAACAGAGTATAACACAGATCGTACTATTTGTCAATTCGGAATTTTTTTTTATTGGTAGTTTAACGACCACCGTGAGCAACTCAATGGGCTGCAAGCAGTCGCCCATCCCTAATTTAGGGTCACTGGTTCCAGGGAAGGGAGAGAGCCAGCGCCGTTAGACAACCAACATCACTGCGCCAGCTCGGACACCTTAATGATACTAAACAACTTTCTGAAGAGCCTCGAGGAATTAGGATTGCCACAGAGACTGTTTCTTTTTTTTTTTTTTTTTTTTTTTTAATTGGAGGTTTAACGACCACCGTGAGCAACTCAATGGGCTATAAGCAGTCGCCCGTCCCTAATTTAGGGTCACTGGTTCCAGGGAAGGGAGAGAGCCAGTGCCGTAAGACAAACACAACATCCATGCCTCACCGGGATTCGAACCCGGGCCCCTTCGGACAAATGATTAGAGGCCAACGCCTTAGACCACTGCGCCACCGGGGCGGCAGAGACTGTTTCACCCAATCCAAATGAGATCATTCTACAAGCCTGCCTTATCACTAGAAAATTCGTGAATTTCCAGGCTTAAGATGAATATCTCCGCCTTTTGCACACCGGCCTGGCCAAGAAAGTCGACGACAGCAATAATAAAAATTGACGATGCATAAAATGAAAAAAACGAACCCCAAAAGTAATTATTTTTATTCCTCTAATGTCTTTCACTGCCATTCCAACCGAAAAAAAAAGAAAAGGAAAAGGAAAATTCCGAGTTAAGGGCACCACAGAAGGGAGAGAACCAGAGCTAGAGAACGGAAATTACACTCGTGTCTGAGATCTGACTCGATCCTAGACCAAATGTGAGGAGAAACCCTTGAATCCTATCCTATCACAGTTATTTTCTCTTACTTGCATTGATCCTCGCTTGCCACAAAGGACAGTTGCATTGCTGAGAAGGAATTGCAGTTAAGATACCAAGCAAAAAAATAAAAAGCTAAAAATTGCTCGTTCGTGTATCTAGTAAAAGCACGTCTTTTGAAAACTCTAGGCTCTAAACAATGCTAGTTAATACCTTCCCTGCTCCAGTCAATATGAATAACATAGGATCTTACCATTATCTGTTGACATCTTCACTCTGTAAGTATATCCCCGAACTTGGATGCTGAGGCATACGAGGAGTAATACTGAGATCATTACCGTAACTTGAGCCATCTTTTAGCTTTAGAGGGAAACCTGAACTCTCTGGCTTTCAGATATATCGCACGCGATGTTTTATATGTTGTGAAAGCCCTCCCCATTTTCATTGAAATAGTGGGTCAGGACTGGCTGGTTGTTGTTTACGATTAGTCCAAATAAAATATAAACAAAAAAAAAAAAAAAAAGAAGAAGAAGAAAGAGAAGAAGAGGCGTTCTGTTGCAAACGGAACTGGAGGCGTTTCAGAGCACGTGTATATTTTATCTGCGTCATCCTGACTTTCCCGATGACGTCTGAATTGCGTAGATAACGAAAAATGCGACCACCCTTCTTCTTACCAGTCAGTTTCACTGCGCTGGAACTGGTTTCTGGGTAACTACGACGAAAGAGACGACGTTATGGATGTTGCCTTTTTCAATACCGCAGTCGATTCCGTATGTGGAACGGTGTGCAACTTCCCTGGAAGGCAGCTGAACCTCAGAGACGCCGCTGAACGGGAAAGTCGTCTCTCCAAATCTAGTCAAGGCTCCCAACGGTCAGCCAGAATTTGTGTGAAAGCAATATCAAGGGCGCCAATTCTTTTCATGGTCTATTTTTTTATTCGCGTGACAGCTGAGCGCAGGAAACACTTCGAGAAGGACGTTTAAGGTCATTTTTAAAGGTCCTAATTTTTAGGTGTGGCGCAAAAGTTAATACTGGTAACTCTACATTCCACGCGTGTTTATGTGTCCAGCGTTTTTTAAATCTACAGTTTTTTTCTCTTTTTTCCCACTACACTGATTTATTTAGTAGCGAAAGATCACGTACACTGAATGTTATGTTGCCCTACTTTCATGAAATGCTTTTACGGGACTATGTTTATACAGTTATTGGTTGCAGTTTCTATTTTTTTAATAACTTCAAATACATAGAGGGCCGTCATGAAGGCAGCTGCATCGGTTCGAGTAAACTGGACCCCCGCGTTTTTAACAATACATGTAAACTAAATTACAACGAGAGAGAGATCGTTGATGAACTGCAGTACTATGAACTCGCAAATGAATTTTCTGCTGTTGAAGCACGAATGTTACACTTCATTTGGAAAACAGCATTGATAATCCGGAGCGACGCTACAGGTGGGCTACAGTGGGCTTCGCCCCGCCCCTCCCCCTTTTTTTTAGCTCACCCTTTAGCCCATCCATCCCCACCCAAGATATTTAAGCAGTTAAAACACATGGCGAGTGAAACCATCTAAGGTTTTAGGAAGCTTATATAAATGTGCGTGAAGTTTTCGAATTCACAGAAATTTTGTTATACAGTGAAACCGCCATCAACGGACACCTCCGAGCAACAGCAAGTTTTAATTGGTACAGAACAGAACCTCCAAACAACAAAACCTCTCAACGGCGGCCAACGGATACTTTTTTTTTTTTTTTTGATTGGAGGTTTAACGACCACCGTGAGCAACTCAATGGGCTATAAGCAGTCGCCCGTCCCTAATTTAGGGTCACTGGTTCCAGGGAAGGGAGAGAACCAGTGCCGTAAGACAAACACAACATCCATGCCTCACCGGGATTCGAACCCGGACCCCTTACGGACGAATGATCAGAGGCCATCGCTTAGACCACTGCGCCACCGGGGCGGCACGGATACCTTAATCAGTCCCGAAAAGATTTAACGGACACCCTGTTGTTTTGGATTTTACGGAGGCCGAGAGGGATAATATACGGATAAATAATATTATTGCTAAAGGAAGTAGTTTGCCACCCCGTGGCGCAATGGTCTAAGCTCTGGCTTATGACCATTCGTCCAAGATGGGTACGGGTTCGAATCCCAGTGATGCATTGATGTCGTGTTTGTCTTACGTCACTGACTCTCTCCCTTCCCCGTAACTGGTGGGACGGGGGAGAGCCAGGAACCTAGCTTAGGGACGGGCGACTGCTTATAGCACATTGAGTAGTTCACAATAGTCGTTAAACCACCAATAAAAAAAAAACAAGTTAATAAAATCATACAATGCATTGATGAGCTTCTATGACCTGACCTTTGACCCCATTTCGATCATATTCAACAGAACCAGTAAAGTATACTTCCGGAACAACATTATAAAGGTTTTGTCTTAATTGAGGCATTTTTACGTAAGTTATAACGCATAAGGGCTATGGAATGAATCCCGATTCCATGTCCTGACCTTTGACCCCATTTCGCCCATTTTCAATAGGGTTTGTCCCCAGGTGGTGCCCTACCACATACTGAAATTTCATCGAAATCGAACCATATTTACGCAAGTTATGACGCATAAGAGCAATGAAATGGATCCCACTCCTATGTCGTGACCTTAACCCCACTTTGCCCATTTTCAGTAGGGTTCGTCCCCAGGTGATCCGCTACCACATACTAAAGTTTCATTGAAATCGAACCATATTTACGCACGTTATGATGCCCAAGGGCATGGAATGGATCCCACTCCTATGTCGTGACCTTTCACCACATTTCGTCCATTTTCAATAGGGTTCGTCCCCAGTGGAGCCCTACCACTTACTAAAAATGTCATTGAAATCGAACCATTTTTGCGCAAGTTATCGTACGAACGGACAGACAGACGGACAAAGCTGGAGCATATACGCTTCTTCAACCTACGGTTTGAAAGCGTAAAAAAGGAAGTATGTTTCGAGAAGGTTAGGTTGGATTGCAGCAGGTATAATGGAGTGCTTAAGTGAAAAGAAAGGAGTCAAAGTTTCTTTCTACGTGAAGCGAGCAGTACATGTTTCAGTCTCAGCCTGGAGGGGGGGTTGTTGGTGCCTGAAATGTTTTCTGTTGGTGGCTGTATAACTTTGTTTGGTCCCTGGGGTTTCTGTTGCTATTTTTCGGCGCGCAACTAGTTAACTGTGCAGTTCGTCTTCACGGTCTAACATTTTTCTATTTCTTTATCTTTCCCTTAGTTTACCCTAAACTTAACCTCTTAGTTTGCTATTTTTAAAGGGAAGTTTAAGACAACAGGTCGGACACCACTTTCCTGAAATCCTCTACTCCATGATTTTATTTTAATTGTCATTTTGAGTTTTATTCAACACTCTGCATTTTTTTTTTTTTTTGATTGGAGGTTTAACGACCACCGTGAGCAACTCAATGGGCTATAAGCAGTCGCCCGTCCCTAATTTAGGGTCACTGGTTCCAGGGAAGGGAGAGAGCCAGTGCCGTAAGACAAACACAACATCCATGCCTGACCGGGATTCGAACCCGGACCCCTTTCGGACTAATGATCAGAGGCCATTGCTTAGACCACTGCGCCACCGGGGGGGGGCGGCTTCTGCATTTGGAGAAAGCTCTGAAACCGTTTTCTCTGTGCTTAAGCTTGGTACAATTATTTTCCTTTTGTACCAAAGCAACAGACTAGCAATGTTAACTAACCAAGGCTTAACCTCCGAACAACGGATCTTCCCAACAACGGTCACTTTTTCCTGTTCGAGCAGCGACCGTTATTTTGTGATTTCACTGTATAAAGTGATTTTTTTTGTCATATCTAGCGTTTGTACTTGTAAGAAATGGAAGGAGTGCGAATGTCTAAGAGAATATTAGAAAGACACCATTTTACCTTTTTTGTAATCACAGTTTAAAAAGATGAGAGAGAGAGAGATTCCTTATCAGGTTGCAAATTAAAATTAATAAACAGCCTTAAGACCAAAAAAAAAACGGACGTAAGTAAACTACACGGTCGAGTCACATTATTGTGACCACCAGCTAATATCCAGAGTAACCGCCGTGTGCACCGCGGACAGCAGCTAGACGGGCTGGGAGTGACTCAATAAGATGATCGGAGGTATTCACAGGTATGGGGGAGCCATGCTGACTGCAGTGCATCTGACAGCTGCTGGAGGGTGCGTGGTGGAGGATCCATAGGGCGAACAACACGATCGAGGTGGTCCCACAGATCCTCAATTGGGTTTAAGTCTGAGGAATCACGGAGCCAAGGAAGGTCTTTGTAGTCTTCATCGTGCTCTTCCAACCACTCTCCGACATTTCTAACTGTGTGACACGCTGCATTGCCAAGCTGGAAGATCCCATCCACCCCAGGGAAGACAATCAGCATGTATGGGTGTACGTGGTCTGCAAGAAATGGATTCATAACGAAATCGGTCCATAGTGCCTTCCACAGGAATGAGTGGACCCAGAGAATGCCACGAAAATATTCCCCAGACTATTACGCTGCCCTCACCAGCTTGTGTTCTTCCAGCAATGGTTGAAGAGTGTTTGTTCTCTGATGTTTTTCGCCTTATACGCCAACGTCCATCCGTTCGATGAAGCAGAAAACCTGACTCATCGGAGAAGGCAATCCTTTGCCAATCAGCGGAGGTCCAATTCCGATACTGCCGTGCAAATGTAAGCTTTTTCTGCCACGGCACCTTCGTTAGCATAGGTGTAGTGACCATCTGTCTGCATCGGAGCCCTATTCGCTGAACTGTTGTTTTAGACACCCTTTCGGTAGCCCCCTGGTTCATTCGACCAGTGAGTTGCTCCATTGTAGCGTGTCGATTGGCCCTCACGCACCTTCGAAGCCGACGTTCACCTCTCACATCAATGGCACAGGGTGCTCCGCAGTTTCCAATCACGATACACTTTAACCCCAGCAGCAAACGAACAGTTCACAAACTGCGCTGTTTCAGAAATACTGCCACCCTTGGCCCAAAAGCCGATAATCATCCCTTTTTGCAAATCTGATAAATCGCTCCTTTTATCCCTGACAGGAACAAGTGATATGTTTTCACAATGCCTGCAGCACACCTTATATACCCTCTAAGCCAGCTCGCGACTTGTGCCGTCTTTCATTGGCTACGCGCTGTTGACGTCAAAAGTAGGGAGTTGTCACAATAATGTGACTCGACTGTGGATAATTGTGAAAAAATAGCAACTTTTCATGAAGATTTGTATCCATGGTTCACTGTACTGCACTGGTTCTCAATAGGCGACCCACGAAGGGCGCCAGTCTGGACAACGGTAAAAAATGAAACCGAAAATAAATTTATAAAATCCACAGGCGAAAATAAAAAGACAATGTTCATCAATATTTATAATATAAGACAGTATAAATATTTCTTGTTTGATTTTGTTTTTTGTTGACTCCAACGTATGATCCAGATTTTAAACTATTGCAGAAAGACGTCAGTCCCATTGTTCTCTTTAATTTCTTTGTGACTAACTTTAATTTTAAAATATTGTGTTTGTAATTTTATGTTAATACAAGCAACTAATTTCTGAATTTTTTTCTATTTTTTAATTTGCCGGTTCATTTCATAATTTTCACATTACCTTTAATAAATCTTAAAATAAAAATAATATTTATATGAGTATCCTGAAGGATATATAACTTACATTTACCAAATTAAGTGTCCACACTCTCTGGTCCGGTTCCATGAAAAAAAAAACATGTGGCCCCTAGTGAAAAGTAATTAAGAACCTGTGCTGTACTGCATACATTGAATCAATAGTACTATATATAGTAAGCACTTGAAAACAGTTTTTTTACTAGGGATAACATTATCAGCGTCGGGTAAAATCTACATGAACGGAACATTTTGCCAAAATTTCTGCCAAATACTTCAAAATTTGTGCCCCTCCCCCGCATTATGGTTAGCCCCCATCCCCTAATAGCCCACCCAGTTCTGGTCGGCTGGCGTTGCCAATGTTTATCATCGGGAATAATTGCGCGGTTTCACATCTTTCCTTGATGTCACACAAATCTTAACATACATAATTACCTTTGTCTGAACGTCCGAACGTTTGTCCTATTTTTTTGACACCTCCTAGTGCTTGCCTGTTATATTTATTGAATCTCTGCTTCAAACAATATACTTTTTTATTGTTGGAATGTTCATGTTCATTTTTGTAATGTACATCATATCACATTTGGAATACATCTGTTTCACTTTGACGAAACATTGTTTCGTGTATTTTTGTGACACTCCATATGAAGGAAAGATTCTTACAACAATAAAATATAACCACTCAACGCAGCGCACGCGTGTACCACTTTGTTTTGTTGTCATAGCAACAAAAACCGATTTTCACAGCTGCTGGTGTGACGTTATCTCATCCAAATTATTCTGACATGAGGTCAGATAATGTATGTTTTACCTCACACGATTAAAATCGTTTCAGCAACTCTTTAGAAACAAGAAAACCTTACGTCAGGAATTTTGGCTCTACTTTGTCGTTCATAAACGACATACAGAAATTTTTATTTAGAAACCTATCGCATGAAATTTTATTTTAAGAATCTCCTTACAAACCTAAAATGATTATTTTAGATTATCACACTAGGTTTTTTTCTCATTTAAGTCTAAAAATTGAGAGTTCCAATACAGTAGGTAACAGTGTGTTATTGTTATTTCATGTGTATGCTGAAGAAATATGATTTGTTACCTTTTTTTTCATTAAACCACGAAATTCTCAGAATATAACAAAGGTTTTTTTTTCTCAGAATAAAGCTAGGTATTTTTCATTTATATCTGCTTCTTCAAACGGGAACGATAATTCGGGGCGTTGTCTTGTTGAAAGAAGACATCCTCAATTGGGTTCGAACTCGGACAGTGAGAAGGGACATTCCAGGGTTGCAAACACACTAAAATGTTCCTCTAAACAGTCCTTCCCAAAAGAGAGGTGAGACGGGGCGTTGTCTTATTGAAAGATGGCATCCTAAATTGGGTTCAAATTCTCAGAGAGATAAAGACAGAGAGAGAGAGAGAGAGAGAGAGAGAGAGAGAGAGAGAGAGAGTCGTTCGAGTGTTGCGAACTCACTGGAATGTTCCTTTAAACAGTCCTTTGCCAAACGGGAGAGGTAAGACGGCGTGTTGTCTTATTGAAAGAAGGCATCCTCAATCGGAATCAAATTCTAAGAGAGAGAGAGAGAGTGAGGGGCGGTGGACATTCGAGAGTTGTGAGCACACTGGAATGTTCCTCTAAACATTCCTTCGCCAAAGGGGAAGTGGCACGAGGCGCTGTCTTATTGAAATAAGGCATCTTCAATTGGGTTCAAATTCTGAGAGAGATAGGGGGAGAGGGGGGGGGGTCATTCGAGGGTTGCGAACTCACTGCAATGTTCCTGTAAAGAGTCCTTCGCCAAACGGGAGCAATGAGACGTCTCGTTGTATTATTTAAAGAAGGCATCCTCAGCCTTGTTCAAATTCTGAGAGAGAGAGGGTTCTATTCGAGGTTCAAATTCTGAGAGAGGGGGAGGGGCATTCGGGGGTTGCGAACTCACTGAAATGTTCCTCTAAACAGTCCTTCGCAAACGGGAGTCATGAAACATGGCGTTGTCTTATTTAAAGAAGGCATCCTCAGTTTTGTTCAAATTCGGAGAGAGAGAGGAAGAAAGAGAGGGGGGGGGAGATTCGAGGGTTGCGAACTCACTGGAATGCTCCTCTAAACAGTCCTTCGCCACAGGGGAGCAATGAGACTTGGCTTTGCATTATTGAAAGAAGGCATCCTCAGTCTTGTTCAAATTCGGTGAGAGAGATAGAGGGCCGTTCGAGGGTTGTGTACTAATTGGAATGCTCTTCTGCGCAGTCGTTCGCCAAAAGGGAGAGACCAGAGGGGGCGTTGTATTATTGACCGTGTCTGCTTCTCAGATGAAGCCACATTCCACGTCTCTGGTACAGTAAATAGGCACAATATGCGAATCTGGGGATCAGAAAATCCCCAGTGTTTCATCGAACAACAGAGGGCTAGCCCGAAAGTGAACTTATGGTGCGGCCTGATGCATGACAGGATCATCTGACCCTTCTTTTTTACAGAGCCCACGGTAATATATAACGTGTTCCTGGACATGCTGGAACTTTTTTGTAGCACCTCAGTTGCATGCAGTTGCATGCACTGCAACTTTCGGTTATTTTCCAACAAGGCAGTGCCCCACCACATTGGTCAGTAATGGTTCGTGAGTTACTGAATGCCAGATTTCCGGACAAATGGATTGACCGCAACGATCCCATGACATGGACACCTCGATTGGCCGACAGAACCCCTCTAGACTTTTTCCTGTGGGGTTATGTGAAAGACGAAATTTGTTCTAGCAATATTCCGGATGTCGAGGACGTTGAAGAGCAGACTAACAGACGTCATTGGTTTTGTCTCTGCTGAGATGCTAAACAAAACATGGCGTGAAATCGGATATCCCTTAAATGTCCTCCGGGCCACAAATGGCGTCCATGTGGAGGTATACTGACACTGGAAAAAAAAATTACTTGTGCTCCATTATTGTCGTGAAATCCCTTTTTTGTAACTGTAATACATTTTGTTGTATTAGTTTTTGTAATGTTGGAAATATTTTATGGACATCCTGTATATCTAAATGCATAGTGTTTTGTGTTTTGCGACAGGCATGCCAAATGCAATGGTAGCGCGGTCGATCGTTTGCGCAACAAGTTGACGGCTTTTTTTTCAAATCACGATTGTTAGCACTACGTAAAACTAAAAGCTGCTACAAAAGTTAAAATTTTCTCTAAAGTAAAAACAAAGTGTGCGTTCAAATTCTAACATCAGGATTTTTCTAAAACAGATGTTTGTCTGTCTATTTGCACAGGTTCCTAAAACACGGCTCGCAAAATGTTGGTTGGTATCAGTCGCCGAATCTGAAATAGCTTGGTTTGCAATGCTGTCAATGTGCGGCTGCGCTCAGAAGACATGTATGCGGCAGTGGTGTATTCGGGCATCTTTTCGGGGGTGCTTAGTTCCCCGAAAGTCCATGAACGCCCCCCCCCCCACCACCACCAGTAGGCTTTTGGGCGATATCTTGTCCATTGTTTTCGTTTATAGCTGAATATTTGGAGAAATTAATTTTAAAAAAAATTAATGAGGGAAAATATTATTATAATAAAAAAAAATCACCCACATAAACTTCAATCTTAAATTACTCTCATGCTTCTAAAAAACATTTAACTGTTCTCACTGAAGAGGCAATTTTTTAAGCACTGACAACTCGGACTTCTTCCACAATAAAAATTTAATTCCATAGAGTAGAGATGTTTGCACTGCAATACATCCCCATATTTTGGAAGCTGGCATTCAGCTTTATTTCAGTCTTCTATGCCGACTTTCCATGTATACAGTTAAGCTTCAATGTAGCTAACGTGACGTTAGTGCTTCCAATACAACAAAATATTTGCTGCTTAATTTTGAACAACAGCAAAATTAAGTAAAAAGTTTTTTCTTCCTGGCGGAGGGTGGTTTACGCTCTGTGACAAAAACAAAACTAAACGGGGCAGCTCAAACTGGCATCCAAACGGTTGGTTAGTCTGTTTTTTTACTACTGGTTGCTAATCTAAAAGGGCAGAAACCAAACGTTTTCATGTAACACTGTAATGATTCCTTAATAATCGGAAACACGCTTGTAGTAAGGCGAGGACATTTTTACGAATCCTAATGTTTTGGAGTGGATTTCCACCAGCACAGCGTTATCTTACTAGCATCCTCAATATTTTACACCACCCCATGGTGAAATCCGTGGTGTATTACTGAATTAAAGTAAAGGTATAACATTTTTACATTTTTAATCACTTGTATATGTAGAATTGGAAAGGGAGTGAGACAAGGGGACACCATATCTCCCAAGCTCTTTAATGCCACATTGGAAAATGCCTTTCAATCACTAAACTGGGAAAACAAAGGGATAAAGATTAATGGAGATTATCTAACTCACCTTCGTTTTTCTGATGACGTAATTATTTTTGAAACTACCCCATCAGAGCTGCAGAGTATGATCCTGGAACTTGCTGACAAGAGTAAAGAAGTGGAATTAAAAATGAATATTCAGAAGACAAAAGGGATGTACAATGCTTTTACAAGAAATGAAGATTTATCGATTGATGGAGAAAAGCTGGAGATAACAAATACGTACGTTTATCTTGGACAGCAGATATCAAGTGAGGGTCACATAGATGAAGAAATTAATCGGCGTGTAAAACTTGCCTGGAGAGCTTCTGGAAGAAACAGCATAATTTTCAAGAGCAATATGCCATTAGGTCTTCAGAGAAAAGTGTTTGATCAATGCATCCTTCCAGTACTTACGTATGGTGCAGAGACGTAGACCTTAACTAAAAGAGACATACAAAGGCTGCAGACAACTCAAAACAGCATGGAGAGGTATATGCTTGGTGTAACCCGGAGAGATAAGAAGAGGAACTCGTGGATCCGAAAAATGACAAGAGTGGAAGACATCATGATCAGAGTTAAATCCCTGAAATGGCAATGGGCAGGACATACTGCCAGAAGGAAAGACCATCGATGGACAGCCGAAATTTCAGATTGGATTCCAAGGGACAGGAAAAGACCTAGAAGAAGACCACATGGGAGATGGTTGGATGAAATTCGAAAGTATGCAGGAGTAACATGGAGGAGACTGACACAAGACAGACCGTTGTGGAAGAGGCTTGGTACGTATCTGTTATCTCCAGACCTTCGTCCAGCATTGGATTGATAATGGTTGACAATGATGATCATATGTAGAATACTTGGAATTTGCATTTGCGATATACGAGCATAAGGAAATTTGTATATGTATTATAAATAACAAAATTGTGATTATATGTATATAATCAGTCAACAAGTTTCAGCCCCCTCAAAATTTGTATTGCCCCCCCCCCCCCGAAAAAAAACTCTCTGAATGCAACACTGTCAGTATTCCGATGGCATTTGCAGTCCTTCTGCTGGATATTAGTCTTTGTCTAGAATCATAGAAAGCCAGGACTTCTTCCTAAAAATGCTTGGTAAAAATTTAAGAAATCGCTCAAAATGATTTTTGTGGTTTTACTTCTAAGAAAATCCATTTGTCGCGCTTCACTGGGAACTTTTACTTCTAAAACCATCGCGAATAAACATGAAGCATCACTGGAGATTTTTTTCAGTAACAGCCTTTCTCTGTTAAATTACGGATTTTTTGTAACGGGCAAATTGCGGAAGATAAATTTCTCAATTTCATGTAACTGTAACGTTTGTGCGTGATCTGTATTGCTTTCGTAATGCCGTCACATTCCACAGAGGCGCCGTTGCAGCGACACGTGCTCAAATTATTCGTCAATTCAGTTTCAGCCGGATCTAGATAGTTATTGCGGTTTCATTCGTCTTGACAAAACTAGATGATAGCGGAATTCCGTAGCCTTTTTTGAAACAGGTATTACGCTAATTTGTTAATGGATTTCCAACAGAACTTTTAACACCCACTTCGGAACCCACTTTCTTCTTTGTTTTCATGTCAATCAATCAACTGCCTAATCAGTTCTTGATCTGCATTTTTCCACGAATCTTTTCCGGGAAAGGCATATTGCTCAAGTCGCTAAATGTGCGTCCGAAAAACATGGTTCCCTTTCGCAGAATACAAATGACGTTTTTCCCCTGATGAACAGTTATTAGCACGACACAAATCCAAAGTCCATCCCACTCTAATGTACTCTTGGCTACATGTGGATAGTATTCCCGAAACCTCTTATCAAACTCTTACTTCCTCATAGTAGTAGCAGGAACAAATAATGTCAAACGGAAATACAGATCCCAGGCGATCTATTATAATAGATCTAATGATTACAGCAGTAATTAATTTTAGGTTTAATGACCACAGCAATAAGTATTGCTTACCAAGCTGCAATCTGCGCAATGATATTTTTCCACCACCTCTCGCGTTTAGCGTAATGAGTAAAAGAGTTATAACAACTACTAATGCACGGCACGAAGCAAAAACCTTGAGTACGCTTTTGTTTTTCCTGCTTGTGTTACAAATAAACGGATGCATACACACTGCAGTTGCCAGCAGCTCAGAATGGGGTATGGTATTGTAGGGGGATAAATATCGTAAGGGGACACAAATGTTGAAGTACTTGGCAGAAATTTTGCCTAAAAATTCCGTTCGTATAGATTTTACCCGACGTTGATGATCTTATTTCCAGTAAAAAAAATTAAATTAAATTTTAATGTATGTACGTAGTATTTATCCAGTACCTGTAATGTTGGAAACCATTGATACAAATATCCATGGTCTATTTTGATTGGAGGTTTAGTGACCACAGTGAGAAACTCAATGGGTTATAAGGAGTCGCTCGTCCCTAATTTAAGGTCACTGGTTTCAGGGAAGGGAGAGAGCCAGTGCCGTAAGACAAACACAACATCCATGCCTCACCGGGATTCGAACCCGGACCCCTTTCGGACGAATGATCAGAGACCACTGCGCCACCGGGACGGCCTTCCACGGTTTTTTAAAAAATTTATATTTTTCACAATTTCAGCTTATTATATCATTTTTAAAAACTTTTTTAAATCTTATTTGCTGTCATAAGGCCGTTTATGAATTTTAGTTTGTAACCTGGAGAGAATATCTCTCATTCTCATCAATTACGAAAATTATGTCTTTTTAATACTCCCTTATACACTGCAGAGCAATTGAATTAATGATACCTGTTTAGTAACGTGTAGCACCACCTTTCGCCCTGATGACGGCGGCGATTGGCCTCGGCATGGACTCGACAAGACACCGGAAGCGTTGCTAAGCCATGCGGATCCACGACCCTTGAACAAGCTCCTACAGTTCACGAAGATATTATGGAGGGGGTCAGAGCCTCGAACATCTCTCTCGATGGCATCCCAGATGTGCTCGATGGGATTGAGGTCAAGTGACCTAGCTGGCCAAGGAAGCGAGGTCACGTCGGTGGAGTGTTCATCCAATGGCACGGTGCATTGTCTTGTTGCAGGATGAGGTCCCCAGTGGGATGTTGAAGGCGCACAAACGGGAGCAAATGGTCGTCCAGGATATCTTGGTAACGTTGACCTGTGAGGGACGATGTCACACGTACCAGGGGTCCCATTTCAGTCCACGTAAACAGTCCCCAGACGAGAATGCCACCCCCACCAGCTTGAAGAGTTCCCTGCTGGCAATAAGGGTCCATCGCTTTATGTGGTTTGCGCCGTACTCGTATCCTGCCATCCGCATGTACCAACGTGAATCTCGACTCATCAGTCCAGGCAACATTTTCCCCACATGTCTAGGGTCCAGTGGCGATGTTTCCGCGCCCATGCGAATCTTTGCACAATGTGATGTGTGGTCAGCAGCGGTACCCTCGTGGGACGATGGCTTCTGTACCCCATAGCGAGGAGATGGTTCTGGATGGTACGGCTGCTTACACGTTTTTGTGCACCAGCGTTAAATTGCCGAGTGATTTCTTGCACTGTGGCCCGTCTATCCGCTGTTACAATGCGAGCTAACCAACGATGACCTCGCTCATTCACACGCTGTTGTCCACGGCAGTTGGCCCTTGCAGGGATGGTTTTACCGGATTCGATGTACTCACGGTGCACCCGTGACACAGTGGCTCGTGAAAATCCCAGTGCCTGCACGACTTGCGAGATGGAGTGACACATTCGTCGGGCCCCGACAATTTGCTCACGATCAAAGGCGCTTAGATCCTTCGTCTTTCCCATACTGCGTCCGACTCTTACTGATTCCCGTCGCATCACTCCTTATATTGTCGGATCGCTGCATACGTCATGTCGTTTCCGTTTACAGGGCTGCCCACAGCGCCACATTTGCATAACGCCAGCTGTCTCTAATTCAATTGCTCTTCAGTGTACATTAGCTCAGAGAACTTCCAAGAAATAGGACAACACTAAATTTAACCAAAAATTCATTTTTATAGCAAAATGTCTGTAATTTCCGAAAATTCGCTTGTGTTTGTCCAAGTTCTCTAGAATCTAAGGTAGTTCCACTGGACATGTGTTCTAACTGCTTAAATATTTTTCGAGGTTAAAGGGTGGGCTCGATAAAAAGTTGGGTTGGCATCTAGCCCGAAGTTGTCACTTTTGCTGCCAATGTTGAAAACCGTAGCTTATATGGCCACTGGTACTTTGACCCCTCCTTTTGAGGTAGAACATTGGCTGCCCTTTTGGGTTCCGTCAGTTAAAGACAATGATCCAAGTGTCCGTGCCCTTTGTGTTGTTGCTCTATCACCGATTACCGGGGGAAGGAAAGATATCTTATGGTTTGTAAATCGCCCAGTCTGACGGAACACTTGGACTAATATTTCATTACAATTCGTTTTGAGTGCACATCGTTTCGCCTGCTCAACAATGGAATCATTTGACGTCATTAAGGCTACAAAAAAATTAACCGTGTACTTGGTTTAGTAAGAATCCTGATTAATTTTCCCAATGCGATAAAAATCAATAAAATTCTTTTGTGATAAAACTTAATATTGAAACACTGCCCGTTATCAGTATTTAGACTCATTAAGAACAATATAAATGGTGTATTGTTCTTAATGAAAATCTGTGTGCATTCTAAAAATGGTTAAGACCTGGAATTGTCTTCAGCGGGCAGAGTAAAAATAGTTGTTCTGCATGAAGAGGGATTTTCTTTAAGGCAAATCGCTGAAAGAGTGGGCTGTAATCATTCCACAGAATGAATATCAATATAGGATGAAAAGAAGAATCAGAATAGCTCGATAATGTAGAATTACTCGGAAAAAGAAAAAAAGAGCGAAAAGTGCAACAGTCGAATGTCTTCAGTATTTAAGCTTGTTTTGCAAGTAACTGACCGTACTAGTCAAAAATTTAGTAGCACAAAAGATACTAAAAATATATATACAAAATTGTTGAGTGAAAAAACGAGAAAAAAAATCATCTAAAATGTATAAATAAAATAAAAGTAATTGAATATCGTAAACAAAGCATAACTTTTAAGTAGGCCAGTATTTTCTTATAAGCGTAAACAATGCCGGTCCTGGTAAAGTATGAAGTAAAGTTAACGATTTTGAAGCTTCTATTTTTCAGCTAAAAACAAAGGGCTTGTCTCTCCCAACTTTAATTGCACCTGTTATCAAATTGCGATAAGTAAGTGGCCACAAAAGCTACTTTTTCAGCACCGACCACAAAGCGATGACACCCCTTAGCTCGCCCGTAGCTTAGCCCATGTACATGCTTGACTGAAAAGTTTTCCCTTTCCCACCGTATTCATCGGAATTAGCACCAACAGATTTTCTCTTGTTCCGCTCACTGTAGAATCAAATGGCTGGTAAAACCATGACAGATTATATAGTGGTCGAAACGGCCATTCAAACGTTTTTAGACTCCAATATCGATTAAACAGCTAAATATCGGCGGATACTTAGTGGTTCGAGCGTTCGCACGTGCCCGAGGCCGCGGATGGCCTTGTAGTTAGCTTTCGTGACTGCCACGGAGGAACATCAGGTTCGATCCTGGGGAGGTGCGAACGCTCGAACCACTACCTGTGCGCCGTATGTCGGATGGGTACGTTAAGCCATCGGACATCGGTTACTGACTGCCGGTTACAAATAAGAGCGTCTTCCTCCCCCTTTTCTACCTCGCTTCCGTGTGACTTTCCTGTCGGGCATTCCAGCCTAAATTTTCTAGCTTCCTACTTTTAACAGTTGTTTAAGACCGGGGTCAGACACCCCCAATCCTAAAAGTCCTCTACATATGATCTGATCTGACCTGTGCCACATTTCTGGGGCCAGGGATGGCCTAGAGGTCAACGCTCGTGACTGCTACGGAAAGGTTTCAAGATCGGTCCCAGGCAGGTACAAACGCAAGAATCACTAATTATACGCCGTTCGTCGGATGAGCAAGTTAAGCCGTCGGATCCTGGATACTGGTTGTAAATAAGGGCGTCTTCCTCACAATTTTCTACCTCGCTTCCGGGTGACTTTCCTGTCGGGTACTCTAGCCCAAATCTTCTAGCTTCCTATTTCTAAGGGTTGTTTAAGACCTGGGGTCAGACACTCCCTTCCTAAAATCCTCTATATATGATCTGAAACAGCAAACCGAACGATGAGTGCAAGTCATCACTAATAAAGGTGACTATAGAAAAGATCCAAATAAAGCCCTGTGTTAGCAAAAAAACAGCTTTGTTTTAATGTACTTATTTAACTTTCACTTATATCTTAAAAAAGTATTAGGGAAAATTATTTTTTTATTTTAGATTGATCCAAGTTCGTCCAGGATTCCAGATTTTCGTTTGACAGAATTTTCCCTAGAAATTCTTCATTTTTGCTGGTGACCCTTTTCAAGTAAGTAAACAGGATCCTTTGAGCACGTCACGTTCATGGTCACCGCATTATATCTGCGGAATTCCCTCCCATTTGTGGCATTCCCGAAATATTATCGTCTACAGTACAGCAAATCTCGAAATAATAAAGATTCCATCTCTATTCAAAATGCAGATAAATCTATAGATGTACAACGAGGATTTTATTGTCTATATTGAAATTAGAAGCTGTTTTCAAGGTAACTTCACTTCTTAAGCCACTTTTACGTTTCAGTTGCGAAGCACTCTGTTTTCGTTCACGTGTCGAGGTCATGGCTTGCGCGTAGCTTTCCCAATTGTCAACGGAAGCCTTTCAGCTTCGGGCATCGTTTTGAATTATAGGCATTCCTTGCAGACAATGGGAATAACTCCTGAAAACAGTTTTGTTGCTCAGGACAGGGAAGTCGCCAAGGGTATGCGAGGGTGGGCTCAAATTTGTCCTGCCCACGCAGTTCAAAATGTGTCATTATCAATGTATTTAACTTTAAAATATAATCTGGAAGTGCGTTGTTTACTTCCCCGTAGAAAGGTTATTAAAATAGCATCCGCAGGGCCATTAATATTAAATTTTGTTTTTCCACTTTTCTATTCCTTAGTTTAAGCCTCTTATGTTTGCATGGCCAGGGAGCGAATAAGGAGTGTGGATAGGAATTCACTGAGAGGGTCACTACGGAAAATGGAGTCAAAGCTACATTAGCGCTCTTGAGACAGCTCCGGGACAGTGAGAATGCAGGAAATTACTGACGACCGCTTTGTAGGAGAGTAGTGCGAGGTAAAGTCGCTGGCTAGAAGGAAGGGAGTTAACGAGGAGGGAGGTATTGCGTCTGCTTAGCACGACGTCAAAATGTCGTTTTAGATAAACAAAAACGACATTTTCCTTTAAATAAATTATTTAGGTACAATACTTTTTTCGTAAGTAAAAATGCAAAATTTTGAAAAGCAATTAGAACAATGCATTCCGAGCAAGCAAAAAGTTAAAGGCGACATTCTAGTAACACTTGTATTTTACACCAGTGTCGTAACTAGTCAGATCCGGGCATGCGTGTGTGTTCAGGTGAAGGGGGTGAAGGTTGCAGGAATTCCTTTGTAGACTGTAGTCAAAAGCACTCAAAATTATTTCAGTGTTTCGTAAAAAAAAAAAAAAAAAGATATCAGACTTGCCCCACCAAAAGTAATACTCGCCCACCTGTCGCCCATCCGAATTTCGAAGTTTGGCGACGTCCCTGGCTCAGGAGCGAAAATTTTTAACTTTCTCAGAAAATATTAAAGGTAAGCCTGTGTGTTAATACGGAAAATTAGCAGTAAATCATTTCAATATATTTTAGTATTCATGTTAGTGAATAAATCTTTGAATAAATGTCCGAAGTAAACAAAGAAAAGGGGAATGATCAGGACCGCTTTATCCATTAGGCCGAGTAGGCACAGTGGCTTCCGAACCTTTAAGGCCTACAATGAGTGTGATGTTACCATATCACATGGTAAGATGAGCAAAAAAAATGTAGATGTCTAAAGGATCCGAAAAATAATTGCAGATGCTTTAAAAAAGTAATCGAAGAGGCATCTATTTAGGTGTGCAACTTAATTCTCGGCCACAGGCACGACACGTTGACAGCAAATTATAGCAAATCGAATACGTACCTATTCAAGGAAATAATCCCCGTCGTGTTGGATACATTTGAGCCATTGGTCAGGGAGTTGCGGAATGCCACTGCGGAAAAAAGAGGGCTGTTTCGAGTTAATAAAGTCATCAATACTTGTGTGGACCTCCTCGACAGAAGTGAAGTGCGTATCACTCAGGTGATGTTGCAGGGAGCGAAAGAGGTGATAATCCGACGGGGCGAAGTCTGGAGAATACGCCGGGTGGGACAAAATCTCCCATCACAAGTCGGTGATCGTGTTAAAAGTCGTTTTCGTGGTGTGAGGACGCGCGTTATCCTGAAGCAACAGGACCGACCTTCTGCCCTTGCCGGTGTATGGCCTTTCCGCCTCCAGTGCGTCACTCACACGAATGAGTTGCTGACAATAACGCTCAGAATTGACCGTTTCACCAGGTTTGAGCAACTCATAGTGTACGACACCGCGCTGATCCCACCATGTGCACAGCAACAACTTCCTGGCATGGATATTCGGTTTGGCGGTACTGGTGGTAGGCTGACCTGGATAAACCTACGATTTGCGCAGCTTGGGATTATCGTAGAAGATCCACTTCTCATCACAGGTCAGAATCTTTTGGAGGAAATCCTTCTTCTTGAATCTGGAGAGCAAGGACACAGCAACATCGTAGCGCTTAGATTTGTTCGCAGCTGTGGGTTGGTGGGGCACCCAACGGCCCTCCTTGTGAATCAGTCCAAGCTTGTGCAGGCGCTTTGCACTGGCTTGCCGTGTTACTCCGAGTTCCTGGGCGAGCTCTGACTATGTGCGACAGGGATCCGCGTCCAACAGTTGTTCCAGTTCCTCATCGTCAACTATTTATGGCTGCCCTGGACGTTCTGCACCACGGAGATCGAAATTTCCCTGTTTAAACTGCTGGAACCACTTCTTACACGTACTGTAGGACATAGCAACCTCACCTAAAGCAGTACAGATCATTTGCTGGGCTTCCGCGGCACTTTTTTTCAGCTGAAACGCGAACAGGAGGCAGTGCCTCAAATGTTGCTTCTCGAACGACATTGCTTTCATCTTCAACTTTCGTCTCTTTTGTCACTACAGCTGTGAACGATTACGGTTGCTTGGAAAGCTGTTGGATGGCGCTGCAATCAGCCACTATCGCGCACAGCTATTTGCATTTGCCGACGTTCTATCATTGCTTGCGTTTAGGGGCCGAGAATTTACGAATAAGTTTTAAAGCGTTTTAAGACAACAAATGTAATGTCAGAGAAAACAACAATACCTTTACGAATCAAAATATGCGCTGTAACCGGGGCTTCCATATTTATCGGAAGCGAAATTCTGTAGCGATTTTTAGAGATAGTGAATTGTAGTCATTTTCTTTCAATTCCCGCCATTTGGATGGAATGCGCAGCGGACAGGCAAAGTACCTTTTTTCCCACGCGTCGCAATAGAGGGGGTGTTAGATTTATAGTTTCGTCGATGTGAGAAGAATGAAACTGGGCATTATTGCTTCTCCGCCGTCCCAAGTAGTCCGATGCAGAGGGCAATTAAGGAATTTTGCGTTTTTCGGAGAGGAGGCAGCTTAGGGTGTGGCTGAGAGAACTCGGTGGCAGAAGGTCGACGAGGCAGGGAATCTTTAGCGGGGTGCAGTACCTTCGGGACGAAGGGAAGGAGGGAGAAATGAGACCGATGATAGAGGAGACGGAAAGAGATCATTGGGTGAAATATGTAGAATGAACGGAGATCAGAAGGCTTAAAGACATTCTGCGTAACATCTGAATAAAAGTCTTCCTCACTACAAAATTTAGCCTCAGTGGATTCACCTTTCTATACTTTGTATTGTATTCATCTGCTCCAGTTGGGAGAATTATGGATTATACCACCGATACCGAACTTACTGCAAAGGAAGCGTCAAACGAACCCTCCACACAGGGCGCTGTAATAGAACTCAGCATTAAGCCCTGTAACATTTGAATAATTTAGCCTCAGTCGATTCACTCTTCTATACTTTGTATTGTATTTATCTGCTCCACTTGGGAGAATTGCGGATTATACCACCGATACCGAACTTACTGCAAAGGAAGCATCAAACGAACCCTCCACACAAGGCGCTGTAATAGAACTCAGCACCAAGCCCTGTAACAGCTCCGTCATTACCTATCACCTTCCGCCATCGGTCGGGCAGCTGACGGATTTCAGCCATGAAGAATACTTCGTCGTGTGACGCGATGAAGTCGTCAACCCATTTTTGTACTTCTTCACATGTCCGGAACCGTATAGCAGACAAACCGTGCTGTATCGATCGGAACAAATGATAGTCTGAAGGGGCTATGTCGGGACTATACGCCGGGTGCTCCAAAATTTCCCAGCTAAGCGTCAATAACTCCTTGACCGATTTCGCGACATGCGGCCTAGCGTTGTCATTAAGTAATTTCACGGGACGCAATCCTTTGACTGTGAATGGACGTTTCCGACAGATTTCCTGGTTCAATCGCAGCAATTGTTGATTGTAGCGATCAGTAGTAACAGTTTGACCCTGTTCTAATAGTTCATAATAGAGCACACCCTCTATATACCACCAGATGCACAGCAGAACTTTCTTAGAGTAAATATTACGTTTCTGTGTCGAAGTCGTTGCTTCACCGGGGTCTATCCAGTGTTTTTTGCGTTTGGGATTGTCGTATTATATGCGCTTTTCATCACCCGTAACGATTTTCCCCAGGAAAGACTTTCTGTGTTGTTTATTCAACAGATTCAAACACTTGATGACACGCTCATCCTTGTTCCTCTGGCTCAGGTCACGTGGCAACCTTTTGCTCAGGTCATGTATCAACCTTATTTGTACACCTAATACCGATGAAAACAAAGCATTGAAGAGAAAAAAGAGCCAACTAGAGAGGGGTTTAGGTGAATTTTTGAAAGCTGCTGATGAATATGCTCAGCAAAATATTAGCTGAAGAATCATTTAGTTATGACTTAGAACAATTGCACGTTTTTTTTTAATAAAAACAATATTAATTATTCAAAAATTATTTAAATCTCTTGCAGAAATATTTTAATTTCAATATTATTGTTAAGAAATGTTATAAAATTTTAATTTTTTTGGGTTATTAGATTTCGCATTCTGTGGGTTTATCTATCCAACACAAGTAGCTTCATTATTTCAAAAGAATTTATATTTAGGTAGACTTTTCGCTTTATCGAAATCGCAGTCCCTACAATTTCGTTATGAGATTTCACTGTGAAATAAATTTTCGCCTTCATATTTTCGTTATTTGAATAAATGTTAAGAGCAAATTATTAAAATGATGAATAACAAAAAATTAATTTGCAAAATTTAGTAAGCATCGCATTCGCATTTGGTTGTTCCTCAAGAAGAAATTTAATTTTTATTTTTTTATTTTAGGGTTTCATTAATTAAAGTCTTTTCGAAAATAACCTTTTTGCGTACATATATTATACATGCTCATATACGTATGTATATGTGCTAACGATTACTACATATGTGATAATTTAATTTCAATGTGATTCGGTCGTCAAAAATATATATATTTATTAATTGGACCTTTAAAAGTACTTGATTTTTCTTTTGTCCCGAGATGTATGAACCATGCTAGGGTTATGTTTTTATGCGAACAATCTTATGCATTACAACTTTTGGAGATGTGAATCCGTTTATTGGTGTAATTATGACATGGATGTTTGGATGTTAAGTCAGATAATATCCGAAAACTTGATTTTTTTAATCACGGGAATAAATTCAAAACCTCCAGATTTGCTATATATGAATGCCGGTTGCTTAGACAAGCGAACCCTGAGCGTGTCATCAGATGGCCATATTTAAATTTATCGGAAACTTGAAACTTGGTCGTTCTGGGTGGTGTAGTGGTTAGCTTACTCGGGCGCTATCCGGGAGGCGTAGGTTCGATTCCCGCTCAAGGATGATGGGATTTTTAAGTTTTCGGATATTATCTGACTTAACATCGATTTCATATTTACACCAATAAACGGATTCACATCTTCTAAATTTGTATTTCATTCACTAATAATCTTACGCATAGTTGCACGTATCGCGAACCCGTGCGGTCCCAAGATTTCGTGTCAGCAGGAGTTCAGAGACATACACGGTGCATTACAATTTACGAGTACTTTTAAGGTTAATGAAAAAAATTCAGTACGTGCGTGCGAACGATTAAATTAGCATAAACACAAGTAAAAATTTCGGACAGAGGCCTGTAATACTAAAACTGCCTAGTGCCTACGAAAGCTTTAAAACGGTCTAAGGAATGATATCCAGATGGTAAAATATGATGCGAGTAATATATTTGCGAGAATAGTAATAGTAGATTATTATAAAACCTGTACCGCCAATTGGTTTCACAGGGATTAGCAGAACCAATTACATGCGGGAAAAAAGCCCGGCTAATCCAAATACACAGGTTAATACAATCTTTCAAACGAAGGATGTTAAACAAAAAAAATAATTAAACATCAACGTTTTCCAACTCCTAAAGCAACTGACATCACATAGAAAAAAAAAGAAAAAGAAAGAATTAATAACAAATGTTATAAATGAAATTAAAAGTCAAACCCAAAATATTATACAATGAATGATATTATAAAATCATTCATTATATAATTGAAAGAGCGAGGGAATATGAACTTCCATTGTGCATGGCTTTTATCGATTATGAAAAAGCCTTTGATTCGGTGAAACCTTCAGCAGTTACAATGGCTCTGAAATCCTGCGGTATTGAAGATGCATACATTAATATTATTAATAACATCTATGAAAATGCAAGTGCAAAGATTCGGCTGTTTGAAAATACAACACGCATAAAAATTGGAAAGGGAGTGAGACAAGGTGACACCATATCTCCGAAGCTCCTTAATGCCACATTGGAAAATGTCTTTCAATCACTGAACTGGGAAAACAAAGGAATAAAGATTAATGGAGATTATTTAACCCACCTTCGTTTTGCTGATGACGTAGTCATTTTTGCAACTACCCCATCAGAGCTGCAGAGTATGATCCAGGAACTTGCTGACAAGAGTAAAGAAGTGGGATTAAAAATGAACTTTCAGAAGACAAAAGTGATGTTCAATGCTTTTACAAGAAATGAAGATTTATCGATTGATGGCGAAAAGCTGGAGATAACAGACCCGTACGTTTATCTTGGACAGCAGATATCAAGTGAGGGTCACATTGATGAAGAAATTAATCGGCGTACAAAACTTGCTTGGAGAGCTTTTGGAAGAAACAGCATAATTTTCAAGAGCAATATGCCATTATGTCTTAAAAGAAAAGTGTTTGATCAATGCATCCTTCCAGTGCTTACGTATGGTGCAGAGACGTAGACCTTAACTAAAAGAGACATACAAAGGCTGCAGACTACTCAAAGCAGCATGGAGAGATGCATGCTTGGTGTAACCAGGAGAGATAAGAAGAGGAACTCGTGGATCCGAAAAATGACAAGAGTGGAAGACATCATGATCAGAGTTAAATCCCTGAAATGGCAATGGGCTGGACATGCTGCCAGAAGGACAGACCATCGATGGACAGCCGAAATTTTAGATTGGATTCCAAGGGACAGGAAAAGACCCAGAAGAAGACCACATGGGAGATGGTTGGATGAAATTCGAAAGTATGCGGGAGTGACATGGAGGAGACTAGCACAAGACAGACCGTTGTGGAGGAAACTTGGGGAGACCTTCGTCCAGCAGTGGATTGATAATAGTTAATAATGATGATGATGATGATTATAAAATCAATAAGAAATTTAAATCAAACTTATGTACACCATTGAATCCAAGCTTATGTAGACCATTGAATTACAAATCATATTAAGTAAACCATTTCACTAAAAATTACAACATGCTTCACTAAAAATTACAACATAATTCACTAAAATCGCAACAATATTTGCGGAAAATATAATCTCGCAAATCTAAATGAAAATTCCTTTTTTTAGAGATAGACAGCCTTTCTTCATTTAATTCAAAATGTAAGATTATATGCATTTGTTCAGATCTTGCGTAGTAACTGAGAAATCATATATGGATATTCTTCAATTTTATAATCCATTAAGCCAAAATACTCTTACCAGAGAAAGTAAAAAAGACTTTGAAGACATTAGTTTGCTGTCGTATTTTGTTGTGAACACTGAAGAAGATATTAATAAAAGCTGAATCTTGAGTATGTTTTCAGCATTTTTTTTGTAAACATGGCATTTGTTTTCTGCTGCCGTCTTCCAAACATGGAGTCTTTCTGGTCAGTGTTTCTTTCTTTTCTCTCTCTCTCAATCGTGGGTTTAAAGACCACCGTGAACAACTCTAAGGACTATAAGCAGTCGTCTGTCCCTAATTTATGTCCATTGACTCGCTGGAAAGGACGTAACCAGCTCCGTAAGGCAAACACACCACCCGTGTCTCGTGCGGGACATGAACTCGAGCCCTTTTGAATGAACGGTCAGAAGCTAAAGCTTAGTCCACTGCACCACAGGAGCTGCTCAGTGTTGTGTCACTGTGTCACTGGTCTTCAGAGAAAATGTTGTGAGATTATATGTTATATCACTGTGTTTGGACTTCAGCAAACTGAACAGATATTAAGCATAGGGACTTAAAACTGGAAAACAACTTGCCTTTCTGTATGATTAAGATGAAAACATAGGGAAAGTTTAATTTTGAAGAAAACGCTGCAAGTTACCTAGTGTGAAGCATGCAAGACTTAATATTTGAATCCGCGGAATATTCCCGACTGCGACCAAATACCTGCAGCATTTCTGAAGCCATGCAGAGGCGCCACCCCGGCACGGAGACCACGGTTATAAACTGTTTGTGTTTGTGAAAATTGCAACACCAGAAATGAATCGCGCTATTCAAATGAAATTTATAGCACAGATTCCTAATGTTACAGAGGATAACTGATTACATTTGTAGATCCATACAAGTAGTTTTCGCTTCAAAACTCAGTATCGTGAGAAGCGACATCAAGCAACCATAACAGAATCTACACGGCGTGGCATTGAATGAAAGAGGTTTTTGATATCGTCCTGCTAGGCTGCTTCTATGCGAGGCCAGAGTTCATTTGTGGTGACTGGTGGAGGCACTTGACGTGTCATTCACTTACGCATCATGTCCCAGACATGTTCGATCGGGGATATATCAGGCGAACGTGTAGGCCAGCGGAGAAGCGGTGTCTGCCGTGCATGGAAGAGATCTTAGACATTCCGGGCCACATGTGGATGGGAATTGTCCTGCTAAAATATAGCTCCAGGACAACTCTGAAGGAATGGTACCATCTCTGCCTTTAAATCATCCCTGATGTATCGCTGGCTGTTGGGGTTTCTCTCAATTCGTATCAGGCGAGATTGCGCATTGAGCCCAATGGCGCCCCAAATCATGACGCTTGGCGTTGGGCCGGTACGTCGCTGCGAAGTGCCATTCACCACCATGTCTCGAACACGTATGAAACCATCATGGTGCATCAATTTGAATCGTGACTCGTCAGAAAGCACTATCTGTTGCCAATCAGCGCGTTAATGTTTGCGTTAGAGACCCCATTGCAGCCTGAGGCGTCTGTGGTTGAGGGTAAAAGGAATGCGCAGCAATGGGCTGCTAGCGACCAGTCCTCTGTTAAGCAGATGACGTCACACTTTGCTGGAGAACAAAGCTTGACATGCGACAATGTTCCACTGCTGAGCTAACACCATGGATGTCGCTGTGCGACCGGTCACTGCCATGCGGCAGCGGTTCCTGTCGTCCCGTGCATTCTTACGGTTCTGGGGGTTGATTTTTCCCGGGTTTCTATGCGACCCGAGTCTCATCTGTCCACTGATGCCACGTCCGCATCAGTGTACTAACGTTTCGTCAGAACATTGATGAAGACGTGGCATCCCGTACAAGTGGCAATTTGGTGGTAGGAAAATCCGGCTTGCTTCTCTTATCCCAACAAAACTTCCTCCCTTAAAGCCAGCTAGGTGTTCATAATGCGACTTTCTTCGGCGACGGAGCACAGTCAGAGCCGTAGCCAGGGGAGGACCAGACCGGGCGGAGCCCGACCTGCGTTTCTTTCAGCCCGTCCTAGCGACTCGCACTACGGTTCAGTGCCCGACCTCTTCTATATCTTTTGCCCGACCTCCTTTATATCCTTTGCACAACCGCTGGCATCAGACGCCCATCCCAACTTCTCTGTCTGGTTACGGGCCCTGGACAGAGTGAGACACAAGAAACACTCTATCGACTCAGTGTCGGCTCTTCACTGATTGCAACATCGCGTTTGAGCCACATCTTTATACCCAAGACTGGACAGTTCAGAGGGCGCCGCTCCGAGATTGCATGAGCAATTTCACTAACATTTCAATCATTTGTATTTCTCAACCTGTTGTACATATCCTGCAAATTTCAAGCTGTATTTGTCTGATGGAGCTGACTCTTTTCCTACCCTGGTACCAGCAGCTCTAAATTAGAGACGGATTACTACTGCTTATAGCATAGCTCATGGTGTTCGTTAAACTTCGAAAAAAAAAAAAAAAAAGACGGTGGGTGAACATTCAACTGCAAGCAATTTTTTTACATGTGAAAAGTGTATGTCCCAGTACGATAAAATTACTTGCCGTGTAGCATTTGCAACAGGAACGTCATTCCAACGCTTTCTGGGGTCCCCATACACTAGCGCCTGGGACAACATCCCCTCTCTGCCACCCCCAACCCCCGTAGCTACGCCTCTGAACAAGATTTATGAAGATGAATGTCTTGAAGTGATGTTCAAGAACTACAAAATTCTAACGGTTGTTCATTATTTCGATGTCGTGGATGCAATTGCTAATCAGAAGTGGTAATTTTAGAAAGAAGCTTTGGCAATTGTTCAACAGCAAACTGTACAGTTTCAGTGTTTAAATGTTTGTAGATATTGTTATGTGCTTATGTTGCAACTGAAACCATAACATAACTTAACTGTAAGTACTCTTCTTGCTGAAATATTCTGTAAAGATCAACATCACAACAGAGGTCATCGCTCTTTTCACGTTTATAAGTGAGTCACGGAAAAATTCTCATTGGCCGCCACCGGGAATCGAACCCAGGGTCTTCCAGTTACGCGGCTTGGCAGTTAGTGTATGTGAGTCTGAAGGAATTCGAGGCCGCTGTGGTGCAGTGGAAGCACATCCTGCGCGTAACTGGAAGACCTGAGTTCGATTCCCGGTGGCGGCCAATGAGAATTTTTCCGTGACTCACTTAGAAACGTGGAAAGAGCGATGACCTCTGTTTGATGTTCGTGGTCCGCATCAAATGTCTGTGTTAATTATTCATTCGCCTTCTAATTATTTGTTCAGTTGCTGCTTACCATAAGCAACCTGTCAAATTGGCTTAGCAGTTAGTGTGTGTGAGTCTGGAGGAATTCGAGGCCGCTGTGGTGCAGTGGAAGCATATCCTGCGCGTAACTGGAAGACCCTGGGTTCGATTCCCGGTGGCGGCCAATGAGAATTTTTTCGTGACTCACGTGAAATTAGCGATGACCTCTGTTTGATGTTTTTATAAACAAGTGACATTGCAAGTGGACTAAAGTCGTGCTCCGACGACTACAGCACAGAACCACATAATTAGACACTGAATGGAATTTACGACCAGTAAAACGAAAAGTCCACTTGCAATGTCACTTGTTTATTTGGTCCTTAGTAAGCACATACAGTATAGATAAGCACAACATCACGTGCATATAATGACACCAAATCGTAATTTTCCAACCATCGCTTCAATATCTGAATACAACAAATTCTCGTGACTCAGAAATATCGTCAAGTCTCACTAACTCGACAGCAATTTAAGACTTCAATATCAATAGTGCATAACATTCAGCGTAAGTGATTCAATCAAGCTTAATTGTAAAACATCAACCGCTCAACGAGCTGTCTGTCCAATGCATCTTTCTCCGTTACAAATCAAAATAGCACTTTTGTCATTCTCATTCACATATGTCATTCACTTGACCTGTCGTCAGGTTGCCAAAATACATTCAGCGAAAATGCAGCGTTGATATTAGAAAATGCTTAACGAGAATAAAACAAAATTTACGTGAGAGTACAGGAACCAAAAAGGAAAGTTTAAGAAGAGTATGCGTTATAAAATGATTTGCTTGGAAAAATTAAAAATACATAAAAACATCACGATTCTTATGCATATTCGAAAATGTTGGCAACAGTGCATGCAGTACGTCAAACAACACATGTCAGCAAAATAATGTGCTTTCCCTTATATATATCTGCTGTTGCTTCTTATAATGATACTTTTGCTTTACCTAACCCGCACTGGAATTGAAATATTCCGCTCGACCAACGATCAGAAAGTAGCTGTTGTGAAGATTATTTTTATTTCCGTTTTGCATCGGTGAAGCGACGCTGTTTTATGAAATGATTTTGCAGTTAGGTTACAAACATAACAGCTGATATAGCAAAGAAACGAAAAATAGCAACAGTGATGTAACTACAGATTTTCGACCCTAGCAAAATTATCCAAGAAAAAAGGCCCCACCCACTTCTGGATTATTTGCGAAACTAACAAAGAAAATCAAAATCATAAATTTAAACTTGTAAAAAATTTTATTTCATTAAAATATTTTTTTACATATTTATAGATAGATAGATTGTAGGCACCCAACTAAGAAAAAAATTCTACATTTTTTGTTGGCAAAGTCTCTAACTAAATCTTTGATATTTCATTTATCTCCCTCTTGAGCTTCAGTGGAAATTAGTGGAAGATATTTCACTCGTTCCTAACACATTTCATTTCTCAGATAATTCTTGATTATTTTTAGCTTGCTGAATGATCCACCCAGGACTCGAACCCCGGCCCTTCTCGGATGAATAGTCAGAAGCCAGTGCTTCAGACCGCCCAACAACCGGGATGGCGGTAAATTTTCCATTTTATTATTAATTCGCCATTTTGTTTGGTACTCGGCGTCTTTGATGCTCCTTAATTCTACCCACCACGGATTCATAACATTTTATTATCTTTTTTTAACTGTAAAATCTAGGTTAAAGTTAATGTTTTTATTCGTATTATTATATGAAATTAAATTTACTTTGAATAAACTCTCAGAATATATTCAATATTGAAACTGAACAAACTTTTCTCTCGGGTAGTTTTTTACTGATACTCAAGTAGCTTCCCGAAATCAATTTCTCAATCGTGTGTTTTGTTGTTTTCCACGGATCACAAACTATATAAATCTTGTCTCCGGGCGCCAGTCAGCTTCACTACGCCCTTGGTCTTCTCGTAACGTACTACGTGACACGATGTAGATTACGTGCTACTGAGGTGACGCATAAATCAAAGCGACAGTGAGGTAGCGTTAAGCCTGTCGGCGTAGTTCAATTGGAAGAACAGACGTTCCGCAGTATGAAGACTTGGGTTCGACTCTTTTTACTGAAAAAGGCTACATGTTGTATTATGTGCATGATCTCTCATATTGTCACACCCTGCGACATATACGAATATCAATCGATGGTGCGTTCTTACTATTACATTCTGCCAACAAAATCGCATATGCATGTTTTTTCGATAGATATTACTTAATATGATATTCGACATTCTGGAAAGCAATCATGTGCATAGAACATCATCACCATAAAAATTTCTCAATCTGCTGAATGAGGGTTTCTCGAAGTTTCCACAACGGTCTGTCTTGAGCAGGTCTCCTACCTGTCACTCCGGCATGCTTTTGAATATCATCCACCTACCTCCCCTGGATCTTTTCCGGCACCTTGGTATCTAGTCTAGAATTTCAATTGTCTAAGGGTGGTTAGTTCCTCTAACAATATGTCCCACCCGTTGCCATTTCAGGAGTCTTCACCTTGATCATGAAGTCATCAGCTCACGATGTTCCTCATCAATCAGATCCTTTCCTGTACATAGGATGTACGACAATGAGTCATTACATTATGACATTTTAGAAAATTGAGCGCGCCTGGAGACCGAACAGTGGCGCAGGTGAAGTTCACAGAGCAGTATATATAAAACCCGAAGACCGGCTTTCGGTTTGTAGAGTGTTCAGACTCAGAATGGGAAAAGCTGCCGATTTATCGGAGTTTGATAAAGGACAAATTCTGATGACACGCCGCCTCGGAACTACAATCTCGGAAACGGCGTGGCTTGTGGGTTGATCACCTGCCGCTGTAGTGAGTACGTATCAAAAGTGGTGCACATATAGCCAAACGACGAACCGTCGTCCAGTCGTGTGTCGTCTGTAGCTCATTGATGCCAGAGGGGAGCGGACATTGTTCACAGCAATCGCAGGGCCACAGTGCGACAAATCACTCGGAGCTACAACAGTGGTGATCAGGGCAATGCGTCACAGCACACAGTTCATCGCAGCCTTCTGCATGTGGGCCTCCGTAGCCAAAGACCCAGCCAGGTCCCCATGCTCACTGCACGTCATCGCTAATATCGCATGAAATGGGCCCAAGATCATTGCGATTGGGCCATGGATGATTGGAAGAAAGTGGCCTGTTCTGACGAATTAAGATTTTTGGTGCATCACGTAGACGGCCAAGGGCGGATACGCTGATTACCAACGGAGACTATGGCACTTGGATACACTGTTGCGTGGAAACAGGCCGGCGGCGGTAGTGTTATGCTGTGGGCGTTGTTTTCATGGGAGACTTTAGGCCCCATTCTCTTAGTAGCACAATCTCTGACAGTTGTCAGGTATCTGAACATCATTACGAACCAAGTTCACCCATTCACGGCAAATGTGTTCCCTGCTGGTGATGGACATTACCAACAGGATAATGTGGCATGCCACACTGCTAGAATCGTCAAGGAGTGATTCGAGGAACACGCTGGTGACTTTCTATTAATGCCCTGGCATCCAAATTCACCTGACATGAACCCAATCGAACATTTGTGGTTCGACTTCGAAAAGCGGGTTCGCCCTGAATCACCACCACCCCGAAATGTACGAGAACTGGAGGACCTGCTCTTGACATTATGGTACAAGATACCTCAGGATACCTATCTTCACCTCATCGAATCGGTGTCTCGTCGAGTGGCCACTGTTTTGCGGACTAAAGGGGTCCTACAGCTTCTTAGATAGGTGGTCATAATGTAATGGCTCATTAGTGTACACTATGTTATCAAAATTATTCGGACACTAACAAATATTTGCATAAGTGCAAAGAACGATTGCGCAGGAAGGTGCGCTGTGAATGAAAAGGTACGTATATATTATCAGGAAGGTGCACTATGAGTGGGAGGTACGTATACGTGTTATCAGTAACTTTGAAGCTATGTCGCCAGTGACGGTAACTCCATCGGAGCACATGAGTACGTGAACCCCCAATCAAAAATTAAAATTCAATATCCAAATTCTACAGAATCCTTATACTAATACCGTAAGACAAAAAGAAATACCTGTCGTGTGTTAGAGAGAAAGATTAGTGCGAAAATTTTTCGCTGAGAGTTATCGTGTACCGCTTGTTAAACTAGGTTTCCGGTAACTTTAATCGCAAGTGCGATCGAGAAACAGTGCTCATTGATTCAGTGGAGGCTAGCTGGTGGGGGTTCATTTGTAATAAGCTCCTGCGGTTGCACAGATCAGAAGTGCACAGCCGTAAATGAAAATCACTTGTGGTGCATCGTTGCGTTTTTTCGCTGACTCTTTGTGGTGTGTTGAGTTTTGTTGACCTACTGAATTGTGAAGTGTAGGACTTCATTTTTCTGAGAGGGATTAATTTAAAAATTTAGTACATAAAGAAACACATCATGGCTTTGAGTAAGTTAACAGTTCCACAACTAAAAGAACTGGAATTTTCTAGCTTGTGGTTGAAAATAAAAATAAAATTAAAAACAAAGTGCCGGACAAACGCATCAGCTTAACATAATGCACAAAACTAAATAAAGAAATAGGGATTTTGAAAGAGAGTTTAAGCACGATATTTATGAAAAACAAAATTGTCGATCTCAGGATGTGAAGTAACCGACCGACTATATTGTTTTCCCTATATTGTTTTTTCTATTGTTTTTGTTTGCAAAACAGAGTGATGAATCCAGTAGGATGAATTTTGGTGTCTCTGATCTGTCTCATCTAACTCAAAAAATAAAGAAGCATGAATGCGCACAATTACATTTGAACTCTACTCTAGAGTTTAACCTTATGCGAAAGATAGACATTTGCCAACAACTTGACATCGCTTATCGTCTGAATATTTAAAGGCGTAATGAGCAAGCTACAAAAAACCGTTATGTCCTTTAAAAAATTAATGGTTGTATACACTTTTTTAAATTGCATTTGAACTAGCACTTCGGGGTTTTGACGAAAGTAAGGAGTCCTTAAATCCTGGCGTTTTCAGAGGTCATATAATTTTTTTAGCAGAGCTTGATGCATCTTTAAAAGACCACCTGACTAACGCAGCGCTTTTTAAAGGAACATCTAAAGAAATTCAGAATGGTAAAGAAATTCAGAAAGAAACTCAGAATGGTTTGCTAGATTTTATGTTTACCATTTGTTAAGAAAACATCATAAAAGACATCACAAATGCAAGTTTTGTTTCTGTGATCGCAGATTAAGCAACTTATATTTTACCTGCATTCCAACTAGTTATTATTTTCTGCTATGTATTAACTAATGGACAGCCTTTTGAACGTTTCTGGCAATTTGTTATTGCCCCGGACATGACGCAGCGCCGATTGCTGGATGCATTCTTGCTGCCTTCGAAAATGTTGTTGACGATCCTGACCTATTCAGAGCTATGATGGTGCTAATGTTATGAGTGGGCATCATAGTTTTTAGGGAATTATTCAGCAACATTATAAACACGCATATTTTATACATAGCTATGCACACCAATTATATTTGTTTGCGGCACAATCTACAAGTGGAAACCAACAAGTTCGAGTGATTTTTGTTGTTGTTGTTGTTGTTGTTGTTTGTTTGTTTTTCAAATTTAACAGTTGTAACTAACATTTTAGCAACTCTCCACAGAGAATTGCTGTTTTGGATGAGGTTGTTGGCAAAAGAATCCCTCATGATTCTGCTACAAAAGGGAATTTCAAGATTCGAGCGGTCAGTACTGTGGATGAGTATAGAGTACAGGTTGTTGAATGCATAAAGAAAATAGAATCATCACGTGCAAGCAGCCAACACCAATTAACCAAGGAGCAACCATTCGCCGCATGCTGGACGATCCAGTGTTTGTATTTTGGCTCACATTTTCTTTCACAACATTATACCACATGTTAATGTATCATATAACCACCTACAGAAAAAAGTATTAATGCCGTGCAAACCAGAAAACTTGTCCACAGTTTTCAAAAATCATTCGAGAAAAAAAGATGTAATACGGATAAAGTAAGAGTGCATGTCGGAAAAAACAGTGCCAGAGCCACCTTCGAAGGAAAGAAAAGTAGAAAATGTTCGCTTAAATAGAACTGTGCCAGCCGCCAAATTGGTGTGTAATGTAATTATCAATCAAATAATGACAAGATTTTCTTCTACAAAGTGTGAACACACAAATTTGTCCCTGACGGGGATTAAATCCGCGTCCCCCTCTCTCCGGAGTAAGTTGCTCCCCCAACTAAGCTACACGGACGGAGTGCGTCGCTGCAGATTTGTCGTCTTGACACGTGTTTTATCTCTGTAATACGTCACAGAAGTACTACTGTGCTGTAACCCTTTCCTGGAGTGTTTTGATGACAAAACACTCCATGAATATGAGAAGACATTCCTGCGGTTCAACTGCTTGAAATAACTATAGAAGTGCATCCGTTTTTAGAAAAAGATCGTCTTAAAACTGAACTGGGAGTTATCTACAGACGACAAGACTTCCGGAACATGACTGGAACAGTAAGCCTTCTGCAATTTGTCATAGAAAATAACTTGCAGGCCACGTTTTCAGAGACATACAAACTGCTGATTGTTTCTACGATCCCAATTATTACTACCGAGGCTGAAAGATGCTTCTCAATTTTGAAGAGGATAAAAACATTTTTAAGAAGTACCATGAGTGAAGATAGACTGAATGCATGAAACATGCTTTCAATAAAAAAATATATAATTAATAAAATACCAAATTTTAACAAAAGTGTTATTGACTTCTTTGCATCCAAAACTTGTGAGTATTTTTATCTCATACCGATAGTACTTTCACTTCATACTTTTCACCCATGTGAACATTGTGAACCACCCAATTTCATGACCCACGAGCCGCCACTGTACACCACGTGAACGTGATTTTCTGAGTTCCATCGTGGGGTGGTCGTAGGATGTCCTTTGAGTATTGTTCCCATCCGGAGCATTGCAGCTAAACTAAACATATCAATACAGACATAAATCAAGTTGTTCTTGTCATGTAACACAACCACAGAAATTTGAAAATTGTATCGCCCTGGAAGGGGAATCGAATCCGCATCTCCCGATTTGCGCTCGAGTATGCTAACCGTTACACCACCCAGAACAATGAAATCCAAACCACTGAAGCATTAATCTGAAACGTCGGATTCTTTTTTATGTCACTGCACTAGTCGAAACAAACGTGTCTCACCGTAGCGCTAAGTTAGATCACCAGCAAATGAATAAATATCAAGTTGAAACATACGATATAATTAATACAGGCATAAATCAAGCTATTCTTTCCATGTAACATAACTACAGAAATTTGAAAATTTTATCGTCCTAGAACGGAAATCGAATCCGCATCTCCCGATTTGCGCTCGAGTACCCTAGAATCTGCCGATTTGTGCTGAGAATGCTAGCATACTCGATAGCCCGCATCTCCCGATTTGCGCTGAGAGTGATAGCATACTCGATACCCCGCATCTCCCTATTTGCGCTCGAGTATGCTGGAATCTCCCGATTTACGCTGAGAGTGCTAGCATATACGATACCCCGCATCTCCCGATTTGCGCTCGAGTATGCTATCTGCCGATTTACGCTGAGAATGCTAGCATACTCGATACCCCGCATCTCCCGATTTGCGCTCGAGTATGCTAGAATCACCCGATTTGCGCTGAGAATGCTAGTATACTCGATACCTAGCATCTCTCGATTTGCGCTGCGAATGCTAGCATACTCGATACCCCGCATCTTACGATTTGCGCTCATGTATGCTAGAATCTGCCGATTTGCGCTGATAGTGCTAGAATACTCGATACCCCGCATCTCCCGATTTGCTCTCGAGTATTCTAGAATCTCCCGATTTGCGCTGAGAATGCTAGCATACTCAATACCCCGCATCTCTCGACTTACGCTCGAGTATGCTAACATACTCGAGCGCAAATCGGGAGATGCGGGTTCGATTTCCGTTCCAGGACGATAAGATTTTCAAATTTCTGTGGTTATGTAACATGGAAAGAACATCAAACAAAGGTCTTCGCTCCTTCCACGTTTATAAGTGAGTCACGGAAAAATGTTCATTGGTCTCCACCGGGAATCGAACCCAGGGTCTTCCAGTTACGCGCCGGATATGCTTCCACTGCACCACAGTGGCCTCGAATTCCTCCAGACTCACACACGCTAACTGCCAAGTCAATTTGGCAGGTTGCTTCTTGGAACCCCGCACAATGCTGGGGATTCACCAAAGGTGGTAAGCAGCAACTGAAGAAATAATTAGAAGGCGATTGAATAATTCATACAGACATTTGACGTGGACCAGGAACATCAAACAAAGGTCTTCGCTGTTTCCACCTTTATAAGTGAGTCACGGAAATTCCCGTTGGAGGCCAATGATAATTTTTCCGTGACTCACTTATAAACGTGGAAAGAGCGAAGACCTTTGTTTGATGTTCCTGGTCCACGTCAAATGTCTGTATTAATGGAAAGAACAGCTTGATTTATGTCTGTATTAGTTATTCCGCCTGTTTCAGCTTACTTTAAACATATCAAAATCGACTGTGAGTGATGCAGGACGGTGCAACCACGGCGAAAAAAAAACACGAAGGCCACACTAACTAATGAAACGTGACGGAAAAGCCGTGGTGAGAAATGTATAAAAATCCCGTACTTCCTCTGCCGTTTCCATCGCTGCTAAAGTAGGAAATGCTTGTAATGGCTCGGTTAGTACCATAAATATCCACAAAGAGTTGCACAGTGTGGGTTATTATGATAGAGCAGAGACACACAAGCCACATATCACTACCGTGAATGCGAAGCGCCATATGGAGTGGTGTGTCTCCCGTCGTTGCTGGACTGTGGGTGACTGAAAAGTCGTACTTTGGAGTGATGAGTCCCGTTTTTCATTCTTCCAATCTGATGGGCGTATTTGGATTTGGCGACAGCCCGGCGGACGATTTTTGTCGGATTGTGTTCTTTCAACTATAAGTTCGGTGGAGGCGTTTAGTAGGTAGGACTCGGCCCGTTGGTTATTATACCACAAGCCATGAACTCTGAAGTGTACCTGGACGTTCTGGATAATTTTGCCCTACCAACAATGTGTAAGTATTATTGAAATCACCGTTGTCTGTTCCAACATGATCGAGCTCCCTGTCACACTGCACGGCGTGTGGAAGACTGGTTTCTTGAAATGAGGTGGAATTGTTAGACTGTCCTGCTCACAGTCCTGATCTTAATCCCATAGAAGACATCTGAGATGAACTAAAGCAGGGGTGACCAAACAACGGTCCTCGGGAAACCGGTATACGGACAGCCAGGAAATTTGTATTTTTACAATTTTAAAATTCATTTTACATATTTTTTTTTCTGACTGAGAAAGAGAGTTGCTATATATCACAGCATGGTCAGATATCATAGCAACGTTTGATTGACGCTTCGCTTTTAAAACCTGTGTTTATTATTACTGCTAAAGTGCCCTTCAGAAGAGTGAGGGAGGGTTTTCAGTGCTGTGACTCACAGCCCACCGCCAGCCAGCAGCAGCATCTGCTGACTCACACACACTCTCTCTCTCTCTCTCTCTCTCTCTCTCTCTCTCTCTCTCTCTCTTTGGCGCGCGGGGCTAGCCCCAGTAGCCCCGCCCTGACCAGAACTAAATAGACTAGAACTGAGTGTCACAACTACTTACTCTCACACATGCTCCCACTCAGGCTCATCTTCCCAGCAGTAGTCGAGTCGGACGGCATCTCAACCACAGAGATTAAGCGCCGCTGTGCTTATTTTACTTAACTCGACACACGTGTTTTTCTTGATTTTTTCGTTATTTGAGTTCGCTTGTTGAATTTTCATATGTCCCTACCCAAAAGGAGAAAAGTGGACACTGAATGCCGCATATTTAAAGCGTAATGAGAAGTGAATTATCTTTTCGTTGAGAAACCAAATATCGGAAATGTAGCTAAATCATTCCAGAAACAATACCATTCTTCTTATTGATTTTTTTTTCTAGTTTTAAGATGCCATGAAGTCATTGAGTAAGTTTAGCTTTGTATTTGTTTTCGATGTGTATAAATATCTTGAAATATTTATTTGAAAACTTGTACGTTAAGTTACAGAACATATAAAATTACTTACACATTGACACGTATTAATGATTAGTTTATTGAAAATTTACAATATCTGCATTAATTGATCTTTGATTTACCATTTTTTTAATCCGACCAGCCGAGCTTTAACCAATTTCCCATTTGGCCCTTCTCTCGAAAGGTTTGGTGACCCCTGAACTAGAGCCACGGGTACAAAATCGACCGCAACTACCGTCTTCGCTCTTCACTCTGACTGCAGCTATGCAGGACGAATGGCGAGCCATTCCGGTCGATGTCTACCGGAAATTCGTTGGTAGTATGCCTCGATGTGTTGCCGCTGTCATACAAGCAAAAGGTGGACCGACTAACTACTAATTGCAATGATAAAGCCATTTGTCCCAAAACATTGGGGTGTCCGAATACTTTTGATAATATAGTGTATCTTATATATAAAACACAAAACGTCTGTTTGTCTGAAGCAGCAAAAACTCTCGAACGCCGAACTGTGGCATCGTGAAATTTGCATAGCTTATTAATACTGGAAATTTCTAGGTCAACGCAATTATTTTAAGATATCTACGTTGTTCCGTTCGCGAGTCATGAATTAATTAATGAGCAAATCAATAAAGTCAGCGTCGTTTGCTACGTCATCGTTCCAAATCTGAAAGCACGTGACTGCATTCATTGCCGCGGCACATCCACAGGTGTTTCTATTCTTTGAGAACTGTGCATTAAAAAATTCAAAAACGAACTTTGCGAAATCTTAACGAAACGGGCTGAAATTTTTATCAACACCGTGAATTGGTAATAAGAGGAGTTCCTCAAAATTTTACCAGAATCCGATCAAAACTTTTTAAAACAGGCATGGAATTTTTAATTCATCGGTAAACAGAAATATATACACAGAAACGGTTAATAAAATTTTTACGGCTAATTTGAAAAGTTATTTACCGATTCAGGCGAAATATGGAGGTCATGTTCCCATTTACGATTTATGGTGCTCATTAAAATTTCAGCCAGTTCAATAAAATATTTGCAAAGATACGATTTTAACTTTTTTTATTTCAGAGATTCACCCCTCAAAGACGGCTGAAACTCAAAGCACGTGATGCATTTGATGCTTCTCACGTGGACAGCTGTATGTTGGAATGTCAACAGCAAAGGATCCAACAAAATTATATATTGTCTCCGATGAAGGAGAAACCAAAAATGTTGTGTACGGCCAAGTAGTGCTGAAATAATCACACTATGGATAAATAATTTGTAATGACCGAATTTGTGAAATCAGCTCTTTTCTTTCTTGCAAGCATCAATTTTTTCCCTATTTTTTTGAGTGACATATAAGGGGATATGAAATTTATAAGCATAAAATCCAGGCAAAGCCGGGTAGTAAAGCTAGTCTGTCTATAAATATCACTTGACGTGACATCACGGGATCATGAAAATCTCACATTTCATTCTCTCTCTGGCTTTTTGTAGGAAAACTAAACGGGAACTAAATGAAAATGACTTAATACCATGTTAAAAACCTCGCAATATCTCGTTGTTCTTTTGCATAAGGTATAGGTAGGAGACAGGTTTTTATAACACCGTCACAGAAATGGTACGTGTTACACCTGCCAGAAAAAAAATTTAAAGAAAAATACCGAAAATTTTACTTTTGTATATATTCTCAATTGTTCCTAATTCTAAAATATGCAAATAAAAAAAAAAGTAGTAAAAATGTGCTTTTATTTTTTTATTTTTTTCTCTTATTTAGGAAGAGGGGAGGGGGCATTTAGAAGGTGCTCGTTATTTTCTTGAGCTTGCTAAAAGCGTAAGAGTGTTCTCGAAGTACTGTTTCCTTTTGCGCAGTTAATTAAAACCTACAGAGTTTCAAACGGAACTGCATTCTAAAAGTAACACCTCGATTAGCGAATTGCACAATCGTGCCCATTCACGGAAAAGGAGCTTTCTTACCGTGAAACTGGTTCTCCACCTAGAACACGTAATTATTTCTGGCTGTTTTAAGGCATAGAAGATGACGGTAAACGCCGAAAATTACTCATTCTATTGTTGAAGCTTGCTCGACAAGTGCAGTTAACACCGGACTGAAAAAACCCCAGCTTAGAAAAGGATCATGGAAAATTATCTTCCTCCTTTTCGGTGTCTTTTTTTTTTTTTTTTTTTTCCCAGAATGGTGGCCTTCAGTTTCATTCATCCTCCTTCATCCCGGAAACGAATATTTATGCAACAGTGGTAGACGTTACATCTCTTTCTTATTACCTTGATTTGATGATCCTTCATCGACTAAAATTGCTTTCTCCATGCGCTTACCGTCCAATTTTTTACGAACAACATCCTGTTAGTCCTTTAGGGGGAAGCCCTCAAATAATAGTATTTTAATACGTAAAAAAAAGTAATTATTCGGATTCGCAGAAAGTCTGACTTCATTCCTGTCATACTCTTATAATTTTATGAGTAGCTAATTTTATGAGTAGCTTCATTGCGATCCTTGAAGAAATTTTATCAGCTTCTTCAACTATTTCTGTAAATATTGTCTCAGGCGTAAGCCTGAGACAATATTTCGAAGTTTACAACACTCTGCAAATATCTTGTCATGAAATTATTATGAGAAATTTTTTTCTAGTATTCTGACCAATCAAGGAGACTAGGGAAGTTTGATATTCCAAAAAAAAAGCTTGCGTTTAATTGTTTATAACAAGGCCGCGAATAAATATAAAACGTTTTGTCTGTGTAGGGGTATTTCGTATAAACTGATAAAATAAGTTCATGTAGCGATATTTATTCCCAGGCGAATAATATTAGCGCTCCAAAGTAATATGACGAACTACGTAAAATCCGATTTTACCACGATTACAGTCAAATGGGTGAAGATTTCGGGAAATCCCATGGATATTTCTTCTTCTTAGGCTTCCCTCTATTGATTATACCTGAATAATTGAAAATGAAAACAAAATGCAAAAAATGGCGTACAGATGACGAAAAATGTGGAAAAATTCTAGTTTTTCTTTACTATAAAATGATGAAAACATTTTTATTCAATCAAATGTCAGGTATAATTAATGAGTCACCGTGTTTTACAACTCCGGATATAAATTTCAAGTTGATATCTCCAGAGGTTTTCAAGATATCGTGGTAAAATCACCAAAATATGTAGTTTCGAGAAAATTGCGTTCAAATATTCGGTACAATATTTATGTCAGAACAGTCGTACTTACCCGTTAAAAATTTCCTGCACTGTAGAATTCCGGCACTTTGGTTGAAAGCCTATAGGACCGTTCTATTCCACTCGGGTAAGGAAGGTAGCTGCACGACTACCTGCCTTCGGCCGGCCGCGCGCCGCATCTTGTATGATGCCCTGACCACAATTTTGTAAATTTTTCGAAAATTCAAACGGGAAGATATTCATGAATCGTTTTTTTTTTTTTTTTTTTGCATCAAAATATGCAAAAAAAAAAAAACGAAATTGATTTCTTCGTCGATTTTTTCGAAATTTCAAACCTCCTTAGTCCCCTTAATACAGTACATTTCTAATGCAAAGAGAGGGAATGAATTATTAGCCAATTCTTTACAGGGACATTTTTTGTTTCTATCTTTTGATCTGTGTACCAGTATGTGAGTGTCAAAAAATTGCGTTCTTGTCTGTCTATTAATCAATGTACACGATATCTCCGTTCCCTGAAAATAAATTAAGAAAGTTCTGCTCGCAAGGTATGGAAATAAATATAACATACACAGTGCGTCAAAAAATTTTTAAGACTGGGTCTGTAAAATGAAATAGAAACAAAAAATTATAATTTGTTTTGGTTTGTTATTCAAAAAAGGCCCCTCCGGCTTCAATACACTTGTTACAGCGATTTAATAATGATGCGAATGCCTGTCCCAGTTCACTTTGCGGAATTGCCTCCAAAGCACGCGTCGAAGCTGTTTGTATGGTCGAAATATCATCAAAATAACATCATTTTAACGTCATTTTAAGTTTTGGGAACAAAGAAAGGTAGCAGGGTGCTAAATCAGGTGAATACGGTGGATGATTCAACACACAGACGTTATTTTTGCCACAAATCTACGAACAAGAAGTGAGGTGTGACTGGGTGCATTATCGTTCAGCAAACACCAACTATTTTCATCTCGATATTCTGGACAAATGCGACAAATTCTGCCCATCAAATGCCTCAAATCATTTAAAAAAATCTCACCAGTAATTGTTTGTCCACTTGGAACAAATTCTTTGTGGATAATACCTTTACTATCGAAGAATGTAATGAGCATTGTTTTGATTTTCGATGGAACTTTTCTTGTTTTTTTGGCTTGTGGCGAGTTTTTTTACTTCCATTCCGCACTTTGTCGCTTTGTTTTAGGATCATATTGTAAACACCATGTTTCATCACCAGTAACAATCAATTTTAGGAAGTTTGGATCATTTTCAGCGGCTGAAATGATGTCTCTGCAATGTGCACTTCTCCTTGATTTTTGTTCATTGGTTGACGTGTGTGGAACAAATTAAGCACAGACTTTTGTTTTGCCCAAATTCATGCAGGATGGTTCGAATCGTTTCTTTGTTGATGTTTAAAGACTCTTCCGTCATTCTTAGTGACGCGCATCGATTGTTTGCCACGAAATCACACACCTTTTCAATAATCTCAGGTGTCCTAGATGAACTTCGTCTTCCGGTATGCTTATCATCTTCTAGCGTCTCTCTTCCGTCCAAAAAACGTTTGTGCCACAGGGAAACATTTGATCTACTTAAACAAAACTCACCGTAAACTTGTTTCATCATTTGGTACATTTCCGAGACACTTTTACCAAGTTTTGCGTTAAATTTAATAACAGCCCTTTGTTCCATCTTAATAATTCAACATGAAAAAAATTTAACTTCTCTAATGAACGCCCTTTCGTTTGAGTTACTTTAACAACTGCGCAGTACTTTTGGCAGAAAGCAAGCAGAAGGTCACGGTTTATAACGCATTCGTGGTTACACTGGTGGCGACACCGTAGGCTGAAATCTAGCTCCAGTCTTAAAAATTCTTTGACGCACTGTGTAGGTATCTCAGTTTTTTACAACGTTTCTTGACTCACAATTTTTCATGTTTGAGGGATACAGAATGGTGTGGGAATTAGCAATTCTACGTTTCTCTACCTCGTAAACAGAAAAAAGAGGTTTTAAAGTGTTTTGTATTTGAAACTAGCTGGGACCCGATGTTTGCCGGGTTTAATTAAAAATTCGGGTTATGGCTCAGCTTTTCAGCTTTGTTATAGTTTTCCTAAAATTAGCATTTTCAAAATGATATTTTTACTTGAACATTTAATTTTAATTTCATCCAATATGCAAAAATTATTAACGGTAATTAAACTGTAGAATTTTTTCAGGTACAATTGCCTGACAGCAGAGCTTTTACGTGCAGCTTTATTGCTGAAAGCTTTAGGTTGTTGTTTTTTATTGTTTTTTAATTCAGGTGTCAGCCTGGTCCTTACTTCCGCTGCATATAAAATATTTGTTGTGTACACAGAATGGTTCATCACAACTGCGCTCCCTCGTCCAAATAGCTATATCTGGCAATATACTATACTTTTTTTTTGTAAAGAAAATCGGCCTACATGTTCTATTATGTCTAAAATTCTCCCCATGAAACAAAAATACATATGCGTTTCCCTCTACCAAGTAAGCAGTTAACCCTCTACATGTGATCTGATCTGATGAATTTCGAGTTGGATGGGCAGCGGGGGCCTAGTGGTCAGCGTTCGTTACTGCCACGGAGATGACCTCAGGTTCGATCCTGGGCAAGTACTAACGCTCGAACCACTAAATACCAGCCGTGCGTCGGATGGGCACCTTAAGCCGTCGGACCCCGGGTGCTGGCCCCCTGGTAATAAATAAGGGCGTCTTCCTCCCCTTTCTAGCTCGCTTCCGTGTCACTTTCCTGTCGGGCACTCTAGCCCAAACCTTCTAGCTTCCTATTTCTAAGGGTTCTTTAAGACCTGGGGTCAGACGCTCCCTTCCTAAAATCCTCTACATCTGTTCTAATACGAATTTTAGCTGCACCTATAGTTTATGCGTTTCTATAGGTGCATAAACTATAGGTGTAGCTATAGGTGAATGCATAAACTATAGGTGAATGTATAAACTATAGGTGCAACTATAGGTGAATGCATAAACTATAGGTGCAGCTAAAATCCTCTACATCTGATCTAATACGAATCTAATCTAAATTTCGAGTTACACAGGCCTTGTGCACAGCACCGGTTTTGTGCCTCATCCCCTTCACTTTGACCGGCATTCTTAAAAATAGCGTTTTCGTTTTTTGTTATTGCATTCTCCTACTCTCCGCCTATTTTTACCCACTTATACTAATGTATGAGAAAGTACTGTAAAATAAAAAATATTTTTTTAAGATTTCAATATAAATACACATTTTGTGTTCTCCTAAACATGATCTGACTGTTTTTACGGTGGTGTCCGTTTTTGGTTTGTCATAGCCATAACTCAAAAACTTTCATAGCTATCAAGACAAAATTTAGTACTTACGGGTTTGTGACAACCTGATGGGGAAGAACTAGGCCGAAGCAAAAAGCATTTATTTGAAGAGGAAAAGTGGTTACTGAAGCTCATTTGACATGTTGCGTACAGTGAGTTTGTGGTACAGCTTCAATTGACATTTATGCTCCATGCTTTGTGGAATCTGCTGTCTCGTATCATCATTCTATCTCACTCACAGTTCCCGTAAAGAGAGTTCCAACATGGATGAAATTTTTTCCCCGTGTCTTGTTAAATCAGCTTTTCCACTGCAATTTTATTCGCACGATAACTGTCTTGTGATTGCCTCTTGAACTAGACTGAACGAGGAAAATACATTTATTTTTTATATTTGAACGAAAGATGGCGCAGTCATGTAAAATACTTAATTAAAAAGCAAAACGTTCGTTGCATTTCGAGGAAACTCGTCAGAAATAGCACCCCAATTTCTGACCTCACTTGAAGTATTAAGTAGTATACCGATAAGCCATTATATTATGACCATCTACCTAATAAGCTATAGGACCACCTTTTGCCCGCAATACAGCGGCCACTCGGCAAGGCATGGATTCGATAAAGTGCCGATAGGTATCCTGGGGTATCTGGTACCATAATGTCAACAGCAGGTCCTCCTGTTTCCCTACATTTCGAGGTGGTGGTGATTTAGCGCGAACCCGCTTTTCCAAGTCGACGCACAAATGTTCGATTGGGTTCATATCAGGTGAATTTGGAGGCCAGGGCATTAACAGAAATTCAGCAGCATGTTCCTTGACGATTCTGGCAGTATGGCATGGCGCATTATCATTTTGGTAATGTCCATCACCAGCAGGGAACACAGTTCCCATGAATGGGCGAACTTGGTCCGCAACGATGTTCAGAAGCAGCTGTCAGGGACTGTGCTATTGGGATAATGGAGCCTAAAGTGTCCCAAGGAAACATCGCACACAGCATGACACCACCGCCGTCCTGTTTCCGCACAACAGTGCAACCAGCTGCTATCAAACACCGACAAATCGGCAGCTTTTCCGTTTCTGACTCCGAACACACTCTACTAACCGAAAGCCGGTCCTCGGGTTGTATATATACTGCTCTGTGAATTTCACCTGCGCCACCGTTCGGTCTCCAGGCGCGCAGAGTTCTCTAGGCTGGGGGTGGTCATAATGTAATGGTTCATCGGTGTACATTCAGTAGGCAAAACATTAGAGCCAGGGGTCATGGGTAGTTGACATGGGCGTCCCCTGCGCAGAGTAAGACAAACCCAAACCGAACGCAAGCGATAAATAGGCCAACAGCAGAGCTCTCCAACAGTGTATCGCAAAAGACGAACATGTGTAAACATGGTGATCAGAGCGACTTTGATCGTGAACTTATTGTCGACGCAAGAGAGATGGTCATTCTATCGTTCAAGTGGTAGGAACCGTAGGGTTCCCTAGGGCAACCATATCAAGGGTATACCGCGAATATACCATCGACGGACGTGCGAGCGGCTACAGAGAACACGGTGGCCGACCACATGCCACTGATGACCGGGGTCGACGTAGGTATCTAGGCTCGTACTGACCAACCGCTTGGCAATGGCGGCGCAAATCACAAATGTCAGAGGCTCGAGCAGCGTCAATGAGTGAACGGTACGGGACACGCATATCCTGGGGCTACAGGAGACTACGCCCTACCCGTGAGTCACTGTTGACTGCCCGTCAGCAGATATTACACCTTCCCTGGTGCCGGGAAAACCAAAGCTGGACCTCTGCAGAGCGGTTCTGCGTCGTGTGGTCAGATGAGTCCCGTTTCCAGTTGTACCGAGATGACGGAAGAATGCGGGTGCGGCGTCGACAGCATGAAGCCATGCCCACGTCGTGCCAGGTTGGCTCTGTTCAAGACGGTGGTGTCTCTGTGGTGGTTTGGGGAGCCTTCTCATGAGACACATTGGATCTCTTACTGTGTCGCGAGAGGTCCTTGAGCAGCTGCGCACAACCAGCATGTGCTGGCTGATCATCTACACCTTTCATGGCCATCGTGGATCTTTCGGATCTGTTTCAGCCGGAGAATAGGTCGTCCTTCTGGGCCGTAACCACCCAGGCATGGCTCGAGGAACACTCATCTGAGTTTGGAACCATCCAGTGGTCCCCCAGGTGCTCGGATTTAAATCATGTGTATGCTCCCTACGATGCCGTGAAGCGGAACATCAGATCCGTGGATCCTGGACAGACGTCTCGGATGGAGTTGTGCACAATGCTGCAACAGGCAGTGCTGGCATTCTCTTCAGTGAAGGCGATGCCCCGGCGTGAACAGGCTATTATTCCCGCTAGAAGAGGATCAGCACGCTATTAGGTAGGTATCTCTAATGTTCTGTCCATTGAGTGTATTACTCTCAAAATGATGTTTAGCGAGCCTGCATTATTTAAACTAATAAATTCACACTTGTAGATGACATACTTCGAGTTAGGGCGAAATACAGCTCCCAAGACTAATACACTCTATGTCAAAGAAATAGTTGCACCCAGAAGGAAGCAACCGACAGAAATGACACTTGGTCGGTAGGTTTGACATCGTGAGACATGCAAATGATTCCACTGTCACGCTAGGCCGCGCATGTAACACAAGCAAGGAGGAGTCGTAGTGTGGTGCCTGACTGGCTATATAAGGTTGTCCCATTGCGCGTGCTCGTCATTCTGACTAATTCTGTTGTGTTGGTTGCATCCTTTGCAAGTGAAATATTCCTCAGAGAAAAGTTTAGAAACAATTCGAGCAGTTGGAGTAGTTCGAGAGAGGCCACATCGTCGGGCTCCAGGAAGCGGGATGGACTTATCGCCGTATTACGCGCCATATCGGTCGTGCGGATATCACCATAGCACGCTGTTGGAGGCAGTGGATAGAACATGGTACACAGCAGCGACAGGAAGGGTCTGGGAGACCTAGTCGAACCACGGAGAGAGAGGACCGAAGGGTTGTCCGACATACGCACAGAAATCCAACAGCCACTATTGCGGATACTGAGCGAGCAGTGGTGCCCTCCATGCATCGTCTGATTAGTGCCAGCACCATTGGCAGACGGCTATACGACGTAGGACTACACGCACGCAGACCGTTACGACGATTACCCTTAACACCATTGTATCGTCGCCAAAGACTGAAATGTTGTCGTGCCAGACTATCAAGGAGCCACTCAGAATGGCAGCACGGGATCTTAGTTACGAGTCCCGCTTTTGTCTTGGAGGAGACGACCAACGAGTCAGTGTGGGGAGACACCGTGGTCGGCGCCAATATGAACGGCTTGTTGTCGAGCGTCACACGTCCAGAAAGAAGGCCTGGTGTCATGGTGTGGGGTGCAATTGCCTATGATACCAGATCACTTTTGGTGTTCATTACAGGCCCTTTGACAGCCCAACGTTCCGTTAATGAAGTTCTGCAACTAGTGGCTCTACCTTTTCTGAACGCTCACTCCGGTACGATTTTCCGACAGGACAACGCTCGTTCGCTAACTGCTGCTATTTCGAGATCTTGCCTTTAAGGCACTGACACTCTGCCATGGCCATACCCATCGCCGATTGAAAATGTGTGGGATGCTATTGGACGCGCTATCCACACTCCACCCTTACCTCACAATCTGTAGGAACTGCGTGAGAAGATTCAAGCTGCATGTGATGGCTTATCGCAGGACACCATTAGGAACCTGTACAACTCCATGCCGAGACGTCTGGCATGCTGTGTAAGAAAACATGGCGACCCGACGCCATACTGAGAGACACTACTTATTGGCGTGTAGCCATATCAGTCTCAATGTTTAATCATTTATTGTTCCTGGTAACCTTTGCCTTCCTCCCAAATAGCATTGCAATCCGCAACGTCCTTCTGGGTGTAACTATTTTTTATGCTTTCCAACCGTAGGTTGAAGAAGCGTATATGCTCCAGCTTTGTCCGTTTGTCCGTCCGCACGATAACTCGAGTAAAAATGGTTCGCTTTCGATGAAATTTTAGTATGTGGTAGGAGACCACCTGGAAACAACCCCTATTGAAAATGGACGAAATGGGGTCAAAGGTCAGGACATAGGAGCGGGATTCATTCCATTGCCCTTATGCGTTATAACTTGCGTAAAAATGGTTTCATTTCGATGAAATTTTAGTATGTGGTAAGGGACCACGTGGGGACGAATCCTGTTGAAAATGGACAAAATGGGGTCAAAGGTCAGGACATAGGATCAGGATCCATTCCATCGCCCTTATGCGTTATAATTTACGTAAAAATGCTTCGAATGAGACAGAACTTTATCATGTTTTTCCGGAAGTATACTTTACCGGTTCTGTTGAATATCATCGAAATGGGGTCAAAGGTTTTTTTTTTTTTTTTTGATTGGAGGTTTAACGACCACCGTGAGCAACTCAATGGGCTATAAGCAATCGCCCGTCCCTAATTTAGGGTCACTGGTTCCAGGGAAGGGAGAGAGCCAGTACCGTAAGACAAACACAACCCCCATGCCTCACCGGGATTCGAACCCGGACCCCAGACGGACGAATGATCAGAGTCCAGCGCCTTAGACCACTGCGCCACCGGGGCGGCGGGTCAAAGGTTAGGTCATAGGAGCGAGATTTATTCTACAGCCATTATCCTCATAACTTGAGTGATAACTTGAGTAATGATTTCTAGTATGTTGGAAACCGTATCATAATCAATGCACTGCATGATTTTACTATCTTGTTGGTTTTTTTATGTACAGTGTAATTGCAAATTCATCTCTCACTCTGTCCCTTCCCTTCCCCTTTTTTACGCTTTCCAACCGTAGGTTGAAGAAGCGTATATGCTCCAGCTTTGTCCGTCCGTCCGTCCGTCCGCACAATAACTCGCGTAAAAAACATTCGATTTCGATGAAATTTTAGCATGTGGTAGGGAACCACCTGGGGACGAACCCTATTGAAAGTGGGGTTAATGGGGTCAAAGGTCACGACATAGGAGCGGGGTCCATTCCATTGCCTTTATGCGTCATAACTTGCGTAAATATGGTTCGATTTCAATGAACTTGAAGTATGTGGTAAGGGATCACATCCGGACGAACCCTATTGAAGATGGGCGAACTGGGGTCAAAGGTCACGGCATAGGAGCGGGATCCATTTCATTGCCCTTATGCGTCATAACTTGCGTAAATACTGTTCGATTTTAATGAAATTGAAGTATGTGGTAAGGAATCACATCAGGACGAACCCTATTGAAGATGGGCGAACTGGTGTTAAAGGTCACGGCATAGGAGCGGGATCCATTCCGTTGTCTTTATGCGTCATAACTTGCGTAAATATGGTTCGATTTCAATGAAATTGAAGTATGTGGTAAGGGATCACATCAGGACGAACCCTATCGAAGATGGGCGAACTAACTGAGGTCAAAGGTCACGGCATAGGAGCGGGATCCATTCCATTCCCTTATGCGTCATAACTTGCGTAAATATGGTTCGATTTCAGTGAAATTTAAGTATGTGGTAAGGGACCACATAAGGACAAAGCTTATTGAAAATGGGTGAACTGGGGGAACCACGCGGAGGGAAGTGCAAAGAAACCGTCAAAATCGAATCATTAGTCAATACAATATATTTTTTGAAGGTTTATATTTTTTAAGGACGAATCATATACTTTTGTCCTCTTGCACTGTCACTTAAAATAATTCGATTTTTACGCTGACAATTTGTGGTGTTTGGGTATATTCTGGAACTATTCTCACTTAAAATGGCTGAAAATTGTCTTACATTACTCAACATATATGAGAAGCATTACATTTTTTTAAAGCGTTGAGGTGGTTCTACCTAAAATCTCTGCCTTATGTTTCCAATGATAAAATTTCTTTACATATTTTCTTCGTAATTAATGTATTCCCAAGGATGAAAATTTGCAAATCGATAAAACTAACTTTAAGTTATAGCACGGGATACTTAATACTTGCTAAAACATAACCACATAACCATAATTAAGCAATTCAACATTTGTTTGTCTACTGACGTCATCAATGTACAGGTCGCGCCATCTATTAATAGGTGTAACACTACTTAAAGAAAAATGATTGATTTTTAATATAATGATGGTTATGTTTTAGCAAGTATTAAGTACCCCATGCTAAAACTTAAAGTTAGTTTTACCGATGTGCAAATTTTCAGCCTTAGGAATACATTAATTGCGAAGAAAATATGTAAAGAAATTTTACCATTGGAAACATAAGGCAGATATTTTAGGTGGAACCACCTTAAGGTGGACGTCAAGTAATTTTGCTTTCTATGCTTCCAATGAAAAAACTTTTGTACACATTTCCTTCACAATTAGTGTGTTCCCAAGGACGAAAATTTGAACATCGATTAAAATAACTTCATATTATGACTTGGAGTACTTAATATTTTCTAAAACATAACCATAATTATATTAAAAATCAATAACTTTTTCTTCGGTGGTGCTGAAACCAGAAAAAAGATGGCGCGACCTCTATCTACTTTGATGACGTCAGTAGACAAACAAATGTTGGATTGCATAACTAAGGTTATGTTTTAGAAAACATTAAGTATTCCAAGTTATAAAAGCCGCCCCGGTGGCGCAGTGGTCTAAGGCGTTGGCCTCTGATCATTCGTCCGTAAGGGGTCCGGGTTCGAATCCCGGTGAGGCATGGATGTTGTGTTTGTCTTACGGCACTGGCTCTCTCCCTTCCCTGGAACCAGTGATCCTAAATTAGGGACGGGCGACTGCTTATAGCCCATTGAGTTGCTCACGGTGGTCGTTAAAACTCCAATCAAAAAAAAAAAAAAAAAAAAAAAAAGTTATAAAATGAAACTATTTTAATCGATGTTCAAATTTTTAACCTTGGGAACATTAATTGTGAAGATAATGTGTACAGATGTTTTTTCATTGGAAGTATAGGAAGCAAAATTATTTGACGTCCACCTTAAGACCAGCAGATGTTTCACCCACGTCGCAGCGCAGATGTTTTACGCAACAGAAGTTAATGAATCTGTTTTTCTGTAGCTACGTCATTGTACTGCGAGCAGGCGAGCAGATGGTATTAGCATGTCCAAGCAGGTTAACTTGGCTTTATTAGGATATGCGTATATAATTTCGTCTGTTAGAAAAATTAAATAACAACCTAATTTTTACGGATGCTGTAGTCGGATTTGCGTTCTTTATTAATTCTTGAAATAATTTTGCATTGTTGCACTTGTAAACTGTTTTTTTACGCTTTCCAACCGTAGGTTGAAGAAGCGTATATGCTCCAGCTTTGTCCGTCCGTCCGTCCGCACGATAACTGGCGTAAAAATGGTTCGATTTCGATGAAATTTTAGTATGTGGTAGGGGACCACCTGGGGACGAACCCTATTGAAAATGGGACAAATGGGGTCAAAGGTCACGACGTAGGAGCGGGATCAATTCCATTGCACTTATACGTCATAACTTGCGTAAATATGGTTTGATTTCAATGAAATTTTACAATGTGGTAGGGGACCACCTGGAGACGAACCCTGTTCAAAATGGGTGAATTGGGGTCAAAGGTCAGGACATAAGAGCGGGATGCATTCCTTTGCGTTTATGCGCCATAACGTGCGTAAAAATGGTTCGATTTCGATGAAATTTTAGTATGTGGTAGGGGACCACCTGGGGACGAACCCTATTGAAAATGGACGAAAGGGGGTCAAAGGTCAGGACATAAGATTGCGATCCATTCCATCGCCCTTATCCCATATTATTAAGGTGGACGTCAAGTAATTTTGCTTCCTATACTTCCAATGGAAAAACTTTTGTGCACATTTCCTTCACAATTAATGTGTTCCCAAAGATGAAAATTTGAACATCGATTAAAATAACTTCTTAAAATAACTTGGAATACTTAATATTTTCTAAAACATAACCATAATTATATAAAAAATCAATAACTTTTCCTTTGGTGGTGTTGAAACCAGAAAAAGAATGGCGCGACCTGTACTTTGATGACGTCAGTAGACAAACAAATGTTGGATTGCATCATCATCATCATTGTCAACCATTATCAATCCACTGCTGGACGAAGGTCTCCCCAAGTTTCCTCCACAACGGTCTGTCTTGTGCCAGTCTCCTCCATGTCACTCCCGCATATTTACGAATTTCATCCACCCATCTCCCATGTGGTCTTTTTCTGGGTCTTTTCCTGTCCCTTGGAATCCAATCTAAAATTTCGGCTGTCCATCTATGGTCTGTCCTTCTGGCAGTATGTCCAGCCCATTGCCATTTCAGGGATTTAACTCTGATCATGATGTCTTCCACTCTCGTCATTTTTCGGATCCACGAGTTCCTCTTCTTCTTATCTCTCCTGGTTATACCAAGCATGCACTCTCCATGCTTCTTTGAGTTGTCTGCAGCCTTTGTATGTCTCTTTTAGTTAAGGTCCACGTCTCTGCACCATACGTAAGCACTGGAAGGATGCATTGATCAAACACTTTTCTTTTAAGACATAATGGCATATTGCTCTTAAAAATTATGCTGTTTCTTCGAAAAGCTCTCCAGGCAAGTTTTGTACGCCGATTAATTTCTTCATCAATGTGACCCTCATTTGATATCTGCTGTCCAAGATAAACATACGTATCTGTTATCTCCAGTTTTTCTCCATCAATCGATAAATCTTCATTTCTTGTAAAAGCATTGAACATCACTTTTGTCTTCTGAAAGTTCATTTTTAATCCCACTTCTTTACTCTTGTCAGCAAGTTCCTGGATCATACTCTGCAGCTCTGATGGGGTAGTTGCAAAAATGACTACGTCATCAGCAAAACGAAGGTGGGTTAGATAATCTCCATTAATCTTTATCCCTTTGTTTTCCCAGTTCAGTGATTGAAAGACATTTTCCAATGTGGCATTAAAGAGCTTCGGAGATATGGTGTCACCTTGTCTCACTCCCTTTCCAATTTTTATGTGTGTTGTATTTTCAAACAGCCGAATCTTTGCACTTGCATTTTCATAGATGTTATTAATAATATTAATGTATGCATCTTCAATACCGCAGGATTTCAGAGCCGTGGTAACTGCTGATGGTTTCACCGAATCAAAGGCTTTTTCATAATCGATAAAAAAGCCATGCACAATGGAAGTTCATATTCCCTCGCTCTTTCAATTAGTTCTCTCAGTACGTGGATATGATCTATTGTGCTGTAGCCACTCCTGAATCCAGCTTGTTCTCTCGGTTGAGCCATGTCCAGTGTTACCTTCAAGCGGTGTGAAAGAACTTTAGTGAAGATTTTATAAACCACTGATAGGAGGCTGATAGGTCTGTAGTTCCTGAGATCCTCAATGTCACCTTTTTTATGTAGCAGGATCATTGTAGCATTGTTCCAATCCTCAGGAATCTTCCTCTTCATTAAGGCATCGAGTGAAAATTTGGGCGAGTACTGTTTCAATTTCTCCACTTGCTTCTTGTATGATGTCTATAGTAATTCCATCTTCTCCTGGAGCTTTCCCCCGCTTCATGTTCTTGATTGCATGAGCAACTTCTGCTGGGAGGACTGGAAGAACTCTGGTACCTTTCATGATGTCTGGAGTACATGTATCATCCCTTTCATATAATTTGGAGTAGAAATCTTTCACTCTTGTCAAAATTTCGCCTCTATTTCTTGTTATAGAACCATCTTCTTTTCTCAGAGCCATAATCTGTTTTCTTCCCTTACTGAGATGTCCCTTTGCTATCTTTAGGCTTTGGTTGTTTTCAATTGCTTTCCTCACTAGCTCACAGTTGAATTTCCTTACGTCTTCAGTGATACTTTTTCGTGTTGTCTTGCATAGCTCTATATATTCCACTTTGGAAGTCACATCTTCTTTAGTTGTCCTCATCTCTCTTCTTTTTTGCATCAACATTTTGGTTTTTCCTGATAATTTGTTCACATGCAACTTGTTCTTAGACCCAGCTAATTTTGTTGCTGTTTCCATTAGAGCTTTGGTTACTTTTCTGTTAACTTCCGAAATATCCACTTCTTCCGATGTTAGGCCTTCTAAAGCAGAGAATCTGTTCTTCAGTTCCAACTTGAAAGTATTATGGTGTTTTTTAAGGTTGGTTATGTCAATAGATTTTGTTTGTCTTATGAGCTTGCCACGTTCCAGTTTAGTGTTGAGGTGCATCTTACATCTCACCAATCTATGGTCACTACCTGTGTTGAACTTGTTCAGCACACTGCAGTCTTCGATGACGAATTTTTTGTTACACATAATAAAATCAATTTCACTTGTCGTCCCAATTGGATGTCTCCATGTCCATTTCCTGTGTGGCTTTTTCTTGAAAAAGGAGTTCAAGATGAAAAATCCTTCTGCCTCTGCAAACTCAACGAGAGTATTTCCACGCTGGTTTCTGTTGCCGTGACCGAATTTACCTACTGAAGTTTCATTCTGTTGCCGTTGCCCTATTTTTGCATTGAAATCTCCCATAATTATCTTCAAGTGCTGCTTACCTTTATTATTTAGATGACGAATTTCCTCATAAAATTCTTCAATTTCTTCTTCAGGATGACTTGTGGTGGGTGCATAAGTTTGAATAATCTGAGCCTGGTATCTTCTCGATAGTTGGATAACGAGTCGTGCAGCTCTGTCAGAGGAACTTTCAACTTCTACCACTTTATCCTTCAGTTTCTTGTTTATTATAAATCCAACACCACTAGTTCTGCCAGTATCTGTCCCACGATAATAGAAGAGATGTCCACTTTTCAGTTCAATGAGATCTTCTCCTTTTCTCCTTACCTCACTTAGCCCGACGATGTCCCACTTGATCCTTTGTAGTTCCTCTTCCAATTCAAGAAGCCTTGAATCAGAAGATAGGGAGCGTCCGTTATAGGTAACCAAGGTCAGCATCAAATGGCAGCCTAGTCCGGTCCTCCGGGGATTCTTAGCACCCTCTGCCTTCATGTCGCACTGGCCGCTGCCTTGGCCAGGTACATTCCAGCTGCCGGAGACTGAGGGCCAAGATTTAAGTTGTAGAGTCATTTTGGAGGTGTTTGGCCATAACTCACCACGCTGGCCAAGCGGGTTGGTGAGTGTGGGATAGCATTTCCTCTGATCCCGATGGTATAGTTATACCGCTATTGGCGGTCGTCAGAGCCCCTTTAGTGGGAACAGGATGTACCACGAGAAGGCGGGGTTGACATTTGTCAAGGAGAGGCTGTGATGTTACGCATCACCTGACCTTACATCCCTGTTGGATTGCATAATTATGGTTATGTTTTAGACAACGAGATAGAAATACATAGAGTGCTTCTGTGATTGGTTCTCTGCCGAGGCAGCTAAAGCCAACGCGGGGAGAGCCCGCCATCTTTGATGAGGTACAAATTCTGCGTGTGTCAAGGAGTCACCTCGGTTCTTTCAGCTGTTCGGCGATCGTGTTATGCTTCATTACAAATTTAGTGTTACAGTTTCGTGAATAATCACAATTATCAGCACATTGTTGATATTTAAAATGCCATAGTACTGCGCAGCTTTTGATTGTAAGAATAAAAGGAACAAGGATTGTGGAACTACATTTCACAAGTAAGCATTTTAAAATAAGGTTGAGCTGTAAATGCTCAGTTAATCAAACACAAAAAATAAAACATCTAATCCGTGTAGCTGGTGATTAAACCAGCAGATAAGCCATTTCAATATCTGTGTTATCTTAAGACTTTTTATTTCTTATATTTTGTAAACAGTCGTACTCAATGTGAAAACTGAATGATGTTTACTCTGGGAAGCCGAGGTTAACTGTGGGTTACCAACTTTGAGGCTTTTTGGGTACAATTTCTACCTATGTAAATGTTTTGTTTTTTTCAATATACTGAGGATGTCTTGCAAATGGCATTTGCATATATATTCTAGAATCTGTACAGTGTACATGCAACTTGTCTGACAAGACAACAAATATATCAAAATCTTAGGAAGCAGCAATTTCTTTTTATGTGATAAAGATCATGTACCCATGGCTAATGCCCATTAGATAGCAAATACTGGTAAAGCAATAAATTTATGGTTACTTAAATTGCAGAAGTAATAATTGTGATTGGTAATATAAATTTATTGCTTGCTGACACCTGTCAGGAAACAATCTAGTATTTTATCTGAAAGCACAGGGTCACACAGCTTGTGTTCGAGGCATTTGTCTCTGATTAGTGATTAATCTGTAGTATTACTGCAACAAAGTGAGAGTGGGGAGCTTGAAAATTTCTTGACAGAATACTCTTTATTTGTGAATGTGTTAGTCAATGTGTGTGGTTTTTGGGTAGCAAAAATACAGGCAATATTGATTTAAAACTGAAAATAGGAAACAGGGAGTACAATGGTACCTCAAAAATGCAAACAACATAAAATATTTATGAAAACTGGCACAAACGATTATGAAATGACAATTGAAAAAAAATTATGGAATAATACAAAAGAAAGGGACTAGCAACATTTTGTAATAACTACTTGCATTTGATTTTTGCGTGATAAGTAATGTTTTTTTTTTTTTTTTTTTTTTTTTTTTTTGAAGAATGTGACCTCTGATTCATGATGAATGTACAGTCAGTATGTCCATGTATAAATTGCCAGTTATTCCTTTTGCATCAACCATATATATGAGAGGTTAGTATTGCACAAATATCACTCACGTAAATCAATCTTTCTTTGAATTGAACAAGTTGTGCCTGTATTTCTCTAAAATACAAATCAGACGCACTTGTATTTCCAGCAAGACTGCTGAAGGAACCCACAAAATAACAACACAAAACATAAACATTTGCTCGCCAAACTTTTTGCACATCATGAATGCAAATCAGTAGTTGTTAATTTCTCACTTCATATTAATAAGAGGTTGTGCCCTTAAAATTGAAACAAAAAAAAACTATGTGCAGTACATCTTAACAATTGCCAAAATGTGTCCAAATATCAGGTGAAAACTACAAAATTTCAGCTTTGGGACAACAAAAAACTAGGCTTCTTAAAAAAAAAAAAGTAAAATATGAAAGTGCAAATAAAAAATATTAAATACTTAATACTGAAACAAAACAAAAAAAATACAATTATTTGTCCCATAAAAAAAATTTAAGTCCATAATCTGAATTTTTGGTCACTCAACCAGAGCTTGAATAATATCTAAAATAATACATACCAAGAGAAAATTTACCTGCCCAGATATTAAAAGCAGGATGTGTAGAAAGATTTTTTTTTATACCAAAAATTATGTCTTTTTAGGTTGAAAAAGTACATAAAACTATTTTTAGCTACTCGGTACTGGTGTTGCCAACTGTAAATACCATTTGGAGCATCATATTGCCCCAATGTCTGTCTATACCTAAGTCACAGGGTAGTTACAGAAGTGATATATACATATATATACATATGACTACAGCATATATTAGGTCACCAAGTTTATTTAAACTGCACTTAAGAATAATTATTTTCAATTATTTTTCTTAAGGATAAGCCTTGGAAGATAGTTAAATAAAACAAAGCAAATAAACATATCATCATCATCATCATCATCATTGTCAACCATTATCAATCCACTGCTGGACGAAGGTCTCCCCAAGTTTCCTCCACAACGGTCTGTCTTGTGCCAGTCTCCTCCATGTCACCCCTGCATACTTTCGAATTTCATCCACCCATCTCCCATGTGGTCTTCTTCTGGGTCTTTTCCTGTCCCTTGGAATCCAATCTAAAATTTCGGCTGTCCATCGATGATCTGTCCTTCTGGCAGTATGTCCAGCCCATTGCCATTTCAGGGATTTAACTCTGATCATGATGTCTTCCACTCTTGTCATTTTTCGGATCCACGAGTTCCTCTTCTTATCTCTCCTGGTTACACCAAGTATGCACCTCTCCATGCTACTTTGAGTTGTCTGCAGCCTTTGTATGTCTCTTTTAGTTAAGGTCCACGTCTCTGCACCATACGTAAGCACTGGAAGGATGCATTGATCAAACACTTTTCTTTTAAGACATAATGGCATATTGCTCTTGAAAATTATGCTGTTTCTTCGAAAAGCTCTCCAGGCAAGTTTTGTACGCCGATTAATTTCTTCATCAATGTGACCCTCACTTGATATCTGCTGTCCAAGATAAACGTACGAATCTGTTATCTCCAGCTTTTCTCCATCAATCGATAAATCTTCATTTCTTGTAAAAGCATTGAACATCACTTTTGTCTTCTGAAAGTTCATTTTTAATCCCACTTCTTTACTCTTGTCAGCAAGTTCCTGGATTATACTCTGCAGCTCTGATGGGGTAGTTGCAAAAATGACTACGTCATCAGCAAAACGAAGGTGGGTTAGATAATCTCCATTAATCTTCATCCCCTTGTTTTCCCAGCTCAGTGACTGGAAAACACACTCCAATGTGGCATTAAAGAGCTTCGGAGATATGTTGCCACCTTGTCTGACTCCCTTTCAATTTTTATGTGTGTTGTATTTTCAAACAGCCTAATCTTTGCACTTTGCATTTTCATAGATGTTATTAATAATATTAATGTATGCATCTTCAATACCGCAGGTTTCAGAGCCATTGTAACTGCTGATGTTTTCACCGAATCAAAAATGTAGATACATAAATAAAAATTTTTCATTCATAAAAAATTGGATTCCAAGGGACAGCAAAAGACCCAGAAGAAGACCACATGGAAGATGGGTGGATGAAATTCGAAAGTATGCAGGAGTGACATGGAGGAGACTGGCACAAGACAGACCGTTGTGGAGGAAACTTGGGTAGACCTTCGTCCAGCAGTGGATTGATAATGGTTGACAATGATGATGATGATGATGATATATATATATGTATACTGTATGTATGACCTTAACTAAAAAAAGAAAAAGCAGGATATATAGAAATATTTTTCTTTTGATACCAAAAAAGACATGCAAAGAATGCAGACAACTCAAAGAATATATATACAGAGAGAGATAGAGTGACATCACTGAAATGGCAATGGGCTGGACATGTTGCCAGAAGAACAGACCACCGATAGACGACTGAAATTTTGAACTGGTTTTCGAGGGACAGAAGACTCATGGGAGATGGGTGGATGGAATTCGAAAGCATGCCGGAGTAATATGGAGGAGACAGGCTCCAAGACAGACAATTGTGGAAGAAACTTGGGAGACCTTCATTCAGCAGTGGATTGATAATGCTATATATATATATCATCATTGTCAACCATATATATATATATATATATGGTTGACAATGATTATGCTATATATATATATATATATATGGTTGACAATGATTATGCTATATATATATGGTTGACAATGATGATCATTGACAACTATTATCATTACAATATATGTATACTGTATATAATCAATATATATATCATTATCATCATTGTCAACCATTATCAATCCACTACTGGATGAAGGTCTCCCCAAGTTTCTTCCGCAATCGTATGTCTTGAGCCTATCTCCTCCATGTTACTCCGACATGCTTTCCGAATTTCATCCACCCATCTCCCATGGGATCTTCTGGGGTTTTTTCAGTGGTAACACCTAAGCTATGATTTAACTTCAGGGGCTCCAGATGTCTTTCCCTGAAGAGTGGTTTGGGGTTCCTGAGTTGTTTTATTCCATGTCATTTTTGTTTAGAACCATGAAAGTGGGTTACTTCTGGTTAATTCTATGTTTATTTCTACTACGTCTGATTCCTGCAGCAAGGTGCAGTGTTGACGTGGTCTAATTACCACATGAGTGTGCTTTTTTACTTCTTTTTACTGATAAATGTATAACATCAACCATTATCAACCCACTGCTGGATGAAGGCTTCCCCAAGTTTCTTCCACAGCTGTCTGTCTTGAGCCTGTCTCCTTCGTGTCACTCCTGCATGATTTCGAATTTCATCCATTCATCTCCCATGGGGTATTCTTCTGGGTCTTATATATACATAGAGAGAGAGAGAGAGAGAGAGTGAGAATTATATTGTGTTAAGTATTTAGTGTATGTGCTGGGAGATACCTTTATTATGGTCAAGTTACCACAATTGCCTTGCGTACCCACGAATAAGGCTTACAGATTTGTGTTGTTGAATGTCAAGACTAACAAACAGATTAGAAACATGCCCAGTGCTAAGGACTTTTAATTTTTATTAAATAAAAACCAGGTAAGTAGTAGTTTTCTTCTGATTATATAAGATAGGGGCAGTTGGTAAAAGTATTTTGATATTGGTACCTCTTGGCTGTGTAAACTCATTGTTTGCTTTCCGTTTTTCTTCGAACTTTTTTTTTCATTTAAAACTCTCATAAAATATTTGGCGTCTATGTATTTGGAGTGATAAGCTGTGGGATGATTCAGCATTCTCATGGTGATGACCCACGAATATCTAAAATTTTTACCGAAATTGCGGATTGAGTGCAACTGTATTTTTTATTTTTGTGTTTCTTTTTTTTTTTTTTCATTTACTCTATTACCGCTGACTTATATTTCTCTGAAAATTTGTTAAATGTCAAAAAATTACGGCATGAGATTTTATTCAACGACAGCAAGCTGCATCCATTAAAATATCATTTTTTTTAAAACACTATTGCCGTCAACTAACAATGAAAAGCGTTATTTGATACGTTAAAGTTTTAGTCTCATCCCCTAGGTGTTTATAACAACATTTCTGAGTTATATCCTTATTTAACATCAAACCATATATTACGAAAACTCCCTTGCTTAACACGGAACGGAAATCGTTCTGTACCTCATCAAACATGGCTGCCACTTGTTTCCGGTGGGGGTGCCGCCCCGGTGGCGCAGTGGTCTAAGGCGTTGGTCTCTGATCATTCGTCCGAAGGGGTCCGGGTTCGAATCCCGGTGAGGCATGGATGTTGTGTTTGTCTTACGGCACTGGCTCTCTCCCTTCCCTGGAACCAGTGACCTTAAATTAGGGACGGGCGACTGCTTATAGCCCATTGAGTTGCTCACGGTGGTCGTTAAACCTCCAATCAAAAAAAAAAAAAAAAAAAAAAAAAAAAGTTTCCGGTGGCTTCACCCGTTCCCCGACGTAAGCGCTCTACGTGTTTCTATCTCGTTGGTTTTAGAAAATATTAGGTGTTCCAAGTTATAAAATGAAGCTATTTAAATCGATGTTCAAATTTTCATCCTTGGGAACGCATTAATTGGGAAGAAAAAAGATGGCGCGGCCTGTATTTTCATGACGTCAGCAGTCAAACAAATGTGCGGATCCTATCAAAGTTTTATGACGTCACACTTTTGCTAGCAGATGGGCGCGATTCCCATCTGTCTCATTACGTCACGCGTTGTGTGCGTATGTTCGTTTGCACGCCTAACTCGCGTAAAAACCGTTCGATTTCGATGAAATTTAGTATGTGGTAGGGGAACACCTGGGAAGGAACCCTATTGAAAGTGAACGAAATGGGGTCACAGGTCAGGACATAAGAGCAGGATCTATTCCACTGCTCTTATGCGTCATAACTAACGTAAAAAAGGTTCGATTTCGATTAAATATTAGTATGTGGTAGGGGATCACCTGGAGACAAACCCTATTGAAAATTGGCGAAATGAGGGTCAAAGGTCAGGACATAGGAGCGGAATCACTTCCATCGCCATTATGCATCATAACTTATGTAAAAATGTTTCGATTTGGATGAAATGTTAGTATGTTGTAGGGGCCTGCGCCTGGGGACGAATCCTATTGAAAATGGGCGAAATGGGATTAAAGGTTAGGACACAGAAGCGGGGTCTATTCCATAGACCTTATGCATCATAACTTACGTAAAATTGCTTCGATTGCGACAAAACTGTATCATGTTATTTCGGAGGTATACTGAACCAGTTCTGTTGAATATCATCGAAATGGGATCAAAGGTCAGGGCGTAGGAGTGATATTTATTCCACAGCCATTTTATGATTTCTAGTATGTTGGAAAGCGTATCATAATCAATGCATTGCATGATTTTACTAACTTGTTTTCTTTTTTATCTTGAGAAGCAAAATGATTAAAGAAAAGGAAAAATCGATATAATTTAGGCCCTCTCGTATCGCAGAGCCCCGCAGTCAAAGTTTGTTTGCGTGTTTAACTGCCACAATGAGCAACTCAATGGGCTAGGCTGTAAGCAGTCACTGGTCCCTAATTTGGGGCCACTGATTCAATGAATGGGAGATAGCCAGTGCCGTAAGGCAAATACACCATCCGTGCCGCGTCCGTGATTCGAACCCATCTTAGGCGTACTGTTAGAAGCCTGCGCCTTGTGCTACTCGGCCATGAGGATGGCAGTTCAGAGAAGTGCCAGGTGGAAAGGGTGAGTTCTCATACACTGGTGTGCAAAAATTAAGGACGAAGAGGAGAAATTAGCATAACAGCGGAACGAGTAGGCAGAACGGACCGGAAGACCACTCAGGAGATAGACTAGGGTCCGGTACGGTAGAGCATGTGCATATATGCAGCATGACGTAGGGGGTGGGTTGTCGAAAGGGTATAAAGCTCACGGGCGGTGTACGCTCAGCAATTCGCTGAAAGCTATTGCACGGTGTACATCGGTTTGAACGACGTAGAGTTGCTTCCACCGTGTGATATGGCCAACAGGCAATCCAGTAGACGACATCTGGATGACTTTACCCGAGGTCGCGTCATTCGGAAGTTGGAAGAAGGTCGAAGTGGCCAAGGAGTTCGGGATCGCTCACAGCATCGTTTCACGAACTTGGAGAGCATTTCAAACGACAGGAACAGCTGTCCGAGAGTTCAGCAGTGGTCGTCCACGAGCAACCACAGCGGCGGACGACCGGTATATTGTCCTACAGGCGAGAAGTGACAGGCGGCAGACAGCGGGTGAAATCGCAAGGCACATGCAACAGACAACTGGATGTCCGTTATCGCGTTTTACCGTGGTCAGGAGGCCTGCACAAAGGTAGTCTATTTGCACGACGACCAGTACGGCGTGTGCTATTAACGCCTGCTCATTGGAGACGGTGGTTTCTGTGGTGCCAGGAATGCAAGAAATGGACACATGGGGTCGAGTTCCCTTTACGGATGAGAGCCGATTTAGTCTGACGCGCGATTCTGGACGTATACACGCATCTGGAGAGAGCAGAGAACACGCAATCACACCTCCAACATCATCGAAAGGGACCGGTTTGAAGGTGACGGAGATCTCGTTTGGGCTGGTATAATGCTTGGTAGCCGTACTGACTTCCACATCTCCCAAGGAAGTTCAGTCACTGGTGTCCGCTATTGTTCAGAGGTTCTCCTGCCTCACGTGCGTCTGTTTAGAGGTGCTGTGGGTCCTGAGTTCCTCTGCATGGACGACAACGCTACACCTCAATGTAGAGTGGCTGTCGCAGAGCTGTTGGAGAGTGAAGATATTCAACGCATGGATTGGCCCGCAAGGTCCCGGACCTAAATCCAATCGAACACGTGTGGGACCTTCTCGGGAGACGCTTGGCAGTACGCCACCAGCCGCCAGCAACGATTCCGCAGCTGCGATTGGTGCTACAAGAGGAATGGACAGCGATGCCTCAACAGCTCCTTGAAAACCTCGTCCTCAGCATGGAAAGATGTTGTAAATCCTACAATGCAGTCAGGGGTGATCATATCCCCTACTAAAGACTGGATTTTTATTGGCAGCCGCCTGTCACATGGACGTTTTTGTCTTCTGTCCAGTTGTGCTCGAAGCTACCTTTACAATAAAGTGCCTTTGTATCCTTTGGATTCCTTGTTTGGGCGGTTTTTCTCACTTGTCCCATATTCTTACATCTTGGGGATCTTATGGTATGATTTGAGTTGATGTGGAGCACTTCTGCACGACGTCACATTTGAAAAACCGTCTCGTCCTAAATTTTTGCACGCCAGTGTAGATGAATTTTTGACTGATTCACAGTGAAAGTTTTCTAAGATTTCTCGAATATTGTTGATGTTTAAGGCGTTTAATATTTTCTGTCAGTTATGTATTAGACAAGTAACAATTTTTCTGGTTACAAAGTACATCCTGAACACGAGCTTTGAAGAATGTCCAAGAAATGGATCAGTCTTTAGTCGCATTTTGGTGCCGGACAGCAATTTGGATAATGTCCTTCACCTCTGACAAGTCTGCATTTCGGGTCGTCGCTTTTGAAGCTCATTGATCCACATCTGTGCGAAAAAGAGAAAATAATAAACGGAAGGACATGTATTAAAATACAAAACGATCTTTAATTGGATAACACATATTTATGGCACTGAAAATTACTAAAATATTTAATGCATCACTTTTAGAAATTTCCTATATGCATTTACACACATATCGACCACTGAATTAGAAACCCTTAAACAGATGTACGTGAGCGTCACTTACGTCTTTATGCAAAATACGTGGTCACGTGCGTCACCACGTGATCTGGACTAATAGTCAGTAGTGTTGATCGCAAAGGGGAAAACATAAGGTCTTTTGGAGTTCAATAAAAGGCTTATTGGGAGTGCGAGTATGGCTGGAGCAATGACTTCGAAAACAGACTGGTTTCTCAAAAAGTGAGATTCCCGGGTCTTAAATTAGTGGAAGGATAACCCACATTGCTTGTCTAAAAAAGGTAACTGTGCTCGACAACAGTCTGTTAGGAACAAAATCGTCGTCGTCTGAGGAGACTTGTGTATGGAGAAACTGTGTAACTGTGGCGCGACAACAGTCTCTCAGGAACAAGATCGTCGTCGTCTGAGGAGACTTGTGTATGGATAAACCGTGTAACTGCGGCGCGACAACAGTCTGTCAGGAACAAGATCGTCGTCGTCTGAGGAGACGTGTATGGAGAAACTCTGTAACTGTGGCACGACAACAGTCTGTCAGGAACAAGATCGTCGTCGTCTGAGGAGACCTGGGTATGGAGAAACTCTGTAACTGTGGCGCGACAACAGTCTGTCAGAAACAAGATCGTCGTCGTCTGAGGAGACTTGGGTATGGAGAAACTGTGTAACTGTGGCGCGATAAAAGTCTCTCAGGAACAAGATCGTCGTCGTCTGAGGAGACTTGTGTATGGATAAACCGTGTAACTGCGGCGCGACAACAGTCTGTCAGGAACAAGATCGTCGTCGTCTGAGGAGACTTGTGTATGGAGAAACTGTGTAACTGTGGCGCGACAACAGTCTGTCAGGAACAAGATCGTCGTCGTCTGAGGAGACGTGTATGGAGAAACTGTGTAACTGTGGCGCGACAACAGTCTGTCAGGAACAAGATCGTCGTCGTCTGAGGAGACCTGGGTATGGAGAAACTGTGTAACTGTGACGCGACAACAGTCTGTCAGGAACAAGATCGTCGTTGTCTGAGGAGACTTGTGTATGGAGAAACTGTGTAACTGTGGCGCGACAGCAGTCTGTCAGGAACAAGATCGTCGTCGTCTGAGGAGACTTGTGTATGGAGAAACTGTGTAACTGTGGCGCGACCACAGTCTGTCAGGAACAAGATCGTCGTCGTCTGAGGAGACTTGTGTACGGAAAAACAGGACTTCCTATCGACAGCTATTCAGCAAAGCTTTCAATGAAGGCCGTTCTCGACCCATATCTCAGCGTACTACTGTTATGTGCAAGTAATTGAAGAGGATCGGTATTGGAAGTTACATGCCTACACATAATCTATTGATTTCGTCGAAGAACCGGAAAGTTCGTCTACCATGGTGTCAGGAACACCGCAATTGGACACTGGAAGACTTGAAAAAAGTAATTTGGTCCAACGAGTTGTGGTACACTTTGTTCTCTACCGACGACAAGCACAGATTTTGGCAGGATCACCATGAAGCCATGGACCCAGGTTGCCTTCTCAACACCACTCAGTATGCTGGAGGTGGTGTCATGGTGTGGGGCATGTTCTGTTGGTACGGAACGAGTTCTCTGATATCGCTGGAAGGTTGGGGTTCTTCCAAGGATTATCTGAACATTGTTGCCAATCAAGTCCATACCGCAATGCTGATTTTTTATCCAGCAGGTCACAGCTGTTTTGCGGACGGCAATGCCACTGTTCATCATGCAAGATGTGTTTAGCAGTGGCTGAGGGAGTATGGCAGCGACTTCCACCATCTTCCCTTGTCAATACAAAGCTCGAATCTGAACCCAATTGAGAATGCATGAGATATATTTGAAAAACTGATCGTGGAGCAAAGTGGTCTTCCGTCAAATTTGAGCCAGTTAAAGAACTATCTGGTGAACGCCTGGTATGTTGTACGTGTATTCGCACTCGAACACCTTGTAAAATCTATTACAAACCACATAGTGCTGTAATTAGGGCTAAAGGAGGTTCAACCCGGTATGGAATAAAAGTTTGTAATTCAGTGGTGTGTACATTTACACCTTCAACATGCATCACTTTCAAAAAATTTCCGTGTCTGTTAACAGAGAAGTTAATGAATTGATATATAACGGGATTTTAATACTAAAATATACACTGTAAAAAATTGCAGGGGCAAATTACAGTAGATACACCCGCAGCTGAGTGGGCACTTAATAAACTGTAATTTTTGCAGTATCATACCGTAATGTCCATTAACATTCTAATGAGCGGTAAATAAAAACGTCTAAAGACCAAGTCTAATGACAAATAAATAATAATACATGTTATGTTAATTAACATGTCTAATGGGAAATAAAAGCGTCTAATGCACTAATGTCCATTAACATGTATAATGACCGGGGAAAAACACGTGTTGACCACAGAGATGTTGCCAGTCGGCTGACTGTACATGAAAAAGGAGGCATATAACCACTTTAAGAAGAACGTTTCCAGATTGTCAAGGTTAAAATAAAGTAACAGTTCAAACGGTTTAAATACCGTGAACATGTAAGATATTTATCTACCGAAAATTTATGGTTGACCGCCAGGTGGCGTGCTTACGATCTGTAAAAAATCTTAATCCGGGTGAAACACTAACTATGCACGGCAATTTTTTACAGTGTATACACAATTGACCAAAACAGAGTAAAAACCCTTCTGTCAATAAAAGATGTAAAATATGAAAGAAATCTTATATTTTCTGGTGAAAATCATCTAAATACGTGGCGTCAGTTGATTAAATAAATCCATCGCTCTTTCTACGTTAAGCAACGCACAGCATGTCAAATGGAAATAAAAACCACGTATTTAGATGATTTTCACCTTGGATCTCGCCTTTTGGATTATTGCTATTATTATATATAGCCAGTGCCGTTAATGCCCACCAGATGGAGACGTCTCAGTAGCTGAGTCCATCTTACGGATTTATGATGTCAGATGCTGAATGAAAAAAAAAACCTCACATAGCACCGTGAATTGTTGCCCGCTGTGGTGTAAGGCTAACGCGCTCGGCTAGATTTTGAGAGATTCGGGATTCGATTCCCCGACGGCGGCCGAATAACAATTTTTCAGTTGCTTTGCGTTGCTTAGCGTGGAAAGAGCGATGGATTTATTTGCTTATATTTTCTGGCGATCAACTGTGATACATATTGAAGGTGTAAAAGTATGTACACATACGGACCACTGAATTGCAAACTTTTTTTACATACCGGGTTGAACCTCCTTTAGTCCGAATTACAGCACGTATGTGATGATCAAAAAAGTATCCAGACTGGTTGCATAAGCTCGGAACCGCGCGACACAGCGTGAAGTGATTTGGCAGAGGTTGGCCTTGGAACCTACTACGCATGTGCCTTGTGTCACGTTTCCCCTGCTTTCCCGGTTCTCTTACATTAGTGCTTTGCCCTTACGTCTGTGAAGCTGTTCGTCGCATTTGTCATGTTAGAAAAAATTGATCAACGAATTTATAGCAAATTTTGTCAAAAAACTTGACGAAACTTGCAAAGACACATACTTAAATTTACAGGAAATCTATGGGGATGATTGTATGAGTCATCCACAAGTTTACGAGTAGAATAAACGTTTTAAAGATGGTCCTGAAAGTGTTGAGAGTAATAATCTGTCTGGGAGGCCCACAATCAGCAAAAGCAAAAGCAATATCGAACTTGTGTGCACAGCTGTGCGGGAAGATCGGTGAACCACTATTCATGATTTAACTGAAGACTTTAACATTAGTTTCAGTTCAGTTCTGTCGATCCTACGGATGACTCGGGTTCGAGAGCACAGCTTTGCGGGAAGATCGCTGAACCACTATTCATGATTTAACTTAACATTAGTTTCAGTTCAGTTCTGTCGATCCTTACCGAGGACTCGGATTCGAGAGCACAGCTGTGCGGGAAGATCGTTGAACCGCTATTCATGATTTAACTGAAGACTTTAACATTAGTTTCAGTTCAGTTAGGTCGATCCTTAAAGAGGACTCGTTTTCGAGAGCACAGCTGTGCGGGTAGATTGCTGAACCACTATTCATGATTTAACTGAAGACTTTAACATTAGTTTCAGTTCAGTTCGGTCTATTCTTACGGACAACTTGGGTTTGAGAGCACAGCAGTGCGTGAAGATCACTAAACCACTATTCATGATTTAACTGAAGACTTTAACATTAGTTTCAGTTCAGTTCTGTAGATCCTTACGGAGGACTCGGGTTCGAGAGCACAGCTGTGCGAGAAGATCGCTGAACCACTATTCATGATTTAACTGAAGACTTTCACATTAGTTTCAGTTCAGTTCGGTCGATTCTTAAAGAGGACCTGCGTTTGAGAGCACAGATGTGCGAGAAGATCGCTGAACCACTTTTCACGATTTAACTGAAGACTTTAACATTAGTTTCAGTTCAGTTCTGTAAATCCTTACGGAGGACTCGGGTTCGAGAGCACAGCTGTGCGAGAAGATCGCTGAACCACTATTCATGATTTAACTGAAGACTTTAACATTAGTTTCAGTTCAGTTCGGTCTATCCTTAAAGAAGACTCGATTTCGAGAGCACAGCTGTGCGGGAAGATTGCTGAACCACTTTTCACGATTTAACTGAAGACTTTCACATTAGTTTCAGTTCAGTTCGGTCGATCCTTACGGAGGACTCGGGTTCGAGAGCACAGCTGTGTGGGAAGATCGCTGAACCACTATTCATGATTTAACTGAAGACTTTAACATTAGTTTCAGTTCAGTTCGGTCGATTCTTACGGACAACTTGGGTTTGTGTGCACAGCTGTGCGGGAAGATCGCTGAACCACTATTCATGATTTAACTGAAGACTTTAACATTAGTTTCAGTTCAGTTCGGTCGATTCTTACGGACGATTGGGTTTGAGAGGCATTTCAGCCAAATCTGTGCCAAAATTGCTCTCATATGAACAAAAACAGGCCCGTGTTTCAGCTGCTAGTGACCTGCTTGTACTCGTCAAAAACAATGATTTTTTTTTTTTTTAGAAACTCTCACAACTGCTGATGAATTATGGGTTTATGGGTATGACCCCGTAACTAAGACCTAGTCTTCACAAGACCCCAAACTCTCCCAAACCCAGAAAAGCACGACAGAGCCGCAGCAATGGCAAGACGATGTTGACTGTTGTCGTTTTTTCAACCATGAAAGAATTGCACATCACGAATATACTCCGTCAGGTCAAACAATCAGCAGGGAGTACTAATGTAAAGTTTTTTTTTGCGCTTGGGGGGACCCAGTTCGTCGCAAAAGACCGACATTGCACGAGAATGGTTATTGTCAACTCCACCATGGCAACACGCCTGCTCATGCATCGCAACTTGTGCAGCAGTTTCTTATTAAGCACCCCATTACACAAGTCCGACAGCCACCCTATTTTTCAGTACTCGTTCCCTGCGACTTTTTCTCCTCCCCAAAATAATATACCACTTGATAAAAAAAATATTTCAAGATATTGAGGTGACGCAACAGAATGCGGCGAAGCAGCCGTTATTTCAAAAGATGACTTCAAACAAATGCTTGGAACCGTTGTGACATACTACAGAGGTAAAGCACGTGCCAAGACGACGGATCTGTAGAGATACATTCCGTCCGTGTAGCTTAGTTGAGAAAGCGCGGATTCGATCCTCCTCACGGACGAATTTGCGTTTTCACATTGGCGCCCGAACGTAAAAATGAATCTACTGGCTATTCAGTTCTTCGAAAAATGTGTGACGTTTGTTCCACAAATCGTCTAGAATTAACGAAAAATTCATTTTTCTCTTCAAAAAAGAAAGAAAAAAGAAACAAACATTAAGAGGGAGATAATGTGACGTATTACAGAGGTAAAGCACGTGTCAAGACGACAAATGTGCAGCGATTCATTCCGTAAGTGTAGCTTAGTTGAGAGAGCAACTTATTCCGGAGTGAGGGGGCTACTTTTGATCTTCGTGAAGACAAATTTGAGTTTTCACATTGTGGTAAGAGCACTAGATTATGTGTAGCTTCGGAAGGGGACTACTTTGAAAGCGATTATTTTTTTCAAATCTGTAAGTTTTTGTACCTTTTTTTAACAAATCCAGTCTTGATACTTTCTGATCACATCTTGTACTCTGAAGATTAGCTAGTTGCACTTCTTTTTAGGCTATCTTCTTAAGTGTAGATTTAAGTTAAAAGAGCAAATTTTGAGAATGATCTTTATGTACACATTCTTACATATGGAATTCAGTGCTAATTACCAGGTTATATTACACAAACAACTTAGTTTTGTATCTACCTTAGCTCTGATCATCACATGCAACACATTTTAATGCATTCAGAGGCGTTTATTCCAGGCTAGCTATATTGGCTTTGAAGCCCAGGGCATTCAAATAAAAACCATAACAATAAATATCTACAAATTCATTCTGTTTGAATATGAGAATCGAATCTTGCAATCAGAACTTGAGCTTGCGAAAATAAGAGTCGAGGCTGAATCTAGACAAGATAAGAGGGTTCAGGTTGAGAATACCAGAGTTCCGAGTAAAGGGTTTAAAAAATTAATGCAGAAATTTAATATGGGAGACGATATAAACCCCTGTACCTAGTGCTTTTTGAGCGGCAAGCCCGTCGTATGTCGTTACCGCAGGAAGAATGGGTCACTCATTTTTTGGGACTCCTCCTCTACGAAATAAATTAGCTGATTGCTGGTGAGCTGGAGAAAAAAGTCGAGAGTTATGACAATGTGAAAGAGTTTTTACTAAAGAGGTTCAAATTAACTTCTGAAAGGTTTCGTTAGTTATTTGCTTCACATCAGGAGAAACAAACCGGTACTTAGCGGTACTTTTATCATGAATTGTTTACGTATTTTGGTGGTTGGATTTCGGCTTTGAAAATAACAACTTCTGAACAATTGAGAGATTTGATCATCACCGATCAAATTAAAATACGAGCTCCAATGGATTCGAGAGAATATTATTTGGATTAATGGAGCAGCATTTTCTCTCCCGTAGAATTATCCAAAAAGCTCGAAGATCATGAAAGTGTCAAAAGGCCAGCGAAAACAGCATTTGGTGTCGAACATGAACGACCAAAGTTCCCAAGGCCGCCTTTTCATTGTTTTCAAGCGATGTTCAACAGAAACAAACTTGTTGGAAGAGGGATGTCTGAAAGCAGACAGGCTGAGAAGTTCCAGAGACGAGGTCCAATAAGATGCTTTGAGTGCGGGAGCAGCAGGCACTTGAGGTCTCAATGCCCTGAACTCACTAGAAACGACAGTGATCCGTCAGCGAAACGATGCAGTGAGAAGAGGAAGGCATTGGACGCCTACATGACACGAGCGCGTAAAGAGATTGTGAGAGAGGGCTCGAACCAAAGAGATGAAATTGAATAATTTGACTTTTGTTGCGCTTATCGACAAAAGTAGTTCAATATCCCTTCTATGTGAAGACGTATATAGACAAGTTGCTGGTCTTCCGAAGCTGCCGAATAAATACTTGCTTTTATCCAGAATTGGAACGTCGCAGGTTTGGACTAAGGGATCTTTTGAGCTGGAGGTCACCATAGATGGACATCGTTTTTCACTTACGTGGCATGTAGTGCCCACTCCACAGCTAAGTTTTCAGGCGGTATTTGGTGCCGATATTTTGGACCAAGCTTCGATAAACTTCAGGAAATGTAACACTGAATTTTGTAAGTACGAGACGAAGACGTGGCTAATACAGATATCCAAATTAACGCAAGATAATGAAACCGAACTAGTCACATTCGTGACACATAGGTAAAGCAGAAAAGACCAGATATCCTATTTTATGTTCCTCGAGCTAGAAAGCTTCAAAAGGAGACATCTGAAACTCAATGTGCAAACAAATTCACATCTCTAGGAAGGCAGAAGGTGAGAATGTTGAATAAACGGGCATTGGAAGTTGAAGATAAAGGACAACGTGAAGTTTCTTTGGAAGTCATTTTCAGAGCAAATCTTGAAAATTATTCAAAGGATTGTTCAACGGAGTTTTTTGTGTTCAAGAAAACTGTGGTGAAAGATCGTTCGCTTTTGCCTTTAGGAAAGACATCATGTGAAATAAAAAGTAATTTTATCAGTGGTGGAGAGAACATGCATCTCAAAATTCACATGACACCCCATACAGCATCAGATACTTCATTAGAAAAACGTTTCACTTCAGTTGATAGTAATGTCATACTACCTACCCAAAATTTAGTAGAGTTTGGTGATACTTCAAATAGTTCACATGTAGAACAAAATTCTAAAATCCATCACGATATGCTATTAGAAAGTATGAAAAATTCCACAATTGATAACTCAGTTTTAAGTAATTTTAATATAGAAGTAAGTGATTTAGATTCCATAAATAAAAGCAAACATGGTGTAAGTAACTTAAGGGTGGAATCAACATTGCCTTCAGCCAGTGAAGTCAGATGTGATTCAAACATATCTGAAGAAATAATTATGGTTACTGTGAATGACCAAAATAAGGCTTTAGCCTCTGTAGTTTGTGAACCTCAGGAAAACACCCTGCCACAGTCAGTGAGGAGCAAAAGTCTGAGAACCAAAAATGAGGCCGTAGATTTTTTTATTTTTTTTTATTGGAGGTTTAACGACCACCGTGAGCAACTCAATGGGCTATAAGCAGTCGCCCGTCCCTAATTTAGGGTCACTGGTTCCAGGGAAGGGAGAGAGCCAGTGCCGTAAGGCAAACACAACATCCATGCCTCACCGGGATTCGAACCCGGACCCCGTTCGGACGAATGATCAGAGGCCATCGCTTAGACCACTGCGCCACCGGGGCGGCAGGCAGTAGATGTGGAAAGTAGTTTAAAGGAAACAAATGAAAGTACTGCACGTAATTCAGTTTTAGTTGATGTTAATGCTAAAAACCAGAGTTGTGATTCTGCTTGTAGTTTCGAGACATCATCTTCAATAATCGATGCTTTGCAGTTTGAAAATAGTACTTCGGAAGTAAACAATACTATGCAGTACTGACGGCTTTGAGATGAATTTATCAGCAAAGGCAATTGGAGGCAATAACTCTGTATCAGATGGTGCTGCTAATGTTTTAAATTGTGACTTAAGTGTTCTAAACAGTGTGAATAAATCCGATCAGAAGGACAATTCTTGCAAACAAAATTAAACAGAAAGTAATAAATCCACGAATGCTTCTGCGAGTGATTTAGATTTAGCTAGCATAGCAGGGAGTGTAAAAACATCAAGTGAACCAGGCTGTCTAACAGATTTGCCTCCATCATCTAGTGTCACTGTGCTTCCACAGATTGAAGAAGAGCATTCGGAATCTTTAACTGAAGTGGTGAAAGTGGTTGAAGAAAAACCGAATGGGAATCCCAAAGAATTGCATATAAGAGTCCACCGTACTCTTATGCCGGTACTGACCAAGTTGATTCTGGATGATGCGACAAGGTGGTTCAGACATGTGGATGAATTACAGAGAGTTCTTAATAGTGCGACGAGTCGTAGCACAATGTGGACACCATTTGAACTTTTGACTGGTGTAAAAGTGAGGAACAAAGAGGACATCACCCTCAGCAAACTCCTGGAAGAAGAGATGATAGAACAGTTTCAGGACCAAAGAAGTTTTATCAGGCGAGAGGAGAAGAAGAAGACTTACACCAAGAAAAGGAAGAAGGCACCCAAATATCAAGTTGGTGACTTAGTAACCATCCAAAGAACTCAATTTGGCGCTGGTCTGAAGTTAAGACCCAAGTTTTTCGGTCCATATAAGGTGACCAGAGTTAACCCCAGAGACAGATATGAGGTTGAAAGGGTCGGTGATCATTCAGGTTCCATTGTGACCTCCATCTCCGCTGATCTGATGAAAACCTTTTATAAAGGTGTAACTTAATGCTGTGATTGTTTTTCATATTACGAAATGTTTTCATTATTCATAATGCATTCCTGTGCACTTGTTCGATGATTTTTATTGAAATTGTGTTTTGTGCAATACTTCTTTTGTAATGTGAAATCATGCAATAAGGCATGGTATGATCATATCTGATGTTCATTTTGTATTTTTGTACTATGTAATATGTTCTATCACATGTCCCTGGGGCCAGTGACCTCCAGGATGGCCGAGTTTGTAGGATGTCTCATGTCTGCTTGTTCAAATGAACTGACTACATGTAATGACAATTCTACGTCACAGATGAGACGACGCACGTGCAGAGCACCGTCTAGCGAGCGCTTCACAGATGAGAGAACAGAGCAGCACAAGTTAGTTGGGAGAAGAAGGCTGTTGTTGATGGCAGTTGTTCGCGATGGAATGTTTACATTTTAAGTTATTAATTATCGTCTTATGTTATTCGTGTTGTATGTTCTTTTTTTTTTTTTTTTTTGATTGGAAGTTTAACGACCACCGTGAGCAACTCAATGGGCTATAAGCAGTCGCCCGTCCCTAATTTAGGGTCACTGGTTCCAGGGAAGGGAGAGAGCCAGTGCCGTAAGACAAACACAACATCCATGCCTCACCGGGATTCGAACCCGGACCCCTTCGGACGAATGATCAGAAGCCAACGCCTTAGACCACTGCGCCACCGGGGCGGCGTTGTATGTTCTAATAAAGAAATTATAGTTATGGTGGCTGACTGAATCAATAATGTAGCATTTAAATTCCCCTAGACGAACGAGTTACTACACACACACACATGTATACTGTATATATATAATTTAAAGAAAATTTTAGCAACGAACAGAAAAAAAAACATTTTTAAAATATTTTCTGAAAACCCTAAAATAACCTTGTGGCTTCTGTTGAAATTACTTCTACTTGTAGTAAGTATATATAAGGTTTGGTTATTTGAGGATACGGCACCAATAAAAATTGGAAAGGGAGTGAGACAAGGTGACACCATATCTCCCAAACTCTTCATTTCCACATTGCAAAATGGCTTCCAATCATTGAACTGGGAAAACAAGGGGGTAAAGATTAATGGAGATTATTTAATTCAACTTCGTTTTGCTGATGACGTAATCATTTTTACAACTACCCCTTTAGGGCTGCAGAGTATGAACCAGGAACTTGCTGACAAGAGTAAAGAAGTGGGATTAAAAATGAACTTTCAGAAGACAAAAACTGATGTACAATGCTTTTACAAGAAATGAAGATCTAACGATTGATGAGGAAAAGCTGTAGATAGCCGATACCTACATTTATCTTGGACAGCAGATATCAAACGAGGTTCACATTGATGAAGAAATTAATCAACATATAAATTTCAAGAGCAATATGCCATTATGTCTTAAAAGAAAAACGTTTAATCAATGCATCCTTCCAGTTCTTACATATGGAGCAGAGGCACAGACCTTAACTAGAAAAGATGGTTCACTGGTGAGAGAGGTTAACTGAAAAAACAAACAAAAAAAACTCGCTTTTGGCCTTTCTTCTGAGATGAAAAGGGGCTCGATACCCGGGTAAGGCATTGGTGGATAGGGCTCTTGTCTTACCGCACTGGTTTCATCCCTTACCTGGAACCAGTTGACTTAAAATAGGGACAGGCGACTGCTTGTGGCTCAAAGAGACGCTCACGGTAGTCGCTAAGTCGCCCGAAATGAAAAAGAAAAAGAGGTTTTAATTTGCACACCAAACATCAATTCTGTGCAGCATTTTACAAACTTTTTGCAAACTATATATTTGTTACATTCTATAAAGAATTTCTATCGCTGGAATTCAACCGTATTTCGTTTTATTTTTATCTTTTATCCTTTAATTTACGCTTTCCAACCGTAGGTTGAAGAAGCGTATATGCTCCAGCTTTGTCCGTTCGTCCGCACGATAACTCACGTCAAAATGGTTCGATTTCGACGAAATTTTAGTATGTGGTAGGGGACCACATGGGGACGAACCCTGTTGAAAATGGGCGAAACAGGGTCAAAGGTCACGACATAGGAGCTGGATCCATTCCATTGCCTTTATGCGTCATAATTTGCGTAAAAATGGTTCGATTTCGATGAAATTTTAGTATGTGGTAGAGAACCACCTGCGGACGATCCTTACTGAAAATAAATTAAATTGGGTCAAAAGTCAGGACATAGGAGCGGGATCCATTCCATTGCCTTTATGCATCATAACTTGCGCAAAAATGGTTCGATTTCGATAAAAGTTTAGTATGTGGTAGGGATCCAACTGGGCACGAACCCTATTAAAAATGGGCGAAACGGGGTCAAAGGTCAGGCAGGGTCATAAGAGCGGGATTTATTCCATTGGCCTTATGCGTCATAACTTGCGTAAAAATGGTTCGATTTCGATGAAATTTTAGTATGTGGTAAGGAACCAACTGGGAATGAACCCTATTGAAAATGGGCGGAATGGGGTCAATGGTGAGGACACTGGAGTGGGATCCATTCCATTGCCCTGGTGCATCATAACTTACCTAAAAATGCTTCGATTAGGACAAAACGTTATCATGTTGTTCAGGAGGTATAGTGAACCGGTTCTGTTGAATATCAACGAAATGGGGTCAAAGGTCATTGCACAAAGGCAAGATTTATTCCACAGCCATTATTCTCATAACTTGCGGAAAACTGCTTCTGTTGCGACAAAACTTTAGAATATCATCGAAATGGGTTCAAAGGTCAGGACACAGGAGCGAGATTTATTCCACTGCCGTTATCCACATAACTTGAGAAATAATGTCTGGTATGTTGGAAAGCGTATCATAATCAATGCATTGCATGATTTTACTAACTTGTTTTCTACATTCTCACTTTTTCCTTAATTAAATTGCAATAAGTTTCATAGGTGCCGACTATAGGGGAGCCAGGTGAATCTTGCCCCTCCAATAATTTTATTGGGGCAGAAGGGGGGGGTAGTGCCCACCCAATGTTTTTGGTCCTGTTTAATTGAATAATCGCTTAAGCCTGCTTCACCTTATGAGGCCAGAGCGATTTATTTCCAAAAAAATAATAAATAAGAAAATAAATAAAAACTTTTTTTCCTATTCTCAGCATTGCTCATTTGATAAGAAACTGGAATGGCCGTCCCGTATTAATAGTGTTTGACATGAACTCGTGATATGTGATAAACGCTTAAAACAATGATAAAAGTAAAATAAATAAAAGAAAGAAACGTATGATCTCTAGCGCCTTTATTTATCTATTAATTTTTTGCTCTTCTTGTTCTTTGTTTGAATAACCCAGTTAACGTCTCATATTCTTTACGAAATTTTGGAAATAAAATCTCTCTGGATATTTTTATAAAATCACAGACTGAATATTCTTTTTAAAAAATATTGGTATTCAGCAAAATAATATTTGTTTCCTTGTTCATTTGCTGATGAGCAATTACAATTGCATTTTAAAATATACATCGGATCTCGTAGTTTATCCTTTTTGCCCCCACCCCCTTTTTTTTTTTTCGATAATGGAAGAGACCACGTCTGATCTCTTCACGCCTGCTCCCTTAATAATTTGGAGAAGTCGGCGCCCCTGGTACTTAAAATGAATCCCTGGTTTTGCATTCTTACTGTGCCCAACCCCCCCCCCCCGCCATTAGTCCTGATTCTGTGTTATATCAGCATTTCGATCATTTCTTAAGAATGATTATGCAAACTTATACTGCGCTTACATCAAGCAAGCATATATTGTACACAGCACACACACAATTAATGGACCCCACATGTTGCCGTGTAGGATAAAAATAACGCCCCTCGGTGGCGCCTAAAAACAATCCATTTGTTTGAAGCCCAGGGCTGGACAGCCTCTATACGGGTATTCTGGTTATTCTTGTGGACGCTAACGTGAGTACGGAAAAGGCCTAAATTCCGACTGCCAGATGGCCCTTGAAACATGCGCAAATCGTTTGAGAAGCGTACCTGCACCGGTAGTCAAGGAGGGTAAATATTCAAATTTTGAAGATGACAATCCGATTTTTGGCGTAAATGTGACAAGGATGGTAAGTCAAGGATGGTAAGTCATTTACGCCAAAAATCGGATTGTCATCTTCAAAATTTGTATTATATGGCGTAATCCCGTATTTCTTTCATGATTTCTTTCATGGGTAAATATTCAGTTACGACAAAAGTTACTTCAGAAAATTTCGTCTACCTTTGCCTTCACGTTTTTAAGCGATAATAAAATCCTTACCCTGCAGCACTCACTCCATCCTTACCGCAAATGTAACGCTCGCAGCGGTCGTCGTCATAAAATGTTTCGCCAGATGCAGCCCTTTGACCTGCGAACTCGCAAAATCCTGTAAATCAGAGGAATTGAGAACGTTATTATATAAAACCGAGTAACACGTGAACAGAAATATGCACTGTGAAAGAAATAAGGATGAACATGGAAAAAAAAGGAATTAGAAAAGAGAATTCTTTTTTTTTTTTTTTTTTTTTCGTGAGAGACTAAACCAGAACTTTTTTCTCAAATGCTGTTAAAACGCCTAAATTTTTCACCATTAATTTAACTTTTAATGCATGAACGGTAGGTTGTTTTTAACATGTTTAAGAAATAAACGCCCCTTAAAATATTGACAAACAGTGATAAAAGTAATAAGGGCGTAGGCGTACTGATTGCCTCCGCAACCCACGCAATGAGCGTGGGCCTCAAGACTGAGAGGCACTCTAGCATCAGCAAAAGGAACATCTTTCAAAAAAATTTCGAAAACTTCACGTGAAACTGGTTAAAAAATAGAAATTTTTGATGGCACATTTGAATGAAGTATTACCAAGAAAAGCAAATTTTTCCCCAACAAAATGAGTAACATCTTCAAGAAATCATTTTTCCTTAGTTTATAAAAACTGAATCACGGAATAGACAGCTATTGCAGAGGACTTGAGGCCTCTCTTTTCACAGCCATAGCGGTAGTTCCTATACATGTAAACTGGCGTGCAAAAATTAAGGACGAGACGGTTTTTCGGATGTAACGTCGTGCAGAAGTGCTCCACATCGACTCAAATCATACCATAAGATCCCCAAGATGTAAGAATATGGGACAAGTGACCAAAACCGTCCAAACAAGGAATCCAAAGGATACAAAGGCACTTTATTGTAAAGGTAGCTTCGAGCACAACTGGACAGAAGACAGAAACGTCCATGTGACAGGCGGCTGCCAAGAAAAATCCAGTCTTTAGTAGGGGATATGATTACCCCTGACTGCGTTGCACGATTTACAACGTCTGTCCATGCTGAGGACGAGGTTGTCAAGGAGCTGTTGAGGCGTCGCGGCCCATTCCTCTTGTAGCGCCAATTGCAGCTGCGGAATCGTTGCTGGTTGCTGGTGACGTGCTGCCAAGCGTCTCCCGAGAAGGTCCCACACGTGTTCGATTGGATTTAGGTCCGGGGACCTTGCCGGCCAATCCATGCGTGGAATATCTTCACTCACCAACAGCTCTGCGACAGCCACTGTACGATGAGGTCGTTGTCGTCCATGAAGAGGAACTCAGAACCAACAGCACCTCTAAACAGACGCACGTGAGGCAGGAGAACCTCGGTACAATAGCGGACACCAGTGACTGAACCTCCTTGGAAGATGTGGAGGTCAGTACGGCTACCAAGCATGATACCGCCCCAAACGAGAACTCCGCCACCTCCAAACCGGTCCCTTTCGATGATGTTGGAGGTGTGATTGCGAGTTTCCTTGCTCTCTCCAGATGTGTATACGTCGGTTCGACGTCGTTGAAACCGATGTACACCGTGCAATAGCTTTCATCGAATTGCTGAGCGTACACCGCCCGTGTGCTTTATACCCTTCCGACACTCCCCTCCCCCTACGTCATGCTGCATATATGCGCATGCCCTACCGTACCGAACCCTAGTCTATCTCCTGAGTGGTCTTTCGGTCCGTTCTGCCTGCTCGTTCCGCTGTTATGCTAATTTCTCCTCTTCGTCCTTAATTTTTGCACACGCCAGTGTATGATAACAAGAAAATGTGAATGAAATATCAGTTGAATAAATTAAATTTTTATATCAATGAAGATAAGGCGTTTTATATATAAAAATTTTTTTACGTGTAACAGAGTCAAAAGAAAAGACTTTTACTATGTGATAAAAAATGATATTATGTCTAGTGTATGTTTCTTATATTCAAGAGTAAATAGTTTAAGTAATTTTACTCTTTTTGTGTCGCAATTCTAAATACTTTTTATTTCCTTACTTATGTTCTGTATTTTTATATAAATTAGAAAAGGTCTTTAAACAGTGTTACACGGCCGCTACATGTTTTGCCTGTGTGATCATGAGGCATTTCAAAGAGGTTAGCTTTAGTTCTCTAAAAGAATAAAATTTATATGATATGATTAACTTTGGCGTAAGGGTTTTGTAATGCTTTGTATTGGGATAAAACTAGGGCTATCATTTTAATCACAACATGCACTGTTACACGCAATAAAATGTAACAATTTTGGTTTTACGAAAAATACCTATAGGTTCCAAAAATTTTGAATTATTAAAACTCCCGAAAAACCTAGTAAATAAGATGGAATTTAAAATTTTCAGTAAGTGAGAGCAAAATAGATTTTCACACAAGGGCCTCAAACATGTTTTTTTGGCGGGGGCTCTGAGTTTATCAGGTGCGCCACTGAATATGGAATTACATGAAATCGTAACTGATAAAAAATTAAGATGTATGAAAATTTAGTTAATGAATTAATACCCTGTGTAATATTTTTTTCTTGGTTGAATTGTTTCCAAAACCGCTCCAAATTCAATGTCGCAAGCCTAAGTAGTATAAAATAATATTGAACTAAAATGATGTTCTACAGATTCTTGCAGTCCAAATTATTCCATTTGCACAGGATTGCTGGAACATTCATGAAAACAATATTGAAGAAAAACATAAAACAAGTTTGCAAGAATACTTATGAAAACAGGTTTACAGGGACAGTTGTGAAAAAAGTTGTAGGAACACTTGTGAAAACAACATTGCAGAAACAATTATGAAAACAAGGTTTCAGGAAGAATTATGAAAATGAGGTTGCTGGGACACTTATGATAACAAGGCTGCATGAATATTTATGAAAATAAGGTTGAAGGAGGACTTATGAAAACAAGATTGTAGGAAAACGTATGAAAACAACGTCGAAAGAAAACTTATGAAAGCAAGGTTACAGTGACACTTATGAAAATAAAGTTGAAGAAAGACTTATTAAAACAAGGTATCAGAAACATTTAAGAAGCAACATTACAACAACATTTATGAAAGCAAAATTGAAGGAACACTTATGATAAAAAAATGCAGGAACATTTATGGAAATTATGTTGAAGGAAGATTTATGAAAGCAAGATTGCAGTAATACTGTAGTTATAAAAATAAATGAAAACAAGATTGCAGGAACACTTATGAAAACAATGTTGTAGGAACACATACAAAATCTCCAATGTAGTTTAACTAAATTGACTGTAATAAATATTAGTACGAATCACTTAAAACAATCGTCGTAATAGTTCCCTAGCAGAAGAATTTACCACTGATAGCAATCTCATAACCTATTTCACACCTCACATAGTGCTGCCAGATTTTATATATCATTTTTACCTTCGACACGCTGCCAATTTTTCCACATAGGTATATACTCCCTGGAGTTCCGATATGACGTTAAGTAGTGAAAGCGTACGCGAAGGATAAACAAAATTGGCATAAGAGATAGGAATAAAAACAGAAAGTTAAATAAGAATACACCTCACACCTGACAAAACATCAAAGAGCGAAAATAGAAAAGTATGGTAATAAAGAATTTCGTCAGATTTTTGTCGCTGTTTTTCACTAACAGATTGCTTGACATTTGAAGTCATTTTAGGGATAAAGAATGAAATCGAATCATTCAGATGATTTTTGGATAACGTAAATAGAGGTTCGTAAGGGCCTGTGTTGGATTTATCATTTTGCTGCTGGATTAAAGAAAGACATGTTAGCTGGCAAAATGGGGAGTGGCTTGTGACATAATCGGCTATTTCTAATATTTCTTCCCCATGCTACTGATTCAACTAAAATGAAATCAAATTTGGCTTCGTAAAACAAAACAATAAAATTTAATTTGCAATCAAAGGTGATTTCTTCGATATTTATATTTTTCTAAAGGCATTTCATTTAAAGCTTTTTAATTGAAAAGCTACCGTATTAAGTCTATCTTTCCTCCATCACCCCCATTCATCCTCCTATTCCAATACTTTTAAAAACCTGTCATTATTGAAATATCCGACTACAATGAATATGAGTGCAATGGTATTATTGCTATTTACAGTTGCGGAACGCGAAAATTAAGAAAATAGATATTTTTAAAATTAAATTCAATGTTTCTTCTCGGTGAATGGCAAGAGTATTACACGTATAATCTCATCGAAGTTAGCAGGGATATTTTCGCAATTGTTCCAAACTTCTATTGAGAAAAGAACATCAGATAATATTCCCCTGGTATTTGTACAACTAGTAACTTTTTACAGCTTTTTGATGGACTCATTTTGCCACCAAAGTGGAAACAATCCAAAACTAGGAAAATAGCAAAACGTGTTAACCCCTTTAAGCGGCCGATATATCTGGACCAAATGCTGCCCACACTTTTCTGCGCTTCCTAAACCTATATGTTCTCATAGAGGTGTGGATTTACGAAAGCTGACAAAACGATTCCTTTCACCTTCTCATCTGAGAAGTACCAACCACAAACCTGTCACTGGTCGTGAATTATCTCTCTCTGTCTCTCCGTCTCTCTCTCTTTCTGTTTCTCTTTATCTCTCTGTCTCTCACTCTATCTCTCACTCCTCTCTCCCTCTCTGTCTGTCTGTCTGTATCTTTCTCTGTCTCTTTCTATTTCTCTCTGTCTCTCACTGTATCTTTCTCTGACCCTCTCTCTCCCTCTCTCTCTGTCTCTTTCTCTCTTCTCTCTCTCTCTCTCTCTCTCTCTGTCTTTCTTTCGCTCTCTCCCACTCTCTCTGTTCTAGTGCCTTATTCCCTGCTTCATGACTGAAACGTCCCGATGGGGTACGGCCAGTTTCCCTGGCGTGGACATAATGCCACTGGGTAGAAACGAGTGATTCAAACATGCAACGCTCTCTGATGGGTAAGATCACTCGTTTCAGCCGCCTCGTTCGTTCCACTTCTTAGACAGCGAATTCATTTATTCAAGCTGATACTAGCTCATTTTGCAGACTCCGAGTTAATTCGTTCCAGCCGGTTAAGGGGTTAAATGAAAAATTTGAACTAAAAAAACCAGAGATCAGCTGCCAAATTCGAGGCAGACAAAAATTGCATGTTCATGAGATGGTGCTTACCACTAACACATAATCACAACTAGATAAACAGTTTTCTTTCCTACTGGGCTTGGGAACTGAGAAACACTTGTAGTACTCATAATGTGTTTATGAATTTTCCATTAATCTAATGCAGTGGGGACAAAAACGAAATTGAAAAAAAAAGAGTTTCCACAGAACGACAGATGGTTTTGTGAAAAAGCAGTTTTTTCTTGCTCTCAAAAATAGCAGCATAAGTAATTTAAATTGCATGTTTTTTGTTCATGGGCTACAATGACCACCATGAGCAACTCAGTGGGCTATAAGCAGTCGCCCGTCCCTAATTTAGAGCCACTGGTTCGATGGAAACGAGAACGCCAGTGCCGTAAGACAAACACAACATCCATACCTCACCGAGATTTGAACCAGGACCCAACTTGGTAGAATGCTCACAAAGCTAGAGTTTATACCACTGTGCCCCCCGTTCGGCTGCATTTTGTGTTCAAAGTTATCATCCTATCGATCAAGAATGTTCAAATCGATCCATTTTGTATTTTAAAACGAAGACAGTGTATATTATGTTCATCACTGAGCTTCTAAAATCTCAGTATCCCTCTCGATCTTCACTGCATAATCGTCGCACCTTGTTTCTGCAGCTCAGAATTGGTTGATGAAGTTTCATCACATAATCGTCGCTCGGCAGATTTTTCTTCGTCACGTGTGCATAGAAGGCAAGTAAAAAAAGTGATATACTGAGCTACTTGACCTTACGTAACGGAGGATGTATGTAAACATCGTGATTTTGACCTATAGCTGCTGCGCGGCATGTCCAGCGTGTCATTTACGTATTATTCACAGTTGCTCTCTGTCCACTTCGGGACATCATATTCGTAATTCAGTCTGCATTGCAATGTCCGAATCTGATTGTTAAGCAGTGAGGTGCAAGGCCTTTCTTCTCCGATTCTAGATAATTAGAAGAACTATTTTGTGGGCTTCAATATGGAAGATAATTTTATCACTGAATAACATCAGAACAAAGCTCGAAAAGGAGGTTTTCAGTGAGTGAAAACTTGGCGCAAGACTGTAGGAAACTGAGAGATGAGTTAGTTAAAAAGCACATACCTTTCAAAACGCGCGTTTCGATGTGTTAAAACGGGCAAGTTTCATAAAGATTAAAGTTTTTGAAATTCCAATTATGGTGTCACAGTTTGCCGTGTAACGATCAAAGTAATTTGGGGATAAAGATGTTCAAAATCGCTGTTACCATGTCATTGTTTCGAGCTTGGTAAGTTCCCCCATTGGAAGATACAGGGGTTGTCCTAAATAATGGAAATACCTTGAAACAGTAGTTGTTACGCACCTAATATGGTGTGGGAGCACCTTTGGCATTTAAAACTGCTTGAATCCTCCTTGGAATGGACGCATACAAGTCCTGGAGGATGGTAAGTGGTATGTTGTACCATTCTTCCTGCAGAAACTACTCCAATTCCTTCAGAGACGCCGGAGGAGGATAACGGAATCGCACTCTGTTTTCCAACACAGACCACAGGGGCTCAATGATGCTTAAATCCGGTGGTTGTGCAGGACAGGGAAAGGTGTGCAACTTCATCCTCATGTTCCTGAAACCATGATTGAACAGTTCGACTTCTGTGAATCAGGGCATTATGATCTTGAAAGGTGCAATCCCTTGACGGAAACAGTGTCTGCGCCATTGAATGCCCATGGTCGGCCAAAAGAGTGACATAGTCACCGCTAATGATCCGTCTGTGTAAGGTGATAATGGGACCTGCTGCAAACCACGAGATCGTGGCCGAAACCATCATGGAACCGTCCCCATGATTCACTGTAGGAAGGAGACAGTATGGGTTGTAGGATTCTGCGGGGGTTCTCCACACGTAAACCGGTCCTGTGGTGGGGAATAGTGAGAAACTTGATTCATCGGAAAAACAGACATGTTTCCATTGATCCGCAGTCCACGTTTGATGTTTCTGGCACTACTATAGTCTCCGTTTCATATTCACCTGTGACACCAGGGGTTTTGCAATCGCAGCTCTGGCGTAAATATTGTGCTTATGCAATTCTCTTTGCGCGGTATGGGTCTACACTGGGTTTTGGAGAGGTGCATTAAGCTCAGCTGTCACTTTCGTCGCCGTAGTCTACTTCCTTGCTGTCACAATCCTGTTTAATGTCCTCCTGTCTCTTGCAGTGAGTTTGGTTTTCCTTTCACAGTTGTGTCTCGCAGATGATGTTGTGCCGTAAACTTTGTATGCTGTCATGGCCTTCGACACGGCACCTCTCGATACCCCCAATACCTGGACCACTGTGGTTACCGACCCACCAACCAGACGGGCTCCTACAATCTGCCTTCTTTGTAACTTCGACAGGTCACTCATTGTGCCTTCACCTGGAACGAAATTATGCAAAACACCGATTTACAATGCACTCACACAGAACCTTGGGACTACAAGCAACACTGTTTCAAGAAAAAAAAATTGTAGCTACATGTTCGTTTTACTCAAAAAGCAACACATACCAAAGTCACTGTTTTCAGCGAGGTGTTTCCATTATTTTGGACAACCCCCGTATATCTCCCCTACGCAAGAAAGTTTTACCCTGAGGGCTGTTGAACGCCCAAGATGAGCTCAGTGGTATCGTCATAACCCTAATTCCGTCGAGGGAAATGGCGGGGAAGTGTGCAAGTGAACGCGCTAGGCGAGAAGTAGAGGTCGGGCCTTTGCTAATTTCTAAATTAGAAAAACGGGCCGGGCGGGGCTGGGCCTCCAATATTTAATGTAAAACATACACGGGCAGAGCAGAGGGTTTTTTTATGAGCAAAGCAATCGCTGCACGATGCCTTTTTCGTTTGGAAAACTTGCAACATACAGCAGCAGGAAAGATTGAATAATTTCCTCTGATGGAAAAAATAGAAGTTTTACGACATCCTCCCCTCCTACGAAACAATTGGAGTGCGTCAGCTCCCTTAGTTTTTCAATGTGAATGTGGTCCCTTCTCTCTCTCCCTAACTTCCACCCTCCTCTCATGCTTCAGGGCAGGCTATTAACTGCAGCATTTATAAACCAAGCTACCCGCTCGCAGACGATCTTTTTTATTGTTCTGGTCGGCGGCACTTTATTCTCTAGATGTATGAAAAGGTTTTAAGTTCTTAAATGGCATGGGATAAATGGGCTGGGAGAAACTTACTTCTGTGTATAAATCTGTACCGTATATTTCCCATTTGTACTCTCAAGGAGTCAGCAGGTGGCAAATGTATCCTTAGGTATCTCAGCCCAGCCGTTTTCAAAACTTCTGTGACACTGGTTAACTGGGCAGCCTGTCGTTGTTTTCCCTTAGCATATGCTCAGTTCAGTGTTGCTGATAAATACTCTTCCATACTTATAATGGAGTTTAAGAAAGCGAAAGATTTTCGCGAAAAAATCGCTTCCGGAGAATATGTGCTTGTAGACAATGTAAAGGGGAAAGCGATATTTGGAAATATTTTAAATTACTGTCCCGTTCTGAAACTAGTCGGCCGGTAAACGTTGTGCAGTGCACTAAGTGCATTTTTGAGTTACGATGGCACAAAGGCACAAATGTGCTCCCCACACACACACGAGAGACATATTGGGTTCCAGCGATATTATATGCCAGTAGAGATAGGTGCAGTTTATAAAGCCATAAAATCTTCTCTCAATAAAACAATCGGATTCATAATTCTGGATATTTCGTACTTTTCGTATTACCCCCCCCCTCCCTTCTTATCCCCAAGAATATTTCCCGGGTCTGTCGGTAGGGAATGACAATTTGAAAACCCAGCAAATTTTAATAGCTTGGAAATTGTCCTTTTCATGCAATATTTTTGAGTATACAAGCCTTCCCCACTCCTCAGACGTCAAGTGACTTATTCAGAGTCTCAGAAATATTCTGAATTAACGTTTATTGCAATAGAATACGTGTAGCAATTAAGAAAACGAAAACTCTTCAGGAGTCGAATAACCGAGTGCACGAGGTGTCAAATTCGTGTTTTGGTAATTGTTGAAAATTTACGGGCCGGCCCGGGCCTTGGAAACAGGAGAAATATACGGGCCGGGCTTCCCAAATTAAGGCCCGTGCAGACCTCTAGCGAGAAGCAAACAAACAAACAAAAATTTCCTTTTCAGTAATCTGCAATGAAAAAAAAGTTTGTTTCAAACAACAAAATAGCTTTGTTGAGCTATTTTGTCGATTTATTTTGTTGCTTTAGCCAAACTACATCGGAATTGTTTTGTTGGCAACACAAGATTATTTCATTGGCTATATTTTGTTAATTCAAATAAACGTTTTATCACGATAACAAATACATATTGTTTAATCGAACAAATTCCCCAAAATCGACCTAGGCATTTCGTTAAATGAACAAAACGTATTGTCATGATAAAAATAAATTTTGTGGAATGAACAATAATGTTCAGCAAAATACATTTGTAAACCCAACAAACATTATTGTTGACTGCACATCGACAAAATTTTTTGGTTGATTCAACAATGTTTTTGCTGAAATAACAAAACGTTTTTCTCAGTGTGATGTGCTGAAAAAAAGTGTATACAGCAAACAAGAACATAACGTGTCACAGTGATTATCCGTTCTCTGTCGTTACTGGATTTTGTTCTTATCATATCTATCAGAAACGGTGATTTTGTCAATGTTGCAAGGAAGTTACAAATCTTGCCGCTAGGATATCTTTACAGCTCCGTCACTCCTGTCCTAAACGGTCGTTTTTTCACTGTTACAAGTAAGTTACAAATTTCGTCGTTGGGACTTCTTTATCGCTCTGTCAACCCTGTCGTTACTGGGATTTTGTCACAGTTTCAAGTGAATTACATATTCCGTCGTTGGGACTTCTTTACCTCTCCCTCAACCCTGTCGTTACTGATATTTCTTCACAGTTACAAGTAGATTACAAATTTCGTCGTTGGGACTTCTTTACCGCTTCATCAACGTTATCGTTACTGGGATTTTGTCACAGTTACAAGTGAGTCACACACCTCTCTGTTTGGATACTTTTAGACCTCCGTCACCGTAAACGGTGGGGTTTTCTAAGTTGAAAGTCACTCTTACTTCCGTTGGACCGTCACAGTTGTAATTGTGACCAGAAAATTACTATTAAGCCCACCTCTCTAACATGGATATCCCTGAAGGTGAAACAATGTGGTAAAAAGACCAAGTGGACCCATCTGAAGCCAGTAACTATGATGACGGCGCGTCTGCTGCCAGCAACGGCAAGAGCAGTGGAAAAATTTAGAATACAAACAATATCTGCAAAACACGGAAATATGCAGTATTTCACAGTAATGTTGCGAATATGGGAATTCGTTTACCGAAGTGAGGAGACAAGGATGTCAGTTGAGGAGGTAACTAACTGCTTGCTTGTTTTCGTGTAAACAATATTTTTTGGGAGTCGACTTTATTGTTGCAGCGACTAGAGAACCTTTCTTCGTTGTCATATCTTCCAGAGTGAGAACAAAGTTTCCTTTCCCTTTGTTCCTGTCTACATTCAAGTCCGTTTGTGGCGGTGAAGTTGGGAAACTGGATCTGTCACATGGTCAGCGGTTAACCATAAGTGATCCTTCGAGAGTTTGGTAAACTCGTTCCAACTCTCCCGCGTGCATGGGAAAACCATGCTAAGCTTTGTCTCATCCAGTCGTTACTCATGTACCATTGCCTACAATTTGCTAACAACCCTAGCCTTTGCTCTGTTCCTTTTTCGTTTTACCCTCTTCCATTAAAATCCACTAAGTCTGTTATAGTCGGGAGATCGGTTTTGTCACGTGGTCAGTGGCTGATCACGAGTGATTCTTCGAGAGGAAAGCACCATCTTGTTTATGATAGTGATCTAGTGACCGCTTTTAACTCATTTTTCTTTTTTTAGGCGGGGGCAGTTGTCACTGAAATGATAATGAAATTGGAAAATAAACATTGATATCTTCTTTGTTTAAGCTTTAAATCTGTCCAAAAATATTTTCTCTTGCGGTTAGTTACACCGTAAGCAGCATGTTTTCTTCCAGTGCATTTCCACGATCCCGTTTAACATATTGTTTTGTATACATGATTTCACCATCTTTAGGTCATGCGCTTTGTACGATGAAAATGCCGTCCAACATATTCCAACTATCTAAACTGTTGCAACAAGGGCGGAAAGTAAAAAAACTCTGATGAACTGAAACGGAACTAGTTTTCTATTTCAATGAGGATATCAAATGAATGAAGACAGTGGATGATTTATTATCATCGATTCGGCTCCTGCGTCAGTTCGTCGTGAAATTTGTTAGCGTTTCTAGTTTTTAGTCTCTTTCTCTCACTCTCTCTCTCTCTCTCTCTCTCTCTCTATATATATATATATATCACACACACACACACTCACAAATGGAACAGATAAAAGCACTCTATTTGATCTGTTTGTTCTTCCGACTCTGCTCCAAAATCTCAGACTGCAAACTTCTTCTTGACACATATATGAACATGATTTGTGATATGACTGTCGTACCGTCTTCCGTCAGCTTGTCTGCCTTTTCTCTCTATTTGTCAACTTTAAAAAGCCAGATCGAAAAAAAGAAATCTGAAGGGAAGTAATCAAGATTTTTGATCTGCCTGTCTTTCTGCTCCTTCAGCACTCAGTCAATCTGTCTCTATGACTGTTGTAAAAATATAAAAAAAAATGTGTGTGCATAAAATTCTAAGATTGGCTACCACATCTTCCTTCACGTAAGGGAGCAATAGCTGAATATACTTACATATTTATTTATGTATTGATGTTGCATACATTAATGTTATTAATAACATTTATAAAAATGCGAGCGCAAAGATTCAGTTGCTAGAGGACGCAGCACGTATAAAAATTGGAATGGGGGTGAGACAAAGTGACACCATTTCCCCAAATGACACCATTTCTCAATGCCGTATTGAAGGATGTCTTTCAGTCATTGAACTGGAAAGACAATGGGATACAGTTTAATGGAGATTATTTAACCCACCTTCGTTTTGTTGATGACATAGGAATTTTTGCAAGTAGCCCACTCATAGCTGCAGAGTACGGTATAGGAACTTACTGACAAGAATGAAGAAGTACGATATACAATGAACTTTCAGAAAACAAAACCTATGTACAATGCTTTAACAAGAAATGAAGATTTAGCAATTGATGGAGAATATCTAGAAGGAACTAATGCCTACATTTAGTTCGGACGGCAGATATCACATCAAAGGAGAAATTAACAGGCATGCAAAAACTTGGTTGGAGAACATTTCAAAGAAACCGTACAATTTTTAAGAGCAATTTACCATTATGTTTTAATAGAAGAGGCTTAATCAATGCACCCTTTCTGTTCTCACTTATGGACCAAAGACATGAGCCTTAACTAAAACCACATACAGAAATTGGGAACAACTCAGAGAAGCATGGAGAGATGATGTACTCTTGGTATAACCAGGAAAGACAGGTACAGAAACTCATTTATTAAGAAAATGAAGAGAGTTGATGACATAAATCCTGAAATAACAGTAGGCTGGACATATTTCCAGAAGAACTGACCAGCGTTGGATAACTGAAATTCTGGACTAGATTCCAAGGGACAGGAAAAGACTCAGAAGAAGACCATGTGGGAGTATGAAATTAGAAAGCATGCAGTAGTGACATGGAGGAGACTGGCTCAAGACAGAAAGTTCTGGAAACAACGTGGGGGCACCTTCATCCATCGGTGAATTCATAATGGTTGATGATGATATATGTATACAATGACGAACCACATCATTATGATCACCCAAGTCTCCAAGAGTGGAAACTTCTTACAGCACATAATAATGATGTCACTGAGATCAGCACGGAATATATATATATAAATTATGCACTTTTGCATTCGATAAAACAATTTTGTCTCTTCCAGCTTTGTTTTGGCAGACTGTCAATTGCCTCAAAATAAGCAGCTAGGGCCTCTTTATCAGATGAAAATCGACGTCCATGGAGAGTTTCCTTGGCTTTTGGAAACAAGAAGTCACAACTTGCTAAGTCAGGCTGGATAAGGCAAAATTATCACGCCTTCTGTTGACAAAAAATAAACTATCTTGGTTGCAGTGTGAGCCAATGCATTGTCATGGTGCAAAAGGAAGTGCTCATTTTTCGATCGTGGGTGCTTTCTTTTCCATTCTGCGATGACCTTTGTCAGACCTTCAGTGTTATACCGATTAGCAGTAACAGTTCTTTGATTTTCAAGAACAACAGTTGTTACATGTCCCTTGTCCGGTTTTACAGAAGAAGGACGCTACCATTTTCTTCCCTGCGCTGCTGATTCGTCGGACTTTGGTTAGAGGTGCATCACCGTTGAAGCACCAGACCCTTGATTGTTTCTTAGTTTCCGCATCATAGTGATATCACCATGACTCATCACCAGTTACGATGTTGTAGGTGTCATTACTACACCCTCCTCTGAATTTAAACAGCATGAACTAGCGCCATACAACTTGGCTTATCTTCTGTTGGTCCGTGAGTGAATGAGGCACCCAACGGGCACATCACTTCCGGACACGCAAATGATCATGAATGATCGTTTGTGCAGCAGTTGATCCAATGCCCAGGGCCTTCTTTATTTCATGATATGCCACACAAGGATCTTCTTTGATACGTTTTCTTGCAGCATCGATGTTTTCAGTCGTTAAGCTGTGGTCTGCTCTGTACTAGGGCCGACCACTGCGAAGGTCATATTCTAAGGAATTTTCCCCCTCTTAAATTCACAAAACCAGTTTCTAACTGTGGAAAAAGAAGAAGCAGATCGGAAAGATATTTGATAGCGATTCAAAACACTCACTGCTGTGCACTAACCCTTTCTTAAAATGATAGAACATCATTTCACGAAAATCACGTCTCAACAGCTCCATTTTAGCATGCCAAATGAGGTCAACTCTGCTCCATTCTCCCGCCACGTAAGCGAAATCTGGTTTGAGCAGGTGGTCACGGGCAATACGAACACGTGCTTCCTAACTACAGCATTTTCATTGTCGGCAGACAACGCGTTCAGTAGCAGCTAAAAACTTGCGGCTCAGCCTCCATATCAGGCACAAAACAACTAACCAAAACAATGCCAAACAAGCAGGGAAGAATGCAAAAAATATTGCGAACAGTGAACTATGACTTTTTCAAGGACCATCAAAGTTTCCCATTTACTCATTTCTACAAAGATATAGTAGAACATGGGTTTTGCTATATCATACAGTGGTGGCCAAAATTTTGGACCCTTTTTGAAAATTTCATGGTTTGCAACTCCATCAAATAAAAGGCAATTAATTGAGGCTACAATTGCTACCTGGCGCTTCGTAATAGCGAAGACAGAGCTTCAAACACTTGTTGGCTCAATGAGACGTCGCTGTGTTGCTGTTTTAAACAATAAAGGCTACCCTACTAAATACTGATAGTACATCGCAATCGTAAGCATCTGATATCATTTTATCGGATTGTAGGGTAAATTTATCATGATTGCAGTGTTCGCCGCATAACTCTTTCGTATTGCAGATATTTAAATTCTGTTTTTGTATTGAATTAAGCATTAAATTATCTTTCAATTGACACCTAAACTTGCATTTAGTGAAACATAACATTTCTTATAAGGCTGAAAAGTTGCAAAACATTAAAATTTCAGTGTCCACTATTTCGGCCACCACTGTATACGTACAAGTATATTTGATGCTAATTCAAACTAAAACCCTAGTACCAAAAATTAAGTTAAAAGAAAATAATCAAACTTCCTTGTCCAAGAATAGCTCCCCAATTTAGACAGATCAAAATTATGGGGAGAATAATAGTAATAATAATAACAACAAAATAAAAGTGAATATTTTATACAAAACCCAGATTTTAAGCAAAAGAACAAAGGTACATGTACAATATCCAGGCTCTGAAAAAAATGTATAGTCGTTTTGTACATACACTGAAGTGCCAAAAGTCATGGAATATGTACTTATTATCGTGTAGGACCTCCTTAGCCCGGCGAAGTGCAACAACTCGGCGTGGCATCGATTCCACAAGTGGTCGGAAGACTTCTGAAGAGATGTTGAGACATTCCATCTGAATAACTGCCCACAGTTCTCTGATATTTGTAGGTGCAGGATCTTGGGTGCGGATGGATCTTTCCACCATGTCCCATAAGTGATCTAATGGGTCCATATCGGACTAACGTGGTGGCCGCACCATTCGTCGGAACTATCCAGAATATTCCTCGAACCAATTTTGGACAACTTGAGCCTGATGGCATGTTGCATTGTCAGCCTGGAAAATCCTATCATTGTTGGGGTACATGAAGTGCTACAAATGGGCACCCAGCAGAGCAACAAAGCGATTACCGGTTAATGACGTGTTTACGAAGACCAGAGGACCCAAAACGTACCACGTAAAGACATCCCACATATGTATGGAACCACCATCAGCTTGTACAGTGCCTTATTGACAGCTTGGGTCCATTGCCTCGTCGGTTCTGCGTCACACCCGAACCCTACCATCAGCTCGTAACAACTGGTATTGTTTCTCATCGGACCACGCCACATGTTGGCAGTCTTCCAGGGTCCAATTGCCGTGTTCACGAGCCCAGGTGAGCCTCTGTGTTCGATGTCGTGGTGTTTACAAAGACACTCTGCTGGGTCTTCTGCTCCCATACCCCATGGACGCTAAATTACGCTGCACTGACCTGATGGATATGTCTCTGGTACCTCCTGCATTGAATGTGGATGTTATCTGAGCCAGTGTCGCTTGTCTGTTAGAATGGATAATCTTTGTCAGACGCCGCTGGTTACGGTCATTCAGCACCCGTGGTCAGTCGCTACGCTATCCACGGTGCTTAATAATGCATTCCATGAGGAATTCTCGGTACATACGTGACACCGTGGATCGAGGAATGTACAATGTTCGCACAACTTCAGAAATTGAATGCCCGTCGGTCTGGTTCTAACTAACTAACATGCCTCGTTCAAACTCCGATAATTCACGGCTTGGCCATAATCCTACTGGCGGTTGTTCAACTTGACTCATGAGATTACACTTTGCAACTGATAAAAATCGTGGCGTGCGTCAAAGCCTTCCTTCATACGACGGCAGCGCCAGTTAGAAATTTGCATACTTCGTGCTTCTATCCCATGACTTTTGGCATTTCAGTATATATCATGTACTGCACGGTTCAACGTGCGTGTGTTCTCCAGAATGAAGCTTGTGCAATAATTAAAGGGAAGGGCTTGTCCGAATTTGAGCTGGGTATGGTTGTCGGCGCGAAATCGGAGGGGGGGGGAAGCATCGTTCGTGGTTCTTATAGCCCAATCTTCCTATTTCGGAGGCCCTAGGCAAAGACGTGGCAGCCCCTAAAGATATTTTTGACTGAAAAACGTTCATGGCGGCCCCTAATAATATTTGTGACTGAAATATTTTCAGAAGGCCCTTAATAATACTTTTGACTGAAAACATTCATGGTTATCCCGCTCCTCATACTTCGCAGGTCCTATAGGTAAAGATGTAGTGGGCTCTAATAATATTTTTGACTGAAAAACGCTCGTAGCAGCCGCTAATATATTTTTGACTGAAAAACGCTCGTAGCAGCCGCTAATATATTTTTGACTGAAAAACGCTCGTAGCAGCCGCTAATATATTTTTGACTGAAAATACTTCGGGCAGCCTTTGATAATAAGTATTTTTGACTAAGGAACGTTCGCGATTTTTATTATAGCCCAGCAGTTCCCAACCATGGGGAGGGGGCAGATTCCAGGGCCCGAGCTACCGGTAAGCCCGCGGTTCAGCAAGGCAGGTCAAGTGACAATTTAAATTATGAACAAAAAATGTGGATAAAACTGAAACTTTTAACTAAATTTTCAACTGTACAAATCCATGAAGATTGAACATTGGAAACAGCCAGTAGCCAAGAGCAGTTTTCTTAGGGATTATTGCCCCTCCAACCTGTGAGAATGTGTAACAATGCAGAAATGGCAAGACCCTGGCGAACATCAGAACATCGCAATTCACGTAATGCATGGCGTAGCTAGCAGAGGACTACAGGGGACTCAGCCCCCTGCAAGGCAAGCAAGACCTCCTGGAAAATATACGTTACTGAAAATTTAATGAACGGTAGTTTAGGAAAACGACCTGTGTATTTCATTATAAAACACTTCATTCATTCGCGTATTGCACTTTTATTTTTAAAGAAAGCAAAATTGGAATGCCACAAGTGGGAGAATAATGGATAACTCAGTTTCCCAATGTGAATCAATAGGAATAGTTGTGCCAATAATTCTCTAACACACGGACACAGGACTTGTTGGTGTCAAGAGCCAGAGAAGAGAGAAATGCCTTTCTTTTTTAAGAAAAACCAAAATTTGGGAGAACATTATTAAAAAAAACTGAAGGTGGAGTCGTAATCGCGCTGAATAATAAAACACTGTTCGTCACTGGGTAAGGGGCCATGAAATGCTAAGCAGCTATTAAAAAAACTTCCTGGTAGTTAACTATTTTCAAAGATTTGCCGTGAGGAGGTTTCTGCTAAATGTATCTCTTGGCTTTGGAAAATAGTACTGGATTAAAATCTTTGAGCGAGTGTGAGAGTAGTACATGTTTTTCCAGCGAGAGTAGCCCATCTTTTTTTTTTTCTTTGCTACATTTTATTAACAAGTACAGTTATTCAGATGGCATGCAAAAGGAATCAATAGAAACTGTAAGTGATTTACATCCCCAAAACTAAAGTTACATTACACTCAGTAAAATAGGACGAGAATCAAAGCTAAGCAATATTATTTATGTAGAATTGCCATGATCATTTTTTAATATTTTCCCGATTTGTGCATTCCTTTTGAGGTCATTTTTGTCTGGATGTTTGCTCTGTAGCCATTCCTTAATGATTCTTAAAAAGTTTGCAAGGGGCAGGTAAATATCTATTCGTTTTTCATTTTTATCAACATTCCCTTTAAATTCCGTAGCTTGTGAAGTTGTGAGCAACTGAAATTTCTCTCGTGCAAAATTTCAAACTTAGTGGAAAATTATTTGTGCAGAAGAGAGAAAGAGGCAAGCATGATAATGCAGAACTGATTTCTTTTTCTCTAGAAATGGGTGTTTTTTATTACTTTCAAACTTTTTCTTTGCTTTCTTTGCTACGAAAGGTTTTTCTAAACTGATCTTCTACCGATAAGCATTAATTTTATGTTTATTTGTTTTGTAGTCCCTTCAAACCGTGTGCAGATGCTCAGACTTGGAGCTTAACTTAAGAGGAACAGGCTACACCATACATTCTTATCAATTAAATTTAGCTTACTGCATATTAATCAGAGGCTAAGCCCGTAAAATTATAAAACTTCGTATCTGGGACAGAAATTTTAGGAGGGAAGTATGTAATAGAACTTTTAAAAAAATCATCATCCAATGGTTTTTCTTGATTTTTTTGCTGCGTGATTATAAATCTACAAAAAAATATACATCTTAATGCTTTTATTTATCTTTCATGCTGTTCATAAAACACAGTCAAGTGGAAACCACAGTTATATACTTTTTTCATTTGTTTTGATTGCACAAACTAATTTAGTTTTCATAGAAAGAGCCTATTGACATTCAAGAGGGAAGGGGGGGCGCTCACTTGTTTTTTCCCGGGGCCCGTAAATTGATGGTTGGGCTCTGTAGCCTAGCCATTGTACTACGGAGGCCCTAAATAGGGACGGAGCAAGACTTGCCCAAGACCCCCACCATCCCTGGACACACACACGCACCTGGACCTGAAAAGGTATGTCGCTGGTAAACCAACAAGATAACATCACAATGACTGGTGGACTTTCAACTTTTTTCTTGGTGCGGATGTGTTGTCTTACTTGCTTTCAAATCTTTGCATTTTTCTTGTGAGAACAGTACTGTACTTGAACATTTTTTAAAAGAAAAATTCTTTATTTATTTACTGAAATCAAATTTAACATCGTGATACCCAGACACAACACCTCCCACCTCCTTTACTCCCTTCCTTCAAGTCAACGACCTTGTTTTGCAATTCTCACCTGCAAAGCTGTCGTCATCCACGTCCCGTTCCGTCGCTTCCCCGGTACGGGCTCTTAAGGTGGACGTCTAGTGATTTTGCTTCCTATACTTCCAATGGGCAAACTTCTGTACACATTTTTTCACAATTGATGCGTTCCCAAGGATGAAAATTTGAACATCGATTAAAATAACTTCATATTATAATTTGGAATACTTATTATTTTCTAAAATATAACCATAATTATATTAAAAATCAATAACTTTTCCTTTAGTAGTGTTGAGACCAGAAAAAAAGATGGCGCGACCTGTACATTGATGACGTCAGTAGGCAAACAAATGTTGGATTGCTTAATTATGGTTATGTTTTCGAAAATATTAAGTATTCCAAGTTATAATATGAAGTTATTTTAATCTATGTTCAAATTTTCATCCTTGGGAACGCATCAATTATAAAGAAAATGTGTACAGAAGTTTGCCCATTGGAACTTGGAAGTATAGGAAGCAAAATCGCTAAATCACTAGACGTCCACCTTAAGAGCTGCGGTATAGCTTTAGACTTCACTTTCCGTGTTGAAATCCTCTATTTTTTTAGAATAAACAGTAAAGTAATTAGTAATGATCCCTCTTAGTGAATTCCTATCCACCTACTCATTCATCTCTAGCATACTAACATCAAAAAAGGCTTAAGCTAACGGTTTTGGAAAATGGAGAACAATTACATTTTCCTGGCGCTGCCCATGCTACTTAGACAACCTTTCTACGGAGAAGTAAACAACGCACTTCCTAGGGTAAAATACGTAGAGCTACACGACGAAAAACGCGAGACTCATTATAACTTGGCAAAGTCCAGATTATATTTTAAAGTAAAAAAAAAAAAAACATTAATGGCACAATTTAAATTGGATGCGCGTTAGAGTGGGCAAGAAGACTTTCAGGAAGGGGAGAGCCCACTGTCGTATTCCCTTGTCCCTGGTCCAATAAGTATTTTTGACTGAAAAACATGCATGGTTCTTACAGCCCCGACCTAAGCACCGCTTCAGTCCTTGTCAAGATTGATTTCACCGCTTCTAATAGTATTTTGGACTGAAAAACGTGCATGGTTCTTAATCGTTTACACTCATATAAGTTATTCAAGGTATCAATGCGTATCTTTTTATTTATTTATTTTTAACTAAATGTTATTTTTAAATAATAGAAAACAAGAAAGATGACACTAAATTTTCGGGTGTAATAAGCACGTCTTTTGAATCCGTTCTGACCCAAATTAAATTTATCAAAGCTATTCAAAGTCAATGGAACCGATATGGAAAACAATAGTATCTGACGGAAGAAACAAGGTTTTCAATCATGTTTTTAATCCCACAGATATTGCTGTGAACAGAATCGTGAGCTTACGCCCTCTGGTTGCAGACTTGTGTGTTAAGAAAAATATAAATTCATATGAGAAACATTTTGCACAGGAAACACTCTCCAGCACACAAAGAATTTTTCAAATCGGACTCTTAGAAACAGAGGTATCGACAAAAATAAGATGTAACTTTACGCCCCCTGGTGGGAAAACCATTCATTATTTTAAGAAGAAAGTATTCTCCAAAGGTTTTTCCATATGAGCAGTGTCGGTCCAAGAAAAGAAAAAATTTAGTCGAGTTTTCTGGAGCCCAGATTTTGCTGCAAATACACCAGAAGCAGAAATTAACTCTTATACCCCCTGGTGGCCAAACCATTCTTTACCAAACATCTGAAATTATATGAAAAATATTTTCCATCAGGTGTTGTATGCGATACAGGAAGAATTTTTCAAATCGGAGTTTTAGAAGCAGAAATAACTCAGAAAACGCAATTTACCATTGCGGTCTCTAGCGGAAAGTCTATGATTCACTTGAAAATTTGGAATTCATGTGAAAACATTTCGCATCGGAAACACTATCCAACAAAGAAGGAATTTTTCAAATCGGGCTCCTAGAAGCAGAGATATTCACAAAAATAAGATATACATCTACGCCCTCTGGAGTAGAAAACATGCATTATTTTAAGAAGAAAATGCTCTTTAAAGGTTTGTCGGCATAAGTAGTATCGGCCCACAAACGACTTTTTTCAATCGAGATTTTAGTAGGTCACATTTTGCTGCAAATACATCAGAAGCGGAAATAAAGATTTACGGCACCTGGTGGGCAAACCAAATTTTTATAAAAATTAGAAATTATGTGCAAAGGATTTCCCTATCAGGAGCTGTATCCAGTGTAGAAAAAAGTTTTCAAATCGGAGATTTAGAAGCAGAGATATAGACGGAAATCCAATTTACCTTTACGCCCCCTAGCGGAAAGTCTATGAATTACTTGAAAATTTTGAAATTATATGAATAACATGTCACACCGGAAACTCTATCTACTAAAGAAAGAATTTTTAAAATCGGACCATTAGAAGCAGATATATTTGCAAAAATAAAATATACATCTACGCCCCTGGCGGAGAAACCATGCAATATTTTGACAAGAAAATATTCCGAAAAGGTTTATCGACGAGAGCGGCATCGGTCCTAGAAAGAATTTTTCAATCGAGATTTTAGAAGCTCAGATTTTATGGCAAATACATCAGAAGCAAAAATTAACACTTACGCCCCTTGGTGGCCAAAGTATTTTTTACCAAAACTTAGAAATTATATGCAAAATATTTTCCATCAAGAGCTGTATCCGCTAAAGAAAACGTTTTTCAAATCGGAGTTTTAGAAGAAAAGATATCGGGGAAAACGTAATGTACTTTTACGCCTCCTAACGGAAAATCTATGCGTAATTTGAAAAGGTACCTACATCCACGGCCCTACTCGATTGAGCGAGAGGTAACGCTTCGCTCTTAGCGGCCTGTCGAATAGGAGAAAAAGCAGAAATCATTTGATAGTTTCCATTCTTTCCACAGAGACGGTGGCGCGCTGGAACCCTACTGTTCACTCGCGTTTTCCACAGTTGTTATGCATTACGTCAGGTAGAAAGGAAATCAGAAGCTAAGTAAAAATTAAAACTGGCATTGCTTTTGAAGGGAATTTTTTGGGGTTAGGATTAAAACGCCCACATATATGATACATACATACAGCTAAAAAATGTACTACATATTATAACATAATATAATGCCTGGAATTCAAAGCAAAGCTGCATAACAAAATGACTTATGAGCAAACACGATGTACTCGTTCAGATTAGTAAATAGTATGTTTATCTATCTGGTACCACCATTTAAATGTTAATAAAGAAAAGTTATCCCTTACTAAAAACTTTTATCAAGTTATAGTAATTCATACAATGTAACAACGACTAAGAAATTTCATTGCAAAATAAATCGCAATTATTGACAGAAAAAAAACTTAATATATGCAAAACTAAATTTATGTAATCAAAGATAAAAAAAGGGAGGGGTGAAATATCCGAACGATGATCACATGAATACAGTTTTACTACACCAATATTTTCCATTTTAATCATCTATGGTTGGTTGTTTTTGATTATTAACCAACATCGAGCACTACTTATGCTACATTAAGATCCGATCAGATCATACATATGTAGAGGATTTTAGGAAGGGAGTGTCTGAACCCAGGTCTTAAACAACCCTTAGAAATAGGAAGCTAGGAGATTTGGGCTAGTGCCCGATAGGAAAGTCACACGGAAGCTAGGTAGAAGACGCCCTTATTTGTTACCGGGGGGGGAGTACCCGGGGTCTGACGGCTTAAAGTGCTCATCTGACGCACGGCGGGTATTTAGTGGTTCGAGCGTTCGTACCTGCCCGGGATCGAACCTGAGGTTTCATCCATGGCAGTCCCGAACGCTGGCCGTTCGTTACTGCCACCCGCTGCCCTATGCTACATTAAGAGCTGTGCCCTTGACAGATTAACCCCGAAGGATGGTGGTTAGACCAACGCCCCCTCAAACAAGGCCGCAGCCCCAGTTCTTGACGTCATCACAGGAAGACCTTGCCGTGACGGCCCTACCAAGTGGACTGGTGCTATCTAACGTGACGGTGATCTCCCGTACTTAGATGCTTACGAAACTATAACAGTTGAAACTATGTACTTTCCAACTATTTGAAACAGGTATTTCCGATGGTAAAAAAAGGTATTTGTACTGAGCAAATAGAACAAGATCTGTAAACTCAATGTTATAAGTTTTTTTATTTATTAATTTTTTTAGGGGTGTGTGTTTTTCGAGAGCAAGTGATACAATACGTTGATAATAGATATTAGAATGAACGTAACAAGTGCAATGAAACTTGGGGGTTGCTTAGCAACTCGATTTTAAGCTATTTTGATGGCTAAATAAAAACGGAAATTCCGTTTTAATTTTGCCACTTGCACTGGAAAGACCCCCCCCTCAAAAAAAGTTAATAAATAAGATAACTTTCAGTTATTTCAGTTTACAGATCTTGTTCTATTTATTCAGCACAAATACTTTTTTCTTTTGTTTCTTTAATTTAAACCTCATGTCCGACTCTAACAAAAGGCCGACGCATGAGGGACTGTTAAGGAATCTATTAATCTTTTACCTTATTTTTCCATTCAGAAACTCATTCATTCATTCTTTTAGTAAACTAAGATGTTTAATAGATACTTTATTTTAACTTTTTAAATTTGTTTAATTTCAAGTAAGGATCCTTTAAAAATGCCATTTTCACTTCCTTCCCCACAAATCAGGCAACCAACTGAGAGGGTGGGAGTCTGCACAAGAGTTTCCGCTTGCAACAGGAAGTATACAATTTATTTAGAAATTCCTTTTAGAACACTCTACATATGCTTAGTAAGAGGTTCATGACAAAGGTATTTAAAATTAAAATATTAGTAAAAATTAGACTAAATAAAATTAACTTTTTAAATTATGAAAAAATAGGAAAGCAGTGTAACACGATAGTACGGAAAGATGAAGATGAAAAAACATACATGAATTCAATTTTTTTATTTTATTAGTGCTAAATGCTTTGTTTTTAATTTATGATGTTCCGTAATGATTAAATAATTCACTGACTACATTATAATATTGTCAGTAAATTGTTGAAATCTTTCACAACAAAATCGAATTTACAATTATATTTTGACTTTTCCAATACAATACCGACAAGAAGCCGAACATGATATCGATATATGTTTTAGTTTTTATTTGACACATTTATAATTTTCAGTTTTATTTATGTTTCACATTCACAAATACTTTTTTCTTACTATCTCTAATATTTACCCTTGCTCCAAAGTTGCAACACACACTATCTAGGGACATTCAAGTTAAAAAATGTTTTTTCTTAATATGTTAGATGAAAAAAGCGGTTTATCTTCAGTTAAGAAATTTTTTGCACTGTCAGTTTAATAGTTCAAAGTGTTCTGATTTTTTGGCCCAACAGTGTGCCATAAATAGTAGCATTACCTAAGGGAATTAAAGATTAAAAGTAATAAAACTTAGTTTTAACACCTGTTGGTGGGTGTTAAAACTAAGTTTTATACTATATATATATACGTATGTTTTGCCGCACAGCACATGGTAATTTGCTTTCGTGCACTTTGTAATTTAACCTGATATAATTATTTCATTGAATATCACTTATACACATCTAAAGAAAGCAGTGCAGTTCATTACAAGGAACCCTTTATTTCCTGAATTCACTTAACAAACACTTTCTAAAAAGAAGCTTTAAAAGCAGGACTGGAAGAAATTTTTGGCAAATTAACTTGCTGGTTAGTTTACGGTGATCCTCTTCATGGCATTTTAAAACTGGGCATTTTTCCAGTTTTGGAAGAATATATGTCGATAAGTTTTGCACCAAACAGTTTTGTGGCAAATATGGTAGAGATTTTTCAACAAAATTTTGTATGATAGAAAGGATCATAATGAATGCTGATGTTGTCAGTCCTCCACGGTCTTGATTTGCGATTAAATTAAGAATGGATGCCATGCAATTACAGTTAGCCAATTTTCTCCAAACAGGAGGGGAAGTCTGTTCTTTCATCAATAACTTTCACTAAATATCCAGCCACAAAAGCTAAACTTGCAAACTTTAAGCTGACTCTTGGGGTATCTTGTTAAGGGGAGAAATATATATATATGTATAAATATATATATTAGATCTCTACAACCAAAAATAATGCTGCAGAAGAACAGTATTTCAAATAAAATGAAACTGAAGAGGAGTCAAATTGTACTGAATAAAGACTGTTATTGTTTAGGAATATGGAATTGATTATTATAAAGACTGTTATTGATTAGGAATATGGTGGGGGTGGGTACATGCATTTCGCTAAAAGTGTGTTTATGTTTATTCACTATCAGCACTTGCGAAACTGCTGAAGTTTCTACTAGCCAATGTGGCTAGTGGAATAAAAATTTTACAAGCCAAATGCCAAAATCTACTGGCCATGCAAAAGTAAAAAAAAAAAAAAATCAGTAACTTCTTTACTTACATTTCTATGAAATTAAATGAGTGAATGTTTTTTTTTCCTTTCTAATGAGAGATCCCTCTCCCATCTACTTCATAAAAACAGATGCAGAGCAGTTACTGCACAGAAACATCAGACTGATTACAAATATTGCATATACTTTTGTTCCAAAATGCTTTTTGACAATTTATTTCAGTGCTGCAATATCATTACTATCTTAATTTAAACGTTCATAATTTATTTTCGAGAGTCCATTGTAGTCAGATGTCTAATTTCTTTAATATTATTTAAAACAAAGGGACAAAAGCTAGAACATATATACATAGAATGGCACTAATAATGTTGATACAGTTTACGATCTTCCCATCAGAGGTATTTGCCCACCACAATCAATAAGCATTTTGAGGATCAAAATCTTCAATTGAAGGACCATTGCATCTGATCATCATTAAGTAATTTAATGTGTCACTATTCAGACCTGCCCGATTACTCATTTTGAGGTTCATTGCTGAAAAGCCACGCTCACAAGGAGCAGTACTGCATGGCATTAAATGTAGCACATTGCCATAACAGTTTCTTTCTTTTGTCCACTCATATTTCCGCGCTCAGATGTGCAAAAAGGAACGCAGCAGTAAACCATAATGCTTCTAGCAAGAAAAATGAAAAGGAATTCACACACACGAAACTAAAATATAGTCACAAAGTAGCAAGTATACCTCGACGTGTATTAGAAATTACTTACGAATCACGCGCGGATAGATGAGAACAACAGTAGGTTTCAGCGCCCCCAGACGTAAAAGGTTAGAACTAGAAAAGTGGGGGTGATTCCTGACGACCCATTGTTCTTTTGCGCATGCGGCAGGCCGCTAAGCTTGATCGAGTCGGGCCGCGGGTGACCTAGCGCGCAACGTTCTTGACTGCCACGGAAAGGGCCTCAAGTTCGATCCCAGGCAGGTACGAATGCTCGATCCACTAAATATCAGCCCTGTGTCGGATGGGCACGTTAAGCCGTCGGATCCCGGACACTGGCCCCCGGTAATAAATAAGGGCGTCTTCGTCCCCCTTTCTACTTCGCTTCCGCGTCACTTTCCTATCGGGAGCTCTAAGCCCAAATCTCCTAGTTTCCTATTTCTAAGGATTGTTTAAGACCTGGGGTCAGGCACTCCCTTCCTAAAATCCTCTACATATGATCATATGATCGTGCTATATCTAAAATACTCTTCGACATAAATGGAATCGAAAGATAAAAGAATTTTTTCAATACGATGTTTAGAAGCAAATATGTGGAATAAAATGTATTTTTGAATTCGACATCATCTGCGTTTAGGCCCTCTAGCGGCGAAATTGTGCATCGTAAAAAAAACGAAATGAAGGATCATCATTCGCATATTTCCAACCTTCCCAATGCAGAAAAGTTTTTCAAATCGGACTAATAGCTGCAGAGATATCATGTCCACAGACGCACGGACGGACGGACAAACCAATAACATAAGCACGATCTTTTTTAACAAAAGACGTGCTAAAAACGTCCCTTCCACCATCCCTCCCAAAACGAATGTTCATGGACGACTCGTCATGCACGCAAATGTTAAAGGATGACCCATTTGATATTAATATTTTTGTTCGACAGATGTCGCCACGTCAATCAGTTCAAGAAAAGCCGTATCCTTTTTTTTTTTTTTTTTTTTTTTGGAGTTATAATTTCGCGAAAGCCACTTTATTTTGGGTAGCTTTCAAAAGGATCAACCGTCTATTGCTGTTTGTTTGTTTATATGCTTCGGAAGGAGTATAATATTCACTTAGATGGAAACGTGTTCTTTCCTCATTGATGGAAGAGGCCTTTTCTGTATTAAATATTTATTCTTTTTAAGATATACACTAACACTTTTGAAAAACACATCGTTGATTTATGATTACCCCGAACCAATTTTTACGTCAATCATAAACACTTAAAAATCAAATTCTCAGTGCGATAGGGAGGTCTCTTAGGTGTCGCCATCTCTCCATAAATAAGAAAAACTAATTTGTGGCAATACCGTGTAGCACACACCAGTGAAAATATTTATTCTTCCAGAAAAATCTTAACCGCTGACTGTATTAATAAATAAATAAATTCGAAAATTAAAAAATATATTTTTCTGAAGTAAAAAGACAAATTTAATTTAAAAATAAAACAAAATGCAAGTTGTATCTTTCTAAAAATAATCCACATTTTTTGTGTCCAAATATCATTTTCAATTTTTTCTTTTAACTCAATCTCGGTTCTCAATGCAACATCGTCATTAATTAGTGCTGCCTCGGTTCTCAATGCAACATCGTCTGAATACCAAAAAAACTATCCATAGAATGCATGTCGCTACTTCTAAGATCATGACGCTAAGGCCTGGTTGGTGAAAAAACATTTTTTTTATTTATTTATCCAGTTATTAACAAGTCATTCGACACTAAAAAATTAAGTTCTATTAACGCACAAGAACATACAAGGAACAAATTTATTCTTTCTTTTTTTGATTGAAGGTTTAACGACCACCGTGAACAACGCAATGGGCTATAAAGGAGTCAATATAAGCAGTCTCCCGTCCCTAATTAAGGGTCACTGATTCCAGGTAAGGGAGAGAGCCAGTGCCATAAGAGAAACACAACATCCATGCCTCACCGGGATTCAAACCCGGGCCCCTTACGGACGAATGATCAGAGGCCATCGCTTAGACCACTGCGCCACCGGGGCGGCATTGATAAATTATTACCGATTGTAGGAGACACATACGCATACACACACATTGAATTCTTTTAGTATGTTTTATCCTTTTCATCGAAGCGAAGTTTAAGTAATTTTGTTATACGTAGGTCGTTCAAAAACTAACGAGACTGACGTCAGAGGGCCAAAACAAACCCTCGTAGGAAAATGCAGCTGCCTGTGTAGAATCACCTGCAAGGTCAGTCGCGTAACAACGCGTCGTTACAGCGCTCCACTAGTTCATCCTTATAGTAGACGGCGTAGAGTTCAGACGTGTTTCTGTACCCAAGTATGGATTTAAAACTGGAACAAAGAGCAACTATATAAATGTTCGTGCGTTTGAATAAAATGACACAGAAACGCACGAAATTATTAAAACAGCCTATAAGGAAGATGCTTTGTGCCGTGCAAGAGCTGTTGAGTGGCGCAGGAAATTTGTGAATGATGAAGAGTGTCTGGAAGATGCGCCACGCTCCGGTAGACCTTCGACATCGACTGCGGAGGTTAATGTCAATACCATCGAGGCACCGTCGAATGACAATTAAGGAAGTTATTAATGTGATGCAGATGTCCGTTGGTTCCGTTGACGACATTGTGAGAAACCGGTTGGGGTACCGAAAAGTCGCTGCAAACTGGATTCCCCACTTGCTCACGGATGAACATAAGGCAAATCGTGTTATCACTTGTCGCCAATGGAAGTGCCGGCTACGACGTGAGCTACACTTTTTTACGCTTTCCAAATGTAGGTTGAAGAAGCATATATGCTCCAGCTTTGTCCGTCCGTCTGTCTACACGATAACTCGCGTAAAAACGGTTCGATTTCGATGAAATTTTAGTATGTGGTAGGAGACCACCAGGGGACGAATTACCCTATTGAACATGGACAAAATGGGGTCAAAGGTCACGGCATAGGAGCGGGATCCATTCCATTGTCCTTATGCGTCATAACTTGCGTAAATACGGTTCGATATCGATTAAATTTTAGTATATTGTATGGGACCACCTGGGAATGAACCCTATTGAAAATAGGTGAAGTGGGGTCAAAGGTCAGGACATAGGAGCGGGATGCATTCCATTGCCCTTATGCGTCATAACGTACGTAAAAATGGTTCAATTTCGATGAAATTTTAGTATGTGGTAGGGGACCACCTGTGGACGAACCCTATTGAAAATGGAACAAATGGGGTCAAAGATCAGGACATACGATCGGGATCCATTCCATCGCCCTTATCCCATACTATTAAGGTGGACGTCAAGTAATTTTGCTTCCTATACTTCCAATGGAAAAACTTTTGTACACATTTTCTAAACAATTAGTGTGCAACCAAGGATAGAAATTTGAACATCGATTAAAATAACTTCATATTATAACTTGAAATACCTAATATTTTCTAAAACATAACCATAATTATATTAAAAAACAATAACGTTTCCTTTGGTGGTGTTGAAATCAGAAAAAAGATGGCGCGACCTGTACTTTGATGACGTCAGTAGACAAATAAATGTTGGATTGCATAATTATGGTTATGTTTTAGAAAATATTAAGTATTCCAATTTATAAAATGAAGCTATTTTAATCGATGTTCAAATTTTCATCCTTGGGATCGCATTAATTCTGAAGAAAATGTGTACAGAAGTTTTTCCATTGGAAGTATAGGAAGCAAAATTACTTGACGTCCACCTTAAAGGAGCAATTCTTGTATCTATGTAAATTTTATTTTGAAAACGGCTTTAAGGATATTGATGAAAGTCGTTAACCTACCGTTTTCTGGTACTAGAATCGGTTTAGCTTGATCTCGGCTTTAGGAAAATTGGTTTAGTGCGTTAAATAGCCACCCCGAATAACCACGTTTTTAGTGTCATGGTGTCGTTCCATTAAGGTTACACATGCTTAGAAATCTTATGACGTCACAATCTCGCGACTGAGATGTTGGCTCGCGGTCACGACATCTGTCTCATTACGTCACGCGTTGTGTGTGGATCCTATTAAAGTTTTATGACGTCACACTCTTACGAGCAGATGGTTGCAATTTCCATCTGCCTCATTACGTCACGCCTTGTGTGCTTATGTCCGTCCGCACGATAACTCGCGTAAAACTCATTCGATTTCGATGAAATTTTAGTATGTGGTAGGGGAACACCTGGGAAGGAACCCTATTGAAAGTGAACGAAATTGGGTGAAAGGTCAGGACATAGGAGCGGGATCCATTCCACTGCTGTTATGCGTTATAACTAACGTAAAAAAGAGTTCGATTTCGGTGAAATTTTGGTATGTGGTAGGGGACCACCTGGGGACAACCCTATTGAAAATGGGCGAAATGGGGTCAAAGGTCAAGACATAGGAGTGGAATAACCTCCATCGCCATTATGCGTCATAACGTACGTAAAAATGCTTCGATTTCGATGAAATGTTAGCATGTTGTAGGAGCCTGCCTGGGGACAAATCCTGTTGCAAAATGGGCGAAATGGGGTTTAAGGTTAGGACACAGGAGCGGAATCTATTCCATAGCCCTTATGCATCATAACTTGCGTAAAAATGCTGCGATTACGACAAAACTTTATCATGTTATTTCGCAGGTTTACTGAACCGGTTCTTTTGAATATCATCGAAATGGGATCAGAGGTCAGGGCACAGGACCGAGATTTATTCCACAGCCATTATCCTCATAACTTGAGTAATGATTTCTGTTATGGTGGAAAGCATATTATAATCAATGTATTGCATGATTTTACTAACTTGTTGGATCTAGTCCTCACATGTTATGAAACATTTTCTCACCATTTCGTTCCAGAAACAAAACAACCGAGCACCCAATAAAAACACCCATAGAGTTCCCGATCCAAGAAAGCAAAGTTTCAAGCAAGTGTAGGGAAGATCATGCACCTGGTTTTCTTCGATAAAAAGAGAACTATACAATGAAGAGCAATTGAATTAGAGATACTTGTCTTGTAACGTGTAGCACCACCTTTCGCCCTGATGACGGCGGCGATTCGTCTCGGCATGGACTCAACAACACACCGGAAGTGTTGGGAAGCCATAAGGATTCACGACCCCTGAACAAGCTCCCACCGTTCACGAAGATTTGATGGAGGGGGTCAGAGCCTCAAACATCTTTCTCGATGGCATCCCAGATGTGCTCGATGGGATTGAGGTCAGGTGATCTAGCTGGCCAAGGAAGCGAGGTCACGTCGGCGGAGTGACCGCGCTTCCTTGGCCAGCTGGGTCACCTGACCTCAATCCCATCGAGCACATCTGGGATGCCATCGGGTACAATTCGGGAATGGCATTGTCTTGTTGCAGGATGAGGTTCCCCGTGTGATGTTGAAGACGCACAATCGAGAGCAAATGGTCGTCCAGGATATCCCGGTAACGTTGACCTGTGAGGGACGATGTCACACGTACCAGGGGTCCCATTTCAGTCCACGTAAACAGTCCCCAGACGAGAATGCCACAACCACCAGCTTGAAGAGTACCCTGCTGGCAAGAAGGATCTATCGCGTCATGTGGTTTGCGCCGTACTCGTATCCTGCCATCCGCATGTACCAACGTGAATCTCGACTCATCAGTCCAGGCAACATTTTCCCACATGTTTAGGGTCCAGTGGCGATGTTACCGCGCCCATGCTTCTCTTTGCACCCTGTCTGTGATGTGCGGTCAGCAGCGGTACCCTCGTGAGACGATGGCTTCTGTACCTCATAGCGAGGAGGTGGTTCTGGATGGTGTGGCTGCTTACACGTTTTTGTGCACCAGCATTAAATTGCCGAGTGATTTCTTGCACTGTGGCCCGTCTATCCGCTGTTACATTGCGAGCTAGCCGACGATGACCCCGCTCATCCACATGTTGTTGTCCACGGTAGTTGGCCCTTGCAGGGATGGTTTTACCGGTTTCGATGCATCCGTGACACAGTGGCTCGTGAAAATCCCAGTGCCTGCACGACTTCCCGAGATGGAGTGACCCATTCGTCGGGCCACGACAATTTGACCACGATCAAATGCGCTTAGATCCTTTGTCTTACCCATACTGCGTCCGACTCTTACTGATTTTCGTCGCATCACTCCTTATATTGTCGGATCGTTGCATACGTCATGTCGTACAGGGCCGCCCACAACGCCACATTTGCATAACGCCAGCTGTCTTTAATTCAATTCTTTTTTTTTTGTTGTTGTTGAAGGTTTAACGACCACCGTTAGCAACTCAATGGGCTATAAGCAGTCGCCTGTTCCTAATTTAGGGTCACTGGTTCCAGGGAAGGGAGAGAGCCAGTGCCGTAAGACAAACACAACATCCATGCCTCACCGGGATTCGAACCCGGACCCCTTTCGGACGAATGATTAGAGGCCAGCGCTTAGACCATTGCGCCACCGGGGCGGCCTAATTCAATTGCGCTTCAGGGTATATGACCATGCTGTTCTACAAGAGAAAACTGTTACCGGTGCCTATTATTCTGAAGTTCTCAAAGATCCTCTGAAGAAAAAATTTCCCCAAAACGCCCAGAACATGCATCGTAGAGCGAAACAGAAAGGAAAGGTTAAAATCAGTTACCAATGCGGACAAAGAAATCGAAGTTTTAGCTAGTGTCGAAACAAACCCGATAGTATCACTACGGCATCGTGCTCAAGGGGATGGTATGTCTCATACTTTCGTTCACAGAATACTGAAGGCCAACAGATGTCCTTACAAGACACAATTCGTACAGCAACTGCTAACAACCAACTATAACAGGCGACTACAGTTTTGTCTATGGGCATGGCAACAATAACAAATGCAAAGCAATCAGAATTTTAGTCAAAGCCGCATTTTCACGGATGAAGCAACGTTCATCAGGCATGAGCAAGTCAGTCGAAATTGGACTTACCACAGGTCATCCACGAATCCGCATGTTGTTTCTGAGAGGTATTCACAGAACATAGAAAAACTTAACGTATGGCGTGGTATCTGGGACGATGTAACTATAGGTCCATTTTTTATTGAAAGGAATTTAAATGGTGAGTCCTATCGAAATTTGTTGGAAAATGAAATATGGCTTCGCCTGGAGCCATTTGCGGATGCGAATGCAGATTTACAGCCGTACTTCATGAAAGATGGAGCATCGGCTCATCATTCCCATCTAGCAACAGAATGGCTGAATGAGAGATTTCCAAATAGATGGATTGGAAATAACGGACCTGTCCAATGGCCTGCTCGATCTGCAGATCTCACACGATGTGACTTTTTTCTTTGGGGGATATCTCAAAAACTGCGTTATCCTGCGAATTCCGTCGCAGAACTCCGAGAGGAAATACGCCGGAATGTCACTCAAATATCCCGGGATACACTTTGTGCTTTACAAGGTGCATGGTGTAACAATATTGAGCTGTGCATTGCTGCCAATGGTGGTTACGTCGAACACATGTAATCGGTAGGTATCGTGTAACAATATCTGATATTGTGCTACTTGACCAATTTCTATTGTTAGTCGCTTGAGATGTAGGAATGTCTGCAGGTATTGATTTAACTTGGAAAACGTGTCATTTTACGTGTCATTTACAGTACACTCCAAAGATGTAAAACTGGACGAACCTTTTGCAGTATTTTATATTCCCCGCTTACACGTCAACCTCAACAGTTTAGCATGACACATTTGATAAAATAAAGATATGTTAAATTTTAAAAGCAGAAGTTGTCCCAATTTCTGCCATCTTTCCGGTGATATCGCGTGACCCGACTTTACCACGCAACATTTCGTGAAGCTCCCAACCCGGATCTCACAAGGTTGCAAAACCCCTCGGTTCCTATTCTATATGATGTCCCTTTTGACATAAAACATAACGACTATTGTATGTTTTTTGTACTACAAAACGCAATAAATTAAATTTGCGAAATATGTCATCGTCCCCTCCTCTTTCCATCTGCAACTACTGAATGACCCTGATCCCCTCCCCCAGCGGGGTCACCGGACCCCTCGCTTCGTGGCCGGAAACGTGGTTCCTTGCCATAAAACACGATAAGTACAGTACATTCACAAAAGCCAAAGAAAGAATACAAAAGTGTCAGAAGTAAGGCAATTTTTCCTACCGCTCATAGTGCACTTTAGTGTCGCTATTGTGGGCTATAACTTTGTACCTAATAAAAATAAAACAAAAATTTAAAAACCAACTTACTACATTTCCGGAGATCTTTCCAACGATATGTCACACGACCCGTCTTTCCATTTGAAAATTTCGAGTAACTTCAGCCCCGCCCCCTACGGGGTCCCCAAAAGTGTATCCCTTGCCATAAAGAGAAATAGTTTTCTTGGTTTTTCTGGAAAAGTAACCAATAAAAATTTAAATGGAGTTTTTCAGGACTTTTGTACCATACTATATACAAGATAAGAAAAGAAACACATGGATCAGGAAAATAACAAAGGTGCATGACAGACATCATGATCAAAGTAAAGACCCTCAAGTGGAGTTAGACTGGGCTTAATACTAAACAAACTGAGAACCATTGGACAATTGAAATACTTTACTGGATGTCAAGAGACAGAAAAAAGCCCAGAAGACCACACGAGAGATGGGTTGATGCAATTCGAAAGCATGCGGAAGCGACAAAAAAAAGATTACTCAAAACAAAGTTGTGAAAAAGACTTAATCCAACAATGGATTGAGAACGCTTGGTGGTGGGGCTGTGGAAAGAGCGAAATTTTTGAAGCAAATCAAATGAAAGCATAACTATAGAAAAACAAAATGTGTGAGAAAATAGATATCTTACCATCGTCTGTGGACATCTGTGCGAAGTAAGTATAGCCACGAACATGAACGGCGAGGCACAGGAGCAGTATTATTAAAGAAAAGCGCATTGCATTCATGCTGTAGCGCAGAAAGGGAGTTTACGTAAATATATATTAGGAGCTTGTAAAAGCGCGGTTTCTTATCCTCCACTTGAAATTATGACGTTTGACCTATCAATGGACTTGCTTTTATTTGCTCGTAGAATTACCTAAGACAGGGGGAGGAATTATTTTGTGCTATTTCATCCTCCATAGCATTCGTTAAAAACACCTACCCGCTTTTATTGAATGACTAATCTCTGATTGCCAAACCGGTTTTCCTGTCAGCTGAAGAAGCTGTACTAGTGATACGAAGCTTCTATACTAAAAAAGCATAAAAACAAAACTAAAGTTTTGTGTTCTTCCCACACTGTCTTGTATCTTATTCGACCAGAATGCGGAACTACCGTATGTGATGCTGACATTAAAGTGAAAGGGAGGTTCGTTGAATAAAAATTTACTTTGAACTGTTTGAAGGTGGCCTTCCGTTGCTATCATCCCTCAACATGCCGCAAGCAATAGCTATGAATAAACTAACCAAGAAACTAATGTTTTCCGCCATTTCTTTCCAGACACTCATGCCCGGATGGTAGTCACTGCGAGGTAGTGAACAACAGGAGATTTCGATTTTCGGAACAGTACATCTCTGCCTATGAGCGCCCATATAGCTGGGCAAGAGAGTCACTTGCCCTCTCCTAGAATCTGAACATGCCCGTTCTATTTTTGGAAGGTACTACGGAGATTTCATGATAACACTCATTTTGATTGCTAAGTTTTCTGTTGAATTTCTGGATGCGTATGTATGCAGTAAAATAGAAATAAAAATTGGGATTTCCAGTAGCCATATAGCGGGGCAAGAGGGGCACTTGCCCTCTCCTGGAAATCTGAACATGCCCGTTCTGTTTTTGGAAGGTACTACGGAGATTTCGTGACAACACTCATTTTGATTGCTAAGTTTTCTGTTGAATTTCTGGATGCGTGTGTATGCAGTAAAATAGAAGTAAAAATTGGGATTTCCAGTAGAAAAAGCGGAAATTGGCAAGAGAAAGAAATAATAAATTTCCCATTGCATGTTGGAGAATAGTGTGTTTGTCTTACGGCACTGGCTCTTTCTCCCTTCCTTGGAACCAGTGACCCTACATTAGGGACGGGCGACTGCTTATAGCCCATTGAGTTGCTCACGGTGGTCGTTAAACCTCCAATCAAAAAAAAAAAAATGACTGTATGGACATTACTTCTGTTATTTCTGATACTGAACTTACAACGAGTGTGCCAGAGGAAGGCACTGGGGAATGTATTCCCCGCACGAGATCCTCGAACTTCTTACATATTTGGAAAGTTCCACAATTCCTATCTCACCATTAAATATTGCTGAATTGATGTCTTTATATGGTTGTCCAAAAAAAAAAATACTCTCTAATCAAATCCACATGCATTAGAAAGCATCTAAGTAATTTGCCAGAAGTCATTTATCAATTATCTTTTGTTCATGAATTGTTTGACAATACTAAACTGCCAGATTGGTCGGTTCAGTATGGTCGTCGCACCAAATATGTTTTAAAAGTGCTCAACCAGTATGTTGATAGTCACTTGCAGCCATCGTAATGGCGAACAAAATTACTGCTGTTACCTTCAATTGCTGGAGTCTCGCTGTTTCGGCAGCGAATGCTCTGGTTTTTGAGGATGTCAGACACTTGAAGGCCAATATAATCATGTTGCAAGAGACAAACGTCTCTTCTACCACCAATACCTCCTGTTGGCGGCATTGGCTATATCAGTTCTTTCATAATTTCCGTTCTCATATTGGTTCTGGTACATCTATTGGCTTTCATAATCGTTTCCTTTCTTTAATCTCTGATATTCATGAGTCACAGAGCAGGTTGGGTATTTTTCAATATATTTCCTTTCGTCTCCAATCAGTTTATTTTCATTTGCTCAATATTCATGTCCCCCAAAATTCTACTGAAGCTGAATCTCTTATTACTCATGTTGCTTCTATTCTTACGGTTATTCCGCCTGCTGATAATATTCTTTTTGCCAGTAATTTCAACTACACTCTTAATCCTACATATGACAGAGTTGGTTCCACGGAATCTCGTCATTTACCCATTTCACAGCTTACTCAAGTTATTTCTAATTTCAACCTTCAGGATGCTTTCAGATTACTTTATCCTACAGCAAAAGAATTTACTTGGCCCCCCCCCGCTGCTTCTTTTTGTGTTCCGCTTCTTTTTGTGTTCCTGCTAGATTATTTATGTTTCTTATTTTTTTCATTCTGCTATTAGTTCTGTTTCCCATATTCCCAGCGTTTCTTCAGATCATCGGCCGGTTGTTCTCGTCTTTTTCCCTAATATTTCCGTCACCCCGCATCCTCATGTTTGGACTTTTGATAATTCCCTTCTTAAAGACCCAGTTTTTGTTCCAGCAGTTAAGACTATTATTTCGAATGCCGTTTCTGTTCTGTCCTCCATCGATGACCCAGCTGCTCTATGGCTTGCCACGAAAAATCAAATTGTTTTATTTTCTCGGGATTACTCTTTTCAGCGTCGCACGATTCAGTCCATGGAACTTGCTTCTTCGAATCAAGAACTACTTCAAACCCCGTTAGCGTCGCCAAATCATGAGATACTCAAGTCTAAACTTCGTCTTTTTCATCATTCTTCTGCTTCATCTGCCTTTACCCGACTCAAGTATGCTACCCTTCGTTTTGATGATAACCCCACTGATAATCTTCGCCAGTTTGAACGCTCTGCTGTTAAACATAAAACCACTACTTTTTTTACTCTTCCCGATGAATCCGAATCAAATGACCAATTCAAAATTTGTGAAGCCACCCTTGATTTCTACAGACAACGCTTCAGTCCTAATTTGACTTCTTCTGCAGTCAGTTCTCCACTCATTCAACATCTTCCGCAAGTTCCTGATCATTTCACTACTCAACTTTCCTCTCCGATTTCTCCAGCCGAGATTCGAAATTCCATTTACAGCCTTAAGGACAGATCTGCCCCTGGAGAAGACGGTCTCCCCCTTCCTTTTTTTAAATTCTTATTTCAAATCCTTCTTCCTTTGTTGGTTGCTGCTTATAATTTTCTTTTTTCTACTCTACACTTTGATTCTTTCAATTTTTCTTTTGCAACTCTCCGTCTTATCCCCAAATCCGGTAATCTCAGCTATCTAACTAATTGGCGGCTCATCTCGGTTCTTAATACTGATTACAAAATATTTGCTAAAATTCTTGCCCTTCGCCTTAATCCTGTTCTTTCTGACATTATACACCCAGACCAAACTTACGCGGTTCCGTCCTGCTCGATCACCTCTAATATCCTCACTACACGTCACCTTTACTCACTGGCATCTAGGCTTTCGGAACCCCTGGCAATTTTCTCCTTTGCCCAAAAACAGGCTTTTGACTCAATTAACCATTCTTATCTATTCACTGTTCTACGCCACTTTGGCTTTCCTCCTACTTTCATTACTGCTATTTCTAATCTCTATACTGACGCTTCCTTTCGTGTTCGTACCGCCAATTTTTCTACTTCCACCATTCCGTTTACTAACGGGATCAGGCAGGGTTGCCCCCTGTCTGGTCAACTTTTTTTTCTTGTTTTTGAACCATTGTTGATTGCTCTTCGTTTCCGAATTTCTTCCACCGTTCCACGAAATATATCCACCAAGCGACACCATCATATTGTTTTAACAGCTTATGCCGATGACCTCACGATGTTTCTCCGTTCCACTTATTCTTGTCAAGTACTACGTTCAACCTACCAAGAATATGCCGCCATTTCTGGCTCTGCTTTGAATGTCCCAAAATGCTCAGGACTCTGGGCCGGTACGTGGACCTCCCAAGGAGACTGCCCACGGGGAGCTCAATGGTCTTCTTCGATAATCAAAGTGCTTGGTATCTACGTGGGCTCTCCGGTAGCGGTTACAGCGGCAACCTGGACACCGCTTATTCAGAAAATTAATTGAAGTCTTGTTCCATTCCGTTTCCTTAAAACTAAACTTTCCTTCTTCAATCGAGCTTACTTAATCAACTTACTTAATCAATACTTTTATTTTACCGATGTTTTTTCATACCTGGATTGCCAACTCGCCACCGAAGATTTTTTATTTGAAGAATGTTCAACGCGTGTTTACAGATTTCATCTGGAGTACCATTCACTGGGCTCACCGATCTACTTTAACTCTTCCTCTGCCGTTTGGCGGCCTTGGTTTTGCCTTGCTGATGTGTCTCTGAAATTCCAATCCTTTCTTCTGTTTAATTTTATTCGCGAATTCTCCCTTCCTCTGTCTTCTTCACACACCATTATCGATACTCTGCTTTTTCCTCGTAGCCCATTTCTTACTGTCTCGACTTTTCTGCAGATGGACCTTTTTCCTTTTGTTCCCAGACATTTCCCCGGTACTTGCATTTCTGTGCTTTCCTTTGGCGCTCCTTATGTCCAGTCCGGCTCCCTCCCTCCACTACTAATGATTTATTGGCAGAACCTCTCTTTTTTTCCTCTGCTATCCATTCTTCTACCACCCCCTACTTTCACTTCTCCACTTGGTTTGCTTGTGGAGTGGTGAAGGTTTCTCAGCTCGTTGATTCTGCACTCCGTTGGAAATCGTTTCAGTCTATATCTCCTCCGTTGCCTGACACATCAGGTTCACGTTCTCAACTCCGTTTTATTCAAAAGTGCATCCAAACTCTTTACATTTCCTTTGCAGATCAAAATGGATTGATTTTCACGCCTTCAGCTGCTTACTGTTTGCCCTTTCTTGTTTATTTAAATGATGTTCCCTATCTTTTGCACAAAATATCTATGAAGCCACTTTACTATCATTTCTTAACGTACTTCACTGCTCCAATCCCGATTGGTACCATTCCTGCTGATGAATTAAATACTACCTGGATGGATACCAATATTTCTCATGCTGCACCACGTGCGAAAGATATTCATTAGCTCCATCTTCATCAACGTCTTCTTACTCCACGCACCCTTCATCGATTTCGTCATCTTCTGTCTCCGGATTGTTTTTTTTTTTGTTTTTTTTTGTTCCACTGTTGCGGTGATGTCCATCATTCCTACTCTCTTTGTTTGCTTTTACAGCCTTTATTTTCCTTGATGTTTTCACTTACCGAAAAAGTTTGTCCCTCACTTCACACCATGATGCACTTTCTCTACCTTCGCCCTCATCATCAATCTGCAATTCATCATAATCAACTGTGTGCGTTTTTTTCCTTCAGGCTAAACTTACTATCTATCACTTGTATCAATCTTCTGTTGATAATCCAGCATTGCGTCGCTATCATGTTGCTCGCCGTTTTCTCTGCAGACAATTTCGCTCATCAATCATCTCTATCGTTCAAACTGAGTTTGATATTGCCAAAGCAGCTGATCGTGTGTCGTCCTTTTTTCAAACCTGGAAAATTGATGGGACGTGGTGCGATATTGATCAAGACCGTGTTTCCTTTCTTCTTTAATGGTTTTTATGTTTTTTTCTTTAGGTGTTATGACTTGGTCTTTTTATTGTTTTTTTGTTTGTTCTATTACAATGTGTTTTTCCCCCAGGCACAATTTTTTTTAATACTGCAAGTGACTGTATACTAAAAGTTACATACTCATAGTGCTGAAAGTTACATGCTGCCTATTGGTAGTGTTTTTTTCCGGCGACGTTTTTTTATTGTACATAATGTTATGAGCAATAAAGACCTTCTGAATTTCTGATCATTCATCCGAGAGGGGGTCTGGATTCGAATCCCGGAGAGGCGTGGATGTTGCGTTTTTCTTAGGGCGATGGCTCTTTTCCCTTCCCTGGAACCAGTGGCCCTAAATTAGGGACGGACGACTGTTTATAGCCCATTGAGTTGCTCACGGTGGTCGTTAAACCTCAAATTAATCAATCAAATCGGTGGCTTATGAAAGTTTCTTTTATATTTAAATTATAAGCATAAATACTTTACCTTATTTATTCGCTTGTTGCACGTTTTTAAATAAAGTAAAATGAAATGATACAGCATGAACGATGAATAACTCAAAAAAAAATTCCTTCTGGAATTGAAGCAGCCAATGATGCTGCGCCAGTGATTCTCTAGACAAATTATTATTATAATTTTATTTTTTTTTTTTTGAGAAACGTAAAATGTAAAAGAACAATGTTGACGTCGGAACGTTTTAGCTAAATGTCTCCTTTTAGGCCAATGATAGGCAAACTACGGCCCGCCGGTGTGTTCAATCCGGCCCGCGGAATCCTAATATACACTGCTGGCCACCCAAAATGCAACACCAAGAAGGAAGCCTCCGATTGGCCTGAAATTCGCAACATGCGTCGCCCACGAGAGGACATGCAAACGATTAGCATTGCAGGGCATATGCAAATTATGTGCGCCCGGCATGCCACCGAGAAGCACTACAAGAAGGGCGCACAGAAGGCGGGGTGTAAGTAGTGGAAGTGTGTTGTGCTGCCGGACCTCTGCGTGGGAAGCTTCCTGATGCCTCGTCGCAGAATACGGCAGTCATTTCAGCACGTTTCGAAGTTCGACAGAGGAGAATAGTGGCTTATCACGACAGCGGTTTATTGTACCGAGAAATCGGCGCCCGTGTGGGGCGACATCCAGCCACAGTGAGGCGAGTATGGATTCGGTGGGTGCAGGAGGGACGGATGGACCGACGTGAGCAATTGCCGCAGCCGCGGCACACCACCGAATGAGAGGACCGGCATGTTGTGCGGCGGGCATTGACGGTTCACACCGCCACATCACGAACGTTAGCGCAGGAATTAGGGTGTGTTACGCAACAACCTGTGTCAACACGTACCGTTCGACGTCGTCTGCAGGAGTGGGAACTTGTCGCACGGCACCCACTGCTCCGATTACCATTGATGTTATACCACCGGCGAGTGCGGCGGCAGTGGGCCGTTGAACGCCGCACCTGGACTACGGAATGGCACGACGTTGTCTTCTCCCTTCTCCGACGAATCCCGCTTCTGCCTGCAACACCACGATGGTCGGATCCGCGTGTGGCGGGACCGCGGCGAGAGACTGTATGACGCCTGCATTATGCATCGCCATATCGGTCCGTCGCCTGGCGTTATGGGTTGGGGCGCAATTGGATATGACGATATGACACCCGCACCCCTCTGGTACGCATCGCCGGTACACTCAACAGCCACCGCTACATCTCCGACGTTTTGGAGCCTGTAGTCCTCCCTTACCTGCAGGACCTGCCAGCGGCCACGTTTCAACAGGACAACGCGCGCCCGCACATGGCACGCATCGTGTAACAATTTTTCACGGCCCACCTGGTGTCACTGCTGCAGCGGCACGCCTGTTCTCTCGATATGTCGCCCATCGAACACGTCTGGTCGCTGATCGGCAACCCTAGTGGCCCGGCAAGCACCACCCGCAGCTACGCTTGATGAACTGTGGCAACATGTGCAAGCTGCCTGGACAGACATACCCCAAGCCTACATCCAAAGCCTCTTTCGTTCAATGCCACGGCGGGTAGCGGCCGTTATTGCCAGCCATGGGGGCCACACGAACTATTGATGTCTGCGTGTTCCGCAAGTCGCACGGGCCTGTGAGCTCAATCGTTTCACCTTTGTATCTGTTGTTATGTGTCCAGTAAATCTGGCTTTGCTATCTCGTGTCCTTCTTGGTATTGCATTTTGGGTGGCCAGCAGTGTATATATAATTTGCTAGAGCCGTCCATCTCCGTGCAATTTTTAAGTCGTCATAGAAACAACAGAGAAACAAATGTTTATGACGTCACGCTTAGCTTTTCGTCTCGGTGACGTCATCACCTACACGCGCACAGTCCACGCGCATATCACTTTGTTCTGTTGTCATAGCAACAAAGAACACAGCCGCTGGTGTGACGTCATCTAATCCAAACCATTCTCACATGACGTCAGAGATTCGTTACGTCACACGGTCAACTCTTTCGAGATTTAGAGATACGAAAACTTTACATCAGGAATTTTGGTTCACTACCTGAACCGGTGGTTAGCCATCTGTATGAGGCAACGTCAAGAGTACGACGAACTGACGACGTCAAGATAAAAATAGTTCACGGAAAAGAACAGGGGAAATTGATACAGGGTTCGCAGTCAGTGTATACGAAAAATGTTCTGTACAAGGAAGTGTTGACGAAATGTGTTTTACAAAACACAAGGAAGTGTTGATTGTTATGTGTTTTACAAAACACATAGCAAACAGACAGCCCGTCGTATCAAATTCCATAACCGACTGCTCGGGAAATTTTCAGAAAGCTGTGAACCAACGTCGCCATCTATTGACGTAAAACTCAAAAACTTCTGTGTCATAAATTTTATTTTTCCCCTGTCATTATTGACGGGCTTTCATCTAGTTAATAATAAAAGTGTTGCTTCTCTTAGAAATGACACATCATTTAATCTGGAAAATATTGCTTGTTCTATTCTGATTCCTCATTAATTTCTTGGTAGAGTTTCACGATAGCATCCGTTTTACCTTTCAAAAGTGCCCTTTCCAATCTGCTTCACGACACGTGCTACAACCCCTCTTTTTTAATCTCGAAGAAGACACTAACCACGTTGAATGAGATTTCCACTGATGCCTGAGGGGATGCGGGTGTTGGGACTCCCAATTCGCAACTAACTGACAGCGGTGAGTATGTATGCACATGTGAAATATTTTTCCTTGTTGGGACTTGGTTGCTGGAGTCTCGTCAACTTTTCGAGTTAAGTGTTCCGTGTCATCGGTATTCGGATGCAGAAGAGGTTTGGTGATAATGAGGGAGGGATGTTATTCGGGTTTCACTAGGACATAAACGATTATTAGAATGTTTAGTTTGCATCCTCAATGTATTTTTTAAACTAATTCATGGCAGTTTATTATGTGTGTTTATCATTTTATAAAATGAATTTTGGAGAAAAATTAATAAAAAAGGTCTTTGGCCAGCCACATATATATTTTTTTTATTTCGCCCTGTTCTAAGTACGTTTGCCCATCCCTGCCCTAGGCGACGAAAAACAGTGCTGAAGAGAAATCTTTATGCGAGAGAGAGAGAGAGAGAGAGAGAGAGAGAGAGAGAGAGAGAGAGAGAGAGAAAGCTTTCAACTTCTTCCTGTTCATTGTTTTGCTGTCAATAGGAGTATTTTTGCGATTCATGTGGGAGGAGAGTTCATTGGCGGGAATCTGAAGGCTTTTGCTTTTTGAATGGGGCAGGAAGGTTTTACTGTTGATCACGGTAAGGAGAGGCTATCTCCGAGCACTAGCGAAGGAGAATGCACAATTGAAGATGGATGAGAAAGAGCTAAAATTTGACATCGATATCTCCTCGATGCCACTTTGTTGATCCACGGAAAAGAACCAGAAGAATAAACAAAAAAATTAATAGTATTTTTCCTGCTAGTTGGAAATTTATATCTTTCTCTTCCAGCGCTAATGACCTTGCAATTTACGATTCAGCCACCACCAAACAAACTCTGATAATGATATTTATTCTTAATATTTCAAGAGAGTACAGCTTTCTTCCCCTCCCCCATTTTTTTTTATTTATTTTTTTTACTTTTTAGTATGAAGAAATTGTTAACTAGTGAAGTAAATTAGCAAAAGAAGCGAAAACAAAGCAAAACTTGCATTTTTATTCGTAGATGAATATAGTTTGTCCTTGAACACAGGCCCCTCCCCAATGACTTTCAACCCCCCTACCAGTTAGGGTCGCCACTGTGGTGTAGGGAGACACAGTTAAAGTACAAAGGACAAAGCTTTGTATTATACTGTATTATCAACATGTTTTCACCCCCTGCATTCAGATAGGGATAGAGAACTATCGATAGCGAGTTGGTAACAACTGCTCATGTGAAATGGTGCTTTCTGTGTTGAAGAATGATTTCTGGCAAGAATGTTGCTTCTATTTCTATATTTCCAAAAGGTAAAGTTCGATAAATTTTCATGCATATCTTTAGAAGATACATTATAATCAAGTTCCTTCAGTGACCGATGGATGAAATATTTTTCATGAAGCACAAGCAAATTTATAGTTACTTAATTATCATATTCTGATTTGCATTGTAGGCTATTTTCTTCATTCTTCTTTACACAAAAGCACTGTTAAAAATCTGTGTAACGTTTTTGGGATTATTTGAATAAGTTCACACATTTTTTTTTTGAAAAGTTCCGTGGAACATGGCAAAACTCTAGCCTTTGTGTAATATGTTTCGGAGTTTGGTGTAACATTCCACAATACCAGCAATTTATTCAATGCGCATGCGCAAATTTTTCTGAGGTTGTGTTACGTTTCAGAGTTCAGTGTTTCGTTTCGGAGTTCAGTGTAACGTTTCGGAGTTTCGTGTAACGTTTCGGAATTTAATTGAATGTGCATGAGCATTTTCCTAAGAATTGTGTAATGTTTTCAATATCGGTGTAATGTTTCAGAATTTTATCGCTGTTTGCTTGCTGCGTGACATCTGTCTCAGTTTTAGGGCATGCGCCGTGAAGCTCTAAAGCTGTGTTTGCAGGTCATCGTAGCATGTCGTGCGTTGTGGCGACATAGATTCGGTGTGGAAATCAAGGTTAGTACTTTTTCTTTCGGTTAACAAAAGACTAATTAATTCATGTTATACACAAATGTGAAATGTCTCACCCTAGCTTTAGATTAATTGCGTTTCGTGTTCGAACAAAACTGCTGATCGTTAGGCCTAATGTCTAAACGATCCCGCTAAGAGACTGTGTAATCGTGTACTTTTTGTTTTCTAAAAAATAGGACGCCTGCAACGTTTGAGTGTTACGGAATGAATGTCCGTTAGGTATACAATTTAAGGTTAAAACCGCATCAACTGTAGTTCCCTCTTCCTTAACGAAAGCAAAAAATGTTCAATTAAAGTTGTTTCGTAAGCTCGTACTGAACAGCTAATGGCATGCTTCATGTGCATGTTTAAAACATACTGAATAGGTGAGGAACCGTGGTTACAGAATATTATAAATTTTGATGTATGGTAGATGTTCCTTTTTCTTTTGATTGGGGGTTTAACGACCACCGTGAGCAACTCAATGGGCTATAGTCAGTCGCCCTTCCCTAGTTTAGGGCCACTGGTTTCAGGGAAGAGAGAGAGCCAGTGCCTTAAGACAAACACAACATCCATGCCTCACTAGGATTAGAACCCACACCCATCTCGGACATGATCAGAAGCCATCGCTTAGACCACTGCGCCACCGGGGGGGTGGCTGGAAGATGTTCAATGGAATATTTATTGCAGGATGTCCTTGCACTGTTGTGTTGCTATGTCCAGTTTTAAAATGCCCTTATAATTCCTTAGCCTTTTTTTCTTCTCTATTTCTCTTTCTTAGGGCTTACGTGTTTGTAATCGAGTGAAACTTTTTCAAGTACTGATGTGCTGCTGGGAATATTACTAGTTATTTTCGGTTATCTCAGTTGCAATCAATCATCAATGGAGCAAAAGTCGAACAATTCATGTATAGCAACATAATAACTATATAAAAGTTGATTATATTGAAACTTAGCTAGTCTAACATACATAGCCCCATTTGGTTAAAGTACCATGCATCCATGAAAAAAAATTCTCTTCTCAAAAACTTCTAAACGTTTCCTAATTTTTTTACTCCCAAGTTTTTACTACAATTTTTTATCCGTTTCTCAATGTACAAGTTGAAAACAGAAGGGGGAGAGGACTGGATAAGTGGATATATGCAGATAGCTTTACTTTCGTATTTTCAGAAATAAGCTAAAATAAAAATAAAATAAGCTCGATTGAGGATAAAATGATAAAATACCGAAGAAGTTTTCGTGCTGCTAAATTAGTCACGTTATCATTTTCTTGTGCTTGTACTAAGTTTAAAAAAACGAACAAATTTTTAATGTCTTATATTGGGATATCTTCTTGGGGAAGGGGATCTTAGAAATTTGTGATGATTTGATAAAAGTCACATGGTGAATTCCTATGAAATGGCCATATCCGTGCTCTGGTATTCTATAATTTTCTAGCTGTTTTGAGAATTTCATGCTTTATAAGATGAATGTTGTGATTATTTCTCAACTAATGTGAATTGTAAGCAAATATGCTGAGAGCAAAGTATAGTTCTAATTTGCCGGATTCAAACGGTTTTTTTTTTTTTTTTGAGCTTGCTGAAAGTCTTTGCAGATCATGAGTTCAGAGCTTTACAGTGTTTTCATTTTCGGTGTAAAATGTAATAAAAAAATCAGAAATTAAGATGTCAATGTTAGTGTGTACATGCTAGAAACTGAAAACAAATAAGAGGTATTCGTAGTAAATGCATCTCTGCTTTTCTTTTAGTGATTGATATTAGTGTTTATAAAAAATTATTAATGGTTTGGTGAAAGGCACATGTTGAATTCCAATGTAATGGGCATATCCGTTTTTAAGCATTCTATAATTTTCTAGTTATTTTAAGAATTTCATGTTTTATTAGATGAATATTGTAATTATTTCTCAACTAACGTGAATTGTAATCAAATATGTAAAGGCGAAGTTTAGCTCTAATCTGCCAGATTCAAAAGTCTTTTTTCGAGTTTGCTGATAGTCTTTGGGGTCCATCAGTTCAAAGCTTTACAGTGTTTTCATTTTCAGTGTACTACGCGTATGTCACAAATTAATATGTCAATTTTAGTTTGTATCTTTCAGAAACTGAAAAAAATCAGGTATTTTGTATTAACTGCATTTCTGTTTTTTTTGATGATTGATATTATTGATAAAAGACAAGACTTTCTTTTTTACCTAATGTGTTCCCCCTTGAGTGCACTTTTTTCTTTGCAAAGGCATAGTTAAGTTTATGATTGATGCACCAGCGTATGAGGGTAATGTTTATTACACTGTCTCCTTTAGATTCCGCTCACAGGAAGAAATCTGGAGGACATAAGTCCAGCAAGAGCGTGGTGGCCACATATTAAACAAGTTAGTAAAATCATGCAATGCATTGATTATGATACGCTTTCCAACATACCAGAAATAATTACTCAGGTTATCACGCAAGTTATGAGGATAATGACTGTGCAATAAATCTCGGTCTTGTGCCCTGAACTTTGATCCAATTTCGATTATATTCAACAGAACTGGTTCAGTATACCTCCGAAATAACATGATAAAGTTTTGTCGCAATGGAAGCATTTTTACGTAAGTTATGATGCGTAAGGGCTATGGAATAGATTCCGCTCCTGTGTCCTAACATTTGACCCCATTTCGCCCATTTTAAACAGGATTCGTCCCCATGCAGGTCCCTACATCGTACTAACATTTCATCCAGATCGAAGAGTTTTTACGTAAGTTATGACGCATAATAACGATGGAAGTGATTCCTCTCATATGTCCTGACCCTTGACCCTATTTCGCCCATTTTCAATAGGGTTTGTCCCCAGGTGGTCCCTTACCATATACTAAAATTTAATCGAAATCGAACCATTTTTACGTTAGTTATGACGCATTAGAGCAGTGGAATGGATCCCGCTCCTATGTGCTAACCTTTGACCCCATTTCGTTCACGTTCAGTAGGTTTCCTTCCCAGGTGATCCCCTTCCACATACTAAAAGTTCATCGAAATCGAACGATTTTTACGCGAGTTATCGTGCGGATGAACATACGCACACAAAGCGTGACGTAATGAGGAAGATGGGAATCGCGACCATCTTCTCGCAAGAGTGTGACGTCATAAAACTTTAATAGGATCCACACACAACGCGTGACGTAATGAGACAGATGGCGTGACCGCGCCAACATATCAAGCGCGAGATTGTGTCGTCATAAGATCGTCCCCAGGTGGTCCCCTACCACATAATAAAATTTCCTCGAAATCGAACCATATTTACGCACGTTATGACACATAAGGGCAATGGAATGGATCCTGCTCCTATGCCGTGACCTTTGACCCCACTTCACCCATTTTCAATAGGTGTCATTCCCAGGTGGTCCCCTACAATATGCTAATATTTCATCGAAATCGAACCATTTTTACGCGAGTTATCGTGCCGACAGACGGACGGACAAAGCTGGAGCATATACGCCTTTTCAACCTACGATTGGAAAGCGTAAAAAACGAGTGAATTCTATAATAAGTCCAGTAGTATCTCCATGGATTCATTTGATAAGTGCATAGTTGTTTCATTAGCTGGCACCGACAGTAGCGTTCATCCTCATGCAGCAAAACCACAAACTGTTGAATAATATTTGCGTTGATAGCTAAGGTCAAGTAGACTCTAAAAAAAGGTGGTTCCACAGTTCTCTCTTTGGAAACAACCTGGTGTTCTTCCTGGCGATTTTCAAAAGCAGATGGAATTTTTTTGAGAAGTTATGCACACATTTAAATGAAACCAGGCCTTTTCTATAAGAAATGTGTACAGCACTATGACGCTGTTGCATGTGAACCTCAGGAACCAATTGTAATTGTGGTCATGTATGTCTACATCCAACGGGCACACCTCTTGCGGTATCCGGACTTTGCATGACTGTAACTTCAAACCTCTGGCAGCCCTGTGAGTGGTTGAATAAGATGCTCTTATTTGTGACAAATTCCCCAATTACTTACGGGGAGATCGCAACAAGCAACGGTCAACTTCTTCTACAAACTGTGGTGTCACTACTGGCTACACCAGCAGATAGCCACCCCGGTGGCGCAGTGGTCTAAGCGATGGCCTCTAATCATTCGTCCGAACGGGGTCCGGGTTCGAATCCCGTGAGGCAGGGATGTTGTGCTTGTCTTACGGCACTGGCTCTCGCCCTTCCCTGGAGCCTAAATTATAGACGGTCGACTGCTTATATCCCATTGAGTTGCTCATGGTGGTCGTTAAAACTCCAATAAAAAAAAAAAGCACCAGCCGATAAGCAATATATCACTTTAAAAACTCCCCAGCAGTAGTTTTTTTAGGTGATATATCGCTTATTTGCTTTTGAATTGTCGGAACACATCTATACATTCATTACTTCATTTTTTCCTCCCCTGCAAATATTTGGTGTCTCGCTTCCATGTCATTTAAGTTTGATTAACGTATACTGAGTTTAGATGCGTGATTCCCACAATGATATTTCAAAAATAAGTCGTACCCCCTCACCTCGAGTGTAAACATTGCACATGAAATTAATGATGGTGTAAGTTAAAACTCAGAAATGATTTGCAACGTTAACTATGCTCATAATCGACAGACTCTTGAAATAGTTTATCGTTATTTATTCTTGAATAATCACACAACTAAAATGCTATTGTAAGTTCACTGATAATACTAAACATAGAATGAATGAGTTATTAAACAACAACGACTCTGCACTTTCTATTTAGTCTGTTTTAAACAGTCTTACTGTGAATTGCTGCCCATTTGGCACTTAACACAAAAGAGTTTATATTCCAGTGAAAATCTTTTTTGGTGATCATAATACATGTGCTCTTTTAGAGCAATTTTTGTAAGAATAACAAACAGCGAGTTCCCACACATCACTGCAATGCCATTCTAACTAATCCAAGGTCATGATCCCATAATTCTCTGCAGTGGCTGTCGGCATCCATGTTCCACGCAAACACGAACCGAAACTCACAAATGTAAACTTGCAGCAGGTGTTTGAGGAAAATAAAAGAAACAAGCAAAGGACGCCATCATCCAACAATTAAGCTGATTACTAGCCATTTGTTAAAAATGACTAAGTCATCACTTCTGATGAGCACTGCAGGGAAATAAGTTCTAGCTGTGTGTGAAAGGATACAGGATAAGTTATTATACGTATAAGTTCTAACTGGGTGTAACAAATGACACAGGATAAGTTCCATCCTGTATCGTTTGTTCAGTGAGTAATTAACGTCTTAAGAAGGCGCCATACTATATAAATTTAAAGTGTTTCGAATGTAAAAATCAGAGATTTTTCAGTCAAGCTTTGGTAAACTGAAAATTGGTTTTGAATGTGCCATAGGTAGAATATCCTAGAACGCATTTGTTTGTACAGGTGCATTCTCTACAAAAGATGCAGTATCTATGTGTAACACACAATTAACATTTGTTAAGAACAGTGTTTTTTCATGAATATTTCATTCTTATAACTTCTCTTTTCAAATCTGAGAAAATTCATGAGTAAATTGTCCTTATCTTTCTTCATTCAGTAAGCATAAGATTCTATATTACTCATGTTTATCAAGAATTAACTAGTACATCATGAATTGCCCTCGTTGGAGTTAATTATTGAAATGTAAGAGTAATTTCTGGAAATTGTAAAAAATTATCTATGCTGGTGCAAACGAAAATTTCAGAAACATTTTATAGATAATTATTTTTCAGATATATTATGCAATACCTTGTTCAGATTTGTTAGAAATGTTTCACATTTTTGTTCCCTGAAGGTTTCAAATGTTTCTGGAACTTTTCTTTGTTTACTGTGGAACGTTCCTCAAAATCAGGTTGCTAGTTTGTTTCAAGATTTTTCAGTAGCATGTGTAAAGTTCCACAAAATTATCGAAAAGGTTCCACAGGAGGCTTTACGCTTTTGTGAAATGTTTTCAAGTATATTGTGGAACGTTCCTTGTAATGATGCTGACACCCTGGGACAGAATGTTTCAATAATGTGTGGAAGGTTGATCACTTTTGTTGAAAAGGTTCCTCTCTTTATTGTGGAACGTTCCACAAAACCGTCCCGGGACAATGTTTCAGACTTCTTCAAAAATGTGTGGAACGTCTGTCAGGATTTCTTGCATAACGTTTTCAAAAATGTTGAGGCAGCTAAGCTGCCCCTTTTTTTGTGTAACGTTCCACAGATTTTTACAGTGAGCCAAAGAAGGTAATTTTGCAGTTCCACTAGGAAAATGAATTAAAAAAATCCAAATCGCGGAAATAATCCCTGAGAAAGCGAATAAATGAATAAGTTTTTAATAGGGCTGTGGCTCAGTTGCTTTATTTTTTGGCAATTGCTTTTCGCAAGCCTAACCTAGGTGAGTTTACATAGTGAGTCGAATCGCTCGGCCGTCGAAAATTAATTTGTTTAAATCTCGGAGAAGGTGATGGAGAAAGAAGTAAAGCATTGAGGGATCCAGTTCGAAAAGGGGTGAATACCTCGGTTTGAACAGGAAACTGTATTATCTGCACTCGAAATAGGTACGGAAATTCTGTAAAATGACCGGGAACTGTCATACTTGGAGAGGTTTGCAGAAGAGGCAAAAACCAATAGGGAGGGCCAACGAAATCACATCTGTCGAAATCTTCCGCAGCATAATGTATTGCAAACTTCAAACCATTTGCAGCAAAAAACAGCGCATGGACCTAATTTTAATTTTTTTTTATTCGCATTTAACATCTCATTAGAAACGTTTCAGGTTATAACGAAGTGAATTTCTCCGTCATTTTTATCCGCGCCGAGGTTCGAACCCGGATCCCCTCATTCCGGAATAAGTCACTCTACCAATTGAGCTACGCGGACGTTTTATTCCGATTCCCATCTGCCTTTATGTCGTGTGCGTCCTTCTGGCAGGTACGTCACATCTCCTGGTACGTTACATCATCTCCCCCTTATTTTTTTTATTTTTTTTTCAAAGTGCTGGAGAAGGGATTTTCTTATTTTTCCTATCTCGCGGTGTGGAAATAACATCACACCATTGCGAGATATTGAACGGTCGGGTCATCCGGATAGTTCGGGCGCCATTATAACGAAGTAAATTTCTCCGTCATTTTTATCCGCGCCGGGGTTCGAACCCGGATCCCCTCATTCCGGAATAAGTCACTCTACCAATTGAGCTACGCGGACGTTTTATTCTGATTCCTATCTGCCTTTATGTCGTGTGCGTCCTTCTGGCAGGTACGTCACATCTCCTGGTACGTTACAAGGTATAAAAATGTGTGTAAACGTTTGCGAAGTAAATCTGCAGTGATAATATTAAATGATACGTGACAAATAGCTTAATTTTCGTATGCTGAAAGAATGATTAATAATCAATGTGGTTCCTGTTTTTGGCACCAAAAAATGAGCTGAAAGTGAATATTCCTATTACTTGTGCCATCGGTGCTAGCTGAATGGTTTACAGCAATGAAACCCGGAATGCAACCCCAGTGGCTCAGTGGTCTAAGCGATGGCTTCTGATCATTCGTCCAAGATGGGTCCAGGTTCGAATCCCAGTGTAGCATGGATGTTGTGTTTGTCTTATGCCGCTAGCTCTCTCGCTTCCCTAGAACCACTGGCTCTAATTTAGGGGCGAGCGACTGCTTGTAGCCCACTGAGTTGCTCACGGTGTTCGTTAAACCAACAATTAAAAAAAAAAAAAAGGAACCCGGAAAGCAATCTATAGTTCAGAAAAAATATTGATGTACTATCGATATTCAGATCTGGACAAAACTATCGATGGTACCTATAGCTTTACAATCAGACATGTGTAACATCGCTGCCGGATACCTTCCGCATAGAAGAGCATGGCGGCCGTTGGTTAAACTAGTCCTCGAAAGCTTTTCAGTCTGACGTGAATTGTCGACTCTTCAGAAACTTTTGAAGGGTCCGAAGATACATTTTTTTTAAACCAGTTTCATACATTGCGTAATTTAAAATTACGCTCAGGCTTTTTTCTAGGGGTGATAAACATCCTATTTTCCGCTCATTTTTTTTTTTTATTTTTTAAAATCCGACTTCAAAAATATATCTTTTTTTTTATTTTATTTTTTTTTTTTTTTTGCCGGAAAAATTTAAAAACCGCACTCAATAACCCCTGGAACTTTGTATGATCTTTCTTGATTTTTGTTGTTGTTGTTGTTGTTGTTGTTGTTTTCTTCAAAATATATGTTAAAAACTTTAAAATAATTAGGAAGAGCCGAGAATTATAAAACACATCAGAACAACAAAAATCTCTCGAGCAGATCTCCATCGCATGTCTGTTTCTTAGCCATTAGCTATGAGTTTCATAGCCATCAGTTATGGAACCCATCACAATGAAAAAAGACGTCAGAGCGTAACTTGCGATTTCAATTAATCAGTCAGAAAGATTTAATGCTAGTTATCATGCTAAATAATCAAGATTACGGATATACAGTACTACTTTTACGTAACGAAACACCAGTATTTTGGTAATTTCTGGAAGCCTGATTTATTCATCCTCATTCCGTAAGGAAGGGGTCCTCAATCCGCTGTCTGTGTGACACAAATAGCTCCAGAATCTATTCTGGGATCTTCAATAATGAAACTTCTTGAAACGTTTTACATAGATTTTTGATTGTTTCATCCGTTGTAACTCATATGTTCGCGAACCATTTAATCAGCTGGAACGAATTTACTCGGAACTAACAAAATGAGCTGAAATCAGCTCGAACTAATATATTTGCAATCTAAGAAGTGGGTCGAACGCGGCTGGAACAAGTGAACCTACGCGTGAGAGAGTATTGCATTCTCCTTTGCTTTGTTATTCAAAGTGATTGTTTAGGATGATAACTCGCATTAAATCTTTCTGACTAATTAACTGCTAAAAGGGCTATAATAATAGCGCCGAACCTTGAAAAGAGGAAAAAGACTTGGTCACTTGTTTCTGCCCAGTGGCATGATGTCTAAGTCAGGAGGACTAGCCCTTCCTTATCATGCCTTGGACCATGGAGCAGAGAATAAAGGACTAGAAGGGACTGCTGGCTGATTACACAACAAGTTAGTAAAATCATGCAATGCCTTGATTATTATACGCTTTGCAACATACCAGGAAATCATTACTCAAGTTATTACTGAAGTTATGAGGATAATGGATGTAGAATAAATCTCGCTCCTGTGCCCTGACCTTTGACCCCATTTCGATGATATTAAAAGAATTGGTTCACTATACCTCCGGAACAACATACTAACGTGTTGTCGCAATAGAAGCATTTTTAGACAAGTTATGAGGATAATGGTTGTGGAATAAATCTTGCTCCTGTGCATTGACCTTCTATGATATTTAACAGAATTGGTTCAGTATACCTCTGTAACATCATGATAAAGTTTTGTTGCAATCGAAGCATTTTTACGTAAGTTATGACTCATAATGTCGATGGAAGTGACTCCGCTCTTATGTCCTAACCTTTGACCCCATTTCGTTCACTTTCAATAGGGTTCCTTCCCAGGTGTTCCCCTGCCAGATAGTAAAATGTCAAAGAAATGGAATGATTTTTACGCGAGTTATCGTGCGGACGGACATACACACACAACGCGTGACGTAATGAGGCAGATGGGAATCGCGACCATCTGCTCGCAAGAGTGTGACGTTATAAAACTTTAATAGGATCCACAAAGAACGCGTGGCATAATGAGACAGATGGCGTGACCGCGCGCCAACATCTAATGGGACGACGCCATGACACTAAAAACTTGGTAATTCGGGGTGGTTATTTAACCCACTTAACGAATTTTCCCAAGGTCGAGATCAAGCTAAATCGATTTCTAGTACCAGAAAACGGTAGGTTAACGACTTTCATCAAAATCCTTAGAGCCGTTTTCAAAATAAAATTTACATACATACAAGAATTGCTCCTTTAATAGCATGGGATAAGGGCGATGGAATGGATCGCGCTCATATGTCCTGACCTTTGACCCCATTTCTCCCATTTCAATAGGATTCGTCCCCAGATGGTCCCCTACCACATACTTAAAATTACATCGAAATCGAACCATTTTTACTCAAGTTATGACGCATAAGGGCAACGGAATGGATCTCGCTCCTATGTCGTGACCTTTGACCCCATTTCGTCCATTTTCAATAGGGTTCGTCCCCATGTGGTCCCCTACCACATACTAAAATTTTATCGAAATCGAACCATTTTTACGCGAGTTATCGTGCTGACGGACAGACAGACAGACGGACAAAGCTGGAGCATATACGCTTCTTCAATTTACGGTTGGAAAGCATAAAAAAACAGAATCGAGGATTCATATTTTGAAGGGAATGCTTCAATAATTTGATAACGACTTCGATTACTTGTCTCTAGGAGGTTTAGTAGCCTGCATGCGAGCTCAACCGAGCCCTGACGAATGGGATAGCATGACTCCGTAGGTCCAACCGTTCTTGAAAGGAGGAATGAATCCAGATGAAAAAGTAACGAAACAATTAGCAGGAATGAAATTTCTTAGAGTTGTAGATAATATGCATTGCCTTAGGCTTATGCTAAGAAGTGAAGAGAAGCTGTGATCTTATACCCTTTTTTTAATACTTTCGATTTATCTGCCGTCCGGCGAGATGTTTAGTAATATTGATTGGCTTGAGGGCTTTATTTAAATGTTTCTTTGATAGTCCGATTATCTATTTACTAATGTACGGGATATAAAATTTTATAGTTTTTCGATAACAAAAAGCGTCTTGCTCATAGTTTAATACTTAAAATATAAGAGGTCGTATATAATCATAATGAGGTGTTTAATTTATTGTATTATATTGTAATAGAAATCAAATAAATTTAGCGGTTATCCTTATTGTATTAACTGTATTAACATTGAGGAGATTTTAGCTTCTAAATTTAGTACCTTTAAGGGCCAAGCAATTTATTATTTGATATTATCTGAAGTATTCCTGTGTTATTTGTCTTTTAAATTGTGTTTCTGCTCTGCAAAGGGGCGTTTTTACGCTTTCCAACCGCAGGTTGAAGAAGTGTATATGCTCCAGCTTTGTCCGTCTATCTGTCTGCCCGTCCGCACGATAACTCGCGTAAAAATGGTTCGATTTCGATGAAATTTTAGTGTGGTAGGGGACCACTGGGGACAAACCTTATTTAAAATGGGTGAAATGGAGTCAAATGTCAGACGTAGGAGTGGGATCAATTCCATTGACCTATGCGTCATAACTTGCGTAAAAATGGTTCGATTTCGATGAAATTTTAGTATGTGGTAGGGAACAACCTTTGGACGAACGCTATTGAAAACGGACGAAATGGGATCAAAGGTCAGAACACAGGAGCGGGATCCATTCCGCCGCCCTTCCGCGTTATAACTTATGTAAAAATGCTTCGATTGAGACAAAATTTTATCATGTTGTTCCGGAAGTATACTTAACCGGTTCTGTTGAATATCATTGAAATGGGGTCAAAGGTCAGAGCATAAGAGCAAGATTTATTCCACAGCCATTATCCTAGTAACTTGAGTAATGATCATGAAAGAAACACGGGATTACGCCCTATAATACAAATTTTGAAGATGACAATCCGATTTTTGGCGTAAATGTGACAAGAATGGTAAAAGTCATATAATATCCGAAAACTTGAAAATTTCCATCGTCCTGGAGTGGGACTCGAACCCGCGTCTCCCAGAAAACGCCTGGATATGCTAACCACTACACCACCCAGAACGACCAAGTTTCAAGTTTCCGATCAATTTGAATTTAACCATCACAGGATTTGCTAGTCGAAGCAACCGGCATTCATGTTTAGCGAATCTGGAGGTTAAGAATCTTATCCCGTGTTTGCCCGGGGAAGCAGATAAATCATGAAAGAAATACGGGATTACGCCATATAATACAAATTTTGAAGATGACAATCCGATTTTTGGCGTAAATGTGACAAGAATGGTAAAAGTCAGATAATATCCGAAAACTTGAAAATTTTCATCGTCCTGGAGCGGGACTCGAACCCGCGTCTCCCAGAAAACGCCCGGATATGCTAACCACTACACCACCCAGAACGACCAAGTTTCAAGTTTCCGATCAATTTGAATTATCTGACTTTTACCATTCTTGTCACATTTACGCTAAAAATCGGATTGTCATCTTCAAAATTTGTATTGAGTAATGATTTCTGGTATGTTGGAAAGCGTATCATAATCAATGCATTGCATGATTTTGCTAACTTGTTTACTTTAAAAATTAAGATTGCTGATTTCTAAAGAAGTGAGTTCTGTAGCTTGAGATAGATTTATGGTCGGCACTGCTGTGGTCCGAGGGGGGGGGAAGGATTGCTTTGCTGTTGCTTTCGTAACACCCAGCCACTATATGAACACCTCTGTTTGGGGGGCGAAAAAAGTTTTTGATCCAGCTTGGTTCAGATACAACGGCCACTTAAAGGTTAAGGTCCTGTGAATTACATTTCCTGACAACTTTGTCCTATCGACACGTCTTTTTCCATTTGAATATTACAGCGAAATATTGTATTCCCGCAGTTGCATTTATACACTACCCTACCATTATTATACGGACACCTGCATGTCTACAAATAGCATTTGTAAACAGAAACTTTAATGCTGTGTGAAAGGCTAGCACAAGGCTCAGGTGCAAAGACCCCCGTATCTTGCCTTTTTGTTTTGGCTGAGACGGGGAGGACCCCCTCCCCTCCCCCTTTTTTTCCATTGGTACTAAATTTGGGATAAATTGCTAGGCTTCGGGTGTTTTTGTTTGCGATTTGTTAGGCTTTCTTTTATTCATTTGAGATATCTGAGCTCACTAACTTTTTCTATTTTCGGTGCAGAGAGCTCTGCACTTGCGCCTTTCTTAAGACTGCTTCGTTTTAATTTTTAATTCATTTAAAAAAATAAAAATAAAATTATAAATGAGTTTCAAAAAAATAATTCTTTTAAATTCGTTTATCGGGATTGATTTAGTTTTATTGTTGAGAAAAATTTAGGGGGGAGTTTAGATTTTATTTTATTTTATTTTATTTTATTTTATTTTATAGTCCAATTTGATACGATACAATTGAATGAGATCCATCAAGCATAAATGCTTTCATAGCGATTCCATTTCCCAGCCATGAGCTAATGTAGCACATTTCTAACCAGAATCCAGCACAGCTGTTTCATATCCATGAAGCAGTTGCCCTCGAACCACAAGCATGCGGAACTGGTGTTTATCTCACATTCAATTCTTCAGAGCAGTCATGAACATACGGAGAAACACTACCGACGCAAAAGCAAAAAATCAAATTAAAAAAAGAATAATTATAAATTTCAGATTGAGGCATAACTTTCTGCTGATTATAATAATACAGTCATTTATAAAAGAATTGGTTTTGAAGCGTAATTAATTGTATTTCTGTACTATTTAAAACAGTTTTATTTGGAAACTAAATGTCCTACATTACCTTCCAGTAGGTTTAATTTTTTTTACATTAAGTTCCATTTTTTTCTTTTATATTTATCATAAAAAATATGTTTTGCTTCCCATCTGTGATGAAGTCGTTAAAGGAATTAATTCCGTGAAAAACATCTTAATAAATGCCAAATCCGCCTTCCGTTGACTTTATGCACACAATAATTTCTGGCAACAGTCTGGATAACTTCCTCCTTCTCTTACCAGTTTACAATCTTCATCGTCTGTCACATACGAAGTTGTGTCACATCTACAGAAATTAAAAACAAAGAATGACATAGTTAGAATATTTGATGGGATATACAGGGTGATTGTAAACTCCTTCAACAAAACAAGAGTGGTGATAGTACACATCAAGACGAACAATATTTGCAATGGAACCTAGGGCCGCATTCCACTCCTAGTGCCAGAAAAGGGTAAAGTTACGTATCCACGTTGAGCCTTCAACAGTGAAAACAAAGAAACATACCTAATTTATGAGTTGCACAGTTCCAATCGCATCAGAGAAAGACTCAAAGGAGCTGCTCAAACTAGCGTCCAAGGGCGTCGTTGCACAGCCCACACCGGCGAACGAAGGACTGTCGCACCCACTCGTAGACACCTGGTGCGGTGTTGATCTTGTCCGCAGCAACAGCGATTCGCGCGACGAGATCTCCCATTGAGTCCACAGGTGCCTCGTACACCAATGTTTTCATGTGCCCCCAGAAGAAGAAGTCCAGTGGATTAAGGTCAGGGGAGCGTGGAGGCCAAGCCACAGGTCCACCGCGTTCAATCCACCATCCGGGATATGTCGCATTTAGGATGTATCGGACCTCGGTGGCAAAGTGTGCTGGGGCCCAATCATGCATCAAATTAGGCACAGGCGACTGCTTATAACCCATGGAGTTGCTCATGGTGGTCCTTAAACCACGAAACAAAACAAAGCAGAACAAAAAAAAAAAAAAAAAAAAGATATATTCTGGCTACGGGGTTGTTTCGGCATCGGAGGCTAAAAGTCAGAAAATGTTCTGGTTCAATGAAAAATGTCAGCCGTCACGCCAGGGGGCGTCTGAACGCGCTTTCTCACATGAAGCCAACTTATGCTACTCTTCGTTGCGAATCGAAGTGTCCCTTAATTAATGAGAAGTCGCATTGGTGCCCGCATAGGTCTCGTGGCATAACTAATGCGTTATCGCTGTCAGTTTGTTAAAACATAAATTTCCTCTTGCTCTGGAGCCGAATGCTTTCCCATTTAATCTACACCGATGGGATTTATTGCCGCAACTTTGCCGTCTTGACATCTGCTTCATCTCTGTAGAACGTCGCATACATCCCCTCCCCATTCCTTGAGAAAGGACTGGGGCGGAATCATTAGTTTCTATGTTTGAAGTAGCTCGCTGAAGAAGGATTTCTGACTAATTCCAGACAATATGTGGAACAAAAATCACGCATATTTTACAAAGCAAAGAAGGAATTCTCATTAATTCCAGACGATGTGTGGAAGAAACATCACACAGTTTTTAAAGAACCCAACAGCAAATACACTCATTCTTACGTTCGGGAGCCAATATAGCAAAACAACTTTTTGCGGGTGATATACTCCAAGCCGCATCCTTCTGCTCCGAAGTCTCCCAATTAAGCTACACCAACGGAATGTATCACCGCAACTTTGCCATCATGACATGTGCTTCACCACGGTAGTACGTCACAAGTTTTAAGCTACCTACGTACCTGAACCAAATGGTATCACAATTTTCTGCGCCCGCCTGACAGAAAAGCTACGGCAAAACAATTCCTTCACTCTTCTCATCTCAGCAGTACCAACCATTAAATATTTCTCTGATCATAAACGCTCCCTTCTAGTCCTTTATTCTATGCTCCTTGACCCAAAGCATATGGGGAAAGACTAGTCCCTCTGACACTGACATCCTGCCACTGGGTTGGTTCGTCGCCACTTATATCTTTTGTGGCAGTTAAACAGAAAGGATTGGTGTCATAGAGTCTGACTACATATTTATATCAAGTATGGGCGAACAGGAGAAAAAATGAGCCCCAGTTGTCAACAAGTGGCAGAGTATTACACAGAATACGCAGAAGTGAAAAGTGTTAACAAAACACGACGACCTTTCACATACCAACATGTAGAAATTTCTTTTTCCTTTTTAAATGTATTACTTCGAGGGTTGATGACCACCGTGAGCAACTAGAGCCTTCCTCGAGACAGTCACCCTCGTTTAATTTGGGGACCACTGTATGGAGGAGGGGAAAGAACAGCGTTAAGGCAAGCGCACTAACGGCATCTCACTATGAACTCGAGCCTGGGATAGACTTGGACGACTAGCCAGACACTTAAGCCTCGAGCCACTTGGACACATCATCAACAACCATGGCCAAGTGAAACTCGAACATCATATTATAATTGAAGGGGTGGGCGCAAGAACAATTTGAGTCCAAAGCGCCAAGTTTTCAGGAAAGCAAAAAATATGAATAGGAAATTCTTGAATCATACTTAATTGCAATTACCAATGCTATTAAAAATAAATGCAAGGAACCTACTGCTTGTAGGCAAAAAAAAATGTTTGTTTTAGTTCCAGGAACAGCAAAAACTAGGGTGGACTTACCTGGTTATTGCACTAAAGTGAATAAATAATTGTGTATTAGAGCAAAATGTAATTGGTTGAAATGTGAAATACAGTGATTTCAATGAAAACTGTCTCACAGATATTGAATTACTGTTGTGGTGCCTAACTGATTAGATTATAGTGTAAATGTGACTTTATTAAAATACAAAGTACGATGGTTACTCGTCATCAGTTTCCGATGTCTGATGGTCATTGTTTTGTGCTTCGGGTCCAAGCTTATTGTAGAACCAAATGTCGCCTGGAGGTGCATAGGATTTGGGAAGTTTCATCACATCTTTGTCTTTTCTCTTTAATCGTGAGTTGTCTGTCGTACAAACTCTTTGTCGGCATTGTTGTTGTTGTTACACCAGGTTTGAGAAGCATAAACCTTGTAAAATGTGTATCACTTTCATGTTCACAGCAAGCTACTTCAAAGGGATGTTCTGAGCTGTACTTAAAAAGACGATACTTTGAAACCATGAACTTTGTTCCTTTTACTGTCGCACTGTTCTTGAAGAGCGTGCGAAAACGTTTAAGAAAGTTGAGAAACATCAGCTGACTGACTTCAACAAGTCTGAACTGCCTGGATGTCTTTTCTACAGATAGTAACGTGCCATGATGGTAAGTAAATGAGATCTTGTGTGTTTGTGTTTTTCCGTTTCAAACTCGCCAAAACGTCTGTCGCATGGCAGAAAACTTGTGGCAGAGAGCTGAACTATTTCGGAACAAGAAACAGCTACGTCCCAACCACTGCGGACTCACCTGGTTCTTGAACCGTAGTGAAAGGCGAGGTAACCGTTTCTGTATATTACTTAATGGTTGATTATACTTGTTGGCCAAATATTGTTTTTTATTACTTTATTTTACTGTATTACTGTTAAATTGTTCCTTGACTTGACGATTTAGATTCTTTTTTTTTTCTTGGGGTCAGGCTATTTGTTAGGCTTTTTGCCTGGTTCCCTTGCCACATTACACTACAACAATTTGTTATAAAGAATCTGTTGCAGTGCTTTAATTTATTTAAAATAAAAATATTATAGTGTTACTTTGACTACTAGTATAACTTTGGATATACTTGCCAATAAATGGAGAAAAATAGAATATCGATTGGATATCCTTAATGCAACCAAGGGATCACAGGGAATATCTGAAACGTATATGCTCTGTGCTTAAAATGTACTAATAACCGTGAAAACAAATTTGAAATGCATTAATGATTGTAAAAACACATTTGAAATGCACTAATGATTATAAAACCAATTTAAAATGCTCTAATGATTGTAAAAAGCAATTCGAAATGCGCTAATGATTGTAAAAACCAATTTGAAATGCCATAGTAACTGTAGAAACAAATTTGAGATGCTCTAGTGATTATAGAAACTAATTTGAAATACACTAATGATTGGAAAAAAAATCCTAATTTGAAATGCAGTAATTATTGTAGAAACCAATTTGAAATGTGCTGATGACTGTAAACACTGATCTGAAATGCACTAATGATTGGAAAAACTTAACTGAAATGCATTAATGATTGTAAAAACTAATTTAAAATGCATTAGTGATTGTAAAAACAAATTTGAAATGCATTAGTGATTGTAAAAAACAATTTGAAATGCACTAATGGTTGTAAAACCAACTTGCCAATCATTGGTGATTGTAAAAACCAATTTGAAATGCACCTGTGATTGTAAATAAAATGTTGTTCATTGTGGCAAAAAAAAAATAATAAATAAATAAATAAACAAACTCAGTGTTCACCAAACGAGCATACATCGTTCTTGCACCAAATTAAAGGCCAATTTATTCTCTATGAGTTGACGTTAAAAAGTAAAAATCACCCAAAATGGACTTACATGGTTTTTGTACCCAACCCTTCAAAATCACGCACTACTTGAGCGTCATATGCGCGTCTCTCTCTCTCTCTCTCTCTCTCTCTGTCATTCCACCAACTACACCGTCGCCGAGACACAGTGACTCGGACAAATTCTGTTGGCATGCGAATGCAGTGCCGCCGCTTGATTCTTCAAACCACATCCATAAAGAATAGATACAGTAAATATATAATGATTATTATTGCTGCCCAATGAAGCAGCTGTCACTCAGGGATATTTCTAAGTTTTGATTGTCGGAGATAGCTTAGAGAATTTCAGTAAGGGCTTCGGACGGAGGGGATTGGTTTTAGCTTAATGCATCTTTGGATGGAAGTTCCTCAAAAGGCGGCCTCTAAACAGACAGCGAGAAGATGACAGTTATCTAGATTATTCTCAAGAGTAGCACGGAAGGATTCAACCTGGCCGTAACCCAAAAGGGCGTTAGTGGAGAAAAGAAGAGCAAAGGGTTGAACTATCATGGTAGCACGTCTGATTACTTCTCTCTCCAGACCAGGAAGAATAGGGACCTGCTAATTTACCGCTGCTCCTTTTTAGGGTCACCGACAGCAATGAGAAGCGTGACCGAAAGAAGAACATAGTAGGAACATGAGAAGTATGAGTAGTGTGATACGAGAGCAGTGAGCAAGTGAAACGTTTTAAATCCGCGTAGACACTCAGAGTATACATCGGTTTTTTACTTCTAATAGTGGAAGTAAATGGTTTACATTGGCTTCGCTCTGATATATTTTTCTTCTGTTGTTTTTGACTGAACAGTAGATAAATAATAAACGATAATATATTCCCATGGGCACACAAGATAATTTTTTTAAATATTACCTCCAGTTTGGGCACACACTCTCAAAAAGGTTCTCCACCATTCCCAAGCGTGAAGATGATATTTCAAGGAAAGATCTGAACTCTGGACACCCGACTGCTTTCTGTATGTCGTTTAGAATCCTTCGAAAACAGCTACCCAGTAGCGGACGCAGAAATTTGAAAAGGGGGGGGGAGCACCTTAATACCACCATAAGTTTGATCGAATGTCAGAATATCTTACATTAATGTCATAGGATGGGGGGGGAGCAAATGTTCAATATATGCATTATTGACTTAACATTTTTTTTTTTTTTTTTTCGGAAAATGAGATGCGTAATTGTATGGGCATTTTGATCAGGTCTATTGAAGAGTCATTTTAAATGCACAAATTTATTGAATAACGCCTTTAAATAAAGAATGGAATGTATGTTACACAAAAGTGAGTCCCCTTGGATGAATTCGGTCTAATCTCTCCAAAGACTCATCAATATTTTTAGGGCAATATTTTGGTGAATATGCATTAACCCTAATCCTGTATGACGCTGCTGGTCTATTGTGGTTCTTAGATATGTTTTCTGCCTTTTTATAGCTGAGAAGGATCTCTCTGGCGTCGCTGTTGTAACGGAAATAACAGCAGCTAATACTGTTAGCAGACATTTGATGTTGCTCAAGCAAATTAGATCTTCATTGATTGCTGTAATGCATTCTATGGTAGATTCTGGAAAAGAATCTATTTTTCTTCCTGCTCCACATTAGCTTGACGCTTGAAGGGTGATTGATTAATTTCTGAAAAAATGCGACATGAAGAGTTTCAAGAACTACCGGGATTATTTTACAAGCTTTAACAGTACAAAAAATAAATAGACATATGTGTGGTTTTTTTTTTCCGCAAGGCGTAAAAATACAGAAAATTAAAGATTTCGTCCGCCCCTCCCCCTCCCCCTCTGCAACCGCCCTTGAATGTTAGCTCTATAGCGAATTTTATTCTAAAATGTATCGTAGTTCCTATTTTTCATTCCCTTATCCCCAGATACAATTATAGGGGTGAGTGAATCTTAATGTTCCGATACATACTAATGTTATGATAAAATCATTGGACAATTCAGTCAGTCCCGTTCAGTTCTTTTCGGAAAATGAGATGCGTAATTGTATGGGCATTTTGATCAGGTCTATTGAAGAGTCATTTTAAATGCACAAATTTATTGAATAACGCCTTTAAATAAAGAATGGAATGTATGTTACACAAAAGTGAGTCCCCTTGGATGAATTCGGTCTAATCTCTCCAAAGACTCATCAATATTTTTAGGGCAATATTTTGGTGAATATGCATTAACCCTAATCCTGTATGACGCTGCTGGTCTATTGTGGTTCTTAGATATGTTTTCTGCCTTTTTATAGCTGAGAAGGATCTCTCTGGCGTCGCTGTTGTAACGGAAATAACAGCAGCTAATACTGTTAGCAGACATTTGATGTTGCTCAAGCAAATTAGATCTTCATTGGTCTGAATTGCTGTAATGCATTCTATGGTAGATTCTGGAAAAGAATCTATTTTTCTTCCTGCTCCACATTAGCTTGACGCTTGAAGGGTGATTGATTAATTTCTGAAAAAATGCGACATGAAGAGTTTCAAGAACTACCGGGATTATTTTACAAGCTTTAACAGTACAAAAAATAAATAGACATATGTGTGGTTTTTTTTCCGCAAGGCGTAAAAATACAGAAAATTAAAGATTTCGTCCGCCCCTCCCCTCCCCCTCCCCTCCCCCTCTGCAACCGCCCTTGAATGTTAGCTCTATAGCGAATTTTATTCTAAAATGTATCGTAGTTCCTATTTTTCATTCCCTTATCCCCAGATACAATTATAGGGGTGAGTGAATCTTAATGTTCCGATACATACTAATGTTATGATAAAATCATTGGACAATTCAGTCAGTCCCGTTCAGTTCACACAATATGATATTTAGTATAATGTTTTTGCACTAATTAAACACAGCTCTTGCTGAAACAAGTTAGTAAAATCATGCAATGCATTGATTATGATACGTTTTCCAAAATACCAGAAATCATTGCTCAAGTTATGAGGATAATGGCTGTAGAATAAATCTCGCTCCTATGTCCAGACCTTTGACCTCATTTATCCCATTTTCAACAGCGTTCGTCCCCAGGTGGTCCCCTACCACATACTAAAATTTCATCGAAATCGAACCATTTTTATGCAAGTTATGACCCATAAGGGCAAGGGAATGGATCCCGCTCCTATGTCCTGACCTTTGACCTCGTTTCGCCCATTTTCAATAGGTTTCGTCTACTACCACATACTAAACTTTTATCGAAATCGAACCATTTTTACGCAAGTTATGACGCATAAAAGCAATGGAATGCATCCCGATTTTATGTACTGAACTTTGACCCCATTTCGCCCATTTTCAATAGGATTCGTCCCCAGGTGGTCCCCTACCATATACAAAACTTTCATTGAAATCGAACTATTTTTGCGCGAGTTATCGTGCGGACAGACAAACGGACAAACGGACAAAGATGGAGCATATACACTTCTTCAAACTACGACTGGAAAGCGTAAAAAAATATCGATATACACCGAAGAACTACCGGCATACCTCAGTTGGTGAAGTTGCTGTGCTTTGTGTGGGATGCGAATGTTTCTGACTGGTGTTCGAGTCCCGTTCCTGCCGACCATCTACTCTGCGATATTTCCGGGGTTTTCCGTAGACTCCCCGTGTTTGGGGACGCTAATGCGCAGATGGTTCCCTCTGAAGTCGGCCGCGGTCGCTCTTTGTGCTTGGACTCCCCTTCTCCAGCATGCCTGGTTTACCAGGTGAGTGTCGAACGCGCTGGTAGTAAAACACCGTAAGACGAATGAGATATGATGCCGGCCGCCTCGGTGGCGCAGTGGTCTAAGCGATGGCTTCTGGTCATTCGTCCAAGATGGGTCTGGGTTCGAATCCCGTGATGCATGGATGTTGTGCTTGTCTTACGGCACTGGCTCTTCCCTTTCCTGGAACCAGTGACTCTACATTAAGGACGGACGACTGCGTATAGCCCATTGCGTTGCTCACGGTGGTCGTTAAACCTCCCATAAAAAAATCTGACGCCAGGTGGCATCAGGCACTTGAGAGAGTACTACTACCCATGGTTGTTGATGATGATGATGATGACAGAACGAAGAGCTGAAACATTATGACTCACCTGCCTAATATGATGTTGGTCCTCATCGTGCCTCCAAAACAGCTCTCACCCGGTGAGGTATGAACGCTACAAGATTTCTAAAGGTGTCTTGTGTCATCTGGTACCAACACATTATCAGCAGATACTTTAACTCTCAACGTTACGTGATTGAGCCGCCGCTGATTGGATTTCCTATTCCAACACAAACCACAGATGCTCGATTGGATTGGTGGAATTCGGAGGCCGGGGCAATACGTGGAAGTCTTTCTCGTCTTCCTCGAACCATACTCGAATAGTCAGGGCAGTGTGGCATGGCGCGCATTATCCTTCTGAAAGAAGGCATTAATAGAATGAAAGACCGTTGCCATGAAAAGATGCAGATGGTCTGCAATGATGTTTCGGTGGGAGATAGACGTCACACCTTCCTGCTCATGAATGACTGCACCCAGTGTTTCCCAGCAGAATATTACCCAAGACATTACGCTTCCTCCTCCAGCTTGTTTTCGTTCCACGGTGCATCCTGGTACCAAGGTAAACGACGCATCCTGGCGTACGCAGGGTGCAATAGGAAACGAGATTCATCTGACCAGCCGACCTTCTTCTAATCATTCAAGGTCCAGTTTTAATGCTCGCGTGCTCATTGTAGGCCCTTTTTGACGGTGAACTGAGGTTAGCATGGGCACTCGGAGTAGCCCCATTTTCAGTAGGGTTCGATGTATTGTGCGTTGTGATGCACTGCTTCCGTCAACAGCAAAGTTACCGGCGAGTTAAGACACAGTATCCTATCTGTTGGCTCGTACCATATCGAATGGCCTTCGCTCACCCGTAGCATCGATGATCCATGGTCGGCCCACATCTTGTCGGCGGTTCTTCCTCCTCGGACCACATTTTGAAGGCACTAACCACGGCTGACTATGAGCAGCCCACAAGCCCTGCTATCTCAGAAATGCTGTGACCCGGTCGTTTGCCAGTTACAATTTGGCATTTGTCAAACTCGCTTAAATCCTCTGCCTCTTCATCAGAAGAACAAGAATAGCACGAACTAACAGAGCTCAGTACAGGTGTTATTAAGGTATATTGTTTCATGATCTTCTCACGCGCCGTCGTTTTCCTGCAATTGCTTCGATTTGCATGAAGACGCACTGGGCTGGTCATAATATTTTGACTCTTCGATGTATGTTCGTGTTACAAATAAAACTAACTGAATTCTAATAATACAGTCAATCATGTTCAGTTCACACAGAATCAAATTTAATATACACAATGTGTAACAGTTTTTCAGTAATGCAATTCAGCCTCTACTGAATAAAAGTCATGAACAATTTTGAAAAGTTCTTCATGCTTTACATCCAGTTTATTCAAAGAGAGTAAAATAAATCCTTACACAGTAGCTTCCAACATTCCGTCGACGCAAACATATTTCTCACAGGCATCGTCATCATAAAGAATCTGGCCTTCTGGTATTTTCATATCACCATACTCACAAACACCTGAGAGTAGGAAAGAGAGAAAAAGGAGATGCAAATTAGCGAGATATTAAAAGGGGGAAAAAATTATTAGAGCAGCATCGTGTCACACTTTTGAGTTATTTCATACAGCTTATTTTTTGTGTTCAGTTGCACCTTACTTTCACTAGCGTTCACTCTATAGGATATATATATATCATCATCATTGTCAACCATTATCAATCCACTGCTGGACGAAGGTCTCCCCAAGTTTCTTCCACAACGATCTGTCTTGTGCCAGTCTCCCCCATGTTACTCCCGCATACTTTCAAATTTCATCCACCCATCTCCCATGTGGTCTTCTTCTGGGTCTTTTCCTTTCCCTTGGAATCCAATCTAAAATTTCAGCTGTCCATCGATGGTCTTTCCTTCTAACAGTATGCCCAGCCCATTGCCATTTCAAGGATTTTACTCTGATCATGATGTCTTCCACTCTTGTCATTTTTCGGATCCACGAGTTCCTCTTCTTATCTCTCCTTATTACACCAAGCATGCACCTCTCCATGCTGCTTTAAGTTGTCTGCAGCCTTTGTATGTCTCTTTTAGTTAAGGTCCACGTCTCTGCACCATACGTAAGCACTGGAAGGATGCATTGATCAAACACTTTTCTTTTAAGACATAATGGCATATTGCTCTTGAAAATTATGCTGTTTCTTCCAAAAGCTCTCCAGGCAAGTTTTATACGCCGATTAATTTCTTCATCAATGTGACCCTCACTTGATATCTGCTGTCCAAGATAAACGTACGTGTCTGTTATCTCCAGCTTTTCTCCATCAATCGATAAATTTTCATTTCTTGTAAAAGCATTGAACATCACTTATGTCTTCTGAAAGTTCATTTTTAATGCCACTTCTTTACTCTTGTCAGCAAGTTCCTGGATCATACTCTGCAGCTCTGATGGGGTAGTTGCAAAAAATGACTACGTCATCAGCCAAACGACGGTGGGTTAGATAATCTCCATTAATCTTTATCCCTTTGTTTTCCCAGTTCAGTGCTTGAAAGACATTTTCCAATGTGGCATTAAAGGGCTTGGGAGATATAGTGTCACCTTGTCTCACTCCCTTTCCAATTTTTACGTGTGTTGTATTTTCAAACAGCCGAATCTTTGCACTTTCATAGATGTTATTAATAATATATATATTTGTTTTTATGTAGAGGATTTTAGGAAGGTAGTGTCTGACCCCAGATCTTAAACAACCCTTAGAAATAGGAAGCTAGGAGATTTGCGCTAGTGCCCGATAGGAAAGTTACACGGAAGCAAAATAGAAAGGGGGAGGAAGACGCCCTTATTTATTACCGGGGGCGGCAGTACCCGGGGTCCGACTGCTTAACGTGCCCATCCGACGCAGGGCGGATATTTAGTGGATCGAGCGTTCATACCTGCCTGGAATCGAACCTGAGGCCCTTTCCGCGGCAGTCATGAACGTTGCCCACTAGGCCACCCGCGGCCCCTCACTGTAGGATATAATAAAATTAAACATATAAATAGGAGGCACACCGCTTAATTCTCGGGTGTAATACACTCAGTAGGCAAAACATCAGAGATAGGGGTGGTGGGAAGGTGATATGGGACCCCCCAGCACAGAATAGATCAGACTCAAACGAATGCAGGCGATAACTAAGCGGACAACATGGCTTCCCAGCAGTGTATCGCAATCGATGAATATGGGTAAACGTGATGATCTGAGCGACTTTGGTCGTAGACGTATTGTCGGCGCAAGACAGATGGGTCATTCTGTCACCTAAGTGGTAAGAACCCTAGGTAACCCTATCAAGGGTGTACCGCGAGTATACGATCAATAGATGTTTCGGCGCCGAGATCAAGTGGTGGCCGACCACACGCCATTGGTGACAGGAGTCGACGTAGACTATCCCGGCTCGTCTGACAGCTTGTCAACGACGGCGCAAATCTCATCCAAATTATACATCGGAGGTCCAAACAGCGTCAGCAAGCAAACGGTTCGGAGCACGCTGCGTATCCTGGGCTACGGGAGCCGACGCTCTACTCGTGTGACATTGTTGACTGCTCGTCATCGGACATTACGCCTCACCTAGTGCCGAGGACATCAAAACTGAACTTTTGCAGAGTGACGCCGCGTCGTGTGGTCAGATGAGTCCCGTTTCCACGCGTGCAGATCGTCGAGCTGACGGGTGACAGTGGTGTTGTCCAGCAGCAGCTCAAAAATCACAACACCCCCACATATCCCACCAAACAGACAGAAGGGCCTTGCGTGAGTGTAAAACGGCTTTGGGGGTTATTATTGGCTTCTGTTTTGGGTCCAAGCACAGCTTCCGGGTGCTGACATTGTCATGCAGGACACAGTTCTGGTCACCTGTCACAAAGCGGTACAATAATGGTTCAACTTGGTCACGTGCGAGCAGGGAAACGCGTGCACTCATACCATTTGCTTTCTGCTCAACTGTGAGTTGATGGGGTACCCAAACTCACCTCCTGTGAATATGAGTTGATGGGGTACCCAAACTCCGCTCATGTGGATAGTCTCCAGCTGTTTGGCCAACTCCCGCTTGATTACACGTATGTCGGTCTCATGTCTTCGGCATGTCCATATCTACTGCTGCTGGTCTTCCAGCTTTGAGACTGTCTGACAGGCCAAAATTTCCCTCCCGAAACTGTTCGAAACAACGACAGCACTGATGATTTCAAGCTAACATAAACCAAGCCGCAAGTGTTCCTGTTCTAGTTGGAGGAAGATTTTATTGTTTTCAGTTGTGTCTTCTGTAAAACGCACATGAGCAGTTGGTTTTTAGTTGCGAGAATCTCGTGGTCTGAAGCGATATTTCGACGGAAAATGATCAAATGATAATATGTAGAGGAATTTAGGAAGGAAATATGTAGAGGAATTTAGGAAGTCTGACCCCAGGTCTTAAACAACCCTTAGAAATATAATGCTCGGAGATTTGGGCTACAGCGCCTGATAGGAAAGTGACACGGAAGCGAAGTAGAAAGGGGAGGAAGACGCCCTTATTTATTACCGGAGGGCCAGTACCCGGGGTCCGACGGCTTAACGTGTCCATCCGACGCACGGCGGATATTTAGTGGATCTAGTGTTCGTACCTGCCTGGGATCGAACCTGAGGTCCTTTCCGTGGCAGTCACGAACGTTGCCCACTAGGCCACCCGCGGCCCTATTTTGACGGGAAGAAAGGGAGCCAGAATAGCTGTCAAACGTAAAGGGGCAAGCGCACCTGACAGCTAATGAAAATACTACAAAGAAACATTATAGCGATAGGAGCACATTGCTAATTGTTCTCACACGACCATACCTCCTCCCACTTGTGCAATCACTGCACTAGTTGGTTCGGGAATACAGGAGGCGGACTTGTAGCGCCTTTGTGGCTTTGCCTGTTCCCTCCTTTTATCCAGTATTCAGTCTTTGGGTACTTCGAAAACCTGAATTCCCAATAATTGAATATTCGTGGTGTAAAGAATTAATCAGTACGTTGTCTTTAGTTTTCTTTGAATGATTTCCCATTAGAGTTTTTGAAAACATTTCGTCTAATTTTTTTTTATTTTTTTTTCCAAAATCGGCTAGAGAAAACAGACACAGATATCGCATTATACGAAGCATACTTTTTGGCACATCTCAACCAAATCGACCATAAACATTTTTTTCTTTTTTCACAATGCTCGAAAATATCAAATTTCCTCTTTATCCGTTAAAAATTTCTCGAGTCCTTTCATTAGAAAGAAAGAAATAACTCATGGGGACCTCCTCTTTTGGTGCTCTTAATGGCACCTGGAAAGCTTTCAACAGCACGTACAGAAGAGTAACTAATATAATGTTTAATTAATCGTTAATTAACCAACCGTTTTCCGTTTAAAATAAATAATTAACCTATTCCTCTGCTGATTTTTCTATCAAAATCGTTAAACACATCTTGTCTGAAAGCATTTTAAAAATTATTTGTATGTATATATACTTTCAAGAAGTTGATATACATGTAAAAACTCTTAAAACAGTAGTTTTGTGTAAGTAATGCCATGTTAGATTAACATTAATGTAAAGAAGTAAATAGAATGTTTTAACCTCCCCTATATTACCAGTAGATTTCCATAGAATTTATCTCCAGCTACGACCTTGGTAAATATTTTACTGATGCAGAAGTGTGAGAAGGTTGCCATGGTAGTCCAGCATATTTTTGGAATGTGATACCAAAATAAACAATGCTGCTCTATGCCATAGTGATTTTTATTTATTCGGGTTAATGTATGCTGACGAACATTCCTGTTGTCTTAGAGTGCATATACGTGAACTGTAGAATATGCTACCCATAATAAATGAGATGCATATGAAATTCAGTCAGCATAAATAAGGAAAAAACCGAAATCATGCTTTTTGAGGGAGGGACTGTTAGTACTGAATGCGAGATAAGCTTGAATGATTCAGATTTAGACCAATAGAACGAGTTTACGCATTTAAGAAGTATGTTTGAGAGGGAAAACAGATTAGATTGTGAAATTAGTAAACGAGTAATTTGGGCTGTGTGAGTCATACCACTTTAGGACTAGGGATTCTTTTAATGATCACAATGAGCAACTCAATGTGCTATAAGCAAACGCCTATCCCTAATTTAGGACCACTGGCTCTAGAGAAGAAGCCAGTGGTCCTAAATTATTCCTCACTAGGATTCGAACTCGGATCCATTCCGGGTAAATTGTAAAAAAAAGCAATCGCTTAGACCATTGCGACAACGGTGTGACAAGTATTCCATAGGAGTGATGGTTTATCAAAGAGGCCCAGAATGGCTGTGAATGAAAATCTGATTTTTCCTACTCTGATGTACTGTAATGAAACCTGGGTCTACAGGAAATACAGAGGCACCTTTTTTGTGCTAGATAAATACGTTGCGCCACTCCGGTGGCGCATTGGTCAGAAGCCTAAGCGTGGCTCCTGACCATTCGTCCGAGACGGGTCCGGGATCGAATACCGGTGAGGCGTGGATGTTGTGTTTTTCTAACGGCGCTGGCTCTAAATTAAGGACGGGCGACTGCTTATAGCCACTGAGTTGCTCACGGTGGTCGTTAAACCCCCCTTCCCCTCATACTTTATGTTGGGCGACATCTGGAAACACTCCTCGCCATGTGCAAAATGAAAACGTTTTCTTTGTTTGTTTGTTTCCCGGTGTAACGACTGCCATGAGCAACTGTAAGGGCTAACATTAGTCGCCAATGCTAGTGTAGAGCCACTGATTCCTAGAAAGGGAGAGAGAAGACAGTGCTGTAAGGAAAATACGCCCATACGGCATCCGGGCCTGGAGCATGTGCAGAAAAACGGCTTTCACCACTGACTCGCTTTTTTCCTAGTGTGCTGCAAGCCAACGCTACCTGAAGGATCTACGTCATTACATCACAGCTGCAAAATAACTATTTTAGTCCCTCTTTCACTTTTTTTTTTTTTTTTTTTTTTTTTGATTGGAGGTTTAACGACCACCGTGAGCAACTCAATGGGCTATAAGCAGTCGCCCGTCCCTAATTTAGGGTCACTGTTCCAGGGAAGGGAGAGAGCCAGTGCCGTAAGACAAACACAACATCCATGCCTCACCGGGATTCGAACCCGGACCCCGTTCGGACGAATGATCAAAGGCCATCGCTTAGACCACTGCGCCACCGGGGCGGCTCTTTCACTTTCACATACCGGCCACTTGGACCTGCACCAAATTGCTAATTCACAATTTTTTTTTTTTTTTTGGGGGGGGGGGGCTATAATTTCTAATCGCCCCGTGTAGAAAGCGAAATACAGTGATACCTCAGTTATACGTTTATGGACGCTCTTAAAAACCACATCTCCCTTCCCTGGAACCAGTGACCCTAAATTAGGGACTGGCGACTGCTTATAGACCATTGAGTTGCTCACGGTGGTCGTTAAACCTCCAATCAAAAAAAAAAAACCGCATAAATGTAAAAAACATATAAACGAAATTTCAAAATGTTAAACACTATTTTAAAATTTATGCTTCAGAGAAGTATAAGATGCTGCTTAATAATGATTTATTTGAAGTCGAGTTGGTGGCGAAAGAAAGAAAAGCATTAGAAATTAAAATACATTTTATTCCATTTCAAAAATGATAAATAAAGCCTATGAAAATCAGGCTTACCGCCCCGGTGGCGCAGTGGTCTAAGCGACGGCCTCTGATCATTCTTCCGAGATGGGGTCCGGGTTCGAATCCAGCTGAGGCATGGATGTTGTGTTTGTCTTGCGGCGCTGACTCTCTCCCTTCCCTGAGGTTAGTGGCTCTAAATGATGGACGGGCGACTGCTTATAGCCCAATGAGTTGCTCACGGTGGTGGTTAAACCTCCAATAAAAAAAATCAGGCTTCCCTTTTTTTTTATTGGTGGTTTAACGACCACCGTGAGCAACTCAATGGGCTATAAGCAGTCGCCCGTCCATCATTTAGGGCCACTAACCTCAGGGAAGGGAGAAAGCCAGCGCCGCAAGACAAACACAACATCCATGCTTCACCGGGATTCGAACCAGGACCTCTTTCGGACGAATGATCAGAGGTCATCGCTTAGACCAGTGCGCCACCGGGGCGGCAGGCTTCCCTTTTGACGACTCTATCTGTCTATAAAAATCTTGATTTTAAATTAAATGAAATCCTCACAACTAAGTATCTGAGACCAGTACTTCAGTGTGGAACTCATGAATTAACAGGGTTTTTTTTTCTGCGGATCCTGAGTGCATCCATTTGAAACCAGAAAGTTGTATATTGTTGTTGTTTTTTTTAATTGGAGGTTTAACGACCACCGTGAGCAACTCAATGGGCTATAACAGTCGCCCGTCCCTAATTTAGGGTCACTGGTTCCAGTGAAGGGAGAGAGCCAGTGCCGTAAGACAAACACAACATCCATGCCTCACCGGGATTCGAACCCGGACCCCGTTCGGACGAATGATCAGAGGCCATCGCTTAGACCACTGCGCCACCAGGGCGGCAAAGTTGAATATTGATAACACATTTAGGATTTTATTCAACTACACCACGAAATAGTGGAGCCACAAAGTTACGTCGCAGAGATTCATAAATTTTAAAATAGCGCATATCTGTGTGAGTCATGAAATGAGAAAAATTTTTTTCATCCAAACCGAAAGTAAACGAAAACGTCTAATCGTTGCAGCGTGCTGCTCTGATGGATTCAAGGTTTGATTTTGGCTACTCCGCCCTGATGGCGCAGTGGTCGAAGAGTTGGCTTCTAACCATTCGTCCGAGATGGGTCTGGGTTCGAATCCGGTAAGGCGTGGATGTTGTGTTTGTCTTACGGCACTGGCTCACTCCTTTCCCTGAAGTCAGTGGCATTAAATTAGTGACGGGCAACTGCTTATAGCCCAACAAATGAGATTCTTAATGCTGTTGAGACACGATTAATAATGGAAATAATTGCAACTTTAAAAGACGATACTTTTTATTTACAATTAAAACCAGCTAAAAACAAGTAGCAAGATCTTACAGCCGCCCCCGGTGGCGCAGTGGTCTAATCGATGGCTTCTGATCATCCGTCTGAAAGGGGTTCGGGTTCGAATCCCGGTGAGGTATGGATGTTGTGTTTGTCTTACGGCACTGGTTCTCTCCCTTCCCTGAAACCAGTGGCCCTAAATTAGGGAAGGGCGACTGCTTGTAGCCAATTAAGTTGCTCATGGTGGTCGCTAAACCTTCAATCTAAAAAAAAAAAAAAAGGATCTTTCAGACCCACTATGGGGCATTCCTGTTAATGGTCAAAAATTTTGGGATAAGTTGTAGCTCCTTGCAGTTAAGTAGAAAAGTCAAATGCGTACCCTCAAAGGCGAGCTTACGCCTCATACGGAACAGAATGTTGACAGCACGTTCCATAAGCGAAGGATGGACATAGGTATCCAAGTTTTTTTGTTTTGTTTTTTCAGAGTCGTGCCAGTAGCAAGAATTTTTAAGACCCATAGTGGGTCTTAAAGATCTTGCTACTTGTTTTTAGCTGGTTTTAATTTTAAATAAGAATTATCGTCTTTTGAAGTTGCAATTATTTTCATTAGTAATCGTGTCTCGACAACATTCAGAACCTCATTTGTTTCAACTGGCACGACTCTGAAAAAAAAGCCTTGGATGCTTATAGCACATCGAGTTGCACATGGTAGTCATTAAACCTCCAAATTGCCGCCCCGGTGGCGCAGTGGTCTAAGGCGCTGGCCTCTGATCATTTGTCCGTCTGGGGTCCGGGTTCTAATCCCGGTGAGGCATGGATGTTGTGTTTGTCTTACGACACTGGCTCTCTCCCTTTCCCTGGAACCAGTGACCCTAAATTAGGGACAGGCGACTGCTTATAGCCCATTGAGTTGCTCACGGTGGTCGTTAAACCTCCAATCAAAAAAAAAAAAAACCCTCCAATTAAAAAAATCTCTCAAAGCTGTGACATACAGGGTTACGTATAAAAGAATCAAAAATCCGTGTATTTTTAATATCTGAAATTCAAATTTTAACGTTAATCGGAAAAAGCGTATAAATGAATACGTATAACCGAGTTGAAAAAGCGATAGAAACTACAGTAAAACGTCGGGACTAACGCAGAATTAGGTATAAAATTAAAAACGTATAACTGAGAAACGCATAACCGAATATGTACGATATCCAATTTCTACACAACATGCTCTGTGTAAGACTAGGTTTGACATGGCAATGAAACCGAATTCATAAAACCGAATGTGGATGAGTCAGAAAGGAAATTGAAGTTTTGTCGTCATTTAAATAAGTCTAACGATCTTTGAAGGTCACTTTTTATACTCGCGGTTTCACATGCTGTTTAGCCTGGGTTCGAATCCGAAACCTTCGAGTTAAATGGTAGCACATTAACTGTTTGCAGCATGGAGATATGTAATGCAAAACACTGTACTCAAATTAAATGTGAGATCTTACCTTCGGCAGTGTCCATGTTATCTGGATATGCGTGGCCTTGAACGTGCACCGTGAAACATAAAAACAATGATACAATAGCAATGATCATTGTCACTTTCAACTAACACGGTACGTAACTGAAAATCTGGGAGATCACTCTAACAGTGAGACAACTTGTTCACAATTTCTATTTTATGATCGATGGAATGATTGCTAAGAAAGACTAACGGAGGATTTTATTTGCCGCTGGGTTTGTCCTAAACGTTAAAAGGGTGCAGTTCAATTCCAGGTAAAGCATTTTATCTATCGGATGTTCCTTTTATCTTTCGTGTACGGTGTTTTAAACTTCCCATGGACTGGTTAGGAAATTTCTCATATGGTAGCAGTGATAAAAAATGCATAATTAGCAGGAAAAAGCTCCAGTGTTTCACATTTTGGTATTGTAAAGATGTGTTACATTTTTAAAAGCAAAAACTGATAACAAAAAGAGTACGGATGTTTGAAAGTGTCCATCCGTTAAAAGTAAATTTTAATTTTTCACGCAGATAAATGAAAAAGGCAGTGTTACAAACACAACAAATTGAAATAAGCTATTCTCTCTAAACTACTTTGTTTTAATTAATGTTACATCAGCTATATCAGTTAAGAGTACACCAAACTAGAGGTCTGCATGGGTTCGAATCCGAAACCTTCGAGTTAAATGTTAAAGTTAGAAATGAGCGAAGGGCCGATCCGACCCGTCGGCCGGATCGGGCCTTCGCTCATTTCTAAGTTGGGAAAACGGGCCGGGCCGGTCCTTCAATATTTAATGTAAGACAGACACACGGGCAGAGTAGGGGTTTTTTTTTTTTTTTATGAGCAAAACAATCGTTGTACGGTGCCTTTCTCGTTTAGAAATCTCACAGCATACAGCATCAGGATAAGATTGAATAATTTCCGCTGTTGGAAAAAATAGAAATTCCACGACATCCTCCCCTCCTTCAAAACAAGTGGAGTGGGTCAGCTCCCTTAGTTTTTCAGTGTGAATGCTGTCCGTTCTCTCTCTCTCTCTCTCTCTCTCTCTCTCTCTCTCTCTAACTTTCACCCTCCTCTCTTGCTTCAGGGCAGGCTATTAACTGCAGCATTTATAAACCAAGCTACCCGCTCGCAGACGTTCTTTTTTATTGTTTTGGTCGGCTGCACTTTGTTCTCTAGATGTATGAAAAGGTTTTAAGTTCTTAAATGGCACGCGAGAAATGGGCTGGGGGAAACTTACTTCTGTGTATAAATCTGTACCGTATTTTTCCCATTTGTACTCTCAAGGAGTCAGCAGATGGCAAATGTATCCTTAGGTATCTCAGCCCAGCCGTTTTCAAAACTTCTGTGACACTGGTTAGCTGGGCAGTCTGTCGTTGTTTTCCCTTAGCATATGCTCAGTTCAGTGTTTCTGATAAATACTCTTCCATACTTATTATGGATTTTAAGAAAGCGAAATGTTTTTTGTACTATCAGGCAGCCGTTTTCAAAACTTCTGTGACACTGATTAGCTGGGCAGTCTGTCGTTGTTTTCCCTTAGCATATGCTCAGTTCAGTGTTTCTGATAAATACTCTTCCATACTTATTATGGAGTTTAAGAAAGCGAAATGTTTTTTGTACTATCAGGCAGCCGTTTTCAAAACTTCTGTGACACTGATTAGCTGGGCAGTCTGTCGTTGTTTTCCCTTAGCATATGCTCAGTTCAGTGTTTCTGATAAATACTCTTCCATACTTATTATGGAGTTTAAGAAAGCGAAATATTTTTTGTACTATCAGGCAGCCGTTTTCAAAACTTCTGTGACACTGATTAGCTGGGCCGTCTGTCGTTGTTTTCCCTTAGCATATGCTCAGTTCAGTGTTTCTGATAAATACTCTTCCATACTTATTATGGAGTTTAAGAAAGCGAAATGTTTTTTGTACTATCAGGCAGCCGTTTTCAAAACTTCTGTGACACTGATTAGCTGGGCAGTCTGTCGTTGTTTTCCCTTAGCATATGCTCAGTTCAGTGTTGCTGATAAATACTCTTCCATACTTATTATGGAGTTTAACAAAGCGAAATATTTTCTCGAAAAAATCGCTTCCGGAGAATATGTGCTTGTAGACAATATAAAGTAAAACGATCGGACTCATAATTCTGGATATTTCGTATTTTTTAATTACCCCCTCGCCCCCTCCTTTTCCCCAAGAATATTCCGTGTGCGGCGGTAGGCAATGATAATTTGAAAACCCAGAAAATTTTAAAGGCATGAAAATTGTCGTTTACATGCAATATTTTTGAGTATACAAGCCTCCCTCCTCCTCAGACGTCATGTGACTTATACAGAGTCACAGAAATATTCCGAATTAACATTTATTGTAATAGAATACGTGTAGCAATTAAGAAAACGAAAACTCTTCAGGAGTAGAATGACCGAGTGTACCAGGGGTCAAATTCGTGTTTTAGTAATTGTTGACATGTTATGGGCCGGCCCGGGCCTTGAAAACAGGAGAAATATACGGGCCAGGCGGGGATTTAATTAAAAAATTTGAAACGGGCCGGGCCGGGCTTTTCAAATTAAGGCTCGTGCAGACCTTTACACTAAACTGTGCAAGCTCAAACCGCTTTAGCCCTTTATGCTACAGGTTTACGTGAACCAAGTGGTCTCCAAAACAGATCTGTTCACACAGCAGCCAAGTTTTACGAAAGCTTCGGGAAATTAATTCATTCCCTCCTCTCATCTCAGAAGTAACTACCATAGGCCTACCACTGGTGAAAATCGCTCCCTTTCGATCCTTTATAATCTAAGACATGGTGATGGAGCCTGTGTCCCTAAATTAGGGACGAGCGACTGCTTATAGCCTAATGAGTTGCTCACGGTGGTCGTTAAACCCCCAATCAAAAATAAAATCGTGGTAGAGAAGGGCTCGTCTCCTTGACACGAACATCATGCCACTCGGTAGAAGCAAGTGACTCAAAAAAATCTCTCCTTTCATTGGTTCTTGTGACATCACTCTCAGATTACATAGACACCGTGTCGGTGGGTTTGACGTCACACACGACAGCGTTAGAAATCACTCGGAAACTTTGGCTTTCGCGTGGTGTCATTAAAGGAGGGAACACATCTCTCTAATGTCTTGCCCTTTTAGCAGGCAATTAGCCAGAAAGAATTAGTGTCAATCATACTCCTAAATAGACTCTTTGAATAACAGAGCGAAGCAATGCTTTATGATGAACAGGTTCACTCGTACCAGCCGCGTTTGGCCCACATTTTAGACATTCGTTCCAGCTAATTTCAGCCGATTTGGGTTAAGCCTAAGTTAATTCGTTCCACCCGGTTAAAGGGTTAAATAAACAGCTTATAAGCAAGTTGTAAGCGTTTTGAGCTTGCTATATCCACTATTTTCATTTTTTCTCTCATAGAGGGTGTAAGCATATTGTAGCTCAAAATTTATTTTATTTGGGGATAATCATCATCATCATCATTGTCAACCATTATCAATCCACTGCTGGACGAAGGTCTCCCCAAGTTTCCTCCACAACGGTCTGTCTTGTGCCAGTCTCCTCCATGTCACCCCTGCATACTTTCGAATTTCATCCACCCATCTCCTATGTGGTCTTCTTCTGGGTCTTTTCCTGTCCCTTGGAATCCAATCTAAAATTTCGGCTGTCCATCGATGATCTGTCCTTCTGGCAGTATGTCCAGCCCATTGCCATTTCAGGGATTTAACTTTGATCATGATGTCTTCCACTCTTGTCATTTTTCGGATCCACGAGTTCCTCTTCTGTAGACTAATACCGCTTTGTATTATTTGGGGATAATACAAAGCGGTATTAGTCTACAGGTCGTTTTTCGAGAACCAGAGACATCAGATTAGGAATCATCATCAATGATTTGTACGGTTTGCGGTCGTCAATGTTTGTGTACGAACTTTATTTAGTGCCTAAAACACAAGAAAATCTAATGGTCGGGTTCAATGAATGAATATAACACTTCACATTTATTCTTTGCAACACGAAGTTCTCCACATAAATTCACACTGAAGACACAACTGTTGAACCAGTAAACTGATTAGTCGAATATTTATTTACTTTTTTTTCTTTTCTTCGGGGTTTTACGACCGCCGTGAGCAACTCGATGGGCTGTAAGCATTCGCCCGTTTCTAATTTAGGACCACTGGTTCCAGGGAAAAGAGAGAGCCAGTGCCATAAGAGATACACAACATCCATGCCTCGCCGGAATTCGAACCCGAACTCATCTCGGAAGAGTGATCAGAAGCCAGCGCTTAGACCACTGCACCACTGGGGCGGCTTAGTCAAATATAAGTTCCACAATTATAGAACAGGCGTTAATTGTGAACAATAATGATAGATGTAAGTGCAACTCGTAAATTATAATTCGCATGGCTAATTAACGAACCGGATTTTACAACTGCCAGCAATCCTCAACAATCCTACCAACCCCCTTCCACCCCCCTCCCCAGCCAGTGGAGTAGCTACCATAGGGCAACAAGGTGGTGCAGTTGCACTAAGGCCCACCCGTTTGAGGAGCCCATTACCGGCTGACGATAAGCTACGGAAAGGTCGAAAAGTAGCAATGAAAAATTGATGATAATGCCAGATAATAAACAACCTTACAATTTCTGTCTGATTGCAGAAATAATTTTTTGTATGACTTTCTCATAAGTGAAACACAAACATTTATCTCACAATAATCAATGAAAGATAATGGCAATATGATTATCGTGTATTATTGGGATTATTAAACACTCGCCGATTGTCAGGTTGAATCAGTTATTTTTATTATTACGAAAATAACTCCAAGAATATGCTTTTCCGGCCTTCTCTTTCTCTCGTTTAACCCGTATTCTATGATACAGCTCTTTATGTATGATGCTGTGCTTTTAATCTTACCGGCAGTTGGAGACGATGCTTCGTTCTCACGCTCTGTCCCGTCCATCATTCATATACCTCATTACATGGCAGGCGGCTTACAAAGTCAGTGGGCTACCGGCTGCTGTGTTGACAAAAGATATTCCTGTGATCGTGTGTCGTGCAGTGTTGAGTAAACAAGAAGATCCTTCCTTAAGTATTGATCGATATTGATGAGTAGATAGCCTTATGTTCTACATCCTATACTTCCGATTGTGTGATGAGCTACCGGTACAGCATGTAAGAAAATGCCGTATGTTACTAACTGTTCTCTGAGATTCAGAGGAATGAATTTTTAGCTGATTATTTACTTACTGTTGCCGTATCAAACTTCTCCAGTAGCAGCGATCTTGACCACACTTCGGGCTTCGCTGGCAACCATCACACGATGAACATAAGACCTTTTATACTTCATACTCATAATCTTTTTCCCATGTAGACACTCCTGAATCTGATTCTCCCATGACTTGCTTAACCTTACTTCCTGCAACTTCGGCTAAAAATTCTCTTCGTAAGCATCTCATCACTCATTCTTTCAACATGGCCAAACTACCTAAGAATACAGTATTAGTCTCCACCTTGCTAACAACATTTTTCTTCACATCACACAATTGCAGCACATCTTCATTCCTCACACAATCAGACCGTGTCTTGCCACAACCCCCCCCCCCCCGTAAGTAACGCATTTCTCCAGCACACAAACGACTCCTATGTTTCTTCTGCAGTACCCAGGTTTCACTGCCATACATCAGAGTAGGAACAATTACACTTTCATACACAGCCATTCAGGACTCTCTTGAGAACCCATCATTCCTGTAAAAACTTCTGTGACGTATATTCTAAATTAACTTTCCTTTTTAGTTTCTTTCCCTATGTAAATCTTGAGTTTATTCTGTTATTCTTCACTCTTAACGTGATATCTTTCTCTCAAACAAATACGTTTGGCAACACAATTGAGGTTGAAGAACGTGACGTATGCCTGAGTTTTGATAAGAACAAGAGATGAAAACGACGACTAATCTATTGCTTGAGAGCGTTGAATTGTAAACTGATTATTGAAAGGAGCGTTGTGAAAAGAGCGTTGTGTGGTATGTGGAGAGTTTAGTGCAATATGCTATGCTTCGATGTGTTTGCTACATCCTGAATAAAGCATCTTTTTCCGTAAGTGTGACTTCTGTTGTTTACATGTTTCGTCTGGCCGTTAAGGTTTCTTTCATTTAGGAACTATTTCTTAGTATGTTGATGTTTTACGTTAACGTAGAAGTAAGACAAGACTTCTTCGTCATACTTCCTAAAGCAGCTATGACTTTCAATGAAGAATTCATTCGCCTACTAATTTCCCCATCTAATTTGTTCTCTCTGTCAAACATGCTTCCTAAATACACAAACTCATTCACCTAGTAAATCACTGTGCCATTTAGACTTATCTTGCATTCAGTACTAACAGTTCCTCGCTGGAAAACTATAACTTTGATTTTTCCCTTATTTACAGTCAGTTTGAATTTCATACAAACTTCGTACATTCGGGACAACATACTCTGCAACTCACTTTTGCTCTCTGCCAACAGGACAGTGTCATCAGCATGCAGCAATATGCACACACGGATGTTACCAAGATACAAACCACTATTATCTATTTTGGCATTACGCATGCACGCATCCATAAATATATTAAACAGCCATGGTGACTTGACACCGTGGTTGTTTATGCGGGGGATTAGCCCACAGCAGCTGTGGGCCGCACTGGTGTACTTTCCTGATTAAAAAGACACAAAGCAATGTAAAATGAGATTTGCGGCAATACACCTAGGCATACCCGACATAAGTGTACTATATTTCTACCGAACAGCAGGGCAAACTGCTTGATTCTCCACCAGGGTCTCAATGTTACTAGTTAAGCTGCTGCCCTGAACTCTTGTTACAGTCGCTTTTATTTACACTTTCCAACCATACGTTGAAGAAGCGTATATGATCCAGCTTTGTCCGTCTGTCTGTCTGCACGATAACTCGTGTAAAAATGGTTCGATTTCGATGAAATTTTAGTATGTGGTAGGGGACAACCTGGGCACGAACTCTATTGAAAATGGACGAAATGGGGTCAAAGGTCAGGACAAAGAAGCGGGATCCATTCCATCGCCCTTATGCGTCATAACTTCACTAAAATGCTTCTATTGCGACAAAACTTTAGTATGTGGTTCCGAAGATATGATGAACCAATTCTGTTTAATATCATCGAAATGGGATCAAAGGTCAGGGCACAGGAGAGAGATTTATTCCACAGCCGTTATCCTCATAACTTGAGTAATGATTTCTGGCATGTTGGAAAGCATATCATGATCAATGCATTGGATGATTTTACTAACTTAATACTTTGATGTCGTGATCTTTCCCTTAGCTAACAGTTAGCATCGATAACCGTAAAAAAGAAACTAGAAGTTCAGAACGCAGTTTAGAAATGAAAAACGTACCCAAGAAATAAGTACAACGCATCTTATACAGGAAAGAAAACTCAAATGGAAAGTTAGATCTAAAAGCATACGTCACACGTTCTCAATCCACTGATGGATGAAGGTCTACCCAAGTCTCTTACACGACTCTACGTCTGGTGCAAATCTCTTCCATGCCATTCTGACATGTTTTCCAATTTCATCCCCCAACATCCACGTGTCGTTCTTCTGGGTTCTTTCCTATTCTTTGGTATCCAACCTTGTATTTCAGTTTACAACAGGGGTCAGTGATACTATCAAAATTTCCAATCCATTGCCACCTGAGAGTCTTTATTTTAATCAGTTTGGGAATGCGTACTGAAAGCTGTATAGGTAAAAGATTTTCATTTCTCAAAGTTAGCGGAGGAGACGGGGGTTTCCATTCAAGTTATTCTCTGAAGTGAGGCATCTTCCTGTACAACACACACACACACACACATTCAAACGCAAAAACAGCTTATTACGAAATGCTGCCCCAATGGCACTGTGGTCTAAGCTCTGGTTTCTGACCATTCGTGCGAGGTAGGTCCGGGTTCGAATCCCGATGAGGTATGGATTTTTTATTTGTCTTACGGCACTGCTTCATTCCCTTCTCTGGAGCCAGTGTCCCTAAATTAAGGACGGGTGACTGCTCGCGATGGTCGTTAAACCTCCAACAAAAAAATACTATTCCAAAATATACAAAGGGCATCCTGAAAGTAAAGCCTCGTCCCTGATAAGATTTTAATTTGTAGCAGCAAAAATGTGAAACTTGGTGGCAAAATACTTGGGCATATTGTTAATAATGCTAGCCTATTCAAAGTATTGCCAATTACTTTCTATACATTTCTTCTATCTTTGAACCTATTGGTAAAATCCGTTTTGGAAAAATTCCTGAAAATTCACCCATGAGTTCAAAGCCAGTTTAACGTCTGTCACATCCTCGAAACGTTCCCCACGAAGGGTGTTTTTCAAAGGGGCAAAAAGGAAAAAATCTGAGGGATCCAAATCAAGACTGTAGGGGGTTGAAGAATCACCGTCCACCCCATTTTGGCAATAGCATGTGAAGTCTCCATTGAGCTGTGGGGGCGTGCGTTATCATGGTGTAAAACAACACTATGAAGTGGAATGTCACGTCTTTTCCTTCTAATAGCTTCCTTTAGCTTCTTCAATGTCTGCACATAGTGAGCACTGTTTATTGTTGCACCCCGTTCAAGGAAATCAGTCTAAATGACACCACGTTTGTCCCAGAAAATTGTCACAATCACTTTTCCTGGGGAACGAGTTGTTTTCACCTTTTTCTGTCGAGGTGAAGATGTGCGATGCCATTCATTCCATTGACGCACGTTTTGTTTCTGGGTTAAGAAAGAACACCCAGGTTTCATTGCCAGTCACAACATTATAAAAAAGCACCTCACTCTCCCTCTTAAAACAGTCCAAGGGGTTCCGGCACATGGCCACCCTTTGCTCACATTATTCACGGGTTAGGTTTCTTGGGATCCATTTTGAACAAATTTTTCTGTAGCCCAGATCCCTAATTAATGTTTCCATAGCACCATGACACAATGAATTGCGTCACACAACACCTGGATGGAGAAACGACGATAAGCTGTAATGAGGTCTTTCACTCGTTGCCTGTTGGTATCTGTCACTGCAGTTGCGGGTCTTCCATTCCCTTGTTTGTCCGACACTGAGCTTTCTCCTTCTCATAACCTCTTCATCCATCTTTGGACATTACTGATATTGATTGTGGCAGCTCCATACACCGCTGGGAATCTTCTGTGTATTTCTGGAGCCTCACGTCCGTCTTTTTCTAGGAATTCAATTACGGCTCGCTGCTTTTCTCTGTCATCAAGGTCAATAATGTAATATGGAAATAAACTGGTTCAAGCCCCGGATAAGGCATGGGTGGTGTGTGTGTCTGATGGTTCTGCCCTTTTCCTGGAGCCACTAACCATAAATTAGGAACGGTCGACTGTCTATAGCCCTGAGAGTTGCTCATTGTAATCGTTAAACCTCAAACAAAACAAAGTACACAACTATATTATAAAATTACACTGCTGGACATTAAAAGTGCAACACTAGGAAAATCGCATTCCATGGGCTCTGAAGTTGGTAGCAAGGTAGAACACGGGCTCTCATGTACAATGAAGAGCAATTGAATCAGAGATACCTGTCTTGTAACGTGTAGCACCACCTTTCGTCCTGATGACGGCGGCGATTCGTCTCGGCGTGGACTCGACAAGACACCAGAAGCGTTGGGAAAGCCATACGGATCCACGACCCCTGAACAAGCTCCCACAGTTCACGAAGATTTGATGGAGAGAGGTCAGAGACTCAAACATCTCTATCGATGGCATCCTAGATGTGCTCTATGGGATTGAGGTCAAGTGACCTAGCTGGCCAAGGAAGCGAGGTCACGTCGGTGGAGTGTTTATCCAACCATTCGGATACAATTCGGGAGCGATGGCACGGTGTATTGTCTTGTTGCAGGATGAGATCCCCAGTGGAATGTTGAAGACGCACAAACGGGAGCAAATGGTCGTCCAGGATATCCCGGTAACGTTGACCTGTGAGGGACGATGTCACACGAACCAGGGGTCCCATTTCAGTAAACGTAAACAGTCCCCAGACGAGAATGCCACCCCCACCAGCTTGAAGAGTACCCTGCTGGCAAGAAGGATCCATCGCTTCATGTGGTTTGCGCCCCCGGATGAATCCGCTTTCGGTTACATCAAGCGTGCATCTCTCCACGCTTGTTTCAGCTGTCTGAAACTTCAGAGTGTCTTTTTTAGTTAAGGTCCTAGTCTCTGCACGATACGTAGAAGGATGCATTGATTAAGAACTTTCTTTTAAGACATAATGGTAAATCACTCCTAAAAATTTTAATCTTTCTTCAAAATGCTCTTCCACCAAGTTTTATACGGCTATAAATTTTTTTCTTCGATGTTGCCCTAGATTGATATACACTCACAGACAATGAAATTTCCCACGCACAGATCCGGCAGCACAACTCACTTTCACTACTTACACCCCGCCTTCTGTGTACCCTGCTTATAGTGCTTCATGGTGGCGTGCCGGGCGCACATGATTTGCATATGCCCTGCAATGCTAATCGTTTGCATGTCCTCTCGCGGGCGACGCATGCTGCGAATTTCAGGCCAATCGGATGCTTCCTTCTTGGTGTTGCATTTTGGGTGGCCAGCAGTGTATAAATACGCTCTTAGAGCTGTGATGAGACTGAGAATGCAAGATCCCTATGTGAGACTGTTGTAATTGATGTTAGGACCAATACAGTGCACAGGACGCTGCACGATGTGAGTTAGTACTGTTCAGCAGCCATTTACAAGTCTCTAATCACTTCGATTAATGCCATACCCGACGATTAGTGTGTTGCATCGATCTTGGACTGTAGGACATGAAAACTTAATTTTTCTTTAACAATATGGTTAGGATTTGAGTAACTCACTTACGCACAATTTTCACACACGATGCAGTTACTTCATGACTTTGTGGAATTTATTTTGAAACTCATATTTGGGAAAGAATGATCACTTAACTGCAGTAGCTGTCAGCTTGACTGCTGTAAAAATGCGACGATTACTGGGATTTGGTATTAGACCGGATCTTTTGATGTCATACAACACCGGACTGTCGTTTCTGAGCTTTATTTTTACATAAGCCGAGTTAGCGACTAAAGCTATTGGTTTTTTCCTTCTTTCCTGATAAATGTTGATAAGAACTATCCTTGCAGCTCCACTAAACCAGATGGCCGAGATTCGGGTTTGGTTTGTTGCTACAGCGGATATGGGGCAGTTCGTGGTTTCTTTTAGACATCTGGAGATCTTGGCTACCTTGTTTTTACCTAAGCGGGGAAGAGGATATGCGTTTACATTTCTAACAGAATTAGGTAGTCAGGTGTAAACATCATCAGTGGGATGACGTTTCTCAGCATTATATTCCGTTGTTTACTACTGAGGCAGTTTAGTTTTGTAGAGCAGCTTTGTTTCTCAAGAGGAAGCCTTGCGGAGATCCTGAATATCCTGTTTATATCTAAGTGTGGAAGAGAAAATGCGTTTACTTTTCTAACAGAAGTAGGTAGTCAGGTGTAAACGTCATCTGTGGGAACACGTCTCTCCGCGTTGCATTCCGTTTACTACTGAGGAAAATTAGTTCTTTACTGCAGCTTTGTTTCTCAAAAAAAAAAAAAAACTTTGCTGCAAAAGTGGCGGAAAATAAAAGCGGAGGAGTCTGAAATCTGCCGGACCGTAAACCAGAACGTCTGAGCCAGGCTCCATAAAGTTATGACCTTGCAGGGCGTTTCAAAAAAGATCCGAACAGACCTCCAGCCTGCTCTGCGTATTCGGGATAGCATCTTTGTCAATTTGGCATATGTGCCTTTCGTGAATAGTTGTGTCCCAGGGTAACTATACTGGCAAACACAGTAGAAAAGGACGTTATACCACCAAGGCTCAAGTGCAAAAATCACATATTGTGAGAAAAGCAGGTTCCAGCAAAACTTCCAGAATATTTGGATATCACATGAAACCTTGGCATAGGAGATATTCTACCCATGAACAGATAATAACGCAGTATCATGTGTGTTTTTTCTTACTTCTGTTCTTTTTTTTTAATTTAATTTTGTTTTATTTTATTTTTTGCAATTACAGAATAATTTATTTTCATACTAACGGTAAGATTCTGTGCTACAAAACCCCTGAATTTTACAGCAACACTTAGCGCCGTGTAACCGAAAATAATTATTGGAATCCGTCTTCTACAGAAACAGACATAACGTGCGGAAACGCAAAAAAGCATTTACGTCATCTAACAGGAAACTTATGTTAGTCAATTCTGGAAAATGAATCAAAGTTTTGGTCATGAGTATGTCGATCGTATACGAAAATAACTTTTGCAGTCCGTTTCCTAGGAACAAAAGAGATATCGTGGAAGGTACAGAGGCGTAACTAGGGCGGGGCGGGCGGGCTGTCCCGGGCGCAGCTCAAGAGAAAGCGCAAAAATCATTGCTTGCAGCAATTAAAAAACAAACCGGAATTGAAACTTTGGCACCAGTTTCTTGTAAAACTATTTTCGTGCCATACTTTGTCATTTGTCTATTCACAGATTTTTGTTATATTGTTACGGAAGTTTCGTTAGCCTTGGCAGTTTACAATTCTCATTTCTTCTTCAAATGTTCAAGGGATGTTAGTTACAAACATTGAGAAATGAAGGTACGACTGTATAGTCAGTCCAACTACATAAGAACCGCAGCCTTCGTGCACAATAATGGAGCGTGCGGTTTTTCTTTAGTTGGGTGCTTTGCAAGATATTTAGTTCGTGTTGTTGAAGATTCTCTGGGGCTATTTGATAATTACTGTGGCTCGTTATACGTATATGACATAGAAGAAACTCAAGTTCACTAGGTCTGTGTGGAAATGTGGGAAGAGTAGTTTGTGCTGCTCTTTGAAAAAGCTACGAATTACTGCTCTCAGTATTTCCTGCATTTCTTCCAGTTTGTTTCCATCAGAAGTTGACCAGTTCTTTGGTATCTATTATCATCAACTATTATCTATCCACTGCAGGATGAAGGTCTCCCCCCCCAAATTTTTTCAACAACTTTCTGTCGTAAGCCAGTCTTCTACATGTCATTCCGATATGCTTCCGAATCTCATCCACCCATCTCCCACATGGTCTTCTTTGTACCGTCGTAGGAATTAATTTATTCTATGCCGCACTCGCAAACTAAACAAACTTTATTTAACACAAAAAGACAAATCAACATAATCATCAGGAAATTGTTCACTGCTAAAATTCTTTTCACGGAGCAGCACACACACACGCACAAAAAAAAAAAAAAAAAAAAAAACATCTTTCTCTTATCCCTTCCTCTCCTGTCTCTCTAAAACACAGTCATCATCTCAACTTTCACTGGTCAGTCAGGTCTTCCGCAGTTTCCATAGCAATACTTCGTCGTGAGCAAATGTGCTCTCTACGTAACCAGCGTCATTTGTTTTCGGTGCACGTGATTTTTTTTTATTCTTTTTTTCAATTAAAACAACGCGCTACGTTACATCTCCTCGATCTTTTCCTGTCTCTTGCAATCCTGTCTAGTATTTCAGTTAACCAACGGTGGTCAGTTATTCGAGCAACATCTCCAGCCTATTGCCATTTCATCGATATTACTTTCTTCATATGTGTGTGCGTGTGTGTGTGTGTGTTAGATTAGTAACATTTTTAAATAAGACAGAAATACAAATCAGGAGGGCGCAATTTTCTATGGTTTACTCTGGGAGCAGAAATGCCTAGTTACGCCTCTGGAGGGCATGAATATTGATTTACACAAGCAATCACCCACGAACGAAAAACAATGTGGATAATTTACTTCCATAAGAAAAACAAGAAAGGTGACTCCGAAATTTCAGTCGTAGTGAACACGTCTTTCGAATCCAAACAATATGCACAAAATGCTTTAACTAATTATGCACCAAATGCTTCTCATCCCTGAAGAAAGATATCGGACAGAAAGGCAGTTTCAAATATAACAGTTAGAAGAAGAGATATACACTGAAGAGCAATTGAATTAGAGACAGCTGGCGTTATGCAAATGTGGCGCTGCCGGCGGCCCTGTAAATGGATACCACATGACGTATGCAGCGATCCGACAATATAAGGAGTGATGCGACGGAAATCAGTAAGAGTCGGACACAGCATGGGTAAGACGAAGGATCTAAGCGCATTTGATTGTGGGCAAATTGTCGGGGCCCGACGAATGGGTCCTCCCATCTCGGAAGACGTGCAGGCACTGGGATTTTCACGAGCCACTGTGTCACGGGTGCACCGTGAGTACATCGAATCCGGTAAAACCATCCCTGCAAGGGCCAACTGCCGTGGGCAACAGCGTGTGGATGAACGGGGTCATCGTCGGCTAGCTCGCATTGTAACAGCGGATAGACGGGCCACAGTGCAAGAAATCACTCGACAATTTAACGCTGGTGCACAAAAACGTGTAAGCAGCCACAGCATCCAGAACCACCTCTTCGCTATGGGGTACCGAAGCCATCGTCCCAGGAGGGTGCCGCTGCTGATCTTTCATCACAGGGTGCAAAGATTAGCATGGGCGCAGGAACATCGCCACTGGACCCTAGACATGTGGGGAAATATTGCCTGGACTGATGAGTCGAGATTCACGTTGGTACATGCGGATGGCAGGATATGAGTACGGCGCAAACCACATGAAGCGATGGATCCTTCTTACCAGCAGGGTACTCTTCACGCTGGTGGGGGTGGCATTCTGGTCTGGGGACTGTTTACGTGGACTGAAATGGGACCCCTGGTGCGTGTGACATCGTCCCTCACAGGTCAACATTACCGGGATATCCTGGACGAACATTTGCTCCCGTTTGTACGTCTTCAACATCCCAATGGGGACCTCATCCTGCAACAAGACAATGCAGCTCCCGAATTGTATCCGAATGGTTGGATGAACACTCCACCGATGTGACCTCGCTTCCTTTGCTAGCTAGGTCACCTGACCTCAATCCCATCGAGCACATCTGGGATGTCATCGAGAGAGATGTTCTAGGCTCTGTCCCCCTTCATCAAATCCTCGTGAACTGTGGGAGCTTGTTCAGGGGTCGTGGATCCGTATGGCTTCCCAACGCTTCCGGTGTCTTGTCGAGTTCCCGCCGAGGCCGAGGCGAATCGCCGCCGTCATCAGGGCGAAAGGTGGGGCTACACGTTACTAGACAGGTATCTCTAATTCAATTACTCTTCAGTGTAGAGGAAAACATGATACGAGGGTTGTACCGAAAGCAATGCAAAAATAGACATAACGTTTTTATTAACTTACAGAGGTCGTTCAAATTGCACATGTTGGTATAGTAACTCTTTCTCTATACAAAGGTACTACTCAACATCGTCTCCATGACAAGCGATGCATTTGCGCCATCGTTGAACCCAACTCTCGAATCCACTTTGTAAAACTTCAGGTGTTGACTGTTGTACCCACTTCTTCACAGCCACTTCCACCTCGTCTGTGTCATCATATCGTTGTCCCCGGAGACTTTCCTTCAATGGATTGAACAGGTGGAAGTCGAAGGGTGACAGATCTGGGCTGTACGGTGGATGGGGGACCAGCCTAATTTGCTGATCGCCTGATTTGTTGTCAACGATGTGTGCGGTCTCGCACTGTCGTGGTGAATGTGGATGCTTTTGAGGTTCATTCTCGGTCTCTTCCTCCTTATGGCTTCTCTAAGCTTCTTGAGTGTCTCAATGTACCGCTGGCTGGTCACGGTACGGCCACGTTCCAGAAAATCAAAAGGAGAATGACACCCCTGTCATCGCAAAAAACAGTCAGCATGACTTTATGTGCTGGTCGCTGGCGCTTGAACTTCTTAGGCCTTGGTTAAGGGGTGTGACGCCATTCCATGGAATGATTCTTCGTTTCCAGATCGTAAAGATGCGCCCACGTTTCATCCCCTGTCACCAGATCAGAAAAAACGTGTCTTCGTTGACTTCAAACGCTTCCAGCAGATCAGAGCAAACTTCCACCCTTCTCTCCTTCAAATCGGGTGTCAACGCGATTTGAAGGATATAGTCATTCATACAGATGATGATGGAAGACTTAAGGTATCGGAAAGTACTTTGCACATTCTTTCCGAAACCCTAAGTCTTCCATCATCTTCTGTATGGCATTGTGACTACAGTCCAGTTCTGCAAGAAGCTCACGGATTGTGACTCGTCCCTCTGCGCGAATAAATTCATGCACTCGCTGACGATTCGTGTCAGTGATCGCAGATGATGGTCTCCCACTGCGTGGTTTGTCTTCAATGCTGGTTTTCCCTCTTTAAACTTCTTTATTCATCTGTGCACATTGCTCTTGTCAATGGTATCATCTCCGTAAACATTCTGTAGCCTTCTGTAGATGTCGGACAGCCTGCACCCTTCCTCCGTCAAGAACTCAATGACTTTATGTTGATTCTGCTTGGAATCCATTATTAACCGGCAATAAAGAAGAAGCATTACTATAGAGGAAGAGTTATTCTGCCAACATGTGCAATTTGAACGACATCTGTCAGTTAATAAAAACGTTATGCCCACTTTTGCATTGCTTTCGGTACAACCCTCGTATAACTTTATGGCCCCCGGATGAACAATTTTGAATAATGGAAAAGTAGAAAATATGAGAAAAGTACTCTTCATACAGCTGCAAACGTACACAACGGCTGGAAAACGCTAGTGACCGATCACTCAGCTGTCTTCTGAAAACCGTTTCAATACTTTCAAGTAGTTTCCTAAATTTGCCAATATTCCTCTGAATTGCCTCTTTGCAGATGCTATGAAGTAAAAAGAAGCATTTACTAATATTGGGTGAATGCATGTTCTACCTGTTTTTGTAGGCTACAAAGAAAGGAGGAAATCTCAGCAAATAACGTACCTAGGATTTCACATAAGTGCCATCATTCCGTATGACCTCTTGACTTCTGTCAATGAGTATAGGTGAATCCCATGCCAGAAAAACTACTATGTGTTAGAGCCAAAAAAGATATGTAATGGCAACCAGCGACTGCTTTTATCGAACTCGTACAGTAAACAATGTCTAATGTGCTCCTTATCGCATGCAATGTTACACCGTCCGAGATTTCCGTTACGAATGGCTTACTCGGACAAGCCTAGTGCCTCTACATGCTCTACTGCTCCACGCTTTATTGGCCGAAAATTCGACAAAGCAGCTTCATCTGTGACGTAACTAGTCGGATCGCAATTTGCATTTATTACAAAAATGAGTAGAACTTTTGCACACACCCAATACAATCGTGAATAATTTACTTTATGGGAAGTGGAAGACTTGAAACTTAATTATAATGACTATAGGTCACTTGAGTAATCTAAACTCCTTCCGAAAACTTAAAATAGGTGTCGGCAATCCACGAACCACATGTAGCTTGAAACAGCAGTTTATTCGGTCCGCTGACACCTGACCACAGCTGTTCCGATGGCCAAGTAGTCAGACTTGTGGTTGTGTGACTGATCATCTAGACTCCGTTGCGGTTCGAGTCCCACAGAAAACATGCATGGTGTGCCTCTACTATGTCTCTGGTTCTGTTCCTCCCATAGGAAGAATGGCCCTCTGTTAAGGGACAGAACCTTAGATGCCCAGTGAGGTCTCTGAACCCCAAAACACGAATAAAAGAGGTCAATAATGTAATATGGAAATAAACTGGTTCAAGCCCCGGATAAGGCATGGGTGGTGTGTGTGTCTGATGGTTCTGCCCTTTTCCTGGAGCCACTAACCATAAATTAGGAACGGTCTACTGTCTATAGCCCTGAGAGTTGATCATTGTAATCGTTAAACCTCAAACAAAATAAAGTACACAACTATATTATAAAATGACACTGCTGGACATTAATAGTGCAGCACTGGGAAAATCGCATCCCATGGTCTCTGAAGTTGGTAGCAAGGTAGAACACGGGCTCTCATGTACACTGAAGAGCAATTGAATTAGAGATACCTGTCTAGTAACGTGTAGCACCACCTTTCGTCCTGATGACGGCGGCGATTCGTCTCGGCGTGGACTCGACAAACACCGGAAGCGTTGGGAAGCCATACGGATCCACGACCCCTGAACAAGCTCCCACAGTTCACGAAGATTTGATGGAGAGGGGTCAGAGACTCGAACATCTCTCTCGATGGCATCTCAGATGTTATCGATGGGATTGAGGTCAAGTGACCTAGCTGGCCAAGGAACCGAGGTCGCGTCGGTGGAGTGTTCATCCAACCATTCGGATACAATTCGGGAGCGATGGCACGGTGTATTGTCTTGTTGCAGGATGAGGTCCCCAGTGGAATGTTGAAGACGCACAAACGGGAGCAAATGGTCGTCCAGGATATCCCGGTAATGTTGACCTGTGAGGGACGATGTCACACGTACCAGGGGTCCCATTTCAGTCCACGTAAACAGTCCCCAGACGAGAATGCCACCCCCACCAGCTTGAAAAGTACCCTGCTAGCAAGAAGGATCCATCGCTTCATGTGATTTGCGCCGTACTCGTATCCTGTCATCCGAATGTACCAACGTGAATCTCGACTCATCAGTCCAGGCAACATTTTTCCACATGTCTAGGGTCCAGTGGCGATGTTCCCGCGCCCATGCTAATCTTTGCACCCTGTGATGTGCGGTCAGCAGCGGTACCCTCGTGGGACGATGGCTTCTGTACTCCATAGCGAGGAGATGGTTCTGGATGGTGTGGCTGTTTACACGTTTTTTGTACACCAGCGTTAAATTGCCGAGTGATTTCTTGCACTGTGGTCCGTCTATCCGCTGTTACAATGCGAGCTAGCCGGCGATGACCCCGCTTATCCACTCGCTGTTGTCCACGGCAGTTGGCCCTTGCATGGATGGTTTTACCGGATTTGATGTACTCACGGTGCACCCGTGACACAGTGGCTCGTGAAAATCCCAGTGCCTGCACGACTTCCCAGATGGAGTGACCCATTCGTCGGGCCCCGACAATTTGCCTACGACAAAATGCGCTTAGATCCTTCGCCTTACCCATACTGTATCCGACTCTTATTGTTTCCCATCGCATCACTCCTTATATTGTCGGATCGCTGCACACGTCATGTCTTTTCCGTTTACAGGGCCGCCTACAGCGCCACATTTGCATAACGCCAGCTGTCTCTAATTCAATTGCTCTTCAGTGTATATATATATATATAAAAAAAGAAACTGGTGAGCATTCAGTTGAAAGGAAATTTTCTACACGTGCGAAGTGCATGTTTACATGCTATAGAAATTGTTTGCTGCGACACATATCCAACTTTAGCAGAAACATCACTTCTATGTAAGTTCAGAACACACAAAAAAGGTTGTGTTGAACTCAATTTACGTGGCCATGTTAATTATTGCTATTTGTTCATTAATTGGACCAATTTTTACTGTTTCTCACATTCGATAATGTTCTACATATATATATAGGAAAACGGCATCCTGATTATACTATATGCATTCGCGCCGACATTGGGGGTCACAGGAGTCACAGGGGTCACTTGACCCCCCCCCTTGTAGAATTATTTTCCCCTTTATTTTATTTTATTTTATTTTATTTATTACTTTTTTTTTACACTCACAGACGTGGACCACAAGGAAAGATGAAGTTTGGGGCGTTTAATTTATCCAATTTTACTAAAAATTTGTTATTGGAAAACGATAACGTGAATGCGGAAAATCTAGCAAACCGTAAGGTAGTACGCCCAAACAAGTTTCGCTCAGGGTTGTGTGTGCTGAACTTAAAAGGCTTGGCGTGGCCCTGCTCGACACTGTTCATTATTTTGAAAACAGTTGCCAATGTACATGATAATACATGATAATACATGACTATTACTAACATACACTTTCTTCAAGAGCAGCATCAATTAATAATAATAATAATAATAATAATAGTAGTGGTGTTCTGATGTTGTATGTAAGTAGTAGTAATAGTAATAGTATTAATCTTTCATTTTCACGAATTACTGTTTTCTACATATTAGACAAACTTTAATTAATTACATTTGACCCCCCTTGATATATCTGTATATTATACATATATATCATCATCATTGTCAACCATTATCAATCCACTGCTGGACGAAGGTCTCCCCAAGTTTCCTCCACAACGGTCTGTCTTGTGCCAGTCTCCTCCATGTTACTCCCGCATACTTTCGAATTTCATCCACCCATCTTCCATGTGGTCTTCTTCTGGGTCTTTTCCTGTCCCTTGGAATTCAATTTAAAATTTCGGCTGTCCATCGATGGTCTGTTCTTCTGGCAGTATGTCCAGCCCATTTGCCATTTCAGGGATTTAACTCTGATCATGATGTCTTCCACTCTTGTCATTTTTCGGATCCACGTGTTCCTCTTCTTATCTCTCCTGGTTACACCAAGCATGCACCTCTCCCTGCTGCTTTGAGTTGTCTGCAGCCTTTGTATGTCTCTTTTAGCTAAGGTCCACGTCTCTGCACCATACGTAAGCACTGGAAGGATGCATTGATCAAACACTTTTCTTTTAAGACATAATGGCATATCGCTCTTGAAAATTATGCTGTTTCTTCCAAAAGCTCTCCAGGCAAGTTTTGTACGCCGATTAATTTCTTCACCAATGTGACCCTCACTTGATATCTGCTGTCCAAGATAAACGTACGTGTCTGTTATCTCCAGCTTTTCTCCATCAATCGATAAATCTTCATTTCTTGTAAAAGCATTGTACATCACTTTTGTCTTCAGAAAGTTCATTTTTAATCCCACTTCTTTACTCTTGTCAGCAAGTTCCTGGATCATACTCTGTAGCTCTGATGGGGTAGTTGCAAAAATGACTATGTCATCAGCAAAACGAAGGTGGGTTAGATAATCTCCATTAATCTTTATCCCTTTGTTTTCCCAGTTCAGTGATTGAAAGACATTTTCCAATGTGGCATTAAAGAGCTTCGGAGATATGGTGTCACCTTGTCTCACTCCTTTTCCAATTTTTATGTGTGTTGTATTTTCAAACAGCCGAATCTTTGCACTTGCATTTTCATAGATGTTATTAATAATATTAATGTATGCATCTTCAATACCGCAGGATTTCAGAGCCATTGCAACTGCTGATGGTTTCACCGAATCAAAGGCTTTTTCATAATCGATAAAAGCCATGCACAATGGAAGCTCATATTCCCTCGCTCTTTCAATTAGTTCTCTCAGTACGTGGATATGATCTATTGTGCTGTAGCCACTCCTGAATCCAGCTTGTTCTCTCGGTTGAGCCATGTCCAGTGTCACCTTCAAGCGGTGTGAAAGAACTTTAGTGAAGATTTTATAAGCCACTGATAGGAGGCTGATAGGTCTGTAGTTCCTGAGATCCTCAATGTCACCTTTTTTATGTAGCAAGATCATTGTAGCGTTGTTCCAATCCTCAGGAATTTTCCCTTCATTAAGGCATCGAGTGAAAATTTGGGCGAGTACTGTTTCGATTTCTCCACTTGCTTCTTGTATGATGTCTTCAGTAATTCCATCTTCTCCTGGAGCTTTTCCCCGCTTCATGTTCTTGATTGCATGTGCAACTTCTGCTGGAAGGACTGGAAGAACTCTGGTACCTTTCATGATGTCTGGAGTACATGTATCATCCCTTTCATATAATTTGGAGTAGAAATCTTTCACTCTTGTCAAAATTTCGCCTCTATTTCTTGTTACAGAACCATCTTCTTTTCTCAGTGCCATAATCTGTTTTTTCCCCTTACTGAGATGTCCCTTTGCTATCTTTAGGCTTTGGTTGTTTTCAATTGCTTTCCTTACTAGTTCACAGTTGAATTTCCTTACGTCTTCAGTGATACTTTTTCGTACTGTCTTGCATAGCTCTATATATTCCACTTTGGAAGTCACATCTTCTTTAGTTGTCCTCATCACTTTTCTTTTTTGCATCAACATTTTGGTTTTTCCTGATAATTTGTTCACATGCAATTTGTTCTTAGACCCAGCTAATTTTGTTGCTGTTTCCATAAGAGCTTTGGTTACTTTTCTGTTAACTTCAGAAATATCCACTTCTTCCGATGTTAGGCCTTCTAAAGCAGAGAATCTGTTCTTCAGTTCCAATTTGAAGGTATTATGGTGTTTTTTAAGGTTGGTTATGTCAATACATTTTGTTTGTCTTATGAGCTTGCTACGTTCGAGTTTAGTGTTGAGGTGCATCTTACATCTCACCAATCTATGGTCACTGCCTGTGTTGAACTTGTTTAGCACACTGCAGTCTTCTATGACGAATTTTTTGTTACACAAAATAAAATCAATTTCACTTGCCATCCCATTTGGATGTCTCCATGTCCATTTCCTGTGTGGCTTTTTCTTGAAGAAGGAGTTCAAGATGAAAAACCCTTCTGCCTCTGCAAACTCCACGAGAGTATTTCCACGCTGGTTTCTGTTGCCGTGACCGAATTTACCTACTGAAGTTTCATTCTGTTGCCGTTGCCCTATTTTTGCATTGAAATCTCCCATAATTATCTTCAAGTGCTGCTTACCTTTATTATTTAGATCACAAATTTCCTCATAAAATTCTTCAATTTCTTCTTCAGCATGACTTGTGGTGGGTGCATAAGTTTGAATAATCTGAGCCTGGTATCTTCTCGAGAGTTGGATAACGAGTCGTGCAGCTCTGTCAGAGGAACTTTCAACTTCTACAACTTTATCCTTCAGTTTTTTGTTTATTATAAATCCAACACCACTAGTTCTGCCAGTATCTGTCCCACGATAGTAGAAGAGATGTCCACTTTTCAGTTCAATGAGATCTTCTCCTTTTCTCCTTACCTCACTTAGCCCGACGATGTCCCACTTGATCCTTTGTAGTTCGTCTTCCAATTCAAGAAGCCTTGAATCAGAAGATAGGGAGCGTCCGTTGTACGTAGCCAAGGTCAGCATCAGATGGCAGCCTAGTCCGGTCCTCCGGGGATTCTTAGCACCCTCTGCCTTCATGTCGCACTGGCCGCTGCCTTGGCCAGGTACATTCCAGCTGCCGGAGACTGAGGGCCAAGATTTAAGTTGTGGAGTCATTTTGGAGGGTTTGGCCATAACTCACCACGCTGGCCAAGCGGGTTGGTGAGTGTGGGATAGCATTTCCTCTAATCCCGATGGTATAGTTATACCGCTATTGGCGGTCGTCAGAGCCCCTTTAGTGGGAACAGGATGTACCACGAGAAGGCGGGGTTGACATTTGTCAAGGAGAGGCTGTGATGTTACGCATCACCTGACCTTACATCCCACATATATATATATATATATATATATATATATATATATATATATATATCGGGGGGGGGGGGGTCAAGTGTAATTAATTAAAGTTTGGCCCATGGTTATATCTGTATATTATATTAATATATTAAATTGCGAACTATGAGCATCAAACTTACCCTTTCATTGTTCTCTGCAGCAAATCAATTTGTACTTTCTTCTTCTTGCTTGCTGAATTTTATCTGGGATTCTCATTCCTTCTACAATTGCTCACTTGTGACGATGTTTTTGCAAAATGGTATTAATTTGTTGCGTAGTTTCAAACGCACTTGAAGAATAAAAATGTTTAGTAAATAACCACCGAATAAAAGTCATAAGTCATACAAGAAGTAAAAAATGAGTGAAAATTAAAAACCTTTTCTTGAACTTGTATTCTGGGTCGAGGCGTTTCCGCGTTGATCAACACTGGGCGACGATGATTATGCTTAAGTTATAGAATACTGACGATAAATATATCTTCAGGAACACCATCCTCCTTTCCGCAGTCGTACCCATACGAGTTTCGACTATTTATTCTTAGTCCAGATCCGTGGGAATTAACGTAACTCTACGTACATGTTGTTATGTTGCCTCAACTCCAGCAGTTCGAAGCTTCGCCCTCTACTTCACGCCTTCAGCTGTCCATGAGCAATTCTAAAAGCTCATAAAAGCTGAAGGCATGGAGCCGAGGGTGAAGCTTCGGAAAAACTCATGGACAGCTGAAGCCGTGGAGCAGACGGTGAAGCTTCGAACTGCTGGAGTTGAGGCAACATAACAACATGTACGTAGAGTTACGTTAATTCTTACTGATGAGGACTAAGAATAAAGTCGAAACTAGACTGGGTATGACTGAGGAAAGGAGGATGGTGTTCCTGATGATATGCTTATCGTCAGTATTCTATGTATAACTTAAGCCTAATCATCGTCGCACAGTGTAGGTCAAAAACAACAACGTGGAAACGCCGAGACCCAGAATGTTAAGAATTTGTGTTACATTCTTCTTGTGATTCGGTTTCCTAAAAGTTTTTTTTTCAACTTTCCCTAATTTTTTACGCTTTCCAACCGTAGGTTGAAGAAGCGTATGTGCTCCAGCTTTGTCTCCAGCTTTGTCCGTCTTTCCAACCGTAGGTTGAAGAAGCGTATGTGCTCCAGCTTTGTCCGTCTGTCTGTCTATTTGTCGCACGATAACTCGCGTAAAAATGGTTCGATGTCAATGACATTTTAGTATGTGATAAGGAACAACCTGGGCACGAACCCTCTTGAAAATGGGCGAAATGGGATCAAAGGTCAGGACATGAGAGCGGGATCCATTCCATCGCGCTTATGCGTCATAACTTACGTTAAAATGCTTCGATTGCGACAAAACTTTACTATGTTGTTCCGGAGATATACTGAACCGGTTCTGTTGAATATCATCAAAATGGGATTGAAGGTCAGGGCACAGGAGCGAGATTCATTCCACAGCCATTATCCTCATAACTTGATAAATAACTTGAGTAAATATTTCTGGTACGTTGGAAAGCGTATCATAATCAATGCACTGCATGATTTTACTAACTTGTTTACTTCTTGTATGACTTATGACTTTTATTCGGTTGTTATTTACAAAAAAATTTCTATTTTTTAAGTGCGTTTGAAACTTCGTATCATTATACGCAACAAATTAATACCAATTTACAAAAACATCGTCACAAGTGAGCAATAGTAAAAGGAATGAGAATTCTAGATAAAATTCAGCAAGCAAGAAGATGAAAGTACAAATTGATTTGCTGCAGGGAACAATGAAAGGGTAAGTTTGACGTTCGTTGTTCGCAATTTAATATTATAATATACGCATATAGCAGAATCAGGACGCCGTTTTCCCATATATCCGTAAAACATTACCGAACGTGAGAGACAGCAAAAATTGGTTCAATTAATGAACAAATAGTAATAATCACTTCTACCTTTTCGGAGCCTCACAGACTGTCGCCTGGGCAGCAACAGTCTAACATCTGTTGTTCTCAAGGGGAAAGAACCCGCGCGAGCATCTAAGCCAATGTTTCTTAAACTTTTTCGGACCCAAGCAATAATTCCCTGTGGAACCTATATGATTTTTGGTGGGAGGGGGAGGATGGTAAATAGGCCATGATAACAAACGGCAAAACCTTTCTGTACCAACGGGACTCGGTGGGAAGGCGGTAGTGCATTGAGCTGAATTGTTTAGAACCCTAACGAGTTTTTCGTGGAACCTTGATTCTCTACGAAACACTGTTTAACAAACACTGATCTGAAACAATGTATAAGGAGTCTCCCATCTCTAATTTTGATCCATTGCTTTCAGAGAGCTGAAGACCAGTGCAGAAAGGAAAAACAAAGGAAGTGTTCGAACCCGAACTGAATCTCTCGCTCATAGAGATTCGTACCCAAGAAGCTAATCTCTCGCACTATATAGAGTAGTTCACATGAAGACACCCAGTACTGTTTGGCTCATCCAGCGCAAAGAAAGACACCTCATGAAATTAGTTAAAATAAATCGCTAATAATATACACTGAAATAGAAATGAAAATAATTTTATATACGTACAACATATACTAGCTAAATATAAAATCGTCTTTGCACGTTCTACGAAATGTACGTGAGGCACATATATGGCTCAAATACTTTTATTAAAATGCTATATACATAAGATAAAAACATTAGTACTTTCGAACTACTTTAGTTCATCATCAGATGTAGTACAAAGATATGAAGGCCGGCACGGTATATACACTGGTGTGCAAAAATTAAGGACGAAGAGGAGAAATTAGCATAACAGCGAAACCAGCAGGCAGAACGGACCGAAAGACCACTCAGAAGATAGATTAAAGTCCGATACGGTACGGTAAGGCATGCACATACACTGGCGGAAAGCGAAAAAAAGAACACCAAGAAGGAGACGTCTGATACCAACGAAATTTATACAGCATAATAACGGAATACAGAGGATAACGTGGTCAAAACATCATGGCGAAATACAGCTGTATTTGCTGGTAAACTGAAAAATAGCATTTCCATGTAACATGGTTAGTACGAGGTTGAACCGCGATGAACTGCGTCACACTGTGCAATTCTGGCATGGAGTCTGTCGTACAGATGTTGGATGTAAGTTTGGGGTATTGAGTTCCAAGCATCCTCAACCTGGACGCGTAAATCGGGGATGGTCTTGGCTGGCTGTGGAGACCGGATAAGTCGTTGTCCCATAAAATCCCACGCGTGCTCAATGGGGAACAAATCCGGTGAACGTGCAGGCCATGGAAGTTGTCTCACACCCTGAAGTGCACGTTGCGTTGCACGTGCCGTGTGTGGGCGTGCGTTATCTTGCTGGAAACCTTACAAATGGCACAACAACAGGCTGAATGATGTTGTTGATGTAGAAGGTGATGTTTAACGTACCCGGTACAAACACTAGTTGTGTACGGGAGTGATAGCTGATTGCTCCCCACACCAGGAGACCAGGTGTAGGCCCTGTGTGTCGCTGGCGGATGCAAGAAGGGTGGAGACGCTCCCCAGTGCGTCTGCGAACACGCATATGGTCATCGGAGGCTCCCAAGCAGAATCTGCTTTCATCGCTGAACACGACAGATCGCCATTGCGTTCTCCAGTGCCGACGTTGGCGACACCACTGCAGCCGTTCCTGACGGTGGGCTGGAGTCAGAGGTACACATGCCAGAGGCACACGTGCACGTAGTCCTGCATCCGGTAGACGGTTTCGGATTGTTCGCACAGTCCCCTCAGGTACAACGGCAGCTCGGATTTGCGTCGCAGTGGATGTTCTGCTTGACAACGCCGCTCTTCTTATGCGTCGATCGGTCAGCTCATCAGTCCGCTTGTGACTCCCGGTTCCACGTCTTCTCGTATGGAAATGTTTCTCGGACCATCTACGCCACCATCGTGCCACCACCGATAATTCCCGTCCAATTCGCTCCGCAATACGACGATACGACCACCCGGCCTCGCGGAGTCCGACTAGACGACCTCGCTCAAAGTCCGATAACTGCTGGAATCGTACACGTCTACCATGTCCAGGCATTGCAGCTTCTTCAGGGTCTTCGCACGTGTCCGTACGCCGACGACTGATTACATTCACTTTGCCGTACTCCTTAAATACCACCGACGATAATTTGCATATTATGCCGTGCTGTGGCGTAAGCGCTCACCGGTTGGTCCCGAAATTAACATCACACCTACGTAAACTCGACCCCATTAACATATGTAAATTTCATGATCGTCCGTCAATTCCTTCTTGGTGTTCTTTTTCACTTTCCGCCAGTGTATGTGCAGCATGACGTAGGGGGGAGTGTCGGAAGGGTATAAAGCACACGGGCTGTGTACGCTCAGCAATTCGGTAAAAGCTATTGCACGGTGTACATCGGTTTGAACGGCGTCGCGTTGCTGCCACCGTGTGATATGGCCAACAGGCAATCCAGTAGACGACATCTGGATGACTTTACCCCAGGTCACGTCATTGGGAAGTTGGAAGAACGTCGAAGTGTGACTAGTGTGGCCGAGGAGTTCGGGATCGCTCACAGCATCGTTTTACGTGCTTGGAGAGCATTTCAAACGACAGGAACAGCTGTCCGAGAGTTCATCAGTGGTCATGCATGAGCAACCACGGCGGCGGACGACCGGTATATTGTCCTGCAGACGAAATGAGACAGACTGCAGAAACCGGGAAAAATCGCAAGGCACATGCAACAGACAACTGGGCGTCCGTTATCGCGTTTTACCGTGGCCGGGGGCTGCACAAAGGTGGTCTATTTGCACGACGACCAGTACGGTGTGTGCTATTAACGCCTGTATCATCGGAAACGGCGGTTTCTGTGGTGCCAGGAACACAAGAACTGGACACATCAGCAATGGGGTCGAGTTCTCTTTACGGATGAGAGCCGATTTAGTCTGACGAGCGATTCTCGACGTATACACATCTGGGGAGAGCAGGTAACACGCAATCACACCTCCTACATCATCGGAAGGGACAGGTTTGGTGGTGGTGGAGTTCTCGTTTGGGGCGGTATCATGCTTGGTAGCCGTACTGACCTCCACATCTTCCAAGGAAGTTCCGTCACTGGTGTCCGCTATTGTACCGATGTTCTCCTGCCTCACGTGCGTCTGTCTAGAGGTGCTGTGGGTCCTGAGTTCCTCTTCATGGGCGACAGCGCTACACCTCATCGTACAATGGCTGTCGCAGAGCTGTTGGAGAGTGAAGATTTTCAACGCATGGATTGGACCGCAAGGTACCCGGACCTAAATCCAATCGAACACGTGTGGGACCTTCTCGGGAGACGCTTGGCAGCACGTCACCAGCCGCCAGAAACAATTCCGCAGCTGCGATTGGCGCTACAAGAGGAATGGGCCACGATGCCTCAACAGCTCCTTGACAACCTCGTCCTCAGCATGGACAGACGTTGTAAATCCTGCAGCGCAGTCAGGGGTGATCGTATCTCCCATTAAAGACTGGATTTTTCTTGGCAGCCGCCAGTCACATGGACGTTTCTGTCTTCTGTACAGTTGTGCTCGAAGCTACCTTTTCAATAAAGTGCCTTTGTATCCTCTGGATTCCTTGTTTGGACGGTTTTGCTCACTTCTCCCATATTCTTACATCTTAGGGATCTTATGGTATGATTTGAGTCGATGTGGAGCACTTCTGCATGACGTTACATTCGAAAAACCGTCTCGTCCTTAATTTTTGCCTGCCAGTGTATATGTGCAAGAACATGTTACGTGGGGAATCATGGGAAAATGTTAATTACGTGACGAAGTGACGTAGACAATGGTAATCATGGTATAATATATAACTTTATAATAAGTTTTTCCAGGTAGAAGGTATGTCATAAGGTACATAATCATTTTAACCGCACAACAAAATACTGCCGTATCACGTAATGCCTATAATGGAACTCATATTCCAGACTGGGACAACACAAAAATTATTGCAACCCCAAGGTCTAAATCACTAATTCTTATGACCGAAAGCATCTTAATATTGAAACACCGAGACAACTGTTGCAATGATTATGTACCTTATGATGTACCTTCTACCTGAAAAAACTTATTACAAAGTTATACATATACAGTATTATACCATGATTACCACTGTCTGCGTCACTTGGTCACGTAATTAACATTTTCCCATGATTCCCCACGTAACTTGTTCTTGCACATATATATATATATATACCGTGCCGGCCTTCATATCTTTGTACTACATCTGATGATAAACTAAAGTAGTTCGAAAGTACTAATGTTTTTATCTTATGTATATAGCATTTTAATAAAAGTATTTGAGCCATTATGCGCCTCACGTACATTTCGTAGAACGTGCAAAGACGGTTTTATATTTAGCTAGCTAACATACACTGAGTTGCTGAATTATTTGACCACTGGACCATTTCAGGCAAAGTATCTATCCCGCAGATGCTGCTGACGCAAGATGAATAAATAGGGGATAAAAAGAGAACAGACTAATAGAGTATAAAAGGGAACAGACTAATGAAGTGAATTGCGCAAGAAATAATGAGAAAAAGACGCGATATGACGGGCTTTAAACGTGGAATGATCGTAGATTCTCGAAGCATTGGTGGGAGCATTAACAAAACGGCTGCACGTGTGAAATGTTCGAGGACAGCAGTTGTGAAATTTACATAGAGTGGACCACCAATAAAAAAAACGTTATTTGAGTGCAAGGCGTGTTGTGGCCAACGGCTACTGGATGTTCCAGCCGAGCGGAGAGTAAGCAGACGTATTCAGTTCAACAGACGGGAAACGCTTCGTCAGATCACAAGATTATCTGAATCAAGAACTTAGTCCGATGGCCTCTCAAAGTACTGTTCGTCGCATATTACATCGTACGGACAACAGAAGCAGACGGCCAGTCCGTAAGCTACTGCTCTCTGCAGCAAACAAGAAGAAACGCATCCAGTTCTTTCAGGAACACAAGAATTGGACAGTAAATGAGTGGAAAAGGGTCATGTGGTCCGACGAATCGCGTTTTCAACTACACCATGCGGATGAAAAGGTGAGGATATGGAGACAGCAGCACGAAAATATGGACCCATCTTTCGTCACTACTCTTAAGCTGGCTGAAGCAGCGTTATGGTTTGGAGCATGTTTTCGTCGGAGTATTTGGTCCCTTTGATTCGAGTGGAGCATCGTCTGGCCTCCCAAAGGTATTTAAATGTCGTTTCGGAACAAATCCATCTAATTATGATGATTTATCCCAACGGAGATTGATAATTCCAGCAGAACAATGCTCCACGTCACAGTGCTCACATTGTACGCGAGTGGTTTGAGGAGCATCACGGATGCTTTTCCCCTATCCCAATGGAGATGGATACTTCCACAGAACAATGCTCTATGTCATAGTGTTAACATTGTACATGAATGGTTTGAGGAGCATCACGGAGACTTTTCCTATCCCAATGGAGACGGATACTTCCATCAGGACAATGCTCCATGTCATAGTGCTCACATTGTATGCAAATGGTTTGAGGAATATCACGGAGACTTTCTTCTGCTATTTTGGCCTCCACAACCACCGGAGCTCAATCCAATGGAACATTTGTGGGATGAAGTCGAAGGGGTCATCAGACAACTAGATCCGCTACCATCAAATTTTCAGAAGATGGAGTGGGAAATTCATCACATTTGGGCTAATATACCCAAGCCACTTACCGACATTTAATAGAATCCATACCAAGGCGAATTGAAGCAGTATTAAGGGCAAAAGGTGGCCCAACAACGTACGAACCAGGTGGTCATAATAATTTGGCCACTTAGTATATATCAATAACTCTTAAGAAGTCCATCGAAATAAGTCTATGTGTTTCGATGTCATCAACCGTCGTAATCAATACTCTGCTGGATGAAAGCCTCCCCAAAATTTTCTCCAACTTTCTGTCTTGAGCCAGTCTTCTCCATGTCACTCCGACATGCATCTGAAATTCTATCCAGTCTTCTTTCATATGGTCTTCTTCTGTGTCTTTTCCTGTTCCTTGCAATCCAGTCTAGGATTTTAGTTGTCAAGCTGTGGTCAGTTCTTCTAGCTATATGTCCAGACCATTGCCATTTCAGAGCTTTTATCTTGATCATAATGTCATCTACTGCTGTCATTTTCTTGATCCATGAGTTCCTCCCGATATTTCCTGGTCATTGCCAGTGGCGGACATAGAAGGCCATCCTAAGGGAGGACGGTTGCTCCAGTCTTAACAAAAAAGACAGACTTTATGGAGGTCAAGCATACCTACATGCGCTCTCCCGCACGCTATATATACTGTATACACTCGTACCACCATTTGTCATTATCATCATTGTCAAACATTATCAATTCGCTGTTGAATGAATGTCTCCCCAAGTTTCTTCTACAACTGTCTGCCTTGAGCCTATCTCCTCAATGTTACTTCGGCATGCTTCTGAATTTCATCCATTCATCTTCCATGTGGTCTTCTTCTACTAGGTATTTTTTTGTCCCTTTGGAATCCCGTCAAAATTTTCAGTTGTCCATCGGTGGTCAGTTCTGACAATATGTCCAGCACATTGCCATTTTAGCGATTTTACTCTGATCATGATGTCTTCCATTCTTGTCATTTTCCTTATCCACGAGTTTCTCATCTTATCTTTCCTGGTTACACCAAGAATGCATCTCTCCATGCTTCGTTTCAGTTGCCTGCAGCCTTTGTATGTCTTTTTTAGTTAATGTCCATGTTTCTGTTCCATATGTAAGAACTGGAAATCCTTCCATTGATTAAACACTTTTCTTTTAAGTCATAATGGCATATTACTCTTGAAAATTCTGCTGTTTCTTCCAAAATCTCTGCAGCCAAGTTTTGTACGTCGATTAATTACCACATTAATGTGATATCTCCATTTCTTGAAAAAGCTTTGTACATCAGTTTTGTCATTTGAAAGTTCATTCTTAATCCTACTTCCCTACTCTTGTCTGCAAATTTCTGGATCATACTCCGCAGAGCTCTGGAGGGATAGTTGCAAAAATTACTACGATCATCAGCAAAACGAAGGTGAGTTAAATATTCTCCATTAACCTTTATCCCCTTGTTTTCCCAGTTCAATGATTGAAAGACACTTTGCAATGTAGCATTGAAAAGTTTGGAAGATATGGTATCACCTTGTCTCACTCCCTTTCCAATTGTTATCTGTGCTGTAACCACAAATAGTCGAACCTTTGCACTTGCATTTTCATAGATGTTACTGATAATGCTAATGCCATCATCATCATCATCATCATCATTGTCAACCATTATCAATCCACTGGTGAACGAAGGTCTCCCCAAGTTTCCTCCCCAACGGTCTGTCTTGTGCCAGTCTCCTCCATGTCACTCCCGCATACTTTCGAATTTCATCCACCCATCTCCCATGTGGTCTTCTTCTGGGTCTTTTCCTGTCCCTTGGAATCCAATCTAAAATTTCGGCTGTCCATCGATGATCTGTCCTTCTGGCAGTATGTCCACCCATTGCCATTTCAGGGATTTAACTTTGATCATGATGTCTTCCACTCTTCTCATTTTTCGGATCCATGAGTTCCTCTTCTTATCTCTCCTGGTTACACGAAGCATGCACCTCTCCCTGCTGCTTTCAGTTGTCTGCAGCCTTTGTATGTCTCTTTTAGTTAAGGTCCACGTCTCTGCACCATACGTAAGCACTGGAAGGATGCATTAATCAAATACTTTTCTTTTAAGACATAAAGGCATATTGCTCTTGAAAATTATGCTGTTTCTTCCAAAAGCTCTCCAGGCAAGTTTTGTACGCCGATCAATTTCTTCATCAATGTGACCCTCACTTGATATCTGCTGTCCAAGATAAACGTAGGTGTCCGTTATCTCCAGCTTTTTTCCATCAATCGATAAATCTTCATTTCTTGTAAAAGCATTGAACATCACTTTTGTCTTCTGAAAGTTCACTTTTAATCCCACTTCTTTACTCTTGTCAGCAAGTTCCTGGATCATACTCTGCAGCTCTGATGGGGTAGTTGCAAAAATGACTACGTCATCAGCAAAACGAAGGTGGGTTAGATGATCTCCATTAATCTTTATCCCTTTGTTTTCCCAGTTCAGTGATTGAAAGACATTTTCCAATGTGGCATTAAAGAGCTTCGTAGATATGGTGTCACCTTGTCTCACTCCTTTTCCAATTTTTATGTGTGTTGTATTTTCAAACACACGAATCTTTGCACTTGCATTTTCATATATGTTATTAATAATATTAATGTACGCATCTTCAATACCGCAGGATTTCAGGGCCATTGTAACTGCTGATGGTTTCACCGAATCAAAGGCTTTTTCATAATCGATAAAAGCCATGCACAATGGAATTTCATATTCCCTCGCTCTTTCAATTAGTTCTCTCAGTACGTGGATATGATCTATTGTGCTGTAGCCACTCCTGAATCCAGCTTGTTCTCTCGGTTGAGCCATGTCCAGTGTCACCTTTAAGCGGTGTGAAAGAACTTTAGTGAAGATTTTATAAACCACTGATAGGAGGCTGATAGGTCTCTTGTTCCTGAGGTCCTCAATGTCACCTTTTTTATGTAGCAAGATCATTGTAGCTGTGTTCCAGTCCTCAGGAATCTTCCCTTCATTAAGGCATCGAGTGAACATTTGCGCGAGTACTGTTTCGATTTCTCCACTTGCTTCTTGTATGATGTCTACAGTAATTGCATCTTTTCCTGGAGCTTTTCCCCGCTTCATGTTCTTCATTGCATGTGTAACTTCTGCTGGGAGGACTGGAAGAACTCTGGTACTGGTACTTTTCATGATGTCTGGAGTACGTGTATCATCCCTTTCATATAATTTGGAGTAGAAATCTTTTACTCTTGTCAAAATTTCGCCTCTATTTCTTGTTACAGAACCATCTTCTTTTCTCAGTGCCATAATCTGTTTTCTTCCCTTACTGAGATGTCCCTTTGCTATCTTTAGGCTTTGGTTGTTTTCAATTGCTTCCCTCACTAGTTCACAGTTGAATTTCCTTGCGTCTTTAGTGATACTTTTTCGTACTGTCTTGCATAGCTCTATATATTCCACTTTGGAAGTCACATCTTAAATAATAAGGGTAAGTGCTGCTTACCCTTATTATTTAGATGACGAATTTCCTCATAAAATTCTTCAATTTCTTCTTCAGGATGACTTGTGGTGGGTGCATAAGTTTGAATAATCTGAGCCTGGTATCTTCTCGAGAGTAAGCATCTTCAATACCGTAGGATTTCAAAGTCGTTGTAACTGTTGATAGTTTCGCGGAATCAGAAACCTTTTCATTATGGATAAAACCATGCATAATGGGAGTTCATATTCCCTCATTCTTTCAATTAGTACTCTCAGTACACGGATATGATCCACGGACCGTATGATGCTATAGCCACTCCTTAATCCAGCTTGTTCTCTCGTTTGAGCCGTGTCCAATGTTATCTTCAAGCGATGTGAAAGAACTTTAGTGAAGATTTTATAAGCCACTGAAAGAAGGCTCATGAGCGTGTATTTCCTAAGATACTCAGTTTTTATGTAGCAGGATCATTACAGCATTGTTCCAATCACCAGAAATTTTCCCTTCATTGAGACATCTAGTGAAAACTTGGGCGAGTCTAGTTTCTATTTCTCCCCTTGCTTCTTGTATTAATGTTCACGGTAATTCCATATTCGCATAGAATTCTCTCTATTCCGTTTCATGTTCAATGAACATGCGTGGGACGTTGTGACAACGCTTCCTTCGTGGGATGTGTTGACACACCCGGTGCATCTTTGTATCCGTTGACACGTAGTCTGCGGTATCCCAACAGCCTCTGCTATTTGCTCGATCATCTGTTGTCTAATACAAATGTGGAAGATGTGAATCCGTTTATTGGTGTAAATATGACATGTATGTTAAGTCAGATACGATGGCCGCAACCTTCAAAATATTTTCATCTGTGCGAGCTGTCACTGGACGCCCGATTTGTTCGTCGCCTTTAACCTCCTGTCTGCTGTTTCTGAAGCGTCGATGCCAATAGAATGTTTGTGACCGCGACGAGGTATTTTCCTCCATAAACTTGCTTCAACGTCTCGTAAGTTTCTGTTAAACTTTTGCCTAAACGAACGCAAAACTTATTGTTAACGTGCTGCTCAAAAAACACCATTTTTCATCAATCGCCGAACACTGCGGAAGTTGCTCACAATACCCGGATGTACCGCTGCGAGCATGTGACGTAAGTGGAAGAAATCAATTTTCCTGTGAGGGGGAATTAGTTTCGTTCAAATTGGAAATTGGTTTTGTGTATTGCATCTACGTCACAGGTATGCGATATATCAACGTAATCTAATAATCCCCGTGGTTATGCGATACACGTGCTTACAGGCGGCAGTAAGGGAACATTTGGATCCGGACTGCGCCAGTCAGTATGTGTGTGTGTGTGTGTGTGTGCGGCATTGCGATGCCCCTTCTTTAAATTTCCTATTAAAAATATTGTTCCAAATGTTTAAATCACAAACTGTGACTGAGAACTGAAAAATCAGCACTGTTTCCATGGCGTTCAATTGCCCTATTTCAGAGGAAACCAGCTTGGTGCTTTTTAAATCTCACCTTTGAATAGGATCTTTCAAAAGGAAGTTTGATCTCTTCTATTCAGATGAGTTAATTTAATAGAAAATTTTCCACTTTGGAAATTGTCTACTACATAGGTTTTGTTTCTGGCCCAGTCGAAGTACATTCTTTGCTCTGTCAACCACACTATCCCACAAACGTTTCAAAGTCTATTCCACTCGATGAATTTTCCTGCTCCTAATTACTGAGGATGCCAGGCAATATGAAAAAAAAAATAAAAAAAATACAGGTGGGCTCAGTTCTGATTGAGCCATCAGTTTGAAACGTAGGACATGGACAGTTATATGTAATCTGCAGATCGGAGAGTTGAAATGAGCTAGTAGAGTATGGTTTCAAAGCGTTTATTTAATTTGTTATAGCCAACACAGGTCTATGATATGAAAAATAGCTTACATATTTTTACAAATAATGGTGGATACATTGCGAACACAAAGCAGATCGATACACGAATTATCAAACGTGGTGCTCTGTCTTTTTGGGCTTCTTACATTCATCATCACTTGTTCTTGCCTCTCGTTTTGATATTCTCCACTTCTGCTTGCGTTCATTCTGCAAATTCCTCGGCATTGTCGAAAATATTAACACGTTTACACGAGAAATGTTTTTAAAAATTTTGGTTTAAACACTGCAATGTGTTCTTTATATATTTGAATAGATCTCGTCGAGAGCTTTAAAAGGATACCACGCACAATCGGTTTGCACACACGGTTGTCCAGATAAACCGCGATATTATCAAAAGCGTTCGCCGGTTCACAAGAATTTTTTTTTTTTAAATGTTCAGTCCAAACCTTTGAGAAATGTTCTTCATATATTTGAATAGATCTCGTCGAGAGCTTTAAAACGGTACCAGGCACAGTCCTGTTGCACTCAAGGTTGCCGAGATAGACCGAGTCGAACGCGGGGGCACACCCAGAAATATTGCGTCACCTCCCCCGCGCACAGGGAGCGATGGGAGAGTCGCGTGCACGATGTATTGGGTAGTGCGCTAATTGGACTCCATGCTGTTTACGAATATGCTAACACGATTAATGTGCTGCACGTATTTTTAACGCTAAATTGATTTCAATTGGGACCTATTTTTGCCACAGGCGGTCGGCCGTAAGTCGCCCCATGCTATCCGCGGAGTTAGACGTAGTCCTACGTCAAAAACAGAACTGTTCCTGAACAGTCAAAACCTCTTTTCACTCTCGCTCTGATTTTTCTCTGTTCCTGAATCTCTAGTTGTTTTTTTGTTTTCGGCTTTTGGTTGGGGGTTTTTTTTTTTTTTTTGGTTTTTTATTGTTTTTTTTTGCTGTTTTAGTGTGTGTGTGTGTGTGTTTTCTGCTGAAGTTAGAACAGACCTTTTACTTCAAATTTTAGTTGTTATGAAAACTTTTACAAAAACCTGTGCATTTAATACTATAATTTTTATTAAAATAATTTTATATATTAATTCTATAAAACTTTTTACTGTGAGTTCTATTTTGAGAGAACGGCAAAACAGAAGGATATGGTTGAAGTACCAAAATAAAGGTTTTACCATGTAGATGCGCCAGTCGAAGAGAAAAATGAAATTGGGGCAACGGTTCGGGCGTTGTGGGGCTGCAAAGTTCCCATGTAAAGTCTATGGGAGAAGCGTGCGGTTGACTCACGCGCTGTTGAAGGCGGTAGCATGGAGGGGTTGAGATAGTCCAAAGTCTGAAGTCTTCTCTTGGCGAACCATTGCGCAAAGCATGCATTTGTATCAAAGTTCTTCTCATCGGAACAGCGAACACTCTCGAAGACCTGCTTGCGTTATGTCGTTGGACTGTGTGATGTTTATATGCAATTTAATATTCATTCGATCCAGTTTATTCACGTAGGTAAGACATTTCCCATTATATAAAGATGTAAATAAACACTCCGTTGACCATTGTTAGTGAAAATATTTAGAATGTATATATTCAGTTGCGTCATCTATATATTCATTCTGTAAGTTTTTTTTACTGTGAGACCCACTTTGAGAGAACGGCTGAACGTAAAAATATGTTTTAGGTATCAAAATAAAGGTCTCACCCTGTAGATGAGTCAGTCGAAGAGAAAACTGAGATTGGAGCAACGGTTCGGGAGTGGCGGGCCGGAAAAGTTCCCGTGTAAAGTTCATGAGAGAAGCGTGCGGGTCTTATCTACATCAGGCGCTCAGTTCTGTGTCAGACTTGGTGTGTGCATGGTGTCCTATGATCAGTCCTAAAGTAAGTAAATACTTTATTGCATACTTACCCTTAAGACAATGCCTCTCCCGCAGAAAAAAAAAAAAAGAAAAGGAAACGTAAGAGCCTTCTGGAAGGCGTGGCCGATCAATGGGTCGCAACTCTATACTATATATTTCAGACAAGAGAGAATGAAGAGTATTCGCAACGCGAATCTCTTTCCAACAACATTTAAAAACACAGTTGTGACTGAAGATGAGAGTGAAAGAGTGCGCAATCCAGTCGAATTTTTGCACACGATCGACATGAGTGGACTTCCGCCTCACATTCTACGACTGAAAAGGGGTGCAGTCGTGATGCTCATCACGAACCTGGCCGCCCCGGTAGCGCACTGGTCTATGCGCTGGCTTATGATGATTCGTTCGTGAAGGGTCCGGGTTCGAATCCCGGTGAGGCATGGATGTTGTGTTTGTCTTACGGCACTGACTCTCTCCCTTTCCTGGAACCACTGACCCTAAATTAGGGACGGGCGACTGCTTATAGAGTTGTTCCCATTGAGTTGTTCACGGTGGTCGTTCAACCATCAGTCAAAAAAAAAAAAAAAAAACTCACGTACCTTGACTATTGTCTTGAAGTAGTTGAATGAATTTGTCAATCAAATAAAGTTTACATTTTTTTCATATGAGCTTTTTTTTTCAAAAAAAACAAACAAACAAACTAATCTTCGATTCCGACGGGTTTCGTCTAGTTCGTTAATTATTTAGATATTGGCCATTTAAAAAACAAAATTTTGCTTGGGGGGGGGGTGCGACGGCTACAGTCGCCCCCGGCTGAATCCGCTTTCGGTTACATCAAGTGTGCATCTCTCCACGCTTGTTTCAGCTGTCTGAAACTTCAGAGTGTCTTTTTTAGTTAAGGTCCTAGTCTCTGCACGATACGTTGAAGGATGTATTGATTAAGCACTTTCTTTTAAGACATAATGGTAAATCACTCTTACAAATTTTAATCTTTCTTCAAAATGCTCTCCCACCAAGTTTTATACGGCTATAAATTTTTTTCTTCGATGTTGCCCTAGATTGATATACACTCACAGACAATGAAATTTGCGCGCCAAGAAGGAAGCATTGGATTGAACTGAAATTTTATGGAAGTAATGATACAGATGAATGATATACATGATGTCAAAAACAGAGCTGAAGGACAATTACAGAGGGATCTGTGGCACGCAGTCCGGTCATTTTCAATAGCGCGTCGCGCCGCCTCGTGCGGCGATACATGTTGCAATACTGTCCGGCATGGAGGCGAACAGACGTCTGATGTCCTGTGGAAGACTATCCCACACGTGTTGGACGGTGTGCTCCAAATTCCGGATAGTGCGGAACGGCGGCAGCCGGCGTTTCAACTGGTCCCACACATGCTCGATAGGGGACATGTCCGGGGAGAGGGCAGGCCATGGAAATGTCTGGACATGGCGCAGGCAGTTTTGGTCAACCCGAGCCGTGTGCGGGCGGACACTATTCTGCAGGTATAGCGCACCTGGAATCCCGGTCAGGTATGGGAGCACGTGGGGCCGTAAGATCTCATCCACATACCGCTGACCCGTCAATGATCCACGTACCACTACTAGAGCTAATCGGCTATCGTAGGCAATGGCTCCCCAGACCATAATGCCTACAGTGGAGGAGGTGTGGCGCTCGATAACGAGGTTGGGAGTGTGCCGTTGAGCCGGGGACCTCCACACCCGGACACGATGATCATTTGTTCCCAAAACGAAGTGGCACTCATCGCTAAACACCACACGTCGCCAGTCTGTCGCGTTCCACGTCGCTCTGGCCTAGCACACGGAGCCGGCGAAGTTTCGGTGTTAATGGCAGCACACGTAAGGGGCTCTGGGATGGCAGATTCACTTCAGCGAGGCGTCGGGAAATGGTTCGTGGGCACACAGGTGCCGCTGCATCTGCCTGTATAGTAAACCAGGTCCCCGTGGGATCCGTTCGTGCCTGGCGCACGATCAGTCGATCCTCTGTACCGGTGGTCCTCCTGGTCCATCCGGAGCCGCTCCGCCGTGTGGCAGTGTCGTCGCTCCCAACACAGTCGGGCGGTATGTTCAGAACGATCCAGGTGGAGGGCTATACGGTGCGCCGACCACCCTGCGGTTTTCAGCCCGATTATCAGGCCTCTCTCAAAATCCATGAGTTGTGTAAATCGACGTCTCTGGCGTCTACCCAGCATTCTTGTCACTCTGTACTCTTGCTTGCGTCGGCCAGTGCTTTTCGCTTTCATGGGATATCGACTACACGCCGGTTTATAAGGCTAATGGTTCGTGCTTGCAGAGCCACCACAGGGTGTGCGGTCATGCGCACTCGCACCAAACGTGGATCATTTGCATACCAGCACGCACCCTAGCTATTTGCAAAGTTTCGTGGTTGTAGCATGTTTCCTTCTAAGTGCGCAAATTTCATTGTCCGTGATTGTATGTTGCCCAAGGTAAATATAGGCATCAGTTTCCTCTAGATTTGCTCCCCTCTACTGCTGAATTTTCCGTTCATGCAAATCAATCAATCACTAATATTTCAGTTGCCACAAAAATGTACATTGTAGAATACGTACATAAAACAGACAAATTAGTAGTAGTGTAACAACCGGGTAGCAAGAGAAAAAGGGCAAATAGTCCTGATATAGTCCTCTGCTCCCTATTTAAAAAGAAAAAAGAATTATAGAAAAATAAATAAAAAAACGAGAGAAAAAAACATAATTGTAATATTAATTATCGATATCAAATGCATTGTACATCAATTTTGTTTTTAGAAAATTCGTTTTTAACCCCGTTTCTTTACTCTTGTCGGCAAGCTCCTGGATCGTACTTTGCAGCTCTGAGGGAGTGTTTGCAAAAAATGACCATGCTATCAGCAAAACGAAGGTGCACTCCATTAACCTCCATTAATCTTGTCAGGGCTGCCTGGACCGTAGGGACAACTGGGGCGATCGCCCCGCGCCTTCACAAGGTCCCGCAATTCAAGAAATAAAAACAGAATCTTTTTGGGTAAAGTTATTATTATTATTATTATTATTTTAAGTTTTGGGGCTCGAGTCCCTTAAAAAGATATTTTATAATGCTTTTTTTTAGGTGCCGATCCCCCCCCCCACTTTCAAATACGTAACCGCTCTTCGTTGTACAGACTCTGAGATTTGCAGTTTTCAAATGAGCATTATAACGACCTTAAACTTTTCCGCATTCATGAAATAGCAAATTAAATTTCATCATTTTGTGGTTTCCTACACTTAAATGTTGAACAATTTGTGTGTAAACCACATGCATAAATTAAAAAAAAAAAAAAAAAAAAAGAACAATGTCAGACTTGTTTTCGAAGTTGTTTATATGAAGGCCAAATGTTCAGTGACTTTCCAAACAGTACTAGAAAATCTTTTTTTAAGAAAGGCAATTTTCATGTGCACGCATATAAAAGTTAAAAAAGGTCACTAACTTGTCAGTTACTCCATCTTGCATTAAAAATCAATCACCAAAGCATGCATCGGAGAAAAAAAAAACTATTTAAATGAATTTACTTTCGAAGGATTCTTGTTACTCTCTACGCAAAAATATTCGCTACGCAGATTAGTTGAAGTCATCTCCCTATCATATTGTGAAGAAATTTTTACAAGTATCACAGTACAACCTCAATTCCCTCTCCCCGGAAAAAAAAACGCAGATTTTGACGCTTCTTACTCTCTCTCTCTCTCTCTCTCTCTCTTACTAACTCTTCCGCTCTTTCTCTCTTACTCTCTCTAACTAACCCCCTCTCTCTCTCTCTCTCTCTTACTAACTCTTCCGCTCTTTCTCTCTTACTCTCTCTAACTAACCCCCTCTCTCTCTCTCTCTCTCTTACCCTACCTCTCTCTCTCTCTCTCTCTCTTACCCTTTCTCTCTCTCTCTTTTACCCTAACTCTTCTCTCTCTCTCTCTTACTCTCTCTCTCTCTCTCTTACTAACTCTTCCGCTCTTTCTCTCTTACTCTCTCTCTCTCTCTCTTACTAACTCTTCCGCTCTTTCTCTCTTACTCTCTCTCTTACTAACTCTTCCGCTCTTTCTCTCTTACTCTCTCTAACTAACTCTCTCTCTCTCTCTCTCTCTCTCTCTCTCTCTCTCTGAACTTTCAATCTATATTCAGGTTTATTTTTATTATGCTAAAGCATAATAAAAATAAACCTGAGGCAGTCACTTTTAATAATATAATATATAAGTCACTTTTAATAAAAAATAAACCTGAGGCAGTCACTTTTAATAAAACTTTAAGGCAGTCACTTTTTCTTTATGACAGTTTTCGTATATGTGTGTTTTTTACGGACGACATTTTTCGGGTAACGACTTTACTAAAGATATGAGATATATTTTCTATCGTCCACAGCGAAATTTTGCTCAGGGCTCGGCTATAAAATTTTGCCCTGGGGCTCCTCAAAAGTTCCATCCGGCCCTGAATCTTGTATATAAATTTTTAAGCAAAGCAAACTTTCTACGGATGCTTAAAGCAAATGTACGAGGATCCAGACACATTATTATGGCTCTCCACCCCAAAAACTGTGCTTTGCCCTGAAGATACTTGATTAATAATAAAGGGGAATTAATATATGTAAATAATTTGTGAGGAAAATAAACAGCACCTCCAGCAACAAGGGCTCCACGCGTCGTAGGATTTCCTCAAGGGTAACTGAAGGCGAGATACAAGGTTTGAAAAGGAAATGACGTAGCTTCCGCCTGAAACCAGGTAGATTATTCGACTTCCTCTGTCTGCTTCCTGTGATCTGAACGAAAGGAAAAGGATTGGCCTTATTGACAAACTACCGATTCCTGTCGATGGCGTGCGTTCTCTGACATCTTTTAGCAACAAAATGACAACACGCCTATTTACAGGGACATATAAAACTTATTACTCAAGGGCACAAAATTAGTTTGAGATGATTACCTGTTGTTGGTAAACAAGTCCCTGAAGGTATGAGAAGACATTATAAACATTTACAGAGTCTGAGAGGTAAACACTTAAAAAACGCTCGTCCGTATTTCTTTCAAGGTCCCATAAGCAAGCTTCCAGAAGTGTGTTTTTTTTTTTTCGATCACTAATCACAAACAGGTCATAAAACACTCGGAGGCCGATGGCCAGGACTATGGCGAGGCTCCCTATAAACAGAATATTTCACCAATGTGTAGGACTGGAAATGTCAAATGATACGACCCCCATAGCAGACAATTCCTGGTCAGTCTGCGACAGATATCATGGTGCCACAACATAATCTTCGGGTGGTCACTAGGCAAAAAAACAACTAGATGTGAAAAACAATAACAAGAAAGATGACACCGAATTTTCGGGTGTAATGAGCACGTCTTTTCAATCCGTTCTGACGCGAATTAAATTTATCAAAGCTAAAGTCAATGGAACCGGTATGGAAAACAATAGTATCTGACCGAAGAAAAAGGTTTTTCAATCAAGTTTTCAATCCCGCCGATATTGTTGTAAACGGAATCGTGAACTTATGCATTTTGGTTGTATATTTGTGCTTCAAGAAAAATTTGAAATTATATGAGAAACATTTCACAGCGGAAAAGCTTTCCAAAAAAGAAGGAATTTTTCAAATCGGACTCTTAGAAGTTCAGATATTGACAAAAATAAGATAACTACGCCTCCTGGAGGAGAAACTATGCATTGTTTTAAGAAGAAAATGTTCCGAAAAGGTTCATCGACGTGAGTAGTATCAGTCCACAAACGAATTTTTTTCAATCGCGTTTTTAGAAGCTCAGATTTTGCTGCAAATACATCAAGAGCGGAAATTAAGACTTACGCCCCCTGGTGGCCAAAGCATTCTTTACCAAAAATTAAAAATTATATGCAAACGATTTTCCATCAGGAGCTGTATCCTCTGAAAAAAAAAATTCAAATCGGAGTTTTAGAAATAGAGATATCGGGGAAAACGCAATTTACTTTTACGCCCCCTTAAGAAAAATTTATGCGTAACTTGAAAAGGTGATTATGCCTAAAATACTCTTCGACATAAATGGAATCGAATAGTGAAAGAATTTTTTTCAGTCAGATGTTTAAAAGCAAATGTACTGAATAAAATGTATTTTGAATTCGATATCATCTGCATTTACGCCCTTAGCGGCGAAGGCAAATAAATCGCTGCCATTAGCTTCCGTTGTCGAAAGTTTTTGCCTCCACTTTACGACGAAGGTCATAACAAAAGTTCAGCAAACGTTAATCTAAAACGGAGGCGGATGATGCAATCGGGGAAATGATTGCGTCATGACAAGCTCAGACTTTCAGCAACGCAGTGGTGTCAGAACGACACGCTAACGTTTGCTGTGTGGATGTGGGAAGGTTTGGAAATGGAAGCATGCAGCTCCTCCGGTCGAGTCATAGCGCTGGTACGTAAAAATAAACTCTGCACAAAAAAAAAAAACGCCGACACAGATCCACACTGCCTTGCAAGAAGTTTGTGGGGAATTAACTCTTGATCGAAGCACAATTTCTCGCTGGGCATCGCGCGTTCGGGAGGGCCGAGGCAGCATCGAAGATGATCACCGCTCAGGCCGACCTCGAACGGCGACATACAAAACATCTATCACAATTGTTTCAACGCTTCTCGATGAGAATTGCCGTTTGATAGTCGAGATTTCTCATCAGGCAAATTAGTCCACCATGTCTGTTTACCAAATTTTGACCAATTCACTGAGAAAAAGAAACATCGCCGCGCGCTGGGTGCCCCACGTACAGGATCCCCTCCACAGGTTTCAAAGGGAGCAGCGACACCTTCCTGAACAGAATTGTCGCAATTGATGAGACTTGGCCACGTGATTTTGAGCGGGAACTGAAGTCACAATCAGCGAAATGGAGGCATCCAAGTTCCCCACGCCCCTCAAAGTGTCGTCAGCAACAATCCAAAGTGAAGCAAATGATGATTTTTGAGTACAACGCCCAGGGTGTTGTGATCTCTGATCGAGTGCCGGTAGTGCAAAATGTCAACACACAATATTTTCGTGACTTTCTGAGGACAAAGTTGAGATCGAAAATTCGTCAAAATCGCCCCAGCTTTTTGGAAGCGGGGGCGATCTTGCTGCATGAAAACGCATTGTGTCATGGTGCAGCGTGAGTAGGGGGAAATATCGCTGGGCAACTTTATCCCACCCACCATACAACCCTGATCTCAGTCCATCCGACTTTGATCTTTTCCCAAAGTTAAAAAGATCGGCTCCGTGGCATTCGCTACGAATCGCTGAACGAACTGTCATTGGACGTGACCCGAGTAATACGACAGCTGAACAAAGATGGCGTTCTACGGGGCATCCAGGACCTACTTCACCGCTGGCAAGCTGTCATTAGCAGCGGAGGGAAGTACACTGAACAGCAATATGGTAAGTTTTCTCTGTCACTTCACACTTTTCTCAAAAACGGACAGTATGCGGAACTTTTGTTAGGTCTCCTACATCACGGGAGAATTTTTTTCCCGGGCAGGTTCCCCATCGCAAAGATGTTTTGACAGATCTGTATGAAAGAATATTGCTATAATTTATAAGTACTTACTGTAAGATTTTATCACTTGGATCCACAGGAAATTTAGTTTGAATAGTGCACCTGCGAGAAATATTTTAACTTGGTGTTCTTTGGTTTTTTAACCCAGAAACTTGTTTATAGTGCTCTTTATACCTATCTATTCTGCAAAATAGTAACTTAAATAAATTCCACATTTTTAGATGAAACAAACTTCAGATTAAGTAAATGGTATGAAAGTGAGAAAAAGATCTGTTTAAATGTGATTCAGGAAAAAAAGAAAAATCCTGAACAATATTTTATGAATCCCTCATGGTCGACATTCCTTTTTTTTTTGATTGGAGGTTTAACGACCACAATGACCAACTCAAATGAGCTATAAGCAGTAGCCCGTCCTTAATTTAGGATAACTGGTTCCAGGGAAGGGAGAGAGCCAGTGCCTTAAAACAAACACAACATCCATGCCTCACCGGGATTCGAACCCGGACCCCATTCGGACAAATGATCAGAGGGGCGGCAGACATTCATTAAAGTATGGCATGAGACATAATACACTGGCGTGCAAAAATTAAGAACGAGACGGTTTTTCGAATGTAACGTCGTGCAGAAGTGCTCCAGATCGACTCAAATCATACCATAAGATCCCCAAGATGTAAGAATATGGGACAAGTGAGCAAAACCGTCCAAACAAGGAATCCAAAGGATACAAAGGCACTTTATTGAAAAGGTAGCTTCGAGCACAACTTGGCAGAAGACAGAAACATCCATGTGACAGGCGGCTGCCAAGAAAAATCCAGTCTTTAGTAGGGGATATGATCACCCCTGACTACGTTGCAGGATTTACAACGTCTGTCCATGCTGAGGACGAGGTTGTCAAGGAGATGTTGAGGCATTGCGGCCCATTCCTCTTTTAGCGCCAATCGCAGCTGCGGAATCGTTGTTGGCGGCTGGTGACGTGCTGCCAAGCCTCTCCCGAGAAGGTCCCACACGTGTTCGATTGGATTTAGGTCCGGGTACCTCGCGGGCCAATCCATGCGTTGAATATCTTCACTCTCCAACAGCTCTGCGACAACCACTGTAGGATGAGATGTAGCGTTGTCGTCCATGAAGAGGAACTCAGGACACACAGCACCTCTAAACAGACGCACTTGAGGCAGGAGAACCTCGGTACAATAGCGGACACTAGTGACTAAATCTCCTCGGAAGATATGGAGGTCAGTACGGCTACCAAGCATGATACCGCCCCAAACGAGAACTCCGCCACCTCCAAACCGGTCCCTTTCGATGATGTTGGAGGTGTGATTGCGTGTTTCCTACTCTCTCCAGATGTGTATACGTCGAGAATCGCTCGTCAGACTAAATCGGCTCTCATCCGTAAAGTGAACTAGACCCCATTGCTGATGTGTCCAGTTCTTGTGTTCCTGGCACCACAGAAACCGCCGTCTCCGATGAGCAGGCGTTAATGGTCGTCGTGCAAATAGACCACCTTTGTGCAGCCTCCTGGCCACAGTAAAACGCGATGACGGACGTTCATTTGCCTGTTGCATGTGCCTTGCGATTTCTCCCGCTGTCTGCCGTCTGTCTCATCTCGCCTGTAGGACAATATACCGGTCGTCCGCCGCCGTGGTTGCTCGTGGACGACCACTGCTAAATTCTCGGACAGTTGTTCCTGTCGTTTGAAATGCTCTCCAAGCTCGTGAAACGATGCTGTGAGCGATCCCGAACTCCTTGGCCACACTAGTCACACTTCGACCTTCTTCCAACTTCCCAATGACGCGGCCTGGGATAAAGTCATCCAGATGTCGTCTACTGGATTGCCTGTTGGCCATATCACACGGTGGCAGCAACTCGACGTCGTTCAAACCGATGTACACCGTGCAATAGTTTTCACCGAATTGCTGAGCGTACACCGCCCATGTGCTTTATACCCTTCCGACCCCCCCCCCCCACACACACACGTCATGCTGCATATCTGCGCATGCCCTACCGTACCGGACCCTAGTTTATCTCCTGAGTGGTCTTTCGGTCCGTTCTACCTGCTCGTTCCGCTGTTATGCCAATTTCTCCTCTTCGTCCTTAATTTCTGCACACCAGTGTATAAAGAAACAGAAATTTTCGCTCCATCTAACTTTGGTTTTCAGAAAAATTTCCTCCATTTTCAATCTGAAGTACAAACATTTATCTAAGAAAATGGTATTTAATGAACAACGCGAGAAAAGTAATTTAAGATTACTGTGCTCCGTCTAACTTCCGTTTTCGGAAATTGTTGCCTCCGTTTTCAAACTGAAACACAAGCATTTATGCAATAAAATGATAACAACAATACTAGGCAACCCTGTCTTGGAACATCCAGGGTAACATCGCAAGAAAAACCAATACAATTACGGAAGAAATCTTCACGCCGTCTAACTTCCGTTTTCGAAAATTTTGGAAGATCTAAAATTTGCATCTATTGGGTTGGTGCGAATGAAATGTCCGGTGCGAATGAGCAGTGGAGACAGGCCCCCACCACAGCGAAATGTAACTACACACAGGTGTTGCGGGTATTACGTCACAGAGTTACTATAAATAGCTAGCACGTGTGTGACGAACAAGGTTCAGGTGTGGTTTGTTTGGACGTAACGTGGCTTGCAAAGGAAACATGCAGATGCCAGATTTGAGAGTCATTTTTCTGTATGAATTTAAACTGGGCCATTCTGCAGGAATTGCTTTTCGAAACGTTAGTAAAGCGTTTGGGGAGAATACAGCCAAACGAACGAACCATTCGGCGATGGTTTGTGGAGTTTCGAAGCGGAGATACGGACCTGCAAAACGAAGCACTTGGTCACCGACCTTTTGCTGTTTCTGACGATGTTCTGTTACGTGTGGTTGAAGCGGACTCCCGAAAAACGTGTCATGAGATAGCGGCAGAGGTGGGTTATAATGAAACGCATATAGCGTATGAAATCCCATTATTTTTGTGGTGTAGTCAGCACAAATATTCGCCAAGCTTTCGCACTCCACTGGCTTTTATCAAGGCAATGGTAGACACAAAAATGCATTTTCGTGTCTACCATTGCCTTGAAAAAGCCTCCCAGTGGAGTGCGAAAGCTTGGCGAATATTTGTGCTGACTACACCACAAAAATAACGAATTTCATACGCTATATGCGTTTCATTATTATTCAACTCTGGTGTATTTAAAATAAAGGCAGAGAGGTAGGTTTCCACCACACGGCAGTTGTTTGCGTCTGGCTACTCTGAGCAGGATCAAAAAGCTGAACATGTTGCTGCCGCATGAGTTGACAACTGCCAACAAGACCAGGCGTTTGGAAGTCTGCACTTCGCTGCTTGCCAGGAACAAACAGGAACCTCTACTGCATCGAATCGTCACCTCCAACGAGAAGTGGGTTCTTTATAATAATCGGAAACAATCTGCACAAAGGTTAAGCAAGGCACGGCGCTCTTTGCCCAAACATGGGACCTGGCGCCATAAAAATCAACCAACCAAGACACAGCCTGTTGGATGGCATCCTAAGCCACCCCATACACCAAGAAGATGATGCTCCTTGTCTGGTGGTCCACAGCCTGGATAATTAATCGGATTGTCTTGGCAAGAGGGCAAACTATCACTGCAAAACGTTATTGCGCTGAATTACACAAGATGCACCGGAAATTGCTACAGAAACAACCGGCTTTGGTCAAAAGGCATGGTGTTTTTCTGCTCCAGGACAACGCTGCCTCATGTCGCACAACGAACGATGCTGACACTAAGTGCCTTGGGCTATGAAGCACTGCCTCATAGCCTAAGGCACTTATTGCCCGGACATGTCTCCGACAGACTATCATCTCCCACACAGCACATAATATATGTTACAAGTACGTACCCCTGAAACATTGAGACTTTTTAGTTACGTTGCGCAATGTAACAGTAATGTTTCAGAAACCTTATGGTTACGTCAAAATGTCCGCAAACGTTACCTAACTTTGAAACATAACCGATACGTTACAGTGAAAGGTCTTTGTAACTTCATGTTACTCTTACGTATTTGAAAGATATTTGTGACATCATATTACTGTTACGTGATAATAGGAAGCCGTCCACGTGCTGCCTCAAGGACGGTGTGGTCTATTCCGGGTCAATCATGACATCAGTCGCAGCCGTTTTTTCCCCACGTGATCATTCCGACCATTTTTTGTCCGCCATTTATTCTTTGTGTTCAACCATAATATTTTGTGTGCCACGTGGTCCTTCCGAACACGTTTTGTTCGCCAATTTTTTATTACCTCACCACATGGTCTCACAGATATAACTTTTGTACGCCATTTTGTTTTTCTCCATCAGGAAATTTTACCGAGAAATTTTACGGTGTGACGTCACGACGCTCTCTCCTCACATGGTCTCACAGATATAACTTTTGTACGCCATTTTGTTTTTCCCCATCAGGAAATTTTACGGTGTGACGTCACGTACAAACCCTCGAAGATCACGCCAGACTCGAACCGCTCGAACCCCTGTTCAGTGGGTTTCTAGGCAGATGCATTATCTCACTCGACCACGGGACACATCGCGCTTACAGCGTTCTGTAGGAACTAGATCCTTTTATTTTTCTGTAAGATGACTTAAATTTCTTCATGATTAATCAACGAAATGTATCTTTTAATGCATACCTTACTCTATTTTTTTCAAAACTTGCGTAGTCGTTAAACTTCTCAATGTATCAACATTAATTTTTTTTTCCATAGATCATTTTATTTTTCTGCAGAATGACTTAAATTTCTTTTTTTTTTGGTTGGAGGTTTAACGACCACCGTGAGCAACTCAATGGGCTATAAGCAGTCGCCCGTCCCTAATTTAGGGTCACTGGTTCCAGGGAAGGGAGAGAGCCCGTGCCGTAAGACAAACACAACATCCATGCCTTACCGGGATTCGAACCCGGACCTCTTTTGGACCAATGATCAGAGGCCATCGTTGAGACCAATGCGCCACCGGGGCCGGCTTAAATTTTTTCATGATTAATCAACGAAATGTACCTTTTAATGCATATCTTACTCTTTTTTTTTCAAAACTTGTGTAGTCGTTAAACTTCTCAATATCCAACATTACTTTTTTGCCTACCTTTACAAACTAACAAATACTTTTAGAGACTTTTTTTTCTGATTCAAAACCAACAAATGTGCTAAGATATTATACACTGGCGTGCAAAACTTAAGGACGGACACTGGTGTACACTAACTAGCTAACTCGAGTGCGACAGTATTACCAAAGAATATCCCAGTAGCACATGGAACGACTACGACTGCTTCAGTGAAATGGCATAAATGCGCATGCGCATCCACGCCGTTGCCAAACCAAAAATCCTAAATATCGCCGGAATGTAACATCAAGGTAGCAATGTAACATCGGTGACCTTTTTTGTTCCGGGATCATGGTCTTGCCGGACAGATGGCAACTCTGTGTCGATGCCGAGGGGGATCATTTTGCCTAAGTAAGTTGTCCTACTTTTCCGTTCTCGCCGTCCATGTGTCTGGTCTTTTGCCGGACATTTCATTCGCACCAACCCAATATTATCGGAAGTTTGTAAAAGGGTTTGTTAGGGTTCTGGGGATATTTTTGTTTGCAGTACAAAAATAAAATCTGCGTCGTACGTCGCCCGTAGCCATGATTCTGCTACGGGACTCACGACTATATACAGGGTGTCCCAATCGCTACTTCACCCAATATTTTATTAATAGCATCGTGAATAAATTTAAGTAATTGAATAACATTTGGTAAGAACATACCTTCATCCATGGAAAAAAGAGCCATATCATATGAGATGTTGAAAGTGTCCGCCCTGTACATCGAGACAGGCTTGAATACGAGACTACACATTTCGGAAAGTCCGCGCCAGTTGCACCGGCGTAATCGCTGCCACTGCCTGGCAGATGTTGTTCTTCAATGCCTGAAGCGTTGTCAACTTGTTTTGAAACACTGCTGATTTGAGACAACCCCAGAGAAAGAAATCACTAGGTGGCCATATTCCTATAGAAATCACGCGATCTCCAAAGAATGACTCAATTTCAGCCATACTTACATGTGATGTATGGCAAGTTGCCCCATCTTGTTGAAAATATCCTGTGGCCAGCTCTTCAGGGTACAGTTGGTTAACGAATGCCTGAAAATTTCCCATGTAGACGGCTGTTGTGACCGTATCGTGAAAGAAGATGGGCCCAATTTTTTTTTTCTTGATTGGAGGTTTAACGACCACCGTGAGCAACTCAATGGGCTATAAGCAGTCACCCGTCCCTAATTTAGGGTCACTGGTTCCAGGGAAGGGAGAGAGCCAGTGCCGTAAGACAAACACAACATGGACTACGGAATGGCACGACACTGTCTTTTCCGACGAATCCCGCTTCTGTCTGCAACACTACGATGGTCGGATCCGCGTGTGGGGGCGCCGCGGCGAGAGACTGTATGACGCCTGCATTATGCATCGCCATACCGGTTCGTCGCCTGGCGTTATGGTTTGGGGCGCAATTGGATATGACACCCGCACCCCTCTGGTACGCATCGCCGGTTCACTCAACAGCCACCGCTACATATCCGACGTTTTGGAGCCTGTAGTCCTCCCTTACCTGCAGGGCCTGCCAGCGGCCACGTTTCAACAGGACAATGTGCGCCCGCAAGTAGCACGCATCGTGCAACAATTCTTCTCGGCCCATCAGGTTACACTGCAGCCGTGGCCCGCCTGTTCTCCCGATATGTCGCCCATCGAACACGTGTGGTCGCTGATCAGTAACCGAGTAGCCCGGCAAGCACCACCCGCGGCTACGCCTGATGAACTGCATGTGGCAACGTGTGGAAATAGCCTGGACCGACATACCCGAAGCCCACATTTGCCGCCCCGGTGGCGCAGTGGTCTAAGCGATAGCCTCTGATCATTCGTCCGAACGGGGTCCGGGTTCGAATCCCGGTGAGGCATGGATGTTGTGTTTATCTTACGGCACTGGCTCTCTCCCTTCCCTGGAACCAGTGACCCTAAATTAGGGACGGGCGACTGCTTATAGCCCATTGAGTTACTCACGGTGGTCGTTAAACCTCCAATAAAAAAAGCAGTCGCCAGTTTGTAATTTAGGGTCATTGGTTCCAGGGAAGGGAGAGAACCAGTGCCGTAAGACAAACACAACATCCATGCCTCACAGGATTCGAACCCGGACCCCGTTCGGACGAATGATCAGAGGCCATCGCTTAGACCACTGCGCCACCGGGGCGGCCCTCTTTCGTTCGATGCCGCGGCGCGTAGCGGCCGTTATTGCCAGCCATGGGGGGCCACACCAACTATTGATGTCTGCGTGTTCCGCAAGTCGCACGGCCCTGTAAGCTGAATCGTTTCATCTTTGTATCTGTTGTTATGTGTCCAGTAAATCTGGCTTTGCTATCTCGTGTCCTTCTTGATGTTGCATTTTGGATGGCCAGCAGTGTATATAATAATCTACCTCACGGTGGTCGTTAAACTGCAAAGAAACAAAATGATGAAAATACGAAGTAATTTCTCAATGTCCTGTGCATTTTATTCACACGGAAAAAAATGTGCTTCTTGAAATTTTTAGAGAGTGGAATTCTGGCCTGCCCATTAACTAACAATCCAAGCAGCTGCTTGCATTGTTTAATGCAAAACACGGCACTACAGAGGAAGGAGGGAGGGGGGCAGGAAAATGAACACTGCATTTTGTTTCCTCAGAAAAATAAAGAAGTGAAAGAAGATCCATTGAAATATGTGACAAAGCAAGATAGTCTGTGGCTAAAGAGGGAAGTTGAGTAAATTGGTCAGTACTCCCTTAGAGTAAAAATTGCTCCTTGTTCTTCACGGCCATAAAACGAAATTAGGTTATAGGAGCAGCAGAAATACTTTATTTTCGCTACACAGGATATTCCACATTTAAAATTTTACAAAAGTTGGGTTGTCAAAGGCGCTCAGATGCCTTGCTTGCCGGCCCTGTCTTCTGGTAACATTCGCCAATAAGATGCTTAAATTTCATCGAAATCGTGAAGAAATTATGAGAATTATTTTGCAGAACAGTAACTGAAAAGAGATCCCTCTCTCCTATGTTTGAAGTATTAATTCGGTTTCAACCGACCGTTTTCAACAGGCTAAGTATCACGGGGTTTCTTTCGGGGGGGGGGGGAGAAAAAAGACCACCGTGACCAACTTTAAGTATTACATTTGCAACTTTAACGATCACCGTGAGCAACTCGATGGGGCATAAGCAACGACTGGAAGTAGCGCGTCACGTGTAACGGTGATACTGTAGCAAGCTACAAATGGAGAAATGTATTAAGGGTATGCACAAGTTTCTGCCGTTTGACAGGAACAATCCAGAAACCAGTACACATGTTTATTCAACAAAATATTGGCAGTTAGCACCAATGACCTCCTGCCATTTTTCAGGCAACAAATGAATGCCCCTGTGATAAGAGGACTCTGGTTTTGCGCTGAAGTACGCAGTGACAAAATTTTCCACCTGTGGAACTGTGGTGAACCTCTGTTGGGCTAAGGTATGTTGCATTGAGCGAAACAGATAAAAGTCTGAGGGTGCAATGCCCGGGGAAGTAAGCCAGGTGCGGTAAAACATCCCAGTGTAACTGTTCAAGGGTTGATTTTGTGGTGGCACAGACATGTGGTCTGTGTAATGCAATGACTGGGCAGAGTCCTTTACCTGTCCATGGGCAGGTTTTGCTCGATTGCGGCATTCAGTTTCATCAACTGATTGCCATATCGCTGGGCAGCGATTGCTTCGCCCGGTTTCAACAGTTCGAAGTACAGCACTCCATGCATATCCCACCACACACACAACAGCACCTTTTCCCCATGGATACCCTGTTTTTTTTTGTTTTTTTTTTTTATTGGAGGTTTAACGACCACCGTGAGCAACTCAATGGGCTATAAGCAGTCGCCTGTCCCTAATTTAGGGTAACTGGTTCCAGGGAAGGGAGAGAGCCAGCGCCGTAAGACAAAAACAACATCCATGCCTGACCAGGATTCGAACCCGGACCCCTTACGGACGAATGATCAGAGGCCAGCGCCTTAGACCACTGTGCCACCGGGGCGGCGACCCTGTTTTGCAGTGGATGTTGATGGCTGGCCTGGGTCCACCCAGGATCACTTGCGTATGGGTTTGTCGCAATAGACCCATTTTTAATCCCCAGTGACAACCTTCCACAAGAAATTCTTCCTTTGAAACCTCTTCAGCAACGACATGCAGATGCCCAATCGTTGTACAATATTACGCTCCATTAAAGTATGTGGAACCCATTTACCAGTCTTCTGGATCTTCCCCAAGGCCTGTAGACACTGTACCACCATCGACTGAGCCACTTTCAAACGTTTCGTCAGTTGCGTGGTCAATTGTGTGGCATCCTCTTGCAACAGCGATTCCATCTCCTCTTCTGTGAGTTCCTGCAATCTACCGGCACGTGGCTTGTCTTCCAAGCTTAGATCACCTTTCTTAAACCGCAAACCATTCTTGACACGTCCACTCATCCATAACCATTTGCTTCACTCACACTTTCCCCTAAATTAAACATGAATAACAAACAGTGCTGCAAATGTACTTTATCGACCGCCATGCTTGGCTTCATGTACGAACTGACAGCACGGGTCGCCTGCCAGTTAGACCCCTACAGCGCCCGCTAGCGAGGGCGGCAGAAACTTTTGCAAACCCCTAATAGTTGTGGCAGTAGTAGCTTGTAGCAGAAAATTATGCTAGAAATTGCACAACTTTAAAAAAATTAACAAAAATAAAAATTTTCAAAACACGACATTTCCAGATATTTTTTTTTTTTTTTTTTGATTGGAGGTTTAACGACCACCGTGAGCAATTCAATGGGCTATAAGCAGTCGCCCGTCCTTAATTTAGGGTCACTGGTTCCAGGGAAGGGAGAGAGCCAGTGCCGTAAGACAAACACAACATCCATGCCTCACCGGGATTCGAACCCGGACCCCGTTCGGACGAATGATCACAGGCCATCGCTTAGACCACTGCGCCACCGGGGCGGCTCCAGATTTCCTGAAACATTGCCTAGAACAGGGAGCCAGAGTGTGCCCTGCCAACAATCTTGTACCTCTTGACTTGACTTGCCTTGTAAAAGTTAGTCAAACTGTTGGCCATAAAGTATTATCTTCCTTCCTTTACAATATTTACAAGTATTCTCAGTCAGCCTAAGAAAACAAAGTGCATGCGATGATCGGCAAGCAATTTTGTTGATGACAGTTAAGAGATTTTTTTTTTTTTTTTTTGATTGGAGGTTTAACGACCACCGTGAGCAACTCAATGGGCTATAAGCAGTCGCCCGTCCCTAATTTAGGATCACTGGTTCCAGGGAAGGGAGAGAGTCAGTGCCGTAAGACAAACACAACATCCATGCCTGACCGGGATTCGAACCCGGACCCCTTACGGACGAATGATCAGAGGACCAGCGCCTTAGACCACTGCGCCACCAGGGCGGCAAGAGAGATTTGATTCTCTAAGAAAATTAATTCGCAAATACTTGTTGATAGCATTCTTATTTGAAATCTCTGGACATATCAGCTGACCTAGAATGAGATACAATGCATAACATATGATGATCAGGGCTGAGGAAAATACAAAGCTAAATCACTTATGTAATTTGTCCTGGCATTTAGTTCTGAATGCCATATGCAAGAATGTACATAAAAAGATCATCTTCAGAATTTCTGCTTTTAACTTCAGACTAAATGTAGAAAATGTAGTTAAAAATTACTGAAAGTAGCCACTTTTAGGAAAAGTAGTGTAGCTAGTTATTTTTTCAAGAATGTAGTTAGAGCTGAAGCTAGCTACTTTTAAAAAGTAACTTTCCATTCACTGGGTATAAGCAGTCACTCGTCCTTAATTAGGGGCCACTGGTTCCACGGAAGGGAAGGAAGCCAGGGCCATAAGACACACAACTTCCATGCCTCACCGGGATTCGAACCCGGACCCTCAACTTAGAACAAATGCAGAGCGTTTAGACCACGGCGCCACAGGAGAGGCCCTGGGTCTACCAGAAACAAAATATTAACATTGTGTCCCAATGGAACACTGTAAACAAGAAAGAAGACACTGAATTTTCGGTTGTAATGACATCTTTTGAATCTGCTCTGATGAAAATAAAATTTATCAAAATCACTCAGTCAACAGAATTAAAAAAAAAAAAAAAAGACCGGATTTCTACAATAGTTTTTTTTTTTTCTCTTTTTGTTTGGGGGTTTAATGATTGCCATGAGCAACTCGGAGTAAAGAAGCGCAATTTCAAAGGAACTTACAGAAAACAAAATTATGTACAATGTTTTTTACAAGAAATAAAAATTTAGCAATTGATGGAGAAAATCTACAGGTAACCAATACCTACATTTACCTTCGGCAACAGATATCAAGCGAGGATCACATTGATGAAGAAATCAATCAGTGTATAAAACTTGGTTGGGGAGCATTTGGAAGGAACAGTACAGTTTTCAAGAGCAATATATCATTATGTTTTAAAAGAAAAGTGTTTAATCAATGTATCCTTCCGGTTCTTATGTATGGAGCAGAGACATGGACATTAACTAGAAAAGACATATAGAGGCTGCAGACAACTGAAAGCAGCCTGGAAAGATGCATGCTTGGTGTAATTAGGAAAGATAAGAAGACAAGAGGAACTCATGGATCAGGAAAATGACAGGAGAGGCAGACATCACAACCAAAGTAAAATGCCTGAAATGGCAATGGGCTGGACATATTGCTAGAAGAATGGACCACCAATGGGGAACTAAAATATTGTACTGGATACCAAGGAATAGAAAAAGAAAAGACCAAGAAGAAGACCATGTGAGAGATGCATGGATGAAATTCAAAAGCATTCCAGAGCAACATGGAGGAAACTAGCTGAGGACAGATGACAGACATTAGTGGAAGAACTTGGGGAAACCTTCATCCAGCAGTGGATTGATAACATTTGACAATTTTTCTTCACGAAGACATTTACCATCTTACAGCCTTCTGTTGCACACGTTTGTAGACTAGTGTATAGATTGTGGTGGTGTGCCAAGTTTAAAATTCTGTATAGGATTTTTACACTTGGTACACCACCGCATAGCTGTACCCCCTACAAACGTGTACAACGTAAGGTTGTAAGGCAGTCAATGTCTTCATGAATATTTTAACCACGTAGTAATATGTGAACTTTGCTTAAATGAAGTGGCACATAATATATTTAGTTGACAATCTTGATGATATACATATATTCATCATCATCATCATCATTCTTTGAATAAAGCTCATGTGGCTTCCTAGTTTCTTAATTCAATTACTAATCAAAAACTTCCATTATGGGAATTCTTAGAAGGAATTTTTTTATTTTAAATGCAAATTTTCGGAGAAAACTCTTCTCTTTCTTCAGGCTGTCTTTTATTACCACTTTTACTATTGCGGTTATAGTTAGTTTTCATCAAATCCTGCCAGATGTTAAGCAATTCCATCATCAATGACTGCAGAGGATTATCCCTGTCTTACACCTGTCAGGATTTGATGAAAAATAACCACAACCGTCAAGGTTAACCGTAACTGCGGTAGCGAGGGGGGAGTGACAAAAGACAGCCTGAAAAACAAGAGTTTTCTCCAAAAATTTGCAATTAAAATAAAAAATTTCCTAGTAAGAATTCCCATAATAGAAGTTTTTGATTAGTAATTGAATCATCATCATTGTCAACCATTATCAGTCCACTGCTGGATGAAGGTTTCCCCGAGTTTCTCCCACAATGGTCTAGCTTGTGCTAGTCTCCTCCATATCACTATATATAAATATATATACTCTCATGTTCATAAAAAACAGAACAGCTGAAAGGAGTCGAGTTATGACTGATTTTTACAGGATGGGCAATAACACAGAAATTATTAGCATTTCAGCTTAGCAGCTGCATGTATACCACATCTACGCAAATCAGATTGTGCAGTGTAACAGACCAGAGAAACTGGCCCTTTTTCTGTTATAAGCGCTGTGTAGCCTGGTTGGCATGTCAGTGCTTGGTCAGCAGTGGGTAATGAGGATGCTTTGTTGTTGTGTAAGACAGTCGTACAAAGTCACATCAGCAAGGTTTAATTATTTATCGACATAAGAGACTGTAAAATGCTTTCTTCCAGAAGATTGCTGGTCATGTGGGATGCAGTGTGTCTGTTATGGCAAGGGTGTGCAGAAAATGGCACAAAAGGGTAAGATATGAAGAGAAGTTTCTGGAAGTCATACACAGACAATGGTGGGGGACAACCATCATCTCAGGAGGATGTCTTTCAGTGACCGTTCTGTATCATCAATAGCATTGGTGATGCAGGGACGAACTGTGATGCATTCTTCCATGTCAGCTGTAACAGCATATTGCCAGTTATTACCATTCAGACTGCAGACTCGTCGGCCGTTCCCGAGGCTACCTTTGACACCACAGCAACGGAATGCCAAGCTGCATCGAATGAAGGAAGTGGCATAATGAATGGCACAATATTGTGTTCTTGGATGAGACACACTTCTGTTTAGGCAAAAGTGATGGCAGCATCTATGTTTGTCGATGATGGGAGGAGGCGTCTGAAAGAGTGTATTCGCACCAGGCACACTGCACCAGCACGAGGCATTATGGCCTGGGGTGCTATCAGATACAAAAGCTGACCACCTCTTGTGAGAGTCCATACCACCATAACAAGTGCCTTTCTATGGCCAGTTGCCCTTCTGTACCTGCAAGTGGTCATCCTGCTGAAAGATATCCCCTTTCAGCAGGACAAAGCCATATCGCATGTTGCAGTGACAATACGCGTTTTCTTCAGGGATAACAACATTCCCCATCTGCCACAGCCGACTAAATCACCAGATTAATTACCTATAGAAAATCTCTAGGACATGCTCAAACGACAGGTGTACTGATACAACCATCTGCCAGAAACTCTTGATTAACTTTGGATGTCGGTCAATACAGCCTGGATAGCTATTCCACAGGACACCATTCACCCATTATTTGATTCAATGCCTCAGTGCCGCCCCGGTGGCGCAGTGGTCTAAGCGATGGCCTCTGATCATTCGTCCGAACGGGGTCCGGGTTCGAATCCCGGTGAGGCATGGATGTTGTGTTTGTCTTACGGCACTGGCTCTCTCCCTTCCCTGGAACCAGTGACCCTAAATTAGGGACGGGCGACTGCTTATAGCCCATTGAGTTGCTCACGGTGGTCGTTAAACCTTCAATAAAAAAAAAAAAAAAAAAAAAAAAAAATGCCTCAGCACATATAAGCAAGTGATACAAGCCAGAGATGGTCACACTGATTATTAGCTACATCAACGCACCTGGTACATATGACACCGAGATGCTAATAACCTGTTCTGTATCGCCTAATGAACACATCCTGTATAAAAAATCAAAGTCGTGGCTTGACGGCTTACAAGTGTTCTGTTTTTTTATGAACATCAGTGTATATAATATAATAGCTAGAATGGGCAAAAAGAAATGGCAAAAGAAAGGTCGGCTCCCTTGGCTATGGGCCTGCTTGTATAAAGCACAAGGTACACAGGTACCAACTACAAGACTGGATCACCAAACCAAAGAAACTCACCGTGATCATTACTACTGTTTGAAAACCTAAATTAATTGGAATATTATGTTCCAAGTTCCCATACGGGGATTACCAGTAGCAGATCCAGCAGGGGGTGACTGGGGAGGGGCAATCACCCCCCCAAAGCAGGACTTTTGCTTTTAAATTGGCCAAGATTGTAACTAATTATTATTTTTGTAAAATTATAGTAATAAATGCACGATTTTTTTTTATTTATTTGGAGGTTTAACAGCCATTATGAGCAACTCAATGGGCTATAAGTAGTCGCCCATCCTTAATTTAGGGCCACTGGTTCCAGGGAAGGGAGAGAGCTAGTGCCTTGTAGGGCAAACACAACATCCATGCCTCACCGGGATTCGAACCTGGCCCCGTCTCGGACAAATTGTCACATGCCAGCGCTTAGAAGGTGGCGCACAAATTTTCGTAAAGGTTTTTATAACGCTTAAAATTTGTTGTGAACTTGGAGATTAAATGTTCTATCCTAGCTTCAAAGAGAGGGGGGAGAGAACAGCAAGAAAAATGTTTCAGAAACAAAGGAAGCTAAGAGTGGAAGGAAAAAGATATTTTGGCTTATCATGAAATGCTATGGGTGTGCTTTGATGCAACATTTCCAAAAATTTACAAGATAAAATCACCAGTAAGACAATGAATGGCACAGGAATGACTTGATGAAAATGGAAGTTCCTTTCAAAAGGACATGGCAATCATGCATCACAAAAAACAAATATTTTAAAGAGAAATTACTAGTCATATTACTTAGGAATGATTCGATGATTCAAGCAGGAATTTTTTCTATTAATATAAGCTGCCTGTATAGAAAAGCTCAAATTTATTTTGAAAGATTCTACACAGACTTGATATAGAAAAAACATAGAGCTTGTTTCCTTGCAAAGCAAGCAACTGAATGCCAGGAAAATAGTGCTGATTTTTTCAGTTGTTTTTCCCACTTTGTGATTTAAAAGTTTTGCATATATATATATATATATATATTTTTTTTTTTGTCATAGGAAATGTTCTTAAAAAGCTGTGCAATGCCAGAGAGGGGCAGCATTGCCAGTTTGTGTGCAAAAAAACTTCTACAAAGTTTCTCTGTCGATTTTTTTTTTAGATCCCTGAGCAACTGACCCCCAGGGGTGAGTTTCTGAAAATGCCTCTGGAGCTTGCCAGGTAATACTCGCAATGATTTAGGATTTATGCTGTGGCACATAATAAATTCAAGTGTTTCATAACTTGCAAGTTACCTATGGTTGGTGGAGTGACAAAATTTACACAATGTTGCTGTGAAACATGAGCAAACTAAATTTGCAGTTTCACTGCAATGAAACACAGAATGTAATACAAACCATCCACACTTTGAGAATTAAGAAAAAAAAAAAAAAATGTCTTTCTTCCCTGCATAAAATTTCTTACTTCAAGTTACGACCTTTGTATATTACTTCATTGGGAATATCTTTATAGTTAAACATAATATAAACACATAATAAATCTTTCAAGGCTGCAATGAATGATGGCCTGTTTAAGGCTGGTGGCCGAGTGGTGCAAAGTTCTAGCTTTTAATCATTTGTTCAAGATTGGTCCAGGTTCAGGGTCTCACGTGAGGCATGGACAGTGTTTGCCTTATGGCACTGGCCTCCTTCCTTCCTAGAATCAGTGCCCTAAACTAGGGAAGGGTGGCTGTTCATAGCCCACTGAATTGCTCCTCTAAACAATGAAGTTCTAGACTTGGATGCTGCAAACTGAACATTTGTGAAATAATTCCAAAACTTAAATAACAAAAGCAAGTAACATTAATTTCTACTACATTCTTTCTATAAAAATATTGTTCATTTATTGTGCTGGAAATAAAAGCATAAAGTACACAACTCATAACAAAAAAATCAGTAAAAATAAATAAAACCAACATGATCACAATAAATGCTGAAGTATGATTACTCCAAACAAAAAACAAAATAACTATAAACAAAAGAAGTCTTTGACTAGAAGGGGTGGCACTGGTGTACATTTCACTGTACAGAGAGCTTGGCTACGTGTAGGAATCTGCAGGTCACCACTTTTGTTCACTTGAAGTAGGCACATGTGCACTCAGCTATACAGTAATGCCATCGAAGGGGATTATTTACACAGCAATACCACGTGGCATGCAAAGGGAACTGCACCTAATACTATGCACTCTCATTTACCTGAAAGAAGAATTTTTTCATAATGCAGTTTTTCTATGCTTCAGAATACACAAAGAACATAAAACACTCATTTACTTTATAAAAAAGTATATAATGCAGTTTTGCTAGGCTTCAGATAAATATGCAAAAATATTAACAGATTCAATTAACTCAGTAGTGACTAAAATACAAGAAGTGGAGGTTCCTGTTGGGGAGACTTAACATTCTGGTTACTCTTTAATCATCTCAGCACTACAGCTCCTTCTTTCTGCCTCTTTTGTTCTGCTGATGCTGACGTTTTTCATGCCTACATTCACTGTACCATCCTCGCTTAATTTTCTCAACTTGTTTGTGGAACCCAACTTTCCTTAGAAAAATACACAAATGCTTACTTTAACTCAATGCCTTTTTGGCTCTAACTACTAACTGTACGCATTTGCTGCCATCCTCTGAAAAAAAAAAAAACTATCCTAGGATTTTCATCACAATTACTGCTCTGTTTCTGGACTCCCATCAGCTCATTTTGCTCTAAACATGGTTCATACGCTTTTTCCAATCACAAAATTCCAGGACATTTAAAGGACTTTTGAATTTTTTCCCAGGACATACAATCCAAACGTTCTTGTTTAAAATATAGCGAAACCATTGGTATGTTCAACCTGTAACCTACAACAAACAACTTCCTACATGCTTGGGCAAACTTAATATAGAATGCAGAATGTTAAAAATGATGTCTGTTGCAGCTAATCAGAAACTTGGGTTTTTAGTCCCGCAGATATTGTTGTAAACAGAAAAGTGAACTTACACCCTCTAGCGGTGCACTTGTGCATTAAGGAATATTTGAAATTATATGAGAAACACTTTGCACCGAAAATGTTCTCCAACAAAGAAAGAATTTTTCAAATTGGACTCCTATAAACAGAGATATGGACAAAAATAAGATATATGTGTATGCCCCCTGGTGGAAAAATTATGCACTATTTTAAGCAGGAGGTATTCTCAAAAAGTTTTCTGAGGTGAGCGGTATCAATTCACGAAAGAATTTTTTTAATTGAGTTTCTATTTATTTATTTATTTGAATGAAGGTTTAACGACCACCGTGAGCAACTCAATGGGCTATAAGCAGTCGCCCGTCCCTAATTTAGGGTCACTGGTTCCAGGGAAGGGAGAGAGCCAGTGCCGTAAGACAAACACAACATCCATGCCTCACCGGAATTCGAACCCGGACCCCTTTCGGACGAATGATCAGAGGCCATCGCTTAGACCACTGCGCCACCGGGGCGGCTTAATTGAGTTTCCACCTCAGGTTTTGTTTTAAATACATCAGAAGCAAAAATAAACACTTCTAAGGTCCCCTGGTAGCCAAACCATTTTTTACCACAGATGAGAAATTATATGCAAAACATTTTCCCCCAATAGCTGTATCCGACGCAGAAAGAATTTTTGAAATCGGACCTTTAGAAGTGGTGATATTGGTAAAATTGTGATTTACCGTTATGCCCCCTTGCGGAAAATTTATGCATTGCTTGCAAAAGGTAACTAAAATAGTCTTCGATATAAATGTCATCAAAAGGAAAAATAATTTTTTTAAATTGGATATTTAGAAGCAAATATATGAAATAAAATGCATTTTAAATTTGATACAATCTCCATTTGCGTCCTCTAGCGGCAAAGTTCTGTATCGGAAAAAAAAAACAGAACGCATGGATCATCATTTTCACATTTTAAGCTTCCCAATACAAAAATAATTTTACAAATCGAACTAATAATTGCAGAGATATGGTCTCCCCGGCCCGACAAAGTGATAACATAAGCACGATGCAAAAGATGCTAATAACGCAGCTTCAGTCCTAACAGATAAGAAAACCAACAACAACACCGCCCCCCACCCACCCCCGTCAGTATTTTGCAGGGGGTGGGGAGGGAAATTTTTCAGACTTAAGTTATATCAGTAGAAAAATCCTCAACTACAAAGCAGCACACAGGGACAAAAAAGGTAGGAATGGATAAAATTCCAGGATATGTAACTGAATTGTAGGACATTACCAGGATTTCCAGGATGCATACGAACCATGTCTAAACAACCCCAGTTTTCACTTACCTTCTGATTAAGGAATCACTTACAACTTTGTATTAACTCCAAAGAATCTCAATGCACCAATTTCATGTATACTTGGAATCCTGGTGAACTCATTACTGTTATTTTGAATGAAAACATTAAATTAAATCAGCTTTCTGCTTTTGAAGACTGCTTCAATGCTTCTGACACATTATGTCCCACTTTCATGTGTCTTGCCTCCATCGTTTCCTATGTATTTTGTTCGCCAAGCAATTTTTAGTGTTTTTTTTTTTTTTTTTTTTCACAGTTGTTACTTGCATTTGTAAATATCACAGAGGTGCCAACCTCTAGCAGAACCTATCAGTAATCAATAAGATATTTTCGGTAATATTTTCAGTAATGCAGAGGTGCCAACCTTCTGCAGTGCCTATCAGTAATCACCATACGAAGCCTCATCGTTTATGCGTGGGAAGGGTATTTCATGAGAAATTAATGTGCGAAATGTGTAATAACCTTATAAAATCAAATACCTTATAACACGACCCTTCTATTTCAATGGTTAATATTTTTTGATAATCCAAGTGGGAATGAATATCGACTAGATATCGGGCCGATATTGGTTATGGCGGCTGAATGTTTGTTAATATGGGACACATACCTGCCAACCAAAATTTTCCTGAAACAAGATGATTTACCATAAAATTGAGAAGAATTTCCCTAAAATCAAGATTTACTTTAAAATCAAGAAGATTTGCAACAGTACCAGAACTGTTAATTCATGATTATGTATTATTAGGGGAGAGTGGTAATGTATGGGATGTTCAAAAAGTAGGAACTGTACACCAAATTATACTCAAAATAGTATAACTATACTAAAAATCCGAAAATTCTTGGCGTAGAATAGAAATAAAAGTTTCCAAGCTTTCGCACATCAACCAGATGGCTTTCTCAAGGAAGGTAGACAGCTAACTGCAAACTGGATAATAGAACATTTCAATACTTTGAACGCGGTGACTTGACTAGACAATAAATGATTAGGAGCAAACGTGATATTTCAAAGAAACGAGGCCATGTTGGTTAGGCATGCGGTACAATGGTAGAGAACTCAGCATTATTTGAAGATCCTATATGGAGTGATGTAAAGAAATTAGCTTCATACTCCACACCCAAAACTACCGCCATTCGCGAAACCTTGGAAATCTTGACCAGCTGCGAGGCTTGCAATGATAGCGTTTCTCTGGAGTTGCCATGTATTTGGAATCAGTTCTTCAAATAATGCTGAGTTCTCTACCATTGTACCGCGTGCCTAACCAACGTGACCTCGTTTCTTCGAAATATCACGTTTGCTCCTAATCATTTATTGTCTAGTCAAGTCACCGCGTTCAAAGTATTGAAACGTTCTATTATCCAGTTTGCAGTTAGCTGTCTACCTTCCTTGAGAAAGCCATCTGGTTGATGTGCATAAGCTTGGAAACTTTTATTTCTATTCTACGCCAAGAATTTTCGGATTTTTAGTATAGTTATACTATTTTGAGTATGGGATGTGTTAGCACTATGTTTGATGATACTTGTTTTCAATTATTTTTCTGTATCAGTCACTCATAGATGTTCAGAAATTGTGATGATTTTCAAGGTTTTGTATTTTTTTTTAAATTGAATGATGCAATTTTGGAAATAACTTGAGTTTATTTAAGCAATGACAAGACAGTAGCCTTTTTTTTTTTTTTTAATGCCCTTGGATGACAATTTTCCTCATTGTGAATGCATGATAGCACTATTTTAGATAAAAGATGAATAGCGTAACCTTGAGAATATGAATGCTTTTGAACACCATGCATCAAGTCTTACAAATTTGTAGCTTCGTTACATTCGTTTTCACCCCCCTCATCAAATTGAAATGCAAACCTGTTTTGGGGGGGCAATATTTTTAAGAATACAGGATACATGTTCGGAACATCGTGGGGGGGGGATACAGTTATACAGTTACGGGAGAAATCTCTGCTTTGTCCGATTTCCGTTTTCGGACAGTTTCCCTCCATTTTCAAGTTGAAATAGAAATATTTATGAAATAAAATGATATTTAACAGCAATACTATGTAGAGGAGACGTTGCATGAAAAATAAAATTACAATTACGGGAGAAACCCTCACTGCGTCTAACTTCCGTTTTCGAAAGTTTAGAAATTTTCAGGCAAAAAACATCCTCCTCCACTACCAACTGCCCCGAAATTTCAATTCAGTTATGCACCGATCTCGAGGATAACTCAAATTATGACGGAAAAAGAGAAATTCCTTGAAGCCATTGCACGCTCATGCCTAAAGATTACAGGGGAATTTTTGTGCTGTCGAATTTCTGTTTTTGGAAATTTTCCCTCCATTTTCAAAGTGAAATACAAATATTTTTGGAATATAGTGATGTATAACAACAATACTGGACAGAGGCAACATCGCAGGAAAACGAAATTACGATTACGAAAAAAATCTTTATTTCGTTTACTTCCGTTTTTCAAAGACGAAATACCGTCCTGATGCATATTTTTACGCGTTAGTGTGTATTTTATGCATTTCCCGATGCGTATTTTTACGCATTGGTAAAATTTCGATGCATAAACACTTTTTGATGTGTACTAGACGCGTAATTGCGCATTTCGGCGAACTATGCACGGCGCAGAGTTTTAAAAATTCAGCACTTCAGTGCAATTAGCGCAGCTATTCCAACACTGAGAGGGGAATTTGGAAAGATTGGCGGGAGGGGGATCTATAATAAATATCGTTTTTTTTTTTTTGTTTTTTTTTTTGAGGTTTAACGACCGCCGTGAGCAACTCAACGGGCTATAAGCAGTCGCCCGTCCCTAATTTAGGGTCACTGATTCCAGGGAAGGGAGAGAGCCAGTGCCGTAAGACAAACACAACATCCATGCCTGACCGGGATTCGAACCCGGACCCCGTACGGACGAATGATCAGAGGCCAACGCCTTAGACCACTGCGCCACCGGGGCGGCTAAATATTGTTTACTGCTAGAAACATGAGATAACATAAGGTTCAATCGCTATGAGATCATAATAAAACAAAGGCAGGAGTTTACACTAAGTGACAATAACAACAATTTCCATCAATAAAAAAAAATTTAAGAGCCATTTCGACGAAAATCCAGAAGAAATTCCGACCGTAAAACTACCCCCAAATCCGTAAAACTCCGAAAAATCCGGAATACTTGGCAGGTATGCGGACGTCATTGCGCCGTTATCGGCTTTTCCGACATATGCAACATCGCCTTGCCGCTCTTCACTCGATATCGGCTTTGCCAATGCATCCAATATCTTCTTGATGTTCTTCATCCGATATCCGTCTGATATTGGCTTTGCCGACGAATCCAATATCTGAATTTCAATGGCGCTAACTTAGAAACCCTACCAATTAAACGTTTTCGTATTCGTGCGAAAAGAAGTATAAATATATTTGCAAAATGTGATTGCAGTTTAAACCGAGATTTTAACAAAAAAGGACACAAAATTCAGAATTTTTACGAAATACACTGAAATCCGTAATTCTTCCAACCTGTCCGTAATTCCGTAATCAGGCAGACGAAATCGTAATAATTACGGTAAATCCGTAATGGTTGGCATCTCTGATATCATGTAAATAGTCCTTGTACATATTTTTACTATTCTCATTTGCAATATCCTTTACCCAGTGCTCCTTTTTCTAAAGAAAACGGTGCTGGAATGCTTAAATGCTGAAAAAGGGGAAGGGTTGTCCTAATACAAAAGCAAATCAACTTCTTCAGCATTGTTCTTTACGTTTTATTACTGTTGCATGGTACAAAATGCAAAACATAATTTACATGCTTATATTAAATTATATTAAAAGCTAGCATTCCGTAACAATTTCATAATATAAGAGTCATTCAAGTGAAAATGAGCCAACAGACACAGCAAACTATCGAATGGGTTTACTGGGGGCAGCGTTGATGCAAAATGTAGGTGTCACCACTGTAATGTTATGAAGCAATGAAATGTGGTGCTGTGATCGCGCGACAACAGAAACAGTTGGCTTTTGTGCAGGACCTCGTGCAAGTGTTCGGTCCAACCAGTCATGGTTGAAGCAACCAACGTTGAACAGAGAGCAGTTATCCAGTTTTTGCCAGTGGAAGGTGTCGGCAGTACAGAAATTCATCTCTGCATGAGTAACATATATGAAAACTGCATGTCTTTGTCACATGTTGAAAACTGGAGTAAGCATTTTGGAGAAGGGCAGTCATCATTGACTGATGATTCAAGGCCACGGCAAGCACACCAGCATACTTGTCCCCTAGTCAGCAGAAAATGTCACTAGTCAGAGATTTCGGCATTTGCAATACCAAAGATATTAGGTTGTCGGAAAAGTCATGATGTATTTTGTCACCCGATGGCAGTTGGGCGGTTTTGGAAGTACTAAAGGCATGCGCAGCTCTGTTATCACTATGGCATTCGACAGGTGCCTGTTCTATCTGCAGTCTAAAAGGAATAGTGAGTGATTTGGTTGATTTGCGGAGATTTGACATCAAGTTGAAGATGGAAGACCAAAGTGTGCGTTTTCGCCATATTTTACTGTTTTACTTCCGTAAAGGGAAGAACGCGCGTCAAGCTTGTGAAAAGTTGCGTAAAGTGTACGGTGATAATGCTCTACAAGAACGTCAGTGTCAACGGTGGTTCGCTAAATTCCGTGCTGATGATTTTGTACCTCAACGATGCTCCTCGGTCGGGGAGGCCAACCGAGGTTGATGACGACCAAATCAAAGCATTGATCGAGTCAAACACACGTTACACGAAACGAGAGATTGCAGACACATTGCACATCCATCATTCAAGCATTCATGACCACCTGAAGAAGCTGTGATGTGTAAGCAAGCTCGATATGTGGGTTCCTCATGAACTCAAAGAAGCTCAATTGACGGCACGTATAAACATCTGAGATATGCTCATTAAACGTGAAGAAAACGATCCTTTTTTGAAGCGACAGATAACTGGTGACGAAAAGTGGATTGTGTACAACAATGTGCTGCGCAAACGGTTTTGGTCCTGACGTGCTGTTTTGCCTCAAACGACATCCAAAGCAGACATTCATCGGCAGAAGGTTCTGGTCTCAGTGTGGAGGGATTTTAAAGGTGCCGTGTTTTTCGAGCTCCTACCACGGAACCAAACAATCAATTCAAATGTGTACTGTCGGCAATTGGACAGTTTGAACGAATTCGTCATCCAGAAACGTCCAGAGCTCGTTCATCATGAAGGTGTTGTGTACCATCACGACAACGCGAGACCACGCACAAATTTGATCACTCGCCAAAAATTATTGGAGCTTGGGTGGGATGTGTTGCCACACCTAGCATACTCGCCTGATCTTGCGCCGTCAGACTTCCACTTGTTTCGCTCTCTTCAACAGTCCTTGCATAGTATAACGTTTAATTCAGATGAGGCTGTAAATCAGCACCTTGTAGAGTTTTTCGCATGAAAGACAGGTCCTTCTATGAACGAGGCATTCTGCAGCTCACTGAAAGATGGCAGAAGGTTATCAAACAAAACAGGCATTATATCATTGATTGATGATTGATCTTTGTTCTTTCTATCAATAAATGACCTTTGCAAAACATGGCTAAAATACGTCATGGCTTTTCCGACAATCCAATATGTTGTTTACAAAAGAATTGATTCACTACTGCTCAGAAGAGAGCGAGGGGGGGGGGGGGTTACCTATGTTGCAGTGAAAAAGGAGTGAACTGAAGCTTGATAGTGATAGTGCATTAAGCCAAAAGTGTGAGTTACTTCTAAATATCAAATCATACTTACCTACATTCTGATCATCTGTTGTTGTTTGCCTCTGTTTCTGTGTCACCAGTCCTCTGGTCCATATCATCAATCAACTTCTGTGTTTCCTGTATGATTTCCGACACTTCAACACTAAACAAAGAAGTTGCAGATAATATGTCAAATATAAATTTAAAAATTAGTTTTTCTTTGACTCCAAATACTGATTTACATAAAACTTTACCAAGAACATAGGGCTTGTAAAAAAAAATGCATGTTCATACATTCATTTATGCTACATCAATCACCAACTGGTGTAATTAAAATTACTTTATATAGTACATACATGGCCCCCCATTATTTTATTCTTTTCTGTTATAATGTTCAAAATATTGGAGGGTGCTGAAAATAAAACATCGGAGGATATTTATTACTAAATGTGTAGATTAAGCAGATCATTTTAGAGAAAAATTAAGGGACTAGAATAACAGGTGCAGAGTTCTGAATTTTTTTACTAGATACAGTAATTCTGAGATCTCACATTCTTGGTTACCACTCCAAAAATTTAGTGGAACATTAAACATGTTCTAAGGCAATCAACATGAAACTTTTGGAGAATTCAAATCTTACTTATATAACATTGCATATCTATTTTTCTTAAATTTGGAAATGGGTAGATACAATGCCCCGGATGAAATAATACACAAAAAAAAAAAAAAAAAAAAAAAACTAATGAGTTTAGTTCTGTTTGGTTACTGAAAATGGCCCATCTGGTATGGTTTTGTTTAGTTCTGTTTGGTAATTGGAAATGACACATGAACTGACGTAGATGCCTGAACTGATGGAAATGCCTTGCATGAACTGACGTAAAATCATGAACCCTTAAGAAAAAAAAATAATGGGTTTGAATTCTGTTTGGTAATTGGAAATGACACATACTAGTATGGTTCTGTTTTAACTCTGGTAACTGAAAATGACCAATACTTGCATGATTTCTGTTTGAATTGGAAATGACACATGCTACGATGCCTTGAACAAACTGGTGTGGAATCAAACACTTAAAAAAAATTGATGGGTTTTAGTTCTGTTTGGTAATTGAAAATGACAAACTAGCGTGGTTTCTGTTTAGTTCTGTTTGGTGATTAGAAATGACATGCTATAATGCCTTGCATGAACTGATGTGAAATCATAAACTCTTCACCAAAAAAAAAAAAAAAAAAAAAAAGATAGGTTTTAGTTGGTTTTAGTTTTGTTTGGTACTTGGAAATGTCACATACTAGTATGGTACTGTTTAACTGAAATTTGCCAGTTGTGCTGAGAGTTAGGAATGGTCCCTCAGGATTGGAAGGATGCTATTATTGTCCCCCTGTACAAGGGAAAAGGTGATCAGACTGACTGCAAGAACTATCGTGGTATTAGCCTACTGAGTGTGCCAAGGAAAGTGTTCGGTAAGGTTGTTATTGAAAAAGTATGGGGTCTTACATCAGAGAAACTATGGAATGTTCAGAGAGTTTTTATGCCAGGTAAAGGCTGCACTAACCAAATGTTTGCATTACTCATGATAATTGAAAAGTATCTGGCTGTTGGTAAGAAAGTTTTTGCCGCCTTCATAGATTTAGAGAAGGCTTACAACCGAGTAAATAGGACGCTTTTGCGGAAGGTTTTAAATGAATATGGTGTTACTGGGAATCTACTTAATAGTGTAAAAGCCATGAATGCTGGCAGTAGAGCTTATGTACGAGTGAATGGCGTTATATCAAAATGGTTTTCTATTAGTGCTGGAGTCAGACATGGTTGTGTAATGTCCCATGGCTGTTTAATATATTTATGGATGCGTGCATACATGATGCCAAAATAGATAATATTTTGAATAAAGCTCATGTTGAGAAATGGCTTCCTAGTTTAATTGAATTAATAATCTAAAGCAACTTTTATGGGAATTTTACTAGGAAATTTTTTCATTAATAGCAAATTTTCGGAGAAAACTCTTCTCCTTCTTCAACCCACATACTTCTGCTTATATAGCAGATACATGGATGACATCTTATTTATAATAGATAGCTCAGAAATTGTTCCCAAAAGAATACTAGACTCATTCAATGAATTAGATGATTCCCTTAAGTTCACTATTGAACTTCAAAATGAAAGAAGAATAAACTTCTTAGATATTAATATCTATTATGAAGATGAAAAATTCCTCACTAGTTGGTATAAAAAACCAATGAATACTAAAAGACTACTGGATTTTAATTCCTATCATCCAGTTTCTATTAAGAAAAATGTAGCAAGTCAGTTTTTGGAAAAAATAAATAAAATAGTTTCTACTGCAGATAAAAAAGAAGCCCATAAAGAAGAGCTTAAAGTCATACTTGCAGAGAATAACTATCCTAAAGAAGAAATTGAGAAGCTTCTGAATTTTAATGGTACGAAGAACCCACAAAGGCAACAAGTAAAATTCACTAGAAAAATTTCTTATCACAAAGGTTTATTTGAGTCTTTAAAAAGAATTAGTAAGAAATACAATAATTAGGCTAGCTCCAAGTTTAGAGAACAAAGTTAAAAAAAATTTCCCTAAAATAGTTCAAAGAGAAGAAGATATTTTAAAAATGCAAGGAGTAGTTTATGAAGTAAATTGTAGTTGTGGACTATCGTACATAGATGAAACAGGTCGCAGACTAGAAACTCGTATAGCTGAGCATAAAGAAGCTATAAAAAATTGCTCCAACAAGATTGGATTAGATAGGCATGTTAGAGAAACTGGGCACAGCATGGATTGGAATTCCCTTAAAGTAATCAGTTTCCAAAGCAATTCCCAAAAAAGAAAACTGAAAGAAGGAATAGACATTGAGAAAAATCAAAATTCCATCATCAATGACTGCAAAGGATTTTCCCTGCCTAACATCTGGCAGGATTTGTTGAAAAATAACCTAAACCGTCAAGGTTAACCATAACCGTCAAGGTAAACCGTAAACGTGATAGTGTCAAGTAAAAAGTGACAACAACAAGACAGCCTGAAGAAGGAGAAGAGTTTTCTCTGAAAATTTGCTATTAATGAAAAAATTTCCTAGTAAAATTCCCATAAAAGTTGCTTTAGATTATTAGATAATATTGGTTTATGTTTTGGTGATATTCATGTGTGTGCAGATTGCTGTATGCTGATGACACAGTCCTGTTGGCAGAGAGCAAAAGTGAGTTGCAGGGTATGTTGGCCCGGATGTATGAAGTTTGCATGAAATTCAAACTGAGTATAAATAAGGGAAAGACCAAAGTTATGGTTTTTGAGAGAGGAACTTGTAGTACTGAATGCAATATAAGTCTAAATGGCACAGTGACTGACCAGGTGAATGAGTTTGTGCATTTAGGAAGCATGTTTGACAGAGAGAACAAATTGGATGGTGAAATTAGCATAGATGCCAACCTCTAAAAGTAGTTTTCAGTAACCAACATGTTCATTTTTCAGTGATTTTCAGTAACAATTTTTCTTTTTCAGTAATTTTCAGTAATCCAGTCTACAGCGGCAAATTTGGGTATTTAACACTGCAACAAATTTTAATCTGTCAGAACTATTAACAAATAATAATAATAATAATAATAATAATAATACAATAAAAAATAATTTGCTAGTGGGAAAATTTAAAATACTGTCTACCAGAAAAATATAATAAATTACCTCCAGACATGAAGAAAAATTATTCCTTGGAATGTTGGCCAAATTATTATGATAAACTGGCTGTAGTTGCCATTTTGGCCTTCCTTAGTTCAATTTGCAAAAACTTCTTCTGATAGCATAGTTCACTGTGTGCAATGCTGTTTATTTTTTCTACTAATAAAGAAGACAGCACATGAGTACTTAAATTAGGTCTGAATTCATTCATGTTGTTGTTTTTTTTTCACAATACAGAAAATTCTTTCAGTACTTGATTGACATGAGGGACTATTAAAATCATTTTCATAATTTTGCTTAATGATTCATACTTCAACTGATTCCACAACTTAAATCATGGCCCTCAGTCTCCGGCAGCTGGAATGTACCTGGCCAAGGCAGCGGCCAGTGCGACATGAAGGCAGAGGGTGCTAAGAGTCCCTGGAGGACCGGACTAGGCTGCCATCTGATGCTGACCTTGGCTACGTATAATGGACGCTACCTATCTTCTGATTCAGGGCTTCTTGAATTGGAAGAGGAACTACAAAGGATCAAGTGGGGCATCGTCGGGCTAAGTGAGGTAAGGAGAAAAGGAGAAGATCTCATTGAACTGAAAAGTGGACATCTCTTCTACTATTGTGGGACTGATACTGGTAGAACTAGTGGTGTTGGATTTATAATAAACAAGAAACTGAAGGATAAAAGTTGTAGAAGTTGAAAGTTCCTCTGACAGAGCTGCACGTCTTGTTATCCAACTCTCGAAAAGATACCAGGCTCAGATTATTATTCAAACTCATGCACTAACCACAAGTCATCCTGAAGAAGAAATTGAAGAATTTTATGAGGAAATTCGTCATCTAAATAATAAAGGTAAGCAGCACTTGAAGATAATTATGGGAGATTTCAATGCAAAAATAGGGCAACGGCAACAGAATGAAACTTCAGTAGGTAAATTCGGTCACGGCAACAGAATGAAACTTCAGTAGGTAAATTCGGTCACGGCAACAGAAACCAGCGTGGAAATACTCTCGTAGAGTTTGCAGAGGCAGAAGGGTTTTTCATCTTGAACTCCTTTTTCAAGAAAAAGCCACACAGGAAATGGACATGGAGACATCCAAATGGGACGACAAGTGAAATTGATTTTATTATGTGTAACAAAAAATTCGTCATAGAAGACTGCAGTGTGCTAAACAAATTCAACACAGGTAGTGACCATAGATTGGTGAGATGTAAGATGCACCTCAACACTAAATTCGAACGTGGCAAGCTCATAAGACAAACAAAATGTATTAACATAACCAACCTTAAAAAACAACATAATACCTTCAAGTTGGAACTGAAGAGCAGATTCTCTGCTTTAGAAGGTCTAACATCGGAAGAAGTGGATATTTCTGAAGTTAACAGAAAAGTAACCAAAGCTTTTATGGAAACAGCAACAAAATTAGCTGGGTCTAAGAACAAGTTGCATGTGAACAAATTATCAGGAAAAACCAAAATGTTGACGCAAAAAAGAAGAGAGATGAGGACAACTAAAAAAGATGTGACTTCCAAAGTGGAATATATAGAGCTATGCAAGACAGTACCAAAAAGTATCACTGGAGACGTAAGGAAATTCAACTGTGAACTAGTGAGGAAAGCAATTGAAAACAACCAAAGCCTAAAGATAGCAAAGGGACATCTCAGTAAGGGAAGAAAACGGATTATGGCACTGAGAAAAGAAGATGGTTCTGTAACAAGAAATAGAGGCGAAATTTTGACAAGAGTGCAAGATTTCTACTCCAAATTATATGAAAGGGATGATAGATGTACTCTAGACATCATGAAAGGTACCAGTACCAGAGTTCTTCCAGTTCTTCCAGCAGAAGTTGCACATGCAATCAAGAACATGAAGCAGGGGAAAGCTCCAGGAGAAGATGGAATTACTGTAGACATCATACAAGAAGCAAGTGGATAAATCGAAACAGTACTCGCCCAAATTTTCACTCGATGCCTTAATGAAAGGAAGATTCCTGAGGATTGGAACAACGCTACAATGACCCTGCTACATAAAAAAGGTGACATTGAGGATCTCAGGAACTACAGACCTATCAGCCTCCTATCAGTGGTTTATAAAATCTTCACTAAAGTTCTTTCACACCGCTTGAAGGTGACACTGGACATGGCTCAACCGAGAGAACAAGCTGGATTCAGGAGTGGCTACAGCACAATAGATCATATCCACGTACTGAGAGAACTAATTGAAAGAGCGAGGGAATATGAATTTCCATTGTGCATGGCTTTTATCGATTATGAAAAAGCCTTCGATACGGTGAAACCATCAGCAGTTACAATGGCTCTGAAATCCTGCGGTATTGAAGATGCGTACATTAATATTATTAATAACATCTATGAAAATGCAAGTGCAAAGATTCGGCTGTTTGAAAATACAACGCACATAAAAATTGGAAAAGGAGTGAGAACAAGGTGACACCATATCTCCCAAGCTCTTTAATGCCACATTGGAAAATGTCTTTCAATCACTGAACTGGGAAAACAAAGGGATAAAGATTAATGGGGATTATCTTACTCACCTTCATTTTGCTGATGACGTAGTCATTTTTGCAACTACTCCATCAGAGCTGCAGAGTATGATCCAGGAACTTTCTGACAAGAGTAAAGAAGTGGGATTAAAATGAACTTTCAGAAGACAAAAGTGATGTTCAATGCTTTTACAAGAAATGGAGATTTATCGATTGATGGAGATAAGCTGGAGATAACAGACACATACGTTTATCTTGGACACCAGATATCAAGTGAGGGTCACATTGATGAAGAAATTAATCAGCGCACAAAACTTGCCTGGAGAGCTTTTGGAAGAAACAGCATAATTTTCAAGAGCAATATGCCATTATGTCTTAAAAGAAAAGTGTTTGATCAATGCATCCTTCCAGTGCTTACGTATGGCGCAGAGACGTGGACCTTAACTAAAAGAGACATACAAAGGCTGCAGACAAGTCAAAGCAGCATGGAGAGGTGCATGCTTGGTGTAACCAGGAGTGATAAGAAGAACTCGTGGATCCAAAAAATGACAAGAGTGGAAGACATCATGATCAGAGTTAAATCCCTGAAATGGCAATGGGCTGGACATACTGCCAGAAGGACAGACCATCGATGGACAGCCGAAATTTTAGATTGGATTCCAAGGGACAGGAAAAGACCCAGAAGACCACATGGAAGATGGGTGGATGAAATTCGAAAGTATGCGGGAGTGACATGGAGGAGATTGGAACAAGACAGACCGTTGTGGAGGAAACTTGGGGAGACCTTCGTCCAGCAGTGGATTGATAATGGTTGATGATGATATTGGTTATATAATATATATACTGTATACACACACACACATACTGTATGTATATATATATATATATATATTATATGGGATGTAAGGTCAGGTGATGTGCAACATCACAGCCTCTCCTTGACAAATGTCAACCCCGCCTTCTCATGGTGCATCCTGTTCCCACTAAAGGGGCTCTGACGACCGCCAATAGCGGTGTAACTATACCATCGGGATTAGAGGAAATGCTATCCCACACTCACCAACCCGCTTGGCCAGCGTGGTGAGTTATGGCCAAACCCCTCCAAAATGACTCCACAACTTAAATCTTGGCCCTCAGTCTCCAGCAGCTGGAATGTACCTGGCCAAGGCAGCGGCCAGTGCGACATGAAGGTAGAGGGTGCTAAGAATCCCTGGAGGACCGGACTAGGCTGCCATCTGATGCTGACCTTGGCTACGTATAACGGACGCTCCCTATCTTCTGATTCAAGGCTTCTTGAATTGGAAGAGGAATTACAAAGGATCAAGTGTGACATCATCAAGCTAAGTGAGGTAAGGAGAAAAGGAGAAGATCTCATTGAACTGAAAAGTGGACATCTCTTCTACTATTATGGGACAGATACTGGCAGAACTAGTGGTGTTGGATTCATAATAAACAAGAAACTGAAGGATAAAGTTGTAGAAGTTGAAAGTTCCTTTGACAGAGCTGCACGACTCATTATCCAACTCTCAAGAAGATACCAGGCTCAGATTATTCAAACTTATGCACCCAACACAATTCATCCTGAAGAAGAAATTGAAGAATTTTATGAGGAATTTCGTCATTTAAATAATAAAGGCAAGCAGCACTTGAAGATAATTATGGGAGATTTCAATGCAAAAATAGAGCAACAGCAACAGAATGAAACTTCAGTAGGCAAATTCAGTCACGGCAACAGAAACCAGCGTGGAAATACTCTCGTAGAGTTTGCAGAGGCAGAAGAGTTTTTCATCATGAACTCCTTTTTCAAGAAAAAGCTGCAAAAGGAAATGGACATGGAGGCATCTCAATGGATGGACAAGTGAAATTGATTTTATTATGTGCAGACTTGCCAACTTAAAGAAGAGAAAAATCCTGCAATTTTCTATGAAAATCCTGCAAGCTTATATTCGTATGTTTGAAATATCAATGGACATAATTTGAAGCACTAATGTTACATTAAGGTATATAAAACATGTAAAACAATTTCTGTTAACAAATATATAAAAAAATTGTTAAGTTACGCCTCGATCTGGAGGATAACTCAAATTAAGACGGAAAAGGAGAAATTCCTCGAAGCCGTCGGACTCTCATGCCTAAAGCGAAATTTTTTGCCGTCGAATTTCCGATTTCGGAAATTTTTCCTCCATTTTTAAACTGAAATACAAATATTTATGGAATAAAATGATATATAACAACAATACTGGACTGTTCCGATGCGCATTTTTATGAATTGGTAAAATTATTCGATGCGTAGTTTTACGCGCGAGAAAAAAGTTCCCGACGCATATTTTTATGCATCGAGAAAAATTCCCGATGCGTATTTTTACGCGTTGGTAAAATTTCGATGCATACTAAACGCGCAATTACGCATTTTGGCGAACTCTGGTTGGCACATCACTTGACCACACTCCCGTGGAGAGAGAGCTACCGCATGATGTCACAAAGCCAGCGATTCAAAGATGACATCATCGCGTGACACAGCACTCGTAAGGTCTGTTAGAAAATCTAAGTGGATGGTTGCAGGGCGGTTGAAATATTTCGATTGAGAAATCTAAATATTAAAAAAATCTGTTAAAAAAGACCACTATCCGTAAATCAGTAAAATTAAGCAGAAATCCATAAAAGTTGGCAAGTATGCAAGTTTATTTTTGAAGATTTCCCCATTTCAGCAACAACGCACGATGTTTTTGTCCTGTCACACATGCATATGTTTTTGCAATGTTACTATCTGGGAACATTTTCTTAAAAAGCACACTTCCATGGTCAGCACAGCTTAAAAGTAAGTTATGTTACACGAGGAATGAAGTAACCAATCACTCAGCATGGATAATCGCATCAGAAGAGGAACTATCTCGAGCAAAATTTAATGTTTTGTTATTTTCCACGCACTTAGAATTGGCCACATGTTTTTGCGTACGAATGTGATTAACGATATCTCCTTTGCCCTTGTGGACAACGGAAAAATCACACCTACAAAGAGAGCAAAAGGCAAATCGCTGGCGGTTCCTTGATTCGATTATACACGGATAATCTGTCATATACTTCTTAAAAACAGACTGATATTTTCTACCAGCCATCGCTTGATTACACGCGTGCACAAAAAATTCCCAGAAATTCCTGTTAAGACAGACGAAGTACATAAAACAAACCAAAACACTACCGTGCGCTTACGATAGAAATCTGCGTCAGTACGTACGGTGCGTGCCAAGGCCAAGCGTGCAGCGCCAGAGATCATTAGCGGACAGAAGAGTAAACATCGCTGCCAGCGGCAGAGCAAAACTGCTGGCTGCTGACTCAGAGGGGAAAGGTCGCTTCTCCGCTAATGAACCGATGCCTCGGAGAACTTCGAACTTTTCCCCTCGTTACTTTTTACGCTACGGTAATCAACAAAGTTCTCCGATGCCTTGGAGAACTTCGAACTTTTTCATTACTTTGTAATTTACGCTACGGTAATCATCGAAGTTAACCGATGCATTGGAGAACTTCGAGCTTTTTTCATTACTTTTTAATTTACGCTACGGAAATTATGATGGAATCCAGCAATATTATTTTCTAATCCGGAATTCCGGGAAGTGCAATAAAATCCAGCATTGCCGGCCTAAACCCGGAGAGTTGGCACGTCTGTATGTGTAACAAAAAATTTGTCATGGAAGACTGCAGTGTGCTGAACAAGTTCAAATGATCATAGAATGGCAAAATGTTAGATGCACCTCAACGCTAAACTCGAGCGTGGCAAGCTCATAAAACAAACAAAGTGTATTAATGTGACCAACCTTAAAAAGCATCATAATACCTTTAAATTAGAACTGAGGAACAGATTCTCTGTTCTTGAAGGTCTAACATCAAAAGAAGTGGACATCTCTGAAGTTAACAGAAAAGTAACCAAAGCTCTTATGGAAACAGCAACAAAATTAGCTGGGTCTAAGAACAAGTTGCATGTGAACAAATTATCAGGAAAAACCAAAATGTTGATGCAAAAAAGAAGAGCGATGAGGGCAACTAAAGAAGATGTGACTTCCAAAGTGGAATATATAGAGCTATGCAAATGCAAGACAGTACAAAAAAGTATCACTGAAGACGTAAGGAAATTCAACTGTGAACTAGTGAGAAAAGCAATTGAAAACAACCAAAGCCTAAAGATAGCAAAGGGACATCTCAGTAAGGGAAGAAAACAGATTATGGCACTGAGAAAAGAAGAAAGTTCTGTAACAAGAAATAAGGCGAAATTTTGACAAGAGTGAAAGATTTCTACTACAAATTATATGAAAGGGATGATACATGTACTCCAGACATCATGAAAGGTACCAGTATCAGAGTTCTTCCAGTCCTCTCAGCAGAAGTTGAACATGTAATCAAGAACATGAAGCGGGGAAAAGCTCCAGGAGAAGATGGAATTACTGTAGACATCATACAAGAAGCAAGTGGAGAAATTGAAACAGTACTCGCCAAAGTCTTCACCTGATGCCTTAATGAAGGGAAAGATTCCTGAGGATTGGAACAATACTACAATGATCCTGCTACATAAAAAAGGTGGCATTGAGGATCTCCGGAACTACAGACCTATCAGCCTCCTATCAGTGGTTTATAAAATCTTCACTAAAGTTCTTTCACACCGCTTGAAGGTAACACTGGACATGGCTCAATCGAGAGAACAAGCTGGATTCAGGAGTGGCCGCAGCACTATAGATCATATCCACGTACTGAGAGAACTAATTGAAAGAGCAAGGGAATATGAGCTTCCATTGTGCATGGCTTTTATCGATTGTGAAAAGGCCTTTGATTCAGTGAAACCATCAGCAGTTACAATGGCTTTGAAATCCTGCAGTATTGAAGATGTATACGTTAATATTATTAATAACATCTATGGAAATGCAAGTGCAAAGATTTGGCTGTTTGAGAATACAGCACACATAAAAGTTGGAAAGGGAGTGAGACAAGGTGACACCTTATCTCCCAAGCTCTTTAATGCCACATTGGGAAGTGTCTTTCAATCACTGAACTGGGAAAACAAAGGGATAAAGATTAATAGAGATTATCTAACTCACCTTCATTTTGCTGATGATGTCATTTTTTTAACTACCCCATCAAAGCTGCAGAGTATGATCCAGGAACTTTCTGACAAGAGTAAAGAAGTGGGGTTAAAAATGAACTTTCAGAAGAGAAAAGTGATGTACAATGTTTTTAAAAGAAATGAAGATTTATCGATTGATGGAGAAAACCTGGAGATAACAGATGCGTATGTTTATCTTGGACAGCAGATATCAAGTGAGAATCACACTGATGAAATTAATCGGCGTATAAAAGTTGTCTGGAGAGCTTTTGGAAGAAACAGCATAATTTTCAAAAGCAATATGCCATTATGTCTTAAAAGAAAAGTGTTTGATTAATGCATCCTTCCAGTGCTTACGTATGGTGCAGAGACATGGACCTTAACTAAAAGAGACATACAAAGGCTGCAGACAACTCAAAACGGCACGGAGAGGTGCATGCTTGGTGTAACTAGGAGAGATAAGAAGAACTCGTGGATCAGAAAAATGACAAGAGTGGAAGACTTCATGATCAGAGTAAAATTCCTGAAATGGCAATGGGCTGGACATACTGCCAGAAGAACAGACCATCGATGGACAGTCAAAATTTTAGATTGGATTCCAAGGGATAGGAAAGGACCCAGAAGAAGGCCACATGGGAGATGGGTGGACGAAATTCGAAAGTATGCGGGAGTAACATGGAGGAGACTGGCACAAGACAGACCGTTGTGGAAGAGCCTTGGAGAGACCTTCGTCCAGCAGTGGATAGATAATGGTTGATGATGATGATGATATTATATATTGGTTGGAGAGCTTTTGGAAGAAATAGTACAATTTTTAAGAGCAATATGCCATTATGCCTTAAAAGAAAAGTGTTTATTCAATGCATCCTTCCACTGCTTATGTACGAAGCAGAGACATGGACCTTAACTAAAAAAGATGTACAAAGACTGCAGGTAACAGAAAGAAGCATGGAGAGAGATGCATGCTTGGTGTAATCAGGAAAAATAAGAAGAGGAACTCGTGGATCAGGAAAATGACAAGAGTGGAAACCATCATAATCAGAGTAAAATCTCTGAAATGGCAATGGGCTGGACAGATTGCCAGAAGGATGGACCCTCGACGGACAACCAAAATTTAAGATTGGATTCCAAGGGACAGGAAGGCCCAAATGAAGCCTACGTGGGAGATGGGTGAATGAAATTCGAAAGTATGTGAGAATGACATGGAGGAGACTGCTACAAGGCAGACCACCGAGGAAGAAACTTGGAGAGACCTCCATTCAGCAGTGGACTGATAATAGTCGATGATGATATATATATATATATATCCGCCAATAGCGGTATAACTATATATATATATATATATATATATATATATATATATATATATATATATATATATATATCCGCCAATAGCGGTATAACTATACCATCGGGATCAGAGGAAATGCTATCCCACACTCACCAACCCGCTTGGCCAGCGTGGTGAGTTATGGCCAAACACCTCCAAAATGACTCTACAACTTAAATCTTGGCCCTCAGTCTCCGGCAGCTGGAATGTACCTGGCCAAGGCAGCGGCCAGTGCGACATGAAGGCAGAGGGTGCTAAGAATCCCCGGAGGACCGGACTAGGCTGCCATTTGAATTCGTAAATATGCGGGAGTGACATGGAGGAGACTGGCACAAGACAGACCGTTGTGGAGGAAACTTGGGGAGACCTTCGTCCAGCAGTGGATTGATAATGGTTGACAATGATGATATATATATATATCAAGTTTCTCCCACAATGGTCTGTCTTGAGCCAGTCTCCCCCATATCACACCTGCATGCTTTCGAATTTCATCCACCCATCTCTCATGTGGTCTTTTTCTGTCCCACGGAATCCAGTCCGTTCTTCTGGCAATCTGTCCACCCTATTGCCATTCCAGGGATTTTGTTCCAATCATCATGTCTTCCACTCTTGTCATTTTCCTTATCCAGGAGTTCCTCTCCTTAGCTTTCCTGGTTACACCATGCAGTCTCTGTCTTTTTTAGTTAAAGTCCATGTTTCTGCTGCATATGTAAGCACTGGACAGATGCATTGATTAAACAATTTTCTTTTAAGACATAATGACATATTGCACTTAAAAATTGAAAAATTGTGCTGCTTCTTCCAAAAGCTCTCCACAGACAACATGTGCAACAACCAATGCATAACTCGATGGAGTCACCACTCAAAATTCATCCACTTCCAAAGTTGTAATCTGGCTACAATGACACAAAAATTTAGATCTTGAAGGGTTGAATTTTAATCTGGTTATTAAAACAGAAATAGAAGTCATTTTGATTAGCATAATAAGTCAAGACCAGTGGTGGTGCATGCTATAGGTTCAATGAACCCCCTAAGTGAATTTCATTTTAGCAAAATTATTACTTTTAATATCACTTCAGGCATATTTTTATGTTTATCCTAATCCTCGGTCTCAGCTGACTCATTGCTATGCCCTGTTTTAATGCATTTTCTGCCTCTGCAGGTCCTTTTTGCATCGGAATCTCAGCTGGGCTCAGGAGCAGAAATGAACCCAACTGGCCTTTCGAAATGAGATGGTCGAGAGGTGTCGCTTTGGAGCGGCAAATAGCTTTAGCATTGTGAGAAGTTGCTGCATGACTATGCAGCAAGAAGAGTAATGTATCCAGCTAATGAGCGCCCTTGGTTGGGTGATGCGAAAGCCATTACTCATGGAGGAAGTCTGGTGATTTGGTGACATCATTTAATTGTTTATTTAGGTTTCAGTGGGTATAAATCAGCTAAATGTTACATGCAAATCAGTTAATTGTTTGTTTGTTGTTCTGTGTGGTATTGTGTGTGAGGTGAATCTAAATGTGCTTGTGTGTTCTGTGAAGTTTCTTTTGGAAACAGACTTCTCTACGCTGCCACTCGAAAAGAAATGCCAGATTAAAGAATTAGATCGGCCAGTCCCCGCTTTAAATATTATACAGAAATAAAGTGTGAGAGGGAAAGAATATTGCCATTCGTTTAATACAGTGATGTACGATAGAAACAACTGGATTTGTGGTTGTGATCATAACAATCAATTTTATTGCTTTCAATGTTTGCTGTTTGCTGAGGGGAGAGACACCACCTGAACAAAAACAGATGTGATGGATTTAGGACATTTATACCAAAAAATAAAGAGACATGAGGTATCCAGTGCTCACATGAAGGCTTGCCTTGACCTCTCAGTACTGGGCAAAATAAAAATTAGAGAGCAACTCAGTGAGGCTTTCAGGAGAAATATAGAATGTCATAATGATCAAGTAAGGAAAAACTGCTATATTCTCTCAAAGGTTATTGACTGCATTAAATTTTGTGGAGAGTTCGAGTTAGCTCTTAGAGGACATGATGAGACAACTGAATTGAGCAATGCAGTTATATTCAGGGGTTTAATTGACTTTGCATCAGTTCTTGACAATGTTCTGAAGGAGCATTTCAGTACGGCCACTGTTTTTAAGGGCACATCCAAAGATATACAGAATGATTTGTTAGATTGCATGTTGTGTGTATGTAGGTGAAAGATTTTGGAGGAAATATATGTTGCTGATTTCATTTCTCTTATTGATGATGAGACCACTGATGTTTCCTCTAAGTTTCAATTAGTAGTTGTCCTAAGATTTGTGCTACCCAATAAAAAACTGGTTGAGAGATTTTGGACTTTCTTAAATCCTTGCAATCATGATGCCTCCACTGTGGCTATTTGCATTAAGAATGTTCTACAGGAAGTTGTGGGGAGCAAAGAGAAAAAGTGATTTCACAAAGCTATGACAGAGCCAGAGTTATGAGTGGTCGACATTCGGGAGTACAAACTATCCTAAGGGATGTTTATCCACATGCATACTTTGTTCACTGTTATGCTCACCAGCTTAACTTAATAATGGCTCAAGCAGTAAGTCAGAATAAAGAAGTTAAGAGTCTTTTTTGCTAACGTTTCTGAGATCCCTAACTTTTTCACCCATTCATCTCAGAAGACCAAATTCTTGATGGAATAGTTGGAAGAAGACTACAGTCAGGTTCTAATACAAGATGGAATTTCCGTTCAAGGACATTCGTAACAAATTACGAAAATAAAAACGCTTTAATTGAGTGTTTTCAGAAAATTCTAGAAACTAGTAAACAAATGACTACAATAAATCAGGCTCAAGGACTCCAAATGAAAATGCTGCAACCTGCATTCAACTTCTGGATTCAACTTTTCTACAGGTTAATGCCTCATGTTGATATCTTGTACAATACTTTACAGAAACAAGTCGTAAGCCCCTATCCGTGAAAACTGTAATATCGGCCTTTGTTAATGAAATTGTTAAGATCAGAGAGGGCGTTGACAACATTACTGTGGAAGAAGTCAGTGTGAACAGAAGACCTGAAGAAACGAAAATTTTATTAAATGCTTCTGCAGAAGAAGTCTGTGACTTAATTATAAATCAAGCTAAAGAAAGATTTGGATTTTCTGGACATTTGTCAGCTTCAAATTTATTTGATCATCATAGTTTCAACAGTTTTGGGAAGGCATTCCTGGAGCAAACTTTGGAATGCATAGTGGAGTCGCATCCATTTCTTAACAAGAACAAGTTTTTTTTTTTTTTAATTGGAGGTTTAACGACCACCGTGAGCAACTCAATGGGCTATAAGCAGTCGCCCGTCCCTAATTTAGGGTCACTGGTTCCAGGGAAGGGAGAGAGCCAGTGCCGTAAGACAAACACAACATCCATGCCTGACCGGGATTCGAACCCGGACCCCTTACGGACGAATGATCAGAGGCCAGCGCCTTAGACCACTGCGCCACCGGGGCGGCCAAGAACAAGTTGAAAACAGAACTGCAGACCATCTATGGAAGAGATGATTTTCAGAATGTAAAGAAAGCAAACTGACCTGTTAGGATTTTTGCTAGAGAATAACTTAAAAGAGTGCTTCGGGGAGAGAGTAAAACTCTTGAAAATAATCATTACAATTCTGATGACAATGTCAGAAGCAGAAAGATGTTTTTCTCATTTAAAGAGGATTAAAACATTTCTCAGGAGTACAATGGAGGAAGACAGACTGACTGCACTAGCAATACTGTCTGTCCATCAAAAGAAATTTCATCAACCAGCTTGAGAATTTTAACGAACACATAATTGTGACATTTGTGGTGAAAAAGGAACAAAGGATGGATTTTTTATACAAACACACAGCCACATCAGCAGAAGTAACGGTTGCAGTAGCTTCTACTGGGTATGGAAGTGGCAGTGCTTCTGTAGCTGGTGGGAATCAGACGCAATATTGATTCCAGGTAGGTGCCAATACTATACTGTTTATCCACGCAAATTTTCATTTTGTATTGTTGTATTATTTTTTTAACTCACTATAGCACTGCTATTCCTTCGTATTTTCAATTAAGGTTGACCATACCAGTAACTTTTTCATTTGCATATTCAGAGCATGAATATGCAAATGAAAAAGTTTATTGTCGCCAAACTAGTCTACACGAGCCATGACACATACACAACACCACACAGATTCTCATATACGTAGGTGAGTATAGAAATGTAGTGAACCCCCCAGTATCTCACCCACGAGCTGCCACTGGTCAAGACCCAAGAATTTCTAGCGGAAACAGCACACTGCCAGTAAAAAAGTAAACAGCAGCACTCTTCACAATTAAGGATAAAAGCAGAGGTGGCCAAACAAAGGAAATTAAATTTCAAAACAAAGAACGTATTTTTAATGGTACCAGTTTTCTGGACAAAAATTATAAGAAATGACAAAATCAAATCAGTAACGTGATCCAAGCCAAAGATATGGGAGCCCAATGATACAGTAATGAAAACATTTGCATCAAAGAAACGCATAAATTCATTGGCTAAAACAACACTGCTTTAGTGCTGTGTGAATATGGATGTGGTGCACGGCACGATTTCGATCAGTAGTTAGTAGCAAATTGCTAGCAAGCAAATGCATTTTGCTAGTGATACAAAGTAGTTCTAACAAAAGTTGCCAGAGGGAAAATTTTGAATGTTTTAGTGCAAAATGTAAAGGGCCAACTGCATTGCACGTGTGGAATAAAGGTTTGTACTGTGGAAAAAAATTTGACAATGGCAGCATGCTGGAAAAAAATTAACAGCTGCACGTTCCTTCCCCAAAACTTGTTGAAAGACTAACTGTAACTCACTCCTGGGTGAGAGCTGGGAAGCATTGCCAAGACTGAAATTTTTTGCCACTCTAGAATCCTATAACCCCCCCCCTCTCATGCTAAACTAACACATTAGGCACTATACTCACATTTGCCTCCTTTATCTACAAGGTGGCAAATGTTTTACTTCCTTTTTCTGAAAAACTATTAGAAAGTACCAATCACTCACCCTAAAGATCATGGTAACCTCCATCAACAACACACTTCCAACACGTCAATCATCGTAATGTTTCTGGGCTTCCAAGGTTTACAGACATCTTGCTTACGATTCTTACTTCCGGGTGTGAAACATAGTCTTTTTTTTTTTTTTAGCCTTATGAGATGTTACAATAAAGCTTGTCAATTCCATAAAAAAACACACATACTACTCATTCATACAATTCAATTAAAAACTATGTACATAATTTACATAACCTTACATTCCTAGGTGGTTAAACCTTTGTCAACTGTAAGTATCAAACTGCTCCTTCTGTTTCACAACCCCTGCCACTCCCACTCCAAGTGTCACACCCATTCAGCCCCTCACACACAATCCTCTAGTACTTTCAACAGACCTCTGTCGTCATCAGGAGGCAGGTGTGTCTCACCCGCCCACCACAGCTCAAGTGAGCAGAGCCATCGAGGCACGGGCCCCAGTCGCTATCTCTGAATCATTGTGTATCTGGCGCCATCTATTGTCCCTGCTGCTCTTTTCCCCCCCTTTTTTTTTCTAAGCTGCTGTTCAATTTTTATTAGGGCTTTCCATTGTTCGTTTAAGTTACTAGGCTCATTAATGTTGCATAATCTTGATCTGTTTTTTTCAATTAACACTGATTCTGCAATTCTTAACTGCATTTCGTTTTTACAGCTCTTAATAATTTTAATATCTTCAAACCTTGGACATTGTTGATTTTCCATACAGTATTGGGTTAATGCTGTCTTAGCTTCTTTTTCATTCCAATTATTTATATGCTGGTTCAATCTATACTTTAATTTATTCTTGGTGCTGCCTATATATGACACAGGTGGTTGCTGGTTTATTGGGATTTCATAAATTCCTGCTCTATCTAATTGGCTGATTTTTTCATTTTTAATCACTAAATTTTTTACAGTAAGTACCTGATTTCCTACCTGTATGTCATACTTGCCACAAACTTTATTAATTTCTGCTGAAACATTTTCTACATATGGTATTGCTCCGACATATTTTACAAGTTTTTTATCAGTCTTGACCTTATTGTAACCTTGAGTTACTTCATAAATCCATTTTTTTATACCTGTTTAGGGTAACCAAAATCATATGCAATTTTTTCAATATATTCAATTTCCTCTTTTTTATACTGTTCCATTGATGAGTGTGTTAAACTTCTTTTAATTAGTGTTTTAACACTATTTCTTTTATGTGTTAATGGATGCGATGACTGAAATGGTATAAGTACTGGGATATATGAAGATTTTCTATGCACTCTGAATGCATATTATCATTTGTTTTAACAATCAAAACATCCAAAAATGCCTAAGTATTGTCATGTTCTTGTTCTACTGTCAGTTCAATAGATGGATAAATTTCACTATACTTTTTTGTCAAGTCCTCAAGTTCATCATTTTTTAGCCTGGACAACAGAAAAATGTCATCAACATATCTGCAGTATATCAGTGGTGGATCTTCGAGTTTACTTATTATTTTTTCCTCAATGTCACTCATTATAATTTCAGCAAATAAAGTTGACAGTGGTGACCCCATAGGTCCACCATGATTTTGTTTGTACATCTTGTTGTTAAACTTAAAAATGTTATTTCCATATATGTACAATAAAATTTCTCTTAACTCCTCTATTTGTATTGCATTCATTGTCTGTAGCACATATAATTTTTCAATAATTATTTCTATTGCCTGAGGTACTGGTGTGCTAGGAAAAAGAGCTCTCACATCCATACTAGCCATATGATATTCACTTAAATCTTGTTTAATTACTTTAATTTTCTCAATAAATTTGTATGTATTCTTCACAGTGAACCTTGTCTTCATGACCAAAGGTGCTAAAAATTTGTAGATATTTTTTTCCAGTTTTATTAGTGGGGAATTCCTTTTTGACACAATCACTCTCATAGGCGTATCAGGCTTATGAGTTTTTATTTTTGCAAACATTTTTGGTATTCCAGTACCCATTGGTGGGTATGCTTTCTTTATTTCATCAGGCAAGGTGCTGTGATTTCTTATTCTAGCTAAGTACCTTACTTGAGATTCGGTTGGGTCTTTTGCCAGAATGCTGCAATTCAGTTTCTCCATAGCTCTATTCATTTTTAGATCATATTCAGTTGTGTTTAATATTACAATTTGCCCTGTTTTATCAGCTTCACAGAATTTAATTGTTGGGTCATCTCTTAATTTAATCAGTTGTTCTTTCTCATACTGAATTTTATCTAAATGATATTTCTTTTTATTACTTTTTCCATTAAATTCTTTCAAAACAATTCTATACAATTTACTTCTAAAATTTTCACGTTCTTCTGCTGGTACACTGCGTGCCATTTCTTCTAAGTTGGGTATTAATTTCTGTCTTCGGCAGGCTTCGTGAAAACGCAAATTTTTTACCTCTCTGCAAAACAGCTCTTTGCGTGAAGCTCAAGGTCAAGTTGGAGTTATTCTGATATACCTCATACATATCCTCCCATTGTTCTTGTACACGTTGTCTCTCAATCATCACGTGCAACTTTTTTCCATGACTGCCCTTGAGCATTTCTTTTCGTATTCCACGATGTCAAAAATTTCCCTGAAGGTTACATCCAAAATCTCATCTTTCCAATTACCGTCAAAATTTCTATACTTTTTATAACATATCAAATTGATTAAATGCAAACATTTCATATTCAAGGTAAAAGTCAATTTCCTTTTATTGACAATTTCAGCTCTTAATCTCTTTTTTTTTTTTTTTTTTTTTGGCACTCCTGGATTATTTTATTATCTTTAACAGTGACTGGGCAATTCCGCATTTTTAAATACTTTGGTGTTATATCTAGGTCACGGCACGTCACCAAAAATTCTTCCTGATTTACTGACTTTACTAATTTAATTTTAGCTTTCTTAAACACTGTAATATCTCTCATCTCGAAGTTGTGAAATTGATTTCTATAGCGCATAATCTCAGAGTATGATAGCGACTGCAAAAAAAAAAAAAAAAAAATGAAAAATGATGAACTTGAGGACTTGACAAAAAAAGTATAGTGAAATTTATCCATCTATTGAACTGACGGTAGAACAAGAACATGACAATACTTTGGCATTTTTGGATGTTTTGATTGTTAAAACAAATGATAATATGCATTCAGAGTGCATAGAAAATCTTCATATATCCCAGTACTTATACCATTTCAGTCATCGCATCCATTAACACATAAAAGAAATAGTGTTAAAACACTAATTAAAAGAAGTTTAACACACTCATCAATGGAACAGTATAAAAAAGAGGAAATTGAATATATTGAAAAAATTGCATATGATTTTGGTTACCCTAAACAGGTATTAAAAAAATGGATTTATGAAGTAACTCAAGGTTACAATAAGGTCAAGACTGATAAAAAACTTGTAAAATATGTAGGAGCAATACCATATGTAGAAAATGTTTCAGCAGAAATTAATAAAGTTTGTGGCAAGTATGACATACAGGTAGGAAATCAGGTACTTACTGTAAAAAATTTAGTGATTAAAAATGAAAAAATCAGCCAATTAGATAGAGCAGGAATTTATGAAATCCCAATAAACCAGCAACCACCTGTGTCATATATAGGCAGCACCCAGAATAAATTAAAGTATAGATTGAACCAGCATATAAATAATTGGAATAAAATAGAAGCTAAGACAGCATTAACCCAATACTGTATGGAAAATCAACAATGTCCAAGGTTTGAAGATATTAAAATTATTAAGAGCTGTAAAAACGAAATGCAGTTAAGAATTGCAGAATCAGTGTTAATTGAAAAAAACAGATCAAGATTATGCAACATTAATGAGCCTAGTAACTTAAACGAACAATGGAAAGCCCTAATAAAAATTGAACAGCAGCTTAGAAAAAAAAAAAGGGGGGGAAAGAGCAGCAGGGACAATAGATGGCGCCAGATACACAATGATTCAGAGATAGCGACTGGGGCCCGTGCCTCGATGGCTCTGCTCACTTGAGCTGTGGTGGGCGGGTGAGACACATCTGCCTCCTGATGACGACAGAGGTCTGTTGAAAGTACTAGAGGATTGTGTGCGAGGGGCTGAATGGGTGTGACACTTGCAGTGGGAGTGGCAGGGGTTGTGAAACAGAAGGAGCAGTTTGATACTTAGAGTTGACAAAGGTTTAACCACCTAGGAATGTAAGGTTTTGTAAATTATGTACATAGTTTTTAATTGAATTGTATGAATGAGTAGTATGTGTGGTTTTTTATGGAATTGACAAGCTTTATAGTTACATCTCATAAGGCTAAAAAAAAAAAAAAAAAATACGATGTTTCACACCCGGAAGTAAGAATCGTAAGCAAGATGTCTGTAAACCTTGGAAGCCCAGAAACATTACGATGATTGACGTGTTGGAAGTGTGTTGTCGATGGAGGTTACCATGATCTTTAGGGTTAGTGATTGGTACTTTCTAATAGTTTTTCATTTATGAATTGCACGTAAACTATGCGCACTTTGCAGGAGGTTAATACCTTAAAAGTGCAAATATAATAATTCCTTTTTCTGGATTGTGGTTCATCTAGACAATACTGCACGTGCTTCTGAGTCTCCTTCAGATGAAAAAAAAAAAAAATTGCTAAGAATATTGTGAAGTCTTGTGTAACCTACAATTTCCTTCTGAATTTATGTTGTTTTTTTTCACCGATGTTTTAGGAGAATTGCCATGGCTACCTTTATGTCTGCAGGAGCATGATGTTAACTTGCAAACTGTAAGGAATCGTATCAGAAGTGTGAAAAAAAACTTAATAGACATGAACTGTAATGATGGCTCAAACCTGGATGATTTCACAAATGAAGAACAACTGCTTCCTGGAGACGAATGTTTCTTAAAAAGTGAAGCATTATAAAAACATTTTGGCAATAGTAGAAATATCCAGTATATTTCCCTTATCTACTTCTGCATGTGTGGTTGGATTCAGTTTCATGAAGAGAATTCAGGGTGATTGGAGGGGCAGTTTAAATTTACAAACATTGAGTGCTCGCATGAATATTGAGGTTGAAGGTCTGTCCGAGGACAAGTTTGACTCCAGGCCTGCAGTTTTAAAGTAGTATGATGAAAAGACCCAAAACCCAGATCGTAAACAATACGGAAATAACTTAAGATTTTGAATAGTGTTCTTGAATTTTGTGAATAAAGTAAAAACATGTTTTTTTTAATATTTGCATTCAAATTAAATTGTTAGAATTAATCTGTCAGGTCATCAAAAGGTGAATTATATTTAAACATTTGTAATCCTTTCAAAATTACAATTTGACAGTTACAAGGGTGAATACAAAATTTGTCATGATTAACTAATGGAGGAGGACATGTTACTTTCTTTTGTATAAAATTAATAAACTTTTGCAAGTAGATAATGCAATTTGCTAGTAAAAAATAAGGTCACTAGCAAATGTTGCTATTGCTAAAAACCAAATCATGGTGTGATGTGGTGACATCTAGTGTCACCTTGAGGTGACAAACATCAAGTTCTGAAATATAGTTTTAGTGATCCAAGATGGTGGGGCAAATTTTTCCATTATATACACTATCTACCAACAAGTAATTGGACACCTGTGATAGCAAAGGAAAACGAAGTTTATTCACCTTCAATAGTTGGTGGAGCCTCCAAGAGCGGCGATTACAGCTGCCACCCTCCGGGGCATTCTCTCAACCAAGCGTTGTACGACGGCTAGCGGTATTTTCTTCTACTCGGCTTGGAGAAGACAGGTCAGTTCCTTCACTGATTACAGATGGTGGGGGCAGCCCTTAAGTCGACGCTCCAACTCGTCCCAGAGGTGCTCGATAGGGTTAAGGTACGGGGCCCTGCGCAGGCCAGTCCATTCGATTAACCCTATTGTCACCATACCAAGCCATGGTGGGCCTCGCAACATGACAGGTGGCATTGTTATCCTGAAAGTAACATGGGTCCACCCTGTAAAACTGCCACAATGTAGGAAGCGCATGGTCATCCAAAATGGTGCAGTAGGTCTCGGCGTTGAGTCTACCAGGAATTGCGACCAAGGGTCCCGTGCCATACCAGGAGAAACACCCCCATAGCATAATTCCACCACCGCCGAACTTCACAGTTGGCACAATACATTCCGGCAGGAGGCGTTCTCCATGCAGACACCAAACCCAGACCCTGCCATCCGAACGGTAGAGGGTGAACCTTGATTCGTTGCTCCAGAGAACCTGTTTCCACTGTTCAACGATCCACTGTCGACGTTCTCTGCACCACGTTAGCTGAGCAACGCTATTGGACTTGGTGATCAAAGGTTTGTGGGCGGCAGCATGTCCATGATAACCGAGCAGATGGGCTTCCTTACGGATGGTATTCATCGAAAGAACACTCCCAGATGCCTGTTGAAACTCCTCGTGGATGTGGCCCATCAATTTGGTGCGGTTCTTCCGAATTTCTCTGGCCAGCACCCGTCGGTCTCTAACTCCCAGTTTTGTGGGTCTGCCAGGTTGGGGCACATTCCGACAGTCACCTCTCATCTTCCACTTGCCAATCACGTAGGCCACTGTCGATTTTGGGTACTTCAACTCGCTGGATATGTCACATATGAATCGGCCATTTCTGTGATACCTAACGATTACACCTTTCTCGAAATCAGAGAGCTCCGAACTGCGTGGTATCTTGCATGGAACTGGTTGCTTTGTTGTTTCCCACACGATTTTTAACGGTGGCGGCCATGACGTGTATCAGGACCGCAGATATCGTCGATTGCAGGGGTGTCCAATTGCTTGTTGGTAGATAGTGTATATATGCGTGCGTGCATGTTTTGGTTGATTTCACATGGAATGACCCATAATAAAATGTCAAGGTCACAACCGGACCAACTAATGAACTAAAACGAACACATACTGATACCACTTCAAGAAAATTCCTCACCTAGTGTAATCTCCATCCCACTCTAAACCATTACTAATGGAAATTGGAGAGGACCTCCAAGAAGTGTTTGTAGTCTCTGTTACAAGGTTCCATGTAAGCTCTTCAGGAAGACCTATATTAGACGGTGGTGTTAAACCTGAAACAAAAGGAATAATTAAACAGAATTTGAAATCATTGGGTTTTCACCATTATGTATAATGTTAAGAGAAATTCAGAAATAAAATAAAAATAAATAATTGGAATAAAACAACATATTAATATAAAAGATATACTATTCAAGTTATATATAAAAACATCATAACAATCAATTCTTCTTCAAAACATAAGTTAATCACACAGGATCATTGAGTTTGGGCATAGAATGGCCATCATTGAACATTAGAATAATTCCTGATGTCGACACATCACGCATAAGTTACGTAAAAATTACAAGTGGTGGGACGTTTCGCTAGCGACTTCTACCTTCATCAGCCATGGAATGAAACATGTGGTATTAGCGTCAGTTGTTGCCCGATTTCAAAATAGCTTTCCAAATGATAGGAATGTTAAAAGGTGTGTCTGTATTACAGGTGTTAGGAGTAAGGAAGATTTCAATGCTTTCGCGATAATTGAGGGCTTTCCGATTGCTGAACACAGCGACACGTTTAACATTTTGTCAATCGGGAATCGTGGATGTATCGCTGATGGTTAAAATTGAAAGGGAGGTGGAAGGGTTACCTTTCTTAACATCAGCAATATGTTCCACCAGTCGCCGGTTGATGCTACGGTAAGTACTACCAATATAGTGGGTTATGCCTGTGCAAGTGTTGACATGGATAGAGTAGACCCCTTGTAACTCTAGGGGTTTATTGGGATCTCTGTCTTTAAGGATAAGGTTAAGAAAATGTGGAGGTGGTTTAACAGCAATCCTGTAGCCAAAAGACTTGAAAATGGAGCAAACTTTGTGAGTGAAGGCCAGGCTAAAGGGCAAAGTGCCCACAAACTGATGAGTGGTGGAAAGTTCAGGCAGTAAACTGGTAGATCTATTCTGTGATTTAAATTTCTTAATTAGCCTATGTACTAAGAAGGGTGGAAAGCCATGCATTTTGCCAATGTTGATGATGTTTTGATATTTGTTTTGAAGAGCAGAAGGGCTGTTGCAAATAAGGTTAGCTCTGTGGATGCACACCTTTAGAGCAGCCAATTTGTATTTACCAAAGGTGCAGAAATGGTAAGGGATGATATTATGGCTGGCAGAAGATTTCCTGTAAACAGAGAGACCAAGTGAGAAGTCTGGGTTGATGTTGACATCCAGAAAACTAATATTGTTGTTGGCCTGTTCTTGAGATGAGAATCTAATATGAGGGAATTTGGAAGTTATAGAGGACATAAGTTCAAACTAAGAGTGTTTCTGGTGTGGCCAAATGATAAAGATGTCATCAACATACCATAACCAAATGGAGGGTTTTAAGGGGGATGGGGCAATGATTAATTTTTCAATATTCTGCAAGTAAATTTCAGCAGGCAAGGGGGAAAGAGGAGAGCCCATAGGTATGCCTTGTTTTTGATGGTAGTAGATACCATTGTATACAAACAGGAATACTTATCCAATGAATCAAAACTGTCATAAAGATCTTTGATGAGTTCCCCAGTTCTTGGTGCTCCATTAGTTTTTTGACCATGAGCAAGTAGGCATCAAAGAAAGGAACAGAAGGAAATAATGAATCCACGTCAAAAGTGTACAGGAAATCTTGAGGATTGATGGATGAAGGGAGTTTTTGGATGAAGTCCTTGGTCGACACAACAGAATAAGGATGATTTCTTATAAGAACACTGCAACATTTGACCAATTTCCTTTCAAGACTGACTGCTGGAGAAAAGGTATTTTCAATTAAGGGCCTAATAGGATGTCCAACTTTATGTAGCTTGATCTGTAAAAATAACCTGGGAGTACAGTAACAAGCTGGGGGGGGGGGGAGTCTCCTAAGAAAGATTTCAGAGAAGATTTTTTGGAAAGCTTAGTAACAGCTTTACATAGTTTTTCAGTGTTGTCTGCATTCAGTCTTATGCAATTGTTTTTTCTAGGAACTCAGCTACTTTGTTGTCCAAAGAATTCTTATGGATGAAAACAGGACATCCGGCCTTGTCAGCTTTACAAGCAGCAAGATTATTGCATCGGGTGAAATTTCTAAATTTCCTCAAAAAGGCAGAAGAGTATTTGAGCCTTGTGGTTTAAACCTCGGAAATTGCAATAGCCGATTTAGCATGAAGGATTGGTTGATGTGCGGGATCGGTGTTTTGTATTGTGGCTTCCAGTAGTGAAATGGTATGCGGTAGGCTAGGATTAGCAGAAGGAGAAAATGTGGGTCCATTTGCAAGCAGTTTATCAATTTCAGAAGCAATAGGCACAGAAGACAAGTTCACATACCTTGGAGAGTAGGTATCAGCAACCTTCATGGGAGCCGAACTACAAGTGTTCTTTTTGTGGAGGCTAGGTGTTGAAACTTGTTTTCAAGTCTTGTGGTTTCACAATTATCAATCCTGGATATAGTTTCATGAATTCAGATCATAAAATTGTCCAGTAATGCTGGATGGGTGGCAAAAGAAAGAAATTGGTACCTGGTATAGCACTTGAATTCCAAAGTCGCGATGGAAGCACTGAGATCGCGAATAGCTGAGAAGAGGAGGCTGGTGGTGATAAGGTGCAGAACTTTCTTGTATCTTCCATGAAAAGTGGGGTTATGCACCTGAAAAGCTTTGGGGATAACACTGGACCCCCTGCACTTGATGAGGAAACGAAGTTGGCATAACTACGAAACAACTTAGATGCGGTCTTTATGGAAAACGATCCAATCTTCATTCCAGTCAAAAATCTGCCTAGAAGTTGCATTAACTACAGGAATCATAGTGAGAATTATTGGCAGTGAAACACGTAACACACAAAACATTAGAATAATTCTTGATGTCAACATATCACGAATAAGTTATGTAAAAATTTCAAGTGGTGGGACATTTCGGTAGCGACTTCTACCTTCATCAGCCATGGAATGAAACACGTGGTATTAGCATCAGTTGTTGCCAGATTTCAAAATAGCTATCCAAATGATAAGAATGTTAAAAGGTGCATCTGTATTACAGGTGTTAGGAGTAAGGAAAATTTCAACGCTTTTGCGGTACCCGAGGGCTTTCCGATTGCTGAACGGAGTGACGCGTTTAACGTTTTGCCAATCGAGAACCGCAGACATATCGCTGATGGTTAAAATTAAAAGGGAGGTGAAAGATTTCTCAGAAAAATACATGATATGTCAACTGTAGGGGCGAACGTAAATGTTCCATCTGCCTTATGTAATCCAGTCCTGCAAGGCTCTGTAATCAAAGCTTGTTCACCGGAGCACGCACCCCACAGACAATAGGTCAAGGTTCCTGTTACTTAGATAACCAATAATTTATAATAATTGGTCAAACAGGTGCTCTGCTCCCTCAGCTTTGTTATATTAAGATCTGCTAATCAAGGGAGGGGAGGGGAATGAATAATGAAGAGACAGGATTTGAAAGGAATCCATCAAAGTTTTCTAAACTTAATCACATTTAATCATCATTCAAAGAAATGCTGTTCGAGCCTAGGCTGTATATTGGAGACTTCGTTCGTGGTGAGAAATCACTGACGCATTGCTTCACACACGCGTTTTCGTCGTCGTGCAGCTCTCCTTGCTCACACTTTATTGTTCTTCCTAATAAATACCTTCCAGAGTCTGTCCGCTCTTCTGTACAGAATCTCCACGTGCTTGTGAGAGCCTGCAACGGCCTGTATCACAAGAACGCTAAATTCCCGTCCAACCACGAGGACATACTAAGTTTCTAGCTTCCTACCGAGCAACACCGACCCTCAACTACATGAACATCAAGCTTCGCGGGTCACTCTTCTCCCCACCTCTGGTCACGTGCTAACCTCTGCCCTATCGCCCAAGACGCGATGAACTATCTAGCGAGAGGCAGACAACGAGCCTCCGCTGTTGCCCCCCTTCTTTTCTGAAACGCTTGCTCCCTGACTCCCTGCCCTTGGTGCGGATTATGAAGGTCACCTTATAGCCCCTATCGCGACCTTGACCTTTTCCATGAACTAATCTCCAACGGACAGCATAGCTTGCCAGCATTGTATACACTATTGTGTTCGTACATTCCGAATTGCCTTGGTTACAATAAACATGTACATTTTCTCAGATGGTTGGATGCCATGTTGGAGTCTTACAATACATCCAAAAACCATTAGCCTCAAAGGCCTTTAGTTATCTGACAAATTTAACTTGCAGAAATGTTCCTTTTCTGGAAATGAGAAAAAAAAATAGAAGAGTTCTTTTCCTGGGAACGGGAAAACACGTGCTGCTTCTTTCCTTTGTCGCTTGACTTCTAATTCCAGTCCTTGTATCATAATCACATAAAATATGAAATTGATGTTGATTGTCCGACATTACATTAATAATGTATTTCGCCCTTACATCGACATCAAGAATTATTCTAATGTTTTGTGTGTTATGTGTTTCACTGATGGGGTCATCATTGAAGTCACCCATGTGGAAGATTCCTAAGAAAACTTTGAAATGCCATCATCCTGAATAAAGAATTAACACCAGTGTTGTATCCCATTTTCCATACTAGAACAATGCATTTCTAAACATCAATTTTAAATTTTAAATCCAGATTTTGTAAAATAAAATATTAATCTTGTAGTGTGTCCTTTGGAGATTATATATCACTTAATGTCTCAATCTGGAAGTTTGTATTTCTTTTTGGAGCTAACCTCTGAATCTCAGAGAACAGCTTATTGATATGTATGTATGAAGAACTTATGATTCTTGACCTGAATGCTTTGCTTTCAGGTAAAGCAAAACAGAATAATGTATTTGTATTACTGTTTAAATATTATGCTGTATATGACAAAACTAAAATACTGCCATTTCATACTGCTAATGAATAATCCACCAGATTAATAGTTCAGGGAGCTTATCCACTTTTACTGCTCCCATCTGAATTTCCAATAGCAGAACAGGCCTGTTTATTATGACTATAAGTTCGGCAATAATGTGAAAAAGCCATTCTGGTGAACTGGGTACTTGGAGAACATTAGTAGCAGCCTTTCTATGCCAAAAATGTTGAGCTTATGAGCATACTATGTATTCCATGTAATTATGAAGATTCTTTCTTCATTAAATTCTATTACAGTTATTTTGTTTTGTTTTGTGTTGCACACCAAGCCCTTCGCTCCTCATTTTTGTCTCACGGTTTAATGACCTGTACGAGCATCACCTATCTCTAATTTAGAGCCACTGGCTCCAGAGAAGGGGCAGAACACCAGCACCATAAAAAGCAAGCACTCCCATCGCCTATGACTCATGCAGGACTCAAACCTGGGCCCAACTTAGATTAGCCAGAAGCCTAGATTCTGACTATTCAGCCATCAGGGTGGCTATGCCCAAATGCAATAGGCTTTCTAATTTCATTGATCTGGCCACCATGATAGCCAGGACAAGTTCATTAGCCATGCAAGTTATCGAAGCTTCGGAACAAGAAATTCTAACACATGTACTATATAAGTCTCACAACTAGACTATAATACACAGTGTATTTCCAAATGCAAAGGAGTTACAAGACATACCTATTTCATTTTCCCATTCTAAGTCAACAGAAGAGCCAGAAGCTGTGCCAATCTGCTCCCACCTTTGACTTCCTGTAACACTGCTGTTGTCTGCTAGTGAGTATTCACCTAAAGAAAAATTAACAACCATTAACAGATTTTAGATCTACACAACAATTTGTTTGGAAAATTAGTATGTGGCACATATAAAACATGTTTCAATCTACCCATTTGTCCCCCCACCCCTTTCCGTCTTTTCTGGATGATGTACTCAAACTGTCTTGAAAAACAATGTTATAAACAATGAAGTGTAAAGTTTTACTGACTTTAATGTCAAAAGGAAGATTGACTTGACTAAGAGACAACACATGTGCTGCAATGACAAATAATATCATTAACAATAACAGTTAACTGGAAGGTAAAAGAACTGATTATATGGATGACTGATAATTTGATGCCATACTCCTGTACTGGTCAAAGCTGATGAAAATATTCAAGCATTGTTCGTATCTAACAGGTATGGTATGTAAGAATTCAACTGAAAAGCATTCTAAAACGATGGATCACTGTCCAAAGAGCAAACTATGCACAGCACAGTGACATTTTAATTTCAAACATCTAATAATTTCACATATACTTCTTTTATTCTTCAGAAACCTATTTTTTCCATTGCACTGCAGAACTGCTTAACTACATTAGCTATTATCTCAGTGATATGAAAATATCAGTCTCATGATTTATTGAAGTTGGTGGATTTTTTGCAAGAGGCTGAGTTATAACCTTTCTCTATCTTCCTCTCTTCCTTAAGAAAAAATTCCAACTGCTTAATATTGCTGTTATGCTACAAAGAAATGTGAAGAATCATTAGAACAATCATTTATGAGGGATATTTTCATATGGATGTTGAGAAGTCATTAATGATCATTTCAGAGAACTCAACATTAAATGCAATGCAAATCCCTAACTCTTACTAAATTTTCTGAGAGATGGCAACCTAAACCATACATATTAGAGATCCTCTCTCTATACACATACCTACAAAATTAATCAATAAATAAACTAAAAATAAATTATTAAATAATATAAAAGGAATAGTAATAAAACATGAACTTCACTTAACAGGTTGTCGAAAATCCCCAAGGAGGTTATAAAATTTTTCGTGTGTTTTGCTCTTCGGAATCACTAAATCTCAGTGCCATTTAGGCTGCCCTTTTTAAATGAAACACACATACACACATACCAGGGTGATTCAAAAGTCATTGCCATTTTCTGCAAGTTAATAAAAACATGTATAAATGCATAAACATAAAAATTTAATCTTCGAAAAAGAAAGGAGTCCATTGTGCTCGATGTTCCTACATGATGCCATGTCTCAAATCCCCCTGCAAAAAAAATCCTTTAGTTTCAAGATGAAAAATTCTTGGACCCCCAAGTTAAACATTGTGGATGTTTTAAAAGTGTTTCCCACATGGAAAATGTGCCATGGATCGGAATAACTGGTAGTCCAAAGGTGCAAGATCTGGACAACAAGCAGGGTGGGGCATTAGCTCAATACCCTCCAGTTCCTGTATGTTTTCCTTAGTTGACCAGGCATGGTGAGAAGGAGCATTATCCTGTCAGAGGATAACTCATTTACGGTTCACCAGAACAGGGTACTTTCAGATTAAAGAGGCATATATCCACTCCAACTGGCCACAGTACAGCTGTGCATTCATGCCTCAGCCATCTGGAACCAATTCCCAATGAACGGGGACTTTAAAGCTCCACCATATGCATAGCATAACTTTGTGTTCAAATCATCCCCACTTTTGGGACTGGTTCTGGGTTTTACGGGGGGGGGGGGGATCTAACCAATGATTCTCATGTCAGCATTCTAGAAAAATATCCACTTATCATCATATGTCACAATTTGCGTAAAGAAAAGGTTGTCCTGGGGATTTTCCAGCAACTGGCAACCAACATGTACACCTTACTGAGCTTAAGAAGCAGTCAGTTCGTGGGGTACTTGTCGACAGCTTGCATGCGTCTTGCTGAGTTTGTGCATTTCATGAATAATTGTGGGCCGAGGCATTCCCATCTCATCTGACAGCTGTCCAGTGCTTGTTAACGGATTTCACTCTTTGTTGGTGTACAGCTTCAGAGTTTACAGTCGAAGGTCTTCCAGCATGTGCTTTGTCTTCAAGGCTGCAGTTCCAATTTTTTAATCATTGAAACCAAAATCTTGCAGTTCTTTCAGACACTGCTCCTTCACCTTCCACAGCACAAATTTCCCTCACTGCAGCTGTCAACTGTTTTTAAGAAAAACCATAACAACACTTGAATCGTGTGTTTCTTGTCCATAGCTTTTGACAACAGAAAATTTTCCAATTAATCATGGCAGCATGTGCTAGTATTTATACCAACTAGACGATATCGGTTTTCTGGTTATGGGTTGTTCTTACCTGCATAACGCATGTGCACTGAGTAATTGCCTGACACAGGATGACTCTTCAAATTGGCAATGACTTTTGAATCACCCTAATATATATGAAAAAAAAAATTATACAGCTCTCATAAGCCCAGCACTCACATATAGTTTACTATGTAACACTTGCACCTCAGTACCTCAGCTCTTCTTCTACATACATACATATCACTAAGCTGTTCTCTGGAATTCAGAGGTTAGCTCCACAAAGAAAAAAACAGATAATTTTTAACTGATTATTTACTCACTGTTGCTGTATCAAACTTCTCCATTTACAGCGATCTTGACATACAACTCGGGCTTCACAGAAATCCATCACACGACACACAGAAGATCTTCCATACTTCATACCCATGATATTTTTCTCATGCAGACACTCCTGAATCTGATCCTCCAATGACTTCTTTGGCCTTCCTCTGCCTTTCCTTCCTGCCACTTCGGCTAAAAAAATTTCTTAGTAAGCATCTCATCACTCATTCTTTCAACATGGCCAAACCACCAAAGCATATTAGTCTCCACCTTGCTAACAACATTTTGCTTCACATCACACAACTGCAACACATCTTCATTCCTCACACAATCAGAACATGTCTTGTCACAACCCCCTGTAAGTAATGCATTTCTCCAGCACACAAACGACTCCTATGTTTCTTCTGTAGTACCCAGGTTTCACTGTCATACATCAGAGTAGGAACAATTACACTTTCATACACAGCAATGTGGGACTCTTTTGAGAACCAACCCATCATTCCTGTGAAAACCTCGCAAAGCAGCTATGACTTTCAATGAAGAATTCACTCACCTACTAATTTCACCATCCAATTTGTTCTCTCTGTCAAACATGCTTCCTAAATACACAAACTCATTCACCTGGTCAATCACAGCAAGACTTATACAGTTGAACCTCCATATGTCAAACCTTGATATGTCGAAATATTTTCATTTCCCATCACACGTAATAGAAAACTAATGTAAAACAAACTCATTAACTCGAATTTTTTCTAGTCTCACTCTCGATATTTCACATTTTTCCCTTTGTCATCATTGAATGAATAATTAAAAAAAAAAATCCCAGAATACCCAAGAGTGTTTGACCGTCACACAGGAAAAACTTGACGCCGGTAGGAAGCCTGATAGGAGCTCAAGCCCTCAGAGTTACCCATTCAGCAACCCCCAACCCCCGACACAGGGGGAAGCATAAAAAAAATCGCAGTTGTTTAAATCACCTGGAATGGCGACAGTCAGTTGGGAAGGCATGGGAACGCAAAGTGCTTCCTCTCAGCATCAACAGATTACCCCCAAGCACCCACCCCCAGGCATCGCAACCAGGCCACCCAAGAAGGTGACTCACTGGGCTGCCAAAGCTTTCCTTCCATTCTTTCAACGGACGCCTATCTGAATGCCGTTAAAGCAATGTCTACTAAACGTAAGTTGAATATTCTCTCAATAGCTGATCAAATATGAGTCATAGAAGCTGTAGAGAAAGGTGGAAAAAAGAAAAACGAGATTGCGAAAAATTTTGAAATCCTAGCAATACTTTATCATCAATTCTGAAAAATAAAGAAAATATTGTAAAAAGTTTTGATGACAACCATGGGAAAAGGAAAAAAATTAGAAGCTCTGAATTCCCAGATGTTGAAACATACTTAATGAAATGGATTAGCAAATGCCGTTCACAGAACTTGCCTCTTGGTGGAACTCTAGTAAAAGAAAAAGCTGAAGATTTTGGAAAAAAGTTGGGACACACAGATTTTAAAGCGAGTAATGGTTGGTTCGAGAACTTCAAGAAAAGTAACAACATAACTTTTCTGAAGATGTGTGGTGAAAGTGCTAGCTTCGACCAAGAATTGTGCACAGACGGGAAAAAGAGAGTATTGTCACCAATCCTGGAAAAATACGATCCAAAAAATGTTTTCAATGCTGATGAGACAGGATTATTTTTTAAGTGTATGCCTGATAAAACTATGGCCATTAAAGGTGAAGCATGTCATGGTGGGAAAAGAAGCAAAGAAAGATTGACTTTGCTGTTTTGTGTTAATATGGATGGTTCTGAAAAGCTCAAACCTATTCTGATAGGTAAATCTGCTAAATCCAGATGTTTTTCAGGAATCAAATCTTTTCCAATGACTTATTTAGCGAACAAAAAAGCTTGGATGACTGAAGAAATTTTCACGAATTAGTTAAAGGAATTAGACAGAAAAATGTCTGGTGAACAGCGCGATATTGTTCTTTTCTTGGACAACTGTACAGCGCATAATTAGAGTGCCTAAATTAAAATCTGTAAAAGTTGAGTTCATGCCACCAAACGCAACTTCTAAATTACAGCCTCTAGATCTAGGTATTATTCAGAGTTTTAAGGTAAAATATCGTCACAAATTTGTACAAAAATGCATTGCTGACATTGATGAAGGAAAGTCAACTAACGTGGACATTTTACAGGTGATGCATATATCTGACAGAGCTTGGAGGGACGTCACTGAAGAAAACATAGTTAATTGTTTCAAAAAGGCAGGATTCGTTCGAAATGCTGAAAATGGAAAGTATCCAGATGATCCTTTCAGTGAAAATGAAGATAATCAACAGCTAAATGAAGACTGGCAATGTCTTGCTAAGGCATTACATATTGAAGAAAGTGGGACTTTTCAAGATTTTGTTGAAGTTGATGGAAATGTTGCAGTGATCGGGGAATTAAGTGACGAAGATATCATTACTGAAGTAAAAGTTGTATCAGAGGAAGAAGATGAAATTGAGGAATCACCTCTACCAAAAGTGACTTGCTGAAAAGCTAAGTCATTAATAGAAAAACTTCGAAATTTCATCTAGTCAATGCCAGATATGACGCCAGAGATTCCATGCCCTTGCCCAATTGGAAAATGTGATTGAACGATCCAGTATCTGTAACCAAACTGTTATAAATACATAATTAGAATTACCAGAGCCTTCAGAAATTACCAGAGCCTATGCACCAATAGGTACGGTAGTTCCAAGTATTTTTGGAAAAATAAAAACCCATAAACCCAATAGACCATTTAGAGTTATTGTTCCAAAATCAAAGTCCCCATTAATAAATCTAGAAAGGAAATTATACAAATTTTGGCCCCCTTTTTCATGAATAATGAATACTGTTTAAAAAATAGTTTAGAATTCATTGAAAAAATAAAATCTATTTATGTTCCACTATCTGGTATGTTTATGGCAAGCTTAGACATTAAATCATTATTCCCAAGTACCCCTGTACCAAAAGCCATAGACATTATCATTAAAGAGTTAAAAAATAAATCTCAATTTAATAATATACAATTACAAGAGTTATATAACATTTTAACCTGTATTTCTAATAACAATTACTTTGATTGTGGAATAACTCTTTTACGGGTCTTATAGAGGTTATTTTTCTTCAAAGTTGGTTGTCAAATTTTCGAACTAATGCCTAGTTCGTCATCAGGACTATGTCACTGGAGTAGTTGCTGCCACTCAATTGGAAGAGTCCATCCGCAATTATCGTTAATTGTGGTACTTCTTCTTCTTGCTATTTCGATCCCTTCTTCTAGTTTCCTCTTTACTAAGTTTGACTGGTGGGCGATTATTTTCACTGAGTCCCAATTTATGGAGTGTCCACTTGCTTGTATATGTCTGTCTAGCCCTGTTTTGTTCCCAATGTTCCTAATAGCTGCTTGGTGTTCTTTCATTCGGACCTTAATACTTCTCCCTGTTTCTCCTATATAGCTGAGTCCGCAGTTACAGTCGATGCAGTAAATTACTCCTTCCTGCAACTGGATGTCCAATTCTTTCTGCTTTAAAGCTGGCAGGAATTTCTTTATTTTGTTATTAAGATCTGGAGCTAGCCTGATATTATATTTTGCTCCGATCCTTTTCAGTTTCTCGAAAAGTCCCTTGTGGTACGTAATTTTGCTGGTGAATTTGAAGTTGGTTTTCTCCTGCTTCTTTTTTGGCACTTGTTTAAATATTTTTTCAACATATGGGGAGGGGTAATTGTTTTCTGCCAATATTTCCTTTAATTCTTCTTTGTGAAGATCTTTCTGAGTAGCTGAAGAGACCAGGATTTCAATCTTTTCCAAAAATTGTCTCGCCGTATTCGATTTAATATAATCAGGGTGGAATGAGCAGAAGTCTAACATCTTCCCTGTGTTGGTGGGTTTTCTAAAAAGCTGAGTGAATATTTTTCCCTCTCTTGAGGTCAAGGTTAAATCTAGGTAATTGATGCTATGGTCTCTTTCCTGTTCTAGGGTATACTGCAAGGTATTCTCTAGTAAGTTAAATTCTTCCAGAATCTGAGAGGGTAGAGATTGGTCCACAGTATCTACTATAATTAGGACATCATCCATGTACCTTACATAGAGAGCAAACAAGGAGGGTTGTATAAGGATTTTTGCCTCTAGTTTACTTATATAATAATTTGCTAGCAGAGGTGCTAGTGGAGAACCCATTGCAAGTCCTGAAGTTTGTCTGTAATATTTCTTTCCAAACTGGAAGAAAAAAAAAATCTATAGACAAGAAGTAGGAGCCCTAATGGGATCCCCATTATCTTCTTTATTTTCAGAAATAATCATGTGTGATATTGAAAACCAAATTATTAAAAAACTACCAGACCCACCCATCATTTACTGTAGGTACATTGACGACATTTTTATTTTGTCTAAATTAAAACAAGAAGAACTTGAAATATTGAAGAATAAATTTACTACTTGTTACCCAGAGATTGAATTAACTTTGTAACTTTGGAATTTGAACAAAATGAAAAAAATTTCCTTCTTAGATATTGAACTAATAAAAAGACTTAAATTTTGAATACAGAGTTTTTAGAAAACCTACCTATGTACCTATAATGATCGCATATCAATCTGAACACCCAAAAACTCATAAAGTAAATGATATTAGGAATTGGGTAAAACGAGCCTTCACACATTCCTCAAATATAAAATACAGAGAAGAAGAAATCCAATCGATTTATTAACACAACCAAACAATATGGATATGACACAAAAACAGTTAAAAAGCTGATTTTTGAATACAAAAAGAAATTAAAAGAGTCTAGTCAAAACATCCCAAAAAAGAAATACAAATTTTCAGATTCTTTCCCTTTTATTAGAGGACTAAGTGGAAAATGTTTAAGATTAATGAAGAAACACATTATTTTTGGTCATTCTGTTCAGAATATTGGTGACTTAATTATAAAGAAAAAAATATAACAATAGTATACTACAATCAGCAGGCATATATGAAATTCCTATTGTTTCACAGAGTTCTGGGGACCACATTTTTTACATTGGCAGCACAAAAAATAGGTTAATAAAAAGATTACATCAACATATAAAGAACTGGAACAAAAAAAGAAGAAAAAACTGCACTTATCCAACACTGCATTAAACATAAACAATATCCTGATTTTGAAAATATTAAATTACTAACCACCCACACAAATGAAAAAAAGATTTCCGAAAGCGTTATAATTGAACAAAAAAAAGATAAAATATGCAACTTACAAGACCCCACCACACTAGACACAGCCTGGAAATCACTTATAAAAAAAGAAAAAATCCATAAAAAAAGACAAAAAAAAAAAAAGAACGTTACAAAAATCACACCATTAAATAAAGGACTAAAAATAATACACCTGTTTCTACAAACAAATAATAATAGCCCAAAAGTATCTACACGAAAATGAAAAATTAATTATACTTACGACTGATACCTACCAACTCATCCAATAGCACATACATGACCGCAAACCTTCCTTTCGATTCTCTACATGCAACTCCAGGACTACACACACGCGAGGAACCCTCGTGTAGAAGTAGAGGACCGACGATGGTAGTATGATACTACCGAAAGCACTCGCCGTAACGTGGTGATGATGAACCCCGTGTGAGACGTCTCCTGACCCGATAAGTATAACTCTTTCTACTAAAATCTTTTAATTAATGCAATTTAAAATGTTTGATTGTGAGAATGAATGAATGTAGAACTGAAAATATATAACCTAATTGTTTCATTCCTAAAAAAAAAAATTTATAACTAACCAAAAACCCGTAACAAAAAGACCTCTTGGGCCGGGAGCACGTGCCTCACAGAGCAACAACGTGCAAAATACTTTGACAATATCAGGTAAACAATACTTTACATGTTATGTATTTTTAATCAAAAGCACGTTTATAGCATAAGACAACCCTTAAGGTTGCCTCATGAATTGAATATTTCGCAAACTGTTATAGATGACTATTTTGAAAAGTGAAGAAATGTAAGATTACATGAATGTATAACATAGTACTGTACTACAGTATATACTACTGTATAATAAAATGTGCATCCAGTCATTTCAAGCTTTGCTTTATTGGTTATCAGCATTTTCGTGGATAATACCGTACATACCCAATTCTCTATCTGCAAGATAAGGTAAGTGATTTCTTAAAAATTTGTAAAAAATACAGTACATATTCTTTTACGAAATTTGAAAATTTTTGATATCTCGAATCTTTTCTGTACTCCATTCAAGTTTGACATATCGAAATTTGACTGTAGTACATTCAGTACTACCAGTTCCTCACTCAAAAACCATAACTTTGGTTTTTTCCTTATTAATACTCAGTTTGAATTTCATGCAAACTTTGTACATCCGGGACAACATACTTTGCAACTCACTTTTGCTCTCTGCCAACAGGACAGTGTCATCAGCATACAGCAGTCTGCACACACAGATATCACCAAGACATAAACCAGTATTATCTATTTTGGCATCACACATGCATGCATCTATAAATATATTAAACAGCCATGGTGACATTACACAACCTTGCCTGACTCCTGCACCAATAAAAAACCATTTTGATAAAACACCATTCACTTGTACACAAGCTCTACTGCCAGCATACATGGCTTTTACACTATTAAGTAGATTCCCAGCAACACCATATACATTCAGTACTTTCCTCAGAAATGTCTTATTTACTTGGTCGTAAGCTTTCCCTAAATCTCTGAAGGCAGTAAAAACTTTCTTCCCAACAGCCAGATACTTTTCAATCATCATGCGTAATGCAAAAATCTGGTTAGTGCAGCCTTTACCAGGCATAAAACCACTCTGAACATCCCACACATTCACTGATGTAAGACTCCGTACTTTTTCAATAATGACCTTACCAAACACTTTCCCTGGCACACTTAATAGGCTAATACCACGATAGTTCTTGCAGTCAGTCTGATCACCTTTTCCCTTATACAAGGGAACAATGATAGCATCCTTCCAATCACAAGGGACCATTCCTAGTTCCCAGCACAACTAGCAAATTTCAGTTAACTAGTCAATTACAAAGTCACCACCATATTTCAACATCTGCGCAGTTATGCCATCAACTCCTGGAGCCTTACCATTCTGAACAGATTTTAGAGCTTTACACACCTCTTTTCTCTTGAGATCCATCCTGTGCTTATCTCCTTCACTATGACATCATCTGCTCCTGCCTCAGAATCACCTTTGCTTTCCTAATCTAATAACACACAGAAGTATTCAACCCATCTTTCACTTAACTCATTGGGCTCCCATATCATTTCCCCAATCCTATTCTTCACACAACTTACAACTTTGTTTCCCCTATTTTTCCTGAGTCTCATGCACTTCCAAAAAGTCTTTCTATCTTTCCAAAAAGCCAATTCATGCCTTTCCACCTTCTCCTTCCCTTCTGGGTTCTATAAAATTACCAGCAACTCATTCAACGCATTCAAAACTTTTGTTCTGAACACTGTTCAACCCTTCACTGATACTCTCTAACAGCAGCACATTCACTCAAATCCTGCTCTTGCTGAAACAGAAGCATAAAAAAAAAAAAATAATAACACTGAGATTTTATCATAAGTCGCCCAGTAGAAAAATTAAGAGTCATTATTAGCCATCCAGATCCTAATCCTAAGAATCATAGCTCCTACATCCCTTGGCATCATCCAATGGGATACGCTCAGTTTAAACTTGCATCCTAATCAAAACTATGAAAACGCACTGAAATTAGTTAACAGTATTCCAGTTTAACTGCACTTTTTATAACAGTTCAAAATGATACGAATGCAGATAACTCCACTAAGATGCTTCACATGAAAATACATCTCTGATATCTTGGTAACAGATTGCATTATTTTTGCTTCTAAAATCTGGCAAAAAAAGGCCAGTTTTGAGCATTCAGGTATCAACTGAACATAAAACTGTTCTTATTAATTCTACTTAGCCAAAATATGTGAGACAGATAAGTTACACAAAATTAAAAACTCTCTTCACAGTTTTTGCCTTTGAGTTGCAGTCCTGGAATGCTCTTGCCTATGTTATTTGTAAAAATTCATTTTGAACAATCATTTTGCCATTTTTGAATTAATTAAAATAAAATTCTTTCAAAAATTACTTATGTTTGTTTTGCCTTGATGCATTTCTTTATTGTTATTAAAAGGAATTCTTGATCATGGTTATGAACACAAAAAATCAGAAGTCATTTAAGCTGATACAATGGCCCAAATCAATGCTTGCAGAAGAACGCAAGACTAAGTGTGATTCCTCCAGTCCAAATAGATGTTCACTGGACTTAGACTAATGTCCATGCTGAAAATGTGTTCTTAAAAATTCTGCTAAACATTGAAAAATGAGCATTTGGTTTAAAACAATATGGGCAGTAAATTTAAAACTTATTTATATGTAGTTGAAAGAATGTTAGCAAAAGACACATTTTCCTCATATTTCTCCATTTTTTTACAGATTACTGAAAAATTAAACAAGATCAAAATTTTTATCTCTCCCCAAAGATGCAAAAATGTATACAATACTAATGTTTAATAGAGTTTAACATAGTTCTGCATAAAGTTGAGAAATATTAAAAGGTTAGACAACACCAGTTCTACAGTTAGACAGGGGTACATTAACACTAAAAATTTCTGTAGTTAGTATTAAAGTGTTCCTATTCAGAGATGTCAAAATGGAGAAAACTCCATGTATGTAGTCAACAATATGTGTAAAAAGTTTATCTTATTTACTATTTCACAAATCTTCAGTTCATATTTCTGCCATCGAAGGCCTGTGCTGCATGATTTTCCTTTTATTTATTTATTTTTTTTTTTTTTGAAGTGTACAAATATAGCTATGTGAAACATTTACTTAATAGAGATGCACTTCAGGGGTAATGCTGCCAATTGCATTCTTCACAATTTGCAAAGCAAAAACATTTGTTTTGGAGATGGAAAAAGCTTAAGCGAAAATATTGGTGATTACCTTTTTGTACTGTTAACATTTTGGAGGGATAAAATTGAATTCGGAAAATGGGTTGGAGAAAACTTTAAGAAAGTTTTCTTCAACTCATTAAATAAAAAAAAATTAAGAATTTTAAAATTGATAGTTTTCACTTTTAATTTAATTGAGTTTTAAATTTAAAATAAATTAAATGTCATTTATGACCAGTGTAACCTCAAGAACAAGATCTTCAGTCTCAGTACAATAATTTTAGCACAGCATTAATACTATCTAAATGTTCATCTCCTGTCTATCATAGGTGAATTTTTGAGAATATTTAGATGGCCACACTTACTTTGCTGCAGTAACAAGTATTGAGCAATGTTGCAGTGGTTCATCTTCTGTGTAAGAGGGGGTTTATTTGTGCCCTCTGTTAGGACAAGCAACAGATTTCATATGCAGACAGTATGGAAGCCAAATCTTTAGCTTTACATCCATTGCAATTTAAACAAGGGACAGCATAAATAGTGGATCCCATATGTTCTCTGCTTGTTGGATGGGTGATCTAGTTTATTAAGGTGCAGACGCCATGGGTGTAAGGCTTCAAAAAGACAAAGGATCCTAAGTTAAGGGCAATCAAGAACAATAAAGAGAGATCCACTGCAGTGCAAGAAATCTAACCCTGTAACAACAAACTCACTGTGTGAGACCCAAAATTTCTGGGTTCCCAATTTATGTCCATGTCATATTCCAAACTGAGTGAAGGTTTGGAATATATTTATTAACTTAAACAAAAAAAATATTTTGAGATAAATTATTGGAGGTGGGGGGGGGGGCTTCAGATGCGATTGAAGGAGTGTAGAATGACGCAAAAGAACAGTTAGTCACTTAGGTCAACACTCACACTTAAATGTACTGTAGGAATTTATAATAATTATACTGGTGAAACATTGATGATGGTCGAACACTCTGGTCTCCATGAGATACACACACAACACACACTGACCCATAAGCACAGCACTGACTGATAAGCACAAAATTAATGCTTGCAGTGCCCCCTTGAGGGTTGTTGCAAAATCCACAGTAGGGCTTTAACAACCCCCCTCCCCCAACCCGCTGTTAATGTCACCAACAACTGCATGGCAAAATTAGTTATGTGCACATCATTTGCCCTGGTATGCTATGTTCTGTGGTTCAGAAATTTATTCGTGTGTGTGGAAGCAATTAATTGGAGTGAAAAAACAATGATGGATTGAATAACTATTTCATATACCACTGGTACACCTGAAGAAAAATTAGTTGTTTCACTCCTCCCTTTATTCTACACATTAGGCTCCATTCTGATCAAACGTGGAGCTTCAGACAACTCACAGAGTAGGTACTTAAATTACAACAGCCCTTTACGATAAACATCCACAGATTATTGGACACAAATTGAAGAACATTACCTTCAAATAATTTATATAACATAGGGACAAACAAGTTAGTGGCATGTCAAAGAAATCTAAAAACTTACTATACAGAAGTGGCATCATGGCATCTGTTGGTGACCTCAGCCCATCCTGATCGTCAATGGTTCTGCACAACACAAAAAAAAAAACATATTTTTATTATCCTCAAAGGATACATATAGAGGACTACAAGAAAGCAAATGATAAAATTAAAATACATTTAAGAATTTGCCAAAAAAATTTGCTCAGCGTGGTGACCAAACTTGACAAGTTTGGCTGGGGACCAAACTTGACACATATATACTGCTAACAAGTATATATTTTTGAGCAAACACATTGCTGCATTGAATTGCTTTTGATTTACTGTTCTCCATGTACACCTCCTCATCAAATTTGAAAATTACATTGCTCTGGAGTAGAAATCGAACCTGCATCTCAAAATTTCCATTCAAGTATGCTGCTGTTACACTACCCAGGACAATGATGTTCCAAGTAACTAAAGCTAAGTAATTATAGCTTAAGAATCTGAAGAACTTCAAATTTGCCCTAGTCAAAGAAATACAAGACTTCCTTATAGCATCAATGACCCTTTCAACACTCAAACCGAAATTGGGAAATTCAGGTTTAATCCTCGTTCCAGGGTGATGTAAGTCTCAACTTTTCTTAGGAGGAGTTGCATTGGCAAACAGTAAACAAAAACCAATTCAGTACCACAATTTAGTTGCCGAAAACAATGTACTTGTGCAATTGCCATTTAATTGTGAAGCGTATCGCCGCCTGTATCTCTACGATAACACTGCTTATAGATTAATTAAATGAAACAGGATTACTGAGAACCAAATGAATGCTAATGCACAATTTCAAGATAGCAACAGATGTGCATTTGCACACCATGAGAACTAAATATAACACACAGTGTTTATAATTGAAGTGGACATTATCTGAATACATTTTACATGTTTTTGTTTACATTAGAATATATAACTGATTATGGGGTTTACTTAGGAATAAAAATTGTTTTTTAATGGTAAAATTTTTGGGCAGAACCTTCACCAGGACTACACTACAGTAAGTGTTGCCAACCTTGGGTGAAACTTAAATCTTTAAAATCATTTAATGTAGTGCCTCTTTCTTTCTCTATTTCTAGACTTTCCAAGAGTTTTCTCTTGAAGTGCTGCTGGTGGGATAGAACTTTTGCTGAATCCCAAAGAACTTTATGTCCAGTAGCTTGAACATGTCTGACCAGTCCAGTCTTGTTAGTCATGTTTCTAATAGCTGCTTAATGCTCTGCCAGCCTGATCTGAAGCTGTCTGCCTGTCTCTCCCACATAACTGAGACCACATTTGCATTTGACATTGTAGATTACTTCTTGTAATAAGATATTAGCTTTTTTCTGTTCTAATTTTGGCAGGTAGTTGCTAATTTTATTTACCAAGCTTGGAACTAGTCAAATTTAATTTTTTACTAATCCTCTGTAGTTTTGCAAACAATCCTTTGTGGTACGTGATTTTTCTAGTTAACAAGCATTCTGGGGCTGGCCTTTGAGTTTTTTTTTTTTAGCAAGAATTTTGTCAACTAGAAGAACAGAGTAATTATTCTCCTGGAGAATGACTTTTAATTCTTTCTTTCAGTTCGTTTACCTACTTCAGAGGAGTTAAGCACATCTATTTTTTCTACAAATTGAGAGATTATGTTAGATTTTATGTTAATGTATTCAAGATGGTTTGAATGAAAATCCAATATTTTATTGGTGTTAGTGGGGTTTTGTAAACTCTCCTAACTATTTTTTCTCCTTGTAGAATCAAAGTTAAATCCAGGAAATTAAATTGGTTGTCTCGCTGGAATTCTAGGGTGAATTCTAATTTTTCATCTAATGAGTTGAACCAATTAAAGATGTCTACTGGAAGAGAGTTATTACAGCTGTCTACCACAAAAATAATATTGTCCATATATCTCGCATATAAACTGAAGATAGACAGTTAGAACTTTTTCTTCAAGCTTCCCTATGTAGTAATTCGCAAGGAAAGGTGCAACAGGAGAGCCCATCGCCAGTCTCGAGGTTTGTTTATAAAAGTGATTACCAAATTAGAAAAAACTAGTTGAAACCCGTCGAAATCAACGGTTAGTTATTTTTTCTTTTCTTTTTTTAAGAATAAACTTGTATCAACCAACAAATGTAAACTTTATTTGATTGACAAAAAAATTTTACAAATTCATTCAAACACTTCAGTAAAGACAATATTTTGAGACCATCCATTTGCAACAGGTAATCCAGGTGCATCTTCATAAGTGATCTTTCCTGCAACAGAATCCTTTGAACTTGCTCGAGATAGGGCAACGTAGAGAAGACTGGTTATTGCAGATATATTCCGATTTCAACAAGTGTCTGTCCTTGACTCTTATTGTCATCGCAAAGAACAATACGATTGGAAATTAAAATCCGTTTGATCGTAAAAAGGAAAGTGCTGTCGCTTGGAGTCAGCAGAATGCGTGGCAAGGTGTGCAACAACCCCTTGTGTTCTCCGCCCACAATTTCCACAGAAATTGTATTTTGGAAGAGCGACTTTATGATCATATGTGTGCCATCGACTAAACATTTCCTTGTGTCCAGGTTCGTGATTTTTTTTTTGGGGGGGGTGAAGATTTAATGACCACCATGAGCAACTCAATGGGCTATAAGCAATCGCCCGTCCTTAATTTAGGGTCACTGGTTCCACGGAACGGAGAGCGCCAGTGCAGTAAGACAAACACAACATCCATGCTTCACCAGGATTTGAACCTGGACCCTTCACGAACGAATGATTATAAGCCAGCGCTTAGACCACTGCATCACCGGGGCGACCAGGTTCGTGGTGAGAATCAGGACTGCACCCTTTTTCAGTCGTAAAATGTGAGGCGGAAGTCCACTCATCTCGATCGTGTGCAAAAATTCAACTGGATAAAGCACTCTTTCACTCTCTTCTTCAGTCACAACTGTGTTTGTAAATGTTGTTGGAATGAGATTCGCGTTGCGAATACTCTTCATTCTCTCTTGTCTGAGACATATAGTTGTGACACATTGATCACTCATGCTTTCCAGTAAGGCTCTTACGTTTCCTTTCTGCGGGAGAGACATTCTGTTAATAGTAAATATGCAATAAAGTATTTACTTACTTTAGGACTGATCACAGAACACCATGCACACACCAAGTCTGACACTGAACTGAGCGCCTGACGTAGATAAGGGCCACACGCTACTCCCATAGACTTTACATAGGAACTTTGCCGCTCCGCCATGCCCGAACCATTGCTCCAATCTCAGTTTTCTCTTCGACTGGCACGTCTACCTGGTAAGACCTTTATTTTGATTCCTCAACCATATGTTTACGTTCAGCCGTTCTCTCAAAATAGGTTTTTACAGTAAACTTATAGAATTAATATATAGATTGTGTTTCAACACAAAGAACAGAATTTCATAGAGGCCAGTCAGTTCTGCCTTGTTGAGGTCATGAAAAACTATTTTGTCCGCCAAATCCTCTGTCGTAAATTCCAACTGTCGATCTGTGTCAATGTTCATATACATGGCTTGAATATCTAGACTCGCAATTATAGGATGGTCAAGATATGAGAGATTCTCTAATTTTTTTTTAAAAGATCTTGAGAGTTTTTTAGCAAGGCAGGAGGACCTGAAAAGAGTTTTTTTCAGATGGTCAAGGAGGTAATATTGGAGATTCAAAAAAGACGAGTTTTTAGAATCCACAATAGGCCTAAGAGGTTCCCTTGACTTATGAAGTTTGATGGTCCCATATAATTGGGGGATTCTGTAGTGAATTTTTGAGAAGAACTTAAAATTTGGATGAAGCTGGTTGTTTCTTTTTAAGGATCTTAGAAGTTTATTATAGTTTTTTAAAAAAAACAGATCTAGGAAGTTTTCTGATAATACTTCATACATTGGTTCTCATTCAATATCTCATTTTTTTCAACATACTTTGCAATACAGGCAGTGTAGTCATTTCTCAAATTTATCGCTGTGTCGGGATTATCCTTTTCAACTTCATTGCAAATACTTCCTAATTCCACAATATGAGTCTTTTTGTAGAATTTATTGGTGGTGAGATTGACGAGTAATTACTACTTTTTTCAAGGATATTTTTCAAGTCTACATTTACACCTTTTACCGTGATATCTGCAACATGAGAATCAGCCTTGGTGTGATTGGCTAAGGTGGTACTAGTTTCTGTTGACATCAGCCACCTCTCTTCTTTAAGTTTCAGTTTTCCCATATTTTTTTTTTTTTTTTTTTTTTTTTTTGTCAATAACTGTTTTGGTTAGCCAACTTTCTAATAGGATTCTGTCAGGTTTTTTTATGCAAGTTAGATCTGTGACCCAAACACATTTTTCTAATGCTTTGTTTTTTGCCAGATCTTTGTACTTATTTTTAATCACATCAACCAATGTTTTTTGCTCAATTCTTCTCACAAAGTAAGTAGATAAAAGAGTACTTACATTTTATTGAGTTTCAGAGATGGTGGAATGTGTGCACTGCCTTGCACTTTTTCAGGAACTTCAGTTGGTAGACAAAACGATCTTGTTTAACTCTACATTGTTCCACTTGTTTTACAGTTTGTCATGTTTTTTGACCCATAAGCTTCCTTAAATCTGGTAATAATTGAAGTCATGGCTATTCCTAGAACATATACACTAGAATATATAACTGTTATTGGGGTTTAATTAGGAATAAAAATTGTTTTTTAATGGTAAAATTTTTATTCCTAAATAAACCCTATAATCAGTTACATATTCTAGTGTATATGTTCTAGGAATAGCCATGACTTCAATTATTACCTGCTTTCATTTTTCATAAAATTTTACAATGTAATCCACAATAACAATAAAAAATAGGCTCTCCGTCTGTTGGTCGCCCGCAGAAAAAAAAACTACTAAATGCAGGGATTTGAAGCTTTGCAAACACCTACATGTGTGTGCCTTAGATCCTTCATTTTGACATTCAAATTTCTAAAAAAATTAATTAACTTTTACGTAATCTCTACAGGAACATTGAAACAGATACCATCGATAGATGGAGGCACATTTGTTTTGGTGAATCGTCCTCCAATAACCTAATATGTCTTTCACATTATATATTATTAACACATTTTTATTATTCTAATAGCTTCTATAGTTTTATGTATCCATTATTTTAATTTCTTAATATGTTTTCTTCCCACTGACCATGAATTCGGATCCAAGCCTACAAGTAGGTCTTTCTTTCCAAATGCAAATGACTATTAAATTACTTCTTTTGTGCTGCAGGCATTAAAAATATTTCCCTAGTACATAGGTGTGGCACGCTTTTGCCCCTAATCTGAACTACAGTAAAAATCCGATATTACGAGTACGGCTTATAGTAAGAATCCCATTGTTACGAGAGATTCTAAATGCGTTGTCAATTTGTTAATGTTAAAGATAGGAAAGATCTTCATTTATTACAACTTGCAAATCCAAGGAGCTCCTGCTATGATTGGAGGCTTGGCCAATTTCTCTTCTTTCAAAGATTTTCAACAAATTCTTTCCCTGAAATTCTAAGTGGTGGAGAGATAAATGTGTACAAGCTGCACACAGAGATGAGTCACCGGTGGCTGGTCTGCTTTTATGCTGAGCACTCCCCACCCCCTTCTGCGTTCTTCTACTTCTCTGCACAATGGTGCGAAGTTGAAACATGTTTTTATGCATGTAACATCTTTGGGACTTGGATGGGTGTATGTTGTGGGTTTTCTTTCTCTACATGGAGAATAAAAGGAAAGGTTTGATTTTGGAAACAAAGTTAAGAGTTTTGCATGAATGTGGGAAAATTTTAAAGTCAAAAAGTACGACCGCAAGAAAATTTAGTCTTGCATCATCAACGCTGTTTACAATTTTAAAGAACAAAGAGGAGATCAAGGAGGCAGCTTTATAGAATAACACACTGGCAAAATCCGTGAAGTTACGAAAGGGTGAACATAAGGTACTGGAGGAAGCATTGTTTATGTGGTTTTGCCATAATCGAGCCAAAAACATTCCCGTTAGTGAACCAATGATAAAAGCTAATGAATTAAGCATTGAAATGAACATCGAGAATTTTAATTGTTCGGACAGTTGGCTAAACAGATTTAAAACTAGAAAAAATATTTCTATGCAAAAAATATTTGGAGAATCAGTTTCTGTTAGCACACAAGCAGTTCCGGACTGGTCCCCAATCCTTTCAGAAATTTTAGCTCGATAAAACACAAAAGACATTTACAATGCTAATGAAGTTCCGTTGTTTTATTTATAACTTGTTGCCAGACAGGACTTTAGCGGTAAAAAGTGATCCATGTAAAGGAGGAAAATGCAGTAAAGAGTGTTTAACTTTTCCATGTTGCGACAATATGGAAATTAAAGACATTTGCGATTGGAAAGTCACAAAGACTGCGCTGCTTACGTAGTGCTTCGCCATCGTGCACATATGAAGCTAATAAGGAGTGGATGATAATGCCATTATCTACCCAGCAGGTGAAGGCTTTGTACATTCAAGTTGGAATTGAGAACAGAAAAATAGCGCTATTCATAGATAACTACCGTGTCCATCCAAGTCCCAAAGATGTTCAATTGGATAACACTGAATTGAAATTATTGCAATCTAACTGCGCTAGTGTACTTCAGCCTCTTTATCAAGGAGTTATGAAACTGATATATCGAACCATTCTGGTAAATGACATGATCAGGCGGACATCATCAGATGATAAACCAGTGAAATGGAATGTCCTTGAGGCTATTACAGCTCCTGGCATGGAATGAACTGTCAGGAAAGCACATTGAAGCATGCTTTAAATTTCCTCACCAAAGAGAATTTGAATACAAAAATCTTCACGGACAAACCTGCAGAACAGGAAGCAGATGGATGGAGCATCATTTCCAAAATGATGGGATTCACATTTAGCTTTCAAGACTACGTCAATGCTGACACAGTTGTAGTACCCGAGAATGACATGTCTGATAGAGAAATCATGGAATCAGAAAAAGAAAGCTCAGAAAAATATCAGGATGACGAAGAGGATCGAAATGAAAGTGTACCATCTCAATCAGAACTCATGCAAGCTTTAAGCGCAATCAGGCAATTTTATAGTGCTTCAAATGCACATTGAAAATTCAGCAATTTTCCATAAAGTTGAGAGTTATGTGTCACAATCATCAATGTCAAAGGGGAAATAAAAACTTGATTCTTATTTTTTGTAAAAATCCCAATCTGAATTAAAAACAAACATTAGGTACACAATATGTGTTGTTTTGCTCACTTTTCTTTATTATTTAGTACTATTATTTTTATGTGTTATGTAGTAAGTATCTGTTTGCAATATTTGCATGATCCAGCCATAACAAGAAGTCTTATAACGACGCTTTTTCCGATTTTTGTCAGCTCTCATAATATCGGACTTTTGCTATATCTGGAGATCTCAAAAGAAGTTCTAACAGATACCATGTTCATGGAAACTATTTGAGGTCAACTCCACCAATGTAAATCAACAACTCTGAATCTCTGTTTTATTTAAAAAATAACTTTCCACATAACAAATTACATTCAGCATCTACTGGAGCACTGTGTCTGAGAGCTATCCTGTGATGAATGTAACTAGGTATGAGTCATTGAAATTAGGCAGAAAAATAATTCTATAGAATTGTTACAAACCCTTCCAGCAAATTAAGGGATTTAAGAGGGCAAAATTGATAATTATTATTTTTAACTGTTAAGAATTCATCTGGAAGAATTCTGCTGTTGTACTATGGCATCTGGGTGGGCCTGAAAGCAAGGGACACATGAACTCCGCAATTACCTGTCAAAGAGGGTAAAAGCTGTTGGCCACTACTCGCAGAATTTTTGGGACAAACGCTGTCGCCAACTGATAATCAAGAATGCTGTAGGTTTGAGAATTCCTTTAATGAGGCAGCAGCTAGATATAAACAAGCAGTGAATTTAGTTAAAAACTTTTGCTCATAAAGATGCCCATTTGTGTTTAAACTTTGTGGCTCATAATTAAGCATTCCATTAAAATAAAAAAAGAGCCAGTCTGGCATTCAACTCAAAAGAAAGTAGGCATAGTACAACTCCACTACGATTTGCTGGCATTTGCTGTGAGAGAAAGAGCTAAACGTTGACAAGCTGATAACGAAGAGAGAAAGAGCATTTTATTCTCAATAAGGGCTGTCCAAATGCTTCTAAATGGTTCAAAGAGAAACTGCAAGAGATGGCCAGTAAAATTTCATGGAGCCCCTGAGACCGAGAAACAAAGAAATAAGTATTGTGCATGCTCCCAAATCATAAAAGAACCATCTGCATATGGTGAGAGCAATGTTTGAGAGGTATGTTCACCTTTGCCTTACTTTCACTTCTAAGTGCATAAACAAGCCACTGAGTGCTACAGACCAAATGTCAGACATGTGGAAGACAGAGAGAGAGAGAGAGAGAGAGAGAGAGAGAGAGAGAGAGAGAGAGAGAGAGAGAGAGAGAGAGAGAGAGAGAGAGAGAGAGAGAGAGAGAGAGAGTGTGTGTGTGTGTGTGTGTGTGTGTGTGTGTGTGTGTGTGTGTGTCTGTCTGTCTGCCTGTTCAGAAAATCAAACCCACACTGAAAATATTGAAGACATGTGGAGATGCACATTCAGTGACATGATACAGTTGCATCATCAAGGTTAACCAGGCTGGACACAAACAGATACTGATTACCATTACCATATACTGAAGCTCCCTAATATGCTATAATGCAGGATACATTGCATCCATAACAAGCCTAAATGGGTGAAAAAAAGAAAAAAATTATTTGTGTGCTCTGAAACAACAACAACAACAAAAAAAACTATCATAATATAAAAAGTACTGATGCCAAAAAAAATGTGCATCTGGATTATGCTCACCAACCTGTTGTGTACCATAACATTATCTGCACATATAACAAATCTGTATCAGTATAAAAACAAGTAAACTATTATTTGCATGCTCTGAAACAAAAACATTGGCTATTATTATTAAATAAATGGTTGTGATGCAAAAACAACCATGTAAAACAGGTGCATCTGGAAATGCCCTTATTTTTATTTTTTTTTAATTGGAGGTTTAACGACCACCGTGAGCAACTCAATGGGCTATAAGCAGTCGCCCATCCCTAATTTAGGGTCACTGGCTCCAGGGAAGGGAGAGAGCCAGTGCCATAAGACAAACACAACATCCATGCCTCCCCGGGATTCGAACCCGGACCCCTTTCGGACGAATGATCAGAGGCCATTGCCTTAGACCACTGCGCCACCGGGCGGCTGCCCCTATTTTAAGCATAATGAACAATCTAGTAATAGGTGGAGTTACTACTATCATTTTTAAGAGCACATGAGAACCCGCATCAGAAAAAATAAGAATTTGCAAACTACCTATATCACAATTAGTCCATAACTGGCAGTTACACTGAAAAAGGCTGCCTTCAGAAACTATACATCTGAATTTTGGTCAACTGTGGATTTTGACATGCTTTTAAAATGTTAAGATGAAATTGAAAACACATATTCCTTTTACAAAACAAGAATCATGTAGGGCTACACAAAAACAAACATCATACAGCTAAAAGGAAGAAATAGCCATTACTGTCATATTGTACTGCTGTTTTGAAATGCAGTGTTTAATACTTTTAAGCTGTAGGTGACTAAATTTTCACACACACACGTGATATTCCCAGGAGCTCAACCTGGAATGCAATACAGGACCAATGAAATAAACATCAATTCCTACCCAAAGATTATTTCTTTCTTGACATACTGATATTTGATTTTATGTTTGACTAAAATATAAACCACACAGATACACACTGAAGACCCATTCATTTTGATGAAAACAAAAATAAAATTACAACAGTACTCACCCTGTTAATACTGAGTTGTCTTTCCCCAACCAACAAAAGTGACTTTTTCTGATAAACCCTGATGGTTTCATAATGCCAGATATTGTTTCAACAGAGTTCCTACTACCTTGTCTCTTATACTGATTAGCTCCTCTTTCTTCCAGCTCTAAGAACTCTTGGTCATCATGAAAACCCTACAGAAATAAAAAGAAATAAATATGTAAATATGCTCGCTCTATCTCTCTCTCTCTCTCACACACACACAATGTAGATATTGAGAGAATCTGTTTTACATCTAAACCATATATATACATAATATTTATACAGAGGTCAAGTTTTCACTCATCAGCAGATAACTTCCTCCAGGCAGACAACATAACATTGTTATGTTGTCTGCCTTGAAAAAGTCATCCATTGGTTAGTGGAAACTTGGCACTTTTATATTTTTGTTCAAGTGTAACAATGAACAAATTTATTATACTGTGTTAATATATTGGGGTATATGAATGCTTTCAGTAATATAATCGATACCATGAAAGAGATTATTGCACATACAATAGTCATCAAAAAGTCTGTACTCTGAGACAAAAGGAATGAAGATAAACCATGATTTATTGCTATGAGATCAGTCCTCATTACATTTCTCCCTGAAACGCAAGTTACGCAACATACTTTTCCTACCTATTTTGCACCTTTCAGATACTGTCACTGTAGAAGTGGGCACACTCGTGCAAAATCCACTTTTCCACTTCAGAGATCACATTCTCATTACTCTGGAATCACCTATTATTAAGTGGGAAATTCGTGTGACAAAAAAGAAGTCTTTCAGAGCCAAACACATGTGCACAACGGAATCATCAAAATTTCATGCCCAATATTTGTGTTGCCATAGTGTCTTGAGCAACACGTGGCAGGAGTACTGAATCGAAGAAGACAAACACCTTCACTGAATTTCTTCTGCTTTATGTGATTCTATAGCCTGTTCAAAAGACCACACTAAAAATACCCAGTGATGCTCTGGCCCTTTGGGAGGTAATTATTAATTATTATGACACCTTGGGAATCCCAAAGAAACACTGAGAAGTATTTTCCCTGACAATAACCAGGTTTTGGCATTTTTTAGTGGCAGTCAGCCTGGTATATTTCCATTCTTTGTTCATTCTTTAGCCTCTAGTTTAATACAACATTCATCCATTATGGCAGGTGTGACTTAAAGAAATGATCCTCATCTTCACAACATAGTGCCAATATATCTACACAGAAGCATATTCACTGGTGCTTTTGAAATGGTGTTGAAAGGCAAGGTTTTCACCGTGCATGTACAAATTACCTGCAGGGGCTTGAAAAATATCTGAAAAGTTAGATGTCCAGCTGGGCATGTGCAAAAATTATTTGTCTGCCTAGGTAGTAAAAGCTGGATGCCTAGGAAAATTTGTCTTTTAAGATAATAAATCAGAACCTTCATTTTTTAAGTTAAAAAAAAGTTATGAACTGTTTTACATGTTTTGCATTTCTGTTTTAAAGGGTGTGATTCAAAACGTTCAATGCACAAAAGCGTGTATCTTAAGTTTTAAGATGATGATGCTGAAATTGGTATGAAATGGTATGATCATGAAATTGGTATTTGGGAAATTTAGCGATTCTGCCATATTCCTTTCGTTAAAGTTTTCGCCCTTTGTCACTAAACACTGAAGGCTGATTCCATCAGAGGAATGCCTCTTGTTGCTGACTATAAACAACATTTGGAGCAAAACTACATATGGTTTTAATTTCTGGACCTAGAACATGATATAATTAAAGAAGTGATATTCTGCTATCCTTGTCACTCCATAGCAATTATATACTTCCAGTGATTAGCAGTGAAATGAAATATGACATCCAATGACTGTATTTTTTCTTGTAGTAGGAAATTCTATTCCAAACTTTTTTTAAATGTAGCTGTCCAGACAGGGCAACTAGATTTTTTATTTACCTCCTCAGGCCAATAATTTATATGGCCACCCTGGTGGCACAGAGGTCTAAGCGATGGCTTCTGACCATTCATCCAAGATGGGTCCGGGTTCGAATCCTGGTGAGGCATGGTTGTTGTGGTTGTCTTACAGCACTGGCTCTCTCCCTTCCCTGGAACCAACGGCCCTAAATCACGGACGGGTATTTGCCTATAGTCCACTGAGTTGCTCACAGTGGTCGTTAAACCCCCAATCAAAAAATAATAATAATTTACATGCCTTGAGCATGATATTTTTCGAGCCCTGGCCTGACATGTACGGTGGATATTCCATAGTGACTTTTAATTAACAAACTTCATTCATTATGGTATGCATGATTATTGATCACACAGAACAATGGCCTCCATGTTTTCAACAACTACTGCATCCTGTAAGGTTGACAGTTTGCCACTTTTTGGTTCAGCACTCAAGTGGGTATGACTATTCTGGAAATGCCTCTTCAACTTTTTAACTGACTCATATATGAGGGCATTCCTGGCTGTAACCTATCCTTATCTCCCAGCGTATTTCGGTGGCCAATTTCTTTTACAAATCAATCATCTTTTTTCTCTTATTTCTGGGTTTAACAACGACTGTGAGTAATGAACTATCAGCAGTCCCTAATTTAGCTCCAGGAAAGAGAGAGAGCCCGTGCTGTGAGACAAACACAACATCCATGCTGCACTGGGATTCGAACACGGATCCATATCGGACAAATGGTTAAAAGCCAGCGCTCATTCCACAGCGCCACTGGGGCAGCAATAATTTCTTTACTAGATTTATTTTACTAGACAATCATGATGATTCCTTCTGCATCCCAAAAAATCTTATGCCATAGCCTTGTCGGCTGATGGATTAGCAAATCAAGTGATCAAAAATTGGAGAAAATGTTTATCCTTGAGAAAAACAAGCAACTGTATTAGTAACACTAGTATTTTGGTACAGGCCCCATTCACTGATCACACTGAAAATGCACAAAACAAAAGTTACAATTAGGGGAAGGCACACATAAACTCTAGAAACCCAAAGCAGCAGTCTGAACTGAAATGATTATCCTAACTAGGGTTCTGGTGATGAAAGTGCTCTCCGATAAATCTGTGTTATTTACTGGGATGTGCTTGTCATGCAAGAATATACTATGCTCACACATCCTATAACTGTCCACCTATCTAACTCAACCCCTACATGCATATTCTTACTTTTTGAGACCCAGGAGCAGCACATGCTTGAGTTTTTTGTTTTTTTTCTTCTCTTTTTTTTTTTCCACATTTTTGTCACATGAATAAAGAAAAAAAGGTCTTTCCATTCATATTTTTATCTTCATTTAAGAGTACCAGTGTTTACCAAGAAAAAGAAGATGGATCCATCCATGATTTTAGCCAAATTCAATAACATGAAACAATTTGAAACTGTATTTATCATTACATCAAATTATCACCTTTTATTTTTAATTTTGTTTCCAAAGTTCTGGCATCTATAAAATGTCAATTATATTACTGATATAATTGACATTTTATAGATGCCAGAATGTGATTGTCAGTTTATAGATGCCACATGTGATTGTCAGCATACAGCTGACAATCACATGTGTATGACTTTTGTGCATTTACGGAAAATTAATTTCTGTCTAGAAGCTTTTTGAGATTTAATTTCAATCTTTCTTCCAGTGCCTTACTCACTGCTCTACAGACCCATTCACTTACAGTGCTGCTAGCTGGTAAAAATTGGTTCACTTACAGGGGTTGATCCAGGCAGTAGCTTCACAAAAATGTTTCAAGCTCAAATGTGATCTTTCTGAAAATATTTTGAACTGCAGTGATAGTTTTCACAAAATGTTTTCAGTACAATTTTATTTTAACAAAACTATTTTAGAGTAAGAGGCACATTGAATATTGTCATGTTTAACTAATGAACTTTTTTTCTTCTTGGTATTCAGACTTTATTTTGCTGTGAAAGCAAAACAGGGCAGTTGGTGTTGAATTTTTTTTTTTTCATCACACAGGGCCAGACAACTGGATTTCTTTTTTATGTTCCCAAATCATCAGTGGAAATGTCATTTCATGTAATATTGTGAAAATAATAATGAAAATTTTTTTTTCACAAATGATTTATTATGTATTACACATTAATAGTAAGATATTTTGGCTGAAACCGGCACCAAAAGGATTGCACCTTTCCCAAACAAATTTTCATTATGCTACAGGGAAAGCATTGAAAATTTCTTCAGTAAAAACTCTTGTAATTTGGATGCATCCTTCATTATTCAGATTACTTGGAAATCACTACTGGCAACAGCAACAGAAACAATGTCAACCATGTGAGTGCTTGCTGCTAGTGTAAACAAGGCTGTTTCAGCTGAAAGATCTTAACTATTCATAATGTTTAATATATGTAATAAATCATGTGTGAACATTTTTTCTTCATTAATGCCCTAACCAATCAATTTTGATGACCCTTACATCTGGGCAATGACATTTGCAAGTCCTGATAATGATGATCTTATCTGTGAATCCACACTGCGTTGATCCTTTGTGTACTTTTGAGGGGTTAACAACATTTTCGAACAACATTTTCGACAAAACTGCTTTAAACCCCAAAACAAGAAAATTTCACAAAAATATGCAAAATTTCACAAAAATGGGTATCATCTTCAAAGATCTAGATTGACCCATGTGTTGTGTAAAAAAATCTATGATGCTTAACAGTTGGAAGAACAGCTTCCACTAAATGTTGGTTTTCCCACAGTACACTAAAATGGGTCAAGTAGAGGCAGCCAAAAGATTTTGAAAGTTGTTTGCTTAGTTGTTGTTGTTGGCTGCCAAAAAACATGTGATATCCTCTGCCCTGGGCACAACTCAAAAAGGAGTTGTTCCTAAAGCAAAGTCAAAATAATTTGTCTACAATTACCTACAAGCTACAAGCCCAGCAAACAACACATAAAAGAAAAAATTAGAAAGCAGAGAATTTGAAGGGAGTTTGTCTATACTTGTCCAAAATAATTTTCTGGACTAACTCTCTGTTCTGACATGGTACCCCCACCTCTGTAGGTAGGAAGTCCACAATCATAAGCATCTAGCTGCCTAGAAGTGAAAGTCCCCAAGCTCAGAGCCGAGTTATAAGCTTTATTCTGTAATTTCCTAGTCAGGCTATCATTGTTACCCAGTTGATTGCTATTAAAGGTTTGTTCAATAAGCAAAATTTAGACTCCTGAACTCAATGCTAGAAGTTCTTTTCAATTTTAGACTGACTGAAAAAAAAAAAAAAAAAAAACAAACACACAACACAATTCAAATATTTCAATCACGACTACCGGTGGCTGAAAAATAAGGAACTGACCCTAACCACCACTCACCTGACATAACAGAGCTGCCAACTCAACATGTATTGCAATATATGCTAATCTAGAAAATTTTTACTTCTTATGCCAAGACAAGTCTCCCTATGTGTTCTCTATCATGCTCAAACTGATGTAGGAACAAACTTCATCTTTTTCCAGGTCATCTACTTTAAATTCATCTAGCAATACTTCAGGTGTACTTGATGATGTTATGTTATACCATGAGCAATTCATTTATTGTTATTATACCATAAGAGCTTCATATGGTGGACCTACCACACTTGAAAAAGACGGTTCACCACGGAATCGACCTGGACTTTCTAAACAGCGTATTAGAAAGAGATCTCGGCTGAGTGAATGTAAGATTGGTGTATGGAATACCAGAGGTATAAATGGCAAGATGAGTGAGGTGATTGAGGAGATGAATAAGTATAGACTGGATGTGCTGTGTGTAAGTGAAACCAAAAAGAAGGAAATTGGGGTAGAAGAAGTGAATGGCACGGTGAGTGTGTGGTCTGGAGTATTGGATAATGTGAGAGGACAGACTGGTGTAGGTGTGATTTTAAGTGAAAAGATGAAGAACAACTTGATTCACTATAGTTTCATAAGTGAAAGAATTATCTGGATTTGTTAGAAAGTGAAAATACAGAATTGTAATTGTTGTAGTGTATGCTCCTTGTGACTCGGAACCTTCTGATAAGAAGGAAGATTTCTGGATTGAGTTAAAAGCTGTTTTGAGCTAGTTTGGTGCTAAAGAAAAAGTTATAATAGCAGGGATTTCAATGCTAGAGTAGGTGTGCAGAATGCAATTTCTGACATAGTTCTGGGTAAGTTTAATGATCCTTGTGTGAATGATAATGGTGAAAGATTAATTGAACTCTGCATTGAGAATGGTTTGTGTGTATATCTAATACATTTTTCAACCACAAGTATATCCACACATATACTTGGGAAAATCGTACTCTAGGTCAAAAGAGTGTGATAGATTTTGTTGTCTACGATCAGCGTCTGAAACACTTAGTTGGCGACACCCGTGTGATGAGAGGTGCGGATGTTGGTTCTGATCATTACTTGGTAGTGTCAAGAGTGAAACTTAATATTAGTTGGAGGGAAAGGAATAGGAAAAGACCCAGGATAGAAAGAATAAAGGTTGATAGGCTCCTTGAAGATCATCAGCATTATTCTGATTTACTCAGAGAACAACTGAAGGAGCTGAAGTCTGGTGAGAGGGATGTAGAAAAGAAGTGGGAATGTTTTAAGATCTGTGTTGTCACTGCTGCTAAAGAGGTCTGTGGTGCCACAATAGTGGGTAACAATAGACATTATGCTTGGTGAAATAGTGAGATTGAAGAGGCAGTAAAGAGAAAGAAGAAAGCCTATTTGGGGATGTTGTGAGGTAGAGTCTTTGTGGATGAATATCGCTGTAAGAAGCGTGAAGTTGCTAACCTGGTTCGCCAGAGTAAGGCAAAAGATAGGAAGGAGAAGGTGGAAAGGCATGAACTAGCTTTTTGGAAAGATAGGAAGTCCTTCTGGAAGTACATGAGACTCAGGAAAAATAGGGGAAACAAAGTTGTAAGTTGTGTGAAGAATGAGATTGGGGAAATGATATGGGAGCCCAGTGAGTTAAGTGAAAGATGGGGTGAATACTTCTGTGAGTTATTAGATCAGGAAAGCAAAGATGATTCTGAGACAGATGCAGATGATGTCACAATGAGTGATGGAAGCACAGCAGGGATCTCAAGAGAAGAAGTGTGTAAAGCTCTAAAATCTCTTCAGAATGGTAAGGCTCCGGGAGTTGATGGCATAACTGCCGAGATGTTGAAATATGGGGGTGACTCTGTAATTGACTGGTTAACTGAAATTTGCCAGTTGTGCTGGGAGTTAGGAACGGTCCCTCGAGATTGGAAGGATGCTATTATTGTTCCCTTGTATAAGGGAAAAGGTGATCAGACTGAATGCAAGAACTGTCGTGGTATTAGCCTACTAAGTGTGCCAGGGAGAGTGTTTGGTAAGGTTGTTATTGAAAAAGTACGGGGTCTTACATCAGAGAAAGTGTGGGATGTTCAGAGTGGTTTTATGCCTGATAAAGGCTGCACTAACCAGATTTTTGCATTACGCATGATGATTGAAAAGTATCTGGCTGTTGGTAAGAAAGTTTTTGCTGCCTTCATAGATTTAGAGAAAGCTTACGACCGAGTGAATAGGACACTTTTGTGGAAGGTATTGAAAGAATATGGTGTTACTGGGAATCTACTTAATAGTGTAAAAGCCATGTATGCTGGTGGTAGAGCTTGTGTACGAGTGAATGGTGTTTTATCAAAATGGTTTTTTATTGGTGCATGAGTTAGACAAGGTTGTGTAATGTCACCATTGCTGTTTAATATATTTATGGATGCATGCATGCGCGATGCCAAAATAGATAATAGTGGTTTATGTCTTGGTGATATCCGTGTGTGCAGATTGCTGCATGCTGATGACACTGTCCTGTTGGCAGAGAGCAAAAGTGATTTGCAGAGTATGTTGTTGTCTCGGATGCACGAAGTTTGCATGAAATTCAAACTGAGTATAAATAAGGGAAAAACCAAAGTTATGGTGTTTGAGAGAGGAACGGGTAGCACTGAATGTAATGCAAGTATAAATGGCACTGTGATTGACCAGGTGAGTGAGTTTGTGTATTTAGGAAGCATGTCTGACAGAGAGAACAAATTGGATGGTGAAATTAGTAGGTGAGTGAATTCTTCATTGAAAGTCATAGCTGCTCTGGGAGTTTTTCACAGGAATGATGGGTTCTCTAGATAGTCCTGCATGGCTGTGTATGAAACTGTAATTGTTCCTACTCTGATGTATAGCAGTGAAAGCTGGGTACTGCAGAAGAAACATAGGAGTCGTTTGTGTGCTGGAGAAATGTGTTACTTACATGGGGTTTGTGGCAAGACATGGTCTGACTGCGTGAGGAATGAAGATGTGTTGCAGTTGTGTGATGTTAAGCTAAATGTTGTTAGCAAGATGGAGACCAATATGCTTTGGTGGTTTGGCCATGTTGAAAGAATGAGTGATAAGATGCTTACTAAGAAAATCTTTTTGGCCCAAGCTGCAGGAAGGAAATGCAGAAGAAGGCCAAGGAAGACATTGGTGGATCAGATTCACGAGTGTCTGCATGAAAAAAGGATTATGAGTATGAAGTATAAAAGATATTGTGTACGGCTTGTAATGGATATCAGTGAAGCCCGAGTTATATGTCAAGATCGCTGTAAATGGAGATGTTTGATACGACAACAGCAAGTAAAGATATCTGGTAGTTTCTATTTATTTTTTGAAGCTAACCTCTGAATCTCAGAGAACAGCTTAGTGATATGTATGTATGTAATAAAACAGGTACTTCATTAGTTTCATCAGGCATAGAGCACATTGTGAACACTTTTCTTTCATTTTCTGATAACATCTTTAGCAATTTGAAGTTTGGATGAAACAAAGTTGATGGTTTGCACAAATCACTATTTATTCAACCATTTTTCTGTCTTCTTTGATACAACAACAACATCTGAAATGGTTGGAGGAACAGCACAGTGCTTCAGGCACAAGCGACACTAGAGGAGCACCACATGGAAACTAAAATGCAAATCTCCCTTAAGACTCTGGCTACTTAAAATCTTTTTAGAATATCTGTCAAAACACAAAACATAGAATTTAATCCTTCTATACCCAAGTTTTTGTCAGCCAGATCATCCCAGATATCACACAGCTGATCTTTCACAGATTATAACACAGCACACAAAGAATTCCAGCAAGTTTCAACTTCTTGATAAACACATTTTTCAACTGCAACATGGTTTCTGATATTTTTCAGCTTGTAACAATGACGTTATTTGCAATTTTCTACAGTTGTTCTCAACACGTGTGGCAAACCTAACTTGATTATGGAGTTTGTGGTGGAACAGTCTCATAGTTTTTCAACATTTCTCTGCACCAATGGAGTGCAACCTGTCGGGACCATCCCATAAACCCAGAGGGTGTGCCACTGGTAAGGGAAGCTGGACAAAGGAAACTTCTCACTGATCCTCCTATCAGTGATCTCCCCTCAGGAAGAAAGTAGAAAAACTTGGTGACCCCAACACCATATAACTGTCCACTTACACTCCCACCCACAGTAAATATCCTCCAGGCATAGCTTCTCCAACACACATGGCCGACTAACAGAAATGGCAATGATGTCTCCAAAACATGAATATTTGAATTTTTTAGAAATGCGACCGAAACTGAGATCGTAATTTTTTAAAGGGATATACGTACAACATTTAGAACAATTATGTACTTTTTCAGTCCCAGTTCAAACTTGAATACCAGCTTTTTGACTGGAGCTGTACAGTTGAAACTGTATCTAACAAAGTTGAAGGGTCAAAAACATTCGATATATGCAAACTTTGTTATGGACAGATACTCGTACAAAAACAGCTATTTTTGGCATACTATGAGGCATGATCAAATGAAACCTGTTCATGCCACATCAAGTGGACCGGAGCATGGGGAAGCATGATGTTGTCCAGCTCGCATGATAAGCACAGACCAATGAACAAACGAGAAGGCATTCATTATCCTTGCACGTGCGGTTTGTGCTAAAGATTGTTGACAACATGGCCGGTGTGATTCCGAGTCCATGCAAGGTGGATCAGCAAGGGGTGATTCAGTTCCTAACAGCAGTAGGATGTCGAACAGTTGACATTCATTGCAGAATACAGGCGGTGTTGGTGGCAAATGTGTGTCAAAGACAACAGTGATGGATTGGGCATTAATGTTTCGGGAAGGACGTGAGGAAACAAAAGATCTTCCGTGGCTAGGCCAGATGCATGTTGTTGCGACAGATGAAGCCATTGCTAAGATTGATGCAGCAATATGGGTGGACCATTGTCAGAGCTTACGTTCACTAGTGGAGGGATTCAGTATGTCATTTGGGTCAGTTCAAATGATGGTTATGAAGACACTGTAGTATCAGAAGGTGTGCTCACAATGGATCCCCATAAGGAAGAACGGATGGGTTGGAGTTTGAACCACTTGCTGCGTTACGAAGCGGAGGGGGATGCATTTCTATCGTGCATAGTGGCAGGCGACGAATCGTGGTGCCACCACTTTGAGTCATCCAGCAAACCAGGGAGCATGCAATGGAAACATCCTAGATCCCCAAAACACAAAAAATTCAAGTCACGGGCTTCCGCAGGTAAGGTTATGCTGACCGCATTTTTTTACCATGAAGGGCTTTTGTTTGTAGACTTTAATGAGTCTCATGTGAACATCAGTGCCAACTGCTACAAGGACACACTGGATGAGCTGCACAAAGCTATCAAGAATAAGTGACACAGCATGCTCTCACAAGGTGTGATTCTGTTGCATGACAATGCTAGTCCGTATGTTGCGAATACTGATGATTTTTTTTTTTTTTTTTTTGATTGGAGGTTTAACGACTACCGTGAGCAACTCAATGGGCTATAAGCAGTCGCCCGTCCCTAATTTAGGGTCACTGGTTCCAGGGAAGGGAGAGAGCCAGTGCCGTAAGACAAACACAACATCCATGCCTCACCGGGATTCGAACCCGGACCCCTTTCGGACAAATGATCAGAGGCCATTGCTTAGACCACTGCGCCACCGGGGCGGCTGCGAATACTGTGCAGGATGCATTAACACGGAAAGGGTGGGGTGGGGGGGTTCTGCTGCACCACATAGCCTATAGCCCCAATCTGTCACCATGTGACTTTCATTTGTTTGGAACCTTAAAAAATCTCTAAAGGGACAACGATTCCACTCCAATGTAGACGTCATGGCCTCGGTGACCAAATGGTTCGAGGAGCAACCAAAGTCTTTCTTTGCGGACAATATCTGCAATTTCCCCAAGCAGTGGGATGCATGTTTGAATGTCTATGGAGACTTCTTCTAACAGACACTGGTGCATTCTTGCTTCCTTATATATTGCTTTGTTTAATGCCGCCACACCTGCGGATGCACTTTTATGTTCATTTTAATAAAGCCACTCGAACAGGTTTCACCTGATCACACCTAATACATTATGTCAGGTTATAACTAGTCAATCATATATTATCTGTCAATTAATCGAAGGTAAAAAATACTGGTTAATTGTAAACTATAGATAGCAAAATAATTTGAGTTCACACATCAGTTGCTACTGCACCTCCAAATGTATGCATCACTTTTATTTGAGTAACATATTCTAAGTTTATGATTTTAACTGAACTTTGGATATGGCTTGAAAGTGTAGTCTGGTGAGGCAGCACATCTTGCACAAGCACTGATCTTATAGTAGCACCTGTTTCTATTAAGCACTGTATTGCCCCATGAAGAAAGGCTTGTACTTTGACAAAGTCAGAAATATGTACATCTTTAGCACAGAGTTTCATACAAGCTTTAACCATTTTTTCATTCACAGTGACAGGAACTTTTTAACTGCATATTTCCCAGCATCAATTTTCTGATTTGTTCATTCGGGCTCATCATGGACTCATATTTGTGATCAGGAAAGCTGAAATGAAATTTAAGATAGATTTTAAATCAGAATAACCAGTTTCTATGTTTGTACTTTGTGTGGAATTGAAACCAAAAGTAAATGCACTGTTAAACCTACAGCTGACATCTATACCACAGTTGTTGTTTTTTTTTTTTTTATTGAAGTTTTAACAACCACCACGAGCAACTCAATGGACTATCTCCTTCATTGTTTATCTGGGCTATAAGAAGTCATCCATCTCTAGTTAAGGGCCACTGGTTCCAGGGAAGGGACAGAGCCAGTGCCATAAGACAAACACAACATCTATGCCTCACCAAAATTCGAACACAGAGCTTTCACGGGTGAACGGCCATAAGCCAGTGCTTAGACCACTGACACTGGGTGGCTCCAGCACACTATTTATTCTTCCATGTGGAGGGAGCAAGGCAAATGCAAGAGCATGAAGTGACTGGTGCATTCTTTGAGTCTTTTAGAGCACATCTCTTAATGTTCTGGGATTCTTGGCCAGCTCTCAGCTTGCCTTAAAAATTCACCAAAAATGTTAGTTAGTAATACAGTAAAACCTGTTTAAACAGTATAAAACTGATACCTGCCCAAAACGAAATTTTTTAACGAAAGTCCCAAAATAAGATAAAAAATTATGTACTATTTAACCTGTATAAAACTGAACCTGCCTAATGCGGAAACGGAAATAGCAAGAGAGCAAATAAACCTGGTAACAACAGGAAGTTCTCCGATGTTCCCATGCTGTCAAATATTTTAATTAAAAGCAAAACATTATACGATAATGTGTAATGGTGAATTCACATGAAGCAAATATAATTTAAGTTGTAAATAACATAATTAAACTGAGAGAGATTGCTTTTGAGTTGTTTGCACAAACTACAGTACATCCACTCTTTGGCTTCTTAAGCATGTTCCACGACTCCGGTTTAGTTGATGTGACCAGCTTTGCTCTCTTTGCTGGATGCAAAGTCCAAAGTCTTCACAGCTCGCTGTCTTGCACATATTTCAATGAGACACTCCAATTTAATTCTCCTAACATTAATTCATTGAGATGATCATTCACCACATTGGCTTGTTGCGAGTTACGTTCATTCGCTTGCCATGGCACCAAAGAATAAAGTTCTTATTTGGATACAAAAGTTGAAGTTATTGAAACACATGGAAAAGAAAATGTGAGTATCAAGTATTTGGCAAAGAATTTAAATGCCAGAAAAAAGAAAAGACAGTTTAAAGCAAAAAGACAAGATGATATTGCAATAGCATAAAGGTAATTAGCTCAACAAAGGGGAAAATGTGAAAGCCAGAAATGGAGAGGTCAGGATAGCCAGTTGAATAAGATTATCTGGGAATGGTTTGTTACAGCAAGATCAGGCAATTTGCCAATTTCGGGCTCTATGCTGCATGCATATCAAAAGACGTAGCCGAAAAAAGAAAAAAATTGGAAAAGAGTTCCATGCTTCAGAAGTTTTCAAATGTGGTACAGCATTTCATTCAACAAAATTTGTGGTGAAGTGGCAGATGTCAAAGAGGAAAGTTTTGTATTCAATGCACAAATTATCAGCATCCAAGCATTGCAAAACATTCAGGATATTAGAGAATTTGTACTTCTCCAAGGTGACTCTGAATTACTTTGGTTAATGAGCAGCACACATGCTCTCAATCGGTGTCATATTGTAAATGTTACCGTACAAAAATTAATGTTTGATTATTTAAAAATAAAAGTTTGTGATTCTTGTTGATTAAGGCACATACAAACAATACAGTCTCTTAAACAATCACTAATTATGTAAAATCTGTTATTAGCATGACAAAAATTTAAATGTATACATTTCAATGGCTTCCATGTATGCACCTGTACAAAATGGATAATAGTTCCAGTCCCTTGGATTCCATCTTACACAGGTTTCACTGTACTTTAAATTTTAGATGGCAGAAAATGGATGCCAGGATATTAACTTTGTTATAAAAATACACAATGGTTATATAAAGCATTCACATACATTTTTTTGATGCTGAAATACACATGAATGCTGAGTAAACAATAATTACGAATTTAACAGTGTTGATTGAGAATTAAGATAGAGGATACAACCAAAACTTCCAGCTCTGCATTGTATGTCACATAAGATGATTTTGTTGCATGACTAAATAAAATTAATTAAAAAATGAGAAAAGGTAAATTAACTTGAACCTTAGGAGGCCCATATCAAGTGACTTGGTATGACAGCCCACCTACATCTGTGCTCTTCCTACCATCATCATTAATCTTTGAATAAAATTAATTAAAAAATGGGAAAGGGTAAATTAACTTGAACCTAAGGCCCATATCAAGTGACTTGGTATGAGAGCCTGCCTATATCTGTGCTCTTCCTACCATCATCATTAATATTAGAAGGAAATTAATTAAAAAATGAGAAAGGGTAAATTAACTTGAGCCTGAGGAGGCCCAAGTGACTTGGCATGACAGCCTGCCTAGGTCTGTGCTCTTCCTAACATTGTTGTTAATCTTTGAATAAAATTAATTAAAAAATTATAAAGGTTAAATTAACTTGAGCCTCAGGAGGCCCATGTGAAATGACTTAGTATGAGAGCATGCCTAGGTCTGTGCTCTTCCTAACATTGTCATTAATCTTTAAATAAAATTAATTAAAAAATGATAAAGGGTAAATTAACTTCAGCCTGAGGACGCCTATGTGAAGTGACTTGGAATGACAGCCTGCATAGGTCAGTGCTCTACCTACCATCATTATTAATCTTTGAATAAAATTAATTAAAAAATGGGAAAGGGTGAATTAACTTGAACCTGAGGCCCATCTCAAGTGACTTGGTATGACAGCCTGCTTACATCTGTGCTGTTCCTACCATCATTATTAATCTTTGAATAATGTATGCACCCTGATTTCGAATAACACTACTTTTGAAAAAGCACATGCACATTACTCAAATGTAGCATTATAAACAAGTTGTTGAACTGAATATGACATTATGCTGGAATTTAAACTAGAGCAGGAGAATTTTTGCTCAAATTTGCATGTGTCATTAGACAGTAGATACTATGGTTAATTATGTGCTATTTCTTGTTTCTTCCTGCAACTACTCTGATTCACAATGAACTGTTGCAACACTGATTTTACCTGAAAATAAGAAATCTGTTGCATAATGCTAATTAATTTTGCCAATTCTGCACTTGAGTTTTGTGCTCCTGGTTACTTTTTTGCAACTATTGTTTGGTTCCTTTAAATGTTGCAGGATAGATGGATGTTGTGGGGTATCATTCTACTTAAGGGTACTAAAAATTCACAATGACTTCATATATCTAATGCAGAATTTAGAGTCACTTCTGCTCAATGACTCCATACTGCTGATTAAGAATTCAGAATCTTTTTCTGCATAATGATTCTCCATACATCTAACATGCAACATTCATGGTCAATTTCTGCATAAATGACTCCATATACCTAATGTAAATTTTAGAATAATTTCTGCAGTGAGGAAAAGTATCTTTCCAATTGGGAATGAAATCACTGTTGCTTGAATGGTTAGGAAAAATTATGTTTTATGAACAAAAGTCATTAATTTCAGTGTTCTTATACTTTGCTGAATTTATCATGATTTAGTAATTTTGTGGCATGTGTCAACTGAAGCTCTGCAAATCTAGACAGACTAATGTAGTCATTAGCACAACTGTGCTATATTTTCACTGTTTCCATGTAGCAGTGAAAATATGGCACATTTGTGGATTTTTTTCAATAAGCGAATGATTACATTTGTATTGCTTTCCACGTATTTGTGAAGAATTATTTCTTCAGGGAAATTCGTTTCCCACTTATTTATTATGAAATCCAAACTAATAATAATACAGTTTAGGGTATGTTTTTATAATAATTCATACTGATCTTAATGGAAAACATGTGAAATGGACTCAAGTCATGCATCAGCTTTCTTGTCCAAAGCCAAGATCAACAAACAATTAATCATAATACAGGAGATGAACAAAATAATGTGAACAACTGGGATATAGGTGATATGTCTTTATTAATAATGTGTTGAACCATGTACCTTTAACACAGCTTCCAAACTTCTTGGAATAGATTCATACAGCTTTTGAATAGTCTCCAATGGAATGTTGTACCATTCTTCGATCAGAACTTTAGCCAATTGCTTCAGAGACATTGAAGGAGGGAATCTGATACTTATTCTGCTATCTAAAACTGCCTAACAATGGTTCAATGATATCCAAATCGGGTGATTGAGCTGGCCAGGGCAGATGTTGAAGTTCATCTTGGTGCTCTTTAAACCAAAATTAAACTATTCTCGCTGGGTGTATAGCATTGTCATCTTGAAAAATGGCATAAATGTTGAGAAACAACATTTGGACCGTAGGATACACATCATCACCTAAGTACTTGCTGACAGTAGTAACTCAACAATGAAGGATAATTATGGGGCCAGCAGAATACCAAGATATGGCCGCCCAAATAATCACAGATCCACCCTATGTTTGACAGTTGGAACCAGACATTCCAAATTGTGCACTTCCTTGGAGGTTCTCCATACCTAAACCTGACCTATTGTTGGAAATAATGAAAATGAACACTAAACAGACCACAGCACACATTTCCAGTCATCAGCTGTCTAGGTTCTGTGCTCATGACACCATCTTTTTAACATTGTACCATTGGTTTCTGTAATTAAAGGTTTAACAACTGCAGTTCTTCCATGGATGTTGCCTTTGTGAAGTTCTTTGTTGACTGTTTTTTGTGAAAACACGGTTTTTCAGGTAGATACTAAGTTCTGCTGTCACTTTTTCTGCATCTTTTGGACACAGTCCTCATTAGTGTTCAGCTGTCTCTCTCATTCGATCTTGGCTTTCACTGGCTATTCTTCTTTGCTAATGAAGTCTTGCGATGCTTTGAGTATGCAGTCATAACCATGGAGACTGTTGCTCTTGAAACCTCAAACAATTTGGCTGTTATGGTTACACACACTCTTACTAAATGGACTCCCATGATTTGTCCTCTTTTGAAGATTCACAGGTCAGCCATTTCACTGACCACTTGTATGAACTGCTGCTGAACACAACTTGTACTGCACTGGCATACACAACCTAGAGAATATATACAAAGAAAATGCACAAAAGATAATCACAACATATTTTTTTTTTTCAGTGTAGTCTACATGAATAACTTTAACCTCTATATTCATAGAGTTAACATCCTTTCGTCCAACCTCTGTATATGACAATGCACAGAATGTTGTACAAAAGTGCTGCTACTCTGAGAAACAAGCAGCAGCACTTATGTACAATACACAATTCTGTTCAGCCAGTGACTAATAGGTATCCTTTTTCACCCTGATGCACTCCCATACAGACTCAAAATCTTATGAATAAATTATGAGAGTTTGTAACATACAATTTCTAAAAATAATTCTATCATAAAGTTGTAAAATGAAATACAAAAAGCAGTTTGCATTAAATTTTCATTTCTGCTTCTGGGCTTCTATGAAATTGGGCATGCTTGTAATCCTTCTTGCAGTTAGATCTATGCGCACTATTTGCATCACGATTGTTAATTTTTGTTTAATTTTGTTAGATCAAAATGTAACACATCCTAATTAATGACATGCAAGCAACTTTACTATACAACTGCACTAATATAAATGAAGTCAAGTAAAGGAAACTTCTAACCTCTGCATCCCCTGATGATCTCATGAACATTTTCCTACGTGGAATTTTCCTGGAAGAGTAAAAGTTAATAATAAAGACACTGTAAAAAAAACATATAAACAAAATACACAGCCAGTGGCTGATTATTATTTTTTAACATTCAAATCCACATGTCTATTATCTTGATTAAAGTATAACTGTCATGGTCAAAAGTATTGTTTATTAGTTTGTAAAAAAAAAAAAGTTATAAAACATGACAAACACATTATAATGATTTTCCACACACCTAATACGTCTTTACATGGGAAATGTTGATGAACAGCCAAATATTATCAGTATTTTCAATATGAAAATTACACAGTACACAGTACATTAACAAATTACAATAAATCACTAATACAAATTTATCTTAACTGATTATGAATGTTATACACACATCTAACAACAGGCTAAAAAATCAAGAGCTAGAGTTTATCTCGAAAATAGCACAAGAGTATGGGTACCCGAGCAAGCTAATTAATAAATGGATACATGAGAGTAAAAAGCATATGACTCAGAGTAAAGAAGGCCAAGAAGTGCACAACCAAAGGAAGATGAGGAAGAAAAAATTGAAATACATTGGAGCTTTCCCATACCTGGAAAGAGTGAGTAATGAAATCAATAGGCACTGTGCTAAATACGACTTACAACTAGGAAGCTCAGTGCACACCGTGAAAAGTATGACTGTCAACAAAAAAAGAGAGGAAAAAATGCTAGACGAATCAGGAACCTACGAAATTCCAATTGCACACATACCCCCAATATCGTACATTGGAAGTACGAAAAACAGATTAAAAAAAAGACTTAAACAACACATATCTAACTGGCAAAAAAAAGAAGCCAAAACTGCTTTAGTGCAATTCTGCATGGAAAACCGGACATTCGCAAAATTCGATGAAATTAAAATGCTAAAAAAGAATAAAAAATCGGAAAGGCAAATGAGGAGGGAAGAAGCAATATTAATCTATAAAAATAAAGCAAGGGTATGTAACCAGAACGACCCTAGCACATTATCGGGCCTGTGGAAAGAACTAATAAGACAAGAAAAACAACAACAAAAGAAAAACCGGCAAAAAAGACAAGAAAACCAGGATAGGAGAAGAAATTAAAAAAATAAAAATTAAAAAAAAAATTTAAAAAAAAATTAAAAAAAAAGTTTTTAATGAAACATAGATGGCGCCAGTCGGGCTTGATAACGAAATATATCCAGGAAAGTATATCCGACGAATGGCAACAAGGAGTATCGAACTCCATTAGCGCGAAGTTAACCACGAACATCGGTGGTAAAGTCGCCACGCTCCTGAGGATGCCCAGAGGATGGGCGAAAATTTTGAGTATAAAGAACGGTAAAAATTGATGTGTCTGAATCCTAAAGCGAAGACCCAATGAGTATACCCAGCGAAAAGTGTGAAGTTACTTTGAAATATCGCACGTAAAAGAGAATAGTAGAATGATTAGAGCTATATAATAGTCGGAATTAGAACTACTAATTGGAATTGATTTATAAATGTGTGTTTTTTTTTAAATATTTCAGATTATGCCTTCCAAAAAAAGAAGTTTGATTGGGAAAACTTCCACTGATGCGAAACGAAAAAGGACCGTGAGGGAAAATGAGACACCTGCACAAGCGCAGGCAAGACTTGCCAGAGTCAAAATAAGGGCCTCCACCTCCAGGGCTAATGAAACGCCTGATAAAAGCCAAGAAAGACTTGCCAGTCTTCGCATAAGGGCCTCTACCTCTAGGGCTAATGAGATGCCTGAGCAAACCCAAGAAAGACTTGTCAGTGCTCGAACAAGGGCCTCCACCTCCAGGGCTAATGAGATGCCTGAGCAAACCCAAGAAAGACTTGCCTGTGTTTGCATAAGGGCCTCCACCTCCAGGGCTAATGAGATGCCTCAGCAAATCCAAGAAAGACTTTCCAGTCTTCGCATAAGGGCTTCTATCTCCAGGGCTAATGAGATGCCTGAGCAAAGCCAAGAAAGACTTGACGGTGTTCGAACAAGGGCCTCTACCTCCAGAGGTTTTGCTTTGCAGCGAGATTTAAAACGTGCAGCATTTGCCTATAATCCAAATCAGGATTACCACAAACATCCGAAAATGGTGATTGGCAAAATGGAGATTGTTTGTGCTCATTGTCAAGCATACAAATGGAAAGAGGAGACACCAGGAATGTGTTGCTCAAATTGCAAGGTCAAACTGCCTACTCCACCACCTGTATTCCTTCCCTGTATTACATTTATCTAAAAATTTTGTCTATTACTTTAGTGTACTTTCTGTGTTAACTATGGGCTATAAATATTATACAGTTTCTGTGAAATTTATGTATCATGATGAGGCAATATAAGCCAGAGAAAGATATCAAGTTGAAGAAATTAAAGCTTGATGAGGACAAAGAAACTAGCTCTGCAATGAAATTTATGCAGAGCTAGTTTCTTTGTCCTGTGATGGTGGGTGTGCTCATGTAAACACAGCAAACTGATGCATGGAACTGCATGATGTGATGAGATTTGGAAGTTTAGCCAGGGCACAAAGCTATCACACAGAATGTAGAGCAAAACCCAGAAAGTGGCTGCTTTTTCTACAAATAAAAAAAAAAAGTGCACTATCTCATGACCAACCAAACTTAACATGGTTTCCGACACAATAATAAAGTGTCCAAATCAGTCGAAAATATTAATAAAAAAAGACTGAAAATATAATCAGTAAAAAAAAAATAACTGCTTAAAAATATAAGTCAAAGCTGTCAAAAACTCAAAGCATATATTGTCTTGTTACCTTTTCCCAGTTACATCACAGCTATATCCCATCTAATAAATAGCTCATAACTATCACATATGATAGTCAGTGATTTTGATAGTTGTACAAATGTGCACAAACTGGATGTTGGTTTTCCTGGTGAGCATCACACCAACTCATTAACATATATATGAAATACCTGCATGACATAAAAAATGTGAAATACTGTTTCTGACATTTGAAATGAAAAGAAAGCAACTTTTGTCATAAAGAAGTATACTCATGAAAAAAAATGCATATGACACTTAAAACACAAGGAGTAACACATTTAATAAACTTGTTAATCCAACTTGGAAAAATTTACAATGTTTTTAAAACTATTTTCATGCTTTTTTGTGTAGTGTCTAGCAGTTCTGACAAATAGGCTGATGATTTTAATATAGCCTATTATTCATTGTCTTATATAGCTGATGTCTCTTCCAGAATGAAGGGATGCAGAACAGAAACCTTTTTGTATAATTTGTGTTTTAGAACTTTCATGAATAAGAACATGGTATTATATGTAGTATATATATATATCTGTATGCATTACAGATAACTAAATTAATCTATACTATGGATATATCATTTACTCTTCAAACTTTATTTAAACAGGATGAAGCATATACCTGAACACTCTAGAAATTATGATCCTCTGATTGCCCACATGTATAACCCTGTCCCAGTATCTTCATCTCATGAGGACAAATATTATATTGACAGAACTTCCCATTCTGCCTATCAAAAATTCTACATCAATGAAGTTATGTCAATAAAACTCTGTTTTCTGTCACTGTTATCACTCCAGAAGATATCTGAGCTACACTGAAATAGACAGTATTAAACACATATACTCATAAAAAACACTATATTGAAGTACCAAATACAACCTTTTAGAACTAGACATTCTGAATTTTGAAGAAATTTATGAATGAATTTCATTGTTTCTATTAATCCCTTGATAGTTACAAATGCACTGAGCGAGTTCATTGGTAAATAGCGTTACGTAAGCGCTCAGCACAATTCCATAAATCCCATGTCATAATTGTTTGAACCACGCTAGACACATGTATGATTTAATTTTCTTGCTTACACATAGATGGCGATAGTGCTCTGTGATAAAAGATATAAATTTGTTTATTTTGTATGGATTATCCTCATTGCTAAAAACAATGGTACCTGGAGGGACACATAGTTTAAAAAATGGCTTCAACTTCTGGTTTGCAAAAACACAAGATGTCTACTGCATAATTTGAAAGAGATTGTGATAATCAGATGAAGAACATGTTAAAGAATTCATTTTAGATGTAAGTGATGACAGCAATGTTGAAATCTCATCGGAGAGTTCCAATAGTGATGAAGACAGTTCTGGTTTGTCCCAAGCTAGAAGATGGTGCAGTATACCAGCTGGATCAATATGTTTACCTTGTCCTCGCTTTCCTTTTATACAGGAACATCTTTTAGACATCTCTGTGTACAATGCTTTCATACTACACACAAATTTAGGTTTGGTAAGCTGGATCACATAGTGGATGGATCTCATAGACATGATCATTGAAACCTACTTCACTCTGACAGCTAACAAGAAAGGTTGAAGGTCAGCTAAACAAGGAAACCCAATCAGACTGATAAAAAGACATTTTTTAGAATATATACCCCCTACTGCAAAGCAAAAGAAAATGTGCTATTTGTTGCACCAGATCAGTTTTAGGAAAGAAGGTTTGCAAAGAAATGCATATGAGAGGCCCCGATTGTTAGGCAGGGTTGTGTGCTTCACCATGCTTCAAAGTCTACCATACTATTCGAAACTTCTGAAGAAATGTCACTGTATGTAGGTTAAATGACAGTTATTGTTGCATGTATAACAATCATTTATTAGCTAAATATTCTTTTCTTAGCAACTCATTGACAGTTTTTGTATAAAAATTTTAAATAAATACCTTTTATACCTAGTTAATCATGCCATCTTGAAAGTTGAAACAAAACCTAACTTTGGAGTAAAGTACTTGAAACTGGAACCTAACAATCAAAGAGTTAATTTTAAGTGTTTCCTGCTTCGGTGGGTTTGTTAAATTAATGCATATACAGTACAAGGATTTTATTTTGCACTGGAACTTATTCTCCATATCACATGCAATGAGGCTTCCACATAGCCATAACAAATATTCTTAAAGCCATGAAATTATGTTTTGTTTCTGTGGGACAGGCATGATATGCTATTGAAGCAGTTTTTAGGACTACTGTTGGCAACAAATCTCATTAGATGACACAACATTGGTTAGTGTGTATTCTAAAAATTTATGCATAGGATTAACCTATACCCAGCATGGATCCATGTAACTTGCTCTATTTAATTTTATCATGTGAAGTGAGGATAAATCACAAAACATTTGATCATTCCTGTACCACACAAATTGTTACATGGGTCTGCAGCAAAGTTACTGGCTTTGTGGAAGCATTGTGGCATTTCAATTTTCAAAACTAGTGTCAGTGCAAGCATGTTTTTAATGGCTATAAAATTAATTTCTAAGACCCACCAATTTAATTTTTTTTTTTATTGGATGTTTAACGACCACCGTGAGCAACTCATTGGGCAATAAGCAGTCGCCCGTCCCTAATTTAGGGTCACTGGTTCCAGGGAAGGGAGAGAGCCAGTGCCGTAAGATAAACACAACATCCATGCCTCACCGGGATTCGAACCCGGACCCCTTACGGACGAATGAACAGAGGCCATCGCTTAGACCACTGCGCCACCGGGGCGGCACCCACCAATGTAGAAATAATTGAAAAGAATGAAATTTATCAATACATTTTTTAAAATCAAGTGTATGTGACTACTGAAAAAAAAATTTGATGTCAAACAATGCAAATGCAACATTTACCAGGTGATTTAACCAATTTACCAAGTGATTTAGCCAAATTACCAGGTGATACGCCAAACTTACCCAGTGATTTACCTGATAAATTTGGGTTAAAAAAATCTGATGTAATTTTACAACTTTTATTCAATGCCACTTTTTTAAGCACAGGTCATTTTAAAATTGCAGCTCTCATCTTTCAAACAATAAAGCTGAAATTTAAGATATCCTAAACGCAGCAGATTAAATTTTTGATATAAATACATAATGGCATGAAATAACAGAAAAAAAGACAATCGTTTTTACTGAATTAACATTTCATGTACCTCTGTTGATTCTTGATAGGACAGCATCCAAAACAAGTTCCCATACCGACTTGATATGAACCGAAACGAGATTTTAAAATGGATTTGAGAAAACTTCCCCGTCCAGTGTTTGATTTAAAGTTGCCTTCAGCCGATTACATTCCGTTGTGAGCATTATGTTACAATAAAAAGACCTTTTCTCATCATAAATAAAAACATCAGCCAGAGATCTTAATAGCCAAACCTAGGCAACTCGCAGGCATGGAATTCATTTCTTCCCATCTTAATAAGAGGCTAACTCAAACAACATGATATGTACTTTACACAATGGAAACGTAAACAACCATTTCAGAAAGCGTGAATTAAATAAAAATGTATAATTAACAGCCTGACAAGAGGTCAGCATAAAAAGCACTTTTCTGAATGAAAGACCAAAAACAGCTGATCACAGTTCATATGGAATGTCATTACTGACCCACGGTTAGGGTTATTTAAAAAAGGTTTTTTTTGTTTTTTTTTTCGGATATTCTAAAGTACTGTATAGAGCGTCACCTAGCCTAAAAATGTTCATGTTCTGTAAACCTGCTACATTGTGTGACACGTAATTTTGCAGTAGGTATTCTGAACGCACCTGTTCAAAATACCTTCGCCATACCAGCGCCATCTGTTCGCCATTTATTTTCTTCCCTAACGTCAGAGATTTTTTAATGTTTACTGTCGTAGATGAGGATCGGCTACGCTGATCGTCTGGTATTATTTAGTATGTGATGTTTGTCTGATAGCCTGGTGTCAGTGTGTATCTTGTAACTGACAGATTCGATGTCAGTTGCAAACCAGTCCTACAGAAGTTCCGGTGATAAATATTGTTTAACATCTCTGATTTGTTAAATTTCATAATGGATAAACAAGTCAGATTCAAATATTTTGCTACTTTGAAATCATATACTTCCTGAGGAAATATGGGAAAACTTAAATGCTTTGGAGACAGGGTGGATACCCCTGGAGGATTTGTTTCTACTTTTTGAAAATTAGATGATGATTTAGAAGTTGCCATGGAGGAAAAAAGTGCAGAGTCCCAGGTAAGAATTCATGCATTCATATAAAATTGTTGGATCGTCGAAGTTTAAATTCTTAAAGCATATCATCCTGGTAATGATCGTTGCAGAATGGCCATATTGTTTTTGCAGGAGAAAAATATTGAAAAATATCCTTTTGTGGTTAAAGGGAATGTAAGTTAGAGTATTGCAGTATGACTTTTGATATAAATAAATGTGAAACCAACATGCACATTTTCATTACTTCATGTGTTTAATAGGTTGAATATCAAGTTACTCATGTTTCGTAATCGTAACGATGTTATGTAGAAGATACAGTTTCTGGACAAATCTCTCCAATAATTACAAATATACTTAAGACGTCTACTGTTTAATACCTAAACGAGTAATTCAAATGGACACATTTACTTTCATTCCTCTCCTGAGAGATAAAGAACATTTTAGATTGAATGGCAGACATAGAATCAAATTTAAGTTTTCATCTAAATGAAAATATTTTTTTAGCAGGATTACATACCAGTAGTTTTCGTCTAAAATGAATGCATTATAAATTATATTCACGTTTTTGTTTTGCACATTAATATGACAAACTGTTCGTATTTATTTGCAAGATGCGATTGTAGTAAAGTTGCAAAATTTCTGTATGTGTTATTGTGGTGTAGAACTCCAGTGGCCGTTTTTTTTTGTTTGTTTTTTTTTCTGTTGTTTTGTTTTCTTTCTATAATTTTCTGTGTGGTTATATTTTTATGAAAACTGAGATGCAAAAATCATCAAGAATTATAGATTTGCACTGCATTTAAAGCAAGATTGTGTGCTGATTATTTTCTTTTTGTGTTTCAGGTGAGTTCTTAATGAAAGATTTTTAAGCATTATGTAATAATAGTAAATGATTTTTTTGCAATACATTTGTGGGTAACTCTTATTTCCTTTCTATTAGTATTAGTTAATCGCAAGCCCAACAATTGCAAAATGGATAGAAGTATGTTAGTGGCAGGGGTGAGGAAATGCACATTCCAAGTCAACTTTGGGTAGCTCAAATTTTTTTTCATGCAAACTGTTCATTTTTTGCCCTAAAATTCTTAAGTATTTGGTGGTTTAGTGATTACCTCTTATTTGAAGGAATACTGTGACTTCTAAAGATAATAATTTTTTCTCATGAAAAATGACATGGCTGTCTTTGTTTAAGCTAATTTAATAAAAGAGTTTCTATGGGTATTAAGAGGGAAAATGAATTTTTACATACATAGTTCAGCTGTTCTTTGAGATTCAGTGGTTAGCTCCTCAAAGAAAGACAATCTGCCAGATAAATGTTTAACTAATGGAACTAGAATTTACTTACTGTTGCCATATCAAAGGTATCCTTTTGCAGAAATCTCTGCACACAACTTGAACTTCACTGACATCCATAACACATTGCACACAAGACATTTTATACTTCATACTCATAATCTTTTTCTCAAGCAGACATTCCTGAATTTGGTCCTCCCATGATTTCCTTGGCCTTCCTCTACTTTTCTTTCCTGCCACTTGGACTGGAAACATTCTCTTAGTAAGCATCTCATCACTCATTCTTTCAACATGGCCAAACTACCTAAGAATATTAGTCTCCACCTTACTAACAACATTTGCCTCACATTATACAACTGCAACACATCTTCATTCCTCACATGATCAGAGTGTGCCTTGCCACAACCCCCTGATTGTAACACATCTCTCCAGCACGCAAACAACCCCTATGTCTTTTCTGCAGTACCCAAGTTTCACTGCAGTACATCAGAGTAGGAACAATTGCACTTTCATATACAGCCATTCAGAACTTTATTGGGAGCTCATCATTCGTGTGAAAACCTCCTAAAGCAATTATGACTTTCAATGAAGAATTCGCTTGCCAACTAATTTTGCCATCTAATTTGTTCTCTCTGTCAAACATGCTTCCCAAGTATACAAACCTGTTCACCTTGTCAATCACTGTGCCATTTAGACTTATCTTGCATTCAGTACTAACATTTCCTTGCTCTAAAACCATAACTTTGGTTTTCCCCTTATTTATACTCAGTTTGAATTTCATACAAACTTTGTACATCTGGGACAACATACTAGCTGCAACTCACTTTTGCTCTCTGCCAAAAGGACTGTGTCATCAGCAATTTGCATACACAGATATTACCAAGACATAAACCAGTATTGTCCATTTTGGAAGCATACATCCATGAATATATTAAACAGCCATGGTGACATTGCACAACCTTGTCTGACTCCTGTACTAACAGAAAACATTTTGAGACAATCCCATTCACTTGTACACATGCTCTACTCCCAGCATACATGGCTTTCAGTCTTTCACACTATTAAGTAGATTAATTAAGTATGTTAAGTAAATTAGATTAATCTATTAAGTAGATTAGAAAATTTGACGTATTTAAAAGGAATTTTTAAATACATCAAATTTTTAAAGGGGAATCTCATTGGTCATCAGGAGTAATTCCAGAGAACTGGCAACCATGTGGAATGGTGCTTATTAGGAATATTTCCAATAAAACATGACTAGATCATCATATTCAATAAACAGGTCAGAAAATAGAATGAGACTTTTAAAATAACAAAGCGTCAAGCACCCAATTATCCAAAAGCTAGAAGAATCACTCAAAAATCCAACAATCATTCAGTTTGCCAAATCCATCCCATGTGGTCTTCAATTCTCTGGAAGTGCTCATGACAATGAATGAAAGTCTCATTCGAAAACTCAAGGCATTTAAAAAATCCTTTTGCCTCTTAATACCCATAGAAGCTCTTTCATTAAATTATGAATAAATTTGTTGAATTAAATGCTAGAAATGCAATGTTTTTATCCAGAAGAGTTGTGAACACAATAAAATTTAACAAAGTAATATATTTATTGCTGTTCTACTGATGGGGGGGGGAGACAGATATCTAGATCATCCTTATTACACTGCATAATTTACTTTTCCCGTGTGAAATAGAAATCAAAATGTTTAGTTCAAATAGAAGAACATTTTAAAAGTTTATCCATCTGGGTCAACAGACAAATGAGAAGCACTGTTCTGGTACTAAACACATTATTGAGAAAAGTTTCCGACATTCAAATGCCATTGCTGTCTTCTCATAATTACGGAGCATATTTGCAAGTTTTTTGTTTTTTTGTTTTTTTGCTCATACTTCAGCAACAAAAAATAGCATGGCACGAATAGGCAAATATGTGATTTATTCTTGCGTCTTGCCCATCTTGGTTGGTGAAAGCTTTTCTGGTGAGTAAGAATTTTGAGAATTTGATGATATAGGTCATGTCAAGTATTAAAACAGTTTTTTTTTCATATATATTTTTTTTATTGAAGGTTATAACAACTACAGCAACTCAATGCACTATAAGCAGTTGCCCATCCCTAGTTTAGGGTCACTGGTTCCAGGGAAGGGTGAGAGCCAGTGCCGTAAGACAAACACAACATCAATACCTCATCGAGATTCAGACACACTCTTCTCGGACGAATGGTCATAAGCCAGCGCTTAGACCACTGCACCACTGGAGCAGCTTTTTCGTATTTAATTATGCAGTGACCTGAATGAAAAGCCAATTTTTAGTGGCTGCAAGAATTTTCTTGATGCTTGTCATCAAAAATACATCACTAAGTATATTTTTTTTTATCTGTTAGATTATGTGTACAGTTTTTCCTTATCCATGTCTTCACTCTCTAAATCACAATCTCTTTGAAAATATGTGATTTGTTTTACCAGTATGAAGTAGAATTGGTTTCATCATTCCAATGACTTTCTTTTCTTCCATGAATTAGTCTTCTGCTCCCTCATTGGACGATCTGCCTACCTGCTCAAACAAACCCAAATATTGCAGCTTGTTATTCATTTATTTAATTTTTCACCTTTGATATTTCTTTAACAATTTCTGGTGACCGTTCAGAAGCTTTGATATTTCTCCCAGCTAATTATTGTGCTCATCAAGTGTGGGTTCGTACCTGATACAAGACAAAGGTGATATGTTTGCTGTTGGTTCTGTTCTTTACCAGAAACCTGTGGTCATAAATTAAGGTCAACACCTGAAAAATGAAAATTTTGATTTATCTTGTCTCTGCACTTTTGCATTGCATTCGTACACCATTAAAAGTAGTTTGTATTTTATGTTAACTATGCATATTAATATTTCAATTGTCACATTTCCATATATATATATTAGCAAAAAAAGGCATTGCTTTTAAAACAACCTTCATATTTGCTAGTGCTTTTTCTAATTCTTTATTTTATGCTTCCTTAACCTGGCACTTAATGGCTTTTTCGTCTCTTTGTGCTCAACCATTAAGAGGTTTTTTTCTTCTTCCTCTCTAGTGTTGTTCATTATATAAAAAAACACTTAATTTTGGCTTTTCTCAGAAATAGAAATTATTTTGTAATATTTTCTTATCTTTATATATAGTTCTTCCTTATCAAAGCTCAAATATTTTAAATAAGATTTTTTTCCCTCCCCCTCCAGTGTTGTTCATTAAAAAAATATTATTTTTGGCTTTACTCAGGAATAGGAATTATTTTTTATTATTTGAAAATGGAAGTTATTTTCTTCTGTATATGTGACTGTGTTCTTCTTTATCAAAGCTCAACTATTTTAAATAAGAGGAGTTTTTTTTTGTTTTGTTTTTTTTATCTTCCTTGCAACCTCCAGTGGTGTTCATTGTAAGGAAAAAAAAACACTTACATTTGGCTTTATTCAAAAACTAGTGGCTTGGTGGGGCAAAAGCCCCATTCTAGTAAGAAGTATTTTTCATAGTATTCAAGAAAGTGGTAATAAAATTGCACCATTTTTTCGTGCCTTATGTATTCTGTAGAGCGGATATATTGAGAATGTGTAAATATATTATCAACAAAATGCAGGTCCAGGTTGTGTTGTGCTACTTCATGTTCAATCACCTCAACTGCAGCCTTGTATGCTTGGAGGTAAGGATTGTTAGCTGGAATATCTGCCAGGGCTGTCAATACTATTGCTTTAATTCCTTATTTTCATTACTGCCAGTATATATATCAGTAGCAGCCAAGAGATCTGTAAAGTACAATTGGCTGCATGAAGAGTTTTCACCAGTAAGTGGTAACAAACCCGATATGTACCAGTGAATTTGTCCCTGAATTTTAAAGCAAACAGATTATTTCCTGGAATATCCTTTTTTGTGGCTGAGAGGGAAGTGAATGACGTTACACTATTGTACTTCCGGATGTGTTGGTCAAAATTAGGATTGTTCAGAAGTAAGCCTTTCAGCCCCTTATTTATTTGTAGTTCTGGAAGGAAAATAAGACCATTGTGACAACAGGAATTAAAATGACCATTAGTTTCCTTTTTAGCAAAATGCAGAGCATGGCAGTGCACACATTCAATGTTCATTGCACCCAAGCTGTGCTCATGATGGCAGTTTTGTCCAATAAAACTTTTCAGAAAGATGGGTTGCTGTGTATATCACTGCGGTAACACTCCTTATGTGTGCTCTCAAAATTTCTTCCCTCACATACATTATAAAAAATGCACTCTCATTTGGCTAAAGCACTGCTCATAATAAAATCCTGTTCCTGTCTTCACTGTAGCACAATTTACAGTTGAATGGCAGCAAAACCATGTGTAGAAGAGGGCAGCCAGGCTGTCCTTGACAATAATAGCCAATCAGCTCCTTGCTCTCTCCTCTCCAGTCTAATTGGCTGGCTCCGGCTGGCACCATCTACTAAGGTCATATGATGTACTCGGCTGCCCGTGTTGTGATGAGATGAAGCGAGAGTACTTGGCGTACCAAGCTAAACTGAGTGTGAGACGTAAAGCAGTCAGCTAATTAAATTTAAAAGAAAACTTGTTTTTCCTCGATTCCTAGAATTAGAATCTGTAAAATGAGTGATCTCCTCAGGTCTTAAAATGTACCTATGCCCTGCACTTTTGTGTTGCACTACAGAAATATGTACATGGTCAAATCACATTATTGTGACCACCAGCTAATATCCACAGTAACTGCTGTGTGCAGTGCGGACAACAGTTAGACAAACTGGGAGTGACTCAATAAGGTGCTGGATGGTGTTCACAGGTGTGTGGAGCCATGCCGACTGCCTGCAGTGCATCTGACAGCTGCTGGATGGTGCATCATGGTGAAGGATCCATAGAGCGAATAACACAATTGAGGTGATCCCACAGATGCTCAATTGGGTTTAAGTCTGGGGAATTACGGGACCAGGAAAGTACTTTGAAGTCTTCATCATGCTCTTCCAACCACTCTCGGACATTTCTAGCTGTGTGACACCTCACATTGTTGTGCTGGAAGACCCCATCCGCCCCAGGGAAGACAATCAGCATGTATGAGTGTGCGTGGTCTGCAAGGATGAATGTATAACGAATTCAGTCCAGTGTTAGAATTAGAAATAAATCTTTTACTGGCCCAGCAGATCACTAGAATTTGCAAACCACTGGTCCACCAAAATGTCTATTGGTCCGTAAAAAACAAACAAAAAAACTTAGACATTTACAATATATGCAGAAAATAATGTATCATTTCAATGAAATTATCTACAGTATTTGTTTTTAAAACATCTAATTTGAAAATGCAACTCACAGAAAAAAAAAATTTATAGCAGGGTAAGAGTGCATTCTCAATCTGTTTTTAAGTAAGAAGGGAACAAAAAGACTTCAAATGTACAAAAATTCATAACATTTCTTATTTTATCATTTAGGACTTAACTTCTTTTTCCTTATTTTATTCGTTTATATTGCCTATCCCTCCTACTTTTCCATGAAGTTAGTTTCAGTCCTCCATTGAACACTATCTCATGTGAATTGCTCTTTTACAAAAATTACCTTCACACATCCAATTGATGTCCTCCGTTGTTGTGTTTTCTTGGGGCAAAAACAAAGTCTGGTGTCAGTATTCTGCTGCATTAATTAGGGTGGGCAAATTCAAGGAAGAGCAAGTTGTTTATTGTGCTTACTTCTGCTTATTATGAATGGAAGGAGACGGCGATAACAAAAAGTGGCTGTTGCCATTCAAATACAAGGATTGGGAAACTGTCTTTCTGTATTCGTTGTTTCTCCACTCCAGGGATTAAAAAAAAATAGCTGTTATCCAATAGCATTTCATGAACCTTTCATTAGTTTGCCACATAAAAAGAAAATCGTACAGCAAGGTAGAAGAAATAAAAATTCATTTTTTAACTTGTGACTACTTAGGAGGGAAAAAAAAAACTTACTGGCCAATGGCCAGCAGACCACTTGGTAATTTGAACGCTGCAGCCCATAATGCCTTCCACAGGTATGAGTGGACTCAGAGAATGCCACGAAAACATTCCCCAGACCGTAACGCTGCCCCGACCAACTTGTGTTTTGCCAGCAATGGTTGAAGAATGTTTGTTCTCCGATGTTCCTCGCCTTGTATGCCAATGTCCATCTGTTCGATGAAGCAGAAAACGTGATTCATTGGAGAAAACAATCCTTTGCCAATCAGCGTAGGTCCAATTCTGATACTGCCGTCAAATGTAAGCCTTTTCTGCAGATGCACCTTCGTTAGCATAGGTGCAGTGACCATCCGTCTGCATCAGAGCCCCATATGCAGCAGGGTTCGCTGAACCTGTCGTTTTAGACACTTCCGGTAGCCCTCTGGTTTATTTGGCAGTGAGTTGCTCTACTGTAGGGTGTTGATTGGCCCCCGTGCACCTTTGCAGCTGACATTCACCTCTCACATCAGTAACACATGGTGCTCCGCAGACCCCACATCGCTTATTCAAAATGGTGCTATTTCCCCAATTACTGTACAACTTTTTAGCCACAGCAGCACGTGAACAGTTCACAAACTGTGCTGTTTCAGAAATACTGCCACCCTTGGCCTGAAAGCCAATAATCATCCCTTTTTGCAAATCTGATAAATCCCTCCTTTTATCCATGACAGCAATGAGGGATATGTTTTCAGGATGCCTACAGCACATCTTATATATCCTCCAAACCAGCTCACGACACGTGCCTTCTTTCATTGGCTACACGCTGTTGACGTCAAAAGTAGGAGGTGGTCACAATAATGTGACTTGACTGTGTGTAAGGTAGAAATTAATATTCAGTAGAAGTTCCTTACTCTCCGTTGAGTTTTTCTTTATTAGCAGACATTTCTGGACTATTGTTGCCTGTCGAGTCCTGTTCTCAGTGCTGGAATTTAATTCTTAAACATTTGTTGATGCTGAATACAATGTTAGCAGATTCCAGTTAAAGAAAGATATTGCCTGTGCTAAATAAAAAGTATAGGCTATAGCACTTCCTGAGTGCTATATAGCTGATGTTATTCAGTAATTCTTGAAAAATTGCTGTCGGATTAATTCAGTTCTTTTTATTTCTCAGCATTATGCATTCTACGTGTTAATTTCTTTTAATGATGTAAGATAGATAGATACCGTACAACTCCTACATATGTACGTCCTTGATAGTTTTAAAATTCAGAATTCCACCCTCTTATAGAAATCCAAAATACTTTTCATTTTCTAGAAATTGAATATTGCATTATTTAAGTTATAATTCACTGTTCTACTTTACTGAATTCCATGATCGTTTTTATTTCTTTGGTAAATCCATTCCTATGTTAACATTAGCTTTAATAAGATGTTTGTCAAATCCACAGTTTGTGCCTCATGTGCCCTTATATCATTGTCCTGAAGTTTGATACTTATGACATAGTCAATAACTGATTTTAGTTTCTTAATGGCTTGTTTCTCTGTAAATATATGAATTTCCCAATGTTGAAAAAATATACTGTTGGTTTTCAGATCAAACTCTTCACAGATGTCTTTCATTTAGTCCCAATTGCCCACTTGTGCAATTTTCTGTTACCCAAGTGGACAGTTGAATTTATATGAACAATAGAAATCACATCTCCATGATGTTTTCTTTTCTTCGCAATTTTTTTTTTTTTTTTTTTTACAGTACATTTAAAATGATCATCAAATTCATTTGTTGGTGTATAAATGTATCATAAACTGGGATCTCAAAAGTATCCCATAATTTTTTAATTGCAAAATGTCCAAATAGTTGTGTGCTTTTTGTTTTAATCTTTTTTTTTTTTTTACCAGCACAGAAAGACCTTGCTTTGCTGTCAGATTTTTACTGATTCTGTTCCACAAATGAATAAAATTTCCTCTCTGCTTTTGGTTGGTGCTTGAAAGTTATTTTCTTCCCTACCACTATGACATAGGAACTTGCAAACAGCTATTCTTCTGATAACATGTCAGTGTCCCCTTCATCAACATGGGGAGTGGCTGGCTGCTATTGTTAATGAATTTACACTTTTTCAGTATTCAGTCTGAAATAACATTTTTTTTTTTCAACCAAAGCCTTGTGTATTCCAGCATTCAAAAGACATAAACTTCTTAAAATATTTATTATTTCTTTGCCAATATTCCATTTGGTTGCATTTGTTTCTTACTCTTTTAGCACTGTATGATTAACATGTTAGTGGACAGAAATAGTGACTCCCAATTATGTTTTATTAAATATGTAATTAATATTTGATTTCCTAAAGAAATAATTCTGAAGAACATTTTTTGACATATTATGAAGATTTTTTTTTAATTAATTATCCTGTCACACACACCCAAAATTGAATGTTTGGGTTGATGAAGTGAAACTTTCTGCTTCTGACAGATTACTATCTCTATTAGTACTCATAACATTTGGCACAGCTTTTCACAAGCTTCGTACAAAATATTTGTACATGATGAATGGGTTGCTTTCCTGAACTGTGATTTGGGACTAAAACACATGTGTGTATTCTTATTTTGATCATGTTTATGATTCTTCAGTATGCAAAAATGGTCATTGATCATGTTTATGATTCTTCAGTATGCAAAAATGGTCATTGATCATGTTTATGATTCTCCAGCTTTGTTAGTAGCACAGTTAAATAATGGTCTGTACTTTGCACTTAGGCAATCTGTTGTTTTCAATATTGCACACTAGTAGCAGTCATTCCCCATTCAACAGCATACACCAAGGTTTTCACAATTACTGTGATATCTCTTATCTACAAGCTATGTATATGCCACATTATGTAACACAACTTATGTTATATCGAAATATTTGAATATAATTCAGTAGTGTCACTCATATTATACAATGAAAACAGCAAATAGAAATTCGCCACCAGAGAAAAAAAAGGCACTTAACATATCCTTTGGGAAAATTATTTTTCAGTGACCAGGGCCACCCACAAAACAAAAGGAATCACACCCCATTCCCAGTACTTCATCCCCGCTGTAGAACAAACAGACTTTTTCGGAGAAGCTTCCCCTTCCCCATGAGAACTGATCCCCACCAATTTGCCACCTCTTACGTCATAGATCATAGGGCAGCATCTTCCTTAAAGAGGTAGAGAAAAGGAGTGGGAAGTGGAAATACATGGCGGTAATAAAACAGTCAGACTTGGGACTTCGGAGGGAGCAGAATGATTCTCTCGGGCAGATAGCTAGGAAGGAGAAAAATTGAATTCAGGCAGGAAAAATATTATTAGAAATCCAATATACTCATCTCCCTGCTGGTAGTAACAACTATTTTAATACATCAATATTTTCTATTCCCACTAGTCAGAGGAATAAAGATATTATGTGCGACTAAATTCACTTATTTCTATCTTCACTTTGTTTACTTATTTATTTGCTTCCCTGCTCCAATGACATAGCATCTTGCAAAACAGCTATTCTTCTGATTTCATTTTAGTGTCCCCTTCATTGACTGGAGAACCACACCAACAAGTATTTTGGTTTTATGTTCAATAATCAATAATTATCCCACCAACAAATAATATGGCATCAGCAACAGGACTAAAACGAATCCTGCTAACAGTACACTTTACTGTACCTTTCCCTGTCTATAGGCCATTCTGAAAGCTCATGGAAATAAGACAGATAGGTCTAAGACCATTAATAACCTTATGTGCAGTTTGGATTTTTTTTTCATTTGGTGTGATGGCAATTTGCATTCTGATGGTTCTTAACCCATTTTGAAAATGTTAACGGACATTGCTGTCCTTTAGGAGTTTTTTTCCTACTCTGATAGGCATGTGCCTTAACTATCTCAGAAGACACAATTTTATGTTTTCCCATAGTTATGACTTAAATTTTATAAAGGCTCTGTGTCATATTTCTTTTCTAATTTCATTTTATTTTTGTTTCTTTCGTTTTCTGGTGCAGAGAGCCTGTTGCCAACACATTTCTTGAGCCCACTATCTTGAAATCTACTTTTTATGGGGAATCTTTAGGGCTCTTTTTATGGGATGGGAATGGGAGGTGAGAATTTCTCTATTTTATATTAAAGTTCATCCTATGGCTTACGAAATGCATCCTTTTACTTTAAGCAAGTAGGAGGATAATACTTGCTCTGTCTTTATCCAGATAAGTGATCATGGCTCATACAAAACAGACTGCAAGGAAATCTACGGGAGGTAAAGTACTGAGGAATAGCTGGCCACTGAAGCTTCAAGGAAAAGTGCTTCAGCAACTAGTGGAGTGAAGATACTCCATTGTTACAAGTCTGGTACTGCATCCAGGGGTGGACCACTTGAGAAATGGCCCACTTTATCGTATTCTTTTTTGTCTGTATTATTTTTGGGACAAACGAATAATTATTTTTGGCACTTGTAAATAATAATCGTTAACTTCGTGTGAGCTTTATTTCTGTCTGAAAAGATATTTCCTTTAAAAAAAGTTTCCATCTATCAGTCTTTCTTTGGCATTTCCTTTAAAATGGCATAACAAAATTATCTGTACTTATGTGAGAAAACTGCTGCTGGACCAAGTACATCCTTATAAATTAAGCTAAAACTAACTACTGCTTGACGTAGGTTGTTGGACTTGGGAGCCCAGGAGCATTGGTATGCCCTACTCTCCTTTTGTAATGTTGAAGGAGACACTAGTACCACAATTATAGTGGCCTATCATCCTCACTCCTTATCCACAGACTGACACAGGGCACAAAGTGGTCCTCTGGCAGAGATGCTTTGAAATCCATGTCTTATCCACATTTGTCTTAAAAGAAACAACAATCTACCAGTACTGGTTCATGGGTCAAAAAGGGGTGGCTCATGGGTCAAGATAATGGACAGACTTAAAAAAGGAGTCTACTCAATGAGGAGTTACCAATACTATAGCGCAGTAGTCAATTCGTGACCAAATAAATATAAGAATTAATTGCGTTGGAGAATAGCTATGTGGCATGTGCACATTTTAACTTTCAGAATGGTGATTTTGTTGGAAATGGAGTGTTCAAGAAAGTTTTTTTTCGAAATTAAATTTCTCGAATGAAAATAATTATCTGTTACAGCACTCCTTTTGAGTGTGGTTTGATGTTACATTCAATCATGGGTGGATTTTTGAAATTCTTTCACTGTTCAATTCTTGTTAAAGTTTATTCACAACTGCATTCATTTTATGTTGCATAGCAGTTCTCTTTCATCTAGCATCTAACAGAATTTTTTAGATGAGGGAATTTCTTCACATGTAGATACGTGTGTTTTTACAATGGACTGCAAGACCAAAATTCCCGGCCTGGTTTGGTCGCTCCAATCCGCCCCTAACTGCATCTCTGAGATCAATTTGTCACCATCAGAAATCAACTAAATTGTTGATTAGGAAATTGCCTTTCTAGCGTTTTGTACATGAGATAGGCCAAGACTTTCCGATTCCGTAGTTCTGCAGTAATGGCACTCCAAGAAGCTAGCAAAGCTTATCTTGTTGGTCTGTTTGAAGATGCCAATTTTTACGTGAGATGTTTAACCCTCATACCTAAAGATATCCAGCTTACTAGATGTATCCAGGGAGAATAATTCTTAGGAGAAAGCTTTCAGCTCAATGTTTTGGTCCATATAGAATGGTGACCAGAGTTTAGTATAATGTGTTTAAATGAGATGAAAAGGAGACCCCCCCCCCTCCTTTTGTTGGTCATTTTTAAATTTGTGTGTGCTATAACCTGTGGAAAATAAAATAGCAGTTTACAGTATGGATATATATTTTGGCATTCGCACTGTCATTGGACTAAAAGATAATACAGAAAAATGGGTGTGGACAAAATTTGTGCTTCTGTAAATCTGAGATTTTTGATTTAGTGGATATCTTGTGATTTTTTAAATTGTTTAAATTAGCAGCAAGATGCATGCAGAATATTAGTGTTGAAAATCGATTGTGCTTGTTAGATATCTCTTCACATGGAAAACATGAGGTGCAGACTTGTGTTACCTGTTCAAATAGCATATATTTCTTAATATACAAATCCAGTGTCAATGAGTAAACCCCTCCAAATCACACTTTGTTGGGTTTCCATGCTTAGAAGACTCTTTCGTGGTTTATCATCATATTTCTGTGAAAGCTAGCATTTCTTAAATCTATTAAGGTGTTTGCCATAGGCTGGTGGTTCATATTTATACAGTTGCATATAAAAAAAAAGAAGAAGACTGGAAGAGTGACTCGATATACTACTTACCTAATGAAATGCATGTTGACGGTTTGTTACACTGCCTCCTTTTGCACCAGTCATTGGCATGTATATTTTTTTCTCTTTCTCTTTGTTACAGGTGAAGTTGAAAGTTAAAAACAGTAATTACCCTGTCCATCACTGTATTTCATGTACTTAAGGTTTTTTTCACTGAAAGCAATACTGTTTCTGAACTCTTATTTCTCTTATAAAATGGCAGAAAAATGCTTCTTTGATTATTATTGTAGCAAGACTTTAAATGCAAAACTGTACTGCCTGAGCCAATTGTTCTGTGAAAAGAAAAATGGCACATTCTGTTGCACAGAGTTAAGTACCAATTTTGAACCATGAATCTCATGAAAACAAAAGGAAAATTCTCACTTCCTTTATTGTTATAAAAAGAGAGAGAGAGAGAGAGAGAAAGAGAGACTGTAGCGGATCATAGTGAGAAGGATTGGCAGTGAAGCACGTAACAAGCTAAAAATTAGAAGAATCCCTAATATCCTTGTATCACGCATTGGTTATGTTATGGAACTGTAAATGGTGGAACATTTTGATAGTGGATGGGGAAACTCATTAAACATATGAAGATACAGTTTTTTATTACCCATTTCAGTAAATGTTATTTTCCAAACTCTTGAAAATTTTATGGCTGGTTTATACTTGAGTATATGCAGTAACTTAACACCACTGTAAGACAGAAAAGACACAAAATTGTTACTGTGAAACAAAGACAACATCAGCTTTAATAACAGTGTAAATTCTACGAGAGTAATGTAAGAGAAAAACTATTAACCCTTTAAGTGGCAGGTTCAAAACCACTTAATAGGCCTACGCACTCCCCAAAGCAGATTTTTTTTTCACATGTTTTATTTTTTTTAAATAAAGTTTTGGATTTATTTACATTATCTCTCTAAATGAAAGTTGAAACAAAAAATGTAACAAATGTTTTGCTTTTTATAAAACAAAATTGTTTACAGAATTTGTTTTAATCAGTTTAAAAAGCTGAAAATGAACATTTTTAAAAAAGAGTAGTTGAAATGAGCCCCAAAACCTTTCAGGATTGAGTATTAATTATGCTCAGCACAAAACTTCTGAATATCTGAAGTATCAACCTTTGGGATGTAGGACTTTTGGCATTATGCTCAGCATGAAACCGTTATGGGATATCACCAGGTCCAGAAGGTAAGTCACAGAACTTTTCTGAGCATATCATTGAAGCAATTAAGAGTATAACACAGAAAAACAATGTCCTAACTGCTGAGACTTTTGGGTGGTAAAAAATGTCCTAACTGCTGAGACTTTTGGGTGTAAATGCTGTGGTACCCAGGTGGTAGTAGTCTTAAATTCTGACAAAGATCTTTTGTAATGCACGCCAACTAAACATTTTCTCTCTGCTGTTCATAAGCACTGCTGTGAATTAAAGTGTACCAGATAGCCATAGGTACCCATTTTGCCCCATCTTGCTGCTTCCCCGAAAGGAGAGAGGGGCAAGATCGGGCGATATGGGCAGAGTGCCCCATCTCACCCCTTCCCCGGGCAAGATAGGACACTTGCTGCATTCCTCTGGAAATCTCTCCACACCACTCATTCTCAATGACCACCTTGGACAGGAATGCAACAGAAGAGCTCAAAATTCTTTGAGGAAAAGGACAATAAAACTTCCTTTTGCTCAGCAATGAGCAGGTGTGGAATGAATTTGGCACTGACACATTTTATTTTCAAATCTTCTGTTAAAATCGATTGAGTGGTACCAAATGACAAAGCTGTTTCTTCACCGATTTCTCTGATTGTCAAATGATGGTTGGTACTGATAAGAGCACACATGTCGTTAATATTGTTGTCATCCTGCACACTTGATGTATGAAGACGCATAAACGGGAGCAAATGGTCGTCCAGGATATCCTGGTAACGTTGATCTGAGGGACGATGTCTCACATACCAGGGGTCCCATTTCAGTCCACGTAAACATTCCCCAGACGAGAATGCCACCCCCACCAGCTTGAAGAGTACCCTGCTGGCAAGAAGAATCCATTGCTCCATGTGGTTTGCACCGTACTCATATCCTGCCATCTGCATGTACCAACGTGAATCTCAACTCATCAGTCTAGGCAACATTTTTCCACATGTCTAGGGTCCAGTGGTGATGTTCCCGCGCCCGTGCTAATCTTTGCGCCCTGTGATGTGTGGTCAGCAGCGGTACCTTTGTGGGACGATGGCTTCTGTACCCCATAGCAAGGAGATGGTTCTGGATGGTGTGGCTGCTTACATGATTTTGTGCACCAACATTAAATTGCCGTGTGATTTCTTGCACTGTGGCCCGTCTATACGCTGTTACAATGCGAGCCAGCCGACGATGACCCCGCTCATCCACACGCTGTTGTCCACGGCAGTTGGCCCTTGCAGGGATGGTGTTACCGGATTCGATGTACTCACGGTGCACCTGTGACACAGTGGCTCGTGAAAATCCCAGTGCTTGCACAACGTCCGAGATGGAGTGACCCATTCGTCGGGCCCCGACAATTTGCCCACGATCAAATGCGTGTAGATCCTTCATCTTACCCATACTGTGTCCGACTCTTACTGATTCCCGTCGCATCATTCCTTATATTGTCGGATCGCTGCATACGTCATGTCATTTCCGTTTACAGGGCCGCCCACAGCGCCACTTTTGCATAACGCCAGCTGTCTCTAATTCAATTGCTCTTCAGTGTATGTGTAAGTTTCCAAAGTTGCAGGTAGAGGGCTGTAAAAGCAAAATGGTTGAATTTTTGTCAGAATTTTGTGCTGCACAAGTAATTTGGCAACATTGCGTCGAACAGCACATATTGGCAGACAGCCTACACATGCAGTTAGTTGAGCTAGAACATGGAGACCAATAAGGTGCATATTCATCACTGTATGTCATTCATGTTTAAAATTGGGAAAACCACTGTAGAAAGATGAGGGATTTGTTTGGCATATGGTGTGAAAGCTGTAGGTGCAGGCTCATGTTGTGAGTGATTTGTGAAGTTAAGAAGTGGTGACTGTCATGGGAGAACAAGCAGTGTAGTTGATGGCCAAAGAGATGTAGTGCGCAGATTCGCATCCCCTTCCATCGTGCAAAGCACACACATACTTCCATGAGGATTAAGTGTGACATGACATCTGTTCAACCATAAAATGCTGGAAACTAATGCATATACCTAATAAATATTTCATATGTTGGATTTCATCAGCAGCAGAAGTGTATTTTTGGTTATTAAACATTGAGTGTCCATTGTGGTGCATCCTCATAGTATGTAAACATGGAGAGGAACTCCGACTTATGGTTTAATCTTTAAAATAACAGGTGTGCGTAAGACCTGTGCTCAAGAAATGTTAAACTAGACCAAATCTATTTGCTCATATTTACCTTTTGTGCATTTGTATACTGTATATTATCTTTATCACATTTCAGTATGGAAACTAAAATTTACTAAATATGTTGTCTGCTCACAGATTCTGTCCCAAAATGTAATCAAAATGGATAAAGACAAGGAAGAGAGGATTATCGGCTTGGAATTTGACTTCTTATACTGTTGAGTCTGGGTTCAAATTCCAAGGAAAGACAATTGCATTTGTCCTTCTTGGGCCACTAGTTTTTTGGAAGCAAGGACTCTAAAGCACTAGTGCTGCTCCACATCTAAGTGCTAGCTTCTGACCATTTGTATGAATGAGGTGTTGTGTCTATCTTATGGCCCTGGCTCTCTCCCTTTTCTGCAATTAGCTCCCCCAAATTAGAGATGGGCGACTGTTTATAACCCATTGATTTGCTTAGAGTGATCATTAAACCCTTAAACTAAACAAAAAAGTATGATACATCAAGCCATCCTGTAGTTTCTCATAGAAATTACAGGGTGGCTTGATGTATCACAGGGAAGATTTAGATGCAACTACCTATGTCCCATAGGACTTTTGGGCTGTGTATCATAAACGAAGTTATATTAGATTCAATCTGGATGCTCAGATAGGAGAGAGGGTAGGCAGGTCAGAGAAGTACGAGTGCTAGATTGAAAGTGCATTGGTTCAGGGCCCCTCATCCTGCTGGCATCGATCCCGCCGCCATCTGGTTGGAAGGCCATTGCTGTCACCACTAAGCTACTTTTGGCCCTCTAAAGTAGGAATGAGCAACTCTTTAATACAGTAAAACCTCCGAATAATGGTCACTGCTCGGGCTGGAGAAAGTGACCATTGTTGAGAGTTGTCCATTGTTCAAAGGTTAGACCTATGTTAACATTGCTAGGGTGTTGCATTTGTGCAAAAGCAGAATAAATATGTGGAACTTGTGCACAATAAAGAAAACGTTTCAGTGTTTTTTGCAAATGCTGACTGCTGAATGAAACTGAATGTAATAATTAAATAAATAATTCATGGTGTAGAGGATTTTAAGTAGACAGAGTCTGACGCCTGGTGTTAAACAGCTCTTAGAAATAGCAAGCCAGGGGATTAGGGTGAAGCTATAGGAAAGAAAAGAAACATGTCAGATAGTAAAGTGTAACTGCACAGTTAGCTGCCCACGTGCCGTAAAGCAAAAATGATAGCCCACAGGGGCCTAACCAAGAAAGATCGCCCAGAACGTAGGCAAAATTCCAGGCCCCATCAGCCACCCTCGAAAGCCCCTATGGGCGTTTGAAACATACATGGAAGCTGCCGCTCGCCTCATGTGTAGAACTAAACTTTTAACTCCTTTCTTTTCACTTGAGCATACCATTGTATTACCCGTAATCGAATTCTTTATTCCTTACCAATAAATATTATTTGTCTCTATCTTATCCTCTTGCTGAAAAAGCACCGAAGGAACTATACTCCAAGTCAACCTAAGGGTGAACCACTGTGAAGAGTACGAAACAGCTACCTCTGCTACGAAAAATAGTTTATAGCGTTTAGACAGAGAAGCATCAGAATTATTGCTTAGAATCCATTTTTGTTTGCTCAACAGCTTATCAGACAAAATCGCTATCTGAAAAAAAAAAAAAAATCCAGAAGTTAGAGCGCTTTTAGAAATAAATTTGTTGTGAGAAGTTGCTGAATTAAAAGCTTCGCACTTTCGGTTATTTCTGCCCACTTGGGATACAATTCCGAAGGGGTGGAAGACCTCTCCCAACATTAACAACAGAGAGACAATAAATTGACAATCGGGGAAACTCGAAGGGTGCGTTACTTAAACAGACAGTAGGGGAAGCAGTTCGGCCTCCACCAGACCCCCACTCACAATCTCCACTGCTTGTGAGATGTGTGGGTGGGTGGGGGGCTGGGGGGATCAGAAAGGAAACGGTAGAAGAGCAGATTAACGCGGATGGATACCGTTCGTGAGTTCCACGACGAGATGTGATAAGGATCTCCCGCCTTTCCCAGTAGTACACTTTTAGGGTGAATTGAAGTATACGTAAAACTCAATAAACAGTGTTTTACGGTATCCATCCGCGTTGTGTGCCCGTTAGATTTACTTCGGTGCAGACTGGGGTGCCCGTTGACCGCTGTTAAGAAGTTTCGTTGTTCGGAGGTTGTCGCTGATGTTTATCCCATGGAAACTGTTCGGTACGGAACCAAAACTTGCCGTTTCTCAGAGGTTACCGTTAATGGAGGTTTTACTGTATATAGCTTAAGGGCCGTCCATAAAGTACGTCCGTGATTTTTTTTTACTGTGTTTAGACTTCCCCCATGTCACATTTTGTCCGATTCCTCTCGCCCTAAAAAGTCCGTCCTAATTCCCGCAACCCCCTTTATTTTTGACGACTGCTTTTAGAAATCCGTTGAGAAACAGAAAGAAAACATGTAATTATTTAAAGGAATCTTCCATATATATATTCACGTTTGCTTCAGAAAATATTTATTATTTAAGCATTAATTTATTCCCTAATGCTGCCCGAACTTTATCATTGTGAAATGAAGATCTACAGATGAGCGCACGCATTCAAGGTTGCAATACTCCCGATTATACCATCTACAAAACACGATAGATTTAAGAACGTAATATTAATATTCTGATTTAGCTAAATGTCATCAGAAATTTGAAATATTTCATACCTTTTTTTAACTCTTAAAAGAAAAAAAAAAGAGAAAACAAAACGAAGAAATACCATCCATTGTATTTTTTCCGCTGGACGTCCGAATTACTACCCCCTCCTCCCCCTGTACTCTCGGACGTACTTTTTTTTCTTTTTTTTTTTCTTTTTTCATATGTAGAGGATTTTAGGATAGGAGTGTCTGACCCCAGGTCTTAAACAACCCTTAGAAATAGGAAGCTAGGAGATTTGGGCTAGAGTGCCCGATAGGAAAGTGACATGGAAGCGAAGTAGAAAGGGGGAGAATGACGCCCTTATTTATTACCGGGGGGCCAGTACCCGGCGTCCGACGGCTTAACGTGCCCATCCGACGCACGGCGGATATTTAGTGGATCGAGCGTTCGTACCTGCGTGGGATCGAACCTGAGGTCCTTTCCGTGGCAGCCACGAACGTTGCCCACTAAGCTACCTGCGGCCCTCGGACGTACTTTATGGACGGCCCCTTATATATTCATATAAGGAGTCGTTAAATCGAGAAAAGCCGGCCGAGTGATGAGAGGTGCGGGGCTTCTGGCTAATTGTCTCAGTTCGTTCCTGGTGGTGTTTTTTTTTTTTTTCCTATGGAACTGGCCCTTTCATATCCCTGGAGCCAATGACTTCAACTCAGCGACTGGTGACTGCTCACCCTAGATGCTTACAGTAATCGTTAACCCCCGAAACAAAAAATGAAAAAAGCTCATCTCAGTTAATGTCGCATTTTTATGCATTCCTTATCGTAAAATGTTTCTTAAAACATACTGGCCAGGAGTATTCCTTTCCATAGATATCATATGAGATGTATATAAAATATCCACTAGTTGTGGGTATGTCTGTGTGGATCTTTTCCTGTGTAATGTAAAAAGATATTTACTAACAAAAAAATGGAAATAAAAACTGAAGCATCTAGAGCACGATCTGAACAGTGAGAAACAGGGAAACTTTGTATCTGTTGATTAAAAAAAAGATAGGTAAAACTATTTGAGGAAGGCTGAAACGACGTAGTCTATGTTCATAGCGTGCTTAGTAGAAGGAAATGTGTTTATTTCAAGCATAAAAGAACCAAAAAGATATTTTGATTTCTCGTTAAAAGACATTTCGGAGGAAAAGAATAAAGGAAGCGGGTGCTTGGGCAAGCTAATAGCCGAGCGAAGAGGTGTAATTTAGCTCGCTGGAGAGGTGATCTTTTTATCTTGATCATAACAGTTCACGATGTCTCGTATGGTGCGTAAAATCGCAGAAACACTCTCCTCTAAGGAAGACAGGTGCCTTCGGTATCTATGGCTAATCCCTGCTCCCGGGGGCTACGACGTGAAGCAGTATGAACAGTTTTAAAAGTACATATAAGAGGATTTGCAGATGGAGCGGCAATGTGGAGAAACACATTTAGTAGTAGGTGCAGCAATCATGCTGTCAACCATGTCGTAACTCTGTAGCTTATCTTATTATTATATCATTTTTCTTATGATCTGACGTATTGGACGTCGTCGTGACGGGAAGATGTTTGTTTTCCTTTCATGTTTTAGATTATGTTGGCTCCTTTAAATCAGATGCCGAATATTCGCATATCCTGTATTTATGCTTAAGAATGTGAAGTACAAAAAAATTCATAAATATGAAGTACAAAAATTGATTCTGTTTTATTAAAATTAAATATCCTTTGAAGATGACAATCCGATTTTTGGTGTAAATGTGACAAAGATGGTAAGTCAGATAATATCCGAAAACTTGAAAATTTCATCGTCCTGGAGCGGGACTCGAACCCGGGGACGCTAACCACTACACCACCCAGAACGACCAAGTGTCAAGTTTCCGATTAATTTAAATATAACCATCACAGGATTCGCTAGTCAAAGCGACCGGCATTCATGTTTAGCGAATCTAGAGGTTAAGAATCCTATCCCGTGATTGCCCGGAGCAGCAGATAAATCACGAATGGAATACGGGATTGCACCATATAATACAAATTTTGAAGATGACAATCCGTTTTTTGGTGTAAATATGACAAGCATGGTAAGTCAGATAATATCTGAAAACTTGAAAATTTCGTCGTCCTGCAGCGGGAATCGCACCTGCGTCTCCCAGATAGCGCCCGGGTATGCTAACCACTACACTACCCAGAACGACCAAGTCGCAAGTTTCCGATTAATTTGGATATAACCATCACAGTGTTCGCTAATCGAAGCAACCGGCATTCATGTTTAGCGAATCTGGAGGTTAAGAATCCTATCCCGTGACTGCCCGAGGAGCAGGTAAATCATGAAAGAAATACGGGACTTGGTTGTGCTGAGTGTTGTAGTGGTTATCATACCCGGGAGCTATCTGGGAGACGCGGGTTCGAGTCCCGCCCCAGGACCATGAAGTTTTCGGATATTATCTGACTTACCATCTTTGTCACATTTACACCAAAAATCGGATTGTCATCTTCAAAATTTGTATTATATGGTGCAATCCCGTATTTCTTTCATGATTAAATATCCTTGTTTTATCGAACAGACTTTCCCTTCATAATGCGTGTAAATTCTTTTGTGGTTCTGTTCTTAGCCGCCTCTAGTTTTCTAGGGTTACCTCCCCTCACCCTTCTTCAAGATTTTTTTCCTTTCTTTTTTGAGAAAAAGCAATTTGTCACTTGTCATACTATAATTCCTTAAATTTCTCAACATCAAAAGCTCATTATTTCTGGAATTTAAATTTAGAATAATTGGATATTGCATTTTTCTAATACCGAATGCATCGTCGTGAGGTTGTTTTTGTTCTCATGCCAATGTGTGTAAATAATTTAATTGTAGGGTAACAGGATTTACTGGATAACGTGGTTGGGCGGTGCATATTCCAAGCGCTGAGTATCCGTCCTCCAGCATTGTGTTTCCTAAGTTTTCTTTATTGCTCCGGATGTCTTATGCAATCTGCAGTTACCCTTCTATTTCATGATATACTCGTATAATTCAATTAGCCCTTCAGTTCGATTATGATCTCACCGTTAACCACAGTGAGAATAGCCACAAGCCGCCATGGCCATTTTCACAATCTTTAGGGCTCGCAAAGATTGAGGCTTCGGTTTATTGTTTTCGCTGTGTTTCTTACTTTATGGCATGTCAGTCATTCGATGGCCTCTATGTTCTCTGGTCGTCTAATCGATAATTCAGTAATTGCCCTATAACTATTCAAGTTCATATTGCATCTCTATTTCAGTGTTACTGTAGTTCTAAGATGACGTAAAAGAGACGGAATAAAACATCTGTTTGTCCTTATGCATCAAGAAAAACTGGACATGCCGACTGCAGTAGAAATATCTCATCAATTTGTGTTAACATTTGTGATTGTTCCGTAGAAAAATGCATATATATTATTTCCATAGATGTGTTTAGTTATAACTTTTACTTGCGGATCAGACGCATTTATGCGGTTTAATTGTCTGAATGTAGCAAAATATTGGATAGATTTCTTCTTAAAATTATAGTAATTACAATATGTTTTTAAAATAAAATATAATTGTGTGTGTGCGCGCGCGCAGATTGCTTGAAATATTTCGTTTAATCATAACAACCCCCCTCCCGCGCGACATTTGGGACAAGTTGACGCCCATGTTCTTATGTGATAAGAAACTGTTCAAAAGTACCAGATTTTCAGCTAAAAAATTTAAGAAGATGCTACCGATGACGAAGACGTTTTGGATGACAAAACGGTGATTTGTGATTGTTTTATATTCGCATCATTTGTTAACTGCTCAGGGTTTTTCAGGTTCCACAGAACGTCATGAGAATTTACCGTTGAAGAAATAATGTACCAGTGAAGTGACAGAAGCAGCATAGGAGCTTCAGAAAGGAAATCATATTTCGGAAATATGTGCGAAATGTGTGATTTTAGGCTTCATTTTCTCCATCTGTACCAGATGTTAAATAAATCGCTAAGCTTATTCGAAGCTCATGTCGGAAATCATGAATTTTATACCCAGTACAAAGGAAGTGGATGGATGTACATGAATTTTATACACAGTACAAAAGGAAGGGGATGGATGTACATATTTAGCGTCATTGTAAAAATTTACATTGACATTTTATATTACAAGGTAATTTATCGTATAATAGTAATAAGAACTGTGTATATAAATATATGTTTTTGTAATCGAAGCTAAACGGAAATATTTGCTCTTTGTGTTTGAATGGAAAACATAATATATTGCTTATTTTTCGATTTTTTTTAATTTTTTTTTTATTTTTATTTTTTTTATTTTTTGTGCTTTTACATTTAACAATTAGGTAGTAATACCTAGGATATTCCGCTTAATTTTATACAGGCATAAGTGCATTTCCTGGAACCATATATGTATGCGCTAAGCAGGGCTGACTGCACATGTTTTTATTTCAAAAATGTGTATCAAAAGCGAAATATGTTTATGTTCTGTGTATATATGTAGTGCTTTTTTTTTTTTTTTTTTTCTTTTCTTTTTCTGGAGAAGGAGTTGTGAAACTCCTAAACATATAAGCGTGTAGCGTAACTAAAAAGTTGAATAAGTGTGAACTAATGTTTTCCTTTGTGGTGGCAACACGAATAAGGATAAAGTGATGTTTTCTTTGGGAAGAAGCAATTCTTGGAAAGAGTATCCGTAAATATCACAAAATTTTGATCTTTTGAGTGCACAACAAACCTTTTTGTTAAAAAAAGGGTTTGTTGTAATAAACGATGATGAACAGTCCAGCGTATTTTTAACAAGATGCTAAGTTTTCTGAAAATAAAGTCCTCTCTTTTATTACAAATTCTTTTAAATACACAAAGCTTTTTGCTGATACTCGAATAATGTTATACGAGTTCTTTACATTGATTACATTTTATCGTGGTTTTACTTCACCTTGCAAAAACGAATCATAGCCAAATCTAAAGCTTAATACTATGTGTGTGTGTGTGTTTATTTATAAAGCTCTTCGTTTTTTCTCTTTGAACTGCGTCGCGACTCCATTAAGCCTTCCACTTGCAATTCCCCCTCGTAAGCTTGCCCTCTTATTAAATTTTCTTTCTAAAGTTGAGGGCATGTGTCCTCCTACGCTATGCGCATATGCTCTTAAGCATAAGTTGAATTAAGTCTCTTTTATTCAATTGCAACCTGTTAGATAACATCTTGATTTCTTCCTCATCAATGCACTTTAATATGGAGGAGATATTTTTTTTATCGCTTTCCAATATTTTTATATTTTGGTGATGTTTTCTTTTGTGTATTTTTATTTGCGTCTTCAATATTTTGGGCCACTCCCATGTGCGCCAATAGCTTAATTTTCAGGGGGAGAACAAACTGAAATTGTAATTACGAATAATATACGTATTTAAACGCCATATGCAAATTTACACTGTGCCTTCTTATTATCTAACCGTTTTCACATCTGCCAACTACTACGGAATGTCCGTAGTTTGTACGGATTTAATTGTTTGACTGCGGAACTCACTGTCGAAACTACGGATTCCACGAATTTTCTTTTTTTTTTTTTTTTTTTTGCTATGCTGCGAAATCCCACGAAATACCGGCTGGGGACGGTATTTCCTCTTTCAAAGCTTCCGAAAATGGTAGTTAAACGGAGTAAAAAAATTTGCCGTAATCGTAATTTTGTTTTTCTCCCGTTGTTGCTGCCTTTGTGTCCAGTAGTCTTGTTAAATATAATTTTATTGCATAAATGTTAATTTTATCGCATAATTGTATTTCCTTTTGAAACTGTAGGCAACAATTTGCGAAAACGGAAGGTAGACGCCGCGAAAATTTCCTCATGATCATCTTTCGCGAATTCGAGGAATTCCGCCTTTTTCGTTATTATTTTGGCCATTTGCGAGATCGATGCACAAGTGAACAGAAATTTCTGGGGAGTTGGTGGCGACGGGGATCGGGGTGTTCGTCGGGGGACAGAATTCATTTTTACGAAACTTTCGAAAACGGAAGGTCGACGGAGTTCAGATTTTTTTCCGTAATCGTGATTTCTTTCTTCTCGCGATGTTACCTCTGTCCAGTATTATTGTTAAATAACATTTTACTTCATAAATATTTGTATTTAAGCTTGAAAATAGGGGGAAATTTTCAAAAACCGGAGAGCAAAGATTTCTCCCGTAGTCCACCCCCCCCCCCCATCCCCCGCGCGCGTTCCCCTGCGTTGTTAAATATCCCCCGTCCCATAAGTTTTTGCATTCAAGCTTGATAAGGGAGGGGGAAGTTCCCCAAAACGGAAGTGACGAAGTTGGAATATTTGTAATAATTGATGCATGGTGTTCAAAAGTATTAATATTCTAAAAGTTACACCGTTTATCTAAAATATTGTTTCGATAAACAATATTTTAGATAAACGGTATATCGACTGATTTTTACTGGTGGAAGTTTCGAAATTAAATCTCACAGTGCCACCTATCATGCCCTCACAAGGAGAATCAACTTTGTGTTTCGCACGTGTTAAGTTTGTTGTTTCATTAGTGCCCGTGTTTGTTGTAATGTTTTGTTGTGGTGTGTATTTATTTTTCACAAAGAGATGGATCCTTTCGTAAAAAAGCGTTTGTGTATGCCGCGCAGTAATACTAGCTACTACTGACAAGGCTCTACCCGATGTTGGCAGGTATGCGTTTGTAACACACTCTCGACACATAAATTGAATTGAAAACCAGAAAACTCTATAAAAGAGATGGATAAATGAAGTTAAACAGCATGTTAAGACAATAACAAATTTCTGTGTCGTTTTTTATTATCTTTTTGGCCACTCATGTGCACCACAAAGCTCCAAAGATCATTCAATTGGTCATCAAGAATGAAAAAATATATCTTCGAGACAAGTTTCAGGGGGAAACTTCGAGAGATCTTTGTCCATCAGTCAATAGCTGCTGAAGAGGATGATATATTTTCCATTTTTTCGCCGTTCGTACTTTATATGCTGTACGTATTACGCTGTTCTCTAACATGCAATGGTAAATTACGTTATTACTCTCTGCGGCTAATTTTTGTTGTTTTCCACTGGAAATTCCCAACATATTTCTATTTTTACTGAATACACACGCATCCAGAAGTTCCACCGGAAAAATATCAATGAACATTATCGTGAAAAATTCTGTAGTACATTGGAAGAACAGAAAGCGCATGGTCCAATTTCCAGGAGAGGACAAATTATGCCTTTTCTCCCCCCTCCCTCATATGGGCGTCCATGGCCACACCCACAAAAAAATCCTCTGTGCGTATGTAGTATGTTTCCCTTTGCGTTCTTTGCTCAATTATTTGTGTCTAACATTTTGGAATAGCTTGGCAGATCAAAGTTTTATTCGTTGCGTAATTATGTGTTGTTGTTACACGTTAGTGTTATTACGTTATTTTAATTAAATACTCGTAATTATTCAAAAACTCAAACCCAAAACTTTTTTTTGTGTTGCCGGAGCGCCATTCCGGCGCTTTCCGTCAGAAGAAAAGCCCTGTGTGTATGGCATTTATATGTCCACACCTGAAGAAGAGAAAATAATTTTATCGTCGGATAGCTAGGACGAAGGGGCAACGTTGTTGCTTTTTTTTTGAAGCACGTTTATCACACTTGAAGCCGTATATATGTATATTTGGCGTGTTGTGTTTAATATAAGAAAACGAGATACAGAAAAAAAAAATAAGAAGAAATTCACAAGAAAACGAGATACAGAAAAAAAAAAAAAAAGAAGAAGAAAGATTAAAATATTTTTAGGGTATGGCACCGCACCTATTGTCACAAATATATGCTCATTACAACAGAGCATTCCGGAGAATATCCTTCCTGCTTACTTTTCTTTTTCAATAACACATGATGAGTTATGTGTCATTGTACTTACAATGCCTTTTTTTTTTTCTTCTTCTTTGCTTGTTAAAAGATTTAAAGGTGTCAATAAAACTCATAAGACGTCAATCGCAAATTACCTCGAATGAAAACCGTACGTCCTTGATACTTAACGAGTTTCGTTCCCAGTTATTGTTTTCATGTGTTGTCAGTCCTCAAGGTTTTTCACATAGTCGCATTGACGACTATTTGTCGTTCGAGAACATCACTGCTGACACGTGCAGTTGTGATGAATTGTTCATTTCCTGTTTGTTCAATATAACTGCTTAGTTTTCGTGACGGACATTTTCGAGCGTATTGAAGCCACAGAAAGTCAGGCGGCAACACAACACTAGAGCTATTTTCTCTGCATCCCTTGACCGCCTCTCCTCCGGATAAGCAGATATCAGTAAGGAACCAGTTGTGAAATGGAATTTGATAGGTTCGAACCCGATTGCTAACCAGGTGCGACGCTGCGGTTGGGCTATGGTGGGTTTCATCCCACCCTTTCGCCCTTCTCCCAAATATTTAAGCAGTTAGAACACATGGCGAGTGCAAAGCTCTAATATTTTTGAGAACTTGGATAAATGTATGCGAATATTTGGAATTCACAGAAATTTTGTTATACAAAATGAATTTTTGTTAAATTTTGTTTTGTACTATCTGTAAAATTGAGGAAATTCTCTGAGTGATGTCTAAGAGAGTACGATAAGGACACCATTTCCATTTTTATAATTTAAAAAGATGAGAGAGAGAGAGAGAGAGAGAGAGAGAGAGAGAGAGAGAGAGAGAGAGAGAGAGAGAGTGTGAGTGAGTGAGTGAGTGAGTGAGTGAGTGAGTGAGTGAGTGAGATTGATTGATTCTCCTTGTTAGGTAACCTACCAAAATTCATAATCTGCCTTATGACAGCAAATATAAAAAAAAAAAAGGGTAAAAATATGAAGAAAAAATAGTGATATAAGTGAGCTAGAATTGCGACTAGTAGCTTGTTAAAGCCCATGGAAGTTCGTATCCATGGTTCCCAGTACTACATACGCTGAATAAATACTACGTGCAGTACGTACCTAAAACTTTTTATTTACTGGGAATAACATCGGCGTTGAGTAAAATCTGCAAGAACGTAATTTTTTTGGAAAAATTTCTGCCAAGCACTTCAAAATGTTCTTCGCCCCCATACGATGCCCCCCCCCTCAGTTTTGAGCTGCTGGCTTCGCGACTGTTGCTAACTGCCCATATAGGGGGACAAGAGGGGGTATTTGCCATCCCCTGAAAATCGGATCATACTCTTTCTGCTCTTGGAAAATGCTACAGAGATTTTCGTGATGACTGATTTTGTTTGCTAATTTTTCTGTAGAACTTCTGGATGCATATGTATGCGTAGCAATAGGAAAAAAGTTGCAAATTTTCAGTTGAAGGTAATGAAATTTCCTATTGCATGTTGAACAACAGCGTACATTCGTACAGTATGGAAAAGTAGAAAAGGCGAAGACATGAAAAATATATCCTTCGCAGAAGCTATTCACTGGAGGACGAAGATCTACCGAAATTTTTCTCAGAAATTTGTCTTGAGGGTATTTGTGCCATCTTTTTTATGCATTTTTTCACTATTCTGGCTTCCAATTAAATTCGTGTGTTGAGAGTGTGGTAAAAACTGTTAGATAATAAGGAGGCACAGTGCAAATTTGAATATGATGTTTGTAAGTGTTATTCCTAGTTACAATTTCTGTTTGCCCCTCTTGAAAACTAAGTTATGGTCGCCCATGCTCACTGTGCTGTTAAAACTTTTCCGTTCGTTTGAGGCAGGGGTCGGCGCGACCCGCCCTGTCGTTTTTTAAATGCTGCTCGTGGACGCTGTCCCAATTTCCTTTTTTTTTTTTTTTTTTTTAATGACTTGTGTATACTGAAAAAAACAGCTAAAAATCGGAAGTGGGCTCCACTCAATATAAATACATATATAATAAATACACTGAAGAGCAATTGAATTAGAGACAGCTGGCGTTACGCAAATATGGCGCTGTGGGCGGCCTTGTAAACGGAAACGACATGACGTATGAAGCTATCCGACAATATAAGGAGTGATGCGACGGGAATCAGTAAAAGTCGGACGCAGTATTGGTAAGACGAAGGATCTAAACGCATTTGGTCGTGAGCAAATTGTCGGGGCCCGACGAATGGGTCACTCCGTCTCGGCAGACGTGCAGGCACTGGGATTTCTACGAGCCACTGTGTCACGGGTGCACCGTGAGTACATCGAATCCGGTGAAACCATCCCTGCAAGGGCCAACTGCCGTGGACAACAGCGTGTGGATGAGCGAGGTCATCGTCGACTAGCTCACATTGTAACAGCGGATAGACGGGCCACAGTGCAATAATCACTCGGCAATTTAACGCTAGTGCACAAAAACGTGTAAGCAGCCACACCATCCAGAACTATCTCCTCGCTATGGGGTATACAGAAGCCATCGTCCCACGAGGGTACTGCTGCTGACCGCGCATCACAGGGTGCAAAGATTAGCATGGGCGCTGGAACATCGCCACTGGACCCTAGACATGTGGGAAAATGTTGCCTGGACTGGTGAGTCGAGATTCACGTTGGTACATGCGGATGGCAGGATACGAGTACGGCGCAAACCACATGAAGCGATGGATCCTTCTTGCCAGCAGGGTACATGAAGCGATGGATCCTTCTTGCCAAGCAGGGAATGCCACCCTTCTTGCCTGCAGGGTGGCATTCTCGTCTGGGGACTGTTTACGTCGACTGAAATGAGACCTCTGGTACGTATGACATCGTCCTTCACAGGTCAACGTTACCGGGATATCCTGGACGTCTATTTGCTCCCGTTTGTGCGTCTTCAACATCCCACTGGGGACTTCATCCTGCAACAAGACAATGCACCGTGTCATCGCTCCCGAATTGTATCCGAATGGTTGGATGAACACTCCACCGACGTGACCTCGCTTCCTTGGCCAGCTAGGTCACCTGACCTCAATCCCATTGAGCACATCTGGGATGTCATCGAGAGAGAGTTGTTCGAGGCTCTGACCCCCTCCATCAAATCTTCGTGAACTGTGGGAGCTTGTTCAGGGGTCGTGGATCCGTATGGCTTCCGGTGTCTTGTCGAGTCCATGCCGAGACGAATCGCCGCCGTCGTCAGGGCGAAAGGTGGTGCTACACGTTACTAGACAGGTATCTCTAATTCAATTGCTCTTCAGTGTATGTATTGTATACTGATATATAATAAATATATATATTATACAGTATATAAATATATAATAAATGTGTCTTATATACTGCACTTGCGGCCCCTTACTAAAACCTTTTTTTTACTGGGAATAACATCAGCGCCGAGTAAAATCTGCATGACTTAAAAGTTAAATGTGCCAAAAGGTTGCCGCCTCCTAATTTAAGAGAAACATCCCCGTCTTCTACATGTACCTATCGTAGGGCTGCGTCGTCGAATGCGGCGATCGAGTCTTTCGGACGTCCGCCTACGTGCACCAATCCCACTACGGTAACGCACGTTACCTTCCTCCAACCCCTATAGCAGAAAGTTCCTCATCAGTCTGCGACAGATATTATGGTGCCACAACAAATCTACGTATGTTCACTGGGCAAAATGACTACTAGATGAGAAAAAAATAATAAAAATTTGCACTGGGACAGATTTAAAGAAAAAAAGAAAGTAGCCACCTTATATTTCCTCTACTTAAAATTAAAAAAATCTAGCCTAAGTACTACAGCAATTGTAATAATTATGATCGAAAACACCTGGCCCTCTGTGACCGAAATTTCACCTCCATGATCAACCTGAAACGCAAAGCAAAAAATACAGGGTAGATGGAACATCGCTAGAGAATAAAAAGTTATGATTATGGGATAAATCTTTGCTCCGTCTTACTTATGTTTTCCGAAAAATTTTCTCCATTTTCGATCTTAAATACAAAAATTAGTGTAATTAAATGATACTTAAACAATAATACAGTGCAGGGAAAACACCGCGGGAAAAAAAGATGATTACGGGAGAAATATTCACTTCGTCCAACTTCCGTTTTCGGAAAAAAAATTTCTCCATTTTCGATCTTAAATGCATATATTTATGCAGTATAATAAGACGATGTTTAACAATCATACGAGGCAAAGGCTACATCGCGAGAAAAAGAGTTTAAGATTACATGGCTCCGTCTAAACTTCCGTTTTCGGAAATTTTTACCGCTATTTTCAAGCTAAAACACGAACATTTATGCAATAAAATTATGTTTAACAGAAAAGAAAAAAAAACGATCAGACGAAACATCGCGAGAAGAAGAAAAGAAAAATGCGAATACGGGAGAAATCTTCACTCCGTCTAACTTCCGTGTTCGGAAAGTTTTGAAAGACAGAGAAAAGGGAGGATTTAATGGGAATTTAAGGATATCGGTTTTGTCTGCAGGACCAAAATAAAATCTGCGACATGTGTCGCCCGTCGTTGCGATTCTGCTACCGGGCCTCCAGTCACTGTCATCACATCCGGACAACAGTTGTAAACTGATGAGTTTCCACTGTAATGCAATCCAGGGACCAATGAGCTGTAGGTATCCCCTATAATGATGTTAGAGGTGAACGTGTTCGTGTGATCATAAGATATCCGATGATGTCGCCCAGGTATTCCTTACACGTGCTTTCGCCACCGAGATCACTGCATCCGAGACGTTTTGCCCTTTGTTCTCCCTCAGCTATCACGCGATTGGTTCACTACTGCAATCACTTTTATAACCCAGCTGTCAATACATACCCACCAACTTGCACGGCGCTCCGACAGATGTTTCCTGGTGTGGCATTTTTGTATCGAGCAGTGTATTTCGTATTCGTGCAAAAGTAGTCCGTAGTGGGCAGTTGCCGGTTATTGAAAACCAACCATATGCCTTCCTTCCTCTCCCAGGTGAAAAGGTGCTTTTTGACAGTATTTTACGATGGCGTATAAGAAAATCTCACACCTTGAGCTACGTACATGATCTGGAGAACTGACTGACAACAAATGAGAACTACCATACGTAGTCCTGGATCCAGAGCACCCCCCTCCTTCAGGTGGGGCTTCTCACTCCCAGAAGTTTACATGCGACTATGGAACACAGCCGTCATACTGTGCTCGACGTTTACATTTGAAATCTGTTTAGACATCAAGCTATATTCAGTATTTTTTTGCAGTTAGGGAGGAACAGTGGAGCTTCTGCTGTCTATGGCATTTAATCCAATGGATCTGATTATCATTATTGTGGGGTGAATATTACCGGCCATTTTTTTTTTTTTTTTTTAAATTTCCGGTAACGACCAAAATGAGCAACTCGGATGGCTTTAAGCAGTCTCCCTTTCCTAATTTAGCGCTACTGGTTCCAGGAAAAGGACAGAGCTAGCGCCATTAGTCAAACACATCACCCAGAGCCCGCATCTTCTCGAACGAATGGTCACAAGCCAGCGTCTCTGACCACTAGGACACCCGGGGCGGCCCAGCTAAGTTAAGGAACTGATGAGCGGGACTCAAACCGCGAATGCCATAAAGTCTTCAGGAAAACTTGATAGTCGAAGCTTTCTATTATGATTGAGTTTGATTTAATTTAATGTAAACAACAACAAAACAATAAAAAACCCGGAAGTTGCATATAGAAGAAGAGTACACAAATAATGGCCCAGGGATTTTACAGAAAAAAAGGGGGGGAGGGCAACAAGCACTGTTCAAAGTGTGGTGGCCACAACATTAAATATCAAAAAGCATACGAAACGATTCACCGCTTTGCGGAGCGAGAGTAGAGTAATTTTCTTCATACAGGCCAGGAGACGTCTGCCCAAGAGTTGAACCTAGACAATACAACAGAAGAAATGCTGGTACAAAACCGCAAAAATTAAACAAGTTCCAGGGAGAAACATAATTGTTCAATCGCTGCAGCGATGCTGCTTTCATCATATGTCCAATGCATGCACGTGGTCTAAGCGATGGCCTCTGATAATTCGTCCGAAAGGGGCCCGGGTTCGAATCCCGGTGAGGCATGGATGTTGTGTTTGTCTTTCGGCTCTGGCTCTCTCCCTTTCCTGGAACCAGTGGCCCTGAATTAGGGACGGGCGACAACTTATAGCCCATTGAGTTGCTCACGGTGGCCGTTAAACCTCCAATTAAAAAAAAAAATGCATGCACATTCTATGTTAAGGTGATTGGCAAAAAAACGCCTGAAAGTATGTCTGCTTCGTGAGCTCAAACTTACAAGTGTTTATTTATCTTGACCTCCGTTCTTCAGAGAAACTGAGCTGGCTTTTAGAGAAATGAGGAAACCTCTTTCACCCTTCGCAAACACTTTGCTCAAATGAAAAACAAAAGCACTGACTTAGAAGTAAGCTTTAAGAGAGAAATACAGAGTCGAAATCAATATGAATTCTTTGAATGTGCCTCGTATTTTATTCAGTCAATCTCCTAAGCGAAGTGTTTGTATTTCGAGGAAGAACGGCCTCCGTGAGCAACTTGTAGCTCGTCCCAAATTTAAGGCGCCGCCCCGGTGGCGCAGTGGTCTAAGCGATGGCCTCTGATCATTCGTCCGAACGGGGTCCGGGTTCGAATCCCGGTGAGGCATGGATGTTGTGTTTGTCTTACGGCACTGGTTCTCTCCCTTCCCTGGAACCAGTGACCCTATATTAGGGACGGGCGACTGCTTATAGCCCATTGAGTTGCTCACAGTAGTCGTTAAACCTCCAATAAAATAAAAAAAAAAAATTAAGGCCACTGGTTCCAGGGAAGGGGCAAAGCCATTGCGTGCCTTATACCCGAGCTCGTCTCGGACGAAATCAGTGTTCACACGGTCCATTATAGATCCTTAAAAGCCCGTAAACAGTGCTTGATTTTTTAGGGTGCTCAGAAGTCATTCTTTTTCTGCCAATAATTGTTAAGAAGTACTTAACTAGCTGAAATCAGAAGTTACGATGTAGTGCGTTGAACTTCTGCTGCTGGTTGTCTGTGTTGATGATGACGTTTTGTGACGTCAGCTAAATGTCCGTGGGAGAGCATGTGGTACGTGGCAGCGTGAGATAAGCAATTTTTTTTTTTTTTATTGGAGGTTTAACGACCACCGTGAGCAACTCAATGGGCTATAAGCAGTCGCCCGTCCCTAATTTAGGGTCACTGGTTCCAGGGAAGGGAAAGAGCCAGTGCCGTAAGACAAGCACAGCATCCATGCCTCACCGGGATTCGAACCCGGACCCCTTACGGACGATTGGTCAGAGGCCATCGCTTAGACCACTGCGCCACCGGGGCGCAGTGGTCTAAGCGATGCAGAAGAAAGTGAATGACCCTTTCTTCAGCAATTTGCAGAAGAATTCACTTTCTTCAGCAATTTGCAGAAGAATTCACTTTCTTCAGCAATTTGCAGAAAAAAGTGAATGACCCTAAGCTACATTAAACACATCCGACAGATTCCACCCAACAAGCCACATCACCATCTCTTGGTACTGATATTTCACTTTTGTATCTTCCCTTTTTGAATATGCAAATAATTTTCGTCATATAAGGGTCTCCCAAATGAAAGTAGGACTCGTGTAATAGGGTCGTTGTATAATTTACACAGAGCCGTGCATTTGCGCCGGTGAATGGTGTTTTACGTCAAGAAGCACGCTGTTATCAGCGGCACGTGTCAGTGTGTTGTTTACATGGGCGGAGGCAAGTTGACTACGTAGTGTCGTGACATGGATTCGTCCAAACAGGCTCAGCGGGCAGTTATGCAGTTTTTGACGGCAGAAGGTGTTAGTGGAGCCGAAATTTATCGTCGTATGAAGGATGTATATGGGAGTGAGCGTCAGTCACGGTGTACAGTGTTCCGCTGTGTAGTGAATTTCGTAAATGACGTGTGAGCACGGAAGACATGCCGAGACCTGGGCAAGCACACGTGACCATCACCTTTGAATTGATTGCTGCCGTGGACAAACTTGTGAAGGAGAATCGCCGAATCACTACCCCCGAGCTTGCGGCAACATTGTCCGTAAGGAAACTGTTAACACCATTCTCCATCACCGATTGGGAGGTGTGCGCACAACGAGATACAGCAAGGTGTGCGCACAATGAGTCCCAAAACATCTCCAGGAGGAGCAGAAGACGCGGCGAATGGGTGCTTGCCTGGAGCATCTTCATCGTTACCACGCAGATGGGAGACAGTTTTTTTCCAAGATTGTGGCCGCAGATGAAACTTGGTGCCACTACTTCGATTCTGCCACAAAACGGATAAGTATGGAATGGCGGCATCCCAACTCTCCACGCCCAAAAAAAGCTGTCCTCCTTAAGAGCTGGAAAAGTGATGCTCACGGTTTTCTTCTATGATAATGGCCCATTGCTGTGGGATTGGCTGGACGTAGGCAGTACGGTCAAGGCAGCCACATACTGCAATACGTTACGCAACCTCAAAACGGCCATCAAGCGTAAGCGACCTGGTATGTTGTCAAATGGGGTTTTTCTGTTGCACGACAAAGCACGCCCGCATGTGGCGACAGTGTGTCAATATTTGCTGCAGAGCTTCCGCTGGGAGGTCCTCGACCACCCTCCTTATAGCCCTGATCTGTCGCCCTGCGACTACCACATTTTCGGGCCCATGAAAAAAGCTCTCAATTGCCGCCGGTTTGCTAACGCCGCTGAGGTTCGGGACGCCGTTGAATACTGGTTCCACAGCCAACCACGGACGTTCTCGCTCAGGATATCCACAATCTCGTGCCGTGCTGGGACACTTGCTTGAACCGACAAGGTGACTGTGTAGTGAGTATGTAGCCCATGTATCACTCTTACTTCCTGTATGTTCACATATTCCAATCTATAAACCCTTACGGCAAAAAACCTACAGTCTCAGTATCATTTGGGCGACCCTCATATCATGTAAAAATTAAGTGCAAAAGTGAAATCTTGAACACGAAATTCTGACTTTGGTTTTGCAATTTAAACCAAGAGATGCTTATATGCAAAATTCAAATTTGAACTCATAACTCTTAACTACAGTTTTACAATTTACATAGGCCTACACTTTATTGCATATGTGAGTAATCAGATAGAAAAACTGATTTGACCAACAAAACCATCTTTTAAATTGCATAAATTCTAATCTAATACATCCACAAACGTAAATTTTATGGAAAAATATTACAAAGTAACTCAGCATACAAAAAAATTGCGTAAATTCTAATCTAATACATCCACAAACATAAATTTTATGGAAAAGTATTACAAAGTAACTCAGCATACAAAAAAAAATGAATAAATTCTAATCTAATACATCCACAAACGTAAATTTTATAGAAAAATATTGCAAAGTAACTCAGCATACAAAAAAATTGCATAAATTCTAATCTAATACATCCGCAAACGTAAGTTTTATGGGAAAATATTGCAAAGTAACTCAGCATACAACAAAAATTGCATAAATTCTAATCTAATACATCCACAAACGTAAATTTTATGGAAAAACATTACAAAGTAACTCAGCATACAAAAAGATTGCATAAATTATAATCTAATACATCCACAAACGTAAATTATATATAAAAATATTACAAAGTAACTCGGCATACTTCAATTTGCGTAGTTAAGTCGTGTACTAAAGTACGTTTGTGCGCACATCTCATTGCTGCGTATGCAATTGATAAAGCCCTTAACTTTTATTTCGGAGTAGGGGGATTGCTGAAAGGTTCTTAAAAAGTTCATGGCCGGAAGCGCGAGCCTCAGACCACTCGACAACCGAGCTAAGCCCTGTGCCTCTTTTGAATGTATCGTGTGCAACAGCGGAAAACTTCACGAGTTAAATGATGCCCCCCCCCCCTTTTTTTAAACCTTTCATTGACACCCATGCCTTGAATTTGCGAAATCTCCTTTCTTTTATCGGTAACATAGTTGCGACCAGCCCCGCCCTCCAACCATGATGTAATTTTTAGGGGCGTGTTTCTATACCCCACAGCACATAGCCCTTCCCTTCTTTTTTTTTTTTTTTTTCGACTTCGCGGATTGCAGGTTAGGAAAAATTCTTCCCAGTCGCCTTCCGTGAAGGGACTAAATTCCAGTCCCTTGTCTTGCAACAGGGATGCATAAATAAACGTGCTTGTGTTATTTACCGCATCAAGTATTCCAGTCAGAGAAATATGCAAACTGCCTTCGGGACTTTTTTTTTTTTTTTTCGGTATTGTGTAGGTCATGTCTGCCAAACAAATACGCAGAAAAGGAAAACATCATGACAGGCATTTTCTCTGACATAGCTTGAGGTGCATATCTTTCATTTTTGTATCAGAGCAAGTTTTTAAGCTTTTGCGTTGCTGCGAATTAGGTTCTTTGAAGAAACGCGCATGCACACGAGCAGGTAAAGGAAAGTTGTGATACATTCAAATTCCAGTAGCTCAATCAACTTCAATCAAAACTTTAGAGCGGTGTTCTAATGCTACCGTTTAAACAGAAGTGTGCCGAAACTTCTGAAAGCATATTAAGTAACGAAGAAGGTTAAGAACATCTCGGGAATATTTCTTTTGCTGTGCATAAGAGTCTGTGAAGTTAAGCATAAAACTGAACAAAATTGGACCAGTCACGTGACATCCCAACGCCGTATTGCGCCATGATTTGAGAGTTCAAAATTGGCTGTAATAATTTCCTTGAAATCGTTTTTATTTATAATAATGCTTTTGCAACACAGTTATACCATTAGTTTATGAATATGTAAATATTCTCTAGCAATATTCGTTCTAGGAATGTGAACATAATCTCACCCCAGGAACGAAGACAAGGGAGGGAGGGGTCCTAGGGTTCCGAAACCCTCCCAAAATTTTTCTCCAGTATTTTTTTAATTGCTTTTATACAGCCATTTCAAAATACGTATTTTTTACGACATACACTGAGAAAAATGTTTTGTTAATTCAGCAAAAAAATTGTTGAACCAACCAAAATATTTTGTCGATATGCAGTCAACAAAAATGTTTGTTGAATTTACAAATCTATTTTGCTGGAAATTATTGTTGATTCTACAAAATGTATTGTTATCATGACAATACGTTTTGTTCATTTAACAAAATGCCTAGGTCGATTTTGGGAATTTGTTTGATACAATATGTATTGTTATCGTGATAAAAATGTTTTGTTGCTGCAACCAAACATATTGTTATCGTGATACAGTAATTTCATGCTCCAAAAAAGTTTGGTTTAGCTGGGCCTTAAATTTTTTTTCTGATGGCAACACTTTGCCGGTGCAGTAATTTTAGGTGGTGCCCTTCGACCCTGGGTTTCCGCCATTTTCTTTCCCCTTGCCGTATTTATTTTCCTGTGGTGTTTAAATGAATTTGGACGGTGTTACGTCACGAGGAATTTTTTTCCGAGCCAGCAAATAATTTCTCATCGAGCAGATTCGAACCTGAGACCTTTTGTTTAGGCATGCTAACCACTTGGCTATACCTGTTCTTACAAGTAAATTCTTATCTGCGAATTCAGCATTTGAAGGTCGGTTTATTACCTGGAATGTTCACGGACGATTTATACTTGACATAACGATGTACTGACCCTATTTTGGTGCGTGTGTAACATGTTTCTAAATCCGATTTCTTTTTAAATAGTTTCCTTAGTTTTTTGATGAAACAAATTATTGACATTTTTGGTTACACAAAAAAAAATCCTTAACGTTCTATATTATATGTTCCAGGGTACTACTACCATGCAATATTTGGTTGCCGCATGAATTTCGAAACGCCCTGTATATATAGCTGTACCTGAAATTAAGCTCTGTACAATATACATAAATTACAATTTTTATCGTTACTTTATGTGCAAATTTTTATTTGCGATCAGGAACCGCAAGCCGTCATAAGAAATGTATTATTGCTTTATCAGAAATCTGGGTTTAAATTTAATACGTGCCCCTGTGCATCTAATATAAGATGCGGATTTTATCGTGTTTGTTGTAATTATGAGTCTACAAAGTGAGGCCAAATTATCACTAAAATTCACTGAATCCAACCAAAATAACACACAATAAACGCTAGCATAAAAATACGTCAGAATTATTGAGATACATCAGAAATTCTTACCTCTGAATGTCTCTATCAGAGTTGATAGCTCCCAGTCTTCTAACAATGCGCTCACTTCGCAGTCAGCCATAATTCAAAACGAAATCTTAAGCGCAAAACGAGTCTTCTGGTTAGTGGAAGTCTGGTAATGCCCGTATGGAGTAGCTAATAATCACGTGCGCTTTGGCGTAACGTCGATGCCACCTCCATATAGTTGAATTAACAAAATATAGCCAACGAAATAATTTGATGTTGCCAACAAAAAAATTTCGATTGAGTTTGGCTAAAGCAACAAAATAAATCGACAAAACAGCTCAACAAAACTATTTTGTTGTTTCAAACAAACTTTTTTTTCTCAGTGTAATTATATAAGCTTGTGCATTGTTTTTTTATTTTTATTGTTTTTTTTTTGTTGTTGTTGTTGTTTTTCCAAGTTCTTAAGATTAATCAGGTTGGCTGTAGTTATTGCATCTAAATTTGAAGATATACAGTATTGCACTCACGGACAATGAAATTTGCGCACCAAGAAGGAAGCATCGGATTGAACTGAAATTATATGGACGTGATGATACAAATGAATGATACATATAATGGCAAAAACAGAGCTGCAGGACAATTGGCACGCAGTCCGGTCATCTTCAATATGTGCCGCGATACATGCTGCAATACGGTCCGGCATGGAGGCGAACAGACGGCTGATGTAGTGCGGCAGACTGGTCCACATGTGTAAAATGGTGTGCTCCAAATTCCGTATAGTGCGGCACGGCAGCAGCTGGCATTTCAACTGCTCCCACGCATGCTCGATAGGGGACATGTCCGGGGAGCGGCCAGGCCTAGAAGCGTCTGGACATGACGTAGACAGCCCTAGGCAACCCGAGCCGTGTGCGGGAAGGCATTATCCTGCTGGTATAGCGCACCTGGAATCCCGGCCAGGAATAGGAGCACATGAAGCCGTAGGATCTCATCCACATACCGCTGGCCCGTCAATAATCCACATACCACTGCTACAGCTGATTGGATATCGTAGGCAATGGCTCCCCAGACCATAATGCCTGAAGTGGGGGAGGTGTGGCGCTCGATAGCGAGGTTGGGGTTGTGCCGATGACCTGGGGACCTCCACACCCGGACACGATGATCATTTGTTCCCAAAACGAAGCGGCACTCATCGCTAAACACGACACGTCGCCAGTCTGTGGCGTTCCACGTTGCTCTGGCCTGGTACCACTGCAAACGGAGCCAGTGATGTTCCGGTGTTAATGACAGCACTCGTAAGCTGCGCTGGGATCGCAGATTCGCTTTCGCGAGGCGTCGGGAAATGGTTCGTAGGCACACAGGAGCTGCTACATCTGCCTGTACAGTGGACCGAGTCGCCGTGGGATCCGTTCGTGCCGGGCGCACGATCTGTCGATCCTCTTTACCGGTGGTCCTCCTGGTCCGTTCGGAGCCGCTTTCCCGTGTGGCAGTGCCGCCACGTGTCCACTGATCCCAACACAGTCGGACGGTATGGTCAGAACGATCCACGTGGCGGACTATACAGCGCTCCGACCACCATGCGGTTTTCAGCCCGATGATCCGGCTTCTCTCAAAGTCCGTAAGTTGCGTAAATCAACGTCTCTGGCGTCTACCCGGCATTCTTGTCACTCTGTACTCTTGCCTGCGTCGGCCGGTGCTTTTCGCTTTCATGGGGCATCGACTACACGCCGGTTTATAAGGCTGCTGGTTCGTGCTTGCAGCGCCACCATAGGTTGTGCGGTCATGCGCAATAGCACCAAACGTGAATCATCTGCATACCAGCACGCTCTCTAGCTATTTGCAAAGTTTCGCGGCTGTAGTATGTTTTCTTCTAGGTGCGCCAATTTCATTGTCCGTGAGTGAATATTGCACGTTCAGCATTTTGATTCTTAAAGCAACTGAAAATTTATCACAGCTGATGCTTAATTATATGCAGCTGATGCTATGATTCTTAAAGCAACTGAGTAGTGCCTGAAATCATAGTACTGAAATCTCTCTCTCTCTCTCTCTCTCTCTCTCTCTCTCTCTCTCTCTCTCTCTCTCTTTCTCTCTCTTTCTCTCTCTCTCTCTCTCTCTCTCTCTCGTTCGTGCAAGAACACAGCTCACTCTGTGATGCAGTATAGGGATTGTAAAATACCTCCGAACAAAGAAGTAAGTGGTGCAGCAATCACGTAGAGCCTTATTTTGAAGAGCTGTGATTCATTCAATTATAGAGTCATTCATATCTTATGTTTTGTGAAAATCATAAACGGAAACAGACACCAGAAAACTTAATGCCCGCCGACGTTACTCAAGCTCTATTTGCCTGTGGACAGGAATTTTATCCAAGCATTCGAAGGTTATTAAAAATGTTGGGTTAGCTCCTTTTCGACCCCGTAGCAGAGTCGTGGCGACGGGCGACGTACGTCGCATATTTATTTTGGTCCTAAGACAGAAACGATATCCCCAGAACCCCTATTAAATCCTCGTGCAAACTCCCGATCATGGATGCAAGTTTTCGGTTTTTCGAAAGTTTCGAAAATGGAAATTAGACGGAGTGAAGATTTCTCCCGAGTAGTCGTTTTTTATTTTATTTTTTTCTCGCGATATTCCCTTGATATTTCACGAGAGGAATATCCGGTATTGCTGTTAAATATCATTTTATTGTATAAACGTTTGTGTTTTAGTTTGAAAATGAAGGCAAAGATTTTCGAAAACGGAAGTTAGACGGAGCCCAGTGATCTCAAATTCATTTTCTCGCGATGTTCTCTCTGCCCTGTATGGTCGTTAAATATAATTTTATTAGACAAATGTTTATGTTAAAGATCGGGAACGGAGGCACATTTTCCGTAAACGAAAGTTGGACGCAGCCAAAATTGCTCCCATAATCGTAAAATGGGAGCAAAAACTTTCGACAACGGTAGCTAAAGGCAGCGAAGATTTCCATACTCCCCCTCCCTCCTCCTAGCTGGTTTCCCCTGATTTGTATTATTGTTTGATCATAACAATTCCCCCCTCCTCCTCGCTGGTTTCTCCTGATTTGTATTATTGTTTGATCATTAAATAAATGTTTGCATTGGAAATGGAGAATGGAAAAAAAAAAAAAAATCCGAAATCGGAAGCAGGGCGGAGCGAAGATTCCTCCTGTAATCATATTTTATTTTATTTTTTTCTAGGGATGCCTCTGCCCTTCATTGTTATTAAGTATAATTTCGTTCCGTAAATCTTTGTGTTTCAACTTGAAAATGGTGGCAGAATTCTAGGTACAGAGAGCCAGGATGTTCTTAATCCTAGTTATCTTTGCACTTGCTGTAGTACCTATGTTAGACGTGCTTTTAAATTAGAAGAAATATAAAGTTGTCAGTTCTTTTCTCTCTTTTTTAAATTTCTACCTGAGCCAATTTTTATTGTTTTTTGCATCTAGTAGTTATTTTGCCGAGTGACCTTCCGCAGAATATTTCATGGCATCATGTTATCTGTTGCAGACTGACCAGAAACTTTCTGTTATAGGGCTTTTCGATGATTCAGAGGATCAAATCCGTCCTAAGAAACAAAATTGGACACAGTGACATTCATTTTTGGCGACCCAGCAATAAATCTACCATCCGACCCTGGAAATGACGAAGGCGTTTCTGTATTTGAATTACCCCATGTTTGAAATAATTTTAACTATTCTCTGAAATACGTAATTTTGGCTGCTGGAGTAGCATAGCTGGCTCGACGCTGCTGGTAGGCAGCGGTGGGCTTTTCAGCTCACCCAATTTTTCTTTGAGCCCAACCACCCTTTAGTCACCCTAAAATATTTAAGCAGTTGTATAGAACGAACGCATCACGAGTGCAACCATCTAAAATTTTGGAGGACTTTGATAAGCATACGTGAATTTTTCAAATTCGCTGAAATTTTATGTAAAATAATGTTTTTGTTAAATTTAGTGTTATACTGTTCTGTAAGGTAGAAGGAGTCCTTTAAGCAAATGTCTAACCATTTTCGTAATTTTAGTTTAAAGGATGATATACCTTGTCAGGCTACAAACTAAAATTCGTAAACAGCATTATGACAGCAAAATTAAGGATTATAAAAAAAAACTAATGTAAATATCGTATATACTCGCATGTAAGCCACCCCCCCTCCCCAGCTTAACCATATTCATTATTGTAAAATATGAAAATTTCTTAGATTCTCTATCGGAGTTTCCAAATGATTCCGTAAATCCACTTCCGTTGTGCTTGCGTCGTCAATATAAACATCGTCACCAAATTCATCATCGTTCCTGTTGTCTCCACCTAAATCGTAAATCAGATCATCTTCCGTTCCATACATGGCATTACTCATACACAGCATTTTTTGAAAGATTTTATTACCATTTCTGGTGGAATTGTGTCCCACACTTCTTTCACCCACGAAGTAACGAGGCCAATGTCTGCCTTTTTCAGGTTATCACCTTTTGTGGTTCCCACATCTGTTGTTGAGATCCATTGAATCCATTTCTGTCGAAGTTTGTCTTTGAAAGACTTTGTCAAACTAACACCAAGTGGCTGCAAAAAGTGATATTAAACCACTAGGTATTACTTCCAGTGTACTGTACTGTAATATAGTTTCCTTTGCCTTTTTTTTTTAAACATCTTCAGTTTTATGTGCTGTAAAGGCATTCCACACGAGTGGTTGCTCTCCTGCTCAACAGCCAAGTGATGTCTGACTCACTACGTGCCCGGTTCTACAGGTGAAGTGCCGCAGCACGCAGTCCCACAGAGGAAATTAAATAAGGGGATTCCTTCATGTTTGGAAGCAAGAAATTCCATGGTCTCAATTTAAAACAGGATTAGGTATTGCACTGATTATATATTAGCAGCACCTATTCCCGTAGGAATCCTACTCTGTGAAAAAGTATTCCATAATTTTTTTTTTCATTTTTTAGTGACCCGCATATAAGCCGACCCCCGACCCCCAACTTTGAAAGCAAGATTTCTTGCAAAAACTTTCGGCTTATAAACGAGTATATGCGGTAAGCTAAAATCGCAAAGAAATTGCAACTTTTTAAACGCTAGGAGGGTGGTTCCAGTAGTACATACATACATCGAATAAATACTACATAGAGTATGTACCTGATTTTTTTTCTTCTTCTTTTCTGTGGATAACATCTTCAACGTCGGGTAAAATCTACATGAACGGAATTTTTTGGCAAAATTTCTGCCAAACACTTCAATACTTCCGCTCCTCCCCTCCTGAGCTGCTGGCAATAACGCACAGCTGAATAAAACCTTTGTATATTAGAGATAGACTGAGAGATTTATGTAGTGGATTTTAGGAAGAGACTGTGTCAGGTCCCAAGTCTTAAACAACCCTTAGAAGTAGGAGGCTAGGACATTTGGGCTAGAGTGCCCGACAAGAAAGTCGCACGAAAGTAAGGTAGAAAGACGCTCGTATTTATGACCAGTAGATCAGTACCCGGAGCCCGACGGCCCAACGTGTTCATCCGACGCACGGCGGTTATTTAGTGGTTCGAGAATTCGCACCAGCCTGGGATCGATCCTGAGACTTTTCCGTGGCAGTCACGAACGTTGACCACTAGGTCAAGAGACTTATTTAGAATTCCGCGGTAGTCCATATACTTACGGAGTGTTCGGCGAATCAGGATTTGGGAAACTGCTTGGCGACTGTCGTGCATTTCCAGCTCTTAATAATAAGCCCTTAGTAAATGTACGTTTATTATATTTGTTATATTATAGCCCTGCCGTGCTGCGCCAGTGGCCTTGTGATAAGAAGCGTGGGCTCCTGGGTAATGTTTCAGGTTCCTAATGAGGCATGGGTGTTGTGCTTGTCTTAGTCGCTGGCTTTCCCAAAATTACGGATGGACAAGTATGGATTGTTCATGGTGGTCGTTAATCTCCGAGGTGAAGTGCGCGAAGCGACCGTGTGCCAAGCGACCCTCTGGAAATCGTGGGCGAAGCGACCCTGCTAATTGAATCATTTTACTTATATATATATATATATAAATCGTAGTCTGATTATTTACATCTAATTAATTAATTAATTACATCAAGTTTTTTATACTAAATACAAGTTTTGAATATCATTATATATATATATATATATATATATATATATATATATATATATATATATACTGGCCGAAAATGAAAAAAGAACACCAAGAAGGAATTGGCGGACGATCATGAAATTTACATATGTTAATGGGTCGAGTTTACGTAGGTGTTATGTTAATTTCGGGACCAACCGGTGAGCGCTTACGCCACAGCACGGCATAATATGCAAATTATCGTCGGTGGTATTTAAGGAGTACGGCGAAGTGAATGTAATCAGTCGTCGGCGTACGGACACGTGCCAAGACCCTGAAGAAGCTGCAATGCCTGGACATGGAAGACGTGTGCGATTTCAGGAGTTATCGGACTTTGAGCGAGGTCGTCTAGTCGAACTCCGCGAGGCCGGGTGGTCGCATCGTCGTATTGCGGAGCGAATTGGACGGGAAGTATCGGTGGTGGTACGATGTTGGCGTAGATGGTCCGAGGAACATTCCCACACGAGAAGACGTGGAACCGGGAGTCACAGACGAACTGATGAGCGGACCATTCGACGCATAAGAAGAGCGGCGTTGTCAAGCAGAACATCCACTGCGACGCAAATCCGAGCTGCCGTTACACCTGAGGTGACTGTGCGAACAATTCGCAACCGTCTACTGGATGCAGGACTACGTGCACGTGTGCCTCTGGCATGTGTACCTCTGACTCCAGCCCACCGTCAGGAACGGCTGCAGTGGTGTCGCCAACGTCTGCACTAGAGAACGCAATGGCGATCTGTCGTGGTCAGCGATGAAAGCAGATTCTGCTTGGGAGCCTCCGATGGCCGTATGCGTGTTCGCAGACGCACAGGGGAGCGTCTCCACCCTTCTTGCATCCGCCAGCGACACACAGGGCCTACACCTGGTCTCCTGGTGTGGAGAGCGATCAGCTATCACTCCCGTACACAACTAGTGTTTGTACCGGGTACGTTAAACAGCACCTCCTACATCAACAACATCATTCAGCCCGTTGTTGTGCCATTTGTAAGGTCGGTCCATCGTGGAGTTTTCCAGCAAGATAACGCACGCCCACACACGGCATGTGAAACGCAACATGCACTTCAGGGTGTGAGACAACTTCCATGGCCTGCACGTTCACCGGATTTGTCCCCCATTGAGCACATGTGGGATTTTATGGGACAACGACTTATCCGGTCTCCACGGCCAGCCACGACCATCCCCGATTTACGCGTCCAGGTTGAGGATGCTTGGAACTCAATACCCCAAACATACATCCAACATCTGTACGACAGACTCCATGCCAGAATTGCAGAGTGTGACGCAGTTCATGGCGGTTCAACCTCGTACTAACCATGTTACATGGTATTGTTATTTTTCAGTTTACCAGCAAATACAGCTGTATTTTGCCATAATGTTTTGATCACGTTATCCTCTGTATTCCGTTATTATGCTGTATAAATTTCGTTGGTATCAGACGTCTCCTTCTTGGTGTTCTTTTTTCACTTTCCGGCAGTATATATATATATATACAAATCGTAGTCAAATTATTTACATCTAATTAATTAAATACTTATGTCTTCTGAATTTTGTAGCATTGTCCTTAGTCCAACTTGGTAACATAGCTTAATGCTTTCAGGCATTTTTTTAAGGGCTTTAGAACTTCCAAATTCGACGTGTGATGCACAAACAACAATTAAACTTATTAGGAGAACTTGGTCCAGAAAGGACAAAAATGTATATACAAGTAGACGAACGCATTCGTAACATCATGGCGGAATTTGAAAATTCTAAAGACCTTAAAAAATGCCTGAAAGCATTAAGCTATGTTACCAAGTTGGACTAAGTACAAAAGTCAGAAGATGTAAGTACTTAATTAATTAGATGTAAATAATTTGACTACGATTTTTATATATATATAAAATTATATTAAAACTTTGTATTTAGTATAAAAAAACTTGATGTAAGTACTTAATTAATGAGATGTAAATTATTTGACTACGATTTGTATATATAAGTAAAAGGATTCAATTAGCAGGGTCGCTTCGTCCACGATGGAATATAACAGGGTCGCTTCCCGCAGGTAATCAACTCCGAAACGAAAAAAAAAAAAAAAAAAAAAAAAAACGTGCTTTTCACGTTTGCTTGCTTTTTTTTTTTTTTTCCCCTTTTTTTAATTTGATCAGTGAAGAACACCAAACTTTCGAAAAGTTGTAAACATCTTTCCTACGCTTCGCTTTTGCCATCACTGTGAGAAAAACGTGTTTGCTACATGAAGAGGAAGGGAGGATAGATCCAATTCAAGAACGATTGTTCCTAGTTATTTTTTTCTTTAACAGTCAATATCAAACAGGTTAAATATATATCGTCGGTTCATTGAATGAACCGACGAACAAATAAATAATTACGCTTTAGCGCGCTAAAAGTGTATGGTGAGGAAATACCAGCCAGCATGGCGCAGTTTTTACCTCGTTGGTTCGCGGACATGTTCAGTGAGCAATCAACAAAGCGGTCCTCAAAAATAGCAGCTTTGTGCAGTAGCAATCCAATTTAGATCAAAGCAAAGAAAAGAGGTTAAGTTCCACGGTGTGTAGTAATTTGCGCTAGTGCGATTTGCTAGAAGGTCAGGCGTACCAGGAGTAAGTGGAATTCCCAGCGTTATTTTACGTAGTTCAGGGACCGTGACGAGGACACCCCTCTACTCTCTCACTGGTTCCCGCTGTTTTTAAATCCGCTTGCTCCCAGCATGGAACTTGGTTTTTTGTCATTGTCATTCCATTCTATTCGTATATGAAGGAAGTATCACTAGTTCAGAACGCTGATGTGTTCAATAGTAGAGGAGCCGGGTAGTATGTCATTCCTGAGTCGTTAATTTGTTCGTCGACTTAGGCACATGTTTTGTTATTGGGGCTTAAGAAATTAGGGCACGTGCTGGCAAAAATTGACGTTCTAGAAAGGACAGTGGCAAGGGTTTTTTTATTCATTTATTTATTTTTTATTTGTTTACTGTTTACGTATTCTCGTAGTAGTAAATCAAATTCACAACATTCCAAACCGTTTCGCTCATGTTGTAAAGATCGAAATTTTGATCATTTATTTTTGAGACCAGAGTTGAAATTAGGCAAGATTTTGCATGCGGCTTACTTTGTTTGGGAAAAGGGTAATTCAAAATACAGTGAAACCTCGGTTATACGTTTTTATGGGGGGTGGCCTTAAAAGAAAACGTATGAACGAAATATCAAAATGATGCTAAACGGTATTGTAAAATTTATCCTTTAAAGGAGTATAAGATTTCCCTTAATGATTTATTTGAAGTCGAATTGGCGGCGAAAGAAAAAAATGCGTTACAAATTATATTTTATCGCATTGCAAAAATCATAAAACATGAAAATCGAACAATTTATCTTTTGACGGCATAATCTGTCTATAAAAATCCTGATTCTAGATTTAAGTGGAATCTTCACAACTAAGAATCTGAGACCAGTGCTTCAGTATGGGTATTAACAGCTTCTTTTTTATGCGTATCCTGTGTGCATCCATTTGAAACCAGAATGTTGAATATTGAGGATACATTTATGATTCTATTCAACTACGCCACGAAATATTGGAGCCACAAAGTTACGTCCCAGAGATTTATCAATTTTGAAATCTGTACATATAGAACTGAAAGCCCTAACTGACTCATCACCAAATCTCAGAAACTACTGAACTTAGAACTTTCATATTTGGCAGGAATGTTCCTTTTACAACATAGAGGCCCACTAAGAAAGGATTTTTTCCTATGGTAACTTTAAGTGGGTCGAAATGGGTTTTTTAAATAACCCAGCTTTGATAACGCTAGGACGTTTTGCAATGATCCAGCCATTGTCGCCCAGCAACTGAAGCCCCGCCCTAAGTTTTGAATGACTTGAGTTGACTTGCTCAGTATATATTTTGTTTTATTAAACAAAAAACCATAAAAATCTCGTAAAAAGTGCTATATCATAATATGCTTTGCATTTAAACATTTATATGATCGTTTGACATATCGAATGTCAAGGTTTTTTGAGTCAAAATCAAATTATCAACATTCGTTTTCACCGAAGCAACGGTGAAGTCATATCAATGGTAAGGTGACTGCAATAAATATAAATATGCGGGTAGATTTTCATAGTATGAAATTCGAAAAAAAAAAAAAAAAGTTTCCCCCTTGAGATGACAACACAATTTTGCTGACGCTTCCAAAAACATTTGACTTGCTAGCTTTTAAATGTACAGTTTCGAACGAAATTGCTTATAAGCAAGGTTCTTTTACATTTAGGCTGAAAGTAACAACGTATTTTGTTGTGTTGTCTATTAATATTTTAACGATGAAAGTGAAGAGTAACGACGTATTTTGATTTGTTTCGTAAAGGTTTGAAGTTATAAAGATATAGAACAAACCGATCAAGTGTATTATTAGTATATTAATTTATGGTACAAATTAAATTATGATACGTATGGTATGAAATCCTGTATTATAGAAATATTTTTAATATCACGTTCGAAGAACGGGTATTTAGCTAGTACATGTATATGTGTGTGCGAGTCATGAAATGCGAAAACGATTTTTTATCCAAACCGAAAGTAAACAAGATATCCTTCTCTGATGGGATCAAGGTTCAACTTTGGCTCACCAAGAAGGAACACAATAATGCTGTCTCAATTCTCTCAAAGTTGTAACATACCGGATTACGTCTAAAAGAATCAAAGAATCTTGTATCTCTGATAATCTGAAATTCAAATTTTAACGTATATTTGCAAAAAGCGTATAAATGAATTACATCAAACAAAGGTCTTCGCTCTTTCCACGTTTATAAGTGAGTCACAGAAAAATTCTCATTGGCCGCCACCGGGAATCGAACCCGGGGTCTTCCAGTTACGCGCCGGATATGCTTCCACTACACCTGTTCGACTGCAATCTTTTTTGCGCTTGAAAAGGTATTGATTTGATTGAAGTGTCAGGTTTCATTCGTCCGAGATGAGACCGTGTCCGAGTCCCGGATGTGGCATGTGTGGTATGCTTGTCTTACGGCGTTGGATGTGGTGCGTCTTTAATAGGTTTAACGTGCCATTCATTCGTGAACGATTCGTTCACAATGAACTTTCATCGTGAATGGTGAATTACTCCCGCTCTCCGTCGTGAATGATTACTCCCTTCCTAAAATTCTCTGCATAAATCTCCAATTTGAAGCCACTGGTCCCACTGAAGGAAGAGAACCATCAAACACACCATCCATACCTCAGTCGGGATTCGAAACCAATTCCATCTCGGACGAATGATTAAAAGCCAACTCCTGGTACCACTCGGCCACCTCGTAACTTTAACTAGAGTTTCACAATTTGCATTTACTTTATCGCATGTGTGATTATTCTCTCAGACTCAGGGACGTCGCCAAGGGGATGCGAGGGTGAGCAGGAGCCCACCCTGAAAGTTGTCTTGTCTACCCTACCGCTCACCCAGTTCAAGATGTGTCATATTTTTAATTTTTTAACTTTAAAATATAATCTGAAATTTGCCAAGGATTTATGACTCCTGTGTTTTTCGTCGTGTAGCCCTGCGTATTTTCTCCTAGAAAGTGCATTTTTCCTTCCTAGAAAGTGCATTTTTCCTTCCTAGAAAGTGCATTTTTCCTTCTCCGTAGAAAGGTTGTCAGCATAGCATCCGCAGGGCAGGGCCATGAAAATTCAGTTGTTCTCCACTCGTCTAAATCATAAGTTTAAGCCTTTTTTCAAGTTGGTATGAACAGGGTGAATAGGAATTCACTGAGTAAATGTTCTGCTGCTTGTGCTAAGTAAGCAGGGGATTCCAACACATGGAAGTGGAAACTAAAGCTATCCCAGCGCAGTTCAGCCAGCCCTAAGGTAATGAGGGAGCAGGTCGTAGCTGACGACTACTTTGGAAGAGATGAGTGCAAAACAAGGTTGCTGGCTTAAAGGAAATGAGGTAAGAAGGGGAAAGGTATTGTCTGCGTGTTGGAATCATACTAACATAAACTGTTGGGGGAAAATGTGTAAGTTAATCATACTCACTTGAACATTCCCCTTAACCCTAATGCACGAAAACATTTGCTTTAAGATCTTTCTCCTAGGCATGAAATTTTCTCTTAGTCAGGGCCGTGCTACTAGTGCTGGTGAAAGTGTGTTATGTTTATTATACGGGTATGTAACTCTTTAGGTTTTACTAATTTTATTAGAAATGGACGGACGGAACATTAGCAAGAAATGACTCCAAGACAGTTCCAAAATTAATGAGTATGTATCTAGGACGGGGGTGGGAGAGGGATATGGCGAATACCTTTGTAGCCTGTAGAAAAAGGAAAACAAATTCTTTCAGTGTTTTGTAAATAAAGTTGCTATCAAAGTTGCCCCAACAAAAATAATACTCGTCCACGCGTCGCCCATCCTGATTTCGAAGTCTAGCGAAGTCCGTGCTCAGACATGATAACTGATTTGACCGGAACTGTCTTTTAAATTCCATAAATTCTGGTTTATTACATCCAGAAACTTAAATTATATGGGAAAATATTGCAAATTTCATCGGCATATTTCAATTTGTACAGTTAAGTTCGTGTGTAAATGTCATTTGTTGCGTGTGTAGTTGATAACTGTTTTAAAAAAAAAATTGTAGAGAGAGTTGCTTAAAAAATTTTAAAAGTGTTTAGCTTTTGTGGGAGAAAAAGCGTGTTAATCTTGTCAAGGTTTGTGCGCTGAATCGCTCCTTGATTAAGAGAACGCTTTTATGTTAGTCAGCTGACAATGTTTTGGATAACTTTAGCGGAATTATATGACGAGCCGCGGCAATTAAATGGAAATTGCCCGTCTTAAAAGATTATTGTTATTTTCTGTGTGACCTACGGCACGCTGTACAATGGTGAGGATTAAAAGTGTATCAGAATTTGGGAACTCGAAATGACTATGTAAATAAAGAACCACGAGTACTACTAGTCACTTCCTTTAATTAATCACCTCACTCGCTTGCTCTACATACGTTGTGACTTCCAACGAAAAGCCATCCATGGAGTCAGTTCCCCCGAGAAGAAGGGCAGGATGGAATAGGGCAGTTAACGTATGTGTGTGTTTCGTCATTGGCAGACACGGGTTTCCTGTCTGCCTTGTCAGTTCATGTCATTCAGTCTGCTCAGTCAGCCATTGTTTCCTTCCTTCTCATAGGACATTTTCCCATGTCGGCCCCAACAACAGCACACGCGGACCACATCCAACTTGTTATGGTGTATTCCATTTTATTATTCGACGGGAACGGAGCACCCAAGCGATTGTGGTATCATACGTACCGGTGAAATTATGAATCGAAGTCCATAACAGACTACTTGGTGATGAAAGGACAAATGGGATTCTTCTGTGAATCATGGGACAGCTTCTGGTGGATCGTAAAATGAAGCATTTTATCGAAACTGGGCTCTGGCGGGTATCTGAATCATGAAGGCGGAACTGCTACTACTGAATTGGTCACGTGCAAATGCATTGATTCTAGGTCATAGGTCAAAAGCCGGTGTGCTTGTTCTAAGCAGTTATAAAAAAATTCATATCCCAGGTTGCTTATTAAAAAAATCAAACATTTAGTGATTCTGTTACAATAAATGATAAATTTTCTGTTTTAATTACGTTAGGGGTTTATCCAGGAATTTCAAACTGGGGCAGTGCTGATTTTGTTTTTGTTTTTTTTTTTGTTGTTTTTTTTTTTTGACGGGGGAGGTGGATGAAGATAAATTTTTCGAAGACTGAAAGTGTTCATAATGAGATATTGAGGCTTTGAAACTGGGAATAAAAATGGGGAAAACTTTAAGAAATGGAGAACTGTTGAATTTTTTGTAGCTATGAATGGTTAAAACAGTTGTAATTGTTTTTTTTTTTTTTTTTTTTTTTTTTTGTTTTTTTTTTCCCCAAAACCACAGACACTGTTATTTTGTTTTTGTGCTGTTTTTATTTCTTATGTCTAAATACTTTCTTATACAACGCTAAAGCAACTAAGTATTATTATGGGTTGCTGAAACAGTAGAAATTGATATTTTCACAAATCTTTTGCATGCTGAAGTGATTCAGACGTACGTATATCTGCAAAATTTGTACCAGATTAAAATGAAGAGACACGTACATTTTGTAGTTGTAATGACTGACTTTAAATAAACATATGCTTTAAACAAGAAAAACTAAAAGAGAAACACACTGCTATATCATACACCAGATTTTTTAAAAAAAAAAGGTTATTGCATTATGTATATATTATATATAATATAATGTCATTATATTATTATTGCATTATATTTATATTATATATACTTCCAGGTAAAGCTGAGGAATTCATGTAAATGCTAACTGCTATTGACAACTGTACATATGATAAAAGAAATGACCTTACACAGAAAGAATTAAAATTTTATTGCCAGGTTCCTCCTGCAGTTGCCAGTTATTAAATTAAAATATTTTCCTTATGTATTTTGTAAGTCTACTTTTTTTGAATTAAGTTGTAGAAAATGCTATTTGTAATTTTTGAAGGTTCATTGATAGAATTGTTTTTCTGAATATAAAAACTTTCATTAATTAGTCTCTCGTTTTTATAAGGTTTATATTCCAATATTTTTAATTTTACGATAGAGGTCTATTTTCACGCACATTCAGTTGTAATGTTCTAATTTTGACCTAATTGGAATCTGTAATGTTCTAATAATTATTTATTGTTTTATTAATTTTTCTTTAAATTATCTTATTCTATTGTTATCGTGGTTCACGCTTAGCGGGTTTGCATCAAGTTTTCTGTTTCTGTGGTCGTGTACGCAGATACATTTTATACAACTATGGGTATGATCTTCAAAGTTATATATACAAAATGGTGCAATATTACACTCCAGACATGTTTAAAATTTAAGATCACATTTCATGGTGCGCGTAAGTTCTAGTAAAATCCAACTGTTGCAGTTTCATGTGGTGTTTCCTCCGAAGACCCTTAGGTTTCCTCTGCCCAGTATAGCCAAAGTTGTTTTACTGATAAAATTCAAAGACAGTCAGCAATTTGTTCGATTTTTAAGTAAATCGTGTAAATATAAGCTTGATTTTGGCTAACTGAAAAGGCGCTATGGTTTAGCAAAATTACTAGCAGATAATATTAGTATTGAGAATCGTGTATGCATGTACTAGTTTGAACATCACGTATTTGAATAAATTTTTGTTGCTTTTCACAGTGTAATAAATTCTGGAGATAAACGGCACGAAGGAATTGGTTTGAAATTACGTATAAGTGAGTTTGACGATAGCTTTTATGATTTAACTGAAACTCTCAGGTGCTTGTAGAAGAGGCTAAGAGGGTTTATTTAAAAATAAATGTGTTTGACCGAAACAAACTTCTTCGTACGAATAGTACACGAAAGGTAAGTTGAATTTGACAAAATTTGGTGAAAACCCCAGACTGATTTTTAATTTGATGAATGCAGATTTCAGTCCTTCATCTTTGCTAATACAATCGAGCCCAGTTATAACGAGGAGCTCGAGACCGATAGAAATCCTCTCCAAATCCGTTTTGGGGTGAAAAAGTAAAACCTATCATGTAAAAGTACGCATACACGTTCATATTATATATCCATAACAATTGGACTTGAAAGATTTAACTAGTAACTACAGTAGTACAAATTAAAATAAAAAAGCATTTACATGAATGCATAACAGCAGCAAATCCTAAAGCAGACATAATGTGGAAACATTAAAAAAAAAAAAAGATAATGCCAAGGCATAGTCCCTTGGGGTGTGTTGCAGAGAGGGTAGGGGTTGCACAACTTATTGTTTTAAGCACTTGATGTACTCCCTTCCATCGCTTTTCTATTAACATTCTTCCACTACCACACCAAGATTCCGCTCCTCTGCGCTGTGGCAGGTTAGTTCTCCATTTCAGGACAGTGCGGAAAAGATTTTCTTTGCCTCGTTAAATTTGGAATTTTATCACTTCGCTTGTTAAAAAATGATCATCTGAACTTTCTTTCTCCCTCGTTAAGTCCAGGGATTTCATTGAATTTTGTTCGTTAATAACGATCAAATTAACTTTGAATTACCATTATAAACCAAACATAAGTACCTGTTTTACTTGTTAAATCCGAGATCTCGTTATATAGGGTTTGGTTATAAGCGGGTTCTACTGCATTAAAAAAATTTAACTTTTTCGTATTTACAAATGCTTTTAATCACATTCTTCAAATTCAATTGGGAAACGTGATTTAATGGGTTGTAACAGCGTGGAAATACTGTCGTAGAGTTTGCAGAAGCAGAAGGGTTTTTCATCATGAACTCCTTTTTCAAGAAAAAGCCGCAAAGGAAATGGACATGGAAGCATCCCAATGGATTGACAAGTGAAATTGATTTTATTACGTGTAACAAGAAATTTGTCATGGAAGACTGCAGTGTGCTAAACAAGTTCAACACAGGTAGTGACCATAGAATGGTAAGATGCACCTCAACGCTAAACTCGAGCGTGGCAAGACAAACAAAGTGTATTGACATGACCAACCTCAAAAAACATCATAATGCCTTCAAATTGGAACTGAGGAACAGATTCTCTGCTCTGGAAGGTCTAACGTCGGAAGAAGTGGACATCTCTGAAGTTAACAGAAAACTGACCAAGGCTCTTATGCAAACAGCAACAAAAATAGCTGGTACTAAGAACAAGTTGCATACGAACAAATTATCAGGAAAAACCAAAATTCCGATGCAAAAAAGAAAAGAGATGAGGACAACTAAAGGTGTGACTTCCAAAGTGGAATAGATAGAGCTATGCAAGAGGGTACGAAAAAGTATCACTGAAGATGTAAGGAAATTCAACTGTGAACTAGCGAGGAAAGCAATTACAAACAACCAAAGCCTGAAGAGAGCAAAGGGACATCTCAGTAAGGGAAGAAAACAGATTATGGCACTGAGAAAAGAAGATGGTTCTGTAACAAGAAATAGAGGTGAAATTTTGACAAGAGTGAAAGATTTCTACTCAAAACTATATGAAAAGGATGATACATGAACTCCAGACATTACGAAAGGTACCAGAGTTCATGTTTTTGATTGCATGTGCAACTCCTCCCAACAGAAGTTGCACATGCAATCAAAAACATGAAACGGGGAAAAGCTCCAGGAGAAGAAGAAATTACCGTAGACATCATACAAGAAGCAAGTGAAGAAATTGAAACAGTATTCGCCCAAGTTTTCACTCGATGCCTTAATGAAGGGAAGATTCCTGAGGATTGGAACAATGCTGCAATGATTCTGCTACATAAAAAAGGTGACATTCAGGATCTCAGGAACTACAGACCTATCAGCCTCCTATCAGTATATAAAATCTTCACTAAAGTTCTTTCACACCGCTTGAAGGTGACACTGGACATGGCACAACCGAGAGAACAAGCTGGATTCAGGAGTGGCTACAGCACTATAGATCATATCCACGTACTGAGAGAACGAATTGAAAGAGCGAGGGAATATGAACTTCCATTATGCATGACTTTTATCGATTTTGAAAAGGCCTTTGATTCAGTGAAACCATCAGCAGTTACAATGACTTTGAAGTCTTGCGGTATTGAAGATGCATACATTAATGTTATTATAACATCTATGAAAATGCAAGTGCAAAGATTCGGCTATTTGAGAATGCAGCGCCCATAAAAATTGGAAAGGGAGTGAGACAAGGTGACACTATATCTCCCAAACACTTTAATGCCGCATTGGAAAATGTCTTTCAATCACTGAACTGGGAAAACAAAGGGATTAATGGAGATTATCTAACTCACCTTCGTTTTGCTGACGACGTAGTCATTTTTGCAACTACCCCATCAGAGCTGCAGAGTATGACCCAGGAACTTGCTGACAAGAGTAAATAAGTGGGATTAAAAAGGAACTTTCAGAAGACAAAAGTGATGTACAATGCTTTTACAAGAAATGAAGATTTATCGATTGATGGAGAAAAGCTGGAGATAACAGACACGTACATTTATCTTGGACAGCAGATATCAAGTGAGGGTCACATTGATGAAGAAATTAATCGGCGTATAAAACTTGCCTGGAGAGCTTTTGGAAGAAACAGTATAATTTTCAAGCGCAATATGCCATTATGTCTTAAAAGAAAAGTGTTTGATCAATGCATCCTTCCAGTGCTTACATATGTAGCACAGACGTGGACCTTAACTAAAAGAGACATACAAAGGCTGCAGACAACTCAAAGCAGCATGGAGAGGTGCATGCTTGGTGTAACCAGGAGAGCTAAGAAGAGGAACTCGTGGATCCGAAAAATGACAAGAGTGGAAGACATCATGATCAGAGTAAAATCCCTGAAATGGCAATGGGCTGGAGATATTGTCAGAAGGACAGACCATCGATGGACAGCCGAAATTTTAGACTGGATTCCAAAGTGCACGAAAAGACCCAGAAGAAGACCACATGTGAGATGGGTGGATGAAATTCGAAAGTATGCGGGCGTAACATGGATGAGACTGGCACAAGACAGACAGTTGTGGAAGAAACTTGGGGAGACCTTCGTCCAGCAGTGGATTGAAAATGATTGACAATGATGATGATGATAGTGGTGTGATCATTTGTAGTGAGCTAAGAAGCGCTTGATATTTGATTGCGCATCTCTCTGTATCGTCCGTTGGAATTCCACATGATTTTTCTTTTTTACATCTCTGACCTTGAGAACGTCTTGATTTCAGCCACCAAATGAATGTGATAAACTTTATGATGGTGTTTTCAGTCGCTTTCCAAAGTTGTATACTGAAGCAGCCTTTCAGTGACCAGCTCTGAGTGCTATAAATCCTGACGATTTGTTAAGGAAAAAAATTATTGTTGTATGTATTCAGTTTTCGTTTGTTTGTTTTTCTTTGACTCTAACGCTAAAACTGTGTATCGAGTTTGAAGTATGTTCAGACAAACACGAAAAAGGGGCGTGTTGTATCGCAAATGGCCCCCATGTGTGCCTGAAGACTGCTAATTCCCCAGCCCTGGCCAGGAAAGAAATTGCTATTTTTTTACTGCAGATATTTAGCTACTCATATTCCAAAATTTTTACTAAACGGCCAACAGTTTCTCGTAGGGTTAACACGCACAGGGAAGGTTTAGACGCAACTATATCTGTCCCATAGAACTTTTGTGCTGCGTATCAGATACGAAGTTACCTTAGATTGAAGCTGAGACTCGCATACGACAGAGGATAGATGGGTCAGAGAAGTAGGAGTGCCAGATTGAAACTGCTAATCGACTCAATGACGTCACAACGAGCACTTCTAAAGAGAGGAACAAGGCCCCGATGGGGTGGGGGGACAGATGACTTTATTTATAACGTGGGTCCAATACTCCGAGGTTTATCGTTCCCATCGTACGCACGGCGAGTATTCAGTGGTTCAAAGCAACACATCCTAACTGGGATCGATCTTGCAACTATCTGGTCGGACGGCGGTTGTTCTGATCACTAGGCCACTCGTAGCCTTGCTCCAATATCATGAGACAGCTGTAGAGATTGGGGGGGGGACGACCACCGTGAGCAACTCAGTGGGCTATAAAAAGTCGCCCGCCCCTAATTTAGAGTCACTGTTCCAAGGAAGGGAGAGAGCCAGTGGCGTAAAACAAACAAAACATCTATGCATCACCGGGATTCGAACCCGGGCCTACCTCGGACGAATGGTCAGCAGAAACCAGCGCTTATACCACTGCGCCACTGGGGCCGCCAACTGCAGATTAAAGGTGTTTTATTATTATTATTATTATTATTATTATTATTAGTGTTGTTGTAAGTTGTCACGAATTTCTGGGTACATCAAGCTGGGCCCGGTTATTGTTGAATCCCATTAATAATTAAACGTGGTATAGATACTTGAATGTGTGCGACGTTTAAGTTTGTAAACAACGATGACGTTTACTATTACAGAAACAAAATGAGAAAGCCGAGCAGTGAAGGGGAGGGTGTTCAGAATTGACCATAGAAGCTGCAGGTGATTGATTATCTCGGACTGTTGAAGAGGAGAAACGAATTTGTTAGTTGAAATACGCTAAGCGAAACGTATGGAAGAGTTTAAGAAACCCATCTGGGACTCAGCAAACGAAAAACAGGGCAAACAAACAACCGTTTGTGTGTGTGTTTGGGGGGTGGAAGGGGGCAAGGAAGCTTAAGCATAAACTATAGAGCCTCCATTCAAGTGAAACCGAATTGTCTTGGAATTCGGGGTTGGTTTCCTCGTACAACAAAGCGTGACGCACATTATTTCGTATCATTTGGAAAGCATGTTTGATTGGCGTCGTGCATATCCTGATTCAAACTTTTTTTTTTCGTTCTCTCTCTCTCTCTCTCTCTCGCTGTCTCTGAAGAGCGTCCTTAATTGTGGGTAGCCATAAATCACTGGTGCGTCGCATTGGATTTTTGAGTAAATATTCGCGCCCAAAGGTGGGCATTCAACTGTATACTTGTAAACCGAAGGTCATTTAAATCGAGCATATCTGCCTTTTCCTTTCCGCCAAGTATTATTCAAATAATTTTTATAGTAATTTCTTTTCATTGCTGTTTCATTCTTAGCTGCTGATGGCAGGGTTGTTAAGCATTCTTTACACACAGCCTTCTACATGTAACTGAAAATCAGAAACACTGTTCCTGTTCACTAGCGAGCACAATTACTTCCTCCAGGAATATTAAAAAAGAAAGAAAGAAAGAAAAGAAAATGATTAAACACTCTTTCATATCTACAATAAAAGTTTTTGCCGATCGGTGAAGTGCCGCGAAGTGATTTTTGAAGACTGTTTTTCCTGAAGATCCCGAGATAAGTGTTGGATGTAACATCGTAACGATCAAATCAGGTACTGTAAATAAATTATGTCGCAGATGTTCAGTAACGTATGTCCGCATTTTTGCTCCGGTTAGAAACTATAACGCAGACTGTAATTTAAGGATTATTAAGTAGAGGCTGCTTCTTGGTATCACTTAGAAATCTGTAGTTTCTAAACCTTTCGTTTTCCTGGATTTCATTTTTGCTGCCGTATATTATTTTGTAATACTAATCTACAGTCCGTCCAACCAAAGAAGAACCGCGTATCTCTTTGATATGAATAAGACTTATAATTCTTTTCGACAGGCTATACATTATGTTTCTTTCGTTAAATCATTTTTGATCGGTGCGTGTGCGCAGTGACCAGGCGGAGATAGGAAAACCACGAACCCAGCATATGTAAAGAACGTCATAATTAATGCCAAATTGACCGAGCACTATTGCTTCTTGCTTTTCCTTAGAAGAAAACATGCAGAAGGGCTCTCGTATTTTAAGTAGTTTAACTTAATTTTTAATCCTGGATTAAAATTTTTAAGGTTGGCATAGTACTTGAGGTGTTTCAGATTTGTGGTGTTCGCGATGACCACGTGGTTGTTGTCGGAGGATAATTTTCATAGTAATTCTAAAAATTGTCTTTTCATTGTAAACCTTTTAAAGTTATTTCATAAAATAATGTAACATAGAAATTTGTGTTATAAAACGACGTGCAAAAAAGATGGACAAGCAGGAGTATAAAAGTGCCGTAAGAAACAAAATGTATGAAAAATTTTACAAGATTTAAGGTAAGTTCTTTTTTTTTTTTTTTTTTTTTGGTGTGGTATTGTTTAATTCCCCGCACAAAAAAATTACAAAATTTTAAAGTAATATAGCACATTAAAGTAGCATATATATAGAGACGAATTGAAAGGTGCACTTTCAATCCCACGTATTTTTAAATATATTTCAAATATTGATTAAACAAGTTAGTAAAATTCTGCAATGCATTGATTATTATACGCTTTCCAACCTACCAGAAATCATTACTCAAGTTATGAGGATAATGGCTGTGTGTGGAATAAATCTCGCTCCTGTGCCCTGACCTCTGACCCCATTTCGATTATATTAAACAGAATTGGTTCAGTATACCTCCGGAACAACATGATAAAGTTTTGTTGCAATCGAAGCATTTTTACGTAAATTTTGATGCATAAGGACGATGGAATGGATTCCGCTCCTATGTCCTGACCGTTGACCCCATTTCGCCCATTTTTAATAGGGTTCGTCCCCAGGTTGTCCCCTACCACGTGCTAAAATTTTTTTTCATCGAAATCGAACCATTTTTACGCGAGTTATCGTGCGGACGGACTGGCGGACAAAGCTGGAGCATGTACGCTTCTTCAACCTACGGTTGGAAAGCGTAAAAAAGCATATGCATATAGTGCTGGAGCGCAGCTTGTTCCTAGCCAATTTTTATTGCTCGTCGTTTCTGAGTATTTGTGCTGTTTCTTTATACGAACGAAACACTGCGACGCTTCAAACGGTCAGTGTTGAAGAAATCGCAATTTTATGATTATTTTCTCACACAGACCAAACCCCCTATGTACCGGTTTCGTAATCAAGTTGTCTCGTTGTTTTAAAAACAGATTTCCCTAAATTTATGGGATTCACGAGACTTTTGAACTGGCACCATATTTTTCACCTGTTCTAACACACACACACGCACACACAACGTGTCTGATAAAAATGAAGTTCGTGTGGCACACTGCCAGGCACCGGGACAAAACTGTTATAGATTTTTACTTTGGGATCGCATAGGCTCACTCAATTCCGTGACGAAATGTTGTTCAGTGCACAAGCACCAGCTTTTTCATTTTTACTGTTTCCACACAATCAGATTTTGATACTTAGCATTGTGAAATGTTATTGCATATTAAAAACACACACACACACACACACACAAAAGAAAAAGGCCCAAACGTATTTTAGTTTTCCTTTAATGAAATGTTTCGTCCAAGGCATAAGGAAAACGTAATACACGTTTTCCTTGTTCCTTGGGCGAACACCTACACTCAACGATTTCGCTGGTGGTGAAATAATGTAGTGATTGAAGCAAAGCTAATACAGGAAATTTCTATGGAACACCCAAATTTGGGTATTCCACAGTCTGCCTGGATTAAGTAAGTCATCTAAAATAGATACGTAATTGGCGTCTATCTCTGTGTAGAAGGTCCTTTCGTGTAAAGTACCTGCCGAATTTACTATGAATCGGTGGCGCAGCCAGGGGTGGGTCCAGGAGACCCCTCCCCTTCCAGAGACTTTTTTTTTTTTACTTTATTCAGTCTTAACCAAAATATTATGCTAGCGACCAGGGCCGGATTGAACTTTTGCGGGGCCCAGGGCGAAATTTCATATGCTAAAGTTTTGTCGCAATAGAAGCATTTTTACTCAAGTAATGAGGATAATGGCTGTGAAATAAATCTCGCTCATGTGCCAATCCCATTTCGATGATATTAAAAATAATTGGTTCAGTATACCTCTGGACCAAATGCGATGGAAGCATTTTTTCTCAAATTATGAGGATAATGGCTGTGGGATAAATCTCGCTCCTGTGCCCTCACCTTTGATCCTATTTCAATGACATTCAGCATAACCTGTTCAGTTTACTTCCGGAACATGATTAAGTTTTGTCGCAATCGAAGCATTTTTAAGTAAGTTATGACGCATAAGGTCGATGGAATGGATCCCTCTCCTATGTCCTGACCTTTGACCCCATTTCGCTTATTTTCAATAGGGTTCGTCCCCTACCGCATACTAAAATTTAATTGAAATTGTATAATTTTTACGCGAGTTATCGGGTGGAAAGACAGACGGACAAAGCTGGAGCATATACGCTTCTTCAACGTACGGTTGGAAAACGTAAAAATATATTTTTGAGGGCCTTGCGCCCCAAAACTTAAAAAAAAAAATAACAATAAATAAAGAGAATTCTAGCAAAAACAATTTGTTTTTGTTTGGTAAAGTGCGAGGCACCGTGAAGACGCGGGGCCCGGGGCGACCGTCCCGGTTGCCCCTATGGCCCAGCCGGCCCTGCTAGCGATAAAGAGAGAATATTTGATGTTGATTAAGTCTGACCCCATTTTATGATATCGACAACGGTTCTGTGGACTGAGCGGATAATGAGGAACGAACGGTTGGAATGAGCGGATAAGATGAGGGGTTGAAGTATTACATCGCTTAGACCGGTGGCGCCGTGGTCTAAGCGATGGCTTCTGATCATTCGTCCGAAAGAAATCCGGGTTCGAATCCCGGTGAGGCATGAATTTTGTGTTTGTCTTACGGCACTGGCTCTCTCCCTTCCCTGGAACCAGTGACCCTAAATCAGGGACGGGCGAGTGCTTATAGCCCTTTGAGTTGCTCATGGTGGTCGTTAAATCTCCAGTCAAAAAAAAAAAAAAAAAAAAAAAAAAAGAAGTATTACAAACTTGACGTTGTAGGAACAACAAGGTCGTCTTATTTGGTAGCTCTTATAGCTTGTTAAAGGCAAGCATTTATGCTGAAAAGTAGGTTTTCTTATTTGGTTCGCCAATAGGTATGTATAACAAATGAGGGTCGATCGTTTTCACATCAGTTAAACTTCTGATTTACAATTCGAATTGCAATATAAAACGAACTGTTTTTTGTTCGTTTACAGTAAAACCCGCTTATAACGAGAGCGAGAACCCGGATTTAACGAGAATAATAAAAGCAGAAACTTTTGTTTGTGTGTGTGTGTGTGTGTGTGTGCGCGCGCGCTATTATGTTCATTCAAAGCTAATTTGATAACTGAAAAACGTATAGCCGAGGTTCCAGTGTATAGTTGGAGGACATGCGTACACATTCTGAAACAACATAGGGGGGCTTAGCTCACCCTTCTGGCCCCACCCTGAATACGGCCTTGATTCCGGCTAGACGACCTCCACCCCCACCCCCCAATAGAAACCGTGGATGCGCTGTTATGAAGACATACATTGAAGACCCAAAACATTATGACAACCGGCCCAATATGATGTTTGTCCTCCTCATTGCCAGCTCTGCAATAATGTTTAGGTAGGTGGTAGGCATCGTATTCTTCTGCTTATGAATTAGTGGAGTCAGGGTTTCCCAGCAGGACATTGGCTTGTTTTCTTTCCACAGTGCATTCTGGTGCTAACACTTCCCCAAGTAAATGGCACACACATGGTGCAGCAGAAAATGAAATTCGTCGGACTAGACGACCTTCTTCCAATAATTCAAGGTCCAGTTTTGATACTCGCGTGCCTATGAGTATTGTTGGCGCTTTCGACGGTACATCAAGGGTAGCATGGACATTCGGAGTGCCCTGCGGCTACGCAACCCCGTTTTCAGCAGGGTTCGATGTACTTTGTATTGTGACACATTACTTCCGTCACCAGCATTCAAATTATCGGCGAATTGCGCTACAGTATTCCTTCTGTTGGATCGTACCATACGAGGTAGCCTTCGCTCACTGCAATCATCGATGAACCGTGGTCCCCCCCCCCTACCCATCTGCCGGCGGTTCGTGGCTTTCTCCTCGGACCACTTTTTAAAGGTATTAACCACGGCTGACCGTAAACACCCCATAAGCATTACGGTTTCGGAAATGCTCTTACCCAATCGTCTGGGCATTGCAATTTGGCCGCTGCTTTTTCCCATCGGAATAACAAGAATAATGACTAACCGAGCTAATTATCAGGTGTTATTTATACCGTTTCATGACCCTCACACGCGCTGTCGTTTACCTGCAGTTGCTTCGATTTACACGATAAATGTTTTGGCAAGCGGTGTATTTTTCTAGTGTCATGTACGTTCGTTGATACTGTATCAGTAGCATTTTCTTGCTACTGATACAGTAGCAAGAAAATGAAAGTACTGATCTCACTAGGATAAAAATTAAGGATCATTGGAAGCATCAGGTCGTTGGGCGAGCGTATGTTTGGGAAGTGAGGTGTCTTTGCAATGGCATCAGAGAATATAGAACACGCACGAAACGCACCTGAAAAAATGCTCTGTCTCCAGCACCTTGAATAGCGGTAGCTGTAAATAATCGGTCCACCGCTTCATAGGGTTCCAGTCACCCATTATGTTGCTCATCTGTGTAATACCGTAAAGAAAGTGATTTGTCGAGTCATATGCCACGTTTCCGGGTATTTGCCCTCCTGCTTCAGCAGTGCTTGCACCATCGGATACGTTGTGTAATCCCTTGTATAGGAGGAGACAATGGATTACACCAAGTGTCCGACAGTATTGTGCAATTTTCATACTGCTTACAGTTCAAATTTTTGTTCATGGTGCCTATTCATGTGGGTGCATCAAAAGTCTAGCACTCTTGTTCACCAGATCTGCTAAACCTCAGCGACGTTGCTAGATTAGTGTGTATCCCAGTTGTTTCGTGTGGTACGTTCTAAGAAACACTGTGATCTTTAATTCTCACAGGGTTTTAGGATTTTTGTTATGCGATCTTGTGCACTTCATGCTCTGAGTCTGGCACTACATTAAAAATTTATCAGATTGGGGGACGTCTAATCTGACATTAAATACCCCTCCCCCTACATCTTTTTTGTGTCGCGGCAGCTGTATCTCTGTAATAGTCTATCAGCAGGTTATTGCTTTTGCATAACCGTAGTAGCAAGGGTATTTAATTGGGTAAGCACTGTATACGTTGAATGTGCTTATGTTGTCGCTTTATCTGTCTGCTTGTGGGCACGAATGTTCGCTTCAAAAAGATGCGTCCGGAAAATTGTTTTGGCATTTTATTGAAGAAAGCAAGCTCAAGCTCCCATATATTTTTAGATTTGATTGGCGGAGACGTTTTCCTTTAAGCTGCAATCAGTACGCATACGCATTTGTACAACATTATTGCTGTGGAAGACTGGAAAAAATGGTTTGGGATCGGATAAGAAGTCAACTTGATAGCATTGTCCGACTGTTTGTCGTAAATTTGGAATCCAGTTACTGTATAGGAAGAAAAGTTTTCTGTTTTCCATAAAAATAGATATAAAACTTGAAAAGCAGCTATTGTTTCGAAAAGGATTTTTTTTTTCGGTCTTTCTTTACATTTCTAGAGATATTCTGCAAAAATTCCGCTTGTGTGTGTGTGTGTGTGTGTGTTTATGAAAGTGGGCGTCCAAGATTTTCTATCTATTTTTAGCTCAAAAATTTAGCCGCTGAGTGGCATAACTTACTTTGCGTTTGTCGAAATATCTTCGTTCGTAGAATACAGACTGAAAAATTCAAATTGGTTTAACTCATTTTTAATTTTTTTTTAATGTAGGGGAGGCAGTAAAACTAGTAGTACTCCTTGTTGATGACATCATTTTCTATGTTTGATATTAGTTTTCATGCACAGGTTGTGTGTGCGTAATGGATTCAAAACTGAAACACACTGATGCTTTGTGTTCATATTTCTTTTCTAGCGTTGTATGTGTTTGTATTTTTGTCTAATTATCATGAGGAAACGGCTGTTTATAAAATTTGAATTTGAGAAAAACTGGAAAAATCTGTCATCAATTTTGTTTACAGGATATCAAAATAAATTCTCCCACAAAAACATTATTCTATTTTTTTTTTCGATTTAAAAAAAATAAATTAAAATGAGTCATTCTTGTTCTCTTAAACGTTCGGCGAAGTCGGCCTAAATTATAGCCATGCTATTTTTAATTTCATTCAAATTTTAATACGCATAAATTGGAGAACCAATCTAACTTTTGCCATAAATATTCTTGGAATCTAAATATTTAATGCTATTTTTCTGTTCTTTTCGATCTAGACAACATTTGTTCAGTACAAAGGTTCATCAATTACTTCCCCAATGAACATGCTATTTTAGAATTTGTAGCTGCTGTGACCACTCGCATCTACATCATGTCCCCCCTTCAGTAATTAGATAAATAGTATATGATCTGTTTGAGTAATTCTGATGTAGTGAGAATCCACTTATCAGTCAATGGCGTTTAACCATAAAACAGACTACAGTATGATAGGGTCTGTGCTTTCTCATAAATATAATCACAGTTCCTAGTAATAAGCCATAATAAGCTGGACTGCCTATTTCGTAGCCTCTTTTATTCATTGAAAGATTATTCATTCATTCCAATCACTTTGAGAAACCTGAACGAACTTTCAAATTTTATACTTAAATGGAAATGATTATGTAAATTGATGTCATTACATAAATATGCAACGTTCAGAAAGTTGTATGCTTTTATGTAAATGATGATCAGATTCGTGTCAGTAAATCGTTCACGTGCGTTGTTCCAAAATGCTAAAACTGACATTAAAAAAAAAAAAATGTTTCAGTGAAATGTATCTCACTTACTTACCTTCTTCAAATTGTCGTTACCATTCATGTAACAACTTGGAATTGGTGTTTCATGGAATGAAATTGAGAAGAATGTTGTACACTTCGATACGTCAGAAAAGCTTAATCGGATTACTAATCTTCTTTCACTGAAGGAAAATTCCTATTAACATCAAAATACTACTTGATTATTATTACACACTGTAAAAAATAAGTGGTATGAATTCACGGAAAATTCCTGGAAATAACGTGCAGCAAAGTAACCGGCAGGTGTCCGTCTTTTAACGAAATTCCGTTTCTTCTAACCAGTATTTTGACAGATTTTCCGTTATCAGTATTTCCGTTTATTTCAGAAAAATCTGTTTCAGCTTTTTCTGTATTCCATGCAGAAATTTAGCAAAATTTTCGGTTTTGACATTTTCAACCCCTTTTACGAATCCTTTCCCTCTGGTGGGTTTCGAACCAGGAACCTTTTCTGCAAGGACCTCGCGTGTTACCGTTGATCCAGAAAGACACGTAACGTGTCTTCACGTATGAGGCTGAACTGTAATCGCGCGATGATGAAATGTTTTTGTTATTAATGTAGGTGAATTAGTCTTTTTGAATTGTGTTGGGGCATATTATTTTTCTGTATAAGTTTGTAATAATTTTATTTTTCTGTAGGACTTATCACAAATACAGGGTGTCTACTAGTCGTGAAAGTCACGGAAAAGTCAAGAATTTAGAAAAGGGTCATGAAAGTCCCTTTTCTAAAGACTTTTTCTGAAGTCATGAATTTAGAAAAGGGTTATGAAAGTAAAAAAAAGTCGCGAATTTCACTTTGGGGTCATAAATTTCTTTTTATTTTTAGTAATTGTTCATTTTCTGGTGACAATCTTAAGTATCAGGCGTTTCACTGGGTAGTGACAAAAGAAAGAGACAATAAAGTTAACTTACTTTATTGGAAGAGGAAAAAGACGTTTACAGGAGTAAGAGTAGGCAACAGGTAATCAATGGATGACATGTTCCACATGATGACCATCCGCTGTTACAACGTGGCGAATACGTTCTTCGAAGTACTGCAGTACCGACGGGAAAGATGTTTGACGGGATCTGTGCAGTTTCCTGTTAGATGGCACGTCGGAGGTCAGGCAGTGTTCACGGGTTGTCCTGGTACACCCGATCTTCCAGATAGCCCCACAAGAAGTCGAGCGGCGTTAAATTAGGGCTGTACGGAGGTCAAGAGAGACCGGCTGAAAAACGTTGGGGGGGTCGTCTGGCGATGACTCGTGAGCCATACTGCTGGTGAAACAAATCAAGAACAGCTTTTGTGGAGTGTGGCGGTGCTCCGTCCTGTTGAAACGTGCGGATTGTGAATCCAGTTTTTCTGGACTGCAGCGGATTGCGAATCCAGTTTTTTCGTCCGCGATGTTCTTCTCTTCGTCGCCATGCTTGCCACGTCATCTGTGACACTGCCGGTTCATTCGAGTTTCGCTACCAATTTCGTCAGGTACGCAAGGGATGGCTTACGACGATTGTTAAATGCTGTACCCCACTTTCGTAACACCTTTGTGGAGTTTGCACTCTCCGGATAGCAATTTTTCACCAAAAAACTCTTTCTTCCGTGGTATATCGCTGCATGTCTGAAATCGCGTGTCCACCGTCCCACTACTTCTTCAAGAATGCCTGTCGCCTGCTTATCGACGTTTCAGACTTACAGCGCCATCTTGTTATTCTTTAACGATTTATTCCGCAGGTAAGTTGTCACTACCCAGAGAAACACCCGGTACATCTATGCACCAACCACCTAAAACGTAAATGTGATCCAGGTGTTAAAAAAAGAAAAGAAAAGGGTACTTGTGCTCTCCTCCACAAAAGCCTGTTAAAGCAAAAAGCGTTTTAGCATAAAAATATATTTTTAAAATGTTGTTTACAAAATTGTGTGGTGTATTTAGCAATGTAAATTGTACTGCTTATAGAGTCATGACATTTTCAAATATAAATATTGTAGAAAGGTGTGTTATGAAATCATTTAGCACACGATGTTGATTATTTCGGCTTACTTCAGGTGCAGTCAAAGTATGACAAGTCAGATTTTTGTTACTGGCAGAAGGGCAGAATGGTATTTTTTTCATAAAAAAGGGGGAACAGAGTATCTCCCATCTTTAATGTGTGTACACACACATGCGCGCGCGTCTTTTAAAAATCATCATGAAAATTGTTAATTGGTCATGAAATTGCATTTTCGAAATTTGATAGACACCCTGAAATAGCGTTGTTTTTGTTTTCTTACGTAATTTTTCGAAGCAACAGAATGCTTTGAAACTTGAGATCTTATTAAACCGGCAATGACTTCCAATTATCTCTAAGAAAAGGTGAAAGATGGTATTATTTCACAAAACTCCTATCCTAAATATAACATTTACTCCTGATACCTAAATAAGCTTTTGTCTTAAGGGGTCCATAGACATCATACAGTCACGTGTATAACAATTTAAATACCAAGTTACGTACGGTAACCCAATATATAATCGCTGATGCACAAAATGAGGGAGAGAGGAAGAAATATCCTGTGCCACAATAACCAAAATTTCATGCGATACCACAATATCCGATCTCGCTACAGTACTTCAAAACAGGGTCCTCCGACAGGCAGTTTTCCAACAGCGGAAAAGACTTTGAAGGAGTTTCTAAATGCAGTAATCTCTCACCAGGGAAAAGCTTGGGGGTATGGAAAGGGGGGTCTCTCTTGAGTGCAGTTAGCCCATAAACCGGGAGTGGCTCTGAGTGTAACTGACCCTTTTCGGCGTTTCTTGAGTGCAACTGACCAACACCCCTCGTTCATGGCGGTGTATCTTGGTTTGGTTCCTGTGGGTTCTGTCCCTGCTTTTCCGCGCAAAACGTCTTAACTGTGCAGTTACGCTGTCTCTAAAACACTGCTGTTCTTCTTTCCTATAGGGGACTCTAACACTAATTTGCCTTGCCATGTCTAAGGGCTGTTTAAGAACAGGGATCAGAACCCTAATCTAGCTTACTATGTCTAAGGGCTGATAAATTGTTGCAATTAACCTGGAAGTAATCCAGTTCCGGGTGCCAATAGTTGAAGATGGGGAAGGGGGGGAGGGGACTCTTGCATATATAAACTGCTGAAGTTGTGCTTGTTATTCATTTTGTTGATTCAAACATTCTTCTGCTAACAATCAGTCGTCTTGACTGTTCGAAATCTGGACATTTTCTCTCCTAAACTAAGCTGTTTTCTGCATGTTGACATTATGTAGCGTGCTGCATTCTGATCTGTGCATCGATCGCTACAGTCGCTGACCACATCTGTTTTTGAACTCCTCTTTGATTGCAGGATTTGCTCAACCCGAAACAACTGACAGATAATATTTTAATTTAGGCCTAACCACCGAAAAATGGCCACCTGCCAATGGTCACTTTTTTCCCGCTCCGAATTGACCGACACTGTACTAGATTAAAAGTCACACAGTGCTTTTACTTCCTTCGTGATACATCTTTCATATACAAAGAGTAGCAATTAGGCAATAAGAATGAACCCAAGCGGGAAGTAATAAAAACTCCGCTATATCTGCATTCAATAATAAGTGCTTATCGAAACGACTGGAACGATACATAACCGAAAGCGCAGACACCGAGACCGTCCCTAACTACAGCTTTTGAACAAACTGTTTAAGCATTTCATTTACCTAAGTGTGTTTAATTAACCTTCCCGAAACAGAATTTTGTGCAAATAAAAAGTGCTTGTTAGTGTTTGTGCATTTGTCGTCGAGCATCACCGTAAAAAATAACAGGAAATATCTAACAGGGTGTCGTCTACTAGTCATGAAAAAAGTCATGAAATTGAGCAGGTGGTCGTGAAGTAATGGAAAAGTCATGAAATTGAGTAGGTGGTTCATGAAGTAATGAAAAAGTCATGAAATTGAGCAGGTGGTCATGAAGTAATGAAAAAGTCATGAAATTGAGCAGGTGGTCATAAAGTAATGAAATTGAGTAGGCGGTCATGATTTTTTTTTTTTTTTTTTATGTATCAGCACCTGAATGAAGACAAGTTTGCTCACCTAGAAAAAAACACGAACCGGCACCCTTATAAACCGCCGTGTAGTCGATGCCCCATGATATATATATAAAAAAAACATATGTCTTCAGCCAAAGCTGATGTTGTGGAGAGGGAATATTTATAATTTTGTGAATCTTCTAAAAAACAACTAAACAGTTCAATCCTAAGGAGGACAAACTTGATCACTTCATGATGAATTTACTACAAAGTGCGAACCATGACTTTATCGAGTTCTTACAGAAGCTGCTATCCGTGTTTCATGGCAATGCTGCAGTTGAAAGAAGCTTTTTCTGTTAACAAAGAACTTTTAATTGAAAACTTAGACGAAAATGCAGTTGTTGCAGAAAGAAGTGTTTACAGTGCAATACAGTCGTTAGGTGGTTTAGCTAATAGTGAGAAAGAACTGGATGTGGGTGGGCATCACAAAATCAATTATATTAGCTGTCAAAAATGCTTCATCGAAAAGAATAGTAGAAGCCTTAAAGAAGAAGAAATCTGACAAAGATAAAGTGGCCAATCGTAAAACAAGAGCAGTCCAAGAACTAAAATAACTCAAAGAAAAGCAAAAGAAGAAGCTGAAGTTCTAGATTCTGAGATAACAAGTTTAGCTAAAATACTTAAACACTGTGTCTTTCACTGTGAAATATCTGTCTCTATAAATTTTGTACATTCATAGTTTTTATATTGCCTTAATAAAAACTTGTAAGTTTTTACAGCATTACCATGTTAAAAGAATTTGTGTATTAATAGATGTAATGATAAATATTTCTGAAAATAGCCATACCCCATCCTAGATGAGAGTTGAATGTTTTCATTTCTTTAAACAAATAGAATTTGGTGAATGGCATAGTGCAAGCCATACATAATTACATTATTCACGTTAAGCAATTTTAGTGACATAAGAATTACATTCAGTTTTCATCTCAACTGACTTTCGGGTAGGGGTTCATTAAAAAGCATCCCCCGTATAGCCATTTTAGCAGCAATATTTATAGACACATCAGTTTTGCCTAAACTATTGTCGCATGGAATTAATTTCAGTGTTTGTAAAAATAAAAAATAACCTGGGATCTCAAGCCAAGTGTTACCCGTATGTCCTCCGGAATATCGTGTAACATTGGAGGACCATGATTTCGTAGGTATGAATTTCGGAAAGGGGGCCTACAAATTAGTAAGTGTGGGAAAGCAATATATTCACCAAATAATTCCTACGGTATCGCATAGTACGAGGAAATAGTTAAACGAGGAAGAGTAGTTACCAAGTAAACAATTTAGAGAGCGCGGGAATTGGGAAAGAAAATCCGAGAAGCATAATGTGGACAGGCGTTCTAAGAGGATAATTATAATACCTATTTCATAATTTTTCTAAGACCTGGCTGAGCAGATTTCTTTCTTGAGGAGGAAATTCCTTATTTTTTTTTCATCATTCTTTTGAATTGTTTTTTTTATTTTATTTTGTGTTCCCCGAGCTCTCCGGAAATTCCAGTAAGAATACGCACGAAACACACCCCTAGGTTAGTAAAGAGAAAACTCGGAGGTTTTAGCAAGCAACGCTACGAGAATGAAATGCTCGCAATCACAGGTGGGGGCCAATTTACTGGACCTTTCGCTATTAACGAAGTCACGTTTTACGCACGCTAGCGGGCAACGAACAGGGCATATTTCTCGTAGTGGGCGTAACTGGTTGACACCAACAGAAAGAGTCATACAGGAAGCGTACGTGAAAATTCTAAGGCAGCGCGGACATCCCGCGGAGCAGTTGACAAGATAAAGGAATATTCGTCTTCAAGAAAACTCGATGTTCTCAAGCCTTTGCCAACGAATCGGAGGGATTCCCATACAGGGATGTAAACCAATGCCGAAGCGAGGAAAAGCGGCCCAACCAATAAGGGGAGAACCATTTGGGTAGGACAGGAACACCCCCGAACCCCTTAAACATAGACGAGAGAAAAAGTTTTTTTTTAGGCGGAGATGATTTTTGGAGAGAACACGGGATGGAATGATGACTGCTATTTCTGGGTGAACGCAGAGAGGAAAGATGGACTCTAGATGAATCCTGGGCAGAATATCGCAGAAAGAATTAAGTTAGGAGTTTTCCTGGGAGGACGCTCAAAATTGAGCAAGATGATTTCCAGGTGAAGGGAAGTATGATGTTTTCCCTGAGAGGTTTTTACGCAAATTTTGGGTGAAGCATCGAGTGATCTTATGCGGGCAGTGTGCATTCAGCAGGACCGGATGAGGTCCCAACCATAGACTTTATACCTATAAGTAATACCGGACGACAACGAAATAGATGAAAAGAAAAGAATTTGGTGAGAAAAATTTCATAATTCCCAATATCTCGTTAGCATGATCATGATTTTGTCTCCTATACATCCTCGGTAGAAAAGATAATTTTAATCTCTTGCAAGTGCTGAATAACATAATGTGTCTTATATTTTGCGGAAGGTGAACTTTAAAATATGATTGCGAATATCAAAAAGCATAATGAACTTAAAATATATTTTGGTTTAAATTAATAGAAATCTCCACCGATCAGTGTAATAGATTTTAAGGAAACACAAATGAAAATAAATTCTGTATTTTATAATGAAATTTACCCGAGTTTCTCAAATCTTTGAAAATTCAAAATAAGTGAATCTTTGTTTATTTTAACCTGAATAATTAAGTAGAACAATCGTAAAGTTTTGGTAGAGTAACAACTCCAAGATTTTAAGAAGAAAATAACTTTTAACATTTAGCAAACCCAGTCGCAGGAAAATAAAAGGTCCAAATCTGACATGAGTTTATTAAATTTCAAGCGGCATATGGAGGAATATGGGTTTCCCATGTTCTCCCATATGAAACACAACGCAATGCACCCGTCAACCCTGAACTTGGAGACCCTCCATTAGGGAACCCAACTTCACGGTAGACACCCATAGGCGGAAGATAATAGAGAGTAAAGAGTTACGAAAATTAACGGCCTTCTTAATAATTAATCCCACTGCAGCGAATAGGACGCAGCAGATGGTTCGCCCTCACATCGAGTAGGGGTGGTAATATAAAACTGGTGCCGTGTGACCAGGATTTTTCAGTTCTTTGGTTAATTAATATAAAATTTGTGCTAGGACCAGGATTTCTTTGATCCTGTGGTTTAAAAAAAAAAAAAGAATATTTGTTTTCGGTGGTCAGGATAATTAATCAAGTATACAGAATTAGCAGAATAATGCGATGTGTTTCTATTATCTCCCCTTCAATTCTGAGTAACAAGATGCAGGTTTTATAGAAAAATTAAGGAAATTGTAGCAAGATTTTAACTTCAAAAAAAATAGTGAAGGTGAAATGCAAGTAAATAAGTTGCAGGAAATCAGATTATGCTGAAATAAATTTAAATTTCTAAGGAAATAGGCAGAAAAACAAATAAGAGTTATACTGCTAATTTAGCAAATGAATAGATGAAATTTTACAGAAAATTCATGAAAATTAATAGTACGGAGAAAATAAATTTATACAAGTGTAATTCATGAATAATTTTGATTTATAGTTGAAAATCAAGGGAAAATTCCTTGCAACTCAAAGTGAAATTTATTTTTGATGTGTTGTTTATTTGTGCATTTGAGTGTTGTGATTTTAAATCGGTAACTAGGAGGAATAATAGGTTCATTGATAACTTGGGGAATGTATAATTTAACGGTGAGGCACTGATAGAAGAGTAGTGATGAGAAGTTGTGGTGATATATATTTTAAAATCAAAAGTGCATTATTATTGAAGTGTGATTTTATTATGTGTGTTGATGCATTGATAAGAAACTGATAATTTAAGAAGGAATAGGCAGGTTAATTATTGATAAGAGGAATTAATTTTTTTTTCTGCAAGATATAGGAGCTAATAGAAGGTTAAGCAGTAATCTTGATTTGTTTTGGAAGACTAAAAGGGAATGTAATATCTAAGTGTGTGTTTTATTGTGCATTTAAATGTGTAGAGGTACTTGGGAGTGTAGACAGAGAGTAGTTGAGTGGATTAATATTTGGAAAAGAGTAACAAAAAGGACTAGTGCAAAAATAATTGGTAGGAGTAATAATTGAATAATGCTGGAAAAAATTTTTGAAATGAAAATAGTGTTTATTGAAGTGTGATTTATTGTGCTTTAAATGTGTGATTTATATGCATCCAGCAAGGGAAGTAGACAGAGGTTATTGCTAGTATACTAAAATTTAATGAATTTAGGAAGTCAGCATAAGTATTTGAGGTGTGGTTCTAATTTCTTGAAAAAGTGGTTATCGTATATAATTTTGTTGCAAGTGCATAATTTGATCTCAAGTGTTTCTAGTGTATTTATATATATATTTAAGACGTTCAAATTTATTACATATCTTAGTGTGAAGTGCTGGTTATATATGTGCATATTTTGAGGGAATTTTGTTTAGTGTGTCGCGAGTTAGGTACAGTTAAGTTGAAAGCCGAATGCAATTTATGAGTAAGCTAGGAACGTTAATCGTTTTATTCGTAGACAATTGTTTTCTGATCATAAGTCAAGTGGGTTAGCAAAATCGAAGCAGCGAGTTACGTTAGAGTGAATTTTTTTATTTTTACGTGGTAGCTTCACCGGAATTTTTCTAATTTTATGTGACTTTACGAGATTACGAAGCATATAGTAGGAGCCGTGAGGATTTAATTTAGTAAGGTTAAAAAAATAAATATATGGCTAACCAACAGAACGGAGAACAGAGCAACGGTGAACAGAATTTTGTTTCGGAAAATTGCATAGTTGATCAACAGAACCAGGAGAACGACCTTCAGGGAACTCTAGAAGGGGAAGCCGTGTCAGAAAATTGTGTAGTAGCCCCGCAGAACGTACCAATAATGGCGGGAATGTTGGCGTATATCCCCACATTCAGCGGATCGGATGAAAATCTGACCGCACGTCAATTTTTCGAAACGTTGGAGAGTACCGCCGCACTGTCAGGATGGAACGACGCCGTTAAAATTTTGTCAGCTAAAGCAAAATTCAAAGGAGCCGCCAGTCGCTTTCTTTCGGAGGCCGTCGATATTAGGAGGGAGACCGAGTACGAACGATTTAAGCAGGCGATAGTACAAAGATTCGACGCATTGCAACCGGTTACCGTGAGAATGCAGAAATTTACGACTTGCCGACAAAAACCAGGAGAACGGGTGGCCGAGTATGTAGCTCGTCTTAACGGCTTAGCTTATTCCTACATGGAGATGATGGATTTAGAAAATGAGCAAGTGCGAGGACTGGTAGACAGCACTAAAATGTCGCAGTTTTTGAATGGATTAAACCCCAAATTGAGGCGCACGGTTTTATCCTTCACCCCGGAAAATTTTCAGGCAGCAGTTCAGAGAGCGCTGGCCGAAGAGTCTCACAATCTCTTATTAGACCGGGACGTTAACGCTTACGATGCCCAGCAGGAATCGAGTTCGATCCCAGGGACTTCACAAGGGCAACAGAGCCATTCAACGGACCAGATAGCCGATTTGTGTTCTATGATGGCGAAGCAGCTAGCAACTCATGAGATGCAGGTGAACGCTCTGAAAAGTGAGGCAGATAATTTGAGGGAAAGGCTAAGGCAAGCAGAGAATTCGCACCGGACGCACGTAAATCGCATTAGAAATTTCCAGAGCGCTAATTATCAATCTAGGGAAATTTACCCGACGTAGGCATTACTTCGGCCATCTGCTATAACTGCGGAAATTTTGGCCATATCAAGCGATTTTGTTATCGGAACAATCGGGAAGGAGCAGCTTATACGCAACCATCGCAGCAAGCTCAAAGAGGTTCGTGGGACAGGGCACCCAACCCTTCGTACCCGCGACAGCAGAATAACTTCTCCCCTGGCGACAGCCGCGGTAATCAGTATCGCTCCTACAGGAACTACAGCGCCACTTACCGAGAGGACGCTCACGTCCCACAGAATCCAAGGAACTTAGGAAACAGAAGAGAAAACCGCGTTCGTTTCGAAGAGGATGCACCAGGAAGAGATTGCAATAGGTATTCCAGACAAAATTCGCGTCCTTTAAACTAATTTCGGGTCAAGATAAGGGGACCGCCCTTGGCCGGAATTATAATAAGGTCCGTGGAGTTACTTTAACAAATTGTTACGTCCGAGGTGATGGAGCACTCCCGTTAGTGAAAGTTAGGATAGGAGATACTCACGCGTTTGCACTCATCGACAGCGGAGCTTGTATCTCAATCTTTTGTGCTTCACTATTAGAGGAGATAAAGGGAAGGATTCGTATACGTGACTTAGGATCAGCAGTTTTAGTGAAAGGCATTACTGGAAGCACTTTACCTACATCTCAGTGCTATGAGATACCGGTAGAAATCGGAGGAGAAACCATTTTACATCCCTATCACGTTACTCAGCGGAAGTTGCATCAAGATTATTCTCTAATCTTAGGCTGGGATCTATTGAAGGAGCACGGATACGTATTCGACGCAGGAAAAGGAATTTTGAAACGGGAAAGCAGAGCAAATTTAGCTACGGCAGAGTACGGTAGAGGAAGGAATAACCGGAAAAGAAATTTTAAAGGAAAAGCACGTCAGTCGAAAATTCGAACCCAGGTCTTGTCCGTGCCTTCAGCGGAAAGGACCAATCCCATTAACTCCGACGTAACCAAGATAGGAAGGACCGTCCATAAGGAACTCATCCCACCGTATTCGGAAAGGGTTATCCAAATCCGTTGCGAGAATTTTTCCGGTTTTCACGTTAACCAAGTACTCGTACAACCGTTAGGGAGGTACGCCCAAGGAAATGTACGTGTGGGTCGTTCAGTAAACACGCTGGACAGATCAGGCATCATGCCCGTATTGGTAGCTAACCTTACAGATCAACCCTTTCATTTTAATAAAAGGACTAAATTAGTGACCGTGCAGCCAATCGTTCAGGTTAACACGACACAGTGTCAAGAGTCGGAGAAATTGCCACCTCTCACCCCAAGGGACTTAAATTTGGAGGGCGTCAACCCAAATTGGAGAAAACCGTTAGTGACGCTTCTCATGAAGTACAAGGATGTGTTTGCTCGCTCGTTAGCAGAATTGGGTAAATGTAATTTAATTTACCACGAAATAAATTTAACTACGGATACCCCCATCAGAGGAAAATTTTACCGAGTTCCACATCATCTGAGAAAGGAAGCGCAGCAGCAACTGGACGAATTGTTGAAGGCGGGCATCATCACAGAAAGTGCATCCCCCTATTCCGCCCCCTTCTTCTCGTAAAAAAGAAAGACAATTCTTTTAGATTAGTTATAGACTATCGTGGACTAAATGAGGTAGTAATTCCCGATCCCTATCCGCTACCCAGAATCGAGGACTTGCTTGAGACAGCAAAAGGTAATAGGGTCTTTACCACCCTAGATTTAAAGAGCGGTTTTCATCAGATGGCTATAGCAGATAGGGACAAGCATAAGACAGCTTTCTCATCACCGTGGGGATCTTTTCAATTCGAGCGTTTACCCTTTGGTTCCAAAACTCCCCCAGTAGCTTTCAACGATTAAGCGACGCCTTACTTTTCGGATTAGCTGAGCATAATATCATGTGCTTTATCGACGACATCATAATCGCATCCACGAACGAGGAGACACACCTGATAAAATTGGAGGAAGTTTTCAGACGCCTCAGAAAGCACGATTTAAAGCTAGCTCCCCAGAAGTGCACGTTTATGCAGTCAGCGGTGAAGTACTTAGGGCATATAGTAGATGGAGAAACCATTCGTCCCGACCCGTCGAATTTATGCAAAGTAAATGATTTCGCCACACCCAACACTCTCAAGAGGCTGAGGGGATTCTTGGGGCTTTGCAATTATTACAGGAGGTTTATCCCTACTTTTTCGGACATAGTGACCCCCTTAACCGAACTCACTAAGAAAGGAAAATTTAAATGGAACTCAGAGGCAGACGAAGCTTTTCTCAGGATCAAATCATGCCTGTTAGATAACCCGGTATTAATTCATCCGGACTACCAGAAACCATTTTACCTACATTCAGATGCTAGCGGAACTGGGATAGGAGCAGTGCTAGAACAGATGGACGAAGAGGGAAACCTTCACCCAGTAACATTCATGTCTAGGAAACTCATCGCTGCAGAAAGAAATTATCCAACGATTGAGAAGGAACTTCTGGCTATCGTATCGGCAGTACGCCACTGGCGACATTACTTATTGGGAAAAGAATTCCACGTCATCAGCGATCATCGCCCCCTCACCTACCTCCACAACTTAAAGGATGTAAATAGTCGTTTGAATCGCTGGCGCATATCATTAAGCGAATTTTCTTACAAGATTGGTTATGAGAAAGGGAAGCAAAATGTAGTAGCAGATTGGTTAAGTAGGCAGTACGGAGATCCGGAAGAAGAGGGAGACGTAGATATCACCCCGGCGAGGGTTAGCGCCACCGATCGTCTCACTCACGACCCCGAAACGGAGCGTATCAGGGCACTGCAACGGTCAGACCCGGACCTCAAGAGCCTTATAGAATCGTTGGAGGCCCGCCGAATCACTAATGCAAAAGAGAAAGTGAAGGATAGTTTTTACTTAAACGACAAGGGTTTGCTGTACCACTTTCAAAAGCCAGATCGGGGCACTTCACAGGAAGATTATTGGGAACAGCTGGTGATTCCTACAACATTAAAGCCAGAGATTTTGGCGTTATGTCACGATATTCCTTCGTCACCCCATTTTGCATTTGAACGAACTTTGGCGACCATTAGACCCAGGTATTTTTGGCTAAACATGTTTTCTGATGTCCGCAACTATGTGGAATCGTGCAAGATTTGCAACGAAAGGACTACTCACCCCCTTCGAAGGAAAGAAAAATTGCAGAGGGCAGCAAACTGCACTTACCCATTTCAGAGGGTATCTCTGGATGTTTCGGGTCCTTACCCGGTAACAGAGCAAGGAAATAAGTATATATTAGTCATAATGGATACTTTCACGCGGTATGCAATTTTGGTACCCATTCCAAACCAAACTGCTTCAACGATAGCTGACGCTTACATCCAAAGATTGGTAGCTTTTTTCGGTGTACCGGAAAGCAATCTCACGGATAATGGGCCCTGTTTCACCTCACAATTATTCACCGAATTATTGGCTAGACTGGGAATTCGGAGATTAAATACCAGCTTTCATCATCCGGCTAGTAATGGGATCAACGAAAGACAGCATGCCGAGCTAAATAAAGCCCTCAGCACATTGGTAAACGATAGACAAGACAATTGGGATAATTACCTACCTATGCTCAACCTTGCATTTAACACTGCAGTGCATTCAGCTACGAAGTTCGCTCCCAGCTACTTGATGTTTGGAAGAGAGTTTAATGTACCCTCTGATATTTTGATTCCGCCTCGAAGGATCACTTATTACGACCCAGATGATTACCTGGAGTCATTTGTGGAACGGATGAGAAAGACATACCAAATTGTATACGGAAATTTGCAAGAAGCTGCGGCGAAACAAGAGAAGTATGCAGACAGGCACGCTGCTGAAAAGAATCTACATTTAGGTGACAGAGTATTTTTGCACACCCCTTTTTCACAGCCACATTTATCGCGTAAGCTAGCTCGAACTAACTGCGGAGATTGGGAGATAGTTTCGTTCCCCACCCCAGTAAATGTTCAGTTGAGGTCAGTCGAAAATCCGAACAAATATCAGACCGTGCATAAAAATCGAGTCTTCAAGCGGACTGAACGCCTACCCCAGCTTATAGCAGAGTCACCGGTACAGGACAATATAGAGGTACAAGTACCCAGACAATCGCAGGATTTCTCTGACGACGGATCGGAAAGCACACAGGACTACGACTATCTGGATTGGGTCGATTTTCCCAGAGTAGTCATGCCGCAACCGACAAGCAGTAGAGCAATGCCGCCCGTAAGTCAACCGCCCAACATCGGAGTACCGATAAATTCGCCGCCCGCTACGTCGAGTTCAGCGCGAAGGGAGACAAGCAGGGAAGTACCTCCGCCCTCGCAACATGTTGAAGAGCCGAGGCGCACACAGGCAATCGCGGAACCAACGGAGGAGACCATACCGTCACAAGATTCCTATCAGGAAAGTAGCAGCCGACAAACACAAGAAGCAATGCGCCAAAGGGTTATTAGAGATCCATATCTACTACGTTCGCAGGACAGAATTCAGCAAACAGCAGCAATACACCCCACAGCAAATTCACAAGGGCCCAACACTTTGGAAATAGGCCTGAATCGCACGTACCCAAAGGAAATTGTGGTCAGCGACTCGACCGAAAGACTTGAGCAGCCGGAAGATACTAGCTTAGTAAATAGAATGTTGAAAAGTCTCAGTCAACCCAATAATCCAGAGGGAACCTCTTGGTTCGATTTAGCCGACCGCTATTTGTCGCAGCGCATTCAAGAAAACCTAAGCGCAGGGACACCAGAAGGAGCACCCGTCAATAATCTTTATCCACAGTGGAGGAAAATCGTAGCGAAACCTCAGGAATCGTGGGTTTAAGCCCGAGGAAGTAGGAAGAACGCTGGGCGAAGATAAAAAATGTGTGTGTGTTGTGCAAAAAAAAAAAAACAGCGATGCGGAATAAGAGGGAAGATCCCTGAATTTTCACGGTAAACGTTTAGCAGAAAATAAATTTGATTGGTGAAAAAAAAAAAAAAAGAGAAACAATTTGCGATCTGATCAGTAATCGAAAATAATTCGTAAAGAGAGCCTAGCTAGAAAATGGTGTATAAACATGGAAGAATGTGCAGGAAGTAATTAGTAATATTCATAGGAGGACCGCAGCCTAGTACGTGCATCGCAATCTTCCCAGTTTTGTGTTCAAGAACCACGGAAAACTAGAAAAAATAAGTTTTTTTTTGCTACGATAAGGGGAAAATTAATATTAAGTAAGGAAAAATACATTACGTAAGAAAAAAAAAAAAAAAAAAAAAGAGGAAGAATGGGCCCGGGATTAAGCGCCCAGCAGAGAAAAAACCTGTGGAGGAAGCAATGTTTTTATTTCAGAGGAAAGACTGAACGGTAGCAATCATTCCTTTTAAAAAAAAAAAAAAAAAATATTTTGTAGGAAGAGAAAAAAAAAAAAGGAGGAAAAATAATAATTTTCCGCTCAAATTTTATTAATGATAGGCAGTAGGAGGATAAGCGAAGGTAATCGTAGGCAGAATGACGTCGCTCATGCACGGGGCTTGCAAGAGTAGAGGAACGGACGGACCGTGTTTCCAGTTTGAGAAACCCCGTACACAAACTGGCTGGCAAGGAGCAAAAGGAAGAATGGGAAGGCGCCATCTTGGGCCGCCATCTTGAAGCAAGAATGCAAAGAAGGAAAATTTATCGTTAAAAGAACGGGAACGCTCGGTAAGATATTTTGTACAGCAACGGCCGAGCATTTCAAAGGATGGAAACTATAAACGGGAGCACAGCACGACGAAAAAAAAAAAAAATTTTCTCTCAAAACTTTCTGTAGTAGAAGCATAGGCCGGAGTGATATATCACTAGAGAAAAAAAAAACGTAAGCACCTTCTGCGGAGAAATAGCCGTGCGGAAACACCGACGGAATGCAATAAGATTAGCAGCGTATCGGATAATGCAGTGGTTCAAAATTAGTATCCATGGCAGGTATTCAAAGCAATTAAAATACGCGAACCTGAAACAAAACATGGTATAAGAAAGTAGCAACAAACATGATCGACGCGTAGCCTAAACGTCACCTAACATAGCCTAACCATAGCCTATCGAAATGACAGTAAAAAGCACTTACCTTGAAGAGAAATATCCAAAGGTACTATATTTTTTTTGTTTTGTTTTTGTGGATAGTAGGAAAATTCAGTTTTAATTGATAAGGAAGGCAAGTATAACGGAAGAAAAGTATAGAAATGAAATCGAGGTAGAAATGCACTAGGTACATCGTGAGGTTAGAGGTTGAGAAAAGCAGAAGAGGAAATGTGAATGACAAATTCACCAGGCCCGCTCCCCATCCTCTACCACCGCAGCACACGAGGAGCAGTTGCAGATTCTCCCAAACCACAACTGGCGTCGAGCATGCGAAAAATGCGACGATGTGAGATGAGGATTAATACGTGCAGACATGGTGCAACGATACCAATAGAAAAAAAAAGAGATAAAGCAGAAGAGGAAATTTGAATGACAAGTTCACCAGACCAAAAGAAGCGTGTTGTTTCAATGAAATCCGTCAGCGAACTGAGCACTGACCTGCAGAAATTAGAGGAGTGGTATTAGCCCCAGGTAATAGAATACACAGAATGCATCTACATAGGCTAAACAAGAAGCCTCCGATGTAAGCAAAACATGCAAGAGGCTACGCTATTGTGCGCTCACTTACACCCACAGGCATCAGCGCAGGTGTTTCAGATTTCGAGCCGTGAGAAACGGTCAACACAGGAACGACCCAAAATTTTTGGATCGACGAATTTGCAGGGGTGACATCGCCCAAAGGGGACCCTCGCAAGCATTTTCGAGGAAATCCCCTATTTTCCGAAATCATCGGCGTTCCTTAAATGGTCGCCGCACACCTGCGAATACACAAGAAAAGCATCTGGTCGTAAAATCAGAAATAGCCAGGAATGAGAATACAATTGTAATACGCGAGAAAAAAAAAGAAAAAAAAAAAGAGAGTAAAGCACGACAGATAAAATGACAAGAAATAGTTCAGCAAAGAACTAACGATTAAGTTAGACAACGTAAAAGGGAAATAAGCGACTATACGCGGGTAATATCTGGTAGACAATACGACAAACACGAAAAGGGAAATTAATAATTTTTCTTTTAGAAGTAGTAGACGCACCAGCGAATGGAAATAATAGCTGCAGAATAGATACATGGGAAGTAAATAACCGTTATTTAATTATAATTTAGTAAGCTTAAGAAACACGAGTGATGAGATTTTTTTTATTTTTGTTGTTGTTGTTGTTGTTGGAGAAAACCTACAAGTAGGAAAAAAAAAATACAATTAGAGAAAAGGGAAGCCTGGGATGGAATGCGCTTCGGAATTTCGAAAAAAAAATATATATAAATAAATATGCACATAAAAACCCCTCACTTCTCGTAGGTCAGAGTGAAACGAGCTTTTCGAAGGAAATATTACTAGTTCTTAATGTAAAGCGTATATAATGCATGTGCAAGAGAAATACCGAGGTGATAAGGAGTGATTTCATGTGTATGTTTGTTTTGAGATAATTATGGCCGACAAGTGTTGACAGAACCATTACCACTTTTAGGGTATTTGAAGAGAGTGACATTCGTCAATAAAATGGACAAGATGAACGTGATTGCGTTCGCCGTGGTAATCTGGACAGTTAGCGGAGTAGCTGCTAATCACGAACTTTGTCATTTCAAGGGAGATAAGTATCAGTGCACTGTAGCATCTCGTGCCGAACTTTTGAAACTAGGAATGCCGAGGAGTGCTTGTCATGCACATTCATGCGACGAGTGCGTGAAAGCCTGGAGGACATTTATTACGCACAACCATGAGCTTATCGAACCGAGAAATTTCTTCGTTCAGCAGGAACCGAACCCACAAGGAGCCCTTTCATTAATGGAGTGCACAAGAGACGGTTTACACTGTGCCTGCACAGCCGATGCACCGTGCAGTGGAACGAGCGAATATTGTGCCCTGGCGAGCTGTGTGAATAAATCCGTCACTACGAGCAACTGCCGCCTGACGCCAGCAGTATCTACACTGATACATGAAGCGGAAGGACTACGGATTTCGAACCCAGCGCTGATCTCTTTCACAGAGTGCGTTGGAAAACCGCGCACTAATATTTTACCTCGGCGCCGTCACCAGAGACATTTGCTGTCTGACGAAGAGGCAGTATTTCAAAGGGAAAATATCAAAGTATCATACAACGACCCAATCATCACCAGCTCACTTCCAGGAACCCTGGTGATTCGAGTTAGAGGTATGGAGCGGGTTATCACTTTAAGGAACGCTCCGTATCAGACATCATTGCCACCGGAACTACTAGAGCTTTCTGCGGAACTAACTTTGATTTTCGTTACCACGGATGGAAAAACCCTAAGGGGTGCTTTGCAAATCGTAGGTAGAACAACGTGTAGACCCCTACAGTGCATACTGTGTCGTGAGATGCTACGACAGCTAAAGTGTTTACCCCACGCAGTCACTTATGTAGTGTATATTGTACTAGTTTTAATTTCAGCGGTAACCTTTCTATATGCCGGGAAAGTAGTAATTAGCATCTGGAAGCTGTTGTATGGAGTCGGAACAATTCTTTGGAAGTCATATAGATTCCTCAGAGGAACAACGTTTGTGGCAGTAAAGACAGGAGCCCTAACAGGAAATGCTTTACGTAACGGAGTAAATCAGATGCACGAATATTTGGAGAGGCAAGTTGCCCGTCCAGCGGCGCAACCGCCTTTACACGGACTGGTACTTTTGAGCTTATTTCTGTTGGTAAACGGAACTTCCGCGGAATGTAACGCACATTCGATTGTTGCATCAAAGGTGAAGGAGTGCACGGACTCAGAGGTAGAGCACAACTGCCGTCTAACTACTAATGCGCAGGTAACCCTAATGAATTTGGGGCATGAACAATGCATATGGTTTACGGACCAGGAAAATGACCATACACTTTTTTCCTTGAAAGTAACCTACCAGCAGGCAAACTGTATCTGGCACACGACGAGAGACTATTTTACGCACGTGACTACAATGCGTTATCTCAGCCAATTGGTTTGTGCAAATCACGAGACTTGCAATTGGGGAAAAGGATGTGTGCGATCAAAACAATTTGACGCACTGACAAAACAATCGCTAGACTGGCCCGGCATCACAGGGTGTCAGCCGTCCGACAGTGGGTCCACGTCATGCTGGATCATTGACTCGCAACATTGCCATTTCTTTCGAATATGGCTGGAAGCAGATTTCCTGCGAGCATACGACGTACGCAGAATAGTATCGATGCAGTGTAGTTATCAGCTACTAATTCAACAGCACAACAACGACACCGTAGAGACTCTGACGGTTAAGAACCAAGCCACGACCTCTACGGGCATCACAGTGCAAGTAGTCGGATCACTGGACCAGCCTACACAAATCGTGAACACACATCTGATCTCTCGAGTGGGAAACCCTCAAGAGAGTTATATTGAAAGGGCAAGCTTACCTTCACGACCGATGAAAGGACATATCGGCGATACGCAGAGCAACGAATCGATGTCGAAAAATTTTATCTTCGACGAAAGCATGTTTTCTTGTAGCTATTATGAGGACTCTATGAAATGCCACCGACAACAGTCGTATTTACTGAGTATGATAGAACAAAAAAAGAGCGCCTTACCAATGGCATCAGCATGGCATCAACTGAAGGTTGACGGAAATGGCCAACTTGTTTCGGAACTGTTACACTCAGCCCCTATAGTGGTAAATCTTCAATTCCAGAAGTACAAGTACTCGATCGAAACCAGAACTGTCTGCCCAAAATTCACGGAGGCAGAAATCAAGGTAACAGGCTGTTTTGCATGCGAGCCCTTGGCTACGGTAGAGATCGAAGCTTTCTCATCGTGCGCAGCCGGGATTGTGGACGTTCACTTCGAAAAACTCACGGTGCACACTCGATCGGTAAAACTACAGACGGAAAGACGAACGATCAAGATAAATCTAAAGACGGACGCTAAGTGCCACAGCGAAAAACTCTGCTTAAAGGCCCGAACCGTTACCGCTTGTACCACTTTAGACTTTTGCTTAGAACAACCTTCAGTTCAGCTGACTTATCCTAATATCTCCAGCGCATACTGGCAACCAGCAGGCCCACCCGAATGGAGCAGTGGGCTACTGTTCAACGCCTTCGGCACTTCCCTGTTCGGAGCTTTCAAAATAATCGCAGCCGGAGCCGCTGCGGTAATAATAATTCTGTTTATCGCTTCGTCGGTCATCACTTGCTGCAGGCGGTAAATGTTACCAGGAACTATTCCTCGGCGCAATGGCACGGCACCCATATGAACTGAACGTGGAGATGGTGTTAGCCTACATCACTCCCGTCGGTTAGGCTGATCTCCAAAGGAACTCTGAGAAACTAGCTGAGTGCTTAAGAGATGGGAACGCCCAAAACCGAAACCATATCGCCCAACGGAGGCGCGTACCCGAGCAAATATTGTGTGTCGCCGAGAAGACGGCGGCTGAAGAAATCTGTCACTATCGGAAAGAATTCATATATATATATATATATATACAGTGCATATGTTATCTGTCAATGTCAAACTTAGAATTAGATTCGGTGGAGGAATTTAATATTTATTGAACATTGTTATAATAATCTTACTCGTAGTTTTATGCTTATTGTATGTGCTTATAATTACATTATGTATCATATATGCGCATAAGTTTTCGCAAATGATTGTAATTCATCGCATGTTGAAATGAGCGAAAACGAGCAGCCTTGCAAGAGAGGAAGGAATCCACAGCACCTAACTTTGGGGGACAAAGCTCTTCAACCCTATGGGAGAGGGAGATAATGTTACCCGTATGTCCTCCGGAATATCGTGTAACATTGGAGGACCATGATTTCGTAGGTATGAATTTCGGAAAGGGGGCCTACAAATTAGTAAGTGTGGGAAAGCAATATATTCACCAAATAATTCCTACGGTATCGCATAGTACGAGGAAATAGTTAAACGAGGAAGAGTAGTTACCAAGTAAACAATTTAGAGAGCGCGGGAATTGGGAAAGAAAATCCGAGAAGCATAATGTGGACAGGCGTTCTAAGAGGATAATTATAATACCTATTTCATAATTTTTCTAAGACCTGGCTGAGCAGATTTCTTTCTTGAGGAGGAAATTCCTTATTTTTTTTTCATCATTCTTTTGAATTGTTTTTTTTATTTTATTTTGTGTTCCCCGAGCTCTCCGGAAATTCCAGTAAGAATACGCACGAAACACACCCCTAGGTTAGTAAAGAGAAAACTCGGAGGTTTTAGCAAGCAACGCTACGAGAATGAAATGCTCGCAATCACAGGTGGGGGCCAATTTACTGGACCTTTCGCTATTAACGAAGTCACGTTTTACGCACGCTAGCGGGCAACGAACAGGGCATATTTCTCGTAGTGGGCGTAACTGGTTGACACCAACAGAAAGAGTCATACAGGAAGCGTACGTGAAAATTCTAAGGCAGCGCGGACATCCCGCGGAGCAGTTGACAAGATAAAGGAATATTCGTCTTCAAGAAAACTCGATGTTCTCAAGCCTTTGCCAACGAATCGGAGGGATTCCCATACAGGGATGTAAACCAATGCCGAAGCGAGGAAAAGCGGCCCAACCAATAAGGGGAGAACCATTTGGGTAGGACAGGAACACCCCGAACCCCTTAAACATAGACGAGAGAAAAAGTTTTTTTTTAGGCGGAGATGATTTTGGAGAGAACACGGGATGGAATGATGACTGCTATTTCTGGGTGAACGCAGAGAGGAAAGATGGACTCTAGATGAATCCTGGGCAGAATATCGCAGAAAGAATTAAGTTAGGAGTTTTCCTGGGAGGACGCTCAAAATTGAGCAAGATGATTTCCAGGTGAAGGGAAGTATGATGTTTTCCCTGAGAGGTTTTTACGCAAATTTTGGGTGAAGCATCGAGTGATCTTATGCGGGCAGTGTGCATTCAGCAGGACCGGATGAGGTCCCAACCATAGACTTTATACCTATAAGTAATACCGGACGACAACGAAATAGATGAAAAGAAAAGAATTTGGTGAGAAAAATTTCATAATTCCCAATATCTCGTTAGCATGATCATGATTTTGTCTCCTATACATCCTCGGTAGAAAAGATAATTTTAATCTCTTGCAAGTGCTGAATAACATAATGTGTCTTATATTTTGCGGAAGGTGAACTTTAAAATATGATTGCGAATATCAAAAAGCATAATGAACTTAAAATATATTTTGGTTTAAATTAATAGAAATCTCCACCGATCAGTGTAATAGATTTTAAGGAAACACAAATGAAAATAAATTCTGTATTTTATAATGAAATTTACCCGAGTTTCTCAAATCTTTGAAAATTCAAAATAAGTGAATCTTTGTTTATTTTAACCTGAATAATTAAGTAGAACAATCGTAAAGTTTTGGTAGAGTAACAACTCCAAGATTTTAAGAAGAAAATAACTTTTAACATTTAGCAAACCCAGTCGCAGGAAAATAAAAGGTCCAAATCTGACATGAGTTTATTAAATTTCAAGCGGCATATGGAGGAATATGGGTTTCCCATGTTCTCCCATATGAAACACAACGCAATGCACCCGTCAACCCTGAACTTGGAGACCCTCCATTAGGGAACCCAACTTCACGGTAGACACCCATAGGCGGAAGATAATAGAGAGTAAAGAGTTACGAAAATTAACGGCCTTCTTAATAATTAATCCCACTGCAGCGAATAGGACGCAGCAGATGGTTCGCCCTCACATCGAGTAGGGGGTGGTAATATAAAACTTTATTTATTTATCGTTTTTACTGTTCCCGTCTTCCTCATTCTTCGCCAGAAATTGAAGTCTGAATGCGCTTGACTGCTAGATTTGTGGAAGCTAAGTTTGTTGAGCACGAGATATTCCTTTACCTGTCAGTAAGATGGTGTGCGGAAGCCAGAAGTGCTGCGTTATTTTAGATCATCCGTAAGAGACAGGCCGATATACACGGTCGTATCAGAATAATATGACCACCTCCGTAATAACAGTGTACCCGCCCAGGCGCGTCACAGAGTGCACGTGACAAGGTCAACAACACGGAGATATGAGCGGCCGGCCAGGGCAGCTGAGCCATAGTGCGTTGCGTGAGCACGATGGGCAGAGCTAGTGATTTGACAAACATGCGAAAAGGAATGATCATCGGCTACCGCGCCAAGGGTGGAATCATCTCAAAAACAGCAGACTTCGTGGGCTGCTCGCGAGGTGCTGTAGTAAGGGTGTACCAAGAATGGACTCCTGGCACATCGAGTACCTCGTGACGTCACAACTGTGGAGCCCCAAAGGCGATCGACCCCAGAGGAGAACGTCGACTGGTAAGCGGCAATCGACGCGCAACAGTGCGGCAATTGACCAAGCAAATGAACGCTGGGGCACCCAAGTACAAGTGTCCCCGATAACCGTAGAGCGAACCCTGTTACGCATGGGTCTCCGGAGTCGACGCTGCGTCAAGGCGCCCATGTTAACCCAGGTCCATCGGCAACGACGCCTGCAGTTCGCATGAGAGTACCATCATTGGACAGTGAAAGAGTGGAAAAAAGGTTGCCTTCTCCGACAAATAGAGGTTTCTGTTCCACAGAAGTGATGGGCTGTGGCGAATACGGCGTTAGACACACGAGAACCAACCCCGGGCACGCTTGTCTGCCCAGTACAGGCGGGCGGTGCCAGTGTACATGCCTGGGATATGTTTTCCTGGGACCGCTGGTACTATTGGATGGGTCCCTGAACGCCAATGGCTCCATCCTCGTTGACCACATGCATCACTTCATGTTGGACGTTTACCCTGGTGGTGACGTTGTCTACCAACAGAACAATGCGCCGTGCCACTTCGCTAATGGGGGCGTAACTGGTTCCAGGAGCACGACAGCGATGTCTCCGTTCTCCCTTGACCTTCGAAATCGCCTGATCTCAATCCCATAGAGCCCTTGTGGGACTATTTGGATCGACAGGTTCGACGTGCCGACCCACAACCACCTCATCTCCGGAACATCTGTGCTCTGCTGCAGTCCGAATGGATACATGTGCCTCGGGCAACCTTCCAGGGCCTCAACGCGTCCATGCCACGCCGTTTCGCCGCTACCAAGGGTGGTTATTCCCATTATTAAGTAGGTAATCATATTATTATGAGACGACTGTGTAATCCAGCCTATAAAATGCTGAAGTGACTTGGAGGAGATTGGTTCAGGACAGAAAGTTGTGGAAAAGACTTTAGAAGGCTTTCATCCAACAGTTTGTTCATAATGGGTGATGATGATGGCAGTATGCTGTGACCTCAGGAAGGGACGTCGGTAACGAAAACCACCGTATTTAAGGTTTATGCCGCATACGGCAGCCTTGCAAGTAAGTTTGTCTTTCAACATTTTCTTCATTTCGCGTCTAATATCATAGTAATTAAAATTTTCTTTTTTAATAACCCCCTGTGAGCATCTAAAATTGTATACACTGAAGAGCAATTGAATTAGAGACAGCTGGCGTTATGAAAATGTGGCGCTGTTGGCGGCCCTGTAAACGGAAACGACATGCCGTATGCAGCGATCCGACAATATAAGGAGTGATGCGACGGGAATCAGTAAGAGTCCGACGCAGTATGGGTAAGACGAAGGATCTAAGCGCATTTGATCGTGGGCAAATTGTCGGGGCCCGACGAATGGGTCACTCGGAAGTCGTGCAGGCACTGGGATTTTCACGAGCCACTGTAAGTACATCGAATCCCTGCAAGGGCCAACTGCCGTGGACAACAGCGTGTGGATGAGCGGGGTCATCGTCGGCTAGCTCGCATTGTAACAGCGGATAGACGGGCCGCAGTGCAAGAAATCACTCGGCAATTTAACGCTGGTGCACAAAAACGTGTAAGCAGCCACACCATCCAGAACCATCTCCTCGCTATGGGGTACAGAAGCCATCGTCCCACGAGGGTACCGCTGCTGACCGCACATCACAGGGTGCAAAGATTAGCATGGGCGCGGGAACATCGCCACTGGACCCTAGACATGTGGGAAAATGTTGCCTGGACTGATGAGTCGAGATTCACGTTGGTACATGCGGATGGCAGGATACGAGTACGGCGCAAACCACATGAAGCGATGGATCCTTCTTGCCAGCAGGGTACTCTTCAAGCTGGTGGGGGTGGCATTCTCGTCTGGGTACTGTTTACGTGGACTGAAATGGGACCCCTGGTGCGTGTGACATCGTCCCTCACAGGTCAACGTTACCGGGATATCCTGGACGACCATTTGCTCCCGTTTGTGCGTCTTCAACATCTCACTGGGGACCTCATCCTGCAACAAGACAATGCACCGTGCCATCGCTCCCGAATTGTATCCGAATGGTTGGATGAACATTCCACCGACGTAATCTCGCTTCCTTGGCCAGCTAGGTCACCTGACCTCAATCCCATCGAGTATATCTGGGATGCCATCGAGAGAGATGTTCGAGGCTCTGACCCCCCCCCCCCCCCCCACCACCACCACCATCAAATCTTCGTGAACTGTGGGAGCTTGTTCAGGGGTCGTGGATCCGTATGGCTTCCCAACGCTTCCGGTGTCTTGTCGAGACGAATCGCCGCCGTCATCAGGGTGAAAGGTGGTGCTACACGTTACTAGACAGATATCTCTAATTCAATTGCTTTTCAGTGTAATAGTCGATCATCGTTAATTTAGAGTTGCTGTTTTTAGGAAAGAAAGAGAACCGGCGCAATAAAAACAAGTGCAACTGCCCTGCTTCGGTGTTCGAACCATCACCCAGCACAACGACCACTGATTCGTGTATAGGCTGTCCAAATAAAGAAGATCCTCGAGTCTCATGGAAGTCTTCCATCCCGGAGAGTGTTCTACGGACTGGTGAAAGCGCACCTACGGACTGGCGAAAGCGGGCCTTTCACTCTCTCCCATCTTCCCAGTGAGAACAGAAGGCTATTTGATGAGTACTCGTACGTTATTACCTTTCAGAGAACTTTTCCCTTTCACTAGACTGGCGCTGCCACAAAACCCTTTTCGACCCGAGTCCAGTGCTTTGGGTTATCCCCTACCTACCGACTAAAAACTTGCACAGAAATGGAAGGTTCAATAATCAGTGAATGCATGGAGAATCAAAATATTAATTAATACTGTTCTAATTACATTCGTGGCCTTTAACCTTCTTAGTGGAAGTAGGGAGGGCATGAGAGTGTCGCGTTCTTTAACTTGTAGGAACGTCGGGAAATATCGATGTACAGGTGCTAGTTTTTCCCAGAAAAAACAAGTGCTGGGAAACTGCTGGCCGCCGGTATGCAGTGATGCGTCACTACTGGCTGAAATCTGTCACTAACGGTACGGTAGCGATTCATTGGTGGCAGCGCCATCAGTTGGTAGCCTGTTGCTTACTGTTGATGGCCCTGCAACATCGCCGTGAATTATATTTAGCCTATGCTCCATGAGTTGTCCGAAACTGGCAAACGAAGCAACGCCAACACGGGGTGCAAGCAGCGCAGAAGCAAGTTGTTTACATAATATCATGCTACCAGTTAGTTGAAGTGGACGCCATCGCCATCGTGTCATTTTAGTAGATGATAAAAAAAGCTAGAGAGACGAATTAATTTCCTTATGAAATGTCGACGTCGTCGAAGATTAAGGTGGAAAGAAATTTACATAGTAATAATTAATGAACTGTATAAATAATCAATTACTTTCTTGTATTTATAGAAACTCATTTCACAGCAAAATTCCACGAAGAATCGAGCGTACAAACAGCAGTGAAACATTCCCACTCTATTCCCATGAACAACAAGAAATAATTTCTGAAAATGTAGTAAATGTATCGAATAACCCTTCGTTAACATACACTAAACCGCTTCAAACAAAAGTTTTTAAAGACATTTAAAAAAATCGTTAGGTTGGGAAAAATATTAGTTATATAAAATGGATATTTCAGGGGTGGTGGGGTGTATAATTTCATTACCTAATGGTCAAATACTTGGGAAAAAAGATTAGGCAACGCTATGTGAATATATTGTACTCATCCATGGGGTAAATACCCAAAATTGGAGAAAATTCTCTGCAAAAACAACCAGAGATGAAAGAAGTAACTTTCCTATTTAGAACAAATGTAGCTTCGGACTGGGGGGTAAAATGTGCCATGAACACGTAAATATATTCGTTAAACAATCGCCTTTCAGGATAAGGACAGCGCAAAACTTTGGAAAACATCTTTAAATTGTTGCCCCCCCCCCAACTCCGTTGAAAAGTGAGTGAAGTTCCCTCAATGTAAATAAAAAAATCATAAAATAAATTATGAGTTACATAAAACGGACATTTATGAAAAGTAACTCGCAACTTTACAGACACCATTTATGGCACGTTCTTTCAGGACCGCTTAAGGGCAGCTTCTGGCAGCCACTGCCTATGATGCATAACTGATGACCCTACTGTGGCAAACTATAATGCAACTGGTGGGAGTGCTAGATGTTGGCCCGCTGCTAAACCCATGTGTTGGCGGCCTCCGGAACATTTTATTGACTTTCGGGCACCGGCACCATCGTGCTGGATTGAGTGCTGGCCCAGCGAGACTGTTTTTGCTGGGTTCAATTGGGCGGCTTACACCGTGGTAGTAAATTTATATTTTGGCCCACATTGCACACGAGCTTTTCTGTTAGTTTGTGCTTCCTCCGAATTACACATTGAGAATTATTTATCTTTCATTTAAATTTGCATATTCTGAAAGGTAAAGTTCTGCCACGTCTGTATAAAAGCAGTTCGGTGAATCGGCTCAGTTGTGTTCTTGAGCCGTAAGTTTGAAAATCGGGGACAAGAAGGTTCCATAGTTCGTACGCGTCCTGGAAATCCTGGAAATGTCCTAAAATTCTGTTACTTGTCTTGGAATTTTATCCATTTTTGCCTTTTTGTCCCTGCGCGATGTTTCGTAGTTGAACATTTTTCTACTGACATAACTTATGCCTGACAAATTTCCCTCTCCACCCCCTGCAAAGTACTGGCGGGGGGGGAGGCTGTTGGCTTTCTTATCTGTTAGGACTGAAGCTGCGTTATTAGCATCTTTTGCATCGTGCTTATGTTATCACTTTGTCCGGCCGGGGAGACCACATCTCTGCAATTATTATTCGATTTGTAAAATTATTTTTGTATTGGGAAGCTTAAAATGTGAATATGATGATCCATGCGTTCTGGTTTTTTCCAATGCACAATTTCGCCGCTAGAGGGCGCAAACGGAGATCGTATCCAATTTAAAATGCATTTTATTTCATACATTTGCTTCGAAATATCCAATTGATAAAAGTTCTTTTTCCTTTCGATGACATTTATATCGAAGACTATTTTAGTTACAGTCCCTTTTTCAAATAATGCATATATTTTTGCGTTAGGGGGCGTAACGGTAAATCGCGATTTTCCCAATATCTCCGCTTCAAAAAGTCCGATTTCAAAAGTTCTTCCTGCGTCGGATACAGCTCTTGGAGGGAAATGTTTTGCATATAATTTCTCATTTTTGGTAAAGAATGGTTTGGCCACCAGTGGGCTTAAGTGTTTATTTTTGCTTCCGATGTATTTGTAACAAAATCTGAGCTGGAAATGGCCTCTGATCATTCGTCCGAAAGGGGTCTGGGTTCGAATCCCGGTGAGGCATGGATGTTGTGTTTGTCTTACGGCACTGGCTCTTTCCTTTCCCTAGAACCAGTGACCCTAAATTAGGGACGGGCGACTGCTTGAGTTGCTCACGGTAGTCTTAAACCTTCAATAAAAAAAAAAAAACTCAATTGAAAAAATTCCTTCGTGAACTGATACCGCTCACCTCGGAAAACTTTTTGAGAATACCTCCTGCTTAAAATAGTGCATAATTTTCCCACCAGGGGCGTAAACGTTTATCTTATTTTTTGGCCGTATCTCTGTTTATAGGAGTCCGATTTGAAAACTTCTTTCTTTGTTGGAGGGCATTTTTGGTGCAAAATGTTTCTTATATTATTTTGAATATTTCTTAACGCACAAGTGCGCCACTAGAGGGCATAAGTTCACTTTTCCGTTTACAGCAATTTCTGCGGGACTAAAAACCCAAGTTTCTGATTAGCTGCAGCGGACATCATTTTTAACATTCTGCATTCTGTATTAACAAGAAGTTGTATGTTGTCATTATATTTTAAGTAAGAACATTTGGATTGTATGTCCTGAGAAAAAATCCAAAAGGCCTGGAATTTTGTGACTGAAAAAGCGTATAAACCATGAAGTTCCTTTTCGGGCCGCGGGTGACCTAGTGGGCAACGTTCGTGACTGCCATGGAGAAGACCTCAGGTTCGATCCCAGGCAGGTACGAACGCTCGATCCACTAAATATCCGCCGTGCATCGGATGAGCACGTTAAGCCGTCGTAACCCCGGGTACTGGCCACCCGGTAATAAATAAGGGCGTCTTCCTGTCACTTTCCTATCGGGCGCTCTAGCCCAAATCTCCTAGCTTCCTATTTCTAAGGGTTGTTTAAGACCTGGAATCAGACACTCTCTTCTTAAAATCCTCTACATCTGATCTGATCTGAAGTTCCTTTTCGTCGGTTAGTGCAGATTTTGTACCGCAAGGGCTAAAACTTGATGCAAACGCAAACAAGAAATATGACACCGAATTTCCGGTCGTAATGAGCACATCTATTGAATCCGTTCTGAGGCAAATTAAATTTATCAAAGCTATTCAAAGTCAGTGGAACCGGTTAGGAAAGCAATCAACCGGTTTTTGCAATCGATAAAACATCCACATATAGAAACAGCTACTAAGTTCCACCAGCGGCTAAAAAGCATGTTACGAAAATTAATAAATGGCGAACAAAATATTTCTCATATTTACAAGGAAGGTATCTGATACAGAGATTTTCAAATCGAACATTTAAAAGAAGAAATATAGAAGGAAACATGTTATAAGTCCACGCCTGCTAGCGGAAGAACTTTGAATAATGGAAAAGTTGAAAATAGGCGAAAAATATTCTTCATGGAAAAAGCTATGCCAAGGAAAAAAACTTTTTAAATACGTGTCCGGGAAGCAGAAATAGCGAAAAAACGGTTTCGACCTTTATGCCCCTAGCGGGAAATCTTAGCATTATTTAAAGCGGATAATGCTGCACATCTCTATTGTAGCGAATGGCATACAGTAACGAAGAAATTTCTCAATTGGGTTTTAGAAGCGGCGATACAGCTGCAAACTGAAGTACACAAACACCACCTACCGACAGAACTGTGAACTACGAAATTCCTCATATGCTAGCCTAAAGTGTTCTACAAGGCAGATCGCATCCGGTGTGGAAAACTTTTTTTAAATCGCACATGTAGAAACAGAGATATTGAGGAAAACAGATAAAGTTTTTGCCTCTCCTAGTGGCGAAATTGGGCATTATTTCAGGAAGAAAATATGCACACAGAGTTTGCATAGTTAGTAGTATCTGACCAAAAAAAGAAGTTTTTCAATCGGAATTTTAGTCCGCAGATATTGCTGTAAACGGAAACGTGATCTTACGCCCTCTGATGGCAGACTTTTGTGCGTTAAGAAAAATTTAAAAATTATATGAAACATTTCTTAACGGGAACGCTCTACAACGAAGTAAGAATTTTTCAAATCGAACTCTTAGAAGCAGAGATATCGAGAACAGTAAGATATGCGTCTACGCCTCCTGGCGGGAAAACTATGCATTATTTTAAGAAGAAAGTATTCTCAAAAGGTTTTTCAAGGTGAGTGGTATCGGTCCACCCAAGAATTTATCGAGTTTTCACGAGCTCAGATTTTGCTGCAAATACATCAGAAGGAGAAATAAATAAACCCTTTCGCCCGCTGGTGGCCAAACCATTTTTCACCAAATATTAGAAATGATATGCAAAACCGTTTCTCATCAGGAGCTGTGTCCGATATTGAAAGAATTTTTCAAACCGGGGTTTTAGAAGTAGAGATATCGGTGAAATGCAATTGTTTACCTTCACGCTCCCTAGCGAAAAATCTGAATTACTTGAAAATTTTGAAATTGTATGAACAACATTTCGCACTGGAAACCCTATTCAACAAAGAAAATCGGACTCTTAGAAGCAGTGATATTGACAAAAATAATATATATTGCTTTGGTGCGAACCTCCTGTGAATTTCCTTATCCACAAGTTCCTCTTCTTACCTTTCCTGGTTACACCAAGCATGCATCTCTCCATGCTTCTTTCTGTTACCTGCAGTCTTTGTACGTCTTTTTTAGTTAAGGTCCATGTCTCGGCTCCATACGTAAGCACTGGCGGGATGCATTGATTAAACACTTTTCTTTTGAGACATACTGGCATACTGACTGCTCTTAAAAATTGTACTGTTTCTTCCAAAAGCTCTCCATCCAAGTTTTATACGTCGATTAATTTCTTCATCAATGTGACCCTCACTCGATATCTGCTGCCCAAGATAAATGTAGGAATCGGTTGTCTCAAGCTTTTCTTCATCAATCGATAAATCTTCGTTTCGTGTAAAAGCATTGTGCATCACTTTTGTCTTCTGAAAGTTCATTTTTAATCCCACTTTTGTGAGGGGTCCGGGTTCGTATCCCGGTCAGGCATGGATGTTGTGTTTGTCTTACGGCACTGGCTCTCTCCCTTCCCTGGAACCAGTGACCCTAAATTAGGGGCGGGCGACTGCTTATTATAGCCCATTGAGTTGCTCACGGTGGTCGTTAAATCTCCAATCAAAAAAAAAAATCCCACTTTTTTACTCTTGTCAGCAAGTTCTTGGATCATACTCTGCAGCTCTGAAGGGGTAGTTGCAAAGATGGCTACGTCACCAGCAAAACGAAGGTGAGTTAGATAATCTCCATTAATCTTTATCCATTTGTTTTCCCAGTTCAGTGCTTGAAAGACATTTTCCAATGTGGCATTAAAGAGCTTGGGAGATGTAGTGTCACCTTGTCTCACTCCCTTTCCAATTCTTATTTGTGCTGTATCCTCAAATATCCGAACCTTTGCACTTGCATTTTCATAGATGTTATTAATAATGCTAATGTATGCATCTTCAATACTGCAGGATTTCAAAACCATTGTTACTGCTGATGGTTTCACGGAATCGAAGGCCTTTTCATAGTCAATAAAATCCATGCATAATAAGAGTTCATATTCTCTTGTTCTTTCAATTAGTTCTCTCAGTACATGGATATGATCTATAGTGCTGTAGGCACTCCTGAATCCAGCTTGTTCTCTTGGTTGGGCCATGTCTATAGTGTTATCTTCATGCGATGTGAAAGAACCTTAGTGAAGATTTTATAAACCACTGATAAGAGGCTGATGGGCCTGTAGTTCCTGAGATCCTCAACGTCACCTTTTTTATGGAGCAGAATCATTGTAGCGTTGTTCCAATCCTCAGGAATCTTCCCTTCAGTAAGACATCTGGTGTGAACTTGGACTAGTGTGGTTTCGATTTCTCCACTTGCTTCTTGTATAATGGCCACGGTAATTCCATCTTCTCCAAGAGCTCATCCCCGTTTCATATTCTTAATTGCATATGTAACTTCTGCATGGAGTATATATATATATATACCATATTCTGTTGCGCGAAACATGACCTCAAAGAATCAACAAAGGCACTAAATTTCCCTTTTCTAATTCCATGAATTAATTGTTTAAATACCGGATAGAAACTCTTGATTCATTGTACATGGTAAAATTTTGAGGTTGTTGTATTTATACATGTACATGGTAAAATTTGGGGGTTGTTTTATGTATACATGTACAAAAAAAAAAAATTGTTTTCGTTTTACTTTGCATCTGATTTACTACTTTTTGGTTTCTTACATTTGGACGAATCTTTGTACTGCAGTTTTGAACAGTTTGCCTTAGCTACAGCAGAAATGTTTTTTCCATTTAAAAATAATTAAATAAACATGAATTTTCGCATACTTTCACTTCACACACTTTTATAAATATTTGTACTCAAATTCTTGCCGCTCTCGAAATTTTTCAAGAGGAGTTTTCGTAATTATTTTGTTTGTCCTAAAATAAAGGTAAATGTGATGGCATGGTAGGAGTCTCTCTCTCTCTCTCTCTCTCTCTCTCTCTCTCTCTCTCTCTCTCTCTCTCTCTCTCTCTCTCTCTCTCTCTCTCTCTCTCTCTCTCTCTCTCTCTCTCTCTCTCTCTCTCTCTCTCTCTCTCTCTCTCTCTCTCTCTCTCTCTCTCTCTCTCTCTCTCTCTCTCTCTCTCTCTCTCTCTCTCTCTCTCTCTCTCTCTCTCTCTCTCTCTCTCTCTCTCTCTCTCTCTCTCTCTCTCTCTCTCTCTCTCTCTCTCTCTCTCTCTCTCTCTCTCTCTCTCTCTCTCTCTCTCTCTCTCTCTCTCTCTCTCTCTCTCTCTCTCTCTCTCTCTCTCTCTCTCTCTCTCTCTCTCTCTCATTCATTCATTCATTCATTCATTCATGGAGCATAGTACTGTGGCTATTGCTTCAGTAACCTTTGTTAATATTGCACATCCATAAATATAATTCTTAGACGTGTGCTAAAAAGACGTTTAAACGGGTGATTGTGACGTGCCGTTAATTTTAGGGTGATCGCCAGTCCCTCACTATACTGGGGTACAAGCTCTGGAGGTGGCGTGGGTGATGCATTTGTTACTGCATTGGCTCACTCCCTGAATCCAACCAGTGGCACTAAATTAAGGACGGCCCACAATTTATAGCCTTAGGTGCTGACAGTGGTACCCCCGGAAAAAAAAATGAGAAGCAGACCCAATGGGGTTCGGACATTTGGGCACCCGGACATTTTGGCACATTCTAAAGCAATGAAATTGCGTTAAAAATTTCATTGCTTTAGAATTCATTGCTTTTAAAGCAATGAAATTGCGCTTCGTTAAAAATTATAGTGTTCCTATATTTCTCCCTACTTAAGCAAGTGGTTTGCACAAAAATGTTTTCACTTATATCTCATAATCATTAAGAAATTGAGACATATTTACGATTTTCTGTCTGAAAGACGAGGCGGACATTTGGGCACAAATGCTTAAGGGGCCGTATAACAATTGCCGTTTCTTAGCCCAATAGTAAGAGTTTGGCCGAGAAAATGTTTGCCGTAAATTACTTAGGCACTAAATATTTACGGGCACGTGCCTAGTCAACAAACCTGTCGGGGGTGAGGGGTATGTCAAAAGTGTAAAATATGAAAAATTTCTCGTCCGATCGGGAGATATTCAGCATTTACAAACTACAACTGGAGACATTAACCCAGGGCATGAACCTACTGAGAAAACCTGTCGGGGGGGGGGGGGTATTACTAAAAGTGTAAAATATGAAAAATTTCTCGTCCGATCGGGAGATTTTCAGCATTTACAAGCTACAACTCCACACATTATCTGAGGGCATGTACCTATTCGGCAAACCCGTCGGGAGCGGGGGGGGGGGGGGGGGGGGTTACTGCCAAAAGTGTAAAATATGAGGAATTTCTCTTCCGACCGGGAGATTTTTATCATTTACAAGCTGCAACTCGAGACATTAACTCGGGGCATGTGCTTACTCAGTAAACCCAATGAGGGGGGAGGGGGTGTTCAGTACCAAAAGTGTAAAACATGAAAATTTTCTCGTTCAATCGGGAGATTTTCAGTACTACATCTCTCGACACATTATTTGAAGGCATGTGCTTACTCAGCAAACCTGCCGGGGGGGGGGGGGGAGAGATTGCCAAAAGTGAAGTGTAAAATATGAAGAATTTCTCTTCCTACCCGGAGATTTTCATCATTCACATGCCTTCAGATAATGTGTCGAGTGGTAGCTGCTAAATGCTGAAAATCTGCCGATCGGACGAGAAATTCTTCCTATGTTAAACTTTTGATATTTGATATCCCCCCCCCACCCCCACACACACACAAACACCCCCCCCCCCCCCCCCCCGCCCCGGACGAGTTTGCTGAGTAGGCAAATGCGCTCAGAAAATTTGTCGAGTTGCAGCCTGTAAATACTGACAATCTACCGATCGGACGAGAAATTGTTCATATTTTACACTTTTGGTATTAGCCCACCCCCTACCCCGTCGCGACAGGTTTCCAGAGAGTGGACATGCGCTGAGAAAATTTGTCGAGTTGCAATTTGTAAATGCGGAAGATCTCCCGATCGGAAGAGAAATAGTTGATATTTTACGATTTTGGTATCCACACCCCCTCCCCCTCGACTAGTTTCCTCAGGCAGCAGATGCCCTCAGATAATTCGACGAGTTGTAGCTTGTAAATGCTGAAAATCTCCCGATCGGACCAGAAATTCTTTATATTTCATATTTTAGGTTTTAAGCCCCCCCCCCCCCCCCACACACACACGCGACAAGTTTCCTGGGTTTGCTCTTACTCGCAGAGAATTTGTTTAGTTATAGTTTACAGAAAAATATCGTAAATAAGAAAATACGAAATTACGGACATTTTCTGTGTGTCAGATAACCAATCTCGGGGAGACCTAGCCACGGAGCAGCCCAGATCGCAATTTTTATGCGGCCCCTTAACATTTGTGTGGCCAGTTCTCCGCTTAGTCTTAGCTCCGAAAATCATGGAAATGTCTAAATTTCTTACTGAAAATGAAACATAAAAAAAAACAAATAATTATGAACAATGGAACACGAAATTTGTTTATGCAGAACAATTTTATGGCACTGAAATTGCAATGTGTCCAGTTCTCCGGTGGCCAGTTCTCCGTACTGACAAGATCTCGGAATGAAACGCAATTCGTGTACATCCCCTTACATGAGAAGGTGTATAGGAGTTTTTCGGTGTGCGAGCTTTCCGCCCTTTGCTGAGCAGTACGAGAAAGTGTGGGAGTTTTCGTGGATCCAACTTAAGTTGATACGTAATTGTTATGAATGTGACATGAATAGAACAAAAGCTGTTTAAAAGGCGTAGGCCTAGGACCTATGAAATAATATTTAGTGCTTAAGTAAAAGCGGAATATTATTAACTTGAGTTGATACGTAATTGTTATGAATGTGACATCGATAGAACAAAAACTGTCAAAAAGGCCTAGGGCCTATGAATTAATATTTAGTGCTTAAGTGAAAGCGCAATATTACCTTGAGTTGATACGTAAACGTTATGAATATGGCATCGGTAGAAATAAAGGTTGTCAAAATGGCCTACGAATGAGGCATAGTAATTTAGTGTCTAAGTAAAAGAGAAATATAAATAACTTGACATGTTATGTAAATATTTAGTGCCTAAGTAAAAGTGAGGCGTTATAAAAAAAAACCTCCTTGTCCTTTTCCGAACATAGTATGAATTCTGGTGTATATTGTTTTGTTTCGTTGAAACCTAAGAAATGTGCTATGCAGTGGCGCCCGTATGAATACTTGGGGGGGGGGGGGGGGGTAAGAAAAATTCTTACTTCCTTCAAGGCTGTCAAACATTTAAAAAAAGGTTTCGTCTATTTTAGTGTTTTAAATTTATCAAAAATTTGGCTATATTAACGGCGTGGGGGAGCTCTCCCCCATGGGCACCCTTGGGGCTATGTAATCATGAATATGATGTAATCCATATTCATGATTATGAGCTAGGTAATCCCGATCCAGGACGACGAAATTGTCAAGTTTTTGGATATTATGCTTGTCATATTTGCACCCAAAAAAAACGTATTGTCATCTTCAAAATTTGTGCATTGTAATATTTTTTTTAATTCAATTATAATTGTCGTTTGCCTTACTGGAAACGTTTTCTCCATTCAATTACCCTCACAGCGCCAAGAAACGGCAATTTTTGTACGGCCCCTCAAAATTTGTGCCCAAATGTCCGGGTGTCCAAAAGTCCTAAACTCGACCCAACAGACAAGAAGCTCTATGGTTGGTCATCGAATGCCGAATGACGTTTTCTCACTGTGACAAAAGTCGGCCGATGATTTAACTGCGGAAAAATCCTACATGGTTAATAACTTCCCGGAGATTTTAGAAACTAATTATGTTTTTCAGTTCTATAGGGCAGCATTTAACTGACTATTCACAGCATTTAACTGACTGAAACAGGAAAAGTTCTGAAGATTTACTATGGTATTTTATCAGAGATTCCTATTATTAGTTTTGGCATAATTTTATTATGTTGTGTGTTGTTCGAGTTCTCACACGATCCTTAATTAATGCTGCTTCCAACTACTGTGTGAACAATTGGCTACTTCTTAAGATCGTTCACACTTACGAGGTCTTTGCGCTCATTCGCAAGACTGGTGGTTAAACAACGGCCATATCATTTGTGAGCTAACTAAATTTCCATCGGAATTTTCTTGGCAGAGTATTCCATTTTTAGCTTTAGTGAGTTTTCTGAGAACTGAGTATATTTAAACTCTTGAAAAAGAAAAAGAAGTGCTTGCTTGGTTCTTGCTGCGAGTATACTCGCTCTTTCATGCATGCGGAAATTATGACAAGGGCGGTAAACTCTCTTCAATACTGAATGTCTGGAAAACCGGGTTGCTTTTGTCTTTGTTCTTTATCATTTTTTTTTTTTTTTTTGCTCCTTGCCCGTAGTGTGAAGTCACTCGTTCCGTAGATCTAATAACCGTAGTGATTTGCGTGAGTTCGACCGAAGTACGTTAATTTCCTTCGTTCGTGGTTTTTTGTGGGAATTTTTGCACAGATGAACAATGCAGCTAATGTCTTTGTAGAGCTGTCGTAGAAAAACGGTTCTAGGTCTTTTTTTTTTTTTTTTTTTTTTTTTTTTGGTGGTCTTTTCTTTTTTTCTTTCTGTTGTTGGCGTGGTAAGAGCTAACGGAAAGTGGAAAGTTTGAGAATGCAATTTGTTGAGCAAAATGGAGGATGATTGCTATGGGAACGATCACCGATGTAATGACTACTGTTTGTGTGCTTCATTTAGCGTTGTTAGTCTCACAGCCCTGCGTCTGCTAAAAGCTAAGATTGTTTCAACATTTCGGGTCAATAACCTTGTGTAGTACCATAAACAAGAATAACGTGTCAGCGGTGTAAGACAATGACTCTTCGGTGTCCACTGTGGTTCTCATACTATGCTTCCACTATTAGGCTATTTCAAACGACCGGCGTTATACCATAGTTCGACCAACCGTCAACGTTAGATCATAGTTTCACCAGACGTTTAACGTACCAGTAACTGACATTATTATGCCATTGGTCGAACATGATAGACGGCATTCGACTGACCGTCTTCAGTAGGTTGCATTTGGATCTAATATCAGTTTGTTGGACCTCCAACAACCTAACTTGCATCGATTAGACAGCTTAGTGGGTCGCATTATGATTTAATATCAGTTAGTTGGAGCTCCAACAACAACCTGAGTAACATAGATTAGACAGTTTATTGGGTCGCATTTGGATTTAGTATCGGTTGGAGCTCCAACAGCAACCTGTAGACAGTTTACTGGGTCGCATTGGATCTGATATCAGTTAGTTAGAGCCCCAACAGCAGCCTAAGTGCCATCTACACGGTCGAGTCACATTATTGTGACCACCAGCTAATTAATCCAGAGTAACTGCCGTGTGCAGTGCGGACGGCAGCTAGACGGGCTGAAAGTGACTCAATAAGGTGCTGGAAGGTGTTCACAGGTGTGTGGAGCCATGCTGACTGCAGTGCATCTGACAGCTGCTGGAGGGTGCGTGGTGGAGGATCCATAGAGCGAACAATACGATCGAGGTGGTCGCACAGATGCACAATTGGGTTTTAAGTCTGGGAAATTAGGAGACCAGGGAAGTACTTTGAAGTCTTCATTGTGCTTTTCCAACAACTCTCGGACATTTCTAGCTGTGTGACACGTCGCATTGTCATTCTGGATGATCCCATCCGCTCCAGGGAAGACAATCGGCATGTATAGGTGTACGTGGTCTGCAAGGATGGATTCATAACGAATTCGGTCCATAGTGCCTTCCACAGGTATGAGTGGACCCAGGGAATGCCACTAAAACATTCCCCAGATCATAACGCTGCCACACCAGCTTGTGTTCTTCCAGCAATGGTTGAAGAGTGTTTGTTCTCCGATGTTTCTCGCCTTATACGTCAACGTCCATCCGTTCGACGAAGCAGAAAACGTGACTCATCAGAGAAGGCAATCCTTTGTCAATCAGCGGAGGTCCAATTCCGATACTGCCGTGCAAATGTAAGCCTTTTCTGCCAATGCACCTTCGTTAGCGTAGGTGCAGTGACCATCCGTCCTGCATCGGAGCCCCATGCGCAGCAGGGTTCGCTGAACTGTCGTTTTAGACACACTTACGGTAGCCTCCTGGTTCATTCGGCCAGTGATTTACTCCACTGTAGCGTGACGATCGGACCTCACGTACCTTCGAAGCCGACGTTTACCTGTCACATCAATGGCACGTGGTGCTCCGCCGTTTTCACGTCGCTTATTCGCAATGGTGCCATTTCTCCAATCACGATGCACTTTAACCACAGCAGCACACGAACAGTTCACAAACTGCGCTGTTTGAGAAAAACTTTTTGCAAATCTGATAAGTCGCTCCTTTTATCCATGACAGCAACGAGTGATATGTTTTCAGAATGCCTGCGGCACACCTTATATACCCTCCAAGCCAGCTCACGACACATACCTTCTTTCATTGGCTACGCGCTGTTGACGTCAACAGTAGGAGGTGGTCACAATAATGTGACTCGACTGTGTATTAGACAGTTTAGTGTGTCACATTTAAATTTTATATCAGGTAGTTGAATCTGCAACAACAGCCTAACTTGCATAGATTAGATAGTTTAGTGGGTCGCATTTGGATTTAGTATCTGGTAATTGGAGCTCCAACAGCAACCTTACTCGATATATAGCAACAGTTACAGAGCTGTATGAGAAAATATTTCCAAATCTGGTGCCCAACAGTTCAGCCACCATTTCACGTCCATTAAGTAGCAGTTTAAGAACTTCAGAAAGAACCTTGAAAACTTATTACTTAACACATTTAAAATAATCAGCCCACCGTCGACATTGTCGGGATCTTCCTTTGTTGTGCAGTCTCGTTTTATGGCTTTGCATCAAGTGCAAGTAAAGCGCCGAAATTCATGCCAGAAATCTAGTTACAGTCGAGGTAAACGTGAATTTAAAGGCAAAATGCTCGCAATCATTTACAAGTTCATAGTCGTGCAGCTAGCTGATAGCAGTAGACATGAGTAATTGGGTATTGTGTTATTGTACATGATATAATTGAACACCCCTAGTGTTGACTGACATTTAGGCTACTAAAGTTCCTTCTATCGAAAGAGGTAACGTATGGAGATATTCGGGTTATTCCATATCAGATCAACACAACTCAGATCCCCCCCCCCTCCTTTTTTTTTTTTTTTTTTTTTTTGAAAGATGGTGGATCTACTGCTTAGTTTTTGCAAAACTGGATAAAAAAAAAAAGTTTCTTTTTTCATTTCCGGAACTACTGACTAAAAATTGATGGGAAAACCATCTGTTTTTATTCTCGAGTAATTCTTTTATGGGCTTCAACAGGGAAAGCCCAGCACATATCCGGTATATTTCAAACTTGAATTTAAAGTCTTGCCCGCCAATTTCAAGTTGCAATTAAGAAACTCGCACGGTTCGTGGTGCTCTTTCCGTGACTCCTGCACTCTCTTCGGGATAACTACTGCCAACAGAAAGGATCACACGGCAAAAATGGTAGCCCATATGATGTGTGAAACAAGTACAGTACCAATCCACAATAAACATAATTAACACAGCAATCGGACATCGCCGAATTGACTGTAATTACTGTTTCACACGTGAATTCACGTGAAACAGTAATTGCAGTCAATTCGGCGATGTCCGATTGCTGTGTTAATTATCATGACGTATTTACCACGTATTATGAGAGGAATATTTCTTCAACTCTGAATACCACAATAAATAATTTGTGCTGTTTGGAAAATTGAATTCTTCAGAAAAGTATTTCGACTCATAAAACACTACACAAAACAGGTGAATGGGGAAGGACGAAGATAAATTTTGCATAGGTGTTGATCCCCGTTATTTATCGGAAAATTGAATCGTCCAAACTCAGATAAGAATACCTGAAAATTTCTTATATGGACATTGGAAAGTTAATATTGAAAGAAACCCGGAAGAATTAAGAATCCTAGGCTAGAATAGAGGAAGAAAACGGAATATTGAGTACTTTGGAAAAGAAGATCGCTTGCAGTGTGTGCCTTGGAGACAGGAACAGCTAATGATGGAAAAGAGGAAATCTTTGAGTTCGACTGAATATGAATCGTTTTTTTTTTTTTTTTTGTTTTTTGTTTTTTTTTTTTTTATGGGTGTGATGGTCGTAACACTGTTTTATTTAAATATCTGCAGGAAGTATCCTTTAAGGTAAATGTACTAGTAAAGGAATCCAGCGTTGCTCGAATTTAACAAAAAAATAAAATCAGCTTCTAAGCCAGCGTCGTCCGAGTTTTTTTGTTTTTTTTTTTCAAGTATGAATGGCATACATTGCACGGAAATATTTAATTGAAATATGTTCCAGTAATCAAAAGAAAGGAATTTAAAAAGAAAAAAAAAAGAATAACATCTATACTTGTGCCGGTGCGATTTAGTATCAGAAATCTGAAACATCTACATTTTTCTATTGTGTTATGATCAATGTAATATACAGCGTTCCTGAAGCACAAATAGGTTTATCCTTGAACCTCTGGGTCAACGACGTTGAGTGTTCTTCAATTTGGTGTCAATAGAAAGAGGTTTCCATTATTTCCAACTTTAAAGCAACAAACATCGAGCTGGCCATGGAAAGAGCATTGGTTTTAACGATTAACGATGAGCCTGCTGATACTCATTGTGAAACTGAGACGAAAAGGAGACTGTAGGCGTTTAAACTGAAATAAATATAAATCGTTCTTCCAGTGATAATAAATATATACTGTATATATATATATATATATATATACACACTGCCGGACAATTGCTAAGGACGGATGACAATAGCAACGAAAGCAACCATAAAATGGAAGGCAGGAAAATGTGGAAATTAGCATAAGTGCGGGATACAGTAAGACGTGTTGTGCGTATGCAAATTTTGGATTGCCGAACTTGTTCGTGACGTCATAGCGCTGATAAGAGATATAAAGGATTTGACGCGTATTGACCGTTGTTGTTCAAACGCAAAGTTGAAAGGGAAAGAATCAATTGACGAACTTGCAATTTTCAGTATGTCTTCCCGACATCACCTAGATGATTTTACGCGTGGCCGTATTATTGGCAAGATTGAAGAAGGGCGAAAAATAACAGATGTTGCCAGGGAGTTCGACGTCAGCTACAGTGTTGTTTCAAGGCTTTGGAAATCATTTCAAACAAATGGAGAGTGTAGCAAACGTCACGGGGGAGGTCGTGTTCGCAGTACGACACCTGCAGAAGATCGGTACATAGTGCTATCAACAAAAAGACACCGGCGCAGCACAGCTAGTGAGGTAGCAAATCAGTTTATGGCTGCTACTGGCAAGCGGATCTCCCGAAAAACTGTCGCCAGACGTTTGCATGAAAGAGGACTATACGCCCTCCGTACTGTTGTGTGCATCCCATTGTCCAGACGTCACCGTACCGCCCGTTTGCAATGGTGCCATCAACATCGCAATTGGACTGATAACGACTGGTCTGCTGTCCTCTTCTCAGATGAGAGTAGATACAGTATATCGTCTGATTGTCGACAACAACTGATCTGGCGTGATAGTGGTACTGCATATTGTCCAGCAAACATACAGGAAAGGGACCGATATCCGACATGTAGTGTCTTGGTATGGGCTGGCATCATGATCAATGGCCGTACGTCCCTCTATGTGCTTCCAACTGGGACTATGACTGGTCAACGATACATTAATGATGTTCTGCTACCTCATGTTCGCATGTTCCGTGGTGCTGTCGGTGATAGATTCATTTTCATGGACGACAACGCAACATGTCATCGAACAGTCGCTGTTCAGGAGTGTCTTGAGAGCGAGGATATTCAACGCCTCGTATGACAAGCACGTTCTCCAGATCTGAATCCCATTGAAGATGTGTGGGATGCTTTGGGGAGGAGTCTTGCTGGTCGCCAATGCCCTCCAATAAACAAGGACACCCTCATCCGTGCACTGACAGAGGAATGGGATAAATTACCCCAACAGCTGCTTGATAATGTTGTGCAAAGCATGACACGACGTGTGGAATCTTGCATCGCCCTCCATGGTAGCCATATCCCGTATTGACATCTTACGCCGGAAAGCCTGCGGACGGTAATTGCATTTTTTTCACGTTTACGTATTCTGCACAAAATGGCCTGTTTGTCCCTTGAACACGTTCCAAAGCCTTCTGGATTTCAGAACACAATAAATTGTCTTTCTTGTAATGTCCTAGCATTCTGACATTATTTTATTTCACTTGGCATCCAACCACACTTACTTTTTTATGCGCTATATAGCCGTTTGTGATCCGTCCTTAGCAATTGTCCAGCAGTGTATATATAAGTATGTGTGTATATATATATACACGTATGTGTATATATATATTTTTTTTTTTAAATTTAATTTACGTAGTGATTTAAACCAGAAGTATGAGACGGTAATCTAACCTCCTTCTGTCTCGTACATACCAAAACACAGCTAATCTTCCTCATTAATCCAGTAGCAAAACGTAGAATGTTCCAGCCCCACGTATGCCTGATTTAAACAAATAAAACAAAAGTGCTGTTCCTTATGCTTTCCAAGAAAAAAAAATAAGAATGGAAAAAACTCCTAGCGTACCGCTTTATGTGTTCGGGCAGACATCTAGTACGCACTTGAAAATGAGGTCGCTAATACTAAAAGTTCTCTTAGTGTATCATCGTAATATAACGTGCGCACAAAAATTTTTACTCGGCGTGTCACTAAGAATCCCACTGGGAAATGTATGCATACCCATCGCGAAAGTGCAAAATTTTTGTCTTCTGAAGAAAAATCTGTAACGTTCTGTTAACTTTAGCTCGTTTACGATTGCGATTTATCTCTATTTCTTCGATTAACATAATAACGTTTTGTTGCTGTACAGGGTGTGGCGGCGCTACTCTCTAGCCCGTGTGTCGCGCCTGCGCTAAGTGAAGGCCGATTGCGTGTTCGCTGTCTTCGGCAGTTGGTGTGACGCATCTGACTGTGCTGTGTTGTTACGGGATCGTCAACAGCCATCGTGTTTTTGTGTTACGAGCAATTACAGCATGAACCGGTACACAGTGGAACATCGCGTGTTTATTGTCCTCACGTACTTGAAAACTGCTTCGATAAAGGAGTGCCAAAGACAATTTATTGCGCAGCTTGGGGCTCGGAAACCACCGGCAAAATCCTCCTTTCCGTATCTGGTGAAGAAACTGGAAACGAAACTGAAACTGGAGGACGTCCGAAACTATCAGAAATCACGGTGCAGGAAGTGAAAAGCAGACTGGTTACCTACCCACAGAAGTCCTTGCGTAAACTGTCGCAAGAGATGGGGGTTTCCACAAGCACATGTCAACGAGCTGCAAAAAAAAAAAAAAAAAAAGCAAAGCTGCCTGCGTATCGGGTTACTGCTGTGCAAAAATTGAAACCTCCCGACAAACAGAAGAGACTGAATTACTGTCATTGGTTCCAGCAGTCTGTCAATGATGCACATCCGGGAGTACTGGACTACACGCGTGGTTCTCCGACGAGGCGTGGTTTCCACCTAAGGTGGCACGTCAATTCCCAGAATAGCCGTGCTAGTGAGAATCCTAGCACCGTGCATGAGACACCTCTTCGTGGTGAAGAGGTGTCTTTGTGATGAAGAGGTGTCTCGCGGCGCTGCATTATTGGCCCAATCTTCTTCCATACAACGGTGTATACCGCAGTCTACATGGAAATCTTGCATGAGTTTGTGAATCAGCTGGACGACGTGGAACTCCGTACTGACTATTTCCAGTAGGATGGTGCCACCTGCCACACCTCCAATGTCAGCATGGCTGAAATTGTTTCCTTCTTTGAAGATCGTGTCGTTTCTAAGGGACTTTGGCTACCAAGGTCGCCTGACTTTTCCCCACCGGATTTTTCCCAAGGGGCATGCTGAAAGGGAAAGTGTATTGCAACAAGCCACGGACTCTCATGGAACTACTGAAAAACATTCGGCGGGAAATTGAGGCTGTGATTCCCGATGTGTTAGTGAATACCTTCCGTAACATAAAGAGGTGCGTTCAGGCATGCCTTGATGCTAATGGCGATCACTTGCAACATTTACTCTGAAATCATCCTGCTTCTTATACACCAAGGTAGGTCCGTGTCAAAGTTCACTGAGTTACGTCCATTAGTTTACAAGATATAAGGGAAATTCAAGGGCCGAGAGCGAGTGAAAAAACCTGTAGTACACTGGCGTGCAAAAATTAAAGACGAGACGGTTTTTCGGATGTAACGTCGTGTAGAAGTGCTCCACATCGACTCAAATCATACCATAAGTTCCACAAGATGTAAGAATATGGAACAAGTGAGCAAAACTGTCCAAATAAGGAATCCAAAGGATACAAAGGCACTTTATTGAAAAGGTAGCTTCGAGCACAACTGGACAGAAACGTCCATGTGACAGGCGGCTGCCAAGAAAAATCCAGTCTTTAGTAGGGGATATGATCACCCCTGACTGCGTTGCAGGATTTACAACGTCTGTCCATGCTGAGGACGAGGTTGTCAAGGAGCTGTTGAGGCATCGCGGCCCGTTCCTCTTGTAGCGCCAATCGCAGCTGCGGAATCGTTGCTGGCGTCTGGTGACGTGCTGCCAAGCGTCTCCCGAGAAGGTCCCACACGTGTTCGATTGGATTTAGGACCGGGAACCTTGCGGGCCAATCCATGCGTTGAATATCTTCACTCTCCAACAGCTCTGCGACAGCCACTGTACGATGAGGTGAAGTGTTGTCGTCCATGAAGAGGAACTCAGGACCCACAGCACCTCTAACCAGACGCACGTGAGGCAGGAGAACCTCGGTACAATAGCGGACACCAGTGACTGAACCTCCTTGGAAGATGTGGAGGTCAGTACGGCTACCAAGCATGATACCGCCCCAAACGAGAACTCCGCCACCTCCAAACCGGTCCCTTTCGATGATGTTGGAGGTGTGCTTGCGTGTTCCCTGCTCTCTCCAGATGTGTATACGTCCAGAATCGCTCGTCAGACTAAATCGGTTCTCATCCGTAAAGAGAACTCGACCCCATTGCTGATGTGTCCAGTTCTTGTGTTCCTGGCATCACAGAAACCGCCGTCTCCGATGAGCAGGCGTTAATGGCACACACCGTACTGATCGTCGTGCAAATAGACCACCTTTGTGCAGCCTCCTGTCCACGGTAAAACGCGATAACGGACGTCCAGTTGTCTGTTGCACGTGCCTTGCGATTTCTTCCGCTGTTTGCCGTCTGTCTCTTCTCGCCTGTAGGACAACAAACCGGTCGTCCGCCGCCGTGGTTGCTCGTGGACGACCACTGCTGAACTCTCGCACAGCTTTTTCTGTCGTTTGAAATGCTCTCCAAGCTCGTGAAACGATGCTGTGAGCGATTCCGGCCTCGGGTAAAGCCCCGCACGGGGATAACTGGTTTACCAGTTATTTGGGGAGCAACGCCCCACGGCCCGAGCTGACCTTGTGACTGGTCAACATCTGATGTCATGCCACAGCTTGTTTTTTTCTTATTTTGGTGCTGTTGGTGTTTGCAGGGACGGCTGTTCATCCAGCTGTTGGGGAGTCGCGGCCCCACGATCCCGAGCTGGTCTTGTGTCTCGCTTTTTCGTTTTTATTTATTTTCTCCACTGGCTAGTTGCCCGTGTTGTGTTCTCTACCTAATCTCTACCACGTTATGTACTAACACCCCGGTCTTGTGGTTTTGTTACCCTCCACCACTAACTGATTTATATTAACCGCTCAGTTCGTAGGTTGCTGAGATTCCGTTTAGGTTCCCTGCCAGGATTTGTCTTCTTTGGATTTCTTTTTTTTTTTCCTTTTAGCTGGTTTGGGTGCTAGACCTACCTGCATGTTTGCCGCGTGCGGAGACCCGTGAGGCGGAAATGGGATGTCTGGCGGCTGAGGTCGCAGGAGACCGGTTAAGTGCCTCCTGTGTACCAACACTCCTCTTCGACCCCGGCTTCGCTGTAAACGGGAGGCTAGAGCCTAACCCACCTCTGGTCAGAAGTCTTGTACCAAGTTGTGTGCAGGGCTTTAGCGGCTTTTTGTCGTATTGCACGGCAGGGTGAGCCCGGGGGCTGTGGGATCATGCCAAAGGCGTTGGCATGACGGTACCCGGAGGCCGAAGTGTCCGCCGAGTGCGTGTGATCACAGCCAACGGACTATATTTGCAACTAAGCTCTAGAACTGTGTCTTGCGTCATATGTTTGGCTTGCGGACCTCCAGTTCTCCCCTGTTGGGCTCGATTGTGGGCGGAGTACGTTGCAGATGAATTCTTTCTTACTCCCATGGGGAAACATAAACCCTCCTCAAAAATTTAAAAAGCAACAGGATATGGTGATTGATCAGGCGCCAAATTTGCCTCAACCACCTCCCACACATAACACACTGAAGAGAACTTTCGTTGAAAAACGACATCACCGCGACGTATCTTTAGATCCAGGTGTTGAGCCGTCAGCTCAGAAACGTCGCATTACACTTGCAGATTCGATACCTCAAGCTACTTTTCTCGTCATTTCTTCTACTGACCAGATGTTGAAACTTTCCTCAAAGTCTCCTTTTTTCATCTCGAAGGCACTTGCGGGTGTTGCTGGCTCTTTGAAGTCAGTGAAGAAGCTACGCTCTGGAGACCTGCTTGTGGAAACTTGCACTCTCTCTCAGAGCAAATCTCTTCTGCAGTTGACCAGACTTCAGGATATTCCAGTTCAAGTGACGGCACATCCGTATCTCAACACCTCCAAGGGAGTCATTTCTGAGCCCGACTTGTTGGTCTGCGATGAAGATGAACTTGTGTGTGAACTTGCTGATCAGGGTGTCATAGCTGCCAGACGCATGACTTTCAGGCGCGATGGCGCGCTGCTCAAATCACGAAATGTTATTTTGACTTTTAACAGCCCGAAGGTACCTACTGAAATCAAGGCTGGTTACTTGTTATGTGCAGTTCGTCCTTATATACCAAATCCTCTACGCTGTTTTAAGTGCCAGAGGTATGGACATTCCCAGCGGTCCTGTAACAGTGTTGCGAGGTGCGCCAATTGTGGTTCCCGCGACCACGAAGGGACTGGATGCACTTCAGAGCCCTGCTGTGTAAACTGTGGTGACTCCCACGCTGCTTATGCCAGGTCCTGTTCGAAGTGGAACGACGAGAAGGCGATCCAGCGCCTCAAGACCCTGGAGGGCCTCTCGTACCCTGCTGCCAAGGCCAAGTTGGGTATTCCCAACAACCGACAGCGTACTTTTGCCGCAGTTGTTCAGTCTCAGCCACAACCCGTGCAGCCTTTTGTTCCGCGCCCTGTAGCTCTCGCCGCACTTGCCAAGCGATCTACAGCTGAACAAGCGACACAGGTGGATTTCACCGAGCTCCAGCTTATTCGACCAGCTGCGTCTTCGCCTTCTCTTTGAAGACGCCCGCCTCTTCCGGTTCCCAGCAGACAGCCTGCACGTGCGGAAGACCCGGCCCTCAATCCGCAAAGGTGTGCGGTGTCCATCAAACTGTCTCGGCCCTCAGCGGGGTCCCCACCCTCACCCAACATTATAGAAGAACACGGGGGGAGGAGAGTGACAGTTCGTCCCCAGCCTCTACCAGCATTGCAGCGGAACATGGGGGGAGGAGAGTGACAGTTCGTCCCCGCCCTCTGCCAGCATTGCAGAGGAGTGTGGGGGGAGGAGAGTGACGGTTCGTCCTTTTTCCATTAGTAAATTTATTACTTTTAATAACCTTCATTAACTACCTTTTCTTCACTGCTTTCTTCATACTCTTTTTCAACTTTTACCAAGGCTGTCTGATCTTAATCATTTTCCACGTTTTTAAAAATCTGTGGCTGATCGTTCTTTGTCTGGCGCTCTTTGGCCAAACCTGGCCCTTGCGCCAATAAAATCCAACAACCAACCAACCAACCTCGGGTAAAGTCATCCAGATGTCTACTGGATTGCCTGTTGGCCATATCACACGGTGGCAGCAACTCGACATCGTTCAAACCGATGTATACCGTGCAATAGCTTTCACCGAATTGCTGAGCGTATACCGCCCGTGTGCTTTATACCCTTCCGACCCCCCCCCCCCCACGTTATGCTGCATATATGCGCACGCCCTACCGTACCGGACACTAGTTTATCTCCAGAGTGGTCTTTCGGTCCGCTCTGCCTGCTCTTTCCGCTGTCCGCTGCTATGCTAATTTCTCCTCTTCGTCCTTAATTTTTGCACACCAGTGTATTTATTTTTTATTAATTTGCCTCAGAATCACTCTTGATTGGGGAAAGGCAAATCCAAGGCGCCTGAAAATTTCCACCTGGCGCTTAAGTTTTCAAATTCTATTCTGAAAATATTGTTTTTCAAAATTTAGATTTCAGTAATGAAGTGTCCATCTCTTTAATAAAGCAACAAGTACAGTGTACAGAGTTTTTTTGTGTTTGCATCTGTTTCGCAGACTACTCACCGTATAATCAGAATAGGGGAGATGCCAACATAATTTTTTGGTATTACCGCCAGCAATGTTATGCTTTCTGCAGTGATCTTGTCAATAGTGAGTCGGGCTCAAGTTCTGTAGTGCAATCCAAGAGGGATTCAGACTGTGCACGAAGACGTTCTACTTAGTCGTGGCACTGATTTTGCGTAGGGCGCTTATAAGTTTATTTATTCAGTTATTGAATGTGGTAACACAGAGGACAAAGCTGAACTTTCTGGAATGAGAATTTATTTTATAATGCAACTTTTCATACAAGTGTATAATACGTTCCCTGTTAGCACTCAAGAGACGCATCATCATCATCATCATCAACCATTATCAATCCACTGCTGGACGAAGGTCTCTCCAAGCCTGTTCCACAACGGTCTGCCTTGTGCCAGTCTCCTCCATGATACTCCGGCATACTTTCGAATTTTATCCAACCATCTCCCATGTGGTCTTCTTCTCTAGGTCTTTTCCTGTCCCTTGGAATCCAATCTAAAATTTCGGCTGTCCATCGATGGTCTGTCCTTCTGGCAGTATGTCCAGCCCATTGCCATTTCAGGGATTTAACTCTGATCATGATGTCTTCCACTCTTGTCATTTTTCGGATCCACGAGTTCCTCTTCTTATCTCTCCTGGTTACTCCAAGCATGCACCTCTCCATGCCGTTTTGAGTTGTCTGCAGCCTTTGTATGTCTCTTTTAGTTAAGGTCCACGTCTCTGCACCATACGTAAGCACTGGAAAGATGCATTGATCAAACACTTTTCTTTTAACACATAATGGCATATTGCTCTTGAAAATTATGCTCTTTCTTCCAAAAGCTCTCCAGACAAGTTTTACACGCCGATTAATTTCTTCATGAATGTGACCCGCACTTGATATCTGCTGTCCAAGATAAACGTACGTATATAGCGTATTAAATCCGTTTATTTTGGTAGCGTAGTAAGTACAAAGATTCGCCAAGCTTTCGCACTCCCCTGGGAGGCTTTTATGCCTATCATTGCCTTGAAAAAGCCTCCCAGTGGAGTGCGAAAGCTTGGCGAATCTTTGTACGTACTACGCCACAAAAATAAACGGATTTAATAAGCTATATGCGTCTCTTGGGTGTTCACAGTGTGGTGCATTTATAATTACTTTATGTTCTCCATTTTTAAGTTGTGAATTTTGCACTAAATTATTGAATGTGCAAGAAGTAATGCATTTATTTGAACTGTTGAGGGTCACAATTCTGAATGTGTCGTTTTGGTTTTGATCGATTGTGATTTTTCTCCTCTTACACTGTAAAAAATAACTGGTGTGAATTCGCGGATAATTTTTGAAAATAACGTGCAGCAAAATTGCCGGTAAGTGTGCGTCTTTTACCGAAATTTCCGTTTTTAAAAGTGACCGTATTTTTACAGATTTTTCGTAGTCAGTTGTGGTTTGTTTTTTTATTTGGTTTGATATCGCCTTGGTGCGTAGCTTTGCGATTAGGCAGTTACTGGAATTTCAGATTTAGGTCTCTGGTAGCTGCCACCAGCCAAACCTTCTCTTTCTAGGTCTGACAATACTTATCCTCTACATACCTTATTACACTTTCTTGGTGTTTAAATCAGATCCACGAAAACACTCGCTGGTTCTATTTACAGATTTTTATTTGCATCGCCAAATTGCAGAGGGGTGCAGACTATTTGCATACACAAGTCCACTTTGGTGTCGTTTCAACATGACCCCGTCTTTCGTTCAACATATCCCAGTGAGTATATTCGAGAGTCCGTCGGATGGAAAGTTCTTCAGCGAGTTCACAGAATGAGGCGACGTTACTCTTGCACAAGCTTTAGAGCATAAATGTGCCAGGTGCCTGTGTTGAATCGACTCCACAGTATCAATTCTCTGGTATTCTTTGTACCGCAGTGCAGGGTGATCTCTACTATGTACAAAACTCCAAAAACAGCATAAGCCGTCTGAGCACGAGATAAAATGTTTTTATTGGGTTCTAAAACACATGGAAAATAAAAGTAACACTAAAACCCACGAGATCTTTCGGAACTTCCAAGAGTTCCTTCTTCAGATGACGACAGTACTGCAGCTGCATCACAGAACGCGATAATTTTGTAGTTGATGATAAAATGTCTGAGCGGTTCTGCGCAAGCTCAGGGGGAAAAAATGTTCTACAAAGGTTGAAAACTAAGACGACGACACATAATAACATATATTACGAGAAATATAAACATTAAAAAGGTTAAAATTCCTCCTTCCCCACTCCTCCCCTCCCTCAACTCAGCGGACCCCATCTCCTACCCCGAAATATTTGAATACAGCACTCCCTCCTCCTCCCCAATATTTTTTCGCAATGGCTGTCCTCCTCACCGTACCTCCCCCCCCTCCATGACTACCACTTTCTCCTCCCTATGTACGTAGATATTTTATGAATGACGTCGGCCACTCTAAAATCCCACTAGCCTGACGACCGCAGCCATCATGGAAAATTCCTCAGCATCCTTGCATTTGTAGCAAAACCGAGAGAATGCCCGCCAAAATTCTGGGCCCTGATCCGAAATGCGATTTCACCCAGCTCCCTCACCATCAGCCAATCCCTTCAGTGCATTTTCTGCAGGATGTATACTCCGGGGTCTCATAACTCACCAAAACTGTCACCCCGTTCGGAATGTCTCGTTCCCAGGCAAGCTGGATGCTCCGCAGACACGCCTCTCTCCTCTTTCATGCCACCTAAAAGAGATCCTGTGCTCCATATTATTCAACATGGCGCCTCACCCCTGTCTTTTTCGAAACTGGCCTCTCAAACTAACTTTTAGACACGGGTTACATTCCACCTCACCACATCAGTAAATTTCATTTATTTCAGAAAAGTCCGTTTCAAAGTTTTTTCCCTATTTATACAGAAATTTTGTAAAATCAAATAATTAATTTTTCAGCCCTTACGATACAGAACCCTTTCGCGCCCGTAATTGGGATCGAACTCAATTCGCTTGGGTTAGAGACCGCGCGTGTTAACCACTGAGCCAGAATATCTTCGGAATCACACTCGTGTTCAAGGTAAAGTGCGATGAAGTTTTGGTTTTTTTTTCAATAATGCGAGGGATTTAATCAGTTTATTTTCTGTTGGAGCTTATTATTTTTTTGAGTACGTTTGTAGTAAGTTTATTTATTTTTTATTTTTTTTTTTGTAAGATGACTTATCACAAATTAAATATTTTTTTCATCATGATTTTTTCGAATCAACAGAATGCTTTGGAACTTGAGATATATTTTTTAACTAACAATAACTTTCAATTATCTGTAAGAAAAGGTGAAATGTAGACTACTGTTTTATAGTATTATTTCACAAAACTTCTAAACATAAAATTTACTTTAATAGCTATAATTTGTCTTAAGAACTCCATAGACCGATGCATGGACATCATACAAATCAACTGTGCAATCATTTAAGTTCCCGATTTCTTACTGTAACACAATATGTAATGGTGGAGAGGAGAGGAAATATCTTATGCCACTATAACCAACTTCTTGCGATATGCTATCCACAATATCCAATCTCGCTTCAGAACTTCAAAATCAGATTCTTCGACAGACTATGGAAATTTAATAATTAATAAAACCAAGGTTTTTCGCGCATCTCTCCTATTACCGGAAATTTTTCGTCATATGAATACGGAAAAATTGAGAACGGAGTTTTTCCGTTAATATACGAAAGGAATTGCGGAAAGGTTTCTGAAAATTCAGAATTTTCCGTTAGCACATCTTAAAAACGGCAATTTACTGTCAATATAAGAAAGGAATTCCGGAAAGTGTTCTGAAAATTCAGAATTTTTCTGGCGTACGACAAATCCGTGAAATTCAGGTTTCTTTCCGTGATTTCACGGAAAAGTTTTTATCTGATATATGCTTCGTTAATTGACGAAAGGGATCACGGAAAGTGGATCGTGGATTTCAGAAAATGTTTTACAGTGTATCTCGTGAAAAAATGTGCTGGCAGCTGAAAGTTTTCTTTCTTTTTTTTTTTTTTTTTTTCCCCATGGTGAAGATTTATTGATAAAATAACACATTTTGCAGCAGCCATTGTTTTTCTAATTCATTTTCCAAGGGGTATTGTCGGAAAGTAATTTGCCATTTTCAGCAGCAACGCACTTCCTATGAAAAAATTTCTTAATAGAAATTCGTTGCTTCTTCGATTATTGGCAGGGCCGTGACATCTCTGTGCACATCTTACAGCAGTAGGTTTCGTTTAGTCTTTCCATAAAAAATCTGTGTCTCTTTTGGGGGCGGGCGCGGGTTTGTCATGATATGCTCTAGTCTGTGCACAAACAGCATTAAATATGACAAGAAAATAAAAGAATCCCATCAGAAGTAGAGATGCTTCGGTAAAACGCACAAATTGAAATTGCATAAATGTTCGGCCTTAATTTCTTGCTATTAAGAAAAGAAAGGGCATTTACTCTCAATATTCCCATTAGATATTATGTCGTGCCTTTCTTTCTCCTAGAAAATATTTCTTTAATTTGTCGATCGGCCCTTGAATAGAGGCGAGGAGTCTCTCAGTGGCAGCTTATAAGAGAAGCCCAGCGACTACGATAGTGTACAGGCACTAGATCGAAGCCTTACATGTGTAGGATTGTTGTTGCCACGAGATACAACCGATTTGTGAAATCTGCGAAGTAACTTCAAGTTGTTCTCCATACTGTATTATTCACAATAATGTAATCTACTTTTTGTTTTGTTTTTTTGCCCCGGTATGCCTTCAGCCATATGAAAAATGCATTCGATATTAAAACTTCTGCAGAAATCCCATATTTTACGAAGGATGCCCACACATTTTTAGAACGAATTTCCAGCAACATAATTAATGTTTAAAGTGAAATTATTTCTTTCTTAAATGTTCTATCTCATAGCCAGCCCTTTCTCCCGAATGAACCTACATCTAGATTTCCAAGATAACAAACAGGTATTTCTTAAAATTAGAGTGGTATTTTATTTTACTCCTCTTCCACTGCTTTCCATTGTCCAATCATTGTTTTAAGTCTGCGTTTAGAAAACGCCCTTTTTAGCAGTCCGAAGACACAATAGTCCATTGGTTACCCATCAGGAGACTTTGAAGGAATATGAGCAAAAGGTATAGACTTGATGCCAAGGAGGTTAGTAGAAGAGGAAGTGAAAAGACGCGTTTTGAGTTAAGCCAAAGCAGATCAGCTGTTTCGATCCTCAATGTGGTGGGAGTCAGCGGGAGTTTGGAAGCGTGACGTCACTTCCTGTGCCTGAAGCAGATTCGCTTAGCACATGTAAACCACGCAAACCAAGGATGCAAACAAGCAATATTTCGGACTTCGTATTTCTCCACATTAGCGGTTTAGTTACATTTTAAACATGGTTACTTGCACATGCTCAGTATACAAGTAACCATGCGCAGTATGCACTTCCGCTCGAAAATTCATTATTTTGTTCATTTTTTTTTTAAATACCAAAACATATTTTCCTATTTTTTCTGGAATTTTTTAATTATGGGAATGAATAGTTCAGCCTCGATTTTTTTCATGACTGTATGTATAGAGTAAGGGTCCGAAAAACCTGTTCAAAGTCGCGATTTTCCCATAGAGATATACACAAGATTCTCGGGTTGGGCGCATTGGCGCAGTCAGCTGATAAAAAGTGGCGTCACGCCAGAAGCACAGAGAGAGGGCTGTTGCCAACTCCTCTTTCTTCTAACCTTGCTTGCCCCTTTTATTTTTTCAAGGAATAGAGTGGTAGATTTGGTTGTATGACTGGTAGCCTTATCCTGATGGAGTCCTACTCTTTGAATGCTCTGTGGATAAAGAAATGGTATTTCCTCTTTAAATATAGGAGTTAAAACATTATTTTGGTAATATGTATAGAATTGCAAATTTTGAAGGTGACAATCCGTTTTTTGGTGTAAATATGACGGATGGTAAGTCAGATAATATCCGACTTGCAAAAACAGATAATATCCAACTTAAAAACAGATTGTCATCTTCAAAATTTGTATTGTATGGTGTAATCCCGTATTCCAATCATGATGTATAGAATTGATTTAAAAAAAATTTTACTTTTCTTAACTTTAATTTCCCATTGTACGAGAAACCAGCATTAATTGTGAATTCTTTACTGAAACTCTCTTTGGATATTTGGAACCAGGTGGATAAGTTTTTTTCTGCTCTTTTGCTGTTGTAAATAGACTTTTTTTTTTGTTGTTGTTGTAGTCTTTGAGGTAGATCCATGCTTCTTCAATGGTCACAATAAATTTCCATCTGTCTCCGGAAGAAGTGTGCGCAGTTTTTTGCGCTCAGCCATGTACCTAGGCAAAAAGCGGCAAAATTGTTTTTTTTTTTTTTTTTTTTTCAGATTCAAATTTTTGTGTGTTACTTTGTTTTGTACTTTATGATTCAAATCTTCATGTTATGACAGTTCACACAGAGATTTTTAACGACTTGTTGATTGCTGTTTGTCGGTTGATTTTCTTTTAAGACTAGACCTTACTTTTGAAATAGTCATAAAAGTACGTACCTTCTTTGGATACTCGTTTGGTGTTCTTTTTTCCTGTTAAAAGCATTGCTTGACGATTTTCACCTCTGTTGTTAATAATGTTGCGTATTTTACATTTAGAAATGCTAATTCCATGATTTTCACGACGTTGAGCAAAAACATAACCTATCCACAGCTTGTTTGCGTGCGCCATTTTCTTAGCTGACGATATTTAACTGCAGCAAATGTTTCTTTCGTGTTCATCTAACACTGTTGCCAGTTTCAATTCTTTGAACTTCTTTTACTTTCTGTAATTTGTTATCAAAAACATTCAAAACAAGAAAGATGACACTAAAATTCCGTATGTATTAATAAGCACGTCTTTTGAATCCATTCTGACGTGAATTAAATTTATCAAAGCTATTCAAAATCAATGGAACCGGTTTGGAAAACAATCAACCGGTTCCAACAATCGATAAAACATCCAGAAATAGAAACATCTACTTAGTTTCACCAGCGGCTAAAAAGCACGTTACGAAAAATGGCGAACAAAAAAGTTTCTCATACTACAACGAATGTACCAGAGGCAAAGAGATTTTCAAATCAAACAGTTAAAAGGAGAAATATAGAAGGAAACATGATATAAGTCTACATCTGCCAGCGGAAAAAAATTGTATAACGGAAAAGTTGAAAATAGGTGAAAATTATTCTTCATGGAAAAAGCATTCGACCTTTACGCAGCTAGTGGGAAATCTGCGTTACCTAAAGAGGATACTGCTCCACATCTCTTTTGTAGCTAATGGCATACAGTGAAGAATAAATTTCTGAATAGCGTTTTTAGAAGCGGCGATAGAGCTACAAACTGAAGTACACGAACACCACCTACCGACAGAACTGTGAACTGCAAAATTCTTCATATATTAGCCTTAAGTGTTCTACAAGGTAAATGACATCCGGTGTTGAAATTTAAATCGCACATGTTAAAGCAGTGATATTGAGAAAAACAAAATAAGCATATGCGCCCCTGGCGGCGAAATTGTGCACTATTTTGGAAAGAAAATACACGCACAGTTTGCAAAGTTAATAGCATCTGACCGAAGAAAGAAGTTTTTCAATCGGGTTTTTTATCCCGCAGATATTGCTGAAAACGAAAACGTGATCTTACGCCCTCTGGTGGCAGACTTGTGCGGTACGAAAGATTTGAAATTATATGAGAAACATTTCTCCACGGAAATGCTCTCCAACAAAGAAAGAATTTTTCAAATCGGACTCTTAGAAGTAGAGATACGACAAAAAAAAGATATGCCTGGCGGGAAAACCATGCATTATTTTAAGAAGGAAGTATTCTCAAAAGGTCTTTCGGTGTGAGCAGTATCGGTCAACGGAGAGATGCATGCTTGGTGTAAGCAGGAGAGATAACAAGAGGAACTCTTGGATAAGGAAAATGACAAGAGTGGAAGACATCATGGTCAGAGTAAAATCCCTGAAATGGCAATGATCTGGACATGTTACCAGAAGAACGGACCACTGATTGGCAACCGAAATTCTAGACTGGATTCCAAGGGGCAGGAAAGGGCCCAAAAGAAAACCACTTGAGAGAGGTGGATGAAATTCGAAAGCATGCAGGAGTGACATCGCGGAGACTGGTGCAAGACGACCGTTGTAGAAGAAACTTGGGGAACCCATCTAGCACTGGATTGATAATGGTTGATGATGATATACACTGAAGTGCCAGAAAAATTGGTACACCAGTCTAATACTTGGTAGGTCCCCCACGGGAGCGCAGGACTGCAGAAATACGACGGGGCATGGACTCCACTAGCTTCTGGAAATATGCTGCAGGCAATGCACACCATACTTGCTGCAGAGCGTTCCACAATTCGGGTGTATTCCGAGGTTTCGGATTCCTGTGTTCGATAACGCGTTGCATGGCATCCCAAATGTGTTCTATCACGTTCAGATCTGGGGGCTTGGGTGGGAATGCCAACACCCCAAACTCAGATGAATGGTCCTCTAACCATAATGTGGCATCCCGACACTTGTGTGGAGGTGCATTGTTCTGTTGGAACAGGCCCAACCCATCAGCATGATTGCAGGACATAACAGGTGCGTACCTCGTCAGAAAGGATGCACACATAGCGTTGGCCGGTCACAGACGTTTGTAGACGTACCAGGGGTCCCAGTGAAATCCAGCTAAACACACCCCATACCATTACGGAAGCCCCACCAGCCAGTACAGTTCCCTGTTGACAGGCGGAATCCATGGCTTCATGGGGTTTGCGCCACACACGAATCCTTCCATCTGCCAGATACAATTGGAAATGCGACTCGTCAGACCAGGCCACTTGTTTCCACTCATCAAGTGTCCAGTGGTGGTGTTGCCGTGCCCAAGCGAGGCCCATAGCTCTGTGTCGTGCACCCATCAAGGGGACTCGAGTTGGGCGTCGACTCCCAAAGCCCATATCATGCAGGGTACGTTTCACAGTCCGGACGCTGATGCTTCTTGAGGCTCCAGCATTGAATTCCGATTATACCTGCGAGACTGTTGCACGTCTATCGCGTCAAACGATTCTTCACAGCCGACGATGGTCACGTTCAATTAATGTCTTTTTACGGCCACACTGGTATCGTAGGTTGGAGGTTTTGCCTGAATTCTTGTAGTCACGGTACACCCTTGCAATGGTCGTCCGTGAAAATCCGAACTTCGTTTCTACCTCCGAAATACTATGGCGCATCTCACGAGCGCCAACTATGACATCGCGTTGAAAGTCGCTTAAATCGTTATTACTTGTCAGTCTCATGCCGAAAACAGCTCTGACAGCTGGCAAGGATGTCTATCGCTTTATATACGCACTGGCGGACGCAACCGAGTACGCGCATAGGTAACATTGCTATGTATTTTGCATAAGCTCGTCTGTACCAGTTTTTCTGGCACTTCAGTGTGTGTGTGTGTGTGTATATATATATATATGATATATATTTTTATTAATATAAGTATATATTAATAAAGAAACTATTTTGAATAAGTAAGATAAATCTAATGGTCATTGTAAGACCGCAAGACGCACAGAAAAAATTAATTGATCAAGAACGCCAACATTAGAATTATAAAATCATATGCATAAAGATCATTATTTTATCATTTATTTAGCCGAATAATGTATATTAAAAGAGCATCATTTGTTCCCTACTTCTTATGGGACAAGGGATTTCTTGGGGTGGGTCTAGACCCTGCGGACCCTCTTTTTGTGTGCACCACTAGTTGTGGACAGCATGTCTCTACAAATATTAGTCAGACTTAAAAATTTCGTTCTGTAGTGAAAAGCCTGAACTGTGGGAATTACGATCTGAACGTTTTGATCTTTTCCCGATGCATTCATTACCTTGCTGCAGGGGAAATAAATGCAGATATTGTTAAATTAAGTTTTGCCGCTAGTGGATTAAGTATTCATTTCAGTTTGTACCGTATTTCCGTTTCTGAGAACCCGATTTGAAAAAATCCCCTTTGCCTTGTAATGAGAAATTCTTTGTGCACAGTCTGTGAGTTTTGGTAGCACACATTTGGCGGAAAGCAGCTACTTCTATTTATGAATGTTTTACCAATAGTGTACAGAACTTTTTTTTTTTTTCATCGGTTCAATGCACTATGAAGAGCAGTGCTTACAGTCCGCTTTTTAAGTTATGCGCAGATTTTCTCAGGCAGGCGTGAATGCGTTCATTTTCGCAGAATTTGTTCTAGAAATCTCCTCTAAAATATTGTTGTTGTTGTTTTCGTATCAGAAAGGATTCGAGTGTTTGTCATCTGTCTTGTTGAAGGATATTTTTGGAATGTGAGTTATGTGACTTTACTCTTTAAGTGCATACTGGCATAACAGCATGATCATGCATATGCATATTCAGCATTTGAATTACACAGTAGTCCGCTGGCCATTGGCTAGTAAAACTTCCATCAGACCACTTTTACTGGCTCGGATGGCTAGTAAGTTTTTTGGGTTTTTTTTTTTCTAATTTGTCACAAATTAAAAAAATGAATTTCTATTTAACTTGCTGTATGGTTTTCTTTTTAGGCTGCAAACTAATGATAGGTTTAAAAACAAATGTTTGAGATAATTCCATTGAAATGATACGTTATTTTCTACATATATTGTAAATGTCTTTAAGGCTTTTTTTTTATTAGTATTTTTTATGGGCCAGTGGTTTGCAAATCCAGTAGAAGATTTATTTCTAATTCAAACACTGTATGGTGGTCTTCAATCCCCAGGAACAACTCTAAAAAAGGGTTATTTTAACGGCGATTTTAAAATGTTTTAAGATAATTTTTTGTACTACCTGATTGCTGATTTTTGTTGAATTGTATGATTTTCTCTTTTGATGATTAAAGTTTTTGTCTCTGTTAATCACTTCTTTCGAAACTGTTAATATATGTATTTCTTTCATTTTCTTTTCTTTAGGTGGGTATTGATGCCTTAATCGTGGAAGAATTATATTATTCTCCTGTTCTCTGTATGTATTCCTGTTTAGTATTATTGTTATTATTTGAGGAATCAAAATGTGTATGTATCAGTTTCTAAACTCAGAACTCTGCAGACAAAATATGCCGGCCCCAGACTGAAGGATTTAATGACAGTAAACGTTTAAAGAAGCGGTCTTGGTGCAACCAGGAAAGACTAGAAAATGAACTCACGGGTAAAGAAAATGACGAGAATTAATCACATTGGCAAAGTAGAGATTCCCAAGTGGCAAACCATGTAGAAGATGGTTGGATGACATTCAAAAGCATGCTTGAGTAACGTTGGAGAGACTGGCTTAAAATGGAAGGTTGTGGAAAAGACTTGGGGAGACCTTCGTCCAGCAGTGGATTCATCATAGTTGATAATATACATACAGTCAAATCTCGTTAAACCGCCATATTTTTTTCGTCGTGCTGAAGTGGGGGTAAGCGAGGATGGTGGTTTAAAGAGCTTCACATACATTAAAAAGAAAAAGAGTAGAGTTGATTGAATGACAGTATAAGAAATAAATAAAACAAACTTACGTTCTAACGTATCGGATCTCTAATTCGGAGAGTGTAGGGATTGAAAACAGTGATTACAGTTCGTAACGAAAATTCTTAAAAGAAAGTGCTGGGGTTTTTTTTTGTTTTTTTTTTCTGTAATCAGTACTTTGTTTCATGTGCACCTTCCGTTTTTACAGAGTGAACTGTTGTTGTTCTACCTTTCATCTTTTTGCAACATTTCTCATTTCAGCTTGGAATCGATTTTTTTTTTTTTTTTTGGGGTATCATCTTATATAACAAACCAGATTTATCCATGCTATACAAATCTTTAAATTCGTAGCCAAATATGATTTCTAAAATATTTTTTCTTGTCTCATCCACTTAACACGTTTAGAGATTTCGGCTGTCTTACAGTGTTTTGAATTTTTGTATCCAACCACTATTGTAGCTGAATTCTTGATTTTGGTATTCTTTCCCAAAGTGTCTTGCTTTTTCATAAACTCCATGCCTGGCATTTATCTGGCCTATCTGTAGAACAAGAGCTTTCCCTAAATTTCGTGCATGCCATTTAAAAATTTTTTTAACTGAGTGCAGTTGTTTTTCATATCCCATCCATTTATGTTTGTCGCTTCTCAATATGTCCCCTACCAGCGTTTAAATTACCCAGTGGTCCGCCGGCCATTTGCCAGTGAACTATTTATGTTACTGTCCCGGGTGGCCAGTAATTTTTTGTATCCCCGTTTGTTTTTGAATTTGCAAGTTTATAAAGAACTGAACCAAATTTCAAAATATACAGGTTTGGCTATGACAGTTTTCAAATTTTTCTGAAATTCAAATATTTACTAAAAAACTGGACATCGGAATTTCAAACCATACTTCAGTTTTATGAAATTTTTGGACTGAGCCGAGGTCCGAATCAAAATATTTGGATAAAGGCAGCACCACTTGTATACCCAAGTAGTGACCACAGAGTATGGGTCTTTTATAATGCTTTCCAACTGGAGGTTGAAGAACCGTTTATGCTCTGGCTTTACCCATCTGTCTTTCTGTCCACATAGGGAAACCTCCCGTCTTTCACACTGAAGCAAGGTATTTCATTGTCCACTTAGGGGAATCTCTTGTCTTTCACACTGAAGCAAGTTATTTCAAGGTATTTCACTGAAGCAAGGTATTTCAAGGTATTTCATTGTCCACATAGGGGAACCTCCTGTCTTTCACACTGAAGCAAGGTATTTCATGCAGGTGGCTTTTGGTAAGATGCAAAGTGCTTCATAATCAGTACACTGTATGGTTTTCCGGTTACTTATTTTCTTCCTCGCAACTTCGTGCGCCGTGCATGCACATGCACTCGATTTTATGACTTAAAAAAAGAAACATTTTAATTTTTTTATCAACTTTTACCCTATGTATTTTTCTATTAGAAAATGAAAATATCTGCGTAAATTGATTGGTAAATTCTAAATTTAATCATTCGAGATAAAATGTTTGCCGAAATATGCACCAGAATAAAAACTATAGTTTTTATTCTGGTGCATATTGTTCCTGCTGCAGAGCAAAGTCTAAACTGCGAAGATACAAAAATGTGATAGGGAAGACACAAGGACAAAGAAGGGGTTCTGTATCTTCTTTCCCTAAAACCAGATGTTAGCCAGTTTTTTTTTTTTTTTTTTCTTCCTCTCTGCCCAGGGAGAAACCCTTGCAGGATGCGTGTAGGTTATTTTTGTAAAACAGCATTTTGCTTTCAAAATTAGCATTCCCTATGGAACCAAAACGTGCAAGAAACTATTTGAATAGAAGTGTATTTGTTTCAGTGGCAGACTCGGAAGTGTCAGTGTAAAAACCAAGCAATCCTGGTCACTTTTGTGTTTTTGAGTGGCAATCAAAATATTGCATAATATTTGCATACAATAAACTTAAATTTGAAATTAACTACACATTTTGCTTCAGTGTGACGTCTTTGATGCTAATACCATGTGCATACCAAATAGTATTTGTGCCATTTTTGGACCAGAAAAATGAATGGACCACCACATTTTGGTATACACTGGCTCTGCTGCTCAGTGACTTTCTTTTCTTTCTTTTTTTTCAAATTTCTACGACTGCTTACTGTGCTTTGTGTTTTATTAATTAGTATTATTTGTTTGCATGCATACAAGTACACATTCTGTTGCTTTTAATTTGTGATATACATCTCCAATGAAACGATGTTATTTTTTGCATATACTGTAAATGTGCAAGGTTTTTCTTTAACGGTCCAGTGGACATTTTGACGAACCAGTGATTTGAAAATCCGACTGGTCCGCTGGGCCTGTAGAAGATTTATTTCTAATTCTAACGCTGTTATTGCTTCTGTTTCCCAATTTGTGTCAATAAACTGAGTTATAATCGTATTGAAAATTCGCTGTGTTAACGAAACGGCGGTTACAGATGCAGATAGCATCTGCACGTGAAGTACTATTTACTTTGAAACCTTGAGGAACAGTTATGTATTTAATTTGAAACAGCGTTTTGGTTGCACATGCACCGATATTAATTTCGGTGAACGAATGAGGGCCCGTTAAATGTGCTCTCTTGGAAACGAGTGAAAATTTTGATTAGCCAATCACATCGTCTCATGCAAATCTGTGAAACGTCATACGACTGGCACTTAAACTCATTTCCGTCCCTGGTTCACAATATCACTAGTAGGAGATAATGGCGGGATATTTACGGTACGTGCAACCGTCGCGCTGCAACAACAGTCAAGCATCTTACACATACTGGATAAGTGGTGTGCTATAACTCTACAAAATACAGAGTTTCATATGGCGATTATCTCAGCTACGTACTTGCTGCTGAAAAGACGGTGTTTCTTTCTTTAGACAAATTAGCAAGTCACGCAACTTTTTCTAATTGGATATTGTTAGCCGCTAGGGTCGCATGAAAATTTAGATTTCCTATTTTTAGCACTTACCACCCATAGTAGTGAAACTGCCACGATAGAATTCTGAGCTTTATTCTGATACTTTTTTCCTGTGCTCAGTAGTAGGCTCTTTATACTGGTTCCTCCTATAAAGAGCCCCGATTTAACGAGCAAAACAGGAACTTTTGTTTAATGTTAATTCATAAGTAATTGTATCGTTTTTAACGAACAAAATTTAGAGATTTATGTTGAGGATTTTAGGAAGGGAGCGTCTGACCACAGGTCTTAAACAACTCTTAGAAGTAGGAAGCGTTAGGGCACTTGGGCTTGACTGCCCGACAGAAAAGTCACAAGGAAGCGAGTAGGAAGACGCTCTTTTTTATAACCGGGGGGGACAGTACTCGGGGTTTGATGGTTTAACGTGCCCATCCGGTGCACGGCGGATATTTAGTAGTTCGAGCATTCGTACGTGCCTGTGATCGATCCTGAGACCGTAGATACTCTCCGTATTTAATGAGGAAGAGAAAACTTAGGATGATCTCTTTTAACAAGTAGAGTAATAAATTTCAATGAAATTACATATTTAACAAGACAAAAGGAAATCTACTCCGCACTCTCCTGTAATGGAGGAATAGAAGCGGTGGCATACAGGACGAAATGGCAACCGCGAAGGAGGATCTTCGTATTCTATTGGAAGAATGTTGATAGAATGAGGCAAGAGTGTCATCAAATGCCCAACAAATTAGTTGTGGAAGAGACCCTCTCCGTCACCAACTCTAAGTGGCTATACGTTGGGAGTATCGTTCTTTAAAAATGTTTTCACATGATGTCTGCTTCATTCGCTGCTGCAATGCATTCATGTAAGTGCTTATTTTATTTTCACTGTTGTGTAACCGTTCTTTGACGGTGGTGGGATTCGAACCCAGATTTCCCCACTCCGGAGCGGCTGTTCTCCTATTTGAATGTCACCGGCGGGCTCATCGCTTCTTCATTGGCTAATGCTTCACCTCCGTAGTATACATTACATCATCCTCCGCTACCTGAGAAGGAAACTGTAGATTTTGGGTCAGCTGACAATTATGCTCGAAGGAGCATCTCATTATTGAAGAATTAACTTTTATTAAGTATGTGCGCTGTGTGGAAGAATTTCACACAAATTCTTCAGGCCTAACTTCCAGGAGATTAATTTTCGTTCTGGTGCCAATGTAATCTTTTTTTTTTTTTTTTCCGGTGGTGAGATTCGAACTCACGTCTTCCTACACTGGAGCGACTGTTCTCCCAATTGAACGATGTCACATGCTTATCGCTGCTTCATCGTAATTTTGACTCACTCGTCACCTTAATAAGGGTAACGGTGGCAGAGAATATTAAGGATATTCAGTCAATAATTAGGCTAATATTGAGTTCTATTGAGGAGAAAGATATCGTAGGGAAGTAGAAAGAGAGGATAGTGTTGTTGTAGAGGAATCTAAAAGCAGAAAGAATTAAAATGAGAGCTAGAATTTTTTTATAGTGATACCTATTTTGATTGGGGGAGTTTGGAAATTCGCTGGTTCCTTTGATGATGGGAGCACCAGATATGGGGGCTTCTACATGGGCTTTAGGAAGCCAGAGGTGGGAGAAGAATATGGGAAGTTTGATAAGGAAATCAGTCGTACGTCGTGTCACATAGTGTGTTGCAACGGTAGTTAACTAATTAAACCTTTCGAGTCCAATTGTTATGAATATATAATATAAACGTATATGCACATTATCACGTATGCATATTTTTATAACGAGGAACAATACACCAATTAAGTAGTAAATAGTAACGCTGTACTAGTGATCCGATTTATTGGCGTAGAAAATAAACACATAAGCGTTTCCAAGCTTTCGCACATCAACCAGATGGCTTTTTCAAGGAAGTTAGACAGAAACTGTCTAACTTCCTTGAAGCCATCTGGTTGATGTGCGAAAGCTTGGAAACGCTTATGTGTTTATTTTCTACGCCAATAAATCGGATCACTAGTACAGCGTTACTATTTACTACGTATGCATATTTTTATATATTAACACTTTGCTATTCCTCCTTTCGCTCATTCTCTCTCTTCATCTTGTGTATTTATTGATTTTATTTTGACGTGAGCTAGAACCGTGAACACTCTACAGTGGAACATGACTGACTGTCAGGAAACGTCAAATGTCACCAAAAGCGACTGTCATGATGCAGGAGACCATGCTTTTATCCCATGCGTTCCGATCGTTCCATCTGACCTTCCATTTAAGTTTAAACGCCAACAGTGTTTCCTCAGCTTCGCAACGATTATCAACAAGCACAGGGCAAATCGTTAAAAGTGTTTGGACTTAGCCTGCAAAACCCATGTTTTACCTATGGCCACTTGATATGCTGGTTGCTCCAGAGTTGGGAAAAGTGAAAACCTCTTCATCTTGGCTTCAAATGGAAGAGCATTCAGCGTTGTTGACCAGAGGGTTTTCAAGGATAAACTTACTTACGCTTCGGAAGAACGCACATCAGTTACACTGATCACAACGCAGTAGAAAAATTTATTTCTCTTTCATTATTTCAAATTTCCTGTATTCACAAGCAAAATAAGGACTGTTGGTTTCGGCTAGTTCTGCTGGGCCACGTATACATTTTATTATTTTTGTAATTCCTTTCTTATGATTACTGAAACGTATTTCAATTGAAATGTTTCTGTGCCAGAGGTTCCGAGACAGGGAAGTACAGCCGAAGAACAAATGGGGCACTCATGCATACCTACCAATTTTTACGCATTACGCATAAAATTTACGCATTTTAACTGTCCTTTACGATTTTGCGCATAGATCGCTATTTTGTACGCATTTCCGTATATTTAAAAAAAAAAAAATTTAAACTTCCTTGAGAAATATTCGTTAATGTTTCAGTTAAATCGTACCTGCCAACTCTTCCGGAATTCGCGGACGTTTTCCATTTTTTTATACGGTCTTCCGGCCCTGAAGAACTTTTCTTCCGGATTTTTTTAATGTTCGGTATTTTTTGTTCAAAATATCCGTATAAATAAAATATATAACAGAGATGGAAATTTTGCGCCATTGTGCGCCAAGAAACGCCTGTGCCTTGTCGTCATCGTCGGGACTTCGGCACAGTAAATTCTCCGTGCACACTGTTATGCTTGACGCTGAATAAAGATCATGCAGTGGGAAGAAAGATTCAGAGACTCCAACTACTGCGGATTTTACGTAGTTACTATGGAAATAGTCGGCCCGCTACGGACGACGGAAAACATCGAGTATGCTATGAAAATCGTCGGTCCACTGCGGACGACGGAAAAACATCGAATATGCGATGATTATCGTCAGTCCGCTACGGACGCCGGAAAACATCGAGTATGCTATGGAAATCGTCGGTCCACTACGGACGACAGAAGACATCGAGTATGCTATGGAAATCGTCGGTCCGTTACGGACGACGAAAAACGTCTAGTATGCTATGATAATCGTCGGTCCGCTACGGACGACGGAAAATATCAAACATGCTATGATAATCGTCGGTCCGCTACGGACGACGGAAAACGTTGAGTATGGTATCAAAATGTGATTAATTTGTTTATATTATAAAGATCTAAAAATTATAAAATGCACAATTATTTGCATTTATTTTTACTTGTACATAGCTAGATTCATTATAAATGTTGTTCACGCATAGTTTAAAAAAAATCATTAGAAATGTCATTCGCGCGCAATTTTACACATTTGAATTTTCTCAGGTTGGCAGGTATGCATCAGTCCCAACCTGAGACGGTGCGAGAAGCTAAACGTAACCTCACGACGGCGGCGATCAGCGGGCTGCTGGGGTCACCCCAAGTCTGGTTTGGACGATTTCCTCACTGTATGTAGCCACCAATCTGAACGGAATTGGGCTTTTAAATTCCTTTTTTTAAAAAGTAGGGAAAATCTCTACCAGCCAAACAGTAAATCATCCCCTTCCCCTCAAAAAAAAAAAAAAGACTAAATAAATAAATTTCTAATCAGCGGGATTTAGAGATTTACTACCACAAGGCTCTCTGCACTTGAAACAGAAAAATTTGGAGTGAGCACAGGGTATTTCAAACAAAAAAGGATATAGACTAACGAAATGAAAAAAGACAGACTAAGAATTGGAGGGGGGTAATAACGTAAGTCTAGACGGGGGGAGTAGGAAGGAAGGCGAAAGATCCTTTCAAAATTGCGGGTCAGCAATTGTTTAACTTTCATTAATACCCTCCAAAGTTTTCTTCCTCCCCTAAGCAAGAAGTGGAATATTACTCCCCCTAAACGCACTCTTAAATACAGTAGGTGCATATGAATTGTGTGTATTGGTTCAGTTCGTTTTTATGATTTGTTTCACATTACTGTTTACTAAATGGTTTATACAAAGGCGAAATGTCTGATTATTTTCTTAAACAGTAATGTAGTTGTGAAGTTACTAGCTGCCTAGCCTTGTGGTATTTTCAGTGCAATATTCGTGCTGCTTTCTTGGGTTGCGTTTAGTCGTGATTTCGTTGTAATACGTCGTTTGTTTCATAGATTTTACCCACTTGTCATTATTTAAGGAAATGTGATCATTTCAAATCAGTGGCATTAAGAAATAAAAATGCGGAACCAGAGTCTGGTTTTCTTTCTTTTCTTCTCTCTCTCTCTCTCAACCAGAATCTCTTGAGTCGTTTGGTCTAATGTGCCACAATCTTTGTCAGTAGGCTCATCACCCTTTATTTTCTTGTTGTTGTTTTTTTTTTTTTCTGAGCAGGTGCTTCCTTGAACACTTGATTAGGCATGCCTTCTCCTCCATGCCCATCGTTTTCTGCAGTACTGAGTAGACCCTGTTCATTGGAGCGTTTTAAACGCTATGTTCATTGGCCGTTGCAGCTGCATCTCTCTCTCTCTCTCGTCGTTTCAGATGGTGTATATATACAGCAAGTCGTTAACTTCAAGAATCATTTACTGCGATTTTTTTTTATTTATTTTTTTTTTTTTTTTTTACCTTCTCTCTCTACTTATGGGAAGAAGACATTTCACGATCGAGTTCGGGAGGTAATAAAGCCAAATACGAGTTGACGTTCATGCGAAATTTTTCTGTTCGTGTGGGGTCGTTGAAGTTCACGGTTTTCCACTTCTAAGCATGTGCTACCTGAATTTCCGCCCCCTTGCTGTTAGGGTATGAGAGTGAGGGGTGGCGTAACTGTAACTTCCTTGTAAACAGTGATGGCTTTTCGTTTGCGAATCGTAAATCACAGGTTTCGTGCTTTTTGCTTCCCCATTCATGGGCAATATGGGAAGTAATGATTATTTGATTTAAGAAAAGTTGGGAAAGCAGAGAAAAGAGAGATAGAGTGATCTAACTTTTGACAGAAGACAGCATTTGAATTCTGCATAAGACCGAAAACGCCATTTTCTCGATATTTTTCATCTGTGGAGCTTTTGACTTCATAAACGTGAAACAACTTCCAGCCAAAAGCTTGAAACGTGGTATTTAGGATTCAGTGATTACCTGATGGTTGATAGGTTCAAGGGTCAAGAACTTTCGAAGGCACAAAAATGTTTCTCTTTGAGCCAAACCAATACCGGCCAGTAAATTTAGTTTAAGCAGTAACGAACTACTTTCATAACTCAACGGCCTTCAGCTAAACGCCAATATCATACTGAACAGTCAAGTAAAAAAAAAATTGCAAAAGACCAATTCGGCGCCTTTTTTGTTTTTTCTTTTTTTACCCGACATGTTGCCGTGGAACCAGGTTTATACGTTTCTCACTTATACGTTTTTTTCATGTATACGTAAAATGCTGACGATTCAAAAATTCTGAATTGCCCTTAATATTAAACTTTTCCTGTTTCGTCTATGCGGGTTTTTTTTTTTTTTTTTTGGTATTTTTTCAATTATACGTTAATGTTTCTTGGTTCCTTGAAAAACAGATAAATGAGGTTTTATTGTATTTGTATTTAAAAACGGACATACTTCTAATTTCATTTAAATCTTAGGTAAATATCTTCATTTTAAAAATTGAATCCGAAACATTATTTTTGCATCAGATAGATGTAAGACCATTGCCAAATTTTCCGGTTTGTTACGTGCAGTTGTTCTCCCAAAGGGGGTACTCGTCTATTTCGATATCACGTTTTCTAGGTAATGGATTGGAAAACCTCTACTTGCATCGGACAGACTTACTTGTCTCTGCTTGAATGCCCAGGGATTGTCATATTATTTTTCTCCGGTTTTTCTGACATACGTTTCTCTTGATGCGTAAATACAACTTAGTATTTTTTACAGAGTTTATCTGTTTCTAGAACATGGAGGTTGGTTCAAATTTTTCCCTTTGTTAAGAATTTTTCACAAATGCTAAAGTTAAAGTAGGGGGCCTTGTGGTTTACGGATGATACATTATTTCCGAAGCGTTGAAATTTTTGAGCGATACTCTATATAATTAGGGACTGTTCTGTGAAAAGTTTAATGTTTGAGTCATAGGTGATAAGACAGACGTATACCGCTACATAGTAACTATTTTATTACCATCCTCATCGTAGCGATCTGTATTTTTATACTACCAGCATCATCGTGGATAGTTCAAGATAACCTCCCAACCCCATGTGGTTAATTTGGGGATGATAAGAGTACGAAACAGTGGCATGTAGGCACAACGTGCAACCTGATGGACAAATTGCACTCCAAGTCACCCTAAGCGTGTTGTTGTTAAAGGCGGGGGAACCTGATCACGACCTTTCTGTGGAACGGAAGAACGGTATCAATCCGCGTTACATTGCACTCCTGCTGTTTTCTTTCCGTGAAGCAACTGCTCTTGCACTGGCCCCCACCAATACACCACATAAGTGGTGACGATTGTGAATGATGGGAGTGGTGGAGTCCGAACTTCTTTCCCTATTGCCTGCTTAAGTAACTCCTCGCCTCCAGTTTCCTAGTTTATCAATTTATTGTCTCTGTGTTGCGCAGCGAACGTTGGGAGAGACTTCCACATCTTTGCCCCTTTCCAAGTTATTTCCCAGCTGGACAGCAGCAGCCCAAAAGTGCAAGGCTCTTGATTGAGTAACTTCTGATTTCAAATTTATTTCTGAAAACACTCGTAACTTTTGGAAAATTTGATTTAGATAGCAATTTTGTCCGATAAATTACTGAGCAAACGAAATTGCATTCTGAGCAACAATTCTGCTGCTTTTCACTCTTAAACGCAAAGGTCTATTTTTCCCAGCGGAAGTAACTGTTCTGTATCTTACATAGTGGTATACAGTTACTTTGACTCGGAGTATAAGTGTAAACGCCCTTCCCCGTTCACTTCTACCACCTATCTAAACTCTCGAAGATCCCTTGATGCTTCAAAATCCTTGAAGATTCCCAAACGTATGCGGCTCACTAAAGTTAAATATGTTTGTTAGCAAACAAACAAAAAATTAAAAATGCGAAAAGAAAAATTCATGACATATCTACCGTAACAGAAAAGTCGTAGACTTGCATCGTGCTTCGAACGGGTAATACATACATACCTTCAATGAGTCCCCGAAGCAGCTCGCTGTTGTGCCAAAGTTCAACCACATACATGGCCCTTCTTGGCACTTCTGTTGCTCAAGAGAGATTTATTGTCTCTTGAGCTGAGAGCATATGCGCCATATGGAAACTGGAAAGCCATTCTTGTGGGGAGGATGCTGCATTTTGTCGGTAGGGGAATCAGCTTCTGTGTCATGCAAGCATTCTTTAACAATCTGACGAATTAGTAACCTTTTTATTAAAAAGCAGTGCGGTTTTTTCTTAATAACAGCAAAAATAAATTAATAGATAGGTACTAAATATTCCAAGAATGCTTTAACAAGAATCATGTGTTCTCATTTGTCAAATAAAGGATGTTATTTAATTTAAATGTAAACTTTTCTCTTTTTTAGAATTTGGTACGTAAAGATGTAGTGCTGCATCTTCGCGCTCAGCAGGTTTTACAGTTTGTTTGCTTCTTTTTTTTTTTTTTTTTTTTTTTTTTTTTTATTTGCTTGTTTGTTGTTGTTTTTCTCCAATACTGACATCTTGCATGCGCAGACTTTTTTTGCTATGTTCGCGGAAAACGTAAGAACGAAACGAGAAAGATGACACCGAATTTTCTGTTGCAGTGAGCACGTCTTTTGAATTCTTTGCGACACGAATAAAGTACAGTGAATGTTCACACACTTTTGGAACGATTTACCAGCAGTCTAATTAATTTTTGAAATCAAATTATTTCTTTCTTAGATGTTCTACTTGATAGCCCTTTCTCTGGACTATGAACCTACATGTAGATTTCCAAGATAACAGGACATTTCTTAAAATTGGTAGTGGTATTTCATTCCACTACCCTTCCACTGCTTCCACAGTCCAATCATTGTTTTAGGTCACCGTTTAAAAAGCGCTCTTTTTAGCAGTCCGAAAGCACAATAGTCCATTGGTGACACATCAAGGGACTTTGAAGGAATATAAGCAAAAGGTATAGACTTGATACCCGTCTGTTTTTTTTTCACTTTATCAAGAAATAGAGTGGTAGATTTAGATGTATGAGTGGTAGCCTTATCCTGATGGAGTTCTACTCTTTGAAAGCTCTGTGAATAAAGGAATGGTATTTCCACTTTAAATATAGGAGTTAAAACATTATTTTGGTAATGTGTAGAATTGATTCTAACATTTTTTTCAACTTTTCTTAACTTTAATTTCCCATTGTACCAGAAACCAACAATAATCATAAATCCTTTATTGTAACTTTCTTTGGATTCTTGGAACCAAGGTTGTAAATCTTTGTTTCTGCTCTTTTACGATGGTAGATCGTCCTTTTTTTTTTTTTTTTTTTTTTTGTTACAGTCGTTTAGGTAGATCCATGCTTCATCAATAGTCACAATAAATTTCCATCTGTCTCTGACTAAGTGGTTTTCATAAAGAAGTCTGCACCGTGTTCTGCACTCAGCCATGTGCTTACGCAAAAGGCTGCGAACATTGTTTTTTTTGTTGTTGTTTTTTCCAGATTCAAATCTTTTTTTTATTACCTTGTTTACAGTTGATACAGAGATTTTTAGCGACTTAGCGATTGCTCTTTGGGTCGGTGGAGTTTCTTTTAGGACCAGAGACCTTACTTTTTAAATAGTCATAAAAGTACGTATCTTGTGTGGATATTCGTTTGGTGGTCTTTTTCCTATTAAAACCAATGCTTGACGATTTCCCCCTCTATTGCTAATAATATTATTATAAGCTATTGAGATTTGTACATTACCAACATAACTGAGGAATCGACATACTTTCTATTTAATTACGTGCCAATACGACTTATTTGAACTCTTGAAATCTATCGTAACTACCGCATTTTTTAACAACTGTAACCTTCTTATGTAACCTGTAATAAAGGACTATTTTAGTGTTTCATCAGTGATATATGACTATGTGTATGTTTGGACACCTGGGGTATTCCTGTATGCAATGCATTCCCTCCTACAGCGAATATAGTGTTAGATATAGCGGATGCAACTACACTGGTGTGCAAAAATTAAGGACGAAGAGGAGAAATTAGCATAACAGCGAAACGAGCAGGCAGAACGGACCGAAAGACCACTCAGGAGATAGACTAGGGTCCGGTACGGTAGGGCATGCAGCATGACGCAGGGGGCGGGGGGTGTCGGAAGGGTATAAAGCACACGGGCGGTGTACGCTCAGCAATTCGGTGAAAGCTATTGCACGATGTACATCGGCTTGAACGACGTCGAGTTGCTGCCACCGTGTGATATCGCCAACAGGCAATCCAGTAAACGACATCTGAATGACTTTACCCGAGGTCGCGTCATTGGGAGGTCGAAGTGTGACTAGCGTGGCCGAGGAGTTCGGGATCGCTCACAGCATCGTTTCACGAGCTTGGAGAGCATTTCAAACGACAGGAACAGCTGTCCGAGAGTTTAGCAGTGGTCGTCCATGAGCAACCACGGCGGCGGACGGCCGGTTTGTTGTCCTACAGGCGAGAAGAGATAGACGGTAGACATCGGGAGAAATCGCAAGGCACATGCAACAGACAGCTGAACGTCCGTTATCGCGTTTTATCGTGGCCAGGAAGCTGCACAACGATGGTCTATTTGCACGATGATCAGTACGGTGTGTTCCATTAACGCCTGCTCATCGGAAACGGCGGTTTCTGTGGTGCCAGGAACACCAGAACTGGACACATCAGCAATGGGGTCGAGTTCTCTTTACGGATGAGAGCCGATTTAGTCTGACGAGCGATTCTGGACATATACACATCTGGAGAGAGCAGGGAACACGCAATCACACCTCTAACATCATCAAAACGGACCGGTTTGGAGGTGGCGGAGTTCTTGTGTGGGGTGGTATCATGCTTGGTAGCCGTACTGACCTCCACATCTTCCAGGTGGTTCAATCATTGGCGTCCGCTATTGTACCGAGGTTCTCCTGCATCACCTGCGTCTGTTTAGAGGTGCTGTGTGTCCTGAGTTCCTCTTCATGGACGACAACGCTACACCTCATCGTACAGTGGCTGTCGCAGAGCTGTTGAAGACTGAAGATATTCAACGCATGGATTGGCCCGCAAGGTCCCCGGACCTAAATCCAATCGAACACGTGTGGGATCTTTTCGGGAGACGCTTGGCAGCACGTCACCATGGGCCAGCAACGATTCCGCAGCTGCGATTGGCGCTACAAGAGGAATGGGTCGCGATGCCTCAACAGCTCCTTGGCAACCTCGTCCTCAGCATGGACAGACATTGTAAATCCTGCAACGCAGTCAGGGGTGATCATATCCCCTACTAAAGACTGGATTTTTCTTGGCAGCCGCCTGTCACATGGACGTTTCTGTCTTCTGTCCAGTTGTACTCGAAGCTACCTTTTCAATAAAGTGCCTTTGTATCCTTTGGATTCCTTGTTTGGACGGTTTTGCTCACTTGTCACATATTCTTACATCTTGGGGATCTTATGGTATGATTTGAGTCGATCTGGAGCACTTCTGCAGGACGTTACATTCGAAAAACCGTCTCGTCCTTAATTTTTGCACGCCAGTGTATGTGCAGCGCGACATCGACGCATGGATCTGAGAGACAACTCTAGACATAACGTGTATAGTGTTCAAAAGTTCATGATAAGAGTTCAAGACAATAATATTGCTTATTTTACATTTAGAAACGCTAATTCCAGGATTTTCACAGAGTTTTTTTAATTACAGAATACGAATATTTCTCTTCGTAAAAAAACAAAAACATAACCTTTTATACACAGCTTGTTTACGTGCGCCATTTTCTTAGCAGAAGATGTTTAACTGCAGCAGATGTTCCTTTCGTGTTCATTTAACACGTTATTGCCAGTTTCAGTTCTTAGAACTTCTTTTATTTCCTGTGATTTAAGAAGTTAAGGCTCGGCGAGACGTAACTAGCGCCGACATATCCTGGGATACAACGTGCAGTGCAGAGAAACCGACATACAGGCTGATGCAGGAGTAGACTGCGCATGCTTATTTATATTGTTTTGTTGACTTCAATTCTGACAGTCAGTCGAGCTACTCACAGCACGTGATTGTTACCTTCTCGGCAGATGAAGTACGTCGCAAACCGGATGTGTTAGTTTTGTTGTGCCAATTGCTTTAGTTTTTCAGAAATGCCAAATAGTACGGATTGTCTGCATCTTGTACGGATTCTTAGGCCTAACTGTAATATCTGCTAAAATTTAATTTAAATAGTATTCTTAATCGTTTTTTACATTTTTGCTTCGCCAAAATAAGCGACGGGCGGGATAACAGAGAACAACAACAATAAAAAGCTGCTCTAAGCAAATAGTCATCAGGTCGAAGGAAACAATCATGGATCAAAGAAATGCTCCACTGCCCGTAGTCCCCTAACGCCTTTTGCTCTTGCATGTTTGCTCACATAAGCTCCCAGCTTGTGGGGGGCGCTGTTGTCGCGTGTTTTACGTTATCTCAACGAGAGTTGACGTTCTTCACGCGAAGCTTTATATTCTTTGCATCTAACACGCTGTTGCCAGTTTCAATTGTTCCAACTTCTTTTATTTTCTGTAATTTCTTATCAAAAACATTCTAAAAATGTGTGGACATCCTCTGTATTTCAAAGTTATTCATAGTTAGTAGAATCCGTTACCAAAGAGAAAACAAAAATCAACCGGATTTCTACAATCGATAAAACGTCTAGAAATACAAATACGTCGAACCTCGTTAATCCACCATATTTTGTTCATCGTACTAAACTGTCGGTAAGCGAATGTGGCGGTTTAAAGAGGTTCACATTAAAAAAAAAGGGTAAAGTTAATTGAATGACAATATAAGGAAAGTAAAACAGGCATACGCTCTTATTAGTCGGATCTGTAATTCTGAGAACGTTCGGATTGAAAACACGTAAATTTCATGACGTGAATTCTTAGAACAACATGGTTTGTTACATATTCTTTTAGCATTAATACTTCGTTTATCAGTACTATCGGCATTTGCACAGTAAACTGTGGCTATTCTATATTTCATATTTTGGCAAGCTTTCTCATTTTTGTTTGAAATTGATTTATTGGGTACAATCATATAAAGCAAACTAGATTCATCCATGTTATTCACATCTTTTAATTCATATCCAACTATGATTTCCAACATTTTTTTTTTTTTTCATTTTTCTTGCCTTACCCCCTGGTCTTTTAAAAGTTTCGGCGGTCTCGCCATGCCGTATTTAATCTCAGTGATATATTCCGTGCCAATTTTCGAATCTTTGCAGCTAGTAATTGCTGCTGTAGTTGAATTCTTGAATTTGATATTTTTTCCTAAACTGTCTCGCTTTTTCACGAATAAGTTTATCAACAATATCTCCATGCATGACATTTACTTTGCCAATAAACAGAACAAGGTCATTCCGTAAAGTTCGTGCTTGCCACTTTTAAATCTTTTACCTGAGTGCAGTTTTTTCGGATCCCATATACAGGGTGTCCTACTAGCTACCGAACCCGGCATTTCTTTAATATTAACACGAATGAAGATATTGCAACGAAATTTTAAGTGGACTTACCTGACCTCATTTCGTGCGAAATGTGACATCACAACATGTGCTGGAAGTGGCCACCATTTGCGTCCAGACGGCGTTGAACCCGGCCCACCATATTATGGAAAGTCCTTGCCAGTACGTCCGCCGTCACTGCCAGAATTTCTTCAGTGATGTTTGCTTTCAAGGCATCTATGGTTCGCGATTTCTTTTGTTAAACTCTCCCTTTTAGATATCCACATAAAAATTTATCAGGAGGCGTCAGATCGGGCGAGCACGGTGGCCATAGACCCTTCGAAATGACGCGGTCGCCGAAAGAGGACTTAATTTCGGCCATACTAACGTGTGATGTCGCTCCATCATGCTGGTAATATCCAATGGAGAGTTCTTCGTCCAATTTATTTACAAAGGTGTTGAAGATTTCCATATATGCAGCTGTTGTGATGGTTGTATCGAAGAAGATGGGACCAATTATACTGCGCCGGGTCATCCCACACCAAACACCAATTTGCTGTGAATGAAGGGGTTCTTCATGTATCACGTTGGGATTTTCACTGGCCCAAATACGGGAATTTTGAGAATTGACGTATTCGGACAGGTGAAACCACGTCTCGTCCGAGAACCACATGTAGTCTAGAATGCCCGGATTTCCATGAAGAAATGTCTGAAACCATCGACAGTATGTCATTCGTTTCACGTTGTCAGGCTCTTTCAGTTCATGGGCCACGGAGATACGGTACGCATGAAGCTTCGCTTTTTTCACAGCACGTTGACAAGTGCATTCGGACAAGCCTGTTTCCTGTGACAGTCGGCGAAGTGACTTCCTGGGAGACGCAAGTAGTCGGCCCTTGACGTTATGGATCGTTTCCTCGGACATTTGTGGACGACCTCCTGCATGGTCGTCTAATAAAGTCCCCTTGGTTTCCAATTTCTTCCACAATGCCTAAATGGTGGACTTGCTCGGCGGATGTCTGCCTGCAAACCTCTCCAGCAATTGCTGTTGACAAGACTTTATCGGTTCTGTTTTCCAATAAGTGCGAACAATGAACACTCACTCCTCCAGAGTATACCGATACATTTTCACACGTACGCTAACAGCCACGAGCACTCACTATCAACAGCCGTATTGTGTAGACACGCTCAGCGAAATGGCATAACGAAGCAGCAGAGAGGCGCTTCCGGCTGGCTGGAGGACTGCTCCTCAGTGGCAGACACATTTAGGAATGTGTCTGCCACTAAGGAACACTTCGGCTAGCTGGCGGACAGCGCCGGGTTCAATGCTGTCTCGACGCAAATGGTGGCCACTTCCAGCACATGTTGTGATGTTATCACATTTCGCACGAGATGAGGTAAGTCCTCTTCAAATTTCGTTGCAATATCTTCATTGGTGTTAATATTATTAAAGAAATACTGGGTTTGGTAGCGAGTGGGACGCCATGTATTTATTGCCCATTATGACTGCCACTGTTCTTCTTCTAAGTGACTTGGCAAAAAGATTGGAAAAGTGATTTCCTGATGCCTGTCTTTTGAGGCAGGATTTTTTTATTTTTTTGATTGGAGGTTTAACGACCACCGTGAGCAACTCAATTGGCTATAACCAGTCGCCCGTCACTAATTTAGGGTCACTGGTACCAGGGAAGGGAGAGAGCCAGTGCCGTAAGACAAACACAACACTCTTGCCTCACCGGGATTCGAACCCGGACCCCTTCGGACGAATGATCAGAGGCCATCGTTTAGACCACTGCGCCACCGGGGCGGCTGAGACAGGATTACGATGGTGAATATATTTTAAATACGTGGAGATAATGTAAATATACGATGTCATCGCTCTGTCCACGTTATTTTTATAAACAACGAATAGCAACTGAAAAATTGTACTCCAACACCGCTGGGATCGAACTCCAGATCTCTCGATAACTAGCCGAGTGCGTTCGCTTTACGCTACGGTAGCAACAATTCACAGCGGTATTCGTGGTTTATCAGCCAGCATCTGACTACAGAAATCCATATTGATGGGCTCAGTAACTGATGTGTCGCCATCTAGTGGCATTCAACAAAGCAAGCTGTTTTAATTACAGCCGATAAATCCAAAGGACGATAGAAATGGTGAATATGTTTTTAATGCGTGGAGATAATGTAAATATGCGATATCATCGCTCTGTCCACGTTATTTTTATAACGTGGACAGTTATAGTTACTGAGCCCATCAATATGGATTTGTGTAGTCAGATGCTGACTGATAAACCACGAATAGCGCTGTGAATTGTTGGCACCGTAGCATAAAGCGAACGCACTCGGCTAGTTATCGAGAGATCTGGGGTTCGATCCCAGCGGTGTCGGAGTACAATTTTTCAGTTGCTATTTGTTGTTTACAAAAATAACGTGGACAGAGCGATGACATCGTATATTTACAGGATTACGATATCGAAATTCGCATGTCAAAATTTTCTCATAAACATCCAACAATGTTTTACCCATTTCATTGTGTTTTAAAGTAAATAAAACCTAATTAAACAAACAAGCATGCGCAACAATCAGTCCCTGCGAAAAACAGTGACTACCGAAGGCGTTCGGTAACTAGAGGTTTTACAATCCAGAATGTGAAATGTAAGGCCGGAAACTTCTGATTGGAGTATGGCCTCTATGGAAATGTAAGACCCGGCAGTTAAGCTATTGTCATTTGGTCAAATCGTAAAGGGTAAACATATGAGCTGGGTAATTAGTCACTACTATCAGTTTAATAAACTTCGATACTTAACCGAGCGCGCGCGCGCACACACACACACACACACACACACACATACCAGTCTCACTTTTGTCTGATGCAACAAATCATGATTTTCGGCAGCTGACCATATTACATACTTCACTTGTGGGAACATTCTGTTTTCAGGGGAATGGGCTTGGCGGTGGCTGTTATCTCATCCACTCCGCAAATCGTATTTGATGAGTGCCCATCTAACGTGCTTTTGAAGCACACGTAAAAAGATAAGATTGGCGATTCTGACCGTCCGTTGCAAGAGGATATTTTGAGATGCGGTTTAACGGGTTATTCTCCAATAAGAAACATAAAAATGTAGCTGGAATTCCCTGGCGGATGGTGGTCAGCGAGATGGCGGTTTAAAGGGGAAATATTCCACTTAGTAAAACAGGATAAAATTTGTAACTAGGTAGAGGGCGGTGGTGACGGTTTATCGAGGTTCGACTGTAGTTACTTTTTCCCACTATAGCTGCTGAAAAGTATGTTTGGAAAATTAACAAATTGTTCATCCATCGATATGTAGAATTCTTGAATGTAATCCATCCTCGAACCATACCTGCACAATATGTTCTTTAGGACACTGGGTGTTGTCCATCTGAAAAAATCTGGTGACATCTAGTCACACAGTCTCCATGTAGGGCAACACTTGGTCTGAAACAGTGCTTTGGTAGAATGTGGTAGTGAGGATATATTCAGTGGGGATGAAGGGGCCCATTGATGCCCACAAGAATAATCTCCATACCATGCCACCGCTGGTTGCACGGAACTGCGTGGTTTCCGTTCTACCGTGCAGAGTCTGGTTAACTGTTTACCCGCGCGGCATCGATATATAGGAGGTTGAACCTGGACTTGTTGCAGTAGGCGATTCTTTGTCGGGGTCCAATGTTGAGTCGCCCCCATAGGCGGAGCTGTCGGTGACGGTCGGTCAACATGTGCGCATGTTGGCCGCAAATATGCTCGCGCCGATGTGCTACGGCAAGAGCATCCATTCTAGCGAATGCTCTTGCCGTAGACCATCGGCAAGAGCATCCGCTATGTCGTAATCTTCCGGTAACTGGAAGATCATGAGTTGTCTGTCGTTTCGGACAGCACGTGCCTACTGCGGTCACCCAAATTGCCAACCAGTCTCCCCTTTCCAGCACATTGGGTGGATGTGTGTCCGTCTTTCTACCAGGGCCGTGGCTAGGTCTTACAACCAGGGAAAGAGGGGCTTATGAGCCATCGGATTGGTGGCTCTGTGTTTAACTGCAAACTATGTTTTTTCACGAATGCAGATGCAAGTTTTGCTTTGTTTTTTCGCTCCTTTTGGTAATTTCTTTCACTAGCGAATCATTTCTCCATGCCAAAAAGTAAAAACAATGAAATAAAGTACAAAATATGAAGAAAGGGAAAACTGAACTCTCTCGAAATATGAAAAACTGAATCACATTCTCTGAATTTGCTTGATGGTGGTTTAGTTCCATGTTCTGTATCGCCGGGCGCAAAATAACTCCCAGCTGCAATGGAAAACTATTTAGTGTTTTCTTTCAGTGTTCTGGTTGTTTTCAGTGGATACACGCAATGCCGTCGAAGAGTCATTGATGTCTTATTTCGACTCTTTCTACTCCATTTCTTAGGGTTCCGCTTTTTTCTCCATCTTAAACCGCACATTCTCTTTCGCTGGTGGTCGGAGTTAGTCTGTTCTTACCGTGGTCGACAACCAAACACCCCTCACCTTTCTTATTGAAGACCAAGAGACCTTCAATTCTTCCTCACACACCTCTTTTCTCCCACTAAAAGGATCATAAAATCACTCGTACTTAACAAAGCAATGAACAGCAAAATGTTGAACTCTCCTTCACACACTGTCGCCCTCGTACAAAGATTTCTCTCCAGTACAATTTTTCAAAGCCGAGAGGGATAAGTATAGCTAAAAACTCCTCACAATACTTCTTTGTAGGTAATTAATTAAAGGAAGTGTTTTTAACAGCAGCTACGCATTTCGTAGCCACTTACGTAGTGATGAACAATGTATTAGTCTTCAGTGCAATTACGCCTCCACCTTCACTTCTTTTTAATAATGATCTTCCGAAGTTTGTTTTTCTCTTAAAAAGAAAGAAAGTATTTCTCTCTTCTCTGACCCTTGACACAAATAAGTCCTGTGCCCATGTGCTAGAGAATTATTGGCACAGCTGTTCCTGCTGATTCACATCCAGAAGTAATTTCTTTTTAGTTATCCATCACTCGCCCTGTAGCAACTCAATTTTCTTTTCTAAACAAAAGTGCAATATGCAAATAAATAAAATATGTGTGCTTATTAGGAAGTACAAAGGTCGTTTTCATAAACCACTGATCTGAGAATTTACCGCAATGTCCATTTCCAGGAGGGGAGGCTTGCTTGCCGTACATGGTGGGGCCGAGCCCCTTCAGCCCCCTGCTGACTACGGTCCTGCTTCGGACCCCCTCCCCTCTCAACGCACACACCTTAACTAACGCTGTCTTCGAACAGTTAGTTAACAATAAGCTGTTACCTAGATACTAGTCCCCGCTTTACACGCGCCGACGAGCGGATGGTCATTCCCCGTTCAAACTCTAAAGTCCTTCTGTTTCCCCATTGCTAGGGCTTCATTCTGATGAACTGATACGCCCTACCTGTGTTGTTTCTAAATAGTTAGTACCGCGCCGCTCGTTTGCGTCACTGCTACGTGCTAGAGAAAGCGCCCACTCGTGGAGATAGGGGTGGTCACAATGATCTGGTCCATGAGTGTGTAAGAAAATAATTGAACTGGAAATGCTATGGATGCTGGGGTATTGGAAGAAGTTATAGTTCCCTGAAGAGCATAATGATATATATCCAGAAATCTCTAATAAATTTTCATACTCATTATTCTTCGTTTCATTGACTTCCTTCTGGATGTAGGAAAGATTTTCGAAAATGGCTTTGATTCAAAATAAGAAGAAACGAACCTTTAATTCATTTTAGGTGTCTTTTTGCGCTTGTCCGTTTGACTGCTACAAACTTTGGACCCACACATACGAGTATGTATAGGTGCATATAGTATTTTTAAGATACAGCTTTGTAAAAGGACATGTGTTTAAAATAAAAATGGAGAGGTGTATTTTACTGAGAAAGGTAAAGTAGAAGATAAATTATTGTTATAACATTTATCATTTTTCCTCCTATTCAGCTGGAATGGTAACTCCGTAAGTTTCGCAAGTCAGTGGAGCGAAACGTTCCCATCGGTGGGAGTCGATGAATATGAAAGTCTTCGATATGCGTTACTAATGAGAAATCTGCCATTCCAACTGTAAAAATAACAATTAACCCGTTTTAAAGAGCGTGAAGACAAAAAGGTCACATAAAGTAATGTATTTTCAGTTATGGAAGCATAATTTGGAGGACACTAGTGAATAGCAATGATGGCCAAAGACCGTGGGAAGTTTATTTTAATGTTTTGAAGACATGGGTGAACCTCAGGAATACGTGTGAGAAAAAAGGGACTCCAAAGATGCTGCTTTTATGTAATGTCTTTTTATACGAAAGCATTCCTAACGAGCTAAGCACATTAAAGAAAATTGTAATCTTGCTTAGCGTTCTCGCTTTCGAGTTCCTGCATGGTATTCATCTTGCTATAATATGATGGTATACATACTGCCTGCACGGTATTCATCTTGCTATAACTATTAGCATTGCAGGGCATATGCAAATCATGTGCGCCCGGCACGCCACCGAGAAGCGCTATAAGAAGGGTGCACAGAAGGCGGGGGGGTAGTGGAAGTGTGTTGTTCTGCCGGACCTGTGCGTGGTAAGCTTCCTGATGCCTCGTCGCAGAATACGACAGTCATTCCAGCACGTTTCGGAGTTCCACAGAGGACGAATAGTGGCTTATCGCGATAGCGGTTTATCGTACCGAGACATCGGCGCCCGTGTGGGACGACATCCAGCTACAGTGAGGCGAATATGGATTCGGTGGGTGCAGGAGGGACGGACTGACCGACGTGAGCGATTGTCGCAGCCGCGGCACACCACCGAACGAGAGGACCGGCATGTCGTGCTGTGGGCATTGACGGCTCGCACCGCCACATCACGAACGTTAGCGCAGGAATTAGGGTGTGTTGCGTAACAACCTTTGTCAGCACGTACCGTTCGACGTCGTCTGCAAGAGCGGGGACTTGTAGCACGGCGCCCATTGCTCCGATTACCATTGACGTTACACCACTGGTAAGTGCGGCGGCAGTGGGCCGTTGAACGCCACACCTAAACTACGGAATGGCACGATATTGTCTTCTCCGACAATATCGTTCTGCCTGCAACACCACGATGGTCGGATCCGCGTGTGACGGCACCGTGGCGAGAGACTGTATGACGCCTGCAATATGCATCGCCATACCGGTCCGTCGCCTGGCGTTATGGTTTGGGGCGCAATTGGATATGACACCCGCACCCCTCTGGTACGCATCGCCGGTACACTCAACAGCCACCGCTACATCACCTACGTTTTGGAGCCTGTAATCCTCCCTTACCTGCTAGCGGCCACGTTTCAACGGGACGATGCGCGCCCGCACGTGTCACGCATCCTGCAACAATTCTTCACGGCCCACCAGGTGTCACTGCCACCGTGGACCGCCTGTTCTCCCTATATGTCGCCCATCGAGCACGTATGGTTGCTGTTCGGCAACCGAGTGGCCCGGCAGGCACCGCCCGTGGCTACGCCTGATGAACTGTGGCAACGTGTGGAAGCAGCCTGGACCGACATACCCCAAGCCCACATCCAAAGCCTTTTTCGTTCGATGCCGCGGCGTGTAGCGGCCATTATTGCCAGCAATGGGGGCCACACGAACTATTGATGTCTGCGTGTTCCGCAAGTCGCACGGGCCTGTAAGCTCAATCGTTTCATCTTTGTATCTGTTGTTATGTGTCCAGTAAATCTGGCTTTGCTATCTCGTGTCCTTCTTGGTGTTACATTTTGGGTGGCCAGCAGTGTATTTGCTTACGAGCAAATACACTGCTATTACAAAAACAAAACGAAAACTATCTTAAAGCTTGGGAAAAGAAGGAGACTGAAAAAAAGCTCACATCCCTAGCTATTCCTATGATGTTTCAACAGAAAAGGAAACAAATTGTTTAGATATGGTGTCATGGTAACAGAAACTGTGCCGTTACAGATGGTTTGGGACACCAAGCGTTGCTCGGACACGGCTAACGGTGACATTCTTAACAGTGAATTTGGAACTGTTACGTTTTGTCACTGGTCGTAATGGTGATTGGGATGTTTCATTAACCGTGACAAAATAAAGTGACGTGATTTTCTGACTCGTCTCTACGCGAGACATAGAATATGAGGTTGATAATACATTACGTAATTTCTTAGGCAGCTACATCACTTTCTTGAGCTGCATGACAGCTGTCAATACCTTGTATGACCACCACGTTGTGCAGTGCAGTCAGACACACAGTACCACAAGGAGTGATACAGTCCTTTTTAATAATTGTGTACTGGGATGACTCAACGTTTACTTGGTCTCATTATACAGCGGCATTCCAGGGCTGCCAAGAAATAGCTTGCAAAGGTCGTCCATTGAAGTCCCATACATACTCAATGAGTGATAGGTCCGGAGACCTCGGTGTCCTACGAAGTGTAGAGAAATGCTATCTGTGTGTGACCGAGCGCTGTTTTACTGGGAAACGGTTTCTGGAATGCTATTGAAAAATGGCAAACACACGGGCTGTAAAATGTCATCCACGTACCGCCTCTCTGTCACTGTTATGCGTATCAGAGGTGACTGGCTATCGTAACTAATGGCACCTCGTACGAGGATGCCTCGTTGGCAAGCAGTGCGTTGCTCGCTGACAACAGCTGGATCCTCGCTGTGGCCACGCCGTCGCCAGTCACAAGACTCCCAATTGTGTCTGCGCCGAGACAAAATCGGGACTCATCGGTGGGGACGACGTTGAGACATTCCGATCGCCACGCAGCTCCACTATGACACCACTCCAGCTGAGCTCGGCGATCCCCTACGGCCAGTAGCAGTGGACGCAATGGCTGCCGGTTGCCAGGAGCGCAGACCTGTCTCCGCCGTTCTGTTCACCGTCCGAGTCGTCCGCACCCTCTCCCATCATTCTCGCATCCTCTACCTAATGAATTTAAAACTCTTTTTTTTTTTTTTTTTTTTTTTTTGCGAGAATCCAAATGTCATCAAAGTAACGACATTCCTGCAACTAAACACATTATAAAAATTGGTCATTGCGATATTTGGCGTTCAGTTGTTTGTTGAGAAATTTGGGTGACCCTTTACCTGTTTAGAATATCGGATAGCAGGCGCGCGATTGTAACATCAAATCCTCCTACTTCTTAAGCTGTCACTGCGCAGACAAGCTCCAATGAATTCTTTACCACGCTGCTAAGCACAAGTGCTATGTGATATCTGAAATAGCCTACAGCGATCAGTAAATAAAAGACGGATTTAAATGAAATCTCGTTAATCCAGCGTTTCTCAACCGGAGCGCTGCAAAGTGCGTTAAATTATTGCGTGACATTTGTCGTCTGAACTCATTATAGCGTGCAGTTTAGTCAGTCGTGATATCGAGAAGTCTGATTGATGAGTTTCCTTTAGCGACACGTATTGATCGAAGAGAATGTATAAATACACGTGTAATTGAATTTCCTCCGATTCTGATATAAATTTTATCATTATGTTTACGTATGTATGTCAGGAGGTGCAATTGGTTGACCAGCGTGCTGTTTAAAGCACACAGTTAAAAATGAAACTTTGGTTTCTTCTAAGTGAAACAGGAAAAGGGTGAATTCAGTTGCGACATGGTTGCCATATATAAAGAAGAATTAGTTTCTGCGCTGAATACACAGTATATCAAAAATTTTAACTGTGTGGCCGCTACGGTAACCGAGTGGTTTTGTGCGCTGGCTTCTGAGCATTCGTCCAATATGAACCCACGTGACCCACCCCGGTGGCGCAGTGGTCTAAGCGATGGCTTCTGACCATTCGTCCGGAAGGGGTTGGGGTTTGAATCCCAGTGAGGCATGGATGTTGTGTTTGTCTTACGGCACTGGCTCTCTCCCTTCCCTAGAACCAGTGACCCTAAATTAGGGACGGGCGACTGCTTATAGCCCATTGAGTTGCTCACGGTGGTCGTTAAATCTCCAATCAAAAAAAAAAAAAAAAAGAACCCACGTGTTACATGAGTAGTGATTTGCCTGATGTGGCGCTGTTACTCCCTCCAGTTGTTGGAACCGTTGGCCACTAATTAGGAACGGACGACTGACTGACTTGTATCCCTTGGAATTGTTCTTGGTGGGTGTTAAATCATGAAACAAAATAAATAAGTAAATATAAACTATGTTTAGCACTAATAGGGCATCAAAAGAAAGACCTCGTGGAGGTCAAAGTTTAGAATTTTTAAAATATCCTTAACTCACGGACAATGACATTTGCGCACCAAGAAGTTTTATGGACGTAAATGATACAGATAAATGATACACATGATGGCAAAAACAGAGCTGCAGGACAATTACAGATGGATCTGTGGCACGCAGTCCGGTCATCTTCAGTAGCTCGTCGCACCACCTCGTACGGCGATACATGCTGTAATATGGTCCGGCCTGTAGGCGAACAGACGCCTGATGTCCTGCGGCAGACTGGCCCACACGTGTTCGACGGTGTGCTCCAAATCCCGGATAGGGCGGCAGCTGGCGTTTCAACTGGTCCCGCACATGCTCGATAGGGGACATGTCCGGGGAGCGGGCAGGCCATGGAAGTGCCTGGACATGACGTAGGAAGTCCTGGGCAACCCGAGCCGTGTGCGGGCGGGCATTGTTCTGCTGGTATAGCCCACCTGTAATCCCGGCCAGGAATGGGAGCACACGGGGCCGTAGTATCTCATCCACATACCGCTGGCCCGTCAATAATCCACGTACCACTACTAGAGCTGATCGGCTATTGTAGGAAATGGCTCCCAGACCATAATTCCTGCAGTGGGGGAGGTGTGGCGCTCGATAGCGAGCTCGGGATTGTGTCGTTGACCAAGGGACCTCCACACCCGGACACGGTGATCATCTGTCCCCAAAACGAAGCGGCACTCATCGCTAAAGCACCACACGTCGCCAGTCAGTGGCGTTCCACGTCGCTCTGGCCTGGCGCCACTACAAACGAAGCCGGCGATGTTCCGGTGTTAATGAAAGTACACATAAGGGGCGCTGGGATCGCAGATTCACTTCTGCGAGGCTTCGGGAAATGATTCGTGGGCACACAGGAGCCGCTACATCTGCCTGTATAGTGGACCGGGTCCCCGTGGGATCCGTTCGTGCTTACCGCACGATTCGTCGATCCCCTCTACCGGTGGTCCGTCCGGAGCCGCTCCACCGTGTGGCAGTGCCGTCACGTGACCACTGCTCCCAGCACAGTCGGACTGTGTGGTCAAAACAATCCACGTGGCGGGCTATACGGCGCTCCGACCCATCACCCCCTAATAGCTTGAGCTATTAGGGGGTGATGTCCGACCACGCTGCGGTTTTCAGCCCGAAGATCCGGCCCCTCTCAAAGTTCGTCAGTTGCGTAAATCGGCGTTTACCCGGCATTCTTGTCACTCTGTTGCCGTGCTTGCGTCGGCCGGTGCTTTTCGCTTTCACGGGGCATCGACTACACGCCGGTTTATAAGGCGGCCGGTTCGTGCATGCAGCGCCACCACGGGGTGTGCGGTCATGCGCAATGGCACCAAACGTGGATCATTTGCATACCAGCACGCACTCTAGCTATTTGCAAAGTTTCGCGGTTGTAGCATGTTTTCTTCTACGTGCGAAAATTTCATTATCCGAGAGTGTATTTTCATGCACGTTTGATGTCAGCAAAATAATGAAATCAGATAAATATGTGTACAAGTTTATAATGCATAATTTCAAACGTAACATTTTTGAGGTTTTTGCGGAGGATTGATTAAAAAAAAGTATCTTCAAAAAACTTTAAAATCTGAAGCCTAGCTTTTTGAAAGTAAAAACGAAGAAAACATCGGTTTTTAGCTTTTTGGGTGTCTTATGAAATATTTTGGGCAAAATTTCGCTGGGACATAGTGAATGCAAAATGTGTTAGAATATTCTGTTCTCATTCTTTAGTCTCAGCCGAAAGTAAAATTCGCTGTCCTCTCTTGATGTAAATCTTATATTCTACGTGATGAGAATCTGCCCTGTTCTCCTCTGACCACTCCGTAAATACTATATGTAGGCGAAAGTGTTCTGACGTCCTGATGGAACGGAAATAACAGCATTAATTAGCTGAAATGAACACCTACATAATCGGCTCACCTTTAGCGGTTGTGACTGCTTCTTCTATGCATGCTTTCCACGAGATGCCAGAAACCATGCCTAGAGGAGTATGATTTCCATAACCTTCTGGGCATGCTTTCGAGATCTGTATCGATTTTCCTCCATTCCTTCTGCGAAGCTTCTATCGGAGCGGCCGCACAGGAAGGTGACAAGGACTTAGGGAGACTTTCATCCAACAGTGGCTTCATAATGGTTGTTGATGATGTTAAATGTTCTATAAGTTTGCGATACCAGGAGTTATGAAAAAGGGCCAATATACTTGCGGTTTTTTTTTCATATTTTTCTAGCGAAAATACATAAAACTATTTATCTCCCAGAATTGTCCTAGGTCAAGTGATTAAAAATTTTGTGAAATGTTAAAAGTCCACAGGGCTGCAATAACAAGCATACAGATGCAAACACACACCCTTCACATGTTTTCGTATTTTCAGCTCGTAAAATTTATCGGTTTTCAAACATTATTTTCATCCTGATATTTTAGTTGTGAAATATAACCCAGGAGCTTGGAATTGAGCAAAAATAACTATACCTTTGGGTTCCCTTTTACACGTGTACATATGATTACCTTCCAGGGGCGGATTGGCCATATAATCGTCCGATCGGGCTGACTTAAGGCCGGTTGAAGAACGGTTCCTCAGTAATTATTTTTAAAAAGAAATTAACAGTCTTACTGTACATTACGTCTGATGAAACTTATCATAAAAGCTGACTTTCGCAAATGAAAGTCATGTCTTACAAATAGGATTCATGCATCTGTTAACCTATAAAAAAAAAACCACACTGGCGAGATTATTTACTGGTCTAAAGAAAATTATGATAACCTCACTGTTAAAAATTGGTGCTTAGGAATAAGCAAAATGTGCTTTTTTTTTTTAGTACATTCTGGACTTACAATAGCTCCGAGTACTTGCCTCATTTTTGAGTACATACAGAGAATCAGTTGTGAGTATATCTGGTATTTTAAATACACTGCTGGCCACCCAAAAGGCAACACCAAGAAGGACATGAGATAGCAAAGCCAGATTTACTGGACACTAACAACAGGCACAAAGATGAAACGATTGAGCTTACAGGCCCGTGCGACTTGCGGAACACGCAGACATCAATAGTTCGTGTGGCCCCCATGGCTGGCAATAACGGCCGCTACACGCCGCAGCATCGAACAAAAGATTCTTTGGATGTGGGCTTGGGTATGTCGGTCCAGGCTGCTTCCACACGTTGCCACAGTTCATCAGGCGTAGCCGCTGGTGGTGCTTGCCGGGCCTCTCGGTTGCCGTTCAGCGTCCAGACGTGTTCGATGGGCAACATATCGGGAGAACAGGCGTGCCACGGCAGCAGTGACACCTGGTGGGCCGTGAAGAATTGTTGCACGATGCGTGCCACGTGCGGGTGCGCATTTTCCTGTTGAGACGTGGCCGCTGGCAGGTCCTGCAGGTAAGGGAGGACTACAGACTCCAAAACGTAGGAGATGTAGCGGTGGCTGTTGAGTGTACCTGCGATGCGTACCAGAGGGGTGCGGGTGTCATATCCAATTGCGCCCCAAACCATAACACCAGGCGACTGACCGGTATGGAGATGCATAATGCAGGTGTCATTCAGTCTCTCGCCGCGGTGCTGCCACACGCGGATTCGACCATCGTGTTTTGGCTTCGTCGGAGAAGACATTGCCGTGCCATTCCGTAATCCAGGTGCGGTGTTCAACGGCCCACTGCCGCCGCATTCGCCGGTGGTGTAGCGTCAATGGTAATCGGAGCAATGGGCGCCTGCGACAAGTCCCCGCTCCTGCATACGACATCGAACGGTGCATGCTGACACAGGTTGTTGCGTAACACACCCTAATTCCTGCGCTAACGTTCGTGATGTGGCAGTGCGAGCCGTCAATGCCCGCCGCACATCATGCCGGTTCTCTCGTTCGGTGGTGGGCTGCGGCAATCGCTCACGTCGGTCCGTCAGTCTCTCCTGCACCCACCGAATCCATACTCGCCTCCCTCTGGCTGGATGTCGTCCCAACACGGGCGCCGATGTCTCTGTACGATAAACCACTATCGCGATGAGCCACTATTCGTCCTCTGTCGAACTCCGAAACGTGCTGGAATGACTGCCGTATTCTGCGACGATACATCAGGAAGCTTCCCACGCACAGGTCCGGCAGCACAACACAGTTCCACTGCTTACACCCCGGCTTCTGTACACCCTTCTTATAGTGCTTCTCGGTGGCGTGCCGGGCGCACATGATTTGGATATGCCCTGCAATACTAATCGTTTGCATGTCGTCTCGCGGACGACGCATGCTGCGAATTTCAGGACAATCTGATGCTTCCTTCTTGGTGTTGCATTTTGGGTGGCCAGCAGTGTATATGTACTTGAAAAAATCCATATATTTCATATATGTGTGCTCTAACTTCATTAAGTTTCTGTGCCCTTTCTGCCAGGGCGCAGAAACTGAAGGAAGTTAGGGCGAATCTAGCAGGATAGTTTGTAAACGAGAGAGCACACTAGTGCCGCCACTGTACAAGAGTGCGATTTTGCACATAGAAGGCGCAGAGAAATTGGGGGGAGGGGGGGCTTAGGAATGAACACCTTTATATGTAACCGGGGGTCGTTATGCAGCGATTGTTAGAACTTCACACCATCAAGCCTGGCGTCTCTCCATCAGCAGTATATAATACACATACTGGCAACAGAATTAGAAACTTTTATTCAGTAACGGGTTGGTCCTCCTTTAGTTCGAATTACTGCACGTATGCCGTTTGGCGTAGATTCCACAAGGTTTTGGATTGCATGTACGTCTACAGCATACCAGGCGTTCACAAGTCCGTTTTTCTGGCTCAGATTTGACAGAAGAGGAGTTTACTCCCGGATGTTTTTCTAACATGTCCCATACATTCTCAGTGGGGTTCAGATTCGGGCTTTGTGTTGGCCAGGGAAGATGGTGGAAGTTGCTGTCATGCTCTCTGAACCTCTGCTGAATATAGCTTGCGCCATGTCAATATTGTCGTGCATAAAACAGACGTCGCCTGCTGGATAAAAAGTCAACATTTCAGGATCGTTTTGATTGGCAATGATGTTCAGGTAATCCTTGAAGAACATCCGACCTTCCAGCAATATCAGGCGACCCGTTTCGAACCAATAGAACGTGTCCCACATCATGACACCACCTCCAGAAATTTTGAGTTGTTCTTACAAGGCAGGCTGGGTCCATTGCTTCATGGGGGCTGCACCGCGACCCGCGGGATCCAATGACTTGTTTTCAGTATCCAATCGCGGTTTTCCGGACACTATTGTAGACGAAATTTCCTGTTCTTCGCAGAAATCATTGGTTTCTATATAGTTCTTCGCAGAAATCATTGGTTTCTATATAGTTCTTCGCAGAAATCATTGGTTTCCGTATAGTTAGTTCTTCGCAGAAATCATTGGTTTCCGTATAGGTCTTCGCAGAAATCATTGGTTTCCGTATAGTTCTTCGCAGGAATCATTGGTTTCCGTATAGTTCTTCGCACAAATAATTGGTTTCCGTATAGTCATGCGACGGCCAATATCGATCCTCTTCAATTCACTGGGCTGAAATATGGGTTTGGAACAGCCTTCATTGAAAGGTTCGGTCAATTGCTAGGACACAGAAAGTCCTGTTTCTCCGTGCAAGCCTTCTCAAACGACGGCGATCTCGTTCCTAACAGATTGTCATTGCTCCACACAACTACGCCTCTTAGACAAGCAATGTGGGTTATTTTCCCACTGATTCAAGACCCGGGATATTTCACCTTTTGAGAAACCAGTCAGCCCTGCTGTTTTCAAAATCGTCGCTCCACCCAGACGGGCCCCCACAGTTAAACCCTTCATCGATCTCTGAAAGATTTTGTTTGTTTTTTCCCATTGTGATCAACACTACTAATGAGCAGCAGTATTAAATAGTTGCCTAGATAACTTGGTGACGCACCTGACCACGTGTTTTTCGTATACACTGCTGCGTAAGTGTCGTTTATGTACTGTACATTTCCATGAAGGTTTCTAATTCAGTTGCCAGTGTGTGTCGAACTACCAGGACAGGTAAAAACTCTAACTGGCCCAATTTGATATATACGTTCGCCCTTTATTAGCTAAAAATTGTATTTCGTGACCTTATATTCCGTGACGTCATAGGCATATATCCTCGTTACTTCAAACGGGAGTGCTCACGTGATGGGACTAATGTATTATTTTAAAGAAACTGTTGCTGTTGAACTTTTTTCTTTTCTTTTTAGTATTTCCCTCCATTTTGGGACGATGTGAATCTCACCGGAAAATGTTTACCTTGAGAAAATGGTGTTTCATTAAGATAGAAAAGACGTCCTCATTCAAAAGTGCCGCACGGCTCGTGAATCATGCATCTCGTTACTGTTAAGAAAATTCGTTTTTTGTGAACGCATGTAGTTAGTGGTGTGCTCGACAAGCATATTGGCGCGAGAATTCAACCGCGTAATGTCGTTTCGCTCTGGTCAACAAATCTGACCTTTCGTTTTTGTTGTTGTGTTATTATTATCATAAAAAATAAAGATGATTCCGTCTCTTCCTGAGGGTTTTTCTCTTCCTTCTAGGACGGGTACGACGTACCAAATCTGGGAAGTGGTATTTCTTTTCTCTCAATTGTCCAGAAACATCCTCACTATCGTCCAAGTGTTCAGGATAGCTGCCTTCTGTAGTTCCATGTAGGTATTGGGTTGAAGGTCTAGTGTCTGTATAAAGCTGTGAATGGTCTTAGGTACAACTCCTGTGGCTGATATTACTATGGGGTGGTGACATTCTCCATATGCCACATTTCCTTGACTTCGTATCGTAAGTCGTTTTACTTTGACAGCTTCTCTCCGTACGTCTTCTGGATGTTGCGCGTGTTGGGCACGGCTATGTCAATGAGGTATGTTGACTTCTCCTTGTCGGGCCGATTATGGAGGATGGTCTTATCTGTTCTGATCGATCTGTCCCAGTACATCTTGTGGGTGTTCTCTAGAAGCGTATTTGGCTCATACTTGTGGTAGGGGACAGGCTCAGTTGTAATGAGGTGGTGCTTTCTTACCAATTTCTGATGGAGGATATTGGCGACTTGATTTTGCCTGTTTCTGTTCTTTGTTAGTGTGAGAACTCTGCACCCTGCTGTGATGTGTTGGATCATGTCCGGCGCTTGATGGCATTGCCGACATGTGTAGCTTTTCACTGACGTGTCCTTCAGGATATGCTTCTGGTAGTTTCTGGTGTTTACAGCTTGATTTTGTATAGCCATCAGGAACCCTTCGGTCTCGGACAAGAGTGATCCGTTTGTTAGCTATGCATTGAAGGCAGTCTTATCCACATAGTCGGATTGCACATCGTTGTAGTGCCTTCCGTGTAGTAAGTACTTCCTTGCCCCAAACATCTTTTGGCTCCCTCTTTCTGATCGCGACGTTCTGAGTAGAGAGGGGTAGGGATGTGTACTTTTTGTCACTCTGTTTTATCACTTGCTGATGCCCCCCCCCCCATACTCTTTCTGATGGATGTATTTTCTGAGGCTGCTGATTTCTTTGTCTTGGTGTTCCAGGAGATCAATCATTCCCCGTCCTCCTTCTGCCAGTCTAATGGCCAGCCTTTCCACTGTTGACTTCGGGTGGTGCTGGCGATGTTTAGTGAGGGTTGTCCTGGTATTTCGCATTATTTCCTCAAGCTCTGCGGTGGTCCACTTGATGATTCCGAAGGAATGGCTGGAACTGCGTATGTGTCAATAGCTCTAGTGATGTTGCGAGCGTTGAGCTTGGTTTTCATTAGTCTCCTCAGCCTTTGATTGTTGTATTTGGCTGCTAGATTGTTTTTTATTTCTTTGTGTTCTAGGCGTTGTGCATGAAGCAACCGGTGCACTGGATGCCATATTATTATTATTATTAGTAGTAGTAGTAGTAGTAATGTAGCAACCGTTATTGGGTTCTGAGACGCGTTATTTGGGTTTTCTGGCACCAAAGAAGGGAAAGTAATCAGAATCGAAGAGCAAGCGTTACATCAGCTAACGTATGAAAGGACGGTTGTCCTTGCTGCGAAAAGTTGGCTCATAGCCGTTTGGTTACCGAGCGATAGTAAACAAATTTATTTCGTTTCCATTTAAACGGTGTTTCTTCAGTATATCGGAAAACAAGTGAATTGTCTCCAAAAAAGTTTTTTCCGAACACCAGCTGTTAAAATATACTTGGCGCGCCGCTATTTAAGAACTTCGGTTTAAAAGCCGGTTGTCTGAGCTGCTGAAAATCATAACCAAGGCAGCATGTGTGGCGTTCCTTATGAAAGATTCATGTCTGAATTTGATTATAATTTTTCTTTTCGATTAACCCGCCGCTAGCACTGGCGATCTCTGAAGTCAGGGTCTTCGTACTATGCGGAAGCAAACACGACTGACCACTTTCCTCCATGATACCCAGGGGCTTATCGCCCACTTACTTCCTTGTAATGCAATCTGATGAAAATACAGGTCTTGGGTGGCCCAGCGCTGCTTCCGAATTCT